>CM061359.1:23855469-26265469 GCA_030867105.1 Liasis olivaceus | reverse complement strand
AGCGCCGCCGGGGAGAGGGTCTTCCGTACGCCACATTTCCCGCGCCCCACCGCGGGACGGGGATTCGGCGCTGGGCTCTTCCCTCTTCACTCGCCGTTACTGAGGGAATCCTGGTTAGTTTCTTTTCCTCCACTGACTAATAGAACCACCATGGTTTACAGTGTTGAAAGATAGGGAAGAAGTTAGAGAGATGGTTAGACAAGAAATGGAAAAGAAATATAAAGGACTAGTGAACACCGTTGAATGTTTGCCCATAGGATCCCAGGTAAAAAGCTTGGGAAAGAAAAAACATACCTTGGCACCGCGATATAAAGGACCTTTTGTAATATTGAATTGCATCCCACCTGTAAGCTACCTTTTAAGTAACCAAAAATGGGTGCATCGTAGTCAAATTAAACCTGTTTCTGATGATGCGCATGCGTAATTTTTTCCTTTTTCCTAGAGATGAAGTCTTTCCTACTACAGCTCATAATAGAAATCATGGATGCATCCTAAATGTATTGTTATTTTTCTTCAAAGAATATGAATGGGTGGTGGTCTTGAATCACAATCTATTATAAAGATCCCAGTGAGAGTCCTGGGAGATCCCAGAAGAAGAACAAAGGTGTTGGTGATTACATACGAGAAAAATAGGAAAGGACTATTGCAAGTAAAACCTATAACTGAACTTGAAGTAACACCTTTAGATACTGAAAATATAGATTTATCGACAATAAGAATCAGATAGAAATGTGCAATTTCTGCTATTGCCTGTGCGGTTGTTGTTGCTGTTACTCTTGTTATAATTGTGGCTTAATTTGTGCTTGTGATATACCGTGTGATTATCATGAGGATCCCATATATGTAATCATATTATATGTATCTAATTATGTATGATATGCAGCAAATAATAGTACAACTCATGTATTGAACATTATCTATATTTTACATATGATGATGATTATTATATTATCATTATATCATATGATTACTATTTGTATTTTGTTCTTTTCTAGTATCTTTTGGGGTTTTTTTTCCTTTTTCTGTTTTATGTATTTTATAGAAGACCACCCCAAACTACTCAAGCTACTTTTGCCTCCGTCTGGATTATTTATTACATTCCACAATACTAAATCAACCTGACTCATCTTTCCAGGACTGCATTATGGCCTTGCTCAAAGTGGGAATTAATTATTGTTTATTAATATCTATACTATTGATTTATCTTGATTGCAATGTTAAATGGAAGGAGAATTATTGGTATAAAGTAACATTACTCACTAAAGAAGTTGTGAATATGAAGGATTGTTGGTACTGCCATCTAAAGGAAAGATCTTTGTATGATGGAGTACATGGTCATTTCATTCCTATTAATATGTCTACTTGGCTTACTTTACGAGCAACTATTGGGCGATATAATAACCCTAATATTCCAACGGGTACTGTCACTGGACAGTTTGCCTAAAGTATTAATTTACCACTTGGAAGGTTTAGTTAATGTGGGATTTTTATCTCAAACCTTTTCTCATTCTTCTCAATTAATAATGCAATTAGATAAAGATCAATGGCTTGCACGTGGAAATAATATTTCTGTTGAGCAATGTCCAAAAGATACATAGTTTTTTCCTGGATATATTTCCTGGCACTCTTAGTCCCCTATAGACCCTTATGGACGATGGGGATATATGGAAAAGACAAAGAATGATATATGTAATCTCCTCGGTAAGAAATCTAAATATCTTTTTATTACCCCTTGGGGAGATACTTGTAGTCAAATTTGGAGGGCTGCTCAGTGTACAAATTACAGCGGATTCTTCCATCAACAACTTAGTAATGTAACATGATTAAATTTATATTGTCCTTTTCTAGGACATTTTAAGGAGGTGAATTATAAACAATATGATACTATTGCTCCTCCAGGTTATTTTTGGGTATGTGGAAAAGGAGGATTTAAACTTTTACCAGGGAGTTGGAGAGGATCATGTACTCTTGCTCAATATGTGACTCCTGTTTCTGTGCATAAAATTTTACGTTCTAAATTTATATATCCCCCTTGAGACATAAACGATCTTGGGCTGATGCTGGTGATTTTCTAGCTCGTACAATTTTCCCAAGTTATCAATATTTGCAACAGATTAATACAGATCATTTTGTTCATAACCTTTCTATGCTTTTAGAGGCAGGTTTGAATACTACTGGAAAAGCTGTTATTGACCTTCAAGAAGAAATTGATTCATTGGCATGAATTGTTACGGATAATCGAATTGTTCTCGATAGCATGTTGGCCGAACAAGGTGGAGTCTGCATAGCGTTAAATCATTCTTGCTGTATGTAGTTAACAATTCTGGACTGATTGAGGAGGACGTCCATATGTTGGGCATAAAATTTATTGTAATAAATATTACAAGAAAACAGAGAAATTATAGGTATTAATCAACATTGATTAAACACTTGATTTGCTTTCTGTCCAAATAACACATGAATAAAAGAACTAATTTTGAACTCTTAATTTGAGTGAGTTGGATTCAATCATTTTGTAACATCGATCGCGGGGGAGGAGGCCGCTCCTCCTGAACGCCGACCCGGGAGGGCCGGCCCGCGGAGGTCCCTCCCCGAGGCGACCGCAGAGTCCGCGATCGATCGGTTGGGGGGCTGAAAGTAAGAAAGAGGGGCCGTCCCACGCACGCGCCGGGGGCCGCCCGGGAAGGCGGCCCGCACCCGCGTCTGCTCTGAACGCCCCCGGAGGGGCTCGCGGCGGAGAGACGGGGCGGCGCGAGAACGGCCGACGGGACACGGGGCCGGGGGCCTCCCGCCGCCGGGAAGCCCTCGCCGCACGCGCCCGAGGTCGGCCCCGGCTCGCCGCTGCTCGGAGGCGACCGCCGAACTAGGCCGGCCCAGCCCCGGTCTGTTCTGTCCGCCCGCACTAACCAATTCTCCGCGGAGCCGAGCCGAGCCGTGGCCCGTCGGGGTTGTCTTCGACGATGCCACGTCGCCTCCGTAGGCGCAGAGGGGGGACGGTCCCCAATGGCGGCCCGTTCTCCCCTTGGTGTGGGCGCGGCGGGGGCGATACCGAAGAACGGGGCTTCGTTCTCCCTGCTCACTCCGCCTGCGGAGAGCGCCGCCAACCCGAAGCTGCGATGGCGGGCGAGGGTCGCAGAGGGCCTTTCCCGGCAAAGCCCCGGTCTACTGCATAGGCGGCTGTCGGCCGGGAGATGGGGCGCCGCGGTCGTGGCAAAATGAGTACAGTCCGCCTCGGGAGACAATCACGTTGGGGGCATGGGGGCTTCATTGAATGCCTATTGCCTGGAAACTTTAAAAATTTCATCAGTAAAAGCTGACCGGAGAATGCTAGCTGCATGGACCTTAAAGAGGCAGGTAATGAAAACAGTTGAAGGAAAGAAGAAACTGCAGGAGGAGATTCAATCGTTCAGTTCAGATGGCTTGAATTAAGTGACCCTATGTTGTTTGTCTTTTATAATGTATTTGAGGGCATTTTAGGCGAAGAAAAGAGATGAAGTTAGATATGCATTTGCTTTGTGAGGTTTGGGATCTAATTCAGTATGTGCATTTGGAACGTCTTGGCACTGGTTGTTGTCAAATGTGTGTTTTTCCTTCCTTTCCCTTCTTTTGAAGCACCAGGCTAGAAACTGGAAAACTGAGTTCTAGTCCTGCCTTTGTTGCAAAACATCCAACTGGGTGAGTTTGGGACTCTTACTTGGGAGCTTTAGTTTACTGAGTAGCAGAGAAACAGCCATCTTCAAAAGAGCAGTTAGTGAAGCAGGGACATGAACCTGTCTGAGTACATAGAAACATTCCCTTTCTGTGGACTGAAGGGGTGGCCTGGGAGAATTAAAATTGGGGCTATTACCCCAGGGGACCAGAGGCTGTATATTAAATTAGACTTTTATTGGACAAGATGATGATGATGATGATGATGATGATGATGATGATGGCGGCTTTAGTAGAAATAAAAGCTCAGTTTTCAGGGATCCACAGCTTACATTGATAGCTCTGGAGGAGCCCTGAAGATAATCTTTTTTAATCTGTTAAACTTGGAGGGGTAGGGAGAGACATGCTTCCTACTCTAGTGTAAAAGTGATTGCAGTAAATAGCCATCCAAATTTTAAGTCTTTTTTTGTAAATGTCTTTTCCTACAGCTGTTACTGTTAGGAAAATGTGACTACTCCTCTTGAGGAGATCTAGGCAGATCTAGCGCTGCCTCCAACAGCCTTTTGCATTTTAGTTTTTTATCAGCAGTCTCACTCAGTGTCACAACAGGAGTCCAGCATTAGTTCTATGAGGGGAGAAAGAAAAAAGGAAAAAGGTATGTGGAGGGGTGTCACGTGTTTTAGCGTTTAAAATCTACATGGATTATAAGGGAAAGTTTATTGGATTTCATTTGCCCCTCAGCATGGCACATGATGAATAAAATAAAAAAGAAAAAAATATTTAGAACAATGTTGATAGAATCTCCTTGGATGGGTACAGTCTATCTGAATGTTGGGGGTTGTTTTACACCTTTTGGCTGTGGGAGCAGCCCAAAGACTGAATAAACTCCTATGCCATTGCATAGATTTTTTCTTCCCAGCTTTGCAAGTTTTGATTTTGGAAAGTTATTGGGGAATTAAATGGTATTAAAGTTTTAGGTAGTTAAACTGTATCATGTTGTATTTGCCTACATGGGAAATATAATGGACCATTCCAGTTTTGCCTCAAGGCTGCTTGCATTCATCCATATCTGTCAGGATATGGGGACATGCATTGTTGTGACTATGTTAATCTTTGATGATTTATCTTTACTGCAATAGTACTCAACTGACCTGCAAACACACTTGCACACCTGAGGGTGGGCAGTTAATCCTAATGAAATCCCAGGACCAGACACTGATGAAAAGTGTTTAGGTCAGGAAGGACACGGGCTTTGCCTCACACTATGGTTGACAAGGTTCAGCGTTTTCCTCTTCCTTGGATGGCGAAGGCATTGCAGCAACTTGGGGCAATGCTAGAGTCCCCCCACACTCGGCACAAACACTTCGTCCCTTGTACAAGCTCATAAACAAAGGGGTGGTATGGGATTGGGAAAAAAATGTTTTCAGCCAGGGAAAACTTTTAGTTCAACAAGCTGGTTCTTTACGAATTCAAGATCAAGGGAATCCTTTAGAATTGGCCGGGGGAGTCACAGAGGACAGATGTGGTCTGTGGCAAAGTGACTAAAGCAATTGCTGGGAGTTTGCCACATGCCACAACATGTGGAGGGAACCAATCCAGTCACAGGTAAAACAGCCATCGAAGAACGGGGTGGATAAATAACTCCAAAGTAAAACGGAAAGCTTATTGACAATAGAAAAGTATGCTGAATTTATCACCATTAAGCACTGAACATATGGCATTCTGGGGACCGGTCACATTCCCGCTCTTCCAACAGCAACCACATTAGGGGATTTTTGCCTTCCCCTTTGCAAATGATTTGAATGTCTCCTGAAGCCCTCATTTTGGCTTTAATGTATTAGGGGCACTCCAAAAGCAATTGGGTTGTATCCACAGTTTAAGAAAGCAGAACAATGCCATCATATACCCAGAAGTTGCTGCGGAAGTTTAATAAAGTGTTTCCAGGATGGGGAGTGTAATAGGCAACGTTTTGGTGTTTCTTTGTGTGATTATTGCATGTTCACTTTTATTTTTTTTTGTCTGCGCTCAGTCATTACTGACCCTGCAGTGACTGCCTGGACGAATCCTTGCAGTTTTCAAGGCAATTGTTTTCGGAAGTGGTTTGCCAGAGCCTCCTTCCTAGAGCAGAGCCCAGCTGGCGAGCGCAGGAGGCGGGGTTTCCGTTGCTTCGCGCCCTTTTCGGGCGAGCGTGGTTTCGCGCTTACCAGCAACTGGTCTCGTCTCTCTGTGCAAGGCGCTGCCAGCATTTTTCCTCCCACCGGAGTGAGAGTCCCCATTTATCTACTCACGTGAGTTTTCGACCTGTTGGGTTGACAGGAGCTGGGGGGGGGGGAACAGGAGCTCACCCTGTTAACGCGAAGGCTGGACTCGAACCGCCGAAGCGTAGCCATTTCTGGCCGGAAACTTTCAGCGTCATTAAGCCGCTGCGCCACCGCGTCCCCTTGTTCACTTTTATTATATATGTGTAAATGTTTTTTGTATTCAGTTACGTAGTAAGCAAACATATATATACACCACTAGCTATAGGATTGTCCTATAAAATCCTGTTTATAAATTTACACCACCGTTGAATATGCAACAGAAACCTTAGATTGGGAGGCTGAAGAATGAACTTCACCCTTCCCATGAGATTTAATATCAGCTCAATAGTTCACATTAATATGGAAAAGTAATCAAGTTTAATCCCAATTGCAAGCCCTATCCAAAACTGATAAAGGAATGATGCTAAAGATTAAACATGAGCATGCTGAATTAATTAGAGTTACTCAAGATATTGAGGATTTAACTACTCATCTCTGGTGGGATATTTTCTCAGGATAAAGCTCAACTATGACCAATATTTTAAATTTGGTATGGCATCCAGTAATTATTTTTTTGTAATAGCTATTCTTATTTTGCTAATATTGATGTGCAATTATGTATATTAAAGTTAAATGATTATACACAAATGTACAATGTATTACTTGGAGACTTGGCATTTATGAAAAACAGTAAGTATGGAGGGAAATTGGCGAACAAATTAAATAATAACAATATTAATAATCAAAATATGTCAAGGGGTGGAGTTTAGTGGCGATGTGGCAGATCACTGTTACTTTAGAAGTTTAGGTGATGTAGTTTGGTTTCTCCTGCACACATTAAGAAAGTTCACTCTGAGTCATAATAATGTTTGGCTGACTTGTTTTTCACTTTTACTTAGAAGTGGGGGTGGGGAGAAAAGCCCACAGGATCGTTTAGGGTAAGCACTGGCGAGTTCTCAGGCTCGTGATTCCATGATGAGCAGGTGCCACATCTAGTCAAGGTCAGGTCTTCTCAGTACCATGAAACAGAGTCATGAGATTGCAGCGCCAGACTTTGATAAGGGGCATTGCCCCTTGAATCCTGGAGCCTGGACACAGGCCTTGGTACCAGGAGCTGTGTTATCTGTGTTGTTGCCTTATGATAGCTCTCAACAGGAGGGGAAGAGCTCTATCAACGTGCTTGGTATCTTATGCTTTTATACTATGCTTTTGTATCTCTTTAATTCTATCTGCTAATTTTGTATCTTACATTTTTATATCCTGGCTTAAATCTGTTTCCTAGAGTTAACACTAAAGCTTAAAATCTCACCTGCTAGTGTGTTCATTGTCTCTGGATTTAAAAGAAGTAAAAGAACCACTTCTCTTGCACCTGGCCAGGGGTCAAGCCTTTTCATGGGGTGCAGAAACAAATGATACATACATCTGGTACATGTGATATGTCAGAAAGCAAGTAATCAAACGATAAAACATTGATTACACATGAGAATTGAACAATAGAAAACATTGATTCCAGATAACATTCCACAAGTGGCAAATTTATGGGTTATGTCTCTCTCCTTCCCAGCCAGGTTTGTATCTTTAAAACTTGCAAGTGTATTCAAGGATTTTTCAGAATACGCTCTGTATTGTTTAGTTGCTGAAAAGGCTAATCTTTGCACATAAAAGAAAGAAATGGTTTTGGCTAAAAGGAAAACATGGTTTCCTGAAATTCAAAAGGAGAGATGGATGCCATGCTAAAATGCTAATACCACCTTTATTAAAAAGCTAATAATGAGCCTAAAATTCCAGTTAATGTCACCAGTTCATTTTTTTTTTCATTTCTACCCAAAAGGTCCATAAGAGTCTTCCAGTTACCCATCCACATAGATTGAGTCTTTTCTCTAATCCAAGAAATCAGTGAATCCATTTCAGCAAAATTGGTCAACTTCACTGACCCCTTCCTCCAAAGTGGGTAATATCGAATCTCTCCATCTCTGGTCCTATAATCTTGCTGCAATGCAGCCTGAAAGGAAGGATTGTGATGCTTAAGCGAAAAGCCTGAACACATTCAGATCCAATTCCCTCCCTCCCTTCTATTTCCAGTTTTACTCTTCTGCAGGCACAGCACTGCCCTGACGTTGTTCCTCACAGACAAGGAGCACCCCGTTTTCTCGTTTGCAGTTTCCCCCTCGGGAAGACCGGAGCTACCCAGAAATGTGCCCTCTCATCAGTGCAGGCCGGCAGACCGACTCCTGTCACCCGTTTCTCCCCTCTGAGTAGGCAGAGTGGCCCGTTCCCAGGACTCAGACTCAACCCTAGCCTTCCAGAGGCCGTGTAGACCGGGCCTGCCCACAGCTCCAGAGAGCCGGCAGGTTATGTGCGTGAGGAAAGGTAGACCGGCCCTTTCACAGCCTCCCTTTCTTCCGGCACTCCCCGGAACTGCCGCCACGTGGGTAGATGAGTTCCTGTTTTGTGAAGGAGAGATGGGCCCTACCTTTGTCTATCAGCTGTTCTGTAAGGACAGCCTCATCCCTCCGTAGCCCAGTAGACTGGTCCTGCCTGCCTCCCGCAGGGCCAGCAGACTGTCCTATTTTGGTAAACCTTTCTCATCCACAGCCTCCAGAGGGCTGGGAGATTTTAGGGTTTCATTTACATGTCAAACATGATGCATGGCCCAGGACTGACCTTCGCTAGCTGCTGGGAACAGGGTAGATAATGAAGTTGCAAACCCATCCACATTTCTTTCTCTTTGAATACAGCGTTTCTTATCGGTTGGAGCTGAGAAGTGCAAGTGTGGAGGAACCACTGTGCTCACCAGCACTAAGCAGAGAGATAAGAAACCACCTAGCTCATATTTCCCTTAGTGACAAGAAGCACCAACCTTTGGGCAGTAGTGCCCACCTTTTGGGAGTGTTTTGTCCACCCAATTACTGTCTGCCAATGATCATGTAGTTCTTTGTTTTAGAAGCATAGAAAAGATGTGTTGATTTGCAAGCTGGTGTACTTGCCTTGAAAAGCCAATTTGTAGGTGCTCTTTACTCTGCAGAACAAAGCCATTAAAAATAGATTTCTGGTTTCAGAATAACTATGTTCCACTCTGGACAGATATTAAAAAAGATTTAGACCGACGGGAAAAGTTACAATTGTCATTACTGGGAAGAATATCGGTGATTAAAATGAATATTTTGCCGCAAATTCTATATCTTTTCCAGACAATTCCAATATTGACTTCAGAAGCACCCTTTAAAAAATGGCAACGCGACATTTCTAAGTTTATATGGCAAGGGAAAAAACCAAGAATAAAATATAAAGTTTTGCAAGATGTGAAAGAAAGAGGTGGTTTGGGTCTTCCTGATTTGAAATTGTACTATGTAGCTTGCTGTTTAGTATGGCTTAAAGAATGGATTACCTTGAAAAATGAAAAATTATTAAATTTGGAAGGTTATAATTTGAGATTCGGATGGCATGGATATTTGTGGTATAATAAAGTTAAAGTTAATATGGACTTTAAAAACCACTATATTAGAAGATCTCTATTAAAAGTTTGGACTAAATGCAGACCACTTTTATGCCCTAAGATGCCGATGTGGACCTCTATACAAGAAGCCTTCTATAGAACTGAAAATCAAATCAAAAGAGCTATTGGTGTTAGAAGGACATACTTTTCAATGGCTTATATGCAATATAAATAAAAATTTAAAATCAATAAAAAAGAATTTGGATTTGAACAGAATAAATCAGAATTTGAAATTCAATTATGTGAAACAGATGAACACTTAATAGCAAAAATGTATAAATTATTGTTGAGAGAAGAAATGGTTGAAGAACAAGTTAAAGAATGCATGATTAAATGGGCAAAAAATATTGAACATAATGTACACATGCAGCAATGGGAAAATATGTGGTCTAAAGGATTAAAATTTACTTTATGTTATAATTTGAAAGAAAATTTTTATAAAATGTTGTATCGATGGTACATGACACCCCAAAGAATATCAAAGATGTATGGGACAATTTCCAACGTTTGTTGGAAATGTAACCAACAAGAAGAGTCGTTTTACCATATGTGGTGGACATATAAAATTGCAAAGAAATTTTGGACTCAAATACAAACCTTGATGCAGAGCATACTACAAATACAGATTCCATTTAAGCCAGAATTATTCCTGCTGGGAATAATGGATTTTCAAATAGGAAAACAATTACTCAATACATGATTACCACAGCAAGACTTCTTTATGCACAATTTTGGAAAACCCAGACACTACCAACAATACAAGGATGGTTGTTAAAACTGATGGAAATGGCAGAAAATGATAAACTGACTTGCTTATTAAAAGAAAACTCAAATAATTATTACCTGAAAGAATGGAAACCATTGATGGACTATTTGCAAAATGCAGGTGGGGCGAACCTAACATGGGGATTTGAAGATTAGATTATAAATGTAATGGGATATGTTTTGACAAAGAATTATTCCTACTTAATGCATTAAAAATTAGCACATGATACTCTTATTATTCCTAAGACTAGAGATAGATTGGAAGCTATCTATTTTTCATATCTTTTTTCTTTTTCTTTTACTTTATCTCACCTTTTCTTTTCCTTTTCTTTATAATTTGTATTTTCAATTTTCTTTTTCATTTCTAACTTTTAACTTTGTAATTTTAAAACCCCAATAAAATATATATATATAAAAAAAAAAAGATTTCTGACTTGCGTGTTTAATTAGGTGTGGCATGCCAGGTACACGAACCCAGAAGTTTCCTGGGACAACAATTTGGCAACCACAAAGGGACAGCCTTGCCTGGTTCTACAGGGGTCTATCCTCACCAGATGAGCTCAGAGACGGCAGCGCACAGCAGAGATGTTAACTGGGGTTGGAACCAGGAGACTCTGGTGAGATGGTTCCCCTGAAGACTCAAAGGTGTGTAAGGTTTGCAACCCTGAATCCCAGAGAAATCCAATGCCAAGAATTCAGGAGGAGGCTCTGAAAAAGAAACAGCTTTTTATTCGGCCAAGTAAAGGAAGCTGGGTGGTCAATAGCCCAACACATAGGCAGCAACTATGCCAGGGTTTTGCCACACCACCAGAAATGCAAGCTGAGTTTTTATAGTTTACAGGGACAAAGTTTGAATAGCAGTTTGAACCGGTTTAGCTGTAGGCCTTTTCCTGGAGACCCTCAAGGTACACAAGGCAGGTTGAACCAGTTTAACTATAGACCCTTCCCTGAATACCCTCAAGGTTTCCTGAATACCCTCAGGGTGGCTGTAGACCCTTCCCTGAATACCCTCAAGGTATCCTGCGCACGTGTCCCTCCCGCTTTGAGCTAATGGTGTCTTTCTAGCGAGGTTGCCAAGACAACCCCCCCCTTCAGGTGCAGTGCAACCTTGGAAATCTCTAAAAGGAAACCTAGACTGTCAGTTTGGTTTGGGGTTTGCTGGCATCCCAGTGCCTTTGATTGCATGGGAGGGGTGAGTATCCTTGCCTGAGTCAAATTTTTGTAAGTCCACCCGAGTCCTTGATACCTGGAATCGCAGTGGTCAGGGTAGAGTCCGCTGGCATTTGGGAAGTGCCAAGGTCAGGGTATAGTCTGTTGGCACCTGGGGTATCGAGTTCCCCAGGATCCCATAGATGCCCATGAGGGGGGTCCAGAGGGGCTGGACTCCATTTGATATAAGAGTTTAGTTGAATGGTGTGTGTTTGAAATTCCTAACAGGTTGCGAAAGAGTGTGAACCCAGTGGCATAGGAATATGGTATTGGGGTCTTGGGCAAAGACAGGTGGCAATCAAAAATAGGGTTGAGACAAGAACTCCCTTGGCATGCATGTTGTCTGACTTCAAGGGACTGGGGGTTGGCAGCCCCTTAACCAAACATCAGTTAAAATGTTTGTGTGAAAATGTCTAGCTGCGGTATAAGCTAGAAGGTGAACTTAAGTAGCTGGCCGAAGGATCTGTAGATTACAACACCATAACCTGTAGTTAATGTTATTTTGTAAAGCAAAAAACAACAACAATGGGAGAAATGGGATGAGGGGGGAAAAAAGAGACTGTTAAAGTTTGCAAAATCTTTTTCTTGGTGGTTTCTTTTTATGGTTGGTCCATGTTCAGCTCAACCCCTCCCTTGGCGGGGGGCAGTTTCTAGCAGTACCAAGGTTTCAGTGAGACTATTTTGCAATTGCAAGTGTTGTTTGTTGATGAATGAGTTAATGGGATGAATGTATGTATGTTGAAATGTTTATGTCTTTGTGGAGAAAGAAAGAGATGACGCAAAATGTAAACTGAGGGTTTGCCCAAAATTTTAGAAAACAAGAAACCTGTAGCAGACAATATAATTTCATTTAACCTTTCCACCTTGCTTAACCGATAAATAGCTTGTAAATTCCTCACCATCTGTGCATTCATCACTGATGGTTAGTTAGGAGGCTGAGGGAAGGGGTGGGGAGGGGAAGAGCTGGTAGTGGGCTGTTGGTACTTATTGTTTTCTCGCCTCCCCACCTCCAAAATGAACAAAACCAGGGGCTTGAGACATGATGCCTTTAAGACAGGCTTTCCCCCTTTCCCTTGGCTCAGCTTTATGAGATAAAGATCTTGGGATGTTTTTAGAGCAAATTTACAATAACGTAGACCCTAAGTTTCCTGAAAATTAAAGAATGATTAACTTGTTGTCTATGGGACTGAGCACCCCTGACATTGAAGACAAAGAAAGAAAGAAAGAAGGCACAATTACAGGTATTTTTGCTTGTGGCAGTGATTAGAAGAGATCAGGAAAGTGGAAGTGTTGGCAAGATGAATGATAAGGAGAAAAAGCTGAAAGTGAAAAAGAGAGAGAATCCTGGGCTGGTCGCCCACGTGGCACTGGAATTCAGTTGCAGACTGGCTTGACCAGCCAGAGATGCCAAGGGACTGGGGAGATGCCTCCAATTCCCTGGCAGGGATTAGGCAGTGCCTGGAAACTTTGAAAGTTTCGGCGGTAAAAGCTGAGAGGCAAATGCTGGCTGTGGGGTCCGGATGGCTTTTGCTGGAAGCCCTTAAAAAGGCAGGTGATGAAAAACAGTCTAAGAGGAGAAAACAAGAAACTGCAGGAGGAGCTGGAGTGGGAGAAGGGGATTCAACTGTGGTCAATTCAGGTGGGTTGAAGTGGGCATAAGTTGTGTGTCAGATTCTGGTTGATTACTGCACTTTGTCTTGGATTTGTCTTAATTTGAGAGCATTCTAGATAATGGAGCAAAAGAGATGAACTTTGATAGGCTTTTGCTTTGTGAAGTTTAAGATCTAATTCAGTGTGTGCCTTTGGATCTCCTGGCCATTGCGAAGGAAGTGATGGGTTGCTGTTAAATTTGTGTACTGTTTTTTTCTTTCTTTCCTTTCTTTTGAAGCCAAGGAAAGGAAGAGCTTTTTTTTTTTTTTTTTTTTTTGTGGAGAGCCAGTTTGGTGTAGTGATTAAAGGCACCAGGCTAGAAACTGGGAAATTGTGAGTTCTAGCCCTGCCTTTGTCGCAAAGCAGCCAACTGGGTGACTTTGGGCCAATCACTCTCTCAGCCCTAGGAAGTGACTGGCAAGTCACTTTTAAAAGAGTTGCTGACAGAGCTAAGAATAAAAAGTGACTCAAAGAAGAGGTTAGGGGAAAATCCCTGACCTAATGTTTGTTTTAAACAAACAATCTTATGAAGGGTTTCCTACTCTTCTTATGGCTTTCGGGGCTTTAGTTCCCGGGGAACCTGGAGGGGTGGGGAGAGACATGCTTCCCGCTCTAGTGTAAAAGTGATTGCAGTAAATGGGCTAAACTTTAAGCCCTTTGTCAGAATCACGATCTAAATTTTAAGTGTTTTTTTTTTGTAAATGCCTTTTCTTACAGCTGTTACGATAAAATTATGGGTGAGAATTGAACAATAGAAAACATTGATTCCAGATAACATTCCACAAGTGGCAAATTTATGGGTTATGTCACTCTGGGTTTGTATCTTTAAAACTTGCAAGTGTATTTAAGGACTTTTCAGAATCTGCTCTGTTGTTCAGTTGCTGAAAAGGCAAATTCTCAAATATACCAAAAGAAACGGCCTTGGCCCAGAAGAAAAACATACTTTCCTAAAGTTAGAAAAGAGGCCTAGACTGTCATGCTAATATCACCGTTTTAAAATGCTAATAATGAAGCCTAAAATTCCAAGTAACAACAGAATCCATAAATTTGCCACTTGTGGAATGTTACCTGGAATCAATGTTTTCTTTTTTATTATTATTATGAATTTTATTATATACATATACACTGAATAAAAAGAAACAAGAATTAATACAATTACAATTATTGCAATTCCAATTACATTACCATTTACAATATACTAAAAAAGAAAATGAAAAAGGAGAGAAAGAAAGAGGAGAGAAAGAGAAAAGAAAAAAAAAGAGAAAGGGAAAAGGAAAAGGAAACCGGTTTCTGACTCTCACAGTTATAGATATCTAATCATTTATCTTTGAAAATCTCTTTTCTATATTTTCCCCTTTATCTTACTATTATTTCTATTTATCTCATTCCTTAGTATATAAATCCCATTATCATCTCTTCACTTTTTTCAGTTGTATACAGGTAGTCTAATATTGGTTGCCGTGTTTCTTTAAAACTCGTAGTATTCTTATCTTTTATTAAAATTGTTAATTTCGCCATCTGTGCTAGTTCCAGGACTTTCATCATCACTCCTCTATTGTTGGTACACTTTCCTTTTTCCAGTACTGCGCATATATAATCCTAGCCGCTGTAATCATATATAATAATAAGTTACCATATTTTTCCTCCAATTCTTTTCCCATTATACCTAATAAAAATAGTTCTGGTTTTTTTCAAATTCTACCTTAAGAACTCTTTGAATCATCTCATGTATTTCTGTCCAGAATTTTTTTGCTTTCTTGCAAGTCCACCATAGATGATAAAACGTTCCTTCTTTTTGTAAGCATTTCCAACATATATTAGATACATTTTTATACATTTTGGCTAATTTTTGTGGGGTTAAATACCATCTGTACATCATTTTGTAAAAAATTTCCTTTAAATTGTAACACAATGTAAATTTTAATCCCTTAGTCCACATTTTTTCCCATTTCTCTAATAAAATACTGTATCCAAAATTTCTTGCCCAATACAATCTTTAACCTGTTCATCTTCTTGATTTAATTGGAATAACGTTTTATACATTTTTGTAATAATATGCTCATTATTCATATATCATTGTTTTTCAATCTCTGTTTTCTCTTCCTTAAATCTGAAGTTCTATCTAATTTGAATAGTTCATTTAACTGCATATATGTGAACCGATGGCACACACGTCCTTCCTTTTCTATTTCTTCTCTTGTTTTTAACATAGGCATATCTTATTCATATCTTATTATATCTTTATACCTTAACCAATTTGTCTTGTCAGTTATACTTTCCTTTCCTGCAAGAGCCTCTTGCAGTGATATCCACATTGGCATATTTGGCTATAGTCTACTTTTATATTTATCCCAGACCCTTAATAATGCTTTCCTAATGATATGATTTTTAAACTGTTTATTCATTTTTACTTTCTCATACCAGATATATGCATGCCATCCAAATTTAAGTTCGTGACCTTCTAGCTGTAAGAGCTTCTGACTTTCCAGCGTTAACCACTCTCTCATCCATAAAAAACAGCAGGCTTCAAAATATAGTTTGAAGTCTGGAAACCCCAATCCTCCTCTTTCTTTAGCATCTTGTATTAATTTAAATTTTATTCTTGGTTTTTTTCCCTGCCAAACAAATTTTGAAATGTCTTTTTGCCGTGTTTTAAATATTTTCCCATTTATTAAAATTGGTAGTGATTGAAAGAGAAATAACATCTTTGGTAATACAGTGGTACCTTGGGTTACGAACACCCCTCCTTACGAATTTTTCGAGATACGAGCAGCTCCGGCCCCAAAAATTTACCTCGCCGTGCGACCTCCGCCCCGCGCTACGAACCGGATCCGCGGCCATTTGCCCCGCTGCCACGTGGTCGCGGCTTCCTGTGGGCGAGATCGCGGTAGCGAGGAGACGTTCGGTGAGGCTTGTGGTGTGTTTTGTGGCGTTTGGAAGGTTTTTGGTGTGCTTGTCAGCAGGGCTCCAAAGAAAATGCAGAGCCGTATGTATTTACATTGAACCTTATGGGGAAATTTGCCTCGTGGTGCGACCAAATTCGGAGGGCGGATTAGCCGTATTTACATTGAACCTTATGGGGAAATTTACCTCGCATTGCGACCAAATCGAGTTGCGATCAGAGTCACGGAACGGATTAAGTTCGTAACCCGAGGTACCACTGTACATTCATTTTAATTGTAGATATCCTTCCTAACAAAGATAATTGTAATTTCCCACATCTTTGCATCTCAAGTTTAATTTCGTTCCAAATTTTCCCATAATTATTTTGAAATAAAATACTATTTTTTGTTGATATCATTACTCCTAGATATCTAATCTTTTTTCCTATTATAAATCCTGTTTTTTGTACTAGGGTTTCTTGTTGTTTTGGGGTCATGTTTTTACTCAGCATTTTGGTTTTTGTTTTATTTACCTTGAATCCTGCCACCTCTCCAAATTCTTTTAATTTCTTCAACAAATATTCTACAGAATCTAAGGGATTTTATAATATAAAAACTAAATCATTTGCAAATGCTTTTAATTTAAAGATTTGCTTTTTAATTTTTACTCCTTTTATTTGACTATCCGCTCTTATATCCCTATTAAGAACTTCTAAAACTAAGATAAATAGGAGAGGGGATAGGGGACATCCTCGTCTAGTGCCTTTTTCTATTTTACAATTATCTGTTATTTCCTCATTTACTATAATCTTAGCTCTTTGCGTTGAGTATATTGCTTCAATCCCTTTCCTGAATGATTTGCCGAATTCAATTTTTTCTAGAACTTTTATCATAAAATTCCAATTTAAGTTATCAAATGCTCTGGTATTTTTGACCCCTCTATAATTGAATTCAATAAATCTCTAAATGGATTTATAATTTGTTCCAGAAAATATTTATAGTATCCTGCTGATATACCATCAGGTCCCGGTGCCTTTCCTATTTTAAGTCTCTTTATAGCATCTATTATTTCCTGATTTGTTATTGTACTGTTGAGTATAGCTTGTTGAGTTGGTGACAGTTTGGGAAGTTCTTGTTTACCCAAATAATTCTCAATTTTTTCTAAAGATATTTCTTGTTTTTTATATAAATTTGAAAAAAAAATATAAAATGCTTTTTTAATTCCTTTATTATCTACTAGTTCTTCACTGTTCTCTCTGATATTTATGATCATTTTCTTCTCTCTCTCTTTCCTTATTTTATCAGCTAGCCATTTACCTGGTTTGTTAGTAAATTCAAACTGTCTTTGTTTTGCATACCTTAACTTCATTTCTATATCCTTAGTTGTTAACGAGATTTGTTGCTGTAATAATTTCACTTGATATAGTAGCTTATCATCTGAGGGTTTTTCCTATACTCTTTCTTTTAATTTGATTTTGTTCATAATTATTTGTATTTTTTGTTGATATTGTATTTTAATCATTTGATTTATGTGTATAAAATGTCCCCTCATTACTGCTTTACTAGCATCCCAAACAGTTCTAATATCCACTTCATTATTCAAATTTATTTCAAAAAATTCCCTCAATTTCTTTTTACACTCTTCCTCTACTTCCTCTTTTTTTTAAATGCCTTCATTCAATCTCCATTTAATATTTCTAAAATTCTTCCTAATTGTTATGTTTACTGGATTATGATCTGAAAATGTTTTGGGTAAAATTTCTACTTTACAGATTTTATTTGCTAGATCCTTTGAAATCCAGATCATATCTATTCTTGAAAAGGATTTGAATCTCTCTGAGTAGAATGTGTAATCTTTTACTAGTCCATTTTTATGTCTCCAAGCGTCTAACAATGATAAATTTTCCATTAGTTCAAAGAATAGTTTTGGAAGTTTCCCTTGTTTATTTTTAATTTATTTTTCTGATTTCCTATCCAATAATGGCATCGTGACCCCATTCCAATCTCCCATCAGAATCCAACTTGGATATATATACATTGATAATTCCTCTGTTAACTTCATATAAAAATTATTTCTATTTTCATGCAGGGCATATACACCTACTACAATTGTTTTAGTTCCTTGTATTTCAAGCTCAACCCCTATATATCTTCCTTGCTCGTCGGAAAATAATAAATTCGGCTTCAAATAAGGTTTTGCATATAATACAATCCCATTTATTTTCTTCTCATTAGCTGCTAAAAATTCTTTTCCTAAATTCTTGTTTACTAGATATTTTACCTCTTTTTTCTTAATATGTGTGTCTTGCAGGCATATAACATCCTGATTTAATTTTTTTAGATAATGAAAAAATGTTTTCCTTTTTTGTGGGGCATTAGCTCCATTTATATTCCATGTAATATACTTTATTTCCATCACGCAAGTAGATCCTCGTATTCCTTAGAATGCATGGCTAACTCTCCTCTCTGTGTCTTTTTGCCTTTTAACTCAATTTGTTCTAATTCTTTCTTAAATCTTTCCAAAAAGTCTTTAACTTTATGTATAGAATTCAATTTGTACCTTTTTTCTTGAAATGTAAAACTCACTCCTTCTAATTTTTCCCAGCGGAAAGAAATATTTTTTCTTTTCAGTATTTCTATCAGCTCTGAGTATTCTTTTCTTTTTCTCAGGATTCTTAAAGGTATTTCCCTACTATATATTTTCCTTTAATTCTAATCCTATTTTCCAAATGTGCCTGTAAGATCATATCTTTTGTTTTCCTTCTGGAAAATTCAATTAAAAAATCTTTAGGTTTTTGATGTATATATGCATATTTAGAACTGATACGGAACATCCTTTCTATTTCCTCTGCCATCTTATCCTCTTCCCAATCTATTAACTTTGCTAATGTTTGTATTATTGTTTCTTCCATTTCTTCCTCTTTTCTTTTCCCTCTGGTATACCTCTACATCTTAAACTATACTCTTTGTCTCTTAGTTCTAACAATGCTAGTCTATCTAATACATTTTCTCTCTCCATTACTAATTCCTCCACTCTCTCACTGACTTTTTAAATTTCCCCCTCCATTTTCTCATTCATTTTCTCTAATTTTTGTTCTAATTTCTTTTCAAAGTCCTTGAAACTTTTTTCCAACATTAGATTCACATTTTGCAGAATTGTCTGTGAAGTTTTTAGAAAAAATTCCTCAAACATAGCACATATTTCATCATTCTCTCCTGTCCCCAATCCTCTTCTAGTTTGTTTTCGCATATTCATATTTCTTTACAGGTAGATTCCTTGGATTCTTTAATTTCCTTAAGTTCATACAATGTATAGATCCACTTTGTATATTATAGCCACCACGTTGTAAGGAAGAAATCGAGTCACTAGAATGGCTCCTTTTTCGTTCACATCTGCTTTTCACCCCGTTTGAAATCCTCTGGGGTGGCTCTAAACACCACCTTGAGAGTTTCAGCTGACAGAGCTCCACTGAAGCCATTCTCCTCACCGGAAACCTGAGTCCATGTTTCTATTGTTCACTTCTCATGTGTAATCAATGTCTCTCATTGTTTGATTACTTGCTTTCTGATCTATCACATGCACCAAATGTATGTATCGTTTGTTTCTATACCCTATAAAAAAGACTTGAACCCCCCCAATAAATGCTTTTTGCTTTGCCTGAATTACTGGATGGTTCATGTTTTTGGGTAGTCTAAGAAGCCACTTTTGCAAAGGTAAAACTGTGGAGTCCTTGGGGTTCTCTGAGCTTGGTTCTTTTCTTGCAGACGTTTCATTACCCAGCTAGGTAACATCTTCAGTGCTGGAATGGGATGGGGTTTGCTCTCTGTTTATGTGCTGTGGCCTGCCTTGCCAGTGCTGGTGGGGGTGGGGGTTTTGTTTTGCTCCTCCGGTAGTTCTTTGATCAGCGTAGGTTTACTGCTTGATTGTGTGCCTGTGGCAACCTTTGCTTATCTGGGTGATGATTGCTGGCGAGGTGATCTTCTGGTCTTTTGTCTCTTTTGAATAGTATGTAGATGCTATTTATCTCTATGCATCTGTTAATTGCTGCCTTGTCTGAATACCAAGCTTCCAAGAATTCTCTTGCATTTTTGGATTTAGCTTGGTCTAAAATGCTGACAGTTTCCCAGTTAAAACTATGGTTCAGTCTGTCCATGTGTTGTGAGATTAAGTTTTCATCATGTCTTCTGACTGCTAGTTGGTGCTCGTGGATGCGCTTTGCTAGTCTTCTGCCTGTCTGTCCTATGCAGTGTTTTTTACAGTCCTTAAACTGTATGTTGTAGATGACTCCTGCTTTTTCTTCTTGTGCTACTGGGCCTTTTGGTTTACTCAAGATATTTTGGAGTGATTTTGTTGGTTTGTGTGCTACAGAGATGCCATGTGGCTAGTCTGTTGGTGGTTTCTGAGATGTTTCTGATGTATGGCAGCGTGATCCTTTTCATAGCTTGTGTAGGTTGTGTTGTAGTAGGTTGAGAGGTAAAATTGTTTTCTCTCCCAAATTCAGGGAATAGATCTTCAGCTCCATGCCACTCAGGGTGCCTGAGTTTTAAAGGCAGCAATTTGGGGGCTCGTCCAGTATAGCAGCTCAGGGCTCGGATCAGCCTGCCTCAGTCACAGAACAAGCTTGCCGGCACAGGGTGGGTTCACCCATACACCTTCAGAGGAGGCAGATAGCCAGTGCTAGCTGATAGTCCCTTGGGAGAGAAAATGGGACAGTTGGGGCTCATGGGACCAGGAAACTGTCTATCCAGTAGGGGATGACCCAAAGGAGAGTGGTCATACTGTGCACAGGGAAGTGGACAAATACACTGGACACCTTTCACAGGAGGAGAGGTGGTCACAGTAGGGCTCCTTTTGACTCAAGACTGCTGGGAGCAGTCTCAGTGCAAATTGAGCAGAACCATCCCCATCAAATGGACTTTTCGGCTCTGTGGGCTGATGTGCCTGAGCAATGAGTTGCCCAGATGATGGTTCAAAAGACTATGCCCTCCACCTCTTCCCTTGATCTGCTACTCCCGTCCTACTTCCGGAGGGATGAGAATGATCTGATTCCAGTCTTGTGTCCTCCATGGAGGAGCTGTGGGGAGCAGAGTGGGCATGCGGGACCCGCGATCATGCGGGCACTTTCACCTGTAAAACCTTCACCCATTGGAGAAAGAGCTGTAATCAGCTCTGGCGGAGCAGATCAGGTATTCGAGGAGGAGTGTATGGGCCTTGGGGGGAAGTCTCAGGCTCCCTGGTTTGTGAGTAAATCAACTAGACTGCAAACAATGGAACTACAAAAACAACATGAAAAGCTAGCACAACTGAAAGCGTCTAAACCATCACAGGAGCAGCTGGACTGTTCCCTTTCAGAATCGTGGAGCTTACTTAAGAAAATTCCTGCAGGTTTGGGATGCCAGAAAGCTCCCAATTCAACTAAATTGTCAACTGAAACTTTTGAAACTTTTTTTGGTGAAAAGAAGAAGAAACATTCCACAAGTCCCTCAAGACCTGGCTAAGTGATTAGGCCTGGAGGTCCCAGGGGACTGGGGAGATTTTGTGACTGCTCCCTTACTAATTTTATCCCTTCCTGTTTTGTGTGTTGTGTCGTGTGCTTTTATAGTTTTTTATTTGCCACTGTTTTTGTGTATTTATTCTTTTTAATTGTACACTGCCCAGAGTCACTTTGTGTGAGATGGGCAGCTATATAAATATGATAAATAAATACAGTGGTACCTCAAGATACGAATTTAATCCATTCCGTGACTCTGATCGCAAGTCGAATTGGTCGCATCCTGAAGCACGTTTTCCCATAGGGTTCAATGTAAATACGGTTAATCCGTTCCACCCTCTGAATTTGGTCGCATCCTGAAGCAAATTTCCCCATAAGGTTCAATGTAAATACGGCTAATCCGCCCTCCGAATTTGGTCGCATCCTGAAGCACATGTCCCCATAAGGTTCAATGTGTCAGCCGGCGTTGCATGGCTACGAAATTCCCCAGGCGCGCTTTAGTCAGCTCTAGAGCAGAAAAAGGAAGTGCTAATGAAATCTGAGAAAGGCTCCCGCGCGCACAGCCGGGAGCGGGAGCTTCCCCCCCACCCCCCGCACTGATTCCTCTTAATTCCGCGCTCTTTCCTTTGTGCATAGCCCTTGGCGTGTGCACGACAAAAGCACAGTGAAAGCAATGCGGGGGAAGGCTTATGTAGCGCGCACAGCGGAGCGGGAGCTTCCCCCCCCACTGATTCCTCCGTGCTGTTTCCTTCCTCCATAGCGACAAAAGCACAGTGAAAGCAATATCAGCGCGCTGGGGGGCTGGGGGGAAAGGCTTATGTCGCGCGCACGCACAGCCGGGAGCAGGAGCTTCCCCCCCCCCCGCTCAGATTTCATTAGCAGTTCCTCTTTCTGCATTGCTTTCCTTGGGCTTTCGTCCTCCCGCTCAGATTTCATTAGCACTTCCTCTTGGAAGCCGCGACCACGTGGCAGCAGGGCAAATGGCCGCGGATCCGGTTCGTAGCTTGAGGCAGAGTTCGCATGTTGAGGTAAATTTTTGCGGCCAGAGCTGGTCGCGTCTCGAAATTTTCGTAAGGTGGGGCGTTCGTATCTTGAGGTACCACTGTAAAAGAAAAGAAAAGAAAAAATTGAAGAAAAAATGAGCTACAGGTATTGTTGGGTACAACATTTGGATGAAAAATTTGTCCCTGCAATCCAGAAACTGATTGTAACATTGTCTCGAGACCTTCTCCTTGTAATTCAGCCAAGAAGCAAAATTAACCCTATTAAGAGTACTTGAAGAAATACCAGGGAACCAATTGTTCAGAGCTCTGATGAAACTCATGATGCATTTTACACCAAACTTTAAAAGAACTTTGAAACATGCACAGCTTATTGTTAAAAAAAATGAAAAAAGATCTTAAAGCTATAGCAATTTTCCTTTTGTGAATTAATTTGTCACTGATATTTGCAATTTTATTAATATTGCTCAAGGTAGAGTAATAAGCCAATTGGAAAGATTAGGGAGATTATTGCAAGGCTGTAATTTGAAACCATCAAAGCAAATAGAAGATTTGGTACCCAGCAAATACTACTACCATGCCATTGCAATCAGAATTGTAACAGAACAATATACCGTATTTTTCCGTCAATAAGATGCCCCCATATACAAGACGACCCCCACTTTTCCAACCCAAAATTAAGAAATCAATATTTTAAAGATAGTGCAGAACACATTTTTATTTCGTAATTAGTTAACATTTACCTGATACACTCGGTGGGAGGAGGTCCAAACCGTCTCTCTGCAGCTCTATTTCCATGCTCTTTTGCATAACTGATTACATTCAAGCACGAGTGAAACTGCCGATAGCTTGTCTCTGCAAACAGACTTCCTCTAATTGGTTTGTTCAGCATCAGCTGACGTCAGTTACATAACGCTCCTGATTGGAGGAAGTCTGTTTGGGAGACAAGCTATTTCACTCGTGATTGGAGGAAGGAAGGAGGAGGAAGGCTGCCTGCAGAGACAAAGTATGGGCAGTTTTGCCACCGCGCGGTTCTCTCCTCGGCTGACTTCCTTGAATAAGATGCCCTTCAATTTTTAGCGTAAGGATTTTAGAAAAAAGTATCGTCTTATAGTCGGAAAAATACGGTATTTGTTTTTGTTCGTTTGTCTCCCTGTTGAATGGTTTGCTTGAATTCCACACTAGGATTGTCTCTCTTTCTGCCAACTGAGATGGACTGCATGTAGGAACAAGCAGGGAGGTTTTGTTGTTGTTGCATTGTCAATGCCAGTGTTTCTGTTTGTGGGCATTTGCCTGTGTAGATCTGTGTGTACATGTAAGGTTGAGAAACCGTTTTGAGTTGCATGAAGAAACTTTAAACTATACATCAGTCTGTCCCTTTAAAAGCTGATTCTCCCTGTGGTGAATGCAGGCTCTGGCCACACCTGCAGCCACCATTCATTTTGGTGGGTGTAAGCTTTGTGTATATTTTGTGATTCGTGTATATCTGAGTGCATATTAGAAGTAAGACTCCATTCCCGTTCCAGCTCCTGACTCCGTTCCTGACCCGGCTCCTGGTTCTGCTCCCGACACGGTCCCAGACTCAACTCCTGGCTCCGTTCCAGTTTCTGTTCCTGACTCCGCTCCAGACCTGGCTCCTGGCTCTGCACCCAGCTCCACGCTTGGCTCTGTCTCCAACCCAGCACCTGATTCCATTCCAGCCTTGACTGTTTCATGGAGGAACAATCAAACACCTCCGGAACCTACAATGGGTGCTGAGTCCCTGATCTCCATCGCCTGTGGCCTTCGTTCTGGTAGTCTCAGTCTACAATGAGGTGCCAACCTCCTACAAGACCATGCCCAGCATTGGTTTCCCCACAAATGGAAACCATCTGCTGTCCGACCCAAGACTACTGACCAACGCTGGTCCAATAAATCCATCCACAGGACAAATTACGCTGCCATCCAGCACCTGTACCACCTACGACAGAAAGATGCAGCCTCCACTGTTCTCTCCGGACATAGGAAGAACACCTCTTGTGGCCCTACACCCATTCCACCCAAGATGAACAGCTACTGGTCATCAGTCTTCAAGACTCTGAGTGCAATTGACAAAGAACCATCTATGCAACCCTCTGTGGTTCTATGGCCTATCCTGGACGTCATCACCCCGTTGGAAATTACCATGGCTCTGCAAGACATGAGTTCTAGTGCCTCTGGCCTAGACCGTCTGCTTGCCTCCAATCTCGCAACCTGGCACCAACCCTCATTAGCAGCCTGCCTCAACCTTCTTCTGGCAGTCAAACACCTGCCCGAACATCTTACCTGCTCTCGAGTGGCATTCTTACTGAAGGTGGAACATCCAACTCCAGGGGACTACCGGCCTATCTCAAATCACCTCGACCATCCTCTGCATCCTGCACAAGACCCTGGCCCGACGTCTCTACAACACCCTGACTCTTTCTCCTCTACAGCATGCCTTCCTTAAGAGAGATGACTGCTTGGAGGCAACACCGCTCCTTCATTCCATCTTTAGAAGGATCCATACCAGTTTGGTGCCATGTGCAATGCTGTTCCTGGATGTCTCCAAGGCCTTTGACACTGTGTCACACCACACCCTCCTCCATGCCGCTGCTGCTGCCAGCCTACCCACCCGCCTCTAGTCACCTACCTTCAACACCTCTACAAGTCTTCCATTGTGAGACTGGGGAGGACCCTCACAAGATGCGGATGTGGAGTCCAGCAAGGAGACCCACTATTCCCTCTCCTCTGGTCATATCCCCTCATTCTGGTCATAGATGAGATTGCTTGAGCATCACTGCTGAATGTCAGGTTCAACTTCGATGGCCAATGGATCGACTGCCTAGCATATGCTGACAACCTAGCCCTGCTGGCAGGAAAACCTATGGGTTGCAGGAAAAGTTGGACCACCTTATCAGAGCCCTCCACTTGGCCGGTATGTCATTGAATGTTAAGAAGTCTTTAGGCCTTACCATTGCCAAAGATGGAAAGAGGAATTGCATGGCCCTTTTACCATCTACCTACCGATGCTTTGACTCCTCAAATACGACCTCTGGGACCCAAAGAGTCAATCAGATACCTTGGTCTCCAATTCACCTAGAAAGGCCGACTCATCCCCAAACACACAGGCAAGCTTGAGAACATGCTCCTTGAGATCTCTAAGGCACCCCTTAAGCCCCACCAACAGCTGAAACTACTTAAAATCTACCTAGTGCCCAAGCTTACCCACGAACTTGTGCTTGGACACTGCCACTGGAACACCTTAAAGAAGCTTGACTGCCTGACTTGCTCCACTGTGAGACGCTGGCTCTGACTTCCTAAAGACACCCCTCTGGGCTACCTCCACACCAAGATCAAAGATGGCAGGATCAGGATCCCCTGCTTCTCCACTTCCATCCCACTTCTGCAGAGAGCCAGGCTTGCGAAAATCACTTCCAAGTCCAACAAAGTGTTTGATACAATCAAATGGCAGGAGGCCTTCATCGTGTTGGGCAAGCAGATCAGCAAGCCATGTAAAATCAACTTGCTGGTGGTCTCCAATAAATCAGAAGTGTGGACAGAATGGAAACACCTGTTGACGCAGTCCATTGACAGCAGAGAGCTAGGAGTTCCTAACATCGACCCAGCAAGCCATGACTGGCTGTCACACCCTGCCCAAGTGTTTCCCCGCCTATTCCTGTGTGGGATCCAACTGAAGGGTGGACTGCTGTCCACGAAATCGAGAAGCACCTGTGGTCTTTCACACCAAGTCACGGACAAGTGATGTAGAGGCACCTGCCAGGCTCCAGAGAACTTAAACCACATTTTGAACTTAAACCACATTCTGTGAGCGCACCCACGATGCAAGATGCACATGCCACAACCGGGTCATTGAGCGTCTCAAACAAATGCACAAGGACTGTTCATGTACATGGGTTGAACCCATTATTCCATCAGGAACATCCTTCATCAAACCTGACCTGGTTGTGAAGACATCTGTAATGGAAGGTTTGAGTGAGGAAGATGCTGGAATGGAGGATCAAGGTTATCAGGAGGGAGGGGAAACATTCCAGAGCAAGCGCCTCCTCAGTCCACAGCAAGACCGTGGGAATAGAAAGAGGGGGAGGCTACCCCCTCTCTAGGGTTTCATGGGGTTATATCCACTACTTGCTTTAGCATACGTTTAGTCTGGCGAGATTCTGTCTATTAGGTGCAAGCTAATAAATAACTGTACTGTACTGGATTGCCTTGTTGCTGTTCTCGGGCTGAACCTGACAACATCCAACCAGCTAATGGATTATAGACGTCTCTGTCGTGTCCAGTTACAGACTTCAGGAGGTCTGGGACTTTAAAATAGCCAAGTATGGATGTCTGGACTGAGTCATTGAGATTGCATGATGGGCTGCAACTCCTGCCATGATTCAACACCTTCCTGTCATCATTTTGAACCGAGGTCTCTTTTATGACCCCTCTGGATGTTGACTCTGCACCTTGGGCTTGAGCCATAGGGACATTATGGACCTTTGCCTGCTTACAATAAATGGCTCACTCAAGTGCTATGACCTCTATACGAGAGGTACAGGGACTAGTTAGTGGCATGCATAGGGGCCAACTACAACCTATGACCTGCCTCTGGCAGCGATAACTTCCATATGACTGTCTGATAGCGATTTATCACCTTAGAGCATTGACTCACGGCGGGAGGAATGGTTTTCTTGTATTTCTGTTTTTCTTACCTGCGCTGTTGATGTTAGGATGTTCTCATGGGAAGAAGAGCAAATTGCTTATCTTTAAACACATTGTTATGGCTACAGAAATCAAGCCACCTGTATTGGCCTTCTAGTTTGCACGTATACTGCTATTTACTGCCACCTATTGGCGGCTTCATGCTAGTTACCTAAGGGGAGGTGCATAGTTCCAATAAATTGTGGGTGATTGTATGCTTCAGTGCTAGTGGGTTTTAGTCATCATGTAATCAGTTTTATAGGTTATGTAGTTGTACCTAATAACTAAGTAGTGTACCTCTTCTCTGAGAATTTTTGGCTAGAGACTTTAAATTGAACTTGTATAAGTTTTTTTTAGTCTTGGATGCCACATAAATGAGAAGAAGTGATTTTTCTATGTTTTGCATGAAACTTGTATTTTATGTAGTTTTATTTTTCTCAATAAACAACCAGATATGTTTTATAACTTCTGGCTGGATTTATTTGGAGAACAAGATAAAGACATTGCATTCTTTAAATCTCTCTAACGCTGGTGTGTATCTTTGGTACGGAATGTACTCACACTTCCGCTCTGCCTAACAGTTGATGACTCTGATAATAAATATTAGCTAATTACATGGTCCAGGCGCCTCCTTGTGGAGACTGCTGGAGAAGGTACGATGTGGAGTCCATCTCCCATCGTATCCGAGCTAAGATCCAGGCCACCCCCCTGCCAGGTTAACCTCCATGCAGGGGGGTTTTCTGCTGGTTACGAGTAAACAATTGAAAAGATGTCTTGGTCCCTCAGGCACTCCAGACAATGGCAAAATTGACAGTAATACAGAAGATGTAGACGATCCTTCCAGCAATGCCACTACCACTGGTTCCAATTTCCATCTCAGCGGAGCCTCAGCATGCACAAATTCCACTGCCATCCTGTAGAATCGAATGCTGAACGAGTGGCAGCCTTTCCATCCAAGTGGCTGAACTGGTCTGCAGAGGATGACAAGACTCTACGGCGTCATGTAGATCATCTCTGGTGTGTTGGGATGCTAAAGAAGGAGCTTTTTCAGTGGCTAATCCCCTCTTTCCTGGGACAGTCCATGGAGGCAATAAAGAAATGGCTCCAGTTCATCAAATGGGCCCCTCCAGCACCAGCTCCTCTGCCTTTGTCATCTTCAAATACATCCCATCCATCCCATCAGCTCCGGCAGCTCCTCACTCAGCTCCTGGTTTCATTCCTGACACTGTTCCTGATCCGGCTCCTAACTCCATTTCTGTCCTGGCTCTTGACCCGGCTCCTGGCTCCGTTCACGATCTGGCTCCTGACCCAACTCCTATGTCGGCTCCTGGCTCTGTTCCTGACTCTGTTCCTGACTCCATTCCTGACCTGGTTCCTGACTCTGTTCCTGACTGGACTGCTTCATGGAGGAATACCCAACTGGCCCTGATTTCCATCACTCACAGCTTCGGTCCGGTGGTCTCACTCTACAGCAGGGTGTGGAACTTCCATAAGATCATGCCCAGCATTGGTTTTCCCACAAATGGAAGCCATCTGTTGTTTGACCCCAGACTGCTGTCCAACACTGGTCTAACAAATCCATCCACAGGGCAAGCTACATCATCATCCAGTGCTTGTACAAACTTCAACAGAAAGATGCAGCCTCTACTGTACTCACCAGGCATTGGAAGACTGCACATCATGGTCCCACACCTGTTCCACCTGAGATGAACAGATACTGGTCATGGACTTCGAGACTCCAAGTGCAATTGACAGAGAGCTACCTATGCAACCTTCTACTGTTCTGTGGCCTATGCTGGACGTCATCACCCCATCGGAAGTGGCCATGGCACTGTGAGATGAGTTCTAGTGTTCCTGTCCTAGAACAAGTACCTGCCTCTGAATTTGCAGCCTGGCACCAACCCTCATTAGTGGCTTATTTCAACCTACTGCTGGTGGTCAAGAATCCACCTGAACATTTTATCTGCTCTCAAGTGGTGTTTATTCTGAAGGTGAAGCACCCATCAGCTCCAGGTGATTACCGGCCTATATCAATCACCTCAACCATGCTTCACACTCTTCACAAGATCCTGGCTTGGTGTCTCTGCAATACCCTGA
Organism: Liasis olivaceus; assembly: GCA_030867105.1. Lineage (NCBI taxonomy): Eukaryota > Metazoa > Chordata > Lepidosauria > Squamata > Pythonidae > Liasis > Liasis olivaceus. The sequence goes on along the minus strand of CM061359.1, from coordinate 26,236,225 downwards.
CTTTTTCCCCTCTATAGCATGCCTTCCTTAAGAAAGTTGGCTGCAAAAACATCCATCCCACTTATGCAAAAAGCTTGGCTTGCGAAAGTCACTTATAAATCCAACGCGATATCCAACATCATCAAGCAACAAGATCCCTTCATCATGCTGGGAGAGTGGATCAGTAGGCCATTCAAGAAAGGTCTGCCAAGATGGGGCCAGTCTGCAGGCAAAACCAGTCTACTGGGCTACGAGGCTGGCCTTGCTTGCACAGCAGGTGATGGACAAAGGCGAGGCAGGGTTGGGAATGAAAGGAACGGAGCTGTGAGGGCATCGGTGAGCCTTTCCTCACAGACACAGCCTGCGAGTGGCCTGGTCTACATGGCTCCCGGAGGGCTAAGGGCACATCTGGGTCCCAGGAGTGAGCTGGTCTACCTATCCATGCAGCTGGGAAGAATGGGCAATGGGGAGGCTGGTCTACTGACACACCACAATGAGAGGCCGTGTTCTCAGGTTGCTCCGGTCTACCTGAGAGGAAAGCGGCGGACGGAAGACAGGACTCTTCTTGTCCGTGAGGAACGATGTCAGGGCAGTGCTGTGCCTGCAGAAGAGTAAAACTGGAGAAAGGAGGGGTGGGTTAGATTATTTAGCTTAGGCACAGAGATGGAAAGATTTGATACTACCCGCTATGGAGGAAAGGTTGGTGCAGGGGGTGCCAGTCTGCCTGCAGAAAGAGGAAGGGAGAGGGGCGAAAGTTTTTGTGCAGGCCCATTCTACCCTGCGCCCCAAGGGCGGGATCAGACTAGTCTGCCGACCCATGAAAGGAGAAAGGGGCTGGTCTACAGGGCCTGCCCAGCAGGAGGAATTCCTGGGGGAAGCCCAGGGGAGTTCTATCACTTACTCCTGTAAGGTTTGGAAACCTGAATCTTAGGGAATCTGATGGCAAGAATTCAGGCAGAGGCTCGCAAAAAGAAAACAGCTCTTTATTTGGCCAAGTAAAGCGGCTGGGTGGGTAGCAGTCCCAAAACACTGGCAGCGAAAGTTCTGGGAAGCTCCACATCAAGATTTTCAAAGGCAGTTTTTATAGCTTTGCAAGGACAATAGATTGCAACAAATAAGGCAGTTTCAGGCAGTTTGAACCAGTGTCCCCCCTTTACCCTTAAGACCTTTTCCCTGCACTCTCCCCCCCCCCCAAAGGTCTTCTGTGTACATGTCCTTCAGGTAGTTTCTTCCTAGTGCAAGCAAAAAAATACAGAAGCAAGATAGCGAGAGCCAGGCTAAGAAAATCCCCCCCCCTTCCCCTTTCCCCTTCGCTCCCAAACGTTCAACTAATCTCACTATGTCTCTTAATCTAAGATCCTGTTTTTCTAGTTCATAATTTATGTCTGTTTATAAACTCTAAATAGATGAGAAATAAATCTGTGAAATGAGATTAAACTGAGGTGTGGTGAAGAAAGTCTCCAGTCGTTTACTAGAATAATGGGTAACAATAAGTGTTTTTGATACTGCTATACTTGGGAATCAATATCATTACATTGGCAATCTATACAGCCAATGTATGTGATCCAGTATATTATCCAAATGTGAAATATGGAGTCAATGGGAAATTTAAAACATTGAGTTTAAATGTGACCAATATGAGTAATGTGGTTAATGTTACATACCTGGTCACATAACACAACGGCTTATTCTGGACTGATAGGAATTGCATGTCAAGTGAATGGGACATGTAAACTAACAAAGGTACATGACATGTTTAACGGCCGTTTGATTGTGGAACCACAGAATTGTCAAAATTGTCAAAAAGAGTGTCATCATCCATGGATTCTGGAGTTTATATACAGTAGCTACTATGAATAATAATGCTGTGAAATACTTTGAACTCTGTGCGCTGCCCCACTTGGAGTGATATCTGTAATTTTGACATTTTCAATACCTCGACTGGATATTTAACCTCCTGTAAATCAACTACCAAGGATCCAAGGCTATCAGTATCAGTATCTTGAGATTTGGGAAACAAACGACCAATAGGTTACAAACGCTCACTTTTTGATAACCAATGTCACCTCTCAACAGATGATTATCTGTGCTCTATCTAATGACAATGATGGAATATAATTAATGGCCAACATGAGAAAGTTTTGTAATATACCTGAATCACCACTGTATATGGAACAAACCATTATCAGCACCACAACAGTGATAATACTTGGTTTAATTGGAACAGGAGTGACAATGTTGAAATTAATGATAAGGATTATTGGTTATCACAACAGTAACCATAAATGTTTATTCTTTTAATTATATTGTAAATTGTTTGTATATTAAGATTGAATATACTTATAATTTGAATAATGATTCTTCTATTTCTCTGTATCAGTACTATCCAAAAAGATATCAGACAGACTCTGAATCTCTAGATGGTGTAGTTGAGCTGTGCTTATTTTGTGTTGTGCTTGTCAACCTTTTTACCGGGTTTGGGGATCACTGCCCACAAAAATGGCTAAATTATTAGTTGCACTTTGTAAATCATCCCACCCTTGTTGAAATGCAGAATATGTAGTAGCATATTTTTTATATAAAAATGCATAGTGTTCCTGTCTTTGAGTTGCAGACCTATTGGAGGAATTACTACAAACAAAAATACAATAGATTAATTTTTGTATCTGTATATAATGTAGTATTATAGTTAATGAATAAATAAAATGTATTACCTAGAATCGTCATCATTGTTGTTGTTGTTGTTGTTTTTATTGTAAACACACATATAAATTGGGGAAGGGTTTCTTTTATTAGACACACGTGATGAGGAATCTTGTAACCAAGCTATGAGATTTGTTTTTTTGACATTAGATGGCACTACTGTCTCATCAGTCAGTAAAGGAGAAGATGATAATTGAAGCAAAAAAGAATTAAGGGATTAGGGTGAATATTCAAAACAGGATTCATTGGGAAGGTCATCAAACATGGGGGTCTGGTCTGGCAATAAAGTTGTTGAAATATCATTTATCGGCTGTAATGGTGGATTTAAAGCTGCTGATGGAGATGCAAGCATTGGTCAGGTGCATCCTTGAATTAAATTACATGAAATAGACAAAACATAGAAAACATACATTAACAATTACACCACATTTAAATATAAATATTAAAGTTTAATATTATGTTAATGCTCACCTTATGGTCTCTGCGATAGGTTGCAAGGTTCTTGTTGATCTTTAAAAGAATTTTTTTAGCAGTTTGTTCTTGAAAATATGTGCTGCTATATTGAGTTTGGAGGTGCTGTAATAATTTAGATTCCTTCCTCGGAATATTTAAATATGCACCTTCTGATGACTGAGATGGCCCATGTTCTAAAATAACAATGACTTAATTTTTGGTTTAGCACAGTGTTGTCCAAACTTGGCCACTTTGAGTGGACTTCAACTCCCAGAATTCCCCAGCCAGCATGTTGAAGTCCACTCATCTTAAAGTGGCCAAGTTTGGACAACACTGGTTTAGCATATCGATGGACTCAAAAAGTAGTTGCCCGCACAATGGTAATATTTGAGGACAGTGTCTATGAACAGTAGTCAATCCATGTTTCACTATTGCAGGTTCTGGACAAATAAATGGATGCTTCATTGTTCCAAGTAATGCAGTTTTGGTTAACGTCATCCCCTCATTAGTTTTACATACCAAAGTAGACACATCTAGCACAGTGATGATATGTGCAGGTCCACAGTAGTTATTATATTTGCATGTAAAAGCTTCTCCGGTCAGATCTAATTCCATGGTGCCTACTATATTCCCTCAAATCATTCTCAATACTTCATACAATTTTGGTCCTTATAAACCAATAACTTGTTCTAGGTGGGAGAGGTCAAAACAACCTCTGATCAAAGAACACGTTAATGCTTTCTTGCTAAAGTATGGCAATTGTGTTACTCACTGGGTGATCTTATTTACATAAGGTAGGTGGATCTTGAAGTGAGTCAAGTTTGCTTGCTTCGTTTCTGCCATTAGTAAAGGGGAGTGGGGGGAAGGCTAGAAGGTGAACCGTTAGGCGCAGATGGACTGTTATGTGTTTCTCAGGAATGCCCAAGGTCGTACCAACATGAGACCAGGAGATGACCGGTGACATGCACAAAAGAGTCTCGAAGACAGAAGGGGGGAGGTGAAATGGGAAAGGGGGCAAAATCAACTTTTGGTGCACGTGGGCTTTAGTTCCAGCAATGCTCTAGTTCTGTACACTACTTCTCAATAAATGAACTTTTCTTTGAACTTGCATCAATTTAAAGGAGAGTTGCTTTCGTTGGGAGTTGAATGCCGCAGTTTCTTACAAGGTGACTTAATGGTGGCGTTCCAATAGTTATACTGAGTTATTTACATTTACTATATTAATTTATTATATTAAATACCATTATATTCATCGAGCTAAAAGCTTTTATTTATTATAAATAGAATCATGAAAATAAAATTCTATAAGAAAGAATAGTTTCAGATTTCTATTGTGAAGATTTGCAAAACAAGTTAAAGGGAACAAGTAACTACAAGATAGTTATATAAAATTATACAAGAACATAGTGAGGGTACAAAACACATACATTTTTATTGAGACATTCTATTTCCTTCCTTATAATAAAATTTGCAAAACAAGTTTTCACAATGTTCTTTCTTTGTTCATGAAACACTCCCCGAGTCACATGTACTTCATAACACTATTCTAAGTTACTGTTGATGATTAATTCAATCCAACAAATGCAGTTTCCAGTGACACTCACTCTGGGCTCATAAACTTCACAGAAATTACAAGTTGGCCAATTCAGACAACGCTGTGTATAATTGCACGCTAAAAGATCTTAACAATGGCTCTTCCGGGCACATCAACCAACATGGAAACTGAGATGAACAGTGATCCAAACACATCTACAGGGGATAATTGTGGTGATGAACATGCATCAAATAGGTATAGTGACCTTTCCACATGTACCATAAAGTCTACTACCTAGGAAAGTTGCATCAGTCATCTAGAATCTGGACAATCATACAATTTGCACACTTGGAGTAGTGGAAGGCAGAATTTCTATTATAATGCCCTGTGGGAAAAAGATGATTATGATTTTCAAGATGATGATGAAGACATGCCATCAGTCCCCCTACCAGAACTATTTCCTGATCTGTATACAGCACCAGTAGAAAGTTCAATGACACCATTGAAACCAACACCAGATATTTCATGTGGACATTCCAGATTCTATTCATCAGTTAATCAACCAGCCACCGGGAGATATCCATCGACAGGTTCCAGCCAGAGTGCGTCTCCTAGGTATCAGCATTCTTGAGAGACCTGCAAGCTTTGTCTCTGGTACCAGTTGTGCTCTAAAAAATAAACTCATGCTTCCATAATAAGGTTAGGAGTGAATAATATAATACTTTAATTTATATAATTTAATATAGGAGAAGGGGACGGCAGAGGATGAGATGGTTAGATAGCATCACTGAAGCAATGAATATGAAATTGAGCAAACTCCGGGAGGCAGTGAAGGACAGGAAAGCCTGGTGTGATATGGTTCATGGGGTCATGAAGAGTCGGACACGACTTCATGACCGAACAACAACAATCATTTTTAATGGCACTTATAGTATTCATTATCATTTATCTTAATATAACTGTTAAACTTGAACATTTAGTGCTAAGTAAAATTATCTAGGATTGTGTTATTTAACCCATTATAAAATATAACTTAAATATATTAATTATTAAAATGTAATGGAGGTTTTTCAATTTATTTTAGAACACAAGCAACTGCATTGAAGAGGCCTTTAAATGTACTGTATGTCAAGACTGTATGCAGTGAGCTATGCTAATTAAGCAATTAATTAAGCAATGGCTAATTAAGCAATTAACCATTGCTTTGACCACATACGAAGTACAAACTGCTGTCCTTTATGTCGAGTTGACTTAACTCTTTTGTTCATTAAAGACCCAGAGTCCCCACCGTAGTACAGTTGGCTGTCAGGACACTGCTGCGCAATAACTGGAAACGCCATTACCCTCAGAAATAGACATTATGCAATATACTACTTCTCCTCAAACTATCTCTTCCACACAAGTTGACAAGAGGGAGTGCAAAGTTGAGTTAATTCTCCATCCAGTAGTGTAAATTCTATGAATACAATGTATGAATCATCTTCTACTGTAGGTACTGGTGAGGAATTGAATTTTGGGGATAACTCTGCCTCAAACTCTTCTACAGTATCCATCGTCTTGGATTGCGCAGGAACACGTGGTTACTATAGTGCTGAATGAAACTCAACACGGTAATACATATAAAAAATAGTTGATGATACAGTATGGGGAAAAAATTATTGAAATTTTATGCACTGACGTTTTAGTTAAATTTCATCTACTCCAGTGTGGATATCGAGGAAGGGTAGTGTGTTGTTGCTTTCTTCTTCCTTTCTGAATGTTATTCCTTTGAAGATGTTGTTGATCATTTCATGTGTCTTCTCTAGTTGTCCATCAAACTGAAAACAGGTGGTGAGGCAGAGGCCGATGAGGCCCACGATTCGGGGTATTTCGATCTGGGGGTATTTGGTCAGGCCGGTGTGTCGTGTAGTGCTGCTGACGTGGATTCTTTCGCTAGTTCTGGGTTTATGGCACCACACGAGGCCATAAGTTCATCTTCATCTGTGCGTGTTTTCTCGGGAGAACATTCCTGCCCTCTCCCGCGCGGCACTGAAGCTCTTACCTAGCCGGGCAACGGAACATCTGCGAGGAAACCACCAGCTCGGAGAACCGCGAGGGCTCCGCGTGTAATTGTTTCAGTTGTTTTTGTAACTGTTCGCCGCCCAGAGTCACTTGGCTGAGATGGGCGGCTATACAAAATTAATTAAATAAATCAGTGTCCGGCTTCAGGCTGCGCCCCGCCTAAAGCCACCCGCGCCCGACACGCGTCGGCGCAGCCCACGGCGCCCCGGCGCGCCCGCCCCGGCCCCCGTCTACGTCGCGCCGGCGAGGCTCCCCCTCTGCAATTAGGTTTGTGGGGATGTTTATTCTCGGAGAGTTAATGCAGTTACGGGGCGATCCCGTCAGGAGGGCGAATGAATCGTCCTGGGACAGGTCATGAGGGAGATGTAACTGAACATTACCGTCGGAGGAAGGGCGTCATTTCTAAACATTAATCAGTTTCGCGTCCGTGGGAAATGAGCGCCGCGAACTGACGTACAAGCCCGCCAGACCATCCGACCAACGAAATGCTCCTCTCCCGCGCCAGGCCCGCCCAACGGGAGGCCTCACGAAGCCTCCCCTCCCGAGAGCGCCCGCGCCGCTTCCTCCGGCCGAGCTTCGCAGCCGCTGATTGGAGGGCTCGCGGGGCGGGCTCGTTCGTGCTGAACTGCGCCTCCCCCGCCGCGGAGCGAGGCGGCCGGCGACCGCCGAGACGGATTTTCCCGTGGGGGGGTCCGTCCCCAGCCGGTCGCTCAGGTCTTCCGGCCGTGCGCCCGCCTCGCCTCCTCGCCCCTCCCCCGGCATCAGCGCCTCCCCCGGCGAGCTGCGGGGCCTTCGTCCGACGCGTCCGGGACTCTGGGCCGGTCTGTTCGACGACCCTTCGGTCCGGTTCCTCGGCTGCCCGGCTCTTCTGGGACTCTTCCCCGGCGCCGAAGTCCAAAGGCGTCAGCGCGCTTCCTCTCCCTTCGGAGTCTTCGGAGTCCGCCCTTCGCTTCGGCAGAGCCATTTGCACGGCTCTGAAGGTACGGCGTGTGAATGTCTTTCCCGGGGCCTCCATGGCCGCTCTGCCGAGTGCTGCTCTGCAGCACGTTTCTTGGCTGCTTGTTCCTTTCCTATTGAAGGTGGACCCTAAAAGGCAGAAGGTCTCCACCGCTTGGATATCTTCATCGTCAGGTCTAAAGCTGGTGGTTCTGTCTGATGTCAGTAGTTTATGTTTAATTTTAGTCCCATTTTTTCACTTTGCTCCTTGACTTTTATTACTAGAGCGTGCAGACCCTTTGCATTTTGGGCTATCAGGGTAGCGTCATCATCATAGCATGGTTATTGATGTTTCTTCTTATAACTTTAAAACCACACTGATCTTCTTCCAATCCAGGTTCTCTCAATATATATTCAGCATATAAATTGAATACATAAGGGGAGAGTTGCATTCATTTGGCACATAATGTGCTATTTGCCCAGCTAGAAAACTATTTTAGACCATCATTTTTAACGTAACCTGTGCAAATGCTTTGCAGTGCAGACCTGCATGCATCTGATGCTCAGAGGTATGCCCAGTTAAATGGCATGGGACTTATTCCCCAGGAAGCACAGATAGAACTGCAGTTTTATACCACCTGGACTGTGGATATACTCAAAATACCCCAGTGGCTGCATTGTGGACAAGGGAGCCTCTGTTATCCTAGGCCACAGATTGTAGTTTTTGCCCTCAAAACAGTGGAGCAAAAAAATGAAAACCACAGAACTAGTAACTGAAAAACGAGTAGTGCCTTTTAGACAGACACGGTCTCTGCATTACATAATGAGAGCCAGTTAAGTGTAGTGGCTAAGATGCTGGGCTAGGAACAGGGAGACTTTGAATTTTATCCTCCCTTAGGCATGGAAGCCGGCTGGGCGACTTCAGGCCAGTCTCTCTCTCTCAGCCCAGCCCGCCTCATGGGGCTGCTGTTGTGGGGAGAATAGGAGGCGGGAGCATTAGGTCTGTACGCTGCCCTGAGTTCAGCAAATAATAAAAGTGGGATAACAATCTAAATAAGAATAGTTATACAGGGTTAAGAAAAATTGGTCTTTTTTGATACCAAAATGTTATGATGGCACTGAAGCATTTAGCTTCATCTTCAAAATGTTCATATTACACAGTTTGAATTAGTTTCATATTTCATATTTTCAGAAGGATTTGTTTCCGTTACACCCTAAATTCTCTATTTTTCTTTTAGGAAATATGGAAGTTCTTGGAGAAGGGGGAGGAATGTATTTTCTGTTTTGTTCCTTTTGTGTTTTTTCCCCCCTCCTTCACATCTTTAGGCCAACCTCACATTTGTGAGAGGGTATTTGTGATCCGGATTAAAAATAAGAAAAAGTGATACCTCTGGAGGGCCACTTTGTGGACTCATTCTTGCCATTTGCTTTGCCTGGGATCTAAACAATAGAAAATATTTGCATAGGACAAATTTTCTTTATCCCACGAACCATCAATCCCTGGTTTTACGTGAGTAAAGGATATTTTGTAATTATGCACAAAGTCCAGTCCCTGATGCTGCTGTTTCATACACGACATAAAGAGACGGTACATTGTTTTGGCTTCCTCATTTAGAATCCCATCGTGTGGTGGCTGCTTGTGTGGAACTGAGTGCCTCTCCCTCACGGGATGCGTTTCTCTTTCCAACAGTGGTGATCACGGAGACAGAATAAGGATTGATCTGCATTTAGAACTAGAGATTTTCCTCGTGTGCTTATCCAGCCTCCATCATGAAAAGTGTTTCTCTGGAGGAGGAGGAAAAGAAAAAGAAAAAGAAGGTGGCAGTGATGACAACAAGCAAAGGGCTGAAATTTGCAAAGAAGCAGTTGAAGAAGCATGGATGGAAAAAAGGTGCAGGGCTCCACCTATTTTAAATTTGCCTCTCTTGGGCTCTGTTCTTCCTACTTAGGTAGAGCAGAATGTCACTTAGACAGTAATAAACCAAATGAAAATAATATTGAGTTGTTGTTTACCCACGTACAAACCTGTCTTAAAGACTGGAAATTAGAATTTGAAATATAAGTTTCTGTCCTGTGTTCCTTGGGGAGTAGGTCTAGATTTAACTTGAGTCTCATAATTGTCCGTGGCTGTAGAAATTCTGGGCCAGATTTGCCATATAATGTGGAAAAGCCTGATATAAATATGATAAGTAAATGAGAATCTATGGATAGATTAAATGATTTTCTGGATTACAGCTTTCCATATGGTTTACTCCTGTAAAACTAGCTGAATTGGAAGGCCCAAAAGCCACAGGAAAAAGGCCAAAAAAACACTGTCTGTTGTGCAAGCCATATCACGTGCAAATTCCTAGATTTGAATTAATTAAATACGATTTGTTTAAAAGCCCCTTTTTGGACCTGAGGATTAACTGTTCCCCTGTCATCCCAATCTGCCTGACATTGATAATTCTGGCTAGGATAATTCTGGTGCAAATAATAAAAAGACCAGTCTGTAACCCCTCGAAACAATGTAGGCATTATTAAAGTCAGTGTGGATTTATAAAGAGCAAGTCTTGCCAGATTAACCTTAATTTTTTATTGGGCAGCTTCCATGATAGATTCTGGGAATGCTGAAGACATATCTTGATTTTAGCAAAGCATTTGATAAAATACCTCACTGTTCTCAGTAGCAAGCTTCTTAAGTGTGGATTGGATGACATGATAGTTGTGGGTCTAGCTCAGAAATCATAGTCAAAGTTGGTTCTTTAAAGGAGGTGCTACAGGGTTTGTTCTTAGGCTTACTTCAACATTTTTCTTAATGAAAAGGAGGAAGGAATGCTTTATGAAACAAAATTGGGTGGGATAATTAATATCCCAGAAGTCAGTCATCTTAGAACAATTCACTAAAAATGAGATTTAACAACAAATGCAAAATTCTTCATTTAGAAAAAAAAAAAAATCAAATTAACAGGTAGAGATGGGAGAATACTTGGCTTGGTAAAATGTGGGAATTGTAGTTGATCACAGGCTGTGAGTCAGCAATGGAACATGGCAAATGGAATTTTAGGCTGCATCAATTATAGCTTCCTGTATAATTAGAACATAGACTTTCTAAATCACAGGAAATGTTTATTCTGCATTGGTCAGACCCCACCTTGACCACTGTGTCCAGTTCTAGACAGCACCTTTAAAGAGGGATTGAAGGAATCTGGAATTTTTTGTTTGTTTGTTTTTTAGATTTTTTTTATCCCACCTTTATTATTTTTATAAATAACTCAAGGTGGCGAACATAGCCAATACTCCTTCCTCTTCCTATTTTCCCCACAACAACCACCCTGTGAGGTGAGTTGGGCTGAGAGAGAGTGCCTGGCCCAAGGTCACCCAGCCGGCTTTCACGCCTAAGGCGGGACTAGAACGTACCATCTCCCCATTTCTAGCCTAGTGCCTTTACCACTAGACCAAGCTGGCTCCCAGTTGTTATTATTATAATCATAATTATTGTTATTTTGCTCACCCCTGTCTCTCCTTTTTGCCACGAGGATAAGTAAGAAGTCCCATGCAGATCTTTGCAGGCATAAAGATTAAGTCATTACTGTTGGTTAGGTTCAGAGTGTCCGTTGAGAATAAAGTGGTGTGTTCTGTTCCTTGCTCGTTTGTGATCGCACGGGGCTACCTTCCCTCAACCAGGTGTTTTGGAGTCATAGCAGGCTGTAGATTCCTGGGTGTGGCAGTTCTAGCCATAGTGGAGCCCCTGTTTGGCCAAGTGGGTACAGAGCCAAGTTAGGAGGAAGCAAAGACTTGGATCTGCCTCCCCTTTGCCGCTATTTCCCTTACTCCCACTCCATCCTTAAAAACTTTTCTTTTAGGTAAAGGACTTGGGAAACAAGAAAACGGGATCTCTGAAGCCCTAAAAGTCAAAATGAAATGCAACACAGCTGGGGTAAGGATGGTTTAGGCTTTGAGCCGACCATGGGAGGGGGATGGATTGCAGCCCAGAGAGAGGGAGAAACTGGAAGCAGCTTTCCAGAAGTTGCCTTACCCTGTTTTGAGCAAAGCCGACCTTTCATCATAGGCAGTGTTCAGGGCTCATTGTGTCTATTCCTAAACATGTCCTTGCCTGCCAGGATTGCCCATGTAAGTACATTCCGGCCTTGAGGATTAATAGTTTCATATTCTTGAGTTGCAAAATGCTTCTGCACTTGTTTATTTGACAACACAATAGCATAGGTTTTACCTAAAGTCTGCAGAGAATTATCTACGTTTGGGGTGGGGACAATCAGGAGGAGGTGGATGGTGGGTGGTGAACAATTCCTTGGAAGGTTCTTAGTGACTTGGGAGCATTTGGAGCTTGTAGGCCAGATCTGTGACGCCGTCTCCTCCCAACCCAGGTGGGGCACAACTCAGCTGAGGAGTTCACCTTCCATTGGTGGGACCATCTGTTCAACTCGTCTGCTGCCAACATTGCGGTAGAAGCTGGGCAGGTAAAGGGACACTGGCTTTGGTTTGGCAGTTTGCCACAGAAGCTATAAATCTTACGCTCTGGAGTGATCCTGTGGCAACAAGACAGATGCTAACTTGAGAAAAAGAGACTGGCAACCAATGTTGGTAGCCTTTTGCTGAATTAAGGAGCCAGAGCAAAAATATCTCTGGCCTCTTGCTCTGTTTGTGGTACAGTTGCCGGGGCATTGAAGACAGGAGGAGGCTGGTGCAGACAGGCCTGTCTTAGTCTGATCCAGGAGGCAGTTTTGGGAGAGAACCCTATTTAGAAAGGCTTGGATCCAGATTTAATCATGCTTATGGGGAGACCTATTGAAATCAGGGGAAGTAACCATGAGTAAGCAAACTCCAGTCCATTTATTGAGGATGGGCCTAAGTCTGGATGCAACCATTGGTTGGGCTTGTCCAGCAAAGGTCAGTTAGGCTAACATGAAGTCAGGTACTTTGTGATTCAGCACACTGTGAGAAACCCAGTCATAGTCTTGCAAGGGTTAAGCTACAAATGGATTTATTGAATTGAACATTGCGTGCTATGTGAACAGAGCTGTCGGGTTTCCTGACCTGTGTTTACAGTTTAATGTGTTCTGTGAAGCCAGCCAATGTGTGTATGAAAGCCCTTGGGGTTTTCAACTTTACCACCTTTGCAGCTAAAGAACATCCAGCCCTTTTCACAAGTGGCAGGACGTGGAAGGCTTGTTTGGGTGTAGTCACACCTTCGAACTCTCGTTCCTCCCCCAGGATGGGATCCAAGTGAGAAAAATCTCTGAACAAGATGGACCAGTAACAAGTAAAAAACCACGCCGGGCCCAGGAGGGGAACATGCTCTATGGCCGCTTTGTGAAGGTGCTTGGGGCTGATGCTTTGAATTCATTGACTGGGGGGCTGTGGTGGAACACTGGTGCCTCAGAGACCCTCAGGTTGAACCTGCCCCTGGGTGGTGGGCAAAACGCCACCGCCTCATCTGACTGCAGCTCTGTCTTGGCCTCCTTGCAGGCAGCCACCCTGATATCTGGCACAGAGGAGCCTGTGAACCTCACATCCTCCTCAGACCAGGAGGAGGAGAAAATGGACCTCTCCACGGTGAGGAGGTAAGTGGCCCAGAGAAGCATGGCTCCTGTCCCACCCCACCCCCCCCGGGCTGTGCAGATGCCGACGCAGGTTGTCCCCCCCTTCTGTCTTTTGCAGGCTGACCGACGAGGAGCTGTTCCAGGCCTGCGGGGGAAGAACAGTCCACAAGTGAGGAGAGGGGGAGGATGGGACTTAGATGCAGCTTTCTGGGGAAGACCCAGCGCCAGGCAGGAGTGCTCCCTGCAATAGACTGCAGTTGGTGGGTTCTAGTGCAAAAAGTAAAGGCAGACCCTCTTAACTGAACGAGTGGGACACAAGATTGCTGGGGGTTGCATTGGAGAACCCACTGGCTGGTTTGCCCAGTGGGGTTGGCTAGTTCATGGCCGAGGCTGCCGTGCAAGCCCAGGGTAATTCAGGATCTCCACCCCAAGTTCCCTGACGAAAGGAGTGGTGGAGGGTTGTGACTCTTCTGTGGAGGCTGTTGCTTCCCAACCGAAGAAAAGCGACAGCTCTCTTGTGCTGTGGTCAGGCTAGGCCAACAGCTTCTGCTTCCCAGCCCCAGGAATGCTCCAAACCTGGGCACTCGAGGGGCCTTGTGTTTCTCATTTGCTGTTTCTCTAGGGGGGCTCGGCATGGCCTCACGATGAGGGCAAAGCTAGCGCGGCTGGAGGAGCAGGAAAAGGCCTTCTTGGCTAGCTGCGTCCAGCAGAAGGAAGGACCGAAGATGGCCCCCAGCAAAAGAAGCAAAGTTGTGGGTGCTGCAAAGAAAAGTCAGATAGGGGAGGCCTGCATCAAGGCCAAGCCCAAAAAGAACAAGAAGAAGAAAAATGCCAAAGAGATGAACAGGCACTAGGGAAGCCCAGAGCTTGGCAGCTGGATGGGGCAGGAGGGGAGCCGCCTCCTGGGCCGGTGGGCTGAAAAGCTGGGAGCTTCAGTCCTGCTCGAAACCATCCTCCTACTGTCCCAGAAGCAGAGAGGCTGTTTTCAACTTCCAGTCCTCATTTTATCAGACCAAGGACTGGCTGATTTCCTTCACTAGGGAGTACTTCAGATTGGAAAGGGTGCAGATAAATAAAATCTTTACATAAATAGATAGTACGTCTACAGTGTATTACTTAACTTTCCTTGAGGGCTTAGAAGTCAGAGGCGTCCTACGCCTACAGGCTTCCTGTTCATACTGGGCGGGGAGGCACTCCTCTAACAGCATCTCTTGCTCCCTGAAAGAGAAGGGCTCCTCACCCCTGGCAGTCTTCCTTGGGGGTGTAGTTGTGTGGTCCCACAGGAACCCAGGCTGCTCCCCAGGGCACCAGGCCCGCACCACTATGGTCCTCCAGCCCAGTTAACCTGCAGCACGTGGCGTCCTATTCCAGGCCTTGCATATCCTTTGTAACATAAGTCAGCTCCCTTATCTCCATCTTTCAGGAGGAACAAGGCAAGAGCAGAACAGGAGAGGAAAAATGAAGTAGTCAGACAAAGTAACGATCACCAGTAAAGGGTCAGAAGAGTTAAACGATTAGGTTTCAAAGGTCCTTACTGAAAAGCTTGGGAGAAGATTAAACTTCCCAAACTATTTTCCAGCCCCTCCCCATTGACCTCCACCCCTCAGTTTGCTTAGGGGTGGGCATGCTGACACCCCTTGCAAATTCTCCAGAATTGTTCTGGGGCCAAATTCAGCCAGAAACGCGCTAGTTTGGGGAGCCCCAAGCAACTCTTTCTGTAGACTGCTTGGAGGGATGGGGGAGAGGGTTTATTTAAATCAAGCACAGTCCAGAAACTCAGCCCAATAAGACTCAACCAAGTCCAAGATGATACCAGCAGAACTTTCATACAAAGCAATAACAAAAATTACAGAATTTCATTATTGCAAAACAGAACATCCAAATGTGCACAGTCTTGCAAAGAACTGACTTCTTGGGCTCCGTCCTGGAGACAGAAATTGGCTCAAACTCTACTTTTTCCCTTATATGGGATTTTAGCCCACCTTTCTAAGACCCCCTACCTGTGTGACGTGTTCTGTCCCCTTCTCCTTCCAGCCAGTCATCTACCGAAGGCGGGGGTGGTGGTGGTTCCACCAGGCAGGACTCACGTGTACACACTTCTGCCTCACTTTGGACAATCCTGTATGTGTCAAGATGGTTCAACCTTGGTTCATAGCCATCAGTATGGCCCCTCCCCCAAACCAGCAGAGGCCTTTCCTCAGTCGCTGCGCCAGACCAGTTCAGGCAGTTGGTCTGGCCAAAAGTACCAGGTGTATCGATGCCGACAATTGGGATGGTGGCCAAAAGGCCCCCTGGAAGCTGAACCCAAAAACGGCAGCAGGCCTCGTCCGCGAGGGCAGCCTCCGCCTGCCATAGCAATCAGAGCTGTGAGAACCCGGATCCCTTCGGGAAGCCTGCATCCAGCTCCCAAGACCTCCCCACGTGTCCGTGCTGGCCAATGACTCTGGGAAACTGGAGCCACACTTCCGGAAGGGCCACTTCCATAGAAAAACAGCAACATTTGTCCTCTGCCCTGGGGAGTGTTCAAAACACTTTCCTAAAAAGAGGCAGGTAGGAACCCTTAACATAGTCCCAAGTGTTACAAACAAAACGTTAATTCTGGGTAGTTTATTAGGGCGTGTGCATTGCAAGCAGCAGGATGAGCTTCGCTTACAAGCTGCACTCCTGCGATCCCCACAGTCAGCTCTGAAAAGGAGGCAGGAATTCAGCAAAGTGCCCCTATTCCCTCGGGAGCTTTGCCTCTGCACACCTCATAATGTTCCCAGCCAGCCAGAGATCTGTCAGCCAAGGCCCGGGCTCTACTGGGGAACATCTGTAGTTGTAGAAAAGCTCAGCCCGCTTTTAAAATACTGTAGTATAGTTCACGGCGTTGCTCTACTGTTTGGATATCCAGAATTAAACAAGTCACATCAAATCAGTTAGATAAGATTAACAGAGTTCAATATTGATTCTATACACACCTGATTGGCAGCGAATCCCATTTAACTTCAGGACAGGCATGCCCTGGCTTGCACTGTATTTCTTAGAAGACCCAAAATTGTAACTCCCCCCACTAACAAGACAATAGTCATGCTAATTAGTGTGTGCTACCGGTGGCGTGTTCCTTGCTCGCTCCCAGGCACTGACCAGCAGGTTCATAGGAGCCCTGGTCTCCGGCTGCTGCTGCTTAATGCCAAGTCAGTTAAAAACAAGGCCCCCCTCATATGTGACTTGATCACTGAGGAGGGGGTGGACCTGGCATGTATCACTGAGACCTGGCTAGGGCCTGAGGGCCCGAGCGGGGGCTGCCCCTCTCGGAAATGTGCCCAGCTGGGTTCACGGTGTGGCACCAGCTGAGATGCCAGGGCAGGGGAGGAGGGGTGGCTGTTGTCATCTGAGGGTCTCTGGTGGCCTTCGGGGGCATTGCTCCACAAGTTTTGGGCTGTGAGACACTGTTCATTACGTTGGGCTCCTGCGAACAGTTGGGAGTTCTGCTATTGTACCAGCCTCCCTGCTGCGTGGCAGCCTCCCTACCTGGGCTGCTGGAGGCCATCGCAGGACTGGTGATGGAGTTCCCCAGGCTTATGGTTCTGGGGGACTTCAACCTGCCATCCCTGGGGCGGTCCTCGGAGACAACTCAGAACTTCATGGCTACCATGGCAGCCATGGGCCTGTTGCAAATGAAACCGCTGGGTGAGATCATCATCCGCCATCATGGGATGAGGTATCATCAGTATGCTGATGATATGCAGCTATACATCTCCATCCCTGGTAAGGTAAGAGGCTTTATAGAAAGGTACAGGTGTAAAAAAATTCAAATGCAACCTCTCATGCCCATACAAAGGATTTTTGGGATGGTCTAGGGAAGGGGTAAAGGTGGGTCCTAAAAAGGTGAATCTAAGTTTAACTTTCTTTTCTTGTTACCAAGGAAACATCCTGTCAGTCTTTCTTATCTCTTCGTTGTTCCTCTTTGAAATTCAGGGTCTCTCTCTCTTTTTTATAAATTTTAATTATGTATTTATTTATTGTTTTAATCTGTTGTAAGCTGCCCAGAGTCCCCCATTGAGGGGAGATGGGTGGGGATAAGTTTAATAAATAAATAAATAAATGAATAAATGTCCTACATTAAGTTCATTATACCCATAATTGAAGTAACCTAAATCTCATGTAGTTTTGTTCTGATCCATGTAAATTTTGGAGTGTGGATCCCTGGCAAAGGTCAGATTTGGCCCTCGATGCCCAGCTTGTTATCCATACCTGGCATTTGCCAATAAACTGGAAATGTTTCCTTCTTTTCTACTTACTTTGGATGGCTAAATCTGCAGTGGCAATTTGTTGGGGTGTTGGGGATAATAGAGGTTTGGCTCACAGCAAAAAAAGATCACTGTGAAAAACAGGATTCATCTTTCTTAGAGTTTTAGGGAGCTTTAAACATACTGAAACAGGATTTATAACTTTCTCCACTTCAAAAGGCCCTACATATTTGTAGCCAAGTTTTTTTACATGTTTGATATGATTTTAAATTCTTAGTAGATAACCAGACTTTGTCCCCCACTTTCCAAGGTTCATGTGGGGCTCTCTTTTTATCTGCTTGTTTTTTTATAGCTTTCTCTTGCTTTTGCAATTGCTTCTTCTGTAATTGGCCACAATTGTCTTATTCTGTCCCCCCATGCATCAACTGATTTAACTCCTGTCTTTTCATGAGGCAGTTCAGGTATAGGTACAAAGTCTTGTCCTGATACAATTTTGAAAGGGGACAGACCTGTACTATCAGGTACAGCATTATTGTAAGCCACTTCTGCATAAGGTAATAAGTCCACCCAATTGTCCTGCTGATAGTTCATAAAACATCTTAGATATTGTTCCAACCCTGCATGCCTCCTCTCCGCCGCTCCGTCTATTTGGGGATGAAAAGAAGAGCTCATTGCTTGTTTGGACCCTAACAGTTTTAAAAATGTCCTCCAGAATTTTGAAGCAAACTGGACCCCTCTGTCGCTGATCACTCTTTCAGGACAACCGTGCAATTTGTATATGTGTTGAATAAACAATTCAGCCAGTTCAGATGCTGAGGGGATTGCTTTGCAAGGGATGAAGTGTGTTTGTTTGGAGAATAGATCAGTCACAGTCCGAATTACAGTCTTTTTTCTGCTCTCTGGCAGATCCACAATAAAGTCCATTGCAATCTCCTTCCAAGGTCTGGAAGGGTTTGCTACTGGCTGTAACAAACCTCGTGGCTTCCCCTCCTGCCTTTTGGCCATAGCACAGACAGGACAGGTGTTTACATAGTCAGCAACATCTTTCTTAAGGAGGGCCACTAAAATTGCCCGCGTAGTAGATGTAACGTTTTGACAAATCCAAAATGCCCTGCTGTTTTATCATCATGGCCTCTTTGTAGTACCTGCTTACGAGCCTCTTGAGGTATGTAGAGTCTATCTGCTTTCCACGATGCTCCCTCCTTCTGGGTCAGTAATTCTTTATTTTTCTGGAACCATTCATCCTTTTCCAGGAAACTATTTAAGTCCTTAAGTACCTCTGACTCAATGAGAGGCTTTGTAGCTTTACTCTGTGATCTGGTGACTACTGCTGCCATCTCTGACTCCCTCTGTGTAGGGATTACAGCTGATATCACTTTCTCTCTCTGGCTATTGTGTTGAGGCAGTCTCGAAAGAGCATCTGCCAAAAAATTCTTTCCCCCAGGAAGGTATTTTAAGGTGAAATTAAATCGGCTGAAAAATTGTGCCCATCTTATTTGTTTAGGAGACAATTTCCTGGGTGATTTTAAAGCCTCTAAGTTTTTATGATCTGTCCAAACTTCAAAAGGCTTTTTGCCCCTTCTAGCAGGTGTCTCCAATTCATTAAAGCCCATTTTACAGCGAAAGCCTCCTTTTCCCACACTAGCCATCTCCTCTCAGTTTCAGAAAACTTTCTGGATAAGTAAGCACAAGGTCTTAATACTCCTTCCTCATCTTTTTGCAACAGGACTGCCCCTATGGCCACATCTGAAGCATCTGCTTGAATTACGAAAGGAATTGTAGGATCTGGGTGCTTCAGAATGGGTTCAACTGTAAATAACGCTTTGAAGCTTTCAAAAGCCTCCTGGCATTCTTTTGTCCAATTTAAGGTAGCCCCTGTTTTTTTTTCTTCTACAGTGTTCTTGTCTTTAGTTTTTAACAAGTCTGTTAAAGGCAATGCTACTTGGGCAAAATTTGGAATAAATTGTCTGTAAAAGTCTGCAAAACCTAGAAAACTTTGCAGTTGTCTCCTCCCCCTCCCCCCGCCCCCAGATACAAATGGCAGAATCAAATCAAGCAAACACCCATTGACTGCTATAGCTTTTTAAATTGGCATTTGATTGATGCAGGTTCTGACACATTCTAGGCAAGACATTCATTTTTATCACAGAAATTCTCCCCAGCAATGACAATTGTAGTTTCTCCCATCTTAACATGTCTTTTTTAACTTCATTCCATGTCTTAACAATTCATATTTGTCATGTTGATATCCAGATATTGTAACGAACTGCCACCTGTTGATCCCAAATCCAGTAACTTTCCTTGCAACCAATATTGATTCAAAAGAAAGTTCATTTATTGAGAATAAGTGTACAGATCTAAAGCATTGCTAAGAATGAGCAAAAGCATGCCAAAAGCTGTTTTTCTTACTTTCCCCCCCTTACATCGCCCTTAGTTCTTGGTCTCCTGATTCCCTTGCTGGCATGGCCTTGAGCATGCCAGAGCCTGTGATAAGGAGCCATCTGCTTTAAACAGTTTCTCATTCCTTCTCTCCCCCCGCCCCTTTTTTACAATGGCAGAACCGCAGCATATAAAAAGCCATTTTTTAAACTAGCCATATAATAATCTATTATAAAATCTTGCGAGGATTCTGACAGATATTTTATGTTTATGAAGATTCTCAGTCATCCAGGTGGAATTGTCTGGAGGTTGAGTCATGGCAACTGGGCTTTTTTCCCCCTTTTTTTTGGTAGAGACATTTCGCTACTTGTCCAAGCAGCTTCTTCAGTCTAAAAAAGTTGGTTAGGGGGACCCCATAAAAGTCTCCCAGGGTGGCTGTGTTTCTCAATAACATGATGGGCTCATTGAAGGGACAATAGGAGATGTGATTAGTAGAGTGGAGTCCTTGGGGTTCTCTGAGCTTGGTTCTTTTCTTGCAAATGCTTCATTACCCGGCTAGGTAACATCTTCAGTGCTAAAATGGGATGGGGTTTGCTCTCTATTTATGTGCTGTGGCCTGTCTTGCCAGTGCTGGTGGGGGGTTTTTTGTTTTGCTCCTCTGGTAGTTCCTTGATCAGCATAAGTTTATTGCTTGATTGTGTGCCTGGTAGTAACCTTTGCTTATCTGGGTGATGATTGCTGGTGAGGCAATCTTCCGGTTTTTTGTCTCTTTTGAATAGTATGTAAATGCTGTTTATCTCTATACATCTGTTAATTGCTTTGTCTGAATACTAAGCTTCCAAGTATTCTCTTGCATTTTGGATTTAGCTTGGTCTAAAATGCTGACAGTTTCCCAGTTAAAACTATGGTTCAGTCTGTCCATGTGTTGTGAGATTAAGGAGTTTTCATCATGTCTTCTGACTGCTAGTTGGTGCTCATGGATGTGCTTTGCTAGTCTTCTGCCTGTCTGTCCTATGCAGTGTTTGTTACAGTCCTTACACTGCATGTTATAGATGACTCGTTTTTTCTTCTTGGGCTACTGGGTCTTTTGGTTTACTTAAGATGTTTTGGAGGGCTTTAGTTGGTTTGTGTGCTACAGAGACACCATGTGGTTGTAATGGTCTGTTGGTTTCTGAGATGTTTCTGATGTATGGCAGCGTGATCCTTTTCATAGCTTGTGTAGGTTGTGTTGTCGTAGGTTGAGAGGTAAAATTGTTTTCTCTCCCAAATTCAGGGAATAGGTCTTCAGCTCCATGCCACTTGGGGTGCCTGAGTTTTAAAGGCAACAATTTGGGGGCTCGTCCAGGATAGCAGCTCAGGGCTCGGATTGGCCAGCCTCAGTCACAGAACGCAGAAAGCGAAAAGCCCGCATGCCCAGGATTCACATACTCAGATGGCTTTTTCTCCTCTCCATATGGCCCCTCAAGTCACAAACCTAGCCAACTCGGAGTGTTCAGGACCACCATCTCCAACTGGAATCCATTCATCCAATTCATTGGTCTGGGAGAAACTGCTATTTATTTTATTTATATTTCAAATGTAGATACCGCCCATCTCACAAAAAGTGAGCCTGGGCGGTTCACAATAAAACAGCAATAGGTAATAAAATACAATCAAAACAAAATAAAATATTCCATATCTTTTCCATGAGGTATGTTCAATGGAGGCTGGTGGGTGCTGCTTTTCTGTGTATTTTGAAATAGCCTGCATTTGAAATGAGGTTGCCCTACACTTTTGGCCTTCTGGAAATTACTCAGACTAGGGTGTTTCTGGAGATTACTCAGAATGGAGAACTGCATATTGGTTCTATAATTATGTAATTTTAATTTTTGACCATGGATATGCTATTTTTTGTTTCATGATTGTAAATCTCTGACAGTCTTGGAACTGGGGCAGGTAACAAATCTATTAAAGCAAACAAATAATCTCAGAGTTTGAATTTACTTGGTGTATGGAGGTGTAGAACTAACATTCAGAGTTCTTCCATACACAATGCCTGAAGCTCCTCTTGTTCAACAGCTGGGTGTTTGAAACCCTTGGAGATGAAATGTCTTCAAATTTACTCAGCTGGCAGACAATAATTTGGGCTGCAGGACTTCCTTGCTCAGCCCAACACCAAGAAAAGTTCACATCAGGACACGAGTTAGGGACTTGAATCTGTTTCCCCACCATCATTGGAAAGCTGTGCCTGCAGAAGGCACCTTCATCTGGGTTTTTAAAATGATGAGGATGCTCTCCTCCTCGTGGAACAGTCATCTCTGATTTAAAATAAGGAGAGGTTTGTTGCACCCTCTGATTTGGATCTGTCAGTATCTAAAGGTTATGGGGTGAAGATTTTGAGACAGTCCAGCACAATGGATTCTCCTTCCCCAGTAGTTAAAAAAATGAAACAAAGGCTTTAGAACCAATTCAGATATGTCATAACCTAGAAATCAACATTCCATCTCAAAGTTACTTGTATTTACACCAAGGGCTACTGCAAAAACCAACCCATCCTTCATGGGCACAGGATCCATTGAGCTAGAAGTAATAATCTTTCTTGTTGACTGTCATTCATGTCACAGATAGTTGCCTGTGCAAGAAAACTTACTCAAGTTTCAAGTGAGATTAAAAATAGTGTATCGTTTTCAATTGCATTTCCTTTTTGTTCTCACGCCTTCTTTTCATTTGCACTGAAATCAACCTCAGAGGAATTCCATGCTATGTTTGCATTTTATGACGAGATAACAGGATGAGGAAAAGAATTTTACCTAAAACTGTTGTCTGTGGGCATTACCAAACAGGAGTTTCAGTCCACTGATGGAGCTGGTTGAGACTCCTGATGATCAGTTGCACACAGAAATTTCTACCGGTGGACACACCTCGCCATGTCTCCGAACTCCTGCTCACTGGTGTAAAGGCAGAATTGCAGGATTGATTGGGGGCCATAATACAGGATTATCATGCCAGAAGGTAGACAGACAATATTTACAATTTATTTTTTTTGTTTTTTTTGAGTGGGATACTTTTTATTAATATCATAGTGAGGCATTTATAAATAACAGGTGAGCTCTAAATAATCTATGAATCGGACTTGGAAAGGACCCCAAAAATCATTAGTTTGCACAGATGCACATTGCATTTGGGGCAAATATCCAGTGAAGAGTAACCTACCATTTCAGAGACAAACTATTGCCAGGATTTTTTTCCTAATATCTAACCTGCCATCCAGGGTGACAGAAAACAAGGCCCGGCCCCTCCTCTATATGACAATCATTGAGGTATCTGAAGGCCATTCTCCTACTTCTTCTCAGTCTTCTCTTCTGCAGGCTAAACAGTGCTTAGTTTCCAGACTCCACATCACCCTGGTAGCCCTCCCCTGAATTTTCTCCAGTTCACTTTGGTCCTTTTTAGACTGAAGTGCCCATAACTGAAGACAGAAGTCCAACTTGAACAGACTTTCAAGATTCTGTTATTCTACCCTACAATAAAGTAGCATTTTAGGAATGCCCACAATGTCTGTTTCTTGACCAGGCCTACCTCAACTTACCTTCCTCAAGATCATTTTGAAATTCCTTTATGGCAGACATCAGTAGGTGAACTAGCCCATTGTCATTAGTGTAGCCCAAAGTTTGGTCATCTGACTCAAGAAAAATCACTATTTCTTCAGTCTGCTCGGGAAGTCTACAACAAATTCCCCCAACTATATCATTATTTCTTTCTTCTTTTATCTTCATCAAATTCAGAAGGATTTCCACTCTCTACAAGCAGGCATATGCTTTCTTTATATATACCGCAACACCCTTCATGTTAATATGTTAATATATTAATCTTCCAAATTCATCTTTAACAAAAGTTTATACATTTTAACAGTAAGATGTTCATCATTAATACACAAGGCATATTCAAACTCGGTTTTCTCAGTGGTAAATTCATAACTTTTCTTATCTAATTTAAATCTTTCCAGCAACTGTGCATATGTAAACCACTGGCAAACACAACCTTCCAATTCTAATTCTTCTCTCTTCTTCAGGTTAGGTTCTCCTTCAGAAAACGATAACAAAGTTGCATACATCAGCCATGGTTGCTTAAGTGTCATTTCTCTTCTGTAAAAAGCTTCTTGGGGTGACAATCACAGAGGAATTTTTGAACCTTGTATCTCTTCCAGACTCTCAATATAGTACGTCTGATGAATTGATTCTTAAAATCAATATTAATTTTCTCTTTGTCATACCATAAATATCCATGCCATCCAAATCTTAACTCATGTCCTTCTAATTCCAATAGCCTCTTGTTTTGTAAAGTAACCCATTCTTTCATCCATACCAAACAACAAGCATCAAAATATAACTTTAAATCTGGAAGACCTAACCCACCTCTTTCTTTGGCATCCTGTAAAAGTTTATATTTTATTTTTGGTTTTTTACCTTCCCATACAAATTTAGAAATATCTTTCTGCCATTGTTTAAATGGTTAATCATTTGTCAATATTGGTATTGTCTGAAAGATCAAAAGCATTCTAGGTAAAACATTCACTTTAATTATTGAGATTCTACCTAACAGTAACAGCTGCAATTTACCCCATCTTAATAGACCTTTTTTAATATAATTCCAGACTTTAACATAGTTATTTTGATATAACATACAGTTCATATTATCATTCAATATATATCATTCAATATATATCAATCATATATCATTCAATATATCTCCCAGATACTTTTTTTCAATTTTGAAGCCAGTCTTCGTCAATATTTCTTGATCTTTCATAGTCATATTCTTAACTAACATCTTTGTTATTTGTTAAATCCAGCAAGTGCATCACAATCTTTCAATTTCTTCATTAAATATTCAATTCCATTTTGAGGTTCCGGTAAAATCAAAACTAAATCATCTGCAAAGGCTCTTAATTTAAAACTTGTTTGATTTGTAAGCCCTTTATATTCACATCTTGTCTAATATCTCTATTTAACACATCCAAAACTAGAATAAAAAGTAGAGGAGGTAAGGGACAACCCTGTCTTGTCCCCTTTTGTATCTCACATGATTTTGTAATCTCATTGTTAACAATACTTGCCTTTTGGGAAGTGTATATCGATTTAATCCCGTGTAGAAAATTGTCACCAAAATCCATATCCTCCAAAACTTTAAACGGGAACGACCAATTCAAGTTATCTGCATCCAAGAAAATCAATGCTGCTTACTTCTCATTATGTTGTTGTAAACATTCTATTATATCCAATATAATTCTTACATTGTCTCTCAGTTGTCTTTTAGGTAAGAAGCCGCATTGATCTTCATGTATAAAGTCTAATAAAATCTTCACTCTCTCTGCTAATATTGATGTGAAAAGCTTATAATCATTGTTTAACAAAAAAATCAGTCTGTCGTTTTTAGTCATAGTTGGATCTTGAACCTCTTCTGGCAATAACACTATATTAGCTTCCTTCTAAGTCTCTGGTATTGCTGAGCCCCCTAAAATAGAATTCATCACCCACTTGAGTGGCAATAGCAATTCATCTTCAAAACATTTATAGTAAGAACTCGTTAATCCATCTGGTCCAGGGGCTTTCCCTATTTTAGCCTTTTTAATAGATTCTGATATTTCAAAAGTAGTCACAGGATTATTCATAATTTGTTTTTGAGATTGTGAGTGTTTTGGTAAATGTCATCTTTTTAAATATGCATCAATACAATTCAATGAAACTTCTTGTTTTTTATAAAAATTTGAAAAAAAGTTATGAAAAGATTTTTGGATACTTGCATTACCTGTGAGTACAACATTTCCTTCTTGAATTTTCATTATCATTTTCTTGTCTCTCTCCTCTCTCAGTTTATATGCAAGCCATCTATCTCCCTGGTTTATTTGCAGATTCAAAATATTTTTCTTTTGTATATTTTAATTTTGTCTCTATTTCTTTTATAGTTAACATAGATAGTTGCTGTTGTAAAAGCTTAATGTGATTCAAGATATCAGTATCAGTTGGTGTTATTTGTAAACTTCTCCTTTTCTCTTTATTTCATTTAAAATAGTTTGGATTTTTTCTTGACATTTCCTTCTAAATTCCCGGTTGTATTGAATGAAGCAACCTCTCATCACTGCTTTAATGGCATCCCAGACAATTTTTAGATCTGTTCCTTTATCCAAATTGTTGTTAAAATACTCATTTAATTTCTTTTTACATTCTTTTACTACCAATTCTTTTTGCAATATTGATTCATTTAATCTCCACTTAAATGTTGTAGATTTCTTCTTGAGTATCAATGTAACTGGGTTATGATCAGAAAAAGTTTTCGGTAAAATGCCCATTCTACTAATCTTTGTTTGCCAAAGTTTTTGAGATCCATATCATATCAATTCTAGAAAAAGATTTATGTCTTTCTGAAAAAAAAAGGTATAATCCTTGGCATTCCCATTTTTTTGTCTCCAAGAGTCTATCAAAGTCAAATTTTCAATCAAGTCAAAAAAAGACTTGGGTAGTTTCCCTTGGTTAAGTTTAATTCCCTTTCCAGAGGACCTATCCATCTGAGGCAAGGTTACTCTGTTCCAATCTCCCATCAAGCACCAATTTTCATATGTAAAAGGTGACAATAGATCCATCAGGTATTTGAAAAATTTACTTTTGTCTTCATTAGGAACATATAGTCCAACAATTATAGATTTAAGTCCTTGCAACTCAATCTCAGCTGCAACATATCTACTGCTTTCATCAGATAGTAAAAGTTGTGGTTTCAAATAGGGTTTGATATATAAAACAACACTGGTTTTTTTACTATTTGCCAATATAAATTCTTCACCCAAAGTTTTATAAATCAAGTATCTTTTTTTCTGATGTGTTTTCCTGCAGACAAATTATATCCTGATTTAATTTTCTCAGATAATGAAAAATTTTCCATCGTTTGGGGGGATGGTTTGCACCATTAATATTCCATGTTAAGTATTTATAATCCATAATTAGGAAAAGAGTTTGTCAAAGTCTTTAGCTGTAGCACCCATCTCAGCAACCTGTTCCTCAAGCCCTTCTTCCGATTGTTGTTGGCTCTGCAGGGCCTTCCCCTTTGATTCTTGTCAGAAAGTCTTTGGCCTTTTGAACAGAGTTGAATCTAAACCTTTGTTGTTCGAAGGTAAAAATCACACCTTCCAATTTATCCCAATGGGATAAATAGAATCTTGTTCTTTTTTAAAATCTCTGTCAAAAAAGTATACTCCTTTCTCTTTCTCAAAATTCTAGTAGGTATTTCTCTTAATATGATTATATATGTGTTGCCAATTTTCAGTCTAGAATCAAAGTAACTCTAGTACTTGTTCTCTTGTTGACCTTCTCAAAAAGTAAACCATGACACCTCTAGGAAGCTTTCTGACAGTTGCAAAGTGTGAGTTTATACGATACACCCTGACCACTTCTTGATCCATCCTCTCTTCCTCCCAGCTTAATAAGTTAGACAGAGCAGTGACAACCAATTGCTTAACATTCTCTTGAGCATTTTCAAGAATTTTCAAGAATTGCTCTTAGTCTTAAACAGAATTCATTTTCTCTAAGTTCAAGTACAGCAAAGTTTCCAACCCTATTTCCATTTCTGTATCTTTAGATCCATTCTATTTTCCAATACTTGTACTTTATCAGTAACTTGTTTTACAACAGCATCCATCTTTATCCAATTTTTGTTCTATTGTTTCAAATCTAGCATCTGTATAACTTTAGCTGAAAAGTCTTCAAAAAGTCAAAATCTGCAGAGCCACATCAATAAGTTCTTTTGGAAGTCATTTTTTAAATTATTATAACCAAAAACTGCCCATGAAAAAGAAATCCACCAAAAAGAAAAAAACAAAAACAAAAACTTTTAACTAGTGGATTAGTTAGGCAATAGCACACTCTAGTGGTCATAAATAATATCGCTGGAGGGGAAAAAACTCCGGAAATTTTTCATTAGTTTGTTTACATAGACTGTCCCAATCAGCCCAAAGTAGATAAAAAAAGGAACAATTATCTTACAGAGATGAGTAAAACTCAGAAAAGTACATCAAAGGCTGATTCACCAAAAGAATTACTAATAATTACTAATAAAAAAGAAAAAATTCTTTAAGAATCCACAATAATTCAAACTCCATTACTCTTTGCTTTTTTAACAAAAACCTCTATGTCCAAGAAAAGCCTCTCTTTAACTATAAAAAAGTAGTCTATAAGAAATTAAGAAATGGGATCGTCGGATCTAGAGTCCATTTAGGGTCGAGCTTTGGCGCGGCTTGGAACTGGATGAAAATCCTGCCTCCCAGCTGCTCACTCACCAGAGGATCGCAAAAACCTCCGCTTCATGATCTCCTTGCCAGGAACAGCCATCTGGAAGACATATGGTCAATTTCAGGTATTCTCCTTAACTCTGGAGAAGTCTTCAGGCTCAAGGGGACCAACCTGAGCCTTAAAAACACTGCGCCAACAGTCCCTCTGAGCAGAGCTCAGAGAAGGGATGCATTCAGTCCATTAGCCACCAGAAGCCTCCCTGGGTGCTTTCAAGACATTGTGTTTTTTCAGACTGCAGACTGTTTGACCTGGCTTTAGGATTTACGTCTCCTCCTCAGCCACCAATAAGCCTGTTGTGCACAGGCACACTTCCTGCTTCCCCTTCCTAACCCTGCTTCTACTCCCCTTATGTCTCTTCCTCACCTTCCTGCCACTGCTACTCTTAGCAACATTGTCCTGCTGTGTGCCTGCTCCAAGCACCTCCATAAGCCTCACCTGCAGACACACACCACTCAAATTCTCCTTGTGCCTCTCCCTCACCTCCCTGCCACTGTTTCTCCTACCAGGCCCTCATCCCAGTGTGTGCTTGGTCCCCAGCACCTCCGCAAGCCTCATACACGAGGTGCACACAGCTGCACCTACAACTTGCCTGCCTGCTGCACGGGCATTTGCCCCCTCCACTGAAACCAGGACACAAAATTTATCCCCCCATAAATCCCTACAATTTGAAGAGGCTTGGATACAGGCACCAGCTTTCTTCAACATTATATCCAGTCTCCATCCTCAACAATGTGCCTGTTCTTCCTTAAAGTGGGTCTTGGGTTTAACCTATGGAGGGTCCAATGTCTTTCACTTTTTCTGTGAAGCCAGGGTTACTTAGGTTTCTCTGAGTCACAAACTTTCACTTGTCTTCCTCATCGTGTTCTTTGGCATTCACTTCCCTTTTTGAACTTCATCTGTCCTTTATCTGCCACGGGGTTCAGCCCCCTCTCCACTGTTTGCATGAAGTCACTGGTAGAGGTCATCTCTTGGCATGGGGTGAGATACCATCAATATATTGATAATACCCAATTATCTATTCCCATCTGGGCTAAGCAAGAGAAATTCCTCATCTAAAGATATGTCCAGCAGGGCCATGACAGTGCCAATGTGGCATTCATCGCAATTGTAGATCCATCCTAACCTCCCTTGATCTCTCAATGGCTTTCAGTACCATCATTTGTGGTATCCTCCTGGGCCAGCTAAAGGGGGGGACAGTTTTTTGGTGGTTCTGCTTTCCTGTGAAGCCAGTTCCAGGAAGTATTGGAAGTGGGGGAGAGGTCCAGCCTTAGGCCTCTGTTATGTGGGGTGACCAGAGCTCAATTCTCTCCTCACTCCCGTTTAACATCTATGTGAAACTGCTGGGCAAGGTCAGCCATTGGCACAGAGTCAAGTATCTTCAGTATGCTGACAAAACTTAGTTATATACAGTATCTCTGCCCATCAAGGTGCTTTCCAAATCCTGGAGGCTGTGTGGGCCTGGATGGGGAAGAAAATTTATCTTTTGTTCGCTGCCCAGAGTTCCACTGGTTAGATGAGCAGCCATATAAATGAGTTAAATAAACACAATAATCCAATCATAAGGCAACAAATGAATGAGTGATGGCCAACAGAGCCTGTTGGTTGGAGAATAGTTGTAAGTTGTTCAGAAGAAGGAGCTGTGCAAAGACCATCCTGGCTGCAGCCTCCACTATTCCAGCAGGAGCTGAAAGGTGAAGATCCAGCAGGACCAGGAGAATCATTCTCCCCCTATCTTGGTTCCACCCCAGGTTATCAATGGAGGCAATCAGTGTAGTCTGGGTTCCATACCTAAGCCTAACCCATCTGAAAAGGAGCCAGTATTCTCTGTAACTGCAGCCATGTTACTTTCTCAACAGGCTTCTCTAAAAGGGAAGATTAGAGACAGATCGATAGTTATCCAATGATAATTGATAGTTATGCCATAGCTATGGCATCTTCAGGAGGTAGCACAGCCACCAGTACATCAATGGGTGTTTAGCAAAAGATCAAGGAATTTCTGTCCTAAAGTGGGACCTATATGAAACCTATCCAGTTGCAAAGATTTCTGTAACCTAAGCCCTTTCAATAAATCTGATTAAAGAAGCATCTGTGAAAAATCCTCATAAAAACAGCTTTTACATAAGTTGAATTTTAAATATTAGGCACTCTTACATTTTGATTTGTCTTTTTTTTTTCCTTTTGGCTTGGCAGGAAAGAAAGTTTCCCCATAGGTTTCTTCCCACTCTAGCATGCATTGGCTGATAATGTTACAGCAGGCTGTTTTTTGGAAAAGGATAAGCTAGAATATTAAAGTGAGCAGCTTTGTATGCTGAGATTGGAGAAAATGATGGGGAATGCTTTCTGATTCCATGTTCTTCTGGAACATCCAATTCATGATAAAACGAATAAACCCTCCCTACAAACAGAGCTTAAACACTACCTCAGGGGGAAAGTGGTGGTTCCTGGCATCATCTGTTACGTAAGAAACGGGAAGACGGTACCACATCCTACTCCTGTTCTCAGGGCAAAGCCAGAGACGTGCTTGTTATTGACTGACTGATTGAGTGTCACCAAATCAGGCTCAACTCTTAATGACTCATTCCAGAATGATCTGCCTTCGGCATTGCTGTCAAAACCAAACGCATCCACCTTGCTGCTAGCCCTCCTCTTCCTCTTTTTACTATTACCTCTCCATAACCTAAGAGGCAAAGAGCAGGTCTTCAGGGCGAGAAACAGAAATTCGCGGAAAGACACCAGGGGACCAGCTCTGCTCATCCCACTTTCCCTCTGTTGGAGTGACTGTGCTGAGGCGAACCCCGTTCAGCCAAAGCACCTGTGGTTCCCTCTCCTCTCCTCTCCCTATTTTTTCACTTTCTCTTACGACAGCATCATTAATCAGCAGCCCTTCCATTAATACACGCTGCATGCGCTTAATCTCCCAACCTGACGTAGGCATCGACAAAGAAATTGCCGTCTACCAGGGTGACTACCCCGTGCTCGTTCAACTTGTATAGATAAAGATATAGGATGCTGATCCGGGGGTCTCCGAGCCCCGAGGGCAAAATACGGCCGTCACCGCAGGATCGCAGAGTCTCTCTTCCCCCTCCAGGACCCGCGAGTCCACTTCAAGCGGTGGCGGGAAAACGGATTCAGTCAGCGATCAGGAGGGATCTCCAGAGGGGTCAGAAGACGGAACGAGAAGCGGCGGCCGGCCGATGGGACGAGGAAGGGCACGAACCGCTCGGCGGCAACGGCAGCCGGAAGAGGCGGCTCCGAGCCGCGCCTGCGCAGTTGGGCCTCCCGGCGCCTCTCAGCGTGCGCGGAGCCCCGTCCACAGACAGACTTCCGCCCGAGGAGACCAAGCTCCGCCCCTTCCGGGTTTCGGGAAGCAGGAGGCTCGCAGCCTTCCTCCGCCCGCACCGCTGCCATGGCGCTCCTGCGCTCCCGTGGGCGCGCGCTCCTATGCCCCCGCGTGGCCGCCCTCGCGGTCCGAGCCAGGTAACTGGAGGAGCTGCCCGGCCTTGGGGGGGGGGGGGCGAAGCCGGGCGCCCTCTTTTTGTCCTTCGGCGGAGCCCGTTGGGGATCGACCGCGCTGGCCTCCCGCCCCGCGGCAAGACGGAGGCCCGCGATTGGGCGCCCGGAGGGGAGGGAGCTCCAGGGCAGCCTCCGATTGGCTGGGGTTGGCGGACCCGCGTGCGGCCTCGGTGCCCTTGGCGCTGCGGCGCAGAGGGCGCGCCGCTGCTGGGGGGCCGCGCTCGGTGCGGGGTCTCTCGCCGGGCCCGGAGCCGTCGCTGCGTCTCCGCCCGGACGGGGCGGTCCGGGGGAAGCGGCAGACTCCCGAGGGCGGCGAGAGCCCCTTCCCGTCCAGAGAGCTCGCGCGTGAAACGGAGGCGGTGCTTCCAGGAGGCCGCAGCCCCTGGCGATTGGCGCTCTTCGATGGGGCGGAGCAGCGCACCTGGGCATGGCGCTGGACAGGCCGGGAGGAGAGGAGAGGAGAGGAGAGGGTGCGGTGCGTGATGCCTGTGGCCCCTGGCGGTAAACTCTGGGCTGTTCCCAACTGCTCTGGGCGGGAGTAAAGCTAGATTCGTCTCTCTTGTACGGATGCTGCAGTTCCTGGTGGACTCACGTGGAGATGGGACTCCCCGATCCTATTCTGGGGGTGACAGAGGCCTTCAAGCGAGACACCAGCGCTAAGAAGATGAACCTAGGAGTTGGGGCTTACCGAGATGACAACGGGAAGCCCTATGTCTTGAACTGTGTTCGCAAAGTAAGCTGCTTCCTGGATTCTGATCTGATTCTGATACATTTGAATGGTTTCCAACTTGGCCCCTGTTCTCTCAGCGACCCAGCTGACGGGATGTTTTCCCCTCTGTGGGTAATAGACAGATCACCAGCATTTGAATACTATATTGGTGGTACTCTGAATTGAGAATGGAGTTTCCAGGAATTGGAAGCAACAGGAGCTTATATTAAACTTTTCCTTCCTTTCTGGTCTTGGGCTGTCAAATGAATTAAACATGGCTGAGTGTCTGCATGAGTAAGTGAGACAGAGAGAAATGGGTGAGAATTTTGGCCTTTTCTGATGGAACCTAATCCAGATACTTGGAGTGGATTTCTCCATCTGTTCGGCAGCATAAAGCTCTGTAAGCATCTCCAGGCACTCAAGAACTATAAAAGCCTGAATTGCGCTGGTGGGATGCCTTGATTAAATGAAGAATCTGCCCAGCAGTAATACCAGAAGTTTCTGAAGTCTTCCTAGTATCATCAAGGATGAGGCTGCAAGACAAGGGTTTTATAAAGTACATTATGAATTGCAGTAGTTAAAATGAACATTTAAATAAGTGCGTGGAGTATGAATGGGGTGCAGGCTTGGTGTTGAATAAGTGAAAGTGCTGCAAGATTGACAAAGAAAGCCTGGAGAACAAATTTGCATGTGAAGGAAGGGGTCAGGTCAGGCTGAAGTTAAGTGTCTTGCTTTTCTGCACTTGGGAGACAATTACAAAAACTTAAGAGAGTTCTGAAGGTAAGTCCGGCCAAGGGAATGAGAAATGGGTTAAGTGGCTACTGCTCAAGCACTCAATTATTTGGCTAATTCTTTCTTTAAACCATACTCATAATCCTACGAACTCCTCTTTCTTTTCTGTCTCCTCTCCTGTTGCCACCCTGTTTTATTTGAAATAGTAATCTAAGAATAATATTAGGTGAACAGCATAATATTTTTCAGTTCACAGGTGGGAGAAATCAGTGAGTAAATTGAATGTCTTTGTGGTCTAGGCAGAAGCCCAGATAGCTTCTAAGAAGATGGACAAGGAATATTTGCCTATTGCTGGGTTAGCAGATTTCAACAAGGCATCAGCTGAGCTGGCTTTGGGAGAAACAAATGAGGTTATACAGAGTGGCCGGGTAAGGAGCCAGATGAAATATTTATCATGTGTATTCAAACAGAGATTCCTATATCAGAAGCTTTCAGTCTTTGCTGTGCAAGATTTGGATCATTTGTGGATGAAGAGTTGACTTTGTTACCTCCAGTAGCCCTATTGGAATTTTTTTTTTTTTTGGTCTGCGCTCAGTCATTACTGACCCTGCAGTGACTGCCTGGACGAATCCTTGCAGTTTTCAAGGCAATTGTTTTCGGAAGTGGTTTGCCAGAGCCTCCTTCCTAGAGCAGAGCCCAGCTGGCGAGCGCAGGAGGCGGGGTTTCCATTGCTTCGCGCCCTTTTTGGGCGAGCGCGGTTTCGCGCTTACCAGCAACTGGTCTCGTCTCTCTGTGCAAGGCGCTGCCAGCATTTTTCCTCCCACCGGAGTGAGAGTCCCCATTTATCTACTCACGTGAGTTTTCGACCTGTTGGGTTGACAGGAGCTGTGGGGGGGGGGGGGACAGGAGCTCACCCTGTTAACACGAAGGCTGGACTCGAACCGCCAAAGCGTCAGCCATTTCTGGCCGGCAACTTTCAGCGTCATTAAGCCGCTGTGCCACCGCGTCCCCCTCCTATTGGAATAAATGAGGGCAATTGTATAGCCCCACTGGTCCCAGTGGATCTAATTTAGAAAACACTTGAATGTTTTACATTCTGGGTCCCAGAGAGGCAGCATTTCAGCACATAAACCATCGCCTTCCACTCTATATGTTGGAAGAGGTAATATGTGGGATTATTGTGTTGTAGTATTGTTTGAAAACACTAAAACCAAAAGGTCCAAGTTTTCCTTATGTTTGGTTTGGATGTGCCTCCACAAATCCTATAGTTTAATATGCTATAGATCTCTTCTCAAAACATGCTTTACAATAACTGGGTCCGTGAGGAGACATAGTGTGTTGTGGATATTTATTTTATTTTATTAATTAAATTTATATGGCTGCCCATCTCACAAAAAGTTACTCTGGGCGGTATACAACAAGCCAATAAAACAATAACTATGTAAAACAAACATTGCCTAAAAACATAATAATTATTAGAAAGCATTAAAAACTATAAAGGCAAAACTAAAACAGGAAAAAAAATAGATGCTAATAATACAGGTAGTCCTCAAATTATGACCACAATTGGGACTGGAACTCCTGCCGCTAAGCAATGTGGTCATTAAGTGAGTCGTGCCCGATTTTATGACCCTTTTTGCCGTGGTCGTTAAGCAAATCACGTTTGTTAAGCAAATCCGGCTTCCCACATTGACTTTGCTTGTCGGAAGCCGCCTGGGAAGATTGCAAGTGGCAATCACGTGAAGCCGGGACACTGCAACCATTGTAAATACATGCCAGTTGCCAAGCACCCAAATTTTGATCATGTGACCCGGGGACGCTGCGATGGTTGTAAGTGCAAGGACTGGTCATAAGTCACTTTTTTCACTACCACCGTAACTTTGAACAGTTGTTAAACTAATAGTTGTAAGTCGAGGACTAGCTGTACTGGAGCCACCTCACTAATTTACCCATCCCCTGGGGTCCCCAGGCCTGCTAGCATAACCTAATCTAAGGTATCCCAAAAAGGCGTAGTTAACTTAGTCACATAACCTGCAAGAGCCCTAAACAGACTGTCTTCTCTGAGTCAGCTATATCTTGGAAACCAACTGGGAAATTAACTCACCCTTAGATCTCCCAAGATCAAGGCTCTGTAAAAATGGTCCCTCTGTAGGTATTTGTGTCTCTATGCTGGTTTCAGTTTTCACATTCCCCACTGAGACCATGGACTCCAACCCCTTGCATAGTGCAGGAATTCAAATTAAATCACCTGAGGCCAAGGGCTGTCTGTCCTCAAACTCTGTTGTGGGTAGCTTCACTACCCACAAGTTCAATTAATATTCTCCTCTAATTCTATCACAAAAACAGTTGAGAAGTCCAATTGTTCTTTTCACTGTGGCCAAACAGAACTGCCCTCAAAGCAGTGGTACACAACTTGCGGATCTGTGGATTTTCTGGGACTTTCCTTCTCCAACTCTGTAACTGTTGGCTCTGAGGGGAGGTGGGTTCTGGCCCCTGCCTTCCACTGTTCCTTTAAGGTCTGCAAAATGGATAGCAGCTTAGTGCTTGCTAAGTCACAACAATGCAATTTCTTTTCCTTGTTGGTGTCTCACATGCCTGTTCTGTATCCTTGCAGTATGTCACTGTGCAAACAATTTCTGGAACTGGGTCTTTAAGGGTTGGAGCCAACTTCTTGGTGAGTGCTGATTTAATGTTAACACCTTTAAATGGGAAGAATGGGGGTCCTGTTTTCTGTACAAGTATCAGTTGAACCATCTAAAAGCTCTGAGTCAGCTACTCAACAGCCTCTGCTTTCTTCCTGTGCAGCAACGATTCTTCACAGCTAGCCGTGATGTGTTCCTCCCCAAGCCTTCCTGGGGGAATCACACCCCCATTTTCAGAGATGCCGGGTTGCAGCTACAAAGCTATCGATACTATGACCCCAAAACTTGCGGCTTTGACTTTACTGGGGCTTTGGAGGACATTTCTGTAAGTTGATACTTGTGGGTGAATAAGTGGGAAGGTCACATTTGTGGAAAAATGTAGCCAAAAGAGCCCCAGTATGAGACAAGGCATATTGAAGCTTAAATCCTGTAACCACTTTGAAAAAGCCAAGATGATGTTGTGAAGGATCATTCAGTAGGCAATGACAACTTGATCTGATGCATGAAACTGCAATGATGACAAATGTTTGTTCATTTTTTCCTTTTGTGATGGGGGAAATTACTCCTAGTGGAATTTTCAGTTAAAGTGGCTCTTGATCTGTACCTTATCTGCCTCTTCTTTTTAAAGAAAATTCCAGAAAAGAGTATTATTCTATTCCACGCCTGCGCTCACAACCCCACTGGAGTGGATCCTCGGCCAGAGCAGTGGAAGGAACTTGCGGCAGCTGTGAAGGTGAGTGGTGGTGCCAGGCAGGGGTTTGCCTGCACCCCTTCACTTCTTGCGGTCTTGCTGTGCTCCTGAGCTCTCCTTTGGGACTTGTAGGGTTCAGGGGAAGTTGGTGTCGTGTTTTATTTAAATGACTTTGGAGTTTATTTGTTTTTTTTTAAGTACCTTACTGGGCAAATATGTGAGAATGTGGTACCCGCTCTTGTAGACTACCCTGGGGGGGGTCACACTCCAGTGAAGGGCAGGGCTTCTTGATTTTTGCTTTATGATTTATTTATTTTTTTATACCTAAAAGTTGGGTTTCCTTTTATATTTAAATTCATTATTCATGTTATTCTTAATATTTCATTTTACAATTGGAAGATTTTTTTAAAGTACGACTTTAAAATGGTGCTTTAACCTGAGACCAAGCTTCACAGCTTCTGCTGCTAACAAAAAACAATAGTTTTT
The DNA here is from genome assembly GCA_030867105.1 of Liasis olivaceus. Classification (NCBI taxonomy): domain Eukaryota; kingdom Metazoa; phylum Chordata; class Lepidosauria; order Squamata; family Pythonidae; genus Liasis; species Liasis olivaceus. The sequence continues at coordinate 26,199,314 of CM061359.1, read as the reverse complement.
TTGGGGGGGGGGTTGGGTTGCTTGCTTGTTTTGCCTTTTTTATCTTATCCAGAAAGAGGGGGAGATTTGCCTTTTCTGAATTATTAGAGATGACTGTGAAACAGAATCTCAGTTCATAACTCTCTTCCAACGAAGCTCTTTCCATTTCTTCTTCTGGAAGGGATGGGGAAGCTGAGGCCTTTCAGCGGCTGAAGGGGGAAAGAGGAAGAGGAGAGTGGGCGGGAAGTGCAGTGGTGGGTTAAAAGCCTGTGGGATGGGAGCATCCTGGCCATGTGTGACCTGCCATCGACCCACGTGCAATCCAGGGGCCACAGTTTTGGACTCTGAAGGTAGAAGGAAGGCTATTGGTAGAAAACAAGTTGTTGTGTTCAATATATGCTGCTTTCAGAACAATCCTCACCCATTTTTCCAAGAACCTCCGTTCAGAGACCTCTGAGCGGTTGGCTGCATTGTTGAATAACTGAGCCTGGTTGACCCCCTAGGCAAAGAAAACAGGTGAAGGCCTCTCTACTCACTGATCTTGACCAGCTCTTTGGTTTTCAATGAAGCTACAGAAATGATGAGAGTAAAGATGCAATGCAATGATGCAGAAACCAGATATGAATGTGATGGAGCCCAATCTGCAGATTCTCCCCTGCATTAAAATATGAGTGATTTTAAGATGTCCCTCAGATAATTTTTATATTTATCAACTTTGATACACAGAAATTGTTGCCAAATTGTGTTTTCTAGCTTCAGTGACTTTGTGCATTATGTTACCTTTGGCAGGGCAGGCTAGTGTGTTACAGCATTGTGATTTCTGGTTACATTTTATCTGTGCATTGCTGGCCTAATAAAGTTTACTTCCTTCCTGTGCCTCTTTGAAGGGAGAGGTCACCAGCCATTAAGGAGCTGCTGGTACATCCTTTCCTGAAGAGGTAGTCTGTCAGCTTCCATGCAATTTCCAGCTTCTGTGATTTGAGGAAAATTACTGAAAATATGATAGGGAATCAGCTGCAGAAGAGCCCTTATCTGGATCCCTTTCAATCAGGATTCAGACCCAAGCTTGGGATAGAACAGTATTGGTTGCTCTGGTGGGTGTTCTTGATGCCCTTTGAAACTGAAATAGCCATTATTGTCTTTCAGAAAAGGAATCTCTTTGCCTTTTTTGACATGGCCTATCAAGGTTTTGCCAGTGGGGACATAAACCGAGATTCATGGGCTGTCCGGCACTTCATCGAACAAGGCATTAACATAGTGCTCTCCCAGTCATATGCAAAGAACATGGGCCTGTATGGTAAGTCTTTTGTTTCCCACCAGGAACTGCTCAGCACTTGAAGGTGGGAAAGCGCAAGGTTAGAAATGAGTTTCTGAGGTGCCCTCAGTTAGAAATAGGAATGCCATGACTTCATGCAGCTTCTGGGGGGGGGGGCATCGTGTGTTTTTGTGGCCACATGCTGTGTGTTCAGTAATCATGCTATGTGCTTCACTAACCCAATCCTAGCACCTTATTTCTGGATACAGCAGCACCAGACTCAGTCAAGAGCCACACCCTGCTTAACTTGGTTGCTGAAGTTCCTAGGTTTGCACAATATATTGAGCCAACACTAACCAAATGGGCTGGGTTTCTACAGTACACTAGACACCCCACCCCCAAAAATGAAGGATGTAATTAAGGATGTAACTAAACAAGGCTCCCACATCTCCCTCAGAGCTGGCCTGGCCCCAGGAGCTCTTATGCTGGGAAAAGATGGCCAAGAAGCAGTGCCTGCTTCTCCTTTGGCTGCAGTGTCCAAGCTGCACCAGTGCTGCCTCCGGGCCAGTTGTGCATGGGAGGTGTGTCTGTGCGCCTGGACCCCGAAATGGAGCACTTCCTAGTTTCAGCTGCTCTGTCCTACAATCTCCTCCTCATGTGTAACAGACCGGGGCAGTGTGTGGTCAGAGATAACAGAGGTTGCAGGAGAAGAGAGGGTTCTGTTCAGGCTACCTAAGCCTGATGTTTGACCTCTTCTGTGGGTGTGGGTGTGACTAGGGTTGAAACCTTCATTTTGAAGAAAGGAATCTGAGGATTATGGAACTCCTCCAGAACAGGGCTTTGCTGGAGTGCTGTTGCCATCCATGCCAGACAGGAGGTTGTCTGGTCGACAGTGAAAGGCGGGTGAGGGCCAGGGAAGGCAGCAAGAGGATGGCGTTGCCAGAGTGGGGCAGAAGGCCCCGGGGGAGGTGGCAGCGCTACAATTTGGCTTTTGTCTCCAGGGGAGCGTGTGGGCGCTTTCACTGTCATTTGCAAGGACTCAGATGAAGCCAAGAGAGTGGAGTCCCAGCTCAAGATCCTGATCCGTCCCATGTATTCCAATCCACCCATCAATGGGGCTCGGATAGCTTCTGCTATCCTCAACAGCCCTGATCTGCGAAAGGAATGGTAAGCCAGAAGCTTTTGGATAGTATGGGCCTCGGGCTGTCAGAGGGAAGTATGGGGGGGGGGGCCTCCAGAGATCCTGCTAGGATTGAGGACTCTGCCCAAAGCATCTTGACTGCTGCACCATCTCCTGAGCTGCTCCTGGCACAGGTGTAAAGGTTCTGAAGCCTGGATGTGTCAGTGGTGGGGGAAGTGTTGTACAGTGAATGGTAGAGGTACAGGGAAACAGCCTGGGTTTTTTTCCCCAATCTCTTTTGTCCTGGGAAAGTAGAAGTGTCTGACCTCAGAGTGGTCATTCTGATTTCTGATGATTCTGACATTCTGACTTTACTGACCACCAAGTGAAGGTCGGAAGAAGAGCCTCTTTCAAAGTTAGCTTGCTTCCACCCATCTGGGTTCTGGGATGGGGTGCTTTAAAAGCAGAACGGTGAGGACCTTGGTGGTCGCGGGCTGCACCTTCCCTCACTGCTGGGTTGAGTGCCCTTTCTGGCTTCTTCCCTGCGCAGGCTGGTTGAGGTGAAGGGAATGGCCGACCGCATTATCGGCATGCGCACCCAGCTTGTGGCCAATCTGAAGAAGGAAAAGTCTTCCCATAACTGGCAGCACATCACTGATCAGATCGGCATGTTCTGCTTCACGGGACTGAAGCCGGAACAGGTAAGAGGAGGGGTGAGCCTGGCGTCTGCAGCCCTTGGCCTGCCTTGAGCCTAGCTTGGGCAGCATAACTGAGGGACCCCCCTGCATCAGGACCGCCCTTACTGCAGCTTCAGTGGGTCCCTCCTCCTGAACTGAACCTGATGCTGCTGCTCGGCCTTTTTGTTTTCCAGGTGGAGCGGTTAACCAAAGAATTCTCCATTTACATGACAAAGGATGGCCGCATCTCTGTCGCAGGAGTCACATCGGGCAATGTTGCCTATCTGGCTCACGCTATCCACCAAGTGTCCAAGTAAACAGGGAGGATTGTCCGGATGGCTTTGCACTCTCCGGCTTGACTGGGGGAGGAAGAGGAGCAGGTAGAATGAGCATTTCCCTAGCTGTGTGTCTGCCCCTCCCCCCCCCCCCCCCCCCCCCCCCCCCGGTGCCACTGGGCTCTGGTGCTGCTCTTGGCAATTCAGCCTCTTTGCAAGTGGAAGCAGCCTTCCCCAGGTCTCCCATAATTAGCAAGCCTTCTGGCTGAGGTAGTGCTGGCTGAGAATAATTTAAAATGTGCCCCTTTAAGTCACCCTGCTTTGAATGGACATCCTTCTCCCAAGCACTGCACCCCAGGGAATACAAGTGATTTTTTTCTTCCTTGCTAGGAAAAGTTGTCATTGTTGCTATAGACTGAATATGCTTTTTTTTTTCATTTCCCAATAGAAAGCAGTTAGCAGAACAGTATTTTAAACTATTCACTGGCATTTTTTAAAGCTGACTAACCGCAACAAAATAAGTCGCCTTTCCTTCCATTTGGGGTCTTTGGGTCTCCTGGGGTGATAGGAGTAAAGCTCCTTTGTGAAGTTAGCGTATGTTATGCTGCCCTTAAAGAACACAACTTGCCAGTGTCGTTCTTTCTTAGCTGCTTACCTAACTAAGGAACACTCTTTCTCCTTTTCAAAAGTTATTTTAGTGCTGCTCCATTCTGGTAAGGCTAGTTGCTGAAAGGTATGTGGCAGAATGTCCACAGAAATGGAACATCACATCTTAAGAAATGTGTTAAGTAGGGCAGAAGTTGCAAAACTGTTCCCCAGCGGAGGTTTGTCTAAAACAATTCCGAAGTACGTGCACCTCAACCCCTCCTTTACATTATGGAAACCTGTATGATGGAGCCCTGAATTTTCTCATTTATGTCTTAAGAAACTTCTGAATGCTTCTTCCCCCTAACCTGAAATCAGAGGGCTTGTTGTCAACCAATAAGCTTTACTAGCTGTGCAGCACATCATGTACCCAGTTGAGGCTGATACGGTCTACCTCTTTGGAATCCCCAAGTGGCCCATCCGCCCTCCGCTGCCCCTTCGCAAACGGATCAGTGCTAACGATTAGCTCCTTTATATTGAAAGTGAAGCCGTCTTTTTCAAGCGGAAAGAGAAAAGCGATAGCTGTGCTGCTGGAGAGGAAACTGCCTGTCCCGCTGGGGAGGCAAGCGCAGCCTCCTCTTCCAGCTTGGCAAGCAAGTTACCGGGCAGCGTCCTTCTCATGGAGCTGCTGGGCTTCCGCCCGCCATCCTTCAGCTGGAGAACATTAAGCCGCTCGGTCTCAGTCAAGCTTTTCTGAAGCCTGCCTTCCGTCCCTGTTTCTTTAATAAAGAAAGCTGCTGTACATCTGAGCGCTGCGGTCTGAGATATTTCTTTTGGATCCTTCCTTCTTGGTCGCCTGGGGAACCTCTGGGCAGGGACAGGTGAGTTGTGGGGATTGGTAGCAGGAGCGACACTGATCTTTGACACCCAGAAAGAAGATGCTGGACTCAGGTGGGCCTTGACCTGATCCAGCTGTTCTTAGCTCAGCCACGAAAGGCTGTGAAATGCTCGTCTCGGAATCCTTCCTGAGTAGACTGGAAGAGGAAACAGCCCCTCCCTGAAGGAACTGGGCCACGGCCGCTGAAGGCGCCTCCTTCACAACGTCCATTCGCCTGGGCCCTCGCAGCTGCCGCCCCCCTTTGGCCTGAAGCGCTTTCCGAACGCCCCTGGTTTAACAGGTTAACCTCCTTTCCTGGGCTTGCCAAATGCGCTGACCTATAAACTTAACCATCTTAGGGACGAAAGGCTGTCTCGGGTGTGGTCTGGAGCAGGTAAGCAGGTCACCCTAGACCGCGAGGTTTGTTTTCAGTGGGAGGGGCCGCGGAGCGGAGCGGCTGAACCAAAGCCGGTGAGGGGCGGTCCGTCGCCGAGCGCCCGCGAGGACTCCCTTTCCCGGCGACCCGTGCGCGCCGGGCCCCGTCGGGCGGGGGGCGAGGCTGGAGCCCGGATCGGCGCCGCGCGCGGGTGAGCGGCTGGGGCGGGCCGGGCCGGGCCGGGCCGGGCCGGGCCGGGGGGCGCCGGCGGCGGCCCTCGGGCAGGAGCCGCGAGGCTGGATCCGGCGCCCGGCCGGCCCTGGACTTTGCCCCGAGCGAGTCACGGGGGCGCCGCGGCTTCGGCCCAACCGCTCGTCCGGGGGGATCGGGGCGGCGGCGGCGGCGGCGCCTGCACAAGATGCTCGCGTTGGCCTGTGCGGGGGCGCGGGGCGCACCCAGGACGCCCGGGTAGCGCTGTCACCGGGTTAAGAGCCGTTCCTGGGCCGTCCCGGCGGTTAACGCTCCTGCGATCTTCTCCGGCTGGCCCTCGCGCTCCCATTCTGACCTTGCTGAAGGGGGCCCTTAGGGCCTGCCTGTCCCCCCAGGCCTGGGGTTAGCGTGGGGGGCAGCCCCTTGCGGCATACTTGGTGAGTTATTTTTCCTCAGACGTTTCCTATTTCCACTGTTTGCGCTTGTCTTGCACTGAAATTGTTTTGCTATCCAGACGTTTAGTTAGTTTATTATAGCTCATTTCGCGGGGCGGGGGGGGGGAGGGAAGGAAGGAAGGAAGGAGAATTTAGGAGCAAGCAAGCAAGAGGTTGCTAGAATTAGGTCTCCAGTGCTAAAAAGCAAGGAGGGCCGGAATGGGGAGGGGCCCCGGGCTGATGGCCGCTTGGCTTTTTCTCCTCAGGAGTGCTGGCTCAGCGCTAGTGGACCCCCGCCTCTCCCTGCAGGTTCAGGGCTGTCCTGAGGGATGTGTGAACTTGCTCCTGGGATAAGCTGGGCAGTGCCACCAGGCAGCTCTTCCTAGCAGAGAAGATGACTCAGAACCACGTGGGGATCAACAGGGACTATGACGACTGGGACTGGAGTGCGGATGCTGGCGAACGGGCAAGGCTTTTGCAGAGCCCCAGTATGGAGCTGGAACCCAAGGGCCGAGAGGAGCACAGGCCTGCGACGACCTCGATGCTGGGGGCAGTCTTCATTGTCGTGAATGCCGCCCTTGGCGCAGGCCTGCTCAACTTCCCAGCAGCCTTCCAGATGGCTGGTGGAGTGGCGGCAGGAATCGCCATGCAGATGGTGAAGGGGGGGGGTCTTTCTCCATTGCGGCTGGCCCACAGCAAGCATTATGGGCTGGGCTGGGCTGGGGACAAGTTAGCTGGGTTCTCTGGGCTCTTAGATTACCCTTTTCTTCCTTGGGGAGAACAGGTGTGCCTCAAAAGGGATCTGTACTTGTGGGGTGTCCTGGATGCCTGGAAAAGTGTTGGGCTTGGATCCTCACAGCGTTTGTCAGGCAGGCAGACCCCAGGCATCTCCCAGGCCTCTTAGCTCAGGGCTGTCTTCTCTCCCACCCAGGGCAAGAAGCCATGCCCAGCAAGAGAGGGAAGCGGGAGGCACTGGGCCAGTGTCAGCCCTTTGGTAGTCTAGGAGAGGTTCCCTCACTGCTCTGTTCCTCCTGACCCTGGAAGGCAGCCTGAGCAGCTGATTGTTCCTGAGTAGCAGGAGAAGGATGCCCCTCTCCAGGGCTTCTCATCCCCATAAGCCAGGCACAAGTTGCTGACCCCCTCCATGAATGCCCTTTGGGGTCATGAGGGGCCTGACCTGGCCTGAGGACTTGCATTTGGCATCTGTTCATAGGCCAGAGAGGCTTGTCCTGTGCTCTGTAGGTTGTCTGGCCACCCTTTGCCTGAAAACAGGGTGGTGGTGGTGGTGGTGGTGGTGGTGGTGGTGGTGACAGTGTCTGTGTCTTGCCGTGCTGCTCCTGTCTCCTGGCTAATGCTGCTGTTCTCTCCCTTCCTTGCAGGGCTTGCTGCTCTTCATTATTGGTGGACTGGTCATCCTGGCCTACTGCTCCCAGGCCAGTAACGAACGCACATACCAGGAAGTGGTGTGGGCCGTTTGTGGCCGAGTCCTGGGTGTGTTGTGTGAGGTGGCCATCGTGGTCTATGCTTTTGGTACTTGCATTGCCTTCCTCATTATCATCGGGGATCAGCAGGACAAGAGTGAGTGTAGCATTGGAAGCCATGGGGGTGCTTTCCCTAGACTTCTCCTGGGTCCCATCCTGGGTGACTTCTTTCTTTTTGCAGTCCACTTCCTTTTTAATTCTGGAAGTAATAAAATGGGCTGGCCCCCATTTTTCACCTGTGGTATGCTAGATCATCTGAGGCCAGTGACTTGCTCAGTGTTTCTCAATTAAAATTCCACAATTAGAATTCATTCTGAGTTTTCTCTAAGACAGAGCACTGCTGTCTTTCAATCCCCCAGTGTTGGCACAAACGCTTTTCTCTGCGGGGCCAACCTGCGTACTGCTTGAATTATCTTTGGCATGCTCATCCTACTAGTAAGGATTTCTTTGGTGGATTGGGCCCTTGGATGCTGACTATCTCCTTTTGTGTCTTGGGAAGTAATTCCAGTGTTGGTGAAGAACTGCACCAGAGAAGGGAAGAGCTGCTGGTACACAGATCGCAAATGCACCATCACCGTTACAGCCTTCCTGTTCATCCTTCCTCTCTCCATTCCCAAAGAAATTGGCTTCCAGAAATACGCCAGGTATGGTGCAGGGGAGGGGAGGGCTGCTACTAGATGTTGGGTTTTATATCACCAAAATCACACTTTCACCAAATCACACATACAAAGAGTTTGGCTTTGTTAGGGTTTTTCTTAATATGGTATAGATCGTAGACACAAAGACTGCATTTGTTTTACTTCCCACAAATGCTGTTTTATTATACAAACTTAAAGTCCTATTTCATACTTCTAATCTTTGCTGTCTTCCTGGCTTGACTCACCCACCCACAAGCTTGCTTTCTGTTTGGTTTTATGGGGCAAACTCTCCAATTAAGGAGAGGGTGGGACTGTTTTAACTCTCTTTCCCAGGAGGGAAAATAATGCCTGTTCCACAGGCTTGTTCTTATCCAGGCCAGCAGCAGAGAAGTCTCATAAAAAAGCAGTTATATATGAAATGTTCCCTGTTGATCGGCACCTCCCAAGTTTTGCTCTTTTGCAGCTCCTTGAGTGTGATTGGGACATGGTATGTCACAATCGTTGTCATCATAAAGTACTTTTGGCCTGATCAGGTGATCTCCCCAGAGGACATCCCGACCAGGTACGTATGTATATAGAGGCAGAGCCTGCTGAGGGGTGGGGGGTGGCATAAGGGCAAAGTCATGATACCCCCTCCCCAAATTTTCTACCATCTCAGTCTTCATTTTGCACAGCAAAGTAGAAGAGAAATCTGGCTGTCTTTTACGAAATGTTTAAGCAAAAAGGGTTCCAGCAAGGGTTTAAAAGACAGCGTCAATTATTGTGTATTCTTTGAGTTGGCCAGATATCCCCACTCTTGGTTAGCAGCAGTAACTGACTCTCCTGGGGAAGGGCCCTCTCCCTTGTAGGGGTTGTCCTCTAGCTGCAGCTGCTGTTCTGCTCAGGGGATGAGAGTAACTGCCTGGAAAGGGGGCTGCTCCCTTTGCACAGTCCTGGTCAGATTGGCAGCTTTGTTTCATCCCTGTAACAGTGGAGAACAGCGCCACCTTTAGGTGCCTTAGCTGGAACTTCTTCTAATGAGGTGCTCTTGGGAGGGAATGCCTCGGTGCTGGAGAAGGGACCCAAGCCTCAGCTAATCAGGTTCCTGTTCCTCCCCACAGCCCTTCTTCTTGGGTGTCTGTCTTCAATGCCATGCCCACCATTTGCTTTGGCTTCCAGGTAATGTTCAGGCATCTCTATTGTCTGCTACTGTGTTTTGCCAAGAGCAGAGTTTGCACCTTCCTTCCCATGCTGCCGAGGGAGTGGTTGGTGCAACCACAAGACGGAAACACTTTTGGTCCTTGAGAGCTCTAGAGGAGGGGTAGCTTCACCCTTTTTAGTTTCTGAGCTACCCCCCCCCCCCCCCAGGGCTATCATTGGCTTTGTTTGAAGGAGTCTCTTCATATTTGCATATTTTCTATGTATCAAACAAAGCCAGTCTGAAATGGGAGGGTTCAAGAGTTGGATGTGGATGGGGTCGGGATGTATGCATGACTGGAGTGGGTTTTCAATGGCCCTCCTATTGGATTGAATTTTTTCTTTTGCAAGATTGCAAATTAGCCGACAAAATGCCTTTTGTGGATACAACACCTGTTTAAAGCTTTCTGGATAAATAGTGAAGAGAAATAGTAAAGAGCAGAAAGTGATTGGTGGAAATGCAAGATGGGAATCAAAGGTCAGAGGCATTTGATCACTCTGTACTAGAGAAAGTTCATAACTGACCATGGAGAGGTAACACAAAGAAATAGCCATCCTTACAGCCTGTGACAGCTCAAGGGATGTTTTTATGGTTTACAGAGGAAGAGTGATTGGGACTCCCATGTGAGCTGACCATGTCCTGAGTAGTGATTTAGGGAAGCCTTCTTTGGCAGCAGATTGACGAAAACTGATGCGGTTGCCTCTGAAAAGAAATGGCAGTTTGGAGGTCCTGAGGAGGCACAGGGTGGCCTGCAGGAATCTACCATTCAGTTGGTGTTCTTTGGGAATGAAGAAAGGGTTGGCTGCAGCCCAGGATTCAAATTGAAAATGTGCCTAACAGCCTGGAAAAAAAGACAAAGGTCGCGTGTAGCAGACTGAAGAGTTTATCTTCTAACAAAGAGGGTTTGTAAGTGGCCATGCGTACCTAGGAGCCATTTTGCGGGCACACCCGCGGCATGCTCTCAGAATCCTGTCTCCACCCACCTTTCAACAAATCTGCCCATCCTTAGAATGGACTTGTCAGTTGGAGGGTGTCTGAGTCTCCTCTGCGAGCCCCCCCGCTCCCCAGGACCATTGGTTGTTTTCACATCTCAAACCATGAGCCTTGTAGAACAGTCCTGTGGGGCACCCCAGGTGCTCCCCACGGTGTTCTGCCCAGTGAAGAAAGCCAAGTGAGTTGGCCGGTCGTAGACATGGAAAGCTTGCATTCAAATTGCTTTTAGCTACAACGGTCTCAGAGCAACTCAAATGAACTCATCCTCCTCCCTGCTGGGAATTGCGGAGGCACGTTAAGAGCCTTCTGGGGGAAGTCTCTGCCTGGAATGTCTGGCATCATAGGAGGCAAATGAAGATGTGCTGATCAGGTACTTGCAGGGGAGGGCAGTGTGGCTGTCAATGGTCTCCACAGCTTGGGATTCCTTGTCCAGGTTGCTTCTACGACAGCCAGAGGCTTTAGAGTTCTGCCGCTGGTGGGTTAATGGCAGTGTCTCTGCCATCTAGGGTTTGATCACTGGTACACCTGCCCACCTGGCACATGTCTCAGATCTTGGAAGAAGCAGGTACATACTTGCCCCATCTTCATGCCAAGATCCTTGTACAACAGCAGCTCCCCTGTGTAAGGGAGGGGCAGAGAAGTCCTTTGAGAAGCCCTCGCTCTGGTTTTGTTGCCTGGGTTGGCTTGTGAATTTCAAAACGGGGTGTTCTGGGGAGAACAGGGATTCTCTGAGGACACAGCCTGTTATGCTTCCCATGTATGTCAAGGAGGAGTTCTTAGACCACCTTTAGGCTTGTACTTGAGTAAGTTCTCCAGCTACTGAAGAAAGGGTTGAAATGGAATTTGGGTTTTTTAGGAGATTAATACTTGATAGTGGCAAGGTATAGCTGCCAAGCTAAGTTAAAAAAGGTAACAGTTAAAATGATTCTCAGGTATTGGAATGAAATGCAGATAGTAATTATCCCATCATTTGGTTAAGGAGGAAGTTTTTTCCGTGACCAAGGAATTTTGGATTCCTAGTTGTGAATTTAGATATTTCCAGATCAGAACTGAAATGGGTGTACTTCTGCAGAGGCCTTGAATTGCCATAATGCCAAGCCTGAATGGACCTGGTGCAGCAAAATTCAGAGTTCAGGTTGGGGGAGGCAGACCTGACCCTGGGTCATCTCAAAGCAACTTTGCTGTTCCCCACCAGCTACCAAGTCTTTCCTTCCCCTTTTGTAGTGCCACGTCAGCAGCGTGCCCATCTTTAACAGCATGAAGCGTCCTCAGGTAAGGTCCTGGGGAGTTGTCGTGACAGCAGCCATGGTCATCGCCCTCTTTGTCTACACAGGCACAGGTGAGGGGATCTTGCAAACCCAACTTCTCCTTGTTCTGTCCAGTTGCTTCTCCTCTCGCCACATGGTGTTCCATGGTCTGGGGGAATCTCCTCCCCCCTTTTTCTGTCTCTGCTAGGAGTCTGTGGTTTCCTGACCTTTGGTGAGAGGGTGAAGCAGGATGTGCTGCTCTCCTACCCCTCGGATGATGTTCCAGTAGCCATAGCACGGGCCTTCATCATTCTCTCTGTTCTGACTTCTTACCCGATCTTGCACTTCTGTGGCAGGTGAGCGGGCAGGCAGGCTGGCCGGCCGGCCGGCTGGGGGACATGGGAATAGGTGTCTGCTAATCCTTCCAAGGTCTTCCTCCTAGAACTGTCTTGGAAGGCCTGTGGTTGCGCTACAAAGGGGAAGCAGTGGAAGAAGACGTGGTTCAGGAGCGACGCCGACGCCTGTTGCAGACCATCTGCTGGTTCCTTCTCACTCTCCTCCTGGCCTTGTTCATTCCAGACATTGGCAGAGTCATCTCCGTCATTGGGGGGCTGGCTGCCTGCTTCATCTTTGTCTTCCCAGGTAGAGAAAGGTTTTCCTGTCTTGGCTGGTGGGAGGAAAGTAGCTTCTGTTTGGGATCCCCACTGTAGGGCTTCAGTTTTATTCATGCTGGTGCTTGGATGGGGCTACTAGGTCCAGGGCCTGCAGCTTCGGGGACAAAATCACTAAGAAATGTGGCTATGGCTGCCCCTGAACAGCCATCTCATTTTCACTGGAGCAGGAAAGCAGCAGGAGCAGCAGAAGACAAGTCTAGATAGGGGGAGGAAGAGCCTGGGAGAGAACACATGCAGGGTTTCCTCTGCAACTCCAAGGATGGGATGGCTTTCTGATTGCTGCTTGGTAGGAAGCATCAACTGCAAATGAATGAATGAATGAATGAATGAAGCTATGCTTCCTCCTAACCAGCAGGTGCTCCCAGTGGGATGGGTGAGCTTGATCTCTGTGGCCATTGTGAAACTGTTGACAGGCTGCAAAACTCCTGTTTTTTCCTTGCCAGGACTTTGCCTCATCCATACCAAGCTTTCCGAAGTTCAGGGAGCTGGACAAGTAGGGTAAGAGTGGTGCTTTCGCTTATCTCTCCCCCTTCCTACTCTCCTGTAAACAGTCGCTGCCAGTTTTCCTTGCTGGTCTGACTGTGTTTCTCTCTTTCTTCACCTCAGCTGGTGGACGGTGGTTAGCTATGGGATATTCATGGTTGTTCTTGGCACATTCATCTTTGGACAGACAACTGCTAATGCCATCTCCATGGATCTCAGGAAGTGACCCACCAACTCTACCTCATTGGATCTATGTTGTCCCCTGTGGAATTTAAGTAGCCAAAATGGAGACATGAACCCAATTTTTGGGATACCTTAGCATTGACAAAACAAAACAAGACTTTTGGCCTTGCTTCAGTGCACCCTCATTGAAAGAGGACCTGAGGACTTCAGCAAATGAAGAGGATATCTCTTCATTCAGTTGAGGAGCTCAGCTTTTCTGTTTGGACCAAGGGTGGAATAAAGTGAATGCATTTGATTGTAACACTATTGGAGAGCATTAGGCAAAATTATTGTGACATTAACTACTTAAAGGAATGGGTGCTTACAAGTCAGCATGTGGAAAGCACACTTCTCAACCATCTTCCCTAAAAAGGGGAGGTGGGAGACTGGACAAAAATTGTCCAGTGCAGTGGAATCCAGGGATGGTTTCTTGAGGAGGGGATGCACCAGCACCTCTTTAAAGACGACTGGAAACACTCCCACCCTCAAGGATGAATTCACCATCGCCTGGACCAACCACATGTCACCTCCCAAGCAGCCTTGACCAGCCAGGAGGGGCATGGGTCTAATTGACGAGTGGTGGCTTTGACAGTCCAGAGGACCCTGTCCGCTTCCTCAGGTCCAACAGGATGAAACTGTTCCCAGATAACAGGGTAAGTCTATACCCTGGGCATCTCCATAGGCCATGCCCCATGCTTGGAATCCAACTAGGAACAGATCCAAGCAATTTTATCCTCCAGATGCCCAAAAAACTCCTCTGCATGGCCCTGTAAATGGGCCACTGGGCCCTCCTTTCCCAAGAGGGATCAGGTGATATGAAACAGGGCTGCTCGGCGGCATTCTGTGGATGCAATGAGAATGGAGAAATATGTTTTGCCACTCTTACTGCCACAAGGTAAGCCTTAATAGGGGCTCTAGCCTGTGTTTGGTCGGGTTCAGTTTGTTATCTTTCCTCTGTTTGTGTCATCTGCAAATCAGATAATCACATTGTCTAATAAATAAGTGGCACTGGATACAACGGTTTAACCAGTTCGGGGTATCCATCTAACAATGTCATAATGCAGCCCATATTTTGCCATCTGCTAGAACCATCTGCTGGGTTCAATGCTTTGCTGAAGTCAAGGTACACTAGGAGCACTGTATTACAATAGTCAGCCAAACCAGTCACTGTTAAAAAAGGAGATCAGGTTGATTTGTCTTGATAAACCCTTGCTGGCTCCTGCTAAGCAGTGCATCCTGGTGAGATGCATGTGAGGGTCAGGGCAACATACCATTCCCGTTTCTGCCTATGAATTACTTTCTACCAGCACAGAGACTGGGAGCAGGACATAAGCAACTTTGGATATATTTTTTTTCTGCTTTGTTGCTTGTGTCCTCAGTTTCGTACTTGAAGCTCTTCCAGGTGGTTTCTTATCAATGCCTAGATTAAGAGTCTACAGTCAGAAAGTCAGCCTAACACTGAGCCTCGGTTAAACATTGATCTGTACATTCTCTAGACTTGGATCTGTTGAAGGAGGTTGAGGCAGCTGTGTGACCTTTTCTCTGGAGCTTTACATGCAACAGCTTTGTCTAATTTTCTTGGACTTGCTGCTGTTGCTAATTTGTGCATCAATGCTTAATTCTGAATCTGCAGGACAGACACCAAAGAATGAGAACACCAAAGGAGACGCCAGGATGGCAACAAACTTTGAGAAAGTTTATTAAAGGAATGTCCCTGAATATACTCACAGTGCCAGGGGGTTCTTCCTCAATCAGCCTGGTGAGGCAGAGAACGGTGAGGATGGTGTCTGCAATTCAACTCACAAAGGAGTTGCTTTCGCGGGGCAAGTTTTATAACCCACCTTCGGGTGGTGCACCAGTTACACCCCTTCTTGGATCAGGAGGCTCTGGTCAGTCACTCACACCCTGGTCATCTCTTGGTTAGACTATTCCAATGCATTCTACATGGGGCTACCCTTGAAGAGTATCCGGAAGCTACAGCTGGTTCAAAATGCAGCCACACAGATGATATTAGGTGCCCCTAGGATGGCACATGTAACACCTTTGCTGTGGGAGCTGCACTGGGTGCTGGTTTATTTCTGGGTCCAATTCAAGGTGTTATTACCTTTAAAGGCCTACATGGCATGGGTCCAAGTTACTTGAGGGACCATCTCATCCCCATTACATCAGCCCATCCCACCCAGTCAGGCAGAGAAGGCATGTTACGGATCCCATCGGAGGGAATGCTGGCTGGCGGGGCCCAGGAGGAGAGCCTTCCCTGCCATTGCCCCTGCCCTTTGGAATATTCTCCCCCAGAGGTGCAGCGGGCCCCAACCCTCCCAGCTTTCCGAAAAGGTTTAAAGAGCTGGCTCTGTCAGTGTGTGTGTGGAGTGATATGGGCTGTACCCATCCCTGGGGTTGGTTAGCTCCCTGATGATGCTCCCCGGAATTACTTACCAATTTTCCATCTTCTTGGAACCTATTTATTTTTAGGATTGTTTTTATGTTGTATTTTAATGAATTTTTATCTTGTTGTAAACTGCCCAGAGTTGTTTCACGAGATGGGTGGTGACAAATTTGATTGATTGATTGATAAATAAATCTCTTCAACCTCCTCCTTCCCTCCCACCCCCGGAGTTGCTTACTTTAGGCACCAGCAAAGGTAGGATGATTAATGAGGATTACAGGTGAAACTCGAAAAATTAGAATATCATGCAAATGTTCATTTATGTCAGTATGGCAACTCAAAAGGTGAAACCAATATATGAGATAGACGCATTACATGCAAAGCGAGATATGTCAAGCCTTACTTTGGTATAATTGTGATGATTATGGCGTACAGCTTATGAAAACCCCAAATTCACAATCTCAGAAAATTAGAACATCAATGACATCAATAACACAAGGATTGGAAATAGAACAATATCGGACCTCTGCAAAGTATAAGCATGCATATGTACTCAGTACTTGGTTTGGGCCCCTTTTGCAGCAATGACTGCCGCAATGCGGCGTGGCATGGATGCTATCAGCCTGTGGCACTGCTGAGGTGTTATGGAAGACCAGGATGCTTCAATAGTGGCCTTCAGCTCCGCTGCATTGTTCGGTCTCATGTCCCTCATCTTTCTCTTGGCAATGCCCCATAGTTTCTCTATGGGGTTCAGGTCAGGCGAGTTTGCTGGCCAATCAAGCACAGTAATCCCATGGTCATTGAACCAGGTTTTGGTACTTTTGGCAGTGTGGGCAGGCGCCAGGTCCTGCTGGAAAATGAAGTCAGCATCCCCATAAAGCTCGTCTGCGGAAGGAAGCATGAAGTGCTCCAAAATCTCCTGGTAGACGGCTGCGTTGACCCTGGACTTTATGAAGCACAGTGGACCAACACCAGCAGATGACATGGCTCCCCAATCAACACAGACTGTGGAAACTTCACACTGGACTTCAAGCATCGTGCATTGTGTGCCTCTCCATTCTTCCTCCAGACTCTGGGTCCTTGGTTCCCAAATGAGATGCAAAAGTTGCTCTCATCAGAAAAGAGGACTTTGGACCACTGGGCAACAGACCAGTTCTTTTTTTCTGTAGCCCAGGTAAGACGCTTCTGACGTTGTTTGTTGTTCAGGAGCGGCTTGACAAGAGGAATACGACATTTGAAGCCCATGTCCGGGATCCGTCTGTGTGTGGTGGCTCTTGATGCACTAACTCCAGCCTCAGTCCACTCCTTGTGAAAGTCCCCAACACTTTTGAATGGCCTTTTCCTGACAATCCTCTCCAGGCTGCGGTCATCCCTGCTGCTTGTGCACCTTTTTCTACCACACTTTTCCCTTCCACATAACCTTCTATTGATGTGCTTTGATACAGCACTTTGGGAACATCCAACTTCTTTTGCAATTACCTTTTGGGGCTTTCCCTCCTTATGGAGGGTGTCAATGATGGTTTTCTGCACAACTGTCAGGTCAGCAGTCTTTCCCATGCTTGTGATTCCTACTGAACCAGCCTGAGAGACCATTGAAAGGCTCAGGAACCCTTTGCAGGTGTTACGGATTCATTAGCTGATTAGAGTGGGACACTTTGAGCCTAGAATATTGAACCTTTTCACACTATTCTAATTTTCTGAGATTGTGAATTTGGGGTTTTCATAAGCTGTACGCCATAATCATCACAATTATACCAAAGTAAGGCTTGACATATCTCGCTTTGCATGTAATGCGTCTATCTCATATATTGGTTTCACCTTTTGAGTTGCCATACTGACAAATGAACATTTGCACGATATTCTAATTTTTTGAGTTTCACCTGTAAGTGTCTAGCAGGCACCTGCTATGACAAAAGAGGGAAAAAATTATCTGATTGGGGTTAGAGCTGGAAGTTTGTTATCTCACAGCTTGGAAGAGTAATTAGGAAGAGCTAGCTATATGATTAGGGTTTGAAATCTTTGATTGGAAGAATATTTAGGAAAACCTGTCTACTGGTGAATATTACTATCTTGAAGGACTTCTTATTGCTAAGAAACTTTAAGGTAACATTTTTGATGCTAGCTTTCCTGATTGTGTATTTTATAATAGGAAGAAAAAAACCTTATGAACGTTATTGTTAATCTAAAACTAATATTGAACCTATTTAAAACAATTTTAATATGAAATGGATTATCAGCAAGATGAAAGCCTTACGAAATCAAGTTCTGAAATGCCAGTCTGTTCCTGTCACCTCACCTACAATTCAGTCTGGTTTATCAGAGGCATGGTGCCCGGAATACCTTTGTGCACAGAATGAATTACTTATTTATGCTTTAAGGGCGATACTCTGCCTTTCCTTTGTGAACTCAAGGCAACGTGTGTAGCATTCCTACTTCCACTCTTGCACAGCAACCCTGAGAGGTAGGAGGGCTTGGGGGGGGGGTGGCGTGAAATCACCTGTGGCACACCTGTGGCTGAAGGGGCACTTGGGCATGGCCAGTCCAGCACCTGGTGCTCAGGGAGTGATGCTGCTGCCATGGCAGGTGATAGAGGGAAAGGCTGCTGGGCCGGCCTGCCCTAGCGCTGTGCTGGGGGGAGGCAGGCAGGCAGGGGCCTGCTTGAGACAAAGTCCTGATGGTTTCCCTGGATTTACAAAATTTCTGTCCATGTTTTCATCCCTAAAATCAATCCCACCAATTTTTGGTCTTCAGTCGGATTGCTGTTTGGTAGACAGTTTTGTCTGTTTCTTTTATCACAGATGGCTTTATGCTGCTTCACTTATCTGCCTCTACATGCTTACAGCAAACGTACACCACTTATTTTTAACATGTACAGTAGGTCCTGCCCCAATAATTACGTTTGACTCCTCCAGTAAGGCAGGCTGAAAGGGAGAGTGACCCATGGTTTTTTCCTTGCTGCTATCTTCAGGTGAAGCCATTTGTAAGTGGACTGTTGTAATCAAACCAACTTTTGTTCTGTTAGGAAGTGGTTAATATGTGGGGAGTAGTTTATGTAGTCATCTTGGGAAAATTATGTCCCAGGATAGTCTGATGGAGCTGGAAGGCCACCGACAGTTCAAGAGGCGAGGCCTTGTTATCAGGCTTATCTGAGGGAGAGAAGACACGACCTCAGCTGGAGGGAAGCAGGGAGACCTGGGCCAGCACCAGAGTCTTCCTTGGGCTGGCGGGCTGAGTCTGATCTGGTTTGTAGTTCCAGGGCTACGGGGAAGACACTTTCTGACCAGGAGGGGCGGAAGAAGACTTCCTGCAGCTGTGCTCATATTTGGCATTGGAGGCAGGAGATCTGGTTGTCTTTCCGGTCCATCTTCTGGCCCCAGCTGGCACTCAGTCAGTCCCCAAAGGTCTTCACTGCCTTCCAAAAAGCTTTCACCAAAGGGCCTGGTTAACTTCTGGAAGGAGCCAGGATGGGAAAACAGTAATTCTATTCACTCCATTTCCCCAATTTATGAGACACTTGGAATGTTATGGTTGTCTCCTAGGATATTAGCTTCCTACTTGGAAGCCTGCCCGCCCCTTTTCATCCAAATTTTTAATAAAAATATCGGAGGAGCCAGGAGGGATCCTTGAGGATCCTTCTTCAAAACCTCTCTCCAGCTTGATGAGGAACTGTTTAGGAGTAGAGGGAGCACAATTTCTGAGCCGGCTCTGGGTTTCCTGAACTGGCTGGTCCAATGTCTCGGGGTGGGGTAGGGTGGGATGGGGCTCACTTAGCCCTGGTCCTGTGATTAAACCATGTGGCAGGTCACAAGACCATAAAAATTGGTTTATTTATGTGATTCTGCCAGGCAGTCATGTTTCTTTAAATGATGTAACACTGTCTTTTAAACACTATAAGCTGCCCAGAATCAATATCCAGTCAGTAAAACAGTATTGTTACAATTGTGTTATTTTATAATTCTCTGATGAAGAGGCTACTGCTTCACAAAGATTTGGGCTGACAGTTTTGTAAATTTATTTGGTTCGGATCTTGCTTTTCTACGAAATTGTTTTTTTGGAATCCAGCGGGATTCTGCATTTCTTCCTGTTGTGTGATGCTGACCTTTTGATGAGGTGAAGGTTTTTGGCAAGGCAGAAATTTTTCCAAGTCAGTGAAAACAAACACACAGCATTTCTGCAGAGGTCAGTGCTATTTTCTCCTTATCAAGTTTGCAATTCCTTCTACCAGGAAGAGATGTTTCCAAAGATTAACAAAGGGGATATCTGTGCTTCCCTTCATTTTCCTAAGTAAACCTTTTGAAGCAGAAAAGGCTCAAAGAAAGGCTGTCCGGTGCCCTAGATCACTGTTTCTTAACCTTGGCAACTTGAAGTCCATACAGCTTCAAGTTGCCAAGGCTAAGAAACACTTCCCTAGAGAGAGAAAGATGATCAGGACCTAAGCGACCCCCTGCAGCAAAAGAGGGCAAATCTCATTAGCCTCTAGCACTTCCCCTCCTTGTGCTGGGTGGCAGGCAACTGGGTCCACCAGCGCAGCTCAGAGCAGTGATAGGGGCAAGCAGGTCCTCCACCTCGAGCAGCTGGCTGGCGGAAGGCCATCTGGTGGAGCAGACACCCCTTCGTCCAGTCCTCTAGGTCAGGAATGCAGCTGTAGGAATCCAAAGCCATCTAAGGATGAAGCTTCTGCAAGCAGGTTAATGCCCAAAATAGACAGCTGAACAACAATTCTTAGGGAAGCTGTCCTAATATAGATACAGGTTCAAACCACTCTGCCTATTTTCCCAGGCTGCCCTCTGGGCAATGCAGATCTGGCTTCTCATCCCGCCCCCTAGGCTGTAATGCCTGCATGCTTTCCCAGAATGGAAGATAAAACATGTCCCCTTTTCCCAAATCCTGAGGAATGATGTTCCCAGTAGCTTCCTATAAATGTTAAAAAGTAGTGCAGAGAGCCCTGAACCCTGTGGCACCCCATGCTCAGGTATTCACTGGTTCAATTGCATCTCCCTACCATTATCAGTTGGATAGGGGTGGAACCACAGCTGCCCCCTCCCCCAGTCCAGTAAGAGACTCGTCAGTGGGGTAAAAAGCTGCTGAGAAATCTAATAGGACCAAGAAGGCCACATTTCTTTAAGGTTGCAGTGGAGGTTGTGCACCCAGGCAACTAATGCTGTTTCCACCCACGCTCAGGTCTGAACCCAACTGCCATGGATCCAGACCATTCTTTTCATATACCATCCTTGAAGATGAGCAATTTCAAGTGTAAAGTAGTCCTCACTTAACAACCACAATTGGGACTGGCAACTCTGTCACTAAGCAATGCAGTTGTTAAACAAAACATGTCACCATGACGGACTTACAACCTCATTTCTGCTGTGTCATTAAGTGAATCACTCAGTTGTTAAGTGAGACATGTGACCACGACGTGTGATTTTACTGCCTGCTTCTCCATTGACTCTGCTTGTTGGAAGCTGGCTATGAAGCGCTCAAATGGTGAGCATGTGACCACAGGACACTGTGACTGTCATAAGTGCCCACTGGTTGCAAAGAGTCTGATTCTTGATGAAGTGACTGTGGGGATACTGCAATGGTCATAAACGCGAGGATCTGTCATAAAGTTACTTTTTCAGTGCTGTCATAACTTCAAATGGTCGTTAATCAGGGCAGTTGCTAAGCGAGGTCTACCTATACTGGGGGCTGATGGGGGAGGAAATATTTGATTCAGAGCAACACGGTGGTGATCAGGTGAAAACTTGATTCACTTACCTGAGATGCCTCATGGCAAAGCTTCAAGTTGGGGATGCTTCCCAGCCCACTTTTTATAGATGGACATTTATTTGTTTATTGTATAAACTGTCACATGTCAACAAGTCTCAGCAGTTTACAAAATTAAAACAATTGTATTGACTGAAACATCCATAAGAAAATAAAGAATAAAGAGCCTGAGTCCCTGCCTGTTGCCAGCTGGTAACTAGGCAATCAGCAGAACTACCTATTAGGTCACTGGGAAACTCCCATGTGTCTTCCAAAAACCTTCAGGATCCACCAACCCCCTGGGGTGGACTACTTTAAGAAGTCTCCAATTGGAGCTCTCCATATCCAGATCACAAAGTTCAGGGATGAAAATACTGTAAGGTCAGGTGTATGTCCACCTGCCTATATCAGATCAGAAATAACTTGGGACAAGCCTATGATTTCCATATAATTCATACATTTCCAACTCTTTTCTGACCCAACTTCCAGAGCCAGCAAACATTACCCAACATCAAAAGGGACTCCAGCACCAGCCCAGAACTAGTTCAAGGAACTTGGGAGAAGAAACCAACTGGGCAGCAGGGTAACTGGTACACCAGAAGGAGACATAGCTTGTCACTTTAACATGCAGGCATTTGTACCATCATCTCCAGAGCAGAGCTTCTGGTCACAAATAAGGTGTCGTAAGATCAGTGTCATACACAGCTTTCCCCAGCTTGGCATCAAGCTCAAGGACCCGAAACCAAGAGCGCAGACTTCTGATAGGGCTACATCTTCAAGCTACATTTGATCACATTTCAGTAATATGCAATACACACCAGGGCTACCTGTTCATCCACAACTAGGTTGCACGTGAATGTGGCCTTACTGCAGACAAACCTGGCATTTATCAGCAACAACTTGAGACCAAGGTCACCAGCGACCTGGCTACCAGGACTGGATCAGGGTCATTAGGGTAGAAATCAGATCAATACTATATGCTCATTTAGCCTTTTGTAATCTCATCTCTTCAAGCACTATCTTTTATAATTTTTTAAGCATACATACTTAGAGGAAAACAGGAATGGTCACAAATGGAAATCCAATCCTTGGAAATACGTTTTAACAACTGTTCTGGCCAAATTAAGGTAAATTAGGAGGTCTCAAGTTTAGATGTTTTATATGGGTATGATTATTTTTTATTAATATTTGTGACTTTCAGAAATACTATGTTTGAAGACTTTAATTGCTGCAGATTCCTGACACTTTCATGCCTAAAATTTGTCTGATTTCTTTTTAAAAACTGGTCAGTCAGAACTTGGGTTTTGTTAGGCAAACAAGAAGAAGGTGACATTCTAGGCCTCCTTCAAAACAAGCTGCAAGTATGTTTTGCTTTCCATTATTGACAAACGATTGGGCTTTTTTTTCAAATTAAGTGAGCAAACAGGAGGAACATGATATAAGATGGCTCAGAGTCTAGGCTGCGCCATAGCTTCAGAATGGTGGGCAGCTGGCAGGCCATCTTCTGCGCCATCCTTGGACTCTGCTCAGGGCAGTACGCACCAGATCTCATCTCTTCTCTCCCAGGATTGTCTGAAACACCAGCCTTCCAACAATGGTCAGGATATCTCCAAGCAGGCTCTGGCCAATATTTCCACTACTGGTAAGTACGAGAGGAGGGGTGCTGGAGAAGAACAGACTCCAGCTCAGCTCAGCTCTTTCTTCCTAAACAGAGACCTTCTTCTGTAGATTGCTGGCTCTTTACTGTATGCCTCTTTATTTTTAAAAGAAATCTCATCACTCTTAGAACTGCAGATAAATTAGAGCTGAAAAATTATCACTCAAGAGCTGTACTAGCCAATTATGCATTGAAAGTCTATTTTCTGATATGGTCAGCATGAGAAAAGCCATATGAGTGTCAGGGCAGTATAGGAGCCTTCCTTCCAGATGTGGTCCTGGTACAAGAAGGGTACCAGGGGAGGAACAGGGATCAACTGGAATATTTGGAATTCCTTTCCTAAAAGATGCTGAGCGGAACCGCCTGGGAAGAGTGGGTTGTGTGTGTGTAATTACTGATTGTCTGCATTTGCTCATTTGTAACTAGCCTATAAGAACACAGACCCTTCCAAGATCAATTGTACTCAAACAATATCAAAAGAGAAGCCAAACAGGATGGGAAGGGGAGAAATAGCTGGAGCATCAGGATTTGCCTGTCCGTTTTTCTCCCTTGGATTCCTGCTCACAGGTTAACGAAATGCTCCTCCTGTGTTCCATGCAGACATACTTAACATGAATTCTCCCAATGTCCTGCCATTCCTCTGAAGCCATTTGGATAGGCTTTCTTTAGGACAGCCCTCCATTTCCTGCTCCTTCAGGTTTGTGGAGTCTCAGGGCAACCCAGCTGCTGATCCTGTGGTGCTCTGGCTAAATGGGGGACCTGGCTGCAGCTCGATGGAGGGATTCCTGGCTGAGAATGGACCTTTCCACGTGAGTCTGGCTAGGAGACCATGAGGGGCTTGCAGAGAAGCATGCTGAGCTGCGCTCTAGAGAGAAGGGGGATCTCACCGTTGTGCTGGGGTGGGAGGGCAGGTCCAGACTTCTGCCCTTGGGCTTCACACACTGTAGCTCTGGGCCCTGCCTTTGAAAGTACTGTAAGGCCCTAGTTCTGGCTTTCTGTCAGCCTTGCAAGGTAGACCAGACAGGAAACACAGCCAAATGAGCTAATTCTACTTTATTGTAAGGTTACATTAACAGAATCTTACAAGTCTGAAAATACATCTCTCCCCTTGTCTCCTTTACAGCCCATGAAACTAGGGAGGGTCTCTTCTGAGCCTCTTGCACCACCCACATTCTTCTTGCGGGCTGTTACCTTTTATCTGACTGTTCCCTGGGCTGCATCTTTCCGCCTATCTCCCAAGGTCATTCCCACATACCATTATACTTTCTCCCTTAGGCTGCATAGGCTGACTTCACACAATACAGCATCCTATGGTCAACTGAACCAGAGTTTATTGAATTGGGCTCTCCCTACCCAGAGCAAGCCACAAGCCAGCCAGCCCCGCTTCCCACAGGGCTCATCTGGGCATGTGGGGGGCAGAGCCAGGAGGGCCTCTCCCTAGAAGGCTAGGCAAGGCAGGGCAGGACCTTGGCAGCTACTCCCACTTCACCAGGTGACAACCAGTTTTGAAGAGCCACAGCCAGAAAGAAACCTGTGAGAAGGTGCAAGGGGACCGGGGGAGCTGTGCCCCCTGGGCCTTTCCCTGTCCCATCATCCTGCCCTTTGCTGGTGCCCCTGTAGGCTGACTCTCCCTCATGGACATCCTCCTCCTTTCACACTAACCTTTCCCGTTTAGGGCCATTTCTCCACAACAGATTTCTCTCATCACTCACCCCTCAGGGACTCCTGTGGGGGGGGGGGGGAATGGCTGATGCTTTGTTCTAGAGTACCTCATTCCCCAGCTGCTAAGCGCATTCTCCGTCACGAGAACAGTTTTCAAAGGAAGTTGTACAACTGGTAACAACACTTACAATGCATTCCCTGGGCTGGCCCTAGGAAGAACGTGCTGTCCTGGGTGGGTGGAGCAACCCCCACTGTGCAAAGCCTGATGAATGACTGGTTAGGGTTAGTGCACCTTTCTTTGCCTCTTTTTTATAGCTGCATGATGATGGCACACTCTACTTGAACCCTGACAGCTGGAACAAGGTGGCCAACATGCTTTATGTGGAATCTCCAGGTGGAGTGGGCTACTCCTATGCCGTGGCTTATGGAAATTCCATCAACGATAGCCAGGTGAGCCACCTTCTGATTCTTTCTGCACATGGAGCCAATTTAAAGCTGTAATACAGAAAGCCAGCACAGGCAGCCTCTTCACTTGTTTGGAGGTAGCAGTGCAGAGGATGGGTTTGGCCTGGCATCAGCCCAGCCAGTCTGCATGTGGCTCTCCTGGTAGGTAGGAACAGATGTGGCCTGGGTATCTAGCCCTGCCTGCCTCCCCCAAGCAGTTGAACCTTGTCTGCTTGTTCTCCCTTGCCTTGTACTAAGCTTTGTGGCCCCTTCTCAAGCCAGCTTTTTGGGCTGTGGATTTTTCTTTCCCTTTCAGGTTGCTGAAGAGAACTACCAGGCCCTCCAGAGCTTCTTTGCCAAATTTCCAGATTTTGCCAAGAACGATTTTTATATTTTTGGGGAAAGCTATGCTGGAGTCTACGTCCCCACTCTTGCTGCCAAGATTGCAGAGGGATCAGCAGCCATCAATCTGAAGGTAAACATAACTGCAGTCCAAGAAACTCTTCTCACTGGTAACTAGGGACAAGATCTGCCCTGATTAGGAAATGCATCTCAACAGACAACATTCTCCTGAAAGTTTCTACTCAGAAAACGCAACACGTGGGATGCCGACCTACTTTCCTTAGTTAGTTCCACAAATGGATGAGAACAACTCTTGAGGGCCCCTTTTATGAGTGTAAGAAGCCACCCTGGAAGATATAAGAACTGTGAACGAGGCTCCAGTTTTAATCCTCTTTTGATTGCTGCCTCTGAAGGTAGCCTCTCACCTTCTTTCCCCCAGGACTTGAGAAGACTGGTTCAAATTGTAAAGAAATTCATTAAAATGACATAAATGCTTAGATTGTATTTCTAAGTCACAAGCAAACAGCCAAAGTGAGTCTAGGAAGATCTCATTTGCTTCATGACATGGAATCTGTTCTGCTAAGCTACTGACTGGCCATCACATTTTGGGAAATTTGTCTTGGAGCACAGAGTCCTTCACAAAATAAAGCCCATTAAATGGCAGCCTCACAGCAGAAAGGCTGAAGGGCTCTGTGCTTTCAAGCAGGCAGACTTGCTCTTGGTGTCCATCCCAGTTCTAGCAATAGTTTTTTCTGCCCTTCACCTGCTTCCTCAGGATAACTTTTTGCCCTCTGACTTCTTAGGGATTTGGGGTTGGCAATGGCCTGTCCAGCTATTCCCTCAATGATCTGACACTGATGGAATTTGCCTACTTTCACGGAGTGCTGGGGGATGAGTGAGTATGGAAAAGGCTACTGGTAGACCTATATGAGGCATAATTTGGCCCCTGAAGCCCACTTGCATCTAGAGGCAAAAGGCCTGCAGGCTTGGGGGGTTATCAGCAGGACCCGACCCACAATGTGGTCATCCAGAGAACATCCAAGAGACCAGAGCAGTCTCACTGCAATACCTTTGGTCTTGTTTATAAAACAAGTGATGGCAGTCAGGTACTAGTGTGATTGCAGATGCATATATTTTTTATAATATAGCATCCTTTTCTATAACAGAATGGTATATATTCCCAAATAATTGTGCTTTCTGTCAGGACGATAGGAGGAGGAAGGCAAATATTCATTTACTTATTTATTAACTAGATTTATAAGGCTGCCGAACACAAACAATGTGACTCTGGGTGGTGTACAGCATGGAAACAATAAAGCAACACCCCCTCCCCATATAGCGTTAAAACATGTAGTCTATAAATCCAAAACATAAAATGGTGACCAAGCACCATAACATAATCACTCAACTCCGCCCCCCTGTCATCTTGGATGTTTTATTTATGTATAGGGTTTGTTTTACAGTTTGTCTTTTTAATGGATTAATTTTAATTATCTATGTGGTATTTTTTAATTGTTCATGGGTTTTTGGTTTTAATTGTGAGCCGCCCAGAGTCACCCGTTGGGGGAGATGGGCGGCATACAAATTTAATAAATAAATAAACTGGCCCCTCATTTCCAGATAGCCCACAACACTACAATACTTGGAACCACCAACACTGCTTTTTTCTGGGACAGAAGTTGACCACCTCAGCCAGGCATCTTAATGTTTCTGCAGATTAAACCAATGCTTCCTATCCTACCTTTAGCGTTAATGCCTTCTAGACAAAAGTTCCAGTCATTTAGAAACACCAGGAGGAATGGCTAGGAAGTTGTAGAATTTCCTTTGAACAACATGGGTATTTTTGGTAGGGGGACAGGAGTGGAAGATCCCTCATCCTTGAGTTCTATACTTTCTTGGTCCCATCTGCCTGATGTCTTCTCTCCATTTTTCTGGTCTGTAGCCTGTGGTCGTCTCTTACGGAAAGCTGCTGCACTGGAGGAAATTGCAATTTCTACAACAATGACAACCATGACTGCATTGCAGCAGTAAGTGACTACTTTTAATTCATCTTTACATTGTTAATTCTTGAAGTGTGAATATCAAGAACAGCCCACTTCTTCTTTGCCACAAAGGGGAATACTGTTTTGTTCTGATGTAGCCTGGCATCTTTGGGAGAAAATAAATAAGCAACAGGGTCAGTAATGTGATGTGGTGGTTATGGTGCTGGACTAGGAATGGGTCTACTACTAGGAGGGTCTACTCCACCCTCAGCTATAGTTCACTGGGCCAGCCGTTCTCTCCCAGCTTGGTCGGTGAGGGAAAAACAGGAGAAGGAAGGACTATGTCTGCCACCCTGAGCTTCTGAAGTAAGGGCAGGATATAAATCTAATCAATACAATCGGTAAAGGCTCATGAAATGCTGCTCCACAGTTTTGGAACCTGTGAGTTTTCTTGGTCACCAGTTCTTAATTGTACGGTAAGAGATGAGAGATGCAGCATCAGGAAGAGTCATACAATCTGTAATGCATTTGCTCTTTCCTTCTGTACAAATTTGGGGCTAGCAATAATTTAGTTTGCATGAAGCAGGCAGAAGAAAGGAGTGTGTAAAACAGAACAAAATGGGGCACAGCTAGAAGTTCAGCCCAGAAGCAGACTATATACATACACTTTGCTTTGAACCATTGGTTTGGTATTTGCACATACTACTAAATCATAAAATGAGTATTATCGCTGGGTTCACATGTTAAGTACACCACATTGGAGCTTGGTAAAATGTAGGAATCTAGTCTACGTCTTCAGAGGCATCTTTCATAAAATGCCAGATGTCTGTCTGACTGTAGGATTGTGGTATTTTGATTGATCTTAGCAAGACTTCCCTGGAATATGGCTCTGAAAAGGAAAAGCCATCTGTCTGCCCCACTGGGTAGACCTAACCAGAAAATAACTCCACAGGAAATCTAGAATAATATAGTAACAGAATCTTGCTGTCCCTCCCCTACCTCTTATACCCATGAATCAGGGCTATCTGTTATGACTCTTGCGTATTTCTGTCAAGGTTATCTCTCTATTCTCTATGCCATCTTCTCTTGTCCAATTTAATTTGTCCAATTTAAGCACCTCCTGACTCTGAACTGACTGTGGGTGGTGTACAATTAAAGCCAAACAGAAAATGCAATACAATTAATTATATATAAATAAATATAAAAGAAAAAAGAAATAAAGAACGAGGATCGATGGTGAGTCGTTAGCAACACCCACACCCTCAGGCAAGGGGCTCCAGCTGCACTAACCCAAAGCCTAGGAGATCAACCAGGTCTTCAAGGCTTTCCTGAATGTCATCAGGATGGGAGCCATACGGATATAAGGGCGAACCTCATTCCAGAGGGTGGGTGCCCCAAAAGAGGAGGCACACTTTCTGGGTCCTGATAGATGGCAACATTTAATTGAGAGGACCTGGAACATGCCAACCCTGTTGGACTGAACTGGCTGAGCTGATATCATGGGAGACAGACAGTACCTCAAATAACCAGGGCCTATGCCATGTAGGGCTTTAAAAATCATAACCAGCACCTTGAATTTAGGTGGCCCTAACATCCCCAGTCATTCGGTCTTGGTAGGTTTGGGTCCAAGGATGGCCTCTTGAGAAGGGAGCACTCCACCACCTCTAAGGCAGGAGGTACCACCCCCTCCCTCAAAGAGGCCATCAGCACAGGACGGACCCAACAGCATGTCACCACTCTGGCCGCTTTCATGACCCAAGTGGGCCCAGGTCCAATAAACAGGTGGTTGAACTGATAGGCAAGAGAACCCTGTCCACTTCCTCAGGAGTCACTGGTTCAAACCTATCCCAGATCACAACACAAGGCTGGGCCCCAGGCACCTTGGCCAGGCCTGTCTAGTCAGAGCAGATCTGAATGACTATCTCCAAGATAGGCTGAATAGTCCCCATAGTGGCCCTTTAGATGATTCTGGGGGCCTCCCTGTCCACCAGGGATCGTGTCACCCTAAACAGGGCCCCTGGATAGCTATCAGCAGACACAATACAGGCAATATTGTTTTACCCTCCTTGTTTGTTTGTTTGTATATATATACATATACATATACAAGTAAAATTTAGATACCGCCCATCTGGGCAGTTCACAATAAAATAGCAATAAATATTAAAATACAATAAAAACAATATAACATACAATAAAAATAGAACAATAACCAAACAAATACACAAATAATATCTTCCAAGATGTTGATGGTCAGTAAGATGTTAACATATGGGAGCATCTTCAAGGTGCCAGCCACCCCCAGGGTTGGTTGCCCTTTTTTTTGCCCCATGCCAGTTGGCAGAGCCAGGTCTGTCTGTCTGTCTGTCTGTCCGTCCTTCCTTCCTTCCTTCCTTCCTTCCTTCCTTCCTTCCTTCCTTCCTTCCTTACCCATCCATGATGTAATCCCTAATTTGGGCTCTCACTTGTGTTTGATCAGACTTGCTTTGAGTTTTCCTCCAATGATGCTCCAGGCACCTATTCTGGTGCTTCATCTCCCAGAACTCCTCAGTAAACTAAGGTGCACCCTGGTATTGGTACACAGGGAAAGGCAGCAATACAGACCAAGGTCCCACCCACCCTAATCAAATAGGCCCTATCTCCCTGCAGGAAGGAGTGACACCAGTGAGCCAAATGGCAATCAGAGCCCCAAGGGACTGGTGCTAATGTCCTCCACAATTGTAACTATCCAAGACAAAAACCAGATCTAGTGTGCGGCTGTTGGTATGTGTCGGGCCATTGATGACTTGGGACAGGTTGCTATGGAGGCCATGAACATCTGAGCCATCCTGGATTCAACACCACTAAGCGGCAGTTTAAAGGCCCAAGCACTAATAGCCTCAGAGACTATATCACTAGCCCAACAATGGAATTCAGCAGCTCAGGCAGTGATGATGCTGGACAGGGAGGACGGTATACCAGCAGCAATCCCGACTGTTCCCTTAAGTCCAACTTCAACTAGAGTGTCTCACATCTGGTTAACTGCAGAGTGCAGCCTCTGAAAGCCTGTAATGACTAACAGGTAACAACAGTCACTTCTCCCTCCCCCCTCCAATTCTTGGCTGCTGCAAAATCCAAAACCCAGAGTTTTGAGAGGGGAACACTCCTCTGGACCCAACCCAGTCTTGGTCAGCACCCTCATAAAAATAATGAATGAGGGCAGCATTATTACATGCCAACATGGCATTCAAAACCAGCAGCTAGAAGTCAGAGCCACCAAGGATCAGGGGATAAAAACTAAGGCTTGACACCAGGACTGCTTTTAAGCAGAGGCCATTGTGATGCTCCTGCTTGCCCTCTCAGCTCCTCCCTTCCCTCTCCCACCCTTCTCTCCCAGGCAAAGGCAGGCACACACGCACACACACACACACAGTCTCCTCCACCCTCTACACATAAACCCAATGCCCTAACAGCCAACCTCACCCCACAGGAAACTCAACCATCCCCTGGCTGCACCTGCTCAAGCACTCAGTAGCATCAGAGGGGGCCAAGTTCCTGTGGGGAAAGAATACCCGGGTCCCACCCCCACCCCCACCCCCATGAATGGGTACAAATCACATCCCTAAAAGCTTTTAGGGGGCGAAGCCCAAGGGATACTACTCTGGGACCTCCACATTGACCAGCACAATCCAGAAGGTCCAGGGCAGCTACAACCTCACAGGCCAAATGTCTGGGGGTGGCAGTGGCAGAAACCAAAGGCAGCATGTGTCCATCCAACTGTCATGCCTGCTGTTCCTGCAGTCCACAGTGCCAGCCCTCTACCCCTGACTGCAATCTTGGAACTGGCTCTTCTGCTGATGCAGTCTTCACTGGGCCTGACAGCTCCACTGGGCCACAGGCCTCTGCCCCACTGTTAAGTGTCAGCTCCATCAGCCCAGCACACTGTATACCTCTGGCCTGTATAGTCCAGTGCTGTTATACATGTACACTGAGATGACTTGTGTTTTTTTCTTTCTCCCTACTCCTGTCTCCAAGATATCAGAAGCTTACAGACTTATTTATGGAATTGGCCTCAACATGTACAACCTTTATGCTTCTTGCTGGGGAGGTGCAGACTATCAAAGTCGCTATGAAGCTGATCTGTCCAACCTCTTCCGCCACTATCAGTTCAATGTCCCGGTACCGGTGAGTTGCGTGGCTATCTGCCTTGAGGCTGTTTTTGCAGGGATTCACCCCATCATTTAAATTTAGCAAGTAGCCACAGGTTTGGTCACTGCCTTTGCTCAGTGGCTACCAACACATCATCACCCTTCTGGCACCAACTCCGTGGTCTTTCAGTTTGGAGCAGTAAAGAACAGACTGCAGATAGTCAGATTACAATAAGGAATAAGGAAAGAATGCCCTGTAAGGTTTAGTGGTAATGCATAATCCCATAGGCAGGAAGGTGATAGAACTGTCTAATTCTGGTGTTTCACTGAAACATGAAAATGGGATGTAAATGAGTTGATGTGCAAAAGCAAAAGTACTACTTTTGCCATGATTTTATGTTGTAATGCCATGAAAGCTTACCTATATAAATTTGAATAATAAATAAATAAATGTAGAATTAGGCAGATTTACAGAATAAGAAATTCTTAAATGATTGCATATATAAGATGAATTCAGATATAGCACTAAGCCATAGTCATAGTGGATTTGCAGAACATTCCAAACCATACTTCGTGGTTTATAACCTAACAATGTCTGGGTTCATGTCACATGTTTTCTGAACTGTTTGGTTCCACAGCCCTACCACAGCTCTACCACTCCCATCCTTCAGTTTGAAAAGAAAGTTGCATGGCAAAAGTCCAGCCATTGTCCTGTTAAACTCTGGCAGAGTGAGGGAAGATAATGATAAACTAAAGCTTCTATTTTCTAAAAGAAAATATTGGTAGAAAGTAACTTCCAGCTCAGCAAGCAAGTAATCATTTCAATCACATGTAATTGCTTTACCTTGAAAATCACTAATTAATCAAACATCCCTCTTTTGTATAAATCCGCTTCACCCATAGCCCCTATTGCCCATAAAGCTGCAGCTCCAACTGATCCTCCACAGGGAGCTCTAGTCTTCTACCTCTCCTGAGAGACTTCACTAGCTCCACGTGTTGCCCTCAGAGATGAATGAGACCAGAGAGTCTCCTCCATACCTTTACTTTATTTGGGGGATAATTTACTTCAATGAAGAACAATGTTCATATGGCCTTGACAAAAGTTTTCTGAATCCTATATAAGTTAAGGAGATCAAAACAGAAGTCCTTTTCACAGAAAAACAAAACACTAGGCTAAACTGGGGTTGCACAAAATTGTTTTATTGTGTTGTAGGAACCCAGACTTTAACCTGGCATGTTGTATAAACATGACAAAAAACTATGTGAACAAACAATTGTTTTGAGTTTAGAATGTAGCACGCTGTGCAAACCCAGAGAGCCAGTTTGGTCTTGTGGTGAAGGCCCCAGGCTAGAAAGCAGGAGACAGTGAGTTCTAGTCCTGCCTGAGGCATGAAAGTTGGATGGGTGACTTTGGGCCAGTCCCTCCCTCTCAGCCCTTCAGACTCACTTCACAGGGTGGTTGTTAGGGGGAAAATAGGAGGAGGAAGGTGTGTTTGCCGCCTTGAGTTATTTATAAAAAAATAATAAAGGCGGGATAAAAAAATCTAAACACAAAACCAAACCCAGCCACTGAGGCTTTTGGGATCTGTAACATATGAAACCAAGAGCACAAGTCTGTTTCATATGAATGCAGTCTAGGATTAAGAAACAGGCTCTAGAGGTAAGCAGCCAGCTTATTTCTGGTGCCTGTGACGTTCTTTTCTTATGACACTCCACCCTTAAAATATTTTTAGAGGGTATCTCTATGGTTCACTATGTCACTATGGTTCAAACTCACAAAAAAGTATTATTTGCATGTCATGTTGTTGGTTCAGTGAGACAGGCGCTGGATGGATTGGAACGGCAATCCCTTTCTGAAGAATCGCCTCTTGCAAAGATTGGGTCCACCTCTACTTTTTAAATTCCCATTTTGCTTCCCCTACTGCCTTTCTAACAACAACCTTTCAGTGGTTTAATCCTTCTTTTCTGAGTTTGAGAGGTATTGGCTTGCTCAGAACAAAGTCTTACTCAAAACAAGAATAGCAAATGTGTTTCTCCTAAAATCCCCAGTAGCATAAGCTAGTTTGTAAGCATTGCTGCTTAGCACTGAAATTTTCAATGCTAAACAAACTAATGAATCAGATGACCCCAATGGTAAGATTCGAACCTTTAAAAGCTCTGAATCAATTTTTTCTCACCTGCATCCTGACATGCCTTTGCTTTCATTTTAAGAAAATTGGCTCTATCCCAGGAGTGCCTAAATGTATAAATGCCACTGCAATGTATGTCTGGCTGAATCGAGATGAGGTCCGGCAGGCTCTTCATATCCCCAGCACTCTGCCCAACTGGGAGCTCTGCAGGTGACTGGTTCTGCTTTTGAACATTCAAAGATGGTACAGGGATAGAGGACTTGCTACTGGGCACTTAGAGCAACCAAAGGCTTAAGTTAGAGAGATGGAATTGTAATTTTGTGCAAAGGTGCTACCAGAGAAGGATGTATCATAGACCTTTCTAAATATTAAACTTCATGTTCATTCATAACTAGAATTAGTCTGATTAGGGGTTAATCAGTCATATGAAGTGGTGCTTCCTGTTGCCCCCTTCCATTGGAGGGTTGACTGGTCACTGAAGTATGGGCCTTTTGCCTTAAAAATACTGCCTTCCAGATGCATTGGACTGCAAGTCCCATATGCCCAACCAACCTTGTTAATGGAATTTCAAATGTTTACATTCAAATCACTCTTCTTAGACATGACTAGGTTAATTTATGAAGCCTCTTTGCCTGAATATTATATCCCAGTCAATAGTACTAACTGTACTATTTTACCTCCTTTGATACTTGAGGAGTGTGTATTATTTTTCTTGGGCCAACTTGATGCCTAGATGAATCTACTTATACTCAAACTTCTGTTGGGCAGTATGAGTAGGAAAGGAGTTCCTTTACTGGAATGGCAACTGGGAACTTCCTTGTAACTCATATTTGGGACATGCATGCATAACCTTGTCTAATTTTAATGGTGGGAAGAAAGAAGGGATGAAGGACTCATGTGGTTAGGCCCTTGCGTGATCTTCTCCCCTTCTGTTACAGTTCACAGATATCTGCCACCTACCAAAGACAATATATGGATATGACTCCCTTCTACAAGTTTTTGTTGACACAAAAACTTCATGCTCTGGTTTATAATGGTGATGTGGACATGGCATGCAACTTTTTGGGGGGTGAACAATTTGTTGAGGCTTTAAATCAACCTGTAAGTACCTGAGGAAAATGTTTGTTTCATCTGGGTATAAAGCTCTGATTTAGGAGTGAGAGACTTGCAACAATTACTGCAGCTGATGCTTTTCAGACCCTTCAATTATTCTGTTGCAGAAAGCAGGCAAGGGATAAGTTGCCAAACACTGGCCATGGGCATGGAAAATACTACATCTTGTTCTCTTTCCGGTGTGATGGGAGAGTGGGTGCTTTCCTTGGGTTATTGGGAGACAATGGAGGAAAAGAGGGATAATTCTGGGAATCCTCAGTTTATTCACTATGGCCTGCATTTAATCAAACATTTATGTGTGAGGAAAACCAAACCTGATAATGGTGTCTAGAAAAGGAGTCTTAAGTTCCAAAATGGTAAGTAAGGTTTATTAAGTTTACCTTTTATGATGAGAGCCAGTTTAGTACAGTGGTTAAAGGCACTGAATTAGAAACTGGGAGACCTGAGTTCTAGTCCTGCCTAAGGCATGAAGCCAACTGGCTGGCTTTGGGTCAGTCCCTCCCCCTCAGCCCTAGGAAGAAGGCAATGGCAAACTACTTCCCAAAATGTTGCCAAGAAAGCTTCAGGGACATGTCCAGACGTCACTAGGAATCAAGATAAGACTTGAAAGAGCATATACTACCTCCCTCACTACTTTTAGTGATATCACTAACCTGTAGGAATCAGACAGAATGCAAGAGCCTACATCTTCCCAGCAGGATAAAACACAGCAGAACCAATGAGAGGAACAATCAAGGAAATCCTTGCTTATTTTTGTTACCCCCAAAAGTCTTTTTTACTGTAATCTACAGTAGTCAACTGCTATGTTCATGTTCTGCTTAAGAAAGGGGCTGACCTTGTCACCCTGAGTATATACAGGAGCTTTGTAATTAGCTTTCTATATTAATTGTAATCTGGTAGAAGCTCATAATTTTTACCTTACTTTAGAATTTTGCCTTTGACTTCTTTGGCTTTTGTTAAGCCTAGACATTCCAGAACATTTATTTTATTTTTATTTATTTATATATCAAATTTGTCACCACCCATCTTGTTAAAAAGTGACTCTGGGTGGTTTACAGGAAAGACAAAATTAATTTAAAATACAATATAAGAGTAGTCCTATCTTAGTAGTTTATCTTCTTTAAAGTAGATTCCTGCTTTAGTGGGTGGTTGGACCCAATGGCACTTTCCAATTCCAGTATTCTAATTTGTGGTATGTCACATATCCTATATGCTGTGTTTCCAACCTCACATTTATTTCCAAGAATGCCTATACCCACATAGGCATTCTGAGGAAACAAAGGCAGGAGGCTGGTCTGTGCAAAAATGAATGCAGAAGGATGTATCCTGGGAGGCTAAAAGGAGTGGCAGAGAACAACCTCATGAGTGTTTTCTGATTAATGGTTCATTGGTTCAAAAGGTTGGAGATCTCCAGTTAAGTTGATGGCAGCAATGTTTCTCCCCCAACTGATCCTTTTGCCCTTTCATCACACAGGTGCTTAGTGAGTATCAGCCATGGTACTTCAATGATCAAGTTGCTGGATTTTTCAAGGAATACAAAAATATCACATTCCTCACTGTAAAGGTCAGTAGACTTCACATCTAGTGGTTGTTAAAGCTCACATCAAAAAAGCTGAAGCCTCTCTTTTTCCTATCCATAGAAACTAACAACAACAACAACAATTTTACTAAGGCATTATATATATACATGATTGGTGTTCTTTTTTTAAAAAAATTCTGCATCTTTCTTATTTATAAAAATAGGAAATGTTTGATCCTGGGGAAAAAATACCCACTATTTAAAATGGCCCTTGTGCCCTTGAGAAAAGTAATTTTCTATCCCTCTGCCATCCTCCATGGCAAAGTGGAGACATTTTGGTTCTCCCACTATTACTGAACCAGCATCTCTTACTTGTTAATTATACAGGCTAAGGCCTTGTGGTTTAGCAACATCTGGAAGGCCAAAAAACTCCCATCTCAGCTTTACAGAAGAGCTTGTGGAAAACACTCCAGAACTGATCACCAGAAACAAAGCAAAGGGCTGGATTTTCATGCTGCACTAAGCAGATTATTTGGTTCTGACTTAGTGGGATGTGTGGAACTAACCAAGGCAGTTTGTTCAAGAAATAGTCACAATAAAATATGGGGTAGTACAATATGTAAACCCGCTCATAGTTGGGGCTTTTTTCTGGCAAATGGTAATCCTCCCTAAAGCAGCAACTGTCACTTTACCACACTGATAGAAAAAGGAATGTTTGCACTACACTTTTAATCCAAACAACAAACATTAGCACAACGCTGTGTGAACTCAGTCCATACGATTAGGCTTCGGTTCAGAGCACTACGCCAACACAAAAAATGGGCTTAGCCATCCAGGCCCAGAGAAAACCCGGAGGTCACAGACAGGGCACGGCGGGACGTAACCGTCAGAAGCAGAGCCGGTCACCGCGGTTTGAACAGGAAGGTTGGCTGAGGGGCCTCGACGCCACCCTGGCCCTTCCGCTGCTACAGCTGAAGTCCGGACCGCTTCAAGTTGCCAAGGCCGGGAAACCCTCCCAGCGGTCCCCCTGCAGCAAAAGGGCACGCCCCCTCCTCGCCACTCGCCACCCTAGGCTGAAATGCGGCCGGTGGCGAAGGTGCTGGCCCGGCCGGCCGGCCGCAGCCACCGGAGCCCGCGCCTTTCCGGGGACGCCCACTCACCCGCCTTGTCTTTCTCGCCTTCTCCGCCACAGGGCGCCGGACACATGGTGCCGCAGTACAAGCCTGGCCAGGCCCTGAAGATGTTCCAGTGCTTCCTTTCGCGAACCAGCTACGTCTGATCCGCGCCCGGAGGAGAGCAGCGGCCCGGACCCTTCGGCGAGGGAACTTATTAAAAAGCCCTAACGAACCGCCCTCGGCTCGTGCTGTGAATCTGTCCGTCCCCCCCCCCCCAGCGCTCGGCCCCTTTCGCCGTACCCCGCAGGGCCCCCCGCCCGCCGGCCTCTCGCCGAAACCAGGCGCCTTTCCCGAAGGAGCCCCTCAGCCCCCGGCCCCGCCTCTGCCCGTTGCGCACGCGTTCCTGCCCTTCCGACGGACGCGATCGCTTCACAGCTCCGCGTTGCGATTGGCCTGGCCGGGCTCAATACTTTCAACAACCAATCACGGCCCGCCCCCGACACCACAAGGCCTTCGGAGCTTAGTCGGCCCCCCCATTCCCTCCCGGCAGCTTCGTTTGGGCATCTTTGCGTCCCTCCGTCAACGAAAGTGCAAAGGCGACGTCGGGGGTGCGCTTCTTGGGATTCGATAGAAGAGGGGAGGCGGACTCGAGCGCGAGCCGGAACGGGGCTCTGATTGGTCAAAATTGTCCCCGCGCAGGCGGATTGAGCCTCAGATCAAGGTCCCGCCTCCTCGCCTTGCGTTCTGCGCAGGGGAAGACGGGAAGAGAAAGGCCGCGACGTGAGCGCGCGGCTCCGGTCGCCATTTTGTTTGGGGACCAGCTCGAGAGGCGACTAGCGAGAACGCGAGCGGCTCGTCCGGCGCCCGGTCTGGCCCGAGACCCCTCGCCCCGGAGCCAACCGAGGTGAGGCCCGCGCCTGCGCCCCAGGCCG
Organism: Liasis olivaceus; assembly: GCA_030867105.1. Lineage (NCBI taxonomy): Eukaryota > Metazoa > Chordata > Lepidosauria > Squamata > Pythonidae > Liasis > Liasis olivaceus. Next base: position 26,161,461 of record CM061359.1, on the reverse strand, counting down.
GAGGGCGGCGGAATTTCCAGGCCGGGCGCGCTGGGGGTGGGGAGCGGCGGGAGTGGTCAGCCGGCCATCCCGGACGCTTCGTCCGACGCAGCTGACCCGGGGAAGCCTGTGCGGCGGCCCTTCTTTCGGATCCTGAGCAGCTGCCGGGCGGTCAGAGCGCTCCTCTTCTCCCGCGGCGGCGGCGTGGAGGCCGGCCGGGCCAGGCGCACCTTCCCGCGAGGCCTTGGGCCCACCGCTGCCCCTCTCTCGGGCAGCACGTGGCCGGTTCGCGGCTCTTCTGGGCTCAGCTCCTGCCTTGGCCGGCCCCTTTCGGAGGCCGGCGGTCTTCTGCCTCAGGTCCGAACAGGCCTCCTGCCTGGAGGCCTGAAGGTGCCGCGCGGACGGGCTCGGGAACGCCCGCGAAGACGGGCCCCTCGTGCGGCTGGAAGCTGCTGTCCGGGGTTGGTGGGGCCGCTTTCGTGGCGGGGAAGGAATCTTCCTTCCGGACGGTTCCTGCGGGACAATAGTAAGATGTCCCGGGAAGTTCAGCAGTTCATTGCGTGCTACTTTATTCTGGGGTGTACAAACTCCATTTATTTTCTAGGTTTGGTAGTAGTTGAGTTCACCAAGGAACTTTCGCAAATGGTGATTGATGTACTTGTGCCGGTGAATGTGCAAGGTTATAAGAAATACTGCAAGATTAAAAAGAAACAATTCCTGATTTTGTCCTATAACTTTCTTCATTGGATGAGACCTCTACGTTTTAGGATTTTAGCATAAAGAGTGCACTTTTTAATCTAGAGTTTATGTAAATGACTAAGTTGTGAATCAGGAACTTTACTTATTATCATTACTTTACTTTGATAATAAGTCTTGCAATTTTGTCTGTAAATATGGTGGTAGTATTGGCTTATTTGTAGAATTTATTTTAGTATCTTTTGCCTGATCTAGCATAACTTCAACCCTGCTGTTCTTCCAATTAATGGATACCTATGTTCTTACATCATTGTCAGGATTGTCAGTAATGAGCTGTTAGGTTCCAACTTATTTCTTAATGAAACTGTTGCGAGATGTCATGTGCTACTTTGGAATGAGGTGCCTGTAAGTATGTTTATGACAACTAGTACTAATGTTTCTTGCTGTCCAACTGCAAGGAGACAGTGGATTCCCTTATCATAGCCTAAATTCAATAATGATCTGGATGAGGCTACCCAAGCTATGATTAGAGCCAGGCAAGATAAAAGTTGTTAGTTGTTGGGAAACCAGGCTTCATAATTGTGATCCAGCCTATTCTGAATGCTGTCACATTTCCCCTGAACAAGCAGGTCCACAGTCTGGGAATGTACTTTGATTACCAGCATCACTAGATTTCTAGGTGCTGGCAAGGAATGCATTTTCACTACTTTGTTTAATGTGCTAACTGTGATTACCCCTGGCAACAGTTGCACATTCCTTAGTTTGAACAGGGTTAGACTACTATAATATTCTCTATACAGATTTTTCCAGAGTTTCCAAAAGTTTGGTTGGTGCAAAGTGTAGGAGCTACACAATTACAAGATGTGATTGAGGTATCATGATAGAATTACAGTGAACATTTTTGTTGCAGCGTTACATTTCCTTATAATTTTTTGTTGTATAGGTTTAATCCAGTGTCTTTACATCCAAGCTATTTTAGCAGTGTTCCTATTGTAATTTTAACCCAAATCCCTTTCTTTGTTAGGCATGAATGATTTTGGCATTGATAAGAATCTACTTTTCAAAGGCAGGTAACTTGGGTCATCTCATAGGAAGGTTACTTGTGGTTCACAATCTTTCAGTTATTTCTCACTATGAAGATATGAAGATTGGGTTGTGGTGTTGGTGATGAAGATAATTATAAATATCAGTAAATCAGGCTGATATCTGTAGGTACTTACTAATGTAAATAGAATTTCTTCTCTCATAGGCAGCAACTTAGTGTCATTAGTCTTTTTTTGTTTTGCCTGTTCAGTTTGAAGATGGACTTTTGAAATACTTTGTGTGGGAATTCAGTATTCTGAATATGTCATTTATAAATATTTATACTAAGATTTTGAAAGAAACACCCATTGGTGTCTGGTTTTTTGACTACAGAATAGGACTAAGGATTAGCATTTTTTTCAATGTCCTGATATGCTTTGCATACAAAAAATCTCAATTTGAATCCCTACCAGCTCCAGATAGGGCTGGAAAAATTCTTTTTTAAAGGTCTGGAGAGCAGCTGCTAGTTAACATAGACTGAGCTAGATGGCCAGGGTCCAACTCAGCATAAGGAGTGTTAAGTGTTCCCTGAAGTTTCTCTTTTAAGAAATGTTGCTGAGTCTTTTTCATCATAGTATTTCTAAGCATGTTGAATAATTCTAGGCTTCTTTATGCTTTCTGCCAGTTAAGATGAAAGTTAAGATTACTGAGCTGGAATCTTTAAAAACATGAAAATAGCTAAGTATACATACTTATGCAATTGGTTTTTTTGTTTTTGGTAATATTCTGTGTCTAACTCTTACAGTTGCCAGAGTTGTAGGACCCTTTATTCTCTGTGGAACAACACCATGCTTGATGATAATACTGCAAATATTGCTACATTTGTTTTTCTTTGACATTATAAGTTCCTTAAAAAAAGAAAACTAGCTTTGTGGTAAAATCTACATTCAGATCTAAAGTGGTGTGAGAAAGTTTGTGAATCTTTGAACTCTGTAATCTTCCAGTACTGTGACCTAACAGTGAGATTAGAACTTCATTTAAGTCTTATCAATAGATAAAGAGGTTCTGGTTAAACAAAGAACATAGATCGTTCAGTCCACATTTACTATATTTGTTGGAGAAAGTATGTGAAGCTTTAGATTTAGTAACTGGTAGCATCCCCTTTTAGCAACAGTGACTTCAACCAAACTTCAACCAAGTACTTTTCCCATGCATTGGCTTGGAAATATTTTGACCCTTCTTTAACAGAAGTACTTCAGCTCATATTTTAGGGCCGTCTTGTTGAAGATACTAACCATTGATGCCTATCATGGTTGTGGTCCAGTGAGGCTTTCACATAATGCTTTTTAGTAAGATAGAGAAGGTTTAGACTAAGATACCAGCATTAATTGTACCTGTACATTGCTAACATTGAGAACAGTTATTAGTCAGTTTTGGAACATTCTGCCCCATGTGCCCAAAGCATGCTATTCTTTGCAAGCTAAGATCTCTACTCTAACATGTAAGGTTTGTACATTCAATCCTTCCTTGAAATGCTGAAAGTTATTTATTTCACAGTGCTTATAGCATCAAGCAAAACAAAAACATAATGACTAATTCCAGAATGGTATTAAACCCAAAAAATAACCACATAAAACTCCAAATAAAGCCCAGGATAAGCACCTGCAAACAGTCAGTTGGGACCAAAATAGCAACTTTAACCTGTCTCCAAAATTGCAGCAAGGAGGGGGCTGCATCTACTTCAGGGGGAGATTCCTAAGGTGGGACTATTAACCAAGAAGGCCTGTCATCTCACCCGTACCCCATGGACCTTTTGAGGGAAGAAACTTTCAGCAAGTCCAGTCCTGATGACTGGAATAGATGGGCAGATTCTGTTCTGGCAACACTTTATCTGATATATCCCAGTGTTGCACTCAGGTAATGACCAACAGTTTGAACTGGGCCTAAAAACCTGCTGGCAGTCATTGAAGTGACTTTACTGTGCAGGTAGTAACACCACAATTGGGACCAGCAACTCTGTCGCTAAGCGATGCGGTTGTTAAGTGAGACACCACATGACCGTGACTTGCGATTTTACAGCCAACTTCTCCATTAACTCTGGTTATTGGAAGCCAGCTGTGAAGCACACAAATGGTGATCATGTGATTGTGGGACACTGCAACAGTCATAAGTACAAGGACCAGTCATGAAGTTACTTTTTCAGCATCGTCACAACTTCAAATGGTTGCTAAACATCTACTGCCTGTAGATGTAATTCTTTACTGGTGAACTGTCCTGCCAGTGATCAAGCTGCCACAAGACAGCCCCACATACAGTATGTGGCAGTAGTCTAAGTGGGTGGTAATGAGGGCATGAGTCACTGTAGCAAAATCCTCCCACTCCAGGTAGGGTCACAGGCAGCAGACCAGCCAAAGCTGGGAAAAGGTCTTCCTGGCTACAAAGAGCATAAGTCCAGGAGAACCCTCAAGTCGTGAATCTGTTTGTGAGAGATAGTGTCACCTGTCAAGAGACAACCCTGGAACAGAAAGAATCCTGATGGACAAACTGTCTTTCTAGGGATTCAGCTTAAACCTGTTATTTCACATCCAGACCATTGCAGCCTCCAGGCACTGGGACCGGATAGAGTAACAATGTGAAGAGCACCCTATCCACTTCATGGCAGGCCCCAGGTCAAAAGGAATCCTAGGTAGTTAAGCAAGACAATGCCCCAGTCATCATTCTGGACCTACAAAAGAATCTGGGTGACTTTGTCAGTGAAATGTGCTAATTGATAAATGTTGATTCTTTCAAGAAATTCACTACCCAAAACATGCTTGTGGAATAACAATTTGCTGATGCAATAAAAGAGAAGAAATAATGGAGTTTATTATAGAAATTATAGAATTCATTATAGAAATAATGAAGTGAGAGAAGTGATGTCTAGAGCATCAGTCAAAAAGTGAATCTGACTGAGTACAGGCTTATTTTGTGGTGATAGTAAACCAAGGAGCCATTAGGATCTGCCAGTGAAAAGAGGTCCCACAGGAGCAGCGATGAACCAAGCCTTCAACAGATTCATCTGCCAGATTGTCAGGAAACTCCCCAAGTACCCCCTGAAAGTTATCTGTTATGCACTAATAGTTATCTAATAAGCACTAATCTATTAGTTATCTATTAGGTGGATCATTCAAGTAGATTTGGCACAACAAGGGTGGTAGTCATTTGTATCTGGACCAGGAAGTGATCTGACCATGGCAAAGGGTTACTTATAATGGCCCGCATACCAGCTGTTCCAAAGTAATGGCAAGGTCCAAAGTATCTTACTAGGGTTCAGCTGAACCCTGGTAAGATAGAGTGGCTATGGATTGGAGGCCCCTCTGTATCCAAGGATTTGCCATCTTTGGTTCTGGACGGGGTGGCACTGCCCCAGACAGACCCAGTGCATAATCTGAGGGTCCTCTTGGACTCATGACTCCTGCCCGAGGAGCAGGTGGCAGTTGTGGTCAGGAGGGCCTTTGCTCAGTGTGGTGCACTGGTTACACCCTTTCCTGGATCAGGAGGCACTCTAATCTGTCACTCACGCCCTGGTCATCCCTTGTTTAGACTATTGCAATGTGTTCTACGTGGGGCTACCCTTGAAGAGTACAGCTGGTTCAAAAAGCCGCACAGACAATCCTGGGTGCCCCAAGGATGGCACGTGTAACACCTTTGCTGCAGGAACTGCATTGGGTGCCATTTTGTTTTCGGGGTCCAATTTAAGGTGTTGGTTATCACCTTTAAAGCCCTACATGGCACGGGTCTAGGCTACCTATCTCACCCCCATCACATCGACCCATCCCACCTGGTCAGGCAGAGAGGGCGTGTTACGGACCCCATCAACAAGAGAATGTCAGCTGCGGGTCCCAGGAGGAGAACCTTCTCTGCTGTTGCCCCCCCCCCCCGCTTGAATATTCTCCCTCCAGAAGTATGGCTGGCCCCTTCCTTCCCAGCTTTCCAGAAAGAGCTGAAGACCTGGTTCTGCCAGTTTGCATGGGGCAAGAAGAGTTTTAACCAACCTTGGGGGTGGCTGGCACCCTGATGATGTTCCCCAACCCTTATAATTTTTAGTTATCATTAATTATCTTGGAAGATACTTAATATTTACTTAGGATAAATTATCAAACTGTTATATTGTATTTTTAATTAATATTTATCTTTTCTGTAAACCGCCAAGAGTCGTTTTTTTAATGACATGGGCAGTGACAAATTTGATATATAAATAAATAAATAAAAATAAATATCTGCCAACCCACATATGCTAACCTCTGCTCCATTCACATTCTTACATCACATCCCCATCATCAGTCTCCCTCACCATGCATCACCCTTAAACCCGTTACAGGGGTGAGAGAAATAGTCCAGAGTGCTCACCCTGGACTGGGGCTGTCCCTTTTTTGCCCACCCTATTGGCCAATCTTGCTCCCCCTGCCTGTTGCTTGCGGTACTGCCCAAATGTAAACTATTCTGTAATGGAAGATGTGATTGGAAATAATGGAAATAGGCTTTTGTGCATGAGGTGCTGACATCACAGGAGATCTTTCTCCACCAACTGTATGCAGCCTCCCAAATTTTACAAGATGGTGCTCACTTAGGATACCTTGTGGCTTGATGTTAAAGTGTTGAGACTCAGGATCCCATTCCTCTCACACCTCATCAAGCCATCCTGTTTCCCTCACTTTTTTTCTCAGTAGCTAAGAATCTCCCCTTCCCTAGCCCAAATGTCTAAAGTCTAACCCTGTAATGGAATGGACTTATGAAGGCCAGGCTCAGGGAGATAAGCGTGTTCTTAGCCCCCAACAGGAGCGTGGGAAGTTCAAGAAGATGAGGCTGGCACTTCCCTTAGGAATTCACGATGTTGTGGCTGGCTGGCTTGGGAACTAGGGTTCAGTCTGGTGAGATTTCTGTCTTGAGGTTGAAGCTAATAAACGCAACAGAACTGTATTTGCATTGTCTCTTGGAGTTTTTTAGGCTGAACCTGACAAACCCAGAGAAATCCCAGCAGTTATTCTTGGTCCCAAGTTCACGGTCTCAGTAGCAGTGGCTGCTGTACTGTCTCTGGTTAGAAGTGTGTTGTACTTTACCACTTAGCCAGCAGTCCAGCTTTGTCACTGTATCTGCTATGCCAGTGTAGCAGTCTCTGCCAGATCTCAGCCCCATAGTGACACTACTTTCAATGATGGCTGCCACATCTGGATGTCCTAGTGTCGCTGTCATTCTCACCGCCCTTCTAGCCAACGCTCCAGGTGAATGAATCAATAAAATAAAGCCAATAAAGGTATAATATAGAAATGCATAATCCAGAAACACATTCCTCAGATTGTCAGGAATGTTAGAATGTGTTCTGTCACTTTTTGTTTCATATTTCTGTTCCTCTTCTCTGCTGTCCTTATCCAGATCTACTTCTTCACTTCAGATGTCTTTTTTATTCACCTTTGTGATTGTAGAGAGAATTCAGTTATTAGGTCTTGTCAATTATGTCTTATTTCTATACTTTTTTTTTTTTTTTGCCTTCAAGCCAGTCTTGCTTATATTGTACTTACTTGATTTTTTACAAAATTGAATGCCCCAGTTACAGCACTGGAATTTGTTTAGCTTTTTCTGTTTTTTCTTGTTTCTGTACTGTACGCTGCCAATTTGCAGCCAGTGATCCATATCTGGAAAAAATGCCCACATTACATAGATATTTATTAGGCCTGATCAAAAAACAAAATAAAAATAATATGCATATACTGAGGGTTATATATCTAGGATAGGGGTGACAATTTAATATTGTGAAGCTGAAAAAATATGCAGAAAATCACTATTTGTGATGTCACTTAGAATGAATTCCTTATTTGTTGATAGCCTGGTGTACATAAACATGATGTAGCATCATAATATGAATAAAACTAATGGAGTAACATTTGGATATTAAATTGGATTTTTTCATTGTGAATGTCTGGCTGAAGTCACCTAAGCCCCCATTTTCTGCCTGCCAACCTGCTTTTGCAAAAGCTATTCTTGCATACATTTACTCTGGAGGAACTCCTACTCCAAAGTCGTTTGAGGCACATGGGCACTGTGTCTGAGCAGTGCAATCCTAAATTTCTTTATTTCCACACAGCTCAGTGGGACTTGCTCTTACTAGGTGCATGCAGGATGCCACCTTGATTTTTAAGCAGGCCTCTGGAGGCGTGTTCATACACCCAAATATTGTCTGCAATGTGAAGAGTAAAGAGAGGGACTTACCATGGTTGCTCTTGCAGAATTAGAATTGTTTATTGAAGTTTGGGGGCAAGGAAGGAGTATGCGCATGTTTGACATACAGCAAGTGGAAAGGCTGAATATGTTTGAAGTCCGTTCCCCCCCCCCCCCCCCCCCCGTCTTGAGAACCCATTCTGAAAAACCCTTTGGGACTGTGTTTGCAGGGCCATGTATTGGCCAAATCTGAACTCATCTTTGCTGTAGTTGACCAGAATTCATGTGTATCTAGAATGACAATATAGCAGTTTATTGTATGACCAATAGAATGTTTAGCAAATGAATAACAGAATATAAAAATTACCTTCCTGGACAGTCGTATTGTAGGAAATATCTAAACTGTTTCTGTGCATAGAAAATGATGTTGTGGATAGGGTGCCCCAATGTGCCTTCCCTCGGGTTTAATCCAAGTCTTCCCTGTGTTAAACCTATTATTTTGAGCTCCTACCATTTTTCTGAATAAAATGGAAGATAGCATTATTCGTTAATACATAATGTAAAAAGATCTGCTTTATTTTTCAGGTGCCATGTTTCAGGACATAGTGGGAGTACTGGGAAAGAAGAACTAAAGATACGGCATAACTTGAGATACAGGCTAAGTGGAAAAAAATTAACCTGTCTCTGAGGTGACTAAAGGGGAATAATGGTGATTTTGCGCCGGGCTCGGCCGCCTGCTTCCGCCCCAACCAGCAATGAATCTTGACTCGCTCTCGCTGGCCTTGTCTCAAATCAGCTACCTGGTGGACAATTTAACTAAGAAAAACTACCGAGCCAGCCAGCAGGAAATACAACATGTAAGTGGGGAGTGTTGCACTATTTTGGAATTTTGATGGAAAGCTTCTGTACCGCTTTGCTTTTCATACTACTTGAATTTGTCTTTCAAATGATAAACACGGGTCTTATTATAATCCACTTGCTGAAAGCTATGTTTCATCTGGTTGCATCAACTGACAGTTTGCTGTTTCCAAACCATTATATGAATTGTGTCAGATTGAGCTAAATTGGTGTTACTGCTTATTAAAATTCCTGTGCTTAATTTTGTTTGCTGTCAGAAGTGTCAAATGTGCTGAGTCAGATTTCAATCAGTACCAATAATTGCTTTGCTCCATTTTTCCTCTGGGAGTATGAGCTAAGCTTTTGATCTTTCCCATATGTTTTTTGACCATTCTGTCCTTTGGGAAATTTTCTATGTTTGTGTGTTTTGATTGAGTTGCTTCAGCAAATACCTTTGATATTCTTGGATTAGACCGTATGATGGAGAGAATGTTCTTCTGGAATATATTGCTACTCCAACAAAGCATGTTTTCTTGTTCTTAGCAGTTAAAATAAGAATAAATGGTTAATTTTTAGTTAGACCTTTTTGTGAGTATATTTGCTCTTTTTCAAGTAAAAAACACAACTGGCTATGTCAAGTCCTTCTAGTAGAGGAATAGAGACAGATAATTCAGTTTTTATATTCGGCTGCACAAATTTTGTATCCAAATTGGCTCCTTTTCCTGGCTTCACATTCCCCCCCCCTTCTTTTTTAGGAATTACCACCCATCTTCAGTATTTTTGCCCCTTAGCTTCTCCTGTCATTTCTCTGTTTAATAAAATAAAGGCGTGCTACCTGTGATGGGTTCTTTTTGGAGGAGTGGTACACACAAGGCGTGTATTTTTTTTCTCCCTTCGTTGCAGGGAAGGATTTATTACAGCAAAATGCCCACTTATTTCTAACCCTTATCACAATGTCTAAAATGATTTATTTATTGAAGTTGTTAAGGCCATTCAACTCCAAGAAGACTCGGTGGCATACAATAAGTCCAATATATAGTTTAAAAACACATTAAAAACTACATAATTGCCTAGTATGTATGCCTATACTTATAATTTTTATGTAATTTGGTATATACTGTGTAGCTAATTCTTATTTACAGGTTTTTATAAACTTATTTTTCTCTTTTCCCCCTTCTGTAACTTATGAGTCTTAGTTAGCTCTATCTAGAGGTGGATTCTGGGGAAATTCAGCCTGAGTTCTAGCCACCCTGAGTTGGATTGGCTTCATTGGTGGCTGGTGTTTTTAGTTTTTTACAACTCCTTTCCCCTTTCTGTTGCTTCTGTTCCTTTTTGAGCAAACTCCTTCAACTGCTACATTCCAAACTTGGAAATCAGTCATCTACTAAGTCTTAGTTATATCTATTAAATCACTTATGTCTTCTTGAACTAAAGCTCAAGCTCATATTAACAATTTCCCATATCTTTAATGTTTTTACTTTATTATTTTTTTCTCCAGTCTCTATACAATTCAGCTTAAAGATCTAACTCACCATACTTCTGCCAATATATTTTTACATGACCTTGTGAGACTGTTGCCAGCCCATTTCATGCCAGTAGTCTATCATTTAGATGTTGTTGTTCAGTCATTAAGTCGTGTCTGACTCTTCGTGACCCCATGAATCATATCGCGCCAGGCCTTCCTGTCCTTCACTGCCTCCCTGAGTTTGCTCAGTTTCATGCTCATTGCTTCAGTGATGCTATCTAACCACCTCATCCTCTGCCGTCCTCTTCTCCTTTTGCCTTCAATCTTTCCCAGCATCAGAGTCTTTTCCAAAGAGTCCTCTCTTCGCATTAGGTGACCAAAGTATCTGAGCTTGAGCTTCATTATCAATCCTTCCAATGAGCAATCAGGGTTGGTTTCCTTTAAGATTGACTGGTTTGACCTCCTAGCGGTCCAGGGGACTCTTAAGAGTCTTCTCCAGCACCACAGTTCAAAGGCATCAATTCTTTGGTGCTCAGCCTTCTTTATGGTCCAGCTCTCACAGCCATACATTACTACTGGAAAAACCATAGCTTTGACTATGCGGATCTTTTTCGGCAAGGTGACGTCTCTGCTTTTTAATATGCTATCTAGGTTTGCCATAGCTTTCCTCCCAAGGAGCATCTAGATAATCCATACCAGATCTCTCCCTTTAACACTATTCATTCACTTGCTGGATTATGATATTGACTATGTACAAGAGCACTTTTGCTGCTCAACTTTTAATTGGGATCAGCTCCAATTATCTCTCTAGTTTGTAGATGCCATTTAATTTACCCTTGTGGAAAGCAAAATGGGATGCTCCAGATACTTTGGACTTTGTCATTCCTGCTCAACATGATTAGATAATGGTACATTTCCTGTCATCTTTGGAAATAAGATGCCTCATGAAGTGCTATATTACTCTTTGCTAGAGGTCTTCAAACAGAGACTGCATAGTTTTGGTGTGAAAACTTGTACTAAGCAGGGGTTAGATTAGATAACCGGAGACATGCTTAGATGGCTCCACTGTAATTGATATGCTTGCTTTCTCTGTGGGCTTTGTATATTTTTAAATTTTGTAATAATATTTTTATTTTAATAATTACTTTTTATCTTTTTATAATGATTGTTTTTATCTATTTGCTGATTTATCTAATTGTTGTACGCCACCCAGAATCGCTTTGTGTGAGATGGGTAGCCATATAAATATGATTAATAAATTAATAATATCTGTGATCACTTTAAATTTAGCTAGTCTATGCTCTGACCATGTAAGTTCCATAAATAAATAAACAAGAGGCTTGTGAGGCTGATGTTCTGTTGAAGGTTATGCAAAACAGGGGAGGGAGCAGTGGAACATTCCATTTTTCTCCATTTATGTGCCATTTAGCCCCTGGAATGCACAAAATTGAACTTCTGGGCTGATTCATGCAAATCCTGGAACAGATTGACTACTGTAAGCAAGGAATAGCATTAGAGTTATGCTCTGTGTTGTTTATAAGATACAATAAATATGTAAAATTCTTGGTGCCAGCTGTGCGTAAAACTGAAAATACTGCTCTGGAGTCTTGTGTCTTATACAAGTTTTGTAGGTTTAAAAATTGGTCAGTATATGAGTTCATTTTCCTTTTGTTCCTTTGCAAATTGCCTGAGCCCCTTGAAAAAGTTGCATGGCAGTTGCATGTCTTCAAGGCATAGTTGGTGCCCAAGAAGAGCCAGTTCAAGGCTTGAGGCAGGCTTAGACCAGCTTCTAATTTCATGCTGTAACTAGCTGGCTCATGCTATATGAGAGAGACTGAAGCATCAGAGGCCTTGGTTCAAGTGATCTGACTCCCCTTGGGAGGGAGTGGCTCAGAGGTTTACCTACAGGGCTGTGCTGAGGAATTTGCAAGGCATCTGAAAGATAAAGTTGATTGGATTCACACTACATTGGACTCTGGCCTTATAGCAGGTTCTGTGGAGATGACTGGGGCAAGGTCTGGCTTGGTTATCTGGGAGAAGTTTGATCCTGTTGGGCCCGAGGAAGTAGACAGGGTTCTGAAGGCTGTTAGCTCAGCCACCTTTGTATTAGTTCCATGTCCCTCCTAGTTGGCTAAGGCCTCCTGGGAGATGATGTGTGGTTGTATCTTGGTTGTATCTTGGTATCTCAGAGAGAGAGTGGTTTCCATTGTCTGTTAAGGAGGCCCCCTCCTCAAGAGGCCATCGCTGGACCCAATGGTACTGGACAATTTTTGTCCAGTTTCCAACCTTTAGCTTCTGGGGAACGTTGTGGAGAAGGTGGTTGCACAGCAGCTTCAAAGAACTGTGGAAGAAATGGATTATCTGGACCCCTTTCAGTCAGGATTCAGGCCCAGGTATGAGGCAGAGACAGTATTGATCGCACTATTGGATGATCTCTGGTAACAGCGGGACGTGGGTGGTGCATCTGTCCTTGCTCTTGACCTCTCACCAGTTTTCAATACCATCAATCATGATATCCTTCTGGACTGGCTTTGGGGTTGGGGATGGGTGGCACAGTGTTGTGCTGGTTCTCCTCCTTCCTCTGGGACCAGTTCCAGTCAGTGTTGATAAAGGAGGAGAGGTCCAGTTCATGGCCCCACTCATGGCGCCACAGGGTTTGGTGCTCTCTCCTCTCCTGTTTAACATTTACATGAAGCCTCTGAGTGAGGCATCCGTCGGTTCAAGGTTATATATCTCTACCCCGGGCTGTCCAAGTAATGCTGTGGAGGTCCTGTCTCGATGTCTGGAGGCTATGGGGGTCTGGATGGGGAACAGCAAGCTTCAGCTCAACTCTAGTAAGACTGAGTAGCTTTGGGTTTTAGGACCCCTTGGTTCTGGGGATGTTCCATCTCTTGTTCTGAATGTAGTTGCACTACCCAGACAGATCCTGTGTACAGTTTGGAGGTCCTCCTGGACTTGGGGCTCTTGCTTGAAGAGCAGCTGGCAGCCATGGCCAGGAGGGACTTTGCACAGCTTCGTGTTGTGTGCCAGGGGAGGCCCTGCTCATGGTCACTCATATGTTAGTCACCTCCCGCTTGGGTTATTACAATGTGGTCTGCATGGAGCTGCCCTTGAAGGGTATTTGGAAGCTTCAACTAGTGCAAAATGCAGCGGTGCAGATAGTTATGGGTGCCAGTCTTTACACATGTGACACCTGTGCTTCTGGGTGCAATTTGAGATGCTGGTGGTTACTTTTAAAACCCTTCATGGCTTGGGGCTGGGTTACTTACAGGACCCTCTCTCCCCAGTGGTGTCTGCCCATCCCATTAGATCTGGCAGGAGAGGCATGCTCTGACCCCATCTGCAAAAGAGTGCCATCTGGCGGGGCCCAGGAAGAGAGCCTTTTCTGCCCTGGTACCCACCCTCTGGAACATTATTCCGCCAGGAATTAGACTTGCCCTGACCTTGCTGGCCTTTTGCAAGGCATTGAAAAGGCTGGCTTTGCCATCAAGCCTGGGGCCCTGATAGTATGGCTGAGCCCATTTCTTGGTTGCTAAGTTATTTCATGTTATCTCTGTTTTAAACTTGGTTGTTTTTTCATTACTTTTATTTTTATTTTATTTTAGCCACTCAGTCATGCATATGAGATGGGCAGCCATATAAATTTATCAAATAAATAAATTCCAAATGCCCTCTGGCAGATTTCCATTTTAACTTCTGGAAGGGTCTTCTTGAGGACACTAATTAACTTCCAAGGGAGGCTGTTCCAGAATGCAGGAACCCTTACTGCCTCGGTCCTCCTCACCTGTTGAAAAAGGAGTACCACCGTTCGGGCAGTTTTTTCCACGATAAATGTACTATATTGGGCATGTCCTTTTCTGGTGGGAGGAGATGGTCCTGCAGATATCTAGGTGCCAAGCTGTAAAGCCTAGGTCTTAGCTTCTTTCATCTGGCTGCAGTGTCTGCATTATACAATGTATGTGTGTATGTATGCATGTATGTATGTATGTATTTATTAAATTTGTATGCTGCCCATCTCCCTCCAACGGGAGATATAATTGATATGATTGCAAATACATTTGAGCTTGGCTCTTGAAGGTAATTTTGGGGGGGGGTTATTTTCTGCTTCTAGATTGTGAACCGGCACGGTCCTGAAGCAGACAGGCATTTGCTACGCTGTCTCTTTTCTCATGTGGATTTCAGTGGCGATGGTAAAAGTAGCGGTAAAGATTTCCACCAGGTAAGTTGAAATGAAGAGTTTCCTATTATTTTGCTCTTTATTTTTATCTTGCGGCTTGACTACTGCACTGCTCTCTACATGGTGCTGCCCTTGAAAGCCACCTGGAAGCTTCAACTGGTCCAGAATGTAGCAGTGTGGGCAATAATAGGCATGCCTTGGTCCGCCTGGGTAACACCTCTGCTTTGTGAACTGCTCTGGTTGCTGGTTTGCTTCCAGGAGCAATTCAAGGTACTGGTCGTTATCTATAAAGCCCTCCATGGCATAGGGCCTGGTTACCTGAGGGACTGCCTCTCTCCCATAACATCTGCCTGGCTGATTCGATCCTGTAGGGTTAGTGTACTCCTGGTTCCTTTGATTAAACAGTGTCTTCTCTCAGGACCCCAGAAGCGCATCTTCTCTGTAGTAGCCTGCCCTCTGGAATGAGGTTCCCCCCAACATCTGGATGGATGGCAGTAGATCTCTGCTGTGATCTACAAGAGCCATGAAGGCCTGGCTCTTCACCCAGGCCTTCAGCGAAGGGGGAGCGAGACCCCTCACTTCATCAAGCTTACCAGCTTTTATGTTTTATGTTTTATTGATTTTATTATAATTTTTTTGATTGTTGTGAGCACCCCAGAGTTATTGAGGGTCGGGCAGTATACAAGTTCAATAATACAGGTAGTCCTTGCTTAATGACTATTTGTTCAGCAACTGTTTGAAGTTACGATTGTGCTGAACAAATGGTAGTTAAACTGGTCCTCGAAGTTACAGCTGCCCCCACAGTCATATGATCAAAATTCAGGTGATTGGCAGCCTGCCTGTGTTTACAACTGCAGCATGTGCTTCAACTCCCCCCACCCACCTATCTCCCCCCCATCTCTGCCATTTTGGGTGCCCTGCACTCTGCCACCAACGCCTCACAAAGGGCCAGCAGCTGCCTCGGCCAGGTGCACCTCATCAGCAGCGGGAGGAAGAAGATGGCGAAGGGCAGCTGAGGGCAGCAGGGGTAGGTGGTAGCAGTGGAGTGCAGGGCGGCCAAAGCGGCAGAGATGGGGGGGAGATAGGTGGGGGGTTGAAGCGGAGACCGAAGGGAGGTTGCTGGGCCCATCTGGGGAGGAGGCAGCGGGATGGAGCCAGCAGTTTGCACAGGGCAGGAGACACATTGGTCCTGGCCTAACAACTGCAATCTGGACTGCCGGGGCTGCTGTTGCTAAGCGGCACAGTCATTTGATGTTTTGCTTAACAACCACTTCGCTTAGCGATGGAAATTCCGGTCCCAAGGACTACCTGTGCATAGCCATTTGGAAGAGAATCAGCTAAATGCCTCTTCCTATGAGGGTTTCAAAGTAGAGTACATATTGAAAAGGCCTGTGCCGCCTTTTTTTTTTTTCTCCCATCAAATGAGAAAATTATAAAGTCTCTTGAAAACTAAAAACAGAGAAGGAACATTTTAGAAATTGCAACATCTGTTAAAGCTGTCTAAAGCAATGTTTCTTAAACTTTTTGCTCTTCCTGCTTTTAATAATTATAGAGGACCCCAAAAGAGCTTTATATTTATTGATGTTTACTGTATTAAAAATTAAAATTCATGCATTTGTAGAATATTTATTGAATTTTATAAAAATAACAATATTAAACCCATTAGATATTAACATAAATAAAATATTTTTCATGACAAAACCCTATTTTTTTAACAAATAAAAAATAAAAAGAAGAGTGACATTGTTTTAAATTTTTGCAAATATCTTCAATACCTAGCAAATAATTTTGACTTTGTGGGCCCCTGAGAGGGTCTTGGGGGACCCCCAGGAGTCTTCAGACCACCCTTTAAGAAACACTGGTCTAAAGTAACAGTTCAAGATATGGCTTTAGCTTATTTTGCTAATATCTTTGAATCAACTCTTGTTCTAAAGGCATATTTTAATCTAATAGTTCTTTTGGTTTTAGGGCAACTTTTATCTGCTTCTGTTTTTCTGTAAAATACCTGTTCATTTATCTTGGTTACCATTCTCTTTAAATACACGTCATGATAATATATTACAGTGAGCGTATCCGGTAATAACTATGAATATCTGTG
The DNA here is from genome assembly GCA_030867105.1 of Liasis olivaceus. NCBI lineage: Eukaryota > Metazoa > Chordata > Lepidosauria > Squamata > Pythonidae > Liasis > Liasis olivaceus. Next base: position 26,144,991 of record CM061359.1, on the reverse strand, counting down.
TCTTCTAGAAAGACTAACCAAGCAAACTGTGTTAGCCATCTAGTCTCTAGCATGATATAAAATTATAATATTATTGAGCACTCCATGGCAATATGGTTCAAAGTAGAAGCCATATGAATTATGTTTTATAGCTGTATTGTCAGTTTCAAAGACAACACCTTTTATATAACTATTTCCTTTCTTTCCAGACTCAGTTTCTGATCCAGGAGTGTGCATCATTGATTACAAAGCCAAACTTCATTTCAACGCTGTCCTATGCTATTGAAAATCCATTGCATTATCAGAAGGTTTGTATTGGCTTCATAAATCCTAATGTCATGTGGAATTATTAAACAAGTCATAATTTGTCGCACTATTCAGCCATTGTTAAAAAATTTATGACTATAACCCAGCATTTCTTGCCCTTCAAGTATTTTAAAGATTGTGAGATGTTGGAATCTTTATATTAGTTTGTGGATATTTTTTGTCCTTTCACCCAAACTCAAGTAGCAATGTGTATTAAAGTAGAAAATCAAACAGTTAAATATAATAATTATATTTAAATATAAAAACTTAGCGAGGAAGATTGTAGCCATTAGAAGGCAGAAGCAGCACATTTTATACAGATTCCAAAAGATGATTTTTAGTTAATCAACACTGTAGGAGGAAAGACGCATTAGTCTATAGTAGCAAAAGATCAGGAGGAGTTGGTAGCACCTTTTTCAGCATTCTTGTATAAAACCTGAAGAACAGAGGGGCCAGTCTGAAATCCTGCAGGATCCCACAAGGGTAACTTTGCAATTGTCTTGAATTCTCTGTGTAATGGGAATCTTAGTGAACAAAATGCTTGGAGCTGTTTGCTGATTCAGTCTTAATTTTCTGTGAGTTAATGTAGTCATAAGAGCCAGTTTGGTGTAGTGGTTAAGGCACTAGTCTGGAAACCAGCAGACCCTGAGTTTTAGTCTCACCTTAGGCGCAAAGCCAGCTGGGAGACCTTGGGCCAATCACTTTCTCTCAGCCCTAGGAAGCAGGGAATGGCAAACCACTTCTGAAAAACCTTGCCAGGAAAACTGCAGGGACTTGTCCAGTCAGTCACCAGGAGTCAATAGTGACTCAAAGGCACCGTCCCCCCCCCCAAATTAAAAAAATGTAGTCATAAGCTTTCAGTCCCAGAAGTACTAAGAGAAAAAATCTCAGTGGCTGGACCTGATAATCTTCATAGGACAACAATATTAGGTATTTTCAAAAGGTGTCTGTATAGTAATACATCAGTGTAAAATTTAAATTTAATATGTATAGGGTAGTTGTTTTGATAAAACCTCAAACTCATCTTGTGTTTGTCAGAGCTATTTTACAAGCACACTCAGCATACAAAGTTAAGTTGTACCACAAGAAAAGGAATCAAAGTTTCTCTGTTCATTACTTCTGTTCCTTCCAATAATTGATGATGAACTTTTGATTTTTTAAAATAAAGGATTGACCAAATGTTGCCAAGTAGAAATAAGCTTCTAATTTTTGAAATGCAGTTGTGGTGTTTTTCAAGAGAGACACTAAAAAGGAAACAAAAGACCAGAACATCTCCTCACCAGCAATCATTGCCCAGATAAGCAGAGGTTAACACCAAGATTAACGCCAGACAAAGAATCAAGCAGTAAACAATACCCTAATCAAGGAACTACCAAGAAGGGGGAAAAAAACCCCAACCAACACTGGCAAGGCAAGCTACTGTATATAAACAGAGCCAACCCCACTCCCTTCTAGCACTGAAGTTGTTACCTAGACCAGTAACAAAATGTCTGCAAGAAAACAACTAAGCTCAGAGAACCCCAAGGACTCCACAGTTCAACCCTGAGCTACGTATATTCTCTTCTATTGGCAAGATGCTTATAGTAATAAAAACAAGAATGTTACGTTGGCTTGGGGAGATGCTGGAAGTCACAGAAGAAATGTGGTTGTCTTGAATCTGAATTATGCTTCTAAGAATCCTGATTTTGTTTTAAGTATTGTATAGAAGTTTGATATTGGGCTGCTTTTCTTGTTTTAATAATTTTTTCTCCCTTCTGTTAAATTGTGCACAACATTCTTGTTTCTTTCAGAGTCTTAAGCCATCACCCCATCTATTCACTCAGCTGAGCAAAGTTATCAAATTAAGCAAGGTTCAAGAGGTGGGCTATCTGTTCTATTCTTACACACTCAGCATCTTGGGGGGGGCAGCATCAGTGTCTTGATGGAATCTTAAAAATGCACCAGCTAATACAGGTAGTCCTCACTTAATGACTACAATTGGGACCAGAATTTAGGTCACTAAGCAATGTGCTCATTAAGTGAATTAATACATGACTGCTTCGCTTAGTGACTGCAATCCTGGCACTCCCAGCTGCTGCTGTTAAGCTAGAATAGTGGGTCATTAAGTGGATGGAGTCCCAGGTAAGGAGCGCAAGGGTACCTGGGGGTGGGGGAGGACCAGCACAGGCCACACGTGAGTTGGGGGGGTGTTGCGGTACGGCGCAAAGCTGCAGCCGCCCCTGGAAGCCTCAGCTGCCCCAGTACAGCCCAGCAGTGCTTACGACTGCAGAGGCGCTGCAACTCCCCCCACCCACCTATCTCTCCCCATCTATGCTCTTTTGACTGCCCTGCACAGCGGCACTCGTTGGCGGCAGCACCAGGGCTGAGGCTGAAGTAGATGCCCAAGGCCTTCAGCAGTCTCAGGCAGCTGCCACCACCCCCAGGCCTCAATTTCACCCCCAGCCTGGCACTGCCATTGATGAGTGCCATATGCAGGGCAGCCAAAAGGGCATAGATGGGGACATAAGCGGGTGGGGGGAGTTTCAATGCCCCTGCAGTCAAAAGTGTGGGCAGGCTGCCAAGCAACTGAATTTCGATCACGTGACCGTGGGGGTGCTGCAAGGGCCGTATCTTTGGACACAAGTTGTAAGTCCATTTTTTCAGCACCGTCAAAATGGCAAATGCTCGCTAAACGAATGGTTGTTAAGCGATGACTACCTGTATGCTTCTGTTAGCCTGTTTGCCTTGGGAAAAGTAGGTAACAGCCACCAGCAGGTCCTCTAGTTTTACCCTTTACTTCCTGACTGGCTCTGATATTTGTTAGCATAGTACTTCAAAATGCCAGAAGCATCACCCTCCAAATCCTGATCCACTGCATGGCAGGATCTATTGGGTATATTGGGTGGGATGCAAAAGTGGGGAATAAAGCAGCATTATTCAGTCTAGTTGCCAACCCCTGGCTTGTTTATTTAGAACCATAAAATGGGAAGGAGAATTAAAGCCAGCAGGTCCGGCCTACTGCTCAGCGCAGGGATTCAGATTAAAATATCCCAGACGGAACACATCCAGTGGAGGGGAGTTCACCACCTTTCTGGTTCCGATATCAAACTGTTCTGATGCACTCTGATTTGATACAAAATTGTTCTTTTTTTGTCTTCTGTGTGATCTCCTTTTAGGAATCTTAGTAGTGCTATCATATCCCCTGGTGTTCTCTTCTTAAGAGTAAACATGCCCAGTTTTGATGGTACTGAATTGTAATATATTAACTTTTAACTTCTCTTTATTTATTTAAAAATAGGTTATTTTTGGCCTTGCTTTGTTGAACTCTTTCAATCCTGATCTACAAGTTTTTGGTAAGATAAATGATAACTGGGTTGGAAGCTTCTTCCTGAATTTTTTACATAGTGGTTTTGTTTGTACAACATGCTTAATCATTACTGTATTTAGCCATTTTCATAGTTCACACAATATATTGAACATACTAAACCACAAAAAATAATTAAAACTAACCCCAACGTGTTGTGTACGTGCAACCATAAGGTATGCAGTACATTTGGAAAGTATTCAGACCCCCTTCACTTTTTTCAATTTTGTTATGTTGCAGCCTGATACTACAATCGTTCAAATTCATTTTTTTCCTCATTAATCTACACTCATTACCCCATAATGACAAAGTGAAAACAGAATTTTTAAAATGTCTGTACATTTATTAAAAAGAAAAAACTGAAATATCTCATGTACTCAAGTATTCAGACCCTTTACTCAGTACTTTGTTGAAGTAGTTTTGGCAGCAATTACAGCCTCGAGTCTTTTTCAGTATGACGCGACAAGCTTTGCACACCTGGATTGGGGGATTTTCTGCCATTCTTTGCAAATCCTCTCAAGCTCAATCAGATTGGATGGGGACTGTCAGTGGACAGCCATTTTCGGGTCTCTCCAGAGATGTTCAATAGGGTTCAAGTCAGGGCTCTGGCTGGGCCACTCTAGGACATTCACAGAGTTGTCCCTAAGCCATTCCTGTGTTCTCCTGGCTGTGTGCTTAGGATCATTGTCATGTTGGAAGGTGAACCTTCAGCCCAGTCTGAGATCCTGAGCACCGTGGAACAGGTTTTCATTGAGGATATCTCTGTCCTTTGCTCCATTCAGCTTTCCCTCAACCCTGACCAGTCTCCCATCCCTGCTGCTGAAAAACCCCCACAGCATGATGCTGCCACCACCATGCTTCACGGTTGGGATGGTATTGGGTAGGTGATGAGCGGTGCCTGGTTTCCTCCAGACATAACATTTACAATTGAGGCCAAACAGTTCAATCTTGGTTTCATCAGACCAGAGAATCTTGTTCCTCACAGTCTGAGAGTCCTTCGGGTGCTTTTTTGCAAACTCCAAGCGGGCTTTCATGCATTTTGCACTGAGGAGAGGCTTCCGTCTAGCCATTCTGCCAGAAAGCCCAGATCGGTGGAGGGCTGCAGTGATGGTTGTCCTTCTGGAACTTTGTCCTGTCTCCACACAGGATCTCTGGAGCTCAGTCAGAGTGACCATCGGGTTCTTGGTCACCTCTCTTACTAAGGCTCTTCTCCCCCGATTGCTCAGTTTGGCCAGGTGACCAGCTCTTGGAAGAGTCCTGGTTGTGCCAAACTTCTTCCATTTGAGAGCTATGGAGGCCACTGTGCTCTTGGGAACCTTCAGTGCAGCAGAAATCTTTTTGTAGCCTTCCCCAGATCTGTGCCTTACAATAATCCTGTCTCTGCGCTCTACAGGCAGTTCCTTTGACCTCATGGCTTTTGCTCTGGTACACTATGCATTGTCAGCTGTGAGGCCTTCTATAGAGAGGTGCATGCCTTTCCAAATCTTGTCCAATCAATTTAATTTACCACAGGTGGACTTCAGTCAAGGTGTAGAAACAGCTCAGCAATTATCAAGAGAAATGGGAGGCAACTGGGCTAAATTTCAAGTGTTGTTGCAAAGGGTCTGAATACTTATGCCAATGTGATATTTCAGTTTTTCCTTTTTAATAAACTTATAGACATTTCTAAAATTCTGTTTTCACTTTGTCATTATGGGGTACTGAGTGTAGATTAATGAGGAAAAAAAATGAATTTAAACGATTGTAGTATCAGGCTGCAACATAACAAAATTGGAAAAAGTGAAGGGGGCCTGAATACTTTCCGAATGCACTGAATAAGTGTCTAGTTGATATCAGACATTTTATCCTTGTATCTGCAGGAAGGGGAACTTATAATTCCCCTTAGAATTTTAGAAATCTGTAGCTCAGACTTGAGTTGCACAAGAAATGTCTCTTCCCAAGGCATGCTAAGATATGAGACTGATTGGGAACCACATACATGCTACTCTGAGCTCCTCATGAGCTTATGAGCTTCTCCCATGAGGTGCAGCTAGAACCCTTTGGAACAAAGTGTTCCCATCCATGTGGATTAAACCTTTTTTAAACATTTCCAGTTTTACCATTCTAGTAGGTGCACCTATAATAATGCTTGTACAAGTAGTCCTCAGTTAACAATGGCAATTGGGACTGGAATTGGCATTGCTAAGTGACACAGTCATAAATTGCAATGTTATGTGGCCACACTGCTCAGCAATAGCAATTCTGGCACTCCCGGTTGCCATACTTAAGGGAATCACTGCAGGTCATTAAGCAAGGACCTTACATGATTGTCATTTGCAACCTCCTGCTGGCTTCCCCATTGACTTTGCTTGTTGGAAGCCAGCAAAGAAAGTTGCAAATGGCAACCACGTGACTGTGAGGATGCTGCAATGGCCAGAACTCCAAGGACCGGTGTGGTTGTTAACCAAGGACTACCTGAAGCCAGTTTTAGGGATAGCCCAAAAGCCATTGACTGGCATGCTAACAATTTCTTCCTCCTCCTTTATAGGGCATCCCTTTGAACTTAATGTCTAAAAAACTTCAGGTGATGTTATGTTCTAAGGCAGGGTCATGCTGAGTGATGCTATGCTATGGAACTTTTTTTATGTTAAACTTACTATGAGATAACCCAAACAATGGCATGTGTTTCTTTTAAATCAAAAGTAGAAACATTTGTGCTTATTCCAGAAGCAATTCTGTTAATTGTTGTCTGTCTTTTTTTTCAAGCTGCTCAGTTTATTAAACAGAAACTTCCTGATCTTCTGCGTTCATATATTGACGCAGACGTCAGTGGAAATCAAGAAGGTGGCTTCCAAGATATTGCAATAGAGGTCTTGCACCTCCTTCTTTCCCATCTTCTTTTTGGGCAGAAGGGAGCCTTTGGGGTTGGACAAGAACAAATTGACGCCTTTCTCAAAACATTGCGCAGAGGTAAGTTATATATGTCGGGTGTCTATTTGAAGCCTACTTCTAGAGGGCCTTGTAGGAAGTAAATTATTTGGACTCCTTTCAAGTCAACTGGGTTATACTGGTTATATCTCTGAAATGGCATTGATTGTGCTTGCTGATGACCTTGGGTGAGTGTGGGGGCTAGTGTATCCATCCTGATCCATCTTGATCTCTCAGTGGCTTTTGATACAATCAATCATGGTATTGTTAGCCCTATAAGGTAGATGAGACTAAGAAAGAAATAGCATATGGGTCTAAAGCTATTTTTATTAAAAAAGCTATAGTAACAGAATCCTGCAAGTCTGAATGTGCTTCCCTTCCTCTGTCTTTTATCTTTATGTGAATTTTATCTTCATGTGAAAGGGGCCTGTCTGAATTGTTTTCATAAACCACTTTCTTGGTTTGGGGTGAAGCCTCATTTATCTGATCACTTCTTTGGCAGTGGATCTTCTCTCTGTCCTTCTAGATTGGCTCAAGGGATTAGGAGTGGGAGACACAGTGCTGAGGTGGTTTTCCTCCTTTTTCCAGGGTCAGTTCCGGGGGTGGGGTGGAGATTGAGCCAGGGTTTCCCAGTGTCTGCAGGCTGTGAGGGTCCGGATGGAGAAGAACAGGCTTCAGTTCGACCCTAACAAAACTGGCTGGCTGTGGGTTTTGAGGCCCCCAAGTCAGAGACTTTCCATCTTTAGCTCTGAATGGGGTTCCCTCCCCCAGACAGAGCTGGGCACAAAATGTGAGTATTCTTGGACTCATGGCTCCTACTCAAAGAGCAGGTGGCGACCATGGCCTTTGCACAGGTTATGAGACATTTTCTCAAATTATATTTCTGCTTTGGGCTCATTTCTTTTATCTAACTGGTGTCTTGGCTGCGGCTCTTCCTTCTGTTCCTCAAGGTTATTCTTACAGCCCATTACAGGTCCTAAGTCCCAAATCTCTTGTAAGAAAAGGAACTCAAAAAAGCCATGAATGCAGAGTTTTGTCCATTTGTGGCATCCTGCAGTGTTCCAGGACAGCAAGTGCATATTAGGAGCTAGTGATAATCCTTCAGATGTGTGTAAGAGGTACTAGCATTGGATTTGATGAAATTTGTGCAGATGCAGGGTGGGAGTTTGGATGATAACTTGTTCCTGATTATTAGTAAGGCAATCAGTAAGAGCTTTCTGAGTGTTTTTCCCTGTCGTACTCATATACTATGAGCAGTACTGAACTTTCTTTTTTATCTCCTGTTCTTAAAATTTCAATCTGTTTTGTTTTAATTTAAGGAATAGAAATGTTCAGTGTAAGATTACTTATTATTCTTCTAATATGAGTAGGAGGAAACATAGCAAAATAGTACCCAAAATGAAAAAAGTCCAGCTTGATTCTTTTTTTCTTTCTTTTATTTAAAATAATTTCTTCCTGGAGAATTGCACACAACGGAAGGTAATCTCTTTAAATTTATTCAGCAAACACAGTAAGGCTTAGAAGCAAAATTCAATTCTCCAAGACCAATATTAATGAGAGGTATGATAAACTAACTACTCAGAATACCAAAATGAAGATATTAAAGAACTGCAGTCATCAGAAATTGTCTTCAGTTCAGAAGTCTCAACAAACAGGATTAACTAAGTTAGAAACCAAATTGGAACTACTCAAATCAGAATTATGTGAAAATAATTTAAAATTCAGAGATCTGTTTGAGGATTTTGGCAAAGAAGAACTGGAAAGAGAACTGGAAATTTTTTTCAAGACATATCTCAATTTGGACAGATGAAACTCTGAAAATTCAAGAAATCTACAGAATACAGGTAGTCCTCACCTAATGACCGTTCATTTAGTGACTATTCAAAGTTATGACTCATGACCAGTGTCCGAAGTTTACAACCGTTGCAGCGCCCCCATCACATGATTGCAATCTGGGCACTTGGCAATCAGCTTGCACTTACTATGGTGGCAGCATCCCGGGGTCCCATGATCTCCATTTGCAACCTTCCCAGCCAGCTTCCGGCAAGCAAAATCAATGGGGAACCGAGTGACTCACTTAACAACTGCATGATTTGCTTAATGACCACCACAAAAAAGGTTGTAAAATCGAGTCTGGTCATGTGATGATTCGCTTAATGACCACTTCACTTAGCGACCTATATTCCAATCCCATTTGTTGTAGTTAAGTGAGGACTACCTGTTAATACTTGAGCAACATGGAGAAAACTGCCATGGGACATGTTTGTCAAGTGTATATATTTTAAGACTACAGAGGCAATACTGGTACTAAAAGGAAGCAAAATTCGCTTAGAACTTGGAGATATAGAGACTTTACCAGATATATTCAGGAAGAGGAGAAATCTAAAAATGTTGACAACTGTTCTTCAGGAGAAAAAAAAATCAGATATACTCCATTTCATCTGGAAGTCTTTATGGATGTGGGTAAAGTTTTTGTGTACTCTGTTGATGATGCTAAGAGAATGCTTTAATCTCTATCTATTACACAATAACGGGGAATAAAGACCAAGTACAGACTGTAGAGAGTAAGCAAGATAACCTTGACAGAAATATGCAGGAGCTGTTACTTAGGCAGAAGGGGCTGAAGGCATTTTTTAATGAGATAACGATGAGATAACGTTCAAACCAGCTCAGGCAGACACCTGATGCAGCACAATCACGCTTACAGGATTCTGTTATAGCCAATCTCGATAAAAGTAGTTTAGTGTTCCTGTGGAGTTGATTTCCTGGTCTGGTCTGCCTACTGGGACTGACACAGACAAACCAAAATTGTCAATCTGTCAATCTTTATTCCACTTCAAGGAATAAAGATTGACAATAGACAAAAATAAAAAACTGGACCTAGCAGTGGGTACTTCTGAATGAATTAATTTAAGAATTATTATGGATCAAATTAAAATAATCTCAACCAATATCAATGGGATCAATAGTCCATTTAAAAGGAAAAAAATATTTTTATGTTAAAAAAGGGAAAACCACATGTTATATGCCTTTCAAGAAATGCATATTAAAAAGGTGTAAGTATGTGGGAATATAAACTTTTTGATCAAAAGTTTGTGGCTTTGGATAGATAGAAAAAAATGGATATATATTATATTTATATATATAAATGGGACTTCAGTCTGCCTTCTCTAGAAATGGGGTCTGAGGTGGCCCAGGAGTTCATGGCCACCATGACAGCCATGGGCCTATCCCAGGTCTTCCAGAACCCAACCTGGGACAGTGCTCACACTCCAGATCTGGTATTCCTGTCAGAGCAGTAGCTATGTGATCTGAAATTGGGGGAGCTCTTGGTGTTTCCCTTGTCATGGTAATGATCTCCATGGGATTCTCTGGTGCCACTATCCACTGCAGGGAAGCTGGACCCATTAGATCAGTCTGCCCCCAGCAACTGGTGGACCTGGATGGGTTTCAGAGGGAGCTGTTAGTCTGCTGCATGATCCATCCAAAGCCTTGGTGGCCACTTGGAATAAGGGGGCAGCCGAGGCGTTGGATTGGATCGCACCCATGTGACCTTTCCCCTCTTTGGGATCCTACAACTCTCCGTGGTTTACAGAGGAGCTGAGGGAGATGAAACGAGAGGAGAGACATGTAGATCATCACTGGTGCTCAACCAAGGACGAACTCAACCAAACAGAGATTAGAGCCACTATTAAGGGTATCTTGTGGCGGTAAGGGCAGTGAAGCAGTGGTACTTCTTCACCCTTATTGCATCTGCAGATTGCTGCCCTGCAGCCCCGTTTCAGGTAACACGAGCCCTCTTGGGTAAAGAGGAACATTTTGCAAGGGTGTGTGGAGGAATTTGCCCAGCATCTGTCAGGCAAAATCAGTCGGATTCGTTCACAGTTGAACAATGGCCTTGTTGCAGGTCCAGAGGAGATGCCTGGGGTGGAGTCTTGCCCGGTTATCTGGGAATGGTTTGAACCTGTTGGACCTGAGGAAGTGGGTAAGGTCCTTAGGACTATGAGCTCACCCACCAACTCTTTAGATCTTTGCCCCTCCTGGCTTGTGAAAGCAACTCGGGGGGTGTCATGTGAGTGTATTCTAGTGATGATTAATTCTTCTTTGAGTGTGGGGGGTCTTCTTTTGCCTCTTAAAGAGGCTTTGGTTTGCCCCCTTCTCAAGCCATTGCTGGACCCCATCATACCGGACAATTTTCGTCCAGTATCTAGCCTCCCCTTTTTGGGGAAGGTGGTTGAGAAGGAGGTTGTGCAACAGCTTCAGAGGGCCTTGGATGAAGCAGATTATCTTTTCAGTCAGGATTCAGACCCAGGTGTGGTATGGAAACCACATTTATCACGTTTTTGGATTATCTGGCGTGAGCGGGATTGGGGTTGTGTGTGCTATTTAACTCCTGATGTTTCCTTATCTGCAGTATGGAATGCTATTAGCTTTTATTAGAGGTTTGTTTATCTCTCTAACATCAAATACTGTAATTTGCAAGTGTGTTAAATGTGGGAGTAAGCTTCCCCCTAACAAATGGATATTCATTGGATCTTTTAAGTTTGATAGAAGGACATTGTCCCTGTTCATGTTCCTAACTGTCAGAAAAGCAAGCCTGTTGTAACAGATTCTGCTATATCAGAGCTCTGTTCTTGGAACAAGCTCTTCAGGTGTCTCGTGTGACTCTAAGATTAAAAGACCAGGCTGTCTGTCAGTGTTGCTTATATTGGTATTGTTTGCTTTGATATTAAATTGTAAATCAGACCACCTACCTGGGACAGTGCTTTGTGGAACAGCATCCCCCTGGAGATCCAGATAGCCCTAACCCTGTTAGCCTTTCGTACGGATTTAAATTATTTATCATTACCATTATTCCTTGGCCTGCCACTCCTGGTTGGGAGATACCACTATATTTGGCTTCCAAAGAGACAGAGACTAAAAAGATATTAGATGGTCCCTATTCTTCACTAGCTAAGGAGGTTCCTTCCCATTGAAATTATTAATTGAACTATTGGAGCTCTCTTGTGCTTTTCCTTTGTTAGCATGTGTCCCAGCTCTACTGCACTACTTTAGAGATTCTTTGTGATGGCCTAATTCCTATCTTGTGACCAAAGATCCTGTTCAGTTCTATTCTCCATCCTGTTACGGTAGTTGGTTGGATTATGATTTTTTTTATCTGGAAGACAATGCTACCATCTTAATTCCAGAACATATATGGATGAATATATTTCTTAAATTCCCCAGGATTAAGCTTATTAAGAGTCCTCTTGATTGTGCTAAGCTAGACCTTTCATTTGTCTAGTAAGCCTGTGATCTGGCATATTTCCTTGTTTACACTTGGCTCTAATGGCTGTTGGCCCTCCTTTTGTTTAATCCCAGTAAGTTTCCTACAGGTTCAAAGAAAGTGCCGCTGGCTTCTTGCCTGTTCCCAAGTTTGTCTGTTTTCATCAAATCTGATTTTGATCCATAATTATGACTCAGATTTGATGTCAGTAAGCTGTATCTGTTCCCCCTCAAGACTAGACTGTTGTTGATTCTGAGGCTGGTATTTCTTTATTAGAAGATAATTATCACTGCAGATAGTCCCTGGGTTAAGAATGCCAGGTTACAGACAACCCATAGTTAAGAACGGAGCCTATTGTAGCTATACAGAACAAATTCTGATAATTATTGGGCTTGAGCACTTGAGGATATATGGCAGTTAATGGAAGTCCAGTTTTTCAGTGTTTGTCTTGATGCTTGTGGAATTATATGCCACCAAGGTGTTTCCTAGAGAAGCTACTTCCATCTCCCCTCTTTTGCAGAGATTGGATAATCTTCACAGATTTATGAGGTGAATCCTACATTCCTAACTAGACTATTCCAGCCAAGTTAGATCATTATGGAAACAGCATAGGAAAGTATTTCTCAAAAAAAATTCATTCTACTCAGGTTGATGAAGAGGAATGGAAATTAGAAGGTATAGGACATGTTATACGGGCAGGTCCCGATTAGTGTGGATAATGAAGCCCACGAAATGGTCATATTATTCAAATTTGCACTAGTCGAAGTGATATTTCTATGGAAAATATGGTAATTGGTTCTAACTTGATGGAAATAGGCAATGAAATTTTTAAAATTTGTATTAATGAAATATTACGGTAAAAAGAATATACTTGTAATTTAAATTTATTGTTCAGAAACTCACAGAGTTGTGATCCCTCCCAGGTAAACCAGACAGGAATTCTACTTTATTGATAGGCTACATTAACAGAATCTTGCAAGTCTGAAAGTACAAATCTCCCGCCGTCCCTATTTACCACCTGATCAGTTAGGGTGGGTTCTTTCAAAGTTTCTTTCTCTGCCTCTTACACAGTTGGGAGCTCCTCCCCTTTTATCAGATCGTTCCCTAGGCAGCATCTCTTCCCCCATCTTCCAAGGTCATTCTCACATTCCATTATAGAGCAGTTATAGAAAGCAAAAGAAAAAGAAAAAAAATTCTAAATATGATTCCTAAAGGTAAGTTTACACTGACAAAAACATCTTTAATTGTCTTTCAAAATATTTTTGTAGAATATTTTGTAGAACAGACTGAACTGTTGTCTCTTTCTTTAAATCTTCATGCATATGCTGGTAGACTCAGAGTGCTTTATCCATAACTCAGTGAATTTGCATGCTTCGATCAAGGTTAGGATCAGTAACCAATTGGTTCAAAATAGGGAAAGGAGTATGACAAGGCTGTATACTGTCACCCTGCTTATTTAACTTATATGCAGAGTACATCATGAGAAATGCCAGGCTGGAAGAATCACAAGCCAGAATTAAGATTGCAGGGAGAATCATCAACAACCTCAGATATGCAGACAATACCACCCTAATGGCAGAAAGTGAAGAACTAAAGAGCCTCTTGATGAGGGTGAAAGAGGAGAGTGCGAAAGCTGGCTTGAAACTCAACATTAAAAAAATTAAGATCATGGCATCTGGACCCATCAATTCCTGGCAAATAGAAGGGATAGAAACGGAAGCAGTAACAGACTTCATTTATTTGGGCTCCAAGATCACCACAGACGGAGACTGCAGCCATGAAATTAAAAGACGCTTGCTCCTTGGGAGGAAAGCTATGGCAAACCTAGACAGCATATTAAAAAGCAGAGACATCACCTTGCCGACAAAGATCCGCATAATCAAAGCTAGGGTTTTTCCAGTAGTAATGTATGGCTGTGAGAGCTGGACCATAAAGAAGGCTGAGCGCTGAAGAATTGATGCCTTTGAACTGTGATGCTGGAGAAGACTCTTAAAAGTCTCCTGGACTGCTAGGAGGTCAAACCAGTCAATCTTAAAGGAAATCAACCCTGACTGCTCAGTGGAAGGATTGATAATGAAGCTCAAGCTCAGATACTTTGGTCACCTAATGCGAAGAGAGGACTCTTTGGAAAAGACCCTGATGCTGGGAAAGATTGATGGCAAAAGGAGAAGGGGACAGCAGAGGATGAGATGGTTAGATAGCATCACTGAAGCAATAAGCATGAAACTGAGCAAACTCAGGCAGTGAAGGACAGGAAGGTCTGGCGTGATATGGTTCATGGGGTCATGAAGAGTCGGACACAACTTAATGACTGAACAATCAACAATCAAAACCCATAGCCATAGCCAATAGTTATCAGGCTTGCTTTGTTAGTACAGGTAGTCCTCGCTTAACACTAGTAAATGGGACTGGGAACTCTGTCACTAAGCGACGCAGTTGTGAAGCATGACACTGACCTATGATGGCGGTTGCAGCCGTTTCAGTTGCTGTTGTTAGGTGAAACCCACATGGCCACGTGATCATCATTTGGAAACTCCTGCCGGCTTCCCCATTGATTTTGCTTGTTGGAAGCCGGCAGTGAAGGTCTCAAATGGCAATCACATGACCACAGGGATGTTGCGATGGCTGCAGCTATGAGGAACAGTCATAAATCCCCTCATTCAGCACCGTCGTAGCTTCAAATAGTTGCTGAATGAGTGGTTGCTGAATAAGGACTATCTGTATCAGTTCTGCTGCAACAAACATATTTGGTCCGTTTGCCTGATGATTCAGATGAAAAATAGTGAAAGAATTTCTGCAAGAAGCCTCGTGTTTAGCTTGACGGCAAACTACTACTGCTGAGAATTGGCCACCTATTCTTCATAATTAATTATTCGATCTGTGCATGTAGAGAACGCACAACACATGGTCCTCAAATTTTGCTAAGTAAACACATCACCAGATTTTGCTTTGAGAGTGACAGCTTGTTCTGTAGCAAGACAGATAATGAGATGAGTCTATGTCCATACACTGTGTAATATGGCCCCACATTCCATTTTTTATATGGAGCAGGAGGATTTACATGCTACCAGACTCCCAACCACTCAAATTGTTAAAAACAAGGGGGGAAAAAACATAGATGGCAGAAATGACAAACCCAGAGGGGAACAAAGAAAAATGGAATGGGGGGTTAGTCACTCTCACCAAAGGCCTGGACCAAGAGCCAGGTCCTTAAAGCCCTTCAAAACACTAATAAGGTAGGGGCTGTTTGAATCTCAAGGGGAACCTCATACCAGAAGAGAGGTACTGCTACAGAGAGGCATGCTTCTGAGGTCTTGGTAGATGGCATTGTTTAATTGAAGGAACCTGGAATGCGCCAACCCTGCATGATACATTTTTCGTGTTCATACTAACCCCTGTTTCTACTTTCCACCAAGTAGGCAGCAATTTATACAGCAACTTCCAATTTCCCAATTTCTTTCACTCAGTAACTACATAGAGCTCCATTTGCAGACAAATGAAGTCTGGATATCATGACAGAAGACTTTTTGGGTGGAAAGATATGCCCTCTCCCCTACCAATCTCACCATTTCAGAATAAAATTCAGAATAAATTTTAAGCAGTGAATATGACAAGTACAACATTTGGACATTCAGATAGTATTTTTTAATACTTCCTTTGACAGAAATAACAGGTTCTAAACATTTGCTGTAGAAGCTAAAAGTCATATCTATTCTTGCTTTTCAATTTTTTCCCATTGTTCCTTGTGGATCTCTTCTACCTCAGAAATGTTTCTTGCATGTACTTCATGTTTAAGATTTCCCCACAGGTTTTCTGTAATATTCATGCCTGGGAACCGTGAAGCCCATTCCAAAACTCTTTTCTTTCTTTCCTGCAAGAACTTCATGATCAGATTGGTATCATGTATTCTTGTACAAGTATCCCTGTATTCCTATAGCAAGTGGAAGATGACTGTATAGGTAGTCCTTGCATAATGACCGTTTAACGATGGTTCAAAGTTATGACAGCCTCAGAAAAAGTGCTTTATGACCTGTACTTGCACTTACGACGTTTCAAACCATTGCATCACCCCCTGCAGTCATGTGATTGTGATTTGTGACCTTTTTTATGATCGTCATTAAGTAAATCACGTCGGTTGTTAAGCAAATCACTTCATTAAGTGATTCCAGCTTCCCCAATGGACGTTTTTTTGCCAGAATTCATTTAATGACCATGTGATTCATTTAATGACCATAGTAAAAATTGTAAACATGACGTAAAACCAGGTCCGGTCATGTGGTGACTTGCTTAATGACTGCCCTGCTTAACAACCAATTTTCCAATCCCTATTGTGGTTGTTAAGCAAGGACTACCTGTAATTACCAAGAGATATAGTAGGGAGTAGCTAATATCTACAGAAACATAAGTCAGAAAGACTTTCCTGTCGAAGTGGAGGGAAATGTCACATGTCACAGGACTCTATTCTAGGCCTTGTGCTATTCCACGTTTTTATGAACAATGAGAGATTAGTTGATATCATCATCAATGGAAAGAACAAGTTAGATGAATTTCAATAGGGATAAATGTGAAGTCCTACATTCCATTAGGAAAATTGTAAAGGTTGAATAAAGGATTAGGAGGGGGACCACACTGGCAGCAGTGCATGTGAATGTATGCCAACGTGTGATGCAGTCGCAGAGAAGTAAGTAAAGGCTTTGGTTGCATCAACAGAAGTATAATGCCAAGATCAAGAGAAGTCATTGTTCCTCTTTATTCTGTGTTGGTGAGACTGTACCTAGAATATTGCATGTAATTCTGGGCACCACATTTAAGGAAGGTCATTGGCAAACTGGTGTGTGTCCAGAGGAAAACAAACCAAGGTGGTCAGGGAATTGGGAGGAAGTTTCTGAGGAGTGGTTGGTGGGGATGAATATGCTTAGCCTGGAGAACAGAAGATTATGGGGAGACATGATAGCTGTCTACAAGCACCAGAAGGGTTGGCATGCAGAAGATGTGACATAATTGAATAGAATTGTTGAAGTTTATTTGCCTGAGAAAGAGGGAGAGAGCAGCCCACCATCCACTTGTATATGTGGCCTCTGGCTCCTGTGTGGAAGAAGGTTGCTGACCCCTGCTTTAGCAATTTCAGAGGTATCTGAAATACCAGTATCTTTAAAAGATGCCATATTTGCAATGAAACCAACAATCTAGTTTTACATGAAATTTAAAAATTGGATGAAGATTAAAATATACAGATAGTCCTTGACTTACAACTGTTCAAAGTTGTGACGGTGCTGAGAAAAGTGGCTGGTCCTTGCACTTATGTCCCTATGGTCATATGATCAAAATTCAGGCACTTGGTAACTGGCATATATTTACAATGGTTGCAGCATTCCAGGGTCACCCAGTTGCCATTTGTGACCTTCCCAGGGGGCTTCCGACAAGCAAAGTCAATGGGGAGCCACATGATTCACTTAACAACCGCATGATTTGCTAAATGACCATGTGATTCACTTAACAACCATGGTGATTTGTTTAACCGCTGCAGAAAATGTTATAAAATCAGGTGCAGACATGTGATGCCTTGCTTAACAACTGCACCGCTTAATGACAAATTTTTCCAGTCCCTATTGTGGTCATAAGTCAAGGCCCACCTTATAATACATGGAATGAGGAACTGGAATATCTAATTTTGGACAACCAACAATTAGTTGTTTAATAACATGATTTAGAATTGAAAACACAGGATAATGGAAGTCTATGATTTTATCTACACATTGTGAAATGCTAAACTTCTTTGCACTCCTAGATTTTCCCCAGGAGCGTTGCCCTGTGGTGCTTGCACCACTCCTATACCCTGAAAAACGGGACATTCTAATGGACAGGATCCTGCCTGATTCTGGAGGGATAGCAAAAACCATGATGGAGAGTTCTCTTGCAGACTTCATGCAGGAAGTTGGCTATGGCTTTTGTACAAGGTATGTGGGTGGGAGATTTCACTGGATTAGAGATTATTCAAAGTATTTTTCAGGTGAATAAAGGAAAGGTTATTTAAATATTGGGACTTATAGCATGGACATTATAGTTGAATGTTGAAACTTGCACAATTTTAGTGTGAAATGTGTATCATTTAATGCTCCTTCTTGAGCATCCATGTGATTGTTCTTTTGCTTAGTAATCTCAGCCTTTGAGCTTTTGAGGAGTGCACCTGGATCTTTCCCAGCCAAGCTGAGAAGCAACTGATTGCTACATTTCAAGTAGTTATTTAACCACTGCCCTGTGCTATCTGAATCTCAGAAGGTTGCTCCAGGTATCTGTCATTCCGAACATTTGAGTGCAAGTTTCATGTTGAAGCCCAGTGTTTACCAAAAAGGAGAGTGCTTGAAATGTTGCTTCAAGCAATATTCCAGAAGCCCCCAAGGGATTGCAGAATGAGGTGTCTCAAGCTCTGCCTGTACTTAACAGACCATGCCTTACCCTGAAGCTGGCAGCTAGTCATGAAGGGTGGGGAGAAGCTTTTATCTCTGGAGATGTAAAGTCTTGAGTAGCTGATACTTTTTGGGAAGGCCCTCTCTTTGGAAAGATATTCAAATTACTCAGTCACTGAGTTATTCATTTATCCAAGTAAAAGGACATAAAGCCATTAAAGTTGAGCAAAATTGCAAACAATTAAAAAGCCTTGTGAGAGCATTCCATAGTTTTTGAGGATTACTAGAGAGAAGGCCTGCTTTTGGTATCTGCCCCTCAGACCTCAGTACATGAGGGCACCTTCATTAACAACTCATAGGCTCAGATGGGAATCTTGAAGGAGAGGCATTCTTTCACATATGGTGGCCAAGAGCCTTTTCATCTAATATAGGTAAGTCAGTTAGTGTTCTCCAGGGCTTGGGCAGGAGAAAGGATTGGATGAACTGAGACTCATTCAAGACTAAGCAGAAACTTTCTGGATGGTTTGTCTTATGACCTTCATCTGGAAGGTTTGAATTTCCTTGTAATTATGAGACTCATAGCTTGAGGATGGGGACATTTAGATTCAGTATGGTTTCTAAAGGAACAAGGAGCCTTGTTAGCTTGGAGAATCTTAATCAGCTTAGATAGATACACCAGCAATGACAGTAATAGACTTGTGACTGGCACTTTGGGATATGACAGCAGAATGGCTGCCAGGCTGTTTTTAGACCCAATTCTAAGTGCTGGTTGTTTAACCTATAAGGCACTAAACAGCTGGGACAAAAATTATCTCAAGGGGCTCTGTAGCTATCTTCCTCAGATATATGGTAAGGAAGCTATAAGGGAATTTGACATGTGAGATGACCTTCTCGGAGTCTTTTATGTGGCTCGTCTACATTGTGGCCTTCTAACATCAAGTACATCAACCTTCTATTTTTAAAGGATTTTAGAACTATTTTTATTTCTGAGATCTTTACATTATTATGCATTTGCTGTTTTTATAAGCCCCAGTTGTTTTCTTAGAGTTACTTTACATGTAAGAAGAGAGTTTCATTAATTGGGCAATTTAATATTTTTAATAAAAAAGCTTTATCTACCTTACATACTTAGTGTGGAAGAATGTCGCAGTATCATCACACAGTTTGGTGTTGGGGAGGTCACAGCTGCCCAGGTTGCCAGAGTTTTGGGAATGATGGCTCGGACACACTCTGGACTGACAGATGGCATTCCATTACAGGTCAGTATCTGAAAGGCACTCTTGCACTGTATGAATTTGCTAGAAGTCAGATTTTTTGCTGGAGAATACACAGCTATTTTGATAGCATATTGTGGACATTCTTACAAGATGGTTGCTGCCAAGTGGCTTTCCTCTTCTCAAAATAACTGTTGCGGTTGACACTGAAAGTCCACACCACACATTTAACGGAAGGCAAACTGGCGAGGTTGCTCCTGCCACTTCTTCTAATCCTTGTACCCAGAGACTGCACCATACTGCCTTTGCCTTTTTTTCTGGGTAGGTGGGCACACCATTTAACAAATCCCTGAACTGTGGTCATCTGTCCCTTTTATTTTCTAAGAACATCTCTAGATCCTCTGTAGAATCCAGGAGTGTCCTTGGAAATAAGGATGGCTCTGGTCTGCCAGGTTCTGTTTTACCTTGTTTAAAATGAAAAGGGATACAGGTAGTCCTCGTTTAGCGACTGTTCACAGTTACGGCAGTGATGAAAAAGTAACTTTACAACCAGTCCTTGCATTTACAACCTTCACAGGTCTGTAAAGCAAAAGAAAGCTGAAGTAAGATCATAAGCACAGTTGCAGTTTCACTTACCGACTGCTTTGCTTAATGACCAAGTTGCCAGTCCCAATTGAGGTCACTAAATGAGGACTACCTGTATTTAAGAAATAGAGTGGGGTAGGGATTTGGTAGATACTAAGGGAAGGGTCCTTGGCTGTGAGACTACATTGGGGGTCCTACTACCCATTCCTCTGCTACCGAGCAAAATAAATGATTTGAACTTCAATTGATTTCAATAGTGAGTAGTGAGCTGACCTTTGCTTTTTTAAGACTGCGCTTTAAAATCCCGTGTGGTTTGTGCTCTTATCTTCCTGATTATTTAAGTCTGTCTTGTAGATATAGCAGCTTGTTGAACCAGGTGCTTAGATTTCATGGCAGCTCCTTTCCCTGGTTTAGCAGTCACTGCTACTGTTCTAGTTGCTGCTGTTAATGTATGATGGTACAGTAGCATGAAACGAAGACTACAAAGATTTTCTGGGCAGAAGGTGGCATAGCGTAGGGACAGAATACAGATCATGGACAGAGTTAGGCTTCCATTAGAAAGTCCAAGTGTACTTCAGCCTAGAAGCAGATTTACTAAAATCTGTGGCAGGATTTGGCAGGATAATAAATATAAAATTGCAAAAAGGAGAAAAAGCTGGTGCCTTTGCTACCAAATTTTGGCATACTTTGAAGGCCACAAAGGGAAGGGAGCTGGGAGGCTGCATCCATCTTGCTCCTGCATGAGTTAAATGTTTTACTTCATCCCCAGAATCCATATACTTCCTAGAAATAGTGCAAATGTGCATCTATGTGTTTAATTTGCAGTCTATCTCTGCCCCTGGAAGTGGAATTTGGAGTGATGGAAGAGATAAAAATGATGGAACGCAGACTCATACATGGAATGTGGAGGTTTTGATTGATGTGCTTAAGGAACTGGTATGTTCATAAAATGGAATCTTGGTAAAAATGTATTTCTGGAATTAAGAACTGCTTATCATTTAATGACTACTGGGGTATTACTTTTGCAGCATAACCTGCATGTTTTCTGTCATGTTAAAAACATATTCTTTGCCATAGGTGCATGGAATTGAAAATATTTATTTCGATCATATACGGATGCATCTAACAGTTTGATTCAGAATATTGATCAAAATACTTTTATAAGCAATCTCTTTGAGTATTAAGAGCAGGCAGTAAAGTTTAATTGAAAACTTAGAGATAAAGCTTTTTTGTTCTAGATTTCCAATGTATTGAGGGCAATCTTAGCTGTCATGTAGGAGTTTGCAGAAAGTGTAGTTTTAATACGAAATACATGGTGTTTTGTCAATCATTTATACAAGGCTTTGAAGGGATTACAGGTCTTATGAAGAAAGGTACTTGTATAACTAAAGTTAAAAATGCTTTTAACGATATAATTTAGTCTAGCCCATATTTTGCCATTTCTCTAGTTGGAGATTTTTTTCTAACCTCCTGGCACCATACCCATCCTCCATGATTTCTCAGTGATCAGAGAAAGGGGCGCCAAGATGATATTCACAAGTTCCCTCAGTCTTGGATGTTTGGTCTGGTCCTGGAGATTTAAACTCAGACCGCCTCTCCCCTATGTCTTCAACCTGTCCCACCCGATCGTACAGAGAGGGCATGCTTCGGACCCCCTCAGTAAAAGAACTCCGTCTAGCGGGGTCCAGAAGGCGGGCCTCTCTGCAGTAGCCCCCGCTCTTTGGAACATTCTGCCCCCAGAGGTGCAATTGGCCCCCTCACTCCTGGCCTTCCATAGGGCCTTGAAGACCTGGCTCTGTCACTTGGCCTGGGGCAGGGAGGGAATATCTCAAGCAGGGGGATGGCTAGCCTCGTAGTGGCCAGCTCTCCACAGCCTGATTTGCCATCTGCTTGGATCTTCCTTTCTTTAGTATTGTTTTAAATTTTGGATGTTTTATGTGTTTTAGATGTATTTATAGTTTTAATGTTTTTTGTAAGTCGCCCAGAGTCCCCTATTGTGGGGGAGATGGGCGGGGGAGAAACCCAATAAAATAAATAAATAAATAAATTTGTGGGAGGCAGGTGCTTTGTAATAATCTTGATGCTTTCCTTGGGTTGCTACTCATGTTAATCTTTTGATCCATTTCAATACACTTCCCCAAAGTAAGGCTCCCTGTTCCTCTCCTACCATTTTCCACAGCCCCCCCCTTATTTTTCCACCTTTGCTTACTGATGTAGGCAACCAAGGACCCCTCTGGCTGCCACTTTTTTAGCTTTCCTTGTTTGTGCTTTAGTCTTTCCGAGTAGGTGATTATACCCATTTTTCATTTCCTCTAGATGTCCCTTTCAACTCTTAGTTCAGCTGAAAGTGCCACCACAATGGTTTCTTAAATTGCCCCCATATTTGTCTCATTGGAATGATGCCTGATTGTCCTCCCAATAGCTCATCTTTTGAGAGGTTCCCAGCATATCTGCACGCCATTTGACCTGAGGACCTTTGTCCATGGTATCCTGGATAGAACTTCTCCAAGCTGGTTAAAATTGGCTCTCCTGAAACTCCTGTTGATGCAGCCTCCCCCATTTCTGAAAGTTCTGTAATATTGTCCAGAAAGACCTTATCCGCCTCTTTTACCTACCTTGGCAGGGTGTAACATCCCCAACCCCACAGTTTCATCCCACAGGTTTCAGTAATGCCTGTTAAAGATGTCTAGTTCTTGCTGTTTGTTCTCCATGCTCTGTACATTTGTATATTCTTGGCTCATGTTTCTCCATGTATTTACATATCCATAGTTTACATACTCCTTCCAAGCCCAGTCCCATTCTCAGTGTTTGGCCTCACACTGTTTTCTGGGCTGTTTTCTCCTTTCCCCATAGGTTTTATTTTAAAACTCTTTGGATCAGATTTGCAAGGTGCCTTTCAAACATATTCTTCCCAGTTTTGTGACATGCAGCCCATCTTTTGCCAGGAGTCTGCTGTCTTGAAAATGCGTCCCATTATCAAAGAATCTAAAGTTTGCAGTATCTACATGATCACTTGTTTGCTTCCAGTATATTTTCTGTTTTCCTGGATCCAGTTTCTTCACTCTCTTGCCCAGCACTATATAGTCGCTTGCAATGTATTTAAGGTTGTGTCTAGCTGAGTCATTTGGATTCTTGTGGATTAGGAGAATGGGATAATTCTCAGTGGATATAAAGAGTCTTGAAATCCTGGGGAGGAACAGATGGTCTGTTCTTTTGACAGACTATCCAGCAAACAGAATGTTGCTTCAGTCCCCCTCAGTAGGGAGATTCTAGTCACTGCCTCCCATTGCTACAGGGCAGAGGTAGGAATCCTTCCCCTTATTTCTTGATTCCCAAGGCTTCTTGTAGCTGCTCTTCATCTAGGAAATCTAAAACATCAGTGGGAAGGCACTGGAATCTATTCGCAAGCTGTCGTGAATAGTTTTTACCTCCATCACTCAGCATCCTCTTCTTGACTTTCTTTTATCTTCTGGGAGGCTTTTTGCTACGTGTGTCCCTGCACAACTGCTTCCTGTGTCCAATCCAAATATTCCTTTCTTTCCCTGATAAGCTGGGAGGTAAACTAGTCACTTCATCTCCTTTGTTTTGGTTGTGTTTTAGGACTAAGAAAACAGTAAATATTACCTTTTCTGTATTTTCTAGAATATATTTATCTGACTGTGCCACTTATTAATCCATAGAAAAAACAGTGGGAAATACTGTACATTAAACTACTACCTGTTTATATCCTGTGCAGAATCCAGCCTTAAACTTCAAGGAAGTAACTTATGAGCTGGACCACCCTGGATTTCAAATTCGTGATAGCAAGGGTCTGCAAATAGTGGTTTATGGAGTCCAGCGAGGATTAGGACTGGAAGTTTTTCCAGTTGACCTTATATACAGACCTTGGAAACATGCAGAAGGCCAGGTAAATATGCAGCTCCCAGGTTTTTTCTCCATCTTCATTTTTTTCCAATGACTATACCACTGTTTATATATGAAATTTACTTATTTGTTAATTCATGAGTCTTCACTTGGAAAGTTAAAGTGTAGTATGATCTAGAGTTTGATCTGATCTTTCAGATGTTAAGCATTGGAATGTATGTATTATTAGGATCTAAAATAAGATGGCAAGGGAGGCAGGACCAAACAAGAATACCAGCAATCACAATGTCTTTGCTGATTGATCTTAACTAAAATTAAATTTAACTTTGAGAGCAAAGAATGGAATATTTGCTTTAGAAGCTTGGCTTTGGGCATATGATATTTTTTCCCTTCTGTAATAATGCAGTGGTACATAGCCAGAGGTGATAAATTAGTCATAGCAGGAGAATGAATCATAGTTTTTAAAATTTTGTTCTGAAAGTGAACAGGAAAAACAAAAATAATCTAAATGCATAAGAGTAGAAACAAAATGTGAAGGAAAAGTTTATGAAGATCCACATGTAATGTGGTTAAAGGCCTGAAATGATTATTCCAATGATGTCATTTTTTGCAGCTCTCATTCATTCAGTATTCCCTCATTAACCCAGAGATCTTCTGTTTTGCTGACTATCCCTGTCATACTGTTGCCACGGATATCTTGAAAGCACCACCTGAGGATGATAATCGTGAAATTGCCACGTGGTAAGCAGCATCGCTTTTCTAAGATGTACTTACTTTTGAAATCAAAAGTGATTATAGTATTTATGGTGAGACCTCTGTGATAAAAATAATTTTTGAGGCACCAAGTGCACACACAAATATGTGAATCAACCAGAGAGGGATAACAAGATTAGCAGAGGGGACTGTTCTAGGCACTGAACGTATTGGCTAGTCTGTAACTAGTTGCATACAAGTTAGGTGTGTAAATTCAATGGATTGTCCCAATTTTTTAAGCTTTGCGATCATAGGATTAAGATAGTAGACTGTAGGGGTTGGGAGTGACTCATGTGACTCTGTAGCCTCTGTTTTTAATTTTTAGCTTTCCTTTTCCAAGCCTTGCATGTTTATTTCCAAGAATTTTCCATTGATAAATGTAGTCAAACACCAATGTAATTCAGAACAATTAAAGGTCATTAAAACACCCATATCAGAAATGTTTCCAGTGTGCACAGTGAATATGGTCTTTCAGGTCCCAGTGATGTAGGGTTTTATATGTGATAACTAGCATGTTGAATTGCATCCAGAAACAGACTAGTAGCTCATGGAGCCGTTTTAAGAAGGAATCCCATATTCTTCATAAGCAGTTGCAGGATCAGTCTGGCTGGAGTATTCTGGACCAGCTGTACACTTTTCAAGAAAACAGTCTCACTTGTGGGACATTACAGGAGTCCAGATGGGATGCAACTAGAAGGTGATGTCCACTGTACAAAGGGTAGTATTCTTGTTGCATGTATAAATGTAGAAGTATTTGATAGTCACATATGAAGCCAAAGTCATGTGAACTTGCTTATATATTTGAGTGTTTTTTCTTTTTTGTTAGGAAGAGCCTAGATTTAATTGAGTCCCTGTTGCGGTTGGCAGAGGTGGGCCAGTATGAACAAGTCAAGCAGCTCTTCAGCTTCCCTATCAAGCACTGTCCAGATATGTTGGTCTTGGCTTTGCTACAGATCAACACTTCTTGGCATACTTTACGGCATGAACTCATCTCCACGCTTATGCCCATTTTCCTTGGCAACCACCCAAATTCTGCTATCATCTTGCATTATGCATGGCATGGACAGGTAAGGATTTGAAAAAGCATTGTTTTGACAGAGGAGGGCAAAACTGGAGATATCCTGCTTTTTCTTTGGCCACTCTGCTTTTTCCACGAAGAATGTTATGGCACTGATTCAATTATGTGGTGTGCCTCAAGCTGTGCTCTGTTATTGTGTGATATGAGATCCTTAAGAGAGACTATCTAGAGCCTTGGAGTTCATTCTAAATAGTCTGATGATTTTCCAGCTCTCTTTCATTTTTGTCAGATCCAGGAGAGCCAGTGTTGAAGTACTGCCTGGAATCTGTTGTGAGATTGTTTGGTATAAAGAAAAGTAGATAAAGGCCTGTTGTTGCTATCTCAGAAAGAGAGAAGATAATTTTTTTTGCAGAGTTTTCTTATCATAGATTCCAACAGGACTATTATATTGATATGGTGTGGCTTAATTCTTGCACTTGCATTTAATTAGTTATCTTAGTAAATGCCTTTATGGAAAGGTAAGATAAATATTTAAGTATTTGGCAAACCTTTAACATCTTCAATCACAAGAACAGCATTTGAAATAAAATGAATTGAATGTCAAAATTGTTGGTCTCAATAATGTTCTTAGTAGGCTTCCCCCAGTGCTTTTTTCTGCAGAGCAAACATGTCTGACAGTATGCTTAAAGTAAGTAAGCAACTGCAGGTAAATAAAGCATAAAAAAGTGGGAGGCGGTTATTGCTGTTTCAACCGAGAGCAGAAGTTTCCTGTGCTTTGCCATCTCTGGTTTTCACTTGACGTTGCCTCCCCCCTCTTACGAAAGAGATCTGACGGGTTTCAGAGTGGTGGATATCCAATGATTTTCATATGTTTCTAGACATGGTTGCCTGCTGGAGTTCCCTTTCTGGCTCCAGGTGAGGGGATGGAATAGAGGAAGGCCATGTTTTTTAGTTAATAGCGCTACTAGTGGCTTGCAGTTAGTGCTCTCAGGCCTGTGAGTTGAAAAATAATGTGGTCATGGGCTCAAATCCATTTAAAACATAGCCAATTCCAGTACCACAGTATTACAGAGGAGCAAGGGATGTGGTCTCTGTCACTAAATTAAACAACTAAATCATTATTGTAATAGACTAACATTTAAATGTTTTCTTAGGGTCAGTCCCCTTCAATTCGTCAGCTCATCATGCATGCTATGGCAGAATGGTACATGAGAGGAGAACAATATGACCAAGCAAAATTATCACGCATTCTAGATGTGGCCCAAGACTTAAAGGTGAGTCTAATTTTATGTATTGATTCTATTTGGGTTGTGATTGCACTGTTAGTATTGGTGCCATACATAAGATTCTGTTGCAGAGAAAAGCTTTTTTTTTTTTTTTGGTGCGTATTCCTTCGAGTCAGCGTTGACTCCTGACAAGATTTTGGAAGTGGTTTGCCACTGCCTGCTTCCTAGGACTGAGAGAGAGTGACTGGCCCAAGGTCACCCAGCTGGCTTCATGCCTAAGGCAGGACTGGAACTCCCCGTCTCCCAGTTTCTAGCCTGGTGCCTTCACCACTGCACCAAACTAGCAAACTGGTTTGTATGCATTACAAAAGTTATGTAACACCTATCGTATTAGATTGTGAGATTTGTTCATCTTGAGGACAGTTAATGCCTGTCTTTAAGTCAGCATGCTGCTGTGTTGCTAAATTAGCGAATCACAGTGGTTCCTTTTTAATAAACCACAGAACATTGCGGATGAGGCTTTTTGGTATTCAGAAACTGTACAAAGATACAAATATGCCTGATATTGTACGTATCATTCATCTTCGTAAACAAACAGTGCTGGAATCTGTTACACTGCATATTGTAACTTACTGAATTTTACTGGGTCATTGTCCGTGTTAAAATGTCAGAGCTAGTGCAGCTTTGGCGGAAAATAATCTATATCCATCCACTTGCTTCAGTCAGTGTTGAGCAAACGCTAGCTGGCTTATTGTTAAAAGTGGCAGTATTTCCTCAAGGTTTCTGAATACAGAATTTCTGCTTTTACAAAGTTTATCTATGTTATTTATTTATTTATTCAATTTCAAACTCATGATTCTGGGCAGTTAACAGTTGTTAAATATTTTTAACAATACTTAGAAACAAGATAAAAACTATGTAATAAAATTATAAAGAACATATATAGCAGCTGAGAAAAAACAACCAACAGCAATTAACACAACCATGATTCAAAACATTTCAGTGTTTTAGGGCGAATTGTGGCAGTGAAAATGAAAATCCTTGCGAGGCTCAATTTTCTATTTCAGTGCCTTCCAGTGGAAATTCCAGAACACATTTTAAGATATTGGTGGGAAAAAAAAAAGCTTCTGCTTTCATGCAAAAAAATTGAGAATAAATAAATAAAATAAAAGGATTTTATATAGACCTCAAAACAGGGAGGCAGGGGCACACTGAGTTTGATAATATATTATCGAGCAGCATGGGTAGGGCATATTTATTTGTTTGTTTGTTTGTTTGGGTGACTCTGGGCGGCTCACAATTAAAGTAAAACCCACAAACAATTAAAAAATAACCCACATTAATTAATAAAAATTAATTGATTAAAAAGTCAAGCTATAAAAACAAACACTATACATAAAAACTAAAAACATTCAAGATGACGGGGGAGTAAAATCAGTTACCCCACGAGCCACTTCAACTGGTGTGAGCCCCCATCCGGCCTCCAGGCCATCTGATTCCATTCATTATGGAAGACTCTTTTAAACAATGGATCCAAATTTAAACTATATTAGGGCCAAATAATTTTATAAATCGATGGTTTTTCATCCCAAACGCTTTTCTATAATAAATAAGATTGAAAATGTTTTCACTAAAACAGTGCTTCATATTTGGAAGAGTAAATACTTAGCTTTGATAAAGGATACTCTCCTTTAACTCCTTTAATGATTGTTTGATTGATTGATTGATATAGGATAATCACTATGGTCTTACTAAAATGAAACTTTTGAGAGAATACAATCTTTACAGATAAAAATATTTCCACAACAATAGGGAACCTCTGAATAAAGGTCAGATAGAGCAACAAATGGTGATAGGTTACCATGGTTCTTCTGGTATCATCACAAATCTCTTTTGGACAATAGGAATGTTAGAGCTTCAGCAATTCGGCCTTATACAAATTTTGAGATTTTTACACTCAACTACCTAGAATAACCAAAAGGAATGATCTCAAAAATTTATAGTTATTATTGCAGATTATAACCTTATATTTTTGATCTCAAAAATTTATAGGTTATTATTAATAGGAGATTCCCCCCCCCCCCCCCCCATTGTTTAAAAGAAGCTTGGGATACTGATCTTGGTAACTCTATACAGGAGACAAATTGGCAGGAATTATGGAAATCAGGTGGATTCACCTCATCTTTAATAAAAGAACCGCAGTGGAACATTATGCATCGCTGGCACTTGACTCCAGTTAAACGGGCACCTATATATCAGAATTATTCTTCTAAATGTTAAAAAAAGAGGACCTTTTGTGGTGTGTCATGCAATAATGCTATGCCCTTTTAGCGTAAATTTTTTGGGGAGATAAGTACCATTACTAAACAAAGAATTGAATGCTCCCCAGAGTTAAGTTTACTGCATTTATTTACAGGATTGAATCTCAAGCTTAAAAATAAGGAACTTTTATTATCTATTTAATTTTAGCAGCTAAAATAACAATTGCCCAACGTTGTAAGACTCTAGATAACATAACAATTGAGATGTGGGTTAACAAAGCCTCTTCAATTGCTACATTAGAAAAATTCACAGCCAAAGTTAAAATAATGAAGCATCAGAGCAGGAACCACAGTCCTGTCAAATTTGGATGGATTTTATAGTTTATCTCAATAGCAATAGACTATAATAAGGTAATATTTTATATACATGATACATCTATACATGTACAGTACCTGTCTCTTTACTTGCCTTTTAGTAGAATTTTTGAATTTTCTGTACCTTTTTTCTCTGTGCATCTTGGTTCTATGTTATCTAGTTACTTGATAATATTTGTTAATCGTAGCTTTTGTATGTGTGTGTGTACACATACAAAAACACACACGCACACACAGAGGACAAGAGTAACAAAAACATAAAAGGAAATAAACATGCAAACATCTTCAGGGGAATGATGTTTCAGAGGGCAGGTGCCACAACAGAAAAGGTCTCATCCTGGTCCTACCTCCCTGGTCGATTGGGTCCAGAGCATGCCCCTCCTGCCAGATCTAACAGGATGGGTAAATACAGCTGGGGAGAGACAGTCCTGCAAGTAACCCTGTCCCAAGTTTGTACAAGAGCATTTAGATAGCCCTAATGTAATGGATTGAGGCTGTGCTTGACGATTGAACAAGCTACATCAGTCCTCAGATAACTAATAGTTTGTGAAATAGTACTTACAAACTACTAGGTTTTGTTCTTCAAGTCTTTCAGTATATTCCTATGCTTATTGGGAGCTCCATCCAGTTATCAAAATACCTGCAGCTCCTGGTTGAAGGTGAAGTAGTTGTAAGTATGAACTAGAAAGGTGTAGTCACCAGCTATTGTGCTGAAGAGGAGGATTGTTTCAGACCAAGATTCAGGCCAAGGAGAATGAATGAATGAATGAATGAATGAATGAATGAATGAATGAATGAATGAATGAATGAATGAATTTATTCATACATACATACATACATACATCACATTTATATAGCTGCCCATCTCACACAAAGCGACTCTGGGCAGTGTACAACAATTAAAATAAAATAACAAGTGAATAAAAACAGGCATTATAAAAACATTAAAAGTTATTATTAGAATAAAAACATAATCATGCATTTTAAAAATAGATTTTAAAATATACAAACCCCACAGAGAGAGCAGAATATCAATTACAGTGGAGCCATCTAAGAATGTCTCTGGTTCCCAAGGACCCCCAGGCCTGACAGCACGAGGTCTTGAGGGACTTCCTAAATGACAGCAGGGAAGGGGCGAGCCTAACTTCAGGGGGGAGAATGTTCCGCAAGGAGGGAGCCATGGCAGAGAAGGCCCACCTCCTGGGACCCACCAAATGCAAGTCCCTGGCCAGTGGAATGCATAGCATTCCTTCCCTGCCGAATCTAATGGGATGGGCTAATGTGATCAGGGAGCGGCGGTCTCTCAGATAACCTGGCCCTGAAATTAGGAGGAGGAATAGTTTTCTGCTTCTGAGCTCCTTTCCATCCTTAACAGGCACACCTTTCCCGTGGCCATTCACTTCTCTCCCACATACCCCACCTTCACCCTGCTAATTCTTAATAACATTTTGTGTTATTTCCACCACAAATGCTATGTGGTAGGAATTAATCTTCATGGCCACTATGGGGAGGGTAGCATAGTAAGAGAAGTTGAACTTGCCATGTGGACTAGCAGCTTTCTTTTTCTTCAGGCGTTGTCTATGCTGCTGAATGGTACTCCATTTGCCTTTGTTATTGACCTTGCTGCCCTTGCCTCTCGGCGGGAATACCTCAAACTAGACAAATGGCTCACAGATAAAATTCGGGAGCATGGGGTAAGTAGGATTTTCTTAATTCATTTTGCAAGTTGTTTTCTGATGAAAACAGTTGCTTTGTTTAAAATGTGCATGTGTGTATATTAAAAAGTATGCACTTAAATGTGTTGAGCTTTAAGTGACCCAATGCTTATCTATACATTTATTATTGTGCTTTAATTTATTATACTATACACAACCCATACAGATTTGTCCTTCCCCTCCCTAGGAGCCCTTCATCCAAGCTTGTATGACTTTCTTGAAGAGAAGATGTCCATCTATCTTGGGCGGTCTTGCTCCAGAGAAAGACCAGCCCAAAAGTGCTCAACTTCCACCAGAGACACTAGCGACAATGCTGGCTTGCCTTCAGGCTTGTGCTGGGTAAGCAAATCATGATCTTCTATAAAATGATGTTTGTTAAAGGCCTAGAGCTGAGGAGGGGAGCTTCAAAGTGAGAGATTCTGTGGCTCAGCCACAGACTCAGTTGGTCAGTGAGGTTGATGTAAGAACTTGATGAACAAATAGCAAGTTGGAAAAATGTATGAATTCTAAATATAGAACATCTATGCACAATCCTCATCTTTTTTATATGCAAAACTGATTATTTGTCTTAAATCAATAAAATGTTTTTTCTTCTATTTATATATCCCATATTGGGTCTAGGTCAAAACTGAATCAAACTTGATTCCTGGGTAATTTTCTTGGCAGCCATATGGAAGCAGTTTACCTCTGCTTTCTTCCGGGATACTTTCTGACTTCCCAGTCTAGCCTACAGCCTGGGGTTTCCTGGTGGACTTCCATCAAGTACTAATCAGGTGTAACCTTGCTTAGCATGAGATTATTTCACTCAGTGTAAAACTGGGGCATTCTTAGTTGAAGTGGATTGAACTGTCTGTGTGCCCCCTTCTCAAGAGGCCATCTTTGGACCCCAATGTGTTAGACAACTTTCATCCAGTCTCCAAACTTCCTTTTTAGGGAAGATTGTTGAGAGGGTGGTTGGCACTTAGTCACAGAGAGCCCTGGATGAAGTGGATTTTCTGGACCCTTTTCAGTCTGGGTTCAGGCTAGTGTACAGTACTGAGATGGCATTGGTTGCACTTGCAGATGACCTTTGGAAGACTTGGTGTTATGGTATGTGAGAAAGACCTTGAGGGACAGGGCAAAGAGATGCTGCCTAGAGAACGGTCAGATAAGAGAGGGCATATCCTGCAGCTGCATAATGGGTGGAGCAAGAAGCTCAGAAGGTGTCAGGTTCAGCCCAAAGAACTCCAAGAGACAATGCAAATACAGTTCTGTTGCGTTTATTAGCTTCAACCTCAAGACAGAAATCTCACCAGACTGAACCTTAGTTCCCAAGCCAGCCAGCCACAACACCGTGAATTCCTAAGGGAGGTGCCAGCCTCATCTTCTTGAACTTCCCACGCTCCTGTTGGGGGCTAAGAACACGCTTATCTCCCTGAGCCTGGCCTTCATAAGTCCATTCCATCACAGAAGGGACCCTCCTTAGGCTGTAAAGACGACAGCAGGAGATTTGTACTTTCAGACTTGCAGATTCTGTTAATGTAGCCTTACAATGAAGTAGAATTAGCTCATCTGGTCATGTTTCCTGTCTGGCCTATCTGGTAAGTCTTACCAAAGACTGACGCTTGGACTCTGATCATGGCACTCCTGGATTTCTTAGCAGCTTTCGATACCATCAACCATGGTGTCCTTTTGGACTGGCTTCAGGGGCTAGGATGGGGAGGTACTATTTTGTGGTGGTTCTCGTTTCTCGACAACCGGTTCCATGCAGGGTGCCTCAGGGGTCACGTCTCCCACGTCTCCTCTTTAACATCTACATGAAACCGCTGGGCAAGGTCATTCAATGGCACAAGGTGCAGTATCATCAGTATGTTGATGATGCCCAGTTATACATCTCCTGGCCAGGCAGGTGATGCTGTTTTGGGGATGACTGAGTGCTTGGAGGCTGTAAGGGTCTGGATGGGGAGGAACTGTGTTCCTTGCCTTGTTCACCTCCCACTTGGATTACTGCAGTGTGCTCTATATGGGGCTGTCCTTGAAGACCACCCAGAAGCTACATTGGTCCAGAATGCAGCAGCACATGCAGTGTTAAGTGCCCCTATGTTCGCCCATATTACATCCCTGTTGCGTGAGCTGCAGTGGCTCCCAGTTTCCTTCCGGGTGCAATTCAAGGTGCTGGTTATCACCTTTAAAGCCCTACATGGCATAGACCAGGCTATTTGTGGGACTCCCCCCCCGAGGGTATCTGCCCATCCCACTAGACCAGGTAGGGTGGGCACACTACAGGTCCCTTCCCTGAAATAGTGCCCTCTAGTGGGACCTTGGAAGCCTGCGTTTTCTGTGGCTGCCCCTACTTTGAGGAACACCCTCCCCCTGGCAATCCAGAAAGCTCCCACCCTTTTAGCCTTTTGGAAGGCCATCAAGACCTGGCTTTTCACGCAGGCACTGGGGTAGTGTTGGGAGCCTGTGGATGTTTGTTGGGGGATCCTGGGAGGGTGACTGAGGCACCAGGTTTTTAGGCTTGGTTTTATGGTTTCATGATTTTGTAGTTTTGTTGTTGTTGGGAGCCGCCAAGAGTTGCGCCCTAAGATGGGCAGCCATACAAATCTGAAAGAAAAGAAAAGAAAGACTACCAGTACTATCATGCACTTCCTAGGTACATGCACGATCAACATCTCAGTCCCTGAATGCCCGCCTCTTCTGTCTGTTTATTTGGGAATTAGTTCCAGATGGGGAGAGGACCCAGCAGGTGGTCACTGGGGGAAAATTTGTTAGAATATGTTGAATTGTTTGTCCCTGAGTTATTGAGAAAAGGATATCTAAGCTCAAGCAAGCCAGTTCTAAGATGGGGGATTTGGTAGCTCTTCCATCCAGTAGGGCTTATAGCTAGGACCAAACACAGCTCTTTGGAAAGCACTAGAACAAACTGAATTGCTGTTAACTGTAAGTAAAATCTTGTTTCTCCTTTAGAAGCATATCGCAAGAGCTCTCAGAAACTATTCTCACCATGGTAGCCAACTGCAGCAATGTGGTGAACAAAGCCAGACAGCCACCACCTGGTGTGATGCCCAAAGGTCGTCCCCCCAGTGCTAGTAGTCTGGATGCCATCTCCCCTGTGCAGGTAGGTAGAAAATGTGAGAAAGAGCAGGTAGTAGTTCTTTTGCCCACTGGTTTTTTGTGTATATAATCCAGTTTATTTCAAAAGGAGTTACAGGGAGTCCCCAGTTTAAGAATGAATTCCATTCCCAAGGTCTGTCCTTAAGTCAAATCTGTATGTAAGCTGGAACAGTATTATTGTATAATACTGTATAAGTAGTATTGTGTAATTAACTCGAATTATTGTGTATTTAACTCAAATTTTGCTACAGTAGGCTCCGTTCTTAATTATGGGTCGTCCATAAACCAGGCGTTCTTAACTGGGGACTCCCTGTAATCCTATCTTCTTTACATGGTGAATGTTACCTTGCAGGTTAAGCACTACCTTTGAACCTGATTGGCCTCTTACAGCTTCTCAGGCCAAGCAACAGTGCTAGACTGTAAGGGCTTGTTATGATGGGCCTCTTCAGCTCTCAGCTGAGCTGCCCTCTTAAAAAGCAAGAAACATCTCCAGCACTGTGCTCAGAGGTAGACTGGTGTGCCCTGTCATTGTTTATTTTCTAAATCCTATATTTGGCTCTATTCTGTTGATTAAAAGAAAAAAAAATGAATGAAAGGAAAGTGTGTGAGCGTAACTAAAAAAGAAACTTATCTGCAGTAAGGCCATGCTGAACTACTGAACAGTATTGTAGTCAGTGGGAAGATAATTGTCCTGCATGTTCAATTATAATCTAGAAGAGCCATCAGCAGAATTCTGCAGAAGCATCTCTTTTTGATAGGTAAAGTGACATCACCCTTACCTATTGTGCTGATATATACAGGGGCTGTATCGAACTCATTCCATTCTACCAACTTCTTTACCTACATACTCTTTCAAATCCAAGAAGTCCACTTTCGCTTTTGGCATCATCCATCTCGATACCTTTGCTGCGTGCATTTCTCCTTTTAGCCTTTCTGATTAGCTCTGCTTATTGTGTCTTTTGTATTCGCAGAGGATAAGGCTACCTATGCTTTCAGTTATGAAGGCCATATGTTATCTGATTTCCAGTATTGTAGGCAAAACACCAGTTGTTTCTTGAGCTTTTCAGGGCAGATGGTTAGCATTTTGGGAACAAAAAGCTGCTCCAGATGGGCTTTTGGATCTGATCTTCATGATTCTTCATACATTAGTAGGAATAGACCCATCATCTTAGGATTTGATCTAAAGTGTTTCTGATTTTGCATGTGTGATCTAAATAAAGATGATAAACCCTAACCCTAACCATTTGATATAAATACAAAAACAAATGTTTCCTTTTCCTTTATATTTTATTCTTGTTGTCAGATTGATCCACTTGCTGCTGGGATGGCATCTCTCAGTTTAGGTGGTCCGACCGTACCTCATACCCAGAGTGTGCCTGGGTTTCCTCCAAACTTGAGTTCTGCTTTTAGTACTCCTCAGTCACCAGCAAAAGCATTTCCACCACTTTCCGCACAAAACCAGAACACACCTTTTAGCGGGATTGGTGGACTCTCTTCGCAGCTTCCAGGTACAATTGTATTGAAGAAGCTAGTGCTCATTAGGGAAATAGTCCTGGTAGTTATCATGCTGACCCTGCTTCTGGGACCAAACATTAAATACTATGCCTTGCTCCTCTTCTCATATAAGGGGAAACTATTTTTGTTACATTTTCTTTTCTGTATCCCAAAAACTCAACACATATCCCTCTATTCCTAAGAATCAGTTCTTTGTCAAGTGATATTGCTTCCTATTCCGAAAGCCCAAATTTTCTGAGCTTGCAGATGAAAGGAAAAAAGAAAGTTAGGATTTTAAATAATGCATGTCTGAATACATGCAAAATAGAGGAAGCTGTTTCAGTATAGCAAGTGCTGTTTAGCATGTATTTGAGTACAAAATTATCTCTGTCATTGACCTCTGCAGTGCCCTTTATATTTTCAGGGTGGTGGAATCCTTGGGCCCCTATAATTTGAACACTATCATTGGCCTTTTTCAAGATGAGGATAACTATACTGTTCCAAAGTCAGAGTTGCAGTTGTAAAGGGGATAATTATTTTGTTCTTTTCAGTAGGTGGTCTTACAACAGGTAGTCTCGGTATCGGAACTGGGGCCCTTGGCCTCCCTGCAGTGAACAACGATCCGTTCGTGCCAAGAAAACTGAACACATCAGGACTGAACCAGCCTACATTCCAGCAGAGTAAGGTGAAACCTTGTAAGTGGTAATGTTGTTTGCTCAAGGCTGGTCAGTCTGCAGCTTTTGCTTGTTCAGGATGCAGTGGGTTGATGGTGCTGTCCAGATTCAGAATAAAGAAGTAGCGACTGTGGCAGGTGCAGAGCTTTGGACACCCTCTCAGTCAGTACTCTGCCACACTTCCTCTGGAAGAAATTACACCTTCCAAATGTTTCCTGTAGCCCACCAAGAGTCTTTCTGTTCTTGCTTTTGGATTTTCCCTCCCACTCTTCCTTAAGGAACTGTTCTAGCTCAAAAATAACCTTAGGTCTCCTTGAATGTACAGCATGTTTGAGATCTTCCCACAGGTGTTCAGTAATATTGTCTGGGACTCTAGAGGCCATTCCAAAATGTGTATCTTTCTTTTGTGTAAGTACTTTGTGGCTAATTTGGAGGTATATGTTGGATTGTGGTCTTATTGAAATTTCCAATCTTTTTTCAGCTTCACTTTCTTCTAGGATACATTAATATTTAGTTGAATCATCCTTTCTTCCACCTGCCCAAGTTTTTCTGTGTACTGGTTGCTATGCAACCCCAAAGCATAACAGAGCCACTGCTGTACTTAACACTGACAAGGTACCAGTTTCTTCAAATGTGTGTAGGTGCCTTCAAGTCTGTGTTGACTCCTGGCGACTTACTGGACATGTCCCTGGCAAGGTTTTTCGGAAGTGGTTTGCCATTGCCTGCTTCCTAGAGCTGAGAGAAAGTGACTGGCCCAAGGTCACCCACTCACCGTCTCCCATTTTCTAGCCTGCTGCCTTCACCACTACACCATACTGGCTCTCTTCTTCAAATACTTCAACTTTTTTTCTTTGAATGTATCCTTTGTGGCTGTGGCTGAACGGTTCAATTTTTGTTCTGTTAGTTTCAGGCTTTTATATATTTTAGACAGTGGTTCTATTGTATAAGCAACATTCTCCTGTGAGCCTGAGGGAACCTACTTCACTGTCAGCTAAACTTTTCAGCTGATTGTTGGGGTGCTGCCTTGCCGATCTGAGCAGTCTTCAGGCAGTTCTAACACATTTTTTTCTTGAACTTCAAGCTAATGTCCCACAGTTAAGAAAACTGAAGGATATTTCAGCAAGCAACAGTCTAAAACATACTTCCAAATCAGTGGTGTGTAATACAGGAATGAAGGATAAAGGTTTTGGAAATGCCTCTGCAGTCCCCAGATTTGAATATTATTGAAAATCGGTGGGAAGATCTTGTACATGTAAGGAGACCTAAGGATATTTCTGAGCTAGAACAATTCCACAAGGAAGTGATGGGGGGGCGGGATTCATAGCAAGAATAGAAGGACTCCTGAGTGGCTATAGGAAACATTAGAAGGCTGGTTAAAGTTTAAACTTTGTGGAGGTTTGGTCAGTTGCTGTTCATTAAGATTCACTAAAGCATACACTTTGGCCAGGATGCCTGACTTTTGCCTGCAACTGTACGTTGTTTATTTTCTACACTTACATAAGAAGCAAGCTTCTTGGTTTCATTTCTTCTTCGTTCTCTGATATTCCTGAATTTGACCTTTCTCTGTCATTTAAGCGATTTGTGCTTTTTACATATCTATTTATTGAGCTGCATCCAGCCATAATGTAGCTGCATTCATTGTTCTTCTATGGGAAGATAACCCTTTAGAAAATCTCCTATCTGACATGCACCTGTCAGTGTGGTTTCCTGTGTCCTTTGAAGCCTTCAGTCGTGTTGACCAAGAAATCCTTTGATTGTTTGCTGCTTGCTTCTAAGTGATTTTCTTACTAGAAACCCTGTTTGTGGGCACTTACTCTTTCACAAGAATTAAGTTGTGTCCTACTTTATATTTCCTGCCAAAGGTTGTCTTCATTGTGCTCTCAGCCTCTGCCCAAATCTCTTGTCTGACTTGGAGCGTCCTCATCACATGGGAGACATTTACATGCTAATCTGCTTTTTGGATAACATGACCATCTTTCAGTGGGGCCTCTGCCTATAGGTGTGCTGGGTCTCAATTATTTCCCTGATTGGTAGAGGCTGTTGAAATACTGTAAGATGGCTTCTGTTACCTTGGCACCATAAATTAAATGCATTTTCATGTTCTTAATTTGTATGTGCCTTTTTCCAACAGCTGATTTATCTCAGGTATGGCCAGAGGCTAATCAGCACTTTAGCAAAGAGATTGATGATGAAGCCAACAGCTATTTTCAGCGTATTTATAATCACCCACCCCACCCCACCATGTCTGTAGATGAGGTGAGTTTGGAGAACCTGTATAGCAAATGCTTTTGTTTCAAGTATTATCAAACTCTTGGGGTAGGAGATGCTTGCAATGGTACTTTCTGCTGGGTTGCAAATTACTGAAAATTGAAAGTTTCAGAATGCACTTCTCTACAATTACAGACAATTTTTATGCTTCTAATATATCCTGCATGCAAAACGTAACTGCTACAGGTAGTCCTCACCTACCAACCACTCATTCAGCAATTGTTCGAACTTAAAACAGCACTGAAAAACTAGACTTATGACTGGTCCTTGAAGTTGCAACTGTTGCAATGTCCCCATGGTCATGTGATTGCAATTCGGGCATTTGGCAACCAGCGTGCATTTACAGTGGTCACAGCGTCCTGCAGTCATGTGATCACTATTTGTGACCTTCACAGCCAGCTTCCCACAAGCAAAGTCAATGGGGAAGCTGGCAGGAAATCGCAAGTTGTGGTCATGTGACATCACGCTTAATGACCTGCCATGATTCACTTAACAACTATAGATGTGACTGACGTAAATCAGCGTGGTAACCTGACACTGTGCTTAATGGCCACGCTACTTAACAACAGTTGCTGGTCCCAACTGCGGTTGGTAAGTGAGGACTACCTGTATTTTAAAAGTTAATCCCATTAGTAAATCTCATTGCTGACATATTTTGTTAAGTGTGCCTTATTATATGCCAGATAATAAGTTCTAACAACTAAACCCACACTGGTATTTTTTAAAAGAATTCAGTCTTCAACTGAATCCAGTTGTAAGGAAAAAAATCTTGTCTGGGAGAATATTTCCTCCTTTGCAGGTCTCATACTCCACTTAAGGCAGAATTTTGCCATCTATAAATGGCAGGGTGATCTTAAAGTGTGAATTGGATCGTTTCACAGTCCCTTTAAAATGCACTAGTTTCGTGCTTAGTGAGTATTAAGAAACGTAATTGAATCTGTGGTGTATCACAGCAGGTGATCACTGACCAGCTTTGTCTTGAAAAAACAAAGCTGGTCAGACCTGAATTTTTACTGAATATTCCATGGAGTCACCAGGAGTCAAGGTGAACTTGAGTGAGGTCTGACCTTTTCTTCCTTAAAAAACTTGAAATAATGACTTTAAACATTTTATGAAATCTAGCCCAGCAAATGAAAGTTATATTTGCCATCTTGTCTATAAAGAGTTCCATTTGACTTCTATTTAAAAAAAAAGTTTGAGACCATATCTAGCCAAACTTTGGCTGGATTTCTCAAAAAACTTTATATTTTATGCAGAGCTGCGCACAACTGAGTTTTCTTTATAACATTCTGATTTCGTTACAGGTATTAGAAATGCTACAGAGATTTAAGGACTCTAACATTAAACGGGAGCGAGAAGTATTTAACTGTATGCTGAGGAATTTGTTTGAAGAATACCGCTTTTTCCCCCAATATCCTGATAAGGAGCTCCACATAACGGCCTGCCTCTTTGGTGGGATAATTGAGAAGGGATTGGTGACCTATATGGCCCTGGGCCTGGCCCTGCGCTATGTGCTTGAAGCCTTACGCAAGCCTTTTACATCCAAAATGTACTATTTTGGAATTGCTGCACTAGATAGATTTAAAAATAGGTGGGTGTCTCTTAATTCTTTGTTAACTTCTTTCAGAAATGCTTGAGGGAATCTTTAAATACATGTGCCCTTTTAACAATATATTTAGATTTACAAAATCAATGGTATATTGTTTATTCAAAATAAATGGCATATTGCAGTTCTTAGATGAATTCTACAATAAATATATACATTAAATAGACATTTAGATTAATAAAAGGATTGTGTGTTTTAGAATAAAGGAAATATTGCTAATATGGATATAGGTACAGGATTTAGGATTGAAGATCCTGGCTAAGATTATGGCTAAAGATATTTATCTATTTTACATATGCTGCTCACTTCCTAATGCCTTTGAGTGGTTGAATTATAGAGTATACTGATATATACAGTACAGTACCTTTGGACATAAAAAGGGACAGCAGAGTGTATAACAAAGAACACTGTAGCCAACGTATGTCTGATTGGCATCACTACCAGGACCTCTTTCCTCACGAAATACCTTGAAATGAATTTTGCTCAGTACTTCTCATCCATGCAGGATGACTTTCCTGAGCTGCTTTCATCTATTTTGTAAAACAGTTTTCAGAACTCTCTAGAAATAACTAGTAAGCCACCCTCAGTGAACTAGTTTTTAGTAAATTTTCCTTTCTTTCCAAATCAGATGAATCTTTGCTAATCCATTGCACTTGCTCTTTCTTCATGTCCCCTTATGTCCCCATGTCAGGTTCAGCCCAAGAAACTCCACAGGATGTTTCCTGTGGAATTGCTCAGTTACTTTATTAGCTTACACCTGCTAGACAGAATCTCGCCAGACTAACTCTAACTCCCATAGTCTGCAACTAAACACTGCAAATTCCTTAGGGTGGTGCCAGTCTCATCCTGTTTGCTTTCACACGCTCAGGCTGCGGGCTGAGGAGATGCTTGAAATTTTTCTCCACATGACCTTGGATCTCCTCCCCCAAGTCCTCCATCACACCATAGCTGTAGCTGCTTTTGCCTCCTGTTTCCTCCTCTCCCAAGATTTGGTGGGAACAGCAGATCAGGCTAGCTGCATTCTCACCTAGGAAATCTTGCTCATAGTGAAAGAACATTTATAATTTTTGTTTTATATTATTTTGAAAGATTTATATAGCTGCCAATATTGTAACAACAACCCTGGGCGGTGCATAAAACAATATAAACAACCTCCCCCAAACAATCAGAATAAAAATCAATAAAAATTCATAAAACTCTATAAAAACTTGTGGCATTCCAGGGCAGCACTCTCCCATACATCCCTACACCATCTTACTGGGCTCAGGCCACATTCTACCCCCAATGCTTGTGGGTAAAGCCAGCACTTCAAGGCCGCCTGGAAGGCAAGGAGGGTGGGGGCCTGCTGATCTCAGCGGGGGGGAGGTGTTCTGCTGCAGAAAAGGAACACTTCCTAGGTTCTGATAGAGGGCAGCATTTGAGGGAAAGGGCCTGGAGCACACCCACCCTATCTGACCTGGTGGGATGGGCTGATACCCTCAGGGACCTTGAATTGCACCCAGAAAGAAACTGGAAGCCAGTGTAGCTGACACAGCAGTGGTGTAATATAGATGAACCATGAGGCACCCAGAACTGTTTGTGCTGCTGCATTATGGACCAGTTCTAGTTTTTGGATGGTGTTCAAGGATAGCCCCATGTAGAGCACATTGCAGTAATCCAACCGGAAAATGACGAGGGCATGAGTGACTGTGAGCAAGCCCTCCCAGTCCAGGAATGGCTGCAATTGGCACACAACATGGATCTGTGCCAAGGCCCGCCACACCTGCCACCTCCTTGAGCAGGAGTTGTGAATCAGATATTAGTTAATATCTAATGCTCTTCATGATTGTTGATATTTTATGAATTATCAACACATGATTTTGGTCATAGAGCTAAGGTTATTTAGGACTAATCCCAATAGTGGCCAAAGTAATTTTCCTGTAGTATTGAATCATATTGGTCTTCCTTTCCATACCATAAACTTGAGGTTATCATTTTTATTCTGATAGCTATTAAATTCTTGCCACAGTCCAATAGATGAAATAAGATGGTGAAGCTGTCCATGGCTTCCCTGGGTTGGAGGCTGATCTCATTTTCCAAGCCTAAGTCCCAAAAAGTCATGTAGCACCCAAGTCCGGCCAGCGGCCCTGGTCTACCCAAAAGTGCCTAAGGGAGCCGATTCACTGGGCTAGCCATGGTCAGAGTTCCACATGCATATCTACACTGGCAGGATGCTTAACTTAGGGATACTCGCTATTCTGGAAACTTGTTACTAAGTAAATAAGGTTATACAGATAGCCCTCAGGTTACGACGACAATTGGTTGGGAGACCACGTCACTTAGCAATGGCAATTCTGACAGTCCCAGTCGTTAAATGAGGATCTCATGTGATTGTGGCTTCCAACTTCCTGCTGGCTTCCCCATTCACTTTGCTTGTGGGAAGCCAGCAGAGAACATTGGAAATCATGACTGTGGGGACACTGATGACAGTAATTCCAAGGACCCATTGTAAGTCCCCCTCATCCAGCAGAGTCATAACTTTGAACGGTCGCTGAACCAATTGCCGTCATAACCCAAGAACTACCTGTACACTTATTGTGATTTAATAAATATTCTCATATTTCTAAATGAGGGCAAATCTAATCAATGCAGTAGTGCTCTGAATTCAAGTTATTTAAAATGTTTGATTGCTGTTTGTATAAAGCGTATGGTAGTGTACTCCATGCAGGATTGTTGGATCAGGGGCAGGGGCCAGAGCAAATAGTGTTTTTAAACTGCCAGTAAATGGCCGTGCTGCACTGAGGCATTTGGTTTGGCTTCATAAGGCCAGCATTGCTTTAATGGGCACCCTAAAGCAAAACTGGGATTATTTTAGTGATGGTTATATTGGAGTGAATAGAAGCACTGTGCCCAGTAACAATACTTGGGGAACTGGTCTCTGCAGGGGTTGTCTTTGCTGAAGACACCAATTATGTATGACCAGTCTAAGGCTGTGGTTGTGTTTTCTTTGCTGTAACTGCAGACCTTGGCTTAATAGATTGGCCTGTTTGCAGTAAGTAATTCCTTGGCAACATGTAGTCACAACCTTGGCCCCGGTCATTTTAAAATAATTGTTGACAAATTGTCTGCAGGATGACAAAATGACAAAAGCAGCATTGAACTGTCGCATCCTTGTGTCCCTTTCATATGTGCATATGGCATCATGGTGCATATACAAAAGGA
Organism: Liasis olivaceus; assembly: GCA_030867105.1. NCBI lineage: Eukaryota > Metazoa > Chordata > Lepidosauria > Squamata > Pythonidae > Liasis > Liasis olivaceus. The sequence goes on along the minus strand of CM061359.1, from coordinate 26,101,433 downwards.
GTAGAGCTTGTGTTGCATGGCACGGTACTGTTTTTGTCATTTCCCTCCTTGAGCTTGGCTCTCTGGGGTCACTCCTAGTTGCTGATCAACTTGAGTTTGGCAGAAGCAAAAAAAAATCCATGAGGCAATGCTGTGGCTTTTTTCAGAGATTAACCAGTTCTGTATTGTAGTAGTTGTAGACCAGACTGTTTATTTCCTGCTACTAATAGGTAATTTTATTGACAGATTGAAGGACTACCCTCAGTATTGTCAGCACCTGGCTTCTATTAGTCACTTTATACAGTTCCCTCATCACCTGCAGGAGGTGAGTGTTAAAAATTCATGGAAAGTGAATCAGCAAGAGGGAGCAAAGCAGTACAAAACAAATTAGGCTTGTGTTCAGTGTTCACTTAAGAAAGGGCACGTAAGTATTTGTCAAAATTCTGTGTGACAAGCTTCCATACATTAAAGAGGAGAAAAAGAGGTTCCTGCATGGAAAATTGCCTTTAACCCTAACCCTCAATACATTTATCTAACAGTTAACTTGAATTCCTTCTAATTTTTACCAGATGTTTCTTAAAGAATTATGAAGGGGGGGGGTGTCCTGATACAGAAACTGCTAGACACAGAAATTTCATGCTGCCCATCTTAAAAGCAGCCAGAACAAGAAATTGTGGGATTAAGTTTTGAAGGTCTTGTAACGCTACAAGCACAGGTGGCTTAGGACCTCTGCATTAATCTTATGCCAATTGGAAAGGGTTTCTGTATTACGTAAGCAATCATACATATTTACTTGTGATTAAAAACATATTACCAACTATAAAGATCATACTATCGCTTCAGAAGTCATATACTCATCGTCTGACCAAAATTGAAGTTTGCTCTTTCAGTCATTACAGATTTTTTTGTTGTTGTTTTTTTCCAAGACTGATTTAAAACGTTTCTATCCCTGGATTGCTTTTTTGTTTGATTGCTTGCTTGCTTTCTTGAAGTTTGCAAGAACTTAGGTTCCCTGTAGTATTTGCTAACTTTGGTGTTCCTACTGCTAGTAGGAGATAAATATTACTAGGATTTGCCTCCAGAGTCATTGCTCAACACACTAAATGTTTCATGTCTAGGTCTGATAGATCTTGTCATCTGTGTCTTTAGGTCAGTTGGGGCTTTACACAGTTTTATTTATAGTCACATATCGAGATCAGAAATTTCTGCGAGGGCTTCTAGGGTTAAGATTTGTTGTGTGTGAATTTTAAGTACCTTTCCTTGTCTGTTGCAGTATATTGAATATGGGCAGCAGTCAAGAGATCCTCCAGTGAAGATGCAGGGGTCCATCACCACCCCTGGAAGTATTGCACTGGCCCAGGCCCAGGCCCAGGCCCAGGCCCCAGCAAAAACTCCTCTTGCTAGCCAGGTTAGCACCATAGTAACCACTGCTACTACCACCACCACTGTGGCAAAGACAACAATTGCTCCTGTGGGTCGAGTCAGCTTCAAGAAAGATGTGCCAGTAAGTACTTACTCCCTTGAGTCTGACAGGATGCACATAAATGAGGTTTTGGTTGATGAATGTACTTGGGTTCATTCTTTTGGATTTGGTATGAATGAACGCAGTTCTCTTCAGAGAATTTCAAACAAAAACACCTGCTCTTGCCTGCCTTTTTGCTTTTCAGCCCTTCAAATGCGAGTAGTCCTTGACTTATGACCAATTGTTTAATGACCATTCGAAGTTACAGTGATGTTGAAAAGAGTGACTTATAACCGATCCTCGCACTTATGACTTATGCAGTGTCCCCATGGTCACATGATCACAGTTCAGGCGCTTGGCAACCAGCACGTATTTACAATGGTTGCAGCATCCCATGGTCACGTGATTGCCATTTGCAACCTTCCCAAGAGGCTTCTGACAAGCAAAGTCGATGGGAGAAGCCAGATTCGCTTAGCAACCGCGTGATTTGCTTAACAATTGCGTGATTTGATTAATAGCCGTGGCCAAAAAGATTGTAAAAATGGGCACAATTCACTTAACCGCATTGCTTGGCGATGGAAGTTCCAGTCCCACCTGTGGCCGTAAGTCGAAGACTACCTGTGTTTATCAGTCTTCTCCTTTGCTTTAAAACAAGGGTGAAAGTTTTTCAGGCGAAAGCCCCTCCCCACCTCCTGCAGAGACTCCCAGGAGTCTGGCCGTGAGAAGAACCGATGCCTTTCCCATGGTCAGCTCGCTCCACTTCTTTGTGCACAATCAGAATAGCAGCAATTAAAGCTGGACTTCTTGATGCATGGTTACATTGTGGTGGTGGAGAGGCTCCCCTTAGAAAGTCTCACCACATGAACCTAGCAAAGCTTATTTGTTGTTGGCAGGGCTCTCCAAAAGAGGAGCAGAATGATTCTGACTTTTGTTCTCTGAGGTGGGAGAGTGCTGCCAAGGCCTCCCTAAAAGGGCTACGTACTGGATAGGGAACTTCTGTGGGCTTGCCAGCTTTAACCAGTTTCATTTTTGGACTTCCTATTTAAGGATTTCATATTGCCTTTGAAATCTGTGATCTATCGCATCCTTAACTAAATTAACTCATACCCTTTCAACATGGTTTGTCTTTTGCAGCCTTCTATTAATACGACCAACATTGATACTTTGTTAGTGGCCACAGATCAAACAGAGAGGATTGTAGAACCTCCTGAAAATGTGCAGGAAAAGATTGCTTTTATCTTCAATAACTTGTCTCAATCCAACATGACTCAGAAGGTAAATATTGCACAAATGTAACTCTGATTTGGAGGGGAGGGAGAGACTCTCTGTGTTTGTCAGGTTGATGTGATCCTTGTACATAAAGAGAAAGGAGCGACTGACCTGATACTATTTGTACATATGGACGCTTCCTTTTCCTACCATTCTTTTGTTTCTTCCCAGGACTGTTTGAATATGGCCATTTTGATGTAGTGGCCTTTGAAAATATAAATCTGAAACTTCTTCAAATTATTGCACTTATTAATTAAGACTAAATGTTATTTTAGGCCAGATTCCCATAGAGCCACTTTATTTGCAGCTGATGAATTTTTAAAGTCTCTCTTCTGTACACCTTCCTTCTGTCATGGTGCATAAGCGAATATGTTTAGTAATGTAATTGTTCTAAGACCAAACTTATGGGGTTTTTTGGGGAAAACCAAGATGCCACAAATACCAATGTCAAATAACAAGTTCCAGCTTCTAAATACCTTGGTGTAATTTTTCAAGCCTCTAGAACTTGGCAGGAATACATTAGAGCTCATTCTGCCAAAGCCATCAATGGCACCCAGGCAATTTGTTTTTGTTTTTTTACTTGAAAGGGGGCAGATACATATCTGCTACCATTAAGCTTTTGAAAACTAACAATATTCCAAAAGCTGCGTGGTACGCAGGTATGCACCCACAATGATTTAAAGCTGTTAGACCTTGTTCAGTCTAGGTTCTTATGAGCACTCTTCCATGTGTCATGCTGTGTTTCAAATGCTTTAATCTGCATGGAAGCTGGTATGATTCCACTGGAAGCAAGGGTCCACGTTTGCTGGCTCTCTTACCGGCTTAATATTTTCTAATAACTTCCTGACCCCATTAATTCTTCTTGATGGTTTTTCATCAAGATGGAAAGAAAAATATCTCAGCTGACTTGTGTTACTACCTACTCTCTGCTGTCCTTAGCTTTAGAGAGCTAAAGCCAATATCTGCTAGACTCTTGGACATTGCATGGCAGATGGATTTGAGGCAATAGCCAACTCTCGGGAGTGGGTTCCATATTGGAATCTTTTAATACCTACAAACTCCTTATTCACCCTTGCTTACCAAGCAAACTGTAGAGCCTTACCGTCAGCCATAATAGATGGGAGATAATAGAACCCTGTAGAACCCTATTCACCAAGAGGTGCTATTCCTTGTGGTCAGAACAAACTTGGGACCCTCTTGCATGTATTTTTCTGTTGTCCTTTCTACACCAGTGTAGTGCCAACATGGTTTTACCATCCCTTAACAAAACCCAGTCTTTTATGAAGGATAGGTGGTCTGTTTCATATTCACAAATCAGAACCTTACTATTACCAATAAAGTTGCTAAATTTTTACCTGCAGCAATTTCCATAAGATGTCCTAATCTTATGAAGTTTCTTCGTGCTTTTATTTTATTGTATATGTATGTTATCCTATTTCTCTTTTATCTTAAGTTTTATACTATTCTACTGTATTTTATTCAATTTCTCCTTTGCTCTGGTTTTAAGTCTTAGTTTTTAGGTTTTATGTGACTATTAACACTGTCTATGCTGTGTGAGTTTTTCTTTTCTACCTTGTTGGTCATTTGAGCTATTTGTCCAAGACAGAATACACGTTACGGTAACTTACAGTTTTCAGCAGTTATTATTTTATTTCAGATCTTTATAATTCCTCATCTATCTGAGTTATGGAATGGTTTCCTGTCATCTTATTTCATTAATCCCTTTCCTTTTCTTGTGTGTTTATGGAGCCAGGTTGAGGAACTGAAGGAAACGGTAAAAGAAGAATTCATGCCTTGGGTTTCACAATATCTTGTGATGAAGAGAGTTAGCATTGAGCCAAACTTCCATAGTCTCTATTCAAATTTCCTTGACACTCTTAAGAATCCAGAATTTAATAAAATGGTTTTGAATGAAACATACAGAAATATCAAGGTTGGTGCCACACACAAGCCATATACTTTGCAAGAGTAGATCAGTTGTGTAACTGATATGGAATGCATGAATTTAAAGTTAGCTTACTGAGATTCCCATGTAACCGCTCTTAATGATTTGGATAATGTAATGTACATAACATCCCCCCCTCCAGTTATTGTGCTGTTTATAGTAATATGTTAAGATGTCAGCTGTACCATTTATTCGTTGTATTCTCTCAGTGTTCTTATTACTTGCCTAATACAGACATTAATACTGAACTATAGAGCAGGGCTGAGCCCAGAGAGTGAAAGGCTGAAGTTCTCAGTCTCAACTCTTTGCCCCTGCTTGCCTGCCCTGTTATACTTACTTGGTAGTTATTGCCACCACCACTTGTCTTCCGGGAAAAGCCTTGATAGGAAACCCTTACTGGCAAATACAAAGGGGAAAAAAGATTCTGAAAATGAAATAAAAATCTATAGTGCTGCCTCACCACTCCCACCCTCAGTAAATCAGCCACGCAAGCAATAACCAGAGGAATTGTGGAATGAACTCAAAGAAGTCATTAAGGATTAATGTGAAAAGAGATTGCCAAAGATGAAGAAACAGAAAAAAGCTAACTGGATGTCAGAACAAACCGTGGAAATTGGCAAGAAGAGAAGAGAAGCCAAAGTCAAGAAAGTCAAAATCTCAAGAAGGAACATAACAAAGAATTTCAGACAGCTGTTAGAAGAGACAGGAAGCAGTATTACAACATCTGTAAAGACATAGGCAAGCAGCAGAAGAAAGATCAGTAAAGCTAAGTTATCCCAGCAAATCTGGAGAATGACACAGTGGCCCGCAGATTGGAAGTGACCAATCTACATTCCAATACCCAAAAAAAAGGAGACGTAACAGAGCATGCAAACTATCATGCAATATCATTGATTTCACATGCTAGTAAAATAATGCTTACAATCATCCAATGCAAATTAGAGACCTACATGGAAAAAGAGATGCCATATGTTAAAGCTTGCTTTAGAAAATGCCAAGGAACACGAGACATTATTTCTAATGCACACTGGATAATTGAGAAAGCCAGAGTACCAAAAAAAAAAAAAAAAGTCGGCGTGTGTTTCATTGATTATAAAAAGGCCTTCAGTTGTGTCAATCATGTCAACTGTGGAATGTGCTTAGAGAAACAGGAATCTCAGAACACTGTATTGTCCTCATGAGTAACCTATATACAGGTCCAATCTCCAGCTTTCCCTTTCTGGGGAAAGTTGTTGAGAAGGTGGCTGGCATACAACTTCAGAGGGCTCTGGAAGAAGCAAATCATCTGGGCCAGGATATAATACCAATGCAGCATTGATCATGCTTGTGGATGATCTCTGGCAGGCTTGGGGTGAGGATAGCCATTTTCAGTGCCATCCGTATGGAATCCTTCTGAGCTGGTTGAAGGGGTTAACTTCATTGGTTCTGCTCCTTCCTCCAAGGCTAGTGGTGTGGGGGAGGTCCAGTGCTAGGCCTCTGTTTTGTGGGATGCTGGGATTCTCTCCACTGTTAGCACTAAGCGAGGTCATCCATTGGCACGGGATCAAGTATCAGTGTGTGGGTGATACACATCAGGGTGAAATATTCTCAATATGCGGATGATGCCTAGCTTTATATCTTCAACCTGGACCATCCAAGTGATGATTTGGAGGTTCTATCTTGGTGCCTGGAGGCTGTGGCAATTTGGATGGGGCAAAACAGTCTTCTGAGCAAGACTGAGTGGCTTTGAGTTCTACCACCCCCCAGTTGCACTGCTGTAGACAGAATTACTGTGCAATTTGGGGATCCTTGTCAACTCTCATTGTCTACCAGTTGTGCCATTTCCTTGACTGGGAGGCTCTGCTCATGGTCACTCATGCTTTCGTCACCTCCTGATTGGACTACTGCAATGCACTCTACATCAGGCTGCCCTTGAAGACTTCAGCTGATCCAGAATGCAGCAGTATGTGCACCATGGTATGCCCATGTAATGCCGTGCTACTGTGTGAGCTGCACCAACTTCCAGCAGGCTTCCAAGTGCAATTGAAGATACTCATTGCCACCTTTAAAGCCCTACATGGCATGGGGCCAGGTTATTTGCAGGACTGCCTATCCCAGATGGTTTCTGACCATCCACCTGATCTGGCACAGAGGGCATATTCCAGGTCCTTTCTGTGAAGCAGCGTAGCCTGCTGGGGTCTAGGAAGCATGTTTTATACTTTTATTCTTGTTGATCACCCAAAGTTCTTCTGGTAGATGGGCAGCCATAAAGCTTTGTTAAATAAGTAAATGATTTGTTTAAAAAGCCACAATAAAAACGATTGCTTTTTCTAGAACAGTCCAGTTTGCTACAACTTGCAGGCTGCTGTATTACTGGAGACTCTAAGCAACTTAAAATATTAATATCAAAAAAATTAAAAACAAAAATCAGTTAATGCAGTTGTAAATAATCCCAGTAAGACTGTGGGGCTGTGGATTTGTGGCTCCTCCATTTCCAGGGGCTTCCAGCTCCTGGAACTGGTGTGTAATTTGGAGGTTCTCCTACATTCATTGGTCTTGCTCAAAGAACAAGTGGCAGCTATGGCCAGGAAGTTCTTTGCCTAGATCATGTGTGCAACTACTTCCTTTCCTGTATTGGGAGCGCCTACTTATGATCACTCATGACTTAGTTACTTTGCAGTTTTAGAGCTGCCCTAGAAGACTCCTGAAAACCCCAACTATTCAGAATGTGTTAACATGAGTGGTTACGGATCTACCGGTCAAGCCGATGTGCCATCATTTGCAGTTGTATGATCTTACTCATCCTCAAATGCCTTTCTGAAGACCTGTGTTTTTATGGAGAAAATTATCTCAAGGGATATTTAGATATAAATTCCAAAATGGAAGCTTGTAGATTTCTCATATATGGAAGAGAGTGGGTGAGGCACAACCTTACACAAGAGGAGCTGTGTAAGAACATTATTCAATGAGCACGAATGCACTGCAACAACCCAGAATACTAGAAAAAGGAAACAGACTGCCTATACAACATCTTCCAACAAAATGGATACCAACGCAACTTTATCAAAAAGTGCCTGACCACTCAACTTACTATAGCACAACCAACAGAAACTACGAAAAGGATATCACTGCCATATATCAGAAACGTCTCAGAAACAACCAATAGACTGTTACAACCACATGGTATCTCCATAGTACACAACCAACTAAAGCCCTCCAAAACATCTTAAGTAAACCAGAAGACCCAGTAGCCCAAGAAAAAAAAAATAGTCGTCTACAACATGCAGTGTAAGAACTGTAACAGCCACTATGTAGGATGGACAGGCAGAAGGCTAGCAGAGCACTTCCATGAACACCAACTAGCAGAAGACATAATGAAAACTCCTTAATCTCACAACACATGGACAGACTCAACCATAGCTTCAGTTGGGAAACTATCAGTATCCTAGGCCAAGCTAAATCCAAAAACGCTAGGGAATTCCTGGAAGCTTGGCATTCAGACAAATCGGCCATCAATAGACACATAGAAATAGACCATATTTACACCATTCAAAAGAGACAACAAAAAAGCTAAGAAGGAAACAAAAAGACAACCTCTCCAGCAGCCAACATCCAGATAAGCAGGGATTCACAGCAGATAATCAGTTAGAAAACAATACCCCAATCAAGGAACTACCAAGGACAAAGCCACATCCCTACCAAAACTGGCAGGCAAGCTACTGTATATAAACAGGGAGCAAACCCCACACTCACTTGCACTGATGATGCTACCTAGTGTTCTCTGATCTTAGATGTCTGCAAGCAAACAAGATCAGAGAACGCCAAGGATTCCACGGCACAGGTTTGTTCCTGTAATGCTGGATCATGGCTGAGTGTTCAGTTGCAGTCAGGCTTTTCAGTGTGTTGAGAAGTTGAGTGAACGTTAGAGATCTGAAGAATGTAGTTATGTATAGAACACATGAGTGAGACTGTCATAGAGTTTTGCTATCACCAAAGTCACCTTGGGTAAATGGTCTTAAACTTTAGCAAGGGAAATTTCATTGTAATTTATCACCTGCGGCAGGCTTGGTAAGCATTATGAATTCAAAGGAGAATTAGTATTAAATGAACCGTGCTTGCTTGTGGAAAAGCCTGTGTCCCACAAATAATGCTATAAAGAGGTAGAGAAAGAATATCAGAGTCAGCTGATAATTCCTATAAAACAAAAAAACTACTTGGACTTTTTTTTTAAAGTGAAGAATCTGCTATCTTTATGGAATCATGGAGTGTTTGTTTTTTCTTATTTGGAAAATGAGTTTGAGATTCACTAGCTGAGATTGCATTGATTGCTTCTTTTTTTTTACTACAGATAGGCAGTAGTATAATCTTATTCTCTTACATTCTTCAAAGGCCCATAACATTTAATTATCAAATGAGAAGTTTGTCGTTCTAGAACAGTGAATTCTGTAAGCATGCTCTCTGAAACAAGAGTTTAATCCCCAGAAACGTTTGCTATGGTGTTAGAGATTTTTCACTCCTTCCTGTTGACAGAGGCTCTCTCTTGGAAAAATGTAGGTGCTGCTTACATCGGATAAAGCTGCTGCCAACTTCTCAGACCGTTCATTGCTGAAGAACCTGGGTCACTGGCTGGGAATGATAACGTTGGCTAAGAATAAACCCATCTTGCACACGGTGAGAAGGGGAACATCAGTGCATCCTTGAATATTCACTTTTCTCATTTCCTGATTTCTGCATTGACACACAAACAACATGCATATAGAAGAAGTAAAATGTGCAAAAGAAACTAATCTAGCTTGTGACATTGTTTCTTCCTTTGTTTATTTTAGGACTTGGATGTCAAATCCTTGCTGCTAGAGGCTTACGTAAAAGGACAGCAGGAACTGCTATATGTTGTGCCATTTGTTGCCAAAGTATTGGAATCCAGTGTAAGAAGCGTGGTAAGTCTAAGACACAGAGTGCATAGAATGCAAACTACATTTAGAAGCAAGAATCTCTCATAAATTTCAGCACTTTTAATAGCTTTTAAGGCTCCTATAAGTCTCTTGCGACATTTCGGCAGCCAGATACTGCAGTTGGGTTTGAAACATTGTCTTAAACCTACTGTAATGTTGACGGCAGGAAAGCACAATTCCGCCCATACTTTAAAGAAGGGAAATGAGCCAAAAAAACCATATTTGGTACATTTTGCCTTAACAAAACGTTCAAAGAAAAAAGTCCACAAAGATTTTGTCCAGCCTTACACAGGGCAGCTGGGGAAAGCTGCCCTGTGACCCACATGCATCAGAAGGGTGGGATATCAATTTTTGTAGGAGTAAGTAAGTATGTTGTGCATTCTGCCTCAGTAGTAGCTTAAAAGGACCTGCGGTCCTGCTAAGCTGTGACCCACATCATCCCATACCATTGGCATTTTAGATTGTAGTCCTGGGAACGTATGGCAAACCACCCCTCACCTCTGGATAGAACTGTGCTGCTCCCTTTTTAATATGCAGAAGTTTCAACTCTCTTTTACATTTCCCAATGTAATTCTTGAAACTGGGTTGCTAATTTTATCATCCTCCTCTCTTTGTAGGTTTTCAGGCCTCCAAATCCATGGACCATGGCAATTATGAATGTTCTTGCAGAGCTTCATCAGGAACATGACTTAAAGGTAAAGTGTGCTTAAGTTATTTACGCTTTTCAGCAGTGTCTTGTTTAGAACATGAATTTGCTTCAAGATTTGAGCTCAGCTACTGAATTGTAGCCAGTTTAATGAAAATGCTTAGACCAAGATTATCCTGCAGATACTGGGTAAATCCAACAGCTTTTATTTCACAGGCCCAACACAATTTAGATTTAATTTTCTATTTAATGCTTACCTTGAAAGAAATAGTCTTTTTTCAGAACATGCCATGATTTGGAATGGTGGGTGGGCATAATATGAAAGCTCACTGTCAGCATAGCTTGAAATAGCTACATTATTAAATCTGAAATGATTAAATATTGTACAGCTGAATCTGAAGTTTGAAATTGAAGTGCTCTGCAAAAACCTTGCCCTTGACATCAATGATCTAAAACCTGGTAGTCTCCTAAAAGACAAGGATCGGTTGAAAAACTTGGATGAACAGTTATCTGCTCCAAAGAAGGATGTAAAACAAGCAGAAGAGCTACCACCAATTACCACTTCCAGTAAGTGTCCAGAATAATTCTTGTCTGCACTATACAAATAAGATCTGTATCTCCCAAAGTGATTAGTAAAGAAGGGTTGTTTTCAGATTTATTCTTTTTCAACAATTGTTATCAGTCTTGTTTGCATGCCTCATACAAAACTCAAAATACTTCTAAGGAAAACAAAAGGTCTGCTGCCATTTCTTTTGTCTGCTGCATAGTAGCTCTGCACCACTTAATTCACTAACTCATTTGAAGAGTTTTAAGGGCCTATAAACTTCTGGAGAACAGGTCTATCAAGTGCTGTCGGTTTTGAAGACTCAATATTATCGTCAACGTGGGGTGAGCATGCCTCCAAATACTAGTTGCAGGGAACGGTGGCAGGTCCTCACCCCCTGTTTGTGATCATCACGGAGGTATCTGATTGACCACTGAAAAATCAAAATGCTGGATACAATGTCTTGGCCTGATCCATGGGGACATTAGAGAGCAGCCATTGGGGGAGAGGGGATGTAGTGGTTGTTACAGAGGCTTGGAAGTTGGAAGGTGGGAGTAGTGATAATGGCTTCATGGGGCTTTCTTAGAGGCTGGGGCTCATGAAGTTGAAGAGAGTGGAAAGGAGGGAGGAGTAAGGTCCTGCAGAGTCTTTGGCTATAGCTTCTACTCTTGAATGCCAGGTCTGTCTTATCATAGATCAAGGGCAGACCTCTCTTGCATTATCGAGACTTGGATGGGTGCAGAGGAAGAGTTCCCCTTCCTGAATTGTGGCTTACACCAACCACAGCCTCAGGGCAGAGGAGATAAGGGGGTGATTGTTATCCAGGACGCTCTGCAGATTACTAGAGACACTTTTTTGAGATAAAAAGATGTGAGGCCTTGCTTATGAGTTTGGGCTTGAGGGAGAAGCTGTGGGTATTATTGCTGTACCACCCTCCTTGTTTCACAGCTTTGTCTTTGCTTAAAACTACTGGTTGGTGATTGGTTTGTCTCACCTACTGGTTCTGGGGGATTTCAGCCTTCCTTCCCTTGGAAAGGGGTCTGAAGTAGCTCATGAGTTCATGGTCACCATGACAACCATGGGTATGTCCTAGACCATCATGGGCACAATCTGTGTAGGGGCTTATGTATTAGATCTGGCAGCTGAGTTGTAATCCGATAGTGGGGAACATCAACAGCAGTCCCTCGTCCAATTGGTCAAATCACTCTCTTCTGTCGCTCCTGGCTTCTGCAGGGAGGATGGACCTATTCTTGTTGCTGCCCCATGGGTCCTCTTGGTTTCCACAGGGCACTTGGGTCTTATCCTTAGTGGGTAGTTCTGTTGGGGGCCTACTCAACTTGGGAATACACAAGTGGCAGCGACCCTTAACAGGATTGCCTCTGAGCAGTCTCTCCCTGTGTTCTTCCTTGGTATACTGTGGAGCTCCAGTAGATGCCAAAAGCAGCTCTGGCATCTTACAAGGAGCAATATGGCCGATCCTGGATAATTGCTCAGGTTCGAGCCTACACATCAACGGCAAGTGCGCAGACCTGAGCTCTTACCCAGGATCGGCCATATTGCTCTTTGTAACATGCCAGAGCTGCTTCTGACATCTATTGGAGCTCCACAGTAGAAGTGTCAGCACTTCCCTGCCCTTACGTCATCCGCAGATTGCCACCCAATGGCCTGGTTTAAGGTTACCTGAATTTTATTAGTGATGAGTGCGCTGGAAGATCACTAAGTGGCCACTGTAAAGACAGCAAGAGTGGAAGTGCCTGGGAGCCCATCACATCCCATTGATTGATTGGGTGCCTGTTGTATGATTGGATGGAGGGTCCCCTAACTAGGGAAGCCAGGGGTTTGGGATTTGGGAGAACTGGAGCGCCTGGGGGGCTTACGGCAGGTTATACCATTCAGGTTGTGATGGGAAGGGGATGTTACGACAGAGGTCAGAGGGCGGCCCGCTCTCAGGGAAGGCACCCCCAGTGTTTGTTACCGGTGGTGTGTTTTGGCCCTCTGGACTCAGACCCAGGCCCTGGACAGCAGACCCACAAAGGCCCTGGCTTTTGGCTGCTGCTTCTTAACGCCAGGTCAGTTAACGAGGCCCTCCTCATATGTGATTTGATCACTGAGGAGCAGGCCGACCTGGTGTGTATTACCAAGACCTGGCTGGGCCCTGAAAGGGGGGTGCCCCTTTCAGAAATGTGCCCAGCCAGGTTCACGGTCTGGCACCAGCCAAGACCCCAGGGCAGGGGAGGAGGGGTAGCGGTTGTCATCCGGGAATCTCTTTTGGCCTTCAGGGGCGCTGCTCCACAAGTGGCCAGTTGTGAGACCCTGTCTTTGAAGTTGGGCTCACGAGAACAGTTGGGATTGTTGTTACTGTACCAGCCTCCCTGCTGCATAGCAACTTCCCTGCCTGAGCTGCTGGAGGCCATCGTGGGGCTGGTGGTAGACTTCCCCAGACTTATGGTCTTGGGGGACTTCAACTTGCCATCCCTAGGGAAAGCCTCAGAGGCAGCTTGGGAGTTCATGGCCACCATGGCGGCCATGGGCCTGTCCCAGATTATTCGTGACCCAACTCAGGACAGTGGCTTCACACCAGACCTGGTTTTCTTGTCAGAGCAATGGCAATGTGATCTGAAGGAGGAATTATGTCGATCCCCCTTGTCATGGTCAGATCATGCCCTGGTGGCCCTGAGGTTCTCCTGTGCTACCCACTTCCACAGGGAGGTGGGACCTATTGAATTGGTCTGCCCACGGCAACTAATGGACCCAGTGGGGTTCCAAAGAGAGCTGGGGGTTATGCCCGAGGGTCTGCTGCACAGTCCAGCAGAGGCCTTGGCCACTGCCTGGAATAGGAAAACAGCCAAGGCCTTGGACAAGATCACGCCCATGTGACCTCTCCTAGCCCATCGAGCCTGACACTCCCCGTGGTTCACAGAGGAATTGAGGGTCTTGAAAAGGATTAAGAGATGTCTAGAGCACCGCTGGAGGAAAACAAAGACCGAACATGACCGAACACAAGCTAGAGCAGCAATTAAGGCCTACCTTGTGGTGGTAAGAGCAGCGAAACATATCCGCAGAATGCCACCCAGCAGCTCTGTTCAAGATCACCTGATCCCTTTTGGGAAAGGGGGGCCCAGTGGCCCATTTACAGGGGCACGCAGAGGATGGGCATCTGAAGGATAAAATTGCTCACATCCAGTCCCAGTTGGATACCAAGCGTGCAGCATGGTCTATAGAGGGTGCCCAGGGTACAGACTTGTCCTGACATCTGGGAATAGTTTGATCCCATTGAACCCAAGGAAGTGGACAGGGTCCTCCAAACGATCAGTCCCACCACTTGCCAACTAGATCCATGTACCTCCTGGCTGGTTAAGGCTACTTGGGAGGTGACATGTGGTTGGTCCAGGCGATGGTGAATACATCCTTGAGGGAAGGAGTGTTTCCAGCTGCCTTTAAGGAGGCACTGGTGCATCCCCTCCTCAAGAAGCCATCACTGGATCCCACCATATTTTCGCCCAGTCTCTCACCTCCCCTTTCTAGGGAAGGTGGTTGACAAGGTGGTGGCATTGCAGTTCCAGAGGATCCTGGAGGAAACAGATTATCTGGACCCCTTCCAGTCAGGTTTCAGGCCTGGATTTGGAATGGAAATGGCATTGGTCGCACTCATGGATGATCTCTAGCGGGAGCGGGATAGAGGTAGTGCATTCATCCTTGCTCTTCTTGACCTCTCAGCAGCTTTTGATACCATTGACCATGGTATCCTTTTGGGCCAACTTAGGGAGTTGGAAGTGGGCAGCACAGTTTTGTGCTGGTTTTTTTCCTTCCTCTATGGTCGATCCCAATTGGTGTTGATTGGGAGCGAGAGGTCCAGCCCACAGCCATTGTGGGGTGCCCCAGGATTCAGTAGTCTTTCCACTCCTTTTTAACATCTACATGAAACCGCATTGGATGAGGTATCATCAATATGCAGATGATACCCAGTTATACATCTCCATCCCGGGTGAGGTGAGTGATGCTGTGACCACCCTTTTGCAGTGCCTGGGGGCTGTTGGGGTCTGGATGGGGAACAACAGGCTTCAGCTGAACCCTGGTAAGACGGAGTGAATGTGGATTGGAGGCCCCTCAGTATCTGAGAACTTACCATCTTTGGTTTTGGATGGGGTTGCACCGCCCTGGACAGACCCAGTGCATAATCTGGAGGTCGTCCTGGACTCATGACTACTGCTCGAAGAGCAGGTGGCAGTCATGGCCAGGAGGGCCTTTGCTCACCTTCGGGTGGTGCACCAGTTACGCCCCTTCTTGGATCAGGAGGCTCTCCGGTCAGTCACTCACGCCCTGGTCATCTCTCGGTTGGACTATTGCAATGTGCTGTACATGGGACTACCCTTGAAGAGTATCCAGAAGCTACAGCTGGTTCAAAATGCAGCCACATGGGTGATATTAGGTGCCTCTAGGGTGGCATATGTAACACCCTTGCTGTGGGAGCTACATTGGGTGCCAGTTTGCTTCCGGGTCCAATTCAAGGTGTTGGTTATTACCTTTAAAGGCCTACATGGCATGGGTCCAGGTTACCTGAGGGACCATATCCCCATTACATCAACCTGTCCCACCCGGTCAGGCAGAGAGGGCATGTTGTGGATCCCGTCAGGGAATGTCAGCTGGCGGGGCCCAGGAGGAGAGCCTTCTCTGCCATTGCCCCCGCCCTTTGGAATATTCTCCCCCCAGAGGTGCAGCGGGCCCCTACCCTCCCAGCTTTCTGAAAAGGTTTAAAGAGCTGGCTCTGTCAGTGTGTGTGGAGTGATATGGGCTGTACCCATCCCTGGGGTTGGTTAGCTCCCTGATGATGCTCCCCGGAATTACTTACCAATTTTCCATCTTCTTGGAACCTATTTATTTTTAGGATTGTTTTTATGTTGTATTTTAATGAAATTTTATCTTGTTGTAAACTGCCCAGAATTGTTTCATGAGATGGGCAGTAGCAAATTTGATAAAATAAAATAAAGATTTTGCAGGGAATCTGGAGTATTTGCTTGGAATTGGATGCTGGCTGGGCAAGTTCAGTAGAGCCCTGTGTTGTTACCTAGGATCAATTTGAGCCTATGGATCCTGAGGAAATGGACAGAGCTTTCTACATTGTTAGCTCTCCACCTATGAATTAGGTCCCTGATTAAACTGGTTAGTGAAAGCTTCTAGGGTGGTTATGGGAGGCTGGGTGCAAGCAATGGTTGAAGCATCCTTGTGTAATGGGGTTATGCCATCTGCCTTAAGGAGGCAGTGGTGCATCCCCTACTCAAGATGTTGTCACTTGATTTGGCTTTCTTGAATAACTGCTCTTTCTAGGGAAGATGGGGGGGGCAGCTGTAAAGAGCCTTCTATGAAATGTATTATCAGTTCCTTTTCAGTGTAGGTTCAATCCTGAGTATAACACTGAGACGGCATTGATTGGTGTTCTTCATGACTTGTGTAGAGATCAGGACAGGGGAAATGCAGCAGTATTTAATACTATTGATCCTGGTATTGTTTTGCACTGCTTGCAAGGGTTGGAAGTGATGGGCACTGTGTTGCAGCGGTTTTCCTTCCAAAGCAAGTAGTTGTAGTCAGTGATCCTGGGGGATGAGAAATTGAGTCCGTGGGCGTATTGTGAGGGGTCCTCAGGCTCAGTCTTCTCCTCAACATTATTTAGTGTCCTCAACCCTTGGGTAATACCCTCTATATTCTGCTGTAGACTGAATAGGAGATGTATTAAGGTTGTAAGCTGGTACCTAGAGGCTGTTTTGGTCCATATGGGATAAAACAGGTTTAGATGAAATAGCTGTGGATTGAGAAGCTCCCCCCTCCCCATTCTGGAAATAGTCTTTAGCTCAGGACAGCATTGTGTTCGAACAGAATTATTTGGCAGTCAGAGAATGCTCCTAGACTCACAGCTCCTGTTTCAAGAGCAGGTGGAGCTGTTGACCAGTAGCAGTTGCAGCTGTTTCTAGGTCAGGAGGTGTTATTGATAGTCACTCATATCTTTGTCACCTCACGTCTGGGCTATTGCTACTTGCTCTACATGGGACTGCCCTTGGACTATCCATAAGCTTCATCTGGTCCAGAATACAACAGTCTGGATAGTAATGAGCTTGTCTGGGTTTTGTTTATGTAACACCTCTGCTGTGGGAGCAGCGCTGGCTGACAGTTGGCTTCTGGGTGCAATTCATGGCGGTGATTGTCAGTTTTAAAGCCCTCAGGACCTGAGTATCTGGGCAGCTGTGTACTCTGTGTGAAATCTGGCTGTCTGGTGAACTCCAAGATCGGTCTTGCTGTGGACCCCTACGCTGAGGAAATTCAACATCAAGGAACTCAGGAACATGCCTTCTTGGTGATGGTTTCTGTCCTGGAATAGTTTATCCTCCTATTAATATTTTGGAGGGCCATGAAGACCTGGTTCTTTAGGAGGGCCTGCTGCAGTGAATAAAGAGGGTGGCCTAGAAGGAAAGATCCACTACCAAAGCAACAATTAGATGAATGAAATTTGAGCCCAGGCCAAGAAAGTAATTTGCAAAAACACCTCAGACAACCCTCCCCCCCCCCCCATTTTCATGAAAATAAAAAAAGGAGGAAAGGTAGCACATTCAGACTTGCAATATTCTATATTAAAGCTGTCCTAATAAAAGCAGCTTTAGGGCTGCACAGTATCTGTTTCTTAGTTTGGTGAACCTGATAGGCGAACACCTATGGAGTGTGAATGGAAGGTCGATGATTCTCCCAGAACACCATGGATTGTAGTGTTGAGTGATTGGGATTATTTGGGTGTTTGGTGGTAGTGGTGTGAATCAAATTGCTTTTTTAATTTTAACTGCCATATTGAGGTTTTGCAAACTGCTCGGAGTCAGCAGATCAGACCAGTGCAATAAATAAATACAGCAGGGCTATTCTTATTTTTATTGTCTCAGTCTTTTGCTACAGTAAGATTTCCAGAATGCTGTGAGCTTTTGCTTCTGAGTTTCATCATACTGAAAATAAGAGAGCACACTAGCATTTATTTTTATGGTTTTTAGAATTACAGAGTTGGAGGTGTCCAGCAAGTACAATCCCTGCTCATTGCAGGAATCACATTAAAGCATTCTTGGAAGATGCTGTCTACCCTCCACTTGAACACATCCCGTAGAGGCCTCCTGCCTCCTCTCTGGGTAATAGATTCGTAACTGCTCTTGCTTTGGGAATGTTTTTTCTAAGCTTCATTTGGAAGCTGACTCCCTGTACTGCACAGTGATGGAGAAAAGTTTTTTCCCTTTTAAATTTCCATTACTGCTTCTCTTCTTTTCTCCATCCCGCAGTTGTTTAAAATACGTTATCTCCCCAATTGTCTGACCCAGTTAGTTTAAGGTGTTACAGCTAGGTGAACCAAGCCAGGATAATCTTTCAAAGTGAACACTTCAGATCATCTCTGTTGTTTTGATTCTGATCCCATTATGTGTCTTACATCACATTCAGGATATTATGAAGAAATCCATTCTGTGTCCTGCACTCTGGAAAAATAGAGAGCCAGCCTTAACATTCTTTGAATGTGAAAGTGTCTTCATGACTCCCTTCCATTTCTTCTTCTGAAAGCTAAACATTCCCAGCGCTCTGAGTGTCTCTGCACAGGGCTAGCACTTGGTCCTCCTTGTTGCCCTTCTCTGACGTGTTTCTAAACTCTTTTTCAAATATGGTCTCTAGAAGTGGACATACTACTTGAGACGGAATATAATGGAACTGTAACTTCCTTTGATGTGGTTGGCAATAGTATTTCTGTTGATGAAGCCAAAAATTGCATTTGCCTTTTTTAGCTGGTGTTCTGTTTGTAATCAGTTGTTATTCCAAACTCCTTTTCATAAGCTTCTGTACAACTCCTTCAGTCTGTGACCCAAGTCACTAGAGGAGTTAAGGAATGCGTACTGGTTATAAATCCAATTCTTCTTGATCCAGGCAGAAGTACTTTCACGGTCATCTACCAGATTTATTCAGATGCCTTTCTCTTAGTGAACATCTGAAAAGGGATTATGTCGCTATCGGTCCCTAGAGACAGACAATTGTATTTACTTCTACTAAATTTAGTATCTAAATTGTTTTTGGGTACAGTATAGTAGTTCACTTTGTATTCCAAATGATAATTTTAGAGTACTTACTAGTACAGTTGTAAAATTCATCAGAACAGTATTTGCTATTACACTTGTCAAATACTTTTCTGTTAATCTAATAAAACATTTTGTTTCCAATGATACAGCAACTATAGTATTGAATGCATGTTTGGAAAGAAAATCTGAAAAAAAATATTCTGCTCTTGAATTTTTTAGCTACTTCCACAACTTCAGCTACCAGCACTACGTGCACAGCTACTGTTCCTCCCCAGCCACAATACAGTTACCATGATATCAACGTGTACTCCTTGGGAGGGCTAGCTCCACACATTACTCTAAACCCAACTGTAAGTATGGGCTCCCCCTTGGGCTGGGAAGGGCTTTGCTTGCTTGTATTGGTGTTAGAAATAGATGTACACAAGATGGATTATAACAGCTGTTCTCTTTTTAGATTCCTCTGTTCCAAGCCCATCCACAGTTAAAGCAGTGTGTGCGTCAAGCCATAGAGCGTGCAGTTCAAGAACTTGTTCATCCGGTGGTGGACCGCTCAATTAAAATTGCCATGACTACTTGTGAGCAGATAGTGAGGAAGGATTTTGCGCTGGACTCAGAAGAGTCGCGCATGCGAGTGGCAGCGCATCACATGATGCGGAACCTGACTGCTGGCATGGCTATGATTACTTGCAGGGAGCCCTTGCTGATGAGCATTGCTACCAACCTGAAGAACAGCTTTGCCACTGCATTGCGGGTAGGTATGCTATTCACAAGAAGGGCTGCTGAAACAAAAGGAACTGAAAGCTTTTTTGGGCATTATGTTTTAGCGTTTTTAGGATGTATTTGAAGTTCGGGTCAGTATATATTACATGGAGACTGCAGTTGATATTTTCAAAGCTATCTCAAAGAACGAGATACGTTGACCACCAAGAGACACTGTATGACTTGTTTCATCGTATTTTGGACTCATCAGATGTAAGTAGCCAGTTGTTACATCCCGCAGAATAACATTTGGCTGCCTATGTCTGACGAATCCCAAATAGGACAAAGTGCCTCCTGGTGATTGGTGTAAGTGAAAAAACACACAGGATATATACTGCATAAAAATAGAGAAATTTTCCCCACCACCACAAAAGGTGGGGTGGAAGTTATCTAAAACCCCATACATGGGGGAAGACATAATGTAAAATCTATACAGTGGTACCTCAAGATACGAATTTAATCCGTTGACTCTGATCGCAAGTCGAAATGGTCGCATCCTGAAGCACATTTTCCCATAGGGTTCAATGTAAATACGGTTAATCCGTTCCACCCTCTGAATTTGGTCGCATCCTGAAGCAAATTTCCCCATAAGGTTCAATGTAAATACGGCTAATCCGCCCTCCGAATTTGGTCGCATCCTGAAGCACATGTCCCCATAAGGTTCAATGTGTCAGCCGGCGTTGCATGGCTACGAAATTCCCCAGGCACGCTTTAGTCAGCCCTAGCACAAAAAAAGGAAGTGCTAATGAAATCTGAGAAAGGCTCCCGCGTGCACAGCCAGGAGCGGGGGCTTCCCCCCCACTCCCCGTGCTGATTCTTCTTAATTCCGCGCTCTTTCCTCTGTGCATAGCCCTTGGCGCGCGAGAGAAAAGCACAGTGAAAGGAATGGGGGGGAAGGCTTATGTCGCGCGCACAGCGGAACGGGAGCTTCCCCACCCCCTTGCTGCTGCTTCTTAATTCCGCACTCTTTCCTCTGTGCATAGCCCTTGGCGCGCGCGACCAAAGCACTCTGAAAGCAATGGGGGGGAAGGCTTATGTCGCGCGCACGCACAGCGGAGCGGGAGCTTCCCCCCCCATTCCTCCGCGCTCTTTCCTTTCTCCATAGCGACAAAAGCACAGTGAAAGCAATCAGCGCGCTGGGGGGAAAGGCTTATGTCGCGCGCATGCACAGCGGAGCGGAGCGGGAGCTCCCCCCCCCCATTCCTCTGCACTCTTTCCTTTCTCCATAGCGACAAAAGCACAGTGAAAGGAATGGGGGGGAAGGCTTATGTCGCGCGCACAGCGGAACGGGAGCTTCCCCACCCCCTTGCTGCTGCTTCTTAATTCCGCACTCTTTCCTCTGTGCATAGCCCTTGGCGCGCGCGACCAAAGCACTCTGAAAGCAATGGGGGGGAAGGCTTATGTCGCGCGCACGCACAGCGGAGCGGGAGCTTCCCCCCCCATTCCTCCGCGCTCTTTCCTTTCTCCATAGCGACAAAAGCACAGTGAAAGCAATCAGCGCGCTGGGGGGAAAGGCTTATGTCGCGCGCACGCACAGCGGAGCGGAGCGGGAGCTTCCCCCCCCATTCCTCCGCACTCTTTCCTTTCTCCATAGCGACAAAAGCACAGTGAAAGCAATCACCAGGCCAAGGGCTATGGCCAAAGGAAAGAGCAAATTTCCCCATAAGGTTCAATGTAAATACAAACAGTTCTGAAACATATGCATTTTATTTTTAAACCACAAAAACATGAAAAAAAAGCACAGTATGAAGAGGGAGAATGGGGTGGGGAGGCAGTTATTGTTTGGAGGGAGGGTCCCCCTCCAAAGGGACTTCGGGGAGATCTCCTTCAGGGGTTTCCTCTCTTCTTTGCCTCTTAGCTGCAACGCCTTATTCTTGCCACGCCCGCTCTGCATTTTCTTTGGAGCCCTGCTGACAAGCACACCAAAAACCTTCCAAACGCCACAAAACACACCACAAGCCTCACCAAATGCCTCCTTGCTACCGCGATCTCGCCCACAGGAAGCCGCAACCACGTGGCAGCAGGGCAAATGGCTTTTCCTTTTCCTTTTTCCTTTCTCCATAGCGACAAAAGCACAGTGAAAGCAATATCAGCGCGCACGCACAGCCGGGAGCAGGAGCAGGAGCTCCCCCCCCCCCGCTCAGATTTCATTAGCAGTTCCTCTTTCTGCATTGCTTTCCTTGGGCTTTCGTCCTCCCGCTCAGATTTCATTAGCACTTCCTCTTGGAAGCCGCGACCACGTGGCAGCAGGGCAAATGGCCGCGGATCCGGTTCGTAGCTTGAGGCGGAGTTCGCATGTTGAGGTAAATTTTTGCGGCCGGAGCTGGTCGTGTCTTGAAATTTTCGTAAGGTGGGGAGTTCGTATCTTGAGGTACCACTGTATTTCTCTACTCTGAGAGTTTAAGGGAAGGTGGACTGTATATACCAGTCTGAAAAGATACAAAGATACCTAAGATACAAAGAAGATACTTTAGTAGCACTCTTTAAACGTGCAAAGTGATTCAAAGGAGCTATTAAAATTAACTACAGTTTAGAATTCAGACAATATGCTGAATTCTGATTAACTGTGGTTTATTGAAACATGCCTGGTTTAGAATCTGTGGCTAGAAATAAACCATAATTAAAATTAACCGTAGTGTGCTGCATTTAAGCGAGAGGGTAACCACAGTTAATCACAAATGGAAGAAAAAGCTTTCATCCTCATCATAGCTACGCCAGAAGTGAAGAGGAAGTATTGTATGTCCAGAGGCTGAATTTGTTCAGATCATGCTGAATCATGACATAACATGGCATCTGAATACCAAGTATACCCAAATGTGTTTTGTGTTAAAATAAATTTCTAAAGAAATTCAATTTCATGAACTAATATTTAAGCCTCGTGAAGTTTACTCAGAATCAGAAAATCTTGAAGTAATTTTATGCTGGGTAAGTATGTTAGCATTGTGTTAGCTAAATATAAATAATGTCTATTAAATCAGAATTCAATTTATTAATGGCATGCAATTCAAAATTCCCATAAAATCTGTAGTGCAGAGTTTATTAGAATATATGACCAGTTCAGGCTAGGACACGCAGAGTACATAGCTTTGGTATCTAAATTCCTGCACATTTCTGTCAACTTGCTATAGCTCTTATTTAATAGATGAAATTCAGCATGCAAGCAAATCATATTTAAAGGAAATATGATAGCGGGATGATCCTACCATTTCAGGAAAAGATCATTCTGGAGAACTTCAGAACAATCTGTTCTTCCTTTGAGGTCCACTGGTCTGGCTGCTCTGAAGTAGACCCTCCAAATTGGAAGCAGTTTGTGGTATTACAGACATGGTGTTTTGAATGAAATGTTTCTGGAATCTTAGGTTTTGTGCTTACATAGAAAACAGGCTCAGCTTTGAAGTCACAACAATTAGTTTTTCATGAAGGCCCTAGCATGGGAGCTACTGTTTTGATCCTGGGCCTATATAACTTGATAGATTTAAGCAAAGTTGCAATTAATAGCTGAGCACAAAAAAAAAAAAATCCATTTGCAAATGGGATTTCCTGATTGGCAGAGAAAATAGGTAGAGTGTATCATTGAAAGACTGTTGTAGTCAAAATCAGTTTTTCTTATAGATTGAATTTCTGTTTGTCTGTAACCAATGAGGGACGAGATCTCTATCATGGATAATGCTCTGTGCTCTTGAGAGTAAGCCCCACTGAATTCAATAACATTGAACCCTTTACTAAACAATCTAAATATAATAGGCTAAACAAATTACTTCTTGTTAATGTCAAAAAAGTGACATGTTAATGTCATGAAAGTGAAGTCTTGTTATGAACATCGGTAATATGAGCATTGTCCTCTTCTAATGGTCTGAGTTTTTAACAGGCAGCTTCACCACAACAGAGGGAGATGATGGAGCAGGCTGCAGCTCAGCTGGCTCAAGATAACTGTGAGTTGGCCTGCTGTTTCATTCAGAAAACAGCGGTGGAAAAAGCGGGTCCTGAAATGGATAAGAGGCTGGCCACTGTAAGTACATTGTTGATTTATGGTTCTAGCAAATCCAGTGTCATCATCCTGTCATTCACCTCTGTGTTTTTTTTTTCTTAATAGGAATTTGAGCTCAGAAAACATGCCCGGCAAGAGGGCCGTAGGTACTGTGATCCTGTTGTTTTGACTTACCAGGCTGAGCGGATGCCAGAACAGATCAGATTAAAGGTGAGAAACTTCAACATGAAGTCTTCGACCTGTGAGCAAGAAACTACTTGGTGTCAAGTGAAGGTGTCGAGTGAAGTTGTTCAGCGGCATATATTTTGGACATAATATTTTATCCCTAGCTTTTTATTATTTTTTATAGTTTTTATTAATTTTCAGTAACATTTGCTATTTTTGACTACCTATATATCAAATAGTTGTGAATACTTTCCAGCTGAAATTGTCTTTTAGAAATCAGATAGAATTTAATTTCAAGACAATTCAAGAGGAAGCCATTGCAGCTTTACATCTGCCCAAGTGAGCAATGATGCGGCACTCCCAGGCTAACAGGAGAGTAGGAAGCTAAAGATAAATTACTTCTCAAGTGCCAAGGCCACTTTCAGCCAGAATAACCCAGGATAATACTTTGCAGTCAGCATGTCAAGTCATCTCTTTCCTTGGGCTTTGAATTCTGAACCCATTGTATATTTTGTACATCAGGTTAAGACTATCTTCTCAAGACTGGATTGCCTAAGTAGATTCATAGATGTGCAAATATAAAGTAGCACAATGTTCTCCTTGGGGTTCGTGAAGTACCTTCTGGTTGGATACTGACCATGTCAGACATTTTGTCTGAACTTCCCAGGGTATCCTTGGAATTCAGTTTCAAATGGCATTCAGCCATGTGGTCAAAGCTCAATTTTACTATAACATATTCATACCAGGAGAGATTGGTAGAGGATCTGAGTCAGCTGTCATCAGTAGGAGATAACACATACAGGTGAAACTCGAAAAATTAGAATATCGTGCAAATGTTCATTTATGTCAGTATGGCAACTCAAAAGGTGAAACCAATATATGAGATAGACGCATTACATGCAAAGCGAGATATGTCAAACCTTACTTTGGTATAATTGTGATGATTATGGCATACAGCTTATGAAAACCCAAAATTCACAATCTCAGAAAATTAGAATATTACATGACATCAATAACACAAGGATTGGAAATAGAACAATATCGGACCTCTGCAAAGTATAAGCATGCATATGTACTCAGTACTTGGTTTGGGCCCCTTTTGGAGCAATGACTGCCGCAATGCGGCGTGGCATGGATGCTATCAACCTGTGGCACTGCTGAGGTGTTATGGAAGACCAGGATGCTTCAATAGTGGCCTTCAGCTCCGCTGCATTGTTCGGTCTCATGTCCCTCATCTTTCTCTTGGCAATGCCCCATAGTTTCTCTATGGGGTTCAGGTCAGGTGAGTTTGCTGGCCAATCAAGCACAGTAATCCCATGGTCATTGAACCAGGTTTTGGTACTTTTGGCAGTGTGGGCAGGTGCCAAGTCCTGCTGGAAAATGAAGTCAGCATCCCCAAAAAGCTCATCTGCGAAAGGAAGCATGAAGTGCTCCAAAATCTCCTGGTAGACGGCTGCGTTGACCCTGGACTTAATGAAGCACAGTGGACCAATACCAGCAGATGACATGGCTCCCCAATCAACACAGACTGTGGAAACTTCACACTGGACTTCAAGCATCGTGCATTGTGTGCCTCTCCATTCTTCCTCCAGACTCTGGGTCCTTGGTTCCCAAATGAGATGCAAAAGTTGCTCTCATCAGAAAAGAGGACTTTGGACCACTGGGCAACAGACCAGTTCTTTTTTTCTGTAGCCCAGGTAAGACGCTTCTGACCTTGTTTGTTGTTCAGGAGCGGCTTGACAAGAGGAATACGACATTTGAAGCCCATGTCCAGGATCCGTCTGTGTGTGGTGGCTCTTGATGCACTAACTCCAGCCTCAGTCCACTCCTTGTGAAAGTCCCCAACACTTTTGAATGGCCTTTTCCTGACAATCCTCTCCAGGCTGCGGTCATCCCTGCTGCTTGTGCACCTTTTTCTACCACACTTTTCCCTTCCACATAACCTTCTATTGATGTGCTTTGATACAGCACTTTGGGAACATCCAACTTCTTTTGCAATTACCTTTTGGGGCTTTCCCTCCTTATGGAGGGTGTCAATGATGGTTTTCTGCACAACTGTCAGGTCAGCAGTCGTTCCCATGCTTGTGATTCCTACTGAACCAGCCCGAGAGACCATTGAAAGGCTCAGGAACCCTTTGCAGGTGTTATGGATTCATTAGCTGATTAGAGTGGGACACTTTGAGCCTAGAATATTGAACCTTTTCACACTATTCTAATTTTCTGAGATTGTGAATTTGGGGTTTTCATAAGCTGTACGCCATAATCATCACAATTATACCAAAGTAAGGCTTGACATATCTTGCTTTGCATGTAATGCGTCTATCTCATATATTGGTTTCACCTTTTGAGTTGCCATACTGACATAAATGAACATTTGCACGATATTCTAATTTTTTGAGTTTCACCTGTAGCTCTGTGTCTTTTTTTCATCAGGAAAGGTGTTTATTTTATTTATTTATTAAATTTCTCACCCGCCCATCTCCCCCCAATGGGGGAACTCTGGGCGACTCACACCGAACATTAAAAACACAAATATATATAAATACATAAAACATCAGTTTAAAAGCATTTCTAAAAAAGGGGAAGGAGAGTCCAAGAAAATGAAAAATCTGAGGCTGAAGACAGAAGGCCTCTACGGGGCTAGTCATCCCCATGCTTGAGGTATTCCCTCCCCGCCCCAGGCCAGATGGCAGAGCCAGGTCTTCAAATCCCTCCAAAAGGCCAGGAGTGAGGGGGCCAATCTCACCTCCAGGGGCAAGATGTCCCAAAGGGGGGGGGGGGGTACAGCAGAGAAGGCCCGCCTTCTGGACCCTGCTGGTCGGAGCTCTTTTGCTGAGGGGCTCCGAAGCATGCCCTCTCTGTGTGATCGGGTGGGACGGGTTGAAGTCATGGGGAAGAGGCGGTCCCTCAGGTGGCCTTGTCCCAAGCCATGTAGGGCTTTAAAGGTGATAACCAACACCTTGAATTGGACCTGGAAACAAACTGGTACCCAATGCAGCCCACGAAGCAACGGTGTTATGTGCGTCCTTCTTCGGACCCCAAAAATAGCTCACGCGGCTGCACTGTGGACCAGCTATAGCTTCCAGATACTCTTCAAGGGTAGCCCCATGTAGAGCGCATTGCAGTAGTCTATCTGGAAGATAACAAGGGCATGAGTGACTGTTCGAAGGGCATCCTGATCCAGGAAAGGGCATAACTGATGCACAACCCGAAGTTGTGCAAAGGCCCTCCTTGCCACGGCTGCCACCTGCTCTTCAAGCAGGGGCCGTGAGTCTCGGAGGACCCCCAGATTACTCACTGGGTCTGTCTGGGGCAGCGCCACCCCACCCAGCACCAAAGATGACAAAGTCCCGGATTCAGAGGAGCCATTAACCCACAGCCACTCTGTCTTACCAGGGTTCAGCCAAAGCCTGTTGTTCCCCATCCAGACCCTTACAGCCTCCAGGCACCGAGAAAGGGCGGCCCCAGCATCACTTACTTCACCTGGGATGGAGATATATAGTTGAGTATCATCAGCATACTGATGATACCTCATCCCATGATGATGGATGAACTCACCCAGCAGTTTCATGTAGATGTTGAAAAGGAGCGGAGAGAGAACCGAACCCCACAGCACCCCACAAAGGAGGGGCCAGCGATGGACCTCTCGCTCCCTATCACCACCAATTGGGATCAGCCCTGGAGAAAAGAGGTGAACCAGCACAAGACCGTGCCACCCACCCCCAATTCCCTGAGCCGTCCCAATAGGATACCACGGTTGACGGTATCGAAAGCCACTGAGAGATCAAGGAGAGCAAGGATGGTCGCACTTCCACCATCCCGCTCCCGCCAGAGGTCATCCATAAGTGCGACCAATGCCGTTTCTATTCCATAACCAGTCCTGAAACCTGACTGGAAGGGATCCAGATAATCTGTTTCCTCCAGAACCCTTTGGAGCTGTGATGCCACCACTTTCTCAACCACCTTCCCCAAAAAGGGGGGGTGGGAGACTGGACGAAAATTGTCCAGCACAGTAGGATCCAGGGAGTGTTTCTTGAGGAGGGGTGCACCAACGCCTCCTTAAAAGCAGCTGGAAACACTCTCCTGCAAGAATGTAGTAACCATCGCCTGGATCCAAGCACATGTCACCTCCCGAGCTGCTTTCACCAGCCAGGAGGGGCATGGGTCAAGATGGCAAGTGGTGGCCTTCACAGTCGCCAGGATCCTGTCCACTTCCTCAGGAGCAACAGGATCAAACTGTTCCCAGATAACAGCAAGAACGATCCCCTGGTATATCCCCAGACCCTGCACAATGCTTGGAGTCCAACGTGGAACGAATCCAAGTGATTTTATCCTGCAGGTGCTCTGAGAATTCCTCCATGTGGCCCTGCAAATGAATCTCCAGATCCCCCTTACCGAGGAGGGATCTAGTGATCCCAAACAGGGCCGCTGGGCAGCACTCTGCAGACACAATAAGGTTGGAGAAGTATTGGCACTTCGCCACTCTTATTGCCACAATGTAGGCCTTAATAGCGGCTCTAACCTGTGTTCGGTCGGATTTGGTCCGTGTCTTCCTCCAGCG
Source organism: Liasis olivaceus (assembly GCA_030867105.1). NCBI lineage: Eukaryota > Metazoa > Chordata > Lepidosauria > Squamata > Pythonidae > Liasis > Liasis olivaceus. The sequence goes on along the minus strand of CM061359.1, from coordinate 26,073,100 downwards.
GCACTCTAGACGTCTCTTGGCCCTCTTCAGCACCCTCAACTCCTCTGTAAACCATGGGGAGTGTCAGGGCCGATGTGGCAAGAGAGGTCGCATAGGCGTGATCCTGTCCAAGGCCCTGGCCGCCTCCCTATTCCAAGCCGCAGCCAGGGCCTCCACTGGACCGTGCAGCAGGTCCACGGGAATATCCTCCAGCTCCCTCTGAAACCCTGACGGGTCCATCAGGTGCCAGGGGCAGACCAGTCGCATGGGTCCTGCCTCCCTGCGGAGGGGGGTGACATAGGAGAAACTCAGGGTCACCAGGATGTGATCTGACCATGACAGCGGGGAAAGCTGTACATCTCCCCTCAGATCACTTTGCCATTGCTCAGACAAGAAAGCCAAATCCGGCATGTGGCCACTGTCTCGGGTTGGGTCCCGCACAATTTGTGACAGGCCCATGGCTGCCATGGTAACCATGAACTCCCGAGCTGCGTCCGAGGACCGTCCCAGGGACGGCAGGTTGAAGTCCCCCAGAACCATAAGCCTGGGGAATTCCACCTCCAGTCCTGAGAAAGGTGTTCATAGAATCCCAGTTGGAAGGGGCCTTTTTACCTCCAAATCTAGACCCCTACTCAGTGCAATCTACATTAAAGTATCCCTGACAGAAGGCTGTCCAGATTCTGTCTGAATGCATCTTATTTTTTTAATATCTAAGTGGGCTTTTATGCACTTCAAGCAGCATAGAGTCAATAGAGTACACAGTTACAATAAATAATTTTAATAGTGAATTCAATTTACTGTAATACAATAAAATCAGTCTCCAGTGCAGCATTCCTGGTGAATTATCTCACTGAAGCAGCAAGATCACTCCTAGTCCCTAATGTCTTCTGAAATAACCTAGTTTTTAACAATGAAGGAAGGAGGTCACCCTCTCCATAGAGGGTAAACTGTTCCATTAGAGGGCGTTGTCCTGTTTGATCTCCCATTAGACGGAAACACATTTGTTTGGCAGACATATTTTCTTTGTATGCATTGGTTGGGCAGATACTTCCAGATTAGGCCATCTCAGAGATATCCATTGCATTCTGACCTCCAGCCTCCAATTCGGTGTGGTGTGAGCAATTTTATCTGCAGATTGTAGGTTACAACAGCTACATAATGGATTTTCTGGCCTGTTCTTTGATAGCAGGCTTCAGGATGTTCCATATAGAGCTCCTGGACAGCAGTGTGGAGAGACAGTAAAAGGGCAAAGAAGTAGTGACTCTTTGCTGCCCTTACTGCAGTGGTCTCCCTTTTCCAAAGGTTGACCAAGTGTCCAATAAAACTGCCCTCCAAATTGCTGGCAAACTCCCCAAGCACCATCTGAATGCCTAGGATGGACTACCTTAAAGGAGCTGCAATCAGCTCTGCAGTTATGAGAAAGTTATCTGCTCACAACAAATGATTGAGGGAAATGTTCCCTGCCATCAGATTGCATATCATCTACAGTGAACACCAGTGCTAGATGAGTCAGCAATGACCTGGGGCACACTCACAGTTCTCTTCGCAATCATGTCATCCTGGGCTGCCTCTGACATCAGAAAGAGAGATTAAAATTGCCCAGAACAAACAGCCCAACTGGATCCTACAGTAAGATTAGAGGAGTGTTGCTGGGTAGCTGGGAGGTGGCATAGCAGCCACATAGCTTATCTTTCTGCCATGGCCTTATATTTAGGCGTATTTGCCTGCAGCCATCAGCATCTCCCTCCTCCCCTGCCTTAGGGTCATGGCCGATGTAGTACTCAAAATGGCTGAGCAGATCTCAGTGAGTGGATACCTCCCACCCTAATCCAGCCAGGCCTCAAGCACTACTTGCCAGGTCTGCCTCCTCGTCCCTAATTAATTTCTGGACTAGGATAGATTGTATTACAGACTGATTGGACTGTCAGCAGCATCAGCTTGACCCCAAGGCTCCCAGCAGTTCTGTTACCTGACTCTTGAGTTGAGACCAGGCAGAGAAAGAGTGGCTACAAGCTTCCAGCAACATGCCCCCCTCTCCTGCCACAGACCTGTTTCCTCCCCTCCCCCACCCCTGCCTTCAGGGTCCCCAAATATCACATATTGACAGACTCTGTCCTCCCAATAATTCTCCTCCATCAACATCCATGCAATCCCCACAATATCCCCTAACAACCCCCTTTCACTTGATTCTCACCTGGTCTGTGAGTGATGGCCCTTCCCCTTTGTTTGGGTCTCTCAGCCAGGGACTACATTTCTATTCTATCACTAATCAACTGTCTTTCTGGAAACAATTCAAAGTATTGTTTGTTTAAAACCCCAAAGAGCTTAAGCTCAGAATCCTCCCATAGCCCTGAACTCTGGTAGATCATCATTAGGCAGGAGACAAGATTGCAGGAGACAAGAGAAAGAATCTTTTCAGTGGAGTTGTCTGCCCTGGGAAGTCAGAGTAGTAATTTCTTTATACTTTTGCCAATTGGGTAAGACCTTCCTATTTAGGAAGGCATTCATTCCATAGGTGTGTAAATTTCTTAATTTTTTAGCTTTATTCAAAATAAAAACATATGGTAACAAACAACAGTAAAGAGCAAAAAGAGGGTACGGTGAGAAAGATCTCAATTTCATATAACCTTTATATTCATTTACAATATTCTCCAATACATCCTATAAATATTTCAAGGTAATTAAGTACAATATTTTTTTTTAAAAGGAGCCTCATTGTATTTTCTACCTTTTCATATTTGGAAGATACTAACTATATTTAATAATATAATAATATATAGATTATTATTAATTAACTGGCCATGAATGAAATATGTCAGTTTGCTTTTTATTCATTCTAATTTCATAGGTAAATGTTTGCATTAACTCAGCATTCCAGACTTTTGAATACTAAGAATCCATACTAGTTCTTTCCAAAATCTAGCATGTTTTGATGAACTGCAGTCATAAAGCTTGGATTTCAGATTTTCATGTAGTGGTAAATACATGTTTAATAATGCCAGTTGAGGATGTCCTATTCATTTGGTTATTTGTGGGACCCTTAGGGCTTGCTGAAGATCCCAAATTTGAGGGCCTACAGGGACTTCAGACTCTAGTCTTCTCAGTGATCCCACCACCACCGCCTCTGGAACAACCTACACCCAGATATTTGGATTACCCCCTCTGTATTATATTTTCAAAGAGCTGTGAAAACATGTCTGTTCAGAGAGGCACTGGGGATGCTGGAAGATTCTGCTGCCCAAATGGTGGCACTTCATGGTCTTTTTGCTTATGTTACAAGTGTTTATACTTTAATTTTATTCATAAGTCTCTGAGTCTTTAGAAATGGAACCGCATATAAGCCAAATCGGATAACCAATCAATAATGTTCCACTTTATTAGAGACCTTTTTCCCACAAAATTTAACACTGCCACAAAACTACTCTGTAGGACACCCTTATCCCTCTATATCTTCTCCCACATAGGAGTTTGTTCAGTTATGGAGTCCTTGGTGTTCTCTGAGCTTGGTTGTTTTGTGGCAGACTTTTCATTACCTGACTAGGTAATATCTGCAGTGCTAGAAAGGAGTGGGGTTTGCTCTCTGTTTATATATCACACTCTGTTTATATAGCCCTGTCAGTGTTGGTGGGGGTGTTGTTTTCTCTTTGGTAGTTCCTTGATTAGGCTGTTGTTTACTGCTTGATTGTTTGCCTGAGTTGGTACTTCCTTGATTAGGGTATTGTTTATTGCTTGATTATTTGTCTGATGATAATCCTGGTATTAATCCTTGCTTATCTGGGTGTTGATTGCTGGCAAGGAGGACTTCTGGTCTTTTTGTTTCCTTTTTATTGTCTTTTTTGAATGGTGTGTAAATGTTGTTTATCCTGTTGATGGCTGACTTGTCTGACTACCAAGCTTCCAGGAATTCCATTGTGTTTTTGGATGTAGCTTGGGCTAAGATGCTGACAGTTTCCCAGTTGAACTATGGTTGAGTCTGTCCACATATTGTCAGATTAAGGAGTTTTCATTGTGTCTTCTGACTGCTAGTTGGTGTTCATGGATGCACTCTGCTAGCCTTCTGCCTGTCTGTCCTACATAGTGGCTGTTACAGTCCTCACACTGTATGTTGTAGATGATTCCTGTTTCTTTTTCTTGGGCTACTGGGTCTTTTGGTTTACTTAAGATGTTTTGGAGGGCTTTAGTTGGTTTGTGTGCTATGGAGATGCCATGTGGTTGTAATAGTCTGTTGGCTGTTTCTGAGATGTTTCTGATGTGTGGCAGTATTATCCTTTTCATAGCTTGTGTTGGTTGTGCTATAGTGGGTTGAGTGGTCAGGCACTTTTTGATAAAGTTGCATGGGTATCCATTTTGTTGGAAGATGTTGTACAGACGATCTGTTTCCTTTTTCTGGTGTTCTGGGTTGCTGCAGTGTGTTTGTGCTCCTCTGAATAATGTTCTTACACAGCTTCTCTTGTGAGAGGTTGGGTTATTACTTTGGTAATGGAGCACTTGGTTAGCATGAGATATTTTTCTTGTGTTTCCAATTTGCTGTCATTTCCTCTGCTGATGTGGATATCCAGGAAGGGTAGTATGTTGTTTTTTCTTCTTCTCTTGTGAATTTTATTCCTTTGAAGATGTTGTTGATTGTTTCATGTGTCTTCTCTAGTTGTCCCTTTTTTATTATGACGAAGGTGTCATCTACATACCAGATCCATACTTTTGGTTATATGTGTGGAAATGCCATAGTTTCTAGATGCTGCATTACAATTTCTGCTAGGAGTCCTGACAGTGGTGATCCCATGGGTGTGCCTCTGCTTTGTTGGTATATTTGTCCGTCAAACTGAGAATAAGTAGTGAGGCAGAGGTTGATGATGTCCATGATTCTGGGTATTTCAATCTTAGTGTATTTGGTTAGGTCATGTGTGTTGTATAGTACTGCTGCTCTGGATTATTTCGCTAGTTCTCGGTCTATGGATGTAAAGAGTGCTGTGACATTGAATGAAAACACCCAGTTAAGTAGGGATTAACACCAGGATTAACACCAGCCAAACAATCAAGCAGTAAACAACAGCCTAATCAAGGAACTACCAAAGAGAACACAACTCCCCACCAACACTGACAGGGCAAGCTATGGTATATAAACAGAGAGCAAACTCCCCTCCCCTCTAGCACTGAAGATGTTACCTGTTCAGGTAACAAAACGTCTGCAAGAAAACAACCAAGCTCAGAGAACACAAAGGACTCCACAGTTCAACCCTGAGCTACATATATTCTCTTCTATGTATTCAGTTAAGGAACAGGATCTGGACTGGGGTATGTTGTCAGGATCATCTTTAACAATAGCTGCTAATAGAGATTTATAAGGGAATTTTTGTCATATTCCAGTTTTCTAAATCACTGTCCCCCACCCCCCCATATTTTTCAGAATATATTTCTTTACCTATCTCCAGTAGGATTTTATAAAAATCCCTTTTGCTGTTCTCAGTTTCCAAATTGAAGTATATATTCAGCTTCTGTTAAAATTATATTTTATATATAATGTAAGTATATAATTATGAATATAATTAATTTATATGCGGTTGAATATCTAATTTCAATATTACCTTCTTTTTCCAAAAAAATGTTTGGCCAACATATCCATCAAACCAAAAAAATGCATATTTGGCAGCACAGTTGCATAACTGAGGATTGAATTTTGACTCTTTCCCTTTCTTTCTATAAGCAGACCCATCTTCATTTCTCTCCTACATGCATGAGGGCCAATTACCTTGTCTTTAAACTAACAATAAATTATTCCAGCACTGAATAAAGTATCTTAGTAATTTTTTATTATTATTATTATTATTATTATTATTATTATTATTATTATTCAACATTTACTTCTTGGCTAAAAACAAACCCATATTACTTGTTTTCTCTTAACAAGGAGTTAAAAATATGTGAGTGTGTGTACATTTATATAAAAGCAACTATAGTTAGTAGTTGTCAAATACTAAGCCTCCATTCATTTTTTTATTCTTCTTTGTATGCCAAAATTGTCTATCAGGAACATTTAATTTTCAGTTGCTTGCCCGATTACAGGGTTTGGGAGAAACTCCCCTTTCCTGGATCTCCACACTGGTCCCACTCCTTAATTGCATCTTCCTTCTGGTCTACAACAGTGAACAAGTATTCTTCCTTCTTGAATAATTCATATGGTAGCAAGAAAAATCCACCTGTGTCTAATCTTTTTCTTCGGTAGATCTCCTGGAAAATAATTATTTCTGTGTTATTAAATGGTAGGAAGCTTTTCCAAGGGTGCCAGCAGCTCTTGTTGTTGTTTGTTGATCGGGAATCCTATGGAGAGCTTGTTGATCTAACTCAAAGTCCAGACAATAGGTATTTCTCTCATATCTTCCTCTGGAGATTTCTAAAATTTTAGACTTTTGAATTCTTGATATAATTACCCTTTTCATTCCCCCACCCACACTAATGTAATCTCCTGGTTTTCTTCTTATCACTGTGTTTTTCTGCATTCTGATACTGATCCCCAAGACTCAAGGCAGGGCTTATCTGTTAGCCTTTATTACTGGTTCTGAGAGGGTTTCCCTTTTTCTCACTGCTGAAAACCAGCATCTTTCTCCATTGATTTAATTCTGGGTGGTTTCTTTTTATCTCTGACATCTAAGTGACCATTTTATAGGACATATTAAAAACTCTTTGTTGTCACAGTCAGTAGAAATAATAATAAAGAACTTGCATGGAGCTTAGCACTGAAGCAGATACATTTCTCATCCAAAATACATCTCAGATATATTTTAAATAATGTGCCTGCCTGGTTTTAGATAACTTTTTTTGTCATTTTTTTCTTGTTTTATTTAATTACTTTAAATTTATGTATTTATTTATGTATTTATTTATTTATTTAAATTAATTATAGAGCCACCCTTCCCACAGCACACTCTCACTTTAGGCACTGCCTTACTCCAAACCAACTCTTGACAGCTCACAATATAACAAGAACAAAATTAAAATCCAGTACAAAATAGAGAAATATCATGCTGACAGAAATTGTTTTCTGCTTCTATCCCAGCAGAAGGACCATCATGGCACCTTTCCAACAGCAGAGACAGCCAGGGAAGTCTGTCAGGTTGACTTTTGTAGTGCATGTTCTAGGTTGCTACAATTTTGGGCAGCTGGAAAATGTTAGTTTTGCCTTCACTATTGCTTCTGAGGACAGATCTCCTCCTCCTGCAGACTATTCATGGCACTTCCAAAGTGAACAGAGTCTGGAGAGCCTTCTGAAGGAAGCTGGAAAGGAAAACTCATTTTACCCATTTCCAATCTTGATTTCATGGATTTCCCTTTTTCTCCCACTGGGTTGGTTGGCCAGGTTGGATTTCACCCTAACAACACTCAGAAGGCCGGCTTTAGTCCCTCCAGCCCCAGATCTGGCTGTGAAGCTTGTTCTGCGATTCTGTGGCCCTTAAAATCTGATCCACTCTCAGAAGCATTCTGTTTTGGGACAGTTTGCTTGGAATGTGATGTTTCTGGCAGGGCTCCTTCTCGTGGAGAAGGTGCCGTTCCTGGTCAGGGAAGAGTTACGTACTTCCTTTGTCGGTGGAGCCATTTCATGATAGTGCTTTCTGAGCTCTTTCTCACGCAGCAGAGGGTTGGACTGTCTGTTTACAGATCTCAAGTTCAAACATGCAGATAGTCGTGTTTTGGAAAGTTTATGGCAATTACCTTCAGTAAACGAAAGCTTTTTCCTCTTCACAGCGGAGAGAGGTACACTGCAAATTCTGATATCAGTACACTATTGGAAAATACGTTACTCATCTATACCGTCCATTTAAGTGTGAGGCTTATAGATTCAGTAACTTTTCCTTTAGACGCCTTGACTCATTAAAGCCTCTGGCAGAATCTGATATTCTCTGTCTTGTTCCAAACGTGGACGTAGGTTTAAAAAAATATTCCATTTATGCCTGCTGCAATCAAGAGATCTTGATAATGCATTTATAAAATATGTTAAACATCCTTGGTGTAATAAATACAAATAAAATCACCATACAGAATACACATTAAAACGTCCATATTACACATATAAAACAAAGTAAATATAAGCAGTCAACAGTTAACATATAAACAGTTAGAGAACCAATAAAATCAGTGGAAATACTTCATACCCCAAATACTCTTTGGAATAATTCTGTTTTTAATAGCTTGCGGAAAGCCAACAAGGTGGAATCCCTTTCTTGCCTGCTCTTCTGCTAGTTGCCTAAGAACTGGGAATTGGTTTTGTCATCAGGCACATTGAGCTTGGTGAGTGATGCATACTGTGTACATGTAATACACAACTAGATTTCTAGCAAGAATAGGAACTCTATAGGCCTCCCATTTATGCTCTGTATCTTTTTTGCTTTCTCTTCCTCTGTGGAACTGTTAAAGAAGTTTATAGTGAAGGTTCTCTAGTTGTGTTTGAAAGTTGGTATATGTTTTGCTTTTAACCCTACTCCCTTTGGGCAAAACCCCAATGAAGCAAAAGTTGTGCACATCTGTTGGAGCATTACTGTGGGGGCTGGGATTGTAGCTCTCCTATCATTGCTGAACTACAGCTCCCAATAGCCTCTTTACCATCTACACTCCCTGGTGCTACTGGGAAGCTGTTGTTCACCGTATCTGGAGGGCTACAAGCTTCCTCTTTTATCACAGTGGAATCATGCTGAATGCGGTTGCTTAGTGCCATATCGTTGGTGTGAAAATAGCATTAAACATACCTTGAAAAGAGCAGGCTTCTAATTAAACATGTAAACTAGAAGGACCTGTGCAAATGCTTAAACTGATAAATTTTAGTTGAATACTTTATTGTGTTAGTAGGTAATGCAATAAATGTAGTCTCTTTTCCCGAATTAGTTGCAAGCAAGAGTAGTTGAGGACATCCACTCCCAAATATAGTAGTTTGATTGAATTTTGATATGAATACAGATGTGGAAGTATTTTGCTAACATTCTTTTGTTTTTGTTTTTGTTTTTAAGGTTGGTGGGGTGGACCCAAAGCAGCTAGCTGTATATGAAGAATTTGCACGGAACGTTCCTGGTTTCTTACCAACAAATGATTCGACCCAACCTACAGGAATCCTGGCCCAGCCTATGAAGGTAGTAGTCCAGTTGAGGCAGAAGAGGGTTTTATCCAGTGGCTTCTGGAGATCAGTGAAGATTAATAACAGTATTCTTCAAAAGTCACATATAATACTGTAGTAGGGGAAAATTCAAAATTACAAGATGAATTGTACCTCGTTGATTAAAAAAAAATCCATCATGGTCTATTAATGTTTATCCATTTCATAGAGTCACAGAATGTAAAGATTGGAAGGGACTTTGGAGATCAGCATAAACTATTGGTTTAGGTATCTGTTATTTCAGCAGTGTCCATTTGATTAAAATGGTTTTAAAGATGCTGATAATAATGCTCCTGACGAAAACTGTAACTCAAAGGCATTTTTTAAAAGCAAGCATTTAGAAGGATCATTCCTCAGTGAACTGACTTAGGTCTTCGTTTCATCCTAATTCAGCAAGCCTGGGCGACAGATGACGTGGCACAGATCTACGATAAATGCATGGCGGAGTTGGAACAGCACCTGCAGTCCATTCCTCACACTCTGGCCATGAATCCGCAGACACAAGCACTGCGAAGCCTTTTGGAGGCGGTGGTTGTGGCTCGTAATTCTCGAGATGCTATTGCAGCCCTTGGATTGCTACAAAAGGTTTGTGTGCGAACTCATTGTAAATCTTTGTCACTTTTGTGGAGAGAACAGATTCTAGGTCTCCATAAAGATGGTGGGATTTGGATTGTAAGCACCTTAAAATAGATTATAAGACTATGTACTTACATAGTCCCTGTCTGAAGGATCAGGGCAGACTGTTTGCAGACTCCTACCTATTCTGCAGCCCCAAGAAGAACTGCATTGGAGCTGAATATTTTTCCTAGTAAGGAAGCTGGAAAACAAGCTGTTTTCTTCTGCCTTAGGCTGTGCTTGGTCGCATTTTCATCGTTGCTACAGGAGAAGCTGCAAAGCTTTTCCCTGAAGACATAAGCAGAGAGGGTGATGGACTTTTCTTCCAAAGTTTCTCAGTGAGAGATAATTGGGATAGATTGTCACCAGTCAGACTTATTTCCTGATATACCATAGACTGTCTAGTTGAGAAGTTCTTAACCCTTTGACCAAAGGTATCTCCCTTCAGCCTAGCCCGAGGGGAAAAAAACAGCCAAAAATCCCCAAAGCCCAGCAATACAGAATGTAATAAACCTCATGCCAATCCTAAAACTTACGGGCTAGCTGTATAACTACTCAATTTTGCACATGGAAAAAGTTTTAATGAGAAATTCCCTTTAAAATCAGTTAAATGATTTTATTATGTGAGCTGCCTGGAGTCACCCACTGAGGAGATGGGCAGCATATAAATTTAATAAACAAACAAATAAATCCAATCTTTAGATATAAGAAAATTTACTGATGAAAAAATAATATAGGAGAAACAAGGGCAAACAACAATCACAAAGTTCCATATGAAATAATTAGTCGGGCTAACTGAACTATTTATTTATTATACATTACCTGTTTAACTAAGATCTTAGGTTCTGGCACGTCACTGCTGCTGCTGCTACTAATATTGGCTTCTCCGCCATCCTTCAGCATTATACTCAGTCTATAAAATGTGGAAGAGAATTGAAATCCAGCCTCTTTGGTGTGGCCAGTTGCTTTGCTCAATCAAGTAAAATGCTCCATTTCTGAAATTATCTGCCGCCTGAACCCCTGCTAAACTACTGGTTGACTCCATAGTTAAATAATAAAAGTGCTGACCAGAACCATAGAATTGGAAGGGGCTTAGAGGTCTACTAATCCAACCGCCTGCCCAGGGCAGGAATCCTCCTGTTATCCCAGACAAAGAGCTGTCCATTTGCTTGAAAACCTCCCTCAACCCCAGGAGGCAGGCTGTTCATGTTCCTCATGTTGGAGCACCCTCAACCCCAGGAGGCAGGCTGTATAACTGCTTAAAAGCTCTTACGGTCAAGAAATCCTTCCTTCCTTTGAGTTAGGACCTCCCTCTGTACAACTTCCACCTGTTGTTTTTTGCCTGAAAAGGAATTTGGAGATGACCTTATGGAAGATAATGAAATAACTATTAAGGAGTACAGAAAAATTACACAGTCCAGAGACGGAAGCAAATATGAGAAAGAAACTCAAAATAACTGCCTTGATTTTGTTTAGTATAAGATGGGACAGAGCACAACTTGGGCAAGCTTTCAAGATTCTGTTACTATACCCTAAAATAATAAAATAGCATTCTTGGAATCCCTGCAGTGTCTGTTTTTTGACCTGCCTTCCGTAAAGGGCTGACATTGTCCTACCCTCAGGCACTGTGGAGAACAAATCCACCTTTTCTTTCCTGTGATAGTCCTTGAAATATCAGAAGACTGCTATTGTGCCTCCCCTTAGCCTTCTCTTCCTTAGGCTAAATGTACCCAGTTCATTTAACTGTACTTCATAGGATTTAGCCTTTAAGCCCCTCATCACCTTTGTCAGTTTTCTGTATACTCTTTCCAATTTCTCAGTGTCCTTCTTGTATTGTGCCCACCAGAACTGGAGTGGTATTCCAGGTGTGGTTTGACCAAGCAGCATAGAACAGAACAATCACATCCTGTGATTTTGACATTATATATTTCTTGATGCAGCCCAGGATTGTATAGGCTTTTGCCAGAAACCCTTCCTGTAGGTAGTGTAGTCCATGGTCCAGGAATCTAAAGTTTTATTGACACTACTGTCTCTTGAGCAGCAGTTCACCTCCAGAATCCTTTGTTCAAATAGTTTTCAGAAGCAGAAGTTATGCCTTTGGATAAAAAGATACATATTGGAGCTGCTTCTTGGAAAATAGAAGGTGGATTATATCTATTCGGGAGGGAATCAACTTACTGGAGGTTTTGTGGGGCACCATTGTGCATGATAAAAGAAGAGAGTTGTTAAATATTCCATTGTAATTTTAAAGATATCAGTGGTCCAATCAGAAAACAGGGTTTCTTCTCTCAGAAAATTCATTACTCTTTCTTCTTCTGACAGGCCGTTGAAGGATTGTTAGACGCCACTAGTGGCGCAGATGCGGACCTCCTCCTCCGGTACCGGGAATGTCATTTGCTTGTATTAAAAGCACTGCAAGATGGCCGTGCCTATGGGTCTCCCTGGTGTAACAAGCAGATAACAAGGTCAGTAATGATGACAGGCAGGAGGAAAGCTTTGAAAGACCATCACATGGTTTATATCATAGCAGTTTCCTCAGTAAAAAAGCAAATGTGTTGGTAGAAGAAAAAGAAAACTATCAGGACTGGGATTCAAGCATCTTCGGAAGAGTTAATCTCTCTACGAAATAGAGAAGTGTGTGAAACTGAAAAAACATTTTGTTTTGAACTTGGGATGAAACAATCCAGTCAGAATGTTCCTTCTGTTTTGAATTCAGTGAAACAAAACATGGAGCACAGGGGTTGCGAGCTCTGTCAGAATAGATCTTCAAACTGTTTGAAGCCCCTATTCCTACATTGTTAACCTAAAGAAAAATTATGTTTTTGAAAACCTCTTTTAAAATTCTGTTAGGAAACAATGAGAATGAATTAAGCAAAAAAGTAAGCCCCACATTCATACATAGACTTCTCTGGCTGTTGGTCTGATAAAGGCTTCTTCATGATTACATTAAAAAAAAGTCCGTAAGTGTACTTTTCCATTATAAATCTGGCTCGTCTCTAATAGCTCTCCTCAAATAATTAAAGCAGAATTTGCATATGTATCAACTGCATCCAAAGGACAGCTCTGAATAGCTACAGAACATAGGCTGTTACATTTCAAAAAGGAAATTTGTAACCCTCCTATAAAAGCAAATTAATTTTTCTGTTGAGCAAAATGTATTCAAAACTGCCTTGTCTTCTTTTCCCCAAGTTGTGTATAAAGCAGTGTATTTTTTCTGAGGCTGGAAGAAAACTCTCTGAATGCAGGTATTTTCTCCCGAGCTTAGACAATCAAAATAGCTATTTTGGGCATTTTGCATAGCCCATTCCAGGGCTTAGATTGAATCCCTGTATTCACAAACTGCCTCCTATAAACTATTCACATAATTGTTGAATATATAAATTGTGTCTTGCTTAACATGACTCCACTAGATATTCAGATTTAATATTATTCTTGGCCCTGTATAAGCTTACAGTTTATATTGCATGCTTAGTGCTGCTGTGGTTCTAAACTCCTTAAATAAAGAAGTAATGTCTTTGACATGATTAACTTATATTCTGAAATTAATATCGAAATGGGTTGTTTTATCTCTGAGAAATAGAGAGTTATATCGCATCACAAAAATGACAGAAATCAAACTTAGTCATTTATAGTGTCTTTCTATTTTTAACTTCCTATGAATCCTTCATGTGGAGCCATAACAAATGACATTAGTTTGAAGGTTATTGCTATGTGGTAGGTAGAGCAAAAATTATTTGTGCTGGTGTCATCAGTTGCCTAGAAGGATTTGTTTTGGCTATTTCCAGCCCTTTGTGGAAGGGTCAGCTAGAATTAATTTGGTGCTACTTTCTGTTGGCTTCCTTGCCACTGGCCAAGACGTTACCCTTGTATGCTTAAACTGAGGGGACACGTGAAAGAGAAATTAATCCATCTTTGCCTGTTGAGACTTAGAAGAAAACCAAGTTAACATAAGAAAGTGACAAACTTTTCCAGATGCCTGATTGAGTGTCGAGATGAATATAAATACAACGTAGAAGCAGTGGAGCTCCTGATACGTAACCATCTAGTTAACATGCAACAGTATGACCTTCACCTGGCTCAGGTGAGTTATTGGCATTTACTTTCATGAAGACAATATAAATGCTCTGGAATGGACATGGCTCACTTTTTTGACATCCTTGTTGTTTACAGTCTATGGAGAATGGCTTGAACTACATGGCGGTGGCATTTGCAATGCAGCTGGTGAAGATCCTCTTGGTGGATGAGAGAAGTGTAGCTCACATGACAGAAGCAGATTTGTTCCATACCATTGAAACTCTAATGAGGATAAATGCTCACTCCAGAGGAAATGCCCCAGAAGGGTAATGCTAAGTTACCAATGGTGGTTGCCAGAGGAAACTCATAATTTGTTGCAAAAACAGCTGCTCTGTCATTCCTGCCTCACTTTCCTCCTGTGTCAGTAGGGGCACTGCCTAATGCCCTTGAGGATGTTATCCTATCCAACCTGGAATCCATTTTAGCTCACTGTGTTTTTGTCCACAATATTCCAGTTACTGGGAGAGGTGAGGATAGGATAATCCTCCTATAATTAAGTGGAGGCCAGACTTTCACCCATTTCAGCAGATCCATTTGCTAATATCAAGCACTAACCTTTCTCTTGAAATTGGCACAAATTTCTGTTCAGCTTTATGTATTACTTTTACTGCTCAATAACAATAGTTCATGGACAGGTTGCTTGCGTCTGACTTACCTACCTTACCATTTTTCTTTGAGAGAAAAGAAATAGGATAATATATGCCATCTTGATATCTGTTGAGGAAAAGTGAGATACAAGTTTGTAAACGAATGTATGCTAGATGGGCTCTAGATATCCAGAATCTGAATTTACCACTTTGGTACTTACAGGTTGCCACAGTTGATGGAAGTGGTACGGTCCAACTACGAAGCCATGATTGATCGTGCTCATGGAGGACCAAACTTTATGATGCATTCTGGGATCTCTCAAGCCTCAGAATATGATGATCCTCCAGGCCTGAGAGAGAAGGCAGAATATCTCCTGAGGGAATGGGTGAATCTTTATCACTCTGCAGCAGCTGGCCGTGACAGTACCAAAGCCTTCTCTGCATTTGTTGGACAGGTAGAACTTGGGGAAAGAGAGGTGCTTTTTTTTCAACAAAACTATGGCAAAATGATCATGGAACTTGTAAAGAGTTGCATAGTATTGATTCTGTCACATCGGTGTACTGAAATATATATTAAATAGTTTGAATGAAAATTACTACCTATTTCCATCATTAAACTATTAGCCTAAACCAGGGGTACAGAGCAAAAATAAACAATATGAAATTGCAAAAGAAGTTAAATAATGTAAAATTACAAATAGCTGAAACATTTTACAGGATGCTACTAAGGGCAATAGCAGTAAACAAAGGAGGACAAATTCAACAAAAGCTCTGTTGAACAAATAAGGTTTCAGCTGGTACTGGAAATTTAAAAAGTTTGCTGCCAATCGTAACTGAACAGGTATTATGGTTGCCACATTGGGAATACCTGGCAGATCCTTTGCTGTGAAGGTCACTTCCTACTAGAACTTAATGACCTAAGCAGTCTCTAAGGGGGAAGGTGACCCATCAGGTACCTGGGCCCTAAGTCAAATAGGGCTTTGGCTTGGTAGCATGCTAAGCACCTCTAGGACATAACTGACCCCCTTTTAACAATCTTGTGTAGACTGCAGCTTTGGGGGCGTGGCTAAGGACCTACATTTTGAATACGTTGGATATTGTACTCCAAAACATTTAACTATTTTTGCTATTGATCCATACATTTTCCCATAAATTAAAATTAAATAATTGCATTAAATTAATCAATATAATTAACTTGATTGTCCACCATGTATTTAATCCTTTTTCTGGCACATCAAAAGTCATAACTTCAAGCAGAAAACAATAGCCTAATCAAGGAACTACCAAGGAGAAAGCGATAAGTGATTATTGTCCATAGTCATAATTTGGTAGCAATTTTTGGAGACTCTCTGGGAACTACACCCAAAGCTTTTAGAGTTGTATGCACTACTGATCTTGCCAAAGCACTCTGTAGTGGTTGCAGTTTCAGGACCAACCAACAGTTAATCCTACTATGGAAAAGTGTTAAAATAGTAATTGTCAATTTCACAGTATTGTTGGATGAAACAAATTATTTAGAGCTGTTTGCACAAAGATACCCATCCTTGCCCAGATACATTTGTATACCCTAATATCTGCTGCAAATCCACCTTTGCATTTCATGCTCATCTGTTACCAGTTGGCTCAGAGCTTTTGCTGCTTAGGGGTGCTCTTTCCATAATTATCCAATGCTAGCAACTTGCTTCCATTGTTCACAGTTTGAACAGAGAGATGGAGTAAACAGACCATCTATCTTGAAAGTGGCCAAGGAGCTAACATAGTGTTTTAAAGTTACTTCAGGAATATAGGCTGAGAAATATAAAGCAAAACCCTATCTCACTTTTCTGTACTGATTGATCCTGAACATTTTGGTTTTCTTAAACTTGCTCCAACTGCTTTTTATGACATGTTTATATGAAATTCACCTTGAGCCCTCCAAAGTCAGAGTTTTATTTTGAAAGATCACATCTTCAAAGAATAACATTGCCAAATGAGGAAAATATTTATTAGTAGCTAAGACAATAAAATACCAGTGAATTATTTCTTACTTTATGTGTTGATTTAATGGCTTCCTTTAGTAGAGTTTACTACTTTACTCTCTGAATTTCACCTAGAGTTTTGATAATTGCTAACATTGATAAATATCACACCTTGCTAGTATTCATTGAAGGTGATCTTTTGTATGATATGCTGAAACAAAAGGTTTTCTGTATTTAACTGGTATGAAAATACATTGGAATATGAATGTTTACTGAGTCCATGGCAACAGGATTAATGAAACTACCTTTTTGCTCTTTTAACGATGCATATATCTCAGGTAGGCTCTGAGGAAAATGACTTATACATCAATTTAAGAATGAAATTACCTTTATTCCTGTTGTGTTAGTGTTATTTTGGATATGTTGTCCTTATATTTGAGAATTAATAGCAATCTGTGGAATTTTACCTTCCTGTCCTTGTTCATTAGCATATTTTAAACGATATAGTGATATATTAATAATATTATATCTACATTCAGTTTGCAATTCCTGCAATAGTTTGTTTAGCATTAAATTGAAAACTTTCTACAAAGCCAGAGTCATTAGAATAAACTATCTCCTGAATAAGTTGACATTGAAATACTGTCACTGTCAATAAATAGTGTGTACGTTTGTATGCTTCATTCTGAGTGAAATATCCATTTCTTCAATGACTTGAGAGCATTCCTTGCTATAAGTGGTACCTCTCTTAAGAGCACACAAGTAAGGTTCAAATTGCTTATCAGCTTGCTTGTTGTTCAAGGACCCGGAATGGTCTTCCAGGAGCAGAACTCACAATAAGGATTGTACCTTTGCTTTATCATATCCCAACAGTGTGTGGCGTTAATAATCATTACTTGCCCTTTGGGCTTCCTGGCCAGCACACAGCTCCTCAGTGCTCTGTCTGGGTCCTCAATGACTGGCATTGTTAATGCACCCCTAGTGAGTGAAGTGCTGAGATTTAATCCACTGTTAGCCCATTACATCCACTGCTTTCCAACATGTTTTGTAGAATATAATACTTTGTTGTACTAAAGATAAGTTCTGTTAAATGTGAGTTCATTGTCATCCCCAAACAGATGCATCAACAAGGAATTCTGAAAACTGATGACTTGATCACAAGATTCTTTCGTCTTTGCACTGAAATGTGTGTTGAAATCAGCTATCGTGCTCAAGCTGAGCAGCAACACAACCCTGCTGCAAACCCCACTATGATCCGTGCCAAGTGCTATCACAACCTGGATGCCTTTGTGCGCCTTATTGCGCTGCTGGTGAAGCACTCTGGAGAGGCTACCAACACAGTCACCAAAATCAACCTGCTTAATAAGGTTAGTGGTGTCCTTATTTTCACCAGACTGCTAGTTTGGGTAAGGAGCTATAATGCATTTACTTTATTTCACTAATATAACATGGTGTTACAAAGACAAAACGGAATACCCTGGTTTAAATTCCAGCTCATATTCTGCATGTTAAGCAATTCAGTGTCTCTGACCCTCAGCCTGTGGGAATATCGACATACCTGTATGGGTTGTTCAACTATTACACAGTAAATGTTTTGACCAGTTAAGGAATACTTATAAGGAGATGAATTTGTAGTATTCTGTTAAATGAGGGAGACATTCTTTAAAGAAATGAATGTATACTTAGTGGCTTTGCCTTAGATATCTATAGCATAAAACATTCCCTTGAATGAGATAAAATATTTTTAAAATTTTTAAATAAAATATTCCATAAACTGTTGCTTATAAGGGTTTTCTCTAATCTCTACCTTTGTAGTGCACTTTCAAAATGGTTTTATTACATTCTAAGCAAATTCATTCCTTCGTATTTACAGGTTCTTGGGATAGTGGTGGGAGTTCTTTTGCAGGATCATGATGTTCGTCAGAGTGAATTTCAGCAACTTCCCTATCACCGCATTTTCATCATGTTACTGTTAGAATTAAATGCTCCTGAACATGTCCTGGAAACTATCAACTTTCAGACCCTCACAGCTTTCTGGTAGGTGTAGAAGTGCTCCTGCAAAATCTGCCCCAGCGATGGTATGTGACACTAAGCCCAGCTGGAGGTTACAGTGCATGGGTCGTTAGCTGTCAGTCTCTTCCTGGTAGGGGTGCAATTGAGATGGTGGCCAGAGCTGATCAAATGCTCCTCTTGTGCTTTTTGACTTCTGTCCCTCAAAAAGTAATGATTTTAAATTTAGATATATTACTCAAACTAGTCTCTATTAACCAAATAGCTGTATTTTGCAAATGTATAAGCATACTTGGAAACCTTTCCTTAGGGAAGAAAAAAGTTTTCGACCAAAAAATTCAAATATCTGCTCCTGATATCTGGGGACAGCACCATCTTCTCAAAGCTTGAGTTACCAGTTTCAGTTGCCAGGACATTGGGAAAGGAAAGCACTGTGTAGAGATTCCTAGAATGGTTCTCTGTCTAGACACCAGCCCTCTTCTCCGTACATTTGATCCTCAGGAAAACCGACCACAGTTTACTGTTTCTAGCCCTGAAGATTATGTTACTGAATGGCAATCATCAGAGACAGAAAGGCAGTTTTATTTATACAGGTAGTCCTCACTTAACGACCACAATTGGGACCAGAATTTATGTCGCTAAGAGATGCGGCTATTAAACGAATCATCATGTGACCAGACCCAATTTTACAACCTTTTTACAGCAGTCATTAAGTGAATCAGGTGGTCATTAAATGAACCACGTGGTTCCCCATTGATTTTGCTTGCCCAAAGCCAGCTGGAAAGATCATAAATGGCGATCATGTGACCCCAGGATGCTGCAACCATCAGTGAGTCCTTGCTGGTGCCAAACACCCAGATCGCAATCACATGGCCGCAGAGGCACTGCAATGGTTGTAACTTCGGGCACTGGTTATAAGTCACCTTTAGCGCTGTCATAATTTTGAATGGTCACTAAATGAACGTTTGTTAACCGAGAACTACTGTAGTGAAACACACTATCAGGTACTGTGTATTGCTAAACTAGGTATAGCCTGAAAGAGTTGTGCTTAGTGAAAGAAATGTGTTGGTCCTTACTTAAAGTAGAAAGCAAATTCCTTTTCCACACTTGGGAATGCTTCACCTAAACATCTGGACCTGGTGGAAAATGTTGCAGTCTTACTGGATATCACGTTTTCAGGATAAAAAAGTATTTTTTAATAAATCATGCTCCATGGCTCCCCAGCCTCCCTCAGCCCAGTTGCACTCGCCTTCATGGCCAATAATGATTTCACAAGCCCCAGTCCCTGATCAAACTGGCTCAAACAGGACACACTGACTCTGATGTGCTTTCAGCCCCTTAGCAACAACCACTGTCTGAGGCTCACAGTGGAATTCTTATGTGTCTCACCTGTCTATTCCTTTCAGTGCCCAGGCAAGCACTGAGTGAAACTGTTGATATTGTTCAGCACCTGAGATGGAAGGTCTCTGCAATCCTGGCTGTAGAATCTCTGCTTGCAGATACAGATCAAGAGTCAGTGCCTTGGTGTCTTTTGACCGCTACTAGACAGTGCTCTCTGATTTCAGAAATAAATAGTCTTAAATTAAAACCCACTATTTTTAATAGCCAGAAGATAGCTAAATCTTGCAAGATTTATGTGTGCTTGCATGAGAAATCTGTAGATTTTTGGTCATTTTTCAAAATGAAATATATGGACGCACACATGTCTATACAAATAGAGTGCGTGCACTTTCCTGAAAAAAATTATTTCCTCCTTTCGTTGAAGAGCTGGATTTGCTTTACCTCTCCTTCAGGGAATATTCTGAGCCAGTGTTTTTGCTTTCCTACAGATGGGGGTTGATGTGAGAAATATGAATTGCCCAGAATTTCCATTGCCTGGATGCTGATGTTCATAGTATAGTCAGCACATCTCCATTAGGTGACTGAAGGGAGGGGTTGAGACCCCCAAGGCAATGGAGAAGGTTCTCCCTCGGCCAGTGGAAGAGCAGCCCATGGGTCCGATTGAGCCCACTGGTCATCCTTTCCCACCAACCAGTTATGATGAGCAGCTTTTCAAAAGCTTCCTTAACACCTGTGGAAGCTTTGAAAAAAGAGCCATAGGAGATAATATTAGAAAGGGAGGTGTCGCAGCGAAGGAAGGAAGGCAGGAAGCCTTGCCCACTCGTTTGCAGCCCCAGCAGATTTCTCAGCCTAGTACTCAGTTGAAATCAAGACATTGTTTCAGGATAGATGGAAACTGTGTTTCAGCTCAGAAGGGAATGGGCTGCCCCTTTGGCACATAGGAGAAACAAGAATGTATGAAAAGCAAGTCCAGTTTTTACATTTAGAGAAGGTTTTGTGGACCTACTAGTTACAGTTACAGTTGCAATAAATGCACTATTATGAGATTGCCTCTTAAATAAAAGTGTAGTATATTGAATTGCTTTTGAGTGATCTTGATTTCTTGGAGAGTGATTTAGTATGCTTTTAAATAAGATTTATTAGTATACATTTCTATAATCCACACACACACACACACACACACACATGTGATTTGATATTGCTGAGAATTTGGATCATAAGGATCACTGAGAGAAGGAATAACTGTTTAAAGAGATTATTTTTTCCCAGAGACCATGAAAATTGTTTGTCATCTGATGACACAGGTAGTCCCCGGGTTAAGAACATCTGGTTTAAGGATGGCCCATAGTTAAGAACGGAGCCTGTAGTAGCAAAATTTGAGTTAAATACACAATGGTTCGAGTTAATTACACAATACTACTTACACAGTATTATACAATAATACTGTTCCAGCTTACATACAAATTTGACTTAAGGACGGACTTTGGTAATATAACTCGTTCTTAAATTGGGGATTACCTATATTTATATTTCCACTGCTATAATGTGAGGTAGGAGTCTGCTTTTCTTTTTTTAGAAAAAGCTATTTATATCACAGTTTCCATTTGTTGCTGTTGATGATATTCTTAACCTAGATTATAATGCAGTTTCTTAACTTTGGTAGATATCACACTGACCCAAAGCTTTGTGCTGTGTTTTTATTTTAGTAACACATTTCACATCCTGCGACCTACAAAAGCTCCAGGTTTTGTTTATGCTTGGTTAGAACTGATCTCCCATCGGATATTTATTGCAAGAATGCTGGCACATACACCACAGCAGAAGGTGTGGCTGTAGTTTATCTTCTCTTATTTACGAAGCTTCCACAGAATATCAGGATGCATCTTGGTTGTAGATTTTGGTTAAATTAAATGATTATATGGCTTTTGATGTAATGCACTTACCATCTTTCCATAAGGAAATGGCTAAGAAGCTCCGTCTGTCATTTTAAGGACACCAAAACTCGATCCCATATCATGGATACAATTATAAATAAATTTGGGCACATTTTCATTCTACAATTCTTTTGTACATACAAAGCCCATTCATAGAAATTCTACCATTTATGCTGGAACAATACCGTATCCACAGAGCTGCCAGGCTTAAGGCTGAATCCCACTCATCCCCTCAGCAGCACATCCTTAGTCTGTTCAGTTGACTTGGAATGTTCTTCTACTGAGTTGTTTTGAGTAATCAGCATAAGAAAGAAGAAAATAGAAAGGACTCCTTTGCAGATAATAACGAATTCTGGTGACCCGTCCTCCTCAAACTTTGGCCTTGAAGTCCTGTGACACAAGTCACTATTCAGATGGCCCTGGCCTTTGCCCTACATGCTGTGGAGTCAGATACGTGATGGATACCTGTAACCAGTGCCAGGCTTCTGCTGAGCAAGAATACCACAACCAGTTGACACAGCTGTGAGTGACTCTCTGGAAAAAAAGGCTTGGAAGGCCACAGAATCCATATCTGCAGCAGTATTTTTGTCTATTGACCCCCACATCACATTGTCAGTTTCAAGTTTCCAGAAAAGTACTGGAATTTCCCATGCTCTTTCTCAGGACCATTCAAGTGAAACACTGGAGAAATCAGTGGTCAAAACCTTAGTCCTGGTCAAGACAGAAAGGATAAAAGCTGCATGTTAATCTCCCTCAACCAGAACCTGGAAATCAGACTGCCTTGCCATGTCATTCATCCCTTTACTACTGGCACCTCTACTTGTGAGCCTTCCACTTGCCAGTGGCATTGAAGTAACTTAAGATCAAGACTCCTTAATCTGAAACTTTTAGGCCCAAGGTAGGCATTCTCCAGTCAGATATGGACAACAGCCTACCTGTGCTCCCAGTATATTCTTCACAGGGATCAAAGCTACTTTGCTTTGAAAGGAAAAGATTATGCTTTAAAAGCTACTGTAGTTCCATCAGTAGTTCAATTTATACTAGCACCTGATGCTAAAGTAGGGTATCAGGCTTTCTTGAAAGAATCTTGCTGTATAGTGAGCAGATTTTTATACAGCAGTTTCTTGGTTTATCATCCAATACAGGATGATCCAGCTCTTTCCTAGCTCTCATCCCAATGTTTCAAGTTTTGTTAAAAATATCTAGGTTTTCATGGGTTAAGTTGCCACAGTGCCACCAGCCTCTTGCAGTATAGGGAATCTATAGCCTGTGTGATGATGGGTGTCAGTTTTTGTTTCAGGACACATGATCCAGATATTCCAGTTGAGATCCCGTCACCAGTAACACTTTGTAACAGATGAAGAGGGAAGAAAAGTGAATGGTTGTGGACACAAATGTCCTCAGAAGCAGTTATCAGGCATGCATGGCAAAATAACAGTATCTCTCATTGGAGAAAGTGTTTCAGAAGACAAATACCAAGTTGTCCAGTTTTTCTAGATAGAGCTGACATGTTTTTCAAAGGAGGAATTGAATATATGACAAGTGGTATCAAAGACAGTGATGAAGTTCATAGCAACCACAATCATGCTTTGCTCTCTTAGCCATACTAAAGAAGTCCAGAAGTTGCCTTTCAATGATAACGAAATAATGGCTTGTTTACTGTGAAGACTAATGTTGCCTTGGATGGAGTTCAGAAATTACACATTATGGTATATGAATGGAGTCTTCAATACTTTTCCATTCCCACCTATAGCCTTGTAGTCATGGAGGTCATACTGTTAGTATTCTCCCAGAGTTCATTGGTATCATCATCTAGCCCAACATAACAGAACCTAGGCATTTGGTTCAACCTTCTCAGCAACATAGCCCAACTTCTGCTGTTTGGTGATTGGTTGGCCCAACTCTAAGATACTGTAATCACACCACGTTTTGAACAAAACAATGTGTCCTTTCAGTTCCCAGCATTCCAAACTTGTGTGTGAAAAGGGGCAATTGAATGTGTTTCCTCTGGGGACAGTAGACTCAAGGTACTTGTCCCTAAAAAGAATGGTGTCTGTGACTCATCCTGGATCCTTGGGACCTCAGCATTTTTTGATACCGGCTCATTTTTAATAGCTGCCAGTTTAACTCTTGTGTACCAGGGTGTAGTTATACTTATATGAGACCTATTTTCATAACTCAGTAATATACATTCCCATAATACAGATTGCCCATTTTGTGTCACTTTTTTCTTTAGCCACAGGTTTCCCAAGTGTGTGGCAATGATAGCGGTGGCATAGCTAGTCCATAAAGCTTGCTTAAATTAAATTAAATTAAATTTGGGCAATTGACATCCCATACTGGGTGTTCTGGGCATTTCTTCTGTGTTTTTGCTTGACTTGAAGCTTTGAATCAACTTTGAAAAGTGTCGTGGGCTTCTCAGAGACTGAAAAGGTAGATAAATTTACAAAACATTGCTAACTCATTATTTGCACCCTAACCCTCCACTATCAGGAAAAAAGTTTGTTATCTTCCTTGTCCGTCTAACAATTTTTAGTGAGAGAATGAAGCTCCTCATTCTAGCAAATTTAGGGATGAACTGGGTTCTCTCAGTGGCTAGGGAATTCTCTCTGTGATGACTGATGACTGCCCTTCCTCATAATTGATGTGCTCACCACACAGTGAGGTGCATATTTGCAGTCCTTTTGCATTCAGGGTTTCTGGTCAGTAGTTAAGGCATTCCTGGTATATCAATGGACCAGAGCTGTTAGTGGTCTAGAAGGCACTGGAAGGCTTACTCTAAGGTCAATCCGAGTCAAATCAGACAAAAGCGATGGCTGTCTAGAAAATGGCACCAAGCCACTTTCAAAATCTTTCCTAGAGCTCTGAGTTTGGTGAGTGCTTGGGTACAGTCCTGTTAGCGACCCATGTGACGGGAGAGAACTGAATCAACCGCAGCTCTGCTGCTTCAATCTTGTGATTAATCTCTTTGCAGTAGCGAATGCCTCTGCTTCTGCAGCAGTCTTGCTGATGCCTTTCTGTTCTCTGGGACTTGTCCCACTTATATCTCCTTTCCCCAGTCCACTGTTAGATATCCACGATAATCAAAAGAACCATGAGATTTGACTAATGGCATTCTTTTATTCCTTAATGCCCTTGCTCCACTGCTATGAGTAACTCATCCAGATAATCTCTGTTACGCTCCTTTGAAGACATTATCACCAACATCTTGATTTGCTTCTGATTTTCCTCCTGTTTCAAATAAATGAAATTCTGTAGGCCCACAGGAAATCCTTCTCCTGGAATTACGTAGAAAAGAAAAGACTTTATACTGAATAAGCAGAGAAGTAGCATTTTAACCCTCTGTGGGGCCGTATCATTCATGTTTGGGTTTTTCTACTAAGTGTGAAACAGTATGGCTTAGTTTTGTCTTCCTTGGAATGTTTTTGATTGTCCCACTTTTCAAGGATGTATCTTTTTTTTTTCTAGTTAAGCGGTTTATCAAGGGTTTGAACCACCTCTTTATGCTAACATCCCCTCCAGTTCCAATTATGCAAACCCTATCCATTTGCTTTTCTTGATGGGTACATGTTTAGTAAGCCAACATATTGGCATATCATAGGGCACACCTTTTCTTGCTTTAAAATAAAGCTTTGCTCAGACATTGCTTTGTGTCAAAATCTTTTTTTTTTTTTTTTAGTTTTATTTGGGGTAGGGCATTATTTTGCCTATCTCTAATTCTTCAACACCAGCATATTTTCAATGTGCAGAAGGCACTAACTGTTTTTTTATATAGAAGTGCAGTGCTTCAAAGGGACCAGTGGTGGTTCTGGAATTTTCAAAGTCAATCCAACAGTTTAGGAGTGTTGCGCCACAGTGGCCACCGTAAAACTAACTAAGCAGCAGTGCTCACATGATATGTAGTGTCATCCCACGAAGACAGTGGCAACATCTGCAGCCCTTTGTAAAATGTCTCTGCTACAGTTGTGTCAAACAGCTGTCCGGGCCCAGCGTTCTGAGTTGGTACAGCTCTTCAGTCACCGAGAATTGCAGCATTTGGTGGATCACTCTGCCTTACGAATGCCTCAACTGAATAAGAGGCTGTTCTGTGAATCACAGAAACTCCAGTGAAGAACTGTCACTTGAATATAACAAAGGACTGTGAATGGTCATACATGCTTGCAAATAGTCTGCCCTCCAATCCTGCTTTGTGTCACCATTTTTCCTCATGATTAAAGTTATTTTCTGCCTCAGCCTCAGAGGGGATTAGCATGGTCCATGCCTTGCATATATGATATGCAGAGAAAATGGGGCTTCTGCCAAAAGTCTGCATGCTTCAGGAGGTTTTGAATGGGATCTGTGTAAGTGCAAAAAACCATATGCATGTATGTATAAATGATTCTCAACCCAGTTCCAGGTAAGTAACCAGTTTTTGTTTGGCCAAGTTAACCTGTTAGTGATTAGATTCATTAGCATATGTCACTTTTGAGGAAATGTATCAAATACTAACAGGAAATGTGATTTACCCTTTACTTTTCAGTCAGTTCACTCTAGCCTTGAATTTCAAATAGAAGTTTGATACAGCTGTCAAGGCTGTAGACCAGTGCTTTCCAAACTTTTTTCTTCATTACCCAAAACTGCTCATCAGAAAGTTCTTTTTACTTAAGTCAATTTAAATGTTCTTGTTGTGATAGCTAATGGGTTCATGTGTTGTTACCCAAAGAAAAACCACTTTTGCCCAATTTTGGATAATTTACCCAGATTTGGGAAGCACTGCTGTAAACAATCTGTTATGTCTTTCTGTAGCTTTTTGGCCAAATCTGGCAAAAATCAGTCTAGGCAAGCTGATTCATTGTTCCACCTCCCTCAAACAGAGCCCCAAACTCTGGGGAAGCTCTTCTTGTGCACTTCTAGACTGATTTCTGGGAGGTCCAAGGTCTTTAAAATTGTGATGATATGCTGATGAATACAAATTGTTACTCACTGGGGAAGTGTTAGAAACATACTAGCAAAAATGACATTACTCTCATTCCTTAATTTCTCTTTATAGGGTTGGCCCATGTATGCACAGCTCTTGATTGACCTGTTTAAATATTTGGCTCCTTTCCTGAGAAATGTGGAACTTGCCAAGCCTATGCAAATCTTGTACAAGGTAAATTAGGTGACCATTTGGGGAAGGGGAGAAGGAAATTGGAACTGACCAGAAGAATGTTGAATTGCTAGTGAATCCCTATATGAAACTGAAGGAGTTAAGAGTCCTTTTCCTCAGAGTTTCCTATGTAAAGGTTGCTGTAATACTGTTTGCTATTTTTAAATCCAGCTGAAATCAAGGAGTTTTAATACATGTATGATCTGAATGCTCATTAATGGCACTTCTAACAAGATTCAGTTTAGTGATGGTTTCGAGGATTTTTCCAGCATGACTAACTGCAACTTATTGGTAGAACATTCAACTCTCAGTTTCTCCTGGAGAACGATCTGTCTGTTCCATGGATAGATCTGCCTGGATCTTAAATGTTGAGGGATGAATCACTGTGGTTCCTCACTCTACCATCAGAGCTAGATACAGGGCTGATAGCGCCTTATTTCCTTTTTTTTCAAATTGCAGTAATGGAATTGGTGCAATGCAGATATATTGTAAATTATTCCAAATATCTCCGTATTAGGTTTGGGGAGGCTGAATCTGTGAGAGAATGTCTAATTATCTAAATGAGATTCAAACCAGAGATGTTTTACCTTCTTATTGCAGTTCTGCTGCCACGTGTGCCTGTGTGTACCCTCACAGTCAGTCAGTCGGTCTTTCTCTCTTTCTCTCTCTCTCTCTCTCATGTGTTAGATTGGTAATTTCTCCTCTTGATGTTTTCATAGGGAACACTGCGTGTGTTACTGGTATTATTACATGATTTCCCAGAATTCCTTTGTGATTACCACTATGGATTTTGTGATGTGATTCCTCCAAACTGTATTCAGCTAAGGAATCTGATTTTGAGTGCCTTCCCACGTAATATGAGGCTTCCTGACCCCTTCACTCCCAACCTTAAGGTAAGGCACCTGGAACTGCAAGTTCTGTAACACTGAAAAACTTAAGACTATGTTAAGTGTATTACAGGTAGTCCTTGTTTAGCAATTGCTTCATTTAGCAACCCTTTGCAGTTAGGACAGTGATGAAAAAGTTACTTTATGACCAGTCGTCACATTTACGACCTTCGCAGGCCTGAAAAGCAAAGGAAAGGTGAAGGAAGATCATAAGCACAGTCGTTTCACTTAGCAACCGCTTCGCTTAATGACCAAGTTACCGGCCCCAATTGTGGTCGCCATACGAGGACTACCCATAATGCATCTTCCTTCTCAAGTTTCTTCAATTTAGTAAATTGGGGTTATCTTGAATCATCCTCATTGGGAAGCATCTCCCACTAAAGCATGTGGGCAGGGACAACTTCCTTCTGAGGCTGTTCTACGTTTTCAGCTAAAATTGAAGTTAAAGTTTCCTAAGAGGTCAACCATCTAGTTAATTTTGCTATTTCTTTGCACTCTTGTCCCTCCTGCCATCCAGATCTGAGATTTTGGTCTCTCAGTTTGCAGTCTGGTGCCCTTTAGGTCTGGCAGACCTCTGCTCCACCTTACTTTTCTGGTTGTTTTTTTTTTAATTATTTCTTTCAAAAGCATGCTGCAAACAAAGCACCAAGTGTCATCATTAGTTCAATTTCATGAATGCCTCTCTGTCGCACATGAGCATAGCATGATGACTGCAATCCAGAAGAGTGTTTGGAACACGTTCCACTGTTTACTAAGTGGACTGACAGGGAGAGCGGATGGGCAGAGGAGATGATGACTGGGGAAGAACCAGGGAGGTAGAGAAGGCGCACCCATTTTCACTGCTGATTGTTTCCTGAGTGCTTGCGATGGGAGCATTACTTGTTGCTGACCAAGCTGAGGTAGTTTCGGCGGACATAAGGAAGCCAGCTCCCCAGAGAGTAAGCAAACCAGGGTTCCGGAGTGAAGGCAGATTTTCTTTTCTCATCAGAGGAACCTAGAGATGCAGGGAACTGCTCTTGTGCCCTGCAGGAGATGCGCCATGTTTGTTTTCTTCCCTGAAGGCAAGAACTGTACATGCTGTAAGAGCAGGCTGATTCCCTTCCTAAAAGAGAGGAAAAAGATTCACCCTCCTTCTCTTACAGTGAAGATGAGGTATTCTTAAATGGGAGGCGTGAAGAGCTTGCAGAGAGACCACAATGCTGAGATACCTCTCAGAAAGCAGAAAAGGCAAATTGGAGGGAACAGAGAAATAGAGGCATGTGACACAAAAGTCTCTTCAGACTTCAGGCTAGATAACGGCCTCAGGAAGCGCAGTTGCTGCAAGCCTCAACAACTGTGAAAGAGGACCCCTGCAGGAAGAACTAGAAGTGTTAGTTCAGGAAAGCATTACTGAAACCTGCTGGGACCGCACTCCCAAGTGTAAGGCTTGAAAGATAATTCTTAAAAAGGAATAGGCAAGACTAGAGAAATGGCATAACATATGAAGGAAATGCACACAGATATTCTGGTCTAGAGCACGGGGCTGCAGTTGATAGCACTGGTGATACAAGGAAGAGGGAAAAACAAAGATATTTTTGTGGGAGTGTGTTATAGATCACCAAGCCAGGCAGTAGAAATGGATAATTCCTTCCTTGACCAAAATACAAAACTTTCAGAGAGAAGAGACATCATGGAAGATTTTAATTACCAGGACATCTGTTGGAAAACCAGCAAAGTTCCCCAAAACTCAGTGGTCTTGCAGTCATTTTCCAGAAACTTGAAGAAAACACAAGGAGATCCCTTCTCCTAGATCTGATCCTAACCAGTAGAAAAGAACTGGTTGAAGAAGTTAAATAGCGGGAACTTTGGGAGACATCTTGGGGTTCACAATACTATAGAAAGAGAAGTTGGAGCATAATTCTACATACACACTAGATTTTAGGAGAGTCCATTTCAGCAAGCTTAGAGAAGTACTAAGCAGGGTGAAAACAGATCAAAGGGAGCACAGAAGAAATCTGCATGGTAGGCTGTTTGGAACAGCTTTTCTGGAATCTCCTGGGCCTTTCTATAAAAGTCTTTGTACTACTTCCATCTGAAGCCCCTTGGCTTCCTTCCTTCCTGTTAAATAACAATATTTAAATAATAAAAACATTGGTGCTCTCTGAGCTTGGTTGTTTGATTGCAGACATTCCATTATCCAACTAGGTAATCATCAGTGCTCATAATAAAAACATTGCTTTTGTCTCATTGTACACTGCTGAGCTGAGGCCTGTATTGTAATGAATTAGCAGAGGGAGAGTATTAATAATGAGCACGGAACACTTAAGTAAACTATGAATGAAAATATTGCTAAAGGAAAAGCTAATATCTCTTGCAGCTTGTGTATATCTTACACCAAATAAAGTAATTCTATGCTATTTAGAAAACATGATAACCACAGTCTTTCAATGTTTGTTGTGTGCGTTCTTGACAGGTTGACATGCTGAGCGAGATTAATATTGCTCCACGGATACTCACCAATTTTACTGGTGTGATGCCACCTCAGTTCAAGAAGGATTTGGATTCATATCTCAAAACTCGTTCTCCGGTCACATTCCTGTCTGACCTGCGCAGCAACTTGCAGGTGGGACCTTTGTTCAAGATTAAATTTGTGGTGAGAGTGGACACCGAGACACACTCCCGTGTCCTGAATTGAATGCAGATGTCTTATTAAGCAGAAGGTCTAACCCAATCCCAGTCCATCACACTTCAGTCTCCCCTGGAAATTTTTAAAAGCTAGCAAGGTTTAGGTTTCACTGCATTACATGCTTAGTATGTTTCAAAGTATGTTTGTTTTTAAAATCCTGTATATTTAAGTTGTAAAGTTGTTGCCAGATGCATGGTAGGGAAAGCCGAGAAGACTACTTGCTCCCAGAACCAAAGTCTTGCGAAGCGTTGTCAAATTTCACTTTTTGTTAAAACTCTATTCCAGTTGAAGGTGGTTCTCCTCCCTTTGTATTTGTTCCCCCAGGTATCAAATGAACCTGGCAATCGTTACAATATTCAGCTGATAAATGCCCTGGTGCTTTATGTCGGTACTCAAGCTATTGCACACATTCATAATAAGGGAAGCACACCTTCCATGAGCACCATCACTCATTCAGCCCACATGGACATCTTCCAGAATCTTGCTGTTGATCTGGACACAGAAGGTAAAATCAGAAGCGTACTGGGGTTTGTGAACAAAGCTGCAGATACGACTTTATTGGTACTGACCATCCTTTACTTTCCACATTAAATCCCCAGTTTACATTTAACCACAACTATTTCACAACTAAAGTAAACCACAATTATTTCAGAGGTTGTTTTGACTTATACTGACCACAGGGAGGATGATTGTTCTCATTCTGTTTGGGACTCATGTGAAACCTCATAGGTGAGGTCATGGCATAATGTAACATCCATATATCTTTCTGGTTTGAGAACTTAAGAAAATAAAGGTGGACTGTATATACCATTCTAAAGAAAGAGAATGTTTTGAATTAGGCTTCATTTGGCCACTTTTCAGAAAATTTTGAAGGGGTGGATCTGCACTGACCTCCAGGGGTAGAGACATTCCCAATTGTGGCCTGCCATCTAGCCCACTTCCCCCATTAACATTGGGGGAGCACTAAGCCTTCTGGAGCAACCACAGCCTCAAGCGTTGCCCCCTGTGATTATAGTCTGGAACTGCCCACTCAGGTAGGAGTGGAACCACCAAAGAAAACACCTCCAACTCCTGCAGTGACCCAGCATGATACCATGGTCATTGATACTGAAAGCCGCCAAGAGACCTATGTGGACGAGGAGGGGTACCATCCTCCAAGGCAACCATTTCTACCCCATGTCTAGTTTGAATCCTGATTGCCAGGAATCCAGATAATCTGTTTCTTCCAGGTCACCATCAGTACCCATTATCCCCAACAAGTATGGAGATTATGGGAGATTATGTACCTGGGGAAGGCTTGTTTCAGAGGGTCCAAGTCACGCACTATCCAAGCAACCTATTTTTCCTTTGACTGCCCACCCTGCATGGACTTGTTTGCTGGTCATCAGTCTGTTCTCCAGCCCTTGGTTAGAAAAGAAGCTATTGCTTTCAGGTCCATAAAATGTAGCTTCCGATGTAGCTAGGAAATTTGATGTCATACGTTAGCTTTTTTCATTGTATGCTTCTAACTGGATCCTGGGGTAGGGTGAAGGATCGTCATGTCAAACCAGTTACATGCTTGAGGCTGAAGAAATTCCCTCTGGCATTTGACCTAATTTCCTGAAGAGTTTGTTGACTCTCCTCGCTCCCTGCTGGGACAGCAAAAACAGGGCCTCTCAGGGCCTTTCTCTGTCTCTGTGGCACTACAAGACACAAGCCATCCTGTGTCTTGTAGTGCCACAGAAAACGAGTTTGTTGATGGCAAGAAGAATGGCTGACTTATTTGGGTTATGTGAAGCTGGTCAATTTTCTGAACCTCTTCCAAGCTTGCAGCACAATTTAGCATACCAAATTTGGTGCACTCAGTGGTACGTGAAAGAAAATCTCTTTTTTCTACCTTTCTCTCTTGGTGTTCTGGCCCAGGTCGGTACCTCTTCCTGAATGCGATCGCCAATCAGTTACGGTATCCCAATAGCCACACTCACTACTTTAGCTGCACCATGCTTTACTTATTCGCGGAAGCCAATACAGAAGCTATTCAAGAACAGATCACCAGGTAAGCCACGAAGGGAACTAGTAGAAGATGTGACTGTCCTGTGTGATATTCAACAGCTAAGCACTGCCGAAAGTTACCAAAAAAAAAAAACTTTAACCAAAGGCTGGATCATGCCAGATAAGATTTAAGGGGAGAGCAAGCTCCAAATCTAAAACTAAGATGTTGGCAGTCTCCAGTATCACTGCAGGAATGGCTACTTCCGTGAGCTATTCCTGTTCACTCAAAAAGGTTTTGTAATTGCTTCTGCTAAATCATGTTTTTTGCCTTTTTTTCTATAACTTAATTTCATCTTGGGTTTTTTTTACAGGGTTTTGTTAGAACGACTGATTGTAAATAGGCCTCATCCCTGGGGTCTCTTAATCACCTTCATTGAATTGATTAAAAACCCAGCATTTAAATTCTGGAACCATGAGTTTGTTCACTGTGCTCCAGAAATTGAAAAGTGAGTAAATTTGAAGTGTCATGACTTTGTATTGGGAAATTAAACCATTTGTCTTGAAATTAAGTTATTTCTCCTTGTTGTAGGCTGTTCCAGTCTGTTGCACAGTGTTGTATGGGGCAAAAACAGGCACAGCAAGTAATGGAAGGAACTGGAGCTAGTTAGAAGAAGCAAACTTTGTGGAAACGATGCCAGCCTGGAGATCTCTATCAAGCTGACAGAAGAATATGGGTGGGTCTGCCTAGACCTTGGCGCTGCCTTCCCCTCCCCATCCTGGGCTTACACCACAGGTCTTTTTGCAAGAAATCTCCTCATTCTCGGGCATGTTAAAGTTGAAAACAACGTTTCCGACTCTTGGCCAAAATTCAGAAGATGCTGTGAATATAATTTTGAACTATTGTAAATACACAGAACAGAAATATTTGTTGGAACTTTGGATTTGTGCATATTGTGTTTCAAGAGAGGCACATAATGTGTGCCTGACCAGCTTATAATAAAGTGGTGGCTGCTGATGCCAAGCACTTGTCTGGGGCAGATCTGCTCGTCTGACATTCCCGGACTCCCAAAGAGTATGGAAAAGCCAGTTTAAATATTATGTAACTTATTTTTCTTGTGGGTGGGGACTTCTAAATCACAAAATTCTCAACAACAACAACAAAAAAAGGATGCTCAGGATCCTATGGAATATTAAGGGGAATGCGGGAGAGTGGTTACTGTTGGGATCCAGGATGTTGCTTTTCCCATATCAAATGCCACCAGAGCCGGCCAGTGGAGTCGGAGAAGTCCTTAGCAAAGAGAAACCTCAAGCCCTGTGGGAGAGGGCTGATCGTTTTAGCAAGAGAAACAACCAGGCCTGTAGATTTTCTTTCTTTACGCTTGTAAATTTGGGAGGGGGAGGATGTGAATCTATTAACTGCTCCCCTGTGGCCACAAAGTTTGAGTTTGTAAAAAGAACAAAAAGGACCAATACAGCCCATTTTGTAAGGATTTTGAATGTTTTGTAAATGTATTGGTCCATGTGTTGTATTTTGTAGCCTTTCTAGTTCTCTTGGGCTTTAGTTCTCCCACTTCTTGTATGTATGCCTTCTGTAGTTAAACATTAAAGTCATGACAAGCAGCAAATGTCTTTTGTTCTCTCAACACCTTCCACATAGGATGTTGGTGTTGCTCATTACAGCTCATCTGAAAGCAGAACATTTTCATTTTATTTTTAAGCTAGCAGGGAAATGGACACAATATTAAAAGGATTTTTTTTTCATTACATGAAGCCAAAATTGAGACACCATTCAAGGTTATTTATTTGTTCAAGATGCACAATACTTAGTCATTTTGAAACTCTGGGGAATGAGGTAAGATGACTCTGGTGTTGATTAAACTAAAAAGAAGTTAAGGATTCCCTCAAGTTGAAGTTTTCTTCACAGCCTTATGTAACTGGTTTGCCGTTATCTTGTGAGGTGTAGTGTTTTCCTGGTTTCCAGGTGGCATCCAACTGAAGTATGAACCAGGTCTGAACCTTCTGTCATCAGCCAAGGTCAGCTAGCAGGTTGAGCTCAACTCCCAATGACTTTATGGTCATGTCCTTGTAGCTTTCTTGGCTGCAATACAGAAGTCATGTGCTGTTGCCTTCTTTATTTTCCAGTCTACCTCACATCTATGAAATAAACACAGCACCTTATATATTCATTATTCAGAAAGAAGACCTGGCCTCTTTAGTGGAAGATTCCAAGCAAAAAGGCACCTAATTGATGTAAAAAATGCAAATACCTTACCTTACATCCTATAGTTACGTATTACATTCTGTGAGATTTACCCTTAAGCAGGTTTACAGTTTCAGAAAGTATACTTGCATCTAGGGAGTGGGCAGTATTCACAAGCAACTGGGTGTTCATAATGAGAATGACATCTTTCAGCTGCATTGTAGTTGTCTGCAGTTTCTCAAGGAGTTGACCACTCCCTATAAAAATCATACCATCTTGTTTTGAAAATGTTTTCCCTCATTCCAGAAGAGGAGATACTTTACACTTTGCCCTAAATTTCCAACTCAGGTTTTGTTGATTGCATTTTAAAAACATTTGGAGGCAGACCATGTATCCAAATAAAACAGGCACAGCAAAGGAAGGTTTATTTTCAGCTGCTGAAGCTCATTCAGAACCAGGAACATCCATGAAAGTGCCAGAAACAAAACAAGGGGAAAATTCTGCAGAAACACCATTTGCCAGTGATTTGAACCAGTCCTTTCTCAGCATGTCACTTACATAATAGTGGGATGTTGTGTTCATTAAAATATGGTATCAGTAAAAGATGAATGTGCATGTGTGGAATGCTATCTGGATGCCTGTATGTTCTCAAATTTGGGCAATAAACCATTATTTGTGGTCTTCACTCCCACCATTTTGAAGGGTAGCATGTTGTACTATCCCACATTACAGCACTGGGTAATGTGTACGGCACATTTGCCATTCTTTCTTACAACCCACTTAAACTCCACAAATTTCATTAAGTCATCCTTTCTCTCCAAGTCCTAAATGTGTCTTTTGTAGCATCTGAGGTTCCCAAGACCATTGTTACTTAACCTAAAATGGATTATGGAATTTTTCTTGAGGCATCCATAACTTTTAAGGAAAATTATGGGTCTTTCTTTCTTGTCCCAAAGCATGACACAAACATACCTGAGTGACCACTTTTTTCTGTATCATGATGTTGCTTCCATATCATCCCAAAGACAACTTAATGTCATGGTTAGCTGTTCCAACTTTATGGTAATTTCTCCCATCACAATGTGGATGTTTGGTTGCTGAGACTCAGGGTTGGGAACTTCAAGCTGCTGCAGAACCCATTGGTTCCTGTACACCACCTTCTGTGGCCATATTGGCAGTGGGTGATCAGGCACCCAGCTTCTGCAGGGGCATCTACCTGCTGAGACCAACAAATGTTTGTCAGGTCTTCCATGGGCTCCTTACAAACACGGGCTTAGTGCAAGATGATTTACTCATGCCCACTGGCCAGTGGGGGGTGGGGAGGGAGATTTCCATTTTGCCCATCTATTCTGGCTTCAGTGGTACCAGGTGCCATTGTGATGACTTGTATTACATATGGGCCCAATTGCACAGATCAGGAAGTCCACTGTGGTGTGCATATTCCCCACAGGTCACAACACTAGTAGAGTGGTGCTCCTTCACTATGTTTCTCAACCCAGATTAATCATGCTGCCAGAAATATTCAGCAACAGTCTGATAAGATGCAAAGGAGGGGTTACAAGGAGCTCCTTCCTGTGCCCCATCTACTGGACAACTTGACGGGTAGTTAAAGCTACCAGTTTAAAACTATGTCTAAACTTAATAGTTTTCCAAGTGGCAAGTGACGCTCTGTAGATGGGGAGCTTTTATTTATACATTTATAAAATGTGTAGCTCAACCTAATAAATAAGGGCTCTAGGCAGGGTGCAACAAAGTTTATATAGGTGTGTATAAAAGTATCCCATATACCTTGA
The DNA here is from genome assembly GCA_030867105.1 of Liasis olivaceus. Taxonomy (NCBI): domain Eukaryota; kingdom Metazoa; phylum Chordata; class Lepidosauria; order Squamata; family Pythonidae; genus Liasis; species Liasis olivaceus. Next base: position 26,036,822 of record CM061359.1, on the reverse strand, counting down.
TAAAGCCCCACCAAAGAAACCCAAATTAAATGGCCCTTGACTGGTCCCACATTGGAACCAAGGCCAGCACCACTGGCCAGCCTCATTAGTGCAGTTAAACTCAACTAAATGCACGAGCCCTAGCAATGAAAAGGACGCTAGTCACCTAGAGGTTTATTTTTGTGGGATACCAATAGGACATCATATTTTAACAAGAATTTGAAACATCATGCGTTCCACTGCAACCTTTGAGTGTTAGCTGATACAACTCCCCTGAACATTTTTCCATATGTTTAAATCCAGGACACCATTAAAATTCTAAACATGTTTTCATCTTCTACATCTTTTTCCCACTCCCAGTGGCATTTTAAACTACTTTCTTTTTTTTATTAAATCTTTATTGGCTTATAAAATTTAACACAAACAGATACCTAACAAACAAAATGAGAAGAGCAAATACAAATACAAATAGAAAAGAGGAGGGGGGAAAAACCCTAAAGATTAACATCATACAGCCACCAAAAAAAAAAAAGAGAAGAAAAGAAAAGAAAATTTTTTTTAAACAGGATTTCCTTCTAACTAAACAGTGAGTTTTAACTATTTACATGTCTTCTTCTTTTCTTGGTCCTTCATCTTGTCTCTGTTTCCATTTATTCACAGTTCTTACTTATTACTCTAAATGTTCATTTGTATGGAGTATATCGTTTCCATATAGCCAAAATAGGGTTTCCAATTTGTTATAAAGTCATCGACATCTTTATCTTTTAGCTGGTCAGTCAATTTAGCCATCTGAGCAATTTCCAAAGATTTAAGTAACCATTCCTCTAGGGTTGGTACATTTTCTTCTTTCCATTTAGCTGCATAGACGACTCTAGCCACGGTGATCAGGTGTAGTAGAAGATTTCTCAATTTCTTGAGCTTTTCCTCAATTTCTTTGTCCATAAATCCGAGTAGGTACAGTTCAGGTTTCTTAATAATTTCCATTGACAATATTCTGCAAATATTTTTATGTACTGACTTCCAATATTTTTTGACTTTTGGACACATCCACCACATATGGTATAAAGTACCAATTTCCTTTTTACACTTCCAAAATACATTCGATATTGTATTATACATGTTATTTAATTTATCAGGGGTTATGTACCACCGGTACATCATTTTATAAAAATTTTCTTTCAAATTGTAATTTAATGTAAATTTTAACCCTTTGGTCCACATTTTTTCCCATAATTCATACTCAATATTATAGCCAAAATTTTTCTCCCATTTTTTCATACAATCTTTATTTTGAACTTCCCTCCTTTTGACTTGTAATAAAATTTTATATATTTTGGCTATCATATGATCATTATTTGTATTGATTTGAGTGTCCCACCATGATAATTCTTTTGTAAATTTATAATTTTTGATATCTACTTTAAATTGTTCTTTCAATTGGAAATATGTGAACCAGTGGCACAGGTACCCCTCCTTTTCCAATTCCTCTCGTTTTTAATAGTAGTTCTGAATATTTCAACCATTTATAATTTCCTACATTATCCCATCTTGTAAAAGCTTCTTGTGGAGAGATCCAGAGCGGAATATTTGGTGTTAGGATAGATTTATACTTAATTCCAAATTCTAAAAATTGACTTTCTTATAATATTATTAAAAGCTTTATTCATTTTAATTTTGTTATACCATAGGTATCTGTGCCAACCAAATTTTAAATCATGTCCTTCTAAATTTAATAATCTCCAATTTTCTAATGTAACCCAATCTTTTATCCATAGCAAACCACTCGCTTCGTAATACAATCTTATATCAGGCAGTCCCAAACCTCTTTCTTTACTGTCTTGTAATAATTTAATTTTTATTCTTGATTTCCTCCCCTGCCAAATAAATTTTGACAGGTCTCTTTGCCAGGTTTTGAAAGTTTTATCCGTAATTAAAATTGGGATAGTTTGGAATAAAAATAATCATTTTGGCAATATATTCATTTTAATTATAGATATTCTTCCTAATAATGATAAATGTAGGTTTTCCCATTTTACTAAAACTTGTTTAATCCTATTCCATATCTTTACATAATTGTTTTGAAACAAATCAGTATTCCTTTCTGAAATTTCTATTCCCAAATATCTTACTTTTTTTACATTTTGAAAGCCTGTCTTCCGTTCCAACAGTTCTTGGCTGTTTTGTGGCATATTTAAATTTATCATTTTCGTTTTTTGATTATTTATTTTAAATCCTGCTAAGTCTCCAAATTCTGATAAAGTATTTAGTAAATGCTCTAGGGACTCCTGTGGATTTTGCATTGTAATTACTAAATCATCAGCGAAGGCTTTTAATTTGTACTTTTCTTCTTTTATCTTTACCCCTTGTATTTGGTCTTCTTTTCTAATACCTTCTGTTAATACTTCTAAAACTAATATAAATAGTAAAGGAGATAGAGGACAACCTTGTCTTGTTCCCTTTTCAATTGGACACTCTTGTGTCATGTCTCCATTTACCACTATTCTGGCTTTTTGTGTCGTATAGATTGCTTTCACTGCATTTAAAAAAATCTCTCCAAAATCCATTGCCTCTAATGTCTTGAACATAACATTCCAATTTAAATTGTCAAATGCTTTTTCAGCATCCAAGAATAGGAGTGTAATTTGTTTTTCATTATGTATTTGTGCATATTCTATTAGATCTATAACTGTTCTTATATTATCTTTTATATACCTCTGTGGTAGGAAACCATTTTGATCATGGTTAACTATTTCTTGTAATATAATTTTTAGTCTATCTGTTAAGATTGAAGTATATATTTTATAATCATTATTCAAAAGGGATATGGGCCTATAATTTTTACATAATTTTGAATCTTGATCTTCTTTTGGAATTAAAACGTTAGCCTCTGTCCATGATTTAGGTATCTGATTCCCTATCAAAATTGAATTAAATAAGTCTTTAAGTAATGGTACAATTTGATCTTGAAATTTTTTATAACAACTTGCCGGAAATCCATCTGGACCTGGGGTCTTACCTGTTTTCAATTTTTGAATCGCTTGTATGATTTCCTGGTCTGTGATAGGATTATTTACTATTATCTTTTGGTCCTTTGATAGTTTCTTTACGTTACATTTCAAAAGATAGTTTTCTATCTTTTCTATTGGCACCTCCCATTTTTTATATAAATTCATATAATATTTGTAAAAGGCATTTTTAATTCCTTGTCAGTTAAATCTTCATTATCTCGAATTTTAGTAATAGTATTTTTCCCCCTATCCTTTCTTAATTTATAGGCTAACCATCTTCCAGCTTTATTAGCATATTCAAAATTTCTTTGTTTTATATATCTCAAATTTCTTTCGATTTCATTTGTTGTCAAAATATTAAGTTGCTGTTGCAAGATTTTTATTTGGTATTTTATATCTTCGTCTGATGGTTTTGCTTGGTGGTCTTTTTCTTTTTGCTTAATCTGATCTAATAATAACTTAAGTTTTTGTTGTGATATTCTTTTGATATGTTTATTTAGATATATATAATAACCTCGCATATACGCTTTGCTAGCATCCCATCCCATTGCTATATTCACTTCATTATTTAAACTACTTTTTCAGTCCTCAGCACTAGGAGAGGTTGGATAAAATGAAAACAAGAATTTTTCTGCCAAAAGCAGCTACTGATGTGAAAAACTGACTTAACAATAGAAGAAACCAGTTCAGGTTTCCTAATAGGAGAATGTTCCAAATTGTGTCACTGTATTGAAGATAAACATATGATTGCTAACAAAAATCTAAAGTAAATGGTAAAATCTTGGGCTACCCTATCTTGGGTACATTAATTTAATAAACTTTAATCCTATCTTCTTGTACAATAGGGTCCTTTCCTATATCCATCCCACCCCTGTTGGAAGGGATGAAGAGACTGGCCTGAAAGCCACTAGCAAATTGGCAACTTGACCTAAACTGACATTTAAACTTCGTCTCCTGTGTCTCAGGCTAGTTTCTTACGCACGAGGAACCTTGGGTTTTCAAACTGACTCAAGTGCTGCTTCCCATTACATTACGACCAGCTCCACTACCTCTCAGATTAGGAGAAAAGGGCACCCATATTACAAGACTTGCTTGATTTCTGATGTTCATGAAAAGTACATGCAAACATGGCAGCACGTTTCAGTGCTCTGAATTTTAAAGCACGGTTGCTCCAAGTATTAAACTACTTGGAAATAAAGTAACTAAAATAACTAAAAAACACATTGTATAGAGCTGGGAAAACCTCAAGCTACCTTTCCTGCAGTAGTTTATGCTTCAAGGTAAGTATTAGAGACAAACTTACATTATTCCCACATTACTGAATAGAGTTGCCAAAGTTTACAAACTGTGGGTCAGATTTTAGAGATATTAACTTAAAATGCATGTCGAAACAGGACACAGTGACAATTTCCATACAAGTCTTTGTATCAAAATACTTATTGTATGCCAAACTCACTGTAGTTCTTTTAAGAGAACCTGCCCCACTTATTCCATGCTCTGACAAAAGTTCACATCGAGCTTTATGTACATCCTTGTGACATTCTGATCTCCAGCACCTTTAACTCTTGTGAATTAACATTATCAATATATATTGGTGGCCCGCAGCACAGTGCTGCTGTGTTCTACAGGACACTGACACTGCTTCTGTGGTACCTTGGGAAACATGGCTGTACCAAGCAGCTTTCTCCTGAAGACAAATCTGAGCTATTATGTCCTTGAGAGATAGAAACAAACACCATCTACTGAGTTAATTTTTATTGACTGGACTGCCTACAGAAACAGATGCCTTTATCTCCTCAGAAGCCTTTCATCCACGTGTCCAGGACTCAAAGCTTTGATCCTCTCAGCAGCAGCAGCAGCAGCAGCAGCAGCAGCTACTTTGCCAGCTCAAGCAACTGGTGCAAAATCTTCTTCTGGCCATATCGCACCTGGAGAGCGAACTGCTCCCGGCGGCTTAATTTGGAATAAGCCTGCAAGTCTCCCAGCATCATTTCCTCCTCATTCAAATCTGAGGTGAAAGACTTCAGCGTTAGTACTGTAGCATCAAAGAGAAGTTTCTTCTGAGCGGCATTCAGTTTTGGTATTGTAGTAACAGACTGGATCAAGCAACTGGTTCCTTTTCCATCCATCTTTGCCTCTTGCTCTTTAAACTCCTTGAATTCCTCTGCAGACAGAGTTAGCACCTACAGCCACACACAAACACACACACACACACCACCCCCAGTTAGAGATGTCAACCGAAACAGAATTTCACTATTGCCTTGGCCTACTCAATGGGGGTTTCAGGGTTAAACATGAGTTTCTAGGCAAAACCACTCTTGTATTTCAACCTAGACAGTGAAAATTGCTTTTCTCAGTGGATTTCAAGCAGCCCATTCTCCATCTGACACACAGCTAATCTCTTAAAAGGTTGTTGTCTGCCAGTTTGATCACTTGCAAGGTTTTGTCTTACATGCTGTGTGTAAGACAAATTCATCAAACAAACAGAGAGAGAAACATCAGTAGAGACTCAAAAAAGCTTGTGTGCATTTATTCTAATCCCCTGAAGGATGCTCTACTCTAGGCAGGCGCTGCGTGTTTCCCAACACACCTTTCCAAGCTAGAGCCCTCCACAGAAGGAGCCTCAGAAGAGCAGGTGCTGATGCCCTTCAGGAAAGCACCAAAGCCATCTGCTGTTTAAAGCCCAAGAGGCCCACTCACCAAAACCAGTACCGTAAGCCTGGGAGGTCCACTCAGGCGGCAAAAATCCATCCAAAGCCTTAAAACTAAAACCAGAGCTAACTCTTGTTTTTGCACTCTTCAACCTAGTGGCTTTATAGCAAGAAGAGAGCCACAGGATTACAGGAAGCTTCCAAACCCACTTTTGGCAGTTCCCAGGACTCTTCCAAATACCACGTCAGAAATCTCTGAAGCAGTTTCATGTCATTTGGGATCAAGAAAGTACAAAAACTGCTTCAGTTCTCAAATGCCCACTCCATCGCTAAAAATTGTGAGGAAAAAAACAGAACCCTTATCCCTTCTCCGATGCGCAAGTATCATTCAGCACCAGCAACCTGAGTATGAAAATGCCACCCAAAGATTGCCCATTCCTGGTTCACAGCAATAGAGGGACTGCTTTGCTTTCTTTGGGTAACGTCACTGGAGGAGTTGTCTCCTCCTGGGAGTGCAGTGTCCAAGCCTTGAGGCATGAGACTCCCAAGCAAACACTGGAGTCTTCTTTCATTCAGCAGCCCCCAAGGGCTCCACCCCAGCAGAAACTCTACCACTGCAGGGACATAATGTTCCTCCCTTCCCTGGCATTTCACAGCCACTTCTATGTCTCCTATGCTACTTACCATTTTCCCTCTAGTAGGACCTTCGCACCTGAGCTAGCCCATACTGAGATTTTTCAGGGTACACCTTCCTCTGTGAGAAGGAACTGATCTTTCCAGGTTCGGCCTTGTCTGCAGCAATGGGGCTTAGCAGAACAAACCAAGCTATTGCAAGCTAAACCGCCAGAGGGACATGGTGAGATCCACATTTTTATTTCAGGAGAGCTCCTTTCACACCAAGGGCATCGCAGCAGTGGCATAGCTAAAGGACATTTCCAGCCCAGTCAACAGGGGGTATATCACTGCCAGAAGCTCCTCTGAACAAAATTAGGAAGTTGAAGCTCATAATTAGGATGCTGAAATTTACATATAGAGTCCTTTTGCTTTAGAGGACCTTTGGTACCCTTAGTTCTTCAAAATCTGGGTGACCTGGCTTGTCTCCCTTTAGTCAGATTAGTTAACATGATCGTGATTATCTCTCACTTTTCTAAACTTTAGATTATCAATGAGATTCCTAATTGGCTGTTGTTTTCACAGATGAATCTCTTGAAATCTGGAAAATGAACTCTGGGCTTTTGAAATGAGAGAAGCCATAAACACCCTTCTGCAGTAAGCAGCCAACTGAGCAAATCTCCTGCTGCTTAAACAAAAAATACCCAGATACGGAGGTCAAATCACTCACCTGTAATGCCACCGAGAGCTCCTCTTCAGTCAAAACTCTCTCCCAGCCAATCACAAAAGCCCCTTCTTCACCCACCACTTCCTGATGGCAAAGGAAGTCCCATTGGTCCAGGACCAGTTTCTCTTCCATTTCTGTATTTGTAGCTGGTTGAATAACATACAGTCAAAATTTTGAATGGGCAGGCAAAACTGAATTTTAGAGAAGAACGAGCCTGTCCTCTGATTCAAAAAGCATTTGCCCTCCTGGTTTAACTGAAAAATAGAAATGTAGCAGTTCTCTCTTACTTCAACGTGATCCAGTTGGGTGTAATACAGAAATAGACAACCTTCTGAACCTACTGAAATGTTGAGAGGAGGTTGTGCATGTTTTCACAAGTCTAGCTCATCAGTGAAGTCCCATTTATCAGAAGGCAAGAGTTCAGCTTAGCTTTCCCTTCTGGGCACATGGGCAAAATATTCATTTCACCTTTTCAAAGAAAACACTCTAAAAATATCTAAGAGTTTATCAGAGTAAACCCTGCCTTTTCCTCCCTGTCACTATAAAAACTAAAAGAAAAAAGCAACCCCAATTAATAATTTTACATTTTAATTTGCCAATTTACAGGCTGTTTTGTGGATCCAGCAGAAACCAGCGGCAGCTGGAATCCATGGCCCCACCTAAAGGAACAAGGTGCTGACAATCTTGTGGAAGTGTTAACGACGAGAATGCCAACCAGTCACTGGGCAGCTGAGGATTGTCAGTGCTGGTGTGGGAACCAAGGGTTGTTAGATAGCAGATGGGGAAAACTAGCCACATTCAAAGGTTTACTATATAGGTAAAGTACAAGGAAAAGTGATCTCATTTACTCTGTGCCTTAAGAATATTAAAATGTGTGTTAACAAAACCACTGATAAAGGTAACTTAACAGTGTATAATGACAATAACCATTATCGCCTGGATCATCTGCACCTGTTTCAAACCAGGGTACAGTACAGGGACAGCCCTGGTCACGCTTGCTGATGACCTTTGGTGGAGCTGCGATGGGGCTGGTGCACCTATCCTAGCACTCCTTGATCTCTTGGCAGCTTTCAATACCATCGACCATGGCATCCTTCTGGACCAGCGTCAGGAATTGGGAGTGGGAGGCACTGCACTCCAGTGGTTCACCTCCTTCCTCAGCAGTCGGTTCCAGTTGGTGTTGACGGGGAGGAGAGATCGCATCTGCGGCCCCTCATGTGTGGGTGCCTCGGGGCTCAACGTTCTCCCCTCTCCTGTTCAACATCTACATGAAACCACTGAGTGAGGTCATCCGCTGGGTCGGGGTTTGGTATCACCAGTATGCTGATGATATCCAGCTCTACAGCTCAACTCCAAGCTGCACAGTGTCTTGAGGCTGTTCAGGTGCAGATGGGATGGAACATGTGATGGACTGGAATGGTGGGAGGGGAGTAAAGAATGTGCTCTCGTCTTCAGAGGAGCAAGGAAGAGATAAGCGGAGGAGACTGGCACCTCCCTAAGAAATTCCATTGGTGGGAACTGGTTTCATTCTGGGAAGATTCTTGTTAAGGGGTTGTAGCTAATAAACCTTACTGGATTGATTCTGCATGGTCTCCTGGAGTTCCTTGGGCTAGGCCCGACAGAACATACTTTGGTTCAATCCTAACAAGACTGCACGGTTGTGGCTGTTTGGACAGCCAGGGGCAGGGATGTCACCATCCTTGGTCTTGGTTGGGGCTGCGCTTCCCCAACTGAGAACAGTGCACAACTTGGGGGTCCTTCTGGACTCACAGTTACTGCTTGGAGAGAGCAGACTTCAGACAATTACACATGCCCTGGTCAACTCACAACTGGATTCTTGCAATGCGCTCCACATGGGCTTCCCTTGAAGAGCACCCGGAAGCTACAGCTGGTTCAAAATGCAGTGGCGTGAGCAGTAACAGGCACCTGTCAGCATGCCCATGTGTCACCACTGCTTCTGAGCGCAATTCAAGGTGTTGGTAATTACCTATAAAGCCCTCTATGGCAGAGGGCCTGGATATCTGAGTTTCTGCCTGCCCAGTACGTTCCTGCATAGTGGGTGTGTTTTCCAGGTCCCCTCTATGAAGTGTGCTAATCTTGTGGGACCGAGGAGATACACCTTCTCCACTGCAGCCCCTCCCACCAAAACAGCATCACCCCAGAGCTAAAGACAGCACCTCTTTCCTGGGATTCCGGAAAGCTCTGAAAACCTGGCTGTGGTCCCAGGCCTGGGTTTGATGTTTTATTTGTCTAGGGCCCTTATTCTGTTTTGTTATTGTCAATAAATCAGTTCTGCCTTAATGTCATGGTGTCTTAGTCTCTGGTTTAACTGAGTCCTATTAAAGGGGGAAAGTCCTTCTCAGTCAGTGGACATGCTCCCCGCTTCCCTGAGTGCTAAATAATCTACAGAATGGCATCTCCAGTCCACCTCAGAAGGAGATCTCCAGACAATGTCACGCCCTCATGTACGAGGCGTCATCTGACTGAATTTCTCTGTTTTTACACAGCATACATCCTGTTTGCAAATTGAACTGCCTCCTTGTGCTAAATCAGGGGATCAGTAATCAGGGGTTAGCCACTTGCCTTGAAGCGCAGCTTTCAGTAGTGTCAACATCTGGATATCAGCAGTGTCGTTGGTATTGCCAGGGTAGACCTCAGCAAAGCCGTACATGTGGAGGAGCTGCCAGTTTGCCATTTCTCCATAGGTGTTGAAGATCTCCTGGCCTTTACAGACCGGCTGAGTCGTGACCATTTTCAAGGACTCCTGCCAAAACAGCAGGAAAGGGGACCCCTTCGGAATCCTTCCTGTTTTGCTGTCCTGAGTATCTCCCAGGACCATCTGAAGCTGACTGTCCTTCACTTTTAGTAAATGCTGAGCTGAGTTGCTCCACTGATCCAGAGCAGGAAGTCCAGGGCAGGGTACAGGAAGAAAAGCACCCCTGCCCTGGACTCCTCTTCCATTCTTGGAAATGCATGTCTCAGTGCAATGCAACCTCAGGGATGGTGAAGTGGGGGGTTCTGCTTACCGGGGAGTATTCCAAGTTGGCATTGTGGTTGGCCACATGATTTAGGAGATCTGCCAGGGGTACCATCACTGGAGGATTAGGCTCTTCCTCATCTTCTTCCTCATCCAGGGGTTCTTGGAAACTAAATCAAGTGAGAAAGAAGTGACTCAGGACCCTTTAAGGAGAACAAAACCATGCTGATACAGGTAAGAGGGAGGAAAGCTGTGTGACCCCAAAATCTGCAAGGCTGTAATTAGGCTGAGAGCCAGGTGGCCTCTAAATTCAGCAATTCTTTGCTTAATTTTTAGGTCCCTTAGCAGTGCTCAAGCTACACAGAAGCTATAGAATGTTTCTGATAAAAGCTCAGAAAATAGATGGTTATGAGCTACAGCTGCTATGCATTATACAGTATGGGTAGCCTTGCCAGAACCTTGCAATTAACTTCGCTGATTGTAATTGCTAGCTTGCTCAGTTCTGCCATAGTAGTAGTGGGGGGGAAACCAGTTAGGTGAATAACAGATAGTGCAGATGGCTTAGTCCTCATTTAGCAACCACAATTGGAACCAGCAACTCTGTCGTTAAACAAAGCAGTCGCTAAGTGGAAAATCATGTGACTGCAACTGTCCTTTCCTTCCACCACCACCCATCGCTTTTGAATGCATACTCCAGGTCTGGGATAATTAGCAAGAAGGGAATTAATGTTTGTATTTACATTCATTGGAGAGGAAGGGTTTACAAGAGAGTCAGCAGGCACACAATGGGGAATACACTGGGCTGTTTGCGTAGCGCACTAGCAGCTGCCATTGCCAGCGAATTGCTTTCTTTGTGTATTCCCCATTGTGTCCTGCTTACTCTCTTGTAATGCCTTCCTCTCCAATCTCTTTGCCCTGCAAGGGGGGAAGGAAAGACAACAGGTCAGGCACAGGACAACACGTACTGACCGTAATGGTGATCACATGACTGAGAGACGCTGCAAAGGTCATAAATGCGGGCACTGATCGTAAAGTTATTTTTTTCAGCACCGTCGTAACTTCGAACACAGTTGGTAAGTGAGGTCTACCTGTACATCTGCTTAAAATGCAACCATTTCACATCTCCCCTGCCCAAACACTCCTCTCCACATACTTGGTTCTGATTAAATATTCTGCCTGCATAACTGCCCTAAGGAACTTCCAGTTCTGGGGAAAAAGAAACATTTCTCTCTTTCATCAGGAATCACCTCAGGCTGTCTTCTCAATTCATATCCAGGAAAACAATCTCTCCACTTGGTCTCTGACAGACCATGGCTCCTTGGCCTGTCCCTCTTCCTCTTACCTGTAAGCCATGACAAATGCCACCAGCTTCTGGTAAAGCTGCAGTGTGTGCACCTCAGGGTTGAATATATTTGGGTGGGCCTTCATGAAGGGCAAGATGATAGAGGAATACTCCATCTCAATATTGGCCAAGTCTTTCTCCGCAGCTTCTAGGACTCCTGTCCCCTGCAGAAGCCGTGCCCGCTCTTCAGGATCCCTGTATAAAAGAACCAGCAGAAAGAGTAGCTTTTTCTTTGGAGAAGAACACCCTATTATGAAAAAAGAAATTATGGGGATCTTGCAATGTCTCTCTGAAAGGCTTGCTGGTTCTTCACGTATCCATCTCACGCTCAAACACATCTTGTATTTGCTTCACTGAGAGTAGGTTTTAGTTTAGATTCTGATAGAAAGTAGCTTTCATAACAGAAGAAGGGATAGCAGATATGAAGTGGAAAAAGCAGAAGTCTTAAAAAACACCTAGGAGGACTCTGGGAAGTAGCAGCTTTGAAATGGAGGTACCCAGCAGCTAAAACGGCTACCACGGACTTAGCCAGCTCTAAAGGCCATTGAAGATAGGGTTCAGTCTGGAGAAAGGGTACCCAGTGATCCTAAAATGGATTACAAGTAGTCCTTGTTTAACAACCACAAGTGGGACCAGAATTTAGATCATTAAGCAACGCAGTCATTAAGCGAAACATCACGTGACCGGACCCAATTTTACAACCTTTTTTGTGGTGGTCATTAAGCGAATCACCCTGATTGTTAAGTGAGTCACATGGGGATTAAGTGAATCACACAGTCATTAAGTGAATCATGTGGTTCCCCACTGATTTTGCTCACCAGAAACCGGCTAAGGAGGTCACAAATGGTGATCACATGACCCCAGGATGCTGCAACCATCATAAACGCAAGCCGGTTGTCAAGTGCCCAGATCACAATCACATTACCGCAGAGGCACTGCGACAATTGTAACTTTGGGCACTGGTCGTAAGTCACCTTTTTTTAGCAGTGTCTTTACTTCAAACAGTTGCTATATGAATGCTTGTTAAGTGAGGACTACCTGTACGCAGTGTTCTCTGCACTTACTGAAGCCTCGCTTGTGACTGTCTGAAATCCACGACGTGTTTGTGAGTACAATCAGGAGGAAGAGTGCTAAAGAAGAAGAGGCCCTGCACAGGATCAAGGGCAGCTGCCAGGTTGTCCATCTAAACCAGGGAAAGAGGAATATCTGTACACCCTTTCTAAACTCCTGAATTAGGAAAAGTACCCAGGGGATAGAATTAAAACGCAGCACACATGTGTTAAACTTGTATAATAATTAGTCCATGTATACTTATTAGAGCTTAAAATTGGAGTTCAGAAAAGAAAATCCTCTAACTTCTACTTTTTAAACACTATCTTAAAAGAAGGGGAGGGAAAATTGTTTGCAGTGACAAGTAGAAGCTATATGTTATATCTGCAAAGCTTAGCTGAAAGTGAAACTTACTAGATTGTTATCAGTGATTGGAATAAAAACCTAGAAAGCTATTTTGCATTGTCTCTTTCAATCAAATCCTTCAAAACCTTAAATACACCTTGACATATGTAGCATTTACAAGATTAACCACTGCTTCTCAGACGTGGAATCAACATAAAGAATGTTCTTTATCTCAAGCAGGAGAATTCACACTTATCTGCACCGAGGTCCTGACATCCCTTCAGCCCCTTCTCTTTCAAGGAACTTTCAAGCTGTGGGGCCAAGGTGAGGAACAGAAGCCTCTGAAAAAAGTTGCAAATCTACAGGAAACTGGGAACATACAGGAAAGCAAAGCAGTTCCTTTGCTTCTTTGCCTCAAAAACTGTATGTGTCTCTAAAGAACAGATTAATGTTTTAGCCAGAAATCTGTATGATGACGATGACGACGACGATGATGATGGTTGGTCATACAGTCAGCCAGATGCTTAAACTGGATTTGGCATTTTTGTCCACCTATCAAGTCCTTCCCAAGGACCTGGGATGGGCAGAAGTTGCTGTCTGATGGTGTTAGAGGTATCCTTGCAGGATGGAAGCTGTTCCAAGTAAAGCTGCCTTTTGCAACTGACTGGTGTTGATTTTGTCAATGCTGATGATGTTCAAGTGGTGCTCCAGATGTTTTAGGACTGCACCCAAGTCACCTATTACTATTGGTACTATCTTTGCTTTCTTTTGCCATAGTCGTTCTATTTGCAGGTCTTTATATTTTGTGATTTTCTCCAGGTCTCTCTCTTCTATTCTGCTGTCACCAGGCATTGCAATGTCCACTATCCAGACTTTTTTGTCTTTCTTATCAACAATTGTTAAGTCCGGGGTGTTGTGTGGCAGGTGCTTGTCTGTTTGAATTCTAAAGTCCTGGAGCACCTTAGCTTCTTAATTTTCTATTACTTTGTCTGTTTCATGGTCCAAACACTTCTTGCTTGTAGGCAAATGGTATTTCTTGCAGATATTCCAATGTACTATTGTTGGTACTTTATCATGCCATTGTCTGTAGTCAATCTGTGTGATCTTCTTGCAGCAGCTAACTAGGTGGTCCACTGTTTCTTCAGCTTCTTTGCAGAGGCAGCATATGCTGTCTGTTGCTGCCTTCTCGATTCTAGCTTTGTATGAATTTGTTCTTAAGGCTTCGTCTGGTGCAGCCAGAATTAGCCCCTCTGTCCCTTTCTTCAACTTTCCTGCTCTTAGCTACTGCCAGGTCTTGTTGTTATCTGCTTTGCCTATTTTGTGTGTGTGTGTGTGTGTACTGGCCATGTAATGCTTTGTCTTGCCATGTTTCTTTTCTGTTCTTCATTTGGTCTTTCGTATAGGCCAGTATGGTCTCTTCAGTATTCCGTAAGCCTTCATGGTGAACTAGCTTCAGTGCATCTTCTTTACTGTCCTTCAGATATTCTTCTAATGCCCTTTTTTCTTCTTCAACTGTCTGGTGTACTTACAACATTCCACACCCACCTATGCTTCTTGGTAAGCAGAGTCTGTCAACGTTGCTGTGTGGATGAAGGGCATGATTCATTGTCATTATTTTTCTGGTCTTCCTATCCAGGACTTCTGATTCTGCTTGAGTCCAGTCCCCTACTCCAGCTGTGTATCTAATGACTGGAATTGCCCAGGTGTTAATTGCCTTGATGGTATTTCCTCCACTGAGCTTGGACTTTTAAGTTCTTCTTCATTCTCATGATGTATTCACTACTAACCTTCTTCTTGACTTCAATGTGCTTGATGTTGTCAGCTTGAAGGATGCCCAGGTATTTGTAGTGATCTTCATCCAGACTCTTGATGTTATTTTCATAGGGCATCTTGATTCCTTCAGTTTTCACTATTTTTCCCCTGTTGATAATAAGGGTGACGCATTTGTCCAGTCCAAACTCCATTGCAATATCTTGGCTGTATATTCAAACAGTGTTGTGATGAAATGGAATTATGAAGGCCAGACTCAGGGAGAAAAACATTTTTTTTCATCTCCTGAGGCGTGAGGGAGAGATAAGAGGATGAGCCTGGCACCTCCCTGAGGAATTCACAATGTTGTGGCTGGCATTACTTGGGAGCTGGGGTTTCAGTCTGGGAAGATCTTGCTAGAGGTTGTAGCTAATAAACATTGCTGGACTGAATTTACATGGTCTCTTGGAGTTCCCAGACTCCGACTCTATTCCCAGACTCTAATGATGTCAGGCCTAGCCCAAGGAACTCCAAGAGACCATGTAAATTCAGTCCAGCAATATTTATTAGCTACAACCTCTAGGAAGATCTTCCCCGACTGAAACCCCAGCTCCCAAGTAATGCCAGACACAACATTGTGAATTCCTCAGGGAGGTGCCAGGCTCATCCTCTTATCTCTCCCTCGCGCCTCAGGAGATGAAAGAAAATGTTTTTCTCCCTGAGTCTGGCCTTCATAATTCCATTCCATCACAAGTGTTGAGCAGTGATTCTATTTCAGAGGGTGTTTTTCCATACAGCTTCAGATTGTCCATGTAAAGGAGGTATGGTAGCCTGGCAGATGTTTTTTGATGTTTGGTAGCCATGGCCTGACTTGTTCAGTATTGTTGACAGAGGAATCAATGCAACAACAAACAGTAGTAGCAATAGTGAGTCTCCTTGAAAGATTCCTCTCTCGATATTAACCTCTCCCAGTCTATCACCATTGACCAGCAACTGTGTCTTCCATTGTGCCATTGATCTTTGCACAAAGCTTCTGATGTTTCTAGTGACTCTTGTTATTTAGCAATTGGAAAGTTGTTGGAAAGCAAGTAATTAGCCTGTAGTTGTCTGGTGCTGCCTCTTTTGTTGGCTCTTTCATTATCAGGTAGGTTTTGCCAGATGTTACCCAATCTTCAATTTCACCTCCTTGCAGTATGTTGTTAAACTGCTTGGCAATGAGTGGGTGCAGACCAGGCAGATGTTTCAACCAAAAAACATGCAGTTCATCTTCACCTGATGCTGACCAATCCTTGATCTTTCTTGCCCTTTTTCCCACCATTTCTGCTTTTATTACAAGTTATTTCATTTCAGCTTTTTTATTCTTATCCATCTCCTATATTCTTGTTGCATTTCTTGGGCTGTACCATAGCTGCACCCAGAACTGCACTGTTTCTTTTCTGTCAGGTATTGACTGGTTCATTGCAGTCTCTGCCTATAGTGTGCAATTTGAGTTTTGTATCTGCTGATCTTTTTGTCTATGGCTGTTATTTGCTGCTTTATTATTTCCAGTGTTTCTTTGATCTTCTTGTTTCTAGGTGATATTTCTTGATCATGTATTCTTTGGTCTTGTTTTCCAGCTTCTTTTCTTTCATCTGTTCTAGGTTGCTTGCATCTGATCTTAGCATGCTGATCTTATTTTCCAACCTGATCTTCCATTTTGGTGGTGCACTGTTCGGGGTTTTTTTTCCTTGTTTGTTGATTTTGCATCCAAGGTATTTAGTTATAACTACAGCCATGCTGTACATTAGTTTGTTTGTTTCTTGCGGTGAGCTGGTGCTTATATTTGTTATTACAGTATTGCCTTTTAATACCTATGCTAGCTTTTAATACTTATGCTACTGTTTCTTTGTAACGAGCTTCAATGCAGGCAACCTTATTCTGTTCTTTTTGTGCTGTTCTAGATGCTCAGTTATTCTTTGTTTCAATTCCTCTTGTTTTTTATTTAGAGGGCTTTCTGAGGAGAAGGCAGAGGAGAGGGTGCCTGGTTTGGGAATGAAATGATTCAACAGCTTTGCTGGGCCCCACCGGGTGAAAGGTTGGATCCCTCCTTTCCCAGAAGTCCTCTGGAACACCCCCATGCCCCCTCCACCCTGGTGCAGCTGATCTGGTTCTTGTCACCGGCTGGCTGGGGGATGCCTTCATCTGTGGTCCTCTCCCTACCCTTGCCTCTTCCTCCTCTTACATTCTTCTCTCCTCCAATCTGCTTAAACATGCCTGCTTCATTATCACTTCTGATATCCTTGTACCTCCCTACAGCTGCCTACACACCACAGCTAGACAGCAGCAGCTAGCTGACGGTGGATCTCAAAAGGCTAAGCAGGGTTGGATAGGACACCACGTGATTAATATCTGCATGGGAGATTAAAAAATCTCAGGGATACAGGCTAGACTGAGATGATTTTTTAAAATCCCAGAAGGCAATATCAAACCACTTCTGTATTGCTGTCAAGAAAACTATAATGGTAATGCCCATCAAGTCACTGGGAGTCAAGCTCAACTCAGAGGTCCTATCTTCATATGCTCCATTCCAATTTAAAAAAAAATACTGTGAGGAAATTTGTGGCCAGAACACATCTAGGGAGATACAGTGTAAACCTGCCCAAGATTAAACAAGCCTGTAACATATCTCCCATATTACCATGAAATTAGGTAGTCACGCAGAACATCATTAGGGTAAAAAATCCATGACTGCCTTAATTTTATGTCAAGAAGCACAACATCTGCATGTGTTTTCTTGCACAAAACAAACTGAAGTCATCAAAAACTAGGGATGAATGTAAGCATAAGACAATCAGGTTCCAAAATATTAAGATGCTGCATTGGATACTAAGTGGATGACCTGAACACTTGCTGCATTCACAGAGTCTACATGACATAGGAGACAGGTAAACAAAACTAGTGCAGCAGGTCCTCTTACCAGAACATGGGGTGATCCAAACCACTGAACTGGGGCCAGAGAGACAAATAAGCCCCCCAACGTGAATTGCTAACTGTGGATTCATGTAGTAGAGAAATCAGGAGAGGAACCCAGCCCGAAGCACTCTGGAGGGAGGCTTGTTCTATTGAAGGCAGAGAAGAGAAACGATACAAAGATCAGAGCGGTTTTTGGTGGATTCGGAACAAGTCCACCCATCAGCACTTGAGAGGAACTGCAAACTTTTACTTTTTTCCAACATCATGTGGGGGCGAAGGTTCTGAGCATTCTGAAGAACACGAATTTATTTTCTGTGAGATGCAAAGCTCCCCCCTCGCCATTTAGAAGCATTGGAAATACAGGGAGTCCCCAGTTTAAGAAAGAGTTCTGTTCCCAAAGTCTGTCCTTAAACTGAATTTGCACGTAAGCTGGAACAGTATTATTGTATAATACTGTATAAGTAATGAACTCAAACCATTGTGTATTTAACTCGAATCATCGTGTATTTAATTTGAATTTTGCCACAATAGGCTCCGTTCTTAACTATGGGTCATCTGTAACATTCTTAACCTGGGACTCCCTGCATATGTGCATTTGTTTGTTTGTTAGACTTCCATCCCACTTTCCCTTCAGAAACCAAAGGTAGTGTTGGTCGGAGGGTCCAGCCCTGGCTCTCTTCACTCCTGTTCCAACATCTTAACCACCACATCGCCTGCTTGGGGTTGAACCAAACGGGAGGAAAAACACGAAACACTGAGAATTCCAAATTCCCCTTCAGCATGAGATTCTTAAAAGAGCTCAGGGTTTGTTCGATGGTGGCTCCAGTACCTTTCTCCAAAAGGGAGGAAAGGGAGCTTGTGTGCTGGGACAGAAGCACGGTCCTTGGGATGGTGAAAAGCACTTCTCCAGCCCCCAGATTCTCTCTGGCCATCAGACCATAATCAGCCACCGTGCCTTCGCAGCTCACGCAGACCTGCAACCGAGGAGAAAAGCGTTCACACCGGAAACCAGTGATGCCTGCCTTTCCAGGTCCAGAAATCAAGCTCAGCTCAGCTACGCCTCGCCTCGTTAGCTAGAGGCATCTGGATGCGTTGCACGTTCGTTCTTCTGTAGTCGCTGCTACCTTCCCTCTCTTTCAGAGAAGGTCATGACTCACTGTTATACTTCATTAACCCCAAAAGAGGAATGCCCTGAATTTGAGCTAATCCATCCCTTCCAAAAGGGAAGTACAGTGAAAAAGAAAAAGACGACTGCGGATAAACGTAAAGCCCACCTGAGCTATGCCACCATTAGGAGGATGCAGAGCTGGTCCAACCACCACACCCAACCGGGACACCTGACAGGCCGCAAGGGTTCTGCTCCGGGCCGCGTGCTGGGCCACGTGCGTAAGTGTAAATGCACTCGCAGGAGTGTTTATAAGTCACTCGGACGAAGGATCAGAGAACAGCGTCATAAAATATGCGGACCACGCGAGCGAACGGAGGACGCTGCTGCAGAGGCCCTCACGGGGCGTCTTGAGAAGCTGGACACAAAGCAGAAACCAGCAAGACGGAGCTAAACAGAGACCCAAACAAGCCCTACATTTGGGTGGGAAAATGAAAGGCAGCAGGAGAGATGGGGGGGGGAGGCCTCGCGTGTCAAGCCGGCAGATGGCGGCCGAGGGGGGCGCCGGGGCGCGGCCTTCCGCTCGGGCTCGGCCAGGAGGGCCGCCGGAACCGTCCCCCGCCCCCGCCCGCCAGAGGCCCCGGCCCCGGCCCCGGCCTACCTTGGTGCTCAGCTCCACGCCGGCCTCGGCACACCAGCGCAGGAAGGCGGGCAGGGCGCACGCCGAGGCCGAGGCCGAGGCCGCGTCGGGAGCGTCGGCGGCGCCGCACCGGGCCCGCTTGGCCGCGCCGGCCATCGCTCGCCCGCTGGCCCGGGAGGGGGGCCGAGGCGGCGGAAGGAGGGCGGGGCCGGGGACCCCCACAGGGACGCCGCAGCCCGTCCGCGCCCGCCCGCCCCGAGAAAATGAGCGACAGAGCCACTTCTGAAATAACGTCGCGGTGCTTTAATAGGTTCCGGGGGTTGCACTGCAAAACATGACGATGCCGGGCGGTCTCCGCCCCAGAGCTGCAGCTTGGCAAGACAAGGAGGGTGTGCACACGTTCAGGCTAACATTCGCCCTGCCCTCGGGTTAACGGAGTCGCGCAAGGCGCGGGAACAACGCCCCCCTCGGCCCGATGGCGGCCTCCACCGGCGCTCGGGGAAGGAGGGCGTTCCGCGGGGCAAGCCTTGGGCATTCGCCCGCCGCCCGCCATCGGGAGGCACCGAGCCGGGCGCCCGCGTGAATCAAAGGCCCCGGCAGGGGGCAGAGGGGCCCGCGGCGGTCCGCCTGCACCCGGGCTTGGAAAGGCCACCGGAAACGCTCTCACGCGGGGACTTCCTTCTCCGCGCAAAACGGAGGCCCGTGGACTCCCATCTGTGCAAGCTTTGGTCCTCGCAGGGGGCCATTGAGTGGGCCTTGACTGAGAATTGACCTGATGCAGCAGCCATTTTGAATGACGCATCCTGAGAAAGAGCCTCGCCTTCGTTCTCTTAGGCCCGATTCCTAACCCGCTAAGTGGAGTTGCAGTAATGCTGCAAACAAACTTTGTAAGTGCTGGAAGGGTTCTGTCTGCATAATCATGCTGCTCTTACATCCGTCTGTCCTCATTTAAACACATCAGTCTGGCTCCTCCACCAGCTGTCTTTTACTGTGACCGGCAGGTGTGGGGAACCTGCAGCCCTCCAAGTGCTACTGCCCGGCAACCTCCAGCATTCCCCACCGCTGGCCACAGCGGCAAAGGCTGCCAGGAGGTGAGGATCAGCACCAGGTGAAGCACCGCGGCCAGAGCTCGTGGTCGCGCTGGCCGTGGACGTAGATCAAGGGGCTTCGGAGAATTCAGAGCGAGCCTCGGGGCTCCTGCTGCTCCCAATTCTGGGCCCCCCAAGCACTGCCTCCACCGGGTGCTGCCACAGTACCAGGCAGCCGAGGGCAGAGGAGCCAGACGGGAGTTTCTGGGGAACTTTCCACAAAAGCTAAAGGAAAACCCCTCCAGTGGTGCCTGGGCTGCTTCCCAGCTCCCTCCCTTTATGACAGCATCGAGGGGCCTGGAATCACCCACAGCGCAAGTATCTTCCAGAGCTGTGGCTGGCTCAGCACTGGAGTTACAGATCAACTTCCAAACACCAAGCTAGACGGTGGCCTTCCACGCTGCTATTTTCCATCCCCACCAACGCCCAGAGGTGGAGACACGCTGGGGGAACACTGGGCACGTACAGAAGCTCAAACGTCCGTTGCTGGAGGCCCTTCAACAGGAATTGCCCTCAGGCTGGCCAGCCACAAGCTGTGCCCTGCTGGCCTCAAGGGCTTAGGGGACACAGACAAGAGGCCACTTTCGTTGCTACAAGGAACCAACTGGGGGGCTGCTTGTGAAGGATGAATTGGAGCAAGGGAACACGGCTACTCTAAAACAGCATTCCACCAACACAAAAGCAGCTGCTGCTTCCTGCTTCAACTTTGTATCTGTAATGGAAGGGGAGAGATGATAAGACAAGGAAACTAAAGCCACGAGAAGCGGCAAAAACAGCAGTGATGCGTGGATGGCCACGGTTCCCCCGAGCAGACGGTGGCCGAGGGAAGGCGTCGGGAACCCTCAGCAGGACACCTCCATGGTGTGGTTGATCTGGCCCATGGCTTCACTGCTTTCAGAGCGGGTGCAGACTCTGGGACGGCTGCCATCCGCCGAACTGGCACTGGTGAGGGAGGCTGTGCGAGAGCGGGCCAGGCGTGTCATGCTGGCTGAGGGCACTGCAGAGAGGCAGAACAAGTGTCACCCTGTGAGGCCAGGCAGGAGGTTAACTCGAGCACCCCAGAGAAGAGCCGAGAAGACACACAAGAGGGAAGCCACGTTCAACCCCGCCCAGCAGCTCACCTGTTTCTGACAGAAGCCCTTTCAGCAGGCTCTGGCTGTACAGCCTGAGCTAGACTTTCAAGCGTTTGTAAGAGCCGAGAGGCAACTTGGTGCCCTACGAGGTCTAAATCCTTTGCCGTTGGCCAGGAAGAGCAGCAGGCAGCCTCTCCCCGAAGGACAACTTGGCCCACTCACCCTGACTGCACTGCCCCAACTGGCAGAGACTTTCTGATCATCTGGGGCCCAGTGAGGGCCCTGCTGAGGCTTTGTCTCGCCCCAGGCGCTGGGGCCGGGCCAGAGGGTATCCTCCCATGCATCTTAGTGGGAGCAAAATGGAGAGGAAAGCAAGCCTCTCGACGAATGGCAGGGGGCTCTGTGGGCGGGGAGTAGGGAGCTGGCCAGCGCACCCTAACCAATGGCACTGGGGAATTAATGTCCATCCTCCTTTTCTTGTCTGGTTGGAATTGGATTCCCTCGGATGCCTCACCTCTGCTCTCTCTTGACCTTCCTTAAGATGCCCCTGGCTTTGTGGGAGCTGTTGGGGAAACCCCAAAGCATGGTCAAGGCGAGTTCCCTTGGCTCTCAGCAGCTCCCCCAGCCCAACTCCCTCTTCATGGCGGGGCCCTTGGCAGAAGCCACAGCGGGGAAGACACACTCTACAGCAGGCAGGTGCGTGGCAGAGGAGTGGCGGGGGGCACATGCAGCAAGCAGGAAGGAGCGGACCCTGCAGGGCCGCAAGTACCTGATCCTCCACTCAGCCGCCGGTCCTTCAGGTACGCCACTGAGAAAAAGATGGAGAGTTGAACAGGAGGCAAGGGGGGGCAGCTCTGGGGAAAGGGGCTCTTGGGGAAGCACGCACACTCAAGGTTTGGCTGACGCCTGGCCAGACGGGGCAACTGGACAAGGGGCAGGCAGGTTTTACTCAAGAGGGCGCTCAGGCTGAACTGAGAAACCACAAGGGCGCATCCGCCTGCTTAAGGCACTCTGTGAACTGTGCAAGTGGGCCAAGGGGGGCTGAAGCCCTCCTTTCCCATCAGTCTGCAAATGCGCCCCAAGGCTGCTCTAGCAGAAGGTGGCTTCCTGGGCCCCAGAGGGCCCCTGCGAAAGAAGCCAGCCCTCCCTCATGAAAAGGGGCCACGGGAATGGCTGGGAGCCGAGGGGCTCTCAAGACCCCTGCAAGGAAGCTGTGCCTGGGCCTCAGCAGGCTAGGAGGAGCCCCTGGCTTCTTTCGGCTTTCCAGCCTGGGCAGAGGCAGAAGGGGCTGCTTGGCTCCTGCTACTCCAGCCTCCCCCGTTTGCCCCAGTGTGGCTGGGGTGGGCACAGGGACGAGCCACTGACTGAGCGCGACTGAGCAGGGGCCGTGCAGCCTGGCCTCCAGAGAAAGGCCAACCTCTTTGGAAGTCATTCAGCACCATCTCCTGTCCCTTCAAAGGATGCACCCTCTCCAGAGACCAAAGCAAACGCCCTCCAAGCTGGACCCACAAAGTTCAGAGAAAGTGAGCCCCCCACCCCCCGCTCCAGCTGAAGTGGGCTATTTCTCCTCAATGAAATACAGGCAAATGATGCATCGGTGGACTGCACACAGACACACAAGCCCACATCTATGATGGCCTGGCCCTTGTGCAAGATTCAGCAGGACTGTGATCTGCTTTTGGGTCATGCACAAACCAGGCCATGACACGTGAGGAGAGCGTCTCTCAGTCTAGCCCCGGTGGCTTCACTTCCTACATGCCAATCCCAGAGCCGAGAAGGTCTTACCATAGCCCATTCCTTGAAGGAAGTACTTGAACGCCTCAGTCAGTTTCCCAGGCTGATAAGAAAGCAAAGGGGAAGGAAAGACACATGAGAAAAATTATGAATTTTCAGATATTTCACATTCAAATCCAGTTTGTGAATTTAAATTCTAATTACATTTATTTTCTACCACCAGTGGTACAAATTCTACATCAAAATCCAAAGAGGGAAGGAAATACGTGAAATGTTCAATGTTGACAGCTGTATTATCATCCGTTTGCTGCATCTCTTTAATTATGTTTTAGCCTGGCCCCCTCCCAACTCCCAAAGGTTTGTAAAGATGCTTTGACAAGGCAGCTCCAACCACTTTGGAACCCAAGTGTGAATTCTCTCCACAGCAAGGCACAACGGCACTTGGTGACCCAAGAAGGCAACTTGGCTATAGCTGTTCTTTGGAAACTGGCGCAATGGGGGATTTTCACCAGGCCAAATACACCATCCCCACACACAGTACGCATGGGGAGAGAGCAAAAGCCTTTTCTGCCCTCTGATCAAGTGGCAATGCCATTGGTCCGGGCAGCCCTGCCACCCAGTGCAGGAGAGGGGCCCTTACCCCAATTTCTGGCTCACCAGTTTCTCAGGGGCCTGCCTGGGAAGCCAGCCGGGGGAGGAGGTGGGCTTGGTTCCGGAAACAGGAAGTGGGAGAGCTCACCTGAGTAACTTGGGGAAGCCCTCCAGAATCCGCCATCTAAGAGGAAAGCAGAGGCTAAGCCCAAGCAGGTTCGTCCTGCCCTCGAGATCCCACCCCCCACGCGGATGATTTGACGCTGCCAACCAGATTCCCTGGACCCAGGATGCAGCCCCTTTCCACCTTTTCGGGATCCTCCCTCACTTGTTGCTGTTTTTAGTGTAGCTCTGCCCATTCTTATAAAATTATTGGGGAGGGGAAATGAGGTACGGGAAGTAGCAGGAGTTAATCTCCAAGCCCTAGTGGGGGGAGGCCAAAGGCTGCAGAGGCCCTGCTCCAGTGGAAAGCACAGAGAGGATTGGCTGCTAACTCCAAGCCTGAGCAGCTTTAGCCAAAGATCAAGGATGCTCGGAGCTACAGTCAGCAGCATTCCCTCCCCCCAACTGCCCTCCTTTTCCTCCTTGCTCAGCGGCTGGAGATGGAGGTGCACTGAGCAGCAACAACAGCTGGGAAAGGTGCTGTCTTGGCAACATCTGATGCACTTCTGGAGCAAAGAACTCAGCTTCCTCATTCAGGTAAGCAGGATGAGGCGCCTGTATGGAGCGGTCAGTGGGAAGGAGGGATGTTCCATCCATGCCACAGCGCTGGCCAAACCCACTCTGCCATCACTTGTACAGGGGCCAATGGCAGCTTCACGTTTGGTGTGCCCAACTGTGTCTACAAGTGTGCAAACCCCCACATGCCTGTGCCTGGATTGAAGCTGCGAGGAAAGGGGCAACCTAACTGCTATCTGGAGCAAAGGAAAAGAGATTACACCACACGCTTGACTTTTAGGATTCTGCAGGGAGGACGCACACAAAGTAATTGGGCAACAGAGCAGAGAACCACTACTACAATCAGAGGGGGAAGAGAACATCTGGAAACCCTGGCAAAAGTTGGAATGGACCAGTCTGCCAACTCACCTTCAGGAAAGTGGTGATGGTCGGGTCCAGCTTGGAGTTGCATTCAACCTGCAAAGAGCAAAGCCTGAGTCCCACATAATGTCAGGAGTGGGAGGCCACGTGCCCCAACGGGTGCCCAGACAAGAGCAGCAGCCTCCCTTCAGTTAAATCCAAGGAATTCCAGATGTTAAGCATGCATCTTCTCACTCTGCAACTGGAGAAAATGTTTTTGAGGGGGAGGAAGCAAATGGTGACAGGATTCTTTAAACACAGCTTCCCACAACCTGAAGATGGCAGGCATCTTTGTGTACAAAACGGGGGGCTCTGCCTGTTTTGTATTTATTCTGCTCCCTCCCAGTAATAGCCAGGTAGAACTTCCACCCCCAAACCTCCTTAGGAACCATGGAAACTGCAAGTTTGAGGCACCTGCCAGCCCTTTGCCCAAAGGTCACCAGGGAGGAGAGAAGGGGAGGATTGGCTGCTCTAGGTCTCTTGCAGCCCTTTTCTCGAGCAGATTCAGGTGAGCCAGGCTACTGTTTCTTGCCAGGTGCTCTTCAGACGCAATGGATCCCAGTGACCATAATTAGAGTCCACTACACTTGGAGGTCACCAGATGGGGAGGGCTGGGTAGCCAAAACTATCCCAAGGAAGTCAAATGCAACACAGCAGCACAGGGGTGTTCAGGGAGGCAATGGCAGCGTTTGTCCCCGGTTGCCTTCTGGGGGCTGCAGCTGAGAAATGGCGCTCTGGGCCTCGTAAAGAGAAAGAGCTTCGATCGAGCTTCCAGCCACGAGCAGGCAAGCCCCTTCAGCACAGTCAGATCGACTTCTTTACTCACCACGCCATCTTCTGCAGGTGCATTGTCGCCCACCACCAGCATCACTGGGCAGCTGTGAACCCCAAGGGGAGAAATGCAGTCAGCAGAACGGCTTCTCTCCCTGCCGCTGCCATCCCGCTGTCCTGCTGGGACTTACCGGAGCGTCTTGGCATTGGGCATGCTGCCAGGGCGGTTCATCTCCAGGTCTCTGCGGCTGAAACAGAACAACTTCAAGAAGTCATTCGAGAAGACGCGCAGGCCAGGGGATGTTTCTAAGCTAGGTTTTTGCCCTTGCTTTTTGACAGAGCCAAGCTGGGGCTTCCTTGGAAAATGGGAGCTTCCACGAAGGGTGGGTGTGCTGGCTGGGAATGATGGGAATTGCAGTCCAAGACCTCTGAAGGACAAAGCACTTTCACACCAGTCCAAGAGGGAGTTACTAGCAGGAAGTCCACCTGTCGTCCTGCCTGCCTCAGCCCACCCTGGAACAGCGCCTTGGTGGATGTTCCTCAGCAACACCACCGGCCTCCCTGTTTCAAATGCTTTTGCCTCCTGGTAGAAGGATGACATAGCAGGAGGGAGAACCAGTTGGCTGGCGTCAGTTCCCTTGGTAGGGGCTTCAAAGCCCCAAGATCAGCCTCTGTAGCAGGGCTACCCTTCGCACTCCTCACAGACATGTGTCTGGAGTCAGGAATAAAGAAGACATTGACATTAGACAACATGGTTTTTCAGGACTCAGGAATGTGAGGTTTTATATGTCCTAACTAGCACTCTGAACTGTATCCAGAAACAGGCCAGTACTGTAGCTCGTGTTCCTCACAAGAAGCTGCAGGTATCAGGCTTGCTGCAGCATTGTGGACCAGCTTTTCAAGGTCAGTCACACGTGTGGGATGTCACAGGAGTCCAGATGGGATGCATGTGAAGGCAGATTGCTCTGACTCCTCCTAGAATGGGGGCACCTGGCATGGAGGTTCAGGGCCCCATCTAATCATGAGGGAAAATGCTTTTTAAGCTTTTATTCCAAATCAAGGCTGTGTTTCAAGATGCTCCATTCGTTATTTGCTTTGCCTTCTAACATGGTGCTGCTGCTACTTTTATTCCTTGGTGATGATTCTTAAGTTAATTCATTGGCTTATTCTGGGTTTAATTGTTCACCCTGAGAGTTTGGCTACAGGATGACTCACAAGCTCAAGCAGACTAACCTCCAAGGAATGTTATTCGCACCATTAAGCAGTTTTGTTTTGTTTTTAATGCAGCTTTACAAGCAGTGAGAGCAACTGACAAAGATAAGCAGGGAGATAAAGGGTATAGCAGAAAATTTTAGAACATGTAAAAGAGTTTACAGCAATGAGACTGCCAGAGGCAACCCACTCCACATGCTGGGTGCCACAACAGAAAAGCCCCCTCCCAAAGTGTCACCACCTCTGGTTCCAAGGACCAAGATGGATGTTTCACAAACCACCTCTGTGTAATCTTTTAAAAGGGAAAAAACCCAGACTTGTCGGATGGCAGTAACCTGGTCTCAGCGCTGCCGCTTTTGTGTGCCAGGAGCCAGCCCTGTTTCAAACAAGCTTAGCTTGCAGGGCACCATAGAGGGGCACAGCAGCTAAGCTTCCCACTCCTGGTTTCTACAAACAGGACGAGGGTATTTCCCAGGATGCAGAAGTCCGAGCTGACCCCCCTTCCTCCCACTGCCTTTCAGAACTGGCCTCGTCGCAGTCCAAAGGGGCTCAGGATCATAGGCAGCTTTTGGGGCCCCTACTTTACCTGTTGTACATATTCCAGAAGAGCTGCAAGTTGAACTGGTTCACCATGCTGGCAATTTGCTGACGATAGCTCTGCACCAGCTCCACGTTATTAGCCAACTCCTCCTGTGGGCATGGAGATGGCACAGGCAAAGGCGGGCCTGGGAACCAGCCCCCAGAGCCCAGGCCATTTGTTGAGGAGGCAGCCAGCCTCGCTTGGGACCTACGACTCTTGCCTCTCTCGGGTCAGGCCTGGAATGCAGGGTCTGCAAGGCAGCAGCTGATGGCTGGCATTTCCACCCTAACCCTTTCGCACAGCCCATCCCAGTGTGGTTCCTGGGGAAAGAACCTGCAGGGGGTGGGGAGCACGGCAAGAGGCTTTTGCAGCACCAGTAACAGGCAAGCTGGGTACAGAAGTTCTGGGCCCAGTCTTAAAAGGGGGGGGCGCGTATCTGTCCTCCCACCAGCAGCTCTGGGGTCTACCTGCATTGAAGGGGGCACCCCCTCCCACTCAGCATGAAATGCAACCCAACTATTCAGATGAGACTTGATCACGGACCCCACAGTGCCTGCCCAATTTCCAGTGTTAGTGGCTTGGGACAGCAGGGAAAACCATCAACAGGGAATGGCTTCTTATCCCCACCGCCACCTTTGCATGTGTGAATGAGCCTTTTAAAGCAGCTTCTACAATCATCCTACTAGAGGCTGCCAGTCTTACACAGCAATGACCCTAAGAGGAGGGGAAGGGATTCCATGTCTTGTAGGAAGGACCCCTAAGAGACATACTCCTCACTCCCACCTGCTGCTGCTGCTTTGTCTTACCTGGCTGAACAGGTGAGATAGCACCACGTCAGATAACGTGCTGGTCAGGCCAGAGAGCTGAAAGAGGGAAAGAGGTGTCAAGGAGCCAAGGATCACCCTCTTAGATCCAACGCAAAAGCCAGCCAGATGCTCAGAGTCCCCAGTGTTCAGACAGAAGCTCACTCCCCTTCTCTTTGCCAATACCCTGCCTTTGATACCCAGAGTTCGGCTGCCTCTGCATAAAGAGGTCCCATGGCTGATGTAGAGTGCTCTTCTTACATGATCCTTATCCCAACCTGATCCCTGCCAGATGTGTCTCTGCCACCTCTCCAGATGTTCTACACCACTGCATTCAGGTTGTCTCCATTTTCCAGTCCTTTTCGGCACACCCATCTCATCAGCCTAGAAAAATTATACACTGACCCACCCTGGAAGCCCACCTTGCTGGCAGCCCAGTCAATCCAGCCTTTGCCATTTGGGTCAACGTTAATCAGAACAAGGCCTTCAACCAGATCTGGGAAGATCAGCTGCAGTAAAACAGACACAGAGTTTATTCTGGATAACAGATTTGCAAGCATCCAAAGGCAAGGGAATATGCCTGTTAATACAAATGCACTGGAAAGATAACCTACAGGTTGCATTCATACAGCAAGCTTGACCAGATCCATTTAAGATCTGGAGGCTACATTTGGATAATGTGTGAAACTATGGCTGTGCAAAGCGCTTGAAACAGGTGTTCTGAAAAACACATCAGCATAAACAAAATCCTTCCTTTGAAGCACTGAAGCAGCTATGCCTTCTGCAAGCTTCAGAAGCATTTGCTGGCTGTCTCTGCATCAGCTTTGCCTACTTCTCAACAAGAAAGTGTTTGCATGCACGCGCACGGACGTCTCAGCAACAGAGACAGCCCCTGAAGCAGCTGCATGAGCCTTGCAAAAGCTGCAGTTGCCTTACACTTTGAAAACGGGCTTCTTTCACGCTAACAGGCTTTGCAAAGCCCCCTTTTCAAAAGTGTTATGAAGTCCTAGTACTTACTTGAAGTTAAAATATTAAAGAAGTGGGCTTGTTATTTGAGAAGATTCCTGAAAGAGCCTTCTGGTCATTATGAATGTTGAAAACATGGTCCCAGAGATATCTGTGGAACTTCCTGACACTGTGATATAAGCAAGGGCTTCAACTTGCGTATGAAGAACCAGGCTTGGGGAAGGATGATGAAATGGAAAAAGAAAGTAGTTGGGGGAGGATAGGGTCAAGCCAAAGGAAGGGAGATAGGAAATACATAGGCAACAGGGTTGGTCCCAAAGTTGACACCAAGGGGCAGAAGGAGTGACTGCAAGGGTAGTGCCAGGTCTATCTGTAATAAGGCCAGCTTAACTGATTGTGGGTGAAAGGAGACCAAGCATTTCTCTCTCTCTGGGTGCACGAGGACAGGGCGACTGGGAAATTCCCACAAGGGCCTCAGGCGCTGCATCAGCCCCGACCTCAAGGATGGAGTGGGGCCCGGGAGTACATTTTGTGAGATTTGATGTTTTTGGTCATAGCTATGTTTCTCTCAACTTAAAGTCACCTTTTGTGAAAGGAAGATATGTTAAAAACCGAGAAGCCCTAGGAAGGCTTGAGGCTCCTATTTCCTTTTTGGAGCAAGTCACTAAGAAGGTGACACTGAAGTTCAAAAGGTCAAAATAGCGCAGAACTTCCTGAAGACCAGCAGCAATTTCCTTCACTGCTGATTTCCTAGTCAGAATATCATCTGAGTATGGCTCAACAGGAAGGAGGGTATCCATGAAGTGACGGAATATTCCAGAGGTCACAGAGATTTGAAATTGGGCACATTTAGCTGGGAATTTATTTATATATACAGTAATACCTTGGTTCACGAACGCTTCTGTTCACGAACAATTCGGTTCACAAACAGCACTGTTCGCAAAATTTTGCTTCCGTTCGCGAACTCCGCATCGGGTGACGAACATGACCCGTGGCCATCTTCCCTGCTGTGACACATGGTCGCGGCTTCCTGTAGGGAGGGGGACTCTCCCTCCAAACAATAACCGCCTCCCCACCCGCCTTCCTGTCCTCCACGCCAGAAGTCGCCTCAAGCAAGGTTAGTGTTCTCTCCCTTCATACTGTGCTGTACTGTACTTTGTTTCATATTTTTGTGGTTTAAAAAAAAATACATATGGTTCAGAACGGATTAACCGTATTTACATTGAAGCTTATGGGAAAATTTGATTCGGTTCACGACCAATTCGGTTCGTGACCAGAGTTGTGGAACAAATTAAGATTGTGAACCGAGGTACCACTGTATTCGTCAGCCTGCGTGCCACTTCCATCCATCACAAAGTGACTCTCGGCAGCTACAGAATAGGATTAAAACCTCAAGTAAAAAAAACTACAAAAAAGACAGAACCAGTAGTAAAACACACAGTGCGCATTGGGGAGGAGTCCCCAAGGAAACATATCCCAGCGCCCCACCGTCAGGGAACTGGCCTGTGGGAATCTGCTGCCGCTCAGGCCGCATCCGATTTTGCAAAGGTTCCTACCCAGCAAGGACTGCAATTGGCTGGTTGCAGGCCCTGGACATGGAGACCGCTTCAGTGCCTAATCTGCAGTGTTCTGATAATCTCCACCCAACCTCCCTTTTCCATTAATACGGGCATGATAGGTAGAGTTGACTAGGCCTCTGCAACTTCCAAGAATTCCTTGTCTCCCCTTTTGGATTTTTTGCGGGAAACAGAAAAAATGAAATTATGACATATGGATTTGATGATTAGTAAAACTAATAGATTACAGAAAAAATGGAAGCTAAATTATAATCCTAGAGTTTAATGTATGTTTTACTCATATCTGCTGTAAAAGAAGCCAGAAGTCATTCTTTTTTTGTATTTCTGCTACTTTTTTATCTTTCTGCACTTCTCCTTCTTTCTCTTTATTCTTTCTTTTTTTCTACTCTTTTTCTTGATTATTGGTTCTTGTTAGTTTTTATCTTTCTGTTTTTAAAATTTAATAAAGTTATTATATAAAGAACTCCTTCTCTGACAGAATTTTGAAGGCATTCTACAGTTTTTCCATCTAAGGCAGAGGGCATATTTCTGACGTTCATGTGAAGAGGTCCAAGCCCTGATAAAAGCAGAAGAGCTTTAAGCTAGATTAATGTCCACTGGGTTGGGCCACATGGTTTCTACTCTAGAAGATGCCAAAGGAGAGTGTTCCTAGGCGCTATTCTTTCCTTCTCAGAATGTGGCATATAATGCATACAAACTCCCTCTATTTAGGAGCCATTTCTCTTAAACAGTGACACACAAAGACCAGGGCTGAGCACTTACAGCAAATTTGGCAAGGATATAGGCACCTGCTCCAACTCCAATTCCAATCACATATTTGAACCTATGAAAAGAAAAGCATCAGAGACTTCTTTGCACCACTTCCTTGCCTCACTCACAGCCAGGTTTCCACAGCCCGCTTCCAAGCCTCCATGGTTCAGTTTAGGGCCAAATAGAATTGGGGTCTTGATGTTTGCTGAACTCCTTCACTCCAGATTTGCTTGTAGTATAAATGATATCAAACAATCATATACTTCACAGGAATAAGCTTGTTGTAAATGAACATATATAAACCAAACTAGCTAGTTGGAAAAGAAATATGCTGTACATATATTTATTCCAACCAAGGTTCCCACATGTTGTTGTTTTTTTTAAGGAAAACCTTCATCAGGAATAGTGCAGTAAAAATGCATTAAAAACATGGGTATGAGTATTCTTTTCCATCTATAATCACAAAGCAACTTATTACTTCAAAATAATAGCTGTTAAATCAGTAATAATTTATTTGAATACTTCACCCATCTTGCACTCACTGCCCTACTACTACTTATTGATCAATACACTAGACTGGCTAAAATGAAATATGGGTCCAGCTTTTTGTAGAAACCCACCGGTGGTGTCCAATTTCTTTTCAAGAAGCTCCAAAACATGCTGCCTTTATAAGCATGTTTTGTTAGGCTAAGCAGGAAGTGGGATGGGATTTGATGTGAGCCCTGCTCAGCCATTACACCCCACCAGGCCCCCAACTCAGGCTTTATCAAATAACGGTTGGTTGGCCCCTACTGGCTCCATGGCCTCATTCTTAAATATTTTCAGGCAAGGCTCTTCAACTGTTCAACCACTTGCTCAAAAGGGCCAAATTCT
Source organism: Liasis olivaceus (assembly GCA_030867105.1). NCBI lineage: Eukaryota > Metazoa > Chordata > Lepidosauria > Squamata > Pythonidae > Liasis > Liasis olivaceus. The sequence goes on along the minus strand of CM061359.1, from coordinate 26,004,590 downwards.
ACATTTTGGAAAAATGTCCCACATCCTCCACGGGTGTTGGTTCCACAACCTCTAAAGCAGGAAATCCCAAATATCTTTAAACAGCAAATTGCAGGTGAGGATGATGAGCCAGTTTGGTCTGGTGCTTAAAGGCACCGGTTCAGAAACTGGGAGACGGTGAGTTCTAGTCCTGCCTTAGGCACAAGGCCAACTAGGTGACCTTGAGCCAGTCATTCTCTCTTAGCCCTGAGAAACCGCTGCCAATGGCAAACCGCTGCCAAGAATGTGGCCAAGAAAACCGGTCACCAGGTACGAGAGTAACAAAGTGGCGACAAATACTCTCATTCTTGTACCACCCTATAAAGGCCATTCTACTGTGGCAATTTGAGCCCCCCAGACAACTTGATGACACCCAAGGCTCACCCAAAATGTTGGACCACGCTGGGCAACATGGCGGCTAACTGGTCCATGGAAGGGTACTGGTACCTGTGGAAACAGAACAGATGAGAAGACCAGAAAGATTCAATCTTATCCTGGTGTGAGAGGATATTTCAGGAAAAAGCAGGGACCAGGTACTCAGCAACACCTGCTCTCCCTTCTCTGGGGTAGCTGCTCCAATGTGTAAGTGTCTCTCCTCTGAGTTAGCCTGGGATTCCTCTATCCCCAACTGGGGCAGCTCTACAGGTGTGGGGCTGCTATGCCTGGCTCTCACGGTCCCTATATTTGCAATTCTGCAGCGAACCCTAACAAAATTCAAAGCACGTTTGCCTGGATTAACTCACAGGTTAATTAATCCCTTAGACACTTTGTCATTATTTTTACACAATTTGCATAGCACCAACTTCAAAGTGACAGTAGCAGTTTGTGATAAAAAACTATCACCCTATTGCCACCAGACCTTGCTGCAGTGACACGTGCACGGATTGCTACCGCCCCTGCATGACAAAGCAGGCCCTTCTGAAGGAGCACTTATGGCCCCCCTTTGAGTCCTCTCTGAGTGCCCCACAGCAGTGACTCTGGGGCAGAATCAAGGCACCCAGAACAGGCCTGGCAAGGAACCGCCAGGGACACAATCACAGCCTGCCGCCTAAGAGGGGACAAAGGTATGCTGGAAGATGCTCACCCCTGAGGAAACTGGGAGGCCCCAGCCTGCTGCCCTGGAGCATCCACATGGCACACCACAAAGTGTTTAGTGATCTCCTGCATGTCCTCAGAGTTGAAGAGAGTGTTGAAGCAGAGTTTGTCTGCAAGAAATTAAAAAAAAAAAAACAGGGATAAAAAATAGCATTAAAATCAAGTGGCACCTCTTCTAAAATAAACCCTGAGCTCCCTCTGGGACCAGTTGGCTCTCTTAATATTCCAGGAGAGACAATCTGAGGCCTCTTTCCCTGTCTTGAGCCCAGAACTCTCTCGGCCCACAGACTGCACCGTCTCTTGTTGCTCCGACACTAAAGCATTTTAGGACTGTTGAGACTGCTGCTTTTCCATAATGAATAAAAGTGGAATGAAGATGATGGTTATTTACTCATGCCTTTCCCACACTCTTTGCAATTCAGCTGTGATCTTTTCCAGCGTTACTCAAGTCCTTCCTGTTTGTAGATTCAACCCATTTCAATGTTTCCTGCAGGGAGGCTGAGGGACAATTTGCAACCTTATCAGGGCAAGCGAAGGCACTCTTGCAAATCTGCTCCCTTGAAGGACCCTGCCCAGCTTCCACTGACTGGAATCCCTTCCTTTGCCTATCCTTCTCCACACAGGTCTCCAATGCGGAAACTGGCTGAAATAAACCGGGGCAGTAAAAGAGGAGAGCTAGGTCATTCCTGCAAAAAAGCCCCTTCATATGTTCATACTTATTAATTAACTGGTCTTCAGCTTACAGCAATATCAAACAATTTTAAAATATTTTTGAACGTGTAAGCTGAAAATTGATACATAATACCACATTCCAATCTCATATTTAAACTAAACAGCGTAGGCAATTCTTCTTCTTCTTCTTCCATTTCCACAATGATGTCCTGCTGTTTCACTATATACATCAACATAAAATAAAAATGGGAGGAGACAAGCAATTAAAGTTCCCCTACCATATGTTCGCCCTTTCTGCAGAACTAGGGACAGCCTGGGAATTAAAGTAGGCCTTTCCTCTGCTCCACCACCCCACCCAGGCAGACCCTGGGCAGTAATTCCTGAACTTCAGGAGACAAGGATCTTGGGAAACTCCACCAACTTCACCCCTGGCACTATACACCTGAAAAAATACAGGGTGGTTTGGCAAAGGAAAGTGATGGCAAGCCTCTCTCGGCACACGTCTCAGTCCTTGGGAAGAAGGGAGCAGATTCTGGGGAAAAGACTTCCAAGAGGCAGGAGCCTGCTGCTGTTTTCCCCCTCGGGGTGGGCCAGACTGGCAGGCCATTTCTCCTTCCCCTCTGCAGACTTCCAAGGTAACCACCTCGAACAGCAGCTGCAGGACTCAGCCATTGGCAGCAGCCTAAACAGAGGGTAACCCAGTGGTAGAATCCACACCATTCATTCATTCCTCCCTCCCACCCAGCTTCAACCACCAATCACCCCCCTGAAGGTGTGATGGGGCTCCCCCACACAAATCCCAAATAAACATGTCTGCTGCCTCGGGACTGATGGGGCAATCATTGGAATGATCCAACCCACGTTTACAGGACAGGGGAAGGGACGGATACTTTAGAAGGCCCCCCCACCCCAGAGCTCTCTTGAGTGCAGAAAATTGCATGGTGAGGCCCATTTCATGCCCCCATGGCTCAGGGCTGAGCCTCCTTCAGTTCAATGTGACTTAATTCCAGAAGATCATTGGGATCTTCCATCCTCTTCTCTCCACAGATCCCTCCCCATATCTGCCAGCAGGAAAAATGTTCTTAGGAAGACATGCCTTTTTTATTCTCGCTTCTTGTCAGTTGGTAGTCAGTCTTATAGGACTGTTAGAATCCAAAAACTATAGAAAGAAACAAGCTGTGCTATATTCACAGCATTTTCATGATCTAACAAGCTAATTAATTCCATTTTAAAAGGGAGAAACTTTTGTCCAACATAGCTTATTCATGGTACACCTGTGAAACTTCCTAATAATCACTTGTCTTAATGATCATAGACTAACCACTTAATTTTGGTCAGAATTCAAGAATTCAGTTCCAAAATAATGTAGCTACCTTAATGGGATCCACCTTGTCCTCCCTTAAACAAAAGGATTTAGCTTAAAGCTCTTTTGATTAAGTTTCCATCGCCCAGAAGATCTTCATTTCAGTGGTATAAATGTGCATCCAAGAGACCCAAACTTTCCATCGGGGCTCCCATCAGCTGCTCCCTGTTAGGATGCTACTTTCCACTACCAGCAACCCAAAAGGCACATCAGAAACATTACTCTCTTCTCGCTCCCATTTGGAAATTCCAGATTTCCTCTGGCTGAGTCACCGGTCTGCCCGTTTGGATACGCTGGAATGAACAGCAGCCAGTGCTTTGCCTCCATCCACCGTTTCTAGAAAAGAAGGGCTCTTGAGCTCCAGCCTCCCTGTCTCTTACTGTCCACACGAGTTCTGTCTTGCTATGTCATGGTACCAGCAGCCCCAGCTAAGTTTGCTGGCGACATTCCAAGCTTATTAGTTTTTTGTGGATTTGTATGTTTGCGAGCACAGCCTTTTTAATCAATTTATGCTTCAAAGTATTATGCAAACACAGCCAACGTTAGACCGTTTGTCGAACTAAGATTAGGGAAAAGAAATCCATTGCAGCATCTTCAGCATTTACCTCCTTGTCCGTAGAACAGACCCAGGCTAAGGCCAAAAAGGACAGAAAACCTTTTTGCTATGTTCATGCAGCATACGCAAATTAGTTAATACATTTTCTGGATTCACATTATACATTGAATTACAAATTAACCAAAAGTATTGGGTTTCCACACTAGGCTAAGCCATCAAAACTAAGTCCCGGGGCTTTGAAAAACTTCATGCGTCGTCAAATGTCAACGAGATGGCAGCCTGTCGCTGACCACCCCAATCCTGCTTCTTCCTGGTAGCCAAGCACAAATGGCCAGTTGCCAACTCAGGCACAACAGGAACCAGGCTTAGGGAAGAGGGGGCCGGCCCTCCTTCCCCAACCCAAATTAAAAGTGATCCACTTACGATTGAGCCCCACATCATGGTACGTCAGGAGGGCTGGGCGGTTTCCCCTGGGGGATCCCCGAAGGACAACGTGCAGCAGTCCATATGGCGTTTCGATGTCATGCTCCTGCAGGAGAGGAGGAGAGGTGGCAACAACTCAGGTCAGCCCGGCAGAAAGGAGGGTCTCGGTCTGGTCCTTAAGGGAGGGAGGCCCAGAGAGAGCATTCTTGCACCTGGCTTGCCTGGCTCGCCTTCACACAGGAGCCCTGCTCACACAACCCACACTCTTTGCACACTATCATCTCACTCTCAAGGGTTACCAACAAAAGCACCTTGGGCATCGCTCCACCAAAACAGCTGAGCATTTTATGGCTGAGAACACATTTTCTGGGTTACACCATATGTTGAACCATGAACAAACCAGATGTGCAGGGTTGGTGCAACCTGCTCAGCCACAGAAAAAGATTAGCCAAGTTGATTATGTTGTGCAAATGCATCAGCTGCATTTTTACCTATTATAAACGCAAATATAACTGCACTCTATGACACTCTCTGGAGCTCCAGTGAGAGTAAACAACACACAGCTTCACCCGTGGTGAATTTGTCTCCTCTGTAAACATGCGGGGGAACAGATCGGCTGGGCCCCTTTGCTGCTGCTTGATTCTCAGAGTCTACTTTTCTGCAGGGAGGCACCAAGCCCTCCTCGAATCTCTCTGCTCCGCCTAGCCACACAAGGACAAGGCTCCCTGTTGAAGTAGCGCTGTCTGATGATGGAAAGGTCTCTCCTCCCACACGCAGCAGCCAAGAAACCCAGAGCCAGCTAATGAGGGGGGTGAGCCACTGCCAAAGCAGCAGCAGCTTTCCACAGAGGTGATCAAACCTCTCTAGATGGGCCAAGCTGAAACCTGCTCAGGACATCAGGCTGACTAAGCAGAGACAGGTGCCAGGTGTCAAGCGTTGGAGACCTGAAAGTCGGCAGCATCAAAAACACAGGCCACGGGCGGGACCCGTGACTCGTGGATACTTGGACCCCGCCTGCAGCTGCCACTGAAGAAGAACAAGCCACAAGGTCAAACCCTTCATTTTGCATTTGCAGCAAAATATTTAATGAAGCGTCTCAACATTTTGTGCTCAGAATGGTTCAGACTAAAATGGTTTGCGTGGCTTATCCATCATTTTGTACCTTAGTGATAACGTCGGAGAGCCTGGAAGCCTGGCAGACACCCATCGTCCCCGGCAGGCCAGCCTTGTCTCAAACCACGGGGAACCAGGCTGGGGCGCATGTGAAGGTCCCGCTTGGAAAGCCACCCGCGCAACCCCCTTGCCGAGATGGGCCCTCAAGGTCCTCCAGCAGGACGGCTGCCTTCTCCCTCCAGCGGCAACCGGGCAACCGCAGCAGTCCCGCGTAGCCGCAAAGGAGCTCCGGGCCCCTCCGCTGAAAGACGCCAAGAGGGCCCTGAAGCCTTTCCCGGAAGAAGGAGCACCAGCGTCGGGGGCCAAGCTCGGCTCCGGCCAAGGGGCCCAAGAGCTCAGCTGCCCGGCCCCTTCGGCAGGACGGGGGGCTCCGCCTCGACGCCCGGGAAGCTCCGCCAGTCCCAGTCCCGGAGGGGGCCGAGAGCAGGGCGGCCGCCGCGGCCGCGCGTCCCCGCCGGGCCAGGCAAAGGAGCGCAGCGCGCTCGTTCGGGCGGGCATGCCGGGCTGCGGGTCGCCGAGGAGGGCAAGGGCCGCGGCAGGGCTCGCCCGCCCGCCCGCCGAAGCCGACCCAGCCCACGGCCACCTTTCCGCGCCTCGCCTCGCCCCGCTTCTGTCCCAGCGAGCAGCAGCTTCGCGTTGGCGGTGCGCGGCAGAGCCGGCGGCTGGCGCACCTACCCCGTCCCAGCACTCCGGCATCTCGGGGGCGTCCGAGGCAAAGCGGCGGCCGCGTCCCTCTCCGTCTCTCCACGCCGGCGGGCCCGCCTCTCTGCAGCCGCGCCGCACAGCTCTGCAGTGGGCTGGCCTCCGCCGGCCGGCATTTAAAGCCACGCCGCGGCCCCTCCCTCGCCCCCTGCGCGCCGACTCGGCGGAGCTGCCCGCGGCTCCCGAAGGCTGCCCGGGACGAGCGGAGCCAGGCCGGGGCGCGGGGAGGGCAGCCGACCCCGCCCTCGCTGGGGAGGGCGCGGGGTCTGGCCCGGCCCGGCCCACTGGGGCTGGGGCGGAAGGAGCGCGCCCAGGAAGGCGGCGGGCAGCCCCCTCGGCAAAGGCAACGTCGGCAGAGCTCCCCCGGGTGGGCGGCGATCGCCGTAGACAGAAGCCCTAGAGACCCCCGGCCTTAAAAAGGCAAGAAGCTCGCTCGGCCGGCCCTGAAGGAGGGAAATGGCGAGAAGAGGTAGCCGGGCCCGTCCCCCTCGCCCGCCGCGAGCAACGCCGCGCCCGCAACCTGGGCCGACGCCCGATCTCGCCCCGCGGGGCCAGTGGCCGGAATTCCGCTGCCTTCGTCGTTTTGCTCGGAGTGGCCGCCCCTGAAGGAGCTGCCCTTCCGTTTGACCGGCGAAAACGACCCTCGAGACCCCCCAACCGAGCCAAAGCACCAGCGGGAGATGGCTGGCAGGAGGGAGGGGAGCACCCTGGAGAGAAAAGCTCTGGATTGTATTGTGCCAGTCCGGGGGTGGCATTTACCGCGTGTAATTCTGGCCCAACAAGAGCTTCTTCCCTGTTTCGATGCTGCCAAGACCTTTGTTGCCAACTGCAGCCAGGCCTAATGCCATCTGGCATTGTGGGCAGGGGGAGGCAGCCATCCTTTCTCCAGTTGCGCTGGGAGTGATCCTAAGGCTGGCTCCCCCTTCTGAAGTCAGAAGGGAGCTCAGCTTCACTCCCCGGAAGAACTCTGCCAGGGGTCTCTCCAACACCAGGTCCCCATTCCTGGGGCATCTTCTCTCACTCCAGCTGCACGGACTGTGAGCAGGTGCCTCTACTGAAGAGGCACAGATTCCTTCCTGCTCTGGATTTTTACGCCATTTTTTTCCCCTAAGTCAGCAGTAATTATTTCAAAATCCGTTAATGGGAAATAGATATGCTATTCACAATTTTCTTTATCAGCAGCAAATTCCTAAGAAAGCTGAGGTCAAATCAGTAATATTTGCTTTATAAAATCCCTGATTCACAGATGTCTGTTCACTGCCTAAATTTCAATGGCCAAAGACTGTCTGCCTCTCTGCCTTTCCCCCACACTTGGAGACACACTGCACCCCCCAGAGAGACCGACTCCTGCTCAGACTTCAGCCTGCCAGATCAAATCAGTTGCAGAACAACAGACCAAGTCACACTAAGACTGCGCTTGGTTGAGGAGACCAGAAGATTGATTGTATCTCTTGGTCAGAGTCTTTGGACATGTAAGGACTCTAAGCATAATTCCTGAAAATCTACACCATTTGTATAATCTCCACTGGCTGTGTTTGTGTGACTCTTTGATTCATGGTGATGGTTTACTGAATTAACCCTAATTTCTGGGTTCACGGCACACTGAAATTAACCACTAGGACTGGGATTATACAAATCTTAGCTAAAATCCAGTGGGATAGTTAGTGTGTTCTGTGAATCTAGCCATTTTTATCTATCTGTCTCTATCGATCTGTCTTTCAAATATATATGGCTGCCCATTTCACAAGAAGTGACTCTGGGCAGCGTACAGCAAAAACAAATAAATAAATACGCAAATATGTCAAACATAGTCTGAAGCATAGATGCTCGTGACAATAACCATTGGTCAGTCCTATCCTTTGAGTGGCTCTGCATCAAGGTAGAGGGAAGTGCTGAGCTGTTCAACCTATTTATAAATTAACTGGATGAGGGGTTAGAAAGCATGATTACCACATTTCCAAGTGACAAAAAATAGCAAACACCTAGAGGACAGGACCACCTTGATAAGCTAGAGCAATGGGCAAAAAAACGCAAGGTTAATTTAAACAGGGACAAAAGTAAAATTAGGACTGAGTACTGTAGTTGTGAAAATAATCTGGGTGCCTTGGTGGACTACAAGCTGAATATGAGCCAACAGGGTGGTGTACCTCCCAAAAAATCAAATGCTGTCCTAAGCTGCATTAATAGCAGTAGTGTCAAAATCAAGAGAAGTCATCATTCCTCTTTATTCCGAGATACTTCAGACCACATCTGGAATGCTGCATTCAGGTCTAGGCACCAAAATTGGAAGAATATTGTCAAACTAGCCTGTGTCCAGAAGACAGCAACCAAAATGATAAGAGGCCTGGAAGGAAAAACTTAAAAGGAATATTTGGAGGCGTTTGGTATGTTTAGTATGCTGTCTTTCAATATCCGAAGGGCAATCATGTAGAAGACAGAACAGAGTTGTTCAGAGTCCTTCCAGAACACAAGACAAGAAACAGGGTTTAAATGATAAGGCAGCAGACTCTGGTTGGACCATTCAACAATGGTCCAGGCTAAATGGGAAGGGGTGGATTCTTCTTTGCTTGAGGGGCTGAAAGAGAGGCTAGTCAGCCATCTGTCAGAGATGGTGTGGTGGCTGATCTCCAGGATCCCTTCCATCACCTATTCTATGACTTTAAATTATAGTGTGTCCCTTCTATGAAATGAAAAATATGAAATATTCATTGCGTTTTTATCCTGGCCAAGGAGCTCGTGTATGTTTTAAATGTACCGCAGGCCTGGGTGTTGGACAAGCTAAGAGCCCGTGTCCCACCCAAAGTCCCTTCTACATTTCAAGGCTTCTCTGCACTGACTCTCATATGCCCCTTTTGCCATAGCCTGTTTAGGCAATCAGATGCTTTCAGCCCACCCACTACAGACCCTCTACGTGCAAAATGAGGCCAAGATTCTAATTCATCTCATAATGGCATGGCGAAAGACAACAATTAAACAATTTAAACATTTTGCAGGGGACTTCTAGGACTCCATGGTTACATCTTCAACTTGTCACAGTTGTGGGAGGCTGATGGTTTAATTTTAAAATGAAAAAAGGAATCCAGCAAATGCAGCAGATTCTGTCTGAAGAAGCCAATTTGACAGTTCACAGCTTCCACGGTCACAGTCAGGCGCGCGGGGGGGGGGGGGGGCAAAAGGAAGCTCTGGGCTTTGCTGAAAGGGAGAGAAGCCTTGGAAACCAGGGCAGGGCTCTGCTGTCCATGGTGCTGAAGCAGGCCCAGTCTCTGCAGGGCCGCCCACCACCAGCACAGCCCACCTCCCACCCCCAAGTTAGAAGTTAAATGGTTACTGGTCACCATTTCTTCTCCTCACCTGATGCCCACATCGTTTCATTCAAGCCGTAGGCCACTGGCCAGCAACTGGGCCTTCCCAAGATATTCTGGACTACACGCGCTTCCATTCCTTATTATTGGCCATGCTTCCTTGGGTTGATGGAAATTACAGTTCAGAATATCCGTAGTTCACCAGAGACCTTTTTCCTGCCTTACAGGGTATATTGCAAAAATAACTGTAGCATGCAAAGAACTCCCCTGCCTATATTGAAACTCAGATAAGTAATTTAAGACACCCTCTTTCCTCTTAGTGTAAGTTCCTATGTTAAAATAGGCTGGCTCTGTGGACCTGTGTGTGCAATTAAAAACAATATTCTTTGTTCTCCCCTCGGACTGGAAGGAGGAAGAGTGAATAAACTCAAGCCTGTTCATGTATTTGAATGGAGGGTTGTATTCACACAACATGCTTACTCTGATGAGTTAAAGGCCAAACATTTCATTCACACACATATAGAATCTGGTTAGGTTTAATTTTGTTTAGTTGTTTTGTGGGTTAGCATGTTTTCCACACTCAGCCTTTTTTATTAACTTCTGATTCACTGTATTGTGCAAATCCAGAAGATGGGTTCATTCAGTGCCAGGTAATTTTTGTTGTGTGAACACAGCTGTGGTTTAGTATGTTAAGCAAACCAGACTATCATGTTAAGCCAACATAAAGAGTGTTGCATGTTATGTAATTGTGAAAACAGGTTTATGCTGCAGCTGGTCCAAAATGTGGCCACATGGGCAATCTTGGGCTCCCCAAGGATGGCACGTATTACACCTTTGCTGTGGGAGCTGCATTGGATGCCAGTTTGCTTCTGGGTCCAATTCAAGGTGTTGGTTATCACCTTTAAAGCCCTAGATGGCATGGGACCCGGTTACCTGAGGGACCGTCTCACCCCCATTACATCGACCCGTCCCACCTGTGCAGGCAGAAAAGGTATGTTACGGACTCCGTCAATGAAAGAATGTCGACTGGCGGGGCCCAGAAGGAGAGCCTTCTCTGCTGTTGCCCCCGCCCTATGGAATACTCTCCCCCCAGAGGTGAGGCAGGCCCCCACTCTCCCAACCTTCCGGTAAGGGATGAAGACCTGGCTCTGCCCACTCGTGTGGGGCGAGAAGAGGGGCAACCAACCCTGGGGGTGGCTGGCACCTTGAAGATGCTCCCGAAACCTTTATTTACCATCAGTATCTTGGAAGCCATTATTTATGTATGAACATGTTTTTTATTGTATTTTAATTAATATTTATTCTTGTTTTACTGTAAATCACCCAGAGTTGCTCTTGAGTGAGATGGGCAGTGACTAAATTTGAAATATAAATAAATAAATATAAATTTTGGGTAAACCCCAACATCCTCACAATAGCTGGGGTTTTTTCACAATAGCAGGTTGGCCTCAATTAATCAGCTGTTCTGCCGTGGGCCTTAGCAAGAGTTGTGAGTGAGTGGCTAGATCCCTGAGAGTCGAGAAGGGCTATCCTAGCATTAGGAAAATAAGCCTCTTCTTCCGTAAACTGATGCCAGGTGCCTGTGAATAGGTGCTTCCCCCTGCCACCCCGCTTTCCATCAGTGGCTATTAAGGATTATCCTGATGACTCTGCCTGGAGAGCAAAGCCACTCCTGAGAGGCCAAAGATTACTGCCCACTAGGCCTCCCACACGGGGTGGGGCATTTCCCCTGCTCGCCCCTTCTCCTCTGGAACAGATTCCAAGGCCAGAGAGGCCAGCTTTGGTTGGTTCACCCGACAACCTGGCTTTGAAGATCTGCTCTTGGCAACAAACGTCCACTGCGGGTGCCAACACGATAGCTTTGCGGCAACACCACCTCAGGTTCTTAAAGAAATATCTATTGGGAGAGGGAGGATTTTGTGAAACAATCACTTTGGGGAAACATCAAAGACTCCGACTCCCCCCTCGTGCAGCAGTTTCAGTCTGGAAGAGGGCCCGATGCACTTGTATCAATGTAACACCGAGGGAAAGTGTTTTTCAGAAGTTTGGTCCCCAGATTAAGAATGGAGAATACAGATATAATATAGTAACCACTGAAAATCCATTATTTGGTGTCCTGCACTTTGGAATGAGGAGGATCTGGTCTTGACCACATCTTTTCAAGTATTGGAAGAGAATCATTCTGAGATCTAATCAAGTAAAATAAATTGGAACGGTTACTTCCCATGACTTGATGTAGCCTAAAATTGTGTTGGCCTTATCTTTAGCCACACCCACTTGTCTGCGTTAAGCATCATTCTGTTATTTTCAGCCCACTTCCTCCCACCTATCAAGATGGTGTTGAATTTTATTTGCGTCACCTAGGAGTTCTCCCACCCAATTTTGTATCATCTGCAAATTTGGTAAGTATTCCCTCTACCTCTTCATGCAAGCCATTAATAAAAACATTGAGCAGTGGGGGTCCCAGGATGGATTCTTATGGCCCTCTGTTCAATTCCTCTTCCCAATTTGATGTGGAACCACTAGTGGATGAGCATTTTTTTTTTCTGAGCCATCTATAAACCAGTGTAATGTCCTGCTATCTAGGCCATATTTAACTAGCTTGCTAAAATGAGATGAAGTTAGTCTGGCAAGATTTGCTTTTGACAAATCCATGCTGACCTGATTATTATTGTGTTACAGATTGCTCTCTTTATGATCTGCTGCAGAACCTTCTGAGGAATCAGTATAGGGTTAGGATTTGCTAGATCTTCCGTTCCCCCTTTTTTGGAGATAGGGACATTTGCTCTCCAATAATTTGGCACTTCACTAGTTCTCCAGGATTTTTCAAAGGCAAGCCAGCGCAGTTTGGTCAGGCCACCAGCTAGTTCCTTCAGTAGCCAGGATGCAGTTCATAGGGTCCTGGAAATGTAAACTCATTTATCCGTTTTATTCGTAAGGATGCCTAACTGTCAAACAGCTCATTAGAAGTAAAGTCCTAATTCCTATCAGTCTCAGGCTTCAGTCTTTTCCCTTTATCCTGCCCTTCCCAAGTTCGTGCTGGAACACCACCAGCTCTCCACCACCCATCAGCAAGCCATCCTGCTTGCATCGCTGCCACAGCAGTTCGCCTCCAAGCCATCACTTCTCTGCATTTCAGAATTGCAGGGACTTTCCCACAGCTTCAAGACAGGTGAGGCATAACAGGTGAGCAACAAACCAGTTTTTCAGGGCTGTACCGTGTGAGCCCTTTCTCTCAATCAATCTTCTTCCATTCCTTTCCCATCTTCCATAATCACCATTAATATCCTTTTCATCAACCACTAGTTGTCTCTGTTCCCTCACTTTCCCATTTCTTCCATCTTCCATCCTCCCTTCTCACATTCTCCAAGGCTTTCTCTGACAATTCCCCCGTCTTCTAATTAACCCCTTCCCTTTCCTCATTGCAACCAAACAGCTATCTGCCAAAGCTAATGACTAACTTCACCACCAACTTTAAAAAAAAGTCCAAAATTGACTACAGCATACTCATTTTCAGTTTCTTTAAGCATTCCATGGTCACTTTCCCTGCTCCTCCTTATACATTGTATGTCCCATCTTTCTGCTTAGTCCGAGTCCTCATTGACTAACAAAAATTACAGTGCAGAACACAGAATACAAAAGTACTCACAATCTAAATTAAAGCTGAGTTACTTATTAATCATTTCTGCTCTTCTAAAGGGAGAGATGCTGTTCCAGGTAGAGGCTAAGATAGCCTTCTTCTATGAGCTAGGAAACAACTTAAGTTTTGGGAAGCAAAAGCAAGATTTGCAGGCAGAGCCTCAAGGGAGCAGTCTTGAATTCTGGCTCCACGTTGGACAAGACTGCCAGAACCCTTCCTCCTTCATCGGGGGAGAGGTCTGTTCAATTCCTACTCCCACCCCAGCAGCTGGAGAGTCGACTTGCCTTACACCGCACTGCACTTAACCAATGTTGCTCTCCTCACCTTTTCAACTGCAATTCTGCCAAATCCATTCCCAGGCACGCTGTAGCCTTCCTCTAGTTTTGCTTTTACTCTTGAAACAACACTGGTATTCTTTCAGTACTTGGACTTCAGGCACACATGAAACACAGCCACTCTACTGATAAACTACATCCACATTTTAACATTTCTCTAATTATGGCCATCCCATTTTTCAACATTTCTTTTCTCGGCATTATCATTCATAGCATTTGTTCACTTCCATTCTTTGGTATATCACTAGTATTCCCATACAAATCTCTAAGCTTCCAGCATTCCCTCTCTTCAGTTTCATCCCAAGTCATTTAATAACTTTTGCTTTTATGCCCATTCACTGAAGGCTCCTTCACCCACTTTCAGAGCAATGTTTTTATTTTCATCAAAACCACCCTGCATTTTCTCTCCCTCTTGCCTGTTCCTTGCTCTCTGACTACATTTCTGCAAGTATCTTTTTCTCTCTGTAGATATTCTATGATAGCTTTCCCTCATCCTCATCTTTTTGCAGCAGTCATTCTCTTACGTGCATCGTTCCTTACCCACAGCCACTTTCCTTTTCTTGTCTCACCGAGCAACCTTATTCGTTCTCCTCGCTTTTTGGCAACATCATTCTTTTCCACCTCCCAGCATCTCCCACATCATGTTTTCCTGTGTCCACTTTCCATTCACTTTGCTGGGAGACATATTTATCTTTAGTTTAGTTTAGTTTAGCTACTTTTATCGTGAGGTCTCGTACTTTCTCTTCCTGCACTTATTCTATTTTCTTTTCCTTTCTATTTTCTTTTCCTTTTCTCCATGCTTTTCCCCCAAATCCACTCCTGATACTACCGAAAATTGATCAGTCCCTCATTCAGAACCTCTCATCATCCTTGTAACCTTCATTAATACTCTTAATCTCTCCTTATAAACAATCCGATCAATTCTTTCCTTTGACATGTGGAAATATGAACAGGCTTAAACCATATATTCAAAACAGACCTTTGTCTAACCAGATACTTCTCTTAGTTAGTTACAACTGTGTAATATGTGATGTTTGTTTTATTATTAGGAAGGCTCATCTTCTATCAGATTACTGAACTGAAAAAGCTGTTTCATTTGCAGCCATTACAAAAACGTGGGTAACTCGGTTGATACGAGCGTAACAACGTTCACATGCAGAGGTATCAACCATTGCCAACCCCCAGACCAACTGATCAGTGTGGAAGCCTTGGCTTTGATAATAAACCAAATCTGCAAAGATTCATTCTCTGTAGTTACCTCTCATAGACACTATTAATTCATTTAATTTCTAATTACGGAATTGACATTTCCTTCAAGCTGCTTAATTGCAGTTATTTGCTGGCCACCTGATACTAATATCAATTTGTTGAAGAATTTACTTCTTGGTTGTCAGCATTGTAGAGAGCTACTTTGGTGTAGTAGTAAAGGTGTTGGCCTAGAAACTAGGAGACTGTCAGTTCTTGTGCACAAAAGCTGGCTGGGTGACTGTCAGAACCTGCATCAATCAAATGTTAATCACAAGAGGACTGATTTAATAGCTATAGTAGTTGCTAGGTTTGCTGAATTTGCTTGCTTTGATTCTGCCATTTTGTAACAGGGGGGAGATAGTAGCTAATAGGTGTGCTTGGGGTATTACTTTGATTGTACTTGACAGTGACTTTGGGTCAGTCCCTCTCTCTCAGATCAACACATCTCACTGGGTTGTTGTTGCAGCTGGAATACTAAGTATAATAATTGACTGATCCAGATCTTCCCCTGGTGATTTTGGGAGATTTCAACATGCCAAATAAACTATCTCTTACTGCTAAAAAATTATGTTGTTAGAGACTCCATCTACTTGTCGTCAATGCAGGCCCTGGATTTGGCCTAGGGTGTGATCATTGTTTTGAGTGATATTTTCGTAGAAACTCCATCTGGCCACTACACTGTCAACTGTACTCTTTAGGATACACCCAGTTCTTCCATATGTCTCAAAAAGTGAAAGGGCTAATTCATAAAATGTCTACATCATTATTTGCAATTACTTCTTTGGTATACCAAAATCACCAAAAACATTGACAACAGCTTATCATACAGTACTAGATCTGCTAGCTCCAATAGCAGAAAAAGTAGCTCTCAGTAGAAATTTCCATCCTTGGTCAACTGCAGAGTCACCTAAAAGGTATACTCCAGCCTGGGTTCTAGCATTCCTGAATTTGGTGATGCTAGTTACCTGACACTGGAATTTTCCTTCTCTCCAGTTTTAGAAGAAGTGATAGGCAAAGTGAACATTAAGGCTTCTTAGACTCCTAGCCAATCTAATCCTTTTCCTTCTTTCCTTACTTCATTCCTCTTCCTCCTTCCTTCCTTCCTTCCTCCCTTCCTCCTCCTCCTCCTCCTTTCTTTTTTCTCTACCATTTTTTATAAAGGAAGTAAACCATTCTGTTTCCACCGGTCTTTTTCCTGCATCTTGGAAATACGCTTATTTGTTTGAAAAGCCTCCTTCCCTTGATTATTTGGAAAGCCCCCCATGTGCTTGACCCAGTTACTGGGCCAGGGTCACTTGGTTCTGCCGCACATTAGAAGAGCCTTGTCACGGTCCAGAGCTTTTCCTCCCCAGCTCCTGTTCTCTGGAATTGATGCCCACCAGCTTTATGCTTGGAAGGGCATTACTTAAAGTTTAACAAAAGCTTTTTTCTGGGCTTCTTTGAAGGAGCTTCAAAACAAATCATTTCTTTCCTGTCCCTTTAAACGTATACCAGTTAATATTATTAGAGGTCATGGCCCTTTTAATTTAGAGTCCCCTTTTTTATATTATTTAGCTACAATTGATGTAATTTATGACTGTAGCAATTGTTTTATTCTATGTCCGTATTGTGTTTAGTCGTAAGCCCATAAGAAATAAAACTACAATTATCAGGGAAGTCCAGGAGAGGTACATAAAGTCAAGATTACATTTGCAACTGTGCAATCAAAGCCCCTGCCTCCCACTTTTTTACTCTTGACTTTTTTGCCCCCCCCCACCTCCTGATGTCCCTGACTGGAACAAACACGCAACTATCATCAACCTGCTGACTCCTATTTTCATATACACATGTACATCCAATTAATACTTTCTGATGCACGATTCAGCCCTCATACCCATAATTAAACCTACACCCTCATTTCCCTGTGGATATTTCTCAACTCTGTTGGGCAAGGTCAGACCCTCTTCATTCACCCCAGTTGTATTGTTCTGCTTTCTCTGATCCCCCCCGCCCTGCCCCAAAGGCAGCCCACACATCCTTAGCTGCAGGCGGGTCCTCACCATCTTGTTGTTGCCAAGGCCTGAAGTGCTCTGGCAGGCAATCATGGCAGAAGCCTTCCCATAGCAGCCACATGAGGAGGGGTCTCTGGAAGCCGGTAGCCTGACCACCTGTCTGGCTCCCGTGGCCATTTGCCTGGATGCCTCTCTCGTGCAGTTTTTTTGCATTTCCTTTCTTTCTTTGAATGGTTTGGCCAAGGAATTACTGACCTTACAGAAGATCAAATGTGAGACAGTTAGTGCCAGATACGCCAACCACAGGAGAAGTGGGCAAAACAGAGCCGCCCAGAATTACAGGCAGATCCTTCCTGCCATCCTCTTCCTGATCTTAGCACAATCTTCTTGCTCAATGAAGTGACTCAGTAAGCACCAGACAGCCACTGCCACCCACTACTCTGATCTCAACCTCTCTTGCCCGATGTGATGATATGTGGGAAAGACCATGGGAGACAGGAGGAAGAGCCGCAGCCTTGATAATGGTCTGATAAACGAAATCCGAGTCTGAAGGAGGGGTGAGGGTAAAGAGGACCCTCCCTAGTTTTCGGGAGAGTAAAAGTACGGGAGGGGAAAGGTATTTTCAGACTTGCAAGATTCTGTTATTGTAATTTTACAATAAAGTAGCATTAGTACTCATGGTTGATGCTTCTTGTCTGGACCACCTCAAAGGGCTGACACCTTCCCAGCCCGAATTATTTTCCTTCCCTGCCTACTTGCTTCTCTCTTCCCAGATAACAACCTGGGCCAAGTCCAGATCCTTCCTTCCCCACTCTGCAAAATACAACTCCTGGCAGAGCCAAAGATACTATGTAGCAGAATGAGAGTGGGGGCATCAGGGAACACGTGTCACAGCCCAAGGGCCAGGCTCCAAAACTTTTACCATAAGTTCATCCCGGCCTTCCCACAGATTACTGCACCATCTCAGGACTGCTTTGGGACAAGGTTCTCTTCCACTGGGTCCGTGAAGCACAGTAGGCCTTCCAGGACCTCAAAGAAATGTTCGCCTCTGTCCCCCTTTTGCAGGATCCTGACTCCGCAAAGCTGCTTCCTGCAGAGGCTGATGCCTCAAATGTCACTGTTGCTGCCATCCTTCAGCCCACAACTGATCAGCGACCCTTGTCATGTGCATTTCACATCCAGAAATTAACTCCAGCTGAACTATACAATCTGTGAGAAGGAGCTATCTGCTATCAAGGATACCTTCAAGATCTGGTGGCAATGCTTGGAAGGGGCAAGGTGTCCAACACAGGTCTAGACAGACTACAGGGACCTCGAGCACTTGTGCTCAAGCTTAATCAAAGACAGGTCTGCTGGTCCCTCTTGTGCAATTCAACTTTATGGGGTCTTACATGCTGCAAGCACACAACAAATGGGCTAATGCCCTTTTCAGGCTTCTAAATTATGGCTCTGAAGCATCAGAGGCACCACTGACAACCACACTGTACCCCCCCAAAATTTGCAGCCCCCTTAGGGGCTATTCCCTTGATTGAATGCATTTGGGACCAGCAGGAAAATGACCCATTTTCTCAAGCACCGCTTCGCAACCTTGACATGAAATCTGGGCTCTTTCTTTTTAGTGTGGAGAATAGATTTGTACACCACCATGGTCACCTATAGATACCTCCAGGAGGGTTATGCAAGGAATTCTTGCAATTAACATGCCAGACTCCTGCAGCAGGACCTTTTGGCCTGCACAAAACCCTTCATTTGGTCACCAGTGACTTTTGGTGGCCACGCATCAACATTGAGGTATGTTACCACATGACCAGTCTAAGAATGTTCCAGACAAGACTGCTGGATTCCTGCAATCTCTACCAGCGCTGTCAGATCCTCTACAGATCTCATCACTGACTTTCCCCACTGCCAAGGATTCACCACCATCCTCATGGTGGTGGATCATTTCACCAAGATGGCCCACTTCATCCCTTGTGCTGGTATCTCCTTTGCCAAAAAAATGGCTCTCTTGTTCCTCCAACACTTTTTCTGGCTACATGACCTGCCCACCTGTATTGTTTCAGATCATGGAACCCAGTTCACTGCTTTTAATCTAAAATCAGACAGTGAAGCAGAATGGACCAATGGGGTATTAGAACAGTACTTCTGTTACTATGCTAGTTACCAACAGGACAACTGGGCCCAACTTCTACCTCTCACTGAATTTGCCTACTTCTTGCACACCTTGACCAAACAAACCCCATTCTTTGCCAACAATGGCTAATGCCCCAAGTTCTTCCTAGAACTCCTTTTTCACTCCCCACCACTGACATGGTACTCTCCAAGCTGCAGGCTGTTCATGACACCAACTGAGACCAGCTATAAATGGCCAAGGAATGGTATAACATCTCACTTACCACCACTGTCAAGCAGGACCTCCTTTGAAAGTTGTGGTTATATCTGGCTCTCCGCCAAGCACCAGCCATTGCAAGGCCATACAAGAAAACTAGCTGTATGATTCATAAGACCCTTTCCTGTCACAGCACAGATGAACACCATCATCTACAACCTTCAACTTCCATGTATCTATCAGATCCACACTGTCTTTCATTGCTCACTGCTGGTCCTAAATGCCCTTCCACATCCCGCTCATGATGCTCCTGCATCACCTCCACCAGGGAATAGGAGGTGAGACAAGTTCTGGACTCTTGCCCTAACAAGATGTGATGGAATGTATCTACAAAGGAGTGGGGGGGGGGTGACGTGGTGGATTGCAGAAGAGAGCAAGGTTCTCCGGAAGGAGGGAGCGCATTCCAAGAAGGGCAGAGAGACAAGAGACAACACAGTCCAGAGAAGGAGCGTGGGAAGTATAAGAGGTTTAGAATAGCCATTCCCTAGAATCTCCCAGGGTATATCCACTAGTTGCAGTAGTACAGATTTAGTCTGGCAAGATTTTATCTACACGGTGTAAGCAATAAAGGAACTGAACTCTGTTGGACTGTTTCCCTGTTGTTCTTGGGCTGGCCCTGAAATCAATCTTGCCAGGCTCAGATTTCTGTATTGACCTTGTTTCCTGTTTCCTCCAATCTCAAGGATGGGGGAAAAACATGTAAGTGGATCTGCATAAATGAGTCTTTTATTTCACAGACACCCAGCATGTCAGTTTTGCCCTGCCATTTCATACTATGTATTCATGCCATTCGCCATTTACTCCTTTTGCACCACACTGCAGCCTTCCAAATGCCATGGGCATCACCAGATGGGCCCACAGATATTGACCTCCAATGCCATTGTAGATTTGGTCAACTTAGGTTTTTGCATAATGAATTTTAAATGTCACACGAAATATCAACCAGGTTACCAGCCTTAGGTGTGCCATGCCATGCGCCGCCATCCCTGCTGATGGTAAAGCCAATACCAGTTAGTTTGCGCACATTTAAACCAATGTGCCACAAGTACACCACAGCTCAGTTTTACCCCAGGCACGCTACACCGTTCTGCGCAAGCTCCACTTTCTATTTAGATCCCCACGCACTGAATGAAAAGTACGTCACAAGCCAATATCCTGTGGCCTGTGATCCACCAGCTAGGAGCTCTAGGCTGCTCTGTGACTTTCTCAGGGTACAAGAAATAAGCCCAACCAGGATGGGGCCACCAAGTGATTATTTTTTGCCAGATTTCTTGCATGTCCTACGCAGGGCCAGAATGTGACTTTTGAAACTTTGGTCCTGCCACTATGATGGCAAATCCCCCATTGTTTCCTGAGTAAAGCAGAAAAAATGGGAACACGTGGAACCTTACCTTCCAGTCAGTGTCCACTGCAGGCAGGAAAGTGTCTGAATTCTCCTGGAAGGAAACACATAAAATCAAACCTGTGCTTCTCTTGGCAGCTCTGGGATCTTGTGATTCCCACTGATCCTACAGCCAGAAAAGCACCTGCGGGGGTTCCTGGAAAGAGACCCATCGAGTAGACTCTGTAGAGCAGATGTTCTGTAACCTGGGGACCACCCAAAGTCACCCAGGGTGACTGGAAATTATAAGCACTGGTGTCCAACCTAATTTTGGCTGATCTTGAAAAAGCTAAGCAGGATCCGGCCTGGTTAATACATGGGTGTACGACCACCAGGAAATGCCAGGAGTGCACGCTAGACGGGGAAGTTGAAAGAAATCCCAGGAAAAGGGCATCTTTCCTGGGGACCGCTGGGGACAGGCGGCTCTTTCCTTGTCAAGGGCTGTGTGCGCTAATGAGGGATAAAGCCAGTGCAAGCTGGGGGTGTGGCCTGTGAGATCAGCTGTTCTTTCTTTTTCTTTCTGTTGGCCCTCTTCCTTCTCTTGTTCTCAGACTCCGTTTCCCCCTTTGTTTGCTCCCACCACCATCCTGCCAGGAAACAGACCAGCAGCATCTACAGGGGAGGGCAAGGGGGGGATCAGTGATGGAAGCAGCGTCACAATCCCTGCCCCCTTTTCCAAGTGTGTCGCGACATCAAAAGGAGGGAGCTGGAACAGACAAGATGCTCTTACTAGAGATCCAAATTGATGGCAGAGGGCTTTTGAAATGCAGCCAAGAGAGAGATTGCCCGTACCTGCTTAAATCAAGGGTTGCCAGATCCACGCACTCATCGCGCTGCTTAAGGCAAATGGCTAACAGTCTCTAGATCCAGCAGAGAAGAAAAGGACTTACCAACTCAGCATCTTGTCCCCGGAGCAGTGGCTTCTCTTCTGTAAATCGCTGCTCGTGCAGGCTAGCCATGGTCACTTCCTGGAGCAACAGTCCTGCACGATGAAAAAAGCCTGCATCAGTCAGTGGTTTGCCCCAGTCCTGGTATGCCAGGGGAAAATTTGGCCCACTTTGATGGCATGCCCTCCTGCGCAAGAGTGGAAAGCATTATGGGACTGGTCCACATCAACCGCTTCGGAAGCACGTGAAGGGTTACAGCCCCCCTAGAAACCTGGCCAAGCCTGAGGAGAGAGGGCTGCTGTTTGCTCTTCTGGAAAGGCACTCACACAATGGCGGCCCATGTTCAGTTGACCTTAGCCCAAGGTTAAAAGCTTGAGTTGCACGGAGCCATGGAGACGGGGCAAAAGATCCAGAAAAGCCCCTTGAAGTTAGCCAGCTCCCTTCCACCTCTGTGAACCCAGCCAAAAGAAAGACTTCTGGTAGCTGCACCATTGAGAAGATGTGAGTCACCGGCCAAGACAGCGCATGGGAGGACAAACAGCAAAAGAGAAAACACTCTCTGCTTGCAAGCCTCTGCATTCTCCTTTGGGGGAACATCACCCCCCTTTCGATTTTAAAACATAAAAAAGGCCTTAGAAGATCCACACACCTATTTTTCTGTTTTCGGTTTGTGGAAATAGAGCCACCACAAATCCATGATTTGCTGCCGAACGAGTCTAGGACCGCCTTCGACTCATGGGCTATAGAAATTGCTTATCCCTCTGGAACTCAGTGAAACAACACCATTATGAATCTGGATTGTCTTAATGACTGTAAATCTACAACTGATAAATTGCCTTGACTTATAATAAAACGAGATTGTTTCTTGATATGTAGGAACTGATTGCCAGAGGATTCAGGAAACGGCTGACTGGTCAGGTTAGTCTTTTGAAAATGCTCAGAAATGGCTTGCCATTGCCTCCTTCCTGGGGCTTAGATAAAGTGACTGGCTCAAAGTCACCCAGTTGGCTTCGTGCCTAAGGTGGGACTAGAACTCATAGTCTCCTGGTTTCTAGCCTGCTGCCTTAACCACAACACCTAACTGGCTCTCTCTAACCATCCTACCTCTCGCCTATCCTACCCTACATCAAACCTCATCCCCAAAGGCTCTGTGGAACAGCCAGAACTTGACTGCTTCCAAAATGCCAGTAGGCCATCTCATCTCTAGGGGCAAGTGGCTGCTCAGCAGGAGAGTCATGGCAGAAAGCACCTGTGTCAAGGACACCCCTCATCCATACCTTCCATAGGTAGGCACTTGCAGCGTTCCCTCTTGGATGGCTCTTACTGGGTGGGCAGATTCCACCAAAGAGGCAGCCTCACAGAGACTCAGGTCCTAAGTTAGAGGTGAGGCTCACAGGTGATAATGTATACCTGGAATTGCACCCGGAAGCCAACCAGCAGCCAATGCGGCTGCTGCGGGAATGGTGTTACACGGCTGGCTAAATTGGGCTGGACCCATTATCACAAGGGCAGCTGCTCTTTGAACCTCAAGAGCAGCCTCAGACAGAGCAAATCACAGTAGTTGAACTGTGAGGTGACAAAGGACAGGAGTAATCATTGTACAGCCTCCTCTTCCAGAAAAGATCAGACCGCCTCCGACTTCTGCAAGATGTCTCCACAAGAGGTAAAGCTAGTTAGCTGGGAACCAGCAGTGCTCAGGCAAGACAGAATCGTGTCAGCATGAAACCCACATCCCTGACTCTTAAAGCCAGGAAAAGATAAGCCGAAGTCCATTGACACGGAAGGGGGAAAAAAGGCCTAGGATTTAGCCCTGGGGCTGACCCATATGTAAATGGACGGATCTTCTGATCTAACTCTATCTATCTCTATCTCTATCCCTATCTAGCTATCATCCATCTAGCTAACTTTTTCTTTCTTGCCTGCAGTGAAGCAACTTATCTAGCAGGGTCAGTACATGAACCTGTTGGCTAGTTACTGAATGCACAATTGAGTTTCTGGAGAGTCAAGATTTATCGCTGTGTCTTGCAGTTGACAGCTGCAAACTGAACAGCTTTCTCTATTAGAAGGTTGGACAAATAATTTTTGCTATCCCTCCTAATGCTATGATCTTAAGGCCAGAGGGCTGCTTCCTTAAGCTACAAAAAAGCTAGCAGGGGACCTCTACAGCCAATTTTCAGTTAATGAGCAAAAAGTCTTTTATTTGCAATGTAGACTGTATTTTTTACACAGTAAGTGAGTGGTGTTCATTATTTCTTGCACTGCAAGCTACAGGCATTTAGATCAGCTTTGACTGCTGCATATTTTTAGCTTTCTGAAAAGCAACTACAAGATGGCTTTATTATTGGAGTAATAAAAAAAAGACACTTAACCCCAGACAAAAGAGCAGACCTTCATGAGGACCTTTCTCCCCACATACCCCAAACATGGAACTAGTCATGATATTTTTATTGCTGGAATTTATTTATTTATTTATTTGGCTTTGTTTGCTTTATATCCATCTGAGCCCCACAGTGGTTGCGGAATATCTCCAACCTGGATGCCTGAGGAGTTCAAGTGAATACAGGACAACATGGTGTTAGAGGCTTGGCTCTCAAAGGGACCCCGCAGCCGCTGTTCCCACCATTTGCCTGTCCTGCACCTTTCAGCAAGATCCAGTCCACACCAGTCACAGCCACACCCAGCAAACCCACTGAAAGGGCAGGTCCACAGCACATTAGAGCAGGAAAGAGGGCATCACTAGGTGAACAGGAGCACTAAAACAGAAAGCCTGCACCACAGAGGCACGCAGGAGTCACCACACACATTGGCCTTTGTCTCATGTCTCAAAATGTGCATGTTTGCAAAAGCAAGTTTCTTGTCCCTAAAGGACTGAAGGCATGTGGACTACACAGAACTCTCAGAGACTGAGTAGTTTCCAGTAATCACTGTGGGGCAAACCTCCACATGACAAGCAGAAGCAGAACAGATTACATTATTCTCCATCTCAGAAATCAGCAACATTGATTTTAGGGGAATAATGAGAAATTTCCAAAAATGCTGAATTTGTTTTGAGAGAGCGAAAGAATAAGCAAAACAGAATAAACAAAGATCTCTCTGTTCCAAGAAACTTAAGATCTGAGATTAAGAGAAAAGAGGGAGGAGGAAGGAAGGAAGCTCAGAACAGCTGAGAGCACAATTTCCCCTGCACAGGGAGGGAGAAGATGGGGGATGAAGCCAAGGGCTTGGCGGGAAAGACACCATTTTTGAAGCACGTTGCTGGACAGGGCAGTCCAGACTCTCCATTTCTCACCTGCTTCCACCTTCAGTGGAAGGTTCTGAAAAGCCACAGAACGCAGCTGGCGTTTCTTCTATGACCAACTTGTATCATTTCCCCGTTTAGCCACGCGTTAATTAACGCTGGTGATGCCCAAGATTTACTGTACTGGTAAACAACCCATTGGATAGTGTTGCTTTGCAAGTGGTCCTCTGCCGTTCTTTCCTAGAACAATTAATCTTCAGGTGAAATTGAGTCCCCAAGGGAGCTCACAAATGAGGCTTCTTGTATGCAGCCTTCTCTCCTGCATAAACCTGTTGAGGGAGATTTGTAACTTTCTGTTTTTAACCCTCCTCCAGCTTTCACTCTCATACCATAAGAAATGCTTTCAGGGAGGAGACGGAGTAGCTGCAGAAAACCCACAGGCTTTGACCCTTGTTACTTCAGGTCCGTGTTCTTCAGACAGAATCCGTAGGCGATCTAATGAGGCCCCCACCCTGAAAAAACCAGGAGGACTAGGACTCTTCAGTGATAGCCGCCTACTTCTGGAACAGCTTGCCCCCTGAGATGGGTCATGTTCTCCCCCCCCCCACCCTGACGATGGTTTGGAAAGGATGGAAACAGCCCTTCCAGACCTGTTTGATGGCAGTTATGGGTTATTTTCTAGTTTTAAATCATTGTTACAGCTATAAGCTGCCTAGAATCAGAAGAATAGTCGACATACAAATGGGGCAGGAGCCACCGCCACCAGTCTCTGCTGACACGGCAAGGCCTGGCTTTCGGGCGTCCCCCTTGGTCTCCGCAACTGCCAGAGTTCACCCTCAGCTACTCTGCTCCTCTTCCTTTTTGCTGTGGTTTTATTTAAGAGAAAGGCCTGACTTGATGTGCCCACTGTTGCCTCCCAGTTCAGTCGGCTTCGCTGTCAAAGAGCAGAAGGCCTGACATCGGGGGAGTAAGAGAACCATTTTGGGCAAAGCGTAGTCTTCCCATCAGCTCTTCCTCGTGAGCAACGTCAATCCATCACCACTAACCCTGTGCCAGTGAAGGGAGGAGATGCCCTCCTTCTCTTGTATCCTTTTTTCCCCACATACAGAGCTTGGCACAAAAACTATTTGATGCAGAGGAATAACTCTGGAGAGAAATAAAGCTCTTCCTGCCAGCCCCTCCAGGTCAGCAACTCTGCTGGTGCAGCCTCCGTAACTCTCGTCCTTGCACCAACAAACACACTGCTGCAGAAAGCTGAAGGCTTGAAAGGAGGAGCAAGCAAATAAAAAAAGATATTTTCAAGGTGGGATTCTGGGAGCACCCTCCTTCAACTCCTCTAGCAAAGAGAGCCAGGGACTCTCATGCAGATCATGCGGCACCGGCTTTATTTGAATCCTAACAGTAACCACGCAGCAAGACTTCCTGCCCAGGAAATCTGAAGCAGCAGTCCTCTATCCAGCGAGTTGGGAGGCCGTCCGGTTCACTTGGATGGGACTTGATTCTGAGCAAACACGCAGACGCGCCAAGTGAACAGCTCTGTGTGCCAGCACTGGGGCATTCCCCAGAGGTCCCCCGGCCGCTGCCCCTCTGGAACGTCCCCCGTCCAGGGAACGGGCCCCCTGAACCCAGATCAGCTTCCTGCGGTCCCCAGCAGCCCTTCCCTGGCAAGCCTCCCTGGCGTCTAAGCCTGGTTTTAGCCCCCTCCTGCTGAGCGACAGAGGGCATCTCGGCTTCCTATGACTTTGCACCTCCTTCCAGACAGCGCCTTGGCTGCCCTTGGCAACGGTGCGGTGCTGGGAAGAGAGCAGGGAACCAGGAGGCTGGAACGGGTCCAAGGCTGAGAAAGCATCACGCCGGATCTCGCAAAGCGCGGCGGCGACACCCAGAAGGACGGCCCGGCCCCGCGGGCCGAAGCCTATTCGGCCTCCCGAGCGAGGCAGGAGTGGGCCGCCGGCTGGTCCTGCAGCCCACTGGGCCGGGAGCCGCCCGCCCTCCTCGGCCAGCCCCCGCCCGGTTTCTGCCAGAGGTTGCGGGCCCCCCGCCCCGCCCCGCCCCGCCCGCGCGCGGCTTCCGCGCCCGCTCTTCAAGGGAAGCTGCCCGAAAGGCGGCGGGGGGGCCGCCACGGAGGACCCCAAGCCCGCGGCCCCGCCCGCGACCGTCCACGAGCCAACGCCGCCTCCCCTCTCCCGGCAAAAGCGGGATCCCGGCCGCGGCCGCCGCGCCCCCTTGGCTCTGGCCGGAGCCGCCTCGCAAGGGCCTTGGGCGGCTCGGCTGCGAGGTCGGGGCCGCCGCGTTACCTGTCAGCAGCTCGATCTTCTGTCCCCAAACCTTCATGGCGGCGGGGCGAGGAGGCAGCTGCGAAGCCGGCGAAGAGGCTCCGGAGCGGGCGCTCAAGGCGGCGGGAAGGGGGAAGGGCGCGGGCGGCGGGTGGGCATCGCTCCAGAAGGGAAGCAGGCGGGAGCCGGGAGGGGGCTGAGCCCAACCCAGCGCTTGGAAGCGCCGGCCGGCCGAGCCACCTTCCCGCGCCGCGCCGCGCCGCGCCCCGCCGCCGCTGCCACGTCTTGCGGGGGGAGGCGGGCGGCGGCGGCGGCGGCGGCGGAGCAGCGGGCAGGACCCCCCCGCCCCCTCCCTCCCGGTCTCCAGGACGCGGCAAGCGAGAGGGGCCACTTACGGCGCGGCGGGCGAGGCGCTTCGTGCGCTGTCGAGCCCGGGACCGGCTCCGGCTCCGGCTCCGGCTGCGCGGGTCCCCCGGCCGCTGCAAGGGAGGAGCTTCCCCCGACCCGGATCCCGCGGGACTCCACGCCTCCGCTCCACGCGCGCAAGCCCTTCGGGTCGCCCCTTGGCGCTGCGCGGGGCGGGAGGTCGCGCGGGAACGGGGAGGCGCCACGGGCGGCGGGGAGCGCGGCGGCGGCGGCGGCGTGACGCGGGTCGCCGGAGGGGAAGGAGGCGGCTGTCCGCGCCGCACCTCTTTGGGCCCCGCTACCTCGCGCCGTCCCCGCCTGCGCCGTCGTCCCCGTCAGCCCCGCGAGGCAGCGGGAAGGCTCCCTGGACCCGCCCCGGGGCGCTGCGGGCGAAGGCCGCCCGGCCGCGCTCTCGGTGGCTCAGACGTGCCGGGGCCAGGCTCGGTCGCGGCCCTCTGGACTGGCCGGCCCCGAAACGCCCGGCTCTTTCCTGAGCGCAGGACGGTGCGGCCCTCCCTGGGAAGCGGGAGCGGACGGGGGGCAGGAGAGGGAGAGGCCCCGGACGCTCCCGCACCTCCGAGCGGCCGGCGGACCGCTCCGTCTGGCGTCGTCTGCGGGCGCGAAGACGCTCCCTCCGTGTCTTCATCCGAACCGCAGGTGAAGGCGGGGCAAGCGAAGTCCCGGCCCGGGCGCCTCGTTCCCTGGCCTGGGGCAGGGCCGATGGGCACCAGCGTGTGCCACAAAACCAGCGAGTCACGGGGTTCTTTGTCAAACGCTTTACTAAGATCGGGTATATGCTATTTATAGCGTTCCAACGACGACTGAAAAGCTGCCAGACTTTATTTTTTAACAAAAGATTGCTACTGACAATCGTTTCGTTGTTTTCAAAGTGCTCAAAGAGCCATCTTGGCGGGATCTGCCCTAGACTCTCCCCAGGCGTCAGGGGCAGGCTGATTGGCCTGGGCTTCGCTGGGTCTTCCTTTCACCCCCTTTCTGAAATGGGGATGGCTCTGGATGTGCCCCCTCCCTGTCGTCTGGCTTGGCACCCGACAGCCAGGGCCTTCAGTGCCTGAAGAGATGTAGGCTGAGGCCCCGTTTCTGGGCTGCACCGTTATCCTGCACCGTTATCCTGGCCAAGCTCAGCCCGGTTTTTCTGCTGGAGACTCGTCCTGATCCTAACCAAACAGGAGTTGAGGAGCTGTGCTGTTTGATACTGCCAGCAGGTTGCCTTCACCGGAAGCCTGCGATGGGGGACTCTGCAACCAACATTGGCTTGCTTGAAGCATTGGGAGGTCTGCGTGGCTAAAAAAGCAGACGACATGCTTAGCAACTCACCATTTATATATAACTTGCCATAATTCACTTTTGATCTCTACTTCTTGTTGCATCAAAAATGTTCATTCTACGTCACACATGTCTAACATTTGCTGCTAGTCATTTGGATTCTCAGCCAACAAGAGAGTCTTATTTGCATATATTCATGTCTCCAAACAATATACTTTTAATACCACCAAGAGCATTCATTATACATTCTTGTATACACATCTGGTTGCCCAGACACTTTAGATTCTTTTTATTATTTTCCTGTCTTACGTTGTAAGATGTCCAGAGTCGTTTTGGAATTGGGTGGCCTCCAAATCCAATAAATACATACATACATATCCATAAATAGATGAAATATTATATTACACATCCCTGTCTTAATCTCTGCTTCATGTTAAATCATTTATAGCATTTCTTTCAATTTCATTGCTTGACATATCACAATTCTAGAGCTTTTAGTTTCTATTTTAGTTTTTGCTTTATACTTCTTTTTTGGGGTTTCTCTGATTTTTAAAAATATTTTTAATTGTCAGAATTTCTGCCAGCCAAAATATGCTACAGACTTAGTAATTTGGATTCACAAGTGTTCAACATTTATGGTGGAACAAGAAATAACTGGTTCAGGTCGATATTTTTAAATATTGTAAATAAAAGCTTTAATAAATATATAGTTCTATAATTATTAATTACTGTGATCCTGCTAAAGATTTTCTAGATGTATTATATAGATGTTTTGGACTGCTTATTATTTTATTTATTTATTTATAAATTTGTCACCACCAGTCTCGTTAAAAAACTACTCTGGGTGATTTACGAAAAAGTTAAAATCAGTTAAAAATACAATACAAATTTTAGGTGGAGATTTTGGATTGCAATAGTATTCCATCTTATTTATTTATTTATGACATTTAGAAGCTGCCCCAATATATCACAACTCTGGGGGCTTATGGATAGAACAATAAAACCAAAAAATTCACATTGCCTAAAATCAGACGGACCACACATAAAGGATCCATCATCCACTCTACTTTAGTCCAAGGCCTGGGGAAAGAGCCCGGTGTTAAGGGCTCAGTTAAATACGGTCTGACCTAAATCCAGTTCTGAAACATGGAAGATTCTTCAAGCTTACATGTCAAAGTTTAATGTGATGGACTGATTATTTCTATACCGCCAAATTTGAAAGACTTCTAGTGGTTAACAGAATGATAAAAGCTGTAAGTACATCCTCCCTCCCTACTGTGTACCCCTGTGCCGCACTGGTCCTCTTCCTTCCTCTGGGGCCGGTTCCAGTTGGTGTTGCTGGGAGGGAGAGGTCTAGCCCATGGCCCCTGCTTTGTGGGCTTCCACAGGGCTCAGCGCTCTCCCTACTCTTGTTTAACATTTACATGAAACTGCTGGGTCAGGGATCATCAGTATGCAGATGATACCCAGTATGCAGATCTCCACCCCGACCGACCAAGAAATGCTGTGGAAGCTCTGTTCTGTTTCTGGAGGCTGTGGGGGTCTGGATGGGGAAGAATAGGCTTCAGCTCAACCCTAGCAAGACTGAGAGGTTCTGGGTTTTAGGGCCTCCAGGGTCTGGGGATTTTCCATTGTTAGTTCTGGACAGGGTTGCACTGCCCCAAACAGCAGCTGTGCACACCTTGGGGGTCCTTCTGGGCTTGCAGCTCCTGTTTGAGGAACAGGTGGCAGCTGTGGCCAGGAGGGCTTTTGCACAGCTTTGTGTTGTGCGCCAATTGCTGGACCAAGACACTCTGCTCATAGTCACTCGTGTCTTAGTCACCTCCCGAATGGACTACTGCAATGTGCTTTTCATGGAGCTGCCCATGAAGTGCATCCGGAAGCTTCAGCCTTTCCAGAATGCAGTGGTGAGGGCAGTTATGAGTCCTTTCTTGTAAAGCAGGCACCCAATGATCATTGCAATAAACATGGTTCTTCTCCTCAGTGTTGTGCTCCTTATTTCAACAAAAATCCATGACACCCAAGAAAGCAGTTGCTCAAAAACCTGAGGAAATGTTCCCTAAGGTCATAGTGACTGATTTTGACCTCAGCCACCCAGATCTGGAGACATTCCAACTTTGACCTTCAACGAGATAGCACTTCCCCCTTCAAGGTTGGTATGCAATCTGGGGGTCTTCCTGGACTCAAAGCACCTGCTTGAAGAGCAGGTATCAGCTGTGGCCAGGAAGAACTTTGCACAACACCATCTGATGCACCGGTTGCACCATTTCTTAGATCATGGGGCCCTTTAGATGGTCACACATCTTGCAGTTTGACTACTGCATTGCTCTCTACATTGGGCTGCCCTTGAAGACCACCCAGAAGCTTCAAGTGGTCCAGAATGTGGTGGCATGGGCAGTAATGGGCATGCCTCGGTATGCCCATGTAACACCTCTGCTTCACAACTGCACTGGTTGCCAGTTTGCTTCCAGGTGCAATTCTAGGTGCTGGTCATTACCTATAAAGTCCCACGTGGCATAGGGCCTGGTTACCTGAGGGACCGCCTGTCTCCCATAACACCTGCCTGGCTGATTTGATCCTGTAGGGTTGGCGCGCTCCAGATTCCTTTGATTAAACCATGTCTTCTCTCAGGACCCCAGAAGCACATTGTCATGGCCAGCTTGGACTCTGACGAGGAGACCAACCATGAGCAAACACTCCCAGAACCGCTGCTTGAGCTGCTCAGTCACCAGGAGACACAGCTGCCGCTGGCCTCTGAAGATGAGGAGGCTGAGCTGCCACCCCCTCCCCGTGCAAGGGCTTGCCGTGCGGAGCAGAGCAGAGAGCAAAATGCTCTGCAAGGCTCCTCGCAAGAAAGGAGCAACACCGGGGCTGCTTCTGCTTAAGCTCCAGCCTCTCCATTGGCAGCAACCATTCCTTTACCCAGACTCTGTCTCCCGACTTGAACCTCACTTCATCACACTTGCCATCTTTTAACTTTATGTTTTATTGGGTTTTTCTTGTACAGTAATTTCTTTGTTTGATTGTGAGTCGCCCAGAGTCTTTGGGAGTTGGGCGGCATACAAGTTTAATACATTATTGGTATTTGTATCCTACTTGCCCCAAGGCCAAAATAGCCTGTTAACCGTTTCTTGGTGATACCCTCACAACAGAACCCAGGATCCCTGATCCAAGGGATCTATCAGCAAAGTCCCACCCCGTCCCAGGCGAACATCTGAGGAGGAGCCTCGGGTGGCGACTGCCCCCTGGCCATAGGGCTCTGTGCTCCTGTAGCTGCTTCTGTATGAGAGAATAGACCCCAGGTTTTGTTCCTTGTGGTGTCTGGTAGGGATAGCGTTATCCCATAGGCTGCTCATCCTCCCACAAGTACCCTCTGTGGCTGGATCTGTCCCACCTCCAGCAGCTGCAGGCGCTTGCTAGAGAGGAGGATGGGCGGCAAGGTTCTTCTCTCCACCAGCAAGCACAGGAAGGAAGGGACCTTTCACATCTCCGAGGGAACTTGGGAAAGGCTCACCAAGCGGTCCATGATAAAAACAATAGCCCATGTTGGCATCTTCTTTCTCAGGCCTGACCCTCACAGAGACCCTGGTCACCTATTTTCATGACCCGTTTCACACATCAGCCAATGGCCTAGGCCCTTCAATTTCTGGCCCTTGCCCAACTGGCGTCCAGTTTCACAGAGGTGCTCAATCTCCCAGCTGAAAAACAAGAAAGCAGCAGGACGAGTCTTTGGTTTGTGGGCCTCTGTATTAGTCCCCCTTCCCCCTTTACCACTATCAACAGCTTTTTTTTTCCAAACAATTTTTATTAGCTAATACAGGCTACAAAAATACACATAGAAAAATACAAAAGAAAAGAAAAAGTGGAAGAAAATAAAATAGAAAATAGAAAAGAAAGAAGAAAGAAGAAAGAAGAAAGAAGAAAGAAGCAACTCCTCCTTCATCCCAGCAAATAAAAACAATCTTAGTAACTTATCGCTACCTCTAAATACAACATGATCTCACTTCACCTCGTATGTCATCTATTGAATAAAAAAGAACAGAGTCCAAATGCTTTGTCAGTTGTTCTTCATCCGCAAAAGTCCGGTAAGGGCAACCAGATGTAACTATTTTTCTGCTTTAGCCCTGGTCAAATAGGCCAATTTCGTATTCCTTTCCTTAATTTTTAAAAATATCTTTTAACCCCTTCAAAAAGAGTCCCAGAGCTAGTTTTCTGTTCATCAATGTTTCAAGCCAAAAATCTTTCTAAACTTTAACAGATTTCTTTTGCGTATCCAATAGATACAATTTATCCTTTTGTTTGTCATAAGTCCTTCAAAACCTTGACAGAACTCTTCTGTATATCCAGTAAAAAGAAAATATCCAAGTCCGTCTCTTGATTCAATAACTGTACATCTCCTTTTGCTCCTTTGGAACAAATCATCCATCAGTTCCATTTGTGGGCCCATATCTTTCTCCTTGTCTTTCTCATGGCTTAGTACATTTAAGTCCCAGTTCGCAGAGATTTCAGTCCTCCATTACAACTTGTTTTACAAATTAATTACAGCATGTTCTGTCATTTTTGTCAAGAAGTTTATCAAGTCTGTCAAAAAACTCAGCAGACTGTCCCAAACTTGCAGTGTGGCTTTCTGCTCCCTCTAGTGTCCATCCTTCAAGGTCCCCTTATGGTAAAAGAACTCAAGATGTTCACCTTTTTCCCAAGAGAAGAATTCTTCTAATTAATTCAGAACTCTTTATGGGCATTTAAAATTATAATTCCAAGTCCATCTGAGCCCTTCTGATGGAGTTTAATCTGTTGTTAAACTATCTAAAATTCATATTCTGAGCACCCTTTTGCTGTCTAATCCAAAAAAGTAATATTTTTCAAAAGCTTTTAAAAGTCACATTTTAAAGTTCTTTCTCCAAGGAAAAGGCAACTCACCTAGTGAATAGAGTATAACTTGCCATTCTGAAGGTCTTAATCCTTTTTAGGAAGCAGAAAAAAAGAAAACAAAACAAATCTGAAGTGATTAAGAAATGGGGCTTGGTCGAGCTTAGTGTCCTTTAAAAAGGCTGCGTTGATGACTGTGAGCAAAGATGGTTCCTCCCTCAACTCCCAGCCACTCTACCCTTGGGCAAACCACAAAATGACAATTCCTGTGATTTACTCACAAGTAGCAGCTGTACAGAGTCCCGTGGGCTGTCTCAAAGCTCTCTCCTTGACCTGGAGAGCATTTAGGCAGCCAGGATCCTGTGTCCCATACCGAACTCTGCCACAGCGCCGTCCCTCTGCAAAAGGTCATTCAACGCCATGGCTCTCAAGTGGAAGACTCGAAAGTACATCCACTATCGACAACTCCTTAAGGCTACCCAATGATTGGAACTATTCCAATGTGCGGCCAATCTATAAGAAGGTGATAAGAATAAGAGGTGCCACCAAGGGCTGTTCCTAGCACTTGGAGGTTGTGGGGATCTGGAGCGGGGAGAAGAGGTTTCAGCTCAATCCTGGCAAGCATTAAGGCCTCCTGGCTCCAGAGATTTTTCACATTTAACTCTGCCAGGGATGCACTTCCCTGTCAGAGTTGGTCTGCCATTTGGGGCCCTCTCCTGTGCTCAAAGAGCAGGTGGCAGCCGTGGCTAAGGAGGCCTTGGCACAGGCTGGTCTCATGTACCAATTGTGTACATTCCTGCACTTGGAGGCCTTGCTCACGATGACTCATGCCTTAGTCACCTCCTGCTTGGATTACTGTAATGGGGCTTGGATTACTGTATGTGGGGCTGCCCTTGAAGAGGGAAAACACCACTACTCCCATTTGATGGTGAAGTGCCTGGGAGTTGGACTGTGGGCTTCCCATCTGATATTGAATGTTATTCCCTCTTTTTGCCTTTCCTTGGGTGAGAGACAGAGGTGGGCTTGGTGGGAGGGTGAATGATTGGAGCCTCTGCCAGCTGGTGGGAGCAGTGGGGTAGGAAGGAGCTCCTGGATGCTGAGTGGGAGGGGGGTGAGCGTGAGTGGGCGTGAATGTGTTGATCCTCTCTCTGGGACTTTGAAGGAGGGTGAATGGGTAGGGTGTCCACTGCCTGCTGGTGGGAGCAGCAAGGGACGGATCCTGTGTATGTTTGTGTGCGAGGCTGTGGCAACGATGTGGGGGAGGTGGTGGCTGGGCTCTGATGGCTCTGAGAGCTAGCAAGCCAAAGAGCCTCGAGGTGCCCAGCTCCCCTCCCAGGTATGGCTGGTAAGGACAGTGGATGCTTCCCGGTTGTGGGGATTGAGGGGCGTCGATATAGGGATGGGGCTGCTGTTGGGGGGATGGGGGCAGGCCAAAATATTATAGTGGTGATGGGCATGGGGAGATATGGCGGGAGACGGGGAGTAGGCCATTCCCAGGGACCACGGGACCATTGTTGCCGGTTTCATGGTCCACCTCCTCAGTCTCAGACCCGGGCCCTGTCAACAGGGCTTCAGAGGCTCTGCTGTGGCAGTTGTCAGCCGGGAATCTCTTACAGCTTTCAGGGGCGCTTCCCCACAGGTCACCAGATGTGAGACCCTGTTCATCAGGCTGGGCTCCAGGGATCAGCTGGGACTGCTGCTGTTGTACTGGCCTCCCTGCTGCACAGCAACTTCCCTGCCTGAGCTCCTTAACGCCATTTTGGGGTTGGCAGCGGAGTTCCCCAGCTTATGGTCCTGGGGGACTTCAATTTGCCTTCCCTAGGGCTGGGGCCTGAGGGGGCTCGGGAGTTCATGGCCACCATGACGGCCATGGGCCTATCCCAAATCATCCAGAGCCCGACAAGGGACAGTGGTCATTCACCGGATCTGATGTTCCTGTTGGAGCAGTGGCTATGTGATCTGAAATTGGGGGAGCTCTTGGTGTCCCCCTTGTCATGGTCAGATCACGCCCTGATCACAATGGGATTCCCTAGCACCGCTATCCACTGCAGGGAGGCTGGACCCATTAGATTGGCCTGCCCCTGGCGACTAATGGGCCCAGATGAGTTCCAGAGGGAGCTGGGGGCTGTTCCTGCTGGTCTGCTGCACAGTCCGTCTGAAGCCTCGGTCGCCGCTTGGAATAAAGGGGCAGCTGAGGCTTTGGATCGGATCGCGCCCATGCGACCTCTCTCCTCTCGGTGATCCCGGCACTCTCTGTGGTTTACGGAAGAGCTAAGGGAGAGTTTATGGAAGAGCTAAGCGTTGCTGGTGCTCGACGAGGGACGAACTCAACCGAACACGAGTTAGAGCTGCTATTCATGCCTACTTAGTGGTGATAAGGGCACCGAAGCGCCATTACTCCTCTGCTCTTGTTGCATCTGCAGATAGCCGCCCTGCAGCCCTGTTTCGGGTGACACGAGGCCTCCTAGGTAAGGATGGCTTGGAGAACCTTCTGTAGGGACGTGCGGCAGAATTTTCTTGGCATCTGTAGGATAAAATCGCTCAGATTCATTCTCAGTTGTACAATGGCTTTAATGCAGGTCCAGTGGAGGTGCCTAGGGAGGAGTCTTGCCTTGTTATCTGGGAACAGTTTGAACCTGTTGGACCTGAGGAAGTGGACAGGGTCCTTGGGGCTGTGAGCGCAGCCACCTGCCCTTTAGCTCCATGCCCCTCCTGGCTCGTGAAAGCAGTCTGGCGGGCGTCGTGTGAGTGGATTCTAGCGATGGCTAATGCATCTTGGAGTGAGGGGGTTGTTCCCTCACCCCTTAAGGAGGTCTTGGTTTGCCCCCTCCTCAAGAGGCCATCGCTAGACCCCACTATACTGGATGATTTTCACCCAGTATCTAACCTCCCCTTTTTGGGGAAGGTGATTGAGAAGATGGTTGCGCAGCAGCTTCAGAGGACCTTGGATGAAGCGGATTATCTGGATCCCTTTCAGTCGGGATTCAGGCCTGGGTACGGGATAGAAACAGTATTGGTCGCGCTTTTGGGTGATCTCTGGCAAGGGCGGGATGGGGGTTGTGCATCCATCCTTGTCCCACTTGACCTCTCAGTGGCTTTCAATGCCATCAACCATGGTATCCTTCTGGATCGGCTCAGAGGATTGGGGGTGGGCGGCATGGTGTTGTGCTGGTTCACCTCCTTCCTCCAGGGCCGATTCCAGTCGGTGGTGGTTGAGCAGGAGAGATCCCACCCTCGGCCCCTGTTATGTGGGGTGCCACAGGGTTTGGTGCTCTCCCCCCTCCTATTTAACATCTACATGAGGCCGCTGGGTGAGCTCATCTGTCACCATGGGGTGAGGTATCATCAGTATGCTGATGATACCCAATTATACATCTCTGCCCCATGCGAATTAAGCAATGCTGTGAATGTCTTATCCCGGTGCCTGGAGGCTGTGAGGGTCTGGATGGGGTACAACAGGCTTCAACTGAACCCTGGCAAGACTGAGTGGCTGTGGGTTATGAGGCTTTCTGGTGCTAGAGTTATGCCATCTTCGGTACTGAATGGGGTTGCACTGCCCTAGACAGACCCTGTGAGCAATCTGGGGGTCCTCCTGGACTCATGACTCCTGCTCAAAGAGCAGGTGGCAGTTGTGGCTAGGAGGGCCTTTGCACAGGTTCATGTTGCACGCCACTTGCACCCATTCCTAGATCAGAGGGACCCAATCACTGCCACTCATGCCCTGGTCACCTCCCTTTTGGATTTCTGTAATGCACTCTGCATGGGGCTGCCCTTGAAGAGTATCTGGAAGCTTCAACTGGTGCAAAATGCAGTGGCGCAGGCAGTTATGTGTGCCCCTAGGGTGGTACACGTTACACCTCTGCTTCGCGAGCTGCACTCGTTGCCAGTGTTTCTGGGTCCAATTCAAGGTGCTGGTTTTGACCTTTAAAGCCCTTCATGGCATGGGGCCAGGTTATCTGAGGGGCTGCCTCTCCCCAGTTACATCTGCCCGTCCCATCAGATCTGGCAGAGAAGGGATGCTGTGGGTCCCGTCTGCTAGAAAATTACATTTGGCGGGTCCCAGATTCTCTGCTATGGCGCCCGCCTTGTGGAATCTTCTCCCCCCTGGAAGTGAGATCAGCTCCATCCCTCTTAACATTCCGCAAGTCCCTCAAGACCAGGCCTTGTGATCAGGCCTGGGGTTCCCAGGGGAATCTTACGATGGCTCCCTTATTTTTGTTCCCTCCTGTTTTGCGTGTTTTTACTGTTTTTTATAAGTAGTTGTTTTTATGTATTTTTTTTTAATTGTTAAATGGCGGCCCAGAGTCATCTTGTGTGAGATGGGCAGCTATATAAATAAGATAAATAAATAAATAATAAAAAATGAGAGCATTCGGACCCTGCGGCTGGTCCAGAATGCAGCAGGGTGGGCCGTTTCAGGTGTTTCTCATCATGCTCGGATAACATTATTGCTCCACAAGCTGCGTTGGCTTCCAAGTGATATTCGGGGTGCTAGTTGTCACCTATGATGCCAGGCAATTTGCAGGAGTCTCTCTCTCTCCCCTTGTTTCCACTCAGCCCACTGTTGTGGTTTCCCCAAATGCAAAGGCAAATGCAAATGCCCTCCAGGGGCCAATATCCATGAGAGATTTCCAAGGAAGAGGAGCTGAAAGCTAGCATGATCCTCACAAGCTTTATTGAAGGTAAATAGTTGCAGGAGCAAACACACAAAGCTCCCTGGGATGGACGCCAGGTACGTATGGAACATTCCACCATGGCATGTCCATGCCAGGGGGTGGGTTTGTAAAGCTTTTATACCCAACACACTGAGCAATTAATTAATCATGGGTGCAAAAGGCTTCCCATTAAAAATGTGTGAGAAAGTAACTTATCCGCCTGTGAAACACCCTCCCTGTCAACTCCTCAGTGCCTCTGTGCCTGGCATTGCTCCCCACATACACTTCCA
Source organism: Liasis olivaceus (assembly GCA_030867105.1). Taxonomy (NCBI): domain Eukaryota; kingdom Metazoa; phylum Chordata; class Lepidosauria; order Squamata; family Pythonidae; genus Liasis; species Liasis olivaceus. The sequence continues at coordinate 25,966,401 of CM061359.1, read as the reverse complement.
GGCTGCGCTATGCATCTGCTATTTTTTATACTAAAAGTTAAATGGGGTGTTAGCTTGATTCAGAGTGTACACCCACCAGATCTTGCAGAGAGGCTACGCTCTGGGTCGCTTCCATCAACAGGGCCATCTTGTTGGACCCCAGAGTTGTGCTTTCTCTGTGCTCTGCTTCCCCGGTAGAACAGCATTATCCATGAATCCTGGTGGCCCTTTAGCAAGGCTCTGAAGAGGAGTTCGGTGAGCTTTGTTGCTGATCTGATATTTATGATTTGGGGTGTTTTGTTTTGACCTTGGGCAACATGAGTTATGTGCTCTTCTTGTTTTTATCTTTGCACACTGCCCAGAGTCACTGTTGTGAAATGGGCAGCCATATAAATCAAATCAAATCAAATCAAATCAAATCAAAATACAAACAAACCCAGCCAACTACTTTTGTTGAGAGATTTGTCTGATAGGTGGGGGGCCCAGCCAGTATATCTTGATTGGCACAGGGGTATGTTAGGGCTCTCCTGCAGTTTTGGAAGCTCTCCTTCTGATACCCTCTGCATCTTTAAACCACCGCCTAATGTTACTGGCCAAGACGTTAGCTGGGACAAAGCAAAGTTCCAGCCATGCCTGAAGGACAGGGGGTGCCAGCTGCAGGTAGGGTGGGAGGTGGTCACTATGGAGATGGGGTAACATCTAAAGTTAGTCACCAACAGGAGCAAATTCTCAGATGTGAACATATAATCTATGGTACTAGCTCTGGATCCAGCAATCAAAGTGAATTCACCTGCATAATCAGCTGGGAAAGAGACATTTAGGATGACCGGGCAATCTGGCCAGGTACAGTCCCACACAGTTGGACTTTCAATCTCTGGAGAGCCGAGAAAGGAGCATATGAACTGCCTCATGGTCCAGAAAGGGTGGGACCTGCTGATACTTTCCAAAAAGCAAAAGGTCATCCTGGCCCATTCTGGCACTGAAGTAGCCCTCCCCCCCATTAACATCATACTATCTGGGTTCTCCAGAAGATTGCCCACATGTTGCTCCAGATCTGCTCACCCAGCAGTGACTTCCCCCTTCCTGCGTAGCAGTGGCAGGTAAGCACTGAAGAGTAGCAGAGAGCATGAGCCTATCTGAAGGAAGGCCATAGCTAATTTTTTGAGAGGAAGGAGGGGCAATGCGGACCCCAAGCCTCCCTTCATTCTTCCATGCCTCTGCCCCAGGTCAGCTTCTAGTTTTACACATGGAATCCATGGAGCAGGAGTTTGGCCACTGCCCAGGTCTCTTGTATCAGGGTTATATCCACAGTGAGCAGAAGGAATCGGAGCCTGAGGCTCTGTGCCTGAGCCAGCCTGCCAAGTTCCATGTGAAGACCACTGGATATTTGCACTGGTCTGGATTAAGTCACCTGGAGGGTGCGATTGTCTGCTTATGGACAGGGAGTCCAGGATCTGGCACCTGCAGATCCCCAGTGGCAATCTGCTGCTCCTGCTGGTATTGCAGTAATGGGCCACTGCCCACAGCCATCCTTCCCCTGCTGGGGACCCAGGTGGAACAAGTGTCGCTCCCCTCTCATCCCTCCTCTGGGTAGCTGGGACCACGGTCAGACCTTCCAAACAGGGTACTGGGCCCACGTACCCGAGGACTCCCCTGGATATGAAGATGCTGCTACTTTGCTGGCTGAGGCATTTCCCAAGACAAGCGTGCCCAGGGCAGGGCGCCGCATCTCCAAGGCAGAGGCTGTTGCTAGAACTGGGGCTGGACAGGGAGATGTGCTATGGCCCGCCTCCTTTGTTCGCTGGAAGTGGGTGGAGGCCTGGCGCCAATCTTCCTCTGGCATGTGCAGCCTGTTGCTCCTATCCCCATTCAACAGGGTAGTTTTGCTGTCAGTGGTAAATAGTGCCCAAGGGTGTAGATCCATTGGCGGCTGAGGTGTGAAACGGGAACGTCGAGAGGTTAGGCGCATGGGGCACCTGGCCACCCGCCATTCCCTCCAATATGGCATTTTGTTTTGAGGTTCTGACTCCTCCCAAAGGGGCTCATAGAGGTCTTCCATGCAAGCTTTCAACGGTTTCCTCTTGGTGGAGGGCGTCCTGGGCAATGAGCTGAGCTGAGTGGCATAAGATGTGCCTTGGCTGGAACCAGAATACTGCATCCAGTTCTGATCATTTAATTTTAGGAAGGACACTGATGGACTGGAGCAGAAGGCAACCAACACGGTAAGAAGCCGGGAAGGAAAACCCAACAAGGAATGGTTAGAAGTGCTAGGAACATAATTCTGCAAGGAGGAAGCATTTGGAAGCTTTGCCAGAGGAATGGCTGAGAGGTAGTCCAGGCTTTTGAGCTTGCTATAGCTACTGCTTTCTCATTCTGAATCTGTAAAGATATATGTATAAATAGTAGGTTTGCAGAAATGCATCATTTTTAACTTTGCACTACAGAGAGGTTCCTTCAGCTTCTGTTCACTTAAGAATCAAAACATACCATCTGAATAGGGGATGCCTATTTGCATACCCAATGGAAACAGCATGACCTGCTTTAAGAACTGTAAATATCATTTGAGGTAGGCCAGATCAGCAAATAAACACCCCAGGAACTCTACTATAATGGATAACTGAATCTTGGAAGCCTGACAAGTTTCCCTCTCCTTTCCTCTTATACCAGAGAGTCACAGTGGGATAATCTTGAGTTTCTTCCTCACCCTACCTGGCTTTCTGGGCTACATTCATGTCCTTCTAACAGCTGCCCCATGCCTTCTTCAAAGCTATCTCTGTACTCCTCTGGAGCTATTATATGATAGGTCCAAGTCTGGAAACAGGTCTTGACAGAGAACTTTCTGCCTTCATACGCAGTTAATATACTACATAGTGAACAAAATGTGAAAGACAAAAAAAAAAAAAGTGAACCTACACTGCAGGCAGATTACCCATAAGATTAGGAAGATACCAGAGATTTTTATTTGGAGCAAAAAGCTCAGGAGATAAAGGGAAAAGAAAAAATAGAGACTGGAGGAATACTCCCTGGTAAGAGGTGGTCCACCCAAAGATTAACATAAACACCTTATCAGTCACACAAGATGTATTTGTAATTTTTGTCATAAAAATTTAAAATACGATGCACAAGCACAATAGTATATTTCTCTTTGGACTCCCCCAAATTAGGATCAGTTACTATTTGTTAACCGACAGTACCTTTGTTTTCTTTCCAACAAGTAAAACTGTGTCTCTAGATATAATATGCATTCAGCATCCCAGGCCTGGGGTGAATGTGTTAGTGGAGCCAGTCTTTTTTTTAATTACTGTATGGCTATTTTTGTCTAGGCTGCTATGCTTTGTGGCTATGTTTTTAATTGTTTTAAATTGTATGTGAGATGTTGTAAGCTACAGCCTTTTGGAGTGGGTTGATAAATAATAAACAAAGACTTAATTGCCTTTTTCATATTTAACAAGTCTTAAAAAAGAAATTATTCCCCACAATTGTGCTACTTTCTAATTTCACATGGTCTACTATGTGATCTCTGATCTGGAAGACAAGAATAATAGGAGCCTCCTTGCCTCAGACTAAAGTTTACAAATGTTCACAGCGGGCCTCATCTACCATCTCAAGCAAATGTTCTACAGTTCTAAGCACCGTGCAGGGCCTGCTTACTTGAAGAAGCACCTGTCTCCCATTGCATCTGCTTGGCCGGTTCGATCTAGCAGTATTGGCGGGCTCCAGGTTCCATTGATTAAACAATGCCATCTGTCAGGAGCCTGGAAGGGCACCTTCTCTGTAGCAGCACCTGCCCTCTGGAATGAAGTTCCCCCCGAAATTCAAATGGCTCCCAACTTACCACTATTTCAAAGACCCTTAAAGACCTGGCTCTCTGCCCTGGCCTTTGGCAAGGATGACTGACGCCCCTTTCTTCTTTTTTGTCCATACCCCCCCTCCCCCGGTTTGTTTTCTTTGCCATGTTGTTCTGTCTTGTGCTACTTTTTGAGGGGTTTTGTATTGATTTTTGTTCTTAAAAATTTAACAATTGTAAACCACCCAGAGTTGCTGGGAGTTGGGTAGCATATCAATTTAATAAATGATATTGACAGAGAATATAAACTATCTTATATCCCAAGAAGCAGCTCTTTAACAGGAAGAATTATTTGTCCTTTGACCCTGGATCTAGTCACAGAACTGCAGTTCAAAGACTTTCTTTCAAGAATGCTGTATGTCTGATCACCTTCGTAAGTGCTAAGACACCAGTTATACTCCTTGAGCCTGTTGATGGCCCTAGGAAAGGCCACTTTACTGGTAAGTAACAGGAAACTAGGGGAAAAAAAGCATAGTTACAGAGTATGCTAACATTTCAATTATTTGATACAGAATACTTGCTGTACAAAAGCTCATTTTTCCTTGCATTTCTAGAGTTCTTTAAATTATTAAAACAAAGATCAAATAGAAAAATTAAAACGTTGATTTTCTAAAGCGATTAGTTGCTGCTGCTTTATCTATTCAATCACAGAGCCAGAACATTCTTATGGATCCAACTTCAAAATACCATTGGAAATAATTTTAATTGGAAACGTGAACATTGGTTCGTCCCCATGCTTGAACAAAACCATAAGTCCACAAGTGTTTCCTACAAAGTCTCACATGGTCTTCGTGCTCTCAGCTGTCCATGTCAGTGAATTTTCTCTTTTTGTAATTCTGGATCAGGCTAGATACTGTGATCTGGGCGGCCTGGCCCATTTCCCAGCACTGGAAGTCATGGAGTCCCTTCTGGCCAGTCTGAAATAAGGCTCGCTCCAACTCATCCAGCCGGGTCACCAATGCAGATGTGTCCTCATTGAAAGTATTCTGGGAAGAGTCCATGATGTGACGGAAACGGCCAATAAAGGTCTAATAACAGAAATAGATTTATTTAGAATGGAAGAGGTTCACCTGGATCCTCAAAAGGAAATGACTGGTACCTTCTGCAACGAATGGAATCATGGGGCTTCTCTACACGGAGTGGCCAGACTTCACAGCTACCAGCATAATTTTAGGATACAAAAGATCAGTTATGTGCCAGGTTACATTTTAATCACATAGCTGTTAAACTGGGGATGGGAAGATTGTGCAACTCAGTGCCCCCCGATGTCTTAAAATCTCAATTCCCAGCAAAACTAGGCAGAGTAGTTTAAGACTAGGCAATATGTCCCAAAATTGCCTACCCCTGTGCCAGACAGCGCTAACTACAATCCTAGCATTCCTCATTATTACCCTTGGGAGCTGTAGTACAGCAATAGTTGGAAGGTCAGAGATCCCCAGTTCGTGTGTTACACTTCACATTCAAAGACTGCCAGAATGAAATGAACAACACAAGTGCCCTTCAAATGGATTATATGCATCTAACTTAGTGGCAGGGTCTAAATCATACAGTTTTGATCCAAATCGGCACTAATAACTCAGGACTGATAAATAACAACCCCACCCCCGCCCCCAGGATCAGCTCTTCAAAGTCTTTCTGGAATGGAAAGTTTTAAAATCACAATAACTAGCATTAAAACAATATTTTGGTTGGCCCTAATAAAAGAAGATGCCATCAAGGCAACTGCTAGATGGCCACAAAGAGATAAGGAAACAGTACTTTGCCACCATTTTGTGTTTGTCCAGATTTCTATAACCTGGACCTGATAACCACCAAAGGTGTGTCCAGTAAAGCAGAATTTCTGTTAAATCCAAATAGGGTTTTATGCATCTGTATTTTACATATTCATGTTTTAAAAGGGAAGGTGATTTTATACATGGATATATACAATGATGAATGAACTTTTAAGCAGATCACGTCCATTGCGTTTAAATTTGCTACAACTAAGTTCTGTTAAACTGAGGGCTTCCTGTATCACTCTACTGAAAATTGTGGCTATTTTTTTTCTGCTCATATTTGGGGTTACCTCTCTCCTGTTAGTAGTGCCTTACTGCTGTCAAAAACCATTATGACGATGCCTTTTGGGCAAAAAACATGCACTTGTAGTCTAACTAATCGGATAAGAAAAATATCAACCTCCCAGTAGTACAACTTAATAATAAAGAAACATATACACCCCAACAACAACAGTTTAATACCTCCAATAAGAAACACTCTGGTAAAAGTTCTTTAAAGAAAATGCTTTTTCTTTGGGTAAGAAAACATAACACTAACTAACCCTAACAAAACCTATACTGCACAAGAAGTCCTAATATATCTGAAGTATTTTTTCAGTCCAGTGTTTAAAATGAAAATTGCTTTGGGCCTTCTCATTCATACAGAGGAGGGGAAAGCACAGGAACCCTAAGCTTGGGTTGATAACATATAACCATGATGTAGAATTACATTCAGATTAGGCTACTGTGCAGTGCAGAATGGGTAGGCAATAGGTTAATTGAACAGAGAACAGAACATCTGTTTTTTTCTTCTACTGTACATACAGAGGTAGAAAGTGCTATGGGTGCATGATCTGAATTCATCAAGGCCCCACAATCCAGAATATTGGATCAGGCAAAACTTTAAATATAATACTGAGTGAGAGGAAGTGACTGAGATAGCAAGTGTGGACCCACACACACAGATAGACACATGTATGTTAAATTGTTTTTAAAATGTTACTTGTTTTATTCATTTGCATTAAAATTAAATGTGCACATTAAAAAAACCCCAGAAAACTTAAGGTAGTAATTTATCTAATGTTTCTAATTAAATTCTATTGTAGAATTTAAACTTTTTTAAAAATCCTGCTTTATTCCTCCAAAAGAGAGAGTTGTTGAGAGGCTTATAAAATATTAGAAGCATATATAATAATCATTTCATAATGGTTATTTTGATTAATAATCAAAAATATTAGAAGCATATATAATAATCATTTGAAGATTTCAAATATATATATATTTGCAGATTGGAATTTAGGATTTGGGGCACAGCATTAGTGACATATTTGAAAACTATGTTTGTTATTCTTAAAGTTTAAATCCTGAATAGCAGAAATAAACTGTTAGAATTCATACAAACTGTACCTACAAACGCTGTCTGTAGATCTAATAAACCTGTAACCACTTTTCCATAAATTTCATCAAATTCAGTGATATCCACTGCTGAATATTTATCTTGCTTATTTCAAACATTTTTATTATTCATGCTAATTTGTTCAGAATTCTTGGAATGGCTTAATCCACACACCCCTTTTTTTTTAAAGAAAAATGCTTTGATTTCTGCCTTTTTCAGCTGCTCTGACTGAAAAAAGTTGCTGTTTATAGTACAGCAACTGAAAAACAAGAAGGCTAAAATGTTAATTTTCCAGTTTAATATTTGTTTTCTTAATCACTTTTATAAATATGTAGCAAATGCCATTAAATGCCACTCCCTTTCTCTCTGACACATATATTTACTTGTGTTGTAAATCATATTTGTGTTCTGCCTGTGAGTTCAGCTTGGTGTGATGGGGCTCAATGCTCTCCCCTCTCCTGTTCAACATCTACATGAAATCATTGGGTGAGGTCATCCACCAGTTCAGAGTTTGGTATCATCAGTATGCTGATGATACCCAGCTTTATATCTCCACCCCAAGCTGTGCAGATGTTGTCAATGTACCGATGCAGTGTTTTGAGGCTGCTTGACAGGAACAGACTTCACCTCAATCCTGACAAGACTGAATGGCTGTTTAGCCCCCCAGGGTCAGGGGTGTTTCCATTGCTGGTCTTGGATGGGGTAGCAGTTCCCCATTCAAGACTGGTGTGCAACTTGGGGGTTCTTCTGAACTTGCAGCTACTGCTCAAAGAGCAGGTGGCAACTGTGGCCAGGAGGGCCTTTGCACAGGGTCATCTTGTACACCAATTGCAACCCTTACTTGACCAGGAGGCCCTTCAGTTACTCATGTCCTGGTCACCTCACAACTGAATTACTGCAATGCACTCTACACGGGGCTATCCTTGAAGACCATGTGGAAGCTACCACTGGTACAAAATGCAGCAACACGAGTGGTAATGGGCGCTTCTTGGTATGCCCATGTGTCACTGCTGCTATACGAGCTGCACTGATTGTCAGGCGGCTTCTGGGTGCAATTCAAGGTGCTGATTATTACCTATAAAGTCCTGTACGGCATAGAGGGTGGTTACCTGAAGGTGTGCCTATCTCCAATTGTTCCTGCTTGCCCAGTACCTTCTGGCAGAGTGGGTGTGTTCCAGGTCCCTTCTATTACATTTTGTCATCTTGAGGGTCCAAGGAAGCGTGCCTTCTCTGTTGCAGCCCCCACCCTCTGGAATAGCATGCCCTCAGAGATAAGGACAGTGCGCTCTCTCTTGGGGTTCCAGCAAGCCTTTAAGACCTAGCTTTGGTGTCAGGCCTTGGGTTTATATATTTGTGGGGCCCTGGTTTGGCTTGTTATTGTTAATTGTTTTAGTCCTGGCTGCTTGTGGTGTTGTATGTTTTTAACTGCTTTTATTGTTTTTTATTTGTAAGGCTCCCAGAGTCTTCTGGAGTGGGTGACTATAACAAATTTAGTAAAAAATAATAACAGTAATAATGGTGTCAGAAGCTGTAAGAAGCAGATCTTTTACCTGTAGTATGGACTGAGCTAATTCCATATTTTCAGGACTGTCAAAATTGAGTAACTGGGACCCAAATCCATAGTAGTATGGCCCCAATTTATGCAGGTCAACCACATTGGCATCAGCATTAAACACTGTCCGCCAGCTCTCCTTGTAAATCTTTGGTAGCTCCACAGAAAGAACCCTCCGCTTGTCATACAAGCCTTTGGCCAACCAGAGAGGGATTTCCAATTCTGAACCCTGCATAAGCCATAGGACAGAACACAAAGAGGTAAAATACCAAAGGATACAACTGAACATCCCTAACGTTAATTTGAGTAGCTCTATAAGTCTCTCCAGAAGAGAAATTCAACAGAGATCACAAGACATCTGTAGCAACTGATTTCCCAAATCACTCTAAAACAGTACCTGGCAAGCAATCTTGACTGCAACTTGCAAGGGAAGGAAGGCGCAACAGAGATAGACCAAAAGCTAGTTGCACTTCTGACATGGCGCAGGCCTCTTTCAACAAAGGTGAAAGCACCCCCAGTGTGAAACCTACCAAGCCAAAAAGCTGCCTTGAAACTCACTGCCCCGCCGCCCGTGTCACAGGTTCTTCACCTGAGGGAGGGATGCTAGTTTCACAGCGGAACAGAGATGTACTCATAGGAGTTTTCCACCAGAGCGAGAGGCTTTCATGAACTTCCTACGCAGTAATCTCGGTTCTCCCCATGGCTTACAAGCACGGAAACTGAATTATCAGCACACTGCTTCTTTGGGTGGAGGGGAGGGGAGGGGAGGGGTTTTGAGGGCATTTGGCGTGGCTGCGGCCAGTCTGTCACTGACCGTATCTGTCGGCGACTCCGCTTCTACGCACGCGGTACAGTTGCCGGTTGGGCCGCTCAGCCCTTCTGGACACAGACACGGCCCCGCCTGGCGCTGCCCCGGCGCCGCCGCAGAGCACAACGCAACAGGCCGCGCCACGCCACCTGGGCCCAGCCCGGAGCAGCCAGTCCCGGCCTCGCCCGTTCAAAGGACGCGCGAGGGCGGCTCCGACTCCGCACTTCCGGGCACACGCTACTTCCGCCGCGCGGCCGCCGGGAGCTGTAGTCCGCAGCCGCGCGGGATCGCCCTCACCTCCGGGAGCGCTTTGTCGGGCGCAGCAGCCCCGGCCAGGACGGCAGCCAAGCGAGGCCAGGCGACTTCGGTCCGGCACGGCAGCCGCTCCTGCGACATGAGGATGTCGGCCAACGAAAGGAAGTTCTCCTCAGAACCGAGCGCGGCCTCCACCGGCGCGTAAGCCTGGGCCATAACAGCCTCCAACGCTCCCGCCCGCCAACCCGCCTTTGAGCAGCCCCTGCGCCTGCGCAGCGGTCCCAGGCGCCTGCCGGCTCTCCATTGGCTGGGAAGGGCGGGGGCGGGGCTCCTCGGCGAGGCCTGCGGCCCTCATCCGGTTCCGTTTCGCTTTGGGAAGCGCGAAGGTTTCCTGGCGCGGGATTGGCGGCGCCTCGGAGTCCCCCGGCTCTGCGGCGCCTAGTTCTGGCTAGGAAGCCCAGAGGGTTCCTTCTTCCAGCCTCGCTCCCGTATCCGGCTGCATCGCCTCAGACCCTGGCTGAAGCCCCGCTAGGTCGGTCTCGATTCGGCTCACCGCGGCCTCCCTTTTCCCGCGTCAGACGGCCTCGCCTTCCGGTGGAAGATCTGGGACCGGGATCATCTCCCAACAGGCGGACCGTTTCACGTGGGAGGCTCTTCAGATTACTTGTCAGGGCCACAGTTGTACAGCTTGCGATGTGGTAGTCATTTCCCGTGTACTGCTAGAGTGCTTCTGTCCAATAAAAGGGAAAGAGAAACATCATCCGTTGTTAGAAATCGGAATTGCTCCTCTGAGTAGGAGGTTATCACTTCTCTCCTAGGTGATCAAGCAGCTATTTCTAATCTAAAAATTTGGATTGCTAATTTTTTACAAACAGCCATGGCTTGCAGAAATCACCTGGAGCTTCCCTTACACTAATAATTGCTTCAGGCTTTTCTGTAAAAGTTGTGTTTTATTTTTTTAACATTCTATCTATCTATATATATATATATTTTTAATCTGCTTTAACAGTCATTACTGACCCTGCAGTGACCGCCCCCTAGCGGTTTTCAAGGCAATTGCATCTTTCTAGTTTCGGGATTAGACTTTGCCAGAGCCTAATTCCTAGAGCGTCAGCCCAGCTGGCAGCACAGGAGGCGGGATTTCCGTTGCTTCGCGCCCCTTTTTCGGACGAGCGCGGTTTCGCGCTTTTTACCGGCAACTGTCCCGTCTCTCTGTTGAGCCGCTGCCAGCATTTTTCCTCCCGCCGGAGTGAGAGTCCTCATTTATCTGCTCACGTATGTTTTCGATCTGCTGAGTTGGCAGAAGCTGCGGGTATAGAAACAAGAGCTCACCTTGTTAACGCGAGGCTGGACTCGAACCGCTGAAGCTTTCAGCCATTTCTGGCCGGCACTTTCAGCGTCATTAAGCCGCTGCGCCACCGCGTCCCCCTATCTATATATATATCTATAGATATATAGATATGTTGTTATGTCATCTCTGAAATATTGGTCTTGGACAATAAATAAATAAAAACTCTCATCCAATTTAAGATTAGAGCCCTGTAATACCCTGCTCATGGCTTCCTTTCAGCTTGCCACAAAGCTATTGATATACACATTGGTTACAATTACTCAACTAACTGTGTATCCATCTAATGGTGGTATAGACCAGCCCACATTTTGATATCTTTTCTACTGTAATCAGAAGCTGTCAAATGCTTCATTGTATCATAGTAGAAACCTCACCAAGGAAAATAAACAATTAGAGAAGAGCCACAATAATTTTATATGAAGTCCAAGGCTAAAGTGAGTCATGCACTTTGCAGCCTGGGTGAAGAATGCAATGCAAAAGTTCACAGGGTCCTTCTAAAGGAATTCAACACAATATATAAGAAGGACATGCACATAATTTCTAGAAACAGAAGGATTGTTTTGGAACTGAAAAGGAAGAGAAATAAGGGAGTGAAATCTCAGTGCATATTCACTTCCTGAGCAGAACTTTAGTCCCTTTCCGTATACTGAAACAGTTTTATAAAATTCCATATACAGATAGTCCTTGACTTACGACCACTCATTCAGCAGCCGTTCAAAGTTATGATGGCACTGAACGAGGGGGACTTAACTATTGGTCCACGAAGTTGTGGCTGTTGCAGCGTCTCCACGGCCATGCGAACACAATTTGGGTGCTAGGCAACCAGCTCACACTTACAATGGTTGTAGTGTCCTGTGGTCACATGATTGCCATTTGTGACCTTCCCTGCCAGCTTCCCACAAACAAAATCAATGGGGAAGCCGGCAGGAGGCTGCAAGTTGCTCTGCTCCCGCTGCTTTTTCTCTGGAGGAGTCCCTGGGTTGCAGGGCGAGTGTGGGCCCCAGGCAGGTGGGTTGCAACCTACCCAGCCACACTTGTGCCACAGCACCCACTTCCTACCCACCCACACTCCATAGTACTCACCCGCCTGCCAGCCTGCTTGCGAGCTGCCTAAGGAAAGGCTTGTTGTGACAAGGATTTGCACCTTCCTGCCAGCTTCTCCATTGACTTTGCTTGTGGGAAGCCGACAGGAAGTCGCAAATCACAGTCATGAGGTCCTCGCTTAATGACAGCAATGGGGACTGCTGGGATTGCTGTCATTAAGCAATGTGGCCATGTGACATCATGCTGCACGACCACATCGCTTAGTGATGGAAATTCCGGTCCCAATTGCCATCGTAACCCGAGGACTACCTGTACTTAAATTGCTTCATTTTGGTCAATGACCAGTGTAAAACAGCCAAAAACAATAGTAATAAGGGAATAGGGCAAGCAGTCAAAAACAGCATACTCTGTCCATGTGAATTTCCTAATGGCTGTTGTGCTTCTTTATGCCAGTGAACTGACATAATCAATATGGGCCTTGCAAGGTAATTTTAGTTGGGGTGATCTCAATGCGTGAACAGGCACAGTTCATCAAACCTTGCATGCCCGTTTCCACATGGAACGGTCCAAGATGGAAAATCTGGGAATTGGCAAGAGGCAGTTTCATCCTGTGCAGCACCTGAGGTCTGGGAGGTTGCCTGAAAGATTCGTTTAGCTCAGCCTGACTTGGGAGCCATTTAATTCTGCAGAGATTTACCTGCTGAAACTGGCTGTGTAGAAGCTGACTCAGAGAGTTTCAAACTGGTCTCCTGGTGACCCAGTGGCTACAGTTTAAGCTACTCAGGAATATGTAAAGCACCACCTGGTTTGGCTATTAAAAGAAAATTATGTTTTTGTGATTTGTAACAGCTTGGGCCAGAGCTAGCTGTCTCTGCTGCCATAAAAGTTTCCGCCTGAGCCAGCCTTGGAGGTTTTATTACCCTGGGACTGTGGGTGGTTTTCCAAAGAGGTTTTCCTTTCCGGGTGTCACTTACAAGCTGCAAAGAATGGAGGGAGCTTCTTGGACTGGTTTTGGGCAAACACTTCAAAGTTGTTCTTTAACAAATTCAAGTTCTTCTTGTCAACTGAAATGACAGCTTGGGCCACTGGACATGGCTTGGCCATAAAGCCTACTGCCCTGCCCTGTCATAGCTGCTTCTTGTGCTCCTGTGGGCTGGGAGGTCAGATGGAGAGGATGGGTGAGTTAGAACATTCAATTAAATCCTTTTCTAGAGAAGCCAAAAGCTCTAATAATTGTTATTTTTTCTATTTCTGATTAAAAATCCCATTCAAGCACCTCAGATCTCTTGGAGGTGAGAATAGGAGTCTGACCAGAGTAAGTCCATTGATGGTTTTCTTAGCTTAGAGAAATTTCTCAATCTTCAGCTGGTTAGCAGATTTGGAGGAAGGCTGCAAACCAGGATGAGCTCTGTGGCATTTCTTCCCTGTTCCCATGTTGTTTTGTGATCATGCTGATCTTGTGTACAGGAACGACATACAAGAAATAAAAGGTAAAGGGAATACAAAGGCAAAAGAAAAGAAGCATAGAAAGTGAAAATCATTGGGGAGCTTGGGTTCAGAACTACTCACCCATTGCCATCTTAAGCTCCTGACCAGTTTAGTCCCTCTATTTTGAAATGCAAGCATGTCCTAGGTCATATGTCACATTATGGCTATCTTCTCAATTATGCTAAAAATGAGGCATTGGGGAACCTGTGCTGCTCTTTCATGTGGACTGAACAAACTATGATGATCTGGAAATCTTGAGTTTTCAAAGTCCCAAAGAAGCTTGACAGCTATGCCTGAAAAGGCAGAAGAAACTTGTGTAAGGTTTACCCTGTTCGACTCAGACAAACTTTCGTGACACGTGTGTTCAGCAAAGAAGTTTACTCAAGCGTAACATAGGTAAGTACAGACAAAGCCAGGGTTGGCTCGGCACACTTTACATCGTAATTTATAGCTCCCCTGTTCCCGCGCTTAACCCCGTTGCTTGGTTACAGATTACCCGCAGTAATCCCCACCTCGCTCAAATGGCAGATTCAGTCCGGTTCTTTGTGTTCTTGATTGTTTTCTATCAGTGGCATGGTTGTTGTCTTTGTTAGGTTTTCCTGTTGCACGCATAGCCGGGTGTTCTTAATCACGCGCTGATTGCTTCCCTTCCGATCCGCTGCGCTCCCCTTTCTTGAGCAGTCTTCCTGTTATTTGGGCCAGAAGTGGAAGCTGGCAGAACACTTGTCATTTTTCACCCCAGTTCCCAAGTACCCAAACTGATTAGTGCTGCAAGAGAATGCCACTGCTGGCAGCTGGTGGCTGCTGGGAGTGGCATCCCATGGAGCACACCAAAAGGCACTTGTGTAGGCAAAATGCATCTGCCTTCCCAAGTAATAAAAACAGTAAGAAGGACAGCTACACAACCCCCCTTGTCAGCAGAAGCAGCATAAACCAGTAATGCACTAATTTCAGACAGAAACAGTGACACAACTCTTTCACAAATTGATTAGCAGCCCCCCCCTTTTTTTTTTTTACAGACAAGTCCATCCATTCTTTAAAAGATGACTGAAAATGTTTAATGAAGGTTTGGTGGTTTTCCAGACAAGAGGTGCACTTGTGTATATAAGGAAGCTATATAATACCCGTGAAGGGCGGGTCAGGCCTTACATGGGCAAGTGCTCAATATTCAGTCTCTCCTGCAACCCAAGGCAAAAACGGTGACAGAGGGCAGTAATCGGGGGAAGAGGGTGTGCCAACAGGCCAAAGGGAGTTTGGCAGTACCAACCCCTGACCGCATCATCACCAGGATTATTAATGAGGTGTTATGGCTGAGAGGTATTTAAGCTGCCTCTGTGTCGGTTGGGGTGACACAGAGGCTGCACACAGACTTTGGAGTGGGCAGCCATAATAAGTTTAAGAAATAAATACATAAATAAAAGAATCATGACGATGTGTCATCTAAAGATGGTTGGGGTTTTTGTGCTGGGGTTAGCAAGATGTGTCCATGAGCCCTATGTTTCTCTTCCCTTATTCTGTAGTCTGGTCCAAGAAGGAATGATCCAAATCTTCTTGGTTTAGCAGTCTCTAGCAACCAGCTCACGAGAATATCTTTCTTGCTTCCTCTCCCTTGTATCCTTATCCAAACATTCTCAACTAACCCTCATGCTTAAATTCCTGGATCTTAATATATGTGTGTATTATTCAAAGAGCTTTGGGTTTTGATTTGGTAAGAATGTATGATAGAAAAATACTCCCTTGTTAAACGATGTGTATTAACCAAAAACTGAAACACGGAACTGTCCATTTCGGAATTCACAGAATTCACAGACTTCAGAGAACTCTGAAAGTTTATTTAAAATGATAGGCTCACTTAACATAATTGGTGAAAACCTGGATATATTAACACAACTCTAGTGCAAGTGGGGAGTATGTCCCTACTGATGCTCCTGGAGCTCTGGGTGGCTCCTGAAATCCCTGATCATGGTATGGCCTTGGACCAGCTGAGAGAGTGGGGAGTTGGAGGCATGGCCTTGTTGTGGTTCTGTTCCTACCCTGAGAGCAGGCACCAAATGGTAGTTCCCCCTAGTTATTCCCCCTAGTCTCCTTCCCAACCCATGGAAGCCACATGCGAACAGAGGATTAATTAGATCCTCTAACAGGTCAAGTTTAGGGAGTGCTACGTTCAGCTCTAGATCCCAGTTCACCTTGTCTTCATATTAACTTCCAAATAATATTTTGCTGTTCTCTGTGTTTTGTCTTATTTCTCAACTAACATATATATATGAAACATTTATATTTTAACCCACAACCAATTTATGAGTCTCATAAGCTGAACTTCTCATAAAGTTATGAGTTTTTTAAACCTCAAAGCTTGTTCTTTATTAATTCTTCAAGAAGCATTCTTTAGCTTTAAGACTTTGTTCATCTCTGGGAGCATAGAAATAATCTCTTCCTTGTGGTTGAAATACAATTAATTTGAAAGGGAACCCCATTTATATCTTATTTTTCTTTTTAGAAGTTCTTCTGTTGAAGGCTTAAAGGCTTGTCTTCTTTCTAGCGTGGGAGGACTAATATCTTTTTCACCTCTTGTAGTCTCTGAGCTTTTTGCAGAAAATATTCTTTTACCCATTTACAAATCTTATTAGTTATATCTTAGGTTTTGCATTTGATTGGACTTAGAAGAGACCACCTATGAGCATGTTCCATGTCATCATCTGAAATCTTTAAATCTAGTAGTTTGTCATTCAATTTTGACATATCCAATTAAATTAGTCTTTTCTGCTTTTTTCCTTGATTCCTCTAATTTCAAATTATGGCTTTCAGGGGTGCTGTTTTGCAAGTTACTGGATGTGAGACCCTGTTCATTAAGTTGGGCTCTAGGGATCAGTTGGGATTGTTGCTACTCTACCAGCCTCCCTGCTGCATAGCAACCTCCCTGCTTGACTTCTTTGACTCCATTTCTAAGCTGCTGGTGGAGTTCCCCAGGCTTCCTTGGGTGGAGTTTGAGATGGCTCAGGAGTTCATGGACACCATGTGTTTATATATTTTATGTTCTAATGTTTATTGTGAATTGCCCAGAGTTCCCCCATTGGGGGGAGATGGGCAGTTGAAAATTTAATAAACAAACAAACAAACAAACACTTTAAGTGGTGTTGCTCCACCCCCTCTCTCAGAGAATTTACCACCACTGAAACCCAACCACGTCACCTCCCTGGAAGCTTTCGCCAACCAAGAAGGGCATGCATCTGACAGACAGATGGCTGAGCTCACACTCATAAAGACTCTGTCCACTTCCTTGGGCCCAACAGGTTTGAACTGCAAGATAACATGGCAAGACTCTGCCCCAGGCATCTCCACAGGACCTGTACTCCTCAAGAAGCCATCACTGGACCCAAACATTCTGGCAATTTTCGTCTAGTATCTAACATTCCCTTTTTAGGGAAGATTATTGAGAAGGTAGTTGCACAACTTCAGGGGGTCCTGGATGAAATGGATTATCTGAACCCCTTTTAGTCAGGTTTCCTGGGTATGGGACTGAGACTGATGACCTCTGGTGAGAGTGGGATAGGGGTAATGCATCCATCCTTGCTCTTCTTGACTTCTCAGTGGCCTTCAATACCATCAACCATGGTATCCTTCTGGACTGGTTGGGAGTGGGTGGCACTGTATTGAGCTGGTTCTCTTCCTTCCTCAGTGGCTGGTTTCAGTCAGTGTTGATTGGGGGCAAGAGGTCCCGCTGTTGGCCCCTAAATTATGGGGTGACATGCAAGGCCTCTCCAAAGGGCCAGCAGCTCCTTTGGCCAGTTGTGCCTCATCATCATCATAAAACAGCAAAGGTCAGCTGTGGGTGGTGGGGGCGGAGTGCAGGGCAGCCAAAAGGGCAGAGATGCGGGGGAGATAGGTGGGTGGGGGGAGTTGAAGTGCACACTGCAGTCTAAATGTGGACAGGCTGCCAAGTGCCCAAATTTTGACCATGTGACTGCATGGGAACTGCAACAGCCATAATTTTGAGGACCGGTCGTAACTACTATTCATTCAGTGCCTTTGTAACCTTGAACAGTCACTGACTGAATGGTTGTTAAGTGAGGACTACCTTTATTCATCCATATAAGCCTTAATCCTTCTGCCATTTTGAGGATTACTATTTCTACACATCTTCTCATTGTTAATTGTTGGATATCAGTTTATTCAATTATTAGTTTAATTGTTAAGATATTAGTTTATTTTTCAATATTAATTAACAATAAACTGCAAAAACCAGCAAAATAGCAGGGTTGTGAGGAGAGCAATTGGCTCAGCATACCATCTTCTCCAGTGGCTAACGACACCTACTCCTCGTACAGATGAGAATAGAGGTTCCAGTGAATCAAAACTGCAATAACTGTGGGATTCATGCCCTCAGTTTACATGTAGTCAAAGCGTTCTATAGTCTATCCCAGCTTGGAAATTTATAATTGTGTACTTAGATTTAACAGCCAGGCTACAACAGACATGGGAAAAAGCAAAGAATAATAGGCAGGATAAAATGTTGCTTTGAGTTGTACATCTGATCTTCCTTAATTGTTGGATAGTTGAAAGGGAGGACTGGTTTCCTGAAAAAGCTATCTTCAGCCAGTCTGGGCACTTATTTACTTGGAATAAAAGGACATTTTTCAATTAAGTGCCCAGACTGTCTGAAGAGATGTACAGCACACAAGAGATTAGATCAGCAAGGAAGTCACCTCAGATCTCACCAGTCCCTTGAGACCCCCAGGCCTGCTGACAAAGCCAGGTCTTGAGGGACTCGTGATGGAAGGCACGAGCAAGGAGGATCCTGGCGTGGAGGTCCAAGGTCATAGGGAGGGGGAGAGGAATCCCAAGCATCTCCTCAGTCCTCAGCCGGAGGTGTGAAAGTGAAGAGGAGGAGACTGGCACCACCCTCAGGAACTCAGAGTGTGTAGTTGCTGTCGCTGGGGGTTAGCGTTAGTGTAAGCTAATAAAGTAACCGAATTGTTCTGAATTGTCCTGCTGAGTTTCTTGGGCTGAACTTGCCACTTCTGGAAAATAAGGAGGGATGGAGCTGACCTCACTTTGGAGGGGAGAGTGTTCCACAAGGTGGGCGTCTTAGTAAGGTGGGGTGTTATTTATCATTTAACATACTTATTAATCCAATCTATACGGCTGCCCATCTATCCAGGAAAATCTGGGTGGCAAACCAGGTCGAGGGGTTGTGCTGGGGAGGGAGGCCCGCTTTGGGCTTCGGCGTCTGCAGGCCTCGGACTTCCTCGGGGACGCGAGCCGCCCAAAGGCCGCGCCAGGCTGCCAAAGGCAGGCTACGCATGGACCCGGCCCGCGGCCTCCCCCCCGGCTTCCGGTCCTTCCAGGCAGCCCCGCCCCTGCCCGTCTCCGCGCTTCCGGGGGGCGGGGCGGGCGTCCGCTGCCCTAGCGACGCGGCGGCAGCGCGTTGCCGGGGCAACGGGGACGCGCGCGGGACGAGAGGCGGAGGGGAGGCAGAGGGCTGAGACGCGCGGGGACGACCCGCCGCCGGGACTCGGTGCGTTGAGCGGCTCCGCGCTCGCCCCCGCTTAGCGCCGGGCCCGGGGGCTGAGCGTGGTCCGCGTTGCGGGCCTTCGTTTCCCCGAACGTCTCCCAGTTCGCGAGAAAGAAGAGGGAACTCGAAACAGTCGCCCGGCGCGGTTGATAATTCAGATCCACGGAGTCGGCCGTTGGAGGGGCTTCCTAGAGACGCTGGTTGGCTGGTCGATCTGCCTCGTGAGTCCTCCTTGGCGGAGTTCTGCTCCCCTCGCCTAGTGGGACTAAGGGCAGAGGGGCGTTGAGCCCCTCGACCTGCGGGAAGGGCAGCCCGAAGCGCTGGGCGGCCTTGGGAAGGCTTGGCCCCACCGGCTTGGCCAGCTGCGGGCAAACCACCGACCCCTTTCTCTGCTTTTGGAGTGCAGATGTGTACATTTTTACTATAAACGAGTCTGGTGGTTTAGAACTTACTCTCCGTCTGGAGTTCTAGTTTGTAAAGATTTATAAAAAGACTTTTGACCTGGGGGATTTCATAGGTAGTCCACGCTATCCACAAAGAAATGCTCCGTGCAAATATTCCCATTTCATGCTTGAAGAAAATCATATTGATTGGAACATGTTACAGCTTCATTGGACACTGAATTGGACCGCAGATTCCACCAATTTGTTGTTGTTCAGTCATTAAGTCGTGTCCGACTCTTCGTGACCCCATGAACCATATTGCGCCAGGCCTTCCTGTCCTTCACTGCCTCCCTGAGTTTGCTCAGTTTCATGCTCATTGTTTCAGTGATGCTATCTAACCATCTCATCCTCTGCCGCCCTCTTCTCCTTTTGCCGTCAATCTTTCCCAGCATCAGGGTCTTTTCCAAAGAGTCCTCTCTTCGCATTAGGTGACCAAAGTATCTGAGCTTGAGCTTCATTATCAATCCTTCCAATGAGCAATCAGAGTTGATTTCCTTTAAGATTGACTGGTTTGACCTATAGCTTTACTGAAATCTTGCTGTGTTCACAAATGTGGAGCTGTGTCTGAAATGCTCTGTAAAGTACCTTTTGTGATATGCCAGGCTGCCTCAGCCTGAAGAAGGAGAGGTTCTCTGCCAGAACCGTCCTGCCTATCTAACACAAAGGAAGAAGTTGAAAGAGATAACGACTGTTCTATTGTTGCTGAAACATGGAGCCCGAGTTTACAAGGAAAAAAAAATACTTGCAAGATAGAAATCATACCTTAAGATAGCTTTTTTTACTCCTTTCCCCTTCAGGATCTATTTCTAAGATTAGTAATGGGCAGTTATTTTTGGTTATATGGATGAAGTCCAAATAACACTGTGAATTTCAGATAATTTCCCCTCTCAGCCCCCTGCTTTAAAAAAGCTTATTGTTCTTCTTTCAGAGGCTGACGAAGATGTTAACAGATCGAGTCCAGAAATCTCTGGATCCTTTGAAGTTACCAGAAGGATTTCAAAGCAAAGTGGTTGCACCTCGCAATGCAAAGCTGGTTAGAGAAGAAAAGAAGGATGCTCCAGTATGTTCCTTTTTAGGGGCCACAACCTTTTGGGATTGATGGGCATATGTGGATATTTAAAAATGTGTCATGGGATGAAGGAAAACTTCCTTGGGTTGACCTTGACAGCTGGTGACTATATGACCTCAACTGTGTTGTTTTCTTGACAACAGTACTGAAGTGGTTTGCCTCTGCCTTCTGCTTGGATGTTTTTTGACTTCCCAGTACAACACCACCACCACCACCACCAACAGTAATAATTTATTAAACTTGCATGCCACCAGACTGCCAATGGCTCTGGGTGACTCACAGCAAACAAATTACAATAAAATCAATAAAACATAAAAATAAAGATAAAACATGGCAAGTATGATGAAATGAAGGATCTCACTCTCCCTCACTGAAGGCCTGGGTGAAGAAGGTTGGTCTAGTCACCAACCTTGGGATTTCTTGATGGTTTCCTATCAAATCATTGCAAAGGTTGGTCTGATAGTCTGAAAACACTCATTTCCCAGTAGGCAAACTGGAAAGATAAGCAAAAAGCTTGACCAAAAATACAACTCCAAAGCAGGGGAGGTCTGAGCTTGAACGTTCAAACCCACCTGACTGAACTTGCATTTTTCAAGTCCAGCACCCAATTCACTGAGGACAAACTGATGAGTGTCAGGATGATGATGTAAATAGAACAAGAGATGAAGTACTGGTAGTCCTCAACTTACAACGGCAGTTGGGGCCAGAATTTCCATTGCTAAGCGATGCAGTTGTAAAGCCCAGCCGCATCGCTTAGCAATGGGAATCCCTGCAGTCCTGGTTGCTGTTGTTAATCGAATTCCATGGTTGTTAGGTGAGGCAACTTCCTGCCAGCTTCCCACAACCAAAGTCAGTGGGGAAGCCAGCAGGAAGCTGCAAGTCCCAGGCTGGCAGCCAGGTAAGTGGCTGCTGCCAGGTGGGGGAGGGAGCGAGGGGGTGCGCAGGAGTGCAGGGGAGGCGTGGTGAGGGTCAGGGTGTGTCTGAGGGTGTGTGCAAGAGGTGCAGTGTAGGTCGGGGGTGCAAGGGGGCGTGGGAGGCACGGGTCAGTGAGGGTGCAGTGAGTGTTGGGGAGGGTGCCTGGGGGTGCGTCACAAGTCAGGGAGGGTATGTGAGAGGTGTGGGTTTGGGAGGGTGCATGGGGATGCAGGTTGGGGGGGGCAGCGTGGGTTGTGGAGAGTCTGCAAGGGTGCAGAAATGGCTGGTGTGGCATGAGTGCAGAGGGTCTGGGGTAGGGTGTGTGGGTGGGGGAGTCTTACCCCAGCCACTTGTGACCTTCCCTGCTGGCTTCTCCATTGACTTTCTGGGAAAGCCAGCAGGGAAAGTTGCAAATGGCGATCATGTGATCGTGGGGTGCTGCAACCAGTCATAAGTGTTCCAGTTGCCAAGCGCCCAGATCATAATCACTTGATTGTGGGGGTGCTGGGATGGCTAGAACTCTGAGGACCGGTCGTAACCTCCATTAGTTCAGCACCATAGGTTGAAGACTACTTGGCTGTAATATGCTTAGAGCTTATCACGTGCTCCCATTGCACAGAAGGCAAAGTTAGTGATGATCAGAGAAATGCAGCAAAAAGGAATGTCACTTATCTGGTTTGCTTTGTTCAACATAAGGAAAATAGGGAAGCAAATGAATGTTATTGCAAATGAAGGTTCCCAGAAGTCAAAAGGACAATCTGTATATATGATTTTTTAAATAATTTCAGTGGGAAATCATCATTTTTCATAGACTCTACCACAACAGAACAGGAAAAGCCATTCTTCATGAAGATCTTGATGCAGGTTTGTTTCTCATTACAGCTGACACCATCTGCTTTCCTGAAAGAGATGTCTCTCACAACGGAACAAAGACTGGCAAGCACCCATGAAATGCGTTTGCCTCGCATTGTCCAGCTTTTGGACATGAGTGAAACCTCACACCAGAAAGTAAGTATTTTCTTTCCCTTTAGTTCACCACCTGTGGGGCTGCTTTCTATGTACAGGCATGAAAGAGTTTTTGCTTGGCATTGTCAATGCAAGGGATATATTGAAAGAAAATTAGAATTTCAAAAATCATTTTCTTTACAAAAAAGATCTTGCCCAGGTGCAGGATTTTCTCAAAAGATAAGAAATATTTGTATTATTTTATATATATTAAAAAGCAGAAGAGATGGCATAGGTAATATGAAGGGGAACAATTGTTTGAGAAATTCTGAGGCAGATGTGGCAAAATCTGATATGGCATCCTGGAAGTGGGAATGGGAAATGTGCACCTTTAAATGATCAGGGACGTTTCCTCAAAATTGCATGCTTGGAGTTTGTTTATTCTTTGCATGTACCTGCTGCCCAGGGAAGAACATCCAAACTGTGTTGCTTTTCACTCTACCCCACGTGATACAAATTTATTAAAGTGAACCTTCAATTTAACTGATTTAGGATTAGCAGATTTTAGATGCCTCTGAAAAAAGTATGTTACACGTTACATGCTTGGGTGTATTCCTATCTGCCACTTTATGCATAAATAAAATGCCTAACATTAGTATAATATCCAAAATAAATAATGTGTAAAATCCATTCTGATTTAACAGATATTCTGCTTGAAAGGACACTCCTCTTTAGTCTATTAAATGAAGAGTTTACTGTCATAAAATCAATGACCGTTCTCCTTTAACGGAGCATCAAGCCCTTTCTTCCTGAGGCTGAGTTGCCTTACCATATTTAATTGAAAGGCCAGTCCACGTTGCACCCAACATGTGGCCTATAAAATAATAGTTTTCACCTTAGTTATTGTATCCAACTCTCAGCAGCCAGGAAGGAGCCCTGATATTTTCTGCCACAGAATAAAGTCGCTCTAGGCCACTTATCCATCCATTCTTCCTTGGTCATGGCAAAGCACAAGCTCATCAGTGAAGCTCCAAAGCAAAAGGCCGGCAGGATATTAAAATAGCAAACACTGATAGCAGGACTACAGCTTAGAATCTATCGAGCATTCTGTGCTATGTAGTAGTCAAAGCTTTCCTAGGGAAAAAAAAAGCTTTCTGGTGAATATTTGCATCTGCAATGGCACTTAAAAGCACCAGAGACTTGCCAGACACCCTTGTGACAAGAGCCTGCACATTGCTGAGAGATCCACCAGCATTAGTTTCATTTACAAAGGCATCCATAAGAAACCCGAGTTGTTGACAGTGACCGATTTTTAAACTGACTTCACATTTTGGTCAAGTATATTACTTTGGTTCTAATTAATGGTTCTTATTTAAAATATTAGCTGCTCTTTAGCTGATGTTTTAATGGAGATCTAGTGGTTATAGATGCAATGTAGCTGCTTTATCCAACTCCAGTATTTCCATATGTGCCTCTGCATCTTCAGTTCTCCTCAGTTGATCTGGACCGGACTCTATTTCAACCATTCCCATCGGAAGTGATTTTTCAGAACTATGCCCCTTGTGAGCTCTACGAAGTACCACTGATTCTGAGGAACAATGACAAGGTAAAGTTCATCGGTAGACTTGGGACATGGTTTGGTGGAAAGGGGTTGTGGAAAGACAGCTCGCTTAGGTTTTGTGCTGCACTTTCAAAGAGTTATAAGAGCTTTTCTTACTGAATGATAATGCCCCCAACAAACTCTTTCAAGAGAAATGTCTGCTTTAATACAACCGATTTCACGATGAACTATAACAATATCTTTTTATTGTATTTTAATACTATGAACTGAAAGATTTCCAGTTTTGATGAAGATTTAAGGCTTAACATGTTCTTTGAAGACTTTACTCTTAAAAATTCAAGCAAAACTATTTTAGCTTTTCTTTCTGTTTACTGTTTTGACATTGCATGAGCAGAAGGTACAACATGAAGCCAACTTCTGTACTGCCAGTGTTCTACTCTGGAACAAAAGTAGGAGTTAAATGAACTAGTTAAGGATGGAGAGTGAAGTGTAATTCCATGTTATTGTTGTTTATTTTAAAATTTCAGCTGCCAGAATTTACTCTTGCGATCCAAAGATGTTCAGACATTCTGTTAGCGATGCATTTTCATCAGAATAGCTGAGCTAGTACAGTTATATATTCTTTGCTCAGCTGAACAATCATAATTAGATTATATCCTTTATATTTTTAGCCACAAACAGTCCAAAATAGCTTTCCTGGCCTGCAATTTAGTTTCCTTCCAGTTTCTGTAGTAAAGTGTTATTTAAGGGCTTGTAGTCCTCTTGTGCAGTTTGTTTTAAATCAATAAAATGCAGTTTTAAATCAATAAAATGGAGTGCAAGTTCATTCTGGCCCTTGTTATATTTCCCATCATTTTTTTCTCAGCTAAGCAAAGGAATTGCACAAAATGTTGAGATTAGTTTGTAATTATTTTGTATTCTAACACATTTCTGGATTTCTTGGAAAATACATCCATCTCATCTGCAACTCTTTTATCTTTTTTTCTGAAACTATACTAAAAGGGAGTAAACCTTACACCTTAGATGCCTTTTTGTTTCCAATTTTGGTCAAGTCGCTCCTTTTGGAGCTTCGTTGTACAATCTGTGCAGAGTGAATAGGATAAAGAAAAGCCTTAATGTAGCATTCCTGAACAATGCTTGTATTGAAATGCAACTCCAAAAACTTCTAAAAAAAAGATGTTGGAGTAACATTTAATTGCAAACTGAATATGAATCATCGGTGTGTTTTTGCTGCAAAAAAGGCAAATACAGCATTACGCAGTATTAACAGAAGTATGATTTCCAAATAATGGGAGGTAACGATTCCACTTATTTTGCTTTGATCAGACCCATTCCCCTTGAGTATTATGTCCAGTTCAGTGCACCTCCTAAGGAGGATTCAGGCATATTAGAATAAGTTCAGAGAAGTGCAGTGAGAAAGATCAGAAGATTAGAAATTGTTCAGAGCTAATCTAAATGGGTTATGGCCTCTAGGGCCAGATGAATTACACCCTCGGGCAGAGGTAACTGCAGAACCACTCTCTGTAATCTTTGAGAAGCCTGGAGAACAAGTGAGGTCCCAGAAGACTGGAGGAGGGCTGAGGCTGTTCCTATTTTCAAAAAGGGAAAGAAGCAGGACCCAGGGAGCTACAGGCCTGTGAGCTTGACATCAGGTACTTTGAACATATAATCAAACAGCATGCCTGTGAGTATTTGGATAGGAATTAATTAATTAACAGGAACCAACATGGATTTATTGTTGTTCGTCCATCATGTCAGTGAAGACCTCAACACCATTAGTCACGTTAAAAATGAATGTGGTGTGTCCAAAGATAGCTGGTCGGGCCAATTTGGGCACAGAATGTCCTGGCACACGTTAGGCAAGCACGTAGGCACTGCAGTTGTTGCACTGCTGGCTCTAGGCTTGCACAGCTTGCACTTATGTTATGCTTCAGCAGTGCGTCTTACTTCATAGGCTTGACAGCCCTTGTGGATGAGGCCACGCCAGGTAGGGCAGTTTTGTGCCAGCATTTCCCAATTGGCTGTGTCTATGTCAAGTGATTTCAGGAAGGCCTTTATTGTGTCTTTGTAGCATTCCTTCTGCCCTCCATGCAAGCGTTTTCTAGCAGAGAGTTCCCCAAAAAGGAGCTGCTGGGATATGTGTTTGTCCTGCATACAGATGACATGACCTGCCCACCGGGTCTCTGCTTTCATCAACAATGTGTGAACAGATGATAGACATGTTCTAGAGACAAATTCAGTGTCTGGTACTTTATCTAGCTTCTGATGCCTAATATTCTGCAAAGACAAGTCATCTGGAAATGGTTGAGCTGTCTTGCATGCCTTTGATATACAGTCCATGTTTCCCAGTCATACAGAAGGGTAGTGAGTACCACGGCTTTGTAGATCTTCAGTTTTGTTGCTGGACTAATTCTTCAACATTCCCACACAGTGGAGTGCAGTCTACTGAAAGCAGAACTTGCCTTTATTATTCTGCAGTTAACCTCTGTATCAATGGTCACTGCTTGAGAGACGGTGCTGCCAAGGTAACTGTACTGGTCCACTGCCTGTAGTTTCTGCCCTTTAATTGTGATTTTGGGTTCTGTATATGGTGCACAAGGCGCAGGCTGGTGCATAACTTCAGTTTTTTTAATATTGGTGGTGAGTCCAAAGTTGTCACAAGCTGTGGAGAATTTATCCATACTGACATGCATCTCTGGCTCTGAGCCAGCATTCAGGCACAGTCATCTGCAAAGAGGAAGTCTCTCAGAACATTTTCTTTTACTTTGGTAATAGCTTGAAGTCTCAGGTTGAAGAGCTTCCCATCCAATCTGTACTTGAGACTGATTCCAGCATCACTGTCCCGAAAGGCATCATTCAGCATGGCAGAAAACATCATGCTGAACAGTGTGGGTTCCAGCACACAGCCCTGTTAAACACTCGGAATGCCTTAGAGGATTCTCCACCATCCAGCACTCTGGCCATCATGCCAGTATGAAACTGGCATACCAGTTGAATGAATTTGGTGGGGCAGCCGAACTTTGACATGATTCTCCATAAGCCTTGTTGGCTGACAGTATCGAAGGCTTTCGTGAAAGGTTGTATAGAGTTCATGATTTTGCTCTTGACACTTCTGAAGTTGGCGTGTGGCAAAAATCATGTCAATAGTCCCACAACCTTTATGGAAGCCACACTGTGACTCTGGCAACAGGCCCAGCCCCAGATGAGTGACCAGATGATTTAGCAGAACTCTTGCAAGGATTTTTCCTGCGAAGGAGAGCAGTGAGATTCCTTGATGGTTGTCTCATACTTGTCAATTACCCTTCCTCTTGTAGAGGTGCATGATGGATGCATCTTTAAGTTCTTGAGGAATGGATCCTTGCTTCCAAAAAGAGGGGAATAACTTGATGAGTTTCTCTATAAATACAGGACAACTGACTTTGTAGATCTCTGCAGATATGGCGTCTGCCCCTGGGGCTTTGCCACTGGGTAATTGGCTGATAGCTTTCATGACTTCAGCTACTACTGGTGGATCCATGGCACTATTGATGTTGACCTGAGGAATTCTGTCTATCACCTCATTGTTAATAGATGATGGTCGGTTGAGGACAGCTTCAGAGTGTTCAGCCCATCTCTGCAGGATCTGAGCCTTCATTGTAATGGGAGTTGCACCATCTATATTCAGGAGGGAGGAACTCCCGAGAGACCGAGATCCATAGAGAGTGTTAAGGGTTTCATATAACCATTTCAAGTTGTTTCTATCAGCATATCCCTGTATTTCATCTGCCTTGGTGCTCAGCTAAGCATCTTGCATTTTACACAGTTTATTCTGGACTGTCCTGCGAGCACTGGTAAAGGTATTTTTCTTGGCAGCTGATAAGTCATTCTGATGGACACTTTTCAATGACTAAAGCCCATATCTCCTCATCATTCTCATCGAGCTAGTCATGCTGCTGTGAGTAGAGGGCCCTAGCATCTTCAGTGCAGATGAATGGACAGCATCCCTGAAGCGTTCCCAGTCATCCTCAGCACTGCCAGCAAGATGTAGGTCAGTAAGCTTGGTTTCTAAGTCTTCAGCCAGTGCTGAAGCTGTGTGGCATTCTTTATCCTGGCCACATTGATTCTTTTCATGGCCTTGCTTCATTCCCTTAAGGTACATGCAAGTGTCTCTTCTTCCCATAACCCATCCCTTATCCATACGCAAATCCATAAATCATTAACATTTCAGTCCTGGTGTCAGCAAAAAGTCTATAAAGGGTTCCCAGAATTTTATAGAAACATGTCTTATTTTAACTTTGGTCAAACAAACCAACTTTGTACTCCTTCCTTTTACTTCTAGTAATCTTGATCTTTAATTCATTCACATGTTACCATAGGATTTGATCTCTCTTCAGTTTTTTTCCCCCGTGTCAAAGGCTTCTCTGAGGCTTTAGCAAACCTCTTTTGTAAATCCAGTAAGAAGTCATTATCCAGGTCATTCTCTTGGCTTATCATTTGTATTTCCACTTTAACTGTCATCTCTGTCTTATAATCCACATTTTAAATTTTTTTCCAGTATTTCAACAATTTCTTTATATTCTAATATTTCTGCATCGGGTGAGATTTGTTTCAGCTCTTTATGCCATAATCATCACAATTATACCAAAGTAAGGCTTGACATATCTCGCTTTGCATGTAATGCGTCTATCTCATATATTGGTTTCACCTTTTGAGTTGCCATACTGACATAAATGAACATTTGCACGATATTCTAATTTTTCGAGTTTCACCTGTATATCAGCATTGCACACTAGGACTTCTTCCCACAGTTCTTTTTCTGCTTTTGTCTTTGCTGCTGGGAGGGCATGGGATTATAGCTCTATCATGGCCCTGGGGTCAGTCTGCCAAGATTGTTGTGTCCAAAGTGAAGAATATTTTTTAAACAGAGGTCCCACCATTTTCTTGTGGTCTTGAGTGATTCTTCCCATTGAATGTCTTCCTTAACACCTGTAGATCCCACGGCTTGTGAAAGTTGTTTTGGAGAGTTCACCTTACTTCCGAGTCATCAGCCCCAATGATGTGTGCAACAAAGTCGCACCCGGCATGCCGTCAACATTCCGCATTCTCTTCACTCCTGAGGAAAACAAGGTAATCCTTTGGTGCATTGTTCTTCAAAGTCATTCTCTATAAATGTCCCAAGCTCTTTCCTCCTTTTTCCAAGGTTGATACAAAATAAGTTTTCCCTCCTTCTGTCATAATAAGTACACGACTGGCAGACAGAATGAATGAATCCTCACAGTACTAAAACACCAAGCTATCAAGCAGAGGTGTCCACAGCATGTGTGTGTGAGAGAGAGGAGGATAAGCCGCCCAGAGTCACCCGTTGGGGGAGATGGGCGGCATACAAGTTGAATAAATAAATAAATAAATAAATAAGATGGTGGAAGCATTGTTGTGATCAAAGCAATGCATATACAAAGGAGGTGTGTCTTGGATCACAACAGCACTTCCTTCATCTTGCTTTACCTCCCCCCACCTTTCTGGACACTCCTGCCTTTAAACAAGTTGATAGAAAATTAGTCTTACAGGAGAACATAGACAGAAGCTGGTTTGATATATCTTGCTTAGGCATATTGGTTTTGGCTTGGTTAGCATGTATGAACCAAGCCATGGTTTATTAAACAAGTCACAATGGCTGGGTTTGCACCTGTGTTGACTCCATCTATATACAGCGAACATCTGTATTACAAGAAGATTGCTGGATATTTCAAACTTACCTCATAAGACTGTTGTGATTTCATCATGAGTTTGTGGAGATTCTCTGTATTTTCCTATCCTTGCAAACCATGCTTGTTTTCTATACACTAATTAATACATTGCCTTTTGCTCTGTAAATTTTTCACCTCTCCTTTTGAGAAACTCATGAACTTCATCCAACCAGTTTTCTTGCTCCCTCTTCCTTTCAATCTATCAACCTATTCACTCTTCTTTCACATATTTGCTTTGGGATTTGATCCTCATTTATTCTTTCTGTATGCCCAAACTGCCTCAATATACAGGTAGTCCTCACTTACCGACCATTAAGTCAGTGACCATTGAAAGTTACAGCGGTGCTGAAAAAGTAGCTTTACAACCAGTGCCCACATTTATGACCTTCGCAGCGTCCCTCAGTCATGCGATTGCCAATACAGTCAGCACGCATTGTCCTGTGCCTGGCCTGTGGGCTTTTCTCCCCCCCCCCCCCCCCCCGCTTGCAGAGCAGATTGATTGGAGAGAAAGGGATTTACATTTACATTTTACACTTAGGATTTATCTCCGCCCATCTCCCCCAATGGGGAACTCTGGGCGGCTCACAAAGTACACCTTAACCATTACAGTTACAATTACACCTATTTTAATACAACTACAGCGCAACCCTATTCTATTGTGGCCAGCAGCGGTTGCAAGGGAGTCAGCTCATCCGGGCTTTCTTCCACTGATGATCTTTTTCGCCCATCGCATTAGTCACGTCCAGCGTCCGGCATTTGTTCTTTCCGCCGATCGGGACCAGCACCGGTTCCAGCTTCTCCGCGCAGGTGCCGCCAGTTCCTCCCACCAAAATGGGAGTACCTATTGCAAGAAACTAAGCTGTTTGCTCTTCTACACATCGAAAGCAGTGCGATCACGCCAGTAGCCCAGAGGCTGGGAGCCACACTCTCTCCTTTGCCTGACCCTTTCCCGCTGTTGGCATGATCACATTGCTTTCGATGTGTAGAAGAGCAATCAGCTCTCTTGAAATCTCTTTTGCTCCAATCTCTGCTCCGTGGAGAGGGGGAAGGGTCAGGCAAAGGAGGGATTACCTACAGAAGTTGCTTGCTTTTTTTCTCTCCCCCATCCACCCACAGAGCAGAGAGATTGGAGAGGAAGAGATTTCAAGAGAGTATTCTAAGCTGTTTGTGTAGTGCCCCTACAGCTCCCAGCCCTGGGTTGCGGCTTGATTGCATTGCTTTCGGTGTGTAGAAGATAGTGAGCAGGCACTTGAGCCTTCCAAATGGCAAGGGAGTGGTTAGGAGGCAAACAAAAGCTGAAGGTGTAAAACTGACTAGTCTTGTCTCTTTCCAGCCGGAAAGCACAGTTGCGGTCATGTGATTTCCCAGTTATGACCACTTAGCTTAGTGGCAGAGTTGCCAGTCCCAATTAGGGTCATTAAGTGAGGACTACCTGTACTTCTTCTAAACTGGTAATGCCCTTTTATATTCCATTCATTCATCTATCATTCATTCATTCCTGACCTGATCTATTCTTGTTTTACCATATACTGTACATTTAAGGAGCTCATTTCCACTGCATTCAACTTACAGTTCTGTAGAAAAGCATTCACCCCCTTTTCAAATTTTCTGAATGTTTGCATATCTTGGCCACTGAATGTCATCAGAAATTCACATGGTTCATACTGATAATGGTGTACATGAAATAAAAAATAGGTTTAGTTTCAAATTCCAAAGAAACACATTGCATTTGGACAGTCATCAAATTGGTGTTATTATAATGTTGCATGTACCTGTACACGTTCAAACAAAAATGTGGTGAGTTGGCCCGCTAAGCCCTTTCTCTACAATCCTTACTGTTGCAGCCTCCCACAATTTTGGGGACAGTCACTGCTACTACTAGTCTTTACAGAGTATCTTATTCAGGAGGCGGTAAAGGCTACCTCTCCCTATCTTTGCACTTCTGTAGCTAATAGAATCACTGATATGTGTGGTAGATTAAATTCCCTGTCAGAATAAAACTACAAACTTCAGAAGAAAATTGTTTATTAGGTAGATGAAGGTTAAAGAGCTAAACTGAAAATTGGAGACAGAGAAACTCTTACGGCTCGTGTTGCTTTAACTTACAGCTACTCATCCAGGGATGAATATACATACAGACATATAGATAACACAGGTAGAAGAAAACAGGACTAAGGTTACAGAAGAACACCAGCTCAGATCAATCCATAATACAAATTTTTAAAAATCCTAATTTGCATCTAGGTCCACATTTCATTAGATGGCTATTTAATTCTTATTCTCCAATCCTCCCCCAGGTTGTGGTATTTTTCTTACCTGGTGGAAGCCAGGCTGAGATGGAATGCAAAAGAACAAAAGCAAAATGGAGTAGGGTCCTTCCCCTTTAAAAAGCTTCCTTGAGGAGTAAGAGATAAACATTTCTCCTCCTGATAGTTGCTCAGAGATTGAGTTTCCCTGGGCTTTGCAGTCTCTGCCCCCCAATCTAAATTGGCAGATTTCACACTGAGTAGTGAAATCTGTCACATTAGTAAGTCCTTTATATCAGAATCTTGAGTATGTGAAAAGTTCCTGGTCTCCTGCTATAACAAATTTGTGGTTTTTCCTCAGTTTTATTCTTAGCTACTTTTTTACAGTAAAAATTTTAAGTATATGGTTCACATAAGATACTAATCCAATCTTGAATTAGGTTTAGTGAAATACGTGAACACAGTCTGAAATTTCAGGAACACCCATTTTGGTAAATGTGTATTTGTTTCTTGCAAAGAGATGTCATCAGAGTGAATTCATTTTTATCAGTTGTTAACCTGCCGTTATTATTAACCCTAATAAAGGGATTCATGTAGCAAAGAGTCCCCAGCTGCATTTTAATTATCTTCCCCTTGTTGCCCAGCAGCCTTTGGTCAGCTAGCTTTTAAAAATATTGATTGGATTAGAACCGTCACCCAAGCAGTGAGGGAATGCTAAACATTTCTCTTGTTGCCTTATTTTGAAAAATAGTCGCTGTGTACCCATGGAGAGTAAAAAAATAAAATTAGATTCCCAAATTCAGTGCCTGCATCTTTTAAAAAAAGAAACATCAGAAATCTTTTATCCTTCCTCTGCTAGGAGTCCTCTGAAGAAATAAGGATGTTGGGGGTACCTAGTGATTCACATAGAGTACTAGTAACTCTTCATATCTAAAGCATTCTGGTGCTGATGCTGGGGAAGGAGGATAGAAAGCATGAAAAGAGAGGGTGCATGGTGGGGTGGGCACCCTGACCTTATGAATAATGGAGCTGCGGTCTCCTACAACTCATATAATTCCAGTGATTTCTTACAGTCCACAATCAGATAATAGTTTTAGAGCAAGTCCAGGCTAAAGGGATTGAGTCACAGTATAGTACAAATACAAATGAAGTTCAAAGCAGGTGCTGATTGCAGAGAGATGAGATGATGAAATAACAGGTAGATATTAAGGAATGTGAGGAATGACAAGATAAAAAGAGGCTACAGCTTTGCTGGCATAGACATCTATTAATCCCTGGCGATTACATCTCAAAAATGCAGGATCTTGGGGTGGCTGGTACAGGCAAAGCACTCTGTGATCACATGGGATCAAGTTGCTACAAGGCTTTATATTTTAGGGTTGAACTGGCTGTGGAATAAATGGTTGCAGCCACTGGCATGAACAGGGAAATCTCTGCTAGGCAGGATAGATTAGAAGGTCTGAATTAACAGGCAGCTGAACAGGCATTTGGGGGCAGAATAGTGGGAAATTAAAAAAAAAAAGGAGCGGGAGCAATGTATTCAAGGGTCCTGAACCCCTCTCCACCTTGGCAATGCTGGTCCTGGAGAGACTTTTCATTTTTCACATTCTCCTTTCTGCCCAGGATTATTTCCACGAAGTAACCTGCATTACTGAAAGGGAAAAATTCATTGTCCCTATCCGAGCAATTGGTGCCAGAGGCATTTTGGATTTCCCAGACCAATTGAATTTCTCCATGTGTCCTGTCAAGTACAATACACAGAAAACCCTGCTCGTTCGGAACATCGGCAACCGAGAGGCCCGCTACCAGATTACCACCCAGAGGTAAGATCTTGAATTTTCTCTCTAGGCCCAAAGGCATATGGCAATGGAATCAGATGCCAGCAGTAAGTCTGTCAGTAGCTTGACTTTTTATCTTTCAGGGACTTGACTTAAGCAAATGGATAGTTATAGAGGCATGGTGCAGTCTGACCCCAGCTACAGAAAGCCTCTTTTGTGCTGTATTAGAAAATACCCCATGCTTACATTGGATCTGTTGCTTCACAATGGTAAACCTAGAACATTCACTTCCAGGCTTATGCTAGCAGCCACTAAGGTGATTTAGAACTGTTGCCACGGATAGTTCAGTGCTCTCATGTCTCCCCAAAGCCCTCTTTGGTTAAGGTTAAATATACCCCATTCCTGTTCATCCTCATTACCAGTCCTGTTTTCTCCAGAACTGAACACAGGACTCAGAGTGGGATCTGACAAATTCAGAATAGTAAGAACAACGAATTCAATCTGATTTAGAAAAATAACTTCTTTGAATTTGGTTTTTGTTTTGCTTTTTGCAGCCATGTCAGATTTCATATTTTCTGTGAGGTCAACATAATTCCTAGGTTTTTTAAATGACTTCTGTTGCCGGGCTATCCTATAACTGTGTATTTAACTGTTTCCTAAGTGAACAACTTTGCATTTATTTCTGTTAAATTTTATTCTGTTATTTTCAGCCCATTTATCTAAAATGTCCTGATCATTTAGAATTTTATTTTTGCTCTCTACAAAATTGACTATCCCAATTCATCCTCAATGTTTATTATTTCTTTTCCATTTATTTTTTTATTACCACGGTTTACACATCTCTAGGTGATTCACTAATTAAATCATAACAATACAAACCATAAACAACAAAATAATTCCCTTTAAACATAGTAACCTTTAAAATAGGCCACTACTGATCAGCTAGAAAACCAAGTATGGATGGGCCTAATGGAAAAGCCACGTTTTAACCACCTTCCAAAAGGTGACTAAAATAGGAACTAGCCAGATATGCCAGCGGGTCACGCAAGCAATAGAGAACCATTTACCCACAAGCTGGGCAAACCTGAAGCATTCCTTCCCAAACAAAACAACAACCCAGCATCTCAAGTTAATGTGAAAGAATGAGTCCTGTAGGTCTCTTTTGAAAGAGGATGTCCCTCTTTTGCTACCTTGCTGAGATAGCCAAAGGAAATAATCTGTAGGCGGGAGGAAGAATAAATTCAGCTGAATATCAGTAGCTAATGTTCTAATGTGCGGGTAAGATATGAATGGATGGTATTAACAGTGAAGTGTTTAAAACTGAAAAAAGGTTGGATATTTTAAAAGATGGTAAAACATACGTACAAATCATCGATGAAAAGAAAATAAATATTTCCCTAGACTTGAATGTTATGGTAAATCTGTGGTCAGATCTCATGCATGGAGTACATGCAAAGTGTCAACCCTTCAAGGTAGGTCAGGTCAAGAAACAGGCACTGCAGAGATTCTGGAAATGCTTTTTATTGTAGTAAAGTAGAATAACAGAATTTTGAAAGTCTATCCAAGTTTCTCTTTGTCCCATCTTATACTAAACAAAATCCAGACAGGGTTATTTTGAATTTATTTCTCAGGCTTCCCTCTATCTCAGGATTATATAATCTTTTCTGAAAGGCCCCCCTTAATGGAACGCTTCTTGCTTCATCCCTTAACAACAGTGGTAGCTTTAGATACCATTGACCATGGTATCCTTCTGGATTGGCTCAGAGCATTGAGAGTGGGTGGCACAGTGTTGTGCTGGTTCACCTCCTTTCTCCGGGGCCAATTCCAGTTGACGATAGTTGGGGAGGAGAGATTCCACCCTCACCCTCAACTATGTGGGGTGCTGCAGAGTTCAGTACTTTCCCCTCTCCTATTTAACATCTACATGAGGCTGCTGGGTGAGCTCATCTGTCGCCATGGGATGAGGTAATCAGTACGCTGATGATACCCAATTGTACATCTCTGCCCCTGGCGAATTAAGTGATGCTGTGAATGTCTTATCCTGATGCCTGGAGGCTGTGCGGGTCTGGATGGGGAGCAACAGACTTCAGCTGAACCTTGGCAAGACTAAGCGGCTTTGGGTTTTGGAGCCTTCCAGTTCTAGGACTATGCCATCTTTGGTGCTGGATGAGGTGGCACTGCTCCAGATAGACCTGGTGCACAATCTGGGGGTCCTCCTAGATTCATGACTCCTGCTTGAAGAGCAGGTGGCAGTCATGGCTAGGAGGGCCTTTGCACAGCTTGTGTGCCAGTTGCGCCTGTTCCTGGGGGGCTTTGCTCACTATCACTCATGTCCTAGTCACCTCCCGTTTGGACTTCTATAATGAGTTCTACATGGGACTGCCCTTGAAGAGTATCTGGAAGCTTCAGCTGGTGCAATATGCAGTGGTGTGGGCAGTTATGTGTGCCCCTAGAAGGGTACACATTACACCTCTGCTCTGTGAGCTGCATTCATTGCCAGTTTGCTTCTGGGTCCAGTTCAAGGTACTGGTTTTGACCTCAAAAGTCCTTCATGGCATGGGGCTGGGTTATTTGAGGGACTGCCTCTCCCCAATTACATCTGCCCATCCCATCAGGTCTGGCAGAGAAGGCATGCTGTGGGTTCCACCTGTCAGGGAATTACAGAGTCCCCCATTGGGGGGAGATGGGCAGGGATAAATTTAATAAATAAATAAATAAAAATTAATTACATTTGGTGGGTCCCAGGAGGTGAGCCTTCTAGGCTGTGGCACCTGCCTTGTGGGATCTTCTCCTCCCGGAAGCGAGGTTAGCCCCATCTCTCTCAACATTCCACAAATCCCTCAAGACCTGGCTGTGTGATCAGGCCTGGGGGTCCCAGGGAACTGGGGAGATTTTGCAATATCTCCCTTACTGTGGTTAATATCATTCTCTCCTGTTTTGTGTGTTTTTTATACTTTTAATGATTGTTTTATATGTATTTATTGGTTCTTTTTAATTGAATGTTGTATGCCATCCAGAGCCACTCTCTTGTGAGATGGGTGGCTATACAAATATGATCAATCAATCAATAAACAACTCTCATAATTTTCCCATGTTTCTCCACATTTCTTCATGCAAGGATACCTAAGAATATTCCCAAGTTAGAAGTTATGAAAGGAAGAGTGAGAAAAAAAATCTAAAGGCAAGAATAGACACTTGTTTTGACTGAAAGAGTGTACACAAAGTTCTGTGGCTGCCATAGTCATTGCTTTCTTATTCTGAATGTGTAGAGCTGCACATAAATACTGTGTATTCAAATAAGCAAAAAAAAATCACTTTCTGCCATGTTGAGGTCTTATCAGCTTTTGCTCTTAAGGATTCATTGAAACATACACTTTGATGAGGAATACCTAAACTTTTGTATACAACTACAGATCGCTCACTCACGTTCAGAATGGTCATCAGTGGTTCCTCTTCAAATTAGAGTATCTAGTGGGATAACACAAATCTGGACACTCTGCTGTTCATTATTTTTATTTAAGACAAGGATGTTTAAAGATTTTTTAAAATTAAATTAAATTAAATTTTAATTAAATTAAAAATTAAAAATTAAATTAAAGATGTTTAAGGGTTAAAAGGAATGTTTATCAGAAGGGCAAATGACACACAATTGGATAGGATAATTAATACTGTTGATTGATTGATTGATTGATTGATTGATTGATTGATTGATTATATGCCATCAAGACATTTTTGACCCCTAGTGACCACATAGATAGATTGTTCCATGACCTGTTCCATGGTTTATCCCTAACCTGTTCTTTCAGGACTCCCAAGGGTACACTCATCACCACTATAACTGAGTCCGTCCCGCTTGCTGCTGGTCGTCCTCTTTTACTCTTTCCTTCCACCTTTCCCAGCATTAGAGCCTTCTCCAGAATGCTAGGTCTTCGCATAATGTGTCTGAAGTAGGATAATTTGAGCCTGGACATTTGTGCCTCGAGCAAGAACTCTGGGTTGATTTGTTCAATGATCCATTGGTCATTGTTTTCTTGGCTTTCCATGGTATTCTCAGGAGTCTTCTCCAACACCAACATTCAAAAGCGTCAATACTCTTCCTATCCTGCTTCTTCAAAGTCCACCTTTCACGTCCATTGAGTGTCACGGGGAACACCATGGCTTGCATGATTCTGATCTTCGTAGGTATAGACACATCATGGCATCTGAATATCTTTTCCAAGGCCTTCAAGGCTACTCTAACAAGTGCTGGACTGCGACATATTTCTTGACTGCTTGTTCCTTTAGGTTGATTCTAAAAGGCAGAAGAATTCCACCACTTCAGTATCTTCATTGTCAGTTCTAAGGCTGGTTGTTGTACCTGTTGTCATTAGTTTGGTTTTCTTTATTTAATTTTAGTCCCATTTTTTTCACTGTGCTCTTTGACTTTTAGTACTAGGGCTTGCCCCTTCATGGATCACTGCCTTGTCGTGGCGAAGGGGCTTGTGTAACTCAGTGAAGCCATGAGCTATACCGTGCAGGGCCACCCAAGACGGACAGGTCATGACAGAGAGTTCTGACAAAATGTGGTCCACTGGAGAAGGAAATGGCAACCCACTCCAGTATCCTTGCCAAGAAAACCCCATGGACAATGTTAAACAAGATCACCGCAGACGGAGACTGCAGCCATGAAATTAAAAGACGCTTGCTCCTTGGGAGGAAAGCTATGGCAAACCTAGATAGCATATTAAAAAGCAGAGACGTCACCTTGCCGACAAAGATCCGCATAGTCAAAGCTATGGTTTTTCCAGTAGTAATGTATGGCTGTGAGAGCTGGACCATAAAGAAGGCTGAACGCCGAAGAATTGATGCCTTTGAACTGTGGTGCTGGAGAAGACTCTTAAGAGTCCCCTGGACTGCTAGGAGGTCAAACCAGTCAATCTTAAAGGAAATCAACTCTGATTGCTCATTGGAAGGATTGATAATGAAGCTCAAGCTCAGATACTTTGGTCACCTAATGCGAAGAGAGGACTCTTTGGAAAAGACCCTGATGCTGGGAAAGATGGAAGGCAAAAGGAGAAGAGGACGGCAGAGGATGAGATGGCTAGATAGCATCACTGAAGCAATGAGCATGAAATTGAGCAAACTCAGGGAGGCAGTGAAAGACAGGAAGGCCTGGCGCAATATGGTTCATGGGGTCACGAAGAGTCGGACACGACTTAACGACTAAACAACAACAACAACTAGGGCTTGCAGATCCTTTGCATTTTCGGCTATCAGGGTAGTGTCATCAGCATAGTGTGGGTTATTGATATTTCTTCCTCCAATTTAAAACCATGCTCATCTTCTTCCAATCCAGCTTCCCTTAATATATATTCAGCATATAGGTTAAATAAGAGCATGCAGCCTTGTCGCACTCCTTTGCCAACCTGGATCCAGTCTGTTTCGCCATGTTCTGTCCATACTGTGGCTTTCTGACTTGAATATACGTTTCTCATCAGGACAAAAAGATGTTCTGGGATTCCCATTTTCCTGAGCACTTTCCACAGCTTGATGTGAATGACACAATCAAAGGCTTTTTTGTAATTGATGAAGCACACACTGACTTCTTTTTGGTATTCTTTGGCTTTCTCAATTATCTGGCGCGCATCAGCAATAATGTCTCGTGTTCTGCGGCCTTTTCTAAAGCCAGCTTGAACATCTAACATCTCTTTTTACCTGAAAGGCTCCAATCTGCGTTGGATGATCCTAAGCATTATTTTGCTAGCATGTGAAATTAAAGATATTGTATGATAGTTTGCACACTCTGCTAAGTCTCCTTTTTTTTTTTTTTTTTTTGGTATTGGAATGTAGATCGACCTCTTCCAATCTGTTGGCCACTGCGTTGTTGTCCAGATTTGCTGGCATAACTTGATTAGAACCTTGACTGAGTCTTCTGCTGTTGCCTGCCATATTTCAGTAGGTATTCCATGAATTCCTGTAGCCTTCCAACTTGGCAATGACTGGAGTGCTGATTTAACTTCATCTTCTATTACTAGAGGTTCTTGTAAGTAGGGAGATCGATATCTTGGATGTTGACATCTCTACTGTACAGTGTTTTCAGTATTTAGGTAGTGTCAGGATTAGCCCAGGAAACTCCAGGAGACAGTACAGATTTAATCCAGCAAGGTTTAATGGCCTTTCTCCCGTTACAGAAATCTTCTCAGAGTGAGAGCAAATTCCAGGGTCACCCTCCCAACCTCCCTTGCATTCTTTAGGGAGGGTTCAGTCTCATCCTCTTATCAGTTCCTCGTTGCTCTGGAGACGAGAGTAAATTCTTGACCCCCCTGGTCCTGACTCTCACAGGTAGTTCTCATTTAATGACCACAGTTGGCAACTCAGCCGCTAAGTGATGCAGTGATGCAGTCACTAAGTGGAAAATCATGTGATTGCCACCAACAATTTTACTTCAGCTTTTCTTTTTCCCTACTTCCCTGCCCTTTGGCATGTTTACCCAGGGCTGGGATAGTTAGCAAAAATGGAATTAATGTTTGTATTTACATTCATTGGAGAGGAAGGGATTACAAGAGAGTAAATGGGCACACAATGGGGAATACATATCAAAAGGAATGTGCTAGTGCCAGATATTTGCCTAGCACACTTGCGACTCTGTGCCCCAGCCGCTTAGGAGGCAAACAAAAGCCAAAGGTGTGAAAGTGATTAAAGTCTTGTCAGTTACAGGCAGCAGCTGCCAACTGGCTAATTAAGGCCGATGCCAAGTTCAGCCCAAGAATCACATGAGAGAGTCCAGAAATTAGCTCAGCTTCTTTATTAGCTTGTACCTAATAGATAGAATCTCACCAGGCTAACTCTAATTCTCCAACGAGAGCAACTACAACCTTCAAGCCCTTAGGGAGGGGCCAGTCTCTTCCTCCTTACTTTCACACAGTCCAGCTGGGGTCTGCGGAGATGCTTGGAATGTCACTCTCCCTCCCTGTAACCTTGAAGTTCCCTTCCAGAATCCTCCCTGCTCATGCCTTCCATCACAGTCACAGAACTGAGCTTGTTAACTTGTGATTAGCACCTTAGGGGAAGTGCTGAGCTGTGGAGAAAAGCAGCGCAGGAGGAGATTATGTTTAAGCAGTCTCTCCACTCTGCGAGGAGGGAAAGGAAGAAAAAAAAATGGGCCAGGCACAGGATAATGCATACTGACTGTAATGGCAAACATGTGACTGAGAGAAAGATGCTGCAAAGGTTGTAAATGCACACCTTGGTTGCAAAGTTATTTTTTCAGCACCATTGTAACTTTGCATGGTCACTGCACGAGGCAGTCAGTAAGCAAGATCTACCTGTGCTCCTTCCATCCTCCTTTGAATCAGTTACTATCTGTCCATTGATGTTGTTTAGCATACTAATTCAAGGTTGGAACCTCTTTCTGAGTTCAGAGATCTTTTGAAAGACTTTCCTTCTACAGGTCCTTCTCCTCCTTTCAACAGGTAGATCACTCCTGTTATATCAGCCCGCCCCACT
Organism: Liasis olivaceus; assembly: GCA_030867105.1. NCBI lineage: Eukaryota > Metazoa > Chordata > Lepidosauria > Squamata > Pythonidae > Liasis > Liasis olivaceus. The sequence goes on along the minus strand of CM061359.1, from coordinate 25,925,247 downwards.
TGGTCCGGCAGAAGGGGCATGTTGCAGACCTCACCAGTCAAGGAATTTTGAGTGGTGGGATCTAGGAAGAGGGCCTTTTCTGCAGTGGCCTCCGCTCTGTGGAACAACCTATCTCCTGAGATGCGGTGTGACCCCACTCTCATGGCCTTCAGGAAAAGCGTGAAATCCTGGCTATGTCAGAAGGCCTGGGGGCTGGATGAGGGCTCGCATCAGTGGAAGTGGCTTGTGGGGTAATTGATTTTGCCCCTCGTCATCTTGAATGTTTTTAGTATTTATGTATAGGGTTTGTTTTACAGTTTGACTTTTTAATAGATTAATTAATTTTAATTATTTATGTGATATTTTTTAATTGTTCATGGGTTTTTGATTTTAATTGTGAGCCGCCCAGAGTCACCCATTGGGGGAGATGGGAGGCATACTGAATGAATGAATGAATGAATGAATGAATGAATGAATGAATGTCGGTCTCCTGCTTCATTTTGGTTTCCTAAGCCATACAATCCAGCTACATTTTCCTCTTTCGTGTTTCCAATTTTGGCATTCCAGTCTCCAATCACAAGTAGCACCTGTTGCTTGCATGTTCTGTCAATTTCAAATTGAAGTTAATCATAGACGTCAACAACCTCCTCTTCTTCTGCATCAGTGGTTGGAGCACAAACTTGAATGATTGTCATATTAAAGTGCTGCCCACAAAGTCTGATCAATAATATTCAGTCATTGATTGCATTGTAGCCAAGTACTGTTCTTGCTATACTCTTCCTAACTATAAAAGCAACGCTGTTTCTTCTTTGTTTTTCATGTCCTGAGTAATAAACAGTGTGATCTTCTGACTGAAAGTGTCCCATCCCAGTCTATCTCAATTCGCTGGTGCTTAACATGTTAATTTGTAGTTGTTTCATGTCATCATTTACTGTGTTGAGCTTTCCTGTGTTCATGCTTCTTACGTTCCACGTTCCTACCATAATTCTATCTTTATAGCTTCACATTTTCTTTTCCTGCATGGCAACATCAGCAACTAGATGTTCTGGAGACTTTAATCTAGCCACATCATAAACACCATTAGTACTCTGAAAGATCCTCAGCTCTTCCTCAGTAGCATGTTGAGTGCCATCTGACCCGAGGAGCCCATCATCCAGCACTATATCGTCAATTGTTTAATATTTTCTAACCATGCAGTTTTCTTGATAAAAATACAGGAGTGGTTTACCATTGCCTTCTCCCACACAATATGAATTTATTCCTTTGCCATTGTCGCTAAAGTGATCCTTTGCCTCCGGCATCTTCCTATATCACTGCTGCCCAATATAGGTGCCTGCTTGCTTTAGCTGGGCAGCTGGGATGACCTTCACGCCTTGGGTGACCCTGCTGGGAGTATATACGCTTGGCATGCACTCCCAACCTTTTTTGCTCATCTCTCCCAGGAACATTCACCCACCATGATGAGGCAGCACAGCAGGACTTGGGGGGGATTAATTATTAATAAATATTAATTAATTAATAATGAATAAATATGGGATTAATATTGTAGAAGATAGTAATAAAAAATAAAATCTTGTTAGGATTAGAGTTAGAAAAAAAGTCTGGAAGTAATATAAAAAATTTAACAGATAATTGCAAAAGTCTTTACTTAGGAAACAAAAATCAAATGTGCGAGTATAGGATGGGAGGATACCTGACTTGGTAGTACTAATATTTGCAAAAAAAGATCTTGGAATAGTAATTGATATGGCTGCAAAAAAAGCAAAAGCAATTTTAGGCTTCATCAACAAAAATATAATGTCCAAATTACAAGATATAATCATCCTATTTTATTGTAGATACAGAGAAATATATTTTCATCTTCAAACATTATTTATATAATTTAAACTCCTCATAGCAATTGGGTTTTCTCTAGCATCTGAGTCCTGATAATGTGTACCTTTTCCTCCCTCACCTGTCTTGGGCCTTCTGTGTGGATATGTGTATGAGTAACAGAAATTGCTGTATGTGTTTGCACGTATAAAATGAGGCAAGAGGGAGAAATTGTAGATAAATGAAATCTTATCTATTTATTTCTATGGGAGGAGTGTTGTTTCAGTTATCTAAATGTCAGTAGTATATAGGAAAAATGCTGCTGCTGCATCATGCCTATGTGGGGACTGCTGTGTAAATTTATGTGTAGGTAAAACAGGGAAGGATGCAGTGTATGAGATGGGGAGACAGGTATGATTTGTGCATAGATCTGAATGAAACAGTTGTTTCAGTGCAAGAGGAGGAAGAACTTCTTGTAAAAGTTCTTGTAGAACTGGTATACTGTCTTTTCCACTTCCTGTCACCATTTGATTGGTTTAGAATCTAATCAGGTAAACCTGGCCATAATAAGGTATGCTCCTTCTTTGCATTACAGACCATTTTCTGTCAAACCCTCCATTGGGACCCTTGGAGTAAATGAAACCACTCAATTCACTATTGACTTTTATCCAGAAAAAAGTGGCAACCACTGTGAAGACCTTGTTGTGCATTATGATACAGGTGAGAACAGGGAAATCTTTTTTTTCATTCATGGAATCATGTGATTTCAGAGCCTCTGGATCCTAGCAGTGCATCCTACAACTATTCCTTGGTTTTTGGGTTTTTTTTTTTGCATAATACTACAATGAACTGAGACTACCTTGCTTTGTTGGATTAGATTTTCCTTGCAGTTGATACATATTTTAGGTAAGCCACTCCCAAAGACAGAGAAATGATGTATGAATAAATTATTACTCATTTACTTTATGGATTTAAAGATGCTGTTTGGAATAACAAACTCTCTCTGAAAGTTTTATGGATATGCTGATTCCTTGCAATTTGCACATCTTCTCCTATCACATAAAGTTCTTGGAACAGGAAACGTATCCTGTTTGAGAGAGTGTGCTATGTCAAGAGATAAATTTGATTTGGTCCTCTTGGCCTTGTTCCTACAGCTCTATCTGGCTTGCTTATTGTAGGATCTATGGTTTGGCTAATGCTCAGTGGGGATCAATTTTGTGAAGTTATCTATGATCTCTGTACGAGCTTTGGCAGGGAGAAAGCAGGGAGCTTGGCTTCAGATAAAGCTACTTCTGACTGTGGTCCTGGTTGCTGAGCCAGTTGGATCTGAGCAGATTATTTCTTGATTTGATTTATAAGGCCATCATGAGAACTCATACCCAAAAGATTTTCGTGCCTGATCAGGTCATCCCCAGGGTTGTCTCTGAAGCAACCGCTCCACTACAAGGAGAGTGACTGATAGACGGGCCAAATCCTTAACTCTCTATTTACACGATCAGTACCCCTTGTGGTTAGTAGACTGTGAAGTGCTAAACAGTTGGGGCCACTGGTCACACTTCAGGAAATCACACCCCTTCTTACTAGTTCATGCACTGATCCACAATTCCCATCACATCACTGTTGATTTCTGGGGAAAGGTTTAGTGAGTGTAACTGCTTATATCTCTTTTGATGGGCAGTATTTCAGTTAAAGGCCTCAGAGGTCTCAGCATCAGAAGGTTAGGGAGCACAGGAAGTCAACATTCTGGCAGAGGTCCAAGTAATCACATCAAGAATTGGCCTCAAAACATAAAACACCCGAGATCTGGCTGCCGCAGACGTTTTGGAAGGAGTGGATAGTGCTGCAGGCAAGGCTGTTGTGATTAGAGTAAAAGGAAAAAGACAAAGAACTGGATAGTGGAATCTGTCTAGACTTAAAGCAAACTGAGGGTTGAAGGAGTTTCGTACTCATATAATTCTGCATGGCAGCAGCAGTGGTAAGATGTAAGCAACAGCAATAATGTAGGTTGATGGGTTCTCCTGAGACACGGCTGTGGGGAACTGAGAAAACATGGTAGCCGTCATTGCTGGAGGGGTGGTCAGTGATGAGGAGGTGTCCAGGTTGGAGGCCCATAAATAGTGTGTTTTGCTTTGGGGGATTGGAATTAACAAAGGACCATGAGAGACGTTCTTCTCTGGAGTCAGGTTGACAAGGAAATATTTTGAGACTTGTGTGAGAGGCAGTGTTGTAGACACTGGACTTCCGTTAAATGCTTCTGCCTAGGGCTAAGTGACTTAACTTCTGAGACTGAGTTACTGTCAGAGGGTACAGGCAAGGGTTTCTGTGAACTTGTTGGATCTGTCAACACAAGTGCAGGGTCCAGTACAGTACTATCGCCACTTCATGGTTCTGGATCTAGTTCCTTCCCATCCTCCTCATCTGAAGTCATGTCTCCTAGCATAATGGCCAAATGGGCTTCAATGTTTTTAATAAAACAAGTTAATTAGGCTTTAATAAATAATAAAAAAACTTTTGGCCATAAAAAAACCTTTCAACATTGGTGCCAGTTCATAGAAGATGCCAAACAAGCCACTGAAGTCTGAACTAACCATAAGAAACTGGAATCTTGCATTCATTGTTAGGTCAGGTGGGCACCATTCTTTTCTTGCTTTAATGATCACATTGCCTATATTCATAGCTCACTGAATAACCAGCCTGATGCTTTATCTTTAAGCCAGAATATTTTGCACCTTATGACCCTTCCCACTTCCATCCTATGCCCAGAAAAAATTGCACCACCCTTCCACCAACTCTACCCTGTGAGATACTACAGGCTGCAAGGGAGGTTCCTTTCTTAATTAGTCAAATCTGTATTCAGCAGGTGCAAATCCCATACACATAACAGAAATGCATGATCTTGAGGGAGTCCCCCTTCGTTCTGCTTTTCTTGGGAATAGGTAAAGCTTCACCACAATGGCCAGCTATACATCTCTCCTTTCCTGAAGGAGGAAATCATGCAGCTTTGCCATGATAGCCAGGCAGCTGGAAGTTTTAGAGTACTGAAAACCTCCTTCCTTCTAATTCATTCATAGCCTAGCAGTAGAGCAGATGTTAAGGTATATGTTTTCCTAACATATGTGTTGCCACATCGAAGTGCTAAAGCAGCCAGATTGTACTGTCCCCTCCCCTCCCACAAGGAACATAAGTCTCCTTGGACTTAATTATTGCCCTAAGTATCAAAAGCCTAACTGCAATTTTAGTGGAGGTTTATCCTTTTTATAAAATGGTTCATTTCATCCCATCAGAGCCTTTTCCTTCAAGTGTTCCAGAAGCCTGCCCATTAATTCCTCAGTGACCACCACTCTGAAGGACACCACTGTCTCTGTCTCCACTCTTTTCTTGTTACCTCCACCATTGTCCAGGGATGAGATTCTATCTTACATTCCAGGTTGGCTCCAGGAACATATGTTCTTTCCTTCTATTCTCTCTTGACATACCATCCCCCATTGTCCAGTCTTCTTCAACTCTATTCCATTCAAAGACAATTTCTTGCCAATCCCACGATTAGGAACTCATTACCTCCTTACCTATGAGGCCAGTTCTATTTTAGCTAAATTAATCAGCCAGAAAGGCCAAGGATATCTAGAATTATTTTGAGCCATCTTTGTTCCTTTTTGTTTTGTGTTGTTTTCTTTTGTTGTTTAAATGTTTTTAACTATTTGTATATCACCCAGAGTCTCTGGGAGTCAGGTGGCATAAACATTTAATTGATGATGATGATGATGATGATGATGATGATGATGATGATGATGAAAAGGCTTGTAGCTGATTGTTTATATAACAGTCTCCTGAACCTATATCAATCTGTGAGGCAACCATTACAGTGACCTCTGCAGCCAGGCAGAGTATGTGCAGCTGGACTGGCAAAATTTGAAAGATGATCAAAGATGCAGGGAGTGAGGAATGCCACTTGCCTTGAAAGAAGTGGTTTTATACCCTCCCTCGAACAGGCCATCTCTCAGACAACTGCTACTCAGTTTCCATCTTTCTCTTTTGGGGGAAGTTTGTTGAGAAAATGAGAGGAAATCAGTTTCAGAGGATCCTAGAAGAAGTGGATTATATAGCCTTTTTAAATTGAGAATTGAGGCCTGGACATGGGATGGAAATAGCATCATTTGCTCTGATGGATGGTCGTTGTTGGGATCTGGACGAGGGGTTCTTTTGGTCCTGTTAGATCTTTCAGTGGCATTCAGTACCATTGAACATGCTATTTTTTCAACTGCCTGCAAGAGTTGGTGGTTTGAGGCACTGTTCTGTGGTGGATTCACTCGTATCTGAGTGGATGATTTCAGGGAGTAGTAAGTGATTGAGCCTGATTTTGCTCCATTGTGGAATACTGCAGGGCTTATTATTTAACATCTCTATGAAACCACTGGGGGAGGTCATACACTGATTTGGGGTGAGGTCTCATCAGTATAATCTCAGGTCAGGATGGATATGATGTAGAAATCTTGAACTGATAACTGGAGGCTGTGAGGGCCTGAATGGTGTGAAACAAGTTCAGACTAATGTGAGCCAGATGGAGATGCTGTGAAGTAAAATCTATTTTGTGGCTGTTCTAAGCTTCTAAGCTCAGTTCATGCACAATTCTGCCTGTTCTGTGTGGACATAGGAGTGCCTTCTGAAGTTCCTACCCCCAGGAGAGATTGGAAGGGCATGGACTGGAGGTAGGGCTCTGTTGTGGCACCTAGTTTATGGAATGCACTTCCTTCCAAGGTGCACTTGGTCTTTTTACTTCTTTTGTTCTAAAAGTGATTGAAAACCATACTTTTAAAGCAAGCTTTTGAGCTCTAGCAATTAGTATTGGGTGACCTTTAATGATATTTGTATGATTTAGCTGATTATAAATTGCTTTGATGGAGATTGAATGAATGAATCTTAACTGGCTTGTTAACTCCTTCACTATTTATATATTATTTAATAACTATTTTAATATTTTTAAAAAATGTAACAGCCTATATCAAATCCATTGATTCATCCATCCCATGTATTATTTGTACATCAAAATCACACCTTTTATAAAAATATGCAAAAATAGTACATTAAGTCACCTCCCACATGGATTACTGTAATGCGCTCTACATAGGGCTGCCCTTGAAGAGCATCCAGAAGCTTCAGCTGGTGCAAAATGTGGTGGTGCAGGCAGTTATGCATACACTTAGATCAATGCACGTTATACCCCTGCTCCGCAAGCTGCATTGGTTACCAGCTTGCTTCTGGGTTCAATTCAAGGTGCTGGTAATGGCCTGTAAAGCCCTTCATGGCATGAGGCTGGGTTATCTGAGGGACTGCCTTTCCCCAATCACATCTACCTGTCCTGTCAGGTCTGGCAGAAAGGGCATTTTGTGGGTCCTGTCCACTAAGGAATGTCATCTGACAGTGCCCAGAGGAGAGCTTTTCTGCCTCAGCACCCACCCTCTGGAACATTGTCCTCTTGAGGTCAGACTAGACCCAACCTTACTGGCCTTCTGGAAGGGCCTGAAGACATGGCTTTGCCATCCTGAGGATCTGGTAGTGGTGGCATGGAGCCTGCAAAATGGCTGTACTGTTAGTGAGGTTGATTGCACTCTTCTGCAGATTATGTTTTTTTTTTCATGGTTTTAATAATTTTTATTGTTCTAATGTGTTTTAACGGTTTTTGTTATGATTGTGGTTATTTTTGTATTTTTGGTGTGTTTTTAACTCTGTAAACTGCCTAGAGTCACATATGTGAGATGGGTGCCTATGTAAATCAGATAAATAAATACAGTGGTACTTAAAAGTTTGTGAACCCTTTTGAATTTTCAATATTTCTGCATGAATATGACCTAAAATATGATCAGTTCTCCACACAAGTCCCAAAACTAGAAAAAGAAAACCCAGTTAAACAAATGAGTCAAAAACATTAAACTTGTTCATTTATTCATTGAAGGAAATGATCCAAAGCTACACATTTGTGTGTGGCAAAAGTATGTGAATCTTTGCTTTCAGTAACTGGTGTGCCCCCTTGGGCAGCAATAACTGCAACTAAACATTTCTGAGAAACTGTTGATCAGTACCGCACATCGGCTTGGAGGAATTTTAGCCCATTCCTCCTTACAGAACAGCTTCAGCTCAGGGATGTGGGTGGTCTTCCTCACACAAAGTGCCCACTTCAGGTCCTTCCATAACATTTCCATTGGATGAAGCTCAGGACTTGGGCTTGGCCATTCCAAAAAATTAATTTTCTTTTGCTTTAACCATTCTTCGTTGTACAACTTGGTTTTTTAAATGTATAATTTTATTAAGAATGTTGATTATAATAATAAAATCTAAAACAAACTATTTAAAGAAAAAAAAGAGAATAGAGAGGAGTAAATAGTGCAAGGAAAAAGAAAAAAAGAGAAAAGTAAGAATATAATAAAGAGAAAAGAAATATATAAAGAAGTGACTTCCAACTTTCATCACAAGTATAAACAAATTTAGTAACTCTTCATCTTCTCTAAAGTTACAAACATTTATCTCTTCATCCCATATTCCATCTCTTATCTATAAACAAATCCATAAAACATAATCTTTTCAGTCCTGGTGTCAGCGGAAAGTCTATAAAGGGTAGCCAGAAGTAACAATGCATCTTGTTTTAACCTTGATCAAATAAACCAACTTTACATTCCTGCCTTTTATTTGTAACAGTTTTAATCTTTAGTTCATTCAAATATTGTTGTAGGATTTGGTTTCTCTTCATTTCCTCTTTATCCCATCGCACAGAGCTTTTCAAGGCTTTAACAAGCCTCTTTTGTAAATCCAGTTGGAAAAAATTATCTAGGTCGCTGTCTTGGTTTGTCATTTGTATTTCCCTTTTAAATTTTAAAACCTTAGCCAGTTTCTTTTGTAGATCCAGTGAAACATCCTTTTCTAAATTTCTTCAATAACATCTTCTGGATATAGTCTATCCATAGAAGCAGACATCATCACTGACTTTGTTGATATTGTGGCTGCTATTTTCTGATTCTAATCTTCATAAGTCTCCTTCAGTATTTTTATTGTCATAATATTTTGCATCACTTTACAGGCCTGAATATCTTTCCTCTACCTGAAATATTTAGTCCCCTCTAGTGTCCAGTTTTTGATATCATGAAATTACTTATCAATGTTATGTCTTGTAAAACCCAAAACAGGATCTATTTCCTACAAGAAGCTGTTTGTACTTTATAATTAATTCCAAAATATTCCAATTTTATCTGGACCCTTAGTTTATAACTAAGGATCTAGATAAGTTTATAACTTTCTAAGATCAAAATCTTATTTAGCTTTTTGCCATTTATTTCAGATTCTTTAAATTCTTAAGTTTATGATTAAAATTTTCATTCAGGACTGAAGGCAAACTCATCTGGTATTTTCGAACTTGTCATACGGAAGGTCTCTAATAGCTTAGAAGTTAATGAGCAATTTCCAAAAGTGATTAGAAAATAAGGTTTGCGAACTTAGTGTCCTTTAAAAGTCTCTGCTGTGGTTGTGAGCAAGATGGCTAATCCTGTTATCCCCCTGTGCTTAGACCCATGAAAAACCACTATCCAGTGGTCTCCGCATGAGGTTATTGGGAGAGGTTCCAAGGAACTGGTCTACTCACTGGTTCATTGGTCTTTGCTGCAATTATTGGCTCCGCTTTGCAGAGCCGTCTTCAGTTTGCTGTACCTCCCCTGAAAGCAGGTTGTACGACTTGTGTCTTTTGGGTTGTTGTCTTGCTGCATGACCTACTCCCTCTTGAGCTTCAGTTCACAGACAGATACCCTTACATTTTCCTGTAGAATTTGCTGATATAGGTCAGAATTCATACTTCCCTCTATGATGGCAAACCATCCTGGTCCAGAAGCAGCAAAACAGGCCTGCCACCACCATGTTTCACAGATGGGATAAGTTTCTTATGCTGGAATGCACTGTTTGCCTTTAGCCAAACAAAACTCTTTTCATTCAAGCCAAAAAGTTCTATTTTGGTCTCACCTGTCCACAGAACATTCTTCCAGTAGCTTTCTGGCTTATCCATGTGGCCTTTCTCGAACTATAGAGGGGCAGCAATGTTCTTTTTGGAGAGTAGTGGCTTTCTCCTTGCAACCCTGCCAAATAGTTCGGTAATCTTTGGTGAGCATCAAGTATTGATTAGTATTGAAAATTCAAAAGGGTTCACAAACTTTTAAGCACCACTGTAAATAAATGGGTTATAAAAAGTCAGTTGGCTGCGCAGCTTCTATACGTACTTCAACTGATACACTGAAAATACTGACCAGGTCTGGAGGGTGTGATAGACAGTTTGATTCTGATTACAAAGTAATTTAAAGAATATGGTTCTTTGCTTGAATTTCTGTAAAATAAAACCATGTTTTGTAAAATTATATCACATGCTTTTTATAGAAGAGAGATGTAGCTTTGTTAGTTGATTCTTACAATTTTCTGACTTCCCAAGGAGAGGATATTCATGTCAGTTTATATGGAGCTGCTACAGATGTCAATGTGAGGCTGGATAAGAACTCCTTGACAATTGAGAAGACTTATATCACTTTAGCAAACAAGAGGTCCGTGGTCATACACAACCGGAGTGATATCATTGCACATTTTCAGTGGAAGGTGTTTGCAACACAAGAAAAGGAAGAAGAGAAAAAACAGAAGTAAGTTTGGTGTGATATCTGTTTTTGAGTTAATGTTCTTAGAATGGACCAGGGGTAAATTTTTGTGGGCACTAATCTATTTATTAAACTTGTTTACTGCCACCTCTTGCAACTATGCATTTAATTCTTTTACCCAGTTGCAGAATTCTATATTTCTCCCTGTTATATTCTGTCATATTCATTTCAACGCACTACTCAGGCCTGTTGGGTGAAAATGTTCTTTATTTGGAAGCAGTCTTGTCTTTTCCTGCAAATAATAATGGCTGAATTACTATTGGGCTTAAAAATATGACAAAAATATAGTTCATTTTGTAGAGATCCAGACATTTTTGTCTTGTTATCCTAAAAAGTCACCAGAGAATCATTCTTTGAAAGCAAAAGGAGAAAAATGATCCCGACAAGCTTTTTCAAAGGCATCACATTGAGCTGCTTAAAGGATTGCATTTTTTAGTTACACATTTTGGAGGCTAATGGTTGGTAAGATGAGGGGAGGATCCCAAGCAGGCTTGTTCATGCAAGGGAAAAGGGCATTTTAGGATGCAAAATTCCACAAGGTCATCAGATATTTGGTATCATACCACCCCTCAATTGTGTTTTCTGTAGGCTTAACTGTTCCTTGTAGGGCTTGGTAGCCATCCTTTGAACGTCCTACAATTTGTCACTGTTTTAAACTGGTGCCAAGAGCTGGATAGAGTACTTCAAATGGGGTCTGAGCAGGGCAGAATAGAGTGCAAATATTACTTCCTGTGATGTGGACTCTGTGCTCTTGTTAATGCACCACAAGATGGCATTTGTCCTTTTTAGCTGCTGCATCAGACTGCTGGCTCATGTTCAACTTGTGGTCAACAAGGACACCCAGATCTTTTCACATGTACTACTGCCAGGCCAGGTTTCCCCATCATATACTAATGCCTTACCATTTTGCTCCCTATTGAAGTCCATCCTGTTCATTTCGGTCCGCTGCTCAAGCTTGCCTAGATTTTTTTTAATCATCTAACTTTCATTCAAAGTATTAGCCCATGAGAGACTGTAGGGAGGCCTAGAAATAAATGGAAGGAAGAATAGTTGTAAACAATCAAAAGATAAAAGGCAGGGCTATTGGCAACTTATCTGAGAAATGGCAACTTGGCCCAGGTAGCGAGAAACCTGGGAAGAAGCATTTCAAATAATTCAAAGAGATTCTATCTTAATGAATGCACTATAAATTGGGGTTGGAAATTTCTTTTATAGTTTCCAAGATTCTATATTTACCTCCAGATTATAATTAATTATGCTTTACTGAAATCTATGTCATTCTGTCTTCCTTGAATTTACCCCCCGGAGTGGGACTTGACATAGCCGCCCCTTCCAGATCGGTGCCGTGTGCAAACCTGATAAATTCCCTCATCCAAGTCGGTGATCAAAATATTAGCAGCGCAGCACCCCAGATCCCTGTGGCACTCCATGCTGATCTGGAACCTTAATGACCCCTCTTTGGGTGCGATCATTCAGCCAACTGTCAGTTCATCTAACAAGAGTATGACATATGTTACTATTTTATGAAGGAGAATATCATGAGGCTGTCTGTCAGTAGCTTTGTTCAGGAACCTTGTGGCCATATACTGTTTCCCAGATTTCCTAAGCTAGTAACTCTCTCAAGGATATAAAGTTAGACTGACATGACTTTTTTTTTTTGGTGACAAACTCATGCTGGCTCCTGATAACTGTTGCATACTTATCTAAGTGCTCACAAACACACTGCTTTGATAATCTGTTAAAAAGCCCCGCCCAGTATAGCTGTCAAGCTTTTTTTTTTCCTTGTGCCTTTGAATCAATGTTGAGTCCTGGCAACTGCCTGCACAAGTCCCTGCAGTTTTCTTGGCAAGATTTTGGAAGTGGTTTGCCGTTGCCTCCTTCCTAGGGCTGAGAAAGAGTGACTGGGTCAAGGTCATCTAGCTGGCTTCGTGCCTAAGGCTGGACTAGAACTCATGGTTTCTGAGTTTTTAGTTTGATGCCTTAGCCACTACACCAAACTGGCTCAGCTTACAGGTCTATAATTTCCCCCAGTTTTTCTCCTTTCCCTTTTTGAAGATGTGAGGAACCTGGAGTGCCACTGGAAGAAAACAAGGACCAAACCTGACCAAACACAAGCTAGAGCTGCTATTAAGGCCTACTTTGTGGTGGTAAGAGCAGCAAAATGTCAATATTTCTCTGCTCTTATTGCATCCATAGAATGCCGTCCAGTGGCCCTGTTTAAGATCACCCGATCCCTTTTGGGAAAAGGGGCCCAGTAGCCATTTACAGGGCTGCACAGAGGAGTTTTCTAGGCATCTGGAGGATAAAATCACTCAGATCCAGTTCCAGTTGGATGCCAAGCATGAGGCATGGTCTATAGAGATGCCCAGGGTACATTCTTACCCTGTTATCTGGGAACAGTTTGATCCTGTTGAACCCAAGGAAGTGGACAGGGTCCTCCAAATGGTCAATGCCACCACCTGTCAACTAGATCCATGTCCCTCCTGGCTGGTTAAAGTTACCTGGGAGGTGACATGTGGGTGGGTTCAGGCAATGGTGAATTCATCCTTGAGGGACGGAGTGTTTCCAGCTGCCTTTAAAGATACACTGATGCACCCCCTCCTCAAGAAGCCATCACTGGATTCCACCATACTGGACAATTTTCATCTGGTCTCCCACCTCCCTTTTTAGGGAAGGTGGTTGAGAAGGTGGTGGTGTTGCAGCTCCAGAGGATCCTGGAGGAAACGGATTATCTGGACCTGTTTCAGGTTTCAGGCCTGGATACAGGATGGAAACGGCATCAGTCGCATTCATGGATGATCTCTGGCAGGAGCAGGATGGGGGTGATGCATCCATCCTTGCTTTTCTTGGCCTCTCAGTGGCTTTCGATACCATCGACCATGGTGTCAGGTTCAGCCCAATGAACTCCAAGAGACAATGCAAATACAGTTCTGTTGCATTTATTAGCTTCCACCTCAAGACAGAATCTCACCAGACTGAACCCAAGTTCCCAAGCCAGCCAGCCACAACACCGTGAATTCCTTAGGGAGGTGCCAGCCTCATCTTCTTGAACTTCCCACACTCCTGTTGAGGGCTAAGAGCACACTTATCTCTCTGAGCATGGCCTTCATAAGTCCATTCCATCACACATGGTATCCTTTTGGGTTGACTTGGGGAGTTGGGTGGCACAGTTTTGTGCTAGTTCTCTCCCTTCCTCCAAGGTCGATCCCAATTGTTGTTGACTGGGGGAAGAGGTCCAGTTTGTGGCCCCTCCTTTGTGGGGTGCCCCAGGGTTCGGTACTCTCTCCACTCCTTTTTAACATCTACATGAAACCACTGAGTGAGATCATCTGCCACCATGGGATGAGGTATCATCAATATGCAGATGATACCCAGTTATACATCTCCATCCCAGGTGAGGTGAGTGATGCTGTGACCACCCTTTCGTGGTGCTTGGAGGCTGTGGGGGTCTGGATGGGGTGCAACAGGCTTCAGCTGAACCCTGGTAAGATGGAGTGGCTATGGATTGGAGGCCCCTCTGTATCCAAGGATTTACCATCTTTGGTTTCGGACGGGGTTACACTGCCCCAGACAGACTCCATGTGTAATCTGGGGGTCCTCCTGGACTCACGACTCCTGCTCGAGGACCAGGTGGCAGTTGTGGCTGGGAGGGCCTTTACCCACCTTTGTGTGGTACGCCAGTTACGCTCTTTCCTGGATCAAGAGGCTCTCCAGTCAGTCACTCATGCCCTGGTCATCTCTTGGCTAGGCTATTGCAATGCGCTCTACATGGGGCTACCTTTGAAGAATATCTGAAAGCTACAGCTGGTTCAAAATGTGGCTGTGTGGATAATTTTGAGTGCCCCAAGAACGGCACATATAGCACCTTTACTGCACAAGCTGCATTGGGTCCTCGTCTGCTTCCAGGTCCAATTCAAAGTGTTGGTTATTACCTTTAAAGGCCTACATGGCATGGGTCCAGGTTACCTGAGGGACTGTCTCACCCCCAAGACATCAATCCATCCCACCCTGTCAGGCAGAAAGGGCATGTTGCAGACCCCATCAGCAAGAGAATGTCGGCTGGTGGGGCCCAGGAGGAGAGCTTTCTCTGCCGTTGCCCCCGCCCTTTGGAATATTCTCCCCCCAGAGGTGCGGTGGGCCCCTACCCTCCCAGCCTTGCAGAAAGGATTAAAGACCTGGCTCTGCCAGCTTGCATGGGGTGACAACAATCTTACCCAATCCTGGGGGTGGCTGGCGCCTTGATGACACTCCGTGAGTGACTGCCAATTATTCTTGGATCTATTTATTTTCTATTTATTAATAGTATATAGTAATTTTGTAACTTTAATTGATTTTAACTGTTTTGTAAACCTCCCAGAATTGTTTCAACAAGATGGGCAGTGACAAATTTGATATATAAATAAATAAAAATATTTCCTATTCCAATCCTATGGATCTCACTAGTTTTCCTAGAGCGCTCAAAGATTACCAAGAGTGATTTTGCAATCATTTCTCTTAGTTCCTTTAATATCCTGGGATATAATCCTTCTGGCCATGGAGACTTGAATTTGTTTAAATTAGCTAAATTCTAGAATCATAGACTCATAAAATCATAGAGATGGAAGGGACTTTGGAGGCCTTCTAGACCAACATCTAGACCAACACCTTGCCCAGGGCAGGAATCCTCATAACATCACAGAAAAATTACTGTCCTCCTGAGAAAAACCTCCTGTGAAAAAGTACCCATGACTCCAGGATTAGACTGTTCCACTGCTTAATGGCTCTCACAGTCAGGAAATTCTTTATTCTGAGTTCGGATTTTCCTCTGTAGAGCTTCTACTACCTAACAGTTCTTGTCCTAACTTTAGGGGCTCTGGAGAATAAATCCACACTCCTGTAATAATCTTTCAAGTATTCAGTCTTGAATGAAAAGACAGATAGGTGTTTAAAAGTTCTACCTTCTCACCATTATTGATTACCAATTTACCACTTTCTTCTTGCGTCCTTTGATTTTAATTTTATTTCTAACATAGAAAGAACGCTTTTGCTGTTTTTGGTATCCCTCACAAGCCTTAGCTCACTCTGAGTTTTAGCTTTTCTGACAGAATTTCTACTGTTTCTGGAAACTACCCTGTTTTCTTCCTTAATTATGTTTCCTTCTTTCTTTTTTTATAATATTTTATTGAGATTTTAAAGATACATATTTAAAAGTTAGAAATGAAAAGGAAAATTTGAAATGCAAAATATAAAGAAAAGGAAAAGAAAAAGTGAGGTAAAGTAAAAGAAAAAAAGATATGAAAAATAGATAACTTCCAAGTCTTTCTAAGACTTTCTGGTCTTAGAAATAATAAGGCTATCATAAGTGCTAGTTTTTAATACATTAAATAGGAATAATGTTTCCTTCTTTCCATTTCCTGTACATGTCCCTTTTTCTCTTCAGCATTTGAGAGAGCTCTTAAATATATCCATATTGGCCTCTTTATAGATTTTTCCCATTTTTCTTTGTGTGGGGATTTGTATGCAATTCTCCCTTCACTCTCATTTCATGAGAGTTCTTTTAGTCTAATGGTTAACGTGCTGGACTGGAGCAGGGACACCCGAGTTCTGGTCCTCTCTTAGACCTGGAAGCCAGCTGAGTGACTTTGGGTCAGTTCTCCATTCCAGCCCTAGGAAGAAAACTGCATGCACTTGTCCATATACTTGCCAGGAGTCAAGACTGCCTCCAAGGCACAAAAAGCAGCAATAAAACAAAACTCCATCCAGAACTCATTTCATAGAATTTCCCATTTTTCCTGGACACTTTTCTCCTTTAGGATTTCAGGTCATTGGATACAATGCACCTTTTCTTAGAGTTCATCAAAATCTGCTCTTCTGAAGTTCCGGATGCAGGTCTGACTCTTTTCAATTATTCCTCCTCTGAATATTATGAATTCAAAGATAAACAATCAGTTTTCCCCATGATGTCAGTCTCCTTTGCTTCTTAACCAAGCATTCTTTGGGTATAGGTATCTGCCACAAGATACAACATTTGATCTCTTTCTCCTTGGGGTCTAGGATGTGTCAAACCCTGCGGGCTGAACAAAATGGAATGCTCGATCAACTTCTGATGGAATGTCATATGAATCCAGTGCTTCGTGAGCATCTTTCCATTGTCACCCGTACCTTTGAGAACCGTCGGGCAACTGTCCATGAAGATGTGATGCTCTTCAGCAATAAAGTCTTCTCCATTGAGCCTCTGGTAAGAAATACCACATGAATGGGGAGGTGGAATATTTTTCTAAAGTGCCTCAAATGCTTTTTCTGTAAAAGATTTTGAATAAGCTGATTCAAAGTGTTAAATATCATTTCCTCCCCTAAATAGCTACCTGTTACACCTCAGTATATCAGGCCATTCAGAGCAGGACTTTCATTAGTGACCTTGAGGGCTCAAGTGTGAAACGAAGGAGAGGCATTCCTTCAGATACAGTGGCTAAGACCTTTTTCATCTAATATAAGCAAGTTACTTGAAGCTCTCCATCAGGGCTTAAGCAGGAGAATGGACTGGGTGGACTGAGACTTGTTCTGAACAAAGCAGAAACGGTGGTGGTTTGTCCTACTGACCTTGTTTTAGAAGGGGTTAAGCTCCCTTAAAGTAACAGACTTAGAGTTACAGAGTGCTTTTGGATCCATTTTTGTAATTGGAAATATAAGTGATTTGTGGCACATTGTCTTTTTACCAGCTTAGACTGATATTAGCTGTGACCCTAAATGGATGGAGAGAGCATTGTGATGGCCCTCTTCCTTTTTGATTAATGAAATGCTGCTTTTGATGGGCTAGCTAGATTGCTGATGATAGCTGGCCAATATGATTACATTTTGCCAATATTCTGTTGCATCTTTTATTCTGCTTCTTAATGTTCTTAATATTGTGTACAATTCTGGGCACCATATTTCCAGAAGGATATTGACAGGTTAGAACAGGTTCAGAGGAGGGCAACAAAGATGATACAGGGACTTCAGGACATGTCCTATGAGGACAGGCTGAAGGAACTGGGGCTGTTCAGTCTGGAGAAAAGAAGACTGAGGGGAGACATGATAGCAGTGTTCAGGTACATAAAGGGGTGCCATAGGGAAGATGGTCAGGAACTCTTTTCCATGGCCACAGAAACTAGGACCAGAAATAATGGGTACAAACTGCAGCTACCTAGATTTCACTTAAATATAAGGAAAAACTTCCTGACGGTTAGATCTGTACAACAGTGGAACAGTCTACCTACGGAGGTTGTGAGTTCTCCATCTCTGGAGGTTTTTAAGAAGAGGCTGGACAGTCACCTCTCGGGGATGGTTTAATTGGTTTCCTGCATATTGCAAGGGGTTGGACTAGATGATCCATGTGGTCCCTTCCAACTCCAAAATTCTATGATTCTATGATTCTATGATTTGCCACCTTTTAAGTCTGAAACATTTCTATACATTTGTAGATAAGTATGGCTTACCCAAATTCTTAAAGAGATGGGGATACCAGACCACCTTACCTGTCTCCTGAGAAATCTGTATGCGGGCCAAGAAGCAACAGGTAGAACCGGTCATGGAACAACCGATTGGTTCAAAATAGGGAAAGGAGTACGACAAGGCTGTATACTGTCACCCTGCTTACTTAACCTATATGCAGAGTACATCATGAGAAATGCCAGGCTGGAAGAATCACAAGCCGGAATTAAGATTGCAGGGAGAAACATCAATAACCTCAGATATGCAGACGATACCACCCTAATGGCAGAAAGTGAAGAAGAACTAAAGAGCCTCTTGATGAGGGTGAAAGAGGAGAGTGCGAAAGCTGGCTTGAAACTCAACATTAAAAAAACTAAGATCATGGCATCTGGACCCATCAATTCCTGGCAAATAGAAGGGGTAGAAATGGAAGCAGTAACAGACTTCATTTATTTGGGCTCCAAGATCACCGCAGACGGAGACTGCAGCCATGAAATTAAAAGACACTTGCTCCTTGGGAGGAAAGCTATGGCAAACCTAGGTAGCATATTAAAAAGCAGAGACGTCACCTTGCCGACAAAGATCCGCATAGTCAAAGCTATGGTTTTTCCAGTAGTAATGTATGGCTGCGAGAGCTGGACCATAAAGAAGGCTGAGCGCCAAAGAATTGATGCCTTTGAACTGTGGTGCTGGAGAAGACTCTTAAGAGTCCCCTGGACCGCTAGGAGGTCAAACCAGTCAATCTTAAAGGAAATCAACCCTGATTGCTCATTGGAAGGATTGATCATGAAGCTCAAGCTCAGATACTTTGGTCACCTAATGCGAAGAGAGGACTCTTTGGAAAAGACCCTGATGCTGGGAATGATTGAAGGCAAAAGGAGAAGAGGACGGCAGAGGATGAGATGGTTAGAGAGCATCACTGAAGCAATGAGCATGAAACTGAGCAAACTCAGGGAGGCAGTGAAAGATAGGAAGGCCTGGCGCAATATGGTTCATGGGGTCACGAAGAGTCGGACACGACTTAACGACTGAACAACAACAACAAAATTGCTTACCGATTAAGTGTTATTAAAAGTTTTTCCTAGCATAGAAATCCAAGCTCATTGTGCTGGTCTAATTGTCTTGCTTGCAAGTTGTAGAGCAACAGATTCTAACAGTAAAATATTAAAAAATAAATAAAGAAAAAAACACCAATAAATACAATATTTCCCAAAGCCCTAGGAGATATTTGATTATGCAGTTCTGATTTTCCAATAGCATCTCAAATTTAGCTTTATTTAGTTTTGCAACAAAGGCAAGTTACATCAGAAAAAATAATTCCGCATGGAGGTTATGACATGCTTGGCTCCAGTGTTCAGGCCTAAAGAGGTGTGTCATACGATTAAGATTTTGATTTTTGATGTTAACAGCATACTGTATTTTACACCAAGTTCAATAGTGAACATGTGTTCACAAATGGCAGCATCCAGCAATGTGGCACTGGCAGCTTCGTATCAGTCCTATCACATATTTCAGTCTTGGTGGTAAGAAATTTTTTCACCCTCAGCGCCAGGCTTTATTCCGATTTCCATACAGTTTAAAGCATTCCCAAGATAAAGGTTATATTCTGCTGAGTTTTCCCATTCCATAAGTGGGCAGAACAGTTCCTCTCCTAACGGTGGGATATCAGGATCAAGGTAGGCAGTGATGTTGACTGTCCATGTCTTCCATGTCAGCTTGATATATACTTTACTGACAGGCTTCAGCCATTCATTTCAGTTTGTGAGAATATTACATTGGACCGGTGGGTAATAATTATTGTTAACAAGAGATGTGTGTTGGGGTTTGAAAGCTGTCCATTTCCAGTTTATTTTCTTTGAATGCATTCCTTTCCTCTCAAGGCTGAGATTCATCAGTTTTGGTCAAAAGGGGCAATAGATTATCTTATTCTTCTGGAAAGGAATATTGGGTCCACTCCCACCATTGCACAATTCTGACATGGGATGAAGAACTCTATTTCATTCTCAACCTTTCAGGCCTCAGTGGCTTCATTCACACCCACTGGTTCTAGATGGTGATGGTGGCTGAAGGGGACTAGGATCAGTGGACCTTTGTAATATTTCCAAATAGAGATCACAATGTAGTACTGTCAATTCCTCTGTTTTGCTATAGGGAATTCTCTTCTTTAATTTGATTTTGCCAGAGAAAGTATTAATGGTGCTGTTTCTGTTTTAACACAGCATGCAATTTTAAATCATTTTATTCCACAGCCTGGACACTTTAGATTGAGGGATTGTTTCACAGACAGATGTGCCTTTCTGATAGCTGTCATTCTTGTCAGAATTAGCAATCAAGAATGCCTTGATGCACTGATTCAGTTAAGCCCAGGGATGTGCATGAATGGAAGTTGAACACTCTCGTGTTTTTATTCAACAGGAAAGCCAACTATTGTTCTATCTGTAACACCAAAATCTGTGTATTTTTGATCCCAAATGGGCAAGGTATTCATTTTCACTCTTCTCACTGCTAGCCAGAGACATAGAAACAGCCAATTACTTTGATGTATCAAGCAAATCAATTGGCAACTTTTTGAGTGGATCTACTTTATGCAACAGGAACAAAGTCATATTGCCTCCAGACTTAATATTTCTGAGCACTTCATTTTAGGAAGAACATTGACAAACATACAAGGAATGTTTGGAAGTACTGGGTATGCTTAGCTTAGAGAAGAGAAGACTATGGGGAGACAGGATAGTTGTCATGTGGAAGATGCAGCGTAATTATACAGGTGTTGTTCCAGAAGACAAGAAATGATGGGTTTAAATCACAGGGAAGCAGATTTTGGTTGGACATCAGAAAATACTTCCTAGCCGTCAGACTGATCAACAAGGGAACATACTGCCTTTGGAGATGGTAGACTCTCCTTTGCTGGAAGTGTTTAAAGAGAGGCTGGATGACCATCTGTCAAGGATGCTATAGCAGTAGATCCCTGCACTGGGCAGAGGTTTGGACTAGATTGTCTCCAGTGTCCCTTCCAAACCTCACATTCTATGATTCTGTGATTTTTTTCCTGAAGACACAAAGTCATTTGGGTGAAGCTTCATCCTATTAATGTTATATCTGCTTTCACTACAACTTTGGAATCATTGTTACATTTTTTTTTAACATTTGGTGAGCCTTGACTTTTTATGTGCCCAAGTCACCTCCTTTAAAAAGATAATGGGATACTTGTTTGTTTCAGATCCCCCAAGAAAGCTGCATGGATAGCAGTGCAACACAGACCTATTGTGAATGTGCAATGTGGGCATACTGTTGGTGCAAGATTTAGGGTGGCATGATTTCCTGCTGGCTCTGGGATGGAAGGGAACATGGCAAAGCAGTGCTGTGGGTGCTGGCATGCTAATGGACTAGTCTGACATTGCCAGAACTACTCCTTGCACTTGTGTCAACAGTTACACAGACTTGTTTTAAGACTGGGAAATGAGAAAAGTATTAAAAGAAATTCAAACTGCTCCACCTTAATGCTTCACAAGTGGATTTACAAATAACAGACAAGCGACGCAGCATTTGGGACGAGGCTTGCTTCAGC
This sequence comes from Liasis olivaceus, assembly GCA_030867105.1. Taxonomy (NCBI): domain Eukaryota; kingdom Metazoa; phylum Chordata; class Lepidosauria; order Squamata; family Pythonidae; genus Liasis; species Liasis olivaceus. The sequence goes on along the minus strand of CM061359.1, from coordinate 25,903,764 downwards.
CCAGAGCAGCTGGCAGTCCAGCCAGTGCTTCTGCGCTCTCGCGGGGCTTTGCCAGAGAGGTTTGGACGAGCCCAGGATCGGTTTCTCCCTAGTGGGAATTCTTTACAGTGGGCTGACCGACAGAATTTCCTACTGACCACTCCAAAATGTCCTTTTTTCTGAGTCAGCTGAAAGAAGGGGATGCGGAATGGGCTGTGCCCCTCACTGAAGCAATGATCGCTTACTAGGATTTATGCTGCATTTGACAAAATGGGTAGGAGAGCAGCAGCAAACTGGGATTCACTGTTTGAAACAAGATAGCCATACAGTTCTTGAATCCATACCACATTTTTAATTATTTGCCAAAGATGTGAGGTGGAATGATTTGGCTCTGATTGACCTTGCTGACCAGCTGAGAGATGAGTTGGGGAGACAAGGCACCCAAGATAATTTGGAAGGAGTGTCCCAGCGTTGCTGCACCCCTGGCCCCACTCCCTATATCCTTCTTGGAATCTAGCACCAGAGAACACATGCTTATAGGAGCACTCAAGAGATTCCTGTCCCCAAGAAAGGAACTGAGAAGGAAAGATAACCATTTATTTATTTTACTGTGAAGCCCTCAGACATCAGTCAGATTCAGCAGTGATAAGTTAATGCTTCTGAATCAGCTGTGAAATTCTGTACTTGTGGATCTACAGGCCACATAGCAAGCAAGTGCCAGACTCGCTCCAAGGCCACAAACTTTGGGAAGCTTCTCAGGTTCCGCTCTCAAGGGCTTGGCAGGGGACCCTTAGACAGTTAAAGAGAGGTAAGATGGCTGACAACAAGCAAGTACATTTTATTATTCCTGTTACTCTTTGTTTAAACTCAGGCCTGGAGATACTCCCTTATAGACTTGGGAGCCAAAGCTAATTTCATTGATGAGGCTGTAATGCAAAGGTTTAATTTACCCATTTAGACACTAGAAATGTTGGTGAAAAAAATTGATGGGCAAACACCACGAGCTGGTCCTGTGTCACAATGCACTATACCTTTGCAAATGAGAATAAAGGATCACACAGAATTCTTACTACTCTGTGTTATTGCTTTGTGACATATTGCCATAATGTGTAATCCAGGTGTACATTGGGAACATGGAACAATTTCTTTTCCATCCCCAAATGTCAACAGCACCAAATGGAAGCTTTCCTTCATCCATACCTGCTCACTTTGCTGACTTTATTACATTACCAGAAAAATACTTGGATTTTGCAGAAATATTTTGGGAGGAGGAGGCCTCCCCACTGGGTTTGCAACTGTATCATCAACTTGAAGATGGGAACCCAAATTCTTAACAGACATCACTCAGATACTCGGACTCTATCTGCCAATTCGTAGTGGAAACCAATACCATAGATGTTGCAGTCGGAGATGTTCTTTAGGCAAAGAAAGAAGGGGGGGGGGGGGGATTTCCCACCATGTGTGTTTTATTCTGTATTGTTTCTACCAGTTAAACAGAATTATGACATTTTCAATAAAGAATTGCTTGCAGTAAAGACAGCATTCCAGTAATAGAGGCGCCTCCTAGAATGTGAAGTCCACCCACTATAGGCCTACAAAGATTGCAAGAATTTGGAAGTTCTGCAGAAAACACAGTCTCTCACATCTTGGCAAATTAGTTGGGCCCAATTTTTCTCGCATTTCAGTTTTTGTATCATCTATATTCGTGGCCCACAGAACAAGCTTCTAGATGCCCCATGCCACACTCCTGAATATGGCCTTCCCTCCTCATCTCCCCCTATCACAATATTGCAGCCAAACAACTTTTCCTTTCCCCAGGGGTTAGACTGTCCTGAAAGATTGGGGGCAGGGAGACAGACTGTAGATCTATCTACTAAATCCCTTAGAGTGCAACAGCAACTAGATGCGTATGCCAGAGCTCAGGGGGATGGAGGTCCCAGACCTCCACAAGCACCCCCGACTGATTCTTTGCCTTTCGCTTCAGATGATGAGCATGTTTTTCACAATGGCCATGTATGCATTCCCCTTCCTTTAAGGAGAGAAATATTGCAGCTTTGTCATGACAGGAGAATTGCTGGACATGGAGGCATATTTAAAACCTGCATTGGGCCCTCGGGGAGTTCTGGTGGCCGAGGGTGAGAGCAGATGTCAAGGACTATGTTTCATCTTGCCATGTTTGTTGCCAGGCCAAGTCTGTTCCTGGAAGGCCAGCTGGCTTACTCCAGCCTCTCTGTTCCCCTTTGTGATCTTGTGAATGGACCTCAATGGATTTTGTTATAGGTAGTCCTTGGGTTACAACCATTTGCTTAGTGACTATTCAAAGTTACGATGGTGCCAAATGAATGGTACTTATGATGAGTCCTTGTAGTTCTGGCTGTTGCAGCATCCTGTGGTCATGTGATTGCAATTTCCGAGGCTCCCTGCCAGCTTCCCACAAGTAAAGTCAATGGGGAAGCTGGCAGGAAGTCAGAAGTCTCTGTCAAGTGAGGACCTCACTTAATGACCCATGTGGTCCTTGCTTAACGACGGCACTGCCGGAATTGCCATCACTAAGCAACATGGTCATGTGACAATGTGCTGTATGACCACATCATAATTCAGCCTGTTTTCCAGTGGATCACTACTTGTGCTTCAGGACTCCCTCCCCCACCTTAGTTAAACTGTTTATCTAAAACAGTTATTCCTTCCATTCTGTTGAATGGGAAGAAAAGTCTGAAGTAGAATGTATTCTGTGCTTTAGATGCTGGGGGAAACATCGGAATATCTGATTCACTGGAAGGGTTTCCCTGAATCAGGGAGATCATGGGAAAGCAGAGCAGATGTCCATGCTCCATGTCTTGTATGCCAGTTTCATCAAAAACCCAGAAAAGCCCTGTGATCTGCCATTACTATAAAGTGACAGGGAGTCCCAGGATGATCATCTACATCTGTGCTGCTCAGTTTGCCAGGCAGATTGTGATTCAGCATGTTTTTTAACTAAGCCATATGGTTTATTTGTTTGGGAACAATACAGGTATGTACTGAGAACATGGTACTTTTGGTTTTTTAACACAGTTTCATGGGTTGTGTGAACCCAGTCATAGGTAGAATGCTTTTTGAGTACAGGTAGCTGAACCTAAAGAGCAGGAGAAGTCTTTGTTCGAGCAAGAGTGTTCTCACATCCTTTTCAGGCACCATCTAAGTCTAAGAAGAAGCAGGAAGGATTGGGGTAGGTAAGTTGGAACTCTTTGCTGCCCCTTTTACCATCCAGAATAACTTGGTAATATTTGCATACCTGACTGTCTCTTCTAGATTTTCAGAAAGCAGGATTGAAGGGTAGACCTTAAAGACTTCCTTGAGCTTTCATATTCATTACCTTTGTTTCTATATTTCTTTAGGAGGGAGATGTCTGGCCCAATTCCACAACTGAAATCAGTGTGATGTTCAGGCCACAAGAAGCCGGGATGTATCTTCAGACAGTCTACTGTGATATTTCAGGTATAATCTTAAATTTCATGTTCCTATTTTAGGAGACGGATGATTTCAGACTCTCAGCCTTGGTCTCACATTCTGGTGAATCACAATAGCATAGGAATCTTTCAGCCATAATTACAGCAGAGGCCTATTGGGATAGGATGATGTGTGTGTCATCTGCTCTTCTTGTCCAGAGAAAAGCAAGCAGCTCCGAGCATATTTAGTTGCCCTTTATTGAGAATCAAGCTGTCCCAGGCACCGGACTGATGTTTGTGTGTAAGATCTCCTTACTTATTTGGCAGACATTAAAGCTGTGGTAACAGCCTGCAGAGGCTGTGGAGCCCCTCTTTATGGATCAATTTCATCTGAGATGCACAAAATCTTTTCAAGACAGAAGCCTTGCCAGTGTGTCTGTAAGGGTTACCAAAGATTCATTAAGAGTCTGTTCTATTACGTCAATCATTAGTGCCATTGGTTCTCCTACATATCATATCAGGTGGAAGAGTTCAAGGAATTTCTAGAGCTTCTGAATAGTGTCCACCCAAATATTCAATTTATAATGGGAGAAGGATGTCCAACTTGCCTTTCTGGACATTTTAATCATTAAAAGAAAAAAATCAACAACTGGGACATTCAGTATACTGGAAATCAACACATACAGATCACTATTTAAATAACGTAATGGTATTTGGGAATGACCTTAGGAGACAGGAAGAAGAGCTGCAGACTAGACAACTGTCATGCAGAAGCGTCTCAGAAGGGAAAGTAAAAGTAAAGGAGGGGGAGAAGTGCTTTCAGACTTGCAAAATTCTGTTACTGTAACCTTACAGTAAAGGCAGTGTTAGTACTCATGGTTTCTGCTCCTTGTCTGGACTATCTCGAAGGGCTGACCAATAAAACGTGTACCTCTAAAGATGCTAGCCACAGTTGCTGGCGAAATGTCAGGATACCAAATAATTAGACCAGTTAGTAGCCTGGAAGCTCATCACCACTGGATAAACAATATCAACATTAGGGTTTTTTGAATTTATTAAAAGTTACCCTTTGTTAGATAAATGTAATCCATTTACTTTTAATGAGGTCGGTATTGTCTTTTCCAATTCAGTTTCAATTCAGTGCTGCTGCTATATCTAATTTCCCTTCTTCTTCATCTTTGATATCCTTTCCAGTGCCAAGAAGTTCCTTATCCAAAGAATTCTGAGCCTCTGAAGTTGTCATGATGATTGTTGTTTTTGTGTCCAGAAATTCTTCTTCTATATCTAGTTTGTTTCTTCATACATTTGTAAGAAATGTGAAGTATTTCCTTTTCCTTAACATCCTTGACAGACATATTGAAATATTTGAATTTGCAAAGGTATCTCAATCTGCTGTTTTAAAATGGCATCTCTTGTTCTCTTGTGTAAAAATCTAATGAGAATGCCCTGAGGCATTTATGCAATTTTTGAATGTATTCTAAAAATGTCTGGGAAGTTTTAATCTGTTTTTAAATAATCTGGCATCAAGGTTTTGAAATGACCTTCAAGAGCCACCTTTCCAAAGTCATCAGACATACCTTTGACTCTTAAGTTTAATAGTCTTTGCTGAAGTTCTGAAGTATCTTATTATTTTTCCATTTCCCGAGTTTTCAAATCTTGAGCTTCTAATCCTTGCTTAAAACTCTCTTCATATATTCATAATTTCAGTTTCTTAATTCTGCCTTTATTTCTTCCATTTTGTGTAAAGCTGACACTTGTGATCGTTGGGAATTTTCATTTAACCTGTTATTTGTGATTTCTTGGCTAGGCATGATTCCTCTTCCTCTCCTCTTTTCTTCTTCCTCTCCTTGGACATTATTTTTTGTCTTTCCCTTCTTTCTTTATCCATAGTGAATATATTTTCCATACGTAATCTCCTCTTATGCTACTATAAGCAAACCATTTATTCTAATGTTCTACTTGTTTTATTTTGTAATTTATAATGAATCAGTTGGACGGATGGCCGCCACTTCTAACAATTCAGAGTTTACAATTAAATTATATCTTTTGGTGCCATCTAAGTGGGCTATGTCATAGTCTGTTAATTTTTAAAGGAGAGTTCCTTGTAAATCCATGATGATGGGTAGGAAAAAGAAAAAAAAACCCTCAAGAGAAATATAAAACATTCTTATTTTGTAAATCCCAAGAGTTCAATTAAATTGTATCCACCCAACAGTCACTTATGCCTAGTGGTATACTGGAGCAGGCTGGCGCCGACTTGTGAGAACCAAGAGCTAAATTTTCTGGAATTTTGCAAGCTGGTTGAGAGTGGAAGTGAGAACAGAGCTGAGCCCCAATGCCTAGTGCACTGATCAGTTCTTGGGCAGCTGGCGGTGCAGCGTGTAAGGTTTACCCCGTTCGTCTAGAGCAGTGCTGTCCAAACTTGGCCACTTTAAGATGAGTGGACTTCAACTCCCAGAATTCCCCATGCTGGCTAGGGAATTATGGGAGTTGAAGTCCACTCATCTTAAAGTGGCCAAGTTTGGACAACACTGGTCTAGAGAAACTCTCGTGACATGTGTGTTCAACAAAGAAGTTTACTCAAGCGTAATGTACGTAATTACAGACAAAGCCAGGACTGGCTTGGCACATCTTGCAATACAATTTATAGTCCCCCCGTTCCCGCGCTTTGCCCCATTGGTATGTTACAAATCCCTCGGAGTAATGCCCCCCTTCAGTGAAATGGCAGATTCAGTTCAGTTCTTTTGTCTCTTGATTGCTTTGCCAAGCGGTCCCAGGTGGCCCATTAATCAGCTCGCGGCTTTTCCACTTTCCCTTTTTCCTTCGCTCGCGCTTGGGTGGTAGAACTGACTCAGTGCGGCTGGGCAAGTTCCTAGCCGTGCCGCGCTGGCTGAATCTGACACAGCGGTGGCAATGGAGCTGGTACAGCTGGTTTTTAAACATTTAGCAGCACAACACTGCTTACACCAACGTTACCGTTGTCTGTGATTCACAGCCAATAAAAGATGCAGTTAGTTGGCAAACAGTATGGTTAAAGCCTACAGATCACTCCTTTAAGCAAATAGTGTAATAATTCCATGTCTAAATCTAAGTTCACATCAAACTTTTGTATCCGCTCAAAAGAGTCTGTTTTCCAGTTCTCTATTTACATCTGGCTTCGGAGCTCTTCCTAACTAAAAATGTTGTCTTTATAAATAAATTAATGATTTTCTAAACTAATAAAAGTTAATCTAACCACAAGTCTATTTCTGCTGCATTTAGATCCTCTGTTTTTTTCTGTTCTTGTTATGATGCAGGAGCAATTGAAAGGATGATTAAAACAGTTATAAAGTCCAATACATGAAAGTGATAATCCCATGGTTAGCTCTTGTGGAAGTCCTCCAGACCGTTCAGCCAAAACTGGGGGAGGGGAGATGTAAAAACAAATCTTTATCTGTGCAGGCAGCTGCTTTGCCCCCAGGGGTTAGGAAATCTTACTAACAGAAAACTAAGGCATATTGCTGCTATAAGGTAAGACAATGAATACTTGCCAAAGTTGTTGAAAACAGGGACACGTTATACTAGCCTGTCAGAGGAAGTCACACTCACCCAGAATACAAGATGTATATAGCAGTACATCTTATGAAACTGTTTCAGAGACAGGGGAACCAAACCTATATATCGCAAATACTACCAATGCTAGTCATAATGCTGTGTATGTTAATGTGGAGATTGATGGGCACCCAGCAGATGTGTTAGTGGACATAGTGGTTGTCATATCACTAATTTCAGAGACTATCTAGAGGATTGTTTCAGCAGTTACTCACTTCAGCCACCTTCCTTACATCTCACTTCATACACTGGACAGAAGATTCCTATGCTGGGTAAACTGCAGGCAAGAATCACTTTATTTTAGGAAGAAACTGGTTTCATCTAATCATATTAAATTGGTCTAAGATATTTAAAGTTCCTGCTAATGCTTTTTGCAAAATTTTGAATATATTTTTGATAAATACCCTTTTTTAAAAAGAATGTTATGGCACCATAAAAGGGCTCAAAGCTACTAGTAAGGTACATCTAGATGGCAGATTTCACAAAGCACATCCTAGGGACTTTAGAAAAAGTGACTTATTTTGTGCCTATTAACAGTGGAAATCAGACTCAAATACCTATCATCATTCACAGAAGTCTGTATCAGTATCAAAGACTTCCGTTTGGAGTTTCATCAGCTCCTGCAATATTTTAATGGAGCAAATATTGCAAGTGGATCAAATATTATAATTCCTAGATATTTTGATGTCTGATTCCTTCATGGAAGAATATTTAGCACTACTAGACAACGTGCTAAATAGTCTTGAAACCAATGAGAATGCAAGTGAATTAGAAATTAGATAAGTGTAAATTTTTTCAAGAGTCAGCAGAGTCCCCATAGTATTGTTTGACAGCATAGCCTCCATCTCACCGAAAATAAGGTTGATACATTTGTGAATGAACATGCATTCACAGTTGCATCTGAACAATATTCAGTTTTACTGTAGATGATTCCTGACCTATCCCCACTGCTACCTAACTTGTTGCAGAAATACATCAAATGGGACTGTCAGCAGAACAAGAAATTATTCTTCAGATAGCAAAGGAAAGTGTGTATGTGGCTTGTATATTGGTCCCTGATCAAAGCCTCTTTTAGCTACCTTAGAGCTAAGATCTGCCTTACTAACTCTTTGGATGCAATTCTGTTTCTTATTTGGAAGAAGTGCTCATTCACTATAAACATATTTTGATGGCAGTCAGTCCCTTTGGCAAGTGTGTGGCACCATACTTCCTAAATGATCAAATGTTATTGGAAAGGAGTGATAGCTTTCCATGAAGAAAATTGGGGATTTGGAATGGTTATAGTGTCATTCTGACAAAAGCTTCATGAGGGCCATCCAGGTATTCAAAGGATAAAGGCATGTTCCATTCATTCTTTACGGTCTAAAAGAAGACATAGAAGAGTTTGTACATCAGTGTTCTGCTTACTGTTTCATACAGAATTGAAAAGAGGGGAGGAAGCAGCCTCTCCCCTCTCAGGGATGCTGGAACTCTCCCTGGTTTACAGAAGAGTCAAGGGAGATGAAGTGGGTGAAGAGACACCTAGAGTGCTGCTGGAGAGCAAAAAGCACAAGTTAGAGCCTCTGTTAAGGCCTATCTTGTGGCAGTAAGGGTGGCGAAATCTCAACATTTATCCGCTTTTATTGCATCTGCGGATAGCCTCCCAGCAGCCTTGTTTCTGGTGACCTGAGCTCTGCTGGGAGAGGGTAGCTCAGAGGTTTACTTACAGGGTCATGTTAAGGATTTTGCAAGGCATCTGACAAAGTTGATTGGATTTGCACTATGTTTGACTCTGGCCTTATAGCAGGTTCTGTGGAGGTGACTGGGGCAAGGTCTGGCTTGGTTATCTGGGCGGAGTTTGATTCTGTTGGGCCTGAAGAAGTAGACAGGGTTCTGACAGCTGTTAGCTCAGCCAACTCTGTATTAGATCCATGTCCCTCCTGGTTGGCTAAGGCTTCCCAGGAGGTGACATGTGGTTGCATCTAGGCAGTGATTAATTCCTCTTTGAGAGAGGGGGTGGTTCTATTGTCTCTTAAGGAGGTGGTGGCCTGCCTCTCATCAAGAGGCCATCATTGGACCCAATGGACAATTTTCATCCAGTTTCCAACCTTCCCTTTTTGGGGAAGGTTGTGGAGAAGGTGGTTGTGCAACAGCTTCAAGGGACTCTGGAAGAAGTGGACTATTTGGACCCCTTCCAGTCAGGATTCAGGCCTGGGTATGAGACTAAGATTGCATTGATTGCCCTCTTGGATGAACTTTGATGTGAGTGGTGTAAGGTTTACCCCGTTCATCTAGAGAAACTCTCGTGACACATGTGTGCAACAAAGAAGTTTACTCGAGCATAACGTGCAGTAGTTACAAACAAAGCCAGGACTGGCTTGGCACATCTTCCCACATAATTTATAGTTGTCCCAGTTCCCCGACTAGCCCCGTTGCTAGGTTACATATTACAGATTACAGATTACAGATTGCCCACTGTAATTCCCCCTTTTACCCGAATGGCAGGTTCAGCCCAGTTCTCTTGTTTCTTTGATTGTTGTTAGCCGATGGCGTGGTCGTTGCCTTCGTTGGGGCTTTCTGTCGCGCGCAAAGCCGGGAGCTTCCAATCGCGCGCTGATTGCTCTTCCTCAATTCCGCAGCTCTCTCCTTTGTCTATAGTGCCTGTGGCCATCTGGCGTTAACACAACACATCCGCTTCCAGTTTAGTAAAGCGGTGCCAGGTGGCCCATTCATTAGTTTGCGGTTTCACATTTCCTCTTTCTTCGCTAGCACTCTAGCGGTGAAACTGACTAAAGCGCGGCTGGGCAAGTTCCTAGCTGTGCTGCCCCGGCTGAACCTGACATATGATTTTTTTTATTGGAAAGGGACCGATAAACTTTGGTCCAAGCTTTTTTGATGCTTGTGCTGTTTTGAGATATTTAGTTGACAGTTACACTAGGTCTCCCACTTTCCACAGCTTTTCAGGAGCGCATTTGCAATCAGTGTATTTCTTGTAGTCATCCTGGGCATCCTGGAGCACCGCCTTAATGATAGGCCATAGGGCAGTCAGTTGCTCAACCCACTCATCAAGTGATGACACCTGGGTGACTTCTTGGGAAGTTCAGGGACAGCCACAAAATCTTGTCCCATGGCAACTTTGAAGGGGGTGCATCCGGTGCTCTGACACACTGCGTTATTGTAGGCAAACTCAGCAAAGGGGAGCAGCTGTGACCAATTGTCCTGTTGATAGTTAATGAAATACCGTAAATACTGCTCTAATATGGCGTTCAAACGTTTGGTAGCCCCGTCCGTCTGGGGGTGACTGGAGGAACTAAGGGCTTGGCTCAACCCAATTAACTTTATCAACACTCTCCAGAACTTTGATGTGAACTGTGTGCTGCAGTCGGAAATTATTTGTGATGGGACGCTTTGCAATCAGTAGTGTTGGATGAACAACTCGGCTAGTTTGTTCTCTGTGGGAAGGGACGGGCATGCCACGAAATGGGCTTGTTTGGAAAATAAGTCAGTCACCACCCAAATCAGCATGTTTCGTTTGCTCTCTGGTAAATCAACAATGAAATCCATAGTGATCTCCCACCAGGGCTTCTCCAGGTTTGCTACTGTCTGTAAGAGCCCCGTTGGCTTACTGCCTAATTTCTTCGCCATAGCACAGGTAGGGCACCCAGGTACATATTCAGCAATGTCCCAGCACATAGAGGGCCACCAGAATTGCCGACGTAAAAGGTGCAAAGTTTTAACAAAGCCGAAGTGTCCTGCTGTCTTACTATCATTTCCCTTCTGCAGTACCAAATTTCTGGCTCCCTCCGGGACATATAATTTGCCACCCCTCCACCACGCCCCGTCGTGGGTCTCTAAGGTGTCTTTATTCTGTTGGAACCTTTGTCATTTTGCAACTGGTTGTGAAAATCACTCAAAAGGTTCTGTGCCGGGTCAACCCCTGCAGCCCCCCCTTCTGGCTAGGCTGCCGCCTTCAGCCTGGAGTGTAGTTCAGGTATAACAGCCTCAATTACCATTTCCCTTTGGCTGTCATGTTGCAGCAATCAAGATAGGGCATCTGCCAAAAAGTTCTTCCCCCCTGGTATATGCTTCAATGTGAAATGGAATTGGTGGAAAAACTGCGCCCACCTCACAAGCTTCGGCGATAGCTTCTGTGGCGACTGTAGTGCTTCTAAATTCTTGTGATCAATCCATACTTTGAATTGATGAGCCAACCCTTCCAATAGGTGCCTCCAGTTGAGCAATGCCCACCTCACCACGAACGCTTCCTTCTCCCAGACCAGCCATCGCTGCTCCAGTTTGGTAAATTTCCAGGAAACGTATGTGCACGGGTACAGCACTCCAGATGATGTCCGCTGGAGTAACACCACCGCCATGGCTACCTCCGAGGCATCAGCTTGGATGATGAAGGGCTTTTCTGGGTCAGGGTGCTTTAGGATAGGCTCAGCGGTGAAAAGTCTTTTTAACTGTGTAAAAGCACTTTGGCATTCCTCAGTCCAGGTTATTGGAGCCCCAGTCTCCGGGCTGTTGTGCTACTGGCTTTTCCCTTCGTCCAAGAGGTTGGTGAGAGGGAGGGCGATTTGGGCGAAGTTGGGGATGAATTGCCTGTAGAAATTGGCAAACCCCAAAAAGCATTGCAATTGCCTGCGCATTTTGAATGCCTCCTAGCCCACATCTCGTACCTTCGCGGGGTCCATCTCCACCCCTCTACTGGATATTCTGTACCCTAAGAAGTCAATTTATTCCTTATGGAACTCGCACTTGGAAAGTTTAGCATACAGGTGTGCCTTCAACAGTTTTTTCATTACTGCTCTGACCAGTTTCATGTATTCTTCCATCGTTTCCAAGTAGATCAGGATATCGTCTAAATATACCAGCACCCCCGGTACAGAAACTTGTGTAGCACCTCATTTATGAGCTGCATAAATACCCCCCGGGCACCCGCCAACCTGAAGGGCATTATCAAATATTGATAGCAACCCAGGGGACAGCTGAAAGTGGCTTTCCACTTGTCTCCCTCCCTGATTCGCACCCGGAAGTATGCTTCTTTCAAGTCTAGTTTGGTAAAGATCTTTCCCTTTGACAACTATGCCAACAAATCCTTCATCAGTGGTAGAGGGTATTTATTCTCCTGGCAAATCACGTTTAAGCCATGGTAGTCAGTGCCCAGCTGTAGCAAGCCATCCTTTTTTTCTCAGAACAGGACGGGTGCTACCAAGGGTGATTTAGTGGGCTGTATAAAAGCCCTTTTTAAATTGGTGTCAATGAAGTCTCTCAGGGTCCCTAGTTTCTTGGGGGTCATCGAGTATATCTTAGGCTTGGGAAATTTTGCCCCAGGTTCTATCTCGATTGCGCAGTCAGTGGCTTGATGAGGGGGAAGCTGATCTGATTCCACTTCGCTGAATACCTGGCTCAGGTCTCTGTACTGCTCTAGGATTAAGTTGTCGGCTCCAGGGTCGCTAGGTTTGTGAGCCTCCATGCTCGCCGCTGCCAGCTCTGTCCCGGGGAAGTCTCCAGCCCCTTTCTGCACTCAGAATTCCCGATCGTTAAATCTCAAGCTCCCCTCTGCCCAATTTACTTTGGGATTTCTCTGCCATAGCCATACTAATCCCAGTATCAGTGTGTGGTGGGCGATGGGGGTCACGAGAAAGTTTAGTGTCTCCTGGTGGGTCCCAATCTTCATCTCAACCGGTTTGGTGTAAAATTCCACAGGACCTCCCCCCCCCCACGGTCGACCCGTCCAGTTGCCTGAATAGGATAGGAGTTTCTAACTTCCGCACCCTCAGCCCTAGTCCGGCCACAATTATGGGGCTAATCAGGCATTGGGTGCACCCTGAGTCTATGAATGCAGACAGGTCTGCCTTGCAGTGGGTCCCTAGTACCTTCAATCTCACTGCCACCGTCATTGGATCGCATTTTCCACTCACCATTTTGTCACACCCCTGATTTTCTGCCTGCCCTGGGGCGCCCTTTAAAGCAGGCAGCTGGAGTTTCCCGCTTGTGCAAGCTTGTTCTCAGATGAGTCACTTTCCATTGTCGCCGGGAGTTGAATGGGCTCTTCCATTCCTGCGGCTGCCGTCCCTTTCTTTTCTCGTCTCAGTCCTCCTGGGGTTTTCCTCCTGGCTTACTCTCCTCCCTTGGTTGCCGCTTGGGTTGTTTAGGGCAGTTCGTGGCATAATGTCCCTTGGCTCTGCCCTGAAGCAAGTCCTCATCATTTGCCACGTTTCCAGACCACCATCCTTCGGCTTCCCAGGTATTCACCTAACTGCCGTGCTTACTGCGGGTGGTGGTGGTGTCCGGACACTCCCACTTCTCCATTTGACTACCATCCAGTCGGTTTTGACCTTCCCGCTGAGGGTGATCCACTCCCTCAGGGTCTCGGGGCATCCTCTAGCGAGCGCATGCTCCAGAAGCTCCAGCTGCAGCCCTTGTTGGAAACACCTAATTTTAGTCTCTTCTGGCCAGTTTCGTGCCTTCTCGGCCAGTCTCTTAAATTCCAAGGCATACTCAGTGACTGGCCGGTTTCCTTGCCTTATCCACTCAAGGCTTTTCTTTGCTTGTATGACAGCGAAGGGGTCTTCAAAGCATTCCCGTAACACCTTCATGAAACCAACAAAATTTTTCAGCTCACCCACTTCGGCTTCATGCATTTCCACGACCCACTCAGCCGCTTGCCCCTTCAGGAAGCCTGACACGTACACCACCCATTCCGCATCTTCATGGAACCACCGGCCACATTGCTCCATATATAGGCGCACCTGGGTCAGGAAGTACGCCAGCTGTTCTAGGTCCCCATTGAAGTATAGCTTCAAGCCTCTCTCCTGCAGCGGGTTCCTTTCCATCCTCCTCCTCTTGTCTTGATACTCTCCTCTGTCCTCTTCACTGCTCACCAACTCTTCACTTGTCTCCCCACTGGCACCTGGGGTCAAATGGGTTTCAGATGGACGACTGGGGTCCAGGAGACTCAGCACTCTTTCCATCATTCTCTTTAATAATTGAATATCATCCGACACCACCTTAACTTGGGTGTCCATCACGTTCACCCAGTCTACTAGTGTGGTTGCCCATGGCTCCGGCTCCCCCATTTCCATAGGGCTCAGCACCCCCACTCCCATCGACCATGCTGCCATCGCCAATTTCCTCCTCATGGATGGGACTGTGCCCTGATCTGGCGTCTCCAGGAAAGCCATCCAGTGTTGGCCCTTCGCCGGTCCTTTGCCTTTGCCGCTAATCAGGTTGCTCCCCCCGTTAGCTTCTCTTCTGCTTCGTGCTCTGAGCCCCTTGGGCAAGAAGCCCCCACCTCAGTGATTTCGTCTGCCATTCTGATGGTCGGAGAGTTCGACTGATTTCCGCGTTGAGCCTCCGCTCCAGGAAAATCAGAAATGGTTGAGTTCCAGCTAACTGGCAGGTTGCGGTCAGTTCTCAATAATAGCACTCCTCATTGAAACTGACACAGGTTCAGGGATAGGAATTTTTATTGCAAAAAAAAAACCAGAAGCACACTGTGATCTGGCAAAAAAAAAGTAGCTGGAACTAAATCCCCCAACCAAACCCCAAATTTAAAGTCCTTTTCTCCCCCCCACCTTGATCACAAATCCTTTCTGCTCAGGGTGTCAGATTCAGCCGGCATGGAACGGCAAGGCGAACGCGCTGCTCAGCTTCGCCTAGTCAATTTCATCGCCCAGGCGCTAGCAGAGAAAAAGGGGAAGTGAAACTGCGAACTGATTGCTGACAGGTGGCTCAAACCGCCAGCGGATACTTTGTATAAGCGCCGGCTTCCCTCAAGTGCAACGCGCAATCGAGAACTCCCAGCTTTGCACGCAAACAGGCAAACCCAACAAAGGCAACAACAGCACAACCCATAGACGGCAATCAGAAAGACAAAAGCACCAGACTGAATCTGCCATTTGGGCGAGGGGGGATTACTGCGGGTAATCTGTAACTAAGCAATGGGTAAAGCGCAGGAACGGGGAAGCTATAAAATACCATGTAAGCTATGCCAAGCCAACCCTGGCTTTGTCTGTACTTACTTAAGTTACGCTTGAGTAAACTTCTTTGCTGAACACACGTGCCACGAGAGTTTCTCTGAGATGAACGGGGTAAACCTTACACAGGGGACGAGGCTCTCCAATGTCCTCCGTTGCCAGGTTTTTAATTGTCCCTGATGGTCCAGAAAATGACTTGCCGGCAACGAGCAGTCCTCGCTCCAAGCTGCTCCCCCCCTCCTGCCAGAATGGCAGAACCGCAGCGATTAAATCCTAGGTGCTAAAAAACAATCACGAGGATTCTGACAATAAGCTTTAATTAAAACCTAGAATTTCAGCTTGATTGGCTTGTACTAGTCACTACCCACTGTAAAACCATAGGTTTTGGAGAAGGGTGTACATCTTCCTGCCCTCTTTGGAACATCCCCCAGAAGAAACTTGTTCTTCTTAATTAACAATTGTCAAGGATGATTTCTTTCTATAGTTAGGAAAAGGGAAATTTGAAACATCATCTCCACTAAGAAAATCCCACTGCTTCCCTAATGAGCTGCCACCTTGAGTCCCCCCAGTTATCCAGAATAGCTGCATTGAGTGACAGCCTCCTAAGCAAGATGCCCACCAGGGTTTTTTTCAGAAGGATAGAAACATCCCCTCATTCAAAAAGCCATTCATTGCTGCTCAGAGTCAAGCTCCTGCCATCTCCCAAGAAGCCTTTACTAATCATGAGGAATTCAGATAGAAAGTGCTGGAGCTAACACTACAGAGAACCCTACCCACTTCCTTGGAAGTCACTAACTCAGTTGATCTCGGGTCAGTTCACAAGATGAAGCCCCATTCATCTGTATTGGCACTAATTATAATCCAACTCCATTAGAATCTGAGCAGTTTTATCTGCTAAATGCTGGAAAAATTCTTCCAACTACTCTTTAGACATTCTTGGTGATCATCTTTTCCTAAAAGGGAATTAGTTGCCTTAAAAAAGAACACTGGATGGCATTCAACAGATTTAGTAAGGACAGCAAAATATTTCCTTTTTGTTCCTTGTATCACCACTGCATGAGTTTGAACATGAGTTCTTAACAGTGTCCAGTTAGGCTTGAGATGGATCTTCCTTAGCCACATTCTAAGTGTCTCCTCTGCTATTCCATCTGCCTAAGCTCCTCACTAAACCAAGAAGCTGTAGTGGATCTACAAGAAGGGAGAGGACACTCCAGTGCATTCTAGTCCAGTACCAAAGCTGCCACATTATTCCATTGGATGACTGGGATCTCAGTTGAACTCCCCACCAGATCTTCAAGAAGCTCTGTGAGCATCCTCTGAAAATAATTTGGATCCATTAGGTGCCTGGGGCAGACCAATCTAATAGGTCCCTCCCCACTGTGGGAGCGGGGGGGGGGGATGCACAACAGAACTCCAAGGCAATAAGAGAGTGATTTGTGCACAGCAAGGGTCAGTGCCCTGACTTTTAGATCTTGTTGGGTATGCCCTGAGACAAAAACTAGGTCTAGCATGTGATCTCCTGCGTGTATTGAGAGAGGAGTGTTTCAGCAAAATCCAATTTGGGTTTAAAGAGTTGCGCCATCATTAATTTCCTGAAGATGAGTTATCATTTCTACAGGCCGAGAGACCAGGCTCCCTCTGCGTATCAAGGGGGAGGCAATGGGCCCCAAGCTACTTTTCAACTTTGATCAGCTGGATGTTGGGAAAATTTTTGTTGGATCAGACCACAGTTATGAGGTGAGTTCAGTTGTTACGATGCCCTGCTTTCTCAGACAAAATTGTGTTTCTTGTTCTGCGTGAAGTAGTTTCAGCTGAGAGAGTATTCTGGTCAGCTTCATAGTTAAGCAAGAATTTGAATTTGGATTTCCCTGTCTTAAATCTTAAGATTCTCTTGCCTCTTGTACTATATTGGTCAAGCTTGTAGAGTCAAACTCTTTATTTTATTTTGCTTTTAAAGTGTTAACTTCTTTTCTTCTACCTGTCCTTCACACTTTTCTTTCAGGCCCTTTCCCCACTATTGAGCTAAAGTACTATCTGCCCATCTTTAAATCAACACATCATAATCCTATTATAAAATTGGCTGTCCTCATTGTCTTCCCTCTATTGTGTCCATTCGGAGTCATTGCCAAATGGTGTTGCCTTGTTTGTGAGTGGATCAGTAGTTTTATTTATCTATTTACTTGTCAAATTTAGATACTGCTTCAGTTTAAATGGCTGAGTAGCGTACATCATCGGAGCAACAGTAACCAATTATCAGTGCAAATCCATAAAAGTAGTGCATTAAATATGTATAAACAGCAGTGTATGTAAAAACCCGCATTTGCACCAATAGTAATGAATGTCTCAATGTATTATGAACCAATCAGGTCCTTACAAGTCTTTGGAAGGCCATAATTGGGGTCTGCCTTTCAGGGAAGGGGCAGGTGATGAAAAAAAGCCTGGGCAGTGCTCTCATGGGATATTAGGCAGTTTCTGCAAAAAAAAAAGTTTTGGGTCCAGTTACCATGAATGTAATTGCCAGAACCACCAATAACAAAAGTTGACTGAGTCAGGCCAGCTCTAATGTACTCTAATGTCAAGACACCATTGAACTGAAGTGGATACTTTTGAACTGAGGTTTTTTATGCAGCTTAGAATTTAACTCAAAGGTACAACGTTTGGTTCTTGAAACTCCAGGCTATTTCCCCTGCTCATTTTTATCCCTTCTCTCTGTGCCAGGCCATCTTATCTAACCAAGGAGCTATCGATGCCCTCTTCAACCTGATGTGGCCCTCCACTGTGCTGGGTGCCTGTTTTACCTTTCAGCCCAGCGAAGGAATCATTGAGCCAGGCGGCCATCAGGCCATTCACATTACTTTCAGCTCCACTGTCCTGGGTCATTTCTTTGAAGAGTTTAAGTTCAATGTGAACGGATCTCCCCAGCCTGTGATCTTAGCGATTCGGTAAGCCCCCGGCCTCTTGTGCATTGGCTAGACTATTTATTAAGAGAGAGAAACGTTCACAGAGGCATATGCACTGTGTGGTAGTGAATGGATGCACGCGTGCTTTGTGACAAGAAAAAATTACAGTTGAAGGAGCCAGACTGGAGATTCTGTTGTCCGTAAAATGTTCCAGTGGAACTCATTCTACTGGGCGTCTGGCAGGCTCAGTGGATGTTCCGGACAACAACATCTCTTACCTCCTTTGGGATGGCATGGTTTGCATTTTTAAAAATTTCTCTGTTTCTCATCTTAGGGGCTGTGTCATCGGACCAACATTTCATTTCAGTGTCCCATCCCTCAATTTTGGGGATGTCTCCTTCGGTAAGGATTTTGTTTGAGGACTCATCTTCCCCAATGTCCATCTAGTCCAGCATTCGCTTTCCAGTTCCAATCAGAGAAGTGTCCCCTCCTCATTGTCCTCCAGGTTAGGGTTATTTCCTGCTGGTAATCTGCTACTGGCACTGAAAAAAGGAAGAGCGTGCCCAGATGGTTCAGCGTGTTCACTTGGGAGACAGGGCAAAAGTACAAGAGTTAAAAGAAGGTGCTGGGGAAAGCTAAGTACAGGTGGCAGGGAATGCTGCCAAGGGGTGTCTCTACTTCTCCTTTGAAATACGGAGTTTTTTCAAATATTTCAGGAGACTCAAATAAACCATAGAGGTAATGGTATGAGGAAAAGGCTATTGATACTGTAGCTTGAAAAAATTGTGCATGGAATTTTAATATTGTGAATGCTTCTCCATATTGTGACCTTCCCTTCTGAAGCTGTGAAATTAGGAATTTCAGTGATTTTCTTGGGGATAGGATAAATTTGGGAGATTAAGCAAGATCTCTTTGCGAAAGAAAAGCGGTGCTGCTGCTGCTGCTTTCCTGATCTCACTTTCTGTTCAAGTGTGTAATTTTTTTTGCAAAGATGTCAGTCACAGCTTAATTTTTGTGTCTATTGGTATTTTCTGGTCAAGGTAGTTATGGAGTTACTTTCATTACAAGTGGAGCTAATGGCATTTGACAGATGTGGCTTAAAACAGCTCTAGTTCACAGAAGAAAGCCTTGGAAAGCTTTCTGATATGGTTGGTTTGAATGCCACTGTCTGGCTGAGGGAGGTTGCTGGTCTTCCTGGAGGCGCCTGATGGACCTCTCTTGCAAGATCAGAAGGACCTGCAGGGCTCTTTTCTGTCCTTATGGCTGGTATAGCTGGAGGAGGAGGAGGTATGGTCCTGAAGCTGGCTGGTCATGGCAGCACTGCCAACAAGGAAAGTGACAGAGATGGCAGAGTTACAGAACAGTGCATCCTGGTTTTGGGGTTTGGAGGCTGAGGGTGGCCTAAGGTTATGGAGAACTCTGCTATAAGCCCCACTCTGCATCCTGGATTTTGGACTGGGTTGAAGGGGTGACCATGGCTATGGGGGCTCCCTGGGAGGCCCAGATGCTTCACAGCTGGTGGGGCCTTGGGACCATAGGGGGATCAGGCCCCGCCAGCAGGGTGGTGGTGGTGAAGGATGGGTGTTTGGTTCACTTTTTACTGTTGATTCTTGATACGATATGGGTGTGGTGCTGGGGGATTGGGAGGTAGGGATGGGCGGGCCAGAAGCAGGAAAGATTGGGGGAAGATATGAGGGTGGGGGTGCATTATTGGTATGTTGATGGGCAGGGGTAGGTATAGCAGGAATCTGAGGGCAGGCTATGGTCAGACATGCCAGGAACCCGGCTTATGTGTATTAAACTCCCAAACCATATTTAGTCAAAAAATGCTACTATGGAGGAAATGACTGGCTCAGAGACACCCAGTGAGCTTCCTTGGCCAAGGATGGACCCATTAAACACCACACCACACTGGCTTTCATCCTTGGTTCCGTCTATTGTAATTCTTGAGCTTTGCCTCCTAATAGCTGCCCTCTGTCCCACTACCCTAAAGGATGCAAGATATCAAGGTCTATACTGGGATGAAAAAATTGACTTCACATAAAGTGGGTAGGGTGGCCTTGGTCCTTTTCGGGTCCCTCATTCAGTTCACTTACAATCTGTTATCTATCTTCCAGGTTTCCCTCACACCCTGTCCTGCTGCCTCAGCAACACTTCATTGGTGCCCATGACTTTCAGCCTCCGTGTCCCAGGAGATGGTAATGGAGAGCCAAGTATTAGGAGTCAAGATCAAGCCTCTGACATCTCAAAGCTAACATGGAGAAAGGCATCATTTGCATCTGCAAGGCCCAAGGAATTTACCATCTCTCCCAGCCATGGTACCATTCGCTCACAAGGATTTCTGGACATTGAGGTACAAAGCCACTGAAGCCTTGGAATACAGCTAAAATTTGATATAAAACTAGTTGTCTGTAGGACTTAATTGTGAGATTAAAATGCAATGGAAAGGCTTCCTGAAATGATCAGGTTATGAAATAGTGCACAGTCAATGGCCACTGAATTCTTACTGAGTTATTGTTAATTAATTGTTTTCTCTGCTCTTGAGCTGAAAAGATCCTCAGTCTTGGGTAAAGTCAGTAGCAAACATGACACTTCTTCTCCTTAAGCTTATAACAAAGATGTGATGGAAGGCATGAGGGGGGGAGATTCTGGAAGGAAACTCCAAGGTTACAGGGAGGGGGAGTGACATTCTAAGCATCTCCTCAGCCCCCAGGTGGACTGTGTGACAGTAAGGAGGAAGAGACTGGCCCCTCCCTAAGGGGTTGATGGTTATAGTTGCTCTCGTTGGGGAATTAGAGTTAGTCTGGCGAGATTCTGTCTATTAGGTGCAAGCTAATAAAGAAGCTGAGCTGATTTCCAGACTCTCTTGTGTGATTCTTGGGCTGAACCTGACAAAAAAGACATACAGGTAGTCCTTGACTTACGACCATTTGCTTATCATCTGTTCAAAGTAACAACAGTATTTAAAAAATAGACTTGCGACTGGTCCCCGCAATCACATGACCAACATTCGGCCACTCCGGCGTTTTTGGCTATCACAAGGCCTCTGCGGTCATGTGACTGACATTCGGGATCCAGAAGCTATGTGTGCTTACGACCTTCACTTTCACATGGTCACATGAGCAAGCGACATCCAGGGACTTCGCAGTATTTTCTTCCTGTGTTTCTGCCTGGGGGCAGGACCAGCAGAGTGAAGTACCTGTGTGTGCATACTGTTGTAATGTATTGTATTTTATTTTATTTTATTTTATTTTAATTTATTTAATTATTTTATTTTATTTATTTTATTTTTAATGTGCAAAATATTGTTAGGAGTGCTTGACACATTCCCATCTGCTTTTTTGTGTTTTCCAACAGCAACAAATTTATTTCCAAAAATAAATGCATTACACAGTATTATGTCAGCAGACCCAACCTGAGGATAAAATGCTGGTGAAGCAATATGTAAGCTGCTGATCTTCACCTTTGCAACCTATTTTTATGAGTTTTTATCCCTTTCTGTGAACCCTGGCTTTTCCTCACAGATGGACTGTATGTGGAGTCCAACCTTAACAGTTCACTCTCTCCAGTTGTCAAGAATCAGATTCAGTCTTCCACATGCTGTACACTAAGGGTAAAAAATGACCAAAGGGAGTGGGGTGGGGAGCCAGTTAAGAACAAAGATGGTGTACAAACAAATATTGAATATAGTAAGTAAATGAATTTAAAATATGTTGCTGCTAGCAGTGACCATTCACATGCTTTTGTCCAGGGAAATAACTTTTTAACAGACAAGGAAAACACTTTCTTGCACTACGGTCCTGCCGCCCCCTACCTTAACACTGAAGATAAATCATTCTGAACCAACCTGTCTGTCTGTCTGTCTGTCTGTCTGTAGTACTTTGCAACTGGGTCTTATTTTGGCTGGTGCTGCCTTCAAAGGGAAAGGGAAAGAGCCTCAGTTCAGCTGAAGAAGGAAGCAAGAAGCAAAGGAAAACCATCAATCTTGTTTTAAAGATGAAGATCATCAAAGTGCATGATGAGGGGAAGAAGGTGATTATTATGACGCAAGAAGAAGGGCTGGCTCATTCCACCATCTCCACTATTCTGAAGGATAAGGAAAGGATCAGAGGGGAGGTAAAAGGAGCACCAGGAATGGATACAATTATAACAAGACACTGAGCAGGGCTCATCCATGAAAAAGAGAAACTACTTATACCTTGGATTGAAGATCAAATACAAAAGAGGATTCCAATTAGCCTTCTTCTCTTTCAGGCTAAGGCATGCAGCATGTTCACAACGCTGAAGGAAAGAGCAGGCGAGGAGAGCACTGAAATATTCATGGCCAGCTGTGGCTGGTTTATGTAGTTTCAGCAAAGATTTCATTGCCACAACATACACCCATCAGGTGAAGCCACAAGCACTGATGAAGAAATTGATGAATTTCTTCAAGCGCTGACTTGATGAAATTGTAACAGAAGGGAACTATTTGCCTGAACAGATATTCAATGTGAATGAAACTGGGTTATTCTGGAAAAAATGCCAGAGCAGACCTACATACACAAAGAGGCCAAAGCAATGCCTGGATATAAAGTGCTCAAGGACAGAATAACCTTGTTGTTGGGCGGAAATGTCTCTGGATTCAAGCTGAAGCCATTTCTGATCCACAAAACAGAGAACATAGGCAAGCATACTCTACCCATTTATTAGTGATCCAATCAAAAGCCTTGGATGATGCCAGTCCTCTTCAAGGATTGGTTTATGAGTTGTTTTATATTTATTTATTTTATTTATTTATATCCCAAGTAAAGAATATTGCTTGGAAAGAATTCCTTTTAAAATTCTCCTGCTCCTTGACAGTGCACCTGGACACCCTCCCCCCCCCCCCCCCACATCCTGGCAATCTCTGCTCAGATGTAAAGGTAGTTTATCTACCCAAAAACATCACCCCTCTCCTTCAGCCTATGGACCAGGGAGCTATCACAACATTCAAGGCCTACCATTTACATGCAATGTTTGCCAAAGCTCCATCTGCAATGGAGAATGAGAAGTAATATTGTATGACCTTTGGAAAGGCTACAATTTCCTCCATTGCATCAAAAACATTGCAGCAGTATGGCAGGATGTCCCTGCGAAATGCATGCAAAGGATTTGAAAAAACTGTTTAAAATGTTTTGCTGCTCTTGTAAATAACTTTGAAGGATCCAACCATAATGAAGATTTGCATGAAATAAATCAGAACATTTTGACACTCATGGAATCCTTTGATTTAGAGGTTGATGCTGAGGATGTGAAATATTTGATAGCCTACACTGAGGGAGAACTTTCAAACAAAGATTTAATTGAACTGCAAGAAGAATTGGAAGGACGGGTTGTGGGGGAAGAAGAAGAGGAAGAAACAAGATTTTGAAGGAGGAGGAGAAAATATAGAAGTTCAGCCCAAAAAATTCACTATGAAAGGATTGGCTGATGTTTTCTCAGGCATTAATAAAAGTTCATCACAATTAGAAAGCATGAATCGAAATGTGCAACGTTTTGGAAAAGTACTTTGAGAAACTGATGACATCTTAAAGTGTTATCATGAAATACATGAAGAAAAAAGGGGAAAAAAACATGCAACCTACACTTAGTGGGTTCTTTAGGAAAGTTACTCCTTCCTCAACTCTTCTTCCCTCCCCATCCACAGGAACGGAAGACCCAGTTGATCCTCAGCCATCACCAGCTATGCCAGGGAGTCCAACGTTACCCAAGACACTGAAAAAGACACTTACTGTATTGATGTTTATAGGTACTGTAAAATCTGACTTTGCACTCTTTTTTATTTTTGTACTGTAATGCTTATAATAATAATAATACTGTAATGCCTGCAATAATAATATTTATGTTATGTATTGTTATGTTATGTTATGTATTATGTTATTAAAGTATTATGCTTTAAAAGATGTTTTATAATATTAAAAATGTTCAGTTCATTGAAGGATAACAGAAATTGATTACTGAATTAAAGATGGTTTAAGGGGGGAAAGTGTTCTCTCCATGTTCTCTGGTGCCCCACAGAGAAGTCTAGAATTTCCAGCCCTTCTGTATTGAAATTCTAGTCCCGATGTAGCTGAGAGGCGTCTGGTTAGGAGAAGCTGATTTTATTGGTTTGATTTACATTAGCGTAACAGACCACTGTACTATTCACAATGACTTTTTAAACCATTTTTTCACATTACTTAAAATATGCATAATTTTATACAGTATTGTACAGTACTGAAAATCACGGTTACTCTGATTTTGCTCCTTACATTTTAGATTTTAGATTAACATTTCACTAAACCATCTGTAAACTCAGGTATTTTTTATTTATAAACTATGGTTTATGGTTTAACATGTGTAATTCAGCCAGTTACACCTCATTTAACAAATCATGTTCAGAACAAACCATGCTTAGTAAATACAGCCAATGTATATCCCCTTGGTGATATCCAAAATAAACTTTCAAATTTATTTGAAATCAATCATTTCCTATTTTTTTCTGGTGTCACAGCTACCTAATGGAAAGAAGGAAGAGTAGGCATAGGCAGGGCATTACCCAGGTTGCTAATACTGTATTTTAGATTGCAGCCACAAAGTTTCTTAATTAATAATTGTGCTGTTTAACTCAGCCATTTTCGGGGCCAGTCATCCTCCTTGGGGAACTGTTCATTTTTCTGTGGTTCATTACAGTACAGTATATGGAAATCATAAAGCTGTTCACTTGCAATTCCAAACATGTCAGCTGACGTGTGGATAATATTCCCCAATACTGTATGTCACAACAGTCTTTGCTGTAATTATTTAAGCACTGTCCTCAGTGTACTGTATGAATGACTCAGAAGTCCTGTTCAATTCAAGGGTGGGCTAAGTCCATGTAAATGCTGTTTGCAATCTAATTTGGGCATCACATTGACTCCAACAAAACATTTTTCTCATACCAAAGAAGGGAAAATATTCCTTAGAAGCATTCTGGATGTGAGGGAGTGTTTTATTAATCTCTTGTAAAAACATAACAGTCTAGGAAAAAATGCAAGTATTATGCACACTGTTAAAAACAACAACACAGTACAGTACTGTAATCCATTTTATATGTACGTAACACCAACAATTAGAATAGTTTCATTAACATGCACTCACATTACTCTTATACGGTTCATGGAAATACAGTGCCATGAACCAAGACAATTTGGGAACCTCTGCATTAGAGTACAGTAATATAAATTGGACATTAACAGATCATGGATCCAGGTAGATTTATGTTTGACATACCACCATAACCTGCTAAAGGGGATTCTGTGCAACAGAAGGTATCACATATCAATTACAGCTTATTACCAAAATAAAACTGTAATCAGAATTGCCAATAAAAAGTAATCGCTGGCAATGCTTGGGTTTGGGAGATCTAAGTAAATATCCTGTGATGGCCTTTTCCAGCTAGCCTGACATTAGCAACTATAATTTCTCATCTTACGCAGTACTGAATTTAATCTTAGATACAGGTTTTTTTTAAAGACAACCTTTTGCTGATGAAATATACTTCCCCTGCTCCCACTATGAAGAAGAATGGTACCTCTGCACCACCAAAAGAAATGTTTCTTCTGTTAATTCGTATACAAGACACCCTAATTTAGGGATGGGCTATCCTTTGTCAATCCTCATTTCTCTCCTAGCTGTAGTTTATTTACAGTACTTTAAAGGAAAAAAAAGGGATTATTTTTTGTGGCTTCAGATGATAATGCAAGCTTTTAAAAAAAAAAAAAACTTCAAGTCAGTCTTGACTCCTGGTAACTACCTGGACAAGTACCTTGGCAACACTTTTTGGAAGTGGCTTGCCAGTGCCTTCTTCCTAGAGCTGATGGAGATGACTGGCCCAAATTCACCTAAGTGGCTTATGTGCCTAAGGCAGGACTCGAACTCATGGTCTCCTGGTTTCTAGCCTGGTACCTTCAGTCACTACAGTACACCAAATGGAAAACAAGCCAACACACCATTTTAAATTAAATGCCTTCATGCTGAATCACCAAGAGTATGGCTATTGAAATCTGAGCCTGTAAGTGCAAATAATTTTCCTGGGCACGTTTGGCTATATGGCACAGGTTCACAGCCTATCTTATAGTTTCAACCATATGTAGTAATCTCAGATGCTGTTTTTCTTATCTCAGAGGT
Source organism: Liasis olivaceus (assembly GCA_030867105.1). Taxonomy (NCBI): domain Eukaryota; kingdom Metazoa; phylum Chordata; class Lepidosauria; order Squamata; family Pythonidae; genus Liasis; species Liasis olivaceus. The sequence continues at coordinate 25,877,739 of CM061359.1, read as the reverse complement.
TTCCTTCTTATCTCATTATATTGCACGTTACAGCACAATTCTAATATTCTCCTCAAAGAACCAGGCTAAATTGGAAATGCTTCTGTGGCTAGTATTATTTTGAGTGGTTGATTATTAAAAACATTTAAGGTCTTAATTGGAATCTTTGTTCTAGTAAGTTTAAAGCAAAGGTACAGCTATTAACTTTTTTTTTCCTGCTGTAGTAAACTCTGCATCTTTTGTTATATAAATCTGATTTTTATTAATGTATTAATTTAAACTATTTGGAGGAAAACATATCACTATCACACTCCTCCCCCCCCCACCCCCAGTACTGTACCTGTTGTTTCACTTAACGATGGAAGGAAAATTACAAGCCCCAGTCATGATTCGCTTAACAACCACAGCAAAAAAAGGTTGTAAAATTGGGTGTGGTCATGTGATGCCTCACTTAATGACCACACCACTTAACAAATTTTCCAGTCCTTCTTGTGGTCATAAGTCAAGGACTACTTGCAGCACAAAAAGAAAATGTGATGGCAAAAGAGGAGGAGTAAGCCAAACTTGGGTACCAGTTCTTGAGATTATAAAATTCTTAAATATGATCAAAACTCTTATAAGTGTCAAAGGTGGGATGGAAATAGTAGTCTCTCAGCAACTGTGAGAATCCTTGTTTTCCTTTTCTGTTGCAGGTGACCTTATGTTCAAACACAGTGAAGATATATGAAACTGCTCTGGTAGTGGATGTAAAGGGTAGTGGTGAAGATGTACTAGCACTTCCAATTTCAGCAAGGTACTGTTTATTTCACTGCTGCAGTGCTGGAATGCTGTGTCATTTATAGCTACTCCAACCTTTATCTCCATTCTAAACAAGATAACATGGAATGTTATGACCCAAATATCAGTAAATAAGTTGTTAGCATTTTGATCCCAATTCCAGTCCAATTAAATAGAATGCCATTCTTAAATGTGACAATTAGAACTGCAGGTATAATAATTTGATCGTATACTCACAAGCCTTTTCAAGTGAGGCACAATGATTAAGATACTGAATTTTGATTGATTGATTGATTGATTGATTGATTATGTGCCATCAAGTCATTGTTGACTGTTAGTGACCACATAGATGGATTCTCTCCAGGAGGGTCTGTCTCTAACCTAGTCCTTCAGGTCTTCCAACAGTGTACTCATCGCCACTGTAACTGAGTCCATCCACCTTGTTGCTGGTCGTTCTCCTCTTTCCATCTATCTTGCCCAGCTTTAGAGCCTTCTCCAGAGAGCTGCTAGGCCTTCATTTAATGTGTCTGAAGTAGGATAATTTGAGCCTGGTCATTGGTGCTTGAGTGAGAACTCTGGGTTGATTTGTTCAATGATCCATTGGTTTGTTTTCTTGGCTGTCCATGGTCTTCTCAGGACTCTTCTCCAACACCAAAGTTCAAAAGCATCAATACTGTTCCTCTCCTGCTTCTTCAAAGTCTAACTTTCCCTTCCATAGAGTGTCACAGGGAACACCATGGCTTGCACAATTCTGAAGGTATAAAGACATCACAGTGTTTGAATATCTTTTCCAAAGCCTTCATGGCTGCTCTACCAAGTGCTGGTCTGCAGCGTATTTCTTGACTGCTTGTTCCTTTCCTATTGAAGGTTGATCCTAAAAGGCAGAAGTTATCCACCACTTTGATACCTTCATTGTCTGTTCTAAAGCTGGTTGTTCTATCTGATGTCATTAGTTTATATTTAATTTTAGTCCCATTTTTTCACTTTGCCCCTTGATTTTTATTAGAGCTCACAAATCCTTTGCATTTTTGGCTATCAGGATAGTGCCATCAGCGTAACACAGATTATTGGTGTTTCTTTCTCCACTTTTAAAACCACAGTGATCTTCTTCCGATCCAGCTTCCCTTAATATATATTCAGCACATAGGTTGAATGTAGCCTTGTCGCACTCCTTTGCCAACCTGGATCCGGTCTGTTTCACCTTGTTCTATCCATACTGTGGCTTCCTGACTTATATATAAGTTTCTCATGAGGACAATGAAATGCTCTGGGATTCCCATTTTTCTGAGCACATTCCATAGCTTGACATGATCGACACAATTGAAGACCTTTCCTATAATCAATGAAGCAGATACTGAGAGTCAGTTTGGTATAGTGTTTAATGGTGCTGGCCTAGAAACCAGGAGACTCTTGAGGTCTGGGCCTCCCTTAGGCATGAAAGCCAGCTGGGTGACTTTGGGCCAGTCACTCTTTCTCAGCCCAACCCACCTCACAGGATTATTGTCGTGGGGAAAATAAGAGGCAGGAGTATTAAGTATATTTGCCGCTTTCAGTTGACCAAAATATATGTTAAAAAGGCAGGATAAGAATCTAACAACAACAACAACTTATTTTTGTTCTTCTTTGGCTTTCTCAATTATCCATCATGCATTAGCAATAATGTCTGATGTTCCTCAGCCTTTTCTAAAGCCAGCTTGAACATCTGGCATTTCTTTTTCCATGTAGGTGTATTGGCTTGTGGGAATGACCTTGGGAGACAGGAGGGACAGCCACAGACGGGACAACCAGCATGTAAAAGATGACTTAGTCCACAGAAGGGGGGATTGCCTGGGAGATGTTTCAGAAGGGACCCTCCCTGGTTTTCCAGAAAGTAAATGGAAAGGAGGGGAGAAATACTTTCAGTCTTGCAAGATTCTGTTAATGCAACCTTACAGTAAAGATAGAGCTAGTACTCTTGATTGTGCTTCTTGTCTGGACTACTTCGCAGGGCTAACAGCAGGGCTCTAATCTGCATTGGATGATCCTAACCATTATTTTCCTAGCATGCGAAATTAAAGATATTGTATGATAGTTTGCACATTCTGTTAAGTCTCCTTCTTTTGGTATTGGAATTAGGACTTTGGAAGTTCACTGAGTGATTGTGAGCTAGTCACAATGTCTCAGCCCAATCTACCTCAGAGAGTGGTTATCGTGACAAAATTGAAGGAATGTTGCTATATATATTCCTTAATTTCTGGAGGAAAAGTAAGATATAAATTTCAGTAATTAATTTATTGCATGTTAGGACTGTAGATTTGGAAGAGACCATGAGGATCATCTAGTCCAACTTTCTGCAGTGTGCAAGAAAGCTATTTAAACCATCCATGAGAGGGAGCAGTCCAGCCTCTTCTTAAAAACCTCTAGATATGAAGTACCCACACCATTTATATTGTTCCACAGTTGTACAGATCTTACAGTCAGGAAGTTTTTCCCTATGTTTAAACAAATTCTAGGTAGCTGCAACTTGTTATTTTAGTCCTAGTTTCTGTAGCTGGAGAAAATGGTTCTTGACCATCTTCCCTGTTGGTTTCCTTTATGTATCTGAACACAGCTATCATGTCTTCTCTCCATTTTCTTTTCTTCAGTCTGATCATCCCACGTCCTTTCAGCCTATCATCATATGGCATATCCTTTTTATCGTCTTTGTTACTCTCCTCTGAACCTGTTCTAATCAGTCAGTATCCTCTGGGAAATGTAGAATCATACATCATCAAGGCCAAATAGAGAGGAATAATGACTCAATTTGTCTATGATACAGCGCTTTTTCTGATTCAGCCCAGAATTGTATTAGTCCTTCTAGCAGCCTCTTACACTACTGACTTGTGTTCAGCTTGTTGTGACCGCTCGCAAGTCTTTCTCAGATATATTAGTCCCTTGCCATCGTGCCCCTTTGGCCCTGGAGTTCTCTGTAGCTGCCCCCACTGCAGGAAGATGGGGTCTCTTTGATCAGCCTGCCCCTGGCACTTGTGGTATCAGAGGGAGCTGGTATTTTCCTGAAGCTGGCACAAGGTTCAGCTGAGGCCCTTGTTGCACTTTGGAATGAGATTGCACCTGTGCAGACTCTCTGTGGCCTGGATCCTGGAAAGTGCCTTGGTTTACCAAGGAGCTCCAAGAGATGAAGCAATGCAAGAGACTGCTAGAGCCCTGCTGGTGAAAGACAAAGAGTGAAGCCGACTGAGAGCAGATAAGAGCTTTTCTTAGAGCTTGTTGCAATAAGGGCAATGAAATGAACGTACTTCTTTGCTCATATTGCATCTACAGATAGCCAGCCAGTGACCCTGTTTCAGGTGACCAGATCACTTCAGGGTAAAGTGGAGCCAGGGGAGCCTTTGCAGGGCCACTCTGAGGAATATTGTTGGCTGGCATCCGTTGGACAAAATCACTCGACTTTGCTCAGAGTTGGACTCTGGCTGGGCAGATACTTTAGAGGTGACTGAGACATGTCTGAGCCTGGATATTTGAGATGAGTTTTAGCTGGTTGATCCTGAGGAAGTGGACAGGGTCCCTATGAGCTCGGCCATCTGTGTCCTGGACCCATGCCTCTCCTAGTTGGTCAAGGCCTGCCAGGAGGTGTCATGTGGCTGTGTTCAAACTGTGATTAATGCCTCTTTGTGTAAGAGAGTGGTACGACCTGCCTTGAACGACGTGGTAGTGCACCCCTTCTCATCCTTGGACCCAACAGTATTGGATAACTTTGGTCTAGTTTCCAAACTTCCTTTTTAGAAAAGATTGTTGAGAGGGTGGTTGGTGCTCAGCCACAGAGGGCCTGAGTAAGTGGATTATCTGAACACTTTTTAGTCTTTTTAGTTTTTAGTCTGGGTTCAGGCCGGGTTACAGTACTTAGATGGCATTGGTCGCACTTGTGGATGACCTCTGGTGTCATGGCCCAGGACTCAGACTTTAACTCTGAAAATACTGCTCCAGCTGAACCTGTGGAGTATCAGCCTCAGGAGAGACCAAGCCAGGAATCACCTGAGGCTGATCAAACACAGGCACCATCAGAACAGCTGGAGCAGTCAGATGATGAGGCATGGGTTGCCAAGCCCTTGGACTCGGCACAGAGAGCAGAACAAAGATACTTAATGAGGCAGCCCTGACCCATGTTTCTTTGTTGGAAACAACTGTCTGATTTCCTGCTCTGGCATGTCATTCTTGTGAATCCTGCTCATGAAACTCTGACCTTGGATTGGCTGACAAACCTGGCTTAGCTCTCTGAACTTTGGACTGGATTTTGACTATTCTTCTGCATGCTCCTGTTGAAAGTGAAACCACTCAGGCAAGTTTTCTTTCCAAGAGACTGTGTTGATTTACATTCCTTCCCTTGTCTGCTGTTATTTGCTCAGTCTTGAGTACTGTAAATCGCTATTCTCACCTAGCAACTCTGTGTGTGTGTGAGAGAGAGAGAGAGAGTTTGAAGCCTGAAACAGGACATCTGGAGGGCTTGGGATGGTAGTGATGAGACCATCCTGGCCCTCCTGGATCTCTTGGTGGCTTTTAATACCATTAATGGTATCCCTGTGGACTGGCTTAGGGGGTTGGGTGTGGGAGGCACTATTTTGCAGTAGTTCTCCTCCTTCCTCCATGGCCAGTTCCAGTTGCTATGGTGGGGGTGGGGGGAGAGAGGTCTAACCCTAGGCTTTCCTAGCCAGCATTCCTAAAGTTGAAAAACACTATACCAACACAAAATCTTAAACCCACATCCATACTATTTTACATGGGGTTAACAGGACAATCCTTTTCAAGACTTAGGAAACCAAGGCCAAATCACATAAATTCTAACAGTGTAAAAATGGACAGACTAGGAAAGATTGAGAGAACAAGAGAAGGAATCAGTGAAAATGGCCCAATCTAATATCTGAGGATACCCCTTATAGCAGTCAAATATTCTGCTTTACTACTTGCTCTAACATCTTTCCAGGGATCAGTGTTAGCTCACTTGTTGATCATAGTACTCTGGCACCTCCCCAAGATTCCTGAAAGATTATTGACAGAGGTCCTGACATCTCTTCAACCAGTTCCTTTGGGATTCTAAGGTAGGTTTATTCAGAGCCTGGGGCTTAAAGGCATTCAAATTAGTTAAAAGTTTCTTCACTCCATTCTTACTGACCTGCAGCATACCCTGTTGTGCTCATTCCTAGACTGTGCAACTCAGATTACCATTTCCTTTGGATGTAAAAAAACAGTAGCAAAATAGAAATTGAGTTCCTCTTAGTCAGCTGTTAACATTTCTCCATCTAGAGTGGGCCCACCACCTCTTCTTGCTGTCAACGTATTTGAAGATACTTTTCTTACTGGATTTTGCCTTTCTTGCCTTAGCTCATATTCTGTTTTTGCCTTCCTGATGTTGCTCCTACCTTTCTGGGCTGAAGCTTTACAGTTATTGTTTGCAAACTCTTTCTTCCATTTCCAGTAAGCATCCTTCTTTAGTCTCAGTTCCTTCATGAAGTGCCTGTTCGACCACATTGACTTTTCTTTTTTAATGGTATTGTTTGAAACTATGCTATCCTTAATTTCCTTTTCAGGAAAACCCAGCTGGCTACACACCTTTGCCTTTAAGGTTTTCTCCCCATGGTATCTTCTTTACTGTGCCCCTTTGTTTATTAAAATCAGCCTTCCTAAGATGCATGGTTCTTTTACCAAACAATTTGTTAAAATCAAGAATTCTAGCAGTGTGTAATTACTTGCACCCATAGTTCCCACCATTTCAGTCAACTCCTCTCTGTTATTAAGGATCCAGTCCAAAGTAGCAGGTCCCCTTGTGCCCCCTCCATCTTTTGAAAAAGGGAATTATCACCAACACAAGTCAAGATTTTTTCTCACATTTTGTTTCTGGCAGAATTAGTCTTCCAACAAATGCCTGGGTGGTTGAAATCACCCATCATAACCCCTTCATGGTTTTTTGAGGCTTCATTTACTTCAATCAGTGAGGTAGTTATTGATGTAGGTAATGATGATTCTAGTTCTAGAATTAGTGTAGTAATAATAGAGAGCCAGTTTGGTTTTGCGGTGAAGGCATCAGGCTAGAAACCAGGAGACGGTGAGTTCTAGTCCTGCCTTAGCTGGGTGACTTTGGGCCAATCCCTCCCTCTCAGCCCTAGGAACCACTTCCGAAAAACCTTGCCAAGAAAACTACAGGGATTTGTCCAGGTGGTCACCAGGAGTCAATACTGAATTGAAGGTACAGAAAAAGGCGAAATTAAATTGAAACAGTAACAATTACTAAGTAAAATTATTGTGTACCATGACACGAATATATAGGTAGAACATATAGGAGATTTATACTCTTCCTTCCATTAAAATGATTTTTAAATATGTGAACATAATTTGGCTAGAAGCTTATGCTAATTTATGAATACCTTTGTTTGAAAAGCTCAGTAGAACATGAGAAAGACAATTGGGGGTTTACAGCAGCCTCCTATGGTGATATTCACTTTTGCTTTCCTTTTCTGGAGATTGGTAGGACATTTTAAAACTAGGGTGAGAAGTAGCAGAGGAAATTCTGGGCTGAGCAGAGCTCATCTTCTGCCTAAGGCTTAGAGAAACCACACTGATGTATCATAAACAGGGCAGGTCACACTCCCATGGTGTTGACAAGGACTTGAGCCTAAGGGTAAGTGACTGAGTATTGTGAACATGCCTGGCACAGCTCTAGCTGGAATTTCCAGATCCAAGTTTGATTTTCTGTGCAATATACTTGTCTGGCCTTCACACCTAAAAAGACTGGGTTGCTAGCAAAATTTCAAGGCACATCATCTCTTGATACTTAGGATTAAGTGTGAGTCTGCTTCCAGCAGCTTCACTTTTAATTTACTACAGGTAGTCCTCAACTTACGACCACAATTGGGACTAGAATTTCCATCACTAAGCAATGCGGTCGTAAAGTGAGACATCACATGACTGCATCACTTAGTGATGGCAATCCCAGCACTCCCCATTGTCATCATTAAATGAATTCCACTGGTCGTAGCTGAGGACCCACCTCAAGCTAAGCCATTCTGGGCTTGGTCCCTCCCAGCCTTGTGCCTCAGTAAGATAAGCAACTGCCTCCAACTCCTGCCACCCGCCTATCTCCCCCCCATCTCTGCTCTTTTGGCCACCCTGCACCCTGCCTTGCAGGGCAGCAAGTAGCCCCAGAACCGTGCAGCTCTGGGGCTGCTTGCCACACTGTGGCTCGGGCTTCTTGGCCCTCCTTCCCTCTTTGCTCACTTACACGCACCAGCCCTCCTTCCTTCCTTCACTCACTTGCATGCATGCACTGCGCCCTCCTTCCCTCCTTTGCTTGCTCAAGGACTCTCCAGAGGCACTTCCAGCACTGGAAGAGTGCTCCAGGGGCAGTTCTGGCACGCACTCTGCAGTTTACATTGAAAGCTGCTGACCATTTGTGAAGCTTCCTCCTTCCTCCTTCAAAGCCTTCCTCCTGCAAAACCCCAGAGTCTCAGCACAGTGCAGAGAGGGCGCAGCACAAGCAAGCAAGCAAAAGGGGAAGGAGGGTGCTAGTACGTGGGAAGGAGGGCATGTTGTGTGCGTGTGAGCGAATGAAGGGGGAAGGAGGGTGCTGGTGTGAGTGAGCAAAGGGGGAAGAAGGGGGTGCAGTGCATGTGTGTGAGTGAAGGGGGAAGGAGGATGTGGTACATGCAAGTGAAGAAAGGCTGGGGTGGATGGGTGAGACTTACCTGAGTGACTAGCAACCTCCCCCGCCAGCTTCCCCATTGACTTTGCTTGTGGGAAGCCGGCAGGAAAAGTTGCAAATGGCGATCATGTGATTGCAGAGTGCATGGTTGTAAGTGCAAACGGGTTGCCAAGTGCCCAGATTGTGATCACATGACTGCAGGGGTACTGCAGTGGCTGTAACTTCAGGGACCAGTTGTAAGTCCATTTTTTCAGCCCCATTGTAACTTCGAATGGTCGCTGAATGAATGGTTAACTAGAGGACTACCTGTATGTGAAGTTTTAGAAACCTACATAACCAGCTGATGAACCTTTCTCAGAATGATAATTGTGTTATTCTCTGCATCTCCATTGTGGGTTAGAAATTTTTTAAAAATCTGTTTTTTATTTATTTGCTTTTCAATTAACTAGATGCTTCACACCTCCACTATATGTGGCTAATCCTGTTGTGAATTTTGGACGTTGTTTCCTGAAATTTCAATATCAACAAATGGCAAAACTTGTTAACAACAGTGACCTTCCAGGATGCTATGGTGTTCTTTGCCAGGTTTGTTTGCTTTCTGTTTTCTGTTTGAAGGTCCTGATGCTTCTAGGAGCAATTTTTCATTCCAGACTGATAATCTTGTATAGGTAGAAGGCTTCTGCTTGAGGAACTGAATGGTAGCAACGGTAGAGGCACGGTGGATTTAATAACGTGCCTGTAGAAAAGAAGAGATAAAATGTTTCAGTCCAGTTATGATCATTTCTTAACTTTACTCTTGTTTACCTTGCTATTGAACATTTGATTTAAGGATGTCTCGATATTTTGTTGCTTTGTTGCTCTTATGCTATTGAAATCAGCCGCTGAAAAGTTTGCTGAAATAAATTTTCAGAGTTCTATCATGAACAATAAAAAAAACAAAAGACGTGGATTTTACTGGAGGAGATGGTGACAGCACAGAAGCAGAAAAGTTTCAAGCAGATAATTCTTGGTGCTTTTATGTCCACCTAGGAATATGAGAAGTCCCCTACCATCTTGTATTCAAGTCCAGTGCCTTGCGGTATTATTCCACCTCATGCCACAGTTGAAATCCCATTAGCTTTGAAAGTTGAGGAAAAAGGACACCAGGAAACAGTGGCCTACATAGCTGTCTTTGGCAATGAAGACTTCCCACTGGTGAGTGGATTGAATGAGTATGAATAAAGAGGCCTTTACTAAGCCTTGTACTGCCTGCAGTGAGTGCAATAAAATACCTCTGCTCCAGGAGGACAGGAAAAGATGGTATTCCATTGGTAATGATAAGCTCATTGGTTTGCTTTAAGTCAGAAGATGCGTTAGAGAAGAATAAAGATGTGTCTCATATATATCATAGAATCTGCCATTCTAGTAATGGACAATAGAATGAAGTGTGGTTGAAAATAGCATTCCACATAATCCATAGCAAAATGATGCTAACTGGTTCTGTGTGTGCCAATGGTTTGGGGATGGTTCAAAAATTCTATATGTAAGTGGCTGGATCTGAGTCTGGAATATAGATCTGGGAAAAATCCCCTTTAAAAACTTACAGTTAAATGCTTATTTCTGATTTTTTTTGGAAATTTGGATATTGTATAATTGAGAATTTGTGTTGATGATTCACTTGTTTTCTTGCTACTTGAAAAACAAAAGTTGTTCCATATGATTTCACTCCGTTCAAGATAGCTAAGCACGTGATATGTAAAGATCAAAGTTTCTAAGAATGTTTATGTCTCACTAGGTTTTAGAAAAGAGGCTGAAATGCAAGTCTCCTCAGATACAATAATATTTGTAGCTGCAGAAGTTGGATCTCCGACTTCATACATCTTCTATCTGAATGTCTGGTTGTGGCTTCTCCTTGGGTGAGAGTTTCTCCTGGGGCAGATAGTTGTGCTACCACCACCTGTTCCTGAGTGGAAAGTTCCCACCCTCAACTGGAATTTGGATGGGACAGAACAGGAAATGTCTCTTCCTCAGAAATAAGCTTTTAAATAAGTTTTCCCCTCTAAATCAGGTTTATCAACCCAAGCAGTTTTGGAATCTGTAGTGCTTAGGACAACCCCATCCTTGAATAAGAAAAAATTAAAGCCAACAAAGGAAGGATTGAAGACTAGTTCAGATGTACCTCATTACATAAGACTGATAGTTGTATACCAAACTTAGCAATCATTAACTGCAGCCAACAGAGAGGAGAAGGGGACAGATGACAGGATCACAAATTAAGTCTATATTGCTGAGCACAAGCAGCACTGAAAAGAAAAGAATCCTTCATATATATGTACATACTTTCCCTCACCAGCTTCCAATGGTTACAGGGCTTTTTGAGTGTTGGGCCTGATTTCCTAGGCTCAGTCAGACAAAGTCTGTACTTTAAAGCCCTTGCTTCTACCAAGGCTTCCCAGGGACAAACAGCTTCATCTCCCCCAGGACTTCACCTCTCCTCTCCTCTTACCAAAGACTTTGCTTGTGTTTCTAGAATACTGGAGGGTCTTCAGCTAGCCAGCAGGCCCCTGGATTTTCTACAGTAATGAATGCCCTTATCTGCAGTTAGAGGGAGAAACTGAAAACCAAGCATGTCAGATTCAAGAGAAAAAAATTATTTTATTTTAAATGGAATCACATATGGTAAAATGGTTTTCCTCCTGTCCTGTGATATAAGTTAAATATAAAGTAGATACCTAAGCACCAAATCAAAGCAAATCAACTAAGCCTACTTAGCTCTTGACCATTCATTTAGCGACCATTTGAAGTTACGATGGTGCTGAAAAAAGCGACTTACGACTGGTCCTCACACTTATGACCATCACGGCAACCCCACAGTCACATGATCAAAATTTGGGTGCTTGGCAGCCGGCACATATTTACAACAGTTGCAGTCCAGGGTCCCATGATTGCCATTTGCAACCTTCCCAGTTGGCTTCTGACAAGCAAAATCAATGGGGAACCGGATGTTTCACTTAACAACCATGGTGGTTCGCTTAACAACTGCTGCAAAAAATTTTGTAAAATCGGGTGCAGTCACATGATGCCTCACTTAATGACCACACCACTTAACGATTAATTTTCTGGTCCCTATTGTGGTTGTAAGTCAAGGACTACCTGTATTATGGTAGTTCACGCCAAAGGACTCTGGGTGGACATTTCACTATCAACCAATCAACAATGGTGATGTTTCCATATCACTGTAAGCCGGCATTAATTAACAGTTCTATTATAGCAATTCCTTTAACTATATCAGGAAGTCACAGAAAATGAGCTTTTTAAGTACAAAATAGGGTCTTGACATGAGCTGTGCATATGGGTAGATATGTGCAGGCAAAAGTAGTGATACTTCCATATGGAAATGTGCATCAACAGTATTTATTTTCCATCCCGAGGACTGGAGATCATCCCTTTTGAAGTAGTTCATGTCAGGAAACAGACACCACAAGGACTATCGGAATTCTACTTTTTTGGTGTAGAAGATAATTACAGAATCTTGAAACCATGACATTTCCCTCTGGCCTCTGTTATACTAAAGAGAATCAAAATGGGGTTATCTTGAATTTCTTTCTCATTCCTTCTTCCTTCCCAGACTAAGTGGATGTTATCTAACTATTCTTGCGTTCCTTTTTCAAGGTTAGCTTTATGCTCCTCTATACTGGATGAGCCTGGAAACTCAAATGCTGGGTCAAGGTTTGTCCCCTTTACTCATGCTAGGACTCTTGGACTTGAATGAACCCATGTTGCATGAAAATCAGCCTTCCTCAATTTAAGTATCCTCTAGTTATGAGGACTTCAGCTTCCAGAATTCTCACCCATGGTTATGTTTTCTAAGAAATTCTGACAGCTGTAATCCACACATCAAGAGGCCGCTCAGATCTTGGAAGGCTGCTTTAGAATATCCTAGTCACGTCCAGCAGTCATAATCAGTCACAATCAATGTTGCTGTGTTAACTTTGCTCTGCTTCTTTTTATTCCCTGGCATAGAAAATCCAACTCGTGTCTTTTGGAGAAGGTCCTGTTGTTTATGTGCACCCTGCTAAGATAGATTTTGGCTGCATCCAGGTTTTAAAGGATGTTTCCAGGACACTTTGTCTTTCAAATCAGTCTGTTATTCCTGCACCATTTAAGGCACATATGGTAAGTAAATTTTGAAGTGGTTTCATATTGGGAACTAAAACTGAAAAGGGGTTGTTTGTTAACAGCTTGTGCCATGATTATATGAGAAGGCCTCCCATGAAGTCATCTACAGATATGCAGCACTTGGAGTAGTGGAGGTTCCATGAAGAGAAATAGATTAATATTTAGCAACTTAAATGAATAAGTAAAAATAATACCCTAACTGTAGCTGTCAGCCAGTGGCATCCAAGAAGTCTAGAAGAAGGTAGACAAGAGCTTGTCTATCTTTTTCTTACAACTGAAAGTATCATGAATATGTGCTTCTAATCAGTATATGTATAATCATACAGCACATATATACACTCAACTCAATAGCTGCATTTGTATCACATACTTAATTTGATTACTGATTTAACCGTTTTTCTGGGTTTGTGCAATATACCGGCCATAACCCAACCAAAGAGGCTGGTTTTGCACAATATGCTAACCTCTCCACAGCAATGGATAGTGATGTCTGCTAATGTGATTTACAACTCTTTGGGGCAGGCCTTGACAAAAAACATTTTGCTGAGAATTTCTAAGTGATTATATGAATATTGGATATGAAGCTGGGATCTGACACTCACTTTCCCCTCCTGCGAAATAGGAATAAGAAGGGGTTGAGAAGAAGAAAGAAAAGGACTATGGATCATTTTTCACATAATACTACTTCACACATAAGTTATGTTATGGTAGTACAACCAGTATCAGTCTTAGTCCACCATCTTACTAGATGTTCATGGGTAATGTAGGTGAAATACAGTTCTATTAGTTGATCAAATAGCTGTTTGTTAGAAAAATACATTGTTGATATACTAAAACACAACCTCTTCCCTCCAGAGCTGTATACTTCTTCTCAAGATTTATCTTTGAGGCTTCAGTTGTGGGCATGGGATCACTTTAATCCTACTCAATGTGGATGGGAGAAATGGGGATGGGAGAAAATGGGAGAAAGAAAGCTCCAGCTATACTGAGAACAGCTATGCTTCTCTCACAAAGGGTGTGCTGGAGCAGTTTCAGAAATGATTATCCACTCTCTGTTAATTATTGTCAACATTTCTTCAGGAGAACAAATTATACAGTCAAAAGAGCAGCCACAAAAACCCAACCCATCATTGGAATCTCTCTCAAAAAGATGATTAGCCAAAAATTTGATTGTATTTTGGTACCACTACAGACACCATTACTGGACAGGTAGATACAATGATTGGAGAATATAGTTACTGGCTGCTAGCCTTCTCCAGTTATAGTTTCACCTCCAAGCTAAAATGGGATATAGCTTGGTAATAGGTAGAAGTTATACTATATTCTCAAAGTAAACTAACATTCATTTTCCAAAGCAACACCCTTGACCTGGGGGCTTGGATCCTGGCAGAGAACAAACAAAAAATACAAACTGAGAAAAGACAGCAGAAAAAGGGGAAAAAAAACCCCTACCTTATCTTGTATCAATAGTTATTGGTTTACTAATGAATACACAATTATAATACGATCAGTACAAAATGTTATTGTAAAAATCACAAAATCTCTGCCATTGTAACAAACATTGCTACATCCTTTGATTAGTAGAAAACAGATGGATCACACATTTCTGACAACCTTTCCTTAACATCTGGAATAATATCACACTTCCAGTTTCTCAAAATGTTTGAGAAAAGTTTGGAAAACTAACATATGACCATTGAATTGGAATGCCATCATTACTCACACTAACAAGATTCTCCTTAAGATCATACAACAACATCTGGCACTGTGATGGAATGTATCTACAAAGGAGGAGGTGGTGTGATGGAATGCAGTAGAGATCCAGGTTCTCAGGAATGAGGAGCACATTTCAGGGAGGAAACAAGAGGCAACATAGTCCAGAGCATTGTTAGAAGCTTGGGACATGTAGACATTTTAGATATTTAGACATTTATTTTTACCTGCTTGTATAGCCTGAAGTAAATGCAGGCCCAGCAATATGCCAATTGTATGGTTGATCTCACAGTGATTATCAAAAGGCTGCATTCTTGAGGATGTGACCCTCAACACTTCTCAAATATCTCAAGGATGCGTTAATTGTTGTCCATTCATGTAAGCGGATAAACTGTTTTGACTTAATAGTCTTTTCCTGTTCAGAAAGATAAAGCGGTCCTGACCTCGTTTCTTAGGGATGTAAATCGGGACAGCGCCTGGTGGACAATCAGAGTGATAAAGAATAGTTTACATATGGCTGTTAACATTCAAGGTGACAAGAAATTAGTTTACATACAGAAAGGAAGAACCTTAATCAGCACCAGAGAAAGGGGTCCTGGGTAAGGGGAGGAGTATGGATCAAGGTAAGTGGCTTTGATTGGATCAGAAAAGTCATGACATCTTAAAGTGGGTCTGAATGTAACGAAAGGTATATAATGTGCTGTATGAAGGGGGTCCTGCGCGGCCGCCCACCCAACTGCATGCTGTCATTGCTTCTGCTCTTGGGTGAAGAATAAACCTCCTAACTTCATGCAACTCATCAGTATCTTTACTCCCGGCTCAGAAACAGACCTGGTAAGATAAAATTTTAGCTCCAACATTCCAACAAAGCCAAGACATTCCTTCAAGCCCCAAGTGTCCGAATCTGGATCCCGAGCGAGTCGGATGGGTGGCACTGGTGGTGGAGGTGAAGAGCTGTGATCTCGAACTGCTGGTTTGACATGAGTCCAGTGGATCCAGGTGTTTCGTTCTGCAATCCAGACAGCTGTTTGCGTTGTCAAAAGGACCTGGTACGGACCATCCCACTTTGATTGCAGTGGCGTCTTCCTGGAAAAGGAACGAATCCACACCCAATTGCCTGGTTTAAAGGGATGAAGAGTTTCCTCCAATGGTAGAGTCTGGAGAAGGGCACTCTGTGTCCACAAAGATCAAAGAAACCTACACATAGAAACAAGATAAGAGAACAACGTAGAGTCCCCCCTCTCTAAATGGAGAGAGCGGGGATCCAAACCCTTTGAGACATCTGGTGGTCTGCCAAAAAGCAATTCAAAGGGAGACAATCCCACAACCTTGCGAGGTCGCATTCGCAAATGAAAGAAAGCAATAGGCAATACCTGGGGCCACTTTAAATGCGTTTCCTGACATAATTTACCTAACAATGATTTAAGTTCCCTGTTAGCCCGTTCTACGCCCTCCGAAGACTGGGGATGATAAGGGACATGCAGATTCTGCGTGATGCCTAAAGCTTGCAAAATGTGGGTGATCATGTGTGCTGCAAAAGTGTTGGCCACAATCCATATCCAAGATGGAAGGGATCCCATATCGGGGTACCACATCTCTCAAGAGATGTCTCGTGGTTTCGAGTGCAGGGGAAGGCTTCAATCCAATGTGTAAGCTGATCTCTGCAAACAAGAACATATTCAAAACTATTTGCTTTTGGTAACTGGATATAGTCCAGCTGTAGATTCTCGAAGGGTCTCTGAGCCCAGGGTCTGCCCCCTTTGTGTATCCTTTGTCTGGAAGAGGCATTGTTGGCTTGACACATGAGACATGCCCGTGCTACTTTTTCTGCTTCCATGTAGACCCCTGGGGCGTACCATACCCTTCTGACAGTGTCCACAATGGCCTGAGTTCCGCAATGGCCCTTTGAATGGACTTGTTGACAAAGGAGGCGTAATAGTCATCTGGGGGCTAAGGGTCTGCCATCTGGCACCCTCCAAAATCCATCAGAAAAAGTTGCTTCATACTTTGCCTGCCACTGTTCCACCTCCCCCCTCTCAACAAAATCATCGTATGGAATAGATGATTGAAGGCGAAACTCCGTCGCTGCAACAGAGAGGGAAAGAGGCTGCAGGGCGGCCCATTTAGCTGCAACATCTGCGAAAGCATTTCCCTTGGTAACCAGGGAGTCGTCTCGTTGATGCGCCGGGCAGTGTACCACAGCGAGGGCTTTAGGGAGCATAACGGCTTCCAAAAGCAAAGCCACCAATGCAGCATGAGCAATGGGGGAGCCAGAAGAAGTAAGGAAGCCGTTGCACTGTTTCCACAGAGCTCCTGTGGCATGACATACTCCAAATGCGTATCTCGAATCTGTATAAACGGTGACACGAAGGGAACAGGCAGCCCGACAAGCCTCTGTAAGGGCAATAAGTTCTGCAGCCTGGGCACTATGGGAGGGAGAAAGTGGAGAGGCCCAGATAATGTCATACAACGAAACCACTGCTGCTCCAGAAACACGGATGCCCTCGTGGAGGAAGGAGGAACCGTCGGTAAAATATTCACAGGATTCGGAAGGGGCTGGTCAGTGAGGTCAGACCGGGGTTTTCAGTGTCCTGGATGACCTGAAGACAGTCGTGGAGGGGTGGGGAAGCCTCAGATTCAGGTAACAGTGTAGCGGGGTTCAGCGTAGAACACCTTTCAAAAGAAATATGGTTAGAGGTAAAAAGTTCAGCCTCATATTGAGCAAGGCGTTGATGAGTGAAAGCCTGCGTTTGAGACTTCAAGAGGATTGCAGCGACCTCATGTGGTACCTTTAAAACGAGAGGGTGACCCAAAACCAAGTCACGTGAGCGCTTTACCAATTCAACAGCTGCAGCCACAGCACGAAGACAGGGAACCGCCCTGCGGGCAACAGGATCCAGCTGGACTGAATAGTAGGCAACCGGACGGTGTGCCAGGCCCAAGAGTTGAGAGAGTACACCAGAGGCAACTCCACAGTTTTCGTGGACAAAAAGAAAGAAAGTTTTAGAATAGTCCGGAAGACCCAGGGCTGGTGCAGAGGAAAGGGTCTGCTTAATTTTGATCAGTAAAGCGTCCAGGTCGGGAGTCCAAACAACGGATGTGGGGGCGTCCTTTACAGTAAGGAGGATCAATGGACGGGTCAGTTCCCCAAAGGAAGGGATCCAGGGGCGGCAAAATCCCAACACCCCAAGGAGAGCACGTACCTGACGTTTAGTCACGGGCTGTTTCATGTTCAAAATAGCTTGGATACGCTCAGAGGCCAACCTGCGAAAACCAGGGGCAATAAGATAGCCCAAGTATTTCACCTCTGATTGTAAATACTGAAGTTTGGTTGGTGATGCTTTATGGCCACAGTCTGCCAGTGATGCAAGGAGGGCATAAGTATCCATACGGCAAGAGTCCACCGTGTCCGAAGCCACCAGTAGATCATCAACATATTGGATAAGAACAGACCGGCAGGGCAAAACAATGGATGCCAAGTCAGCTTTCAAAATTTGCGAAAACAGGGTAGGGGATTCTGTATATTCCTGGGGTAGTCGAGTCCAGGTATACTGAGTGGAGTTCCAGGTGAAAGCAAAAAGGTATTGCGAATCTGGGTGCACTGGAATAGAAAAGAAAGCAGCACACAAGTCAATGACAGTAAAGCACGTGGCTGTGGCAGGAATCATAGTTATGATGGTAGCAGGGTTCGGGACGACTGGTGCCCGTGGAATAACATATGAATTGATAGCACGAAGGTCATGTACAAAACGATAAACGGGGTTCCCTGCGGAGTCTAATTTAGGCTTACGAACAGGAAAGATGGGGGTATTACATGGGGAAGGGCAAGAACGCAAAAACCCTTGTTTAAGATAGCTAGTAATAAGCAGTTGTATGGGTCCAATAGCTTCAGTTGGAATACTATATTGGGGCAGACGTGGTGGTCCAGATTTAGTCTGAATGACTACAGGCGCCGCACTCTTCAGGAAGCCAACATCTGAAGATTCCCAGCCCCATAATGAATCCGGAAGGGTGCGCAAGTCCGGAGGCACCGTATGGGGGTCCAAGTCAGCTGAAAAAAGGGAGAAGAGGCAATGCATGTATGTCAAGGGAATGTCCAAAATCAACCCATTAGGAGTGCATTTAATAGTGGCTCCAAGCTTACAAAGTAAATCGCGACTGAAAAGGGAAACAGGAGATTCAGAACAAATGGTAAAAGCATGTTCAATAGTAAGAGGACCCACTTCAGCTTTTAGGGGATCGGTAACATTTACAGGGATAATCCTACCCCAACCCCAATAATGTGGTCAGAAACATTAGAAAGAACAGAAGAGGAAGAAGGAGAGTGAGTTAGTAGGGATGCTGTGGCCCCAGTATCAACCAAACAGTGATACTGTTGGCCACCCACGGTCAGAGACAAAAAGGGTTCCCCCCCAGGTCTGGACCGAAGAGGTAAGGCGAGTGCACTCAAGGGTTTCGGTTCTTGGGCGTCCCCAAGATCCCGTCATTGCGTAGTAAATCCGGGCTGAGCTGGAGGATCTGTGGAAGGAAGAACAGGATATGAGCGAGGAAGGGGAGGAGGTGGAGCCGGAGTGTGGAAACGAGGAAGCGGCATGGGTGGTTGCTGTGGAAGAAAGGGGTTTCCGCTTCTCCCCCGCCGTTCCTCCATCCACCTGGCGTCCGCCTGGCGGGTCCTGCATTCACAGGAGAAATGCCCCTCTCTCTGACAATAGTAGCAGAGGGGGCGGCTCAGTGAAATTCCCGACCTGGGTCTCGTGTTGCGGGCGGCTGCGACAATCCGTTTGGAAAGCAGCAAACATTTTTAGGTCTTCTCGGTGGCCAGCACGGTGCCGTTTATCTTTTTCCTCAATTTCCGCCTTACGTTTTGCTTCCTTCTCCTCCTCCTCTTTTTGCTTACGGTGATCAAAAACAAAATTGGCAATGCGACGATGCTCAGCAACCTCTAAACTTTGCCAGTTGGAGACGATGGTTTGGAAATGGTTTTTGATATCAGCAGCCGCTTGCTCAATGAAGGCAGAGCGGAGAAGC
This sequence comes from Liasis olivaceus, assembly GCA_030867105.1. Taxonomy (NCBI): domain Eukaryota; kingdom Metazoa; phylum Chordata; class Lepidosauria; order Squamata; family Pythonidae; genus Liasis; species Liasis olivaceus. The sequence continues at coordinate 25,858,415 of CM061359.1, read as the reverse complement.
CTATTACCTTTGTCATTTTCAATATCCAAATGGGCGTGAGTGACCCTTGCCTCAGATAAATGGACCCAGAAAGCATCTGGGGTTTCATCAGGTCTCTGAATTGTGTTATTAAATTCAGACCATTTCAAAAGCTTTTTTCCCATTTCCCGAAGGGCTTCAATGAGGTTTTCCTTAGCCCTGTTATACTCAGTCCAATGGTCGACATTGTTATAGTCCCATGTAGGCTCATGAATTGGCCGAGGGACCCGGGGAGGGGGTGGTGCCATTTCCCCGGGAACCAGTAAAACAGGGCGACGGCCAATTTCTTCACACTTTTCAAATAATTTCAAGACCTCATCCCTGGTTAATAACATATTAAGGAGCTCCATCATATCTGCCCATGAAGGGTTGTGACTTCGAATGACTGCCTCTAAGCGTCTTACGACAGCCAATGGATCTTTTCGGAAGGAAGGAGTGTCAGAGCGCCATACTGCCAAGTCCGTTGGTGAAAAAGGAGTATGATATCTTAGAAATGCTACCCTCCCAGCTGTGGCCGGTTGCCCATCTGTAGCAGGTGTGGGAGGTAGAAATACTGGATTTAGTAACAGAGGTGCCATTATCTTGCCGGAAGGCAAAGTGCCTTCTTTCCCTTGTTCCAAACAAGTGGAGTCTGGAGCGCTGGCAATAGGGGATAAGTCGGCTAGTTCATTCCAACAGTGCCAATAAGACAATTGTTCTGGACAATTTCGTTTCAATTGGAGTTCAAGAAGCTTCAGTTTCTCACAGTGGAATGTACCCATGGGGGGCCAAATTGCATTACCGCTTGTGTCTAGATATTGAGTCCATTCCATACATAATTTACGTGCACGTCTTTTCCTCATTCCCGGCTGGGTGGGCAAAATCCCCTTATCCCAAGCCTGTAACAACCTTCCCAGAGGGGAAGATGGGGGTACTGTTGACTTAGTATTCCCCATACCTTCTCGTGTCCCTAAGCGTGGCACCAGTGCCCGTTGGATTTGGGGTGTGTCCAAACACCTAGAGACTCCCTATTAGAGTACCGACCCTCTGTGTGCTTCAAAACTCCTAATCGCTTATCAACTTTACGATTTTTTAGCAATTTTGCAATTCCTAGCACACAAGCGGTAATCGCCCAGTTATAGTATCAGCCACTCATTCAAACACAACCGTAGTCTCAGCTACTTATACAAGCACAACCTGCCCAGGCACGCGGATCACCCTGGTCCCACTTGCTATCCGGGTTGCTCTGGCCATAGCAGAGGCCCGGGGGCGTCTTGGACCAGTTTGACACACAGCCTTGGTCTGCAGTCGGGTTTTATAAAAGGGATCAAACACACATTCCCAGGTTCGGCTTATGGTCACTCACTCACTCACACATTCACAGCCTGTTGAGGCATGCGGATCTTGTCAGCCCCCCTTTCTACCTGGGTTTTCCAGATAGGTGCGGCTGGAACAGACAGACACACAGCCCTGGTCAACAGCGGGGAAATAATTGAGTATACACACGAATCACTTTCAACCGAACACTGGGGCACAACCAATTACACACAAATGCTGGGCTTATAAAAGAAAAGAAAATTTTGGGTACTCACCCACTGTGACGTTGTCCTAAGTTCATACAATCGGTTGGCACAAAACCAAAGTTCCCTTTACTACCTTCAAGGCAATCCCGCAGGAAAACCACAAACCCTCCGGGCAAATGGTCCGGTGCCGGCAGGGCGTGTTATCCTCCCGGGACCCAGCCCATTAGGTTAGCCCAGTCCCATCTGGGGTGCCAAATGTTGGAGCTAAAATTTTATCTTACCAGGTCCGTTTCTGAGCCGGGAGTAAAGATACTGATGAGTTGCATGAAGTTAGGAGGTTTATTCTTCACCCAAGAGCAGAAGCAATGACAGCATGCAGTTGGGTGGGCGGCCGCGCAGGACCCCCTTCATACAGCACATTATATACCTTTCGTTACATTCAGACCCACTTTAAGATGTCATGACTTTTCTGATCCAATCAAAGCCACTTACCTTGATCCATACTCCTCCCCTTACCCAGGACCCCTTTCTCTGGTGCTGATTAAGGTTCTTCCTTTCTGTATGTAAACTAATTTCTTGTCACCTTGAATGTTAACAGCCATATGTAAACTATTCTTTATCACTCTGATTGTCCACCAGGCGCTGTCCCGATTTACATCCCTAAGAAACGAGGTCAGGACCGCTTTATCTTTCTGAACAGGAAAAGACTATTAAGTCAAAACAGTTTATCCGCTTACATGAATGGACAACAATTAACGCATCCTTGAGATATTTGAGAAGTGTTGAGGGTCACATCCTCAAGAATGCAGCCTTTTGATAATCACTGTGAGGTCAACCATACAATTGGCATATTGCTGGGCCTGCATTTACTTCAGGTTATACAAGCAGGTAAAAATAAATGTCTAAATATCTAAAATGTCTACATGTCCCAAACTTCTAACAGCAGGAGCATGGGAAGAAGAGACTTAAGATAGCCACTCCCTAGATTCTCCCAGAGTATATCTATTAGGTTAGCATAGTACAGATTTAGTCTGGCAAGATTCTATCTATATGGTGTAAGCAATAAAGAACTGAACTTGGCTGGATTGTTTCCCTGTTGTCCTTGGGCTGGGCCTGATGGGCACCAACCATCAAAAGGGAATTACCAGGTGTTCAAGCTGGCTTCAGAAGGGGCTGTGGCACTTTCTACACTGGATCATGGAAAAATCTCAAGAATATCAAAACATCTACATCTGCTTTATTGACTACAAGAAAGCCTTGGATTATGTCAATCATGACAAGCTGTGGAGAGCTTTAGAAGACCTGGGGGTGCCAACACATCTGGTCAAAGTTGGTGCAGTCGCTGTACACAAATCAGGAAGCCACTGTTTGAACACCATATGGAGACACTGATTGGTTCAAGATAGAGAAAGGAGCATGGCAAGGTTGCATTCTTTCACCTTTCTTATTCAACCTGTATGCTGAAGTGATCATGAGGAATCTGGAACTTGAAGAATGAACAATCAGAGTAAAGATTGGAGGAAGGATTACACAACTCTCCTCTCAAAAACCAAAGAAGGCCTGAAACATCTGATCAAAAGGATTAAAGAAGAAAGCGAGATCTTTGGCCTCTTCTTGAACATCAAAAAGACCAAGCTCATGACCACTGCAAGGAATGGAAATGTCAAAATAGCAATTGACAGTTAAGAGATTGAATGTGTGTAAGAATTCACTTTCCTAAGATTGCAGATAGATCAAAGCAGTGAATGCAGTCCAGAAATTAAGTGTCGAATCATACTAGGTCGCATAGCAATGATGAGCATGAATCGAATAAGGAAAAGCAAGGACATCAGCCTGGCAACTAAATGCATATTAGGCTGCATCTTCATTCCCATAACTGCCTGTGGTTGTGAAAGTTAGACCATGAACAAACTAGACAGGAGGAAAATCAACTCATTGAAGCTGTGATGTTGGAGAAGGCTCCTGCGCATTCCTTAGACAGCAAAGGTGACCAACAAACAAGTTTTGAAGCGTATAAAGCCAGACATATTGCTGGAGGGCAAAATGACAAAATTCCGCCTTATTTATTTTGGCCATGTCATGCAATCAAACTCACTGGAAAAGACACTTATGCTTGGAATGGTCAGTGGTAAAAGAACGAGGCTGCCAAAACCACGGTGGCTAGACACCATCAAAGCCAGCACCAACCAGAGCATAAAACAACTGAAAGAAGCCATATAAGATCGGAAAATGTGGAGAAAGCTGGTCCATAGAATCGCCAAGAATCAGACACGATTGAATGGATAACATAATCATCATCATCATGCTCAATACTGCCATAATTCCTGATAAACAGTCAAATTCCAAAGCATTGGTATATGGCTCAACATACACAAGTTTAATATATCATCATCATCATAATTATCATCATCATTACATTAACATTTTTAACACTTAAAGATTTTCCCATAAATCTGCTTATACAGTGCCTAGTGGTTTTGTATAATGCAGTTGCTAGCCATTCTTCAGTTAACAGACTGCTAGCTTGTGGCCATAGATCTCTGCAGCATATGCTTTTCTACTGCTATTTGCCCTTGCCACTGCAGATTTCTTCACATTGCTATTGGCTGCTGTTATTTCCTGTTTTAGATCCTACTGTTTTGGCTTTCCATAGTACCCTGCGATTTCATGAAGTACTCAGCTATAGTCACTGCACATTCTGGCCTACAGAATGTTGGTTGTTAAAAACCTCAGCCATCTGAATATTTTATAAAGCCAAATAGTGTTGTTATGTTAAATTCTGTAACTTCTTAGAGTCAACCTTGTGACAGCTCCATTACAAAATGTTCTGCAATTCCACCATTCCATAAAGTATTATAGACTGCCTCATTGCCTAATTGTGAGCCGCCCAGAGTCACCCTCTGGGGGAGATGGGCAGCATACAAATTAATTAATTAATTAATTAGATAGATAGATAGATAGATAGATAGATAGATAGATAGATAAATTTCTCTGTTGTAATTGGCTGATCTCATGTTTTCTCACTGCTTGGATATTTTTAATATGGTTTCAACTCCCTTAGGATTTGGGTTACAGCTTATAGTGTCCATAGTTTCCATTTCAGTTCACTAAGAGTCTTCCTGTTGTCTGGCTGGTTCTTATGGAAAGCCTTGTGAACTAATGGCTACAATTTAGGGAGGTAAATTTCTGTTCTGTCTGTCCCAGGTGCCTGAGGGACCTAATTAGGTTTCAGAGGGAGCTTGGTGAATTTCCTGGGACTCTGCTGCTGTAGAAGAATGTATCTCTGGCCTTGAGAAGGACATGGGAGAGGAATAATGGTTTCTCAGTCCTGGGAAAGTAGAAAATGTGAGAAAAAGACTCAGAATATCCACAACTTGATCTTGTTGTCCTTGAAAAGGAGCAGTGAAGGTTTTGGACAGGCTTTCAAGATCCTTGTCAGCCCTTCAAGTAGACCAGGTCAAGAAACAAACTCAGCTACTTCAGAAGTGCTACATAACTGTAGTATGATATATCAAAATAATATAGGAATATATGATTCTTGTAGAACTGTTCTCTGAGCTTGGTTGTTTTCTTGCAAATGTTTTGTTACCTGACTAGGTAATATCTTCAGTGCTAGAATGGAATGGGGTTTGCTCTCTGTTTATATACAGTGCCACTTCAGAGTATCCTTGATATGTTTTGTTTATCAATTCTTGGCAGTGAAAGTAGACATGTTTTAATGGGTGGGATGATTTTTACTCTGATTTGACATATTTGTATTTCCTTAAAATGTACTTGCCTTTTAAAGTATTGAGGTCTGGCACATAGGAGTTGGTTGATTGTGTATCTTTTATTATATTTCAGGCTCGTGCTCCTTCACTGTGGAGAATTGAGCCCAGTGAAGGGATTATTCCTCCAGAGGTGGAAATGTCACTTACTCTAATAGTTAATTTGGATGATACTGTACTGTTTCAGGACAAAATCAGCCTGGCTATAGAGAACAGTAATTCCTATATTATTCCAGTCCAGGCCACAGGCATTGGAACTACCATTGTCACAGACAAGCCATTTGCTCCTGCCATCAATCTGGGACCCCATTTCAGGTAGGTATTCTTTTCTGCAGTTGTCTATAACTAATGAGAAGCCAATGGGTTCTGAAACACACAGAAAGCTCAATTAAGCTTAGGCAATCCAAATTTTGTTAGGTAAGTAGAATCCAGTCAAGGTTAATATTGTTCAGAGGTTCCTCAGTTGGATTCATTCCTGGGCCTGAATCTCTTCAATATTTTCATTAACAATTAGGATGAAAAGGTAGAGGGAATTTTATGAAATTAGTAAATGATGCAAAACCAGCTGAGATATGTTCTACCCTAGAAGACAGAAGCAAAACTGAAAATAATCTGTGAGTTGATAGGTTAGAGAAGTGGGCTGAATAACAATGCAGTTTAACAGGCACAATGCAAAGTTCTTCACTTCAGAAAAAAATAAAATGCAATGATATTATATGGGAGATACCTGGTTTGGTAATAGTATATGTGAAATGGAACTTGGAATAGTACTTCCTCACAACCCAGATACAAGTCATGAGTGTAATCTAGTTTCTAAAAAGGCAAATGCAATCATAGGCTGCTCATTCAGAGAAGCTGCAACAGATGCAGCGAAAGGCAATGAGAATGATTATGGAATAGAAAAGAAATGAGGGGTATATAATAGCACTTTTTTGTATGTTTGAAGAGGAATCACCCAGAAAAAAGATCAAGACTCTAATGCTCCATACAATAGGACATGGATTTAAATTATGGGAGGCAGATTTGGATTCCTACAGTAAGGAACACAGTAGCCTGAATGGTGCTTTCCAACTCTCATTGAAAGAGCAATTGAATCCAAACTTTCAATATTCAGGATGTCTGCAGATGTGCTATTGAGCGTGAATGTGCTCCTCCACCCCACCCCTCCTCCACACAGGAATATAAGGAGGAAGAATCAGTGGCAGAAGCGGTCTTCTTAAGATATGGTCAACTTCATTTCCTGTGGAGGAATTATCAAAGTGTGATACTTGGAAGATAGTACAGCCATAGAATTTGCCATTAATTGTGTGTTGTTTTTCCTTAACCACTCTCTTGGTTAAGGTTACCAGAGCTAGCTGCTAGCACTTCCCACTTGTCTGAAACCCTCCACACAGCTGACTTGCATTCTTGCAGTTTAACAGCTTCACGTATCTTGTTAGGGCCTTATTACTTCAGGTAGCTGATTGCTTTTTGCTGAGTTTACATTGCTGCCTTTTAAACAATTCCACTACATTATAAACATATAAAATTGGGATTCAATCTAAAATCCCTTCAAATCCTGCTTCAGCAGACCCCTTCCTTGCCCCTTTATGGATTCATACTGGGTGGTCTTCTTCTGTGTTCTTTTCTTTCTTTGGGGGAGGGGACTCTTTCACCTGATGGCTTTGTTCCCCCAAAGCCCAAGTTTGAAACATATGAAGGAGGGAAATCAAGGAGTGTTTCTCCACCCCTTTCTTCTTTATTAAGGAGGAAATGAAGGAGGACCTGAAGAGAAGCGCATCGTCTGGGTGACTCATATCTGCCATATGTGGAAATTATTTGTATCAATTTGTATGTGCATATTTTCTCCTCAAATGTAATATCTTAAATTTCTCCCTGTTAAAGGACATTTTGTTCCTCTCAGCCCAATCTTCCAACCTGCTCAAATTAGACTGCAATCTCATTCTGTTGTCTTCGTTCTGCTGTGATGGCCAGATCTCTCAGGCATCTCCTGTAAATATGATAAGTAGCCCAATCCTACCATCCATTAATAAAAATAATAATACTGGCCCCAACACATATCCTTGTAGGACCCCATTGGCTACTATGCTCCAATTCAATGGAGAGCTATTAATCCTAAATCTCTGAGCACAGTTAGCCAGCCAGTTAGGACCCATCCAAAGCATACTTTAGCAGCTTGTCAATGAGAATGTCATGTGGAACCTGGGCAAAAGCTTTGCTGAAATCAAAAAGGATTATGTCACTTGCCCTGTTTAGTTACCCTGTCAAAGAAGGAGATGAGATCTGTCTTCCATTATTCATTTTGGAAAAGCTATATTGGCTCTTAGCAATCTTGGCATTGCCTTCAAGAAAAAGAATGGTGATTCCTGGGTATCCTATACAAGTCAAAATAAAAAACCAGATAAATACAAATTTGAAAGTCTTTACTGTTGTGTTGTAATTAGTCAGAGAGCACTTAAGACTTGCCTTGAAATTTGAGTCATCAGCAATCTGCTAGCAGGACAGAGGTAAAAATACAAGAACCGTCCATAACAGTTCAGGGTTCTAGCACCAGAGAACTGCATGAGACAGTTTGAATGTCAGGCCTAAAATCCTTGGCAAGTCCAGGAGCATCAGAAATGCAGGTTCAGAATCAGAAGGTGTTCCAACAGAGGGGCAAGGCCCTTGAGTTTGCTCTTATATAGCCCCCAGGCTGGCTGGGCTGAGAACAAACACTAGTTAATTATCTCTTTAGAAGAAGGCTTGTTTTAAATATGTCAAAGAGGTAGAGTGGGAGACCTAGTTCTCAAATTGTTAAGTCTGTTAATCATTTCCAAAATAAGTAGCAGGTTTCTCAACTGAAAGTAGAGTCCTCACTAAATTCTTTTTACTATTACTTTAATATTTTTCTTAATAAATCTTCATAATCAGAGCTCTGAGAGTTTTCTTGAGATTAACCAGTTCCTGTTGAGTCTAGGCTGCCCCCTGAGAAGCCTAACAGATATTGGCATTTTCTATATAGAAAAAAAATGAATATAAAGAAGCTGTTTTTGCAGACATTCTGTTTTACACTTTCCAAATACCACATTATTCACAAAGCTTTAGGAAGGCCCTAATTACACATTACCTTAGAGTTTCAACACATCTTCTGAGGTAGCCCAGCTTAATTAATGAGTTGACCAAATCTGACGTATATCCTTAACTGATGGAGATCTTCATGAATTAAGGATCCTATGAAGACTCAGGTTTGGGAAGAGATTTGTCACTATGTCCTTCAGGGACTTACATAGTTTGCTTGTATCTACAGTGGAAGGAGTCTAATAGAAGGTGTAGAAGCCTTACAGTAGCAAATTTCAGTTGAAATCTGCCCCAAGGGCAGGATTCTCATCCTTATAAATGCACAGACAAATGCATGCACACTTCCATGCACAAGGATAATACCAAAGATGAAGATTTGGGAAGGATAAGACCCCCCCGCCCCAGCTATCACTGCCACCCCACCACTTTTAGACCATCATTCCTGTTCTCAGGCAGAATTTGAAAGCAATCCTAGACTTCATCTGAATCGAGGGATGATGATCAGAAGGTGATATTCCTAATAACTTGTAATCCATTTTCAGCCTTATGTAGGCAAGAATCTCAAGTTTCCTTATATGAGAGCTAGTTCTCAGATTGACAAGAAGTTGAGTAGCTATTCCTGAAACAATTAACTGATACAGTCTGCTCCTCCTCACAAAAGAGACAAGCTTCTTCCCCTTTACATTGAACACATGACTTTAAAGATTTTCACTACTTATCCAGCCTAAGAAATATTTTACTTTCAACCAGCCAGGTCTCCTTGCCACATTCACACAAATGAGCAGATTCCTGTGGCAGACGTATCACATCCAAATCGTCAGAGACTTTAAGGATGTTAGTTCGTGGCCTCCTAACCAGGAGAGTGAAAAATGGTTATGACCCTGCAGATAAGAGCCATAAAAGTGTATGCTCCAACTGCAATAAATCTGCAAACCATGCCAACAGCCTAAGCGCACATTGAGGGAGGAAGTTAAATCTCTAAATATAGAACTCACTAATTGGGGGGGAGGGAACCTAGCAGATATCAAAGCAAAAATTCTGACATCTCACCCAGACCCTCCCAGTGCTGGCAGGGATATGGGAGTCCAGCACCAATTTAATACACGGGCCCCACTGAGCTGCTCATTCCCCAAACATCTCACACCATCGCTTCTCCTTTAGCTTAGACATGCCAAAAGCTGTCAGCACACTATTAGCCTCACCAATAACATGGAAAATGACACACTGACTTCTCTGAGAGTTTTATACAACAATATTTAAGGAATCATTGCAATCTCCGAGTAGCTGATACCCAAACTGCCTTGTAAGCCAATCCCAGACAAGCTCTGTCCTCATAGCAACCCAACTTGGAGGTTTGTCATCTGCTCCCCCATCTCAGGAGCTTCTCCTGGCCTTGAAGGAACCTCTTTCTTCACTGGACAAGCCAAAGGAGGTTCCCCCTGCTAAAGAGATGAGATCTCTGCTTGCCAGTGACCCCTATTTTGCTGCCTGTGCTGCACTGATTTTTCTAGCCCCCCTGCCAGAACTACAAGCTTCCCTGACCCCTCATGAGGAGAGGTGAGACCTGATAGCCAAACAGATGGCAGAGAGGGGAGAGAACTTGATGGTACCCCACCTTCCTCCCCACAGCCATTGTTGGCTAACATTAAGTTACTGCTTGGCTAACATTAAGCTACTGGTCCTGCAAAGATTATTCACCCAGCCCCTGGTTTGCAGTACAACCTCTTGACATTGAAGGGATCGATATAAGGTCACTCTTCTAACCGGGAATGTCTATGGATAGTTTGCATCTGCCAGAATTCCTTGTTTTACTATAATTTTTAATGAAGATTTTTTGCATGAATGAAAGACAAATATGAAAACATATATAAAGAAAAATTAAGAAACAGAAAAAAATAAAAGAAAAAGTGTAAAAGACAATGCAGATGAAAGAAGGAAAGAAAGAATTAAAGAAGCTATGTCTGATCTTCATTGCAGCAGTTACAATCCATCCTCCTTCTCTAAGATTATACTACATAGTTCCCCTCTATCCCATATTCAACCCTTTTTAAACTACAAATCCAAAAGCCAACAACTCATTTTTTCCATTTTCAGCAAAATGCCCATAAAGGTCTTTTATAAAAGTACTTAGTTTTATTGATCAAACAGATCAATTCTGCCATCTCTGCAAACTCTACCATCTTCCCAGTTCATTCGTCCATTAGCAAAGTCTATACCTATAGCTACCAATGTAGTAGCCTCTGTTGTGCAGAGTGCAGCAAAGGTCCCAAAAATCCTGCTCTCAGGAAAATTACACATCAGCATGAGAGCTTGCAAAATGCAATATCCATATTTTGCTTTCCAAAGAAAATCCAGTCAGAAAATATAAACTAACTGGTCTTTATTGATAAAAAATGCAAAACTTCATAAAATACAGGTTGCATACAAAATATAGGATATAACAAAGACTTCTTCTCATCTTAGCATCCAAGACTTATCCACAACAAAGTCTCTAGCTAAAAAAAACACTCTCAGAGAAGAGGTACACTACTTGGTTACTAGTTACAACTACATAACCCATAAAACCTACATGATTAAACTACAAGACAACTGACAGGCTGGGCATCTAGCCCTCCCGTTATATTGCCAGCATGTACCCCCCCCCCCCACTGAATAACTAACATACACATTACAGTAGGTGGCAGTAAAAAACATAACAGAGTCACAAGATGCTTTGTTTACATTAACTCATAGAATAATCTCAACACCTGTTTTTGTATAGGGAACGGGATGACCTTCTTCCCATGAGAAAATCCTGATAGCCTCTTCCTCAATCTCTTGTTGCATTTGTTGTGCCAATCCTTTCTTTTGATCCACTTGTACTTTTGAATTGTTAAGATGTTGTTGTAGAACCTAGTCTCTTGTCTTCTTCCTGACAAAGTACACAAATATATCTCTTGGTAGTTTTGCATATCTTGTATTAATTCTGTACACTTTGTCCACTTCTTTGTCCCATTCCAAAAATTTTACTAAGGATTCAACAACCCTCTCTCTCTAATATCTTCACCAGGCTCCTCTGGACCTACTCTCAGTCTAGAACAAAACTTTATCTCTTAATTCTGGTAGTGCCAAATTATTCAACTCTTTTTCCATTTCTCTTTTTCCTTTAAATTGTTTAACCTCTCCACTCATCTGTATTGCAGATTCTTTAAATTCTTTTCTTCATCTTCTCTTAGATATTTGCAAATCTTTCCTCTGTTCTCCTTTCTAGTGAAGCCAGATCTCTTTTAACTGATGTGATCACAGCTGCAGTTAAAACCTCAGTCACTGATTCTGTCACTAATGCTGTGACCATTTCTTCAAACATCTTTTGCAAAATCTCTGGGCATAATTCCTTCCATTTTTCTCTTTTAACTTGTAATTCAGAAAAGAGAAGTAGAAAACAAAGAGGCTTTTTAAAAAGTCTTTAGTTCTTTAATACCTTTTGGCACTCCGTAGTTCTATAGTCACGTGGTCTTTCATAGCTGCCGGTTTCCCTTTTCTCTTTGTTTATAGAAATCAACAAATCATCCTTCCCAACAAGTTCAAATAATCCTCTTTCCAACAGAGGTATGTATTATTTATTTAATTAGTTCAAAAGTACTTTAATCAGCAATATTCCAAATTCAGCTATCCCCTTAATCCATTTTAAACATTCCTAGTTTCCATTCTTGGCAAACTTTTTGCTTTTAATTATTTTTAAATCCATATAATTATTTCTTTACTTTTACTTTAATCCTTGGGGTCAGAGGTGCACTCACCAGGGTTTAGGTATTCTACTGGTCTGAAGATCTAGTCTTCAAGAAGATCTCTATAACTTTAAAAATTTTCCCACTCCAACGTACTCTAGAAAGTGGAGTGGGCGAACTCAGTGTCCTTTAAGCAGGCTCTGCTTGAAGCTGTGAGCTTGATCTGTCTTCCATGGCTCCCGGCACTCTACCCGCAAGTCGCCCGCAGGGCTTACTCATGAGAAGCTCCCTTCTGGAGCACAGGTGGGTGATCTCACAGCTTTTCCTTGTCTGGAAAAGCTCTGCAGGTCTGGGCTCATTGCCCAGCCGCCTTTCTCTACTTGGCATTATCTCTGCAATGCAAGGGCATGTTAGTTTGCCATTTCTCCACCTGGAAGTCCAGATTTAATTCATTTGCAATTGAGGCTGAACCCAAGGGTAAAGCATGAAAGAGCAAAAAGGGGCTTGGGGGACTGGTCACAACTCTACGTGCCACATCAGGACCTTTCATCCTACTCAAGTTGTATACCATGCAATGTTAATCAAGCTCAACTGCTGCACCCTGCTGGTAACTAATGCTTTGCTGCCCTCAGTGAGGCAGAAACCCAGATCTGCTGACCTTATACTACTGAATCCAAATGTCCTTGTGATCCTGGAGGGGACCTCAATGCTAGGTAGAGTCCCCACAACCACACTCTCTATGCATAGCATGTGTCCCCCTCCCAACCCTGAGGCAGATGGATTCCTCCTCATCTATTGCTTAAAAGATCAGAGATGAAACTTTGCAGACCTCTGCCTGGCTCAAAAAGCCTTCAGGTTAAACCTCCACATTTTAAATAGTGCTTTTGTGTCAGCCCCACAAGGTAGACCGGAACAAGAAACAGATGCCACATGTCCCTAAAGCTACTTTTATTAAGACTGGCAAATCTTGCAAGTCTGAATGTGCTTGTCCTCCTCTCTCTTTTATCTTCATGTGAATTTGAGTAGTGTCTGAGGTGCTTTCATACCCCTCCCCCCCTCATTTGGGTTTCTGCAGGGTTTATCTACTTGTTGCCTTGGTAATGGATCTTCCCTCTCCATCAAGATCATCCTTTTTACTCTTTACATCCAGCTGAATTCATCTACTTATCTGGCTCCAGAATATTACTGACTATATAATTATCTCTAGGGACCTACTCCCTTATGCTAGGATCCTAGAAGTTTATCTCTACATTTGACAGTGATCACTTCCCAATCTTGCTCCAGTTAAAATTCTTCCCTTAAGAGGCACTTACTGAGGACTGCTACCAACGCTTTATGATGCCAGCAGGAAAAGTTACTGCTGAGCCAAGTGAACCTCTCAGCTTTGTCAAATGATAACTAAGCTACTGGCCTCAGATTGCCTCCAGTGTCCTGACATCACCATCCAAGCCATGTTTTGACAAGGACTGTAAATGTCAAAAAAGCTCTTGCTACTGTTTTCCAGGGGGATGCGGTGGCACAGCGGCTTAATGACGCTGAAAGTTGCCGGCCAGAAATGGCTGACACTTCAGCGGTTCGAGTCCAGCCTTCACGTTAAACAGGGTGAGCTCCTGTTTCCTCCCCAGTTCCTGTCAACCCAACGGGTCGAAAACTCACGTGAGTAGATAAATGGGGACTCTCACTCTGGTGGGAGGAAAAATGCTGGCAGCGCCTGCAAAAGGAGTTGGGAGCAGTTGCCGGTAAGCGCGAAACCGCGCTCGCCCGAAAAGGGCGCGAAGCAACGGAAATCCCGCCTCCTGCGCTCGCCAGCTGGGCTCTGCTCTAGGAAGGAGGCTCTGGCAAACCACTTCCGAAACACTTGCCTTGAAAACTGCAAGGACTCGTCCAAGCAGTCACTGCAGAGTCAGTAATGACTGAGCGCAGATTAAAAAAAAAAAAAACTTGCTTTCCAGGCTTACATATCTAATACTGAAACAACAGCTGCACTGGACATCCTCCACTGGAAGAGACACTATAAACAATTCCTGGCATGGAAGAAAAGGGAAGCCATGAAAAACAACTGGACATAACTCATTCAGGCTGTCAAGTCCAAGGACTCAGCCTTATTCCGGCATATCACATTAGTTCTCATAGTAACGTTCCATCCATAGTGGACGGTGGCATTCCCCCCAGGACCTGGAAGACATATATTCAGGAACTCTACACGGATACCCTGTGGAAAATGGATGCCCTAGCCAAGCTATAGAAGACTTGCCAAGGTGAATACCAGTGACAGTGTCAGAGATCAAGAATCTTGTTGCCCAACTAAGGCCAGGGAAGTCCCCAGAGGAAGACTTAATCCCACCAAGGACCATTAAAAATAACCTGAACTTCTGGGCCCCCACCCTGGTCTCACTCTTTATCTGCATTGACACCTATGGCCAAGTCCCTAAGGATTGGAGGTTTGCAATCATTGTTCCTATATATAGGGAAAAAGGATGATCCTGCTAAATATAAACCAATTAGCATCTTCAACACAATCAGCAAGCTCTATGCAAGACATCTACAATGGAAATTCCAGGACTGGCTGGAACAAGCAATATACTCACAGAGGAGCAGGCTGGCTTTATGGAAGGCCAATCACCCATTGGTCACCACGTTATATTCCAGCATCTCATTGAAAAATACCCTTCCTGCAACACGACTTCCCTCTATGCCACTTTCATAGACTTTAAAGCAGTGTTTGACTCTATATCCTAAGCTAAATTGCGAGAGAACCTCCTCAATTGACTGATGTCTACTTCATTTAATACATATGCTACATGAAGGCACATCACTCAGAGTAAGATGTAACCCCAGGCCATTTCACCAGTGCTATTGAAGATGAGAAAGGCTCCAGGCAAGGCTGCATATTCACCCCACTCTTATTCAGTTTCTATATTAACTCAGATGGTAGGCCATCTCCACAACATGGACTTTCATTTCCCAAAATTTGCTGGAAGACTCATTTCTATTGTACTCTGTGAGACAAAGCCATGATACTTTCAATAATGCCTATTGGCCTTAAAAGAGCACTGGGGGAACAGTACTGCAAGAAAAACCAGCTAGAACTCAGTTATCAGAAAATTAAAGTTATGGCATTTGCCTAAAGGCCCAAGAGCCATTTGTGGAGCATAGATGGCCACAAGATTGATCAGGCCTCCTGTTTCAAGTATCTGGGATTAGCCCTTCATTCTGCTGGTAGTAGGAAAGCCCATGAGGACCACATTGCTGAATAAACACAGAGGAGTTCATCTGTCATTTTTAAATAACTTAAGCAAGAGGTGGCCACTGTATACCTGCAGCTCTCAAATTATTTGAAGCCAAGCCATGAACACAACTTCTCTATGGTGCCCAGCTGCACCACTAAAGCTTGTATAATCCAAAATTGTAAGAGCAACCCTTCAACTCGCTAAATGTGCCTATAATACCACCTTGCGACTGGAGACAAATTTCATGAAAGTGAAGGCTACAGTGTGGATGGCCATACTCAGTGATTGGCTCAGGCTATCCTTTTTTCCCCTTAGCTTTGCCCCATTAACTATGAGTGATGATTTTCAATCCACATGGGAACAGGCAGTGGCAACTAAAATCTCATCCTTGGGTTTCTCTCCCGGTCTTCTATTTTAAGCTGGGGTATGATCAGGCCAAAACACTCATTAAACAGCATGTAATAGACACAGAGCTCCAATCAGACATAGCTAGGGCTCCAAACTTACTTGCCAGTGAATCCACTCTGCCTCCCCCATGGCATTTCTAATTGAACTTGAAGTACCTTAACCAAAAAGGGCCTTTACTTGGTCATGATATCATGCCCTCCCCTTGAAGGCTGATATAGGAAGGCTCCATACTTGGAGTGATAATGCCCCTGCAACTCTGGGCACACAGAAAGAACAGAGCATGTCCTTCTCCAGTGCCTGTACACTAAGCTAGTCACACTAATCTCCTCTTACCCTTACTACGTACCTACTATAGAGAGTAAGGAAGATGACCTTGCAAGTCTCATACTCTCTTTCAAGAGAGGCTGAAGATTTTGCCTTTGGTAGTAGAGATTGTCAGGTTCAGCCGGCACAGCGCTCCTAGGAAAGCCAGCCCACCGGGCTGACCTAATTCTGCCGCCTGCTTGCAAGCCTGGGAAAAGAGGAAGTGAAAGCCGTGGCTGATTAATGGCCACCTGCGCCTAATCAACGGGGGAAACCGCAGAGGGGAAGCGTTGAATTTACACTGATAAGCGACGCGAGCTAACAATGAGCGGAGCCGCGAGGCAAGATCACTGCACAATCCAGATACCCCGGTTTTGCACGCAACTGAAAGGACCCCAAGGGAACCAGCCCACGCCGGAGGGGTAGTCGATCAAGGAACAATGGGACTCGGGCTGGACCTGCCATCTGGACAATTAAGGGGGATTATTGGGGCGCCAATAATCCGCAGCATGTAACACGATCGTGGGGCGAAAACGCGGGAAGGGGAGAGGTATAAATTGAACCATGTAAATGTGCCAAGCCAGTCCTGGCTTTCTTTGTAACTGTTGCGTTACGCTTGAGTAAACCTCTTTTGTGAACCACACGTGTCATGGGAGTTTCTCTTGACGAACGGGGCATTCCTTACAGAGATGGCCTCTGATCCTTAGGGCAAGCCACTATCCTAAGCACCTTGCTGCAGTGTTGTTGCAATACCGACAGCAGGTGGATTTACATATGACTAACTTGCAAAATGCAATGATGCAACTAACACAATAGTAGGGGCAGACTTTACCTCAGCCAGCAGCAGCACAGCAGCCTGGAGCACAGCTGGTATTTCTGTATTCTCATGGGAGTTTGCCAGAGAAGCTTGGAGGAGACCCAGGCCAGTTCCTGACCTTCATGATTCAGTGTAAACTATTTATGGCAGATCAACAACCGGAGTTTCCCACAGATCTCACCAAAGTGACTTTCATGCTGAGTTTGCTGAAAGATGGGACAGTCAAATGAGCCATACCTATCACTGAGAGCAATGACCCTGCTGGACAATTATCAAAACCTCATACAAATATTAGAGGTTCCGTTGATGATTCAGTGAGATGGCTGATCGCCAGCCACATGGAACTGCCCTTGAAGACCACCTGGGAGCTTCAACTGGTCCAGAATGCGGTGGCATTACTAAATGAGCATGCCTCAGTATGCCCATGTAACACTTCAGCTTCGTGAGCTGCACCAGTTGCTGGTTTGCTTCTGGATGCGATTCAAGGTGCTCGTTGTTACCTACCCTATGTTGTATAGGGCCTGGCTGATTTGATCCTGCAGGGTTGCTGCACTCTGGCTTCCTTCGATTAAACAGTTTCATCTCTCAGGACACTGAAAGCATGTCTTCTCTGTAGCAGCACCTACCCTCTGGAACAAGGACTCTTCACCCAGGCTTTCAGCAAGGGAAAGTGAGACCCCTTGCTTCATTGTGTTTGCCATCTTTTATCTTTATTTTTGATGTTTTATTGATTTTATTTTAATTTCCTTTATTTTTGTGAGCCGCCCAGAGTCATTGAGAGTGAGGCAGCATATAAGTTTAATAAATTATTATAGTTGGTTGCACAGTCAGCCAGATGTTTAGACTGAATTTGGCATTTTTATCCACCTATTGAGTCCTTCCCAAGGACCTGGAATAGGCAGATGTTGTTGTTCGATTGTGTTAAAAATATTGTTGCAGAATATAAGCTGTTCCAAGTAAAGCTGCTTTTTGCAACTGACCGATGGTGATTTTTGTCAATGCAAGTGAGATTCAAATGGTACTCCAGGTGCTTTGGGATTGCACCCAAGGCACCTATTACTATTGGTACTATCTTTGCTTTCTTTTGCCACAGTTGTTCTACTTCTATTTGCAGATCTTTATATTTTGTGATTTTCTCCAGGTCTTTCTCTTCTATTCTGCTGTCTCCAGGTATTGCAGTGTCCACTATCCAGACTTCTTTGTCTTTCTTATCAACAATTGTTAAGTCTGGGGTGTTGTGTGGCAGATGCTTGTCTGTCTGAATTCTAAAGTCCTGGAGCACCTTAGCTTCTTTATTTTCTGTTACTTTGTCTGTTTTGTGGTCCCACCAGTTCTTGCTTGCAGGCAAATGGTGTTTCTTGCAGATATTGCAATGCACCATTGTTGCTACTTTGTCATGCTGTTGTTTGTAGTCAGTCTGTGTGATCTTCTTGCAGCAGCTAACTAGGTGGTCCACTGTTTCTTCATTTGCTGTCTGTTGCTGTCTTCTCAATTCTGGCTTTGTATGCATTTGTTCTTAAGGCTTAGTCTTCTGCAGCCAGAATTAACCTGTCAGAGTCTGCACACTCAGTTCCCAAGTACAGTAAATCCGCTGGACTCTAATTGGTTCCATCAAAGATTTCTTTATTGAGAAGCAGCATACAGCATCTATAGATTGTTGAGTCTAAATTTCCCCAGCCTAAAGCTTTGCCTTTTAACCCCTTCCCCCCCCTTCTCTACTTTCCTGCTTGAAATTCTTCGCGCCTCGTCCCGGGTCTCACGA
This sequence comes from Liasis olivaceus, assembly GCA_030867105.1. Taxonomy (NCBI): domain Eukaryota; kingdom Metazoa; phylum Chordata; class Lepidosauria; order Squamata; family Pythonidae; genus Liasis; species Liasis olivaceus. Next base: position 25,839,844 of record CM061359.1, on the reverse strand, counting down.
TGGGTTGACCTTGCTGGTGCCTCTAGCTAAGGTAATGGTTGCACCTGGCTCTGGTTGTTTTCATTCTTCCTCCCTCCTGACTTTTATGGCAGGAACCAGCAAGCGGGCATACAATTCACATTTGTAACATTTAACCCTATTAGCTATACATCACTATTCTACATTTTAACTCTACTTTCTATCAGCTTTGATTAGTAGCTTGCGCATATCCTGACATAACCTGCCTGTCTCTTTCTTCATCTTTCCTGCTCTTAGCCATTGCCAGGTCTTGTTATCTGCTTTGCCTGCTAATTTTTTTGTGTACTGGCCATGTAATGCTTTGCCTTGCCTTGTCTCTTTTCTGTTCTTCATTTGGTCTTACTTGTAGGCCAGTTTGGTCTCGTCAGTATTCAGTAAGCTTTCATGGTATACTAGCTTCAGTGCATCTTCTTCACTGTCTTTCAGATATTCATAAATCATCATCTTCTTCCTTATCATCATCATCATCACACAGAGCTTTTACTACTTCATGTGACTGCTTCCTTGCAAGTACCCATTGTCTTGGGAATTGAGTGGCTGCAGTTACATCATCCACATGTGGATTGGGTGAAAGGAACTATTTCGTTCCCATCCCCAAACTGCCAACAACACTGGTTGCAAGCCTTGTGCACTTCCCCTCCCCCCAATACAGCAACTGGCCTACCTTGCCAGAAAAATACTCAGGCTTTGCAAATAGTTTGATAAGATGAGGCAAGTGCATTGCCTCCCCATCAAGTATGTGATTGCACCATCAATTTGAACCCAAGGGCCCAGATTCTGACGAAGAGACAGTATCCCATGTCTACTCATTATTTAGCCAACCTGAGAAAATTATTTGGATGACAATGTAAAAAAAGGGTTTATTCTCCCTTCTGTGATGGAATGGAATTATGAAGGCCGGAGTCGGGGAGTGAAGAATCCTCTTTTGTCTCCTGAAGCGCGGGGAAGAGATAAGAGGATGAGGCTGGCACCTCCTTGAGGAATGCATGCTGTGTTTACTGACTGACCCTGGGAACTAGTTCCAGTCTGGGAAGATTCTTGATAGAGGTTGTAGCTAATAAACCTTGCTGGATTGAATCTGCATGGTCTCCTGGAGTTCCCTGGGCTAAACCTGACACTTCCAAATCTCTAGCATCTGCAACAATGTTTTTTGTCCCTAAAAAAGATGGCAGGGGACTCTGAGGACAGTTTGTGACTATAGGCTTCTGAACCAGGCGACAGTTAGGGACCACTATGCATTACCTCTTATGTCTGATCTCCTGGACCATCTCCAAAGGGCACACATTTCTACAATTTGATCAAAAAGAAAGAGGGACATGAACACTTGATTGCATCTGATACCAAGTATGTCAAATTTGAATACATAGTGATGTGTTTTGGCTTGGTTAATTGTAAGGCAGTCTTCTCAAGATTCATGAATATGGTATTTTCTGACATTTTAGACAAGTATGTAGTGGTATATTTGGATAACATACTTCTTTTTCTTAAGGATCCTTCCTTGTTTGAGATGCATGTCAGAAACATTTTGAAGTAGCTCCATGAACACAAGCTTTTTGCTAAGCTGGAGAAATGTGCATTTAACCAACTTCAATTGGACTATTTGGGTTATAGGATCTCTACTTAAGGCCTACAGATGGACCCTGGAAAGTACAGTCCATACTTTTATGGCAACCACCTTATAATGTAAAGGATATACAGCATTTTCTGGGCTTTGCTAACTTCTGCCAGAAGTTCATCCCTAATTTTGCGGATCACATAAAGCCACTATTTCAAATCTTAAAGAAAGGTCATAAGTTCATATGGTCTACAGAAGAGCAGGTGACATTTCAAGAATTAGAGCTTTTCAGTTCATAGCCACTGTTCTGGCACCCAGACCCCACCCCCCAGTTCATTGTGCAGACTGACATTTCAGATGTAGCAGTAAGAACAGTTGTCCAGGCAGAGAAGAAAGAAGGGGATGGATCTCCTGCTATGTGCATTTTACTCCAGTTTGCTTCTACCAACAGAATGGAACTATGGCATCTTCAGTAAGGAGTTACTTGTGGTAAAAACAGCTTTCCAACAATGGAGGCACTTTTTGGAAGGTGCTGCCCACCCAATACAGGTACGCACAGACTACAAGAACTTAGAAGTCCTGCAGAAGGCACACTCTCTCATTCATTGACAAATCAGGTGGGCGCAGTTTTTCTCCTGTTTTGATCTTTATATCTTCTACATTCCTAGCTCACAGAATAAACTTCCAGATGCCCTGTCATGGAAGTCTGAATATGACTTTCCCTACCCATCTCCCCAGTCACCATACTGCAGTCGGGCAACTTTGAGTCTCCCCAGAGGCTGTATCCTCCATAGAGGCTGGGAGAGCGGAGGCAGGCTGTTAAAGCTCATCCACAGTATGATGCTTATGCCAAAGCTCAGATGAACGACCTCCAGGGAGTCCTGCAAGATGATTTTCCACCTTTCAATGCTGGGGAGGGGCAGCTGTTGCCCAAAAATTGTTTATATGTTCCTCTTCTTTTAAGGGAAGATGTATTTCAACTCTGTCATGACAATAGGACAGCTGGCCATGGAATGTTTAAAACTCCGCATCAGGTCCTTAGGGACTTCTGGTGGTCGTGAATGAGAGCAGACTTCAGGGATTATGTTTCATCTTCTGAAAACCAGCTGGTTTGCTGCAACCTCAAAGCTCCCCTTTCCGACTTTAGGACATAGTATCACTGGATTTTATTACTGATCTCCCCTGGTACAGGAATAGACCGGCATTCTGGTAGTAGTGGATTTGTCTTACAAAGTTGGCCCATTTCATTCCTTACAAGGGCCTCCTGGGAGCTCAGGAAACAGAGGCCTGGTCAGTTATCTGATTGCAGATCACAGTTAATCTGTCATCTCATCATCCAACATCAAATGCAGAATCTAATAGAAATACAGCAATATTTCAGATGCTGTGTCTCTTATCAACAAGACAGTTGGCCTGAGCTGTTGCCACTTGCAGAACCTGCCCACAATTCAATACATTCCTCCATTGGCATTTGTCTGATTTGGGTGACTTATGGCTACCACCCCCATGTTTTGCCCTCCAGGACTCCTGGATTGGCAGTTCCTTTTGTGCGGGAGAGTCAAGCTGCTCTGTGCCTCTTAATGGAACAGCTGAATCTGGCAAAGGTGACATACATGTGGGGCGCAGATACACACAGACAAGAGGATGCTAAAATTACTGGAGAGAATTTGGGGTGGCTTTCTACAGAGTTTTTGCCTTCTACCCAATCCTCCAATAAGCCAGACTTAAACTTTATTGTCCCCTTCCCAGTGGTTTTGCAAATACACCTTGTGGCCTTTTGTTTGCAATTGTCAGCATCAATGAAGATTCATCCCGTTTTCCATCATTCATTGCTTGTGAACTAGAACAGCTCCCCCTCTCCCTCTTCTGGTGGATGGACTCTAGATGCAAGGGGAAACATTCGGAATACCTGATTCAGTGGAAAAGGCTTTGAGTGAGACTGTGGGAGAATGCAACAGATGTGCATACCCCACAACTTGTACATTAATTTAATCTGCAATGCCCAGGGAAACACCTTCTACATGAACTGCCACTGCTACATGGGACTTGGATGTCCCAGGATGAACAAGATTCTGAGTTTTCTGAAGTGGAAGGGCCACAGAGCACAGCAGGGTGTGAAGAGGAAACTTTCTCAGTCTCCATTTACTTTGGGGCCTGTAGAGAGTAAGGAAGATGACCTTGACAGAGATATACAAGGCCTGTTGCCAAGGTGACAAGGAATAAAGCTTTTTTTAAGTTCAGAATGTCCAGATAATGTTCAGAAGCAGCTCAGACAGACACCTCCCTAATTTATTGAACAACAACAACAACAACAAGGAGGAGGAGGAGGAGGAGGAACACAATCAGTCTTGTAAGATTCTGTTATTATAACCAATCTCAATAAAAGTAGTTTCAGCCTTCCTGTGTGTAAGAATCTGCCCCGTTCGTCAAGAGAAACTCCCGTGACACATGTTAGTTCACAAAAGAGGTTTACTCGAGCGTAACGCAGCAGTTACAATCAAAGCCAGGACTGGCTTGGCACAGTTCATTGGTTCCTTTATACCCCCCCTTCCCGCGGTTTTTTCCCGCCTCGCGATCGCATTGCCGGCGGCCGGCTATCCGCACTCCGAATAGTCCGGATGTCAGGTTCGGCCGGGCCCCATTGTTCATCGATTGATTTCCCCTCCGGTGTGGGTTGGTTCCCTCTAAGTCCTTTTCTTATTCGTGCAGAGCCGGGGTCACTGGAGGCGCGGTATCTTGGTTCCTCGGCTTGCTGTTCCGCTTATTGATGGCTCGTGCCGCTTATCAGCGCCGCTTAATTGGTTCCACTCTGTGGTTTCCCCGCCGGCTAGGCGCAGGTGGCCGCTATCAGCTGCGTGGCTCCCACTTCCCCTATTCCTCCCGGCTCGTAGCAAATTGGCTCAGCCCGGCGGTGGCTTCTGTGGCCTTCTACGGAGCGTCGTGCAGGCTGAACCTGACATTCTGCCCCCCTAAAAACAAGTCCTCCCCTTAATTGGGCTACTAGGGTGCCTTTCCTTGATCTTGGGGCTATGGCCTTACCCTGGCCAAGTCACTTATTGGACGGGTCCCCGAAGGTTCTCCTTCCCTTCCTTCGTCACTGAGCACGTCGAGCAGCTGGCCACATATTCTCTCACATCCCTCCAGAGAGACGGCCACCAGAACTGTTCACGCAGGAGGTGGAAAGTCCTAATGAACCCACAATGTCCTGTAGCCTCGTCGGTGTGCCCTCTCCTGAGCACATCCACCCGGCAAGCTTCTGGAATGTAGAGCCTCCCCTTGTGCTCCCAGCAGGTCCCGTGTTTCTTCAGGGAGTCCTTGTTGTTTGCCAACCAGGGGTCCGCCTCGCTCACCTCCGCACAGCGCCGCCTCAACTCCGGCTCGGCTCCCTTCCCCTCTTTCTCCACTGGGGGTTGGGCTCCGCCTTTCGCCTCCAGCTGGGTCATCCTCGGGTCTGTCGGTTCGAGCGGTGGCTTCCTCAGGGTCCTACAACCCTCCAGATTCCCCTGGGCACGACAGAGTCCCGGTCTCCCGCGACTTTTCCGCTTGCACTTGGCGTGGGCTTCTCGGCTCCCGTTGCCGCTACTGCCCCTACTCTTGGCCCCAGGATGGTCGCCGTCTGCTTTGCTGCAGAGCCCTCAGGTCCCGCTGCTGCTGTCTCTGCTGCAGCCGCCCTCTGCATTGCTGCGGGGCCCTTCGCCGTCGATTCCACCGTCGCCTCGGCTGTCAGCCCCTCCAGTTTGTCGGCCGCCCTCGGCGCCGTCCTAAGATTTGCCTCACGTGCAGTTGGTCGCCCGGGCCCTGCTGCCGTTGCCGCTTCAGCTTCCCGACCCTTGGCTCCCCTTCCTTCGGCCGCCACCTCCTCGAGCTCTGTTGGGTTCTCTGCTCCCGCGACTTCTCCACGGCTTGACCCAGTCTGCACAGTGGCGCCGTCGAATCGCACCTTCTCAGCTGCCGCACCGTCTTGTGCGCTTGTTGCCCCGGCTCCTCTGCCAGTCTCCCTCGGCGCTGTCCTCGCCTCACGTGCGGTCGGTTGGCCGGGCCCCGTTTGCTGGCCCTCGGTTCTCCGTTGCGCAGCCGCCACCTCACCGAGGTCCGTGGGGTCCTCTGCTCTCTTGCCACCTCCGCGGCTCGACCCCGTCTGCTTGGTGGTGCCGCCGAACCACACCGTCTTGGCCGCCCAATCTATGTGCGGGTTCTGGCACATAAGCCATGCCAGCCCCAGCACTAGGGCATGGTCAGCCACCGGGGCAACTACCAGGCTTAGCTCCTCCCGGCTTGTCCCCACTGTCAAAACGACCGGCTCAGTGCGATACTGTGCCGGCCCCCCTCCTACCGTCGATCCGTCCAACTGGCTGAGTGAGAGGGGCTCCCTGAGTCTCTTCACTCTGAGCCCCAGCGCGGATGCCAGTACCAGGTGGATCAGGCAGTGGGTGCATCCTGAATCCAGCAAGGCGTCGACTTTCGCCTCTGCTTCCGATCTCACCCCCTTGAGGTGGACCCTTATCCTCATGGGTGAGCAATTTCTGCTGTCCCACTCTTCCTCATGCTGCCACTCCATTGGCTGCTCCGGGGTGCGCCTCCGAGTTGCCGGCCGTCGCCTTCCGCTGGCTCGCTCTCCCCTCCTCACGGAGCCGGGCTTCCTCGTGAGCCAGCCGGCTCTGCTGCACGCTGCTCCACAAGCTGCTGCCTCCTCCCAGGATCGGTCGGGGTTTCTTGTAGCCAGGAAACGCCGGCCCCCATCCTCTGTGCAGCTCGCCAAGCCCTCCCGCCTCGAGGGGCACTGCACAATCCGATGCCCCTTGCCTCCACACCGGTAGCAAGTCCCTGCAGTCTGCCAGGCATCTCTGACCCCGATCCTCCGTCGTCGGCTCTTGCGGTCCACTGTGGCTGGTATTGGGGCTCGCGTCTCATGCTTCCCCCAGTCTCCGGCCTCTCTCGCCGTCTCTTCCAGCCAGCTCCACTTCACTAGAGCCTCCGGGTCGTCTCTACTGGATGCTCTCCCCGGATCTCTGAGTGGAGCCTGTCCTGCGTACGGAAATAGGTTAGTGGCTTGGGGCTCCCCGAGAGCTCGCTCCTTGAGCTCCTGAACCAGGGTGCCTCTGCTGGCCGCTGACTCCCCTTCGCGCTCCTCATCAGGCTGACCACCTCTGCCAGCCTGGTCTCCACGCCGCTCTCCGCGGCTACCCCAGCCGGGGCTCTGGGTCCGTCGCGCCATGCCTGCCGCATGCCCGGTACGGCTGTCGCCCACTGCTGGAAGTCGCTCTCCAGCCGATCCAGCCTCTTCTCCGGTCCCTGGCCCCCGGACCCTGCGCTGCTGCTCCCGGGAACCGCACGTCCCCTCGAGGGCTCCGTCCTGCCACTGAGCGCCCGCTTGGTGCCCTGCGAACTGGCCGTGGTTGCGGGTCCCCTCCTCCTCACGCTAAGGAATGGAACCGTCTGCGCAACCTCTTGTCTGGGCTCCGTGCAGCTTCTCGAGTTTGCGTCCTTACTGCTGCCGGCATCGCCCGATTCCTTCTTCGCCTGCGACTCAGGCCTAGGGGCTTCAACCCCCTGGAGTATGGTCTGCAACATCACCTGGACCCCGTCCATCCGCTGCTCGATTTTGGGCCCCGATTGGGTGAGTCGTTCCTCCAGCTCCTGGGCCTCGGGTTCCGAGTCACGACTCGTCGCGATCCCCCATGCTAGCGACCCGTCGGGGCTCCTGCCCCCGCCGAACGACCACCCGTCCTCTGGCGCCCTCTCGGCTGTGTCCGTGCGCCATTCGCCCCGGACTGTTCCTGCCATCGCGGCTTCGGATCTGGGCTCCTGTTTGCCCAGCTGGCGAGCGGTTTCCCCATCGCTGGCCATCTCCTGGTGCCGTCAATCGATTTCTCTCCGGTCCTAGCTGCAGGGAAAGAAGGGGAGCGCTCCTCGGTGTGTACTGGGTAGCGTCAAAGGTGAGTCCTGGCTTTATGTAAGAATCTGCCCCATTCGTCAAGAGAAACTCCCGTGACACGTGTTAGTTCACAAAAGAGGTTTACTCGAGCGTTACGCAGCAGTTACAATCAAAGCCAGGACTGGCTTGGCACAGTACATTGGTTCCTTTATACCCCCCCTTCCCGCAGTTTTTTCCCGCCTCGCGATCGCATTGCCGGCGGCGGGCTATTCGCACTCCGATAAGTCCAGATGTCAGGTTCGGCCGGGCCCCATTGTTCATCGATTGATTTCCCCTCCGGCGTGGGTTGGTTCCCTCTAAGTCCTTTTCTTATTCGTACAGAGCCGGGGTCACTGGAGGCGCGGTATCTTGGTTCCTCGGCTTGCTGTTCCGCTTATTGATGGCTCGTGCCGCTTATCAGCGCCGCTTAATTGGTTCCACTCTGTGGTTTCCCCGCCGGCTAGGCGCAGGTGGCCGCTATCAGCCGCGTGGCTCCCACTTCCCCTATTCCTCCCGGCTCGTAGCAAATTGGCTCAGCCCGGCGGTGGCTTCTATGGCCTTCTACGGAGCGTCATGCCGGCTGAACCTGACACTGTGGAGTTGATTTCTTGGCCTGCCTGGTGGGCTGACAGGGCTGCAAGACTGGCAGGTAGGATGTAGGAGCAGCCAGACTTTTTTATGCTCCCCCCACATCCATCTAATGCTCCTACCCCTTCTTTTTGATTGATTGATTGATTGATTGATTGATTGATTGATTGATTATGTGCCATGAAATCATTTTTGCCTCCTAGTGACCACATAGATTTTCTCCATGACACCTCTTCTTTTTAAATTTTCACTTTTTATATATACATTTAGTTTTAAATTATATATCTATCATATCTTCTGGCTTTTTATATTTTTTTTAGATATTCATTTTCACATTTATATTTATATTTTTGACCTATTTTAATGACTATACCTTACCCCCTTATGCTGGTCTATGAGTGTAATAAAGATTTGATTGATTGATTGATTGATTGACTGATTGACTGATAAAAGGGTGAGTAGTTTGTGGTCTCTTGAGAGTAAGGAATGATTTTTGAAAGAAATTAAATTTGTTCCTCTGCCCACTTTGTTACGTGGAAGTGAGTGTTGGGTATGTCAGGAGAAACATTAAATTGATTGCAGTTAGTACTTAAGAAGTGTCTGGTAAAACAGAAGGGTCAATAATGAATGCATGCTAAATGAAGAATGTGGATTGAATACATAAGTGAGTGACATTACAAAATAAGTTATTGATGTGGTTTGCTCTTATAGATAAAATAAATGAGAATTTAACCTTGGGACAAATATAGGAAAGAAAAGTGAATGGGTTGAGAAAAACAGAATGACAAAGAAAAACATGGTTGGATGGAGCTGAGATCCTCAAAAAAAAGAGGTGATATGTTTAAAGAATAAAAGTAATCTGTGAAGCAGTGTATGAAGATGCTGCATGAAGATGCAAGGGTAGAATTATTTGTAATCAGTGGTGTTAGTGTAACCTCCATTTAGATTCTCTTTTCTCTTATATCTTGTCTTTATTTGTTCACTCTTTGGTACTCTGAGATGGAACAGCATGATAGCATTAATCCTTCTGTCACTTTTCTAGTTTGGACCCATGCTGCTATCGTTTCAAGATAACCAATTATGGGCGTCGTACCCATCAGCTTTACTGGATGACTGAAGGTTTTGCCCCATTTCGCCAGCGCAACACACTCCCTGCCGTCAGCACTAATATGAAGAACCAGACCTTTCACTCAAAGGCAGAACTGCAGGGTCCTGTGTTCAAGCTTCAGCCACTGAGAATGGAACTGGCCCCAGGAAAGAGTATGGACATGGTCCTGGAAGGATCTTCTGACATTCCCAAGGTATTTTATGGATGGTCTCCAAAGTTCCTTCCAACCCTTCCATTATATACTTCTATGATTCAAAGCATCCATGTTTTCCCTTTAGATTTATCGCCATGGCATTTCAGGTTCTGGATATGATCAGCATCTTCCAAGCAGGCCAGGTTGCTATAGATCACTATAATAGTATGACTGGTGCTAAGGCTTCAGTTAGCTGCTGTAACTACCATATGGTCACCTCAAAATACTGGACAAGTATTTTATGAATGCTATTGGATAAGATATTCTCTTTTCTTTTTTGTCTGTGCTTTATTCAACTTTTCTGGTTTTTAACTGTATCTGTGAGTTTTTTAGCAACCAGAGTGGGATTTTTGTTCTTCTTTGAGATTAATATGCTGCTACAATTAGCATTTTCACTTCTGCTAATGGGAAAATGATGTAACTTGTCCTTGCTCCTGGTTCTCTAGAGAACAACCCATTCAACTGATGGCTGAAGATGTCTGTGGCCCTGTGCTAGTGCTGGAGGGCTTCCTGGATGGCCTTCAGAACTGGCTTTGCGAACTGGGTGAAGCCCTTCCCACTAACACAGCAGAAAGCACCTTCATTCCAATATGTTTACAAGGTATCAGGGATGAATAGGTTGAACAGCCATCAGGATTAAACTATTGTTTTTTCTGGGCTGTTTGGTTCCAAGTATGGCAGGCCAGAAAAGCAAGCAGAGTTGTGAAAAGATTCTGTTGATTGCCGAGAGAACGAGGCTGCTTGCAGGAAGCTACCAGGAGAATGGCTTCCTGATGGAGATTATCTCGCTGTATCAGCTCAAAGTCCCTAGGCTGATCTTGCAGAGTAAAATAGGAGAAAATGTAGTCAATCTTCAGACCCACAAGTGCTGGCACAGAGCGCCTGGTGAATGGGATGTTTGGGTGGTGAACTGACTGAAAAAGGGCATTTCCGAGGGACGTGTCTTCACATAGGACCCAGTGTGGTTTCTGTCTGCCTGGCTTAGCCACTTTCATTCTGGTACTCTTTGCCTGTACAGTTGGTAAAGGAAAGATTGCTGTGCCATGCGATCATAGGGAAGCAGTCTGGAAAAGAATGTATCCTGAAGGTTGATGTCACTTGTGAATTCATTGCCCCAGTTCTACAGATTTCCTCCAGAACAGTTACTTTCCGCGTGGAGAAGGTGAGTGTTTGGATACTAAGACTTCCTGCTGACATTTGGTCTAAGACTAGCCAAAAGAATGGAGCTTTGTGAGCTGGCTCCCTCTAGGAGATTTGAATTCAGAGTCCTTTGAGAACTTGCCCATGTTGGAGGAGGGTCACTAAGATACTTTTATTATGGCTTCTTCCCTTCCTTATCTCAGTTACTGATACTCTTGCTTGTCTGGCTGCCAAGCAAAGCCTTTAGCTCACAAAGTTCCACTATCCAGTATCTGAATTTCCTTAGACACAACACAGTCCATTTTTTCCCCAGTCTTCCTCCTTATCCCAGGGTTGGAATCTGTGGACTTGACAGGCTCTACTCCATTCCACATTAACCAAGGGATGTTGTCTCCAGCAACATGTCCTGTAGCATCTGCAATTAAAAAAAACAAAAACCTTGTCTGCTTTTCCTGGCTGTTTCTATATTCTGTACCCAGGATATATGTGCTGCTGTACAGGTGCCTTCTATGTTTCCCCCTTTCTGCTCTTGGTCTTGTGCTAAGTCATTTGCCTTCCCTAAAAAAAAGTCCATGATCTTGGCACAGACTCAACCACTTTCCTTCAGCCAGGCACTTCATCACTTCATCATTACAAGACCCTATGGGAGCTGAAGAACTTAAAATGCTTGCGTCTCATGTAAAAAACGCTCTGATATTCTGTGCAGGATCAAGAGCTGTTCTCAGAAGTAATAGCCATCTCATAACATTCATGAAAATAAAGACATGAATGTTAATTTGGACAGCTAATAGGCAGAGTCTGAGAGTATGTCATAAATTATAAATTATTTATTTTATTCAATTTATACGGCCACCCATCTCAAATAATATGACTCTGGATGGCTAACAATGAATAAAACAAGACAAAAACATCATAACACGATAATAAATAACTTATACAGCAACTGAGATAAAAACCAACGAACACAATGAACATAACCATGATATGGGCTGAACCATATACTGTAAAGGGGTAGAAGGTATAACCATGAGGAATAGGAAGAAGAACTGCTAACAAGGCAACTGTCAGATAAAAGGAATCTGAGGCCGGGGCAGAAATGTAATCAGAGGAAACATCTCAGACAAGACCCTTCCTGATTCTCACAAATATAAAGAGGGGGAAAGCACATTCAGACTTGTGAGATTCTGTTACCATAATATTATAATAAAAGTAGTATTGGCCTGCATGACTTTGGTTTTCTAGTCTGGTCTATCTTGAAGGACTGACACATTCAGTGCCCAGACTCAGTAACAAACGAGGTCTTCAAGGCATTACAGAAAGCCAGTACGGTTGGGGCTGGAGTCTACTAGAGTCACCTCAAGATGTATTTATTCTATTTATTCAGTTTATATAACCGCCCATCTCACATTTGTGACTCTAGGTGGCTTAGACTGGAGGGGCATACATGATAATATAAATATGTTTTTTTAATCATAATATTTAGCCATGAGATCATCCTAATGCCTTGCAGCTAAGATATGCTAACTTAGTTCCTGATATGAGGAATAACCCTGCCTCTCATCTCAAAAACTCATCTGTTAAGTAAAACCAAAAATCACTTTTTTGTTTTTTTTTTCCAGTTCAGAACAGGCATTCCTGATAGGTGGGCAGGATTTTAATTTTTTTTTTTCAATAGGGAGGGCAGAAAAAATATTTTTCACAACAAAAAATCTACTTTTGTTTCACTACTGCCTACGTACCCTATCCTTGAAATCATGTTCTGTCCTAATCAGTCTTTCCTAAGAAAGAAAGTTAATGTAATGATAAAATATAAGATGCACAGAGACGTTCTGATTAGCAAATAAGGTCAGCGTGGGCTGGATGGCATAACAATGAAGTGGGTGCATGCTGGTTATGTTTAGCCTTGAGGAAAGACAAATGCAGGGTGGACGCATTTCATTTTGATCCTGAAACAAACACATTTTTTTGAACCATTGGCTGAACCTGGAACATTTTGGTTGTTCTGGATTTTGGCTGACAGAAAATCCAGAGCAGTCTTAAGAGGTTGAGCTGGGCAAGACTGGTGGCCCTTCCCTTCTTTCCCTTCCTTTTCTGCATGGCATGTGAGCCACCTTCCTCTTGCCCCCTCCCAATCTTTCCAGCATCTTTCTTCCCCTACTTCCCCTCAGCCACTGCCAATGTCATTAGCTTCAGGAGTGGCATAGCCAACTAGCCTGCCTCCTCTGCCCCCTGATCTTCCCAATACCTTGTTTCCTTACTTCCCTTTACCTGCCGTGGGCCCCTGCCAGTGGCCTGTGCTTTTTCTAATTCCCATGCCCTCCCAAAACAGGCCTGCCCAGAACCAAACATGCATTTCTTGATAGGGACGTGGACCATTCTGAACTGGCGGTTCAGTGCACGCAAGAGTTTATACATCCCTATATTTGAAAATGTATTACATAGAAGAATGTGAAGAACTATTTTCCCTCACTCTTAGTGCAGGACACAGAATAAGTTAAACGCCAGGGAAAAAATCCTCCACTGTAAGAGCAGTTCAGCAATGAAAGCCGTGACTCAGAGAGGTGGTGGCTCCCCTTCAATGCATGTATTCAGGGGAATGCTGGAGAGTCACCAGTTTGGGATGCTTTGAGCTGGGTTTCTGCACTGACTAGGATGCAGGAAACTCTGTGGCCATTCCAGTTCAAGTATTCTAGTAGTTTGGACTCCACTGACAATTAAAAAGAAAAGAGGGGTGGAGAGGAATATCACTGTTCTTTCTAGGCAAATTTGCAGACCATAAAAATATTGAGAATGTATTTCTGCTCCTTCCAGTCTTGAGTTTTTCTTTTCTGCTCTTTTGCTATTCTCTGGCTTCATTCTACCATTTAGAGAAATACTCCTTGAGAAGCATTATAAGAGCAGGAAGGTCCAGCTATGAAAGGGGTGTACAATCTGTAAGGTTTTGGGGGCCAGATTTCTTCAGAGTTAATTGTAGAGAGCTGCATGTCAGTAGCGTATAGGTCTTAAGACTAGAGTAGGTATGACCATCCATTTTTTCATATATTATTTTTATTAAAGAAGTTTTTTTCACAGAGTAAAAACAACACAAATTTTAAGGTAAAGATAACAGAAATAGAGAAAAGTAATAGAAAAGTGAAAAAGAAATAAAGAAAAAGAGATAGAAAAGAAGGAAAAAGAAAATAATAAAGAAGTGGATTCCAATCTTCTTAACAGTAGTTATAAGTACATTTATATTTTACCCTCTCTCAAAGTTTCCTTCTTCCCATAATCTACCCTTTCTAATCATCAAATCCGTAAATCATCAGTTCATTTTTTTCTTTTTTCAGCAAAAAGCCCATAAGGTGTTTCCAGTCACTCATAAATGTACTAATTGATCTTTCTTTAAGCAAACAAGTCAATTTTGCCATCTCTGCTACTTCCGTCATCTTCACCAGCCGTTCCTCCATTGTGGGCATTTCAGAGTCTTTCCATTTTTGTGCATATAATAGTCTTGCAGCAGTGATCATATATAAAAATAATCTTCCACGGCTTTTTTCTAGTTGTCTGTCCATTAATCCCAACAAAAAAAGTGCTGGTTTCAGTTGAATTCTTAATCTTTAAAATTCTTTGTATCATTATATGTATTTGAACCCAACATTTTCTGGCTTTTTTACAAGTCCATCAAACATGATAAAATGACACTTCATGTTGTCGACATTTCCAGCATAAATTTGAGGGACCTTTATACATTCTAAATAACTTTTCTGGAGTCACATACCAATGGTATATCATTTTATAAAAGTTCTCTTTTAAGTTGTAACAGAATGTGAATTTTAATCCTTTCAACCACATGTTTTCCCACTATGCCAACAATATGTTATGCCCAACATTCTTAGCCCATTTCATCATACACTCTTTCACTTGCTTGCCCTCCATTTCAAATTTCAGCAGGAGTTTATACATTTTGGCAATTACATGTTCATCATTTGTACAGCCATCTTCTTTTTTTCTGACTTATTTTTCCTGTCTCTCTCCCTCTTGATGACACTATTCCCCCTTGTTTCTCCTTTTATCTGTTTCAGCCTCTGTCCCAGGCAGAGGTCTGAATTCCTGCCTTTGATGGGGGCAAGAAACCTTGATTCTGGAGGGAAGGAAGAGTCACACCATTTATATCATATCTAGTCTAGTGGTACAGAAGACATGAGTATTCTTAAGAAATATTTTAAAAATATAGTAGTCCTGCACTAAGTAACAGATTGAACTTCAGTGGCCCTTTCTAACTCCTACCATATTGTGATTCTACCTGTTTTTTTGTGTGTGTGCACATGCCTGTGTGTGTGATTATTTATCATTATATTTGCTTTTTCTCCAGAACCCTAGTGACATTTTGACTGCACAGTACAAACCTCTGTCCTTGAAGAACATTTCCTCTTTGCCACTCAGAGTTGTTCTTTCTTTGCAAGAACCCTTTGCCCTCTGTGACATGAATCACAAAATGATTCCAACTCCTGAACAGGTAAGAGAACTGTCTTTGGTCTGAATACAGTTCACATCCTGGATAGCAAAACAGTCTCAGATGCTAGAGGGATAGAAAGTCTTAATGGATTACAGCATGAGAAAAAGACAGTTAGGAGCATGCTTGTGTTTTGTTTCAATTCCAAAACAAGCAAATCAGGTTTTGGAAATTCTGCCAAATTTCAGATATTGGTTTGACAGAAACAAATCCCAGAATATTTTTGTTGTTCTGGGTTTTGGGCAAAATAAAACCTGCAGGGATCCCAGAGTGATTTTTCAGGGTGAGTAAGGAAGACTGATGTGCCTCACTTCTCTCTCCTCTATCCCTCAGCATGGCTTATCAGCATAATGCGTATTTTAATATCAGCCTAATATATATTTTCAGGTCTTTTAATCATTCTAATCTGTTCCTAATATTGTATGCCAGTCAGAGTCATTATGGAGTTGGTCAGTTTTACAAATTTGAAGAATAAAGAAGTTCTCCCCCTCATCTTTCTGGTGCTACCTCCCTTGCATCCCCTTAGTTGCTGCCAGCATCCTTGGCTTTCTCCTCTTCTCCCCCCCGTCCCGCCCCCATTTGACTTCTGCTTAGTGCTTCAGTCCATTCAGGGTCCACTGGAGTTGGGAGGCCAATAAATTTCCATACATATGTACTTACCTGGAAAAAAAATCAGCTCCCATTTCATTCTGTATCTAGACCTGTATCTAGGCATGTTTTAGCCATTCCAAAAACAGCTGTTCCATGCACAGAACCCTTCATGCACAAACTGTTTTGCATATCACTAATATGTATTTAACTTTGTTTCCAATTCAGCCTTTAATGATGGGTGTTGGGGAGATACATCATCTTTCTATCAGATTTGACCCCATCTATAGAGATGACCTGTGCAGTCGAGTATCAGAAGAAGTTCTAATTTTGCGTTACTTGGAGCATCCTCATGTGGACTATGTCGATCTCCGGGGAGAAGTGCATTTCCCAAACCTCCACTTCCAAACAATGGATCTCAATTTTGGCTGCATCTTGAATGACACAGAAGTTATACGTGACATCAGTATGAACAATTGCAGTCCCCTTCTTATCAAATATCGCTGGTCCTTCCTGACAGATGATCGTGAATCCTTTATCAGGTACTAGCTTTGTTGAGGTCCATGTACACATCCGTAACCTTCTCCTGATGAAGCTATTTTATCTCCTCCCCTTTATAGAATTATCTCCTAACAAAGAAGGAAATAGGATTAGTCTGGCATGATTTAGCATCCTGGAACATAATCCACCTGGGGTTAGAGACCTGAATTCATGTTTGCCTTCTCCTGCATCCTAAATTGCAGATAATAATAATGCATAATAATGACCAGCAAAGACTCAATTTCCCTTTTAAGAGAAGATAATGCAAAATAGAAGTTAAGAACTTTTGTTTTCTAACCATTACTAACCATTCACCAATTTTTCCTTTTAATGGACCTATACCATTGTTAGCTTTCTTATTAGAAAGTAGCCTATCCAGAGGACCCTTTTTTGCTGTTTCTGGTATCTCTCACAAGCCTCAGCTTCTTCTGAGTTTTAACATCTCTTTTACAATTTCTAAAGTTTCTGAAGGCTTCCTTTACTCATCTTTAGCTATGTGCCCCTCTCTCCTTTTCTTGTGCAAATCAGTGTGGTGTCAGATTTGGACAAGATGAATTAATCACATATCTTCTTTTTAATTATTTGAATTTCAAAAATGTACCTGGTGCTGGTACATTTTAACATGCCCAAAATATTTGATACAAGTTGTTCCAGGATGCTTAATTCTGATACAGACAATGAAATTCCACCATTCCTTGTAAAACAGCAATCTACTACTTTGCCTTGTCATGCAATGGATTTTGTCAGAGACATTTCCAAGTAAAGCTATAGATGAGACTTTATGCCGTTTATCCATTGAAATATTGTCCAGATATTTCCATTGTTTTGAGAGCCAGTTTGGTGCAGTGGTTAAAGGCACTGAGTTAGAAACTGGGAGACAGTGAGTTCTAGTCCCTTCTTAGGCATGAAGCTAGCTGGGGGCTTTGGGCCTGTCGTTCTCTCTCAGCTCTAGGAGAAAGGCAATGGAAAACCACTTCTGAAAACGTGAAGAAAACTGGAGGGACGACTCCATGTAGTCTCCAGGAGTCAAGACTGATTTGAAGGCACTAAATAACTAACTAAATAAATAATCCGTTGTTTAGCAATGACTGATTTGGCTGCTGTAAGTAAAAACATAATGAGTTTATTACTTTGCAGTTTTTATTCTGGCCATCAAATATGTGTAACCATCCTAGCTTTGGAGTGAATTGAATATTTTGTTTAGTTGTGTCAGATACTACTTTAAACGTATTCTTCCCAAACTCAGATACGTTATCATATTTCCACCAATTTTCATTACTTCTTAATCTTTTAAAATGGAATTGACCTGACACCACGGGACTTTTTGTTCTAATTATTGTTCAACTGTTTCTAAATTATAAGGTTTGGAGTTTTTGCAGAAAAACTTTTTTTTCCCATAATTTCAATTGTGAAGCTTTATCGTTGTTATAATTTGGGTATGTTATCACTGGAGTTAGAAGTGAGTTGCCTGGAATGAGTTCTGAAACTCAGCCCCTGAGAGATGCCTGCATTTATGTTTAAATCTCCTCCTCTTATCATGTTCTCTACCCCAACTTTTATTAACCTTTTAAATACTTACCTAAGAAGTATTTGGAGAATAAATTGAATTTGGAGAATAAATTGAAACCACAGTAAATGGTAATTTTCCCTTGATAATTATGTCCATTGTTATCCTTGAATAATCTATGCACTTTAAAGATTAAAGCAGCTTTAAATAAAACAAGTTTTCTGTTACATGGCAGTTGAGAGGAAATTTACAGATATTTTTGTGTCCCCTAATCCTCTAATGTTCAGTGAAACAAATTTACAGATATCATTCATGAAATATTATTGTTGCTGCTTTGGATACCTTACATCCTCTGAAATAATCTGAATTTATTCTGAGCTTTTAAGGATAAGCTTTTTGTGGTTTGTACTGGTAACAATCCTGTTGCTTCTTGCTTTTTCCTCTCCGAAGCTGCCACTCATTGCAGTGTCCATCCTCACCCACAAGTCTTTCCTCTATAATGATCCCCAAATTCTTAACAGCCATGCTCTCCTCCCTCACCAAGCCCCGTCCCTGTTCAGCCTAAGCACCCTGGTGGAGATCCAGATCTGCCCCTCTCACTTCCAAAAGGATATTGTGTTTTTCAGGTTCAGCTCAGAAAGCACTAGGCCTCTCCTTACGCAGGAAAGAGCAGAAGAGCAGGAGCTTCCGCAGCCACCGCAATACCCTACAAGGTACAGGATTTGCAAGGATTCCATCAGGTTTGTAGGTGACAAATCTGCCAAAGCCAAGCCTGCAGAATGACAAACGGCCTTGATAAGGAATAACTCTGCTTACCATCCAGCAGGCCCACTGCCAGCACAGGCACCTCTGGAAAGAGGGCTTGGCAGAACGGAGAGGCAGCAGGTGCAAAGAGGATTAGAAAGAGCTGTGTGACAAGGATGCTTTGAATGCTGTCTGTGATCCTCAGGACCCAACTTAATTTAATTTACTCTTTTCATCAGCTAAATCACTAATTTCATAAGTGGCTACAATAGTTGGGGGTAAAACCTGGCTATGGCTGAGAATGGGTTGCCTCACAAGCATCTTTCCCACCCCACTACCTTCTGTGCAAAGTGATGCTTCTGCCAGTGTTGTTGGAAGTAGCTGAGCAGAAGTAGCTGCTGGTCAGCAGCTGTGCAAGGCTATGGCATAGGTGAGGGAGAAGCACTCCGACCAGGCACTCTTGCTGTGTGAGCCTTGGAGCATCAGGAAGCAGTCTGAGTGCTTGCCTTCAGGCAGAAGGTCCAGGTAGCTCCAAGGCAGCTGTGCCCAAATCCAGCACCTTCAGCTTGTAGCCCCAGGGGCTCCTGACATTCTGGTTAGGCATTTTGAGGCGCTGCAGGAGCTGTTTCGCACCTTGGAAGTGCAAGGCCAGTGAAATTCCACTGAGAACCTTCTATGGGAAAGGACCTTTTTGGCAGGAAGTATGCTCTAAGTATATGTTCCTTTTTAACTACCTAACTCAGTTCCTTTTTAATTATCATAACAGTTGCATCATTTGGATTATGCTCCTTGGATTCTATCAATGCTGCTGGGGAAAATTGTTTATTCTTGTTTTCTTTAGGTTATTTTTTAACTGATTTTTAAGTTAGCATGTTGTAGCTATGATTCTTTGATGATAAAGACCTCAGCAGTTGTAGGACTGGGGAAGTGCAGGCATTGGGTGCAACCACAGGCAAACCTTCTTGGCATGCCCAAGGGCTGTGATCTCTAGAGCACTATTTCACCAATCGGCCTGTGGTGGAAGCAAATTGCTACCAACTCAGAGCCATTCAATTCACCCAGGCCTTTGCAAGGGAGAGTGAGATCCCTCACTGCATCACACTTGCCATAGTTTATCTTTATTTTTTATGTTTTATTGATGTTATTGTAATTTCTTTGTTTGATTGTTGTGAGCCTCTCTGAGTCATCAAGAGTCAGGCAGCATACAAGTTTAATAAATTATTATTGTTGTTGTTATTATTATTATTATTACTGAAAAGGAAACAGAGTCAATTTTTGCATTCACTTCCTAACATTTCCAGAATTGGACACACAGTTCACGAGCTTCCCAGTTACGGGCACATGTTCTGAAAAGACACTTGTGGCATTGGCAACACCACCTTACTTTGGTCTTTATAGATGCCTCACAACTGAAACTCAACTGTCCAGGAAGATTTCATGCCACATCAGCTATCTGGGAGGTGGGGGGGTCCTCCAAGCCATCATTTTGATTCACTGCGCTTGAGAGGGTGTATCTGCATCTAGTATAGGCACTTGATACAGATCATTCTACACTGGGCTTTCCTAAAAAAAAAAAGTCAGAAACATTAATCTGAGTGTTGATTTTCATAAAGAGAAGACTTATTCAGAAGTGACACTTGCTGGTTCTGGAAAATCTATACTGCTATCAAGTGTCCTGAACTAAGTAAGCA
Organism: Liasis olivaceus; assembly: GCA_030867105.1. NCBI lineage: Eukaryota > Metazoa > Chordata > Lepidosauria > Squamata > Pythonidae > Liasis > Liasis olivaceus. Next base: position 25,819,766 of record CM061359.1, on the reverse strand, counting down.
GCAAACAGCAGGAGAAAATTAGTACATTTCTAACTGTTTTATTAGCTTGGTTCATAAATTGGTTAACATAGCATATAAAGTTAAGCTTGGACTGAAGGATTATAAATCAGAGAGAGTCATTTTGCTGCAGCTTGTACTATTGGCTAAAAACAGCTGAGAAGAGAAGCTCTGTTACTGTGCAGGTGCAATCCAATAGACTAGAGCAAATGAAGTCCATGATATTCATAAAGCCAGCCGAGGAGATGGGAAGAAGCACAAATGAAAAGCCAAAGAAATGCAGGTAAGGAAGAGAACAAAGGAGGAAAGCTGGGGGCTGCTGTTATATTGCTCCTGGCTTTGTCCACTGTTTGTGCACTGTTGGGAGACATGAAAGAACAGGTTAAGGATAGATCATCACGGAGAAAATCTGTGTGATCTCTGTGAGTCAAAAATGACAATGGCACATAATTAATAAATCAATTCGACCAATTAGAGGAACAGCGTAAATGAATGGTACTCAGCCCACTTCAGCTGATGATGCACATTTGATCTCCCGAGATCAGGATCTGACTCCCTTGTTATTTGAGTCAGCCGTCAGCTGTGCTGGGTCTGAGTTATTATTCTCAACTGGCTGACAACCTCTTGACTCCCCAACTGTAGGATGAGAGTCTTCCAGGTTCTCCTCTCCTCTTTAGCCTCATAATCAGAGGAGTCCATAATACCAAGTTCCTTTCAGCAGCTCTTCATCAGGAAATTTCCTTTTCCTGTTCTGAGACTTATATCCAGCATGATCCCATAATCCCATTACATACATAGTCCTGTACAGGTAGTCCTCGCTTAACAACCCTAATTGGGGCTGGAATTTCCATTGTTAAGCGAAGTGGTTGTTAGGTAAAACATCATGTGACTGCACTGCTTAGTGACGGCAGTTCTGGTAGTCCCGGTTGCAGTCATTAGATGAGAACTGCACTGTTGCTAGGCAAGGACCTCATGCTTCTCCTGCTCCTCCCTGAAGGCCAGTGTAGACCTTGTGAAGGGCCAGCAGCTACCTTGGCCAGGCATGCCTCATCAGCATTGGGAGGAAGAAGACAGTGAAGGTCAGCCAGGGGCGGGAGGTAGGCAGCGGCAGTAGAGTGCAGGGCAGCCAAAAGGGCAGAGGTGGAGGGGAGATAGGCAGGTGGGTGGAGTTGAAGCGCACACTGCAGTCGTAAATGTGGGCAGGCTGCCAAGTGCCTGAATTTTGATCACATGATCACAGTGGTGCTGCAGCAGCCATAACTTCGAGGACCGGTCGTAACTACCATTCGTTCAGCACCCTTGTAACTTTAAACAATCGCTGTTATAGGAAGAGAGCGGTATGATTCTATGGCAGCAAAAAATTAGAAGGACTTTAGTTGTACCTTTTCCAACTAACACATTTTTTAGAAAGGCTTAAGCTTTCGTGAACTGCAGCTTATTTCATAAGGTGCAGAAAGTGGCTAAACTGATGTAGGATATAATTTGGGATGAGTTGGGTGGGAAGGGAGGAGAAGACAGGTTGATTATGTGGTGCAGGTTAAATGTGAGACAGATTATAAGTACCTTATCAGTTAACAATTGTAATGAGTTAATTAATTGTTAATTGTCAATTGTTGATCTCCCTGATCTGAATAGCTCTATAATTCATCTCTTCTAATGTTTGGTTCTAGGTGGGACTGCACTCCCCCACTCAGAACCAGTACAGAGTTTGAGAGCAGGTGGCAGCTGTGGTCAGGCAGGCTTTGGAAGAACTATGTCTTCTACTCTAATTGCACCCATTCTGGATTGAGAGGCCCTGCTCAGAGTCACTCATGCCTCAGGTCTGCCATGTGCTCTACATGGGCTGCCCTTGAAGACCATCCACAAGCTGCTACTAGTCCAGAACACAGCCATATCAATAGTAAGAGGTGCACCTGTGAGCTGCAGGATAAGCTTCCAGGTGCAGTTGAAGCCCTACATGGCACACAGCCAAGTTATTTGCAGGGCTGCCTGTTACTCCTGCCCATCCCATGAGATCATACAGTGTGGGCATGCTCCAGGTCCCTTCTTTGAAGTAGTGTCACCTAGGAGATACGCCTTCTCTGTTGCTACACCTTCCCTTTGGAACAAGCTCCCCTCTGTGGTTTGGATGGCCCTGGCTCTATTAGCCTTTTGTAGAGTCACAAAGGCCTGCCTTTTTTCCTGTGCATTAGACCAAGATGGTAATAAACTGTAGTTTATTGTATTGGCTTTGTATTTATTTTTAGATTTGACTGTTTTTAGAAATTGTGAATGGAGCAGCTTTATAAATTCTACAAATATATTAAGCTGAATAAGGAACTTGAGTGTTGCGTACAAGCATATGCCAATAGAGATGAATATGTGTAGCTCAGGGTTGAACTGTGGAGTCCTTGGGGTTCTCTGAGCTTGGTTCTTTTCTTGCAAATGCTTCATTACCCAGCTAGGTAACATCTTCAGTGCTGGAATGGGATGGGGTTTGCTCTCTGTTTATGTGCTGTGGCCTGCCTTGCCAGTGCTGGTGGGGGTGGGGGTTTTGTTTTGCTCCTCTGGTAGTTCTTTGATCAGCGTAGGTTTACTGCTTGATTGTGTGCCTGTGGCAACCTTTGCTTATCTGGGTGATGATTGCTGGCGAAGTGATCTTCTGGTCTTTCATCTCTTTTGAATAGTATGTAGATGCTATTTATCTCTATGCGTCTGTTAATTGCTGCCTTGTCTGAATACCAAGCTTCCAAGAATTCTCTTGCATTTTTGGATTTAGCTTGATCTAAAATGCTGAGTTTCCCAGTTAAAACTATGGTTCAGTCTGTCCATGTGTTGTGAGATTAAGTTTTCATCATGTCTTCTGACTGCTAGTTGGTGCTCGTGGATGCGCTCTGCTAGTCTTCTGCCTGTCTGTCCTATGTGTGGTTGTTACAGTCCTTACACTGTATGTTGTAGATGACTCCTGCTTTTTCTTCTTGGGCTACTGGGTCTTTTCGTTTACTTAGGGTATTTTGGAGTGATTTTGTTGGTTTATGTGCTACAGAGATGCCATATGGTTGTAATAGTCCGTTGGTGGTTTCTGAGATGTTTCTGATGTATGGCAGTGTGATCCTTCTCATGGCTGTGTGGGTTGTGTTGTAGTAGGTTGAGTGGTCAGGCACTTTTTGATAAAGTTGCATGGGTATCCGTTTTGTTGGAAGGTGTTGCATAGGTGGTCTGTTTCCTTTTTCTGCTGTTCTGGGTTGCTGCAGTGCATTTATGCTCATTTGACTAATGTTCTTACACAGCTCCTCTTGTGGGAGGTTGGGTTGTCGCTTTGGTAATGGAGTACTTGATTGGTGTGGGTTGTCTTCCGATGAACTTGGGTTTCTAATTTGCTGTTGTTTCCTCTGCTGATGAGGATATCCAGGAAGGGTAGCGTGTTGTTGTTTTCTTCCTCTCTGCTGAATTTTATTCCTTTGAAGATGTTGATGGTTTCATGTGTCTTCTCCAGTTGTTCCTTTTTTATTATGACAAAGGTGTCATCTACATACCGGATCCATACTTTAGGTTGTATGTGTGGAAGTGCTATAGCTTCTAGGCGTTGCATTACAGTCTCTGCTATGAGTCCTGACAGTGGTGATCCCATGGGTGTGCCTCTGATTTGTTGGTATATTTGTCCATCACACTGAAAATAGGTGGTGAGGCAGAGGTTGATGAGGTCCATGATTCGGGGTATTTTGATCTGGGTGTATTTGGTTAAGTCGGGTGTGTTGTGTAGTACTGCTGATATGGATTATTTCGCTAGTTCTGGGTTTATGGACATAAAGAGTGCTGTGACATCAAATGAGACCATAATTTCATCTTCATCTATGTGTACGTCTTTGATTTTCTGGAGGCACTGTAGTGAGGAGTTGATGGAATATTCACTCTTCTCTGTGAGATATCCAAGCTTTTTTGTCAGTTCTTTCGCTTTGTTGTATGTTGGAGTCCCTAGTAAGGATACAGTTGGTCGGAGAGGTATGTCAGGCTTGGGTGTTTTTGGTCGTCCATAGAAACGTGGGAGGATGGGTCCACTGCTTTTCATCCGCCACTGTTCCTCTTTCGTGATCTGGCCTTTCTTGGTTAGGTCGTTGAGGGTTCTCTTGATTAGGTTGTCTAGTTTCTGTATTGGGTTGGTGTTAAGTGGGATGTGGGCTTCTTTGTCCTCTAATAGCTTTTTGGCTTTTTGCAAGTATTGTGATTTATCCATAATAACTGTGGTTCGGTCTTTGTCTGCTGGGAGGATGATGATGGTTTGGTCCTTCCTTAGGCTGTTGAGGGCTGCTCTATCCTCTGCTTTGAGTTGGTGATGATACTGTGTTCTTCTGATCTGTGGTATGATTGTCTGCCTAATCTCACAACACATGGACAGACTGAACCATAGTTTTAACTGGGAAACTGTCAGCATTTTAGACCAAGCTAAATCTAAATATGCAAGAGAATTCTTGGAAGCTTGGTATTCAGACAAGGCAGCAATTAACAGACGCATAGAGATAAACAGCATCTACATACTATTCAAAAGAGGCGAAAGACCAGAAGATCACCTCGCCAGCAATCATCACCCAGATAAGCAAAGGTTGCCACAGGCACACAATCAAGCAGTAAACCTACGCTGATCAAGGAACTACCGGAGGAGCAAAACAAAAAAAAAAACCCACCCCCACCAGCCCTGGCAAGACAGGCCACAGCACATGAATAGAGAGCAAACCCCATCCCATTCTAGCACTGAAGATGTTACCTAGCCAGGTAATGAAGCATTTGCAAGAAAAGAACCAAGCTCAGAGAACCCCAAGGACTCCACAAGCATATGCGCTGAAAAATACTTCCTGTCAAAAATCTCTATCTGCAGAAGGTTCCTAATGAGATTTAAAAGCCATATGTATGAATGACCATGGTTGCTGGTAAGCAATCTATTCTTATTAGATGTAATATACTGGCATATAAAGTTTTTAACTGGAGGATAATGCTACTAAAATTCTTGTGTCTGTAACCTTAACTGGGCAAAACAGTCATCATAGGGCAACAGTTTTTGAACCAAGGTACCTCAAATGGGCTAACTTACAGGATTTATCCAAAATCTAGGACCCATGGGATTGAAATTTGGGGAATTTGTGGCTGCTATAGCACTGTTGTGCTGCCATGCTGAGCCCAGGTCCCACCTTCCTCTGTCCCCAGCGCCCAGTCGGCTTGCAGCAAGGCCCAATGGGTAAGTGGCAATTGGCTGCTTTGGAAATGAGGCAGAGATCTGAAATCTCTTAACAGCTGTGGGCATTGAGGGAAGGATGAGGGTGTGACTTGGATGCCTGCTGGCGAGGTAGGGCTGGCTGGGGGATGCTGGTGGTCGACGGTGAACCCTCTTCCTCCCTTGAGGGAGGGGCCCTTGGGGACACGCTGGAATGGGGAGTGTGGGTGCAGTTTTCTTCATGGTCTGTGGCTCCCTTTGTTCTACCTCCCCCCAGCAAAGTGGCAGGCACTTCCATGGGTCAGCCAAAGAGGAGGAGGAAGAGGCAGCTTCATTGGGGCTCTCCTGAGAGTCATGAGGGAAGGGCAAATGGTGCAATCCTATATTATATGTGGGAAGGCAGGCAGGCCGGCAGGCTGGCTTTTGTCAGCTTCCCACAAGCAAAGTCAATGGGGAAGCCGGCAGCAAGTTGCAAATCGCTCCCACTTCCACTGCTTTTTTGCCTTGGCCACTCTGTTTCTCTGTTTAAGTAAGGAATATCTCTGAAATGGTGACAGAACAGCTCATGGGTATAAATATAGATGCCATTTTGGCCTGCTTATCAGCTTTATGGTTCTTCTATACTCCCAGCTACCTTGAGCAATATAATACACATTTCTCTCCCTATGAATTACCTCTAGAGAAGCAGCTGTGGAAGAAAACACTAACTGTGCAACTGGAGAAGAGGTTTCTGTTAAAGAGCCTGTGGACGATGTACAAATTATCCCTGAAACGCAGGTAATGGCATTTGCCAATTTCCTATGGGTCACCTAAATTCTGAATATCTACTTGTGGCCTGATGAAATTTTGCTTACTTTTCTATTCGCAGTAGATTTAAAAAAATAATAATTTATAAAAAAAAAATGTCCCCTCTCACCCCTGTGGGTGGTCTGTGTCTTCCTCAATCTCGGGTCCTCTACCAGAGGCCTGGGAGTTTGAGGGTTCTGCGCAGTATCTGAGCTGTTCCTAGCACTGCCCTCTTCTGCACAGAGAGCTCTGATGTTGTTCCTGGGATCTGTTGGAGCCACTCTCCAGCTTAGGAGTCACAGCCCCGAATGCTCCTACCACCACTGGGACCACTTTGGCCTTTACTTTCCACATCCTCTCGATTTCCTCCTTCAGGCCCTGGTACTTCTCCAGCTTCTCATGCTCCTTCTTCCTGATGTTGCTGTCACTTGGCACTGCTACTTCTATCACTACCGCTGTCTTCTGGTCTTTGTCTACTACCACGATGTCTGGTTGATTGGCCAGTACCTGTCTGTCTATCTGGATCTGGAAGTCCCACAGGATCTGTTATTCCCCACAGCCTTCTGTGGAATCTCCCATCTGGACTTGGGGGGGTCTAGCCCATACGCTGTGCAGATGTTCCTGTACACAATGCCAGCTACTTGGTTGTGCCGTTCGGTATATGCTGTTCCTGCCTGCATCTTACACCCTGCCACTATGTGTTGGACTGTCTCTGAGGCCTCTTTGCACAATCTGCACCTTGGATCCTGTCTAGTGTGGTAGACCCCTGCTTCTATGGATCTGGTGCTTAGTGCCTGTTCTTGTGCTGCTATGATCAGTGCCTCAGTGCTGTCTTTTAGTCCAGCCCTTTCCAGTCACTGATAGGATTTCCCAGTGTCAGCCACCTCAGCTATCTGTTGATGGTACATCCCATGCAGGGGCTTGTCTTGCCATTTATATTTCCTCCACTTGAACTTCCTCCCATGTCTGCTGCTGCCTGAGGCATTCTCTCAGCAGCATATCTTTGGGTGCCATCTTAGTGGTGTACTTCTGGATGCTTCAGGTTTCATCCAGGACAGTGGCTTTGACAGTCATCAGACCCCGCCCACCCTCTTTGCTGCTGGTGTACAATCTCTGGGTGTTGGACTTGGGGTGGAAACCTCCATACATTGTGAGGAGTTTCTGGGTCTTCACATCGGCAGCCTCCATATCTTCCTTTGGCCAGCTCACTATACTGGCAGGTTATCTGATGACTGGCGAGATTTCTGTCTTGAGGTGGAAGCTAATAAACGCAACAGAACTATATTTGCACTGTCTTGTGGAGTTCTTTGGGCTGAACCTGACATCAATCTCTCCAGACTCAACCTAAGTTCCCAAGCCAGCAAGCCACAACACCGTGAATTCCTTAGGGTGGTGCCAGTCTCATTTTCTTAAACTTCCCACGCTCCAGTTGGGGGCTAAGGAAATGCTTATCTCCCTGAGCGTGGCCTTCATAACACCATTCCATCACAATAGCTGATCTCTATGTCTGCTATGTGGCCCACTGGTAGTTCTACTCCATCGGTCTTCATTACCTTCCCTCTCTTTACTATCATCCTGCCACACTTCTCCAGTCTGAATGACATCTCAATGTCCTCGCTGTAGATCCATGTCAGGTGGATCAGTGAGTCGATATCTTGTTCATTCTTAGCATACAGCTTGATGTCATCCATGTAGAGGAGGTGGCTGATGGTGATTCCACTCTTGAACTTGTACCCATATCCAGACCTTGTGATTATCTGGCTGAGGGGGTTTAAGCCTATGCAGAACAGCAGTGGGGACAGTGCATCACCTTGGTATATGCCACACTTGATGGCCACTTGTGTGAGCTGTCTTGAGGTGACTTCCAGTGTTGTCTTCCACAGTCCCATTGAGTTCTTGAGGAAGGTCCTGTCCTGTTGACTTTATATAGCACCAGGCATTCACAGATCCATGTGGGCGGCATTGAGTCATAGGCTTTCCTGTAGTCAATCCAGGCTGTGCTCAGATTGGTCTGCCTAGACCTTGAGTCTCAGGCAACTGCTCTATCTATGAGTAACTGGTGTTTTGAGCCTCTGGTGTTGTTCCCAATGCCCTTCTGAGCTGTGCTCATGTACTGGCCCATATGGTCTTGTAGCTTGGCAGCTAGGATACCTGATAGGACTTTCCATGTTGCAGGGAGACAGGTTATTGGCCGGTAGTTGGATGGTGCTGTTCCTTTGTGAGGGTCTTTCATGATCAGCACTGTCCTTCCTTGTGTTAGCCAGTCTGGGTGGGAGCCTGCTGCTAGCAGTTGGTTCATCTGTGCTGCTAGGCGTTCATGCACTGCTGTTAGTTTCTTTAGCCAGTAGGTGTGGATCATGTCCGGGCCAGGTGCTGTCCAGCTTTTCATGTTCTTGACCCGCTGTTGGATGTCTGCTACTGTGATGGTGACTGGTTCTTGTTCTGGGAGACTGCTGTGGTCTGCTTTCAGGTCCTGAAGCCATTTTGCACTGGTGTTATGTGTCTTCTCTTTCTCCCATATGTTCTTCCAGTACTGTTCAGTTTCTGCTGCTGGTGGCTCAGCTGTTACTGTGTGGTTGCACTGCAGTTGGGAGTACACTTTGGATGGTTCTTTGGAGAACAGGGCATTTATCTTCTTGGCCTCTGCTTCTCTAGTGTATCTCCTTAACCTGGCAGTCAGTGCTGTGAGCCTTTGTTTAGCAGTCTCTAGGGCTTCAGATGGAGTCAGGCCCATATATTTTTTCAGTAGCCGAGTCTTATCCTTAATCTCCACACCCTTCTGTAGTTCCACCAGCTGACTGACTTCTCTCTGAGTTGCCTTGATCTTAGCCTCCAATCTCATTTTACAGGGTGGGTATGTACTGCTGTTCTTCTTGATTGTGTAGCCAAGTATTTCCAGGATTACTGAACGCCAGGTCAGTCAATAATAAGGCCCCCCTTATTCACGATCTTATTGGGGAGGAGCAGGCTGACCTGGCATGCATCACCGAGACCTGGCTGGCACCAGAGGGGGGAGTAGCCCTCTCGGAATTGTGTCCAGCTGGGTTTAGGGTGTGGCGCCAGCCGAGACCCCAGGGCAGGGGAGGGGGAGTGGCACTAGTCATCAGGGAATTCCTATCGGCCTTCAGGGGCCCTGCTCCACAAGTGGCTGGATGTCAGACCCTGTTTCTGAGGTTGGGCACACGGGATCAGTTGGGACTGCTGCTAGTGTACCAGCCTCCCTGTTGCATAGCAGCCTCCCTGCCTGAGCTGCTGGAGGCCATCTCGGGGTTGGCAGTGGAGTTCCCCAGACTTATGGTCTTGGGGGACTTTAATCTGCCGTCCCTGGGGTTGGCCTCAGAGGCGGCTCGGGAGTTCATGGCTACCATGGCAGCCATGGGCCTATCCCAGGTCATCGATGGCCCGACCCGGGACAGTGGTCACACCCCAGACATGGTTTTCTTGTCAGAACAGTAGCAGCGTGATCTGGTGGGGGATTTTATATTATCCTCGCTGTCATGGTCAGATCACTCCCTGGTGGCAGAGGGATTCTCCTCTGCTGCCCCCCTCCGCAGGGAGGTGGGACCTATTCGAACGGTCCGCCCCCGGCGCCTGATGGACCCGCACGGGTTCCAAAGGGAGCTGGGGGGTGTTCCTGAGGCCTCGCTGCACGGCCCAGCGGAGGCTCTGGCCGCAGCCTGGAACAAGGAGGCGGCTGGGGCCTTGGACAGGATCGCACCTGTGCGTCCTCTCTTGGCCCATCACCCCCGGCGCTCCCCGTGGTTCACGGAGGAGCTGAGGGAGCTGAAAAGGGCTAAGAGACGTCTAGAGCGCCGCTGGCAGAAAACTGGGGACGAATCAGACCGAACACGGGTTAGAGCTGCCATTAAGGCCTACCTAGTGGCGGTAAGGGCGGCGAAAGGTCAACATTTCTCCGCTCTTATTGCATCCTCAGAGTGTCGCCCTGCAGCCCTATTTAGGGTCACCCGGGCCCTCCTGGGAAAAGGGGGGGCGGAGGACTACTTGCAGGGTCGTGCAGAGGAATTTGCTGAACACCTGATGGATAAAATCGCTCAGATCCGTTCTCAGTTGGAAGCCAAGTGTGGAGTAGGTCCAGGGGAGTTGCCCAGGGAGCGTTCTTGCCCAGTTATCTGGGAACGGTTTGATCCTGTTGCCCCTGAGGAAGTGGACAGGGTCCTCGGGGCTGTCAGTGCGACCACCTGTGGTTTAGATCCTTGTCCCTCCTGGTTAGTTAAAGCTGCCAAGGAGGTGACTTTAGGGTGGGTTCTGGCGGTGGTTAATTCATCCTTGCAGGAGGGGGTGTTTCCGAAGCCTTTCAAAGAGGCTTTGGTCCGCCCACTCCTCAAGAAACCGTTGCTAGAACCCACCCTCCTGGACAATTTTCGTCCAGTCTCCCACCTCCCCTTTTTAGGGAAGGTGGTAGAAAAGGTGGTCACGCGGCAGCTTCAGAGGATCCTGGAGGAAACGGATTATCTGGACCCCTATCAGTCAGGATTCAGGCCCGGTTATGGGACAGAAACAGCATTGGTCGCACTTTTAGATGATCTCTGGCGAGAGCGGGATGGGGGGAGTGCATCCATCCTTGCTCTTCTTGACCTCTCGGCGGCTTTCGATACCATCGACCATGGTATCCTTTTGGGTCGGCTGCAGGAGTTGGGGCTGGGTGGCAAATGTTGTGCGGGTTCAGCTCCTTTCTCCAAGGCTGAACCCAATCGGTGTTGATAGGGAGTGAGAGGTCCAGCCCCCGGCCCCTACTTTGTGGGGTGCCACAGGGGTCAGTGCTTTCACTGCTCCTATTTAATATCTACATGAAACCGCTGGGTGAGATCATCCGGCACCATGGGGTGAGGTATCATCAGTATGCTGATGATACCCAATTATACATCTCCATCCCAGGTGCCCTAAGTGACGCTGTGACTGCCCTCTCGCGGTGCCTGGAGGCTGTGGGGGCCTGGATGGGGGACAACAGGCTTCAGCTGAACCCTGGTAAGACGGAGTGGCTGTGGATACGGGGAGCCTCAAGATCTAGGAGTTTGTCATCTTTGGTTCTTGACGGGGTTGCACTACCCCAGACAGACCCGGTGTGTAATCTGGGGGTTCTCCTGGACTAACGACTCCTGCTCGAAGAGCAGGTGGCAGTAGTGGCTAGGAGGGCCTTTGCACGACTTCGTGTTGTGTGGCAGTTACGCCCCTTCCTGGATCAGGAGGACCTCCGCACGGTCACTCATGCCCTGGTCACCTTTGGGTTGGACTACTGTAATGCACTCTACATGGGGCTACCCTTGAAGAGTATCCGGAAGCTACAGCTGGTGCAGAATGTGGCGGCGCGGACAGTTCTTAATGCCCCTAGGAGGGCACGTATAACACCGCTGTTGCGTGAGCTGCATTGGTTGCCAGTTTGTTTCTGGGTCCAATTCAAGGTGTTGGTCATCACCTTTAAAGCCCTTCATGGCACAGGACCAGGTTATCTGAGGAACCGCCTCACCCTGGTCATTTCAGCCTGCCCCACTCGGTCCGGCAGGAGGGGGGCCCGCACCTGTGGAGATGGCTGGTGGGGTGATGTGTTTGTCCCCCCCTCCCCCAGCATCTTACAGGTTTTTTAGGGCTAAAAATCATAGGAGGTTTTTAGGGCATTTTTAATATATGTTTTTTAATTATTTATAGATTTTAGCCATGTTTGGAGGGACTTGTGTTTTTTTCTTCCTTTTTATTATTGTGAACCGCCCAGAGTCACCCGTTGGGGGAGATGGGCGGCATACAAGTCTGAAAATAAATAAAATAAATAAAATAAATTACAGCAGCTGTAGCATATACCAATTGATTGGTTTCAGTTATGGTGGTAGTAGGGATTGTCTGGAGGGCTCTGTTGGCATCTTCTAGCATACTATCTGATGGTACTTCTCCTCTGAACCTTGGTAATCGGACTCGAGGGTTGACTGTAGCTAGTTTATCCGTGATCTTATGCCTCATATCAGCTGCTGTGCTCTGTAATGGAAGGGGTGGCAGTGACATTCCAGTTTCAGGTGTTGGCTGCACATCCACTTGTTCTTCCAGGTCTGCTTGAGTCTGGGTTGTAATGTGGAGTTGGTCTATCTCAAGTTGTGAGAGCAGCTTCCTCTTCACTATGTTGAAGTGCTGGGTAACTAGTTGTTTCTCAGTTAGTGTGAATGTAGGCCTTCTGTCTATCCATAGTTCCCTCATACGTTTCATATATCCCCTCTCATTAGGTCTGCTGTTATAGTAGCATTCCATCAATTCTAAGTTCTCTTGTCTCGTCCATGTATGGTTTGTTCCAGTAGCCCACTTAACATCAGATTGTCCTGGTTCCCCAACATCTGACGTTGACCGTGTTAATCCACGTAACGTCCAAGCCAGCATGACTCTCTTAGTTCATGTCACTCTCATATTTGAGGTAGACAGGTGAAGCGTTAGGGGGTCTTTGTCCAAGGACCCCTACTGGTAAGGTAGGTACCAGCCGGGATTTGAACCCCGGTTTCCTGCATCAGAGGCAGTGTTCTAACCACTACGCTATCCAGCCAATATATATTTGATATATATCAAATTTGTCACCGCCCATCTCATTAAAAAGTGACTCTGGGTAGTTTATAGAAAAGATAAATATTGATTAAAAATAAAATATAACAATAGTCCTAAATAAATAAGTGTATTCCAAGGATTGATAACTAGAGAGCATTAGGCTTGGGGAATGTCATCAGGGCGCTAGCCACCCCCAGGGTTGGTTAACACTCTTCTTGCCCCCACAAGCTGGCAGAGCCAGGTCTTTAGTTCCTTCCGGAAAGCCAGGAGGGTAGGGGCCCACCGCACCTCTGGGGGGAGAATATTCCAGAGGGCAGGGGCAATGGCAGAGAAGGCTCTCCTCCTGTGCCCCACCAGCTGACATTGTCTCACTGACAGGGTCCGTAACATGCCCTCTCTGCCTGACCAGGTGGGATGGGTTGATGTAATGGGGGTGACACAGTCCCTTAGGTAGCCTGGACCCATGTCATGTAGGGCTTTAAAGGTAATAACCAACACTTTGAATTGGACCTGGAAGCAAACTGGCACCCAATGCAGCTCCTGCAGCAAAGGTGTTACATGTGACATCCGTAGGGCACCCAAGATTGTCTGCGCAGCTGTATTTTGAACCAGCTATAGCTTCTAGATACTCTCTAAGGGTAGCCCCATGTAGAGCGCATTGCAGTAGTCTACATGGGAGATGACTAGGGCATGAGTGACTGACCGGAGGGCCTCCTGATCCAGAAAAAGGCATAACAGGAGTCGTGAGTCCAGGAGGGCCCCCAGATTACGCACCAGGTCTGTCTGGGGCAGTGCAATCCTATCCAGAACCAAAGATGGTAAATCCTCAGATGCAGAGGGGCCTCCAATCCGCAACCATTCCATCTTACCAGGGTTCAGCCCCATCCAGACCCTCAATGCTTCCAGGCACTGCGAAAGGGTCACAGCATCACTCATCACCTGGGATGGAGATGTATAACTGGGTATCATCTGCATATTGATGATACCTCATCCCATGGTGGTGGATGATCTCACCCAATGTTTTCATGTAGATGTTAAAAAGGAGCAGAGAGTACCGAACCCTACGGCACCCCACAGTAGAGGGGCCATGGGCTGGACCTCTCACTCCCAGTCAACACCGATTGGGATCGACCTTGGAGGAAGGAAGAGAACAGCACAAAACTGCCACCCATTCCCAACTCCCCAAGTTGACCCAAAAGGATACCATGGCTGATGGTATCAAATGGCACTGAGAGGTCAGGAAGAGCAAGGATGGATGCATTACCCCCATCCTGCTCCCACCAGAGATCATCCATGTGTGTGACCGATGCTGTTTCCATCCTGTATCCAGGTCTAAAACCTGACTGAAACGGGTCCAGATAATCCATTTCCTCCAGGATCCTCTGGAGCTGCAATGCCACCGCCTTTTCAACCACCTTCCCTAAAAAGGGGAGGTGGGAGACTGGATGAAAACTGTCCAGTACGGTGGGATCTAGTGATGGTTTCTTGAGGAGGGGATGCACCAGTGCCTCCTTAAAGGCAGCTAGGAACGCTCCCTCCCTCAAGGATGAATTTACCATCACCTGGACCCACCCACACATCACCTCCCGAGTAGCCTTAACCAGCCAGGATGGATATGGATCTAGTTGACAAGTGGTGGCATTGACTGTCCAGAGGACCCTGTCCACTTCTTCAGGTTCAACAGGATCAAACTGTTCCCAGATAACAGGGTAAGAACGTACCCTGGGCATCTCTACAGACCATGCCCCATGCTTGGTATCCAACTGGGACTGGATGCAAGCAGTTTTATCCTCCAGATGCCTAGAAAACTCCTCTGCATGGTCCTGTAAATCCCTCCTTTCCTAAGAGGGATTGGGTGATATTAAACAGGGCTGCTGGGCAGCATTCTGCAGAGTGTCGGGCTCAGGTCAGGTGCAATCTTGTCCAAGGCCTCAGCTGCTTTCCTGTTCCAGGTAGCAGCCAAGGCCTCCTCTGGACCATGCAGCAGCCCCTAGGGTATAACCCCCAGCTCCCTTTGGAACCCCACTGGGTCCATCAGTCACCCGGGGCGGACCAATTGAATGGGTCCCACCTCCCTGCAGAGGGGGGTAGTGTAGGAGAACCTCAGGGCCACCAGGGCATGATCTGACCATGACAAGGGGGATCGACATAATTCCTCCTTCAGATCACATTGCCATTGCTCTGACAAGAAAACCAGGTCTGGTGTGAAGCCACTGTCCCAAGTTGGGTCACGAATAATCTGAGACAGGCCCATGGCCGCCATGGTGGCCATGAACTCCCAATTTGCCTCTGAGGCTTGCCCTAGGGATGGTAAGTTGAAGTCCCCCAAGACCATAAGTCTGGGGAAGTCTACAGCCAGCCCCATGATGGCCTCCAGCAGCTCAGGCAGGGAAGTTGCTATGCAGCAGGGAGGCTGGTACAGTAACAACAATCCCAACTGTTCTCGTGAGCCCAACTTCAAAGACGGGTCTCACAACTGGCCACTTGTGGAGCAGCGCCCCTGAAGGCCAAAAGAGATTCCCGGATGACAACTGCTACCCCTCCTCCCCTGCCCTGGGGTCTTGGCTGGTGCCAGACCGTGAACCCGGCTGGGCACATTTCTGAAAGGGGCACCCCCCTTTCAGGGCCCAGCCAGGTCTTGGTAATACACACCAGGTCGGCCTGCTCCTCAGTGATCAAATCACATATGAGGAGGGCCTCATTGTTAACTGACCTGGCGTTAAGAAGCAGCATCCGGAAGCCAGGGCCTCTGTGGGTCTGCTGTCCAGGGCCGGGTCTGAGTCCAGAGGGCCGGAACAGCTTTTGAGCTGGTTGTCTGGTTGATTTTTGGGGCTGCGGACTGGCCTGGCATCAGGTTTGGCTGTATTCCAGGTCGCTGCAGCCCAGGTCTCTTCTTGGGCTACTCGCTTGCTGCGCCGCCCGGTGCAACCACGGAGCTGTTAGTCAATGGAAAATATGACCAGTGGTGGCATTGCACATGCACAAGTCCTGTAAATGGAGGATACGCGACATGGCTAGGGAACATGAGATCTAACCTTTCCACTACAGACTACAGCTGCCAGACCTGGGTTCACTCAGCAATTTGCTCCTGCGCTCTGCCAGATTCCACTGTTTCTTGGCATAGCTTAGCACTTGCATGCCTCTCTGTCCTCTGATCTTTTACCCTCAGATGAAGGCATTATTTAGGATTTGAGGTGGGTGGATGGATTCTCAGTGTTTACAGGGCAGAGACAGGAATACAACTTTTGGTCTTGGAATGCCTGGTTCTCCTCATTTGACGAGGACTTCTGAGGCAAGGCCCTAATAGGACCTCCGGCTGAGATTACTGTAGTGCACTTTATGTGGGCTACCTTTGTATCTGATCTGAAGCTGCAGCTGCTGCAGAATATGTCATCCAGACTGCAAGCAGATATTGAGTCATGTGTGGTTTGTTGCTATGTTAAACCTTCTGCACTGGCTGCCCAGTAGCACCCAAGCCAGGTTCAGAATTTTGCTTTTGGCAAAAAAGGTCCTAAACAAAGGGATCAGAATAGATGGCAAATCATCTTCACTGACACAGACCTAGGAAATTGCTCAGTTTATCAGAGATGAGGTGGCCCTGCTGTCTGTGCTGTAACTTTCACAGTTGTCTTCCTGATTGCTTGCGAGTGAGCCTTCGCTGCAGAGGTACCTATCCTCTGGAATACTGAACAAATGTTTTAATATAGTATATAATGCATAAATATATTAAATAAAGTAAATGATATTTTTCTTTAGGTGAAATTCTGTGAACAGGAATCAGCTCATTATGATTAACAAGCTGGACAGTTGTCACTAGAAAGACAGCATGTGTATGTTAGATGACTTTTCAGTTTGAGCCCTCTATTTTCTTCTTGGTTTAGTAGAACAATCCAGAAATTTAACAGTGTTTACATCCTGTTCTATTTCTGCATCATCGATGTTTTTTCAATAGAGAACAGTAGACGAATGTGGAGTTAAAATAATTTTTGAAAGCTTTGAGCTAGGAGATTTCTTGAGCTAACCATGTATGCAAGGCAGTTTCTCTATCTTTTCTATGCCTGTTTCTTTTTCTGATGGACACCTTGCATGTTCTGTTTTCTAGTTATTTTCGCAAACTTCTGAAGTAGAAAAGGAGACTCCAGAGAAGAACCAAGCAGAAACCAAGGAAGTACTGTGGTGTGCAGAGTCAGAGGAGCCACACTTGACAGGTGTGGAAGAAGTAAGTCCACCTGATGTACTGCCACTGTTTGCCTACAGCATTGAAGGCTGGGGTGCGAGGACAGAGGTTGCTCTTCCTCAGGTCCACTCAGGTTTCCAGTGTTCCTCTCAGGCAGCGGTCTGTTCTTCTTCTTAAGTGGCTGCCAACAGGCTGTGTCAGGGAGCCTGGTTAGGACAGGGCATTCTTTGCCAAACACACCCAGACCTTTCCCAGCTGACCAGAGGCTCTTGTTTCAGTCCTTAGGTTTCTGCTCTTGATCTGAATAAGCCCAGAAACAGGGTAAGGTTTGTTACCCTTGTATTAAAATACGTAGAAGTTTATTGGGAGTTACTGAGCTTTGCCCAGAAATAATCAAAATATTGAAAGAGGCCATTGAGTCCAATCCCCTGGAATCTAAGCTGGAATCCCTGACAAATGGTTGTCTAGCTCCCATTGAACTCATCCAGGGAAGAGGAGCCCACCATCTCTTACTTTAGACCAAACTGGGGCTATGAGTAGTTATGAAATATGAGGTAGCTACTCCAGTGTTTGCAGGACTGCTGGATTCTAAACAATTTCATTGATCAGAAGCTGCTGATCTTCCATATCCCCATTGTGCTACTGATGCACCAGAAATTGCTTTAATGCAGTTATGCATGTTTTCTTGTGACAGAATGTATTTACGAAGGGGGAAGTGGTGTGACGGAATGCAGTAGAGATGCAGGTTCTCAGGAAGAAGGGAGTGCATTGCAGGAAGGAAAAGGGGGAGACAAGAGGCAACATAGTCCAGAGCAGGAGTGTGGGAAGAAGAAGAGACTTAAGATAGCCACTCCCTAGAATCTCCCAGGGTTTATCTATTAGGTTAGCATAGTACAGATTTAGTCTGGCAAGATTCTGTCTATATGGTGTAAGCAATAAAGAACTGAACTTGGCTGGATTGTTTCCCTGTTGTCCTTGGGCTGGATCTGACACTTCTGGACTATTCACTTGTGAGAAAATATTACACTTTTACAAACATAATCTAATCTCTTTGTTTACTTTCTTAGACCTGCTGAACCTCTTTCAGGGGTATAATCCAAAGAGGTTCCTTATTGTGTTCTAGTTTAAGTAGCCAATTATGCTTTCATCCACCTTCTCCTCCGGTTCCTCATCACTACTCCTTGTATAATACAGTAGGCAGTGTTGATAACAATAATGTCTGGGAGATACCTAATAGTAAAATGGAAAAGGTGACTTTGAGACTCTTTCTGGTAGTTTTTGTCAGCTTCACTTAATTCCTTTCTCTCTTCTGTCTAAGTAGTAGTACCTGTAGGAAGGGCTTCTTTCTGATATTGTACACATTACTTGAGCCATCCATCCCAGCCTCTATAAACCTAGAGTTCTGAGTGTCCTAGCTGCTTTTGCCGAGGAGGAAAAGCCACTGAGTCATTCACAGTGATTTGAGCATCCAGTGCGCTAGTTATCACAGTGTGACAAATTCAGTGGAATGACCATGTTTAGAAGGCTGGTCTGCAGAACATAATGTAACAGATGAAATAGGATCATTGGGGTGTCAATCTTTAAGTATGGCAAAACCTGCCCCTCTTCAGCTGTTAAAAGTAGCATATCAATTTCCTTCTGTTTTCTTTTCTGCTCTATGTGATCAGTTGGACTGGAATAAACAAGGGTATCTTTTCTTTATTACAATTATTACAATTATTGCCACCCTCCCTAGAAGCTCTTACTGCTGGGTCCATCAAAGGCTCAGCTGCAGTCCATAAACACACTTAAACAGTGTCTGTTTAAGATTCTCTAATTCTCTCAGTATTTCATCTCATTCACAATTTGGCAGTGCTCCAAAGGAGTAAATCAGCCTTACTTCTAGAGCTTCATCCATAATCTTTCACTTTGTGGTTATCCCTGGCTGTTTATTTAACCTACTCTTTGTCAAGGGCGGTGCTAACCCTATGTCCTCAAGGGTACTTGCAACCAGCCTTTTATTCTTTCTGATTAAAAGGGTAGCTTTAGCTTGAGTTGGTAAGTTGAAAGGGGAGCATATTTTGCAATGGTGATATTTAGAAAATATTCCAAAATAATTTCTGCATTTCTCATTCTGAGTGCTAAGTAACCAGTGCTTCAATGTATTGTCGAAGGCTTTCACGGCCGGCATACGATGGCTGGTGTGGGTCTTCCGGGCTGTGTGGCCATGTTCCAGAAGTTTTGGTTCCTAACGTTTCGCCAGCATCCGTGACCGGCATCTTCAGAGGACAAGTCTGAGGACTTCCAGAAGACGGCCACACAGCCTGGAAGACCCACACCAGCCAACCAGTGCTTATTGGTTGCTTTGATGGCTTTGAAGGGACTATCATTCTGTGTCCATTATGAGATGCTTCATTCTTTTTACTTCTCGTTCTTTTGCCGTTGATATTGCTCCAAATTAAGTTAAATTAATAAACTTCCTCATACCAAAAATAATTCTTTTTTTGTATTAGAATTTTTGAATACAATAAAAGTATAAAAAATTAAAGGAAAGATAAGAAATGGTGAGGAAGAAAAGAAGAAAAGTGAGAAAGAAAAGAAGGAAGGAAGGACGGAAAGACGGAAAGAAAGAAAGAAAATATAGAATTATGACTTCCACCCTTTTTTCTATCAAGTAGTTGCCATCTTACTCTTTCCCCTCCCTCTTTAACCCTTTTTACTCTCCAAATCCATAAATCATCAATTCAGTTTTTTCTTCTTTCATCAAAAGGTCCATATAAGATTTCCAGTCTTTCAAAAAGGTCTCTATCACTTTTTTCCCTGAACAAACTGGTCAGCTTTCCCATTTCCACAAGCTCTGTCAATTTTATAATCCAATCTTCTACTGTGAGTGTTTCATTATTCTTCCATCTTTGTGCATACAGTAATCTTGCTGCAGTTACCATATACAGTATTAATTTCCCATATTTCTTTTCAAGTTCAATGTCCATAAAACCCAATAGAAACAATTCTGGTTTCATTGTAATGTTAATCTGCAATATCTTTTGCATCATTGTATGGATTTGCACCCAACATTTCTTTTCTATTTCATAGGCCCACCATGCATAATAAAAAGTCCCCACTTCCTTTTCACATTTCCAACTCTGGTTTGATATTCCTTTGTACATCTTTGACAGCTTGACTGGTGTCATATACCAACGATACATCATTTTATAAAAAATTTCTCTTAAATTATAGTAAAAATAATTCTTGAAAGGTAACATAGTAACAAATCAGGGAAGAGAAAAAAGACTAAAATTTATCGGAGTTCTCAACTGACTTGCTAATCTGGTGCCGTATCTACTCCTATTAAGTTTCTTGGCAGCATTCAGTACTATCTGCCATGTTATCCTGCTGGATCATGTATAAAGGTTTGGGACCCTATGCTTCAGGGGTTACACTTTTACCTGAACGGGCAATTCCCAACTAAAGTCATGTGGGCAAGGCTTCAAACCTTAATTAATTTAGTGTAGATTGCCACAGGATTCAGTTCTCTCTCCTATGCTACTTAACATCTGTATGAAGCCTCTGGGAAAGGTCATCCATCAATTTTTAGTGAAAGTACTTCGACTGGCGGGGTCCAGAAGGCGGGCCTTCTCTGCGGTAGCCCCTGCTCTTTGGAACTTCCTGCCCCCGGGGGTGTGATTAGCCCCCACACTCCTGGCCTTCCGTAAGGCTTTGAAGACCTGGTTCTGCCACCAGGCCTGGGGTGGGGTAAGAATACCTCAAGCATGGGGATGGCTAGCCCCATAGAGGCCTCGGCCTTCAGCCTCAGGTTTTCATCCCCTTGATCTCTCCTCCTCCTTTGTAGTTATGTTTTTAATTTATGGTTTTATGTGTTTATATATTTTATGTTCTAATGTTTATCATGAATCGCCCAGAGTTCCCCCATTGGGGGGAGATGGACGGTCGAAAAATTTAATAAATAAATAAATAAATAAATAAATAAAATTTAGATGAGATGTCATCGGTATGCTGATGACATGATGTTCATTGCCAGTCCAGGCCAAGTCTGCACTAGTGCCTTGTGGCTAGTGCACCAAGAGTGCTATCTTGACTGGGATACTTTGGCGACAGTAAGTCATTCTGTGATCACTGAGAGTTTGGAATTGCGGTAATGCATTGTATATGGGTAACCTTTGGAAATGATCCAGAAGCTGAAGCTGGTCCAGAATGTAGCAGGTGATGGGTCAATACCACCACTGCAAGATGACGCTAGGCCCAATTCAAAGAGCTAGTCGTAATCTATAAAGCTATATACAGGATAGCACTGGAATACATCATGCAGTGCCTTACCAGGATTAGATTTTTCACATTCAGTCCAAACATCTTAAGGGGATTTCTCTGTAACAGATATGTAGGATGTGGACTAGGTAGAAGACCTCCTCTGTTGCAGTACCTGCACTTTGAAACTCATTCTGCCTGAGATGCACATAGCATCCACCCTATTGGTGTTCCATAAATCAGTGAAAACAGTGTTGTTTTATTGTGCTTTTAATCCTAGCTGAATGTTTATGGATGTCCTTCTGGAGAGGATTGATCAGTTTTATTGTACAGGTAGTCCTTGTTTAGCAACTGCCTTGGACAGTGACTGTTCACAGTTACAACAGTGAGGAAAAGTAACTGCGGCCAATGCCTGCATTTATGACCTTCGCAGGTCTATAAAGCAAAGGAAAGCTGAAGTAATATCCTAAGCACAGTCGTGGTTTCACTTAGCAACCACTTCGCTTAACAACTGAGTTGCTGGTCCCAATTGTGATTGCTAAATGAGGACTACCTATATTGCTTTTAGGTTTCTGCTTTGTTATATACTACCATTTGATGGTTTAATCTATATTTTTTATATTTATTTTTTATTGAAAGTATTTACATAATCAAAAAATAAACAAAAAAGAGTATATAAAGAGAAAGTAGAAAAAGTTAAAAGAATAAAGTGCTAGAAACAGTACAGATAAAGAAAGAAAAAAAGAGAAAAGAAAGTTAAAGATGTGGCTTCTGATCTTCTTTACAGCAAACAAACTTTTGTCATTTCTCCACCTTTAGAATTATATAGTTCTATTTTATTTATTTACTATTTATTTATTTATTTATTTATTTATTTATCAAATTTATATGGCCACCCATCTTACAAAAAGTGACTCTGGCGTACAACAGTCCAATAAAACAATAAATATATAAACAATCATTACATAAAACCCTTATGTAATAATTCTTAAAAACATTAAAAACTATACAAACAGAACTAAAATAGAAAAGGAAAATAATAGGTGAAAGGATGTTAATAATAGAGCTGCCTCACTAGTTCATCTGTCCCCTAGGTCCCCAGGCCTGCTGACACAACCAGGTCTTGAGGGATCTTCAAAACCTCAGGAGTGCTGAGGTTGATCTCATCTCTAGAGGGAAAAGTTTCCACAGTGCAGGTGCCACAGCAGAAAAGGCCTGCCACCTAGTGCCTGTCAAACATAGCTCCCTAGACAACAGAACCCGTAACATATCCACTCTGCTAGCTCTAGTGGGATAGGCAGATGAAACTGGGGAGAGGCAGTCCCTCAGTAACCTGATCCCATGCCATGAAGGGCTGTAAAGGTCAACACCTGCACCTTGAATTGGACCTGGAAACAGACTGGTGACCAATGCAGCTCGCAAAGCAGAGGTGTAACATGTGTTCTAACAGAAACATACATAACTGCCTGCACAGCCGCTTTCTGCACCAGCTGAAGGATACTCTTCAAGGGCAGCCCCATGTAGAGCGCACTGCAGTAGTCCAACTGGGAGGTGACCAGGGCATGAGTGACCATGAGTAAGGCTCCTCAGTACAGGAACAGGTGCAACTGGAGCAGAATACAAAGTTGTTCAAAGGCCCTCCTAGCCAGTACTGCTACCTGCTCATTGAGCAGGAGTCGTGAGTCAAGGAGAACCCCCAGGTTGCACACAGGGTCTGTTTGGGGTAGTGCAACCCCATCCAGTACAAGTTATGGTGTAATCCCAGAACCAGAGGGCCTCAGGACCCCAAGCCACTCAGTTTTGCTAGGGTTCAGCTGAAGCCTGTTGTTCCCCATCCAGACCTTCACAGCCTCCAGACATCAGGATAAGACATCCATGTTGTTGTTTAGTCGTTAACTCGTTCTGACTCTTCGTGACCCCATGAACCATATTGCGCCAGGCCTTCCCGTCCTTCTTCCCGTCCTTCACTGCCTCCCTGAGTTGGCTCACTTTCATGCTCATTGCTTCAGTGATGCTATCTAACCATCTCATCCTCTGCCGCCCCCTTCTCCTTTTGCCGTCAATCTTTCCCAGCATCAGGGTCTTTTCCAAAGAGTCCTCTCTTCGCATTAGGTGACCAAAGTATCTGAGCTTGAGCTTCATTATCAATCCTTCCAATGAGCAATCAGGGTTGATTTCCTTTAAGATTGACTGGTTTGACCTCCTAGCGGTCCAGGGGACTCTTAAGAGTCTTCTCCAGCACCACAGTTCAAAGGCATCAATTCTTCGGCGATCAGCCTTCTTTATGGTCCAGCTCTCGCAGCCATACATTACTACTGGAAAAACCATAGCTTTGACTATGCAGATCTTCGTCGGCAAGGTGACGTCTCTGCTTTTTAATATGCTACCTAGGTTTGCCATAGCTTTCCTCCCAAGGAGCAAGCGTCTTTTAATTTCATGGCTGCAGTCTCCGTCTGCGGTGATCTTGGAGCCCAAATAAATGAAGTCTGTTACTGCTTCCATTTCTACCCCTTCTATTTGCCAGGAATTGATGGGTCCAGATGCCATGATCTTAGTTTTTTTAATGTTGAGTTTCAAGCCAGCTTTCGCACTCTCCTCTTTCACCCTCATCAAGAGGCTCTTTAGTTCTTCTTCACTTTCTGCCATTAGGGTGGTATCGTCTGCATATCTGAGGTTATTGATGATTCTCCCTGCAATCTTAATTCCGGCTTGTGATTCTTCCAGCCTGGCATTTCTCATGATGTACTCTGCATATAGGTTAAATAAGCAGGGTGACAGTATGGAGCCTTGTCGTACACCTTTCCCTATTTTGAACCAATCGGTTGTTCCATGACCAGTTCTACCTGTTGCTTCTTGGCCCGCATACAGATTTCTCAGGAGACAGGTAAGGTGGTCTGGTACCCCCATCTCTTTAAGAATTTGCCACAGTTTGTTGTGATCCACACAGTCAAAGGCTTTTGCATAGTCAATGAAGCAGAAGTAGATATTTTTCTGGAACTCTCATGCTTTCTCCATGATCCAGCGAATGTTGGCGATTTGATCTCTAGTTCCTCTGCCTCTTCGAAACCCAGCTTGTACATCCGGTAGTTCTCAGTTCACGTACTGCTGAAGCCTAGCTTGTAGGATTTTGAGCATAACCTTGCTAGCATGTGAAATGAGTGCAATTGTGCGATAGTTTGAGCATTCTTTGGCATTGCCCTTCTTTGGAATTGGAACGTAAACTGACCTTTTCCAATCCCGTGGCCACTGTTACATTTTCCAAACTTGCTGGCATATTGAGTGTAACACTTTAACAGCATCATCTTTTAGTATTTTAAATAACTCAGCTGGAATACTGTCATCTCCACTAGCTTTGTTGTTAGCAATGCTTCCTAAGGCCCACTTGACTTCACTCTCTAGGATGTCTGGCTCAGGGTCAGTGACCACACCAGCATGGACATCATGGACATTAAGATCTTTCTTGTATAGTTCTTCTGTGTATTCTTGCCACCTCTTCTTAATCTCTTCTGCTTCTGTTAGGTCCCTGCCTTTTTTGTCCTTTATCGTGCCCATCTTTGCACTAAACGTTCCTTTGATATCTCCAATTTTCTTGAAGAGATCTCTAGTCTTCCCCATTCTATTGTTTTCTTCAATTTCTTTGCATTGTTCATTTAAGAAGGCCTTCTTATCTCTCCTTGCTATTCTCTGGAAATCTGCATTCAGTTGGTTATATCTTTCCCTTTCACCCTTGCTTTTTGCATTCCTTCTTTCCACAGCTATTTGTAAAGCCTCATTAGACAGCCATTTTGCTTTCTTGCATTTCTTTTTCTTTGGGATGGTTTTAGTTGCTGCCTCCTGTACAATGTTACGGACCTCCGTCCACAGTTCTTCAGGCACTCTGTCTACCAAATCTAATCCTCTAAATCTATTCATCACCTTCACTGTGTACTCACAAGGAATATGATCTAAGTCGTACCTTGAGTGGTCTAGTGGTTTTCCCTACATTCTTCAATTTAAGCCTAAATTTTGTAGTAAGAAGCTCATGATCTGAGCCACAGTCAGCTCCTGGTCTTGTTTTTGCTGTCTGTATAGAGCTTCTCCATCTTTGGCTGCAAAGTGTATAATCAGTCTGGTTTCGGTATTGACCATCTGGTGATGTCCATGTGTAGAGTCGTCTCTTGTGTTGTTGGAAAAGAGTGTTTGCTATGACTAGCTTGTTCTCTTGACAGAACTCTATTAGCCTTTGCCCTGCTTCATTTTGTACTCCAAGGCCAAACTTGCCTGTTATTCCGATTACTCCTTGACTTCCTACTTTAGCATTCCAATCCTCTATGATGAAAAGGACATCTTTTTTTGGTGCTAGTTCTAGAAGGTGTTGTAAGTCTTCATAGAAGTGGTCAACTTCAGCTTCTTCGGCATCAGTGGTTGGGGCATAGACTTGGATTACTGTGATATTGAATGGTTTGCCTTGGATACACACTGAGATCATTCTGTCGTTTTTGAGGTTGTACCCCATTACTGCCTTTCCCACTCTCTTACTGACTATGAGTGCAACTCCATTTCTTCTAAGGGTTTCTTGCCCACAGTAGTAGATATAATGGTCACCTGAATTAAATTCACCCATTCCCGTCCATTTCAATTCACTGATTCTCAAGATGTCGATGTTCAATCTTGTCATCTCATGTTTGATCACATCCAGCTTGCCTTGGTTCATAGATCTTACATTCCAGGTACCTATACAATATTGTTCTTTACAGCATCGGACCTTCTTTTTGTTTCCAGATACATCCACAGCTGAACGTCCTTTCGGCTTCGGTCCAGCCGCTTCACTCTTTCTGGAGCTGCTTGGAATTGCCCTCCGCTCTTCCCCAGCAGCATATAGGACACCTTCCGACCTGAGGGGCTCATCTTCCGGCATCATATCTTTCAGCCTTTTAACATTGTCCATGGGGTTTTCTTGGCAAGGATACTGGAGTGGGTTGCCATTTCCTTCTCCAGTGGACCACATTTTGTCAGAACTCTCTGTCATGGCCTGTCCATCTTGGGTGGCCCTGCACGGTATAGCTCATGGCTTCACTGAGTTACGCAAGCCCCTTCGCCACAACAAGGCAGTGATCCATGAAGGGGAAGACATCCATAGCATCACTTAAATCGCCATGAGTGGAGATATACAATTGGGCATCATCAGCGTACTGATGATACCTCACCGTGTGGTGACAGATGAGCTCACCCAGTGGTCTCATGTAGATGTTCAATAGAAGAGGAGAGAGCACTGACCTCTGTAGCACCCCACATAGTAGGGGCTGAGGGCAGGATCTGTCCTCCCCAGTCACCAACTGGAACTGAGAAAGGAGGTGAACCAGCACAACACCGTGCTGCCCACCCCTAATCCTCTGAGTCGATCCAGAAGGAAACCATTGTCAATGATATCGAAAGCCACTGAGAGGTCAAGTAAGGCAAGGATGGACATACTACCACCATCCCACCCATGCCAGAGATCATCCAAAAGTGCAACCAGTTGTGTTTCCATCCCATACCCGGTTCTGAATCCCGACTGAAAAGGATCCAGATAATCTGCTTCATCCAAGGTCTTCTGAAGCTGTCCCTTCTTCCCATATTCAACACTCTTCAATCAGTAAATCCAGAAATCACAATTTTTGTCCATTTTCAGCAAAAAATCCATTAAAGGTTTCCAGTATTTTATAAAAGTACTTATTGTTTTGTCCCTAATCAAACAGGTCAATTTTGCCATTTCTGCAAATTCTGCCAACTTCACAGTCTACTCCTCCATTGTGTAAGGTTCGCTGCATTTGGCACTGAACAGGAACCTTGTGAGGCACAGGCTCGGGCGAAAGCTAGTTTATTCAGGCGTAATGCGTAGTGGTTACAGACAAAGCCAGGATTGGCTTGGCGCAGTTTCTTACAGCAGTTTTATAGGGCCCCCCCTTGACCCGTAATTACCCCTCGGTTCTGCCCCTTGCCCTTGCCCTGGACTGCCCATCTGTCCATTGCGATCTTCCTTCCCCTCGCCTTGGTGGCAGATTCAGCCGGTTTCTGCTGTGTTATGATCTTCTTTTGTCTGCCTTGCCCTTGCATTCCTGGAGCTTTTCTTATGGTGAGTTGGAGTGGCTGTTTTAATCTGGTTTCTGATTGCCTCCGGATTGCTGCGCTCCCAGTGTATGGTAAGCTGGAGTTGCCCGGGGCGCCTGGGGAGCCGGCCGCACTCCAGTTTGCTGCTTCTAATTGGCTCCTGCTGTGAGTTACCTGCCCGCCCCCGTCCATCCTCAACTTGCAGTTACATTGTTTCCTTGCCCTATTGCCAGAGGTGGTGAAACTGACTAGAGGCTCAGTGAAACTGACCAACGGCTCTGCACTGCAGTGTGCGCTTCCTAGGCTGAATCTGACAAATGGGACAATTTGGATCACCAGTCCACGTAAAACCTATTGATAAAAAGCTTTCATTGTAAAGATGGACTTTTTTTGAGTCCATTGATGTACCAGTGCAGGGAAATGCCTGAGAAGATTTAAATTCTTCATTATCATTATCATAATTAAACTTATCAGTATTGTCTGTTCTAGAATCCTCTTCTCTCTCACACCTTCTCTTCAAAAATCACCACATTGGACCCTCAGACGTGGCTAAATAAACATGTATGAAATTTATTTAAAATAATCCACAGGGAAAAAATGCGGGCGGGAAAGACTGATGTCACACACTAAGTTGAACAAGTCCATTAATTTCTTGAAAAATGCATTTCTCCCTCCCCTTCCTTCAATATAATCCTCCCTTCCTGCAATATATTCCTCTCTTCCTTCAATATATTCTTTCCTTCTTGCAATATAGCATTCTCCTGTTATCAACAGTCTCCCCATCTCGCATCAAAAATTAAGAATGGATTCAGCCAAATAAACACAGTCCTACAGCGCACTACCAGAAAGTTCAGAAAGAGTTGTAACTAGATTTTTGTTCAGTCTCTGCTCATCACTGCAAGAGCACATTGTCCAAATTTGAAATAATTTTTTAAATAAATCATGATCTCCCAGGGAACCCCTAGTGACCTCTCGTGGAACCCTAGGGTTCCACGGAATCCTGGTTGAAAAACCCTGATCTAGATCTTTTTCCATCTCTTGGCTTATTGTTTCTGTCTTAGTTTTAAATTGTCTACTTCTTAATTTGTTTAACCTCTCCAGCTATTTGTTTTACAGACTCTTCATGTTTTTTATTCATATGTGCAAATTTTTCCTCCAAATCTCTCTAAAGAGATTCAGTGACTGACACTGTCACTGACTCAGTAACATTTTCCCCCAGTTCTTCAAACATCTTTTGCAGAACCTCTGGTGCAAACCCTGTTGTTTGCTCTGTTAGTGATTCTCTCCTCCCTTCTTTTGCAGCTTTTCTGGTAGTAGCCATTTATCTTTTTAAATCTAGAATCCAGGAAAAAAAAATGCAACCAGCCAAAAAGAGCTTTTCTCCCCGCCCCCCTCCATTTCTCTATGTCCTTGCCTCTTTGGTCTCCTTCAGCACTCTGTAGTTTTGTAGTCTAAGGTCTTTTGCAATTTTCCCTTATCTCTTTGTTTAAAGCAAACAGCCAATCCTGTCTCCTGGAAAATTTAAACAGTTCTCTTTCCAACTGAAGTATGTTTTATTTATTTAATTAATTAATTCAGAAATACTTTAAACAAAGCTCAAATTCCACTAGTCCTTTTATCCACTTTAAATTTTCATAGCACAAACCCTTAGTAAATGTTAATTTTAAATCCTTATAGCTATTTCTTCACATTTCCCTTTAATCACGCCCCTGTTGAAGGAACACTCACCAGGCAGTCTGGTTACTCTGCTGCATTGAAGATCTCTATAACTTTTAAATAATTGTAATATACATGTGTTTTAGAAAGTGGAGTTAGGTCAGACCCAGTGTCCATTACAGGTAGTCCTTGAGTTACGACCATTTGTTCAGTGACCATTCAAAATTGTGATAGTGCTGAACGAAGGGACTTATGACTGGTAACAGTCCTGGCTGTTGCAGCACCCCTGTGGTCACATGAACAAAATTCAGGTGCCTGGCAACCAGCTCGCACTTATGACCAGTTGCAGTGTCCCACAGTCATGGGATCACCATTTGCAACCTTCCCTGCTGGCTTCCCCCAAGCAAAGCCAATGGGAAGCAAGCAAGGAAGGTCCCAAGTTGCTGGAGTAACTCTCTCCCCACCTTTCTTCACTCACACGCACCGTGCCCTCATTCCCCCTTCGCTCACATGCATCCTGCACCCTCTTTCCCCAGCCTCCTTGCACTTGTACACATGTATGCACCCCTCACCTTCTTTCCATGGCCTCCCTGCAATCACACACGTGTGTGCACATACCCCACGCCCTCTTTCCCCAGCCGCCCTGTGATCACACACATGCATGCATCATACGCGGTGATTCCCCAACCTTTCGGAGCTTGTGCTGCACTGAGCACCCCCTCCCTGACTTGCATGCAGCCTGTTGGGTTAGGGATAAGTTAGGGTTAGGATAATAGATACAGTATTATTTTTCTTTGTCCTTCCACCCATTTTAATCCTAATAATAGCCATTCCTGCTCAAGAATCCAAGTGAATGAATTAATTTAGATTCATTCAGATTAATACATTGTATAGCATTGCCAAGTTCATTCACTTGGATTCTTGAGCAGGAATGGCTATTTTGAACATATAGCACAGCTCATCCCTTTCTATTGCTTCTGTTTCTTTTGAGCAAAATGGGTCTTTCAAGTGTTGTAGTCATTATGGGACACATCCTACCAGATCTCTTGTTATATCTGTTAAATCATATTTGCCATGCTGTACCAAGAGTTCAAGCTCATCTTGCTTACTTCCCATATACAAGCATTAGCCTACAGACAATGAAGACCATGAATTCTCTTAGCTAGTGTTATTTCTGATTTTCCATTCACTATTTATACGGTCCTCTTACTTCCTTCTACAGTCCATATGTTTTTATTATATTTCCTTACTTCAGGTTTTTCATCTTCAGCTCCTACAGAATTAATTTCAAAGTCCTTCTAACCAATCATGCTGTGCTTCAGTCAATTACATGGCTACCAGTTCTTGTAAGGGGTAAAGCAGTCCAGAAAACTCAGATTGTGATCTGAGAAACAAAATTTCCCCATCCACATAATTTTAGTAGCTAGTCATTCATTTGTAATAATCCTTTCTTTCAAGTCTTCTTCCATTCCATGAGAAGAACACCTTCAGAGTTGATGGTGATACCATGGAGAAGCAAAGTTCACAGTCTTTGGAACCATCTTTTGTGGGAACTGTTGCTTCAACACATTTGGCATCACTTTTACAGTAGCATAGTTGGCTTGAGGGCTGGGAAAATCTCATTATTCTTGCCATGGCCCATCGGCCTGTCTCTCCCTGTTAGTACCACCCTCTCACAAGAAAAAAGAATGGTTGTGCTGACGTTTTATGCCTTTGCTTTGCTTTGCTCACTGCCCATTTGTTCAAACAGCAACAGAGTTAGGAACCCCAAAGCCCTGGAGTGGAGGCCTGAACAAGTATCCAGCAGTGCCTGCTTATTGGCACCAGACCTAGCAATCTTGGGGATGTATCGGGCACCTTGCAATGTAGCAGTGACTCTCCTTTCCTTGCTCAATCAGGTTTTCGACATCTTGCCATTATATGGAATACTGCAGCCAAACGAGACCCAACAAATGTCATTTACTTTCTATGGCCACGCTAACATTGTTGCTTGTGTCAAAGCGCTCTGTGAAATAGAAGGAGGTCCCACCTATGAAATTCTGCTGAGGGGTGAAGCCTCGCTTGTTCACTACGCATTTGACAAAAAGGAGATTGACTATGGGCTCCAGGTAGGTCTAATGTGCTGTTTGTTTATTTATTGAACAAATATATAGTCATCCATTTACTCAAGAAACTCTGTTGAGCTGTCAATCCTCTTTCAGCTCAGCTCTTTTTCATCATACTTCCTTTTATCATCCTTCGGGCACAGTCTTTACATAATCAAATGTCCTGAAATAAAGTCCTGTGTTTTTGCATAAGCATTTTATGAGGATTTCTGAAGGACTGGGCCTTTGGATGTTACACAAAATGTTCCAGGCTGGAACGGCCTAGCATGGGTCCTCATACCCTTACAAATATTTCTGACTGATGGGAGGGAATATCCAATTGTATCTGATTCTGGTAGGCTACTGGAACATTTGCCAGGATGTTCCAGCTCTTCCTTCTTTAGATTCATACTCTCAATTTCACACACAATCCAATTTCTGCCTCTTCATATCCATCCTCTAATCTTGAGGGAAGCAAGTCTGCTATAACTTCCAAACTTCAGAAAATGGGCATTCACACTTAAGTGGTTGTTTTTGCTTATCCTATTACATTTTCTTCATTTCACCCTTTCCTCTCCACAGGGACACATTTAGGCTATATTTGCTTCACTTTGTTACTGTACTGAGTCCACACAATACATTAGACCATAAAGTATTCTGTGGAGTCCTTGGTCCTACATACTGAAAGTAGGTAGTGAGGCATAGACCCAGAACTAACAAAAGAATCCATGTCAGCAGTACTACACAACATACCCAACCTAACCAAATATACCAAGGTTGGAATACCCAGAATCATGGACCTCATCAACCTCTGCCTCACTACCTACTTTCAGTTTGATGGACAAATATACCAACAAATCAGAGGCGCACCCATGGGATCATCACTCTCAGGACTCATAGCAGAGACTGTAATACAGCATCTAGAAACTATAGCGCTCCCATGCATACAATGAAAAGTATGGATCTGGTATGTAGACAACACCTTCGTCATAATAAAAAAGGAACAACTAGAGAAGACACATGAAACAACAACATCTTCAAAGGAATAAAATTCACACGGGAGGAAGAAAACAACAACACGCTACTCTTCCTGGGTATCCTCATCAGCAGAGGAAATAACAGCAAATTAGAAACCCAAGTCTATGGGAAAACAACCCACACTAACCAAGTGCTCCATTACCAAAGTAACAACCCAACCTCCCACAAGAGGAGCTGTGTAAGAACATTAGTCAAATGAGCAGAAATGCACTGCAGCAACCCAGAACAGCAGAAAAAGGAAACAGACTACCTATACAACATCTTCCAACAAAATGGATACCCATGCAACTTTATCAAAAAGTGCCTGACCACTCAACCCACTTCAGCACAACCAGCACAAGCTACAAAAAGGATAACACTGCCATACATCAGAAACATCTCAGAAACAACCAATAGACTGTTACAACTACATGGTATGACTGTAGCACACAAACCAACTAAAGCCCTCCAAAACATCTTAACTGAACCAAAAGACCCAGTAGCCTAAGAAGAAAAAACAGGAGCCATCTACAACATACAGTGTAAGGACTGTAACGGCAACTATGTAGGACAGACAGGCAGAAGACTAGCAGAGTGCATCCATGAATACCAACTAGCAGTCAGAAGATACAATGAAAACTCCTTAATCACACAACACATGGATAGACTCAACCATAGTTTCAACTGGGAAACTCTCAGTATTTTAGATCAAGCTAAATCCAAAAACACGAGAGAATTCTTGGAAGCTTCGTATTCAGACAAGACAGCCATCAACAGGCACATAGAGATAAACAACATCTACACACTATTCAAAAGAGACAATAAAAAGGAAACAAAAAGACCAGAACACCTGTCGCCAGCAATCGACACCCAGATAAGCAGGGATTAACACCAGACAAACAAGCAATAAACAACAACCTAGTCTAGGCACTACCAAGGAAAAAACAACTCCCCCACCAACACTGGTAGGGCAAGCTACAGTACATAAACGGAGCAAACCCCACTCCCTTCTAGCACTGAAGATGTTACCTAGTCAAGTAGTGAAACGTCTGCAAGCAAACAGCCCAGCTCAGAGAGCACTGAGGACTCCACAGTTCAACCCTGAGCTACAGAGATTCTTTTCTATTGGCACCATAAAGTATTCATACGATTAGCTAAGGTAAATTAATGAAGATTGGTGCATTGATTGCAGCCACTAGATACTGAGCTTGTGCAAGCACAGAAGTCTACAGCTTCCTTGTACGTACTCACCTGATGCTAATCTGGGAAAGGCTGAGTCCTTGGAGCAAAACCTGCATAACCCCAGAGACTCTCTTTCCTGAAGGACTGCTGTCAATCCTTGGCAGCTTCTATATAACTCCCTGCTTTCAAACCAGAGTGGGACTCAGAGTTCAGAGTTTCTTTATTTATGGTAATAAAAATAGATCAAATTCTGCAGGTAAAGAAATATAAAAATAATAAAAAATTACAAGAAAAGCCTAAGACAGTTAATAATATAAGGAAGGTACCAAATGCCTTCTCTAAGACAGCTATTTATAAGATTTTGCAAAGGAATGTTAACCTCTTGATCATATGAGCAGTTAAATTTTCTGAGAATTGATGTCATTTGCTATTGAGTGAACAATGGGATAGTGCCAGAATAGAAAGGTTACTATATGCCAAATCATGATCAATTTGTCTCCTAAGGGTAGAAGCAAACGTATCTAACCAGGTAAGATGGACCAAGGAAGTTCCCCAAGGGATTTGCTTCAACCAGAATCTAAGGCAACAAAGTGTCAGATGAGCCCCAAAGGAGATGCAACCTAATTCTAGGCATACAGGTAGTCCTTGCTTAACAACTGTTTGTTTAACAACAGTTCAAAATTACAATGGCCTCAGAAAGGCTATCGTAAAACATTGCACCTCCCCTCCCCCTGCAGTCATGTGGCTGCATTTCAGGCACTTGGCATCCGGCTCACATCATATGATCGCCATTTGCAATCTTCTCTGCCGGCTTCCCCATTGAAAGTTGGCAGGGAAGGTTGCAAGTGGAGTGAACACGGTGGTGGGCAGTTTCGGAGCTCAGATCTTCAGGATTTGAGGTCCCTTCCTTCACACTGCTGTGAGGTTTCTTCTCCCCCTTAAACGCTCAAATCCTGGAGAAGCAATAGGCAAGAGGTAGAGGATGGAATTCTAGCTTAGTGAAAACCTCAACAATGTTGTTAATATACAAACTGAACATTAATGGTGCAAGAATATATCCATGTTTAATACCTATTTGGATGGAGATAGGTTCAATTGAATCACCACTGCAATTGCCATTAATTGGTATGGTAATACTATGGTGCGATGCTATTATTAACGTAAGAAGGCGACAATTAATGTAGTGGTTAGTTTATTTATTATTTATCAAATTTATATGACTGCCCATCTCACAAGAAGTGACTCTGGGCAGCGTACAGCAAAAAATATACAAAACAATAAACATGTCAAAAGCAATAAAATTAAAAAGTTAAAAAATCATAAAACATGTAAGAGATTAGATCAGCAACGTGGCCTCAAGATTTCACTGGTCCCCTGAGACCCCCCAGGCCAGATGACATAGCTAGGTCTTGAGGGACTTCCAGAAAATCAGTAGGGATGAAGATGACCTCACTTGGGGGGGAGGATGTTCCATAAGGCAGGCGCCACGGCAGAGAAGGTCTGCCTCCTCAGGCCCACCAAGTGTAGTTCCCTGACTGATGGGACCCATAGCATGTCTCTCTTGCCAGATCTGATGGGATGGGCAGAAGTAATTGGAAAGAGGTGGTCCGTCAAATAACCTGGCTCCATGCCATGAAGGGCTTTGAAGGTCAAAGCCAGGACCTTGAATTGGATCCATAAGCAGATTGGCAACCAATGCAGCTCATGGATCAGAGGTGTAACATGAGCTGTTCTAGAAACACACACAACTGCCTGTGCCGCTGCATTTTGCATTAGCTGAAGCTTCCGGATACTCTTCAAGGGCAGCCCCATATAGTAATCCAATTGGGAAGCGACTAGAGCATGAGTGACTGAGCAGAGCCCCCTGATCTAGGAACAGGCACAACTGGTGCAGAATACAAAGCTGTGCAAAGGCCCTCTTAGCCATGACCACCACCTGCTCTTCAAGCAGGAGTCGTGAGTCCAGAAAGACTCCCAGATTGAGCACCAGGTCTGTCTCAGGCTGTACAACCCAATCCAGCACCAAAGATGGCATAGTCCTGGAAAAAGATGGCATAGTCCTGGAACTGGCAGGACCCAAAACCCAAAGCCACTCAGTCTTGCCAGGGTTCATCTGAAGCCTGTTGTTCCCCATCCAGATTCTCACAGCCTCCAGACACAGATAAGACATCCACAGCATCGCTTAATTTGGCAGGGGCAGAGATGTATAATTGGGTATCATCAGCGTACTGATGATGTTTCACTCCATGGCAATGGTTGATCTCACCCAGCAGCCTCATGTAGATGTTGAATAAGAGTGGAGAGAGCACCAAACCCTGCAGCATCCCACATAGTAAGGTCCGAGGGCGGGATCTCTCCTCCCCAATCACCACCGACTGGAATCAACCTTGGAGAAAGGAGGTGAACCAGCACAACACCATGCCGCCCACCCCCAATCCCCCGAGCCAATCCAGAAGGATACCATGGTTGATGGTATCGAAAGCCACAGAGAGGTCAAGTAGGACAAGGATGGATGCACAACCCCCATTTCACCCTAGCCAAAGATCATCCGAAAGCTCAGCCAATGCTGTTTCTGTCCCATACCCGGGCCTGAATCCCAGCTGAAAAAGATCCAGATAATCTGCTTCATCCAAGGTCCTCTGAAGCTGTTGCGTAACTATCTTCTCAATCACATTCCCCAGAAAGGGAGGTTAGATACAGGATGAAAATTGTCCAGTATAGTGGGTTACGGTGATGGCTTCTTGAGGAGAGGGTGAACTGAGGCCTCTTTACGAGGCAAAGGAACACCCCCTTTAGGAAACCCCTTGTTTCCTCCAGAGTGTAACATGTACTGAGTCAAAGGCCTCCCTTAAGCCTATAAAGGCAACGTAGAGGATGCTTCTGATGGACTAGAATATTTCTCAGCTAGATGATGAAATTGGTTTATCCCAGCACTAGGTGTCCCAGAGATTTTTTCCATGCGATAGGATTCAAAATTCAGGACATCTGTGAATATACAGAAATGCCAGAAGCTGGCTTTACTGAGAATATTGCAGTATATAAATATGTTAGCAAACTAAATAAAATGCCATCATTTTTTTTTAGAGGTGAAAAGTGAAACAGTTTGAATAGTGGACATGTTGATGCTAGTTAAAATAGAAAAGATTGGCAACATTTCTTGGAATAGTGGTGCTTACATATCAGTGCAAGATAATACATTTTCAAAACTTTGGGTCTCATTCTCAAATTAACCATGAATGACTCCTTATGCATTGTGCCAATTGTGTTTTTCTAATATTGAAGTTTTATGTGTGTTGAGTAGAAGAACTTGCCTGGTGCTAAGTTGTGAGGGAATCATGAAAGGGGGCTGTCAGCTGTGCAAAAAAGCAGGTACTGTTTCACAATGTAATTACTGTACCATCTTCTCTCCTTCTAAGCCTTTTGACCACATATGTATGGCTGAGATTATCCTGAAAAATACAGGAAAAGTTGGATTTGAATATTCTGTGATTGATGCCATCCAGGCTTCAGCTGACAACCCTCCCCCTGGTGTTCCACTGACTCTACCAATTACTGTAAGTAAAATTGAAGGAGAATAAACTGGGGTGTTTCAGATTAATTTCTTATTGAGTTTGGAATGCTGATATATATAAAATATACAAAGCAAGCAGACTCTTGTAAATAAACCATCAGAATCCAGAGGCCCTGTGCAATATTCAAACAGAGCTATCAGCCCCGCCATAATTTCCTGTGAACTCTCCTCACTTGGATTAATATCCGTTGACTCCTTGCTTCTAACTTCTGCCATTGGAAAGGTAAGAATGTCATAAGTGTAAGGTTTACCCTGTTCGTCTCAGAGAAACTCTCGTGACACGTGTGCTCAGCAAAGAAGTTTACTCAAGCGTAACGTAAGTAAGTACAAACAAAGCCAGGGTTGGCTTGGCATAGCTTACATGGTATTTTATAGCTTCCCTGTTCCCACGCTTTACCCATTGCTTAGTTACAGACTCGCAGTAATCCCCGCTCGCCCAAATGGCAGATTCAGTCTGGTGCTTTTGTCTTTCTGATTGCAGTCTATGGGTTGTGCTGTTGTTGCCTTTGTTGGGTTTAGTTCTCGATCGCGCGCTGATTGCTTCACTTCAGAGTCTCTGCACTTTCCTTTGTCTACAGCGCTCAAGGGAAGCCGGCGCAGATACAAAGTATCCACTTGCGGTTTTGAGTTAAGTGCCACCACCTGCCAGTAATCAGTTCATGGTTTCACTTCCCCTTTTTCTCTGCTGGCGCCGGGGCGGTGAAATTGACTAGGCGCGGCTGAGCAGCGCTTCGCCATGCTGTGCCACGCTGGCTGAATCTGACCGTAAGAGCTGTAGAAAGTAAGCAAGATGACCATAATGGAGATATGCAAGCTATGTTACTAGGGCAATGAGGGGTGAAATATATTTTAAGTCCACAACAAACACACGGCATTCAGCAGCTCAGACACTTCCTTGATTCACTGAAGTATAAGAAGGGGAAGAGGTACAGCCTCTTATACTGTACCTCTTATACTTTTATACTGTACTGTAAAACTAGTACAGTATAAAAGTAGTTTTAGCCATCCTGTAGAGTTGATTTCTTGGTCTGGTCTTCCTAGTGGGGGCTGACATCAATCTTGCAAGTTTCTTACTCTCTTTTAAGAGAAGGGGAAGATCTCTCCTTTGTTCTTGGAGATGGCCTCTGACCCTCAGGGCACACCACTGTCTGCTGAGCACCTCGCTGAAGCATTGTTGCAACACCAACAACTGTACCAACTGATGTACAAACCACCAACTTACAAAATGCATGATACGACTAACACAACAGTTGGGACAGAATTTACACCAACCAATAGCAGCACAGCAGCCATCATTTCTGTGTTCTCATGGGAGTTTGCCAGAAAAACTTGGAGGAGAGCAAGACCAATTCCTGACAACTCAGTGTGAACTACTAATGGCAGGTTGGCCAGTGGAGTTTCCCAAAGTGACTTTTGTGCTGAGTTTGCTAAAAGATGGGGCAGCCAAATGGGCCATACCCATATTGAGGATAATGAACCTGTGATGAACAGTGCAAAAGTTAAAAGTTTAGTTGATGATTCAGTGAGATGCCTGACCACCAGTCGTGAGATTCACAGACTCAAGCAATTTTCTGTGTCAGTCCTGCTAGCTGCCAGCCAACAAGATAGCAAGCAGGATGCCTGCCACGGTCCAGAGATACGCAAACACAGGCAGAACTTTTAGAGGTGGAGAATCTTTTTTACCTAAAGCTAAGGATGGCAATGGTAAAATAGCCAAAGCTTGGCACAGGCCAAGACCAGGAATCCAATAAACAGAAGACAAATCCAAGGGAAAAGGTGAGAGACACGCTGAGGTGGAATCCAGAGTTTAAAGCACAGCACAACAAGGTAAACACGGCAGAGCTGAGGCTTGAAAAGTTGTTCTCAGCGTTTCCTCTCAGAGAGTAAGGCCTGAGGTTCCTGACTCTCCTCTCCTGCCTGCCTGCTTCTTGGCCGGTCTGACCTGCGGAGCTCAGCCCTCTTCTGTTGTATCTTTAAAGCAGGGTGGGTGAATCTCAGAGTCTGAGAGGCTGTCAGTGGGCACAGGCAGGGAGTCCTGGGGGCTTGCTGGGTCTGCCTTAGCCTGAGTAGAGTTATTGGCTTCAACACTGCTGGAATCATCCCCTCCAGGACTATTATCTCTAGAAGCCCCTGGCTGTACTTCCCTCTCCTCATCAGAAGACAAGCAAGCTCAGCAGAGCCCTAACATGCAAGGCCATATCAGATTTTAAATTATTTGCCAGAGATGTGGGGTGGAATTGGGCTTCATTTAACCACTTTAGAGAAGGGCTTGCCAGCAGACAGAGGTGAACTGGTGAGACAAGGCACCCTGGATAATTTGAAAGAGCTGTTCCAACATTGTGAGTAATAGATGGCTGACTAGAAGAGTTGAGGCAGGGGAGAAATGGCAAGGGGAAGAGGTTTTACAGCCTCTTTTTTCCCATAGTTCCTTCCTGATAGCCTCCTCAGAATCCAGTGCTGGGGAACCCATGCAAATTGGAGTAGTCAAGAGATCTCTGTCACCAGGAGAAAAGCAGAGAGCTCCTGCTTTTACTGTGGCGCTCTCGGGCATATCCTGCATAGCTGAAGTTCATGCCTCTGATTCAGCAGTAAAATGTCACACCTGTGGATCTACAGGCCATGTAACAAGCAAGTGCTCCAACTTACTTCAAGGCAGTGGCATTGGGAAACATCACAGCCCATAGAGCTCCAAAGGGGGTCCCTCAGACAATTAAGGAGAGCTAAGAAGATCGACAGCAGGCAAGCACACTTTATTGATCCTGTTACTCTTTGTTTAGATTCAGGCCAGAAAGAATGCAATGCACTAACCCATTGTAGCTGATAGATCAGATAGAGCTTTTACCACTGCTTCCTTGCAAGTACCCATTGTCTTGGAAATCGAGCGGCTGCAGTTACATAATCCACATGTGGATTGGGTGAAAGAAACTATTTTGTTCCCATCCCCAAACTGCCAACAACAATGGTTGCAAGCCTTGTGCTCTTCCCCTCCCCCCAACACAGTGACTGGCCTACCAGTTTGCTTCAGGGTCCAATTCAAGGTGTTGGTTATCACCTTTAAAGCCCTACATGGCATTGGACCCGGTTACCTGAGGGACCCTCTCACCCCCATTATATTGACCCATCCCACCTGGTCAAGCAGAAGGGGCATGCTGCGGACCCCATTGACGAAAGAATGTTGACTGGTGGGGCCCAGAAGGAGAGGCTTCTCTGCCGTTGCCCCTGCCCTATGGAATACCCTCCCCCCAGAGGTGAGGCAGGCCCCTACTCTCTCGACCTTCTGGAAAGCAGTTAAGACCTGGCTCTGCCAACTCGTGTGGGGCGAGAAGAGGGGCAACCAACCCTGGGGGTGGCTAGCACCTTGAAGATGCACCTGTATGTTAATATCCTTTCTACCAGCAGCACCTTGGAAGATATTATTTATGTATGAATACGGTTTTTTATTGTATTTTTACTGTATTTTAATTAATATTTATTTTTTGTTTTTACTGTAAACCACCCAGAGTCACTTCCCTGTGAGATGGGCAGTGACCAAATTTGAAATATTAAAGAATGAATGAATGAATGAATAAATAAATAAATAAATAAATAAATAAAGTGAGACCATCTATCAGATGCTTGAAGTTCAACCAAAAGTGGACCTTGCAACGTGACAATGACCCTAAATGTTCCATTAAATCCACCAAGGAATGACTGAAACAAAAAAGAAAGAAATGGATGATCCTGAAATGGCAAATTCAAAGATGGGATTGAAATCCTGTAGAGGTGCTGTGGGATGATTTGAAATGGGCTGTGTGTGCAAGAAATTTCTCAAACATAGCTGAAAAAAATCTGCATGGAGGTGTCGATGTCCAAGACTGGTAGACAGTTACAAGAAACGCTATTTGAGGTTGTTTCTGCCAAAGGGGGCAACCTTTTTCCACAGCAGGAAATGGCATTTCTGTTAATTTTTTTGTTGAATAAATGATTGCAAAGTCAATTTTTCATAGTTTTTTGTTCAATTACATCATCTTCATCTTCTGTTTGAATGAAGATAAAATATTGATATGTGCACATTATTGTAATTTCTTTGATTGTTGTGAGCTGCCCAGAGTCATTGAAAGTTGAGCGGGATACAAGTTTAATAAATAATAATAGTGATGATGATGATGATGATGATGATGATGATGATGATAATGTGTTTTAAAAAAGCACTTTACATGGGGTGTACTTACTTTTTTAGATGACTGTTGATTAATTAAGTGCTGCTTTATTTTGATGTGATGTAAAGCTGGAAACCAGGCTTTGTGAAGTTTCAGACCCTCCTAAATTATTGGGATGTTTATAAATCTCAATAGCTTCTCTATCTAGTTGTACATGATGATTTGACATGATTTGCTAGTACTTGAGTGTCTTTAAGCTGCATTCCTTTAAGGTACTCATTTACCACTCATTCAGTGACTGTTCAAACTTGCGGTGGCGCTGAACAAGTGGTACTTAAGATCAGTCCTCGAAGTTCTAGCCGTTGCACCACCCCCGTGGTCATGTGATTACGATTCTGGCGCTTGATAACCAGTTTGCCCTTACAACGTTTGCATGGTCACGTGATCACCATTTGCGACCTTCCCTGCCGGTTTCCCACAAGCACAGTTAATAGGGAAGCTGGCAGGGGAGGATGCAAGTCACTCCAGTAAGTCCCCCTGACCCCCCTGTGTTTGTGCAGCTTGGCGCTCTGCTTCTCCCGGCCTCCCTTCGTTCGCGCATAGCCTGTGCCAGGCCTCCCAGGGCTCCCCCCTCATGGCACTCCTTACCTAGGACTCCTGCTGCTTCCTGCTTAATGACCCATGCGTCTTGGGGTTACAACGGCAACCAGGACTGCTGGGATTGTCAGTAAGTGATGCAGTCACGTGACATTGTGCTTTACGACCTCATCACTTAGTGACAGCAATCCTGGCCCCAATTGCCATTGTAACCCGAGGACTACTGTACATTTTCTTTTTTTTTTTTAATATAATTTTTTTTAGAGATTTTTACACAAGTAAAAAATGAACATGAAAAACGTACAGAAAATGAGATTGAGAAAGAAAGAAAAGATAGAGGAAAAGTGCAAAAAAGAAAAAAGAAAAAGATAAAAGTTAACAGCAGTTACAAACTTAGTAACACTCCACAAACTCCACATAGTATCACTCCACCCCCTTTAAGATTACATTACATAGTTCACTTCTTCCCATATTCAACCCATTTCAATCGGCAAATCCAGAAATTATCAACTAATTTCTGTCCATTTTCAGCAAAAAGTTCATAAAGGGTTTCCAATGTTTTATAAAAGTACTTACAGGTAGTCTTCACTTAACAACCATATTTGGGACCAGCAACTCCTTTGCTAAGTGTAGCAGTCATTAACAGAAACCTCACGTGACCGCCCCGCTTAGCAACAGCAGTTTCGGCAGTCCCTGTTGCTGTTATTAAACGAATACTGCAGGTC
The DNA here is from genome assembly GCA_030867105.1 of Liasis olivaceus. NCBI lineage: Eukaryota > Metazoa > Chordata > Lepidosauria > Squamata > Pythonidae > Liasis > Liasis olivaceus. Next base: position 25,777,802 of record CM061359.1, on the reverse strand, counting down.
GTCAGGTAAGGACCCACCTGATCCAAGCCATTCCCGCCTTGGTCCCTCCCAGCCCTGAGTCTCGGTTCTTCCGAGGCATGGGACTACCTCCACTTGAACTCCCCCACCCACCTCTGCCCTTTTGGCCCCGCTGGACAGCATAAGGAGCCTGCCGTATTCCCCCGCTGCCGACCCCAGCAGACCTTCCTTCTGGTCTTTGGTGTGATTGTCGCGTTCTTCCTCCTCTCTGCTGGGCTCACTGGAACCAAGCAGTGCCACCTCAAGCTGTGCAGCACGCCAAGAAGCCCCTGAGCTGTGGCATGGCAAGCAGCCTTAGAACCACGTGGCTCTGGAGCTGCTTGCCGTGTTGCAGCTCAGCTTGGGGGCTTCTTGCCCCAAGCAGCCTGCGAGCCAAGGTGCAGCAAGCAGCCCCAGAGCCATAGTGCAGCAAAAAGTGCTGCTTAGGAGCCCGCCACGTCCCACGCCCCATCAGCAGCTTCCTGAATGAGAAGCGCCCTGCGTCACTCACCCGGGTCCATCTCACCCATGACTCCGCTGCTGCTGGAGCAGCCTTGCAAGAGCCACACCTCTTAGAGTGGCCCTCCCACCCTGGCCTGATGTCACTTGCCTGCAGGACGCTTCTGCAGCACCTCCCCACATGTGGCCAGGATGGTGAGCTCAGTGGAAGGGGCAGGCATGGTTTCAGAATGGAGCACATTCCTTTATGGTTCCATTCCTCGATGGAAGGGGCAGGCCTTCCACAGGGGCTGCAGAGATCTGGGTTGATACCTACAGAAAGAAACAATTCTCAAGAGATAACGTTAAGTAGCTTTCTGAATATTTGGGAGAAACATAGGGGGAAAAAATCCAGATTAAGTAAGAGTAAATCCAACACAGTGAGAAAAGAATTATGGAAACCAAGGAGAATATTGAGAAATTTGACTGTGAAAACCTTATAACTCATAATACCAAACATGTTAGGCAAAATTTATAGTTTATTCGTAAAATATGACTCAGAATCTGAACAATTCAAAGTCTGTATGATTAAACTGATGCAAAATTTTGGTATAGTCATGGATGTGGAAGAGTGGGAATTTCATTTGGCAAGGAATATTAAATTTACCTTGAATATTATACTTAGAATTGGCATAATTACTCCAATCATGATTGCTGAAATCATTCATTCCTTTTCTGCAAAATGCTGGAAATGCAATGCAATGAACACATTAGATTCTTCTTCTGTATTTGGTGGCAATATTGCAAACCCCAACAATATTTGATTGTCTCTGTGGAAGAATAGCTAAACAAATTGTGGGAACATGCTTTGATATTTAGAATTTCATATTAAAAAAGTAAATCAGGTGTAGAATACAATCTTATTTGGTACCCATTTCTAGATTAAAATTCTACACATGGAGTTGTGCCACATCTAAAATTTGGGTTTTAGAGTTATATTTTAATTTGCCGCAGCATCCCCACAATCACATGATCAAACTTTCTAATGTTCCCTGCTGGTTTCCCATAAGCAAAGTCAATGGGGAAGCAGGTAGGAAGTTGGAAATCGCAGCACAGACTAGGGTAGGCAGGAATGAAATTCCAGTGTTCAAATTCATTAGGAAATAGTGATAGTTATTATTATATAGGGAGTGCAGAGAAGAGAGAAGTATTACGAGGCTTCTCTTGAACCTACATTTTTCAAACCGGGACCACAGTCATCTTGGTCATTTTTCATGCTTTAGATTGGTTAAACTTAAATTAGGAGATATCTACATCACAAAAGAATATTACATTTATTTTCATGTGTTGCCTCTTTCATTCCACTTATATGTCATTTCTGATCCTATGTTATGGGAGAATGAGATCAAATTCTGTTTTTATTAATATTTCAGATATTAAGGGGAAGAGTAAAAGCATTTATGTATCAGGCCCTGAAGCAATTATGTATCAGCAGGAAACTCAAATTTATACATATTATAGCTTCATAGCAGACTGAATTGATTATACCACCCCTAGCTCTCAAATGAACATTGTTGAAGAAGAAATAAGATAATGGTTCATTTCCAAAAAAATTCGGTTAATATCCAAACTAAATATTAATCTACATTGTAAAACAAAGTTTTTTCAGACTTTTGAACTCCTATATGTATTCTGCTTTTAAAATGGTAAAAAGCTAAATAATGTTAGGATTTTCTCATGGGAAGAAATTCATCTCGCTATCTCCAAAACATATTGTTATGGCTAGAGAAGCAGGCCAGATGCAAATTGTTATTGTTAGTGTGCATGTATACTGCTATTTACTGCCACCTATTGGCGTTTGTATGCTAGTTATTCAAGGGGTGGGGTATTGTGGTAATAAAATGTGAGTGAGCACATGTCTCACTTCTCAGTAGAATTTTAGCCATCATGTTAATTATGATGGCTAAAATCATAATGGGTTGGCTAAACCCATTATGGGTTATGTAGTAGTAACTACTAACCAAGTAGTGTACCTCTTCTCTGAGAGTTTTTGGCTAGAGACTTTGTTAAACTTGTGTAGTAGATAAGTCTTGGATGCCACATATATGAGAAGAAGTTATTTTTTCTCTGTTTTTGTATGAAACTTGTATTTTATGAAGTTTTGCATTTTTCTCAATAAACAAGAAGATATTTTATATTTTCTGACTGGATGTCTTTGGAGAACAAGATAAGGACATTGCATTCTTTACATCTCTCTACTGCTGGTGTGTATATTTTTAGCATGACCTGTGTTTATAGCTGCACTCTGCATAACAAATAAGACTTTAACTTAAGAAAGTTATAAACAAATTAAGGGACCAGACAAATCTGGAATATTAGGACTTTTGCTATAAGATTTTGGAAATAATTATATAAGTAAATAGCTCCTTAATGGGAAACAAATTGTTTAGTCTATCTTAAGTCATAACAGAAACTCAAGACTTCATGATTTCAGAAGTTGGACACTAGAGAGGACTGAAGATTACAAGCAGAAAAGAAAAAAGCCCCCGCTCTTTGGAACATCCTGCCCCCGGAGGTGCGATTGGCCCCCTCACTCCTGGCCTTCCGAAGGGCCTTGAAGACCTGGTTCTGCCACTTGGCCTGGGGCGGGGAGGGAACAGCTGAAGCAGGGAGATGGCTAGCCCTTTAGTGGCCGGCTATCCCCGCCCTGATTTTCCATCTTCTTGGATTTTTTGTTTCTAGTATTTTTAATTGTATATATGGGATGTATTTTATATATATTTATAGGTTTAATCTCTTTGTAACCTGCCCAAAGTCCCCTATTGTAGGGGAGATGGGCAGGAGAGAAATCCAGTAAATAAATAAATAAATAAATAAATAGGGGAAAAAAGAGAGAGAAAAGCTTGCTTTTTGTTTTTGGTCAGCATTGGGACAAAATGACAGAAAATGGTATGATTTCAGGAGATCTTTTGAAGAATGGGGTCAGAAAATTGCAGCTTCAATGTTAGGAGTGATGTCTGCTTCTCTGATTATATTATTTCCAAAAGATGTTAAAGAAGAAATGACAGATGTGAAAGAGAATATTTTGGAACTCAACTTAGACTGAACTTCTGGTACCTACCTCATTTGATACCTCTGCAATTTGATGATGAACCATCTATTCAAACATTTATTGCTTCTGTAACAAACCTGTGCTCCTAAGTATCATTGGGACCTAATGAAAGCCTAAGAAAGATTGCTGTGACTTTTGTGCAAAGAGCAGAGAGTTTTACCTGTTCATCATTCTGCCTTTTCCATCTTCCAGAATTATATTGAATCAGGAAAGGAGCAAGTATTGAAGGTCTGTTACTTACCTGGAGTTCCAGAGGTCTTTCAAAGAACCTTCCAGATACAGGTGGCTCACCTGGAGCCAGATAGTATTACTCTGAAAGGACAGGGAGTTTTCCCTAGAATTTGCTTGGATCTGCCCAGAAATATTCGAGGTAAGAGTGCTTTGGTTCAGTACTTTGTCTTCCCATGAAACAAGAATAACTGAAAAATATAATTTAATTACTTCACAAATATTCACTAGCAGTATACATGAAACAGATGTTTTTGTTGTTGTTTTGAGTTTGGAAAAAAACAAACGGTACTTTAATTTGAGTGTGTTCTATCCAAACAAAACTTACAGTGTTTTGAAATTTCCAACTGATGGGAACATCAAACATCAAACAACCTTATGGTCCTTGTTTTTCATAATGAGACTCCAAAGTACCTTTTTCATAGTAGAATCACAAATATTGGCTAAAAGCGTCAGTTTTAAAAATATTTTTTGGAAAACATCAAACCCATTGCTTTCCTAAGAGTATTTCCATTTTTTTCTTACAATCATCCTCTTGGCCAGTTTATCTGCAGCTGCATGCAAAATATCAGCCAGCCATTATTACCTCATCCAGATGGAAACGACAAGTCTAAATTTGATAAGCATAAGCTCAACCAAAAGTGATGACTTTTCTGGCCTCGTGCTGGAGGTGTTTAAAAAGGAGTGTTGCTATTTAATTCTTGTGTGCATTACAACTTGTTGTATTACAACAGCAAAGGAAAAATGTAATATAGCTCCATTTGCAGTTGTCAGGCTTAAAAGACCAGAGACCTGCATTTAAATAAACTCTGAAAGTTCAATATCAGCAAAACACAAGAGTATAAATAGAAACCTTTCAACCAAACTAACATAGCAGTCTTTTCATTTTTGAATGAAACTTTTATTTTATTTTATTTCATTTTTATGTTTTTATTATTAATTTTTAGAGCCCAGCTTTCTGTTAATGCATGATTTTAAGGCAGCTTCCAAGTATTAAAAATACAAAATATAACACATAAAAATAAAATAAGTGCAGTTAAAATTAAAAGTGAAAATTAAAGTCAGCATCAATAAATAATTAACAATCAAAAAGTGTGGTGAAAAAATAGGTTTTTTCTGTGTTCCTACTACATTGAAAAATGGGGGGAGGGGCAGTCCACTCCCTGGGGGAGGGCCTTCTACAGCATGGGAGGCTCCATATCCACCGGATGCAACCATGGACTGCTCAACCATCCAAATGTAAACCAGCAAACCAATCAAATACAGACCATTTGTCTTTTTTAAATGCACCTGGAAGCTGGAAAACAAATGCAACAGAGTACTCAGAACAGTCCAGAAGATCTTTTTCAAGTGCATTTCTTCTTGGCTCAGACTGTCTATGATGCCCCTGGTATTGGGTCGTTTGTGTTTTCGTAGGAAATGAACGGTACAGCAGTGTCGTCAGAGAAGTGAAGCAGCGAATAGAACAGGACTCACAGAAAGATTTCAGCAGTAATTCCGAAGCAGTGGCTACTGAACCGCCCGTGGAAGAATCCATCGCTGCTGTAAGATCACCAGCCCTCCCATCTGACCGTGAGCTGGTCTGCGTGGAGGGACTCAGGTGGAATTGCTCTGGGCATGTTTGCATTTCTGTTGCTGGGCCCTTGAGGAACAACGAACAATTAGCCGTGGCATGGCTGTTGGAGGGGGCCACACTGGCCATAAGTCAGTCTAAGGAGATATGGGTGAGGTCAGAATGCAAGAGTAGAAATATGACACTGCCACAGACATGCTAGAATTGTTGACTCTCTTCTTGATATCTTTAGTTTGATACACAACTGCAGATGGAGGTGGAAAGGCTGCTCGTTCGAGAGCACGCTCTGGAGCAGCAGAAGCTGCTGGCTTTTGTTTCAACAGATGACCCGGCTGCCTGTCAGCGAGCTCGCCGGAAACTGGTCAAGTTAGTGCACATAGCTTCTTTCTGGTCCAAGTAGATGGGCTATCAAGTTTCCCAAAGGAAACATCAAAGATATGCATGCTCCCAAGTCAAACCTGTTTACGTTCTTTAGAGCCTCTCTTTAACAGGCTGATACACTGCTAGTCATACAGGTAGTCCTCACTTAATGACCACAGTTGGGACTGGAATTTAGGTCGCTAAGCAATGTTGTCATTAAGCGAATTATCATGTGACCACTTTGCTTAGTGACCACAATCCCTGCACTCCCAGCTGCCATCGTTAAGCAAGAATCACAGGTCATTAAGTGGACAAAGTCCCAGGTAAGGAGCGTGGTGGTGCCTTGGGGTGGGGGAGGCCCCGTGCAGGCCACCCATGAGTTGGGGGGGTGCTGCAGTGCGGCACAAAGCTACAGCCACCCCTGGAAGTCTCAGCCACCCCAGCCCAGCCCAGCCCAGCCCAGCAGTGCTTATGACTGCAGGGGCACTGCAAATCCCCCCACCCACCTACCTCCTTCTGCTTTTCCTTCTGCAAGTTGTGCCTCTCATTCCTTCCCTAAAGCCAGCCTCCCATTCTCACAAGACCTGGGGAAGACCAGGTTTCCGAAGGATCACGAGAATGGGACACTGACTTGTAGGAGGTATGGGACGCGTGGCTTGGGCAAGGAATGGGAGGATGGGATGACGGCTTTAGAGAAGGAATGAGAGATGCGGCTTGGGGAACGGTGCAAGGTGGTGAAGGCCAGCGGTGTGGGGCTTGAGGCAGCATTTCTCAGTGGCAGCGGTGGTGCTGGGGCTAAAGTCGAGGCCTGGGGTTGGTGGCAGCTGGTTGAGGCTGCTGAAGGCCTCGGGCCTCTACTTCAGCCCCAGCATCGGTGCTGCCGCTGATGAGTGCCACTGTGCAGGGCGGCCAAAAGGGCATAGATGTGGGGGGAGATAGGCAGGTGGGGGGAGTTGCAGCGCCCCTGCGGTTGTAAGTGTGGGCAGGCTGCCAAGCACCCAAATTTTGATCACATGACCGCAAGAGCACTGCAACAGCCATATCTTTGGGCACAGGTCATAAGTCCATTTTTTCAGCACCGCCATAGTTTTGAACAGTCACTGAACAAATGGTCGTTAAGAGGATTGCCTGTAAACATTTTGATACAGTAGGCGTACAGGGATGCCTGAGAGTCTAGCTGCGTTTCCTCCTCTTTAGGCTTCTTGAACCTAAGAGCTATAAAGGTGTTTCTCTGCATGGAGATATAAGGGAAGATTGCTTGCTGCTTAACTCCCTTTTTCTCCCTCATAAGCAGAGCCTGGTCATCCAACCTTTAGTGTAGTTGAAATGAATGAACTGGTGAAATGTGAAATGTTGAAAATATCACTCGTGCTGTTCATGTCAACATCAAACTTACATTATGCTTTTTTAGAGCCCAGCTCCCTGAGTATATCTTAGACTTTGGCTACATAATCATGGGGACCATCCGAACTCACATTATCAAGATCACCAACACTAGCCACTTCCCAGTATCCTTCCACACAGATCGGCGGGACCTGCGGGACACAGGTACAAGAAGAATATCATTCCATTTTTATCCTAGCCTACATTGAAACAGTAAACAATTGTTTAAAGCCTTTGCACAAATAAATAAATATAATAAAATACACTGATGATTCTCATGTTTACTGGAGCTTCTTACTGCAAAATTTAGGCTTAAATTGAAGAATGTAGGGAAAACCACTAGACCACTCAGGTATGACTTAGATCATATTCCATGTGAGTACACAGTGAAGGTGATGAATAGATTTAGAGGATTAGATTTGGTAGACAGAGTGCCTGAAGAACTATGGACGGAGGTCTGTAACATTGTACAAGAGGCAGCATCTAAAACCATCCCAAAGAAAAAGAAATGCAAGAAAGCAAAATGGCTGTCTGATGAGGCTTTACAAATAGCTGTGGAAAGAAGGAATGCGAAAAGCAAGGGTGAAAGGGAAAGATATAAGCAACTGAATGCAGATTTCCAGAGAATAGCAAGGAGAGATAAGAAGGCCTTCTTAAATGAACAATGCAAAGAAATTGAAGAAAACAATAGAATGGGGAAGACTAGAGATCTCTTCAAGAAAATTGGAGATATCAAAGGAACGTTTAGTGCAAAGATGGGCATGATAAAGGACAAAAAAGGCAGGGACCTAACAGAAGCAGAAGAGATTAAGAAGAGGTGGCAAGAATACACAGAAGAACTATACAAGAAAGATCTTAATGTCCCTGATGTCCATGCTGGTGTGGTCACTGACCCTGAGCCAGACATCCTAGAGAGTGAAGTCAAGTGGGCCTTAGGAAGCATTGCTAACAACAAAGCTAGTGGAGATGACAGTATTCCAGCTGAGTTATTTAAAATACTAAAAGACGATGCTGTTAAAGTGCTGCACTCAATATGCCAGCAAGTTTGGAAAACGCAACAGTGGCCACGGGATTGGAAAAGGTCAGTTTACGTTCCAATTCCAAAGAAGGGCAATGCCAAAGAATGCTCAAACTATCGCACAATTGCACTCATTTCACATGCTAGCAAGGTTATGCTCAAAATCCTACAAGATAGGCTTCAGCAGTACGTGAACCGAGAACTACCGGATGTACAAGCTGGGTTTCGAAGAGGCAGAGGAACTAGAGATCAAATTGCCAACATTCGCTGGATCATGGAGAAAGCACGAGAGTTCCAGAAAAGCATCTACTTCTGCTTCATTGACTATGCAAAAGCCTTTGATTGTGTGGATCACAACAAACTGTGGCAAATTCTTAAAGAGATGGGGATACCAGACCACCTTACCTGTCTCCTGAGAAATCTGTATGCGGGCCAAGAAGCAACAGTTAGAACCGGTCATGGAACAACCGATTGGTTCAAAATAGGGAAAGGAGTACGACAAGGCTGTATACTGTCCCCCTGCTTATTTAACCTATATGCAGAGTACATCATGAGAAATGCCAGGCTGGAAGAATCACAAGCCGGAATTAAGATTGCAGGGAGAAACATCAATAACCTCAGATATGCAGACGATACCACCCTAATGGCAGAAAGTGAAGAAGAACTAAAGAGCCTCTTGATGAGGGTGAAAGAGGAGAGTGCGAAAGCTGGCTTGAAACTCAACATTAAAAAAACTAAGATCATGGCATCTGGACCCATCAATCCCTGGCAAATAGAAGGGGTAGAAATGGAAGCAGTAACAGACTTCATTTATTTGGGCTCCAAGATCACCGCAGACGGAGACTGCAGCCATGAAATTAAAAGACGCTTGCTCCTTGGGAGGAAAGCTATGGCAAACCTAGATAGCATATTAAAAAGCAGAGACGTCACCTTGCCGACAAAGATCCGCATAGTCAAAGCTATGGTTTTTCCAGTAGTAATGTATGGCTGTGAGAGCTGGACCATAAAGAAGGCTGAACGCCGAAGAATTGATGCCTTTGAACTGTGGTGCTGGAGAAGACTCTTAAGAGTCCCCTGGACTGCTAGGAGGTCAAACCAGTCAATCTTAAAGGAAATCAACTCTGATTGCTCATTGGAAGGATTGATAATGAAGCTCAAGCTCAGATACTTTGGTCACCTAATGCGAAGAGAGGACTCTTTGGAAAAGACCCTGATGCTGGGAAAGATGGAAGGCAAAAGGAGAAGAGGACGGCAGAGGATGAGATGGCTAGATAGCATCACTGAAGCAATGAGCATGAAATTGAGCAAACTCAGGGAGGCAGTGAAAGACAGGAAGGCCTGGCGCAATATGGTTCATGGGGTCACGAAGAGTCGGACACGACTTAACGACTAAACAACAACAAAAGTCAGGTTTTTCAGTATGTTCGAAATATTCTAGTTTCGTCCAGTCCTGGTCCTCTACCATGCCAGATAGATTGCAGTAAAAGAAAAGAGGTTCTCTCCGGGTTTGTTTCTAGCCTCGCTCAGTTTCATCTGTGTTTGGAAGATATTCATCAATGAACTTGTTGCTGTCCTTTTACCCCAAATCAGAAAAGGTTTATGTAAAGAGTAAGAGTAATGATCAAGAGTAATGCCAGGTCTATCTTGCTGCTTAGCCCCATTTAAATAAATAAATAAATGCTAGGCCCTGGTTTACTTAATTATTTTTGTTGTTCAGTTGTTCAGTCGTGTCCGACTCTTCGTGACCCCATGAACCATATCGCGCCAAGCCTTCCTGTCCTTCACTGCCTCCCTGAGTTTGCTCAGTTTCGTGCTCATTGCTTCAGTGATGCTATCTAGCCATCTCATCCTCTGCCATCCTCTTCTCCTTTTGCCGTCAATCTTTCCCAGCATCAGGGTCTTTCCCAAAGAGTCCTCTCTTCACATTGCTTAATTATAGTCTGTTGAATAAGCATAGTTGAATTACCAGACAGACGTACACTATAATTTCTGAACCCTAATGACTATGTTCACATGTCACATTAAACCAAAATCAAGCCAAAGCTATCTACTTCTCTCCATCTAATCTTCTACATTAAGTTGCTGGTGGGGAAAGAGCACTTGTACCTTTTGAATGTCTTGGAGAAAGAAATGTGAAGATGCAATATATGTGGAGTTCAGAAGTGGTTTCTTTTAATAAGTAGTGAGAGATGTTTCTGTTGTTATTTTGAGTCAGGTTTCAACACGGAATTGGATCGGGTGAAGAACCTGCCTTTCTGCGAGACAGAGACGTTTGAAATATGGTTTGACCCCCAAAGTGCCAGCTGTCCCCTTGGAGAGACGGAAGTGCTGTTGCCCATCAAGGTGCTTTGAAGGCTCTGTCAGGTCTGATTGTGTGTGTGTGTGTATGTGTTTTACACACACACAAACATTCATGCAGTGGTATGCTCTACTACGACCTTCCCTAAAAAGGGGAAATTGGAAACAAAAATTGTCCAGACTAATTGGGTCAGGCTATGATGCATTGAGGAAGGGGTGTACCTCCACTTCCTTAAGAGCTGGTGGGAAGAATTTCAAGGAAGAATTAACCACCACCCAAACCAAATCACACATCCCCTCCCAGGTGGCCTTAACCAGCCAGGAGGGGCATGGATCTCACACAGAAGTGGCCAAACTGACAAGAGAACCCTGTCCACTTCCTCAGGCTCAACAGAATCAAATTCTTCCCAGATAACTACGTAAGACCTAGCCCTCATGGCCTCCACTAGCCCTGCTTCAAGGTCAAAGCCCAAAGTAGAGTGAATTTGAGCGATTTTAGCCATCAGATGCCTAGCATATTCCTCACAGCAACCTTGTAGGTCAGAGCTATTCTCCCCTAGAAGGGCCTAGGTCACCCAAAACAAGGCCACCAGACAGCTCTCTGTGGATGCAGTAAGGGTGGAGAAATATTTATGTTTCACTTCCTTTACTGCCATGAGATCCTTACTGCTAGCAGCTCTAGCCTGTGTTTGGTCAGGTTTGTTCCTAATCGTCCACCAACGGCACTCTGGGTGTCTCTTCTCCCACTTCATCTTCCTAAGCTCCTCCATAAACCAGGGGGAATTCTGGGATCCATGCATGAGGAGAGGCCACTCAGGCATGATCTAATGCAGAGCCCCAGCCACCTTCTCATTCTAGGTAGCCACCAGGGCTTTGGTTGGACCATGCAGCAGACCCTCAAGCAACCCCAAGCTCCCTCTGAACCCCAGCTGGGCTCATTAGCTGCCTGGGATGGACCAACCTAATAGGTCCAGCCTCCCTGTGTGGGGGTGATGCCAGAGAACTGCAGGCTTACTGCTTGTACTTTGTTTATTTTGCAAGTCTTTGGTTAGTTCAGTTGTAATTTGCAGGATCAGGGCATCATCTGGCATGACTTATGGTGTTGCACGTGAAAGGAAAAGAAGGAAGAAAGAAGGAAATGTGAGAGCTGGGCAAGTGGAGCTGAAGAACTAGTATCAAAAGAACAGCTTAGCTAGTCAGTCCGCAGGGCCAACAGCTTATCTCAATGACTGCAAGAGCAGAATGATAATGCCTGCATATGGCAGAGCTGGCTTGGATGTGTGAACCAAGGCCGCCCCTCCTCGGGCCCAGTGTATGTTGTATCCACATGATACTATACAGAAATTCTGAGGGTGGGGATGTATGAGTCTGGATGGGAATGGGCAGTCATTCACCTTCCATCATGCACAGGAAGGCTTATTATTTGCTGCAGGTTGTGGCTGGGCCCACATTTCACATCTCTCTCCGGGCCACAGTGATCATGCCATCTCTCTGCATGTCCAGTGACAATCTGGAATTCTCTGCTGTCCAGTGTGGGCAGTGCCAGGTGGAGACCATCCAGCTTCATAATCAGCTGCAGGTTGTGTGTGAGTGGTTTGCCACAAGCAATGAGCAAATGAAAAAGGTAAAGCAACACTAATAATAGAAATTTATTTGCTGTTCCCTGACTGGAAAGAAACTTAATGTTGCACCTTGAAAAGCAGCTTGATGTGTAGAAATTTGGGGTGGGATGGAAATGAAGCTGCCTTAAATGTACTGTTTTTGGTTCTTGGGGCTGAGTCCTTTTGATCTGTGTAGCATTCAGGAAAACTTCCCAGAGGTGAACAAGGATGAGAGGTGAAAAACAAGATTTCAAAAGATTTGCTATGCAGAGAATTAATTACACAACTCTTGATTCCGAATCTTTCAAAAATGCAAAATAAAACTCCACACAGCCTATGATCCTGTTCTTTACTTCGTAAGTTGTCAGTCACGTACTGTAGATCAAGAATATGCCCGTGCAGTGGAGACAATGGGGGTTTGAATTCTTGTTTCTCTTGAAACCCCCATTATCCTTACTTCCCTTACTCCTTCATCACTGTTCATGTGGATGGAAGACACCCCCCTCCCGGGGACACTGTAGAGATGTTTCTAGAAACTCAGTCAAAAGTTTGGTGTTGCCTGAGGTAATAATTGTAGTCGTCCAGAGTGTGCTATCTTTCAGGAGGATTCTTAGGAATGGTACAAAGAGGCAGGTCTTGGTCAGTGACTCCGTTGTTTGTTGTAAGCTCAGGTGGATAAGCACACGCCAGTGACCTTGCGTCGGAAGATGCGGGAGCACAAGGTGAAACCCCGTGTATTTGAGATGATTCCCCCGTATGGAATCCTGGCTCCTGGAGAGCGACTCAGTGTGCAAGTCAAGTTTGCGCCAAGGGAAGAGGTAGGAAATCAGAAAGCTGTTTGGGAATAGCAGAGGTGCATTAATGGCAGGGCAGGCTAATAAAGGCAGGGATCAACCAGACAATTCAATTCCGCGTGCAAAGTAGATTTATCATAGAAGACCAAGTGCCTGGATATTTCTTCTCCTTCCCTGCCAGGATTCTGCCCAAACACCAAGGAAGAGCAAGTGGTGGGTTATCAATTTTGATCTCAGCTGATATGATATAGTACGACGAAGGACTGGCCAGATAGTGATTACATTCAGGTAGCCCAGATAGACAGCAAATCTTCTGAGTTAAGTCTTTACATTAACGCATATTTTCCAATAGGACAGAACCCAAATCGGTGGGCCAAGTTCTGACCTTCCTTATAAACTCTTTTGAAGACAGCTGAACAAATATGTACTACCACTGAAGCATGGGGACTTCTGGATTAAGATGATTTTTTTTTTTATGGCCTTTTTACCCCTTCTTATTTGTAATAAAATTTTATTCTTTTTTACATCTTAGAAACTCTACCATAATGTCCTGATCTTGAGCATTTCACAGAGCACTCAGCAACTGCTGCTGAATGTCTCTGGGCAAGGTCTGGAGCCACGTCTTGAGTTCAGCCCCTCTCTCCTGGAACTTGGGCCTCTCCTTCCATATGGCACTGGGGATGAAGCTGAAGTGGTAGTGAAAAACCCATGCTGCTTCCCTATTGAGTTCTACTCCTTAGAATTTGACCAGCAGTATCTTCTGGAAGAGCGGGTAAGCCATCTACTCCAGTTAAGAGTTACCAAAAGTATTTATTGAATAAATAATCCTCCTCCAGGAAGATGTTCTGAGGTCAGCAGTTAAAATGTGTCACATGTTCGTAGACCTTAGAATAGGTTGTGCAACCTTTCTTGAGTCAAGGGCCACACTTGAAATGGTTGGAGGCCACATTCCCAAAAGTAAAGGGGATCAGAGGATTTAAATTTAATTAAATTGATTATATGCCATGTATTTAATAATGTTACCCTTCCCTCCCATTAAAAATGGTTATTTGCTGGTGACTTTTAGAGAGGTTCTAGGTGCTGCATCAAAGGCATAGGAGGCCTCAAGTCATGTCCAGACTGGGCATGGGACTGAAACAACATTGGTCACACTTTTGGATGAACCTCTGGCAGGAGCTGAATGGGGGTAGAGCATTCATCCTCGTTCTTCAGGACCTCTCAGAGGCCTTCGATACCATTGACCATGGTATCCTTCTGGATCAATTTTGGTGGTTGGGGGTGGGTGGCGTTGTGTTGTGCCGGTTCTCCAGAGCCGGTTCCAGTCAGTGTTGATTGGTAGCGAGAAGTCCTGTCCTCGGCCTCTGCTTTTTGGGATTACACAGGATTCGTTATTCTCTCTGCTCCTGTTTAACATCTACATGAAGCCGCTGGGTGAAATCATTTGTCGTCATGTGATGAGGTAACATAAGTATGCTGATGATAAGGAAGTAGATTTCAGTTCCTTAGCAATAAGAGTTGCTCAACAATGGGACTAACTGCCTCAGGAGGTGGTTGAACCAGATGTCCTGCAAGGTACCTTTTAATCCTGTCTTTCTGTTTTCCTGTGACTTAGTGTTCAAGAATACTAATTACTTTGTTGTTAATTTTGATAATAAGGAAGATTTGATAATAATTTGATAATAAGGAGGATTTGATAATAAGGATAATTTTCATGTAGATTTCGAACAGCATGGGGAACAAGAAATGTCTGGATTTTCAGCGGAGTAATCTGAGCCTGTTTTTCAGGATTTGGGGAAAGAAGTAGCACTAAGGGCATTCAGAATTGTAGAAATTGTGTTAACCTTCTAAAAAAAAAAAGCAGACTTTCTCAGATAAGAAAAAATCTAGGCAGATAAGGCATGGATATTTCAGAATAAATCCTCATCTGGAATCTGTCTGGGAGTGCATTGCTCAGAAAGTCTTTGCTCCTTGCGCTCTCTTGATGGCAGATTTTGCGAATGCTGAAGGGCTACGATAACCACAACATTCTTCTGCTGCCTCCTCGCATCCCTGGAGAGAAGCTGCCTCTTGAGGTGCTGGAATATTTTGAGGAACAAAAGAAGATTCAAGGCGACCAGGAAGGATCAAATCTGGATAATGGTGAGGGAGGGCCCTGTTGCCAGATGGGAAGCTGGCTCTGTGTTGGAATTAAGACAGCCAGGAAGGAGCCACACTGTTTCTGCTCTGGCCTTTTCTGCCCATGGATAAAGAGCAAACTCTTTCCACCTCTTAGCTAAAGAAACCCTCTGGTGCTCTAATTTTGTATTTCTGAAGAGAGTTCTAATGATGATCTCTGTAAATGCCAGGCAAAATAATAAAGGGGCAAAAGCAATAGTGCTTCACACGGATTCATTTTATTTAACAATCAGGGCAGGACATCTCCTGTACTTGTGCCAATTTCCACTGAAGAAGCG
The DNA here is from genome assembly GCA_030867105.1 of Liasis olivaceus. Taxonomy (NCBI): domain Eukaryota; kingdom Metazoa; phylum Chordata; class Lepidosauria; order Squamata; family Pythonidae; genus Liasis; species Liasis olivaceus. The sequence goes on along the minus strand of CM061359.1, from coordinate 25,762,547 downwards.
TCACCCGTCGCCACTGCATGGATTTTTCCCCACTGTAATCTTGAATGAGAAACCAGGTGATTCCTGTTCAGGGTTGTTCACATGGAAGGCCCCTCAGGTGTGCAAGTCCAGAGGCAAGGGGCGTGAAGCAAGGGAGGCCCATTTTCCCAAGCCCTGCTTGGCATTTCCTGCCGGATGCCCCTCCCACAAGGCTCCAGTGCAGAGCCAGTCTGGAGTAGCGGCTGCATTCCATCTGGGCGACTTGGGCCAGTCCAAACCACCTGACGGGATGGTTGTGGTGGGAAGATAGGAGGTAGGAGCAGTAGGCGTGTATACCATTTTGAGTTTTGAGGCCAAAAATAAAGGTGGGATAAAAATCAAATCAATAAGGTAGATATAAGGAGAGGAAATACAGAAGATTATTGATTTGATCAATATTAAATTAAGTATTTAATTTTTAATTAAATTTAATTATTTTAATTAAATACTTAATGCTTAAGTATTTCCTTGCTTTGATTTTTAAGAATTGCTGCATATTTCTGGCTATGCCTATTCACGTAGTCTCGCTCCGGTTGGAGCAATTAACTGCACGTTAACTTTTTATTCCAAAATAACACTTTGGATCTAATTTTACCATTGATTTAATGGAGACACATATAAATGAAGCTACAGTGTCTGCTCTAAGTCTATATATGTGCTGGATAGATGCAGAACCACAAAGCAGCCCTTGAGTTTGAGGCAGGGTCCAATCGTGCCAGAAGCCTCAAGAACTCTCCCAGGTCAGGAATAGTGAGTGGCTGCGGTTACTCTCAGGACTACACTGTGCTTTGTTCTAGAATGCTCCATTTTAAGTCCAAATGAACCCGTTTGATTAGCATTCTTAGAGGCCTGGTGTGCATGGCATCCCCTCTCTTTTTGCACCTGAACAGAGGAAGAAGAAAGCACTCACATTTCTGAACATGGAATTAGGCCTCACCCTTCAGTTGTGCAAGCAACAGCCACAGGGGCCTCTGCTCTTCCTTCTCTTTCGCTCATGGACGATAACCGAACGCTCCAGGTGGAATCCAAAATTGATCAGGAGGAAGAAGAGGAAGAAGAGGGCCAAATGCCAGGTGAGTGAGTTTTTAGCTTTGAGATACAGTGAGGTAAAAAGGTGCCAACAGGAATGGACATAGTTGTGTGCTTCCTCATAGCTTCTGCCCTACTTTGCTGGTGGCCGCATAAGTGAGAAAACCAATTGTTACTCTTCACATGTTATAAGCGATTTAAGATGGGAGAAGACCAGCATTAGCGTGTTCCCAGCAAAGTTCCCTTCCAAACATACGGTGGCTTTTTCTTCATCCATTTGTGGAGCTGCTTAGCCATCCTCTCCCAGAGGCTCTAAAAAGAGGTCAGGAATTGAATAGGTGCAAATGAAGAATGTTGAACCTGGGCACAAAAATATACATGAGTTCCTTATCTGCTTTCTGTCCTTTGTTATTATTTTGAATCACATTTTTTCTGAATAACGTTTAACCTTTCTAAAATTAGTTTGGTAATTGGTGGATACATATTGTTTTGCTCATATGTTAAGATAACTTTTGCTTTATTTGAATTCTGATTTATCATAGAATGTAAAGGTTGGAAGGGACCTTAGAGATCATCTTGTCCAACCCCCTGGCCATTATAGGAATCCACCACTAGACCATCCCCAAACAAATGCCATCCAGACTCTGCTCAAACACCTCCAAGTCAAAGCAAATTCTGCACCTCACCTCTTGAGGCACTTTGTTTCATTGTTGAACAGCTCTTACTGTCAGAAACATTTTCCTGATACCCAACCCACATACCCACATCTACTTCCTTGTAACTTAAATCCACTGTTTCTTCTTTAATCTTATGGAACGATTCTGCCCTGTCTTCACATGGCTGCCCTTTAGATATTTGAAGACAGCTAGGTAGACACCTTGGTAGACTTCTCCAAGCTAGACATACCCAATGCACTCAACTGTTCCTCTTAAGCTTTTCCTTCTTGACCCCTTATCATCTCAGTTGTTCTGTTCTTCAGTTTGTTAATGTCCTTTCAAAAATATGGTGCCAGCACTGGGTACAGTATTTTAGGTGAAATTTGACCAATGCAGAAAAGAGAGGAACCATGACTCCTCTTGATTTTGACACTATTATCTTTTTGTTCATTTAGAATTGCATTTGCTTTTTATGCAGCTGCATTATTACATTGTTGTCTCATGTTGCACCAAGATACCCAGGTCCTTTTTGTATATACAGCTACCTAGTGTGATTCCTCCCATCCTAGATTCATCCATTTTATTTTTCTTACCCAAATATAGGAATTTGTGTTTGTCTCTCTTGAAATTCATTGTGCTGGTTTCTCCTCATTGTTGCTTGTTGTTGTGATCCTCCTGAATCTTGCTACTGTCCTCTATGTTCCTGGCTATTTCCCCAATCTTTGGGTCATCTGCAAATGGTAATTATATTCTGTAACCCTCATTCAAGTAATTTATATTTATGTTGGGCAGCCCAGAGCTTAGAACAGAGCTATGTTGTATGCCACTCAGCACTTCCTTCCAGCACAACAAAGATCTATGGATATATATCCACTGAGTATAAATTTTTAACCAGCTCTGCATCAGTCTAATGGTAACATAATAGTTCAGTCCATATTTTGCCATCTTCTCTACTTGAATCTTGTGGGAAAACCATCGGATGCTTTGCTGAAGTTAAGGTATGCTATGTATACTACATTGTCATGTAGACAATGATCGTCTATGAAAATGCAGATCAGGTTGTCTGATATGACTAATTCTTGGTAAAGCCATGCTGGCTCCTGCCAAGTAATGCATTCCTTTTTAAATGTTCACACATTCACTGCTCTCTAATCTGTTCCAGAGTTTTGCCCACTATCAGTGTTAAGCTGCCTGATCTGTGGTTAGCCAGGCCATCTTCTTTTCCCCTTTTGGAGATAGGAACAACACCTGCCCTTCTTCAGTACCCTGATGCTACACCTGTCACCCATGGTTTTCCAAGGATCATGGACAGGGGCTCCAAGAAGACATCTGTAGGTTCCTTCAAGATGTAATTGATCTAATCATGGAGATATTAACTTATTTGTGTTAGCCAAGTATTCCCTAACAATTAATTTCTCCTTACCCCGAGTTAGCATTTCCTCCTTGTGTGAATTTTTCTGCTGAGGTCCATTGGAGCAAAGTTCTGCCTTGGGGAAAAGACCAAAGCAAAGCTGAAGTTGAGGAGCTTTAGCTCATTATCCCACCATCTTCTAGCAGTGGCCCACGCCTTCCTTTTTCCTTCCCTTGCCATTAAGAAGTAAGCCTTTTTTGGGGGGGTTACCTTTTGCTTCCTTGTTGAGAAGCTAAGGGACATTCAGTTCCTTTTACGCTTTAGCCTTTCTGATTATCCTTCTGTAGAGATTAGTTACTTGCTGGTATACCGCCTTGGAGATTACATGCATTTTCCATTTCCTGTACGAACGTATTTTAAATCTTTGCTTAATCAAAAGATCCCTGTGCATCCAAAACAGTTTTTCAAGTTTCCCCCCATTTGTAAGATATAAGTTTAAAAACTGGGAAAAATAAAAAGATGATTCTAAAATCTAAAGATGGATGCCAGGGGAGCATTGCTAGGGTAGATGTCTAAAAGCAGATTGAAAATAGGTCCTTTCTCAACTTGTTTAGTCTCCCCCACCCCCACCATAGGTCAGGAACTTAGAGAAGGGCCATCCGGAGCTGCACAGAAAAAGAAAAGGCAAGGTACTGGATCAGTGTTATGAAGCAAAGGAAATATTTATTCTCCATCTGTACATGTTATACAAATAATAAGAATAAATTCTTAGAAGCTTTGGGTTCTCTTGGTTCAGGGATCTATTCTATTCTATTCTATTCTATTCTATTCTATTCTATTCTATTCTATTCTATTCTTTTATTTTATTTTATTTTATTTTATTTTATTTATTTATTTATTTATTTAGCTTGTCCCCGCCCATCTCCCCACAACGGGGGACTCTGGGCGGCTTACAACAACTAAAATCAATACATAATTAAAATTATAAAAAGTTTAAAAGTTGTAAAAATTATATTTAATTTTCCTATCCTATCCTATCCTATCCTATCCTATCCTATCCTATCCATCACGAGCACAAATAATGGATATGCTATATTTCCATCCCTGGCAGAAAGGACAGCTGCAGGTAGCCAGATCAAAACAACTGTGAGTGCAGTAACTTACCTGACTCAGTGCCTTCTTTGGTCAAATTAGAAGAGCAGATATTTGTACTTTAAGGAGGGAGCTTTCACAGAAACACAATTTGCACCAAACCAATTTCCTTAGAGGGGGACGCGGTGGCGCAGCGGCTTAATGACGCTGAAAGTTGCCGGCCAGAAATGGCTGATGCTTCGGCGGTTCGAGTCCAGCCTTTGCATTAACAGGGTGAGCTCCTGTTTTCCCCCCCCCCAGCTCCTGTCAACCCAACAGGTCGAAAACTCACGTGAGTAGATAAATGGGTACTCTCACTCCGGTGGGAGGAAAAATGCTGGCAGCGCCTTGCACAGAGAGACGGGACCAGTTGCCGGTAAGCGCAAAACCGCGCTCGCCCAAAAAGGGCGCGAAGCAACGGAAACCCCGCCTCCTGCGCTCGCCAGCTGGGCTCTGCTCTAGGAAGGAGGCTCTGGCAAACCACTTCCGAAAAACAATTGCCTTGAAAACTGCAAGGATTCGTCCAGGCAGTCACTGCAGGGTCAGTAATGACTGAGCACAGACAAAAAAAAAAAAAAATTCCTTAGAAGCTCCTTAGGGGCGTTTGGCCTGGGTGCTGCTATTGGGTTGACTGAAATACTAGTTCCTTTCAACAGGGAGTCAACAAAGCCTCACCAAGCATAAGGAAGCAGTTGGAGAGCTAGACAACAACCCTGTTTCTAAAGCCATTGCTCGGCATCTTGGCATCGATATCTCTCCAGAAGGACGTGCTGCCAGGAACCGCAGGGGTATTGCTATCATAATTCATGGAGCTCCCCTTACAGGTAAATGGCCTTTCTTGGACAACCTGGTGTGTGTGTGTGTGTGGAGAAACACAACTGGAAATGTCAGCTGCTTGCTACAAAGGGTGCCCTCGGGTATCAGATTGAGCCATTTTCACTGATTCATTCTTGTTCTCTCAATCTTTTCTAGTCTGTCCATCTTTTTATTGTTAAGAATTTATGTGATTTGGCCTTGGTTTCCTAAGTCTTCAAAAGGATTGTCCTTTGCACCCCATGTAAAATAGTATGGATGTGGGTTTAAGATTTTGTTTTGGCATAGTGTTTTTCAAATTTAGGAATGCTGGCTAGGAAATTTTGGGAGTTAAGGTTCACACATCTAACTGCCCCTGCACCTACTGAATCAGACATCTTTATTTATGGTAAATTAATTGACTGATTGATTCAGAACAGTATTGTGGTAGAACAAGCCAGCTTTACAGAGAGTTGTTCAACACTAGACCACTGACTGGTCCTCTTAACACCAAGCTGAAAAATATACCACATATCCCTGGGGCAAACTTTATAGAGCTTTTGTACACCTGAAGATGCCTTCAGTTCAATCCCTGAGGCAGGTGAGGAGAAAAACTGGCCATCTTATCCATTGCTCAGTGTCTTCTCATGCGAGTTATGAAGTTGCATGAGTAAACATCATGTAAGTTGAAGCTGTTCTGTAGGGCACCTCATATTCCCCCCTACAATAAATTGCAAAGGGGGTGTCTTTAGCCTCAGTGTTATTTAGCTTTTACATTAACTGTGTGGTAACAGCTGTATTAAGAAAGGAATGTCATTTTTTCGTTTGATTCTGAGGAACAGAGGTGGGGTTCCTCTCATTGGGGACTTAATGGCTTTTGGACTGGCCTCAGTAATAGGCCTATCTGGCTTTTATATTGAATATCAGTTAATTTTGCTTGATATTTATCCATCCATCCAATTTATATGGCCCCTATCTGTCCAAGAAACCCTGGAGGACAAACAAAATGAAATCAGAGAATTTCATTAAAACAAACCAACAGACAAGAAACAACAGAAACTGCACTGAGGCTCAGTAAAAACACAAAGCGACTAAACACATGCACTCGCGCACGTTGCTCCCATGCTGATGCCCAACCCCAGTGCCTGGGAGAAGAACCAAGGCTTCACAGGCTCGTGAAAGGTCAGTGGAATAGGGGCTGTCCATATTTCAGGGGGAGGCTGTTCCACAGGCAGAAGCCATAACAGAGAAAGTACATAACAGAAGATCTGGTGGGGTTGGCAGAAACCACTGGGGAGAGGTGGTCCTGAAGTAACCTGCTCCCATGCCATGCAGGGCTTTAAAGGGGAAAACCAGCACCTTGAATTGCACCCGGAAGCCTACTGGGAGCCAGTACAGCTCATGTAGCAGTGGTGTTACATGGGCACACTATGGTACTGCATGTGCTGGATCAGCTGAAGCTTCCAAATGCTCTTCGAGGACAGCCCCATGTAGAGCATATTGCAATAGTCCTATCAGGAGGTAAATAAGGCATGACTGACTGTGAGCTGTGCCTCCTGATCCACAAGAAGTATTTCTGTGAAAGCTCTCCTGGCTACAGCTACCACCTGCTCCTCAAACTGGAGCCATGAGTCCAAGAGAACCAATTCTGCCCCAGCTCTTGAGTGGAGGAGTGGAATCTCCTTCAGGGTTAACAATGAAAAGTTACTAGATCTGGGCGGGGGGGGGGGGGCAGTTAAAACTTACAGCCACTCAGTCGTGTCAGAATTGAGCCATAGCTGGTTCTTCTCCATCCAAACCTGTACAGTCTCCATGGATTAGGAAAGCATCATTGGCCAGCCTGGGGCTGAGATGTACTCAGCATACTGATGAGACTTAACCCCATGCTGACAGATGGTTTCATGTAGATACTAAATAAGAGTGGCAAGAGAATTGAGTCTTCTGGCACCTCACATAACTGAAGTCTAGGGCTTGACCTCTCCCACCTCTACCAACACTGGAACCAGCCTTAGGAAAAAGAGGAGAACTACTGAAGAACAGTGCCTCCCACTCCCAACCAGTCCAGAAAGGATACCATGATTGATGGTGTTGAAAGCCACCAAGAGATCAAGGAGGGCCAGAATGGATATACTACCCCCATCCTGGGTCATCAGTAAGTGCGATCAATGCTGTCTCAGTGTTGTAGCTCAGTGACCCCCATCAGTCACAGGTCCAGATAATCCACTTCCTTGAGAGCTCTTTGGTACTGCAGACCTACCACCTTTTCAACAACCTTCCCTCCCTGACTTTATGTCAGCTCTTTGAGGTAGACCAGACTAGGAAACTAAATACTGCTTTTATTATAAGGTTACAGTAATGGAGTCTTGCAAGTCTGAATGTGCCTCCCCTATCCCTTTATCCTAAAGAGAACTAGGGAGGTCAAGCCTGAAACACTTTCTCAAATTACAGGTAATCCTCGTTATCCAGTCACAATAGGGACCAGAATTTAGGTCACTAGGTTAAGCGAATCGGAGCTGATTTTACAACCTTTTTTATGACAGACGTTAAGCAAATCACTGTGGTCATTAAGCAAATCACATGGTCATTAAGCAAATCACATGGTTGTTAAATGAATCATGTGGTTGTTAAGCAAATCACATGGTTGTTAAGTGAATCCAGCTTTCCCAATGGACTTTTTTGCCAGAATTCACTTAATGACCACGTGATTCGCTTAATGATCATGTGATTGCTTAACAACCATGGTAATTCACTTAACAATTGTCACAAAACAGGTCACAAATTGCAATCGCGTGACTGCAGGGGTTGTAAAGCACTTTTCCCAAGGCCATCATAACTCCAGACCGTCATTAAATGAATGGTCATTAAGCAAGGACTTTAAAAAAGTCCATTGGGAAAGCTGTACATTTTTGCCTCATACTCAAATTTCTTTTGTCTGACCATTGTCTTGGTTGCATCTGTTCTTCCTGTTCTTGAAGGTTACTTTTACAGCCCATTACACTTTGTAGGATAAATTTACCCCCCTCATGGCTCACTGAAATAAACTCTGATTTAACACTCTGTGGCTTCTTCACACAGTATCAGGTTTTGATTGTCAATGAAGAAATCTTTTGCAGATAAAACAGTGGCTCTTTGACCTGAACCTGCAGAAAAATTTAAGTCCTAGACCCAAAATGTATAGCCTAGGCTAGGGATTCCATATTTAATGGCTAGGGATCTCTCTAACATGGGGAACTTTTATGTTAGTCAGATTTGATGTCCTGCCTTCAGCCCTCCTGGAGATGCAATGGGATACCTTTGCCCTGTTCAGCTCCTGACTAAACATATCCCACCCATTGTTGTTCTGACTAGATGGATCCACTCTCAAACATTAGAGTTATGAAGCTTTTTCTAACATTCAGTCAGAATCTGAATCTGCATGTGAGTCTATAAGTGTTCCTCTGAAATCCAGTTTGGAAAAAATGCTTGCTTTGTGTAGCCACTCTGAGTGTCTAAAAATGAGACAACGATCATGATCCTTAATGATTTCAGAATGCAGGATCTTGTAATCCTTTACTCCATGAGAGAGCCATCCTCCTGAACAAAAAAGGTAGAAGCACCAGGAGGAAAAAAGAGGAAGGGAGGAATTATTTTTGTGTCTCCTCAGTGATAAGTGCTTATCTGTACGGCATCCTTTCTCCGAGCATTTTGTAAAGCTGCTCGAACAACTTTATTCTGCCATGCTTTAAATTCTGATTGTTCCTCCTGTCTCCTGAGGCAGGAGGAAAGTATATTGGTACCAAATTTCTCATACCTAATATCAAAAACAGTTAAATCTTTGTGTCTCTCTTTCAAATGCCTCTCAAGACAGGCAGTCTAGTAGGTCTGAAATAAGAGACAATGAGTACTGATCCCTCATGATCACACTGTTTAGATGTCTATAACCTTCAAGGAATTATCTTTCTTGGGTACAAAAAATGTGAGTGCAGATACTAGAGTTTAAAAAGGGCAAATAAAACCTTTCTTTGAATTATTATCTAGAAATTGCTTTACAGTGGCTAACTCCTGAGTGGACATAGGATGGATAGATTTACTGATTATGCGCCATCACGTCATTGTTGACTCTTAGCAACCACATAGATAGATTTTCTCCATGACTGTCCCTAACCTGGTCTTTCAGGTTGTGCAATGGTACACTCATTGACACTGTAACTGAGGCCATCCCCCTTGCTGCTGGTCATCCTCTTCTTCTCTTTCCTTCCACCTTTCCCAGCATTAAACCTTCTCCAGAATGCTAGGTCTTCGCATAATGTGTCTGAAGTAGGATCATTTGAGCCTGGACATTTGTGCCTCGAGCAAGAGCTCTAGGATGATTTGTTCAATGATCCACTGGCTTGTTTTCTTGGCTTTCCATGGTATTCTCAGGAGTCTTTTTCGACACCAACTGTCAGAACCTTCAGCAATCAAAATATTAATATAGTAGTTGCTTGCTTTGTTTCTGCCATTCTTTAGGAGGGGGGGAGGGGGAAGTGAACGTAGAAGGAACTGGGATACTATCAAAGGCAAGGAAGATGGACTGTTATCGGAGGTTAGGAATGTGCAAGGTCACACCTCTGTGAGAACCACAATTGGTGCCTGGAAAGAGGGAGGTGAGAAGTAGGGGTAAAAGTTAAGCGGGAAAAGCGCGGGCTTATTTTTAGCAATGCTTTGCTTAGAGTTGCATGTACATTCCAATAAATATAATCTTTTCTGAATTTAACTTGGTTTGCATGAGATTTTTCTTCATTGGGATTTGAACATCGCAGATCTGACACCAACATTCAAAAGCATCAATACTCTTCCTATCCTGCTTCTTCAAAGTCCACCTTTCACGTCCATTGAGTGTCACAGGGAACACCATGGCTTGCATGATTCTGATCTTGTAGGTATAGACACATCATGGCATCTAAATATCTTTTCCAGGGCCTTCATGGCTACTCTACCGAGTGCTGGACTGCAACATATTTCTTGACTGCTTGTTCCTTTAGGTTGATCCTAAAAGGCAGAAGAATTCCACCACTTCAATATCTTCATTGTCTATTCTAAGGCCGTTGTCATTGGTTTGCTCTTCTTTAGATTTAATCTTAGTCCCATTGTTTCACTGTTTTCCTTGAGTCTCATAACTAGAGGTTGCAGATCATTTGCATTTTCAGCAATCAAAACGGTATCATCAGCATAGTGTGGGTTATTGATCTTTCTTCCTCCAGTTTTAAGCCATGCTAATCTTCTTCCAATCCTGTTTCCCTCAATATGCATTCTGCATAAATAAGAGGAGAGTATACAGCCTTGTCACACTCCTTTGCCAATCTGGAGCCAGTTGTAAACTTATAGTAGTAATAATAGAATAATAATAGAAACAAGCATCGAATTAGTATTAAGAGTAGAAGTAAGGAATAGGAGTTTAATTTTGTAAAATAAAACAGCTTTTGTGGGAAAAAAAACAAATTCAGTCTTTGTGTCTATGATCTGGACCAGACTAAAAAGACCCCTAACCCTCACTAATTAATTTCTCAGTTCATCAGCAAATCCTTCTCGAAATTGGTCAGTCAGAGCCATATCATTCCATCCCACATCTCTGGCAAATAATTGAAAATCCTGTATGTATTTTGGTTGCCCCTTCCTTCAGTAGACTCAGAACAAAGTCACTTTGGCACAATCAATAGGAAATTCTGCTGATTATCCATAAACAACTCACACTGAGTTATGAAAGTCAGAAATTGATCCTGGGCTTCTCTGAACTTCTCTGGCAAACTCCCGTGAGAGTGCAGAAAAATCACTTGGGCTGCAATACTGTACTGCTATACTGCTCCTGGCTGAAGCAAGCCTTATGTCATCTCCATGATCCAAGGCAAGGTTCATTGCTTCTCTGAATAGAGAAGCTTTCAGAACTGAAGACAGCCATTCGAGTTTGGTCAGGTCAGGAAGCAGACACTATAGGAACGCTATAGAGAATAATAACAGAATCTTGAAAGAGAAATTTTGAATTTCTTAATTACCCCTTCCTGTCTTTTGGAGCTAGGTGGCTGATGTATACCTTCTTCAAGGCTATCTCCATACTCCTCTGCATTGTTTGGAGGTCTTCTTAGACTCACAACTGTTACTTGAGAAGCAGGTGGCAGCCATGGTTAAGAAGGTTTTTGCACAAATCTATTTTGTGTGTCAATTGCACATGTTCCTGGATTGGGAATCTCTGCTTAAGGTCACTCATGTTTTAGTCACCTCCAAGTCAAACTATTCTAATGTACTATACCAGAGGCTACTCTTGAGGAGCATTTGGAAGCTGCAGTAGGTCCAGAATGGATTTCAATACACCCATGTAACACTGCTGCTTTGTGAGCTGCTGGCTCCCAGTAGTCTTTTAGGTACAAATAAAGATGCTGGTTATCACCTATAAGGCCCTGCATGGCACAGTCCCTTATTTGTGGGACTGCCTATCTCCAATTATTTCTGTTCATCCCACCAGATCCAGCAGGGTAAGCATACTCTAGGTGCCTTCCATAAAACAGATCATCTAGTGGGACTCAGGAGATGTGCCTTCTCTGTTGTGGTGCCTGTCTATGAAATAGCATCTCACCCAGAGATCTGGATGGCCCTGATCCTACTGGCCTTCCATAGGACCTTGAAGACCTGGCTTTTCCTTCAGGCATTGGGCTGGGGTGTCTGTTGAGCCCTGGATATAAGGCTGGTTTAGTTTCTTTTCATATAGTTTATTAGAACCTCTGTCACATTGTATAGTATATGTGAGTGTAATTATTCTATTTTTTTGGTTATTAATATTTAAATAATATTTTTTATTTTTATATTGTGTTTTATTAAGTTTTTATGCATTGTTACCTGCCCAGATTCATCATTTTAAGATGGATAGCCATGTTAATAATTTAAATAAATTAATAAAATACAGCCAAGATGTAAATGACTGGTGGCAAGAGAAGCTGTGTGTGTCTGTGTTTGTTAACTTCTGTATCTTCAATTCTCCCAGGAAAGACTAGTGCTGCTGTAGTGCTGGCCAAACACTACAGTGCAGCTTGCTTGTCCATTGACTCAGTGGTCCTAGAAGCCATCTCAGATGGGAGCAGTTCAGCAGGGCTTCGTGCACGGGAACTCTGCATTCGAGCAGCTCTTGAGCAGGCACAGCGAGAGAACGAGGATGGTGGTAAGCAAGAAGAGCACGTTCTGAGACCCCAGCATCACTGCATGCTTCCAACCAAGCCTTTCCTTCCCACTAACCTCTTCTTGGTCCAGATGCAATATTTCTCTGAGTCAGCTTTGACCTTTGGCTTTTATCCAGAAGCCAAAGAATTTGTCACTCTTCAGAGCCAACTTTTGCTGGAAGTTTGAATTCTAGAGCTGTGTTCCAGTTTCCTTAGGTGGAATTCTTTCTTCCAGTTTAAAATCCCAAATAAAGTGGGAAGATAGAGGAGCTGCAAAATGGGGCTGTTCTGGGCTTCTAGGGAAGAAATGGTGAACTGAAGCGGAGCTGACCACCACAGTAGAATGAAGAGCCAGTGCGTAGACTGGCTCTTCTTAATTCCTCTCTGGACAAGGAGATTTGAGATTGCCCACAAGTGCTCCATACAGTTGCTCCTCACGAGGAGACTTCAAGATAGCAGTCTCTACAGGGTTTAGAGCTGTGGGAGATGAGGGAATAGCCATCTTGCTCAAACCGCAATCAGCGCCTTCAAAAGGATACTAAGTTCACATACTTCCTTTTCTAATCAATTTTGGAAAGTGCTTGTTATCTGCTTTTCAGCTATTAGGAACCTTTGGATCAACACATTTTACAGCCCCAGGTGAGTTTCCTTCAATCCTTAGCAAAAGAAGTTTTAAATACAAGTTTAAGGACTTAAAAAAAATTTCTTTTGGAATAAACAGTAAAAGGGTGATTAGAACTTTGATTTTGGAAAGTTACAAATGGACTAAGGGTCCAGATGGATTTGAACTAAGATTTTGGAATTAATTATAAGAATCCTTCCCATGGGAAAATGCTTTTGTTTTGAATTCTCTTTAAAAAAATGATAGGATGAGTCTTTGAAAGTTGGACACTAGAGGGAACTAGAAGGAACTAAAGATTATAATCAAAGGTGAAGAACCCTTAAATTTGACTTACTAATACAGAACAAAGCAAAATATTTTAACATTGGATATATTGAAGGATATTTTTGAACAATGGACCCAGAAGTTAATTTTAAGAGTGTCTGCCTCTATAGATTGACTGTGTTTAAAAGATGCTATGGAAGAAAAACAAGTATTACCTGACATAATTAAGACTGATCTGAAAGTGGATTTAAAAATGACAGGCTACAAGAATGATATGGAAAAAGATGCTACACTGGACATACAAAAGAAACCGGCTGATGCCTTAATAATTAAAAGGGATATACAAATAACAAACCAAGAGAATGACCTGGAAAATCTTTCTATGTTAGCTTTACAAAAGAGACTTGTTAAAGCTTTGAAGAATTTTGTGAGAAGGGACAAAGAAAAAATGAAAAGAAATCAGGTTCTAGGACATTATTTGAAGGGACTAAAGATCAAGATTGTTAAAAATAAAAGGAAGGAATATAAAGTTGGTTTATTTGATCAAGGTTAAAATAGATATGTTGTTATCTCTGGAAACCCTTAATGGACTTTTGCTGATTAGGACTGAGATGACAAAGCTTTAAGGATTTGTTTATAGATAAGAGATGGGATATGGGAAGATCATTTTCTGTATTTTAAGAGAAGGTGATAAGTTACTAAAATTGTTTATACTTGTGATGAAGGGAGAAGTAATTTCTTTATTTCTTTTCTTTTTCTTTACTATTTTCTTATTTTTTCTTTCTTTTCTATTTTTCTTTCTTTTTTCTTTTCTCCACTTTTCTTTTTATTTTTTTAGTTTGTATTAGTTTCTATCTTTGTAATTGTAATTTTTAATAAAATTACTATAAAAAAACAAAAACAAAATGGGCTGTTCTAGATGTACCATCTGTTTGTTTTTTACCTCTTTCCCAGGTTCATTCATGGTGTCTCTGACTCAGAACAGGCTACTTCAGACTTATTATTCTTTATTTTTAAATTAAAAAAATCAGAAAGTGATTTCTATAAAGATACTTCAGATCATAAAATAAATGATTTCCAATAGGTAGTGTAAATTTGATTAGGGGAATCATGAAGAAGCACGCTATTAATGAATTAAAAAGAAAAGAACCTGATCCCATGCATGTTATTTCTAATAAATAGGCAAGTCTAAGCCCATTTTTGTACTGTAATGCTTGCTTTACCAATGAGTTGTATTCACCTAGGAATTATTATGTATTCACACGGCAATTAATATCGCTATATGACGGTGTGTGGGAATGACCTTGGGAGAACAGGGCAAAGAGACACAGCCAACGGAATGGTTAGATAAAGGCAACTTAGCTGGTAGCAGGAATGTGTGTGGGGCAAGCAGCTCAGAAGGGACCCTCCCTAGTTTCTTGGGCTGTAAAGGGGCTGGTGGGGGGCAAGAGATGTACTTTCAGACTTGCAGGATTCTGTTAATGTAGCCTTTTAATAAAGTAGAATTAGCTCATCTGATCATATTTCCTGTCTGGTTTACCTGGGAGGGCTGACAGGCTATTAACCTCAGACAATACAGCAATAAAGTAACCAAGCTTGGATGTTGTGTGATGGATCACAAAGGCTGTTAGGTTTGTGGATGAGCTTATGAATTCACATTGCTTGGTTCTGGAGGATTGAGTATGGAAGAAGTATTCTGAAATACTTGATTAGTCAAGTGGCAAGACCGAAGCCTGCATTGCTGAAGGGTACTCGGTTTGAATCCTGTCTTGAACAGGAAGACAGAACCCAGTGTGGGAAGAGCCAGGCCATGAAGACTTTTCAGCTGATAATGATTATAGTAACTGTCGTTACCCCAAGCAGTTTGGAAGAGATTCACAAACAAAGCAGAAGTACCGATGCCCATTTCACAGAGGAGTTAAGGAGACACTTCTCCTCAGAGTTAAGCTTGCATCTTGAATAATCCTATACTGCTATGCCAGCTTTGGCACCTGGGTAAATTGTACCTTACGCTAAGTCCAGCATCAGTGGAGATGTTTTTATGTTATAAATCCAAATCTCTGCCATTTTGTGATGGAATGGATTTATGAAGGCCAGGCTCAGGGAGATAAGCGTGTTCTTAGCCACCAACAGGAGCGTGGGAAGTTCAAGAAGATGAGGCAGGCACCTCCCTAAGGAATTCACGGTGTTGTGGCTGGCTGGCTTGGGAACTAGGGTTCAGTCTGGGGAGATTGATGTCAGGTTCAGCCCAAAGAACTCCAAGAGACAATGCAAATACAGTTCAGTTGCGTTTATTAGCTTCAACCTCCAGACATAAATCTGTAAATTTGTCAGTATTTAATGTAAGTCCATGTATGAGATGCCATACGCTAAATAAATAAATAATTCTAGTGTCTTAAGTGGAAATGAAATACAATACTTAAGTTTTAGTTCAAGATCAGACTTCACTATCATAGTTCATTTTTGATGAATGCTGGACAGTCTTATGATCATCTAAGAAGAGTATTTATCATAAATAAAAAATAATAATTGTAGTGGCAAATGAACTTCAATGATAAGTCAATAATTACTTACCTAAACAGATAAACAGAATGACTACGGGTGAGCAAAAAAGCAGTGGGAGTGGGAGCAACTTCCGACTTCCTGCCTGCTTCCCCATTGACTTGGCTTGCAGGAAGCTGGCAGGGAGTGTCGAAAATCACAATCACATGACCACGGGGAATAAAATTGGTCTGAACATCATGGAAATTTCAATTCCGTAGGTCCTGGATTTTTTATGCGTGGATTTTAGGTACCTTGATTCAAAAATTGTTGCAGTATAATGCACCATTTGGGCTAACTTGAGGGTACAAACAGATAAACACAATGAGAGTTTTAGCAGTATAAATGTATTCAGTGCATGAATAACAAAGCTTTCTGAAGAACAGTAAGTTTAAAAATGAACTATGATAGTGAAGTCTGATCTTGAACTAAAACTTAAGTATTGTATTTCATTTCCACTTAAGACACTAGAATTATTTATTTATTTAGCGTATGGCATCTCATACATGGACTTACATTAAATACTGACATTTAGCCTAAGTTAAAAGCACTTTAAAATATAAATATTAAAAAGATCTAGATTCAAATACCAATGTCTAGGCCATCTAACCATTGAAGCGCAGCATCATTTATATAAAAAAATCAGATATTGGGCCATTATATGCCCTCATCTTACAGCTTTTCACAATGTGATCTATAGTTTGACGTGCAGCCCCAGAGTCACACTGAGGTGATGATGCCATACCCCATTTATGCAGTGAATCCTGGCAGACGCCGTGTAAGGTGTGAATCCTGTTCAGGGTCGTCCATTGCTGGTGAGAAAGATCAAAACCTGGCACCTTTTGTGTAGGGTCATCTATATGTTTTCCTGTATCTGGGTGTTCAACGACCCATTTAACTTTCCACTGGGAATCAATGTTGAAGTTGTTATGCAGATGTTGCACAAGTATCAATGGGGGCTTCCTTGATTTAGGCCTTCCGAGTGATAAGTAGGGAAGGTCAGCATGCACCAGGAGAAGTGGGTTGTTCATGGTTTTTCTATATTGTCTCACTGGTGCATCTTGCCTTCGCTATATGGCTCAACAGGAAGCCAACAGATGGGAGTAGTTTTGATACATCCAGTTATAATCTTCATGGTGTCATTAAGTCGGGCATCTATCTTATTAGTATAGCAACTGTTAAGCCATACAGGGGCACAGTATTTTGCTGTGGAGTAGACCAACTCTAGTGCTGATGTCCTAAGGGTGGCAGCTGAAGCTCCCCATTTTGTTCCACCTAGTTTCTGGAGTATGTTGTTCCTAGTATTAATTTTTGTGGTCGTGTTCTCTAGATGTATCTTATAAGAAAGAGTCTGATCCAATGTTACCCCGAGGTATTTTGGATACTTAACGTTTTTTAAATGGAAAATTAACTGCACAGGACTCAGTGGGCTTCCTGGCAGTGAGAAGGATGCTGGAGAGGAAGAGGGGAAATTTGGTATAGCTACAATATTAAACTAAAACCAAAATGAATCAGGCAACACTGATCTCACTAAATGCAAATGGACTAAGCTCATAAACGAAAGCAAATTTTTAATAAAACATTTAAAGTTGATTTTGCTTGTCTGCAAGAAATGCTTATAAAATAAAACCATGTTAATTTGTTGAAACTAGACCAGGAATATACAACATCAGGAAAGACAAAGAAAAATGGAATAGCAATTTATCTCAAATCACTTTCCTGGGAAGTACTAAAACAAGACAAAGAAGGAAGAATTTTAATCCTGAAATTAAGAAAAGAAGATAAGATTTTAACACTGGCACCCATTTGTGCTACAAATAGAAATACGGAACAATTCTACGAAAGACTCTTCCAGATATTAATAGGAACTGCAGAGGAAATAATTATCACAGGAGACATGAATGGAGTGCTAGATCCAAACAAATCACACACCCCCCAGACAAAAAAAAGGACAGTTCCCAATAAAGGTTTTTCGGTATATGGATATATTGGCTTTGACCAACACTTGAGATTAAAGAATCCAAAAGCAAGGGACTACACATTTTCCTCGGGAAGATACCAAATGTACTCTCAAATTGATACGTGCTGGATCTCTAAGGCTCTCACACCATCTAACTGAAGAAATGCAGATTTGCTCAATGGCATATGCAAACCATGCCCCAATCCTAGTATTTTTGTTTCAGGGAAAAAAGTTACCTTTCAGATGGAGGATGAATGAGACATTGTATACTGCAGAAATGCAAAGAAGAATTAACATTTTTTTAAAAATAAATATGACTCCAGGGTTGTCAGAGACAACTGTGTGGGAGACAAGCAAAGCTTATGTGAAAGGAAACGCAGCAAGTCAGAAAAATCAGAATAATAAAACCAGATAGAAAAACATTGGAAGAGTTAAATAAAGTTAAGCAACAATTAAATTTATTGGAAATGAGAGAACTTCAAAAGAAGATAAAATATGTCAAACAAAAACATTTTGAAAATGCAAACAAACCAGGGAAAATTCTGGCAGCTCAAATTAGAAAAGAAAGTAAGAAGGGTGATAACAATAAAGAGAACAAGCTATTATATACAAGATCAGAAATAACAGAAGAACTTACCATTTTTTAAAGGAATAATATTCCAGGCATAAAATTGACAAAGGAAATTTGGAAACATATATTGAAAACTCAGAGGCTAAAGAATTTACTGAAGAACATAGACAACTATTAAGCAAATTAATAACAACCCAAGAAATTAAGCAATAAAGAAAATACAGAGTGTTGCTTGAAGGTTTGTGAACCCTTTTGAATTTTCAATATTTCTGCAGAAATATGACCTAAAACATGACCAGGTCTCCCCACAAGTCCGAAAACTAGATAAAGAGAACCTTAATTAAACATGAGTCAAAACCATTAGACTTGTTCATTTATTCATTGAGGGAAATGACCCAAAGCTACACATTTGTGTGTGGTAAAAGTATGTGAACCTTTGCTTTTGGTAACTGGTGTGCCCTCCTTGGGCAGCAATAACTACTGCCAGAACCTCGCAATCAATTAACCAGCATCATAGCTAGCTTGCTCAGTTCTGCCATAGTAGTAGTTGGGGGGGGGGAGTTGGGTGAATAGCCGTTAGAGCAGATGGCTTGTTATCTAGTGCTCAAGAATGCCAAGGTCGTGCCAGTGTCAAGCAGGAGAAGGCCGCAGAAGGACCGAAGGCAAGGAACGAGGGGTTAAGAAAGCGTTGGCGCATGCAGGCTTTTCAGTTCCAGCAATCTCTACCATGGCTGTATGTTAACCCTCAATAAACTGATTTTCTTTCGGAATTGCTGAGTCTCCAGAGAAGGTTTCTTTTTATTGGGTTGAGAACTGGAGCAGCTGACAACTGCAACTAAGCATTTCCGATAACTGTTGATCAGTCCGCATTGCCTTGGAGGAATTTTAGCTTGTTCCTCCTTACAGAACAGCTTCAGCTCATGGATGTGGGTGGCCTTCCTCTCACAAAGTGCCCACTGCGGGTCCTTCCACAACATTTCCATTGGATGGAGCTCAGGACTTTTAAGACCCCCTGTAATAAAAAGCCACTACTGAAGATGATGAATGAAATTCAAGTAACAAAAATAATACCAAAGACTTGGGAAGAGGCATATATAACATTAATACACAAAGAAGGGAAAGATTTGAAGAAATCCCAGTCATATAGACCAATTCTTTACTGAATGTTGATTACAAGTTATGTACTACTATATTAGTTGAACAAAGTACATTTGCAAAATTATACATACAGATCAAAAAGGAAGATGAAAGATAACCACAGATTTATCATAGATGTGCTAGAATTCATCAACACTAAGAAAAAGAAGGTAGCAGTAATATTTCTAAATGTGGAAAAAGCCTTGGAATTTGGAATGGACTTTTTTCATTAGAGGTCTTGAACAAAATGAATCCTGGAGGTGCATTCAAGACCTGAGTAGAAAGCACACATCAGCAGCAAACAGCAAAGAGGACAGTGAATGGAACCTTTCAGTTAGCAAAGCTTGTTTATAATTGCTCTGGAAGTCTTGACCAACAGATAATTGGGATCAAAATTCAAGGAGATGAATGCAAGATGAAATCTGATGCAGATGCTGTAGTATTAACAGTTATAAAACCACAAAGCACCGTACAACAGTTGCTGAAATTCTGTTAAAAATTTGGAATTCCTTAAAAGCAATTTAAAGAACAGGTCCAACAATTTCACCACTAGCATCACCGTCACAATCTTTTTACAGGTAGTCATACTTTAGCGACCACAACTGGGACTGGCAGAACTGTTGTTAAGTGAAGCAGTCACTAATTGGGAAATCATGTGACCACAACTGTGCTTTCCTTTTCCCTCCTCTCCTGCCCTTTGGAATGCTCAGCCCAGCACCAGTAACTGCTTGCCTGCCCTTTCTGCAAACCTTTCCCAATGGGAAAGTCAGTGAGGAAGTCAGCAGGAGGTTAAAAATAACGATCACGTGACCGCAGGACCCTGCAACTGTGTGGGATTCGCCTAACGACAGCAACTGGGACTGTCGGAACTACCATTGTAAGTCGGCATGGTCGTGTGATGTCGCATCTTATGACCGCATCACTTAGTGATGGAGTTCCCCATCCCAATTACTGTGGGTAAGCAAGGACTACCTGTATATGTTTCTACAATGTCCAACAATTGTTCCATTGGGGAAAGAAGCTATTATGAGATTCAGTAATTTCAGATGTGTTTATTCTTTTGACGTTCATCCCTATCACATGGGAGTTGTCATCTGGACAAAGGAAGTGGATTTTCTGCACCTTACTTACAGCTTATTGTTCAGCATTGGAAAGATAAACACAGGTCTTTATCCAGCTATTCAGTGGTCTGCAGAATGTATCAGTATTAGTTAGCTATGAATGACTTTAACAAATTATGGCTTCCATTTATTGAAATGTTTACTATACAACTTTATATGTATGTATGTCTGTGAGTATGCCCTGTGTGTTTTTGTCTCTTTTTTGAGCTTCCTTTTTTTTCCTTTTATAATTTTGTGTATTCTTTTCGGTATTTAGTTAATTAAAAAGTACAAAAAGAAAAGAAAAAGAAAGCCTTGTAATTGCTATGTTATTGAATTGTTGCTATAAAACTACTTAACTTGTAGTAATTTTATATTTGAATAAAAGAGTTCATTGGTAATTAGAGTTCTTTCTTTTTTATACATTGTATAAGTACTCTGTAACATCCTCAGAGACATTTAATTTTTAAGAGGAAGCGTGGCTCTGTCACTAGACCTGTGGCCCGTTCCGTGGCTGCATTGATTTGTCAATGGCTGCCGGGATATAAGAGTTGCCATTTCTTGGGGGGTTTTATGCTGGGTTTTTTTTTAAACGGTTAGCCACCCAGAGTCATGAACTTGAGATCATTTGAGGCTTCCAGTTCAGTCTCCTAGATCTGCCCTGCACCTTAAAAATCAGTGCAATGCGGAACACCGGTTGTGCTTCTGTTTCACGGTCTTTTCATACTGGGCATCTTTTTCATGTTTCAAGTGATCACACAGCATGCAGGGGATCACCCAACACCGTGTGGTCAGGTGAGGATTTTGTAGCTAAGAAGAAAAGGAAGCAGAAGGGCTTGGAGGGGAGTTGGTAACGTAAGAAAAAAAAATCCCTAAATAAGGCTTTCCCAGTCTCTCACAAGGAAGAAAAACTCAGTTTCTTGTGCTCCCCTCCTTTTCTTCCAAGGAACTGAGGGGCCGCCAGCACTCACTCTGGGCACCAGGCTGAGTACAGAGGCCTTGGCCAAGCACACCTCAGAGGGCAGCCAGCACAGCTCCGAGTCCAAGATGGGGCCCCTCTCCACCGTCTCCCGGGGCTACAGAGGAAGTACGGCCGCAGCCAAAGGCAAGCCGGAAAGCCACCTATCTCAGAAGCAGCAGCAGCAGCAGCATCAGCAGCAGCAGCATCAGCAGCAGCAGCAGCATCAGCAGCAGCAGCAGCAGCAACAGCAGCAGCAGCAGTCTGATCAGCCTGGATCCCAGGTGAGAATCTGCCAGGCCAAGTCACATGTACAGGTGGTCCTCACTTTCTGGCAGTAATTGGGACCGGCTACTCCATTGCTAAGCGGTGCAGTCATTAAGTGAACCATGGCGGGTCGTTAAGGACAACATCACATGACTAATACTTGCAATTTCCTGCCAGCTTCCCCATTGACTTTGCTTCTCAGAAGCCAGCTGTGAAGGTTGCAAATGGCGATTGTGTGACCATGGGACACTGCAACTGTTGTAAGTGTGTGCTGGTTGCCAAGCACCCGAATCATGGTCATGTGACCATGGGGATGCTGCAGCAGCCACAATTTTGAGGACTGGTTGTAAGTCTCCTTTTTCAGTGCCGTTGTAACTTTGAATGGTCGCTGAACGAGTAGTTGGTAAGCAAGGGCTACCTGTATGAGAGTTCTCCTAACTGACACTTAGTAGTAGAATACTCCCAAACACCAGCCCTCATTAGAAGCTGTATCATCTTTTTTTTCCCATTTGAAATTGATAGGTTTGATCCTGTTGGACCCAAGGAAGTGGACAGGGTCCTCCGAGCTGTAAATGATACCACCTGTCAATTAGATCCATGCCCCTCCTGGCTGGTTAAGGCAGCTCAGGAGGTGACATGTGGGTTGGTCCAGGTGATGATGAATTCATCCTTGAGGGAGGGAGTGTTTCCAGTTGCCTTTAAGGAGGCGCTGGTGCACCCCCTCCTCAGGAAACCATTACTGGATCCCACCGTACTGGACAATTTTTGCTCAGTCTCCCATCTCCCTTTTTAGGGAATGTGGTTGAGAAAGTGGTGATGCTGCAGCTCCAGAGGATCCTGGAGGAAACGGATTATCTGGACTCCTTTCAGTCGGGTTTCAGGCCCGGATATGGGATGGAAATAGCATTGGTCACACTTCCGGATGATCTCTGGTGGGAGCAGGATGGGGGTAATGCATCCATCCTTGCTCTTCTTGATCTCTCGGTGGCTTTCGATACCATCACTATGGTATCCTTTTGGGTCAGCTTGGGGAGTTAGGGGTGGGTGGCACAGTTTTGTGGTGGTTCACCTCCTTCCTCCAGGGCTGGTCCTGATCGGTGTTGATAGGGAGCGAGAGGTTCAGCCCACAGCCCCTCCTTTCGTGGTGCTGGGGGCTGCAGGGTCTGGATGAGGCACAATAGGCTTCAGCTGAACCCTGGTAAGATGGAGTGGTTGTGGGTTGGGGGCTTCTCTGTATCTGGGAGTTTACCGTCTTTGGTTCTGGATGGGGTTGCACTACCCCAGACAGACCTGGTGTGGAATCTGGGGGTCCTCCTGGACTCATGACTCCTGCTTGAGGAGCAGGTGGCAGTCATGGCCAGGAGGCCTTTGCTCAACTACGTGTTGTGCGCCAGTTATACCCTTTCCTGGATTGGGAGGCCCTCCAGTCAGTCATGCCCTAGTCATCTCCCAGATAGACTACTGCAATGTGCTCTGCATGGAGGTACCCTTGAAGAGTATCCAGAAGCTACAGCTGGTTCAAAATGCAGCTGCATGGGCAATCTTGGGTGCCCCAAGGATGGCCCCATGTTACATCTTTGCTGTGGGAGTGGCATTGGGACCCAGTTTGCTTCCAGGTCCAATTCAAGGTGTTGGTTATTACCTTTAAAGCTGTACATGGCATGGGACCAGTTGCTAATGAAAACATGTGACTGCAACTGACTTAATGTCACTTCCCATTTGGTCATTAAGCAAGTCATTGTAGGTCATTAAGGAAGACATCACATGACTACGGCTTGCAATTTTACTGCCACCTTCTCCATTGACTCTGTCAGAAGTCAGTTGTGAAGCATGCAAATGTTGGTCGCATGACCATGGGGACACTGCAATGGTCATAAGTGCCCGCCAGTTGTGAATCACCCAGATGTTGATCACATGACTGTGGGGATGCTGTAATGGTGGTAAATGTGAGGTCTGGTCACAAAGTTACTTTTCCAGCACCATCATAACTTTGAATGGTCGCTAAACAGGGCAGTCATTAAGTGAGGTCTACTACTACTGCTAGTACTACTACTAATATATTAAATTTATATGCCACCTGATTTCCAGAGACTCTGGGCTATTTACAAATTGTTAAAAACATTTAAAGCAAGAAAATAACACAAAGCAAAAAAGAGCAAAGATGGCAGAGATAACAAACCCGGATGGGAACAAAGAAAAAGAAGAAAGAGGGCTTTGATCACCCTCGCCAAACGTCTGGGTGTCGAAACACCGGTAGGGTGGAGGCCATTCAAATCAAAGGGAGAACCAGAGAGCAGGCATGGGTACAGAGTAGGGATGCTTCTGGGGTCCCAATAATGGCATTGTTTAATTGAACCTGGAAGCCTACCAACCCTGCCAGATTGGACTGGCCAGGTAGATACTATGGGAGACAAGTGCTTCTGCCAGTAACCAAACCCTGTGCCTTTATAGGTAACTACCTGCACCTTGAATTACATCTAGAAGCAAACTGGCAACCAGTGCAGCACGTGAAGCACAGGTATTACATGGGCATACCAAAGCATGCCCATCACTGCCTGTGCTGCTGCATTTTGGACCAGTTGAAGCTTCCAAGTGGTCTTCAAGGGCAGCCTGATGTAGAGCACATTGCAGTAGTCAAGCTGTGAGGTGACCAGGACATATGTGACTGTCTGAATGGCTCCCTTATCTAGGAAAGGACATAACTGGTGCACCAGATGAAGCTGTGCAAAGGCCTTCTTGGCCACAGCTGCCACCTGCTCATCAAGCAGGAGCTGTGAATTCAGGAAGACCCCCACATTACACATAATTTTTGAATGGGGAAGTACCATCCCATCCAAGGTCAAGGATGAAATATCCCCTGATCTGGGTGATCCAAACACCCATAGACATTTAGTCTTGGTAGGATTGAGTCAGAGACAATTCCACTCCACCTAAACCCTCAGAGCCTCCAGCCACTGGGACAGAACCTCAACAGCCTCACTTGGCTGGCCTGGAATCAAAAGATATAATCAGGTATCATCAGCGTACTTGTCAGGCCTAGCCCAAAGAACTCCAAGAGACCATGTAAATTCAGTCCAGCAATGTTTATTAGCTGCAACCTCTAGCAAGAATCTTCCCAGACTGAAACCCCAGCTCCCAAGTAATGCCAGCCACAACATTGTGAATTCCTCAGGGAGGTGCCAGTCTCATCCTCTTATCTTTCCCTCACGCCTCAGGAGATGAAAGAGAACATTTTTCTCCCTGAGTTTGGCCTTCATAATTCCATTTCATCACAGTACTGATGATATCGAACCCCAAACTGGGATTACCTCACCCAACAGTTTCATGTAGATTTTAAAAGGAGGGAGAAAGAACCCTGTGGCACCCCACAAAGGAGGAGCCTGGGAAACAACTTCTCCCCACTTACCAACATCAGCTGAAACAGGACCCAGAGAAAGGAAGAGAACCACCATAAAATTGTGCCCTTGATCCCCAACCCATGGAGCCAGTTCAGAAAGATACCATGGTTGATGGAATTGAAAGCCATCAAGAGATCAAGGAGCGTAAGGATGGAGGCACCATCCTTATCCCCGCTCTGCCACAGGTTATCAACAAGTGAGACCAAAGTTGTCTCAGTACTAAATCCCAGTCTGAAATCTGACTGAAACGGGTCTAGATAATCTGTTTCCTCCAGGGTTCTCATTAGCTGCAGGCTGACCACCTTCTCACCAATCTTCCCCAGAAAGGGAAGATTGGAACTGGTCGATAGTTATCAAAGACTGTTGGGTTCAAGGATGGCCTTTTGAGAAGGGGCACACCACTGCCTTTTTCAAGGCTGGGGGCACCACCCCCTCCTTCAGAGAGGCCAACACAACAGCATGGACCCAACTGCAAGTCACCTCCCTGGCCACTTTCACGACTCAGGAGTTTTCTATTGTTTTGCTAGCATGTGAAATTAAGGATATTGTACGATAGTTTGCGCACTCTGTTAAGTTTCCTTTTTTTGATATTGGAATGTAGATTGGCCTCTTCCAATCTGTTGGCCACTGTGTTATTCTCCAGATTTGCTGACATAGCTTGGTTAGAACCTTGACTGATTTGTTTTCTGTTGCTTGCCATAGTTCTGTGGCTCTTCCATCAGTTCCTGTAGGCTTCCAAATTGGTAATGATCGAGTGCTGATCTAACTTCTAGTACTAGAGGGTCTTGTAAGTAGGGAATCTCTTCTGAGGTATCTTGGATGATGACAGCTCCTGTATAGTGTTTCAGTATACTCCTTCCATCTTCTTTTGATCTCCTTTGAATTGGTTACTATCTGAGGTTGGACCTTCTGTGCTCAGAGGTCTTTTGAAAAACTTTCCTTGTTTTTCCATGTCTGTTTCCATCTTCTATGTCTTTACAGATGTTGTAATACTGCTTCCTATCTCTTTTAACAGCTGTCTGAAACTCTTTGTTAAGTTCCTTTCTGAGATTTTTGTCTTTCCTGGCTTTGACTTCTCTTCTCTTCTTGGCAATTTCCATGGTTTGTTCCAACATCCAGTTTGCTTTCTTCTCTTTCTTCAGTTTTGGCAGTCTCTTTTCATGTTCATCCTTAACAACTTCTTTAAGTGAATTCCATAATTCCTCTGGTTCTCTATCAATGAAGTTCAGGAATTCAAAGCAATTCCTGATGTTCTTGAAAATAATAATTACAATAGCTATTTCTTGTCTGATATACCCTTGGGCCACATATCGTTTACGTTTTTTCACCTTATATATTTGTTTCTTGAAAAAATATTACTGATCTTCATTGTGTGTGTGTGTGTGTGTGTGTGTGTGTTCTTTTACGTAGGGAAAGTTCAGAGGTTAAACATGAAAGATTTGTTTAAATATTCCATAATTTATTTTCAGTAGCCTACATTATAAATTTAAAATGAAATTAAACTAAGAAAAAAAATTGGAAAATTATTAAGTGATGGGCCTTTATAATTTCCAACAAAGTACACCTTGATCATTAAAATAAGGAGCTATTCTCCTTTCTAGTTCCTACATTCCTTTCATTGCAGGCAAATGTACATTTCTCTGTGAGCAGAACTTTGATTCTGGCTGTTTGGGCCTGAATTCCTCCATATGAGGTGGCCTATGTTTTACTTTGAGTTGTACCACTTTTTTTTTTTAATTAATGAATTGGGTGGGGGGACCTGCTAGGGTTTCTTTTTGCGTTCACTTGGCCTGTCAGTCCTGCATGCTGTTTTGGTATATCCTGCATATCCATGTTCAAATTCTAGGAGTCTTCCTGGAAAACCATCAAATTTGGTCATCCTTATTCTTTGTGGATGCCTCTTAATTTAGATTTTCTTATATCAGGATCTAATTTCTCGATTCTACTTTTAGATGTTAGGCAATTATGAAAAGATTTAGATTAATCTTCTCATCTTTAAAAATTATTTGTGTCTTCAAATTTGTGTTTTCAAATCCCCTGGCATCATAATTTGTAACTTGGTTTCTGTCATCCTATTTTCAGATGCTTTCATTGATTTTCAAGTCCTTACGCTGCCTACTCTACTCTCTTTTTCTTCATTTCTGAAAGCAGTTTAGAAAACAGTTTCAGTTGGTTAACAGTTTTAATCATTTTTTCTCTCCAAATCCTAAAATTAATCCTGGAAAGGATATATTTAATATCTTCTACGTTTAAAGTGAATTACAAAACACTGTCTTCATCTGTGTCCCTACTTCTTTATTTCTTTTTGGGCTTTTCTGAAATGGTTCTGAGTCTTCATTATGGACAATCATCTGTATGACAGAATGAGTTAAGTATTGTTCCCTTTTAATTAATTAATGCATATTGTTCTTCTATAACCAAAGATTAATAAATCATTTCATGAAAATAGCATATTGTAATATAGGGCAAAACAGGTAGTACAGCATTATAAAAAATATATTAAATTGTTAACTAAAAAAAAATGAAGGTCCAAAGTTTTGAGCACTAGTTCTTTAGTGATCTTTTAATTTTCTAACCCCCTTCCAGGTGCCCTCCAGTCCTATTCCCAGTGCCCCCATCCAGCGACGCCTCAGTGTCAGTGCCAGCGGGGCTGGAGATTATGGGCTGATGAGTTGTGTGCTTCCAGATGAGCTTTTGGTGGAGATTCTTTCGGAGAGGATGCAGGTAACTGGAGCCAGAAAGAGAAGCTAAGGAGGGTGTCAAGACACGACAGGCCATAGAAATAGTTGAGAACCACCAAGTGAGCTTTACAGTTCCTTTTGGAGTTGTGGACATTCATTTATTTATTTATTTTAAAAAGGTTCCTATTCCTATTTAAGCAAATCCTACTTGCTTAAAAGATCAGTGCATAGTAGCAGCTGGCAACTTCTGGGGATGATCTGTCATCTACCTCGAGACCATTAATGAGCTACCTGTGGTGCTCATGCTACCTTACTGAGTTTTATAGTACAAATCTTATACCTTCTGGCTATAAAGGATCACCATTTTCAGGATTCATAGCAGAGACCTAACACAGCATCTACAAGTTGTAGCACTCCCACACATATAGTCAAAAGTATGGATCTGTTACGTAGATGATACTTTTGTCATTATAAAAAAAAAGAAAAGAACAACTGGAGAAGACACGAGACAATCAACATCTTCAAAGGCATAACATTCACAAGGGAAGAAGACAACAACACACTACCCTTCCCTGATATTCTCATCAGCAGAGGAAATGATGGCAAATTAGAAATCCAAGTCTATCAGAAAACAACCCACACTAACCAAGTGCTCCACTGTCAAAGTAACAAACCAACCTCCCACAAAAGGAGCTGTGTAAGAACATTATTCAGATGAGGGCAAACACACTGCAGCAACCCAGAACACCAGAAAAAGGAAATAGATCGCCTGTACAACATCTTCCAACAAAATGGATACCCACACAACTTTATCAAAAAGTGCCTGACCACTCAACATGCTATAGCACAACCTGTGCAACCTATGAAAAGGATAACACTCCCATACACCAAAAATGTTTCAGAAACAACCAACAGATTACTACAACTACTCCACATCACTGTAGCACACAAACCAACTAAAGCCCTTCCAAACATCCTAAGCAAACCAAAAAACCCAGTAGCCCAAGAAGAAAAAACAGGAGTACAGAATACTCTAATCAAGGAACCAGCAAGGAGGAAACCACACCCCCACCAAAACTGTTAGGGCAAGCTACTGTACATACAGTGGTGCTAAAACGTTTGTGAACCCTTTTGAATTTTCAATATTTCTGCATAAATATGACCTAAAACGTGATCTGTTCTCCGCACAAATCCTAAAACTAGGTAAAGAGAACCCAATTAAAGAAATGTCAAAAACAGTATACTTGTTCACTGATTGAGGAAAATGATCCACAGTTCTCTAGGATCCAAATATCGCTAGGATTATCAGTTCATTTGACAGAGAAATTAGAGTCAGGTGCTTCAATTGATGGGATGATAATCGGGGGAGAGTGGGAGGTCCTGCCTTATTTAAAGAACAGAAGTCTGGATATTCACTATCAAAGTCTGATCTTCACCACATAGAGATGTAGAAGTGTGTCATGGCTTGAACAAAGGAGATTTCTGAGGACCTCCGAAAAACAGTTCTTGATGCTCACCATGCTGGAAAAGATTACAGAACTATTTCCAAAGAGTTTGGACTCCACCAGTCCACTGTCAGGCAGAATGTGTACAAATGGAGACAATACAACATCACTGTTACCCTCCCCAGGAATGGTCGACCAACCAAGATCACACCAGGAGCAAGGTGTGTAATACTCCTGGAGGTCTCAAAGAACCTCAGGGTAACGTCTAAGGAACTAAGCATTGCATTGGTGAATGTCAGCGTTCATGAGACCACCATCAAGGGGATACTGAACAGCAATAGTGTGCGTGGCAGGGTTGTAAGGAGAAAGCCGCTACTCTCCAAAAAGAACTTTGCTGCCCATCTATATTTTAGGAAAGACCATGTGGATAAGCTAGAAGGCTACTGGAAGAATGTTCTGTGGACAGATGAGACCAAAATAGAACTTTTTGCCTTGAATTACGTTTGGTGAAAGGAAAACACTGCACTCTAGCATAAGAACTTATCCCATCTATAAATCCTATAAACAAACAAACAAACAAACAAATCAGAAGAAAGTTAATGTTTTGGAATGACCAAGTCCAAGTCCTGAGCTCCATCCAATGGAAATGTTGTGGAAGGACCTGCAGTGGGCACTTTGTGCGAGGAAGGCCACCAACATCCCTGAGCTGAAGCTGTTCTGTAAGGAGGAACAAGCTAAAATTCCTCCAAGGCAATTTGGACTGATCAACAGTTATCGGAAATGCTTAGTTGTAGTTATTGCTGCCCAAGGAGGGCACACCAGTTACCGAAAGCAAAGGTTCACATACTTTTACCACACACAAATATGTAGCTTTGGGTCATTTCCCTCAATGAATAAATGAACGAGTCTAATGTTTTTAACTCATATGTTTAATTAAGGTTCTCTTTATCTAGTTTTAGGACTTGTGGGGAGAACTGATCATGTTTTAGGTCATATTTCTGCAGAAATATTGAAAATTCAAAAGGGCTCACAAACTTTTAAGCAACACCGTAAATAGGCAGCAAACCCCACACTCATTCGCACTGATAATGTTGCCTAGTTGGTTAATGAAATGTCTGCAAGCAAGCAACCAAAATCAGGGAACACCAAGAACTCCACAAACCCAATCAAAACACTGAGAGTTTTGGAAATAACTGGGGAGGAGGAAGGTTTACTACAGGGATGGGTGATCATCAACTGAGATAATTCTACCTATACATAAGCTTTGTTGTGGTTGGGGAGCAAGGATTAATAGAATAGGATTTGACGTGCAAAGTGTTCTCTAATTCTAATTCTAACCCTATTGTACTTGAGGATAAACTAGACCCAGTTAAATGAATATGGCGTAAAGCAGTAGTTAAACAGGCTTGATATTGGGTTTTTCCAAGAGATGATGGCATAACCAGAAATATGTTGGATTCATTCATAAGGGTAGATGCCCTCTGGGTTCTACTGCAAGGTGAGAGATTTCCCTAGAAAAAAGTACCTGGACATAAGAAGTGAGATACCAATAGAAGGCTACTGTCAGGTTCAGCCCAAGAAACTCCACGAGACAGTACTGAAACAGCTCAGTTACTTTATTAGCTCGCACCTGCTAGACAGAATCTTGCCAGTCTAACTCTAATTTCCCAAAGCCTGCAACTAAACACTACGAATTCCTTAGGGTGGTGCCAGTCTCATCCTCTTCACTTTCCCAGGCTCAGGCTGTGGGCTGAGGAAATGCTTCTGTCCTTGAACCTCCATCACAGCTACTGCTTTCTGTAAACAGAGGGAAAATGATACAAAAAGGCTTGAGCAATTTGTAAGCCCCCATAAAAGATTACATCATTAGGAGCATGAGACCTTGTATCACAAAACCTATAGCAGCTTCCAGTCTGCTATTCTGTGCTGCAGAGGTAGTTTTCTGAATGCCAAAACCATAGCAAAGGATGAGTCCTGATCACTCAAAAGCAATCTATGTCTGGTCAAATAATTGACTTGGGTTTCTTAACTTTGTGTTTCCTTCTCTGTGGGCTCAAGAAAATGGGCATTCTTATGGGAAGCAAACAAATCTCTGTTTGCTTCCTTGCATTTCTGGAGGACTCTATATAAGTTGACTTCAGCTGCCATTGAAATCCATGACTTTCACTTGCATTAGCAGGATCCGTGCACAGCAGTGCCACAGTGTAGGCTGGACCTAAGTGTAGTGTGCTTCCATTTTTGGACAGCTGAGTGACTGCTATCGTGGCATGGTGTTCGATGGGTTGGAAACTATGTTTGCCCGCAACATGATATCAGCACTCCTCTGCCTACTCAAAGCTATCAACAACCGGCGATATATCTATTTTGTGAACCTCTTCCAGGATTTTGCTGCTATGAAAGCTAGAGAAAAAAGCAAGCAAGAGGAGGAAGGTAAGAATGATGTGAATATGGTGTTTGTGGGCCCATCCCAATCATTCTTTTTTGTGTTTTATTCCTAGTCACATTCCATCTTCCCAACTTGCCTTACTCACCTGTATCTTCTTTTTGTAATAAATCTAATGGGATGGGAAATCAGGCATTGCGGATGTGGCCTCAGTGGCCAGATTGAGGCATCTCTTTTTCTTCTTGGTCCCCGTGGAAGAACGGGAACAGCAGGAAGCTATTGCAAGAGAGAAGGCTCGTCTTCAGGAAATGGATGAAGAGGAATACGATGCCCTTACTGAAGAACAAAAAATCCAGTTTGATGGTGAACTGTTGCAGGCATTACGGGAGAGAAAAAGAAGGTTAGGAAACTCTTCCCTTGCAGGCCTTTGAATTTGCTTGGTTCCCACAGAGGAAGATGAGTTGTGGTTTTGTAGCCATGCATAGGATGTGTCTCTTAATTTCTTTCATCATTATACCAAAAAACCAAAACTGTGGACCTTAATCTAGGGAAAAAAACTAGTAGAATTAGTTGTGGAATGTTTGATAGACATTTGTGTAGGTTATTAAACATTGTTCTCCTTGTTCAATGCATGGAAGGGAGCTGGAGAAGCTGGCTCGAGAGCTGGAGGAAAAGAAACATCAGCAAGAACTGGAGCGCCTGCGGGAGGAAGAGGAGATGAAAAAGAAATCCAAGCGATATAAGAGGGATGGGGGAAAAGAGAAAGAAGAGGCAGCAGGAAAAAAAGCCCAGCAAGGAGGCAAGCAAGTAAGTGTCTGGGGTAGTCCTGTCCAATCGCTGCATCACTGTTAGCCCCAGTCCAGGGAATCAACTCCACAGGATGGCTAAAACTACTCCTACTGAGATTGGCTGTAATAACAGAATTTTGCAAGTCTGATGGTGCTGGACCTCCTCCTCTTTCTTGTAGTGCAGTGAAGGGGAGCGGTGTCTGAGCTGAACATCATCTGGATGTTCTGGACTTAAAACAAGCTTTAGCTCCATTTGCCTGGGCAACAAAGCCTGTATATTTCCATCGGGGTCATCGTCCTTACTCTCTATACCAGCTGATGGGCAACTCACACACCATTATATTTTGGATCACTAAGTTAATGCAGCTGATGGAGCAGTCCAGATGGTTTTGTTCCCTAAATTGTTGTTACTAATGACCACACAGAGGAAAAGTAGCTTGTAAGTTTCAGGAATGAAGCCAGCCCTGGGTGCTCCCCTCATTGCGTGTCAGTTTCTTTAGTCAAGAAACTCAGGTCCTGGAAAGCACGGGAGCCTGGCTCATGCAGATTCTTTTCCTTGGCATAAGTCTGGGACTAACTGCAGCCAGGTGGAACAGCTCAAGGCTTCCTTCCTTTTCATCATCACAGAATCCCACCGTATCAGCTTACAAATCGGATGGGAGGTTGAATGAAGGGATAGAGCGAAAAACTTCTGCAAAGGAGCGTCCAGATGGGAGTGTCAATGACAAAGAGGAGAAGAAAAAGAAGAGCAGAATGGCCCTGCAAAATGGCCAGCCAGGGGTGGTGCTTCTTCCAGCCCAGGAAGAGGAGGAAGCAGAAAAGGACATGAGTGAGAGTGAGAAAAGCTTGGCACAGCGGTTCAAGCTGTACGAGGCCATCCAGAAAGAGATTGTTCAGATCCTGGCCTTCTGGGACAGGGTTCAGCTGGTCCAGCTGCAGCCGCCAGGCTCTGAGGATAAGCAGGAAGAAGCCGAGGATCAGCGCCAGGCTCCATCCGGCCGCAAAGGCAGGAAGGATCGGGAAAGAGAGCGCCAGGAGAGACTGGAGAAGGAGAGGGCAGAGAAGGAGCGTCTGGAAAAGGAGAAAGCAGAGAGAGAACGTCTGGAAAGGCTCAAGGCAATAGAGGATAGCAGAATTGCTGGACTGGAGGGAGAAGGAGGAGAAGGCGCCGAGAAGGACATTGGAATCCCGTCCTTGGAAATTCACGTGCTCAGTTCTGAGGACTCCAGTGGCAAGAGGATCCTGGAAAGTGGCAAGTTGCCCAATGTAATCCAGGTGAGCCTTAGTTGATCTGCACAGTGTATAGGCCAGGCTCAATCTGCCCAAGGAGGGGTTGCAGTGGAACAGGCTGGCAGCAATGTTAAGGGGGTCTGAACAGGGATTCACACAATTAGCTGCGGAGGAAAAGTGCCCATGAAACCTTAGTGCAAGAGACATCCAGTTAGACTGAGAAAATGCTTGTAACTCCAAAAGGCCAACAAATTAGTGCTTTGTCTTTTTACAAGCTATGTACATATGTATGGGTATGAATATGGGTATGGTTGGGGGAGGGGGGAGGAAATGTCCTGTTTCTGCTAAAGACTCAGAAACCACCAAGTGGGAATCAGCCTCCAGATATTTTGCCCCCTGCTTTTCTCTAAGCTAATTTGCCATCTAAGAGCCATTTCAGAATCTGTGAGCTTAGGGTTCCTGAATCATTGGCCCCTTGGCTTGTTTAACTATTGAGGGCTGGCCAGCCAGTGCAGAGCTTCCATCCAACTGCTAGAAAAATCAAACCTGAATCCTAGGATGGTTCACCTTGTCTTCTATGGCTGTCCCTAAGTAAGTTGATAAAGCTTTGGGATAAAATAGAAACAAATGGTTCAGTTTGTGTGTGTGAGTGTGAGTTTTGCAATTTAATTAAGCACTGCATGGAAGTGATAACCTTACTTTATTCCTTGCTCTAGATCTTGAATGGTTTGGGGCTGGGCCCTTCAGGGCCACCCATTCCTCCCACAGCCTTTTTCTCTGTGATCCCATACCCGGAGAAGCGACCAGCACAAGTTGCCTCAGAAGCTCTCAAGCACTTCACCTTCATTATCCCAGAAGAACTGAGTGCAGAGGAGGAGAAGAAGGATGTGGAGAGTGGTGCGGAGATTCCAGTGAGTCTCCCTGTGGCAAAGGTATGGAGTTGCTGCATGGGGTAGTTTAGTTAACTGATGCCAATGTTGCTTTTTAGGGTATTTATCACTCCAAATCCTGCCAGTAAAGATTCTGGATAAATTGGTCCCATCTATCTCTCTTCATCAATACCTCTTCATTCTCTTACCTTTAGTATCACAGTCCAGGACAATGACCAACTGGGGTGGGTTCAGAGGATGGGCACCAAGATGGTGAAGGGTTTGGACACCAGCCCCTCTAAGGAATGCTTAAAGGAGTTGGGTAATTTAGTTTGCAGAAAAGGAGACTTAGGGAAAATATGATGTCCCAGTTAGCTTTCTGGTGCAAGTCAAGGTGCTGGCTATTACCTTTTATTGTGAGAAACACAACACTTCAAAGCCCTATATGGCACAGGGTCGGGTTATTTGAGGGACTGCCTCTCCCTGAGGATATCTGCCTGTCCCACCAGGTCAGATAGGGTGGGCATGCTCCAAGTCCCCTCTATTAAATAAGGTGATATGGCAGGAGCTAGGAAATGGGCCTTCCTTGTAGTGGCCCCTGCCCTGTGGTACAGCAACCCCCTGAGACCCAGAAGGCCCCAACCCTCTTGGCCTTCCAGAAGGCCATTAAGACCAGGTTCTCTTTCCCACGCATTGGGCCAGGATGGGGTGAGTCCAGTACATTTGGAATACGAGTATTATGGCGCCTTGGTTGTGTTCAGTGGTTTAAATTTTCTAATGTTTTGTTATTTTTGTATGTTGCTGTTGTGAGCTGCCCAGAGTTATGTTTTAAAGATGGTGGCCATATCAACCTTTTATAAATAAATATAAATATAAATATAAATATAAATATAAATATAAATATAAATATAAATAAATAAATGTGCCGAAGGCTTGATCCTTTCCCCGGAATGAGAGGGAAGGAAACAATGGTTTCTGAAGAGGTTGCTCTTAGTCAGCTGCTCCCTTTAGTACCTTCACCCAAGCACATACAGTAGCAGAAATGTATACAGCCATCAGATAAAACATAGGCTACACCACAACTAGCATTATTAATCCTAGCTTGCAGTCCAAATCCCTTAAATTCTGGTCTGTTGTTGGCTGGAGCTTTGCCAGGGGGCTTGGAGGCAGCCTGTAAGGAGGAAAAACACAGATCCCTAAGACAAGGACAAAAAGAAAAGATCCCTAAGACAAGGGCCAAAGATAAGAGCCCCAGTGTACCAGCCAGGGCCTCCATTTGTACCCTGCCAAGGGCCTTCTTTCACGAAAGAACCCCAGCGCATAAAAAAGGTACCAGCTGCATGAAAGAAAGCCCTGGGTAGGGAGTGAACAGAAGCCCATGTCAGCCTTCCCAGGTAGACCAGACAGGAAACATGACCAGAGATGCTAATTCTATTTTATTGTAAGGCTACATTAACAGAATCTTGTAAGTCTGAAAGTACAAATCTCCTGCCACCTCCTTTACAGCCCGAGAAGCTAGGGAGGGTCCCTTCCAAGCCTCTTGCTCTGTCCACTATCTAGCTATGGGCTATGTCCTCTCTTATCTCACCGTTCCCTAGGCAGCATCTCTTCTCCCTGTCTCCCAAGGACTTTCCCACATACCATTACATCACCTTCCACTTCAGATGCATCCTCCACTCTGAGTTCCCAGGGGAAACAGATTGTGGGCTATGAGAACGAAATGTAGCTGTGTCACTCCCCTGTTTTGTTGGTAACTCCCTGAGATTGACTATGCAAAAGCCTTTGATTGTGTGGATCACAACAAACTGTGGCAAATTCTTAAAGAGATGGGGGTACCAGACCACCTTACCTGCCTCCTGAGAAATCTGTATGCGGGCCAAGAAGCAACAGTTAGAACCGGTCATGGAACAACCGATTGGTTCAAAATAGGGAAAGG
Organism: Liasis olivaceus; assembly: GCA_030867105.1. Lineage (NCBI taxonomy): Eukaryota > Metazoa > Chordata > Lepidosauria > Squamata > Pythonidae > Liasis > Liasis olivaceus. The sequence goes on along the minus strand of CM061359.1, from coordinate 25,726,254 downwards.
TGTACGACAAGGCTCCATACTGTCACCCTGCTTATTTAACCTATATGCAGAGTACAACATGAGAAATGCCAGGCTGGAAGAATCACAAGCCGGAATTAAGATTGCAGGGAGAAACGTCAACAGCCTCAGATATGCAGACGATACCACCCTAATAGCAGAAAGCGAAGAAGAACTAAAGAGCCTCTTGATGAGGGTGAAAGAGGAGAGTACAAAAGCTGGCTTGAAACTCAACATTAAAAAAACTAAGATCATGTCATCTGGACCCATCAATCCCTGGCAAATAGAAGGGGTAGAAATGGAAGCAGTAACAGACTTCATTTATTTGGGCTCCAAGATCACCGCAGACGGAGACTGCAGCCATGAAATTAAAAGACGCTTGCTCCTTGGGAGGAAAGCTATGGCAAACCTAGACAGCATATTAAAAAGCAGAGACATCACCTTGCGGACAAAGATCCGCATAATCAAAGCTAGGGTTTTTCCAGTAGTAATGTATGGCTGTGATAGCTGGACCTTAAAGAAGGCTGAGCACCGAAGAATTGATGCCTTTGAACTGTGGTGCTGGAGAAGACTCTTAAGAATCCCCTGGACTGTTAGGAGGTCAAACCAGTCAATCTTAAAGGAAATCAACCCTGACTATTCAGTGGAAGGATTGATAATGAAGCTCAAGCTGAGATACTTTGGTCACCTAATGCGAAGAGAGGACTCTTTGGAAAAGACCCTGATGCTGGGAAAGATTGACGGCAAAAGGAGAAGGGGGCGGCAGAGGATGAGATAGTTAGATAGCATCACTGAAGCAATGAGCATGAAAGTGAGCCAACTCAGGGAGGCAGTGAAGGACAGGAAGGCCTGGTGTGATATGGTTCATGGGGTCACGAAGAGTTGAACACGACTTCATGACTGAACAACAACAACCCTGAGATCACATGAGTTGTCCCGTAAATCAGCTGCACCAGTAGAGGTGGTAGCTGCCCCTCCACTGGGAATCTCTTGGTCTCCCTACCTCGTGTCCTGTATGCCTGATGTGGAAGGAACTGGTTCATTTCCCATGCCACCTACAAGGTCTCTTGCTATCCCTGAGGCTCCCTACACCCCATAGAAGAACTCCTCCTGCTCATCTTGGCCAGTGCCTAACTCCTGCAAGGCTGGTAGTTGCCGAGGATGGGGTTTGTTAGGGCATTGGTCATGAAAGCGGTGCACCAATTGCGGCACATGGACATCTGTTGCTGCCTTCTGTGACCTCTCTGGCTCTGGGCAGCCTTTCTAGTGCATCAGGTACTCAACTCGCTTCCCTCTGTGTCGAGAGTCTAGCACCGCTTCCACCTCGTACTCTTCCTCCCCATTTACCCATATGGGGGGGGGGGTGCCATCTGCAAACACAAAGTGCAGGAGGGTGCCTCTTTTGCAAGCAAAGACCATGAAGGTGAACCTTCATTGATGCTAGCAATTGCAAATGAAATCCTACTGGGTTTATTTGCTTAGTCATTGGGAAAGGGCCAATAAATTTTGAGTCTAGTTTCTTGGAAGATTTCACCAAAGTTAGAAATGTTGTAGAAAGACACACCAAATCGCTTCTGCAATTCTAGCTCCTTCTTGTCTATGTGCATCTGCTATTTTTTTGTATTGGCCTTTGAGAGTTCGAGCTGTTCCCTTAAGAGGCTTCGGGCTGCTTGCCTCTCATGCAGGAAGTCTGTAGCATGAGAAACGGTGCCTTCTTGCCTGGTTGTTGGTAAGGCCCATGGGTGGAATCCCTAAATTGCCTGGAACATACTGGTAGAGGAACATGCTGCACTGTTGTAAGCAAATTCAGCAAGAGATATGAGATCAGTCCAGTTATCTTGCTGGTATGAAATATAGCATCTTAAATATTGCTGCAATAATTGGTTAACCTTCTCAGCTTCTCTGTTGGCCTCTGAATGATGCAAGGAAAATAAATGAATTTTAATATTGAATATGTGCAAGAGCACCTTCCAAAATTTGGAAGTGAACTGATTTCCTAGGTCTGTGATCAGATGATTGACCAATCCTCGATATCTAAAGACATGGTCCAAAAAGCTGTTTCCTGGGCCATTGGGAGGCTCCTGCAAGAAATAAAATGAGCCCGTTTGGTGAATAAATCCACTACTACCAGTATGTTAGTATATCTCCACACTAGGGAAATCTAGAGACAGTGTCCCAGGACTGCGACAGGGTTCTCTGGCAGCTGCAGTAACCTAGCCAGCTTATCAGGGATTGGTTTTGCTCTACAATAGAGATGACACGAGGAAACATAATCCTTAATGTTGGTACAGCCACCAAAACTCTCTGAAAAGTCTATGTTGGGTTTTAAATACCGCCCCCCGCCCCGTGCCCTGCTGTTTTGTTGTCATACCACAGCTGTACTACCTCCTCCCTTAGGGGAAGAGGAACATATAACTGTCCATTATGCAACAGCTGCCCTCCCTCCACTGTGAAAGGTGCAACAGTCCTTGTTGGGTCCCTGGAGGTCATCTACCCGGGCCCTGGTGTATGCATCCTGCTGCTGCTGTGCCCTAATCCGATCAAAGAGATCAACAGCTTGTCTTCCTGCTCCCAGCTTTTTGTGTTGGTCTGATTTATGGTGCAAGTCAAAGTTGCATGGCTGGAGTATCATGGGGTGGAGGGTGACTGAGGCATCCTGTACTCTGGCTTATGTGAGAGGATGTTTAGAAGTTTGTTTTGGGAGCCTGGAACATATGAGATGTAGAAATCAAAGCAGGAGAAAAATTGTGACCACCTGATTTGCCAAGGGGTAAGAGGTTGAGTGTTCTGCAGAACCTCTAATTCTTATGGTCTGTATAAACTTGTATAGGGTGCGCTGCTCCTTCCTGTAGGTGTCTCTGTTGTTGAAAGGCATTTTTTGCCGCCAGCAACTCTTTATTGAAAACGCTATATTTTCTTTCTGTTGGGAGGAGTGCTCTGGAGTAAAAGGCACATGGTAGTAAATCTCCCCCGCTTTCCTTCTCTGCCTGGAGTAGGACCACTGCTACTGCCTTACCTGAAGCATCTGTCTGCACCACAAAGGGCAGGAGGGGAGGGGTGGCGGAGGAGGGGCTGAGAAGCAAAGAGCTCTTTTAACTCTTGAAACGCAATTTGCTCTTGGGTCGACCCTTTCTTAGGAGCTGGGACAGCAGTTTTACACATTCAGCAAAATTAGGGATGAATTTCCTATAGAAGTTAGCAAAGGCCAGAAAGCGTTGCACATCTTTCATATTATGGGGGGAGTGCCATGTACCTTTGCTGGATCCATCTGTATGCCTTCTGGGGAGATTCTGTAGCCCAAATAGTCCAGTTGAGGCAGGTCAAATGCACACTTTTCTAGTTTGGCAAAGAGCTTGTTGCCCCATAATTTTTGCAATACATTTCTGATATGGGTGACATACGTACAAGGAGGGATCTTTGGAATAAAGTAATATGTGGAGTCCTTGGGGTTCTCTGAGCTTTGTTGTTTTCTTGCAAACGTTTCGTTACCCAGCCAGGTAACATCTTCAGTGCAAGAATGGAGTGGAGTTTGCTCTCTGTTTATATGCTGTGGCATGCCTTGCCAGGTTTTTTTTTTTCCCGGTAGTTCCTTGATTAGGGTATTGTTTACTGCTTGATTGTATGTCTGGTGATAATCTCGGTGTTAATCTCTGCTTATCTGGTGATGATTTCTGGTGAGGAGATGTTCTGGTCTTTTGGTTCCTTTTATTGTCTCTTTTGAATAGCGTGTAGATGTTGTTTATTTCTGTGTGTCTATTGATGGCTGATTTGTCTGAATGCCAGGCTTCCAGGAATTCCCTTGTATTTTTGGATTTAGCTTGGTCTAAGATGCTGACAGTTTCCCAGTTGAACTGTGGTTGTGTCTGTCCACGTGTTGTGAGTTTAAGGAGTTTTCATTGTGTCTTCTGACTGCTAGTTGGTGTCCATGGATGTGCTCTGCTAGCCTTTTGCCTGTCTGTCCTACATAGTGGCCGTTACAGTCCTTACAGTGTATGTTGTAGATGACTCCTGTTTTTTCTTCTTGGGCTACTGGGTCTTTTGGTTTACTTAAGACACATGAAACTATGTTCTTATTCTAGTTTACTTGTTTCTCTTTGAAAAAAAAAGAAACCTTTTTTCCTTGAGACTGACTGAATTTCCCATGGATCACTTTCAGGTGGGATTTCTACTTGAACTCTTTAAGAGATGGAACCTGTTGTAGACAGTTATGTCAATGTCATGCTTATGCTTTATCAGCCAAAAGGGCAATAGCTAACCATTAAATTTATAGATGGTGTGAAGGTAAATGTAAAGTATGGGCATATGTAGCTGATTGCCTATTTTACTCTAGAGATATGGGCTGGAAAAATCTGACTTTAGTCAACCAATTTAAAGAGTGTCTACTTAATGAATTACAAGATGAGCTAGTTTGATAAGGTATTCCAAATGCTTGGGAGGAGTTAATTCAAAGCTGTATAGCCACAGATGGAAAACCAGAAGAACTGATGGGAAGCAGAGTCCCTTTCTTCCTCTGTCTGCTCATCAACAACTTCAGAAGTTGAACCTATACAACCTTGGAGAAATCAAGTCACTAAAAAAATAATGTAGATACACGCTTGGTCTCTGTATTGTGGAGCTTCGGGAAATATTGCACTTTCCTGCCCAGCTGAATCTTTCTACCCTGAGTCTGCAGTGAGGGGTAATTCTTGTAGAACATTTTCAAAGTAAGTGTACAAAGCATCCAAAGCCTGAGTTCTTGGGCAACAAGCTAGGCCTCCCTTACAGGAGCTCAGAAAAAGGGGGTTGTCTAGCAATTACGGGGAGGTTGCACATAACACAAAGCAGTGATGTTTTATCCTGTGTGCTATTCTTTGATCTCAGAGAGGTTCAGAGATACATCTTACAGACTTTCTGGATTCTGAAGCTGTGACTAACTTCACCAATGTGATTATGGTTTGCAGATATACTTTTCTAACTCCCCAAATTTGATCCATCAAAGAGTATAGAGGTCATTGATTGAAGGCACCTATGTTCTGGCTTAGTTATTGAATATACTTGTCCATCATACCATAACCATCAGGAAATCTTACAAATGTATTTAACCTTTTCCTTGCGTGTCCTCATGGTATTGGGACTAGACTGGCTCCAGACCCATAATCCAGAGATTCACCCAGAACAAGGATCCATTACATTTAACTCCCAGAATTGCCAAGATCATCATTTGCAGAGCTGAGGTCATAGAATCATAGGAAGTGAAGTCCATCCCCCTGTACACTGTAGAATTCACTACACCAATCATGGTAGATGACTATCTAGCCTCTGTTTGAAATCTCCAGTGAAAGGGAAGAAACCACTCCACGTAGTAACCTATTCCACTGATTGATAGCTCTTACTGACAAGAAGTTCTTCCTAATGTCTAATCTGTACCTACATTTTTGAACGTTCATCCCATTAGTTCTAGTCTTACCCTCAGGAATAAGTGAGAATAAGTCCAAATTGTCTACAGTGTGACAGCCCTTCAAATATTTGATGACAGCTATGATTTCCCCTCTCAACCTTCTCTTCTGCAAGCTAAACATACCTGGGTCTTCTAACTATTCCTCACAGAACTTGGTTTCCAGTCCTTTCACCTTCATCTTGGTAGCCCTTCTTTGGATTTGCTCCAGTTTATCTGTATCCTTTTTAAACTGGCTTTTCCCATGGATCACCAGGACACTTCTCCTGTTTTACCTGTAACATATTCTTTTTTTTTAATAGTAATTTTATTAAAGTTTACAATTTATAACAATAAAAGCTAATACAAACTAAAAAAAGAAAAGAATAAAAAGAAAAAATAAAAGATGCAGAAAAGAAAGAGAAAAAATAGAAAAGAAAAATAGAAAAGAAAAAAATAAGAATATAGTAAAGAAAAAGAAAATAAATATAAAAAGAAGTGACTTCCCTCTTCATCACAACAAGTATAAACAATTTTACTAACTTATCGCTTTCTCTTAAAATACAGCAAGCGATCTCGTCTTCCCATATCTGATCTCTTATCTATAAACAAATTGATAAAACCAAGTCATTTCAGTCCTGATGTCAGCAAAAGTCCATTAAGATAACAATAACCCAAGATAACAACATATCTATAATCTTGATCATATAAACTGTATTCCTTCCTTTTACTTCTAACAATCTTGATCTTTACTCCCTTCAAATCATGTCCTAGAACTTTATTTCTTTTCATTTTTTCTTTGTCTCTTTTCACAAAATTCTTCAAAGCTTTAACAAGCCTCTTTTTTAAACCCAATATAGGAAAATTACCAGGTCACTCTCTTGGTTTATTTGTATATCCTTTTAATTATTAAAGCATCAGTGAGTTTCTTTTGTATGTCCAGTGTAAAATCTTTTTCCATGTCATTCTTGTAGCCTGTCATTTTAAAATCCACATTCAAATCAGCCTCAATCATGTCAGGTAATACTTGTTTCTCTTCCATAGCATCTTTTAAAGACAGTCTATCTATAGAGGCAGACACTCTTAAAATTAACTTCTGGGTCCATTGTTCAAAAATATCTTTCAGTATGTCCAATGTTAAAATATTTTGCTTCATTCTGTATTAGTAAGTCATTTTTTGAGTGTTCTTCTTTAATTATAAAGGATATAAGGATCCTTCTAGTTCCTCTAGTGTCCAATTTTTAAAGTCATATCTTATTATTTTTTTTAAGAACTCAAAACAAAAGCATTTTCCCATGGGAAGGATTCTTTGTAATTAATTCCAAAATTTTATTTCAAATTTATCTGGACCCTTAGTCCATTTGTAACTTTCTAAAATCAAAGTTTTAATCACTCTTTTGCTGTTTATTCCCCCCCCCCAATTTTTTTAAATCCTTAAACTTATTTAAAGTTTTTAAATAAGTATTTAAAACTTCTTTCACTTAACATTGAAGGAAACTCAACTGGTGCTGTAAACTTATCAATCTAAAGGTTCCTAATAGCTGAAAAGCAGTTAACAATTTTCCAAAAGAAAAAGAAAAGAAATATGTGAACTTAGTGTCCTCTCAAAGGCTCTGACCACGGTTTGAGCAAGATGGCTATTTCCTTGTCTCCCAGAGGTCTAAACCCTACAGAGACTGCTATCTTGCGGTCTCCTCATGAGGAGTTGCTGTCTAGAGCACTTGTGGGCGATCTCAAGTCCTCTCCTTGTCTGGAGAGGAATTATGAAGACGGTCTACTTGCCAGCTCTTCATTCCACTGAGGTTGTCGGTTCTGCTTTCCATAGAGCCGTCTTCAGTTCGCCATTTCTTCCCCGGAAGTTCATATGTAACTTATTTTGACTTTGCTTATGTTTTGGGAAGATGAGAAGTATACACTTTTCCCCATTCCCCATTCCCCATCTTGGTTTCAGAAGCTCAGAACACTGATAAAGAGAGATGGGATTAACCATACCCAGTCTGGCCACTTCCAGAAATCTGACATCTACCATCATCCTTGATACAGTGAAAAAGAGATAGAGTTACTTAATACATATATTGCCTTGCACTACATCTTGGAATGTAAATATGCTACTCCATTCACGAAGCCATTTTCTGAGACATCATGTAACACATACGCAAACGGGTCCACTTGCTGAGAAAAGTTGATTCCTGCTAGCACAAAGAGCGTGTGTTACTCATTCATGAATTATCCACTAGCCGAGGATATGAGGATATGTAACCTAAAATGTTTCTGCCAACAGTCCTAAGATTATAGGTGCTTGGACTTCCTGATTCCTTGTTCCATGCTTTCCTTCCTCCTAAGTTTCTGTTGGATTCCAGGAGGAACTGGCCACCCCTTCTCGAGGCAAGTCCAGGAAGGAGAAACCTGAGATCCTCCGTGAAGTCCCGAAGGACAAGAAAAGTGCCTCTCGCAGCAGAAAAGGCATTCATTCCAGCCCCGGCACAATGACAACTTTATCTGAGCTTGATCAGGGCAGCCTAACAGGGGAACCCTCCAGTGAGAAGCTGCTCAGGTAAGGATCCTGAGGCCCCCTTGGGATGGAGGAGGGGAATGTGGCAGCCAGAGTACAAATCCAAGCAAGAACATTGGTATATTGGCCTGCCCTTGATGTCTGTGACAGGTTGTTGGGGAAAAATGCTGCGGGCCACAGACAGGAACTGAAGCATACAGAAGGCTCCCCTGTACAGAAATAACCGTTCTTTCCAAATGCTCATTTTCTAAGTCTTATTGCTGTTTTTAAATCTTATTGACTATGCATCTTATTCTATGGGCTTCCTGTTTATGTTTATGCTTATTCCTCTAGTCTTCTATGGGTTTATCTGTTTATACATTTTATTTATTATGTCCTTTATCCTGAGAGTTTCTAACCTTGCTGGCATGTACAGTTTCTGTGGGTTTCTATAAACTCCTTTTCCTCCTCTCCCCTTTTGTTCTGCAGGCAGCTTCCCTGATATCTTAGCAGAATCTTTTTCAGGGAAGGAAACAGAACAGCTTTCTTCTGTGTGTCTGAAAGTTTGGTCTCATGGGGCGCTGGCTTAACGCAGACCTTTTGTGCTTCATATCCCACAGGCTGAGTTGCTTTCGCTGGATTGTCCCTGCTAATGGAGAAGTTTCAATGCGCATCCATTTCTCTTCCACCAAAACGGGACTCTTTGATCAGGTCCTACGCTTCGAAATCCTGGGAACTCGGAGGCAGTATCAGGTTTGCTGCAGGGGCACCTGCACCTACCCCACCATCTGCCAAGATCCCATGTAAGCAGCCATGTGAACCTTCCGGGCTATGACACGGAGCAATGAAGCTGGGCATACTGTGCCCCTTATTGTGTCCTCCAAGCATGGATGCAAAAGGACACCCCAGCCTAGCCTTTGGCTGACGAGACACCCTGCCCATGGCAGTATTTCATGAGTAAACAGTTCTACCTTATGGGTTTTTCTCCCTGTTTGAAGCTGAGGCTGAGGTGGAAATGAAATACCTTACGAATAGGCGTAACGAAAGGGAACATTACTGTGACCAAATCTCCTCTTAGCATCTTAACTGCTTTGCATTACGTGAGATTTATATCTATTTCAACATAATGAGGCTGAGCCATTTGCTAAAATGTATCTTCTTATAGGCAGCAAAATAAATGTGGAATGAATTTTCCAGCTAAAATGGATGGAAATTACATTATCCTAATGGTGAAGATTATACTTTTCAACAATTTGCTCTCCTTCTGCTGTCAACAATGGCTGATAGTGCAGAAGGATAGTGTCCTTCTGAAGAGCAACCCAACATTCAGGGAATTGCTCTGTAGAGGGTCTGGTCTGTATTGGGTTTCCCAGTTCTTCAGATAGTTTCCTAGTTCTCATTTTTCCCTGAGAAACCAGCGGCAATTCTTTGTGCGTTGCTTGCTTAGGGACTTCTAGGTGGCATAAGAGCAGGTTCAGAGACATTTGTATTCTTGGGCTTTGTTCAGCTGCGGATCCATCTTTGCTTCTCTGATGCAGGGTAGTGTTCCCCCGCCGTAAGAAGAATATCAAGCCTGATGAAATTGTGTTCAAGAAGTACATCATGAGTTTGGGTGTGTTCCACTTTGGTCCTTTGCTTTGTGGCAAGTCAAGAGAAAAGTAAGTGTTTGTTGGGGATAGGATAGTGATATGAAAATAATGGAAAGCTCAAGGGGATTTTCAAGGGGAGATTTTCAAAAGGAGATGTTTCTTCACCTAAGCCATCAAAAGTGGGTTTCACATTTTTGAGTAGAAAAGACCTAAAGGAAGAAGATTGCTGCCAACAGCAGCCAGGAATAATATGGGTGCCAAGTGATGAAGTGCAAGCTGAATGAAGGAGCATTACATTTCCTTTTCATATGTCTAGAAGAAGATGCTTAAGAGAATGGGCAATGTCAGGATCATGGGGGCTTTAGGTGTTATTTATTTATTCACTGATTTAATCAAATTTGTAGAACTGTCCAGCTCAACTGACTGCATGGCTTACAATATAAACAACAAATAAAATAAAAACCTCAATAAGATGTTCAAAACAAGAATAAAAATAACAGAAACCAAAAGACAAGATCTGATTATATGAAACACCCAACAGAAACAACACCTCACCCCAGGGTCTAGGGGAAACGCCACATCTTCAAGACTCATTTAAAGGCCAAGAAGGTCAGGGCAAGGCAGAGTTCTGGGGGAGTACCATTCCAGAGAGTGGGTGCCACAACTGGGAAGAATACTTTCTGAGAGTCATTAGATGACATTGTTTCAAGGACAGGACTCAGTGTACCCGCTCCGCTGGATCTTAGGATGAGCAGAAACAGCAGGAGAAGTGTGACCCTTCAGCTAACCAGGTCCTGTGCCATGAAGGGCTTTATAGATCACCACTAGCACCTTGAATTTCACCCAGACATTTACTGGTATTGAATGTAGCTTACACAGCAGAGTTATCACATGGACGTACCAAGAAATGCCCATAACTGCCCACACAGCTGCATTCTGGTCTACTTGCAGCTTGTGAGTGATCTTTAAGGGCAGTCTCATCTAGAACACATTGCAATAGTCGAAATGTGAAGTGCTTAAGGCATGAGTGATTGTGAGAATAAAGTCATGGTCCAAGACAAGGTGCAGCTGGTGCATCAGACACATCTGGGCAAAGGCTTTCCTGGCCTCAGCTTTGGGAACCCAGGGGGCCCCCCCAAATTGTGCACTGACTCTGGGGAAGTGTAACACCATCTAGAATTAAAGATGGCAGATCCTGGATACTGAGAGAGCCAAAACCCGTGGCTGTTCTGTCTTGTCAGGGTTGAGTTTAAACCTGTTTCTCCTCATCCAGATCTTCACAGCCTCCAAGCACTGGGATATGACCTTGATAACATCACCTGGTTGGCTTGGGGTTGAGATGCACAACCCAGTATCATCAGCATAATGATGGTATTGGCCCTGTACACTGGCAGATGACCTCACCCAGTGGTTTCATGTAGATTAAAATGTTCTTTTTTTCACTTCATGCAGTTTATCAAGATCTGGCCAGGTCTCTCACCATTTTTTATGTACGCATGTTAACACAAACTTGCTTTGTTGTAATAATATTAACTCATATTTAGTTTGTTGTATCTTACTACTGTATATAGACTGGTGGTAGGATTTCTGGCCATCTATGTTCAAAGAGCTTTCAAAAAGTAAACAGGGAAAATGAGGAGAAAAAAAGAATTCAAACATTACTTGGGAGCATGCCTGGGCAAGAGAGACAGTCCAGTATCCAAAACAACAAGCCATGAATTGCTAAACAAAGGAAGAGAAGAAAACCTTGCCTAACAGAAGAAAAAAGACTTTAAAAAAGGTGATGAGGTTAATAATGATGGTAATTGTGATGGTGATGTTACTGCATTGGTTGAAGGTAAAACGAAACATTTGGAAAAACAGAAGCATCAGTTTTAAGTTCCATTAGGAAACCTCCATTAGGTTAGATTAGGCAATTATATCTCCTCAGCTCTTACTCTCAATACTGGTTCAACACAGGGCTGTGTGTTGAGTCCCTTACTTTACACTCTTTATACATATGACTGTACCCCCACTCACTTCAGCAGTGTTATCATTAAATTTGCAGATGATACAACAGTGGTGGGGCTTATCTCCAAAGGAGATGAGTCTGCCTACCGGGATGAGGTGGACCAGCTGCTTTCATGGTGCAGAGACAATAATTTGGCTCTTAATATCAATAAGACCAAGGAGCTTATAGTGGACTATAGAAGGAATAGATTAGATGTCCAGCCCCTGGTTATCAATGGAGAGCAAGTGGAGCGGGTGGCCAGTTTTAAGTTTCTGGGTGTTACCATAAAGGAGGACCTGACCTGGGGCGCTCATGTTGCAGCCTTGGTTAAGAGGGCCCAGCAGAGATTATACTACCTGAGACTTCTCAGGAAACAACAACTGAATGAAAAACTGCTGGTGACCTTCTACCGCTGCACTATAGAGAGCATTCTAACCTACTGCACCTGTGCATGGTTTGCTAACTGCACAGTGGCAGATAGGAAAGCGCTCCAGAGGGTTGCCACCACCGCCCAGAGGATCACTGGTTGCCCTCTCCCCTCTTTGGAAGATCTTTACAGTTCCCGCTGCCTTAAGAAAGCTCAAAACATTCTTAAGGACCCATCCCACCCGGGACATTCTTTTTTTGAACTATTACCATCTGGCAGACGGTACGGGATAATGAAAACAAGGACAAATAGGCTGAAGAATAGCTTCTAACTTAGAGCTGTAACTATACTGAATTCTATCGTATAGTGCAGTATTAATGCAGCATCAGGGGTTGTGCAATATGGAATGTGAAGGTTGTGTTTTATGTGTGTTATGTGTCTTATGTGTTCTATGGTTTTTATATTTTTAAAGCTGCACTGGGGTGGCATTTAATTTCGTTGTACAAGTAGTACAATGACAATAAAGATTTCTATTCTATTCCATCAAGGATGGGATCTGAAACTTGAGATTTGCTGATTGTTGTCTAGATTTATGCAAAATCACAAATTTTGTAGTAGCACAAAGAAACTGAACAATAATGAAGACTCTCCTCTTCACATTAAGGGGATTTTAATAATATGCTCAAAAGAGCAGCATAAGGAAATGTCTAAAGAACTGTTTTGTAAGCTCTATTGTTATGTCTCCTCTATAGTCAGACCCCCAAAGAGGCACATGTTGCTAGCTCTCCCCATGTGCAGCATTTCATGCAGGGGGAACAACCAGACACGGGTTTGCTGAGATTGCTGGAGGCATAGCCGAGGGAGCAGGCACACTGAAACTGCCTGATGACCTGGAGGGGAAGGAGACAGATAGCAAAAACCAGGCAGTTGGTGTGAAAGGACTTCCTATATGGGCACAATAAAGGACATTGTTTATGTTTGAAGGTCCTAGTACCAGTAGAAATGGTGGGCTTGGAGCCTCCTTGACAAGTAGAAATTAGAGACACTGGGTCAGCCCATAGTAAGGCTACCCCATGTTCCTATCAGATGCTACATTCTGGCTGCAAAGGTCATCTTACAATTTACATTGCCTTTTATAGTTCTTGTGAATCATTTCAGAGGGTGTATAATCATAACCTTGTGCGCTTTGGGGTTCTTTTGCAAATTAGCCTCAGTCTCATTCGGAGTCAGGCAGCATACAAATTTGATAAATCAGTCAATCAGTCAATTAGCTTTATGCCCCCTTTCCAAGCAGGAGGGTAGGAGAATGACCCTTCTCCCAACAGTAAGTGTGTCCATCATAGCTGGGGTTGCTCATTTATGGGCTAAAAAAATTATAATACCACAACAGACCTTTCTTGCAAAATGGACAGAACTGTGGTTTTGAAGTTTATTTCCTGTCTTGTTTTTTAAAAAGACTAGAGACTCCTTTCTTCTTGGTTTCTTTCTGTGCTGAGAGTCGGGCTTTATGGCTCATCCGGAGGATGCATTATCCTCTCTTGTGGATGGAATCGGAGGGCTAAAGTCAAAGAAGCCGACTGGCTTGGCTTCTCCCAATGTGCCTGCCTGCCTGCCTGCCTGCCTGCCTGCCTGCCTGCCTGCCTGCCTGCTTTTCGTGTTTTCCCTCTCCGAGTGCAAGGACTCAGACCTTCCTCAGACATATGCACAGCAGTCTGGCCTGACCCTCACCCCCTTCAGGCAGCTTGGCGGCCATCAAGCACGTCTTCTCTCTGCTTTTCTCCTGCCTTCTTCCCGTGCTTTCTAGGTACAAGGCTGCGCGTTATCCCAATCACTTTGAAAAGATCACCATTCTCAACATATCCCCTTTGGAGGCCGAAGTGCATTTCTTCTTCCAACATGACTCCAGGGCAATCACCTACCTCTTGGATCCGCCTATGCTAGTGCTGAAGCCGAACCAGAAGCAGGTAAGAACAGCAGACGGCCACTTTCCTGGTCAGGCTTTGCCCCAGAACGGATTCCGCTGAGATTCCTGTCCTGTCCTTCTAGGTGTTGACTGTCTGGGCGTATCCAACAGCTTCTGGTCTGTTTGAGGACAGCATTGTCTGTTGCATTAAGGAGAACCCAGAGCCTGTAACCTTCCGGATATGTTGCCAGGGAGTTCGTCCAGAACTGGAGCTGGACCGTCGACAGCTGCATTTTGAGAAGCTGCTGCTGCACAGGTTTGGCTTTAGTAGATCAGGCTATTTCAGCCGCCTGCCTGCTAAAAATGCCTCACTGTGTGTCTCTTGCCTTGACCAGGATGGACATGGAACGTGGAGGGGGTGGGGAAGATATTAGGGGATTTTTGACCAGTGTTTCATTTCTTATATCTAATTTTCCAGAGTTTCACGCCTGATGTTATTTTCTTCCATACTGTGAAGTACCACTGCCCGTGTTTGAGGAAAATGCCACAGAATTTTCAAGAGGGAAATGTCATAACATTAGAAGAACTCCATATCCAGAGGCTTCTAGACCCTCCTAGGTTGTCACTAGATTTGGCAACATTCGAAGTGAATCTGGATGCATTTAAAAAAACAAAGCTTGTACAGGTAGACCTCGGGTTACGATGGCAGTTGGGACCAGTATTTCCATTGCTAAGCAAAGCGGTCGTAAAGCACAACATCACGTGACCACATTGTTTAGCACAGCAATCCAGGTTGTTGTCATAACCCAGAAACTATGGGGGCGTTAAGAGAAAAACTCATGTGACCAGAGTCCTAGGCGATCAAGCCAGTGGACAAGAGCTGTGGGCAGGTAGGTGAATGCCACAGCCAGGTGCTACTGAGCATGGGCAGGCTGGTGGGGGCCACAGGCAAGCCAGCGGGGGATGCAAGTGGGCTAATGAGAGCCGTGGGCTACTGAGCATGGGCAGGCTGGCAGGGGCCACGGGTGGGCACTACTGAACACGGGTGGGCAAACATGCCTAGAGTGCCACTGGAGGTCGATGAGGAACAAACTCGACCAAACATAGGTGAGAGACACTATTAAGGCCTACCTTGTGGCAGTAAGGGCAGCAAAGCATCACTACTTCTCCACCCTTATTGCATCCATGGATAGCCATCTGGTGACCCAGTTTAAGGTGACCTGAGCCCTCTTGGCTAAGAGGGACTTGAAAGTTTACCTACAGGGCTGTGCAGAGGAATATGCAGGGCATCTGGAGGATAAAGTCACTTGGATTCACTCTCAGTTGGACACCTGGCCTTTAGAGGTGCCTGGGATGCAGTCTTGCTTTGTTATCTGGGATGAGTTTGATCTTGTTGTGCCTGAGGAAGTGGAAAGGGTCCTCATGACTGTGAGCTTGGCCACCTATTAGATCCATGCCCCTCCTGGTTGACAAAAGCCTCCCGGGAGGTGACATGTGGCTGGGTTCTAGCTGTGGTTAATTGTTCCTTGACAGAAGAGGTTGCCCCTTCACCTCTTAAGGAGGCGTTGGTTCACCCCCTTCTTAAGAAACCATTGCTAGACCCAACCATACTAGACAACTTTTGTCCAGTTTCCAACCTTCCCTTTTTAGAGAAGATTGGTGAGAAGGTGGTTGCGCAACAGCTTCAGAGGACCCTGGATGAATTGGATTATTTGGACCCCTTTCAGTCGGGTTTCAGGCCTGGGTATTGGACTGAAACAGCATTGGAAATGCTTTTGGATGACTTCTGGTGTGAGTGGGATGGAGTAGTGCATCTGTCTTTGCTCTACTTAACCTCTTGGTGTCCTTCGATACTATCAACCATGGTATCTTTCTAGACTGGCTAAGGGAGTTAGGGGCGGGCAGCGCTGTCTTGTGCTGGTTCTCTTCCTTCCTCTGGGGTCAGTTCCTGTCAGTATTGATTGGGAGTGAAAAGTCCCGCCCTCATCCCCTGTTTTGTGGGGTTCTACAGGGTTTGGTACTCTCTCTGCTCCTGTTTAACCTCTACGTGAAGCTGCTGGGTGGGGTCATCCATTGCCATGAGATAAGGTATCATCAGTATGCTGATGATACCCAGCTTTATCCATCCTAGGCAAGTTAAGCGATGCTGTTGGGGTCCTGTCCCGGTGTCTGGAGGCTGTAGGGGTCTGGATGGGGAACAACAGGCTTTGGCTCAACCCTAGCAAGACTGTGGCTTTGAGTTTGGGGGCCTGCTGGTTACCACCTTTGATTCTGGATGGGATGGCACTGCTCCAAACAGACCTGGTGCACAATCTGGGGGCTCTCCTGGTCTCACAGCTCCTGCTTGAAGAGCAGGGAGTAGCCATGGCCAGGAGGGCCTTTGCCCAACGCTGTGTTATGTGCCAGTTGCACCTCCTGGACCAGGAGGGTCTACTAACAGTCACTCATGCCCTGGTCACTTCTCAAATGGATTACTGTAATGTGCTCTACATGGGGCTGCCCTTGAAGGGCATCCAGAAGCTGCAGCTGGTACAGAATGCAGCAGTGCAGGCAGTTATGTGCACTCCTCAATCAGCACACATTACACCTCTGCTCTGTGAGCTGCATTGATTGCCAGTTTGCTTCTGGGTTCAATTCATGGTACTGGTCATGGTATGGGACCAGGTTGTTTGAGGGACCACCTCTCTCCTGTTATATCTACCCATTGCATCAGGACCGGCAGGAAACGGCAGGAAATGGCAGGAAATGGCAGGGAAGTTATGGGTCCTATCTACAAAAGAATGACATCTGGTGGGACCCAGGAAGAGAGCATTTTCTGCCATGGCGCCTGGCCTGTGGAACATCTTTCCCCTGGATCTTAGATTGGCCCTGACCTTCCCAGCCTTTAATAAGGCTCTGAAGACATGGCTCTGCCACTGTGACTGGGGGTCCAGCAATAGTGGGGAGTTCTTACAATGGCTGTTTTGAGCTGTTGTAGAATTAATTTTGCTGCTGATTGTGATTTTCTGTTTTTTTTAAATAGATTATGGAGACTTTTTATATGTTTTATATGTTTGTATATTGGTTTTTAACTTGTTTTTATTGGATTGTTTTTTACCTGTTGTGAGCTGCCCAGAGTTGCTTAGATGATGGGTGGCCATGCAAATTGAGCAAATTAAATAAATAAGATGCATTAATGTCAATATAACTTTGCATTTGAAAAATAAGTCAGATAAAATAAATCAGAAATTCAAAATAAGGCTTTAATATATTAGCCCTTGTCTGGGTTCTCTTGCGTTTTCAGAAAGGAAACAAAATCACTTTACCTAAGGAATGGGACTCCATTACCAGTAGCATGGCGGATCAGCGGCCTGGAGAGCATTGGCGATGACTTCAGCTTGTCAGATGACATAGGCACCATTGAGCCCTTTTCAGAGCACTGCCTGCTGGTGAATTTCAAGGCTACAAAGGCCCTCAACATTAAAAAGGCTATCCGGCTGGAGGTGAATACTCCACAGGAATAGAGTAACAACTATAACCCTAAAAACTTGATGGACTTGATTGTGATGAAAGAATGAGACCATTAGCAAAAGATATAAGGATGATGAGAAGTTCTGGGTGAGGGACAGCATGTTTTCTGCAATCTCAAGGGTGGATTTTGGGAAAAAATATATATGGGAAGAAAAGAAAATATGAAAAGTAATATGATTTCAGGAAGAGAAAATATGAGACCCATATGAAAAGGTATCAAAAGATAGATTATTCCCTTAATAGAATTGTAGATGGAAAAAAATCATGAAAGCTGCCTTGAAGAGAATTATGCAGCGCCCCAGAAGTGGGAGCGGTTATGGTAATGGGAAGTAGGAGAAAGAAGGCTTGGTGGAACATAGTGAAAGAACCTCTGGGTGTATAAACATGCATGTAAGAAAGTGCGGCAAAAAGTAAGGATGAGGTGCAAGAGTACAAGATACTGTGATCAGTTCAACATTTTATTGCAGTCTTTGACCAGGACTTGTGCATCTCCAGTATACCAATTTGAGGCTGTAGTGATCTTAGAAAACATGTGGTGTACTAGACCTCCCTAGATGGCTGTGAGCAAAGGCTCTGCATGGTTAGGAGATGGCTAAACCTGCTCTCTGAGACTGCTGTGTTAAAAAGAGCTCTGAAAAAGGCCCAGTGATATTTAGGGGAGATAAGTAACTTCAGATAATTCTCAGGGTAGTATTTTAGGCTTCCTCTAAATGACCGGTACAGTCTAGTAGTTTGGCTACATTGTGAACTCTTTATCACATCCTTGGCTTTGCCTAAATCAGATTAAAATAGGTATGTGGGACAGTTCATAAATGTGAAATTTCTTTATAACATTTCCCCATCACTTTGATCTATTCCTGCCCAGTGCTATTTGGGGAAGCAGCCATGCTATCTCCAGATTGAACTTTAGTTGGGCAAATAATGTTTAAGGATTTCTTGAGAGAATGGTAGCCTAGGTTGGTTATACATATGTTTAATTGGGGTCAACTTTTAGTGGAGATCCATTTTTTTGCAGATGTTTCTCCCTTAGTGCAATGGTTCAGAAGTGGGTATTGCCTTGTTGTAGTATTTATAGTCTGTGTGGAATTTGAATTTTGTGACTGGATGGTTCTTGGGAAGTGTTAGTTGATTGGTGGTTGGAAATGATGTTAGCTCTGTTCTGATTGATCTGCCTTATCAATATGTTGCAAATTACTTGGGTCTTCCATCTGATTGGGTGGTAGATTGTATCTAGTTTCATTGACCAGTTGATGCCTTTTTATTTAAGTGTCAGACTTTCAGGAATTCTCTGGCTCTTCTGCGGGTTGCATGGTCAATTACTTCTATATTTTCCCAGTCAAATGTGTGGTTCATTTTGAGGGAAAGGCTGGCTGTTAGGTACTTCTGGTCTTAGTTCTTTGGTGCAGTTGGCGTTCTGTCTGTCTTACGTAGTGTTGGCTGCAACCCAGGCGGCTGATTCTGTATATGATGTTGGTTCTTTTCTGGTGGGGTGTGTAGCCTTTGGTTTACACAGGATTCTTTGTAGAGTGTTTGTGGTTGGGCCACAGTGACAACGTGAGGCAGAAATGGCTAGTGAATGGCATCTGGAAGTCAATCAATCAGACTTTATTACAAGTCACTGACCCAGACTTCATTAAAAAAAAAAAAGGAAAAAAACAGTATGTAATGCAAATTATAATGTAATATGCATGATAAAAAGGCCTGTAGTCATGCATGGTGGTCTTGGTAAAAATTACAGTACAGAAGGGTATGGTCCCATAATTCAGGGCTCCTGTATTTGCTGGGACAAAGCCTTTCAACGTAGAGGATTTTGTGGTATTTTCCCTCCAACACTGTTGATGGTAAAATATTCAACCACAACAGTGTAAAGGCCTTCCAGAGTTTGTTATTTGTGTTTAAAATGAAATTTGTGACATCTAGGTATATCCTGTTTGTAATTCTATGTGAAGAATTGTTTAAGAGCTACCATTGCCTGATTTTGTCCCATGTGCATCAGCATCTCACTTGAGAACCCCAATTTATATAATTTGTCATTTATTTGGAGCTTCCAAGAAGAATTATCTGACAGAAGATGTACCAAAGAATTTAAACAATATCTGAGTGCACATAGCATTAGGCACACATTTTGCTACCTGAATTAACTTTCCTAAGAAGCCAGTTTGAGCTCTTTCCAGTTTCTCATAGTTGACTTCTGGCTTTAATTGTGTTCCATAGAGGAGTGGTACCAGCATCTTGGCTTCAAAAAGCTTCAGAGTAGCTGGGCTTCTCCAGAGAAGAAGAGAGGATTGCTGCTGAACTACTTGGAGCATTCAGAGCAACCTGAGAGAGATGAGCATGTTGCTTCCTGAATAATGTAGCATAAATCCCAGGCTCTTAAAACAGACCTCCAGAATGGGAAGAGTAAGATCAGGTGGCACAGCAGGAAGGAAGAGAGGGAGGAAGTCACCTCTCACGACACAGCTGTGTTACAGGAGTTCTTGTGTGATCTTGGGGAGCTGCCGGGAGAGGAAAGGAGCAGCACAGCTGCACTTCATTCCCATGGACCAGACTCACGTTCCTCTGGGAACATGGGGGGGAGGGTACTGAGGCTGATGGGGGGGCTGAGGCTGGGGCAGAAGGAATAACCTTGAGGAACAGGAGGAAGAGCCACTACCAAGACAGTGGTCAGATAAAAGCAATCTGAGTGCAGGCCAGAACTGTAACCTGAGAAAATGTCTCAGACAAGACCCTGCCTAGTATTCACGAAGATTAAGGGAGACGGGGGGGTGGGGGGGAGCACATTCAGACTTGCAAGATTCTGTTACTATAATCTTATAATAAAGGTAGCATTGGCCTGCATGACTTGGTGTCCTATTCTGGTCTACCTTGAAGGGCTGACAGTGTCATCTATCAGGTCCCAGGAATTGTATCTTTTCTGTCACAGCCTGATGTCTGGAACAGCCTCCCTCCCCCTCAATTATTTATTTGTTTATCCTCTCAGCAGGTCATATAATATACAAGAATATTTTAATAAAAAAAAGTAAAAACCCCAAACGATACATGGTGCCAGACCCTGGAAGTTTGTAACTTTCTCAGAAAGTCAGATCAGGGTGGGGCAAAGGACCTCCCATGGGAGGCTGGGCAGAGGGTCAGCCTCATCTTACAAAGACAGTGCTTCTGGAACTGCAGCGGGCAGAGCCATAGGCCAGCACCTGCCAACTGAGATGCCAATCAGAATGACGATTCTTGTGGTCACTTCAGGTTTCCGATGCAGAAAACATTCTGGGGATTGTTCAGATTGAAAATATACAGATCATTGCTGAGGCCTATGATGTTGCCCTAGACATCAGTTTCCCCAAAGGTAAGTTATTATTTAAATTATTTTTTATTATTTATGTAAATTAAAGTTAGAGTCTTTCGAAGTCAGAACATTTTCAGCTGACTGCTCACTGGGAAGAATTTTAAGAGAGTTAGTCCCCAAGATAGACTAGTCATCTATCCCAACAGATTACCTCCCCTGTTCCATAGCCTTTTCTGCTGTGTATTTTTTTTTCCACTTCACCATCTGTTTTGAGATCAGAAGACAGTGATAAGTGCAGGAGCCTTGTAGTCAAAGGATAAATCACATTTTGAGTGTTGGTTATATTTTTATTGAAATTTCTGTCTTGCAGTGTTCGAAGCTGGAGTTGGTATTTCTTTACAAAATGCATAGTAAAATTTTGGAGCTCTCTGCTGTTAAATATTGAGGCCATAAATGCAGTTGCAAACCATTTCCATGTTGTTGCTAGGAAAAGTACATGATCATATTAATGCACGCAAGAGCAAAATCATAGTTGGCATGGAATTTTTGTGTATTTGCTCTCCAGAGCAGCTGTTGGGAGGGCAATAAAATGTGGTAATATTAGTGCTTTTTGGAGTTTGGGAATGGTTATTTGATCTAAATATAGTCAGGACCAGAAATATTGGAACAAGGATAACTGTCTTGGCATTTAGCCTCTACACCACCACACTGAAGTTGAAAGGAAATACACCCAGATGGGAGCAAAGTCAGGACTTTCAGCTGTAATTCAAGGGTTTGACAAAAGTGGGGCACTAACCGTTCAGGAAGTACAGCCAGTGGCATATACCGCCACCCCATCGCTGGTGGCTCATAAGTAATGGAACGAATGGCTAACAAGCAGCTGCATGGCCAGGTGTGGCCTGTTTCCTGGGTACCCCGTGACCAATCAAGCAGATAAAAGGCCTGGAGGTGGTTCTGAGTGTTACATTTGCATTTGGTAGCTGTTCACTGGAACTCTCAACATGAGGTCCAAAGAGGTGTCCATGCGAGTGAAGGAGGCCATCATTAGGCTGAGAAAACAAGATAAACCCATCAGAGAGACAGCAGAAACGTTGGGAGTGGCCAATACAACAGTTTGGAACATCCTGAAAAAGAAGGAATCAACTGGCAAGCTCAGCAACAGCAAAAGGCCTGGAAGACCACGGAAGACAACTAAAGTGGATGACCGCAGAATTCTGCTCATGGTGAAGAGGAACCTTTTCACAACATCTAGCCAGGTCAAGAACGCTCTTGAGGAGGTAGGCATGTCATTGTCAACATCTACGGTCAAGAGACGGCGTTATGAATGTAAATACAGAGGCTTCACAACAAGGTGCAAACCACTGGTAACGCTCAAGAACAGAAAGGCCAGATTAGACTTTGCCAGCAAACACCTAACAAAGCCTGCCCAGTTCTGGAATAAGATTCTTTGGAGTGATGAAACCAAGATTAACTTGGACCAGAATGATGGGAAGAGAAAAGTATGGAGAAGGAAAGGAACAGCTCGTGATCCAAAGCATACCACATCATCTGTCAAAGATGGTGGAGGCAGGGTTATGGCATGAGCATGTGTGGCTGCCAATGGAACCAGGTCACTGGTGCTTATTGATGACCTGACTGCTGATAAAAGCAGTAGGATGAATTCTGAAGTGTATCGGGCTATACTTTCTACTCAGATTCAGCCAAATGCTGCCAAACTGATAGGACGCACTTCATATTGCAGATGGATAATGACCCAAAACATACAGCAAAGGCTACCCAAGAGTTTCTCAAGGCAAAGAAGTGGGATGTTCTTCAATGGCCAAGCCAGTCACCTGATCTCAACCCAATAGAGCATGCTTTTCATTTACTGAAGACAAGGCTGAAGGCAGAAAGACCCACAAACAAGCAGCAGCGGAAGGCAGCTGCAGTAAAGGCCTGGCAAAGCATCTCGAGGGAGGAAACTCAGCATTTGGTCATGTCCATGGGTTCCAGACCTCAGGCAGTCATTGACTGCAAAGGATTTTCATCCAGGCATTAAAGGCGATCCTTATGTTTGTCATGATGTTGGTTTGTTCCATTACTTCTGAGCCACCAGCGATGGGGTGGCGGTGTATGCCACTGGCTGTACCTCCTGAACGGTTAGTGCCCCACTTTTGTCAAACCCTTGAATTACAGCTGAAAGTCCTGACTTTGCTCCCGTCTGGGTGTGTTTGCTTTCAACTTCAGTGTGGTGGTGTACAGAGGCCAAATGCCAAGACAGTTATCCTTGTTCCAATATTTCTGGTCCTGACTGTATGTTGCTGGCCAAAAGAAGGGAGCTTGACTTGTGGGCAGATGGATCTAGTTGACTTTCTAACAGTCATTTCTTGATCAGAGCCCATCATCAAAATAAACTCACGGGATTACAATTATTGCAAGAATGATCTTTTCCATGCTGACTCGTGAATATTTGCCATAATCAAGGAATGTAGGCATCTGGAAAAAATAATAACTTTGACCTGTGGACAGGAATGCAGATCTAAGCCCTCTTCTCCATTTTAGTCAGATCAGCTTCCCTCCTGAAAGCCACATTAGATGCCCTTGAAATAGGATCCTTTCCAGAGGGGCAGAGGAGCTGTACAATCCCAGTTGAGCTCCAGAGAAAAGGGGTGGCCAAATATAACTTAAATGCCGCCCCGCTAAAAATGCTGCCACAACGTTGATGTCCCCTGGGTTTGATAGAGCTATGAAAAGCTATGCCCAAGCATGCAACCTTTTTAATTTGCTGTTTTCTGACCATTAATTTGCCAGGCATGCACTCTAGAGCATTTTGAAAAAATTAAAATCTTGGTTTTAGTATAAAACTAAGAGCCAACTGGGTGCAGTGGCTAGACTAGAAACTGGGAAACCACAAGTTCTAGTCCTCCCTTAGGCATGCTACAGCAGACCCGTTATTCTAGAGTTTTCATGGAGTTTATACATTAAGAGAAGTAGTGATCTGTCCAAGGTCATGTTTTTGAGTTGGCCCCACAGCTTTGTTCTAGAGATAAGATCAGATGCAGACCTGAAATCTTAAATGCCATATGTATTTGCGTGTATAGCCTAGTAGGGTACCACACCTGTAATGGTAATGGTAGGAAAAATCAACAGTTTGAAAAAAAGGTCACCTGTACTGTAGCATTTGGTCATGCTGCTAGTTTGAGGTTTGATTTTTGTACTTATACAGTTCAGCAAGTATATGTGCACAGCTGGGCAAGAATGCAGGTTTAAAAATAAAACTGTATTTGCTGCTGTGTAAATAGTTTTAAAAATCAACAGCATGGATTTTCTGGTTGAAAATTTCTCCCCATGCAATCTGGTCAAAGAAAAGATGGGAACAACAGTACAGAATAAGTTCATAAAACATTCTCACCACGACACTGCTCAAGTGGAAAGCATTGTTCCCTCCGATTTCTGATGTGCTGCGTGCAGGAAAAAAGTGTTTTGTGCAGCTTTTCCCAAACCAAGTACAAATTTGTGCACCACAATACAAGTATGTCAGGATCTGCAGCTTCCAGTCCCAATAAAAAGAAACCTTCTCTGGAACTCAGCAAGTCCAAAAGAAAATCAGTTTATTGAGGGTTAACATACAGCCATGGTAGAGATTGCTGGAACTGAAAGCCCGCATGCGCCAACGCTTTCTTCTTGCCTTCGGTCCTTCTGCGGCCTTCTCCTGCTTGACACTGGCACGACCTTGGCATTCTTGAGCACTAGATAACAAGCCATCTGCTCTAACGGCTATTCACCCAACTCCCCCCCCCCAACTACTACTATGGCAGAACTGAGCAAGCTAGCTATGATGCTGGTTAATCGATTGCCAGGTTCTGACAGAGTAGATGAGTAATTTGCAAATACAGGTAATAGCGACGTGAAAATATTTACTTATTTCTTAGTTCAAGTATAGAAATTAGAAAGTATAATAGTATGTCATGTACATGCTTCAAAGTTGTACCTTCAGGTCATTTCTGACTCCTGGCAACCTCCCCTTGCAGATGTTTTGCAACCTTTTTGGAAGCAGTTTGTCCTTGCCGCCTTCTTCTTCCCGGGCCTCAGAGGGAGGGACTGGCCCAAGGTCACCCAGCTGGCCTCACGCCTAAGGCAGGACTAGAACTCACAATCTCCTTCCCCATGGCACCAAACTGGTTCCACATATATGTGCTTACAGATTATAATATAAACTCGCTAGTGACTATCACTGATCATTGCAAACAATATTTTGTAAGCATTTAAATTTACTTCTTTCTTTCTTTCTTTCTTTCTTTCTTTCTTTCTTTCTTTCTTTCTCTCTCTCTCTCTCTCTCTCTCTCTCTCTCTCTTTCTCTCTCTCTTTCTCTCCCTCCCTCCCTCCCTTTTTCTTTTCTTTTCTTTTTTTCTTTTCTTTTCTTTTCTTTATTTGATATTGTAATGAAAAAATATTTAAAAGAAAGGGGGGGAAAGCATTATACGAGCAGCAGGCTGGGAAGGACGGCCTGCCTCCGCCCTGGGCAAACGGCGCAGGCTCGCTGCCTCGGCTGAACTGCTGCAGTGAAGGTCACGTGACACAGCTGCGGTGCAGACCAAGCAGGAACGCCTGTCCCACGGGGCCAAGGAGCCCTCGCTGCTGCAGTTAAGCCAAGGCAGTGAGCTTTTGTAGGACTTGTCGCAAGTCGCAAGTCTGGAGTTTTACATGGCTAAATTTGTTGTTGTTGTTAAAACTTAATTTTGTGTGGGTGTGGGTTTCATGTGCACACCTTAGAGGGAAGCTACTTGGAAGCACATTGGATGACACGTACATAAGCCGGACATCACGTCCCAGAATAAAATGCTCCTGAAGTTTGGTCCCCGGATCAGAGCTGTCCTTGTAATCCATCAGACGTTCACTGGGACTTTTTTGGATCAGGTGCTGCGAGCTGCTCAGGGGTCTACAGTATTGCTGCTGTCCTCCCTGTCATTCAGCAAACACCTGCTTAGTCGGACCTTGTTTTACCGCTGATAACCCTGGAAGGAAGGAGGCTGCTCCAGCCACTCCCGGGTGGGTGCCAGGCTGGAAGTTCCAGCCTGGGACTGACTTACCTGGAAGGAATAAAGCAACTCATAGAACCCTTTAGGACTGGAGTGGGCATAGGCGAGGGGGAGGGTGGTACGTTGCTGTTGTTGTTTACCTGATCTTGAACAAGGGCCCGATCATCAGTTCATGTAGGCAGGGCTACCACCCTTCTGTCAAAGATGGTACGTCATGCCACGTACCACCATTTCTGTGGTGGTACGTGGCGTGTGAGAAACCTTGGAATGGAGTTTCTGTTCACTGGTGTCAGGCAAAGGCATTATGGAAGAGCATTTTGTAGCCCCTCAACTTCACGCCATCTCTTACTGTTTGTGGCCCCTGCAGGAACAAATGGTGGTTTGGAATTTGGGATTGTTAGAGTTATGGATGAAGCTAAGCAGACATTATCAATGAAGAATAAGGGCAAATATGAGATTGCTTTCAGGTAAGTCCTGGCTATTCAGAAGGTGTGCTTTGTTTTGCCCTTTATTCCCTGCTTCGTTGCCATTAATTAAAGTCCTGTACCTCAGTGAAAGCTTCAAGGGTTGGTCTCTTGAATTCACCTCACCTGCACTTCTGTCCTGCATTCTAATGATCCCAGCACACCCCTGCGTTGTACACACTTTATTTAACCATTATTTGAGGACTTTTTTTTGGAATGTGTACATGCATGCTTTGAATCTGGAATGCTCCCATTGCGAGGGTGGGCCACATTTTAGTCGGAGAGACAAACTGGCTTCTGCAAAGCTCTTTGGGAGTTACACAAATTAACACATTAATTGAATGGATGGATGGATAGACAGACGGACAGGCAGACAGTCAATTGAAATGGTGAAGTTTCCACCACAAATGTTCCATCATCTTTTAAAGAAACAGATGCAAGGGATCATGGACTTTATAATGTACCTCACTGTATCCTTATTCCCCAGCTTGGCTATTGAATCCACAGAACATGGGATGTCTAATCTGGGTCAGCTGTTCACCATCCAGCCCCAGAAGGGGAATTTGGGTCCCAACGATCGCCCTACTCAGGTCCAGATCGTTTTTCATTCGAAGAAGGAAGTGAAAGTTGAAGACAAGCCTGTTTTGCAGTGCCATGTAAGACTGCCAACCACAACGGAGTCAGCTTGCATTAGAACCGGCCAGATGGAAGCCAAACATTGGTCTGAATCTCATCTCTTCACTCTAGGTGATTGAGCCTACCCTCGGTGAAGGAGGGGAGGTCATTGCCACCATTCCCATCAGATTGTCAGTGCAGTCCTTATTCACCAAGTTCAGCATCGTCCCTCCTTCCCTCATCAACTTTGGGCCATTGATGAATGGCTCCCGGAAGACCAGTAGTTTCACCATCGAGAACAAAGGGGCCCTGGATTTCAAGTTTACCATCTGCAAGCAAGTCCGCGATGCAGTGATTCCAGCAAAGAAAGGGTGAGCTTTCTCTTCAGGTATCAGGGCTACTGGGTTCTGTAGGCCTGATTTGTTCTGTGACATGGAATCAGGTACCACAGGTTCCTGCAGGCTCAAAACAAAAAGGAACATATTTTCATATAGATGGAAGACAGTTTCTAAATATTTAACATTAGTGCCTACAGCTTACTATAAACGTAGCAGGACCTTAGCCTCTCGGCACATCCACATCCTTACATGCGTTTGTTTATTGATATTTATTTATTGTAGTAAACAAAGTTCTCTGAGCAAGTTACAAAGTCATTTAACATATTAAAACTTTCTTAAAACAAGAAATGGCAATAAATAAATAAATAGCACAAGAAATAGATAAAATGTAAACATTCGTATGTAGAGCAGATATTTGAACATGAAATCAATACAACCTATAGAAATACCTGGAAGAAGGGAAATGCTTTTGCCTGGCAAAAAGATTCATTTTCTCAGATGTGGCAATATTCAAAGGTAGCTCTCTTCCAGTGTGAGGAAACCCCACTGTCCTGGTGAAGCAGAAGCCGCTCTGGCCCTAAGAGAGTTCCAAAAGTCGTTACTCATTTATAAATTTTAATGTAGCAGAAGGGGAAATAATTATGACTGAAGAAGGATATATAAAATCTAACTTTAGTTTTAATTAAGTGTATATGGAAATGAAATGAATCAAAACTGGAATGTTTGCCCTGCCTGCCATTGTCTTCGGGCACATCCCCTTGAATGACTTTCAGAAGCAAAAGACTCCTGTTCGTCACTTTACAGCTGCCTGTTGAGAAGCCTTCTCATAGAATCACACAGTTGGGAGAGACCTTAGTGGTCAACTAATCCAACTCCCTGCTTAATGTAGGATCTACTAGAGCACCTCTTTTTTTTTAAATGTATTTTTTATTGCTTTTAAAATAATACAAATAAAGAAAAAGAAAAAATAGAACACAAAGATAATTGTAATGCAGATACATACATTCTCAAAAAAAAACACAACACTTTAAAAGTGCTTTTATAAAAAAGTGAAAAAAGAAAAAAAACACATTGTAATGTATCAGACAGCTACAGTTCTGTATCTGCTTATCTAATGTAAAGATTATTCACATGTATCTCTAATACATTTATATAACTATCATTGGTCCTTAACCTACTGTATTTTGTATAAATGAGTCCCATATTTCATTATATTTGTCCATAAAAAGCCTACCTCTATAGGCAATCTGCTCATAAGTGGCAAGTGCAATCAGGCCTTCCATCCATTGAATGAATGGGACCATATATTTATCTCGGGTGTCTCCAGAGCTGAAAATGCTGCTGGTCCACACAAAGTTGTTAATAAATGTTGTAGCTATAGATATTGTCATTGGGCTACAATGATATGATATTTATCTCTTAACATAGTGTATGTTAAAAATTCATCATCATCATCTATCAGTTGGTCCAAAGTCAGTATCCCCACTTCCATCCAATTTTTCCTTTTCACCAACTTTTCCCCAATTTTTAAAGCTGGGTTTCCCCATAAAATCAATTTAGCATGGGAAAAGGGGTCAAATCTCCTTTTATTAGACATTCCATTCCATAACTTTCTAACTGACACAATTGTTTCCAGCGATACCAGAGTTTTAGTGTATTTTGATCCTAATACTGTCCATCCAACCAAAGGTAGTACATATGTAGCAATTCCAAAATTGCCCAAATTGGAAAATTAACACCAATTGTTGTTTTCCAGTATTTACTACTTGACAATAGGTAAGCACGATGATGTAGCTCCAGATTCGGAAAGCTGAATCCTCCTTCATTAATTGGTAATTGCATTTTCTGTAGATATTCTCAGAATCAAAGAATCCCATAGAAATTTTCTAAACAAAGAAATTATTTTCTGAAAATATTTTCCAGATATATGAACTGGGATTCCTCTCAAAATATAAATTAATCTGGGAATAATATTCATTTTGAGAGTGTTCACCTTTCCCCAAAGGGTAAGGTTTAATCTCTCCCATCTATTGATATCTGAAGAAACCTCTCTCTATATTTTATTTATATTACATGTTACTATCTTTTAGTATGCACATACCTAGATACTTAATGGATTTTGTATAAATACGGAATTGATATTCCTTAAATGGATGGGTAACCAAATTTTTAGCTATCGGCATCATTTCCAATTTGGACCAGTAAATAGAGTATCCTGCTATTTTACTAAAGGCATGTATTATTATTTGCATCAACGCTGGAATAGTAGTATGAGGTTTAGAAATAAAAGAATGTCAACTGCAAATAAAACCAATTTATATTCACCTGAATTATGCACTACTCCATAGATCTCCCTATATTGTCTAATAGCACAAGTCAAGGGTTCCACACAGGTATTAATAAGCAAGGGTGGAAGCGGGCACCCTTGTCTAGTTCCTTTAAGCAGTAGCAGAGAACGTGCCATTAGTCTTTACTTTATATGAGACACGGGCAACTCATATAATACCTGGATCCATTTTATGAATTCCAAAGAAAATCCAGACCTATTTAATACGGCAAACTTGTACTGTTTATATATTTTGTCAAAGGCTTTTTCAACATCTAATGATAAAATTACAAACTGATCTTTGTTTTTCTTCAAGTCAATTAAATCTACAACTGTCAGGTTTAGCCCAGGGAACTCCAGGAGACCATGCAGATTCAATCCAGCAAGGTTTATTAGCTGCAACCCTTATACAGAATCTTCCCAGACTGGAACCAGTTCCCAGGGTCAGTCAGTAAACGCCGCTTGCATTCCTCAGGGAGGTGCCAGGCTCATCCTCTTATCTCTCCCTCGCGCCTCAGGAGACGAAAGAGGATTTTTCACTCCCCGACTCTGGTCTCTATCTTCCCATACCCTCACAACAACTAATCTAATGTTACCTGCTGCTTGCCTAGTTTTTATAAACCCTATTTGATCATTCTTAATAACAAACAATATCACTTGCTGTATTCTATTTGCTAACACTGCTGTTAAGTTCTTTGTATCAACATTGATCAATGAGATTGGATGATAATTAGCACACTGAGTATGATCTTTACCTGCTTTTGGTATAACTGTAATATAAGCCTGGTTAAATGCCGCTGATAAAATTCCCTTATCAAATATCTCATCATACAATTGACAAAGTTTTGGCGCCAAAAGATCTATAAATGTTTTATACCACTTTATAGGGAATCCATCCAATCCTGGTGTTTTACCACCTGCTATTTTTAAAATTATTTGTTTAATCTCTACCTCAGATAGTGGAGCAAATAAAAATTGTTTTTGTGTATAATCTAAATAAGGTAGGTTAATTTTATTTAGAAAGGCCTCTGTATCTTCATTCAATACATTCTCTGGTTTGCTATATAATTCTGAACAGAATTTAAAGAATTGACAATTTATATCCATTGAAGTTTTATATATTTCAACTCTTTCACCTGTAATAATTGGAATCATTACCATATCTTTCTTTTGCTTTAAGCAATTAGCCAAAATCTTGCCGGGTCTTTCACCGTTCTCCCAGTGTCTCGGTCATAAACATGTAGCATGAATTCTGTCTGCTGTTATGTTAGTTCATATTTCTTTCTGTATTTCTCTATACAGAGTAGTAGATGGGCATCTAATAATCTGAGCCGATAAATGTTTCAGCTGTTCTGTTAAATTGTTTCCCCTTTTATTTTTAACCTTATTTTTATGTGATGCATAAGCAATAATTCGACCTTGGATATATGATTTATATGCTTCCCATTCAAAAATTCGAGCACCTGATGTTTCTGAGTTCAAATCAAAGTATTGTAAAATCTCTACCCACATTTGTTGTACGAATTCTTTATCATTCATTAAGGAGACATTGAAATACCAATTTCTCAATACCTTGACCAGTTTCTGAAACACACATTTCAAAATAATTGCTCCGTGGTCTGAAACATAACAAACATCAATGTTACATTCTTGAATTTGATGATATAAAGTCAATGATGTTAAAAATAATCAAGCCTAAAAAAATTCTGGTGCACATTTGAATAAAATGTATATTCTCTTTTAGTTAGATACATCAAATGTCAGAGGTCTATTAAATTCAATTCTTCCATATAAGTCTTAATTGTTTCCCTCACTAATGATTGTTTTTTTATATACCAGTGTAATTCTATCAGGTTCAGGATCCAATATTTCATTAAAATCTCCTCCTATTATCACTTCATCATAAATACACTCATTGAAATGTTGAAAACATTCATAAAACATAATAGGAGAATCTAAATTAGATCCATAAACATTAACCATAGCTATTACAGTCCCTTCTATTTTAGCACATAAAATTAAATACCACTCATTTACATCAGTAATACAGATAGTCCTTGCTTAATGACCACAATAGGGACCAGAAAATTCATCATTAAGCAGTGCAGTCATTAAGCGAAGCATCATGTGACCACACCCAATTTTACGACCTTTTTTGCAGCAGTCGTTAAATGAATCACTGTAGTCATTAAGTGAATCACACAGTTCACCATTGATTTTGCTTGCCGGCTGGGAAGGTCGCAAATGGCGATCATGTGGCCCCAGGTTGCTGCAACTGTTGTTAGTGCAAGCTGGTTGCCAAGTGCCTGGATTGCGATCACATGACTGTGGAGGTGCTGCAACAGTCATAAGTATGAGGACTGGTCGTCAGTAACTTTTTTCAGTGCTGTTGGAACTTTGGATGGTTGCTAAATGAATGGTCATTAAGTGAGGACTACCTGTAACCTGTTGTACATCAATTAAAAATCCTTTTTGAACCAAAATGGCCATGCCTTTAGCTTTCATCGAAGTATCTGTGAGGTAAATCTGTCCCACCCAAACCTTCATTAATAAAGATTTATCCTCTTCCATTAAATGAGTCTCCTATAAAAAAGTGATGTCTACCCTTAATGATTTTAAATAGGCTAAGATTACATTTCGTTTCTTAGATTCTCCCTTTTAGATTAAAACTAACTGATTTCATCTATTAATTTTATTTTGGCCCACTTATCCATAGTCTCCCAGTACCAATTCATTTTATGACCTGTACCTTTTAACCAGTATTTAGTAATGAACTTTTCTATGTTTAAATGTTTATCATATTTTCTAGTATTGCTTACAGACGTAGAACAGCCATGAAAACTCAAATTAGCACTTAAATACCATTCAATTATATATATATATATATATATATATATATAGAATCTATTTCTCATGCAGTAAATATACTTAAAAAAAAGAAAAAAGTGATTATGTGTACAAAAATAACACAACATTATTAGAAAGACTAAAAAGAACCCTAAACAGATAAAGAAAATAAAGAAATACATGGCTTTCCAATGAGACAGCACTATGGTTTCATCTCTCTTGTTATAGATGAAATATATAGAACAGTTTCAAACTCATTACTCAGGCAAATATGTTGTATCTAGAGATAAACACTAAAGTTGGCAATATGCCCAGACTCTTTATCTTAAAGTTAACCATAACAAAAAGGAGTACAGAAAAAGGGGAAAAAATTAAAAAGTCGAGCCTTTTAACGTGAGGCTTTTGCAAGGCATCCCTAGGCAAATTCAAATTTCTCCCACAATAGATTTCATGGAATGGGATGCAGTCAAGCTTGTCCATCAGCAGATTTCAAGGATAAAATAGAAGTCTCTGCATACAAAGGATTATCAGATCTGTGACTCTGGTCTTGGTAACTAATGCAGAATGTAGCTGGAAAGCTCATGTAATATGAAGTTGTGCTGATCTTGCAAAACCTCTTGCTTTTATAAAAAGCCTTCCCTTTTCAGAGACTTCTTTAGTAAAATAAGGATCAGTTGATATCTTATTTTTGCTAGAACCCCACTTCAACAGAGACTTTATTGATTCCTGGCGAAACATACCTAAAATCTCATCTCTTGTAGTAACACAGAGGAATTGCACAATAATGATATTGGAACTAGTTTCAGTCTTCCATCTCATTAAAGAAATTTTAATGGCGTCCAGTCTCGACTGGAAAGTCCATTCTCAAAGAGGAGCTTTCTGAAAAAATCCTCCATAAATTCAGCCAGGTTTGATTGACTCAGAGGGTTTACAATGCCGTCATATGTAAATTTTTCCTGCATAACTGTGACTCTAAGTAAGAAATGTGTTTATCCAAAGTATTGTAACTAGTTTGAGTAATAGCCCCGTGGACAGCAAGCCAATCTTCATAGCAAGCCAATTTGTCTTGCATCTGCTTTATATAATTTTTAAGCTCTGCCAAATCATGTTGAATTGGCTTCAGAACTTGTACCTGATCCAGGATCGCTTTTAGCAAATTAGTGGGAAAATCCTCCTCTGCCATTTTTACTGGCTCAGCAGATCGCGACGCAGTTGGAATTAAGATGGCTATTGATTGTTTGGGTCTAATTGCCATCCCAATAGCTCATTAGAGACAAGATAATATATAATGAAAAGTTTTATTTACCCAGTGGGCTAAGTCTTTGTCCACAGAGTCTGATAATTCAGAAGTTTGGAAACACTTTAGTCAGGAGACAGTTGAGGGATGTGCACTCAGAGCGCCATCCCAGAGTAGAGTGGATCTATTAGAGCATCTCTGAGAGACGGCCTCTGAAGACCTCCAGCAAAGGGGAACTTCCCACATCATGAGGCAGTTACATGGTAGCCTGTTCCACTGCCTGACAGCTTGTACATGAGGAAGCCCCTCCTAATGTCTACTCTGAAGCTTCTTACTTATACAGGTAATCCTCAAGTTACAACCACTCGTTCAGCAACTGTTCAGAGTCATGACAGCGCTGAACAAGGGGGACTTACAACCAGTCGAAGAAATTGAGGCTGTTGCAGTGAGCCAGTCATTTGATTGAGATTTCTGACATTCCCTGCCAGCTTCCCACAAGCAAAGTCAATGGGGAAGCTGCCAGGAAGTCGGAAGTTGCTCCCAATCCTGCCGCTTTTTCACCTGCCTGCCTGCACTCCCTAGTGCCTACTCATGGCACCCCACACACACCCGTGCACCTGCCGGCCTGCTTGCCTGGGACTCCTGCCTCTTCCCATTTAACGACCTGTGTGGTCCTGGGGTTACATCAGCAACCAGGACTACGGGATTGCTGTTGCTAAGCGATGTGGTCACGTGACATCACACTTGACAACCATATCACTTAGCGATGGAAATTCCAGTCCCAATTGCCTTTGTAACCTGAGAACTACCTGTAGTTTTAACTCATCAGTTCTGGGGCAACAAAGAATAAGTTTGCTTGTTCTTCTGTGTGACAGTCTTGTGAAGACTGCTGTGTTTTCTCTAGGCTAAGCATTCCAAAATAATTTTGTATCCATACTCTTCATATCTTGTAGACTTTCTCCGAACTTCCTCTAATTTGTCGCTGTTCTTTTTGAATGGTGGTGTCCAGAACTGGACACACTACTGCAAATGGGGTCTGATCACTGCAGAGTAGAGTAGATTCTGGATTCTGTGGTCCAGTGTCTGCATCCCAGTATAGCATTTACCTTTTTAGTATCTGCATCTCACTGGTGGCTTGTTTTTAACTTGTGATCAGCAAGGACACCCAGATCCTTTCACATATACTACTACTGTTAATCCATGTAACTGAATATCATCTAGGCTATATTTTACCATTTTATTCAGCAGCCTTCTCCTTTTGTTCCATCTTCTACTTCAACTAGGAATTTGCCATCTGGCCTGGCCTGGGGTGGGGAGGGATGTCATCAGATATGGGGTTGGCTAGCCCCCTAGAGGCCTGGTGTTGCTTCCATCGGCCTCTTGGATTTTTCCTTTTCCTTTTCTTCTTTGTAAATGTGTCCTCTTTAAATTTTAACTCTATATTTATTTATTGTTTTAATATGTTGTAAGCCGCCCAGAGTCCCCCATTGGGGAGAGATGGGCGGGGACAAGTTTAATAAATAAATAAATAAACAAATTTACATGTCTTTAATCAGGACAGTGGGTTTGGAAGACCTCAGAGGTGCTCTAGGATGGGATTGCTGGTCAGCTTGTCATCAACATGTTGCTACCCCCTCTATTTAACTTTTCTCATTTACTGTTCTACCAAGAGCAACTCTGGGGAATGAGGTAGGGAGTCGTAGCCCACACAGCCTGTCTGGTCTTTTTTGTTTCTACCTCAAATATTACACATGTAAATATGTTTGCATGGACAGTCTTTATTTCCTTGAGAAAAGAACTGACACGTCAAACGTTGTGAGAACTAGCTCAGTTACCATAGTGCAGGGTGGAAACACAGCCCTGGAAGAGCTAAGATCCTCCACAAAGAGCCCTCCTCAACTCTCTCTCTCTTTTAATTCCTTTTGGGGAGGCATATTATGGCCCTGTGAAGGGTGCGTATGGGTGTGTCCCTGAGTACCCATAAAATATGTGACTGATTGTGCTCCTGGCCTCTTTGGTGGAGCCTCCACTGCCTGTGCTCTGAGACTGCAGATAGGATTCCATATGTTTTGTTATGCTTCCTCTTTCAGAAACTCTCATATCAAAACTTCCCGTTCCCGTGACACAGACCTCAGCCGGCAGAATGCTTTTCTGGGCACAGGCAGGCAAAGCAAGCATGCTGAATCCTTGCAAAGAGACATGAACCTTGTGGGTCAGGTAGGCAAGTGACTTCTTCCTCCATTTTGCTCTTCTCCCACCCCCATTTGCTATACTTGATTATGCAAGATTCATACTTCAGTTTGGGAAAACGGGTGATTTCCTTTGACTGGCTTTGTGTCAGCATTCTCCCATCCAGTTTTTCTACATGCTGCTTCAGTACCTCAAGCCCTGGAATATGTCTTAGGGAAATGGGACCAGGGACATATGATGAAGAGGTATGGCTCCACTGGGTAAGTGCACAGGAATATGATTCCCCAGCATTAACACCACGCTTAGGGTGCTTCCCTCTGAGCTGAGAATAATGTTCTGGGAAGACTTTGCCCAATGCTACTTTCCTCTATTGTCACTGGTCCTCAGGAAGCAGTTGCCACCAGCTAAATCTCCAGGACTACTCTGTGGACATCTTGATGTAGAACAGCTGGTGTCAGCCAGCAGCAGTTTGATGGAAAGCAGTCTCCACTCTCTCCACAGGCTCGCTTCTCTCTTGGTATGTTCACTGTGTATCCGGGCTATGGAAACATTGCTGCAGGAGGCCATCAGGTCATCACTGTGGATTGCTTTGCTGATCCTATTGGGAAGTCTGAAGAATACCTGATCATTGAGGTCACAGACCGAGACCCTGAAGACAATCCCGGAGGCATTCTCTACATGCTCGTTGCAGAGTCCTGCATCCCAGGTAGGCAGACCTTCTCTCTTGCTTCTTGCTCACACTGCCTGGGGGTACATGCTCTAGGCACCAGGCCAGGGAATCAGATTTCATTTTTCCTGAAAAGCAAGCTGAGGTATTAAAAATATAATTGTCCCTCAAATGAAGGCCTGGTTTAGAAAAGGGGTGGGGAAAAGGAAGGTTAGAGTAATTTTTGGGAGATTAGCAACAGGTTGGCAAAGATTTCCGAAAAGGTTTCTGATGAGGGTGTTAGCACTTTGACCTAGGGAAGGGCTGCCTGGGGTTCAGGGGGAGACCTGACCACTGGGAGGGGGGTGTTGGAGACAGGCATGAATATTATGGTAGTTATGGGCAGATGGAGATGTGGCAGGAGACATGAATGGGCTGCACTTGGAGAACACAGTCTTGGTATCTTATATCAGTTCCACATTCCAGTCCTCTAATCTCTTTCCCAGTGCCTGGTCATCAGACCTTCAGAGGCCCAGGCTTTTGACTGCGGCTATTGAATGCCAGGTCAGCTTGAAATGAAATTCCCCTCATCTGTGATTTAATTGTGGATGAGAAGGCTGATCTGGTGTGTATCACCAAGACTTGAATGAGCACAGAACAGGGTGTTACCCACTTGGAAATATGCCCATCTGGGTCTTGGGTATGACATCAACCAAGACCCCAGGGCAGGGGAGGTGGAAGGGCTATTGTCATCCAAGAGATTCTTGAGGCTTTCCGAGGCATTGCACCACATATTATTGGACATGAGACCCTGTTTGTAAAGTTGGGCTCTAGGGATCATTTGGGTTGTTGCTGTTCTACCAGCCTCCCTGCTGCATAACTTCTTTGCCTGAGCTTCTTGATTCCATAGCTGGATTAACAGTGGAGCTCCCCAGGTTTATGGTCCTGCGGGAGTTCAGCCTGTTGGGGTGTGCAGCATACACTCCGCATAGTGGTACTCCGTGAGTGAGACAAAATAAACAGTCCGTAGTCCGATGTAGAAAACTTGCACACAGACGTTTACTGTACAATATATACAGAATGTACACCACCAACCTGCAAATCCCTAATTACTTCCCAGAACTCCAACACCAGCCACAACTCCTATCACCAGCCACACTATAACCCATGGTGCACTTTGCTATATGCAGTGGTTTGTGCTGTGTCATGCTGCCACACCCTAAAGGTGTATGCTCTGGGCAGGTTGCGGGGATTGCAAATGCAGTCAAGCTGTGCTCTGTCAAGTCCATATTCTCATTGAGAAATTCTTTACTCCAGGGTAATACCCTGATACAACCTGCCTTCCTTGGGCATGGAATCTGGAATTCATGGCCACCATGGTAAGCATGGACCTGACCCAGGTTATCAAGGGCCCAAAACACATTGGTGGTCACACGTTTTTGTCTCGTGGCAGTGACGACATCATGGTTTAGTTTTTGGAGAGCCTACCATCACTCCCTTGCCATGGACTGATCATTCTCTGATTGCTTTGGAATGCTATAGTGCTGCTCACCACCACAGGGAGGTAGTACCTATTTATTCAGTTTGCCTCAGGCACCTGAATGGACCCATGTGGGTTTCAGAGGGAGTTTTGGGTTGTTCCTGAAGGTCTGGTGCACGGTTCAGCTGAGACTTTGGTTGCTGCCAGGCATGAGGCCTATGTGGCCTCTCCCTATCCATGCAGCCTGGTCTTCTTTTGGTTTACAGAGGGGCTGCAAGTGATGAAATGGCAGAAGAGACATGAAGAGGACAATGAAAAGTGACTCTGACCAGACATAGATTATAGCTTTTATTTAGGACTACCTTGCAATGATAAGGGCAGCAAAACATATATATTTTTTGGCCCTTATCATGTCTGCAAATAGCTGACTGGCAGCCCTATTCAGAGTCACTCAGTCCCTCCTTGGTAGGACGGACACTGAGTCATACCCACAGAGTCCATTGTGAGGAATATTCTAGGCATCTGTTGGATAAAATTCAACTCAGATTCACTCTAAGTTGGATGCTGGCTGTGTAGCCAGTCCTATGGAGTTGGTGGAGACATGGTCTGGCTTTCTTATCTGGAATAAGCTTGATCCTCTTACTCTTGGACAGGATCCTTGTGGCTGTGAGCTCAGCCTCCTGTATATTAGATAAATGTCCTTGCTGGCTGGCCAAGGCCTCCTGGGAAAAAAAGTGTGGCTGGGTTCAGGGTGCCAGTGAATTCAGCCTTGAGAGATGGGTGGTACTGCCAGAACTTAAAAGAGGCAATGATCTGACCTGTCCTTCATAAACCATAGCTGGACCCAACCTTGCTGGACAATTTTCATCCTGTAGAGTCCTTGGGGTTCTCTGAGTTTAAGGAGTTTTCATTGTGTCTTCTGTCTGCTAGTTGGTGTCCATGGATGCGCTCTGCAAGCCTTCTGCCTGTGTCCTACATAGTGGCTGTTACAGTCCTCATGCTGTATGTTGTAGAGGACTCCTGTTTTTTCTTCTTGGGCTACTGAGCCTTTTGGTTTGCTTAAGGACTTTAGTTGGTTTATGTGCTATGGAGATGCCATGTGGTTGTAATAGTCTGTTGGTAGTTTCTGAGATGTTTCTGATGTATGGCAGTGTTATCTTTTTCATAGCTTGTGTTGGTTGTGTTGTAGTAGGTTGAGTGGTCAGGCATTTTTTTATAAAGTTGTGTGGATATCCATTTTGTTGGAAGATGTTGTATAGGTGGTCTTTTTCTTTTTTCTGCTGTACTGGGTTGCTGCAGTGCATTTCTGCTCATTTGAATAATGTTCTTACACAGCTCCTCTTGTGGGAGGTTGGGTTGTTACTTTGGTAATGGAGCACTTGGTTAGTGTGGGTTGTTTTCCCATAGACTTGGGTTTCTAATTTGCTGTTATTTCCTCTGCCAGGAAGGGTAGCATGTTGTTGTTTTCTTCCTCTCTGGTGAATTTTATTCCCTTGAAGATGTTGTTGATAGTTTAATGTGTCTTCTCATTTTCATCCTGTCTCCAACCTTCCCCTTTTAGAGAAGGTTGTTGAGAAGGTGGCTGGTGCTGTAGCTTCAGAGAGCCTTGGAGGAAGCTGATTATCTGGACCTCTTTCAATCAGTTTTCACATCTGAGTATGGGATTCAAAACATCATTGACCACATTTGTGGATGACTTCTGGCAAGAGCAAGATGAGGTGGTGTGCCCATGCTTGCTCTCCTTTCAGTATCACCAGTATGGCTCTGGACTGGCGCAGGGGATTGGTAATGGGGAGCACAGTGTTGTGGTGGTTCTCCTTCCTTCAAGTTCAGTTCTAGTCAGTATTGATGGGGGGGAGAGAGCTGATCCAAGTAGGGTCCCTCAGGGTTCTGTTCTCTACCCACTCCTATTTAACATCTACGTGAAGCCTCTGGACGAGGTCATCTGCCAGCATGGGATCCAGTGTCATCAGTATGCTGATGATACCCAGTTTTACATCTCTAACCATGTCTGACCAACTGATGTAGTGGAGATTCTGCCTCGGTGTCTGGAGGCTGTGGGGGTCTGGATGGGAAAGAACAAGCTTCAGCTCAACCCCAGCAAGACTGAGTGGCTGTGTGTTAGGGTTGTCTGTCTCTTGTTTTGGGTAAGGTTGCGCTACTCAAACAAAACCAGTGTGCAATTTGGGGGTCCTCCTTGA
Organism: Liasis olivaceus; assembly: GCA_030867105.1. Taxonomy (NCBI): domain Eukaryota; kingdom Metazoa; phylum Chordata; class Lepidosauria; order Squamata; family Pythonidae; genus Liasis; species Liasis olivaceus. The sequence goes on along the minus strand of CM061359.1, from coordinate 25,686,351 downwards.
TTTGTGGCTCCTGTTTGAGCAACAGGTGGCAGCCATGGCAGGAGTGCTTTTGCCAGTTGTGCCCTCTCCTGAATTGGAAGGCCTTGCTCATGGTCATTCATGGCCGTTTGCTTCTGACCTTGGCAGCTCTGGTCCTCATGCCAAGTGAACTGCAGGCAGGGAAACTGCACCCCTTTGGAATAGGATGGCTCATGGAGGTTGGTTCAGCTTCAACCCTGAGGAAATCCAAGGGGCTTTGGCTCAGGATAAACAACTCTGTCCCACCAGGCTTTTTTCAGAGAGCCCTTTAATAAAATAAAGAATTAAACTGGAAGCTGGCATGCAGCAAGGCTCCGGCATCATACTGATTTCCAGGAATGCCTTTGGCCACAAGGATGGGAATTAAAAGGATGTTCTGGAATTGGACTTTGGCTCCTTCCTGACTCCATGCCTTAGGACACTGCCGTTTTTCTCAGCGTATCCCATCTGGCTAAACCTCTTGATTGCATTGACCCTCCGTGTCTGTGGGCCCCAGCAGAGCTTGTGGTCTGTCAGCCCACTCCTAAGTTCAGGATTGCACTTGGATGAGAGATCAACAGAACAATGAAATGAAGTATAACCAGGCAATATGTAATATAAAGATTAAAAGTAACGAAATCAAGAAGGGATTACTGTCAAGCATACAAAATGTACAAGGAGAATAGTTAGCTGATATCCCCAATTACAGCCAGGTTGCAGCCCTGCACTTCCTTATCAAAACTGCAGTTGAGCAGAACGTAGTAACTTTCACAGAAATGGCTGCCTTCCAGTTCACTATAGTCGTGCGAATGCACAACCACCACCACTGGCTGGCCCACACACTCGGTAAGGAGGAGGATATTCACTCAGTGTGGCAGGACAGTATAGCTCTTGTCTCAGTTGTCTGCTCTGAGCGCAGACCCTTCGGGTGTGGGAAGATTTCCTCTCCGGCAGCCCTGAAAGCGGTGCAAAAGCCAGCTGTGCAATTCTCACTTGAAGGCAGATGACGGAAGTTAGAAACAAGGGGTTGGAGAGCAGCTCTTAACTGCCATGATCATTGCTGACATTGGTTAATTTAGTTCCTGTGATCTTGTGCATGTGGTGAGAAAACAGTCCCTGAGTTGCTCTCACTGTTGGTTTCCCAAGGATTTGTGACTGACAATCTTGGGACCATTTTCGAGGAGCATCGGATCTGTAACAGTGGCAACCTTAGCCAGGTGCTGAAGTTCATAGGCTGTGAAGGTGTGTTTGTGACTGATGAGAACAAGTTTCTCTTTAACAATGTCCTGGTTGGGCACCAGGCAACAGCCCGCTTCAAGATCTGCAACACTGGCCGAATCCCCTGTGATGTTGTCATGACCACAAAGCCAATTTCTGCCAAGGTAAGGGAAGGACAGAGAGTGCTTGCATCACCTGTGCTGTATTATTGTCCTGTTCCATTTCATGGGAGGCACAGAAGAATGTTAATAATGTAGAAATTCAGCGAGCGCTTTCACCCTCCAGTCTCGCTAATGGGTTAGTTGCTCTGGAAGCCATTGATGCCTAGAGAGGCTGACTCTGCATGGCTGTTGCATAGGATGAGGTTTGCCCATTCACTCTATAGCAGGTGGATGGTTGAGTCATGAAATACGCTGCAGCCAATCTCCATAGCTTGTAATAGGGCTGCGGGGGGGGGGTCCTCTGCCCTTTCTCTGGGGTGATTCCTGAAGTTCTGCTTGCTCTATGGATGTTTCCTCAGTCCACTGCCCGAATCAGCGACACCTTTGAGCTCCATCCTGTGCGCATGTGCATCGCCAGTCATTCGCATGCCTTTGCAACTCTGACCTTCTCACCACAGACCATGCAAACCTACCAGTGTATTTTTGAGGCTTCAGTTGATGCAATGCCCAGGTAATTCCAACATGGCTGGTGGAGAGGGCACACCCTTGGGCTGTTTCTTAGATCTGCACATAAGAACAATGCTTTTTCTTGGCTTTCAGTGTGGTTGCCAAATCAAGAGCTCTATCCTTTGAAGTCACTGGAGATGGCAGCCTTCCTCGAATCACCATTGTGCGCCCTGTTCTCCGCAATAAGAAGGGGAGCCCACTCCTCCTCTTCAGGAAGCTCCTGTTAAGTCACATGGAGGCACTCCCTCTTGTCCTTAAAAACAGTGGCAGCCTGTTAGTCCAGGTAGTGAACAGTGGGGACGACAAATGCCCAAAAAGTAATGGCAGACTGGCAAGGGTGTCTTGAGGTGGGAAATCTGTAGAGCACCATTGTGGCAAAGAAAACGTTCTCTCCATCACCTTCCCTTGCTCTCAGTTATTTGTGCTGCTCACGAGCTTCCACATCTTTGAGAGCTGCCGTATTTCCAATGATCCAAAAACAAGTGCAGCTGAGATTGGGGGGGGGGGGGGCAGAAGGCAGGGCAGACAAAGGAGAGGGGCCTCCTGGGGAGATCCAGTATCCCTGATGTAGCCCACAGGATGCTGATTGAAATCAGAGCTGTGGAAAGCTTTTTCAGAATCAATGTCTGCCCTAAAAACTTTTGGATGCTGAATAACTCTGGAGGGAATGCCTGGCAGTTGTTGCACAGCAGTGTGAGATACCATTCTCCTAGGACTCATTCTGTGTATTTATGTTTGCATTGTTCCTTTTCACAGTTGTACCTTGATATGTCAGATGACAGTGGTGCTTTCACCCTGAAGCCTCGGCCCACCACTCAGTGCATTTATGTGTCTTCTCAGAATGAGGAGAATGAACCCAGTGATGGAGGTAAAGGCCACATCTTTTGCTCTGGCAAGAGCTCAGTCTCGGTGGGCTGGTGGTTGGGAATGGGGGAATGGGGGCAGTGTGTTAGTGCAATACTAGCTGTCTTTTAGCACCTGCAACTCTATGCTATAGCGCAAGGGAATTCTTTTCACACGCTTAGCATTCATACTTACGCTTTCCTTTGCATCTTTATCATAGTCCGAAAACCACACACAGCCTCCTTGGTCCTGCACAACGGGGAGTCAGCTGAGTTTGATGTGATTTTCCAGCCTAGCTTGGCCCAGCGGGTTGAAGGGCTGATCCACCTCTCTATTGTGGACAACCAGTATGAGGAAACTAGCATCCAGCTTATTGGTGAAGGCTACCAGGATAACGTCACACTAGACAATATTCATAGCCCAGTGGCAGAGACTGATACAGAAAACTTTGAGGGGCAACTGGATGAGAACACAGGAGAGGGTGAGTGACCCTGGAGAAACTGCAGAATGTGTGGAAAGCAGGTGTGAGAAAGGCCCTTCTCATTCCCAGAGGCTTGCAGGACAAAGCGGTGGGTACAGAATGTTTGCGCTCTTTCTACAGCTGTGAGGATAGAACATATCCAGTTTGGAGACTGCCACATTGGGAAGCTGTATCAAGCAGCGTTCACAATCACAAATCACAGCAAGTCTGATGTGATGAGATTTGAATGGCCTGCTTTGGGCTCATGTCAGTGCTCCCCACAGGTAAGCTTGTCCCCTCCTTTCTATTGCCCTTAGCTGCCAAAGTGCCCCCAAACCAAATGGGATGTATAACTTTTACAGGCTCCACTTGTCACATCGGGATTTTCCACTTTAAGTACTGGGAGTGGTCAGTGCCATCATGTGGTCCAACATTTGGGGCCTATTTAGGGGAGGGGGGAAAGTTGCCTCTTAAGCCCCACTTAGGGAAAACTGAGGGGAATCAAGGTTTTTAAGATATAAGATGTCCAGGCACCTATTTTGACTACTTTTATTGGAACATGGATCAGAACATCTTGGTTCCATCCATTTGGGGTGGAGGTCACAAATGAGGTGCTGCAGTTCCATATGTCCATTCCTGATTTAACATGTTTCCTGTTATGTCACTCAGCAATTTTCCAGAGGGATTATTTGTTTTTCAAGTACAGCTTGAGAGCGTATGGTAGTTCTTCCTAGATAAGAAAGTATTTTGGAAGTGCAAGGGCAAACCACTTCCAGACTGTTTCCAAGAAAAATAGATGAATGTGTCTGTGAAGTCACCAGGAGTCAAGTATGTCTATTTTCATTTTTCCTTGATTCTCAAAATCTTGTCAGTCTCTAATGTTTGAATACTCTTCTCTACAGGTTGGCCATCTCCATGCAAGGTGCACTAAAAACATCATTCTGACTTTGAAATCCAGCCTGCCCATCATCCTCAGACAGCAGCTCCTCAGATGCAAGGTGTCCAAAATTGCCTTTCAGTGCCCTGCTGACCAGGTACCAGATTGGGATGATCGCTTGCATACTGTCAAATGGGTGGATGTGTCAAAGGGCATCTCAAGTACACGTCCAGCAAAAAAGAAGGTAAGAAATAAGAAGCCAAGAACTGTTCCAACCATGCTTTGGTAGATGGTCATCAGTGGCATAAAGAAGCTGGGAAGGCAGCACTGTAGGGACCTCATTGTCACCCACTCCTTGCCTTCAGTGTATCTTCAGGACATGGCTGCTACTGCAAGAATCCTGATGGTTTCTGTGCCTCTTACTACCATTTCTAAGGGCCATCCCGATTTTTGCAACCCAGGTGTGGCAGTCTTAAGTGCAGGGCCTCAGTAGGAGCTGTAGCATGGAAGGAAGGAGGGAGGGAGAGAAGAAACCCCCCCCCCCCGCTCTACCTTCTCCTCCTTTGCTGTTGCTCCTGAATCAGCTGTCATCATTACAGCAACAGCAGCATGCACTGAAAGCAGAGCCTTTGTAGGACTTAGTGATTGCTTTCACTAAGTGATTGCAATCGTTGGTGATTGCTGCTGGCCAGACTCATCTTCTCACTTGTCTTGGAGCTGTCACAAAGCTAGAGATTTCTGTAACAGAATTGTGCCTGCAGTTTTGAAGATTGGCAGCAAACTTTCTGGGGTGGGTGACTCTTCTGTTTTTGGTATAGGTGATAGAGACGGATCCAGAACCTGCTCATGTGACTGTGGAAGAGGGTAGCCGGGAACTGGTTCTTCGAGTGAGTGCCAACGTTGACTTTGCCCAATATAAAATGGAGGTGGATGCCGTGCATTTCAGAGATACATTGCTCTTCCAAACAAGGGTGTTCAAGTGAGTAAGATCAGATCAAATAAAATAATATGGTCAAGAATCAGCCACCAAAATATAAGCTACCTAAGACATGTTGCAAATGCAACATCTTCTATGGAATTAAGCCCATTTGATCAGTTGTTTTCAAACTAATTGCAGCAACATGATATTTAATGTCTTTCTCAGAAATGGCAGAACTCTAATCTGACAGAAGAAAAGCTACCTAAAATTGATCCAATTTCAGTAGAATAGGTTTTTGAGGGCCGTATTCAAAGCATATTGTGCTAAGAAGTACATTGTAAACCCATCCACAATTTATCAGTCAACATGCTCTTCCAGATAAAATGAAAGCTGTCGCATAAAATTAAAGAAGCCAAACCATTCAAGGGGGAAATGTTAGCCAGTAGTTAAACAGACAAGTAAAGGCACCACTTTGACTGTGAACATAAGCAGCCTCTAAATATTGTGCTGTGTACAATGTACATCAGGTGGCAGAGAGGATGGCCCTGAAGAATTTTAATTGCACCACTTCCAGCAGGCCATAAACTTTAGAAATATCTGCTGGAGCTCTAATGAAATAGATGTGTGCCTCTCTCTCCTGCCCCTGACTTCAGATACCTTGCTGCCCCTGCCCTGTGGAATGGTATGCCCCAGAGATAGGAATGGCCCCCCACTCTCCTGGGGTTCATGTTCAAAGGACAGACAGACAGGCAGGCAAAAATCAAAATTGCCTTCTTATAACAAGGGATTATACTGACAGCCCCATAAGGTAGACCAGACTAAGAAACCAAGGCCATACAAGTCAAGACTACTTTTATTGGAATATATAGTAACCAAATCTTGCAAGTCTGAATGTGCTTCCCCCTCCCTCGCATTATTTTCATGTGAATTAGGGAGGGGCCTGTCTGAGACGTTTTCTCAAACTAGTTTCTTGGCCCAGGCTGAAGCCCCTTTTATCTGATTGTTGCCTTGGTAGTGGCTCTTCCTCCTGTCTTTCAAGGCCATTTTCTATGCCCTCTACATACATGTACTAAAGATATGGAGCCGAATTGCATTTCCCATAAATCAGTCCAGCTTAGTGGTGCTGCCCTGTAATTGTTCCATTGTAACCCACCAAATAAAATCATAGTCTATTATGGTCAACATAACCAACATAAAATAATGTGAAACAGTAAGATAAGCACCACTATCATTAAAATCTATGTAAAACCACAATATAAATATAAATTATCTAGAATTAAGACTTGATGTATATTGATGTGAAACTGCTTATATGATGGATTAAAAATGATAAATATATTGAAGTTTTATTCTTACTGAAATTGAGTTTGTGATAAAATATAACAATAAAATTTAAAATTCTAAATAATCAGAGGAAATAAACAGTGATTCAAATGTATGGCTATAGCCCTTATCTGATCTAATTAACAAATAAAATAAAATCTTATTTATAGTCACAGTCCAAAACAGATATAAAATAAGAGTGTAATCATGACCATAAAATAATAGCACCAATCATGAAAAAGTGAGATGAATTATGGTGCTGTGGTAAAATTATATCCCCTAATTAGTCTACAACTTAACTAATTGAACATGAGTTTGACATGCTTCTCGGCCTTCTAGCCAAGATCATGTGGCGTACCTGTAACCCACCCTTGGATTTGAGAAGCCTGAACTAACCAGTGCCAGGTAGCTTCCTCCAGTCTCTGTTTTGCTTCCTTTAAGAGCTTTGTGTTGCCTTTTTTGAAAATGTAATTTATTAGATGGACTTTAAACCATATTATTTAATTTCCATAACGTATGAATATGATGCTTTTGCCACAATATCGTCCCTATCAGGCTATTGTACATACACAGTACTGGTTTATATAGGCCCTTGCAATTTCTGAAGTCCCTTGGGAATGATTCCTCCAGGTAAATGAAGACTCTGCAGTCTAAGCAGCGCTGCAATTAAGTTGCCCAACTAAAGAAATCACATTAATGTTTTAAAAGCTGAAAATTGAGTTTGTGGAAGGGGTGTGTGATATGTGTGCAAACTTGCAGAACCGTTTTACTTGACGATTAAATGGATTTGCCAAGAATGTTATGAAGATGCATTCCCTTTGTGCTCTGCATGATAGAAACACCTTCAGATGGGAGTACCTAAATTTACGGGAAACCTGGATTGCTGCTGCTGCTGCTGCTGCCAGTCAGTGTTGACAGTATCAACAACCCACTCAATGATTTCCAGGCTTCAAGGAGACAAGTCTTCAATAAGCTGTTTTTTCATTACCGATACTAGGAAAGTCATAAATAAAGCATAAAACCAGCCCTGCCAACTATAAACCTCGAGCCATATATATACAGTATCAGTTCCAAAAATTAAATCTTGCATCTCTTTTTGCTGCCTGTACACCCCAGTGGACTGGCAGCTGGTTGTTTCTCAGAGAGAGGGGTGCCTCGTTCTTGTAAAGGGTCTCCCTGGTCTCTGTTTCTTTGCATCTGACTTTGATCCTTCCAGCCCTCACAGTGGCCTCCTTTGTATTTAATTGCTAATGGATCCCAGCTCTGAGCATAACCTTTGTTTCCTCCCTGCTCTATTGCACTCTCAGAGTGGAGCTGTCCAACACAGGGAATGTGCAACTGGAGTATTCCTGGAAAGTAGTCATGGAAGAAAGTGGGAAGGCAGTAAACTTCGCTACTGAACCTTTGTCCACAAGCCCAGAAGGTATAGCTTTCTCTGCCCCCTTTCCTTTTCCTCTTCCCTTCCTAACACTCATCTGCTGCAAGGATCTCAAGAACTTTGCTGCAGATCTTCCGATTTGTGTTTATGCACTGTCTGCTACCATCCTTTGTATCCTACAACAGTCTCTGAACGGCCTTTCCCACAATTGGACTTCAGCTCCCAGAATTCCCAGCTATGACTTTGTTGGCTGGGATGTTCTGGAAGTGGAAATCAATACTTCTGGAGGGAACCCAAACTGTGGAAACTAGGTCTGGAACATCAGCTGGAAAGGACGTAATTTGCTGTGAGTTTGTATCAGAAGCCTAGAAAATGTTTATGCCAGCAGATGAGTCTCTAATATATGATTCATATTAGAGCAGATTTCCTCAGTCTAATATTGTACTGGCTAGAAATTTCTGGAGGGAACTATTTTGGAAAAAGTTCTCTTAAAAAGTGGAAAGCAAATGGAATATCAGCCTGAAGAAAGGATTTGCAGAAATGTTGTGTTCCTTTAACCAGGGGACCCATCTGGAGCATCAACTGCTTCCATCAAGGCACAGTCTAGCCGACCACTCAGCCAGCTCGGAAGCATGCTGGATAGTTTATCTTCCTATGTCTTCCCGGTGGTCATCCGCCCTCCATTCTTCATGGAGCCCAGCAGTGGGACTGTTCCTCCTGGGAAATCTCAGTCCCTCCAAGTGAAATTCTCTCCCCAGGAAGTAGGAGAGTTTGAGGGTCGTCTACTCTGCAGGTAAGAAACCATCTCATCAAGCCACGGTGAGCACGTTTTACAGTAAAACAGGTTAAGTCTTGGCTGGGAGGGTGCAGCTTTCATACTACAATTCTGCCCATTGCATAGGCTATTGTTACTGCAGTGTTGAGTTTCCCCTGAATGTATTAGCAAGAGCTGACACAAAGGGCAAAAGGTAGCATCTCACACTACAATTTGAAGTTGCATCAGTACTTGAGAATATGGATTACCATTTTATTACTTTTAAACCAAAGTTGTTTTGTCTGGAGCAATATTTTGGGCATTGTATGGTACAGACAGAATTTTTTACCCTTTTGTTACTGCAGTGAACCTGGTTTCATGGAGAGATCAGATGACTCATACCAGCTCTACAAGTTAGCATATTTTGTGCCAAATTTTTAATATTGGAAGCTGGATGTGGTTCATGGCTGACTTACAGGAGGACAATCTAATGGATTCTAAGCTTTAAGACTGCTGTGGGGATGAAGAAGTTAACACAGAAATTATAAGGCTAGTCCATGGAAGTTAAAATAAGATATAGTAAAAACCTGAATAGGAGGAATTTTTTTGCCAAGTTTTTTGTCAAATTTTCAAACCACCCATGGGCCAAATGACATCTTTTAAAATTAATTTCTAAAATTATTATTTATTAAATTTACAAATGTAATTATAAAAAAAGCAAGAAAGATATAGAAAAAGTAAGTTGTAACTAAAGAGAAAGTTTACAAGCATGATAAAATTGACCAAAAAATTGAAAGGATATTGATATGATCTAGTGATTTTATATCTACATATTAAAATATATTTTATTGATTTGAAAGTTGAAGTCTGTGTTAAAATAAATCAGTATTAGGTTCACAGCTTTAATTAACAGCTTTAGCAAGACATCATGGCTGGGTTTGCACAATACGCTTCACAAGTCAGGGACTTAACAGCTGCATCAAGCACAGCTCTCTTTTCCTGCTCTAAGCTGGAACCTCCTGCCCACAGCCTCCATGTCATCCCCTTCAGTAGGTTTATTGAATAAATGTCTTCAGGATAAGTTGCAGCTGATTTTAGGCAGGAAAGCACATGGGGACTGAATCTGGAGAAGAAATGCAGGATTGATCGACTGATTGATTGATTGATTGATTGATTGAGCGAATAAATAAATAAAAAAGCAAGCAAGCATTCTAGATGCTTCCCATTCCAGTAAAAGTGACAGCATATTTTTAAAAACATCCATGGGTTAGATTTGTTGATCAGATTCTTCAAGGTGTGAGAACAAGACAAGAGCACCTCCAGGAGGACCAAGAGGGCCTTGCTCAGTTCAGTACTTCCCAAAACTGGCTGCAATTTTGGAAAAAAAAAAAATGTTACATCACATGCTTGCCTTTGTGCCTCTGCAGAGAAACATTCCAGAACATTCTGTCACTGCACGTTTTGGTGGGAAGTCCTCCCCAAGAGCCTAGCCATACCAAATTTCCTCAATTCCCTTTTGACTTTATAAGAAACCTCTCCACTGAAATAGAACTTAATTTTTAAAATGTCAATGTTTGTGTTATCTTTCTCATATCTATCCTTTGCTGTGTTTTCATTTGGTTGCAGTGCATTTTTTATGCTGAAATTTGGCTGGATGTTCACTAAGATGCTCTTCAGGAGACATGCTGTCTGTGAAAGTAAAAGACAGCCCACTGAAGGTTATTCCTGGTACTTATTTTATCATGGAGAACATCAGAAAGTTGAAACCTGTTTTGGTGTCAATACTTTACTCTTGAAAGACTTAATGGTCAAGCATCCAACTTCAAGTTAGAACAAGTGGTTCAGGCAATAATACTTTTACCAAAACAGCCTGGTACCTGAGGTGCTTTGCCTATTCCATGTAAAGCCCCAGTCCCTGACATGACACAATTACAGATACCCTTTTCAGCCCCTTTCATCTTGATCTTTACAGGTGACACTAAGACATACTGGGTATTTCTGTAATTCCCTCCTCCTCTTCTTTGATGGCTCAGGGAGAGAATAGAAGAGGAGCCTCAGATCTTTGTTTCCACTTTTGCAGATGAGATCCAGGATTGCTGTCACACCAGTCCTCATATCCTCCTGGATTCTCAGTAACATTCCAGATGTTGTTCTTGATGCCCCTCCCTAGCCACTATTGCCTCTCCTGATTCTTTTTCCATATCACCTGGTCACTGCAGTATTAGAGAATGAGAACCTGTAAAATTTGGTTTGTTGGTCCTCTTCTTGAAAGAGGTCATTACCAGCATACCCTATGACTACTGTCATTATTCAGTTTTTGGGAGTGCAATAGGTCTTCTCTTGGGGGTCATTTTATAAGATCGCTTTCACCATATTGGTCCTAAGTGATCCAGGCCTGTGAAGGCATATGCAGTTACATACAAATTCCTCTGCATCAAACTGCACAGTCTTCAAAAACAATAATGGCTCTCCCAGTGACTTCAGGAGGGACACACTCAATCCTCCCAATGAACATCTAATCTTGTGTTTTCTTTGGATTTACTCATTGCAAATTTGGCCTCATGTTCGTCTGCTATGGTTGCTTTATTTTTAGCCTCCTTTCTGCTCCACCTTTGAATTATCCATCTTCAGCCTCACTTATCTGTCCTCTAAAACTACAATCCTCTCAGAATGTTGCAGTCATAGTTCTTCAGGTAAGGTACCAAACCATTCTATTCCTTTGGAACTAGAAGATTATGGATCAGATTTAGAGTCTGCATCTTCTGCTTTCCACTTGTCAGCCTTGCAAGGTAGTCCAGACAAGAAGCACACCCAAAAGAATTAGCTCTACTTTATTGTAAGATTACAGTAACAGAATCCTGCAAGTCTAAAAGTACATTTCTCCCCTGTTGCCTTTTTGATTATGTGCCATCAAGTTGTTTACGACTCCTAGCGACCACATATACAGACTTTCTCCATGACAAGCTATCCCTAACCTGTTCCTTCAAGTCTCCCAATGGTGCACTTGTCACCCCTGCAATCAAGTCCACTCCCCTCATTGCAGGTCTTCCTCTTCTTCTCTTTCCTTCCACTTCCTTCCATCAGAGCCTTCTCCAGAGAGCTGGGTCTTTGCAGAATATGTCCGAAGTAGGATAATTTGAGCCTGGACATTTGTGCCTCGAGCAAGAACTCTGGGTTGATTTGTTCAATGATCCATTGGTCATTGTTTTCTTGGCTTTCCATGGTATTCTCAGGAGTCTTCTCCAACACCAACATTCAAAAGCGTCAATACTCTTCCTATCCTGCTTCTTCAAAGTCCACCTTTCACGTCCATTGAGTGTCACGGGGAACACCATGGCTTGCATGATTCTGATCTTCGTAGGTATAGACACATCATGGCATCTGAATATCTTTTCCAAGGCCTTCAAGGCTACTCTAACAAGTGCTGGACTGCGACATATTTCTTGACTGCTTGTTCCTTTAGGTTGATCCTAAAAGGCAGAAGAATTCCACCACTTCAGTATCTTCATTGTCAGTTCTAAGGCTGGTTGTTGTACCTGTTGTCATTAGTTTGGTTTTCTTTATTTAATTTTAGTCCCATTTTTTCACTCTGCTCTTTGACTTTTAGTACTAGGGCTTGCAGATCCTTTGCATTTTCGGCTATCAGGGTAGTGTCATCAGCATAGTGTGGGTTATTGATATTTCTTCCTCCAATTTAAAACCATGCTCATCTTCTTCCAATCCAGCTTCCCTTAATATATATTCAGCATATAGGTTAAATAAGAGCATGCAGCCTTGTCGCACTCCTTTGCCAACCTGGATCCAGTCTGTTTCGCCATGTTCTGTCCATACTGTGGCTTTCTGACTTGAATATACGTTTCTCATCAGGACAAAAAGATGTTCTGGGATTCCCATTTTCCTGAGCACTTTCCACAGCTTGATGTGAATGACACAATCAAAGGCTTTTTTGTAATTGATGAAGCACACACTGACTTCTTTTTGGTATTCTTTGGCTTTCTCAATTATCTGGCGCGCATCAGCAATAATGTCTCGTGTTCTGCAGCCTTTTCTAAAGCCAGCTTGAACATCTAACATCTCTTTTTACCTGAAAGGCTCCAATCTGCGTTGGATGATCCTAAGCATTATTTTGCTAGCATGTGAAATTAAAGATATTGTATGATAGTTTGCACACTCTGCTAAGTCTCCTTTTTCTTTTCTTTTTTTGGTATTGGAATGTAGATCGGCCTCTTCCAATCTGTTGGCCACTGCGTTGTTCTCCAGATTTGCTGGCATAGGTTGGTTAGAACCTTGACTGTGATGGAATGGAATTATGAAGGCCAGGCTCAGGGAGATAAACATTTTCTTAGCTCACCAGAACAGCGTGGGAAGAACAAGAGGATGAGACTGGCACCTCCCTGAGGAATTCACACTGTTGTGGCTGGCTGACTTTGGGAGCTGGGGTTTCAGTCTAGGAAGATTCTTGCTAGAGGTTGTAGCTAATAAACATAGCTGGACTGAATTTGCATTGTCTCTTGGAGTTCCTTGGGCTAGGGCTGACATCAACCTTCCCAGACTCAAACCCCAGCTCCCAAAGTCAGCCAGCCACAACAGTGTAAATTCCTCAGGGAGGTGCCAGTCCCATCCTCTTGTTCTTCCCATGCTGTTCTGGCGAGCTAAGAAAATGTTTATCTCCCTGAGCCTGGCCTTCATAATTCCATTCCATCACACTGACTGATTCTTCTGCTGTTGCCTGCCATATTTCTGTGGTTATTGCATCAGTTCCTATAGCCTTCCAACTTGGTAATGACCAGAGTGCTGATCTAACTTCATCTTCTAGTACTAGAGATTCTTGTAAGGAATATCTTCTAAGGTATCTTGGATGTTGACATCTCTACTCTACAGTGTTTCTGTATACTCTATCTTTCTTTGATCTCCTTTGAATCAGTTATTATCTGCCCATTGGTATCCTTTAGCATACTAATTCAAGGTTGGAACCTCCTTCTGAGTTCAGAGAACTTTTGAAAGATTTTTCTTGTTTTTCGATGTCTCTTCTCATCTTCAATATCTTTACAGATGTTATTGTAATGTTGCTGCTTGTCTCTTCTAACAGCTCTCTGAAACTCTTTGTTAAGTTGACTTTCACATCTTGGATGACCCTGCTGGGAGTATATACTCTTGGCATATACTCCCAACCTTCTTTGCTCATCCCTCCCAGGAACAGCTCCCCACCACAATCAGGTAGCACAGCAGGACTTGTGGGCAACAGACCACAGAGAAGCTGAATACAAATCTAAACACCATATGTTATTACACTCTTCACCTCTTCTTTTTCCAGGACTGTATCCCATTGTTTTGAGAAAGACTGAGTGTCATGCTCCACAACAGTAACCAAGAAAACCGAAGTCTCACAAAGTCTCATTAGCCAGGTTTATTTCAGAGAAAAAGAGTAAGAATCTTGGGAAAAAACATGTGTTGCTTCACATTTATCTGTTTTTGTTCTCTGTATTTCACAGTAACAAAGAAAGTGTTTTGCATACCATTCTGAACCTCAGGGATCTGAAGTTTTTTACCATCTTCCACAAATTTTGAATGGTCACCATATAAAGTGACCTTCCTCTTCTTCAAGTGAGATTTGCAACATGCAACCTAAAGGAGGCCTATTTTCATTAAGCTATAAAGAAGGACCACTGCTGGTTCCTATTAGTTCCAATATATTGGGTGCTACCTTTTGGATTCCCAGCAGGTCTCAGGGTATTCAACAGGTGTATAGGAATGGTAATTGCTGCTGCCCACCATTTTGTAATCTTCTCAGGATCTTATCAGAGATACTTCCAAGAGGATATGGAAAGCACATTGCAAGGACCTAACAGTCACTGGATGGACTTAGTGAGAAGTCCAGCTACATATAAATACGTTAGAACCCTTCCAGTAATGAAGACCTGTTGCACTTTTGAGATGGTGTTTTTCAGGCACGTTATTCAAGTAATAGCAGACAAAATTACAGCACTTTTAATATAAACAAAGAGGGAGGGGGTTGGGCACCCTTCCAGTGGTACAATTGATTGCCCTCTGCCAAAATAAGTTGTAGCCCCCTCTTATAAACTCTTAACTTAAATTGGGTGACTTTTTCTCCTGCTCTCCCCTGGCTTTATAGAATCCCATTGGGCTTCTCATGCTTAGCCCTAAGTGGCAGTCAGTTATTGACATGTCCTGTATTTATGCCCTGGGAAACTCTAGCTCCCAGTGTATGTCCCTCCCTGCTTCATCTCAATTTAGCTCTGTGGTTTTGGTACATTCACCATCAATGTATCTACTGGTGGTTCACATTCCTGGCAAATAAAATGTGTTAACAGATGGACTCAGCTGTGCAAAAGCTGTGAGTCATTGCTGGACATTGTTTCCTAGGGTCCCTCCAAGATATTCAAAGGACTCCAGGTGAATCTTTTGGCAGACACCCAGAACCATCAATGTGCACTTTACTACATAAGGATGATAGTTTGGGTTGCCTTCTGTGAGGGTTGCTAATGAACTTTGTAGTATAAGAATCGCTGCATTCAGTGCTGAATAAAAGACTCTGAGACACAGGCTTGTACGAAAGCAGTTTACTCAGGTGTAATGCATAGTGGTTACAGACAAAGCCAGGATTGGCTTAGCGCGGTTACATACAGCGGTTTTATAGGGTTCCCCCCCCCTTAACCAGGAGTTACCCCTCGTTCCTGCCCTTTACCCTGTTTCCCTGGGTTACTCAGTTCGTCAGTGGTGTTCTTCCCCTTGCCTTAATGGCAGATTCAGCCGGGTTTCTTTGTCCCCCTGATTGCTGCCCTTTGTGAGTGTGATCGTTGCATTCGTTGGGCTTTTCTTCTGCGGGCCAAGCTGGGGCTCCTTGACTGCTTGCGGATTGCTGCTGAATTGCGGCGCTTCCGAGCTGTTGCGGTTGGCGTTGCCTGGGGCGTTTGAGGGAAGCCAGCTTTGTTACAAAGCGTTCGTTCCTGCCCCGAGTCAATTGCCACCAGCTGCCAGCAATTGACTTGCGGTTTGCCCTCCTTCCTCTTTTCTGCCGCCTGCGCCTGAGGCGGTGAAACTGACTAGGGGCGGTGAAACTGAGCAGTGGCGTTGGCCGTGCGTGCCGGCTGAATCTGACATGTAGAACTGATCCTTCTTACATGCTGTGGCATAAGGACAAGGCCACCACCTAATTCTATCTTTACATTAAAAAAATAGTCAACTTAGTCATGCTACCTATTTTTAAAATTTAATTTACAGCCTACAATTGCAGATGACCTCCTATGGTTTGGATGCCTTTTCCCTTGATTGCCCCCAATCTTTTTACCTTACATGAACGTTTTCAGTTTGCCATTATGGATGTCACTGGTGGATGTTTCTTTTGGCATTCTACCCACTGGTTGTTGACACTATTAAGGTGCTTGTGAGTTGGCATGCCACTCTCATTGGTTCAGGTCAGTGATCCCAATTCCTGCATTCACCATTTCCCTTGCTTGAATCTGCAAGGCTGCTGTATGGTCATGTTGTGCAGAGCGCAGCAAAGCTCTCAAAAACTCTGCCCTCAGGAAAACCACACATCAGCATGAGAGCTTGCAAAATGCAATGTCCATATTTTGCTCTCCAAAGAAATTCCAGTCAGAAAATATATACTAACTGGTTTTTATTGATAAAAATGCAAAACTCCATAAAATACAAGTTGCATACAAAATATAGGAAATAACAAAAATTTCTTCTCATCTTAGCATCCAAGACTTATCCACAACAAAGTCTCTAGCTAAAAACTCTCAGAGAAGAGGTACACTACTTGGTTACTAGTTACAACTACATAACCCATAAAACTACATGATGGATAAAGCTATACACGACTGACAGGCTGGGCACTTAACCCTCCCGTTATATTGCCAGCATGTACCCCCCCACTGAATAACTAGCATACACATGCCAATAGGTGGCAGTAACTAGCACAACACAATCACAAGATGCTTTGTTTACATTAACTCATAAACTAGTCATAATAATGTTGTACAGATAACGAGATGAAATTTCTTCCCATGAGAAAATCCTGACAGGTCAACTCTATATTTATAAAACTGTATCATCCAGATGTTTGAGCCAGAGTAGATGTCAGCTTTGGCTTTGGTTTTTCACATCATAACACCCTCTCAAGCGACCTAAGCATGTGTTCTCATCTCTCAAATGTCCCAGCTTCCCTGCTACCAGTGCCCTTCTCAGACAGACTGAGCAAATTTAGTGTGAACAAGCTCTCAAGCAGATACCCTGTTGCATGGCTCAACTAGAAAATATTTGCGGACATTGTTTTATGCAGACACAAACCCATATTTATGTCTGCTGTTCTTTCCGCTGTCTGTGGCATTTCAGGAATGAACTCTGCCCCAGTCGGTATCTGATGATGGGAGAGTTTCAACGCAGCAAGCACAAACTGCAGGCGATACGTGGGCCACGGAAAGACGTTTATTTTGCATTCACTCCTAATATGAGCTTATTTGTTTTCAGCATGCCTAATTTGAAGCTTGATGAGCAGGGTCCGGTTGTGGCTGTGAAAGGGAAGAGTCTCCTGCCATATTGCCATTTTGAGCTGGAAGACTCTGATTATATTACTGCAAACAGGCGCAACTCAGACTTGCGAGGACCAGGAGGGATGAATCTGGACCTTCAAACTAAAGTGATTGAATTCACCTCTGTAGGAGTCCATGTCAGGAACACCAGGTGAGCATCAAGCCAGCAAATGCAGCAAACTGCTGAAAATTCTCTCTTTGATGGCCAGCGGAGTCACATCAGGGAGAGCATGAGAGGAAGGTAGTTCGTTCCTTTCAGTCCTGTGGGTGGAACTTGGTCCCCCTTATTTCAAAGTTGTCCTGCCATCTGCTCTTGAGAGGTTCTTCCACTTCCTACACTGTCCCTCCCCGCCTGGGTTATTCATGTGTTTGTTTACACCTCTCCCTTTAAGAATGAAACAGTTTCTAGGCGGTTACTGAAGGAAAATTTTAGTTGGGTATTTCAATATGGTAAATTGATAGTTCATTGTTATTTTATAAAGTAATAGTATGTTGTGATAAGCTGATTTAAGCACATCAACTTCTATCTTTAATACACTTTTTAAAATTTATTTTTATTTATATGATTTATATGGCTGCCCATCTCACACGGGTGACCCTGGGTGGCATACAAGGATTAAAACACAAAACCACATACAACCCCCACACCCAAAGATAAAACAATAACCCCACTCTCAAAAAAACACACCAACAGAGTAGACGTCCTGACCCAAATGCATGGGGAAGCAGCCATGTCCTCAGTGCCTTAATCCAATGGAGGTATTAAAATTTTGGTATTGCAATATGCTACCATCTCAGTAGAATATACAATCCTAGAATCATATTCTCTATTGTCCTAGAACCAGTGAGTTAAAACTACAAGGAAATAGATTCAGGCTAGACATCAGGAGGAACTTCCTGCAAGCTGT
This sequence comes from Liasis olivaceus, assembly GCA_030867105.1. Lineage (NCBI taxonomy): Eukaryota > Metazoa > Chordata > Lepidosauria > Squamata > Pythonidae > Liasis > Liasis olivaceus. The sequence continues at coordinate 25,668,448 of CM061359.1, read as the reverse complement.
CAGCCAGTAGAACAGGCTGCCACTTGCGGTGGCAAGTTCTCTTCCACTGGAGGTCTTCAAAACAGGTTGGATGATCTGAGATGATCAGAGATGCTGTAGTGAGTCCTGCATCAGTCATGGCTTTACTGTATATCAGATGACCTCTAAAATCCTCTCAAATTCAGTGAGGAGCCTTTCCAACATGGAGCCATCAAATTCTTTTACACTATTAATATGCATTAGGTATATTTTTCTAGATGATCAAGAGCACCATATGAGACTTAATAGTACAATAGATGTTTCCAACATTTTTACAATAATCTAGTTCCAACATCCCTCTTTATGTGGATACTGTTGCTATAATTTCCATCAAAATTACTTGGGCATTCTTAAGATTCTGTGTTGAATTACATCCCCCTATTTTTGTGGGGTTAGATACCAATGTGCCACAAAAATTTGTGTGCCACCATTTTTAAATTAAGGGAGGGCTTTCAGAAAACTGAGCCTTGCAGGCTTCATTAGGGGCTCCCTGGTGTTTATGCCCAGTTGTGCACATATAGGCATCTCAATTGTATTTTAGTGTATGATTGTAAGCCAATTGCAATGGAATTTCATTTTATTACGCACTTGGTGTATAGTGTATAGTGGAATGACAATAAAGTTATTGTTCTGTTCTGTTCTGTTCTGTTCTGTTCTATTTCAACGTTGAAGAGCAGCTCTATTTATGAAATATGGCATAGTTAACCTCTGTGTACAGAACCAGCAGCGTGATTACAGTATAGGTTCCAATATTCTAATAGGATCAACACAGACATTTTAAGAACAATTGGACCAGAAGCCAGCATGGTGTAGCGGTGAAGGTGCTGGATTAGGCATAGGGAGACCCAGGTTCTAGTGCTCCCTTGGGCATGGAAGCCAGCTGGGTGACCCTGGATCAGTCACTCTTCAGCCCAAGCCTGTTGGCTAGAAAACAAGAACGGTGAGAATGGTGGTTCTTCTGCCTGTGTTATCTGGGAGTGAGAGTTGGGTACATCAAGAGAAACATAACAGTTGTAGAAATGGAAAGCTTATAGAGTGGGTGTGTAAAACAAGAAGAGATGAGGTCAAGAATGTATGAATGATAAATGAATGTGGGCTGATTACACAAATGTAGTCAGCAGTATGAGAGAAGTACAGCGAGATGATTTAGTCATATACAGGGAATTAATGAGGCCAAATTGCAAAGAAATATATGAAGGAAGAGTGCATGGGTCGAGGGGAAGAGGCTGGATGGAGTTAAAGAGAGTCTCTCAAACAGAAAGGGGAGACACATCAGTGTCTGAAGGAAGCTGCAAGCTCCGTTCCTTTGGGGTGGGTGAGTGACCTCGTGATGCACCTAGAAAAGAGGTGGGGCTGGCATTGCAATGCCATGACGCTGCTTTCAGCAGTCTAACTTATTGAAAGAATATTTGGAACATTTACCCTTCTGGCCTTCTACCTTTGCCATCTTTCCTGGGGGGTCCGGTAGTGGCGGTGTGGAGCCTGCCAAGTGGCTATATTATTAGCAAGCTGGATTGCACTCCCACAGATTATGTTTTTTAATGGTTTTAATAGTTTTTATTGCTTTTGATGTTCTTAATGGCTTTTGTTGTATGGTTTTGGTTAGTTTTGGGGTTTTTGTGTGTGTGTGAGAGCGTATTAACTTTGTGAGCCTCCCAGAGCCATGTATGTGAGATGGTATCTAAATTGAACGAAGGAAGGAAGGAAGGAAGGAAGGGGAAGGGGAAGGGGAAGGGGAAGGGGAAGGGGAAGGGGAAGGGGAAGGGGAAGGGGAAGGGAGGAAGGGAGAGGGGAAGGGGAAGGGGAAGGGGAAGGGGAAGGGGAAGGGAGGGAGGGAGGGAGGGAGGGAGGGAGGGAGGGAGGGAGGGAGGAAGGAAGGAAGGAAGGAAGGAAGGAAGGAAGGAAGGAAGGAAGGAAGGAAGGAAGGTTGGTTCAAAGGGCAAGGTATGAAGTCATGAATGAATGTGATGGAAGCAAGAATGGTTTGCAAGGATAGAAAGGTAGGAAGAAGAATGGAGATTTTAGGTAGATTTCCTTTTTCTTATCTCATGCCTGTAATTCCTCAGCTTACTGTTTCTTACTCTTTTTCTGTGGTGGGCATAATGTTGTTTACCCCAAAAGGGAGTAGTGTGATAGGTGTATGTGTATATATGTAACTCAGTAACCAAGTTCATTATGTTGTGCCAGTCCAGCTGAAATGTGAATGAAGTATAAGCCTCAGCTAGCAGAACTGAATCTCTCGGAGAATGGTGGCAATCTCCCGTGGGTTTGAGAGCTCTGGGAGTCAGGGGAAAATCATCCTGCCTAAGCCACAGCACAGGGCCTTTGCCCATGTCCTCTCTTAACTACCTTAGGAGATCTTCTGGACATTAAGAACCTTCTGAAGGGCAAGTTTCATTTTGCCGGGAGAGCTTCCTTCTATCCTGGATGAAAGAAGTTTCATAAAAGTTTAAGGATTAAAAAGAAAAAAAATAATTTTTGAAAAACAGCAAAAGAGGGGCTAGAATGTTGATTTTGGAAAGTTAAGGGGCCAGACAGACTTGAAAGAATATTTCCTGTGGGTTGTTTAACATTTTATAAAAGTTTATATGAAGATTTTGAAATTAACTGTAAGAAATCATCCCATGGGAAAGTTTTCCTGATTGGAAAATAAACATATGATAAGAGGGGACTTTGAAGGTTGACTAGAGGGAATCAGAGAGAACTAAGGATTACAATTAAAGGAGAAGAGACCCATTAATACAATGGAGCAACACTATCTGACTATAGAAGAAATTGAGGCTGTCTGGAAACAACGTACTCAGAAATTACTTTCAAGTTTGTCTGCCACTATGAAAATGGATCTAACAGAGGCTACAGAAGAGGGACAGATTTTTTCCTCTGGATAAAATGGAGACTGAGGCTGACTTGAATGTGGATTTCAAAATGGATTTTAAAAAAATGCCAGTCTATAAGAGTGATATGGAAAAAGATGCCACAATGAATTTACAAATGAAACTGGCTGATATCTTAATAACTAAAGAGGACATATAAATAGTAAATCAGAAGAGTGACTTGGATAGCCTTCTTATCTTGGATTTACAAAAGGGGCTGTGTTAAACTACTGAAGCTGTTCCTGAGAGGAGACAAAGATAAAATGATAAGAAATCAACTTGATGGGATTAAAGACCAAGCTTAGGACTATAAAGTGAATTTATTTGATCACGGTTAAAATATATATGCTGTGGTTTCTAATAGCTATTAATGGAATTTCTTCTTGACCAGGACTGAATGACTGAATGACGAGGCTTTGAAGATTTGTTTATAAATGGGGAGAGATTTCTTTTGCTTTATTCCTCAGAGAAAGTGATAAGTTGGAATACAAAATGGATTTATTTGATTAAGGTTAAAATATATATGTTATTATTTCTGGTAGCTCTTAATGGACTTTTGCTGAATAGGATTGAATGATGAGTTTTTACAATTTGTTCATTGATTAGAGGTGAGATATGGGAAGAAGAATTTTTTATTATTACTAAAATACTAGAGAAGGTGTTAAGTTACTGAAGTTGTTTATATTTGTCTGGAGGGAGGGGGAGTCATTTTTATATTTCTCCTTTTCTTATCATTTTTCCTTTTTCCTTTTCTTTTTTCTCTCTCTTTGTACTTTTCTTTTTCTTTACTTCACTTATTTCTCTTAGTTTGTATTAGTCTTTTATCTCTGTATTTGTAAACCTTAATAAAATTATTATTAAAAAAAGAGAGAGAGAATCTTAGTTTTGTAACTCTTTCCACTATGTTCAGATTAATTTTAAATACCATTAAATGCCAGACGATACAACTGATGATAAATAAACATCTGGTTAGGTTACTTTTTAGATTGGATTTCTATGATTTGACTCCTTTTCATGGCAGGAGCTTTGCCATCCTGAACCCCACCAATGCTGCCTACTCTTTCCAGTGGACCTGCGAGCAGCAGGAAGAGGGGAAAGAGCCCCCAGCCTTCATCTGTTTCACTGAGCGGGGGCTGCTCCGGCCAGAGAAGAAGATGGAGGTGCGTGCACAGAAGAAGGGTTCAAGGCCAGAAGGGTCTCTGCTGCTCTCGGAGTGCCGCTGCACGTGAACATGGCTGCTCTGAGCATCTCCTCTTGAGGGCTTTGTGCCAGCTTGAAAGAAATTCCAGGCCGCCGTGCTCCCGGGTTGTTAGCGGTGGTTCCTTTCTGATTCAGCCACAGTGTAGGGTTCTGATTCTTTTCTTTTCCCCACTGTCATGGCTCTGCTTCTCCATCAGGGAGGGGCTGAAATATGCCATATCTCCTTTTCCGGTAGTTTGAAGATGAGGGAGGAAGGGCTTCTTGGCTTGGTAGAAAACCTTCCGTTGTTTTTCACATGCCAGTGAAAAACTCACCTAAGCAGTCGACATACTGTAATATTTTAAATATTATTTAACTTTTAAACATCCAACTGTTACATGCTATTTTGGAATTTTTGCATACTTGTAAAGCCTTTTGAAGTAAAATGCTAAATGCAGGATCCAAATGATTGTATTACTCTGCATAGCTTACATATTGCCACTAGTGAGAACTGCTAGCCAGAACATCATGTCTGTCTTTTCATCTCTAGATTATATTTGAATTCATTCCCAAGCATCTGGATATTACAGAATCCTTTTGGACCTTCACAATTTTGGAACACAAGATCACTGTCCCATTCCTCCTGGTTGGTCACACCACAGACCTGGCCGTGTCTTTGGAGAGAGCCCACCTGAACTTCCGCTCACTTTTGATCGGTAAGAACTGCATGGGAGGCAGCAGACCCTGACTCGGGCTCTTCTCTCTGTGCCAGATGTCAACCTCGGGGGTCCCTGGGGGTCTTGCTTCTCATCTGAGCCACTCTTTCAGTAACCACACTGTTGTACGTTGCACTGCATATGAGGCAGTCTTTCATCAGGTATGCTAAAAATAATCTTTCCAGTGTGATCCCGATATAATCATTTTGATTTAAAACAGGCTAAGACTTCGTGGGGGCAGTAAAACCTTTACCTAATGCAGTTCAACTCAAGTTGTTTCAAGTCCACGAAAAGAAAAGCACAAATGCAGGATTGCCAAAAAGCCTTAAACGCCAAGGCAAAGCCACGCTTGCCCTTTCAATCTCTTCTCCTTTCTTTCATTGGTGAAAAGTTGAAGTCTTCGTGACAGAGATGCTGTTTGCTGTGGTCGCTCTCCAAAATGGCTAAATGTATTCTGCTATACATACCTGCAGAAACAGCTACCTTTACTTTTTTGCCAGATTATTTGTCTTACGTTTGGGACAAAACTGGAGCAATATTCATCATTTAAAGTGTTCTAGTATTCTTTGACTAGTTTCTTTTCTTTTACCTTTCCGCAAACTGTGATTTGGCCTGTCATAAGCCAGGTTCTACCACTGCTGTTAATCAGCAAGAGCTAGTTGAGAGGAGGAAGTGGGCAAGCACTGAAGGGAACCCCTTGCTGCTGTTTGCTGCTTTGCTGGGCTCAGTACTGCGGCTGTTTGGGTAGGCAGGCCAAGTGCAACAAGAATGCTTAACTGCTGGCTCCATTGCTTGCTATGGAATCTTTTCAAAAAGAATTTGAAAATCGTTTGCTTGGGCAATCTTCCCATGGGCTGAGTGGTATGCAGTGCTCACCGTTATACGCTGCTGCACCTACAGTTGTAGTTCTAGGGCAAAACCAAATAAGCAAGGGCTTATTCCAAATTCCTGTTGTTTCATAGGGCTAGATACACAGGCTTGCTATTCCACTGGAATAAGGAACGCTTGAAATGGTTCAGTTTTTGTTCAGACAGAGCATAGGGTGCTTGAGGTGTCCTGGAAGTGGGGCTGCTTTGTTTTCCATCTTGTGCACATCCCTCTTGGTATCTCATAATTCAGAATAAGCCCTAACTGCAAGAGCCAGAATGTGTTATTTTTTCACTGAAAGCTAATCTAAAACTGCATCGCTGCATATAAATGTGTGCGTGTGGATGCATATAAATAGAATATAATTCAATATAACAAGCTGCTGATGTTGGGGTCCTGAAGTCCTCAACCTCCTTGCCCTGGAAGAGGAGTCCAGGTTGACTCATGACTGTGTGGCCTCCACAGAGACTGTGGCATTCTCCCAGGTAGTGGTGGCTCTGATTGTACAGTACATAAAGAAAGGCCTCGAAGGACAACGGGAAGATCCACAGCCAAGGCAACGATCAGACAAGTGCGACTTAAATCCATTCCAGGAAACTAACTTCAGGAAAGGTCTCAGACAGGCCCCTCCCTAATTTACATGAAAATAATGTGAGGGAGGAAGCACATTCAGACTGGCAAGATTCTGTTACTAGAGCTGTTCTAATGCAAGTAGTTTTAGACTTATATGGCATTGGTTTCTTAGTCTGGTCTACTCTGTAGGGCACATGCTTGAGTTTATTTTTTTATTTCAGAAGGGATGGGACATGGTTTGAATATGGAGAACATAATACCTGTCTTTTGCTATGGTTGGGCCATTGTGAATCGTTGGCACCCTGAATCTCTGGGAGGATGGAAAATCTATTAGAATACTCCACCCAAGGCACCTAATGGATCCACTTGGTTTCCAAAGGGCTCTCGGAGAGTTATCCAACAATTTGGCAGGCGGTTTCATCTTGCACCTGGAATACAGACATGGCCAGAGCAGTGGGTGAGATTGTTGTTGTGAGGTCTCTGTCCAGATGCCAACTTCACACTGCTCATTGGCTTATTCAGGGGTTCCAGGAGATGAAGTGAGTGAAAAGAACCTGGAACAACGATGGTGTCAAACTAAAACTGGATGCCACCTGACACAGGTATGAGCTCACACCTGAGCCAACCCTCTGGCCATAAGGGCAGCAAAGGGTCAATTCTTCTCTGCCCTTATTGCATCCATGCAGCCCCACCTCCTTAGGAAAGGACAGGCAGGTTTCCTTGTGGCTGTAGTAGCTTGACTTACTTTAGACTTTTACTTTATCTTGTCCACGTGCAAGAGGCAAAAGACATGGAAGGCAAAATCCAGGGTCCAAGATACAGCAAAGAACAAACACACAGGTCAGAGGTGAGTTTTGAAGAGTTGTTCTCAGCACTTTCCCCAGCAAGGGAGTGCAATAAATAAGCCACACTAAGCCTCCACCCAATGCCAGATGAGACACATCACAGAAGCTGTGAAGTCTGCTCTCCTGTTGGCACTCCCATGCCTCTTAGCTAGCTTCACAGGTCTATGAAGTCTAGCTCTCTGCTACTGAATCTCTATTAGGCACCTCTGCCTACAACTAAGGAATTGGAGTCTGACAGACGGTCATTGACTATGGATGAGAGGTCCTGCTACCTCACTGGTTCTGTAAAAGCCAGAGTCGGGTCACTGGCTCTGCTACTTCTGGAATCTCCAGCAATAGCTGGATATCGGTGGCTCTGTTTGGTCACCATCCTCATTCAGCATTAACAACTGAAGTCTAAGCACACTACAACCATAGCATTCCCTTGGTCTACTAATTTAATTATTTTGTCAAAAAAGTAAAGTAAGATTTGTCTGACACCTTCGCTTTTTAGTAAGTTTGTAGCAATCGCCATCTGGCTTTCTAAACGCTTGCAAATCCACTGCTTGATTATATCTTCTAATTTTCCTAGATTTTCCTAGACACTGATGTCAAACTGACTGGTTGTTTAGCTTCCTGGGTCCATGTTTTTCTTTTTTTAAAAGATGGTAAATACAGTAGCTCTTCTCCAGTCTTCTGGCACTTCCTTATACTCCAGGAGTTCTCAAACAATACAGTTAGTGATTCTGAGATCATCATCATCATCTTTATTATGGTCACGGACCAGAATTATAAATAAAAATACATTAAAATACATTAAAAATACATTAAATGAAATGAACAGAACATGATAATATATTTACAGGTTGGTGGGATCATCAGTGGGCAGTCAAGATCTGCCTAATTTTGCAGACAGTATAACAAAATTTAGCTATGTTCAGGGAAATTAAATCATTCTGATCAGATAGCAACAACTGGACATAAAAAGATCAGAATTTCCTGGATATTTTATCAGATGAGGAGTTATTAAATGGGTTTGTGAGTCCTTATAGAAAATACAGTATAACAGGACATGTGCTATAGTTTCAATAGCCCCTTGTCCACAGGGGCACAATCTCAGCTCATATGGGACTTTTTTGTATCGGCCCTCCAAAACTGCTTGTAGAAAGAGCATTACAGCGTGCTAGAGTTAGTGCCCTCCAAAATTTGGGGACAGTGATATAATTTAGGTATCTTGCTGGCTTGTAAGAAAAGGCTTGACTGTTCAAAAAAACATTCTTAGGAAGAGAAGACTGGTCCTGCTGGATTTCCAGGTCTTTGATGTGCTGTTTGAATTCACTGAGTGCACACTCGTAGCCCAGATCACATCTGCCAATTCCTTTAGCACCCTGGGATGTAACCAACCAGTCCTTTTTCCTTTTACTTATTTATTTAATATACAGTGGTACCTCGGTTCACGTATGCTTCTGTTCACGAACAATTCGGTTCACGAACAGCTCCGGTCGCAAAAATTTGCCTCCGTTCGCGAACGCCGGATCGGGTTACGAACCGGATCCGCGGCCATTTTCCCTCCTGTGACACGTGGTCGCGGCTTCCTGTAGGGAGGGGGACTCTCCCTCCAAGCAGTAACCACCTCCCCACCCACCTTCCTGTCCTCCACGCCAGAAGTCGCGTCGAGCAAGGGTAGCTTTCTCTCTTCGTACTGTACTTTGTGTCATATTTTTGCGGTTTAAAAAAAAAAAATGGTTCAGAACGGATTAACCGTAATTACATTGAACCTTATGGGGAAATTTGATTTGGGACGCGATCAAAAATCGGTCGGCGACCAAATTCGGGGTCAGAACGGATTAACTGTAATTACATTGAACCTTATGGGAAAATTTGATTCGGTTCACGACCAATTCAGTTCGCGACCAGAGTTGTGGAACGAATTAAGTTTGTGAACCGAGGTACCACTGTATATAGCCACCCATCTCACTGCTGCGACTCTGGGTGGCTTACAGAGTTAAAAACCAAAAAACCAATACAAAGACAACCACAAAAAAAAAAAAAGAAAAAAATTAAAAAACATTAAAAACAATAAACTATTAAGCCATTTAAAAGAAACCCATAATCTGTGAGAGAGCACCATTCATTTCCTAGAAATATAATCATATAACAGGCTGTCCCCAGGCTAGATGGCAAAGCCATATCTTCAGGGTCTTCTGGAAGGCCAATCGGGTTGGGACCAATCTCACCTCAGGGGGTGATGTTCTAGAGGGCGGGTGCTGCGGCAGAAAAGACCCTTCTCCTGGGTCCTGTCAGATGACACTCCTCTGTAGACGGGACCCTCCTGCCAGACCTGATGGGATGGGTAGATGTAATTGGGTGAAGCGGTCCCTCAAATATCCCGGCCCCATGCCATGTAGGGCTTTATAGGTCATCATCAGCACCTGGAACTGAACCTGGAAGCAGACTGGTAGCCAATGCAGCTTGTGGAGCAGAGGTATAACATGCATGCTCTAGGTTCGCACATAACTGCCTGCACCACCACATTTTGCACCAGCATTTTGCGGAAAAGCAGATGCAAAGTTGAATTAAGCAATTTGCCCTTCTCCCTGTTGCCCATCACCATCTTGCCATCTTCTCCAACCAGCAGACCAACTGCTTCCTTGACTTGTTCCTTGTTCTGCCCATATCCAAAGAAGTCTTATTTTTGGCACTCATTGCAAGCCTCAGCTCCTCCTGAGTCTTAGTGGTCCTTACAGATTTGGGCTGTTCTGATAGTCAGTTTTTGTTATATGCCCCTTTACCCATTTTTTAAATTTGTTCTTTTTGTTTCTCAGTTTATCAGAGAGCTCTTTAGACAACCTCAGCTGTTTCATCAGGTGTCTCCTATTCTTCTCTTTGGTACGTTTGTGTTTGTGTTGCAATTGGGCACTGCCTTCCATTCACTCGGAGAAGTTCTTAAAACTGCTTTGTTTCAGCACGCCTTCAGGCCCTTGTGGAATAACAAAATTATTAGCTTGTCAAGGGCTGTTCATTGTATTATCTTAATTGTTGAGATACTCTGTTCTGGTTTGCTTGGGTACAGCGTCCAGAGTCTTTCTATGAATATTATTTAATAAAGAGCTCATTATAAATTAGCTTAGGTACATTTAATGCAAATTTTGGAAATAGGGCCTTTAGGCTGGTCTTTCCATCTGAGTGAATTCATCCTGAAGGCGCCTGTTCTCTGCATCTGACTGCCACCACTCCATTCAAGGCCACCTCTCTCTAGCTGGAAGCATTGGTCTAGTTGCCAGTAACATAACTGGTCCCTAAACAGGGTTCTTTCTGTCAGGTTCAGCCTGGCTCAGCGCACGCCATTCAAGCCAGCCGCCATTCCGCCCAGCTAGGTTCAAGCGCGCCTGGTCAGCTTCCTTACCTCAGGTGCAGGCGACCGAAAGAGGAAGCGCTCACCGCGAGTAAACTGCGGACAGGTGGCGGCAATCAGCCCACAGCAGGATCCCATTACCTTGTAACAAGCGGGGCTTCCCCAGCCGCTGTAGGCAAGTGACCAACAATGAAGACCAAGAGCTCCGCTGTGCTCAGCCGCCCATCAAGCGCAATCGAGAGTCAGCCTCACGGGACCTGCCTCGCGAGCAAGACAGCCGAAAACAAAGGACCCCGGCTGAACCTGCCATCGGCCCGGGGCGGGGAGAGCCGGGGGCGAGAGGCGAGCCAAGGATGGGCAAAGGCAGGCAGGGGCAGGCAGGGGCGGTCAGCAGGTGGGACTTGCAAAGCGCGGGAAACGGGGAGATTATAAAATGCTATGTCACCTGTGCCAAGCCAACCCTGGCTTTGTTTGTAACCACCTGCATTACACCTGAGTAAATTGCTTTCCTACGAGCCTGCGTCTCACAGAGTCTTTATGCGGCAACTCTTACACTTTCCTCCAAGTTTGACTAAGGCTTGAGAGAACTGGCAATTAATTTCAAATTGCAAAACTAAGAGAAAAAAAGAATCCTGGAGAGAAAGAATAATGTCCTTGCTCGTGTCAGATTCAGCTGGCATGGCACGGCACGGCGAAGCGCTGCTCAGCTTCGCCTAGTCAATTTCATTGCCCAGGCGCTAGCAGAGAAAAAGGGGAAGTGAAACTGCGAACTGATTGCTGACAGGTGGCTCAAACCGCCAGCGGATACTTTGTATCAGCGCCGGCTTCCCTCGAGCGCAATGTGCAATCGAGAACTCCTGGCTTTGCGCGCAAACAGGCAAACCCAACAAAGGCAACAACAGCACAACCCACAGATGGCAATCAGAAAGACAAAAGCACCGGACTGAATCTGCCATTTGGGCAAGGGGGGATTACTGCGAGTCTGTAACTAAGCAATGGGTAAAGCGTGGGAATGGGGAAGCTATAAAATACCATGTAAGCTATGCCAAGCCAACCCTGGCTTTGTCTGTACTTACTTACGTTACGCTTGAGTAAACTTCTTTGCTGAACACACGTGTCACAAGAGTTTCTCTGAGACGAATGGGGTAAACCTTACAGCTCACACCTGCGATGCGGAGAGCCTCCACCCTATTGGGCTTCTGGAGGACTGTAACGACCTGGCTCTTCTCCCTGGCATTGGGCTAGGATAGAAGGGAGCCCAACAAATGTAAATGTAGAGTCAGTGGGATGTTGGTTTCTGGATTATATGCATTTTTGTTTTATGGAATATTGTTGTGAGACACCTAGGATTAACGTATAAGTTTTCTTACTTAATTAAAATCTGATTACATAGGAAGCATTTTCATTAATGCCTTTGGATTCAAAGGAAAATTTTGTGGAACAGGAGAGGGATTTCTAAACTGGCAAATTCAAACAGGGTCACAGTTGGGACACAAGATTAATTTGGAATGCAACACATGTAGAGAAAGAGGAAATCCAAGGCAAATCCATTCCTGTTTCTAGGAATCCTCCAGAAGTGGAGGCAGCACACAAGATGGGGTCTGGCCAAAGCAGAAGAAATTGTGACAGTCATTTCCTGTGATTTAGAAATTATACTTCAGCTGGTGAATCTTAAAAGTGCATTTGCCTTTTTTTGCAGCCACATTGCATGGCTATATTCAGTTTGCAATCAGTTACTGTCTAAGATCTGTTTCACAAGTTTTTGCCAAGCCAGGTGAGCACAATTTTATCTCTAGTGAACAGACACCAAATTGTAAGTGCCTTTTTCTTTCCCAGGTCATGAAGTACATGAGAGCATTGATATAGTCAATGATGAGAATGAACCCTACAGTTTTTCTTTCCGAGACTGTTCCCGTTTTTCAGAGGGACGAATCAACCACTTGAACTTGCAGCCCATGGAAGGGTTGATCCCACCTCATTCCAGGTAAAGGAGAATGAGAATCAGGAAGCCAAATGCTGTGCGCTGCTCTCTTGAGATGAGACTTGCTTTCTCTACTTGATATAGCTTTAATGTATTTTAATGTTACATTTGTATGGCTTACAGTATGGATGTGTGTGTGTCAGAGTCTGCACACTCACTGCCCAAGTTCAGTAAATCCTCTGGACTCGAATTAGTTCCATTAAAGATTTCTTTATTTGGAGTACTTTACAGCTTCTATAGATGGTTGAGTCTAAACATTCCCAAGCAAAAGCCTTCCTTTTAACCCCCTATTCCCCCCCCCCCCCATTCTCTTTTCCTGCTTGAAATTCCTCGCGCCTTTCTCCTGGTCTCACGGTTGCTTGACCTTGTTGGCGCCTCTGCAGAGATAACGGTAGCACCTGGCTTAGGCCTCCCCCTACTCTCCTAACTTTGATGGCAGGAACAAGCAAGCGGGCCTCCAATTAACCATTCTAACATTTAACCCTGTCAACTATGTATCACTAGTCTACATTTAATTAAGCTTTGATTTCTAGCTTGCGTAGATCCTGACAATGTGTGTATAACATGGTTTAGGAGAATGATTGTGGGTGGCTTCAAATGTATTATGTTCTTACTGCTGTTTTTATTTCTGTTTTGATTATTCTTTGGTCTGTTTTAACCTGATGTAACCTCCCAGAGTTGCAATTTGCAAGTTGGGTGGCCATAAAAATTGATTAGCTAAAAGTAAAATAATAGAAGTATTTCTATTAAAACAAATTCTAGCAGGGATTTTTCCTGAGATTTTGCTGAGTTCTTCCTGTTTTCTTTTTAAGGGTGCTTGGATGTTACGATTGTGTGCATTGTTAAGTGAAATGCTTGTTCTTGAATTTCGTGAATTCTGATTTTATGCAGAAGAAAAGAGACATCCTGCTATCTGCTGTTAACAATAGATCTGCATAGGTCTGTCCTTTTGCTGGAAGGTGCTCAGGAACCAGGGCCAGCATTTTGCAACATTTGGCCTTTATTCATTCATTCATTCATTCAATTTATATGGCTGCCTATCTCACCCTATCTGAGTGGCTAACGATAATTAAAACAGCATAAAAACACCAAAGAATAAAGAAACAGCAGCGTGCACATAATCTGCAGCCGGTAGAAAAAAACTCAGATCAGCCCAGCCATTGCCTGGGCTCAGATCCCCAGGCCTGGAGATCCACCCTAACCAATCCAACCCAACAGCAAGTGTGTTTTCTCTCCAGACTTCCAGTTAACATCTACTTCATGCCAACCCTGGAAGGGGAAGTAAATTTTAACCTGATCTGTGATGTCAAGAAGAAAAGCCAGCCACTCTGCTTGAATGTCAAAGCAACTGGCCACACCATGAATGTGTCTGTGAAGTGTGAAGAAAGTCACGGTGTGGTAACTGAGCTAGACCCTGACCAGCTGAAGCAGCTCCACTTTCACGAGGTGAGAGAGCCAAGAGCACAGGAGTGCTGGCCTGCACACGGCCTGCTCGATGCTTTAAAACCTCCCGCTGACTACTGGCCCTTTCTCAGGGCCCTAGCCTCGGTTCCATCCCACTCAGCATCATCAGTTCTGTGACAGAAAAGGACCAGCTGCACATCCTGGCCAGTGGACCCCAGCTCTTTCTTCCCCTGCCCCTGTGGACTGGAAGCTTATAAGTCAATGACTTTACAGCTGTCAGTCACGACCATCCCTAGGCACCAGCCAAAGTGGTAGCCCAGAGTCCATGCAAAGTTGTCTTCTTCCTCCTCCTCCTCAAGCATCGGACCAGGTGCTGAACTCCTCAAGGGCAGGGCTAAAAGTCTGTTGGGCTTTCTTTAGGGTCGTCCTTTTTTTTTTCAGGGATCCTCAACACTTTGGGCAGGTGGCACATTTGGAATTTTGCAGAGGGGCCGTTTCCCCTTTGCTTGTTTATTCATGAAATGCCTGGCACAGAGGCTGTAACAGGCACATCCAGTCCCTCAAGCCCCTCTTAACAGAACGGACAGTTCGTCTTCATCCTTCTTCCTGACCGGTGGGACACTTCCACCAAAAGTACATGAGCATAGTTGCCCATCACTGTTGTCTTCTATGAAAAAGTTTATTTTCTAAGAAAATCTGGGGCCTGAGAGAACTTTTGGTAATACAGCAATACCGTAGTGAACCTGGTGGAGGCTGAAGGGAGCCAGGATGGCAGTCTTGGGTGCCACAGTGGCCACTTCCTCCTTCCTTAACAGGGAACTAGGCCAATATTCTGAAAGGCGATTGTATGATCATTTCTACTGTTATCCGTCGCCTTTCCTGTGGTCAGATTATCTCCTCTCCTCCCATGCTGCTGAGATTATTGAGGAAGGTGGGAAGGCAGGTTTTTTGAGGTTGTAAAAGCACGACTGCGTCGCTTAGCAATGGCAATCCCTGCAGTCCCGGCTGCCGTCATTAACTAGACCCCACGGTCATTAGGCGAGGCAGCTTCCTGCCGGCTTCCCACAACCAAAGTCAGCGGGGAAGCCGGCAGGAAGTTGCAAGTCCCAGCCCCGCAGGCAGTAAGTGGCTGCTGCCGGGTGGGGGAGGGAGCGAGGGGGAGGGCAGGACGGGGTGCGCGTGCAGAGAGGCCGGGGAGGGTGCGCAGCAATCTTCCCGGCTGGCTCCCCTTTGACTTTCTGGGGAAGCCGGCATGGAAGGTTGCGGATTTTATTTCATTTATTTATTTATATTTCAAATTTGGTCACTCCCATCTCACTAGGAAGTGACTCTGGGAGGTTTACAGTAAAAACAAAAAATAAATATTAATTAAAATACAATAAAAATACAATAAAAAACCACGTTCATACATAAGCAATATCCTCTTGCAAAAGCTTTACTTGTGTCCCAAACCATCCTTACTTCTGTACCTTTATTAAGATTACTCTCAAAAAATTCCTTTAACTTCTTTTTGCAATCCTCTACTACCGTTTCCTTTTGTAACAAAAAAATATATACAGTATATATGAGAGGCAGTTTGGTCTCGTGGGGAAGGCCCCAGGCTAGAAAGCGAGAGACGGCGAGTTCTAGTCCCGCCTGAGGCACGAAAGCCTTAGGCCGGGTGACTTTGGGCCAGTCCGTCTCCCTCAGCCCAGCCCACCTCACAGGGTGGTTGTTGGGGGGAAAATAGGAGGAGGAAGGAGCATTAGCTATGTTCGCCGCCTTGAGTTATTTATAAAAATAATAAAGGCGAGGTTAAAAAATCTTTTAAAAAAAATCTCGTTCAATCTCCACCCAAAAGAGCCATTTTTCCTTTTAAAAGTTAAAGTCACTGGACTGTGATCTGAGAAACTCTCTGGTAATGTCTCCATTTTATGAACATTAATAGCCAAAGTCTTAGAAATCCAAATCATATCTATCTTGAAAAAGAGCTATGTCTTTCTTTCAGAAAAATAAGTGTATTTTTTTGGGTCACCATTTTTATGTCTCCATGCATCAACAAGCTCCCAATTATCCATTAAATAAATAAATAAATAATCTTTGGTAGTTTACCTTGTGTATTTTTACCCCAACATATCTGCCATGATCATCAGTCAATATAAGTTTTGGATATAGCTGAGGATTTATATATAAAATAACTCCATTTTTTTCATTCCTGCTGAAATAAATTCTTCACCCAAATAGTTATGAATCAAATATTGTTATGTCTTTTTTCCTAATATGTGTCTCTAGTAGGCAAATCATGTCTTGTTTTAACTTTTTCAAGTTTTTTTCCCTCTTCTGGGCAGTACTTCCTCCATTTATATTCCATGTTAAGCATTTATAATCCATCAGGCCAAGATTTTAGAATAGTCAATCCCTGTAGCGCCCAGTGTGGAATCCTCTTCGGTGTCTTGCTGCGGCTGCTGTAGCATTTATTTGGCCGGCAGAGGAAACCCAAGACAGGTCTTGCTTTGGGAGGAGGATTTGACTTTTGGTTGCAACTGGAGGGAGGGGTGGAAGCAATTAACTGTCTTCTCTCTACTCTGGACAGATGCAAGTGAATGATTATGCAGAGTGTAACTTCTCCATCCTCAACACTGGCAAATTCAACTTCATCTTTTCCTGGGAGTTCTGCAATGCCAGAAAGTTCCAGCAGTATTTTGCCATCTCCCCAGATAATGGCGTTGTGGAAGCCGGGGAGCAGGTGGAGGTCATGCTCTCCTTTCACCCCCTGAAGGCATTTATCTTAAAGGACATTGAACTCAGACTGCAGGTAGGAACAAAGGTCTGCAGTGCTTCTGGTTCACTGCTTCTCCAAGAAGGTTTCAGTTGCACAGGAACCATGGGAAAGCTATGAAGGTACCAGGCAGGGGCACCTCACCCGGGGAGGCAGAAGCACTCTTAGCCAGGAGGAGTGCTGGCCAGAGAGGGAGGACAGAAATGGATGCTCCTAGATCCAACTTTGCTGCTGGATGACTAGAAATTACGGTGGCCAGTTGAAACCTATATCTGGAGAAACTGTATCTAGCCATTGTCCCAAGCCTATCCTGGTTTACTCAGAAGAGAGCCTCACTGGGCTTTAATGAGACTTGCTCCCACCTAGGTCCACCTGTTTTTTTTAATATATTCTGCAGTTATTGCGTTCAAGGTGAACTTACAGCAGATACAACGTGACAGTTAAATTATTTACAAAAAATACTATTATTTTCCAAAAATTAACATGCTTTGTATGCTTATTTATATTTACTGGTATGTTGTGTCCTCATAATCATAATTCAGGGATACCAAGAAGAGGCATGAAAAGTGGTGCATAAAATAGTAATGCTACATTTGACTGTAACGATAGCATTAAATAAATGAGCTTTTGAGGGTATCAGAGTTAGCCACCTGCAGCAAAACAACAGAGACTTTAGTGGCCAACAGCAAGCCTTGCGGCAGGTCCACGTCTCCTCTGAGAACTCCGCCACCCACAGACACTCGCTCTTTCTCCAGGTGCCCACAATGCCCCACTATTTGATCGGACATTTTCTGCACCGAAGAACAAAAACCCCCATCTGACAAAAATGCCATCATTCCAGACACCTCAGGCCGCAGGACACTTGGCCACTGACCTGAGGGTGACTGTCCGTTAACAAAGAAGTGACGAGGACCAGAAATTCACAACTGATCGTGAAATAGCCGATCTAAAATGTCTTTGAAGGCTTGAATCTTATCTATTGTGGCTTACACAGAGATCAAGGTTTCTCATTACGTTACACATGTTAATTGGCTTGCAAATGTAAGAAGATCTGATCGCTCTTAATAGAATAGTTACCGCTGCCTGCACCTTTTATGTTTCTGGCTTTGCTACCCTCACCATGTATAGTAATAAAAGTGTTATGTTGTTCAATGTCTCAACATGTTTTGTTATTAAACAAAATGTTGAATTCATTGATGTAGCCTAGTGCAGAATTACCCACCAGCGGTGGAAGTAATTAAATAATAATTTGTATTTAAGTTTAAAAATACAAAGATGAAAAACTAATACAGACTAAGAAAAATATAAAAAGAAAAAAGAAAACGTGCAGAGAAAAAGAAAAGGAAACAAAGAAAAAAGTTACATAAATAAATTACTTCTTCCTTCATCAAGAAAAGTACAATTTCAGTCACTTATTACTTTCTCTAACATTTCATCAAAATATCTCTTCTTCCCATAACTCATATCTTATCTATAAACAAATTATAAAGCCCCATCATTCAGTCCTAATCAGCAAAAATCCATTAAGAGTTACCAGAAATATCTATCTATCTATCTATCTATCTATCTATCTATCTATCTATATTTTAACCGTAATCAAATAAATCAGTTACATATTCCTTTCCTTTCCTTTTAACACAGTAACATTTTCTCTACAAATACAAAAAAAAATCTCTTCTTAATAAATTAAGATGTCAATCTAACAGTGATGGTTAGGGTGGTACAATCTCTTTTACGAAGACTGCAACCTGCTCTGCTCTGCTCTGCTCTGCTCTGCTCAGACTGTGCCTTCCTTATTTCACAGATAAGCCATGGCCCCACGTTTACGTGTGTGTTGCAAGGCTCAGTGTCGGCTCCCAGCATCCATTTCTCACCCCTCAAAGTGGACTTTGGCAACTGTTTCATCTACCAAGCCGGGATGCCCATTTCCAAGAGAACCTTGGTGGTCACTAATAAAGATGGCAAGAAGGCCAGGTGAGCTGCAGAATTGCCCAGGAGCACCGGAGTTTTTCTTGGAGCACCTGAGCTGTGCTGAAGGGGGAGGAATTCTTTGAATTTATATTAAGCCTCTTTCCCAGAGGCAGACAATCCAGAAACAGTTTCCCAGGGGCTGGAATTAGAAGATCTGCTGCTGCTGCTGCTGCTGCAGCCTAAACCCCAGAGGCTGGCTAGCTTCTTTGCTGCCTGACTTATGGGTATTTAACATTTCCCCTAGATTGTCTTCTGGTAAGGATGGACACTCTCTGCTTCAGTTGCAAAGTAGTGGGGTTAGGCAAGGGGGAACCAGCCTATGCAAAAGTGCTGCTTTCTGCATCTCTCCATTGTATCCCCAGCCTGCCATTTGTGGTCTGTCATCTGAGAACATTTGGAAACTAAAGTATCCAGGGATGGTAACTCTGAAGAAGGATCAGAGCCATCCTTGGTCCTTCTGGGCTGGCTGTTTCTGCTGGAGACCTTCAATATGAAATATAAGGCTACCTTGACTCTGAAGAATGAGCCCTGGACTCCTCTGATGAACAGGGAGACCCTAAGCAGTGTTCACTGATCTGCTTTGCTGATCTCCAACCCTCCCCCAATGCCTCCAGAAAAAATGGGCCTGGCTCTTCAATGCAGCGGCATTTCGGGGGGAATAAGATTTCCAGCAGACATCTCTTCCTTGCTTCTGGTTATGGCTGGAATAGCCAGTCTGCCCTCTAGGTGCAGCATTGCTCTTCTTGTCCTGGATTTCAAGACTCTTGCTGTGCCCTGACTGCAATTTTGCAGTCTGCCTCACTCAGTATCTCCTTCCCTTTGGCTCTCCCAAACTCTCCAGTCCAGAATGCTTTAGTTTTCTACCCCAGAATGTTGGTTCCCCAAAGGCCTGTCAAGATAGTGCCCCTCACTACAATGAGACTCCTTAACAATGTGATGCAGTGAAGGTGCTGAGCTAGGCCCAGGGAGGCTGATGTTCAAGATCCATTCCACCTCAGGAATGGATACTGACTGGGTGTCATTGAACATGTTTCTCTCTCTCAGCCCAACCTACTTCACAGGATGGTTGTGAAGAAAAAATTGAGGGAGCTGCCTTATGTTCTTGGAGGAAAGATGGTTATAATCTAATGAACAAACAGATCAATAAATATGGAGAAGGATGGTGGGCTGACTGAGACAATGCTAGTAAGGGGAGAACACATCCAGACAAGGGGATGCAGCTAGGAAAAGAGATTGGCAGAGGCAGAAAGAACGGAGATTGAGATCCCTGGAAGCCTTTTCAGGGAAGAACTGGTGAGATGAAACAGTAGGTTGCTGCGTGAGGAGAATGCCTGTCGAGGATGAACTAGAGACTCCCTTACATTCTTCTGCTCAGCATTCCCATGCAAACACAAGGCAGTTTTGTTGCAGAGAATTAACTAGGAAGTCAACACATAAACAGTTCTCGATGTAACAGCAACCAGGAGTCTTGCCCATCCCAAGGTTCAGGCCCTCCTTCCGTCAGCTTTCTCCCCCTCAAAGTTCTTGTTTCCCAAATGGCAGTCTCAAGGTGCAAATCGGTGCCATCACTGCACCAGCTTCAGCTCTTATGCCTCCAGATCCTTGGAACTGCCAAGAACATCTTGCAAGATTGGAAAGTGCTGGGTCTTCCTTCCGTTGCTGCTGGTGCCGGGACTCAGACTGACACACTCTTCACCCTTCCACGTTCTCAACCCCTCCCTCCTCTTGGAATCAGTCTAAGGCCTCTTAGGTTTATCAGCTTGGGGAGGGGTCAGTGAGATTTTGAAGTCTTTTATAATGCAGGAAAAATCACTTCTGGGGAAATAAACCTAGTTTTAACACATATGGGGTTAAATATTAGTTTATTTAGATTGGTTAGTTTGGCAAACTGTATTGGCAACCCCAGGAAGTCAGGTGTTGCCAATACAGTTTGCAAAACTAACTAACCATCTTTTTCCTCACCTCTTCACAGCGTGGAGTGCTTATTCACCAACACAGCTTACCTTGAGATTGGTTTCCATTCTGAAGTACTGAGTCCTGGAGGAAAGGTGGAGATTCCAATCAGCTTCTATCCCCGAGAAGCCATTTCCTACCATGAAATCATCACCTTTGAAATAAATGGGCTCTTACAGCGGACTGTAGAGATCTTTGGGAAGGGCATTGAAATGAAGGTGAGACTGGGCAGGCTCCTAGAAGCTGCACTGAGCTAGAAGAAAAAAGAGATGCAGAGGAAGACTTGGGGTTTGTCACCTTGCCACCTCCTGCCAGGTTGCTCCTGCAGCTTTGTATCTTGTCCTTTGCTTTGAGAAATCTGAATTGAAAGCAAGGAACTAGATTTTTAGGGGCTGCTTCTCACCCTGCTGCTTTCACCAAAGATAAAGGAGGGGCGCTAAGATGGTCCTGATCTGGTATGCACAGAATGGAAAAGGGATTGCACATTCATGATTTGAAAGTGATGTTGGTGGGGAGAAAGGGAGGTGGCTTAATTCCTGCTTATGCTGGAGAGAAGATGGCTGGATCTGGACCAACTTTGAGCACCAGGACTGTGCAAACAAAACAGCAGGGAAGGAGAGGCAGTGGCTCCAAGACATTTCAGGCCAGAGAAAGGTATATGGAGCTTGAAATTGTGTTTATTTGGAAAAAGAAGGGAGACTTGCAATTTCTGAACAACAATTTGCAATTGCTTCTGAGCAATCTGGCCAGCCTCAAAGCACCAACGTTTGGAACTTTTCTAGCTTTTTCAGAGCATTGCTTATATTGTGCTGTGATGATTCAGAAAATGCTGCCATTTTCTAAAGAACAGAGGAAGAGCTGCTCCAAATCAGAGCATCAGGACACTCACCTAGGGCTGTTTCCCCCAAGGCTTGGAGGCCTGTCCCCACCTTGACCATGACATGCAGAAGTACAGGACAGGGATCCCACTGAGCCCTCTCCTCCCTGGTGTCAGTACTCTGTCCTCCAATTTCCTCCCATTTCTTTCTCATCCCACTGACATGGGGCCATTGGCCTGTGACCCACTCCACTTCTTCTCTTCCTTAGTCCTGATGGTGTCTGTTTCCTGCCCACAGATAGATGTTGTGGAACCTCCCCAGAAAGTGCTGAAATTTGGAGCTGTCCCTCCAGGGCACATTGTGAAGAAGGGAGTCACCCTAATGAACAATAGTGTTACCTTTGTCACATTCAGCCTGAGTTTTGTGGCCTCTGTTCCAGAGTTGCAGGAAGCAAAGGTAAGACTTCTCCCTCCTGAGACGCTGCCTCTCCTCCTTTGGGGAGGGGGTCTTGTCTGGCCTAGGGAGGGCGAGCAGTTGGTGGATGCTCTTTCCCGATGAGATTCAACTGGCTACTCCCGCGATTAGAGCAGGGAGACATGGCCAGGAAATAGAGGCTGCCAGATGAAAGACATAATTTCCCTCTCCCTAGGCAGGTTTTATGGTGAGGGGAGAAACCAGAGAGACAGTGTGAGCAGGATTGAGTCCCTGGGTTGCCCCAAAGCTCTCACTTACCGCTGTGCAGCACCAAGGCCAGAAGCGGTTACAGGCAGGGAGATCAAATTGCCTCTTCATTGGGAATGCTGGGGGCTGAGCAAGGCATTAACTGCCTACCTCTCTCTGGCCATTAGTGCAGGAATGCGGGTGGTTTCCGCCCAGACCTTATGGTCTGGCACACAGCCTGGGCCCTCCTGGAGCCTGGTTTTTCCTCTTCTTTCAAGCAGAGGGAGGGCAGGGGCTGGAGGGGCAGCAGGCAGAGCAGGAGACCAAAAGGCACAGGGTGCAAATGCAAATGGCTGAGCCCAGTCTGGGAAGCAGCAGAAAATTACTGCCAAAGCTTCCTCTGCCCCTCCCCAAAGCATCCTGGCTGACCCTCCCCTCTGGCTTCTCCCGCCTGCTGCACATTGAGTAAAATCTGTGTTGAAAGCCTCGCTGTAGCAACAACCCCGCCCCCCACGTTCTGTGTGAAAAGGAGGAGGAGACCGGGTGAGGAGTGCCCGGTGGGCCTCCTGGTCTTTTGCATAGCAACAGAGCCTAAACTCAGGACGGTGCTTAAGTGGGACTCGTTTGGGGCCAGACCATTTTCCATGAACCCTGAGGAAGTCCTAGCTACCTCTACCCACTGTAAAAGCCACCCCAGTTTAAGCTCTGCCTGTCCTGCAGTCGTGAATCTTTGCAGGAGAGGAGTGTCCTGCGTTGTGTAGCACCTTTTCCACTCTTTGGACAGGTACTCACTATGTCTCCATATGGTGAAATTACCTTGAAGCCCCAGGGAGGCACCTGTCACGTGGAGGTGACATTCAGCCCAAAGAGCCGTATCCTGCCGTTCTCAGAGGAGGTCCTGCTTGAATGCCAAGGGGTCCTGCGCTCCATCTTTATTGTGCAAGGCTGCTGTCAGGGCATTGAGGTCCACCTGGACCAAGATCATATCCCTTTTGGAGCTGTGGTGCTGCGGAGCCAGGCTTCTCGGCGCATCATGATGCAGAACACAGGAGACGTTGGAGTGGGGTAAGCAAGCAGGCTCTGCACATGGGGCTTCCTCACCGGCTTTCTCAACCTTGCTGCCTCTTGTGCCTCTACTGGCCAAACCATTGCTCCACGGAAGTGTCAGGCACGAAAGAGGAAAGTGAAATTCCTGGCTGAGACGGCGTTTCTGTGGACTGGGAAAAGGCGTTTGCAGGTTTGATGGGTTCTAAAATGTTGGCGATGTGTAATGAATCTTTTAAGGATGGTAAATTGCCGTCATCATTTTACGAGGCATATACAAGGCTGATTTTAAGACTAGATAAGGATCCTAATTTTTGTATTAGTTATAGGCCTATTTCATTAATTAACGTGGATACTAAGATCTCAGCAACCATACTGGCTAGACTCTTGCAGAAGCTCTTACCATGTATAATTCATCTTTCCCAGTCAATTATCAAAAATTGTCCAGTATCAGATAATTTATGGTTAGTGACTGATATATTGGATATAGTCAAGGAACTAATTAATTAATTAATTAATTAATTAATAATTAATATCGTTAGATGCAAAAAAAAGCCTTTGAATTGGTTCAGATTAAATTCTTAAAGCGAGAGGTGATTACATATGGCTTCCATGAGACTTTGTTCAATGGATTGACGTTTATTACTTGCAAGCTGTACCAGAGTTATACAAATCAAATGATTTCAGACTTTTGAGTTACAATGTGGCACTCAGGAGGGCTGCCCATTTTCACCCTTGCTATTTAATTTGATCCTTGAATTTTTGGCCACCATGGTAAGGCAATCTTGTGACTACAAATTATTTCTGTATGTTGATGACATTTCAGCAATTTTGGACCAGTACTCTACCTCTCTGCCTAATTTTATGAAGGTAATACAGTATGATGGAAAGTGTTCTAAGATTAATTGGGATAAACCTTGCTTACTTCCCTTGGGCCCCAACATATCAATACAGTTATGTAAAGAGTTGGGTTTTGTGATGTCTACTGATTATATTAAATATTGATAGGCTATTTAGGAAACTGGGAGCCAATGCAGCTGATGCAATAGAGGTGTAACGTGGGGGCACCTAAGGGTACCCAATGCTGCATGCGCCACTGCATTCCCACTGCACCCAAAACTGCACAGTCGCTCTCCCACCCCTTGGCAGATTCCACATCAGGATCAACCGAATGGGCACAGTTCTGAGAGGGGGAGCTTCCCCTTCCAGACCCAGCCAGATCTCAGCAATACATGCCACGTCAGCCCTCTTATCCATGATTAAATCACAAATGAGGGAGGCTTTATTACAGACTGACCTGGTGTTTAGTAGCAGCAGCCAAAAACCAGGGTGTCTGAGGATCTGCTGATCAGGAAATGAAGTTGAGTTCCGGGGGCTGGAATGAGAAACCGGAACAAGATACCATGATCGTGTTCCCCAAGAACGGCCCACCCCCGTCTCCTCCCCATGCCTGTCACCACGAAGATGTTCTGACCTGCCCCTAACCCCCCTGAGACTCCAACCCCCCCAACCCATACCTACTGCTTCCCAAGACAGGGGATCCCTACATCTCACAACTAAATTCATACATCCATATATTTAGAAGACAGTTGCCAATCTCCTGAGAAAATAATGCCGTGGAGGACTCTAGAAGATTCTTGTGACCCTGCGAATCAAAGAAGCCAAGAGCATGCTGAGTTGAAAGCATATGTCTATGTGCTTATAGATGAAAGAGAGAAGATTCAAAAAGATCTAGACAGGCTTGAGCAGTGGGCTGAAATGAATAGGATGGAATTTATTAGGAAGAATGTAAAGTTCTGCGGCTGGAAAGGAAAGAATTAAGGCAAAAAATACAGTGTGGGAGAAACCCAACTTGACACTAGTACATAAGAAAGGGTTTTGGGTGTCCTTGTCAACCACAACCTAAACATACTGAGCCGTGTGATGCAGCTTCTAAAAGGGCAGATTTATCTTGGAGTGCAAGAGACCAGATAAGGAAGTACTTGTTCCACTCTATTCTGCCCCAGTCAGACGCCATTTGGAGTACTGTGTTCTCCAAATGGTGAATGACGCTTTAGTATGACACTTCCAAAAGGACAATGGCAGATTGGAGCTACTTCAGAGGATTAAGGTGGTGAAGGATATGGAAACCAGGCCTTATAAGAAAGAGCTAGAGGATCTTCCTTGATCTTACAGATGATCATCCAGTCTTTGGAGATGTCCTCTAGTGAAGGAGAACTCACCACTTCATGTGGCAGTCTGATATCTGGCCTTAGTCTCCTTCCTTGCATTTTTAACTCACTGGTTCAGATCCTGTCTTCTTGGCAAGAGAAAATAATCCACTCATTCTCTGCTGTTGTGTTTTCCCTCTCACGGCCCACGATGTGAGGCTTGGGTGACAAGCCGGTCAGTCAGTTCCTCTCATAACCAATGGATCGACATTCGGTTGATCCAAAAAAAGTGTACCCTGCACGCTTGAACCTAGCTGGGCGGAATGGCGGCTGGCTTGAATGGCATGCGCTGAGCCAGGCTGAACCTGACAAGGTTGACCTCTTTCTTAACTTTTCAGAAGTGGGTTAAAACGCTGTTTTCCTGAACCTTTGAAGAGGTTCAGTTTTTAGCTGTGGGATTTAATGCCTCATTGTGTACTGTTTTATTGATTGTGGATTTGGAGTATGGAAATGTGAGCCACCCAGAGGTTTCTGACTGGGGTGATGATGCCTAGAAGGAATAGATGTATCCAATTTTTGCAAATAAATAGCTGAACAACAAACCTTACGTAGTCCCAATGCAAGTTTGCCTTCTAGGTGAAATGTCATTTCTACTCAATGTATTTTATTCTAGACTCTGTCATGGCAGATGGTAGTGGTTAATTGGTTAATCTCAAAAACATTAAACCAGTCAGACCTGATTAACGCTTTCATGAGAAGCCTCCAGGATATCCCTGGATTGCTAGAGTGGGAAATCCTGGAAGAGGGCAATGGCTAATCACTTCCATCAGTCTATGAAGTTGTCAGGAGCTTTTGTCTTGTCATTTTATCTTCTGTACATCTCCTGGTGGATATGGCATCTGCTGTCTAATGCCAACTGGCAGCTCCTGTCTGTTCCCAAGCTTTGTCTTGCATCTTGAAATGGCTTGGGTTGGGGGCAGAGGACCGAGGACAGCAGCTGTTTCTTAAGCCATCCACTGTTTTCCTGAATGTTAACAACCACTGCAAGTGGATTTCCCACCCCTGAGGAAAAACATTTTCCTTTTTTTTTTCCTTAAAAGCTTCAGATGGGATGCCAAGCGTTTCAAACCAGACTTCTCCATCAAACCAATAGAGGGTTACATTTCTCCAGGAACAAATGTCTCTTTTGAAGTGACCTTCCACCCTTGTGAACAGAGTCAGGACATCTGCTATGAGAACCTACCCTGCTACATCCAAGGCGGAGAATCTGTGAGGCTCACCCTGAGTGGATTCTGTGTGGGCGTCCCACCTGTCAAAGAGGTGACTAGTTGGGCAGAAATGACCTAAGTGGCAAGTTGAGCTGGGAACACATGGACAAGAGCAAGAATATTCAGAATCCAGTCTAAGGTGTAAATGGACAACTCCAGGGGCCCAAATATAAAGTACAGAGTAAGCCAAGTTATAGGAACCTTGGCTAAAGGAGCCATCAAAAAATCCTGGGAAATATGAGTGCAGAGAGAAGTTATAACAGAGATGGTTTCCATCAATCTACTCAGTCTCTGATGCAGCTTCTTACATTTCAAGTGGTCAACTAGCATTCAGTAGCACATCTGCATAATTCTAGTTTTTGATATAGCAGGGCGCCACTGTCATGGAGTCATGAAGTTCCAGACTTAGAAATTGCAGTTGCAGTCTCCATAGATGTGGAAGGGGCTGAATCCTTTTCAAACTTTGTGCTATGAGGCACGGGAAGGTTTCAGGGCTCATCCTGGAAGAAGAGGTGGTCATGACAAGAAAGGGAATGTGGGGGGCCTGTTTGCTAAGAGGGTAGATCATGTAGGTATGTGCTCCTTTCATCAGTGTTGCAAACTGAGGAACATTTTTGGTATATAATAATCCTGTAAAAACTCTCCAAGACAGTGCATTGAAATAACATTAAAATGAGCTGATGTACCTAGTGTGCTGCTCATTAGACCCTAGGTCCCCTACAACATGGCATCTACAAGCCACAGATGCCTTTTTTTGCTCCCTCAATGATCAATTTTTAATTTCCTTAAGATGTGCCGAAAAGTAAAGAACAAGACTCAAGCATAAACTGGATTTCCAGCATTGCATCTGGGGCCTCATAGACCCCAAAAGCATGTGTAGACAATAGAAATGGTAGGGAGTGGGCGTGGGTCCTCTTGCTTAGAAAAAGGACACAGCTAAGCTAAAGTAATTGAGAGCATCTGCAGAAATAGAAGGGGTGGTTGGAAGTATCCTCCCCAGTTTAACATCTGCCTTTTGAGGAAGACCAGGTCAGAAACAGACACTGCATAAACTATTGGAACTCAGTTGTTGTAGGGTATAAAAATCTTGAAAACCTGACAGAAGTTCTTTCTATCCGCTCTTATACCAAAGAGAATCAAGGTTTGACAAGCTTGAGTTTTTTCCTCATCCCCTGTTGTTTATCTGGGTTAATGTGATATTTATACAACAGTTGTTGAATTCCTTCTTCAAGGCCACCTCTGTACTCTTCTGCACTTACCTTAGTGTACGTTGGTTTTTGTCTTCATTGGTGGCCATTTTATGTGACTGCCAATAACATGCTGTCAGCATTGTACTCACCAGAAATACATTTTGGCACAAGTGTTTCTACTCTGAACCTACATGATGATTTTCAGAAAGCCCAAATGTTGAATAAAAGGATAGGTATGTGTGAGAATGTAACTGGTCAGCTGCCAGAAGCCCCTATAGATAATGGCAGTTCACAAATCTAATAATTGGACAAAGAAATGCCTTGCCCAGATGAAGGTATTCAGTGAAAGCAATGGGGGGGAAGGCTTATGTAGTGCGCACAGCGGAGCGGGAGCTTCCCCCCCCCACTGATTCTTCAGCGCTGTTTCCTTTCTCCATAGCGACAAAAGCACAGTGAAAGCAATATCAGCGCGCACGCACAGCCGGGAGTGGGAGCTTCCCCCCCCCCCGCTCCCGGCTGTGCGTGCGCGCTGATATTGCTTTCCTTGGGCTTTTGTCCTCGCGCTCAGATTTCATTAGCACTTCCTCTTGGAAGCCGCGACCACGTGGCAGCAGGGCAAATGGCCGTGGATCCGGTTCGTAGCTTGAGGTGGAGTTCGCATGTTGAGGTAAATTTTTGCGGCCGGAGCTGGTCGCATCTCGAAATTTTCGTAAGGTGGGGAGTTCGTATCTTGAGGTACCACTGTACCTCAAGCAATAAAACAGCATTGTTTGTGAAAGGGGGAGTCTTTTGTATCCGTAGAAGGCTCTAGTGCAGAGAACTGAAGGGCAGTGGGCTCTCTGGATCACTTGTACTTGGTTCCTTTTCTCTTGCTATCTTCAGCGGGAAGAGCCCTCTCGTCCTCCTCTTATCTCAGGCCAGTTATTTGGCTGGTGAAATTTGCAAGGAAGGAAAGAAAGTCTGTACTACTTAGCAAACCATCTATACATGCTAAATCCCCCAACAGTGGAGTGAATGAACAACAGGGATTCTCCTTTGTAGGTAAAATTCAGAAGGATTTTCAAGAGCATTTGCCTTTTAGTAAAAATTGTTGATCCAAAAAGGTGTTACTAGACTCCTCCTGATTTTTGACTACCATAAACTAACATGGCTCTTCTACATTCTCTTTCAGGTAGTAAATTTTGTATGCCAGGTGCGTGGAAAGCACACACAGACCATCATGCTGTCTAACCGGACCAACCAACCGTGGACGCTGCAGCCCATTATTGAGGGAGAGCACTGGAAAGGGCCAGAGTTCATCAGGGTGGAAGCCCACCAGCAGAACAAGCCCTATGAAATCACATACAGACCTCTTGCTATGAACACAGAAAACAAGAAAGACCAGGTATTCCAGAAACAAACAATAAAAGAAGGGGAAAGAGGAGGGACTTTTGGGACTCAGGTTGCTGGGGTGGATGAGGGTTGCTGTACACAAAGAGGGATCCTTGCGCTTCTTTGTACATTTAGTTGTCATTTCATTAGATCCATGCTGTCTACAAAAGCTTGCAGCCTGACCAGCTCTGTTTCTTTTGTGCATGATCACCATCTAAGCTAATTCTTGTCCTGTGCAGAAACTAATTCTGTGGTTGCTGCTGCTGCTGCTACTACTACTGATGTTTCCTGTTTACTAGCAGCTTTCTACAGCCCCTTTGTTTTTGTTGTGGTTTTTCAGTGCTGTTCAGGATAGCTTGGATAGAAAGTTTATACCTCTTTCAAGTTGAGGGATGAGCTGAGAATTAATATGAAAAAAAGGGGAGGTGTGGTGAAGGTGAAGAGGCTGAGCCCAGGACAGTGAACTTCCATGGTTGACCCCACAAACAGTCCTTTGGAGAAAAAGGATTCTTGGCCCTTCTTGGGGAATGTAAGTTGTCCCAGTCTCCCAGACTCTCAATAGTGTGAGGCCCACAGGGGGTTGTCCAGTGGACTACTTTTTGGATGTCGCAGTGCTCTGGTTTAGCCTTGGCTACCTGGACAGGTGATAGTGTTTAAAGCAGTGGATCTGGACAGGCTGGTTATGAGCATGACTGCCCATGGTTTTCTGCTATGTGGCCCAAGTCCATCAGATTTATTCTAGAAAAGCTTAATTTTTAAGATGAGTCAACAGTTGTAGAAGCAGCTACATCAGAGCTGCCCATTACAGGAGAATAATGCTTGTTTTAGCTAGTTTAACTCTCTAGAATTCTTGCAAGTAGGTTGAGAGACAGATTGTTCTCATAAAGCTGTTCCAAGTAGCCTCAGTCATGGAAGAATGTGACCATATCAAATGGAGGTAAGTAGGAACAGTGAAGAAACATTGCCTAAGTGTGGAACTCTCCTCCTTTCCCCTAGGGATCTATTTTTTTCCCACTGCCAGATGGAACGGGACTGCTTTATCTCCTGCAAGGCACTGCAGAGCCTCCCAAGTCTGCTGGGAATATTATGAGGGAAGTTCCATGCAAAACATCCTACGTAGAACTGTTTCCCATCACCAACTGGTTGAACAAGCTGCAACGGTAAATGGGAGAAAAAGGCTGGGTGGGGCTGATAACCTTATCCCACTCTCAGGTCTTCATGCAGCACATGAAGACCTGAGAGTGGGAGGAAGAACCTACAATCAACCAGGAGCCCATAGGTTTCAGTGTGTATTACAATTTGTACCCCCAATTTTCCTTTGGTAATGAGGCACCCATTGTCTTCTCTAGCCCTTGATCCTTCACAAACGAGACAAACAGATCCTAGTGTTGCCTTACAGAATTTGAAAGCAGAGGTGAAATTCTTGTGATGTAACCTTCCTTCCAAACAAATATTAGCAATGAGAGCTCCAAGGGACTTGCTTTTTGGATTAACTGCTTGCAGTCCAGATTGCCAGACAACTAAACTCCCCATGAACAGGATCTCCAAGTTCTGACACAGCCAGGCAATCACACAGACTGACACCCACTTTGGTGACAATGAAGTTCTACCGGGCCAATCCCTGAGAGCCCTAAAGCCAGCTTCTCTCATCTTGCCCTGTTCT
Source organism: Liasis olivaceus (assembly GCA_030867105.1). Classification (NCBI taxonomy): domain Eukaryota; kingdom Metazoa; phylum Chordata; class Lepidosauria; order Squamata; family Pythonidae; genus Liasis; species Liasis olivaceus. The sequence goes on along the minus strand of CM061359.1, from coordinate 25,637,812 downwards.
TGGGGGCTTCTGTGCCTCTTTACCTCTTCCTTTTCCAGAGAAAATATGTTGAGAATAGTGGAGCGCTGCTAGAGTCCTGAAAGGTCTTCATTGTGATTTAATATGAACATTATTGTTGTTATTATTTATTAGATTTAATGCAGCCACCCACTCCACATGAAATTGCTGAGAAAGATTTTCTGAAATTTAGGTGTTCTGGTTCACCAATAGGTCTTTTACTTCCTTTCTATTGAAATCTGGGCCAATTTCAAGTAACCGGATAACGGACTGGATGAGGGTGACAATTTGAGCCTTAATACAAATAGTCCTCAGTTAATTACGGTATTTGGGACCAGGAACTCCATCACTAAGTGATGCAGTTGTAAAGCATGACATCATGTTGTGAAGAAAATACATCTTTGGGTGAAGGAAGTAAGTGACGCAAGAGGCCTCAGATGAATGGGATCACCTTAATAAAATTGAAATATAAAGGAACATGCAGCACCCCTGAAGCTGGTAGGAACTAGGCTGGTTGTATCTGGAGGATAAGTCATGGCAACTGGACTTCTTTTGTTTTGGTTTGATATGTTTCGCTGCTTGTCCAAGCAGCTTCTTCAGTCTAGAAAGTTGGTTTGGGGGACCCCATAAATGTCTTCCAGGGTGGCTGCATTTCTCAATATCATGATGGGCTCGTTGAAGGGACAATAGGAGATGTGATTAGCAGAGTCCTTGGGATGTGGATGTCTTGCTCCTAATCCCTCACTCATCCCCAAGTGGGCTGTTAAATGCTCCCTTCTGGTGAACTTGTGGTCTTAATCTTCCTGGGGACTGATGAAAGAGCAGCCTGAAAAATGGGAGACAAGTTGTGTCTGAGGCCTCCACCTCTATTGAAGGAAGGATTTTCCACTTTGGCATAAATGGATTCCTTCACTCCTCTCTCAAACCATCTATCTTCTCTGTCCAAAATGTGAACATTATTATTAACAGGGCAGAAACCATCCCCACCTCCATAGATGCCAAAAAGAAAGAAAACAGACACCTGAGGACAGCTCTTAAGGCCTGTGGCTATCCAAATTGGGCCTTTATTAAATCCACTTCTAGATCCAACAAAAAAACAGCAGACAGAGCTGAGACCCTGAGTCAACAGAAGAATCTTGTCATTCCATACATGCCTGGTGTGTCAGAGAAGATAAAACTGATATTTGGAAAACACCACATACCTGTGTTTTTCAAACCCACTAACACACTGAGACAGAGGCTTGTACACCCTAAAGATCGAACACCAAAACAGAAGAAGAGCAATGTAGTATATGCAATCCAGTGCAGTGAGGAGTGTTCAGAGCTCTACGTTGGGGAGCTCTGAAACAGCCTTTACACAAGAGGATGGCCCATTGTTTCAGAGGGGAGCTCTGAAACAGCCTTTACACAAGAGGATTTACACAGGAGGAGCAACAACACAAGACCAGAATCAGCAGTTTACCTTCATCTAAAGGAAAAAGGACATTCATTTGAGGACAATAATGTTCACATTTTGGACAGAGAAGATAGGTGGTTTGAGAGAGGAGTGAAGGAATCCATTTATGCCAAAGTGGAAAATCCTTCCTTCAATAGAGGTGGAGGCCTCAGACACAACTTGTCTCCCATTTTTCAGGCTGCTCTTTCATCAGTCCCCAGGAAGATTAAGACCACTTCACAAGTTCACCAGGAGGGAGCACTTAACAACCCACTTGGGGATGAGTGAGGGATTAGGAGCAAGACATCCACATCCCAAAGACTCTGCTAATCACATCTCCTATTGTCCCTTCAATGAGTCCATCATGTTATTGAGACATGCAGCCACCCTGGAAGACATTTATGGGGTCCCCCCAACCAACTTTCTAGACTGAAGAAGCTGCTTGGACAAGCAGTGAAACGTATCAAACCAAAAGAAGTTGCCATGACTCAACCTCCAGATAATTCCACCTGGATAAGTGAGAATCTTCATCAACATAAGGTGGTTGTAAAGAGTTTATCCAGCTGCTGTGAGCTGGACTGGTTGTAAAAAGCCTTATCTCAAAGCCTTATCACAAACATCCCCATATAACAAGACATCTGTCTTGAAGGAGGACATGTTCTTCCTGGCATTTGGCACCTCAAACTAGTTTGTTTCTTCTTCTTAGTAAGGTTATTGTTTTCCTTGAGGATAGTAGATAAGAAGAGTGGCAGAAGGGTAACTTGAGATCTATTTATGTATGCCTGAATCAACATATGAATATGTATGTGTATGCATTCTTTTCCTTTCCCCTTCTTATAGAGATGTATAAATATCACAGTATCTCTTTTGCCTGTAGGGGAGTGCCTCCCACTAACCCTTGGTGGGGTCCCTCCAGTGCACACTGTCTAATAAACACTGCAGTGAAGCCTTGATTATTTTGCATTTGAGTACTGCATTTTGATTCCATAATGTGATCACGCTGACTTACAACAACAGTTCCAGTTGCGGTCATTAGGCAAAGCCCATATGGTCGTTAGGTGTGATTTCACGTGATCGCCGTTTGTGACCTCCTGCTGGCTTCCCCATTGACTTTGCTTGTTGGAAGCTGGCAGTGAATGTTGTAAATGGCGATCACATGACTGCAGGACGCTGCAACCATTGTAATTGGGAGCCAGTTGCCAAGTGCTGAATCATGATCATGTAACCACGGGGACACTGTGATGGACACAACTTTAAGGACTGGCTGTAAGTCTCCTCGTTCAGCACTGTTGTAACTTTGAATAGTTGCTGAATGAATGGTCATTAAGTGAGGACTACAGGTAATCCTCGGTTGACGATGGTAATTGGGACCGGAATTTCTGTCGCTAAGGATGTGGTGGTAAAGCGTGATGTCACATGACCTCATCATTTAGTAACACCAATCCTGGCACTCCCCATTGCCGTTGTTAAGTGAGGATTGTGTATTGTTAAGCGAGTCACAGGTGACTTGCAAGCAGGCTGGCAGATAGGTAAATGGTTGCTGCCTGTCAGGGGAGGGTGTGTGGGTGGCCCGCAGACATGGCACGAGTGCGGCAGGGCCAGAGGTGGCTGCTGCTGGGTGGGGGGAGACTTATTGGAGCAACTTGTGACCTTCCCTGCTGGCTTCCCCATTGACTTTGCTTGTGGGAAGCTGGCAGGGAATGTCACAAATGGCAATCATGTGACCACAGGAAGCTGCAACTGTCATAAGTGTGAGCTGGTTGCCAAGTGCCCAAATCATGAACATGTGACCGCAAGGGTGCTGGGACAGCCAGAACTTCCGAGGACTGGTCATAAGTACCACTTATTCAGTGCCATTGTAACTTCGAATGGTTGCTGAACGAGTGGTCATTAAACAAGAATTACCTGTACTTGTATTCCTGGGTAGTTCAAAGCAGTTCAAGGAACAAGGAGTCAACTTGTATGCAGGATGAAAATTATGCTTCTCTTGAACATTCAGGCTTTTAGGGTCTAGGATTACAATCTGAGCCTGAATGTTTTGATTCAGGAGTTGTGATATTATCTTAATTATGTTTCTAATTGTTTTAATTGATCTCTGTTATTGTGGGAGTGTGGAGCAGGGGTGTGAAACATGGACTCTCATCCCCGGAGGAGCGGACAAGAGATAAGAGAATGAGACTGGCCCCTCCCTGAGGAATGCTAAGGATGTTTGTAGTGTGACCCTGGGAACTGCTCTCACTCTGAGAAGGTTCTGTGAATGGAGTGAAGCCAATTAAACCTTGCTGGATTGAATCTGTATAGTCTCCTGGAGTTTCCTGGGCTAAACCTTACAGTTATAGTAATTCTGCTTTTTCTTTCTTGTTACTGTTGTTAATTGCCTTGAGCACCATTTTTAGTGGAAAGATAGGGAATAAATTAGAGAACTAGATCTACCATTCCATCTGAAAACTGACAAGTTGGCAATCTGATAGGAGAAAGGTATCTGGTTGTTTTTATTTAGTGGAAAAAGCAAAGGTGTGAAAAGGGTATGATGTGAAGAAACTGGTTGTGGCTGGTCTTGGGCTGCGGGTCTGGGAATTCAATGGCTGCCTCTTCTTGCTAGGTTCCGGGTAACAGTTGACATGCTAAAGCCAGAGAAGCTGGAAGTCACAACCACCCTGAAAACTCTGGACTATATTGAAGTGCCTGCTTCCGCCAAGAAGGACCACAAGCTCACCTTCTTCTCTTACAAAGAAGGCATGTATAGTGCCAAGGTAAATACCCTCACTTGTGTCTGCGACCCCGACTGTTTCTCAGGCTTTTTTTTTGATCCCAGGTGTCTTGTACAAGGAGTAGCTGTTTGCTTTTCCTGCTGAACTTTTCGTACAATTTCATTCAGAAACTTAAATACAATTTTCCAGTGACAATTATTTGGTCATTGCTTTTCACCAAGAATATGCATCAGCTGAGAAGGAATATCCTGCCTTTTACACTTCCTTTTTTTTCTGCAGTCTGAATTGTTTCAGTGACACTCCCCTGCCTTCCATTCAAACACCTCTCAAAAGCAGAGGCAGGGAGGGAAGGCTGGTCTTTTCAGGGTAGTTTGAGAAAGGTCTTTCACCTTCATCTTGTATTGTCTTGCATGGCCTTGCAACACTGCTTGACTGGATAGTTCTTAAAAATCTCCTGTGATTTCAGGTAACCTTCCGCAATGAAGCCACCCAGGAATTCTTATTCTACCTGATCACATTTAAGGCCATCCCATGTGGCCCACTAAGCACCCTTGAACTGGCCACGGCTGTCCGGCAAAACACCTCCTCCTCCATCAAAGTTGAAAATCCGCTGCATTACCCAGTTACCTTCAACACAGACTGCAAGGTGCCAGACATCAACATGCCTCCTCAGTTCACCGTCCCTGCTCAGTCTGAGGTACATGTGTGTCTTGGTAACATATTATGCCCAAAAGCTCAGCAGACCCTCAGCATCTTTTAGTGCTATACCATGACCTTCTGCTTATCCTTCTTTCAGTTTTTCCCTTAGAGAAACTGGAGTTTCCTCTCCTTTCCTGACTTTTGTTCCTCTTTCCACCTCTTGCAGTGTTGTCATAGAAGCCTCGCCTCTGAAGCAGGCAGCAGCATACCCCCTCCTCAAGAAGCCATCGTTGGATGCAATGACCCTGGACAATTTCTGTCCAGTTTTTGAGAAGGTTGGAGCAACAGCTCCAGAGGACCCTAGAGGAAGCAGCTTATTTGGAGCCATTCCAGTCCGATTTCAGGCCAGGATATAGTAGAGATAGCATTAGTGACCTTTGCCAGAGCCAAGATACAGTGTTGTATCCATCCTTGTGTTCCTTGACCTCTCAGCAGTTTTCACTACCATTGATCACAGCATCCTGCTGGGTTGCTGCAAGGACTGGGAATGGGGAACATTCTGTTGTGGTTCTCCTCCTTTCCCCGTGGTTGGTTCCAGTCTGTGTGGACCAGTGGGGAGAGATTGAGTCCATAGCTCCTCACTTGTGGGGTACTGCTTTCCTCTGTTTTGTTCAACATTCACATGAAACCACTGGATGAGGTCATCCATTAGTTTAGGGTCTGGTATCATCAATATGCTGATGATACCCAATTATACATCTCAACCCTGGGCCATCTAAGTATTGCTGTTGATGTACTGTTCCAGTGCCTGAAAGCTGTGTAGGTATGGATGGGGAGAAATACCCTTAGGCTCAGTCCTGATAGGACTGAGTGGCTGTGGATGTTTGCTCCCCCCAACCATGGAGAGCATCCCTCTTTAGTCTTGGATGGGGTTGTACATACCATGCGAGACTGCTATGCAATCTTCAAGTCATCTTGGACTCACAGCTTCTGCTCAGAGGTAGGTAGCAGCTGTGCCCAAGAAGGCTTTTGCACAATTTGTTGAGTGTGCCAATTGGGCCCATTCCTGGATCAGGAGTCCCTTCAGGTGATAGTCACCTCACAAATGGACAATTGCAACATGCTTTAAATGAGGCTGCCCTTGAAGATCATTCAGAAGCCATAGCCGGCCCAGAATATGGAATCACGGGCTTTAATGGGCGTGCTTCAGTATGACCATGTGATAGCACTGCTCCATGAACTGCCCCGGCTGTTGGTTGGCTTCTGGGTGCAATTCAAAGTGCTGGTTATTATCAATAAAGCCTTCCTGGAATAGGACCTGTTACTTGAGGGACTGCCTCTCTCCCATGGTTTCTGTCCATCCAGAAGGATCTGGCAGAGGGGTACACTTTTGGTCCCCTCAATTAAAAATGTCATCTACTGGGTCCTTGGAGGTGCGCCTTCTTTGTTGCAGCGCCTAACCTCTGGAACACCATCCCCTCAGATCTTTATATGGCTCCCACCATGATGACTTTCTGAAAGGTGCTGAAAACCTAATTGCTCTCCCAGGCCTTGAGGCAGGGGAATGCATGAGTCCTTGTAAGACATGTCGTTTTGTATGGCTTTTCTGAACACACATAATTTATCTTTTTCATTGTTATGACTGGATTATTACCTATCACATCTAGAGCTGCTTAGAGTGAGGCATTCTTTAAATTTATTCAGTGAACAAACAAACGAATGAAGACACCAAATTTTAGGATTGATGCCATCCAGGAATTCATATTATTCATTTTTATTGTTTCAATTGTCATGGCTGCCATGTGACTGTGGGCACCTAGCAAAGGGTTAAGAAATATATAAAAATATAACAGAAGTCATTAAAACACATTGCACCAGAGACAACTCACATGAAAAGCAAGCTCACATAACCTTCTGGCCAGGGGAAGAATCAAGTCTTCAAGGCCTTCTAAAGGGCCATCCAAATCTCGGGGGGAATGTTATTCTACAGGGCAGGTGCAGTGACAGAGAAGGTGTGCCCCATGGGTCCTATGAGAGTAAAGCATCTCTGACCCATGACAGCCCAGCCTTTGCTTGAACATGCACGTTTGTGCCCGATTCCAATCCTCCTCCTCCTCACAAGACCCGCAGAGACTCTTTCCATTCTCCAGGCACCCAACCCTCTTGTAGCGGGCCTAGGCCTCCTGGAAAGGGGGGCTGACTGGCTTTGCTCTCCCTCAGACCTGGAGAGGGCAGAGATCCTCTTCTCCTAGAACTGGCTGGGACACGGTGATCCTCCTGTCACGGCGTCAAGGATGCTTCAGACCCATCAGTTCCCATTGGAAAAGTGTTTTTATTACAAAAGAAAGTCCCCAATTTACTTTCTTATCTCTCATTGGTTTTGCTGTTACTTGCTTCTACAGACTACCTTAACTTTCTAAACTCTATTTTATATTTATTTTTTTATCTCTAGTCTGATATTTCCATATATTAGTCTGTCTCATCTTCTGCATTCTAACTACTGACTTACCTGCTTACTTTCTCTAGTATTTTTACTTTCTTTCAACTTACAACTGTTATATTCTAGAGATTTTCTGCCTCATTGCCAAACACTACTAATCATTTGTCTATTAATTGTCTTTATTGCTGGCAGAGGCGTCTACTGGATCAAAGGCATTTGTTGAAATGATGAAAGTAGCATCGTGCCATCCCAGTACAAGCTCTGTGCCTTTTGTAGAAACACACAAGTACCAAAGGGGCAGAGCTTTTGTCATGATGGCACAATGCCGCTTCAGTCATTGCCCCTCTCAATGGAGGCTTCCGAGTGCTGGGGTGGGCCCTGCTGTCCACTGGCTCAACTGGACTTAACCACTCTGACGCCCACGTCATTTAGCACTGACTCGGTGGTGATGGCCCACTCTGAGTTTTGGAATTGAAGCCAAAGCATTGTACAGCCCTGGTCTGTAATGAAGATACAGAGCTTAGATTGACTCCAGCGTGCAAACTAATTCACGTCCACATGATATCCCTTGGTCATACCAGCTATGATGCAAACATGTTACTTAAAATCCCTGGTGAAAATGAGCAGAATTCTCTTCCAGGAATCAACTTTATAGGTCTTTTTAGAAATCAAAAGTGGTGCATGATTGCAACTGTTCCTTCATTTGAAAGCATTTCTCCATGCCCGGAAGAAAAAAAGGCAAAGATAAGTTGAGATGGTGATTGGGGTGGGGAATAATCTTATCAGTTTTGCTTCCTGGTAAATAGATGCATGGTGGCTACAGCTATGGAGCCATTTTGTGAGCAGACAATTTTCCTGGCAATGCTTTTGAGATAGCACCTGCAACAAGCTGTCAAAGATTTGCCTACTGGCTCAAGAAGAGGAGGAAGGGGAGGTGGCGGCAGCTCAGGCTGAGTTTGCAACCCCTGAGCTCCTTTGGCTGCCACAGCCTGCCTCTCCTGCCCTCCTCTGCCACACTGAGCTCTTCAGCTGCCCTGTACACACGGCCCCTCACGCAGCCGGCTGGGGGTCTTCTTAGGGCTTCTTCTCATTCTCCAGCCTTACTCGTTCAGCTTTTTTATTCTACAGCTGTTTAACTTCTAACATTCAGAAACGCATCCCTGTTCCTCTGACCCTCAGGGAGCCTGAGGCAGCTGGGTTCCCTTTCCCCTGGGTGGGCCCCTTCTTAACCCACTGCGGGGGGGGGGGAAATAAGAGGCAGCGGCGTGCACATTTTTTGCCTCTCCCGCTATAGTCTCACATACTACTCACAGCGAGTTGTTCAATTGATGCAATTTGATGGGCTTTCAAGACACACTGAACGGCCAAGTAACCCCCCAGCTAAATTATCGGAGAATGTGGTTGAGTGTGCTGTGAGGATGCCATACCTGCCATTCTGATCTAGTCTTAGCTGGATTCTGAGCTCACCTCCGGCTCCCCCACTCCTTTATGCCCCTGCTCTCTTTGTGACCCCCCCTCCGGCCTGTTGCTCTTTGGGGAGCCTTCCCCATCATCCCCCCTACGTCTTCCCCTCTGTCCTGCCTCACGAGCCGGTGCCGGAGGCAGGTGGGAGGGTGGGACGGCGCCTCGGACGTTGGGCTCATCCGTCTTCTCCTCGGCCCTTTGTCAGATCCATTTCCTGCCTTTCCAGGGAGTGCTGGTCTTCGAGTTCCTACCAATGAGGCCCGGGGAAACCAGTGGGCGTCTGGCTCTCAACAGCAATGAGCTGGGCACGTTCCAGTATGATTTGACTCTGAAAGCCACTCCGGCCCGTCCAGAGAAGCCGCTCTGTTTTTCTACCACGCTGGGCAGCAGCCAGAGCTTGGTCGCCAAGTTTGTCAACTACACTCGCCAGAAGACCGAGTACTCCACCAAGGTGAGCGGGAGGAGCAGAGCCGGTGACGCTCGTCAGGGCTGAGTCCGTGCGCACTAGTTAAGCGCAGCGGCGGCTCTAGCTTGTCTCGGAGAACACAGAAAGGCCCTTGTCTTGCTCGCCTCGCTGTCGGAGCCACGGGCGGCGGCGGCGGCACGTTGTCGTCCATCTTCCTCCTGCCCGGCGCCAGAACGGCCGGCGGGAACGTCCGTGGGAGACAGAATCGGCGCCCGAAAGACGTCTCGGCCCGCAGGAGGAGGGGGGGGGAGCGTGGGAGACCTTCCGGGCGGGGCCCTTCCCGGTGTTTGGAGAGCGAAAGGGAAGGGGGAGAGCCGCGAGGCCAGGTGCGCCTGCCTGGACCGCCTCGCAGGGCTAACCGGGCCGCGCGCGCCCCCCTCTGCTCGCTTCCAGGTCGACTGCCCCGACTTCCACGTGGACAAGGTCGTCAGCGCCCCCGCGGGGTCGCAGGCGGGCACCGAGGTCAGCGTGGAGGTGACCTTCGAGCCGTGCCAGCTGGGCGAGTCCAGGGGGACCCTCCTGCTCTCCTCGGCCGCGGGCGGCGACTACGCGGTCCCGCTCTCCGGCACGTCGCTGCCCCCGCGGCCGCAGGGGCCCATCCAGATCCGGCTGGGCACCAGCGCGGCCCTCTCCTTCAAGAACGTCTTCCTGCAGCCCGTGGCCTTCACCTACGCCGTGGAGAGCGCGGCCTTCTCCGTCAAGGGCGCGGAGACCATCCGGCCCAAGAAGACCGCCGCCGTCACCGTCTCCTTCGACGGCGGCCCCGGCAGCCACAAGGCGCCGGTCACCAGCAAGCTGGTCATCTCCTGCCCCCGGGCCGCCGGGCTGGGCGCGGGCATCGCCTGGGTGTTCTACCTGAAGGGCGTCCTGCCGGAGAAGTGAGGGCGGGCCGCGCGAGCGCCTGTTCCGGAATAAAGCTGTTCACCAAGCGAGAGGCTCCGTGGCGTCTTTCGGGGCCGGGGCGCGGGAGGGGCCGCTCGTTCCCGGGCGGAGGCGCGGGCCGCGCTCCTCGCCTTCCCGGAGGGCGGCGCTGCTCCGCACCGCGCCCTGGGACGACCTAATGCCGTCTGCGAAGGAACGGGGGTCTCCGGCTGAGGGAAGGGAGGCGGCGGGGGAGACCCTCTGCGCCCGGGGGCTCGTCCCGCGCGCTGGGACCACAACTCCCGAGAGCTCCCTGGGCGCCGAGACTGCAGCTCTCTTCCGCTCCCGCCCCGGAAGCGCGGCGGTGTCACGTGACGGAGCCAACATGGCCGCCGCCCGGTAGCCGCTGCCGGTCGTTCGCGCGGCCGCGATGAACCCGGAGAAGGACTTCTCCCCGCTGACGCCCAGCATCGTGCGCGCCCTGAACGACAAGCTGTACGAGAAGCGGAAGGTGGCGGCGCTGGAGATCGAGAAGTGAGCGCGGGGCGGGGGCCGGGCGGGCGGGCGGGCGGGCGGCGGGGGCCGCGTCGGCGCGGGCAGGCCCAGAGCTGCGCTCTCTTCCAGGCTGGTGCGCGAGTTCGTGGCGCAGAACAGCGCGGCGCAGATCAAGCACGTGATCCAGACCCTCTCGCTGGAGTTCGCGCTCTCGCAGCACCCGCACAGCCGCAAGGGCGGGCTCATCGGCCTGGCCGCCTGCTCCATCGCCCTGGGCAAGGTAGGCGAGGGCGAGGGCCGCGGCGAGGCTTCGGCGCGCAGCGCGGGCGCTCCCCGGACAGCGCCTGGCGCCGCCCGCTGCCTTCGGCTGCTTTGGGATCCGTGGGCTTTCATTAGCCGCGCAGAGTCGCGGCGGCAAGTCGGATGGATGGGTTAAGCCACCTCGGTTTATTGTAGCTAGACGGACCGGACCGGACCGGACCGGACCGGACGTTGTGGGCACGTCTCTGGGTCGGCCGCCCTTTCGGCTCCCGTCAGTCTGCAGCAAAGCAGCCCTGCGCCTGTGAGCTAATCGCAGATGAGAGGCGTCCGGGCGTGCGGGAGCAGGGCTTGAGATGTGCCCCCGCCCCGGCACCGCTCCGGTTATCTTGCCCCGTAGCGACCGGAAGGGCTTCAAGGATGAGTTGGTGGCACCAGCCTCCCTGCCTGAGCTCCTGGACTCTGTGGCGGTTGGCGGTGGAATTCCCCAGGTATACGGACCTGATCCAGGTCAGTCAGGGCCTGACCCTTATCAGCGGTCGTACACTGCATCTGGGATTTCTGTGGGGCGGTGGCAGAATTTTCGGAAGTTGGGGAAGCTTACCATCATTTCCGGTTGCCCTGGGGTTGCCGGGCTCCGGAGAGAGCTCGAGGTTGTTCTTACAGGTCCTCAGTCATTCGCTGGAATCAGGGCGGTGGGGGCTTTGCGTCGGATTGTGCCTGCGCAGCCTCTCTTCTCTCGTGAATCCCGAGGCTCTCCTGGTTTATGGAGGCACCGTAAGGGAGTAGATGAAACAGGAGAAGAGATGCCTAGAGCACCACTGGAGAACTACAAGGGGTGAACTCCACTGTTAAGGTCCACCTCTTGGTGAAACATCAGTATTTGTGAAACTCTGTGTGAGATAGGCGGCTATATAAATAAGATAAAATAAATATATAATGATATATTTAAAATAATATATAATAATAAAATTTATTATTTTAATATAATAATAATAATAATAATAATAAAAAATGTATATGTATACAGTGCATTTGGAAAGTATTCAGATCCCCTTCACTTTTTTCAGTTTTGTTACATTGCAGCCTGATATTACAATCGTTCAAATTCATTTTTTTCCTCATTAATCTACACTCAATACCCCATAAGTGAAAACAGAATTTTAGAAATGTCTGTACATTTATTAGAAAGAAAAAACTGAAATATCACATGTACCTGAGTATTCAGACCCTCTACTCAGTACTTTGTTGAAGCAGCTTTGGCAGCAATTACAGCCTCGAGTCTTTTTCAGTATGACGCGACAAGCTTTGCACACCTGGATTGGGGGATTTTCTGCCATTCTTCTTTGCAAATCCTCTCAAGCTCAGTCAGGTTGGATGGGGACCATTGGTGGACAGCCATTTTCAGGTCTCTCCAGAGAGGTTCAATAGGGTTCAAGTCAGGGCTCTGGCTGGGCCACTCTAGGACATTCACAGAGTTGTCCCTAAGCCATTCCTATGTTGTCTTGGCTATGTGCTTGGGATCATTGTCATGTTGGAAGGTGAACCTTCAGCCCAGTCTGAGGTCCTGAGCGCTGTGGAACAGGTTTTCATTGAGGATATCTCTGTCTTTTGCTCCATTCAGCTTTCCTGACCAGTCTCCCAGTCCCTGCTGCTGAAAAACACCCCCACAGCATGATGCTACCACCACCATGCTTCACTGTTGGGATGGTATTGGGCAGGTGATGAGCGGTGCCTGGTTTCCTCCAGACATAACATTTAGAATTGAGGCCAAACAGTTCAATCTTGGTTTCATCAGACCAGAGAATCTTGTTCCTCATAGTCTGAGAGTCCTTCAGGTGCTTTTTTGCAAACTCCAAGCGGGCTTTCATGTGTTTTGTACTGAGGAGAGGTTTCCATCTAGCCACTCTGCCATAAAGCCCAGATCGGTGGAGGGCTGCAGTGATGGTTGTCCTTCTGGAACTTTGTCCCGTCTCCACACAGGATCTCTGGAGCTCAGTCAGAGTGACCATCGGGTTCTTGGTCACCTCTCTTACTAAGGCTCTTCTCCCCCGATTGCTCAGTTTGGCCAGGTGGCCAGCTCTTGGAAGAGTCCTGGTTGTGCCAAACTTCTTCCATTTGAGAGCTATGGAGGCCACTGTGCTCTTGGGAACCTTCAGTGCAGCAGAAATCTTTTTGTAGCCTTCCCCAGATCTGTGCCTTACAATAATCCTGTCTCTGAGCTCTACAGGCAGTTCCTTTGACCTCATGGCTTTTGCTCTGGTACACTATGCATTGTCAGCTGTGAGGCCTTCTATAGAGAGGTGCATGCTTTTCCAAATCATGTCCAGTCAATTTAATTTACCACAGGTGGACTCCAATCAAGGCGTAGGAACAGCTCAGCACCGATCAAGAGAAATGGGAGGCACCTGAGCTAAATTTCAGGTGTTGTTGCAAAGGGTCTGAATACTTATGCCATTGTGATATTTCAGTTTTTCCTTTTTCATACATTTGCAAACATTTCTAAAATTCTGTTTTCACTTTGTCATTATGGGGTACTGAGTGTAGATTAATGAGAAAAAAAATGAATTTGAACGATTGTAGTATCAGGCTGCAACATAACAAAATTGAAAAAAGTGAAGGGGGTCTGAATACTTTCTGAATGCACTGCGTATATGATTATAATTATATATGTGTAATATATAAATATAAATAAATATTTCTCAGCTGTTGTTGCATCTGCAGAGGCCATCTGGTGACCCTGTTTAAAGTGACCTGACCCTCCTTGGAAAGGTAGAGGTAGAGAAGGTCTGCTTGCAGGGCCACTTTGAGGCATACGCTAGGCATCTGTTGGATTACGTCACTTAGATCTGCTCCAAGTTGGAGCTATGAGGGAGATTCCATGTAGGTATCTGAAGCACAGTCTGGCTAGGTTACCTGGGGAGAGTTTGATCTTGTTAGTCCTGAGGAAGTGGACAAGGTTCTTGGAATTGTAAGCTCAGTCACCTGTACCTTTGACTCATGTCCTTCGTAGGAGGTGACATAGGGTTGGGTCCTGCGGCAGTGATGATTCTTCTTTGAGAAGAAGGGGTGGTCCCACCAGTTCTGAAAGAGGTGGTACGCCCCCCCCCCCGAAGTCATTGCTGGTCCCAACTTTGTTAGACAACTTTCATCCTGTCTCCATCCTTCTCTTTCTATGGAAAATTGTTGAGAAAGTAGCCATGCTACAGCTTCAGAGAACTCTGAGGAAATGGATTATCTGGAGCCCTTTCAGTCTGGTTTCAGGCCTTCATATAGGATTGAAACAGCATTGATTATGCCTGTGGATGACCTCTGGTTGGGAGCAGGATGGGGTGGTCATCCATCTTTGCTCTCCTTGACTTCTCAGTGGCCTTCTGAAACCATGGATCATGGTATCTGGACTGATTTCAGGACTTGTGGAGGGAATAGTGTTACATTGGTTCTCCTCTTTCCTCTGGGATCAGTTCCAGTTGGTGTTGATGGGGGGGGGGAGAGATAGACCACAGCTCCTACTTTTGGGGGTACCTCAGAGCTTGGTGTTCTTCCCACTCCTGTTTAACATCTACATGAAACCATTGGGCGAGATATCATCAGTATGCCCCAACAAAGTGATGCAGTGGAGGTTCTGTCTTGATGTCTGGAGGCTGTGGAAGTCTGGGTGGCACAAAATAGGCTTAAGCACAACCCTGACAATACTGAGTGGCTTTGGGTTTTAGTGTCTCCTGGAGCCAAGGGTTTTCCATCTCTTGTTCTGGATAGGGTTACACTACCCCAAACAGAACTGGTTCTCAATTTTGAGAGTCCTCCTGGACCTGCGGCTCCTGTTTGTGGAACAGGTGGTGGCCATGACAGGAGAGTTTTTGCACAGATTTGCCTTGTTGCCAGTTGTGCCCTGTCCTGCATCAGGTGCCCTGTCTTGCATCGTCACTCATGCCTTGGTCACCTCCTATATGGGTTACTGGAATACATTCTATGTAGGGCTGCTCTTGAAGGCCACTTAGAAGCTGCACTTGATCCAGAATGCAGTGGCATAGACAGTTATAAATGCACTTTTATGCATGCATGTTATGCCTTTGCTCTGCAAGCTGTGTTGGCCTTCACTCTGCTTCTGTTTCAATCCAAGGTGCTGGTTGTTACCTGTTCATGGTATAGGGCCAGGTCATTTGCAGGACCACTTCTCCTTGGTGGTTTCTACCCATCCTATTCAATCCAGCAGAAGAGGCATGCTGCGAGTCCTATCAGTCAAAGAATGTTGTCTTGTGGTTCTCAGGAAGTGAGCCTTTTATGGTGCTAGGCCTACCCTTAGGAAGACAGGGCATGGGAGTTGGAATGTTAGAGCCCTTAATGTGGTTGATATTTGTCTAGATTAGTTTGGCTTCTTGGCTGTTCTTTATGTTTCATATTATGTTGTTTGTATGGTTTTTAAAGATTGTAAGCCTCCCAGAGTCACTGTTTTGAAATGGGTGGCTATATCAATAAAATAAATAAATCAGAAATATTTTATATTTAAAACGTGAGCCAGCTGCTGTTAGTATTTTGTTAAAATAGTAAGTCTTATGAAAGCTTGCAAAAAATGGACAGGTCTTTCATTGCAAGTCCATGATTATGACAGAAAGGCAAAAGCCAACTCTGCAAATTAGGTTTCTTTTCATGTCCTCTTCTTTCTGAGAGGGAAGGAATTGTTGAGAATTACAGTGGTAACAGGAAAAGTAAAAACCAAGCTGTTACATTCCTATCTCTAAGCTGACCTTAAGCTAGGCTCCAGTAAACAAAAAGGGAGAAATTGTGGAATGAGATTCTGAGTCATTGTTTTTTGCTGAATCAAGCTGTTTTTCCATTGTGGCCCTATGAGTAGGCCTCCAACAGCAATTGGGATGGTGGGGAAGGATTCAGAAACACCAGAGAAACTATGCTGAACCCAGTGAGGACAGCAGCAACTCTGGAAGCGGGGCAGGCTAACAGCATGACTTAGCTGCACCTTTCATTGCCATAAATCTGAGGATTCAGCTCCTCTGTGAGGGGAGATTCGGTGTCTCGATAGGAGCACTCCTTTTAGTGGTTGGCGTGTTAGGTCAAGCTCTAGGCTCAGCAGTACCATATCATAGAGCTGGAAAGGATGCTAAAAAAAGATAAACAGAAGCAGTCAAGAATGTCCTGCAGAGGCAAAGTTGTTGGGCAGTGGGAGGCTCTTTAGCTTAGGGGAAAGGAGGAGACATATCTTGGCCAGGAGTCTTGATGACTGCGAAGTTAGCATTGGGGAGCACAAGGAGGAAGAGACTGTGATCATGTACCGCTGCAGTGCGATGCTCGATGAGAGGAGACTTTGGTGGAGCCCAGTCCCTTATGTTTCCCTTTGTGGTTTGGTTGCCAGGATTCTGGGCTGTACCTGAAGGAGCTCATTGAGCCAGTGTTGACATGCTTCAGTGATGCTGACAGCCGCCTGCGCTATTATGCCTGTGAGGCCCTGTACAACATTGTGAAGGTGGCCAGGGGCTCCATCCTCCCACACTTCAACGTGCTCTTTGATGGCCTGAGCAAGGTAACAGTGGACAGTTTGTGAGCAGAGCCTGCAGGTTCCTGGGGGAAGGCCTGTGGCTGGTTCCTCCTGCAGTCTGCAGATGGTTAAGAAAGGGAAGGGCCCCTTCTTGAGGAAGACCATTCTTGTCCTTGGTGCTTGTTTCCCCATGACAAGCTTTGGCTCCACAGCATTTTCACATGCAGCAGCAGCAGCAGCAGCAGCAGCTGCCCAGGACACCAGTGGCTGCCTCTGCTTCCCTTGTGGGGTGGGATCTGTCTTGGGTTCCAGCGCTTCCCCAGGGGCCTCTGAAGATGGATGGAACGTGAGGGCAAAGGCTTCCCTTACCTAGCAAGGGGGAAGACGCAGCAACAAGCTGGATCTTGGGAGCAGCGGAAGGTCCAAGTCCTCGCCGACATGTTGTGCCCTGGGCTCAGCTTCTTTTCCGGCCTCTTGTTTTTCCCAGCTCGCTGCAGATCCAGATCCAAATGTCAAAAGCGGCTCTGAACTTCTTGATCGCCTTCTGAAGGTACTGCTACCTTGCTTCTTGTACAGCGAAGCTGATGGTGACTGGAGCGAGAGACCGAAGAGGGGAAATGCCTGAGATTTTCTTGGGGCACAAATCTGAATCAAATGGTGGGGTTTGGGTTTTCATACAGAATTTTCACTCTTGGCATTCAGCGTAGGCAGAAACGTATAAGTGATTACTGTATAGGGAAAGATCCGTTAAATGTGTTGTGACTCGTTAATGCCTGTGTGTCTTGCGTGTGTTGTTGGTCCTTTCAGAGTCACCCCCTCCACCTCTTCTCAGCTCTGGGACCATTGTTTGCCTCTCTGACATCTTCAGAAATTCCCTGGCTTTATTAACCAGGAGAAGATGGGGGTGGTGTGAAAGCCCTGCATTAGATAAATGTTTTAAAAACAATTAAAATGGACAGCCGCCTCCTCCTCCATCCTGCCCAGTGCTGGAAAGATGGCCACAGCATATAGATCCAGCAGGAATTGCTGCTGCTGTGACTTGCGTTCCTGGTCTGAGATGGTGCAAGTGATGCGCTCCATACCTGGTCTATTGACAGGTTTCTCAGCTGCACAAAGGGCAGCACGTGGCCACATATCTAGTTGCTTTGGTTCAGATTGTGAGTATCCAAAACATGTGAAAGTTCTTCCCTTTGCACAAGCACCTGATTTAAATCATGTCAGAAGCTGAGGCTTGAAAAAGTAAATTTTGTAAAGAAATCAGGTATTTGCAGGGATTTGAAAAATAACAGTTTTGTTAAAAGAATAAATGTAGCAGGCAATACAGAATAAACTATACTAAAAGAGTACTGTACGCTAATCAAGGCAAGACATTTCATAGTACTAGCATGGCCATAAGTCTGTATCAAATAGTGACAAAGCTTTCCCAGCTTCATAGAAATCCTATGAAAAGAAGCATTTTAATTTTTTTAAACTTCAGGAGATTGAATGCTAGACCTTAAAAAGGTTTCTTGCTTTTAGTAATTTAACTAAATAGAACAGAAAAGAAAAAAGAGCAAAGCAACACAATTGCTGAAGCTGTCGTGCAAAGCCTTGTGTGAGAAGCCCGTATACATATAACCTTTTTGCCCCAGCAATCTAAACTGAAAAGCCTTGTGAAGATGCAACCAGTTTAGGGGTCGGCAAAAAAAGGAATGGGATGAATTGGGAGAGGTCTGGGTGCCCCTATTCCGGACCTGAGTTGGGGGGCGGGATGAAAGCGTTCTGGAGGCCCTGCAACCAGCCGGCTGGCCTCTGGGGTGAAGGGGAGGGGAGCTGGGCTCCAGGGCTCCTTCCTCTTGCTCACCGCTGCTCTGCCTCGGCAGGACATCGTGACAGAGAGCAACCGGTTTGACCTGGTGAGCTTCATCCCCTTGCTGCGTGAGCGGATTTACTCCAACAACCAGTATGCTCGTCAGTTCATCATTTCCTGGGTGAGCGGCAGGTTTTTGTTGTTCCGGGTCTCTGGGCAGCCTCATTTCTCCCTGACAGCCATTTGCCATTTGGAACCAAGCCAGCATCTTCTCTGGGCCCCTTCCTGAACCTTCACAGCAGATAAAGTGCTCAAATCCTGTTAATCTTGGTATAGTGTGTTTTGTGTGTGGCCTCACAGTCGTGAGTTAGGACCAACTTAAACAGCGACCAACAGATCGCTTTTACAAGGTCGGAAGACCAAAAGAAGACGAGTCCCATTTTACTTTTAATCCTGGTTTCTCCAGCACAGAGGGAGAGATTTATAGAAGTTCATGTGCGATATTAAGCAATAAGCCACAGTTTACAAACTACAGTGGCTGGGTCCAGATGAGTTGATAAACCAAACAGTTTACATTATGGCTTATGCAGCATGTGAAGCTAATTGCTGCTTTGTCAAAGTCAGGCCAAGATGGCAGCAGCCAGCTCTGAATGATTTATTTAACTATTGCACTGTGTCTTGTTCCTGAGAACTCCACAACTCCTCATAGCAGCAGCTCTGCAGAGTGGGAACGTGGCTGGCCCAGAGTCAGCCAGGGAGCTCTCTGGCTAAGTGGGGACTGAACTCACGTCTCCTGTGCCCCTTTCTTGCGATGTGGCTGTCGCCAGGACCCCCTGAACTCTTGCGCTGCTGCAAAGTGCAAGCCTCTAACTCTGTGGCTTTGCTTCCTTCTGTGCTAGATTTTGGTGCTGGAATCTGTTCCTGATATTAATCTTCTGGATTACCTGCCAGAGATTCTAGACGGACTCTTCCAGATCCTGGGCGATAACAGCAAAGAGATCCGTAAAATGTGAGAACATTATTGGGTCTGGGAATGTGTTTCTGGCAACTGAGGGGTGTGTGTGTGGTGTGCAGCTCTTTGGTCCAGAGAACTTTTTGAAATGTTTCTTGTGGTCATTGGCTGCTCCAAGGAAGAGTGCAGCAACAGGCTGTACTAGCAGCTGGGGAGCTGGAATTGTCAGCATCCTTCAAGCAGCACAGTCTTTGAGTTAGTTGTTTGAAATGGACAGTGCTTTGCTTTGCCCCTAATCCATCCTACAGGTGAGCCAACAGAGCAGCTGGTTGCCCTCGTGCCTGTGCGTGGGAGGACGGCGTGGACGTCCCCTTGCCCACGTACCTGTTTCCTGAGCCACAGGTGCAAGCTGCATTCTCACCCTTCCCTTCAGAACTCCAGAAGAAAACCCATGGTGCTGTGCAGGGAGCAGGTTGTGCGTGAGAAGCTTCAGCTTTGTTCTGTGCTCTTTTCATTCCTGGCCCTTGTCCTCCAGGTGTGAAGTGGCTCTGGGGGAATTTCTCAAAGAGATCAAGAAGACCCCTGCCAGTGTCAAGTTTGCCGAAATGGCCAACATCCTGGTCATTCACTGCCAGGCCTCTGGTAAGCCTGTGTTGCTCCCCAGTGTACATCTCATGCCTTCCCTTCCTCACTGTCCAATCAGTCTCTGAATCTGATGGCTCTGCAAACAGAGAGCAGATACTGAATGGGATCTCTGCTAGAGGTTTGCTCAACAACAGAGAGTGCCAAGCTTCAGGCTTAACAGGGGGACAGTAACGTCTTTCCAACATGGTGCCTACTTCCCAGCTCCCCAAGGACCAGGTCCAATCCTTGGTTGGCTGACCCCACTCATCATTGTGTGTTATGGGGAGTTCAGGCTCTTAGACTTGCAGCATGGCAGAGTTTGCCCGACACTGGGTGGAAGGACTGGTAAGGGGTGGTTGTATGGTTCCTGCTGAATAAACTGTTGTACTAAATCAAGAAAGGCTTGCCTTGCTCACCCTGCAGACAGCTAGCATAGAAGATTCCAAATGCCCCGTTTCCCATTGCTGCAGCAGCAGTGTGAGAAAAGGGATGGATTAAGGGCAGGAATGGGTGATGTTTACCTCAACCCACCCTCGGCCTACAGCGAACATAACCTCTGCACGTGTTTTCCTGCATCACCTCAACATAGCCTTTCCGCTTTCTGATAGAAGAGGGGACAACGACTGGCTTGTCTGCTGTGCTTCATAGCATTGCAGGCAAATGCCTCCATCCCAATGGGCTAGCCTGCGCCGTGGCAGGACACCCCCCCCCGCTGGCTACTGCCCTCCACAAACATTTTATCTTGGCTGCTGAACTGAACCTTTCCACTGACCTATTGATTTCCCCAAGGGGGTGAGTTCACATCACTCACTAGATCTTTAACTGACCTGATGGATACACCTGCTTTTTCATGCTGACACTTCTATATCATCAGACAGAACTTTGTTTTTGTTCATTACATAGATATACTTGTTAAAAAACATAATGCCTTTTACAAAGATAAGGCATCAAAAAGTGCAAGTATGCAGGCACAGCAACCAGCTTAAAAATGAAAGTTCCTGTTTGCGTTCTCCCACGCTTGGCTCCTGAAGGGTTATGTTTGCATTGTGCATGAAGGGTCCTCCATTTGAAACCAGTCAGAAACAGGAATTTCAAAAACAGCCATTTTTCTTTTCCTGAGCTCTCAACTTTTCCAGTGGATTTTAATTCATCTACCAGTGGGTTGCTGAAATGCAGGAACCAACTTCTTCAAGGTAGACCAGTGAAGCAAGGAACCTTTTGTGGCACTTACTCGTGTGGGCTCCTTAGGATGTGAGGTGAAGCCTTTCTTTCTCACGGGACGCAAGCAGGCTGAAAGAGCTTGTTGGTGAATTGGTAAAAAAAAAAAATACGGTTCAAGAAAAAAAAACAATCATAAAAAATGTTTCCACCTGATTTCCAAACAGGGACCTTTTGCCTGTGAAGTAAAGATGATAACCCCTCTGCTACTGGAGCAGGACTGTCTGAGCACCCTCAGCAGAGTTAGGGGGCCAAACCTGGAGAAACACAAGAAAGGGGCCATGTATGCCTGCAAATACTTGAAGTATGTGAAGAGTACTACGTTTTTACAAAAAGTATCTATACAGGTAGTCCTCGTTTAGCAACAACAACTGGGACCAGCAACACTGTTGCTAAGCAAAGCAGTTGCTAAGCAGGAAATCATGTGACTGCAACTGTGCTTTCCTTTTCCCCACTCCCCTGCCCTTTGGGATGCTCACCCCGGTGCTGGGATAATTAGCAAGAAAGGAATTAATGTTGTATTTACATTCATTGGAGAGGAAGGGATTACAAGAGAGTCAGCAGGCACACAATGGGGAATACACATCGAAAGTGGTATGCTGGCACCATCAGCTGTGAGTGCACTACACAAACAGCCCAGCGTATTCTCCATTGTGTGCCTGCTTATTCTCTTGCAATCCCTTCCTCTCCAATCTCTCCACTCTGCAAGGGCGGGGGGGGAAGGAAAGACAACAGGTCAGGCACAGGACAAAATGTATTGACTGTAATGGTGATCATGAGACTGAGGGACGCTGCGAAGGTTGTAAATGTGGGCATTGGTCGTAAAGTTATTTTTTCAGTGCTGTTGTAACTTCAGATGGTCACCAAATGAGACAGTCGGTAAGCGAGGACTAGCTGTATCTTGTAAGACCCTCCCATCAAGAATATTGTGTCTCAGACTCTTTGGCATCTTTTGATCTGCCATGAAATGAGGGCAAGAATGCCCCTGTGTTCACAAAAGCTGTGGGCTGCCACTGTTTGGACTCCTTTGCCTGCAGATGATCTCATCCAGCTGACCGCCATGTGTTGGATGCGGGAATTCATCCAGCTGGCTGGCCGGGTGATGCTTCCGTATTCTTCTGGGATCTTGACGGCCGTCCTGCCCTGCCTGTCCTATGATGACCGCAAGAAGAGTATCTGCTCTGCTGCGCCTCTGCATCTCGCCTTGCAAGGGCGGTGGTGGAGGAGGAAGAGGAGGAGACGGGGCTTGGGTTCCCCCAGGGGAGGGCTGCTGCTCCTCTTGCCCCGTGGATTCCTCAGTGAGAGTCTTGTGGCTCTGCTGGCAAGCCTCGGAAGCAGAGGATTTTTCCAGCTGGGTAGAGGAATTGCTCCAACACTTCCGTGGATGGATTTCAGCAGAAGAGGGGAGGCTGTTGCTCCTGGGGTAGAGAGCAGGCTCACAACTGAGTTGTTTTTGTTTCCTTGGAATGAGCGAGATCATCTTTCTGAGGCAGCAAATCTCATGCCAGTTCTCTAACCTCTGTCTGGGTGACCCAGCAAAGTGCAGTTGGAAAAGGGTGTGTGTGTGTGTGTGTGAGAGAGAGAGAGAGAGAGAGAAGGAACTTTCCACACAAAGCTTTCTGGGTAAGGTCAGGGCATTTGTTCTCCAGATTGCACTTTGTGGCCCTTTTCTCTCCCACTCCTTCAGTGATTAGGGTTAGGGTTAGGGTTAGGGTCCGTCTTGTGGGAAAAATACATGATATCAACTTAAATTATGCTCTTGATGGCAGCATGGTGCTACAGATCACAAAGCCACACTGGGCCTCCCCCTGCCTTACTCCTCTTATGGGTAGCCCCAGAAGAGAACATTCTTCCAGTTAGGGAAGTTCTCTCTTGCTGGTCAGGGACCTTCTCAAGGTTCATGGATGTGGCCTTTGGTGCCCTGGTAAGAGCTTGCCTTGGTCTGATGCCTTATTCTTGGTGGTGCTCACAGACCAGATGCAGTGAGTGAGAGGGAGCAGGAGACAGAGAACCTTGGTTGCCCTCAGTGTCAAGCCTCCCAGCTATGCTTGTTTATTTCAAGGCTGGTGTTTTCCAGAGAAATCAGTTGCTATCTAGAAAATACCATTCCTAACATCAGGGCTGGCTGGACAGAGGAAGGAGTCGGGCAAGAGCTCCCTCTGTCCCTGCTCTCCTTGCCTGAAGGTGTGAGGCTCCCCAGTTTGGGGGCCTGATTGGGGGATTCTCCTGGGGTTTGTTGGAAATATCTTTGTTCGAAAATCTTCTTTGATCAGTGAAATACAGATATTAAGGAGGTGGCTGCTGTATGCAATCAGAGCTTGATGAAGTTGGTGACACCAGAAGATGACGAAGCAGACGAGTATAGGGAGCCCACGCCAGCCCCCCAAATAGAAGTTGGCCAAGAAGAGCCTGTCCCCAAGCCAGAGCAGGCCTCAAGTGGTGAGTCCTGTTTTCAAAGCCCAGGATTTTCGTATTGCCCCCGGGGCAGAAGCATCATCCCCATCTTCTCACGACTGAGAGGAAGATGTGGTGCCAGGAACTTGCTTATGGGTTTTTAGGTCACCATTAAAGAACATGGAGGAAGAATTGATAATCCAGCATGGTGCTCATGGTGGACACTGAGCCCTGGTGTCCAGTTCACCTTCTTAAGTTGGCTGGAGTGCAGCCATGGTAGCCAGTCTAGGGCTCTGGAGTGGCATTTGGTTTCCCTTGAAGCCCTTCCACCCAAGAGAGAGGGCTTGCTACTGCCCAGATTGCAGCCACGAGAGCTGCAGCCATTGCTGCAAATGTGAAGTGAGTATTGCAAAGGGTCCCCCCCCCCGAATTATATATTGTCAGAATTTCATTTGCCATTTTGCCATTGTTTTGTCCAGTTCCTTTTGGTTCCCCTGCTTTGAAAACAGACTCACCATCTCTCAGTCTTGAAGTTTCAGATGAACAAATCATTCAGGGCTTGTCTCAACCTGCCAGATGGAGTTGTTTATTTATTCAAAGTATAAGTTAGCCAGGCCTCAGTGGTCCATGCCCTCGTAACCTTGCTTGGGTTGCTGCAGACCTGAGCAGATGGTCCGGAAGTCCAGCTGCTGGGGCCACATACCCCTAGTTCGGAAAGCGCTGGCCTGAATGCCTGTGAGCAGAGGGGTCACTTCCCAGGCACTTCCCAGCTGCCTCTCCCTGGAAGCTAGAAGGTTCCCTAGAAGATCAGCTGGTGAGTCCCAGGGTTTGGCCGGAGGGAGGGTGTGCTCAGGGATGGGGTTTTTCACTCCAAAACGTCCAAGCCTGTTCACCTGGGGGCAGAGGGGAGAGCTGTGTTTTTATTAGATTTCCTTAGTTAGATCTGCCCTACCTAGAGTCCATCATCCTTCAGACATTATTTCCTCCTCTCCGTGCCTGCCTTGACAAAGCAAGGCTCTGCGGAGGCTCCTGCTTGCGCCTAGCTGATTGGCAGTGATGGTGGATGACGGCTTTGCCTTTTGCTCCTCTGAGAGGCAGAGCAAGCGATGTAGAAATGCGGTGGATGACTGACCCATATCTGGGGCCTTGGAAGAAATGGATTTTGCCTCCAAACATCTTTCCTGTTCGATTTTGGGGAGGGCTGAAGCCTTGCAGGAGCAGCGCTCGTGGCCCTCACTGGAAGGTCTTGGTCACCTGCGGTCTCTTTCTTTAGGCTGCCTGGATGCCTCCAGTGAGTCGGATTTCAGCAGCGCCAGCATCTTCGTCCCGGCCAGGTAAGTGATTCATGTACCCTCCTCTTGTTTTGCTCCAAGAAAGTGGGGAAGGGGCTCTGCAGGAGGAGAAGGCCTGCTCCAGGAGGTATTTGGGGGGTGGGAGCGAGCAGGTCACTCTCCTGGGCTCTTTGGAAGGGGCAGCCATTCCCACCACTGTGGTCTGAACAGTAATTAGCCAACCCAAACTGGGAGCAGAATTAAATTCCACGATAATTGTTTGGTTGCCTACGTGTGTGATTTTTATAACTATGCATGGAGAGAGAGGCAGGTCAGTTGCGCATATCTGGCCTTTGAGCGCATGTCCGTTCAGGCCTGCGAGCATGGAGAGCCATTGGAGCCGTTCTTACGCAGACCCTTGTTACCTTCTTCTGCCGTCTTATGTTTTTTCCCCTCTCACCAGCCTGACTTCCAGTTGTGCTTTTAGGATCTCCCACTTGTTTTGAGCTCCTTTTCTCCTTGGAATCCTATAGATTGTTGCCCTGATTTTATTAAAATCTACTTTTTTGGCTACAGACAGCTTTAGTTTCCCTTAAAATCAAGAATTCTGAAAGGTTTTTCTATTTTCACATCTTGAACTAAGTCTTACCTAGTGTTAGGATGAAGTTGGGAATAGTCGATCCTTATCTGATTTCTTTCCCAGATAAAGTTATTAGCAA
Organism: Liasis olivaceus; assembly: GCA_030867105.1. NCBI lineage: Eukaryota > Metazoa > Chordata > Lepidosauria > Squamata > Pythonidae > Liasis > Liasis olivaceus. The sequence goes on along the minus strand of CM061359.1, from coordinate 25,612,585 downwards.
CTCATTAGGAATTTTCTGGAAGATCTATGTTTTCCTGCCTTAGTCTCCAAACCAAAGTTGTAGTAGATAAAGTCACCCATAGCTGCTGCTTTTCGCCTGTTAAAAAGACTGAAGAGTTGATTTTGGAAAACATAATTTTCATCATTTTGGTTAGGGTAGAAATAGGAGACACCGATAATATTTTTGTTTCTCTTCACATTTCCTGATTCATTCTTTTAGATTCGTATGGGGCTGATAACATACCTGCTGCTCCTCTTGCCTTTCTCTCATTTCTGTTCCTTTTAAGTGAAGCATATCCATCAACTCATCGTGCCTGCCTCCATTATAAAATCATATTTGCTTTCCAATTCTAATCTTTTTCATCGACAGCAAAGGCTGTGAATGTCACAAACCAACATTCTTTTTTGTTTGTTTAATTTAATTGTTTAATAGGTCCCACTTTTTCTGCAATTCCCAAGCATTTATGTGAATTCACAGTTTTTGCCTCCAACCTCAGTTTAAAACCCTGATAATCAAACTCACCATGCTGTCACTTAATACATTTTGCCAGCTCTTGTGAAGTGCAACCATCTTCTGCCAGATAGCCATCATTTAGTTGTCAGACCATGATCCCCCAAACCCAGTCTCTCCCATAGACAGTTACTCATCTTCAGTATTCTTTCTCTGAGTCCTTGGACTCAGAATGCCACTGGAGTCTCCTGAGTCTTGAGTTTCCTTCTTAGGCCTTCAAAGTTTTTAGCTGCTGAATCCCGGGTGTATTCTAATTGTCAGAAATAGTTCTGTCACCCTTCACACTATTGATGGGTTCAGTCAGCCAGCTTTTGTTTCTTTTCCTCATAATACTATAACTCTTCTTTGTGTTCCTGCAGGGCACAGTTTTGTTCCCTCTGCCAGTCAGAGGTCCTTTCTCCCATCTCCTGTTCTACACTGTTTTGTTTCTGCATTCCAGAGGTGAAGGGTATCTCCTGGTTATTGTCAGATTCTATTATAGTGTGTTCTTTCTTTGATCTGATGAATCCTTGTCCTTCGTCATCAGATGAAGTGGCCATTTCTTACTCCGATCCTTTGACTTTCTCTTCAAGCTTGCGCTACTGCAAATAGATCAGTTCCTCTGCTCGCTCTCCTCCCCTTTCTTTTTTGTCTTCCCCTCCTCTAACTTTCTTGTCAAACTCCTGTTAGCTCAGTGAGTGGGAGAGAGATCAACATTCACCCTTAGAAGTTGACCTGCTAAGCAGTGGCAACTTGTTTATCTGGAAGCTTATTCCTAAAACTGCAAACACTACAACACTTAGCATTCTCTGGGTTTGGTGCTAGAGAAAAAGAAGTAGGTATTTTGTGCCAAGCTGGTAATATCCATGTGTCCAAAGAATCTTAGACAGATGCCATCGTCACCTCGAGATGTTGCTGGAGCTTGGTGCAATCATTCATTTTTTAAAAAAATGCCTCGTCTGGATGGGGCACAACAGGCTTCAGCTGAACCCTGGTAAGACGGAGTGGCTGTGGGTTAGGGGCTTCTCTCTCTCCAGAAGTTTACCATCTTTGGTCCTGGATGGGGTGGCACTGCCCCAGACTGACCCAGTGCAGAATCTGAGGGCCCTCCCGGACTCACAACTCCTGCTCGAGGAGCAGGTGGCAGTCATGGACAGGAGGGCCTTTGCTCAGCTACGTGTTGTGCGCTAGTTACGCCCTTTCCTGGATCAGGAGGCCCTCCGGTCAGTCACTCATGCCCTAGTCATCTCCCATATAGACTATTGCAATGTGCTCTACATGGGGCTATCCTTGAAGACTATCCAGAAGCTACAGCTGGTTCAAAATGTGGCCTCGTGGGCAATCTTGGGTGCCCCAAGGATGGCACACGTTACGCCTTTGCTGCGGGAGCTGCATTGGGTGCCACTTTGCTTCTGGGTCCAATTCAAGGTGTTGGTTATCACCTTTAAAGCCCTACATGGCATGGGACCAGGTTACCTGAGGGAGCGTCTCGTCCCCATTACATTGACCCATCCCACCCTGTCAGGCAGAAAAGGTATGTTACGGACCCCATCGATGAAAGAATGTTAACTGGCGGGGCCCAGAAGGAGAGCCTTCTCTGCTGTTGCCCCTGCCCTATGGAATACTCTCCCCCCAGAGGTGAGGCAGGCCCCTACTCTCCCAACCTTCCAGAAAGGGATGAAGACCTGGCTCTGCCAACTCGTGTGGGGCGAGAAGAGGGGCAACCAACCCTGGGGGTGGCTGGCACCTTGAAGATGCTCCCGAAACCTTTATGTACATCATTATCTTGGAAACCATTCTTTATGTATGAGCATATTTTTTATTGTATTTTAATTAATATATATTCTTGTTTTACTGTAAACCACCCAGAGTTGCTCCTGAGTGAGATGGATGGTGACTAAATTTGAAATATGAATAAATAAATAAAAAATAAATAAATAAACAAAGACCAAGTTATTGGCAGGGTACTCTGTTCCTGTATTAGATTTTCAGTAGTCCAAGATTATAGTGGTGTTCTTGTTGTGGAGCCCCTCTCCTCTTTCCACTGAACATTACAAGAAATAACTTGGCCTCCCTTTTTGCTTAAAATTCTAATGAGTAGCACGGGTCCTGTGGCTGCAGGTGCGCGCCTTGCTGCCTTCCTTGGCGCTCAAGGAGAGAGACCTCAGACCTTCCCAATGCCGGTACATAAAAATTATTCCCTTCCCCAACCCTGGTTGGACTTCCTTGAGAGCACAGCTCTGCATCTCCTGCTGTGCCCAAGACCTAGCAGGGAAAAAAATCGCTAAAGCTAGCAAAGTTGGCCACCGAAGGAAAAGGGGGAGAGGCGGGGAACTGAGCAGTCGTTTGGGGAAAGCTGTGGAGGGGCAAGGGGTCCAACTGCATGAAAGTGGGTCAGATCTGGGGGGTGGTACAAGAGGGTGACAGACAGGAGTGCCATTGCTGGGGAACAGTTTGCCTGGGTCTTGTGAGGGCTGCATGGAGGATGAGAGAGGAAAGAAAGCCGGAGAGTGACGAGCATGAGGTTGGGAACTGGTGCTCAGGATCCCATACATCTTCGGAGCTCGGAGCTTGATGGGATAGGTTGCTCCTCATTAGGGCTGCTCCTGTCGGGGACTCTGAGCTGAGGTAGAAAATGACCATAATGGGGTGGCTTGAATCTCTTTTCAGCCATTAATTTCACAGGATGATTTTGGACTTGACGAGCTTTTGTGAATAGAGAAAGAACTGTATCCATCACCGTGAGCTACTGGAGAGCTTTAAATGCAAGCCATAATTAAAATACCCCTCTCCCAATAATATAGCTTTCTCCAGGACTCCTTGCGATGGTGGGGCAGTGGGCCTGACCAGTCTGGAGACTTCACTGATACAACCAGCCTTTAAAGCAGCCCCCTCTCAGTCTTGCCTGGAAAATTGCTGGGGCTTCATAGAATCATAGAGTTGGAAGGGACCGTAGAGGGCCTGGGTCAATGCAGGATCCACTGGAGCATCTCTGACTATCCAGATTCTGTTTGAAGACCTTCAGCAAAGGAGAATTCAGCCTGTTTTAACTGGTTGACCACTTGTAGAGTCAGGAAGTCCCTTCTGAAGTCTAGCCTGACCCTCTTCCTCAATTTGACTCCTGCTGTCTGGGACAATGGGGAATAAATCCTGTCCTCCTCCTGTGTGACAGCCCTTCAGATATTGGAAAACTTCTGTCATACTGCTCCTCAATCATCTCAGTTTGCTATACCTAACCAGGCCTTTAGCAGGCCTGCTGTGTTAGTAACTCCAACAAGAAAAGAGATGGCAGCCTGGCACCCTTTGTGACACATACATGCTGGCTGCTGTTAAGTGGAGTGTGCCCATCCAAGTGCTCACAAGCACCTTTTGCCCTCCCCTTGCTTATCCTAAGTGGCAGTTTCCTCCTTCCCCCAGTGCCATCATGGAGACCAGTGAGGGCTCCATTTCCCGCCTGAGAGGAGAGGGGTGTCAGTAGGAGTTAAGAAGCTCTGCCTTCTCACCATAACCTGTTGCTGATTCTCCAGTCTTTCTCATAGTGAACCTGCGTCTTCTTCAGCTTTCCGTTTGTTTGTAACATATCCAAAGAACTATTTTTGGTGGCTTTAGCTTCTTTCTGATGCAGTTCCTAGAGTTTCTGGAGTCTATCTTGTGCTCTTTGGCTGGAACTTACAGGCTCTGGTTGCTATAGGAACACATATGTAGATGTGTGGTCAGGTTGAAGGACACACAATTCTTAGAGAGACCCTGGGAAAAGTGCATATAAGGAGGGACTGGCAAGATAAGATACAGTGCTTTATTACGGTCATAGTCCAGCTCAAAAATGGAAAGAAAACAAAGCGTGGGGTAACAGAGTAAAACCGGTGTGATATGACATACGGAATGATGTACTTTACAAATAGCAAAGCAAAACTTAGCCACGTGAAAAGAAGTAAGTTCCCATTGATCATGCAGTCTTTGTCACAGGAGCAATATAAAAGAAGGCGGTTAGTGTTTCAGGAACTCCTTCATCACAGGAGCAAAGTCAAATGCCCCATGATTCCCCCTTGAGAATAGCTGTGGGGAGGGCATGACATCTTGATAGGGTTAGGAGTCTTCTGAATTTGGGACTGTTACTTGGTGTAGGTGTCTAGCTGGCTTGCAAGAAGGTGAATGGCTGCCCAAGAACACATGCCCTCTAGGTACAGCAGTGCTAATTGGGCTTCGAAATCTTTGGTGCTTGAACAGTTGCATTCATATCCCTTCTTCAGGAATGCATTAAGTGAGAAACCGTTTGTTTTTCACAAGGCTCACGCCCTGAGGATGTCTTCCGAGAGGCATGGCTCCTTATGCTGCAGTAATAACCTAAACTAAAACAGAAACTTGAAATATGAAGAAAACAGTGCTGAAACATTTTAAAGGCTTGGGAGGACTGAAAAATCCTAACTTTGTCATTGGAAGTTCATTGCAATGGCCAACCAGGTTCCATAGGAAAGGAAGAAATATACTCTTCTCCCCATTCCCCACCAGAGGTGGATATATGGGGTGCATAAAGAGCAGATTTATCTCCTGTCCTTCAGCTTTCAGCTCCCAAGTCACCTGAGATGGTGAAGAAGGCTCCAGCAAGCAGGGCCCAGGAAAGATTGGGAGCCCACGAATTAGTCCTTTGGGTCTGAAGTCCTAGCCCAGGCCTGGATAAAGCATCCTGCCTCCGCCTCCGCTCTGCTTTTTTCTACAGCACGGAGAGAAGTTGTGTGACCCTGAACCTCGATGGAATTGTGCAGGTCCTGGATTGCCACCTTCATGATTCAACCACTGGGATGATGACACGGATTGCAGTCTTGAAGTGGCTGTACCACCTGTACATCAAGACACCTCGCAAGGTAGGTCATCAGATCCAACCTGACTTGAGAAGCAGGGTTTCGTTGCTGCTGACATTTGTTGTTTGGATGGGGAAGGAGTGATTTAGATAGCAAATCTGAAGTTTGGGGGCAAATGTCATCTGATCTCAGCAAAACATTTCTTGATGCTTCCGCACATGTTACTCACAAGTAAGATACGGATAAACTTACTACATTATTGCTGTTAAATTTATTACATGTAGTGCACACAAAGCCAGGTGTTTCACCATTCGTTGCTTGCCACATGAGAAGAGCTGGGTCTCTGCTCAAAACCAAAGGTGGGGAGGCAGGGGAAGGTCAGCCATGAAAACAGAACTGAGCCTTTTGCTTTTTGGCAACTGTAGCTGCTGCTTTGCATGCCAAAGTTCTAGGCATGGGTGCTGCAAAAACTCCTGCCTTTGAAACTCTGGGCCTCCCCTGCTGCTTATCATTCAGGGTCTGTCTGGGTTGAAGGCAGCTTCCAAGTTCTAGACAGTGGAAGCATAGGCTTTCTGGCATCTGACACTGAAATCAGTTCTCCACAAGGATGACATTCAGAGTAGTCATATCCAGGCACAAGAGAGATATTCTGGATCTTTGGAACTCAGAAACTCTTCAGACCCTTGAAAAAAATGAGTCCTAACCCTTTAGGGAAGGAAAAGGTTTGTGTGTGTGTATATGTGATTTGTACCCACCACAATGAACTAAACAGAACAGTGAATCCTTGAAGGGTAAAGGGGGTGCAGTTGTGCCCTGGGTGAAGACAAAGAAAGAATTGTGGTAGTGATGACTTGTGAAAGAACAATGTCCAGGAACTGGGGAACATCATCCCCCCTGAGGTGAGACTGGCCCAATCCTTGATATCCTTCCAGAAATCCCTCAAAGCATGGTTGTGCCAATAGGTGTGGGGATCTCAAGGAACAAGTGAATTGCTGAGGTGGCTACATTGCCTGTAACTTTGAATATGCTCTCTTCTAGTCTTTTAATCTTGATGTTTTTTAATTGTGGAGTGTTTTTAATGTTATTCCCTTTATGGCTTGTTTTTTATTGTATGCCACCCAGAGTCATATTTTGTGAGATCGGCAGCTATATAAATATGATGAATAAAATAAATAAATCACTAAGCCTAATGATAGTTCTCCCTGTCTGCCAACACATGTGGGATCTGTAGTATGTTTCTGTTACTTGAAGGGTAACATCTTCAAGTCATTTTAAAAGCCGGAATAGAACATGGTACGAATAGCTTCTTTTGAGAATTCTGTGTTCAATTTTCTGGGCTATCCCACCAAGAATAATAAAAGCTTCCTGATAATATATTTGGGTGTTGGCTCCATGGAATAGGGAGAAATATTGTAGAGACAAAATATACTTCAAAGAAAGTATAGCTACATCATCAGAAACTTGGCAGATCTGGGAAAGAAGCTCAAGATTCTGAGGGCGCAGGTGCTGTTTTCATCCACCCTTTCTGTCTAAGGAAGAGGACCAGGAAAGTAAAGAAGAAGTAAAGTAAAATAAAGTAAAGTAAAGAAGCCTTCGTGAGTGGTGTCAACAGAGTTGACTACTGGGATTATGATCTGAGTTATCTACATAATGGATTGCTGCCACAAAGATGGACACACCCCACGAAGACTGTCCAAAATTTTTAGACAAGATCAAGAAGACTGATCTGTTACCTTGACTTCAGCAAAGCAGTTGACAAAATACCCTATGACATGCTGATTAGCATGCTGGTTAAGTATGGGTTAGTAAATGAATAGGCAGCTGGTTAGAAAAACATCTCACAGAGTGCTCATCTGTGATTTCCACCTTACAACAATGAAGAGCATTCCTGAAATCTCTGCCATGCCTGTTTCTTGACCTGGCCTATCTCAAAGGCTGACAGAGAATTGGTTTAGATAGTGCCATTCAGAATTCCCAGAAGCATAAAGAAGACAGTCAAGGGCTGTAGGGCACAGAATTGTGGATTTAAATTACAGAAGGGCAGATTCCAATTGAAGGTAAACAAAAAACAAAAAAAGGTAAGAGTGGTGAAGAGCAATGACCCAGGGAAGCAGTGGGCTCTCAGTTGAGCAGGAGGTTGGACACCACAGCCTCAGTGTCCTCTTTGGTTTCATGACTCTACCAAAATTAGAAAAGTCTTTTGAGAATGCTCAGCTGCGTAATACCATCTTCATTATTTTTAAACTCTTTGTTTTATTGTTGATTTTCTGCAAGCATAACTATGCTATACATTCCTGAGATTATAGGCCACTACGGTTGTGATGCATTATTCCTTCACACAAAAGAGAAATGTTCTCAACTGGAGATAGATCCTGTGTGGAGGAACACAAGGCAGGGATGTTCTGTGATGCTTTTGGATTCCTTTCCCTTGAAGTGTTGTTTGCTTTTCAGATGTTCCGGCATACAGACAGCTTGTTCCCTATCTTATTGAAGACCTTATCAGATGATTCTGATGAGGTAAGTGGAACTTCTCTGCTGTTACATTATTTGGTCTATAAAGCATCTTAGTAGGTTGCTTCATCCTGACCATGAGTGTTGTGGTTCCTCCGTCCCACTGATGCAATTTCTGGATTGCCTTTTGCATGACTCTGGCTTGTATGGCTAGCTGGAATGATCCAAATCGACGAGTGGAGAACACAGAGAAAATAATCTACCGCAGTTTTTTTGAAATTTTGCCTTGCCTTACTTTGACCCCTAAAACAATAAAATGAATTTGTGTGACCCCTGGGAAACTATTGAGGTAGGGTTGGGCAAGGGATAAAATATACCGCGTTTAATAACTACAGTACAATTGTATCTGTAAGTCATAAGGGCTTCTCATACTTTGCAGAAGCAATGCTGCCCATGGAAAAAAGAAAGCAAACCAAGGAGTAAAGCCCTGAGTAAATTTTGACACCACTTCCGCTTTGCCTGTGCAAGCCTGATCAGGTTTTAAAAAATATACAACCCCCTCTAAGTTGCTTGTGATCCCTCAGGGCTCCTGATGCACACTTTGAGAATCCCTGTTCTAACGTTTAGCTGGGCTGTTTTTGGAGATCAGAGACACCCAGGCTTGTCTATAAAGCCTTTAGTCCCTGTGGCACAGTGATTATCTGAGGATTGGCTGCAGGCCATTGGCAGCAAGGAGGTCTTCTCAGCTGAGGCCTTCCATTGCTTGCAGGCTTTGGCTCATTCCTCAGTGATGGAGAGACCTAAAAAGGTATTCCTGATCGAGAACCTGGCACTGTCTTGCATTTCCACCCAAGGTTCCTATGGCCCAGACCCTGCTCTCCTTTAAGAGAACCTTGAACTTGGCTCTTCCCCCAGGCACTGGGACAGGATGCTGTGTGAATCCAGAATTTGAGTTGATATTGTTTAATTTCATTCCCCCAGCATAGCCATTTTTACTATTGTTTCAATTGATTATTATGACTTGTTTTAACTTTCTGGAAGCCACCCAGAGTTGGCGAGTGGGCAGCCTTTGAAACTGAATAACTAAATACATTCTCACTGGAACAAGAAATTGAACCTTTGAGAACCTAGAAAAGGTAGGGCTAGTTCCTCCAGATTATCTGGCCCTGGGTCTTGTCTCTGAGCTTCTCAGCTGGGGAAGGGAAGGGCCTCTCTCCCGTCTGACCCAGCTGGTGGCTCCTCTGGGACAGAGCCTGGCTTTTATGCAGACATGGAAGTAATGATGTCTTTTAAAAAAATCTACCTCTATATTTACATCTAGAAAACAGCTCACTTTTAAAACACATCTCTAAACCTTGATCACACAGAATAGCGTTAACTGATAAAGGACCAGTTTGTAAGCAGAGAACAAACACAGTAGCATCAGTCCAAAACTATAAAATCCAGGGTAACACCATCTTTCTTTGGTAGAAGAAGAATCTTTGGAAAATTACGTTCCATAACATTCATAATTTTTCATAGGATAAATTTCAATTTTTAGTCCAAAATTCAAAACTACACCAACATCTTTATGCCATATTACTCTTCCCAAAACCATGTTAACTAGCTATGGACATTAAACCAAAAGAACAATAGTGGAACCAGCCCATATCATATGAGTAATTGTTCCCCTTCTCCCATCATTTTGTCTGTAGGAAAACACATTGCGATACTAACAATAAATCAAATGTTTTGATGCCTCTAATGCACCTGGACCACACTGGGCATTTTTGATGTCTGATAGCAGAATATGTAGCAGAGATCCAAAGGTTCCTAGTAGCAGTTCATCTTGGAAACAGCTGTAGAAATCATATCCAACAGGAAACTGAGATCTCTCTTCCATGAAGATTGTCATGATTCTGCCTTGTGACACTGGGAGTGACTAAATTAATCTCAATGGCTTTTAGTGGATGATCATTGTTATTTAGGGTAGCCAGCGTTCGATGCAACATTCATGGTCTGAAATAGCCCTACTGGCATAGTTGGTGGGAGGAGAGAACAGGAAGTGCTCGTTTGTGTGGAACCCAGGGAAGACTTGTCAGGAGGGAATCAACACCAGAAGTCAAATCTGCCAGGTTGTCATAAAAATCAGTAGGGTGGCTGAACCTGAACCTCATAGTCCTATTAAAATTGGGGTTTTCTGCCAGACCATCCAGTGTTCTTTTCTCCTGCACTATTCACTCTTTCCCAGCAGGGCTTTCCAGAGGAATGAACTCACATCCTTTTCCCTCTTCCCTTTGTTGCAGCCTGGATTGCAAGTGTTGTTGGAAAGGGCTTTCAAACCAAATCCCATGGGTCTTTTTTTCCATGAGATGCAGATTACAAATCCAGCGAAGTTTAGCAAAAGCTGCCTTTATCCATTTCTACTCTTATTTGTGCCTTGTTGGATTTTGATCCATGGTGCCTCTGGTTCCCAGCTTTCACTTGCCAAGTTTGAAATGTGGGATTTGATCTGGAATGAAAAGGACAACATAGGTACGCTTGATATGACTTCTGGTTTGTTTCCTCCTGCTTGTTCCCACTTCAGGACTTGGGAGCTTAACAAGCAGAGGGGTTGATCATCAGGAATGAAGCTGTATGGCTGGGCCAGCAATATTTGTATCTCTTAGTAGAGATAGTCTGCCCTGCCCTGACAAGAAGGACAAGCAGTGCCTTACAAATCTGTGAGCTATTGGTAGGTGAGAGACCAGCTTCCTCTTCTCACCATATATGTTACTAACAGCCGTTTCTGTGTTTGGCGTTAGAGAACTGTTGCTCTTGGTTGTTCATGAAAATACAGTCGCTCTCATCAGAAGTTGTGGATCTGACCATTCATCTGAATGAACTCCTTATCTGTTCTTCATCATTGAATAAACACTTACAGAATGACTCTAAGATGCCAGCGTGATTCATGCAGTAGCTCCATCTCAAGACCTTCTTCACCTTTAGATGGTCTTCAATAAAAAGAAAACGGAAAAAAGTCCTGCAGGCAGGGGAAGTGATTGAAGTAGCCACACCATCTGTGGTTGGGGATATCAGTCTTGCTGTCCATCACTTCACTCAACACATAAAGATCAACCTATTTAAATAACACATTTGAGAATGGACAGTACAGTCAGTAGATAAATGCAGACGAAGGAGGCAGTGACTCAACACCATTTGCAGCCTTTTGGGGGAAAGCTTCTAAATGCCCAGACTAACTGGCTTGACCACCACAATCTTGGTTAACAGGAATGGTATCTGCATCTAGGAATATTCTAAGAAATGACCAGATGCTTTGAGTTTCCCTGCCTGTGATGGAGGACTTGGATGAGGAGATTCAAGGTCATGGGGAGAAGAATTTCAAGCATCTCCTCAGCCTGCAGGCTGAGCATGTGAAAGCAAAGAGGATGAGACTGGCACTACCCTGAGGAATTTGCAGTGTTTAGTTGCAGACTTTGGGAGTTAGAGTTAGTCTGACGAGATTCTGTCTAGCAGGTGTAAGCTAATATAGTAATTGAACAATTCCAGAACCATCCCGTGGAGTTTCTTGGGCTGAACCTGACACTGCCATAGTCTCTTTGCAAATAAGCATAATGGTGTGCTAAGATACAACTTTATGGATACCTAATCTAGCCTCAGGTTCTCATGCTGATCCCAAAGTCACACAGAAGCTTAGGAACTAATATTGGCGTTTAGCACTTGCAGTTCTGAATTGGCCAAGATCCCAAGTGGCCCCATGAGCATACAAAACTCTCCATGAAGTTACCAACCTGGCTGATTGTACTCCATTGCCCATTAGGGAGAACAAGGCCCTAAGTCAATGTCCAATTAGGACATTTCTCAGGGGTGCAAATTTAATTAGACTTCTCATAGCCTGTGGATTTATCTTCTGGAACTTTGTTGCAGTGCTGAAGACCTAATCAGGGCTTATTTGGTCCACCCATCCCCTCACAGGCAGCCTTTGGCAGTTGTGTCCTAAAGAAGATCAGCAGGCAGTGGTCAACTGGCCCATCCTGGAATTTTCCTGCCCCCAAGCTAGCTGGCCTCCTGCACTTCAGGGAAGAACCAGAATTTTTTACTCACCTGGGAATTTCTGTTCTTGAATGAAAACATCTAGGTAGCCCTTTGGTGCCAGATCTACGATGTTCAAATCCCAATGAAGAAAAATCTCGTGCAACCCGAGTTAGGTTCAAAAAAGATTTCATTTATTGGAATGTACATGCAACTCTAAGAAAAGCATTGCTGAAATTAAAACCCATGCTTTTCCCACTTTACTTTTACCCCTACTTCTCACCCCCCTCTTTCCAGACTCCATTCTGTTTCTCACAGAGGTGCGACCTTGCACATTCCTAGCCTTTGATAACAGTCCATCTTCCTGGCCTTTGATAGCATACCATTTCCTTCTACTTTCATTAGCCCCCCCCCCCAAAGAATGGCAGAAGCAAAGCAAGCAACTACTACATTAATATTTTGATTGCTGAAGGTTCTGACAGTTGGTTTGGCAGATGGAATACATTTGCTCTTCTCCATTAAGTTTCCAGGAACTAGTGCATACAACCAAAAGAACAGCATGGTGTAAACTCAACCCTATTTGTTGAAGATGACCTTGGTAGGTAGTACATGAAAAGATATTGTCATAGTAAACTGTAAAAGCAGAATGATTTAGTCTTTTTGCATTCCGCCTGTACAGCTTCTGAGATCTGTGGTTTGATGCTGTTCTTGGTTTTTGCTCTTCCAGCTTGTTGGCACAGATTTCTAGGGGCTTGGCACCTAGTTAACTCCTCCTCTGCTTTGATTGCTAGACAGTTGATCTCTTGGCAAAGGCTAACTTCCCTAAGGGTTTTTATCTTCTCATGGACAACCATGCTCTGTGGCCTTAGATTCTCAGGTGTCCAGAAAGACTTCCATTTGCTGAGCAAAACGTGCACAACTGGAGGATGAAGCCACGTGGCTTGAGGCTGTCTGTATGCAAAGGGGAATTGGAGGCGTGAGTGGGGATATGCGAGTGCTCTTGACCAAACCTGCGTTGTATTTGTTGGGGCTTGTAGGTGCGTATGTGAAGTTGCCAGAGTTTAAAGTGTTGGGACAGAAAAAGTAACTTTTTAGACATTTAATTGCTGAATAAAGCAAACGTTTTCTTTATGTAATAGTTATGTTTTTAGATTGAAGTGCAAAGATCACAATCCCTTCCTTTTTTTCCCAAAGAAAAAGAAGGGGGCAGTTAAATTTTCAGGATTATATTGATTGGGCTCTCTCTGTGGAAATGTGGTAGGAAGCAGATTAATTTTTCACTTTGCAAAAAAGCGAGGATCCCATTCTTGGCTAGGGCACTATCTTTAGCTTCTCAACATCTCTTGTTGCATTTGAAGAAAAATAAAAGTTGAGTAGGGAGAGAGTTCTTCCTCTGTGACTTGCAGAATGACCCTGGGTCACAGGTACAGTCTCTCTGACCTTCCTCAGGAGAGGAAGGTCTGCACCTCTGCCCAGAGCCTGTTTGGGTGGCTGGTTGGAGGGGTTCTAAGGGCGGAACAGAAGATATTTGCCTGATAGAGACATCCTTCCCAAAACATGATTATCCAGTTTGATCCAGCTTATTCTGATGACTTAAGAATGTCAGGTTCCTCTAGCCAGTTGAAGGAGCACATGGCATCAGCTCCTGATCCTCAGGAAGGTGCCCACTTCTTGACTAAAGTTCGTACCAAAACAGCCAACAGCAGAAGGAGAAATCATGAATTTGCATGAAAAGAGGCAGCCAAAGTAAGTTCCCTGCAGGATATGGAGTGCAGGTTGGCTCAGAAGTTGAGTTCAGATCCTCTTCTCCTGTGAAGGTCAATTGTGACAAACACAACTACAGGCCCACCATGTTCTGGGAAGGCTGATGTAAAAGACTCCTATGTATGTCTACACAGAAGTAAGGCATGCTGTATTCACTGGAGCTTCCTTCAAGATAAGCACACATAGGTTTGCGGTCTCAAGTATTATATTTCTTCTATACACCTAAATTATACATTTCCTTAATTCCAGCAATTTCAAAACTACTTCATCCTCAGCTGTTAAAGCATATGCTACCCGGGAATCAGGAAAAAAAATACCAAAGTTAGAACCCACAAATATTAGAGTAAACAAAGAAAGATTGCTATTCTAACATCAAGCATCCCGTGCAGTCATATTGTTAAGGATCAGCAGCATATTTGATGTAAAGTGATAACAAATCATATTCTGTGATATGTACAAGAATATTTTATTTTCTTACATATTCATATTGCAGATTTTAAGCATGAAAAGCTTTTTGTTTAAACCTTTCCTTCTTTAAAAAGGAGGCAAATGTTTCAAAATGTCATTTGCTTAAGGAACTTCACAGAGCAATTTCTGGGAGGGGGGCGCTGGGCTCTGCTCTTTGAGCCAGCATAGAAGTTCAGGACTTCAGAAGAGCCAAGAGGGCAGTTTTGCAGGTTGGGAAATGAATTTGCTTGTGTTCTCCCCCAAACCTACCTGTGGGACTCCTGTGGTTTGCTCTGGCATGCAGAGGTTCAGCCTGGCTTGCCCTGTGCGCTGTTGGCAAGCCTAGATGCTCCATCCTCCCCCTGGCTGTTTGTGATGTGCAGATGTCCAGGGTTCTGTCGTCCTGGATGAAGGTGCTTGAGAGGAGACCGGCCGCCCCTTGGCCAGTGGTGCAGAGGGCCTGTCCTTCTGGAAGCTTCTCTGCCTGGGCCTGCTCGCAGGAGGAGGCGATGGTGCCGGGCCCCGAGCGCATTCTGTCCAGTTGCATTCTCATGAGGAAGATTTAAAGAAACGTCTGTGTCTCTTCTAGGGTAATTGCAAAGCTTCCTTTGCGAAACTCTCTGGTGACCCTGGAAACAAGAAGCTACATTGAGTGTAAAAGAAGAGTCTTGGGATCTGAAAGGGAACTGTCAAGCTCGCTCAGTGGCTCTTTTCACGTGACAAAGTCACAGGGCGGATATAGAGATCCACTCCTCTCCCCAAACATCCTTGTCTGTTTCTTCATGGGCAGAATGGCTTATGGTTGGTTCTGCTGACCACAACCTAGTGCCGTGGCCTCCATGCAGCAGAGCAGCCCTGACAGCTGGCACTCTGGGATTCTGCCCCCCTCTTGCCCCCACTGATTTCCTGAGCTCTTTGCAGTGTTTAATGCTCCAGACGTGAGCCAAGATGGTCAAGCCTGCGCATCTAATAGAGCTGCAAGCTTCTCTGCTTGCGATCCTCTAGGGTTCGCAGAGATGGGGCCGCAGGGCAGGGAAGCCTTGCAGAGCAACCAAAGGATATGCTTGCCGAGGCCATGCTGTGAGCTAGAAGGCGAGACGTGGATGTGGCTGAGTTCAGGTTTACAGCCAAAATCTTTTGCAGGGGGCGGTGCAAACTCAGCTGTTTGACTTGGAATGATTTGACTCCCCTCAGAGCCAGTCCAGCCCAGTGGAAAGATCATGACATTTTTCTCAAAATCCTTGGTTTCGGTCTCTCTGCCAATCTGAGAAGTTCATTTGAGTGCAGTTTTTGAGTACTTGTGGTTGAAGATAAATATCTGGAAACATATCAGCTGCCTCCTTTCATCTTTATGGGGTCCTTCTTTACAGTGAAATCCCCCCTCCCCCCGCATGCCTGTTCTTTCCCATTTTTCGGCAAGACACATTGGAAGCCCCACAACTCGTGTTTTGTTGGAGTGTTACAGCCAGGTTCCCTCCTCCCTCCTCCCCAGAGTGGCCAGAACAGACTCTGCTCCCAGGTTTTGGCCATGGCTGCGGAGAGGTTGGCTCCTTCTGGGCTTCTGCGGTTCTGTTTGCTGGAGCAGCAGGCCAGCTTCCCTCTCGGTCGGGGAGGCCCCGTGCACCGCAGGGAGGGAAGGGCTGTGGCCAGGAACCGGGGCTGGGAGAGCTGCAGCCACCCTTGAATGAGGAAGGAGCCGGCTGATGGGCTCCTCTGGCACCTGGCCTGTTACCATGGCAGTGCCGGGCATTAGTACTCTGGCAGGCTGTTGCTTTCTTTGCCCCCTTCCCAGCGCTCTTCCTTGGCTTGTGCAAAACAAAGATGGAGAGAAAAGCTGCCTGAGGCTGGTTCACTGGAGAGACGTGCCAGGCATGTGAAATGCTGCCCTCCACCCCCTTGGCAGGTGCCCCGTGTAACCCCCAAAAGAGGATCCTGCGGGTGGAGTCACGGGCGGAGAGGCTGCTTAATCTTTTCCTCACTAGGGGGGCACCCTCGGAGGGTGTGCCAGACCAGGGGGGAGGTTTCCTGGCTCTTTCAGAGGATTTCCTAACGAGAGACCAAATTCCTGTCCCCCATCAGGACAGTCTTTCATCCCCTTTCACGATGGAAACCAAAATAATAGGGAAGTAGGAAAGAGAACCAAGGAAAGCAGTGATGATCTCCTTCTCAAAGAGATGTTGAACACTCTTATAACGATTTCATCATTTACAGAATGGTTAAAATGGAGGATAGGAGGAGGCAAAGGTTATTCGCCGTTCCTCCCCTCTCCTCTCCTCTGATTTATATGGCTGCCCATCTTGCAAATGTGACTCTGGGCAGCTAACAATAGATTAAAACAATAAAAAACAACATTAGCAGAATAAAAAAATATTTTTGTAAGCACGTCCCATTTCTGCATCATTTCCCTCAAATAGGCCCAGTGCTTTACCTGCTGCAGTGATGCTTCCTATAGGCTTCCGTCTGCGTGGGATCCTTTTCGGTCATCGAGATCCCAGGGCCTCCTGTTGACTGACACTGATTTAGCAAAACCCGGCCTCCAGCTCTGAGGCTTGCACCATCCATGGGCCCCTTAAACTCAGCAGAGGGCGATTCACTAGATCCCCCTTGTTGCTTTCCATTAGGCACTTTGTTGCCCAATGTGAAGATCGGATGCTTTGGTTGGATTCTGCACAGACACTGCTGTTTGCTTTGTTTGTTAGATTTATAATCGTGCCTTTCCATCAGGAACTCGAGGTGGTGCACACAGCAGTTCCTTCCCTTGTGGCAACTTGATAAAATAGAGTGCCTGGTCCAAATTCACCCAGAGAATTTCCACAGTGGAGGATACACCTGAGCTTGGATCTCTCAGTCCTACTCTAACAACGGTTTCCATCCTGAAACTGACAGCAGTGTGCATGTTAGCTAGCGTGTGCCTGGAATGAGCCCAGTCTTGCCCTTTGGAAGTCTCAAAGGGTATCTTGGAATGGGAAAGAGGCTGCATACAAGTCCCAGCTCTCAGTTTACCCCCTGAATTCTGTGGCTGCCTCTTCAGGGTCTTGTAGGCGAGAGTTGCAGGGAGCCTGAAACGCGATGTGCTCTGCCCCCAGGGCAGTGAAAGGTTGACCAGCAACTGGCGCCTGCTTGCTTGTGTGCAGCCTGACAGGTCTTTGGAGAGCTGGGGACAGAAAACTATACAAGGCAGCACTTTGCCTTCATGTCATATCCTTTTCTCCATTTTCATAGTTAAATTTATGGATCATGAAGGGTAGAGAAATCCAGCATTACGACTATCACCTTCAGTAGATTGATGATGGCAATAATAACGTGCCATCAAGTTGTTTTTGAGTCCTAGCGACCACATATATAGACTTTCTTCATGACAAGCTATCCCTGACCTGTTCTGTCAAATCTCCCAACGGTGCACCATCACCCCTCTAATCAAGTCCACTCCCTTCACTGCAGGTCTTCCTCTTCTCCTCCCCTTTCCTTCCACCTTCCCAGCATCAGAGCTTTCTCCAGAGAGCTGGGTCTTCACATCATGTGTCTGAAGTAGGTTAATTTGAGCCTGGTCATTTATATATTGAGTGAGAACTCTGGGTTGATCTGTTTTCTTGGCTGTCTGTGGTATTCTCAGGAGTTTCCCCCAGGAAAGATTAACCAGTACACTCAAAACTAAAGCTCTACAGTGTGGTTGAGCGTCAGTGCCCATATGATAATTATTGTGGTTTGCGTTTGTTTTCCTTCTTGCTGAATGCTCTGTGTTTCTTATCAGTCCTTACTAAATGTCCTTCCACACTGACGCCTGCTTGCAAGAAGGTTGCCGTAAGGCTTTGATGTGGGCAGTAAACCCGATTGCTGCATTTCCTAATGGCTTCGTCAGCTATGCGTGATTTTCTCTCTTCCTGATCCCAGGTTATCCTCAAGGACCTTGAAGTCTTGGCAGAGATTGCATCCTCTCCGGCTGGCCAAGTGGAAGGCCGGGGGCTTCCGGAGGGCTCCGGGCCGCGAGTGGAACAACTGGGCTTGCCTGCGCCCTCTTCGACCAAAAGTAGCCAGGCTGTCTCCACTGGTAAGCACATCATTGCCGGCCATTTCCTGGCAAAGGGAGAATATTCTGAGCAGCCTTTTGCTTTCCCTTCTCGCTCAAAGTGACACAGTATGGCTTCCGCTAGGCACCCTCTGGCATAAACGAACCCCAGTATTGCTTCTCATAATGTGTGGAGCAAAACCCTTCTGCTCTGTCTTCCTCAAACGTAATGTTCTCTTGGCGGGTTTGGTGGCTGCTGCTGCTGCTGCTGCTATATTAGAGGTTGGGGGAACTGAGCGAGGCCTTTCATTTTTGAGGCTGGATAGGAAAGTGAATAATTGTGATCCTAGTAAGAACATAGATTTTCAGTGTGAATGGTATAGCAATGGGATCAAAACCCTTTGCTTTCTTGACCTCATCTTGATCTTTAAAGCCAACTTCTGGTCCTTGTGACTGCAGATTAAACCTGAGACAGAGGGAAGGAATGATGGTCTCTATTAAAAGTAGTTGAGGGGAAATCTGGCTTTCTTCCAAGGATAAGCAGCTGGTGCTTGGCTGTGGACCTCCCCGGCCCTTGTTTTTGGGTGGAATCCAACACGGCTGCAGAGCGCCACGTTGCCTATTCCCAGGGCTTCCGCATAGACAGCTTCTCCTAGCTGGCAGAATGGCACTTGCTAGCTGCCAGTATCTCGCCTCTGGAGTCCTGAAGCTGTTTGGGAGACTTTGCATCAGCAATCTCTAAACAGGAGAAAAGACTGAATCAAATGCTGTTGTGCTGCCTGGTGCCTTGTACTTTTAAGAAAGATACTGTAGCTGCAGAAGAAAGAAATTAATAGTGGAATTCATTCAAAAGTAGGAATTTATGGGTGGGTGAAAGATGTATGCTAGATTCTGGTGAGTGGTATTAACAATCCAAGGATGTGTTTAGGGAAACTTACTTTTTTATAAAATTTGTATGGGTGCCCATCTTAAAACGACTCTGGGTGGCTCACAACAACAATAAAGCTATGAAAGCCATGTAACAAAAACTAAAAACCCAGCACCTCAACCCTGGCAACTCCCAGGGTGCCCCAACAACCCTCCGGAGGCTCTACCACTCTACCCCAGTGCCTAGGTCTTGATGACCTTCCAGAAGGCTAAAAGGGTGGGGGCCTGCTGAAGCACCAGGGGGAGGGTGTTCCTCAAGGTAGGGGCAGCCGCGGAAAAGGCAGGCTTCCTAGGTCCCACTAGAGGGCAGTATTTCAGGGAAGGGACCCTACCTGGTCTAGTGGGATGGGCAGATACCCTCAGGGAGAGGCGGTCCCACAGTAGACTGGCCCCATGCCATGTAGGGCTTTAAAGGTGATTACCAGCACAGTTACCAGCACCAGGGCACAGTTGGTACTCAAAACGAATCTCTAGAAAGGCCCCGAAAGCCACAGCTGCCTCCTGCTCTCTGAGCAGGAGGACCCCCAAATTGTACGCCAGCTCAGTCTGGGGAAGTGCAACCCCACCCAGAGTCAAAGTTGACATACCACCAGACCCTGGGGGGCCAAAAACCCAAAGTCTTTGCATCTTGCCGGGGTTGAGTTGAAGTTGGTTCCTCCCTATCAAGACCCTCACAGCCTCCAGGCACCCAGTCAGCACTACAGTATCACCTCCCTGTCTTGGGGTGGAGATGTATGACTGAGTATCATCAGCATACTGATGTTAATGCATCCCATGCCGGCAAATGACCTTACCCAGCGATTTCAGGTAAATGTTAAAAAGGAGAGGAGAGAGCCCTGAGCCTTGAGCCTTGAGGAACCCTGCATTGCAGGGCCTCAGTTGTGCAACATTCTGAATGAATTGATCAGGGGAAAAACTAATGATGTTAGGTGGCATCAATACAGGTAGTCCTCATTTAATGGCCACTCATTCAGCAACCATTCGAAGTAATAAAGATGCTGAACAAGTGGCACTTAGACCAGTCCTTAAAGTTCTGGCTGTCCCAGCACCCCCACAGTCACGTGATCACGATCTGGGCATCTGGCAGTGGCTCACACTAACAACAGCTGCAGTGTCCCATGATGATGTGATTGCCATTTGCGACCTTCCCTGCTGGCTTCCCACAAGCAAAGTCAGTGGGGAAGCTGGAAGGGAAAGCTGCAGATTGCTCACTGGAAAGTCGCTCACACTCTCCCCCACCTGGCAGCAGCCACCCCTGGCCCCTCCGTGCTTGTGCCATGCCTCGCAGGCCACCCGCACACCAGCCAAACCCACCATGCTCAGGCTGCACCAGCCACTTGCAGACCCTTCCCATCCTGGCAGCAGCCTCTTACCTGCCTGCTGGCCTGCTTGCAAGCCACCTGGAACTCACTTAATGACCTGCAATCCTCACTTAACAATGGCAGTGAGAGTGCCAGGATTGCTGTCACTAAGTGATGCAGTCACATGACATTGCGCTTTACAACCACATTGCTTAGCGATGAAAATTCTGGTCCCAATTATTGTCATTAATTGAGGTCTATCTGTAAATTGTTGGGAGCACAATACAGACGGGCCATTTGGAGGGCCAGAAATGATGAGTTCAGAAAAAAGTCTTGTTTCCAGTATGTGATTTAAGCATAAGACTGTTCATACCTATGGTAAATGAAAAAGCATGACTAATTTGATTATTTGTAATGTAAGATTGACAGAATTAGGGAAAGATGTAAAGGTGATGAGAGTTCTGGATGTGGAACAGATTATTTTCTGGTAGTATCAGAAGTGGAGTGTGTGGGAAAACAGACATAGAAGGAAAGGAAAGAAGTGAAAAAAAAACAAGAATAGAAGTAGAATGACTGCAGGAAGAATCCTGTATGAAAAAATAATAGAAGTTTATGCTTCCAACAGAATGAATGGAAAGTGGGTGCAGTGTCCCTGCTAGTTCAACTGAGTGGCTGGAAGGGTGTGAGCAGCTGATGCCAGGAGGGACCCAATGCTGTTTTGAGAGAGAGGAGAATGCCCCTTGCTTTGAAGGAGGTAGTTGTGGGCCCTCTCTTGAAGAGGCCATTCTTGGACCTGGCTGTGCTTGACGGCTTTCTCCTGATCTCCAACCTGTCCTTTTGGAGTAAGATTGTTGAGAAGGTGGTAGGAAATCAGCTAGAGGATCCTAGAAGAAACAGATTATGTGGCTCCTTTTCAGCTGGGATTTAGACCTGGTCATGGGTCAAAAATAATGTTGGGTTCTAGTTGACCTATGTTTGGACCTAGATAATGGGGTAGGACTTTCTTGGTCCTGTTAGACCATTCAAAAGCTTTCAGCACTACCAAGCATGGTATCTTTCTGGATTGTCCCACTTTATGGAATTCCCTCCCCCAGAGGGACATGCAGCCTTACCTTGTTAAGGGTCCATAAGCCAGCCCAGGCTGTATCATTTGGTGATGCTCATCCTCTACCTTTAAGTTCTGAATTTTATAATGTATCTTGTGTATTGTGTATATACACAGAAGCAGTCTTGTGTGTTGCTTCTGCCACTTAGGATCTTCCAGGACTTTGGGAGATTATAAACATGTTAAGATGATGATGATGATGATGATGATGATGATGATGATGATGATGATGATGATGCAGCAGCAGCAGCAGCAGCAGCAGCAGCAGCAGCAGCTGCAGCAGCAGCAGCAGCAACTGCCTAGAACAGAGTTCAAAATTAATTAAACTTTTATTGGCCAAAAATTAGAGTGGAAAGAATTATATTACAAAGTGCTGCAGAAGTGTGTTGGGTTATGCTAACAAGAAGGATGAAAGGTAAGAAAAACGGTCAGGTGAGCGCCTCTGCTCTGGCCCAGGTGTCTGCTTCAGTCAGCTTGGCAGGAAGTGAGCTGTTGGGACAGACTAAGCCAGACGGGTTCTTCTGTCTCCCCAGGCGGAAGATGGAATTGTGTGTGAAGAGCAAGGCAGAGCTTCGAAAGAAGCACTTTCTGGGAGAGAAACTCTAGCAAGCCTGGCCCTTCTGGGAAGTCCTTGACTTGTCCCGCTGACAGAGGGTGGGAAAGGGGACAAAATACTCAGCTGTCACTGACCTGATGGTAACCAATAACCCGTAGTGGGGGAGGGAGCGCTCCAATGAGGAAGTGGCCGGGAATTTGGGGAAAGAGATCACGTCGGGCCGAAAATCTTGATATTGAGAAAACCTCCAGCCGTGCGCGGTGAAATATGTGTTTTAGTTAGATGTCAAGAAGCTGGTTTCTGAGAAGCAGGGTTCTGTGTCAGAGGAAGCTCATGGAAAAGGAGCTTGAGGGGACACCCACACCATGGCTGCAATCCGTTCCAGTGCAGGCAGCAGCTGAATGAAGTAACACCGGAGAAGGATGCAGTGAGGATGTGTTTAGAACCAGAAGGACATTTATATTCTAATCAGCTGCACATTCTTCTCTTTATCAGTTAGGGAACAAGAGCCATGACGAAGAGTCTCCATTTTAAGAAAGTCTCCATTTTAGGAAACTGGGAGATAAATTGGATTCTAAAAAGGAACAACAATCCAGTTGCTGAGATTTCTGTAACCTCTTTCAGTTACATTTTGTAAAGAAACTCTGGAAGAATCTTTAAAGAGGTGGGAAAGCTGCAAACTTCACAGATCAACAAAAAGACATGTTCAAAATATATATATAGGTAGCCCTTTCGGTTCAAAGAAAACACGCTGTTGTGCAGTTCATCTGTGGGCACGGAGATGGCTCTGCAGTCCCAGTCTGGAAGTGCAGAGTCTAGCACAATGGGGGCACTGGAAGTCCATTGTTGTAATAACTGTGGGTGTTATTCTGTGACACCACTCACAGTTTTCTATCAGTTTTTGGTGGTGCCTGTCTTCAAAGCTGGTGGAGGCTTCATTGCACAGGGCTCCCTAGCGGGTTCTGTCAGCCGCCGCTTCTAGTTCCCTTGGCTGGATGTCACAGTGGCGTAGGGTTTCTTTCACAGCGTCTTTGTGGTCGACCTCAAGGTCTCTTCCCAGTCTCCAGTATACCGTAGAGCAACTGGTGACATATAGTGTTTGTCCATTCTGATGACGTGTCCCACCTACCGCATCTAGGCTCTGATAATCAGGGACTCAATGCTGGTGGACTTTGCACGATCCAAGACCTCCAGGTTGGAGACATGGTCTTGCCAACGAATGCAGAGAGCGTGCATGTGAAATTTCTCCAGTTGTTTGATGTGTCATTGGTATAGAGTCCAGGACTCACATCTATACAGGAGAGAGGGGATGACCACAGCTCTGTAGACTTTCAGCTTTGTGGGATACGAACGTTGTGTTGATTGAGCGCTCTAGTATGCAGCTGCCCCAGAGCCTGGCTGGCCTTGCTGATCCTGGAATCAATTTCTTTGTCCAAAGACCCATTCCTGGAGACAATGCTTCCCAAGTATTTGAAGCTGTTTAGATTTGTCACCTGGGTGTCGTCAATTGTGATTTTTGGTTGTAGGGGTTGGTATTTGGCACGGGCTGGTAAAGTACTTCAGTCTTGTTCAGGCTGATAGTTCAGGCATAGCAGTGTCTGAGAATTTGTTCAGCATCGACTGTAGATCACTGTCTGTGCACCAGGAGCACAGAGTCATCAGCAAAGAGGGTTTCTTGCATGACTGTATGGAGGCACTTTGTCCCAGCATTCAAGTGGCGAAGGTCAAAGAGAGAGCCGTCCAAGTGGTACTTGATATACACTCCCTCCTTCAGACCCTGGACAGCACATGACAACATGCAAATGAAGAACAGATTAAATAGGACTGGGGCTAGCACACAACCCTGCTTCACCCCATTGGAGATGGCAAATGCAGTTGACGTATCACCATTGTAAAGGACCTGTCCTGTCATTCCATTGTGGAGTAGCTGAATTAACTTCACAAATTTCCTCGGGTATCCATAACATCTTAGGATGGTCCAGTGAGCCTCCCTGCTTACAGGGTCAAATGCTGTTGTCAGGTCAATGAAGACAGAGTAAAGAGGTTTGTTCTACTCGATGCACTTTTCCTGTACTTGACTCATGGGAGATATCATGTCTGCTGTACTCCATTCTGGCCGAAAGCAACACTGCACCTCTGGGAGGTTCCTTTCCAAGACAGTGATAAGTCTGTTCAGGAGAATGCAGGCAAAAATCTTGCCTGTGATGGACAGCAGTGAAATACCCCTGTAGTTTCCACAATCTGATTTGCTTCCCCTATTTTTATACAGAGCCATGATGAGGGCATCGCGGAAGTCGTCAGGCATCTCCTCTGTGAACCAG
Source organism: Liasis olivaceus (assembly GCA_030867105.1). NCBI lineage: Eukaryota > Metazoa > Chordata > Lepidosauria > Squamata > Pythonidae > Liasis > Liasis olivaceus. The sequence continues at coordinate 25,588,408 of CM061359.1, read as the reverse complement.
ATGTCTTCCAAGATGTCCTGGAATGCCTGTAAGGGTCTAGTGCTTTGTAGATCTCAGCAGGAATGCCATCCTGCCCTGTTTATGAAGATTCTCAGTCATCCAGGTGTAATTGTCTGGAGGTTGAGTCATGGCAACTGGACTTCTTTTCTTTTTGGTAGAGACGTTTCGCTACTTGTCCAAGCAGAAGACTGAAGAAGCTGCTTGGACAAGTAGCGAAACGTCTCTACCAAAAAGAAAAGAAGTCCAGTTGCCATGACTCAACCTCCAGACGATCCTGCCCTGTTGCTTTATTTGCGTTCATCTGTGAGATTGATTTCTTGATCTCATCAGTAGAGGGAGGCTGGTCTAGGGCATCCAAGACTGGCAGCTGAGGAATCTGCTATAAGACATCAGGATCAACTGTGGATGGCCTATTGAGTAGGTTGGAAAAGTGTTCAGGCCAGCTTTTTTTCAGTCCTTCCTGGTCTTTGATCAGGCTTGACCCATCAGATGACAGCAAGGGGGAGCTGATTTAGAAGGACCATAAATTGACTTTATGGCGCTGAAGAACTCTCTGGTGGCATGCATGTCTGCATGGCGGTCCACCTGCTCAGCCTTTCTCTGCCACCACTCATCCTGCATTTCTTGAGTTCCATCTGTACTTTGGACTGCAGGTGTTTGTCTTTCTTTGAGACAGATGACGGGTCATTCTGCCAATCTGCATAGGGCTTGTTCTTGGTCTGGAGGGCTGCAGAAATGGTCTTGTGGTTTTCATCAAACTAACCTCGAGGCACTCGGGTTTTCAGTCCAAGTACCATTGTTGCAGTCTGTGTGATGACATCTTTAAACTGCATCCACTTTTCAGAACAGGTTCCCTCAAGTGGTAAATTGCTGGTGAGTTTTTAATTAAGTACATCTTGAAAACATTAGACTTGGCTCGGGTCTTGTAGTCTGCCAATGTTGAATGACATTCTAACAATCCTTGGTTGCTTATAATGTGAGGGGGCTATGTGCAGGTTGAGGACCGACTGAACCAGCCTATGATCTGTCCAGCACTCAGCACCTTGCATGGCCCGAGTGATGGTGATGTCTTTAAGGTTGCACTGACACACTATGACATAGTCAAGTAGGTGCCAGTGTTTGGACTTGGGATGCATCCAAGTTGTTTTGTACTTGTTTGCAAGTCTGAACATCGTGTTAGTGATGCACAGGTTGTGCTCAGCACACTTGCTCAGAAACAGCAGACGGTTACTGTTTAGTTTTCCCACTCCATGCCTCCTAAGGGCTCTGTCCCAGTTGTCACTGTCCCCAGAATAACATGTTTGTCGCTGGTGGGGGTTGTTCAAATAATCTGGTCCAGGTCCTCATAAAAACCTTCATTGTCTTCGTCTGGATTCGTGAGAGTTGGTGCATAGGCACTGGCAATGGTGATACACCGGTACTTGCTGAGAGGAAAGTGGAACTCCATAATAGGTTCGCTTGTTCCAGTAGGTAAAGTAGAGATGTTCTTCAGCAGAGCAGTTTTGATTGCAAAACCTACTTCGTGAGTCCTGTCGTCAGTCTGTGGTTTCCCTTTCCAAAAGAACATATATTCACTTGTTGCTTCCTATAATGAATCCTCGCCTGCCAGCCTGGTCTCACCGAGTGCAGCGAAGCCAGTGTGATAACAGTGAAGTTTGGCCGCTATGAGCGTGGTTCGTCTTTCAGGCCTTGACGCTTCTCTCTATCCAGCAGACGTTCCATGCTCTGAAGATGAGTTTTCTTTGATTTGTTTTTCTTGGTACTTGACCACTAAGGAGATGATCTGCCAGCCACGGTTAGCTAGCCAGATGTTGTGGGGTTGGCAATGCTTAAGGTACCTTTTCTAACCCCCTCCCTCATGCGAGGGTGGGCAGTGCTATCCTAAAAATGGCTGCCCAGTCGCTCTGGATGCTGCCGGACATCTCTGCTCCCCCAGGTACTGAGACAAATGACCACTGGTCCAAAGGTCACCCACGTGCAGGTTTGTGATTGCAAGTGCCAGTGGTCATCTCCACCTGTTTTGCCACTCCCCCATTGCCAGGGGGCTCAACAAATTAGAATTGGACTCAGATGAATTGCAGATGGGTTGTAGATGAAGATGAAGATGAAGTGCACAGCAGAACCCTGTGCGTGATGGAGTTTTAAAGGGAGCAGCCATTGCCCGGGGCAGTCCCACAGTAGAAGAGACTTCAATCCAGTGGCATGGACAACCGTTAGGGCTGGAGACCTCACCTGCTGCTGTGGATGACCAGGACATCTAAGTGCCTTGTGTTCTTAGCACTCCACAATGCCTGCTGGGCCTGCCTTCCTGACTGTTGGAAGCCAGATTGATATTATCCCTGCAAGGTAGTCCAGACAAGAAGCACAATCAGGAGCACTAGCTGTATCTTTATTGTAAGGTTGCATTAACAGAAGCTTGCAAGACTGAAAGTATTTCTCCCTCCTTCCCTTTCGCTCTCCAAAAAACTAGAGGGGGTCCCTTCTGGAACGTCTCCCACGCCCTCCCTCCTTCTGTGGGCTGAGACGTCTTTCACTGGCTGCTTTTTCATCAGTACGTGTCATATGAGTGAATATTGTCAGTGGGCAGCAGCAGACAGATAACATTTATGTTTTAATATAGGAAATGATAAAAACTTATCCTTTATCATCTAATAATTGAGTTAAAAAAATCCCAGCAGCCACCCAAAACTTTCCTATAAATTCATCATAATCCAGCTTTATGTCAGGTTCAGCCAGCGCTGCATGGCTAGGAATTCCCCAGCCACGCTTTAGTCAGTTTTACCGCTCGAGTGCTAGCGCAGAAAGAGGAAGTGCTAACCGCAAACTAATGAATGGGCCACCTGGCACCTCTTCACTAATCTGGAGCGGATGCGTTGTGTTAACGCCAGAGGGCCGCAGGCGCTATGGACAAAGGAAAGAGCCGCGGAATTGAGGAAGAGCAATCAGCGCGCAAGGGATAGCTCCCGGCTGTGTGCGTGACAGAAGCCCAACGAAGGCAACGACCACGCCAAGGGCTAGCAACAATCAAAGAACAATGGGACTCAGGCTGAACCTGCCATCTGGACAATTAAGGGGGATTGTTGGGGCGCTGATAATCCGCAGCCTGTAACGCGATCGTGGGGTGAAAACGCGGGAAGGGGAGAGGTATAAAGTAACCAATGTGATTGTACCAAGCCAGTCCTGGCTTTGCTTGTAACTGTTGCGTTACGCTTGAGTAAACCTCTTTTGTGAACCACACGTGTCACGGGAGTTTCTCTTGACGAACGGGACAAGTTCTTACATAAAGCCAGGACTCACATTGAGTGCTACCCAGTACACACCGAGGAGCGCTCACCTTCTTTCCCTGCAGCCAGGACCGGAGAGGAATTGATTGACGGCACCAGGAGATGGCCAGCGATGGGCAAACCGCTTGCCAGCTGGGCAAACAGGAGCCGGCGGGAACAGTCCAGGGCGAATGGTGCACGGACACAGCCGAGAGGGCGCCAGAGGACGGGTGGTCATTCGGCGGGGGCAGGAGGCCCGACGGGTCGCCAGCATGGGGGGTCACGACGGAACCTGAGGCCCGGGAGCTGGAGGAATGACTCACCCGACTGGGGCCAAGATCGAGCAGCGGATGGACGCGGTCCAGGTGATGTTGCAGACCATGCTCCGGGGGGGCAAAGCCCCAAGGCCTGAGTTGCAGGCGAAGAAGGAATTGGGTGATGCTGGCAGCAGTGAGGGCACAAGCTCGAGAAGCTGTGCAGAGCCCAGACCAGAGGTTGCACAGATGGCTCCACTCCCTAGCGTGAGGAAGAGGGGACCTGCAACCATGGCCAGTTCATGGGGTGCCGAGCGGGTGCTCGGCGGCGGGATGGAGCCAGAGGGCTCGACGGGACATGCGGTTCCCGGGAGCAGCGGCGCAGGGCCCAGGAGCCAGGAGCCGGAGGAGAGGCTGGACCGGCTGGAGGGCGACCTCCAGCAGTGGACGACAGCCATACTGCGCATGCAGCAGGCATGGCGTGGCGGACCCAGAGCCCTGGCTGGGGCAGCCATAGAGGGCGGCGTGGAGACCAGGCTGGCAGAGGTGGTCAGCCTGACAGGGAGCGCGAAGGAGAGTCGGCGGCCAGCAGAGGCACCCCGGTTCAGGAGCTCGAGGAGCGAGCTCTCAGGGAGCCCCGAGCCACTAACTTATCCCCGTCCGCAGGACAGGCTCCACTCGGAGATCCAGGGGAGAGCACCCAGTAGGGACGACCCGGAGGCTCTAGTGAAGTGGAGCTGGCTGGCAGAGATGGCGGGAGATGCCGGAGACTGGGGAAAGCAAGAGACGCGAACCCTGATACCAGCCACAGTGGACTGTAACGAGGCGGTGCCGGAGGCGAGGCGCAAGAGCTGACGACGGAGGATCGAGGTCGGAGATGCCCGGCAGACTGCAGGGACTTGCTACCGGTGTGGAGACAAGGGGCATCGGATGGTGCAGTACCCCTCGAGGCAGGGGGTCTTGGCGAGCTGCACAGAGGATGGGGGCCAGCGATTCCCAGCTACAAGAAACCCCGACCGATCCTGGGAGGAGGCAGCAGCTCGTGGAGCGGCGTGCAGCGGAGCCGGCTGGCTCATGAGGAAGCCCAGCTCTGCGAGGAGGGGAGAGCGAGCCAGCGGAAGGCGGCGGCCGGCAACGCTGAGGCGCACCCCGGAGCAGCCAACGGAGTGGCAGCATGAGGAAGAGTGGGACAGCAGAGACTGCTCGCCCATGAGGATCAGGGTCCACCTCAAGGGGGTGAGATCGGAAGCAGAGGCGAAAGTCGATGCCTTGCTGGATTCAGGATGCGCCCACTGCCTGATCCACCCGGTACTGGCATCCGCACTGGGGCTCAGAGTGAGGAGACTCAGGGAGCCCCTCACACTCAGCCAGTTGGATGGATCGACGGTGGGGGGGGGGGGGCCGGCGCAGTATCGCACTGAGCCGGTCGGTTTGACAGTGGGGACGAGCCAGGAGGAGCTAGGCTTGGTAGTTGCCCCAGTGGCCAACCATGCACTAGTGCTGGGGCTGGCATGGCTTACGCGCCAGAACCCGCACATCGATTGGGTGGCCAAGACGGTGCGGTTCGGCAGCACCACCGAGCAGATGGGGTTGAGCCGCGGAGGTGGAACGAGAGCAGGGGGCCCCACAGAGCTAGGCGAGGTGGCGGCGGCGTGACGGAGAGCCGAGGACCAGTGAGCTGCAGCAGCGACGGCAGTGGGGCCCGGGCAACCAACCGCATGCGAGGCGAGGACGGCGCCACAGGAGACCGGCAGAGGAGCCGGGGCGGCAAGCGCACGAGATGGTGTGGCAGCTGAGACGGTGCGATTCGACGGCACCACCGAGCAGACTGGGCCGAGCCGCGGAGAAGGTGCGGGAGCAGAGAACCCAACAAAGCTCAAGGAGGTGGCGGCCGCAGGAAGGGGAGCCAAGGGTCGGGAAGCTGCAGCGGTGACGGAAGCGGGGCCCGGGTGACCAACCGCATGTGAGGCGAATATGAGAACAGCACCGAGGGCGACCGACAAACGAGAGGGGCCGACAGCCGAGGTGATGGTGGCACCGACGGTGAAGGGCCCCGCAGCAACACAGAGGGCGGCTGCAGCAGAGACGGCAGCAGCGGGACCTGAGGGCTCCACAGCAAAGCAGACGGCGACCACACTGGTGCCAAGAGCGGGGGCAGTAGCGGCGACGGGAGCCAAGAAGTCCACGCCAAGTGCGAGTGGAGAAGCCGGTGGTAGACCAGGACCCTGCCGTGCCCAGGGGAATCTGGAGGGTTGTAGGACCCCGAGGGAGCTGCCGCTCGAATCGACGGACCCAACGACGACCCAGCTGGAGGCGAAAGGCGGAGCCCAACCCCCAAGGGAGAAGCAGGGGAAGGGAGCCGAGCCAGAGCTGAGACCACGCTGTGCGGAGGCGAGCGAGGGAGACCCCTGGTTGGCAAGCAACAAGGACTCCCTGAAGAAACAAGGGACCTGGTGGGAGCACAAGGGGAGGCTCTACGTTCCAGAAGCTTGCCGGGTGGATGTGCTCAGGAGAGGGCACACCGATGAGACTACGGGACATTGTGGGTTCGTTAGGACTTTCCACCTCCTGCGTGAACAGTTCTGGTGGCCGTCTCTCCGGAGGGATGCGAGAGAATACGTGGCCAGCTGCTCGACATGCGCAGCGACGAAGGAAGAGAAGGAGAACCTTCGGGGACCTGTCCAATAAGTGACTCGGCCAGGGTAAGGCCAAAGCCCCAAGACCAAGGAAAGGCACACCATTATGGCAGATGGGGGGCAGCATCCTAGTAGCCCAATTAAGGGGGGGACTTGTCTTCAGGGGGGCGGTATGTCAGGTTCAGCCGGCGCTGCACAGCTAGGAACTTCCCCAGCCGCGCTTTAGTCAGTTTCACTGCTTGAGCGCTAGCGCAGAAAGAGGAAGTGCTAACCGCAAACTAATGAATGGGCCACCTGGCACCTCTTCACTAATCTGGAGCGGATGCGTTGTGTTAACGCCAGAGGGCCGCAGGTGCTATGGACAAAGGAAAGAGCCGCAGAATTGAGGAAGAGCAATCAGCGCGCGAGGGATAGCTCCCGGCTGTGTGCGCGACAGAAGCCCAACGAAGGCAACGACCACGCCAAGGGCTAGCAACAATCAAAGAACAATGGGACTCAGGCTGAACCTGCCATCTGGACAATTAAGGGGGATTGTTGGGGCGCTGATAATCCGCAGCCTGTAACGCGATCGTGGGGCGAAAACGCGGGAAGGGGAGAGGTATAAAGTAACCAATGTGATTGTACCAAGCCAGTCCTGGCTTTGCTTGTAACTGTTGCGTTACGCTTGAGTAAACCTCTTTTGTGAACCACACGTGTCACGGGAGTTTCTCTTGACGAACGGGACAAGTTCTTACACTTTAAACCCCATAGCTGGGGTTTAACCCCATAGTAGAATGACAACGTATCGTGTAGTAACTTGCTGAAAAACCTCTTTTGAACATGAGGTTCCATTTAGCAGCATCTGCTTTCCCCAGCACAGCTCTGTGATATTTTTTTGTGGGGGGGAGGGCTGGTGGGGAGAGGGAAAGGGCATAGAAAAGCACATTGCTGAAAACTTCCTCCTCTTCGTAGCTCCTGCTTTGGAAGATGAGGCGGGACACTGCCTGAGCCCTTCCACAGCCTTGGCCATTCCCCAAGTTGATCTTCTCTGGGGGCCTCCAGGCACTGAGGAGCCAGGCAAGGGGACCCCGTGGGGGGAGCGGGCCAGGGATGTCAAGGAGAGAAGGTGGACTTCTGGAACTGATATGAGCGTCTTGTGTGCAGGAAAGCAAAAGGGCACAGGCCAAGCCCACCCAGAACAATGACAGCATCAGTTGCTGTGGTCGGCCCCTTGCAGTTCAGCTGGGGGATTGAATCTGCCACACTGGCTGTTGCTAGGAGACAGGTGGGAAAACATGACCCCCTTGTTCTAGTTCTGCTCCTTGTGCCAAAAGGTGCCAGAAGGTGGTGCTGCAAGGCTGTTGGCTCTGTGGAGACTGCCTTGTGTGCCCCCCCACGTGTGAACAAAGCTGGGAGCATAGAAACATGGGATTGGAAGGGCCACTGAGGCTGTGTTATCCTTACAGTAGCACAGCTGAGGCTGTGGTTGACCAGGAAGCCTCCAGTGTGTTGAGTGTTGCAGGGTAGGGGAACTTGGAACCTGGGGGGCCCTGATGACCCGCCTGATGACCTAATTAACTATTTCACCACACTGGTGTAGCAAGTCTGGTTGTTGTTTTTTTAAAGGTTGAGAAGTAACAATCAGACCTTTTCTCCCTGAGGATCTGAGTAAGCTAAAATTCCTGTTTTGAAACAAAAGTCTATTGAAATTATTCTCTGGCACCTGACAGTTCTGCTCCATTGTCCAACATAAATCATGCATGGTTCCTGCAGATGACTGTTTGAGATTGTCTCAGTTCATTCTTGACTCTGCTTTTTCACTGCCTTCCATATAGCTAGGTTGGAAAGGATATTTCTCCAAGTTTGAGTGCACCTTTCAGGGCCCATACTTCGTGTGTATTTCCAACCATTAATGCTTATGAAGAAGCATTAGAGGAAATGAAGCAGGTTTTTTAATCTTTAGATATGTGATTCAGCTCATAGAATTCTTGGCAATAGTGAGGATTTCTGGGACTTGAAGTCTACACATCTGAGGAATGCCCAGGTTTGAAAGACTGTGGTGGAAAATTAGAGAGGTCCAAAAAGCGAGAAGCAGCTCTAGGAAAACTTTTCAGATTCAGATCCTAGGGAGGTGGGCCTTGCCTTAAATGGGGCTGAAAAGGGTAGTAAATGTAAGGGGCTGATTGACATACCAGCAGCCCTTTCTCCTCGGGCTGTTTGCAGACCTGGCCTTGGGATTGTATTTCTCCTACCTCCTTTGCATCTGACAGTCTATCAAGACCCTTTAGGAGACAATCTGGTGATGGATTTTGTAGGTTAGTATTGAGTGACTTACCAAGATGTTTCATCTTCCCAGGAGTGTTCCATTTCCAACTTCTCATGGGACTGTTAGACATTCAGCTGAGCTTTTAAAAACTATTGGAAGTAGGTTTGTTGTGACAACTGAATAATTGTCTCTTTCTCTGCCAGCCTCTCTGAGATATTGTATTGTGCAGGATTGTCCCTGTCCCAACAGTAGGAAGCTCACGGCTCAATTGTTGCAGGAACTCTAGTTCAGAGACATTTTACCATATTTTTCCTCTGCCTAGGACCTACAGGAGGACCAGACTCCTAAGGCTCAGGAAAGGGAATGAGTAGCCCTCATTAGCAAGGACCTGCAGATTCCACTATTGTCTGCAGAACGGGTGGAGTCTCCTGTTGGCCAACCACCCCACCCCTCTTCCTTAGATAACCTCCTTTTGCTTTCCTTCCAGGAGCCAAGAGCATGGGGTGCTCTCCCTCTACCCCAACAATGAATTCCTACTTCTATCAGTTCATGATCAACTTGCTCAAGAGGTTCAGCAGTGAGAGGAAGCTGCTAGAGACCCGGGGAGCTTTCATCATCAGGTCAGCCCAAGCCACATCTTCTCTTGCCTCTGAGTGGTTTTTCCTTCATGTGTCAGCGCTGTTGGAGTCTCCTGCAAGCTCCATGATAGGCTCTGGGCCAGGAGTGGTCCTCTTCTGGAGCTGGTGCCAGCAAGAACAGCTTCCAGCTTCCTGACCATCAAGTTAGCAGCAGCATAGTTCAGGTTCTCAAGGGAAGGAAAAATCTGCCAGCACCTGCTAAAGAGTCTAAAATTACATGCCTGTTGTTTGGGAAATGCTCTTCGACAGCTGACAGACTATTCTGAAATCTGGAATCATCCTGAGATAAATTCCTCTGGGTTTTTACAAAAATAATTGCATCCAGGCCCTGTTTTCAAGCCCATCACAAACACTAGAGGGACACATCATTCTTTGTCAATTATTGGAATGTGGGACTAACCTCGTCCTAAATTAGATTGGGGCTGGGACTCCCTCCTGGGCAAGGGGTCTGGCTGCAGGGATCACCTACTAAGGGAGGAGAGGAGAAAGAACAGCTGCACTGCCAGCAAAGTTGATTTGGGCCAGTGTGGGTACTAGTTGCCTGTGCTGTCATGTGTAGCCTCGGAAAGTCTGACCTATAAGCCTGGGATAGGCAATTTGTAGGACTGGGGACACATTTGGACTTTTGAGACTCAGTGGTGATGCAGTCACAAAATGGTTGCGACAGGAGACTTGCCATTTGATAGAATGGTAGTAGCCACAATGGGCATGGCCACTCATAAAATCCCCATTTGCCAGCTTGTTAACTAGTTGCATGGTTATTCTCTAGCATTCTGGTGCAAATATCCTGATGGCTTGCAACATGCCAGCTTCCTATTTATTGCTTTTTTCATGTTTTTTTAAAGTAAATATCAGGTGGGCAGAGTTCCTTTTGGCCAAGAAAGGGAATATCTTGGGGAAATAGGCAATCTGTTGTCTGTTCCTACCATTGTGTTCCAAGGTTGAAACGGTTGCTCCCTAACTCTGCCCTACATCTTGGGGAAGGGGCGTGTGAAAGCCCAAACTTCCCAATATTTCAAAAGCAGCTTTTCAGAGGAATTGCAAGATGGGACCCCTCTAAGGTCCTTGGAAGAAGGGGCTGCAGGAAAGCCTTGCTGCAGCTCCACAGAATCTTCCTGTGATGTTGCCTCAGCACATTTCCTTTATGTTCTCTTTTTAGAGAGGAAGGAGGCAGAACGATGGGCTTCAGGGACCCACATTTACATTTTTCTGTTGGGTGGGATTCACAGGACTACCCATGGCCGGGGGGGCACTAGCCCAGTTCCTCTGTGGGTGTTCTCCTTGAAAACTTGTGTCTGAGAGTGAATTTGTTGCCTCCCAGCTCTTTGGTTTCTAGCTTGGGTCAAAAAAATGCTTAATTAATGGCCACTATAGTTCTCAGTGGGAGACCCTGAGTTTCTTAAAATGAAATGGGTGTAGGTTGTGTGCTACAGATTCACTTCTTGTCAGTCCTGGGGGAATGGCTGAATACGGGAGCTTTGTGGATTGGTTCAGTAGTGCAGGGACAGAAGCTGGTTACGCAGCCCCCTCCAAGAGACGGTTCCCCACCTTTTTTGCTCCAAAACAGGCTGGAGCCTGTTAGTCACAAGAAGCAAGGGGCAGGGTGGGGCTGGGGGATGGCAGCAGCCCCGTCTGGCTCTCAGCTGAGGCCTTGTGGGACAGGCTGTCTTGGAGCCTTGGTCCCTTCCAGAAGAGAGGTGGTCAGCTGGGCCAGTCCTCCACCCCTCTCACCTCTACCAGTGGCCTCTGGGAGTGAGCCCTCGTGTATGGAGAGTCTCTTATGTCTGGGGGCCAAAATCTGGGTTCTATTTTTGCAGATCTCCAGCTCAAGGGCCTTCTGACTGGCTGGCTGGGCCAGCTCAGAACTTGTTAGCCTTGCTGGGCAGCTGGTGGCCCTGATCCTGTTGGGTCAGAGCTGTGACAAAACAGGTGTCAGCAATGTTGCATCACCTGGCCTTTTGACAATCACTTGCTTTAGCTGTTCGAAAGTTGAGAATCGACCCTTTTGGTCTGCTGGTTTGTGCTTTCGGGAACTCTTCCTGCAAGGTCTCTGGCACTGCCTTGGGTGCTTGGATCAAAGAGCAGGGAAACTATTGGATCTAACATGATGTGCCCATCTTTCAGTGGAGGGCAGAACCTAGCTCCCGACTTCTTGACTTGGAGGCCAGCTCAGCTGGGACCACACTATGCTCAGCAGGGCAAAATGAGGTAGCAACGTTTGGTGGTGAGAATGTTGGCTTTGGGTTCTAGGCCTTGGGCTGTGCAAAGAGAGCCTGCCTTCCACCCTTCCTGATGGGCAGACCAGGAGCCTTCTACTGGGAGAAAAGAAGGGGCTGAGGCAGCTTTGCTGGCCAGATTGTTTCTGGCTCTGAGAACTGAATCAGAGGGAGGCAGAAGCTGAGACAGTGATGGTTCTCCACTGGTCTTCTCCTGCCAGAGCAGTCTTTATGTCTTTTTAAAATTGCTTGTTGTGTCTGCATCAGGAATTCAGATCTTAAACAACAAATAAAATTTTGATCATCTTGAGTCATTGATCAGACTTCCTGTTGCTTCAGTTAAAAGCTATTTCATATGCAGAAAGTGTATACATATCTTCCGTCCAGGGCTTTAAATACGGTGCACTAAAGTCTTTCTTCGGGAGTAAAACCATTTTCTTGGCTGCAGCACACATACGATAAATTAAATCCGTCTCTTTTCTCTCTTACGTAGCACTCTTATCTTTAGTTTTGACTTCAAGATTTAAAACCCAGGTGATTCTCTAGCCCCTGATGCATTTGAACAGCGAGTTCCAAATTGTTGCTAGATGTGACCAATGAAATTCCCAAGCTGGTCTCTCCTCCCTTATTGCTCATTTGGTTCATTCACTTAACAGAAGAGCTATGGATATGCTTGACAGTTCCCTGAGGCCCTGGCCCATTTGGCCTGTGGGTTGATGACCACCTGGCTCTTACGGTGCCAGAGCTAAGATGTACCTTTATTTTTAATTGCTGTGAACAAGAACATGCCTTCTCCTGAGGGTTTGCCCTTGTAAGTGTGTCTCAAGTATGAATGGCTATACTTGTTTATCTTGGTCAGCTTAAACCCACCCAGATTCTTATGGCTGAGAATTACTCGCCAATATTTGTATTGGTTTCAGAACTCCTTCCCCTACTAGTCTTCCTTTTCCTCATGTCCCTTTCTATATCATTTGCTCACATACAGCACATCTGTCTGCCTCAGCTGGCTTCTCACCACTAACTGTAACAGCCAAGGTCTCAAATGGCCCCATGAGAGTTGGCTGGAAGCATTATCTTATCAAACTGGGAAGGGCTCTCAGTCACATCCCTGTCCAGGGTTAGGTGTTATTCCGTTAAAGACTTGCAGTTTTACTTGCTAAGAAGTTATCTTTGACTCATGTCCTTCTTAATAGAGATTGCTGGGTGGAATCAACCCAGTCTTTGTGTCTGGATCTGCTTGGGTGGACCCTGTAGCCCCTGAGTTGGGGAGTAGTCTGGAGGAGATGAAGCCTATTAATTTGGTAGTCTTACCTATGGTTTCATTTACATATTTGTTATCCAGTAGATCAGAGTCATTTGGCCAGTGCCAAAAAATCACAGCCTCGGGATTTGGACTGAAATTAATCTATTGATTATTAATGCACAATGCCTGAATTTTTTAAATTTTATACCCAGCATCTGATAGAGAAAGCAGTATGTGATTAGCTAGACATAGATATCTTCTGTGGAGTCCTTGGGGTTCTCTGAGCTTGGTTCTTTTCTTGCAAACGTTTCATTACCCAGCTAGGTAACATCTTCAGTGCTTAATAATATTAATTATGTTAATGTTAATAGAGATTAACAGCATCTACATACTATTCAAAAGAGATAAAAGACCAGAAGATCGCCTCACCAGCAATCATCACCAGCAATCATCACCCAGATAAGTAAAGGTTACCACCAGGCACACAATCAAGCAGCAAACATATGCCAATCAAAGAACTACCAGAGGAGCAAAACAAAACCCCCACCCCATTCCAGCACTGAAGATGTTACCTGGCCGGGTAATGAAACGTTTGCAAGAAAAGAACCAAGCTCAGAGAACCCCAAGGACCCCACAGTTCAACCCTGAGCTACACATATTCACCTCTTTAGATATCTTCATATTAAAGGAATCCAAATAGTGGCATAAAAATGTAATAAATAAACACAGTGGAATAACCCAGAGTTTTCAATCCATACATTTTAAATTTCTGAACTTCATGTTTCTTCCCTTAAAGATTTGCCTTTTTCCAACAACTTCTTGTCCCTCTAGTTGCTGGGTTAAATTTTAAATCTTTGCTTTATAAAATCATTTTTCTCTAGGGAGGAAACATTCAACTCTTTTCAACCAAGTCATGGGGATGGAAGTATTAGTAACTATAATAACTGCAAAAACAACACTATTGAGTATTTATTCATTTTAAGTTGTTTCAATAATATGACTCTAAGACTCTAATACAGCAATATATTGAAACTGAACAATGCTTATTCTGTATATGTCATTTAAAACAAAATCAGTAAGACAAGTGTCATAAATGTCCCAATCCATAACTGCATTCTGTGTTCATACTAAGGCACAAACAGCAGAATTAATGGGGTAAATAATCAGAATAAAATTGATGTGATTATTTGTAGTGAAACTGAAGTGAGGGAATGTTGGAAGGTGTCCTTTAGAGATTTGTATGGGAAGGATAGTGATATGACAAAATGTGAAATTGAAGCCACTGTTATGAATGTTAATGTCCAAGAAAAAATAAGGAAAAGGAAGTCATAAATGCAATATGAATGTTGAATAAGAGTAAGATATAGATAGTATAACTGAGGAATTGTTAAAACACGGATGTGGTTTGTTATTGAGGAACTAGTGCGACTAGTTCCATGTGTGTGACAACTGCATCTATGCCTGGCAATTTGAAGAATGTTGTTCCATTATCAATATACAAAGGAAGGGCAGCCTGGGTGAATGCAAGCATTACAGAGGATTAGTTGGTTCTTGGCACCTGGGAAGAGGGTTGGCAGAATTGTCCCAGAACGGCTCTAGAAGATTTGGGAAGTGCAGGGCAGATCATTAAGAAATGTGTGAATTGTATATTGGTTGATTTAAAGAATGGATATGATAAAGTGAATAGGCTTGTGGATGAATATGGAGTTCACGTTTGGGTAGTAAACGGAACAAGTATATGATGGATGTAAAGGATGTTCAGGTGTGAGAATAAATGGAATGCTTAGCAAATAATTCAACACTGAGCAGAGAGTAAGATCAGGATGTGTAGTATTCACCTTGATTTTTAAAATGCATTAAAGAATAAATGTATAAGAATGCTTGTGGAGACATTAGAGATGTGTTGCTTAGGGATGTGCACGTGTGTGTGCTTTTCTGTTTAGATGATGGCTGAAAACCCAAAAGTTTTGCAGCAATGATTAGGTAGATTGTATGATGCAACAACAAACATGGATATGAAAATTAATGTATCAAAGACACATTTCCTGTGTTTGACAGGGAAAATGAAGGAAATTATTACAAGTTACTTATAAATGGCAAAAAACTAGAACAATTTGTATACTTTAGTGGAATGTTTACTAAAGGTGGGAAAACTGAGAAATGTTAAGAAGTGCATTTGCTTGTAGAAAGATCATGGATAGGATGTAGTCTTCTGTGAAGAATTAATGTTTGCTGAAAGATTCAGATTCAAAAACATTTTGTTCCATGGTGTTCTGCAGTATGTGGTTTGCCCCAGAAAGGAACTGTATGATGGAAATGTATGCTAGGTTTGTTGGATAGTTTATTGGGGTTGGACTAGATGACCTAGAAGGTCTTTCCATCTCCTGCATTCTTCAGTTCTATGAGCCAGCAGGAGGTCAGTTCAGAAAGTGATGGTGGGATGGGCATGCCCCCACTTCGACACAGCATGGTTTTTTCACTCCAGAGTAAGAAAATGCCTTGTCAGTTGAACAAAGGAAGTGGCTTAGAATGCAAAGAAGAAAAGGCGAACTCAGTAGAAGTGCAGCAAGAAAATCAGAGGAGCCACGGGGGATTATTTAATTTTAAGAATGCCCCCCCCCCCCAATTTGCACAGTGTGACTCTGGACAGCATAGAAACCCACCCCCCCCACCAAAATAAAACAATGTGGAGAAGCAAAACCATTACAAGAGGGAGTTGGACTATGACAGAAAAGATTCCTTAGTTTGAGGGAAGAGGGAAATGTGGGGAAAAGGTTTAGAGTAATTCTGCCTTAACCATGCTTGGTATAAGTTGATCTGGAGAATTGCTTTGGCAGGCTTTCAAGTTTCTGTTACGTTACCCTGCTAGCAATAAAGATCTTTAAGAAATCCAAGCAGTTCTTGTTTCCTGAGTTTAACATTAATCTTGAAAATCTCTCAAAACAATTTTCCAGATCAAATTATACCTAGCATAATTCCCAGGGTTTGTTAGACATCCCATGGTGCACATATAGAAAAGCATCCACTTAAATATTGTATCAGTTGCCATAAGAAGAATCTGTTGTTAGAAATGTTAAGAATTCCTTGTGAATTTGGCGGATGGACATTCAATCTTGGCACTGGAAGTGGCTGCTGAAATTAACAAATCCAGCCCCTCTATCAGTGCAGATACTCAAATAACAGCTAATTGATGAAGTGTCATCACGTCGATGTCAACTCTTACTGACCACCCAGATAGATTCTCTCAAGTATGATGGGCCTTCAGGTTGTAGGTCTCTCAGTGGTGCATTCATTACTGTCATGATTGAGCTCATCCATCTTGCTGCTGGTCATCCTCTTTTCGCCTTTCCTTCAACTTTTCCCACCATTATGAAGCTGGGTCTTTGCATAATGTATCCCAAATATTATACTTTGAGCCTGGTTACTTATGCCTTGAGTGAAAATTCTGGATTGATTTGATCTATGAACCATTTGTTTTCCCAGCTATACATGATGTCCTCAAGAGTCTTCTCCAGCCTGTTTCTTCAGAGTCTAACTTTTGAATCCATAGAATGTCATGGATGATACTTTCCAAGATTTTAATTGCTTCCCTAGCAAGTGTTAATCCGTGACATATTTATTGACTGGTGGATTCTTTACAGTTGATGGTCATCCTAAAATGCAGATGCCGTCTACCACTTATATACCTTCACTGTCAGTTCTAAGGCTGGTTGCTGCACTTCTCACTATTTAGTCAGAGCTCAAGAAATACAGAGCCGTACGAATGGATCAAGAGAGTCCGCTGATGCTTCAAAGGCATTTTCTTCCCTTTAATTTCCATTGCCCAAAAGAGGGGAGGAAACCCCAGCTGGGATTCTTCCCCCCCTGCTTGAGAAAGGCACATTTGACCTGGGCTGCTCTGGCTGAAAATGTGGAAAGCAAGGCTCCTGGACACTTTTTGGAACACCATTTTCCCAGCATGCCCTGCTGTTCATTGGCCTCATGGCCATTCACTCCTAATAGTGGACTTGTGGGATGATCCAAGAAAGAGCAGCATGGGGCAGCTGCATGCTCTGTGTGACATTCTGCTTGGGCAAGCAGTTTTGAAATGTCCCAGGACCACAAAAAATGAAATTGAAAACAGGCCTCCTCTTAGCAAGGCTTCCACAAGGCACGAGCCAGCGAAATGTCAAAAATGCTATTTCTGGGATGTAGATGCTGCTGCTGCTGCTGCTCCTCCTGGGCCAAGGAATCCCCCTCTCTCCTTCTGCTGAAAAGGCGGGAGGGGGGCAAGTTAGAATCACTGGAGATTCTTCTGTAGCTGCTGTTCCTCTTTTAAGTTCTAGTGGCTTTTGCAGATTTCTTGGAAAGCCTTCCAGGCTGCTCTTGCTGTTCCCAGCTTTGATATTGACTCCTGATTTCTGGCCGGGACTACGCATGCAAGAGGACTGTCCTGTCTGCTCCTTCCCTGGGGGAGAGAGAGGAGGACATTGCAGGAACCCTTCAGGAAGCAGCCTTTCCCCCTGCGCCTGGTGCCAGGGCACTGGTGCCAGGGCTCTTCACCAGCCCTTCTCTGTAGGTGGAGTTCGCAGAGGCAGGGGTGGGATCCTGCGCCACACGGGGTAAGTCAGGAGCTGAGGGCAAAGTCAGCGAGGCAAACGCTGGACAACACATTGGTCATCCAGAATCAAAGTGGCTGGGGTTTGGGGTTTTTTGTTAACAAGGAAAAGCCATTGAAAGTATCTGAAAATAAATAAGGCCAAGAAATCTAGACACTGTGGCAGGCCCTGGAGTAAGCAGTCAGCAATCTGACTCTTTCTCAGCCAGGAGCACTTACATTCATAGACTGGTTCATCTGGCAAAGGAGAACTCGTTGTCTCTTGGGGGGGATGTCAAACTGCTCTCATTATTTCCTTTTAGTTAGGACTGGCTGAGAAGCTTCAAGGGTGGGCTGAAAATACTGGAAGAGGTTTGACTGATGTAAAGTTAGGCAGGTAGGAAAAGCAGGAGGGTATAGTAGTATGTGTGAAAAAAAAATCAGAATTAATCACAAGATTTGGCTATAGAAGCAAACATACAATTTTAGGCTGCATCAGTAAAAATCCAGTTGGCAAAATCCTTCTGGGAGGATTTTAAATGGATCACACCCATGAACTTTCTTGGGCACTGAATGGGGGGTGCCCAAGGAAAATTGATATTCCGAAAGGACACAGACACATTCTGAAAAGTTGCCGCTTGTTTACTGAAAGGGAGGGCAGCAGATTCAAGAAGCACAACCCAGGCATTAGAATCACTGGTTAAACTGGGCTTCTAAAGCGTCCTTGCACCTGAACTAGGTACGATGAAGACAGGTGGCTCCTGATCTCCTCATCTGTCCGCTGACACGTGTCTTCCTCCCTGAGGCCTTGCTGTATGTCTGTATGGGATGAGCTTTCTTGAAAGCAAGCCCCATACATACCCAGCGATACTGCATGGGGGCTTTGATCGGGCAACCGTGCGATGGGAGGCTGAAGCCGCTTGTCACTATCGCTAGTGGACTCCCGGGTCACCCCAGGCAGTTTACACCTCTCTCTGGTCTGACCCAGATGCCAGTTTCCACAAAAGGTTAGAATAACTGTTTCTCTCCTCAGATCGCTTAGTATCATGTATGCAAGGTAGTTTTATAGTGGTTTTAGATTTATTGATGTGATCCTCCTGTTATATTGGCTTTTGTATCTGTTGTGGCAGTCTTGATTGTACTATGATGGGTTTGTATGCTTGCCCTTCCTCATCTTTTTTTGGTGCACAGGGGGTGCCTCCAAGTCCATCTTAACTCCTGGGGACTGCCTGGATGAGCCCTGCAGTTCTCTTAGCCACATTCCCATTCCTGGGGCCAGGAAAGAGGGGCCCAAAGTCCCCCAGCTGGCTTTGAACCAAAGGCAGGACTAGAACTCACCGTCTCCTGGTTTCTAGCCTGGTGCCTTTAACCACTACACCAAGTGGACTCTCATTCCCCATCACGTTATCTCCTTATTTTTTATTGTATTGTTCTGTACTGTTCTTTGGTCGTGATAAAGTTTGATTTGGTTTGAAAAGAAAGGGTGGCCGCCTTAGAGACAACTTTGGTCACCGCAGACAAGTTCTGAGAAGTTACAGCTTTTTTATTGAAATGAATGGTAGCAAATTCAAAACATACCATACAGGAATCAGAATCACACCTTAAACCAAGTTTGATCTCTGATTCTCCTGATCTGTTAAAAAGTATAAAACAGATTAAACAAGAAAAGGCATAATACAAGCAGGCCTAGTGAAAACAAAGTTTGTATTCAAGGGAGAGTTTGACTAGAAAAGTACCTCAGCAGCATTTTTAGCACAGCTGTGCATCTGGCCTCTTTTAGGATTAGAGTTTCCTAGCAGATTTTGACCGAGGGTGAGGGAAAAACATCTTCGTGGTAGTTCCAGTGACAACTTGGAGAACTGACAACTTTGGGCGTTCTTTTGTTGGAGGGGTTTGAGCAGCGACTGGATAGGTGCTTCATTTGGGGTGGACATCATTGTCTAAGTGGCTCCTGTGGCCAGATTCACACCACGCCCAGCTGGAGGCATCTTGAGGGGATTGTGTGCTGATCTCAGTGAAGAATGGAGCCCTGCTTCACCAAGAAAGGTCATTTGCAAGTTGATGCTGTAGGTGATTGCCTCTCCCTGCCCTGAAAACCCAGAGGCCCCATGATTCAACAGATCCTTTGCACTTACGAAAAGGTCCCTGGAATACTTCCTGCCTGGGCATGGATCATGCCACCTGCCTGCATGAGCACAGATGGGAAAAGGAGGTTGGAAATGACAGGTGGATTAATTTGTTTCAGTTATTGGCCATGCTTCCAACCTCAACGTGAGGATTGCAAGCCTGAGGGGATGGTGGGTTGACCTGGGAACTGAATGGGGAAAGGATTGTGGGAATTGTAGCTCAGACCACCAGGAGGACATCTGGCTATTTTGCCTCATTCTGGCAAGTGTGTCTCATACACTGCGTGCACAATTATTAAGCAAGTTGTATTTTTGAGGATGAATTTCATTATTGAACAACTACGGTGCTCTCGGTCAATCCAAAATGTTAATAAACCTCAAACCTGAATATTTAAGAAAGTAAAAGTGAGGTTTGGGCTTTCTTAGGAGCATATCTATGTGTACACAATTATTGGGCAAGTATTAGTGTGCAGAATTATTATGCAACTAAATGAAAAATGAAAATTCCCCCATCTCACTCGTTTATTTTCATCTGTTAAAGTGAGAATAAACAAACAACTCAAAATGTACAAATAAACATTTCTGACATTTCAAACAAAAAATCAGTGACCAATATAGCCACCCTTCTTTGCGATAACAGTCATAAGCCATTCCACTCCATTCATGGAGTCTGTCAGTTTCTTGATCTGTTGACGATCAACTTTTTGTGCAGCAGCAACCACAGCCTCCCAGAGACTGTTCAGAGAGGCGTACTGTTTTCCTTCACCGTAAATCTCCCGTTTGAGAAGGGCCCACAAGTTCTCAGTAGGGTTTAGGCCAGGTGAGGAAGGGGCCATGTCGTCATTCTTTCATCTTTGAGGCCTTTACTGGCTAGCCACGCAGTGGAGTACTTCGATGCACGCGATGGAGCATTGTCCTGCATAAACATCATGGTCTTCTTGAAAGATGCAGACTTTTCCTGTACCACTGCTTGAAGAAAGTGCCTTCTAAAAACTGGCAGTAGGTTTGGGAGTTGATTTTGAGTCCATCTTCAACCCGAAAAGGTCCAACTAGCTCATCTGTAATAATACAGCCCATACCAGTACCCCACCTCCACCTTGCTGGTGTCTGAGTCGAAGTGGAGCTCTGTGCCCGTTACCGATCCAGCCACGGGCCCATCCATCTGGTCCGTCAAGAGTCACTCTCATCTCATCAGTCCATAAAACCTTTGAGAAATCTGTCTTCAGATATTTCTTGGCCCAGTCTTGCCGTTTCAACTTATGTGTCTTGTTCAGTGGTGGTCGAGTTTCAGCCTTCCTTACCTTGGCCATGTCTCTGAGCACTGAACACCTTGTACTTCTGGGCACTTCAGGTAGGTTGCAGTTCTGGAATATGACAGCACTGGAGGATAATGGGTTCCTGGTAGCTTCATGATTGATTCTTCTCAAATCTTTGGCAGTTAATTTGCGTCTTTTTTTCTCAGCGTGTTTCTTGTGACCCTGTTGACTATTTGCAACAAAATGTTTGATAGTTCTGTGGTCATGCTCCAATATCTTAGCAATTTCAAGAGTGCTGCATCCCTCTGAAAGACTTTTTACAATTTTTGACTTTTCAGAGTCAGTTAAATCTCTTTTTTGGCCCATTTTGCCTGAGGAAAAGAAGCTGCCTAATAATTATGCACACCTTGATATAGGGTGTTGATCTCCTTAGGCCACACCTTCCCTCATTACACAAATACACATCACCTGATACGCTTATATCCAATAAGCATTCAGGTTTATACAGCTTGGAGGTGGAAAATATGTATAAAAATGATGATATGGTCAAAATACTCACTTGCCTAATAATTGTGCACACAGTGTAAAAGCTGTTTGGATTATGGGATGTATGCAGTGTAACTTCTCACTCTGGAGTGCCTTCATTGCCCTCATGTTTCGGTTTTGAGCTGGGCCAGTGAGAGGCATATTCTCTACTTGATGGTTACTAATCTTGACATTCTCCCTGTGGTAATAGCCTGTTGGGTGCTGATCCAGACCTGCTCCAGCCCTTGGTCTGATGTTGCCCTTTTCATGGCTGCTTAAGGGGGAGGAATTGTTTCTCTGTTGTTTTGGCTTGGGGGTATCGGCGGACTGCAAGATAGGCCTCTCAGTGAGTGCTGGAAATGGGTCAGGTCTGGGGCTGAGAGCTTTGGGAGATCGGAAAGAGGAAATGGATTAGGTCTTTCCTGGGTGCCCTTGAAGGTATTCCAGCCTCTGGAAAGCAGCAGGGCTGGGCACCAGCAGAAAGACACCCAGAAAGGGGGAAGCTGGCTGTCAAGAGGGAGGGGGCCAAAGGTCGCCTAAGAAGAACATTTGGGCCTCAGGGGTGGGGGGAGCCGCCCAGGGCCACCTCCGCTCATTTCCTCTTCTGGAAGCAGCTTGGCCCAGAGCCCTCTCCTCTGCAGGGCCCTTCTGGTGTCCGGAGCACCTTCTCTTTTGGCCAGGCAGGACCACGTACCTCCTGCAAGGCCAGGAGGAGCTGGGAAAAGCAGTTAACGGCATAAGTGGGGAGTTGAATAAGGTGGTAATGCAACGTGCAAGGCTCCTTTTCCTACTGAGATGTACCTAGAAGTCTGGCTGCCTTCGCCTTTCTTTTGTGCAAATTCCAGGTAGGGCTGGTGGGACAGCAGTGAGGAGACAGCAGCTGTTGTGGGTCCCACAGTGAGAATCAGGAAGGGAGAGAAACCCTCGGCAGAGCTCTTGGTGCCTCTTTAATGAGGTTGGCAACAGGGGTTTGGAGGCAGCCCAGGCGAAAGAGGCAAAAGCAGAACACACTCTGTAGAACAAACAGTTCCCTCTTTGTCCTTTGCCAGATGCAAAGGAGCTCTTCCATTTTGTGCTTATCTTCACCACTGTCTGGGGGGAAGCTCTTCTCCCCAAACCAAGGGATAGCTTGCACCCACAGTATTTAAAATTGAGAGCTGTGTTTCTTGGTGTTTCGCAGGCAGCTCTGCTTGCTCTTGAATGCAGAGAACATCTTCCACTCCATGGCAGATATCCTCTTGCGGGAGGAGGACCTCCGCTTTGCTTCCACCATGGTCCACACCCTCAACACCATCCTTCTGACTTCTTCTGAGCTCTTCCAGCTGAGGAATCAACTCAAGGATCTGAAGACCCCGGTAGGTTGGAGAAAGACTTTCCTGTACCAGGAGCAAGGCTGCCCCCGATTTGACCTCCATGGGCACTGCAGAGGGGTTCCCCTCCCAGCCCATCACTTGTATAAACTCAGCTTCCTAAGTTGACCCCCCCCATCTCTAAATAGATCTGTTTAGGGCTCTCTTATGCTGCAGTCACTACTGGAAGGAGGGAAGCGGTCAGTTCCAAAAGCCAGAAGCCCGGTCTGGCTGCCTCCTTGTCCAGGGCTTCCAAAGAAGCATCTTGACCTTGACATGAAATCTTGAGAGAGTCAGCCTTTGGACAGTAGTTCCAAATATGTGGAACTGAGGTCAGCACTAAAAACTGGTTCCCTTGGAGCTGCTTGACCCAACCAGTTTTCCTGCTCTTTCAGCCCCAAGAATCTCATGGAAAACGTCATCAAGTCGTCATCCTCCATTAGTGCAGAGGAAGGCCACATAGGGGGCACTTAATGGGTTGCTGGGAAGGAGGTAGTCTTTGACTGCCAGTAGCTGATCTCAATGCATCACAGAGGCGAGTGTTTAAAAAGGGTGATGCTGTGCCCCTTCCACAGACCTCCTCTGGGCTAGGCTTAGTGGGAGATGCAAACTCAGCAGCTGCTCCCTCCCTCCTTCCCACGCTGCTGCACCTTCAGTCTCAGCCAGCAAAGCCCAGAGGCCCAGCAGAAGCCAAGTTGGCTCAGTGCAGCTCCTTGGCATGAGAGAGCTGGCTTCTCTGCTGGGGAAGTTTTATTTTTGCTTCTTACAGTTTTCACAGTTGTGAAGGTAAAGTTTGTTCAATACTGTTTCAGTATCAGTTTACTGAAAACGTTAAAGTGTGAATCTGCATAAAATATCCTAGGCATTTTTGTATGTTGCTTTGCCCTCAGTTTTGTTTTCCAAGCTGTTTCTTCCAAGTGTATGCAATTTGGGGACTGGAGAACCACATTGGAACATTCAGAGAAGTGCAAAACTTAAGCAGAATTGTGCTGCAAGTGATTTTTTTCTCCCCGGTTCCCCCAAATGCTTTGTCTCTCCAGGAAAGCCGCAATCTCTTCTGCTGTCTCTACCGCTCCTGGTGTCATAATCCCGTCACCACCGTCTCCCTGTGCTTCCTCACTCAGAATTACAAGCATGCCTATGACCTCATCCAGAAGTTGTATCCTTCCAGGAGTCCACTATCTGGGGTGCCAGGAAGTCTGCATGGCTCCGTCTCCTGCCTCTTGAACTGGAGTGCATGCAAACTGCTCAGTCCCAAGGTGGTTCTCATTGGGGATATTTTTCAGGGGTGAGCCTTGAGGGGAGTGGGATCGGTGTTTGGAGGGAGGATGGAAAGGCTTCCAGGTGAGGGAGGTCTATGAGGGAAGGAGCAGTAGGAGGCCTCACCCATGTATTCCTTTTCTCACCCTACATTGCTGCTTCCTCCACTGCTTGCCTAGAACATCATTCCACCAGCGGAGGAATATTCACGGACCACTGTAGTTGCTTCAGGAAGGCAAGTTGCTATGCCTGGAGGCTTTCAGCATCTTACTGACCATCCGGCTCTTCAGCAGTTCAGTGCCGGCAACCAAGGATGAAGCCAGCCACCATTGTCAGGGGAGCTCTGCCCAAGCAGGTGGTGATGCTCAGTCTAAGAAAGAGATGATAAGCATTGCTAAGTGTATTGGCAGAGGGGGCTACAGTGAGCTTCCCTAGAATGGCCCCCTGAACTCTGCCCAACCTAGAGCTTGACTAACCTGACCATTTCTAGAGATTAGCATTCCTGAAGACTTTCTGTTCTCCTTCTGCCAAGTCAGCCCAACCTTGAGGCCTCTGCAGGCTTTTTTCCAGTCCCTGTGGAGGTGCCCCTAGGATTGAGCCAGCAGCCTTCTGGATGCAAGCAGGGGCTTTTCTATTGAGCGACGGTTCTTGCTGCCCCGACTAACAGTCAGGTATCATTTCCCATAGCAGTGGGGCATGGCTGTATATTCTTGCAAAAGCTCTGTAGAAATGGCTCCCTACCCCAGCTCATTGTCCTACCCTGAGGACCAGTGGCCTAACACTCTCATTTTATTTGAGGTCTGCCATTCTGTATCAGCAAGATGGTGTGCATTCCTTTGTGTGGCTGCCTTCCCCTTTTGCTGCCTAGTATCTGGACGTGGAAACCAGGGCTCTCTTGGTCTTGAATTCTTAAGAGGCCTTTGCAAGTTCCCTTCTTTGAGCCCCAGATGGCAGAAGCTTGCAGCACAGGCCCGTTGCACAGCTTCCTTCGCTGTCAGAGAAACCGGTCTTACTTCCCATGAGTTTCCCTTCTTGTTTAGGGAAGTGAGAGAAGGTCCACATAGCAGCTTGGAAGGAGCATCAGTTGGGATGCAGCTGACTCAGCCCTTGGCATAACAGCCAGATTCTGCCAAGGCCGAGCTTGTGGCCTGCCTTCATCCTCACTTGTGCTCCTGTGGATTGGAGAAGGCTTAGTGCTGCTGAAGGGCCAGGCGTCCTGCATTATAGAGGGAAGACGGTAGCTTCCTCCCCCATGTCACAAAGGTGTCCTTAAAGCCATGGCATTGCTGGGATAATTTGAGTGTCTACTTGGGGAGCTACCACACATCTCTTAACGTTTCCAACCCTGAAGGTGGTCTTCCCTGTGGCCGTGCCATTGGCCTTCTGTGGTATACAGGATATGCTTGAGACGGAAAGCAGGCAAGGCCAGAACAAAAAAGGAGGCTGTAGGTGTTTCAGTTATTCGTTAGGTAATCCAGGTGGCTGAGCAGGTCAGAGGAGAGAATAACCTTAGAAAACAGGGCAGCAACAAACCTTTGAATAGTTTTGCCATTGCTCCATATCAGCTGTACAGAAATCTTTAAAAAAATACAAGTCACTTTTATAAATATTAAATGGGGCAGTTGAAAATATGCACAAGGTGATTCCAAAAGATTTCAGAAATTTAGCAAAACAGATTTCAGGAATAAACCTTATTTCATTGCCCTGCCTCTCTTTAACCCTCACCCTCTTCAGAGAAGGGCAGGAGGAGGACCCTCTGCTTCCCAGTGGCTTGCTGCCATTTCCAGTGGGGGCAGGGGGCTTGCAGGTGCACACCAATTCTTCTGGAGGGGAATGCAGCCTGCCTTCCATTGATCACCCCCCCCCCCCTTCTGAAGGGCCCCTATCAGTAAAAAATACTAATAAAGAGCCATGCTGGGTTTTAGGGCCTCCATGAAGTGGAAGCCTTCTTTGGGTAAAACTACCTGGGGTGGCTTTTGGAGTGTAGATGCCTTGACTGCTGGATCCAGTGGAGATCTCGAGGTGACGGTGGATTTCCTGGTAGAGGTTGACAAGCTGGTCCAGTTGATCGAGTGCCCAATCTTTACCTGTGAGTTGCCTTTCTCTCTGATCCTTCCTGGCAATATGTTTATGTACTGGCAGCCTGGGTGCTGATCTTACTTACTTACTTACTTATTGATGTATTTAAAATATTTATATAGCTGCCCATCTTGTACCAACTCTGGGCGTCTCACAACCAAAAGATAAAACAGCATCTATCTACAATAAAAAATATTAAAGCCACAAATGTTAAAACCCAAAAAAATAACAAACCCTGGCATCATAGCTAAATTTTCACATGCAGCCCACAGTAAATTCATCTCATCAATCTCACCCTATCCCAGCACTTGGAGGAAAAGCCAGGTCTTAAGTGCTTTCCAGAAGGTTGAAAGGGTGGGGGCAGGAAGGGTGTTCCATAGGGCAGGGGCTGGCACAGAAAAGGCACACTTCCTAGGTCCCATGAGATGGCAACATTTAAGAGAGGGGACTAGGAGCATGCCCACCCTATCCGATCTGATAGGACGGGCAGATGTCCTTAGAGAGAGGCGGTCCCATATAGGGCTTTAAAGGTAATAACCAGCACCTTGATTTGCACCCGGAAGGAAACTGGGAACCAGTTCAGCTCATGCAACAGGGGTGTAACACAGGTAGACCTAGGGGCACCCCTCACTGTGTGCACTGCTGCGTTCTGGACCAGTTGTAACTTCAGGGTGGTCTTCAAGGGCAGCCCCATGTAGAGTGTGTTGCAATAATCCAAACAGAAAGTGACTAAGGCATGAGTGACCATGAGCAAGGCCTCCCAGTCCAGGAAGGGGCGCAATTGACTCACAAGACAAATCTCTGCAAAGGCCCCTCTAGCCATGGCTGCCACTTGCTCCTTGAAGAGGAGCCATGAGTCCAGGAGCACCCCCAAATTGTGTACCAGCTCAGTCTGAGGGAGTGCCACCCCATCCACAGTCAAAGATGAAGTATCACCCAGGCCTAGGGGGCCAAAAACCCAGAGCCACTCCGTTTTGCCAGGGTTGAGTTGAAGCCGGTTTCTCGCCATCCAGGCACTCAGCCAGCACCACAACAGCATCCTTTTAGGGGTGGAGATACATAACTGGGGTGAAGATACCCCACCCTATGCTGTTGGATGACCTCCCCCAGTGATTTCATGTTAAAGAGCTTGAGCTCTGAGGCACCCCACATTGCAGGAGCCTAGGGCTTGATGTCTCCTCCCCCACCAACACCAACTGGAACCGGCTGTGGAGGAAGCAGGAAAAACACCTCAATACAGTGTCTCCCACTCCCAAAGCCGGTCCAGAAGGATACCGTGGTCGATGGTATTGAAAGCTGCTGAGAGGTCCAGGAGGGCAGAATGGTTGCACCACCCCCATCCTGAATTCTCCAAAGGTCATCTACAAGCGTGACCAATGCCATTTCAGTGCTGTACCCTGGTCTCAACCAGACTGAAAACGGTCCAGATAATCTGCTTCATGCAGGGCCATTTGTAGCTGAGCACCAAAAAACCCTCTCAACAACCTGGAGACTGGACAAAAGTTGTCTAACACTGTTGGTTCCAAGGATGGCCTCTTGAGAAGGGGGAGCACCATCACCTCCTTCAAGACAGGCGGCACCACCTCCTCCCGCAAAGAGGCATTAACCACCTCTTGACCAACCAGGAGGGGCATGTGTCCAGAACACAGATGGCTGAGCTCACAGCCACAAGGACCCTGTCTACTTCCTCAGGATCAACTGGCTCAAAATCCTCCTAGATAACAGGGCTCAGTCACTTCCAAAGGATCTGCCCAGCCAGAGTTCAACTCCTAGTGAAGTCAAGCAACTACCTGACAGATGCCGAGAATATTCCTCACAGCAACCCTGCAAGGGCTCCCTCAGCTCCTCCTTACCCAGGAGGGACCTGGTCACCCAAAACAGGGCCACTGGGTGGCTATCTGCAGATGCAATAAGGATGGAGAAGAAATTATGCTTCGCCACCCTTATTGCCACAAGGTAAGTCCTAATATAGGCTCTTACCTGTGCTCAGTCGGCCTCGCTCTTTGTCTTCCTCCAGCAGCATTCTAGAAATCTCTTACGTCACTTCATCTCTCGGAGCTGCTCAGTAAACAATGGCGCTCTATGAGTACACAGAGAGTCCACACAGGTGCGATTCAGTCCATGGCCCCGGTTACATGCTGATTCCAAGCTGCAACAAGGGCCTCTGCCAAACCATGTGCCAGAGCTTTGGGAAAAACCCGAAGCTCCCTCCAAAACTGCACTGGGTCCATCAGGCACCTGGGGCAGGCCAATCAAATAGGCTCCCCCTCCCCATGGTGGGGGGTGGCTGTGGAGAACTCTAGGGCCGAGAGAGTGATCAGACCATGGCAAGGGGCTGATGTTAATATCCCCCAAATCAAGATCACAACGCCACTGCCCCAAGGCAAATGCCAGATCTAATGTTCGGCCCTCTGTGTGAGTAGGACTGTGAATAAGTTGGACCAGTCCATGGCTGCCATGGTGGCCATGAACTCCTGTGCTACCTCAGACCCCAGGCCCAGAGAAGGCAAGTTGAAGTCCCCTAGAACCAAAAGCCTGGGGAACTCCACTGTCAACCCAGAAACAAGTCCAGGAGTGCGGGCAGGGATGCCACTACACTGCAGGGGGGAGGTAAGCGAGCAGCAATCCCCACTGATCCCTATGGCACAGAGAGTCTCACATCCGGCAATGTCTGGGGCAGGGCCTGTAGCGGCCACCAGAGACTCATTTTATTTTATTTATTTATTGGATTTCTCCCCCACCCGTCTCCCCCACAATAGGGGACTCTGGGTGGCTTACAAAGACATTAAAACTATAAATATATATAAAATACATAATATATATAGAATTAAAACAATACTAAAAAAGGCAAATCCAAGAAGATGGAAAATCGGGCCGGGGACAGCCGGCCACTATGGGGCTAGCCATCTCCCTACTTGAGATATTCCCTCCCTGCCCCAGGCCAAGTGACAGAGCCAGGTCTTCAAAGCCCTTTGGAAGGTGAGGAGTGAGGGGGCCAGTCATGCCTCCGGGGGCAGAATGTTCCAAAGAGCGGGGGCTACTGCAGAGAGGCCCGCCTTCTGGACCCCGCTAGACGGAGTTCTTTTACTGAGGGGGTCCGAAGCATGCCCTCTCTGTATGAATGGGTGGGACGGGCTGAAGAGGCGGTCCCTTAGGTAACCTGGTCCCATGCCATGTAGGGCTTTAAAGGTGATAACCAACACCTTGAATTGGACCCGGAAGCAAACTGGTACCCAATGCAGCTCACGGAGCAAAGGTGTTACATGGGCCCTTCTCGGGGCTCCAAAAATAGCCCGTGCGGCCGCATTCTGGACCAGCTGTAGCTTCTGGATACTCTTCAAGGGTAGCCCCATGTAGAGCACATTGCAGTAGTCTATCTGGGAGATAACAAGGGCATGAGTGACTGTTCGAAGGGCATCCCGATCCAGGAAAGGGCGTAACTGATGCACAACCCAAAGTTGTGCAAAGGGCCTCCTTGCCATGGCTGCCACCTGCTCTTCAAGCAGGAGCCGTGAGTCTAGGAGGACCCCCAGATTACGCACTGGGTCTGTCTGGGGCAGCGCCACCCCACTGAGCACCAAAGATGACAAAGTCCCAGATACAGAGGAGCCATTAACCCATAGCCACTCCATCCTACCAGGGTTCAGCTGAAGCCTGTTGCTCCCCATCCAGACCCTTACAGCCTCCAGGCACCGAGAAAGGGCGGCCACGGCATCACTTACTTCACCTGGGATGGCAATGTATAGCTGCGTATCATCAGCATACTGATGATACCTCATCCCATGATGACGGATGATCTCACCCAGCGGTTTCATGTACATGTTGAAAAGGAGCGGATAGAGAACCGAACCCTGTGGCACCCCACAGAGGAGGGGCCAAGGATGGACCTCTCGTTCCCTATCAACACCAATTGGGATCGGCCCTGGAGAAAGGAGGCGAACCAGCACAAGACTGTGCCGCCCATCCCCAATTCCCTGAGCCATCCCAATAGGATACCACGGTTGACGGTATCGAAAGCCGCTGAGAGATCAAGGAGAGCAAGGATGGTCGCACTTCCACCATCCTGCTCCCGCCAGAGGTCATCCATAAGTGTGACCAATGCCGTTTCCATTCCATAACCGGGCCTGAAACCTGACTGGAAGGGATCCAGATAATCCGTTTCCTCCAGGACCCTTTGGAACTGTGAAGCCACCACTTTCTCAACCACCTTCCCCAGAAAGGGGAGGTGGGACAGTGGACGAAAATTGTCCAGTATGGTGGGATCCAGGGAGGGTTTCTTGAGGAGGGGGTGCACCAATGCCTCCTTAAAGGCAGCCGGAAACACGCCGTCCTGCAAGGATGTAGTAACCATTGCCTGGATCCAACCACATGTCACCTCCCGAGCTGCTTTCACCAGCCAGGAGGGGCATGGGTCAAGATGGCAAGTGGTCTTCGCAGTCCCCAGGACCCTGTCCACTTCCTCAGGAGCAACAGGATCAAACTGTTCCCAGATAACTGGGTAAGAACAGTCCCCCGTTATCTCCCCAGACCCTGCCCCACGCTCGGAGTCTAACTTGGAATAAATCCGAGTGACTTTGTCCTGCAGATGCCCTGAAAATTCCTCCGCATGGCCCTGCAAATGAACCCCCATATCCCCCTTGCCAAGGAGGGACCTAGTGATCCTAAACAGGGCCACCTGGTGGCATTCTGCGGACACAATAAGGGTGGAGAAGTATTGACGCTTCGCCACCCTTATTGCCACAGTGTAGGCCTTGACAGCGGCTCTAACCTGTATTCAGTCGGATTCGGTCTTTGTCTTCCTCCAGCGGCGCTCTAGACGTCTCTTGTCCCTCTTCAGCACCCTCAACTCCTCCGTAAACCATGGGGAGTGTCGGGGCCAATGAGGCAAGAGAGGTCGCATAGGCACGATCCTGTCCAAGGCCCCAGCTGCCTCCCTGTTCCAAGCCGCAGCCAGGGCCTCCGCTGGACCGTGCAGCAGGTCCACGGGAATATCCCCCAGCTCCCTCTGGGGAGGGACAGGTCCATCAGGCGCCGGGGGTGGTCCAATTGCATGGGTCCTGCCTCCCTGCAGAGGGGGGCGGCATAGGAGAAACTCAGGGTCACCAGGACATGATCTGACCATAACACCAGGGAAAGCTGTAAATCTCCCCTCAGATCACTTTGCCATTGCTCCGACAAGAAAACCAAATCTGGCATGTGGCCACTGTCTCAGGTTGGGTCCCGCAGCATTTGCAACAGGCCCATGGCTGCCATGGTAGCCATGAACTCCCGAGCTGTCTCCGAGGACTGTCCCAGGGATGGCAGGTTGAAGTCCCCCAGAACCATAAGCCTGGGGAACTCCACCACCAGTCCCACGATGGCCTCTAGCAGCCCAGGCAGGGAGGCTGCCATGCAGCAGGGAGGCTGGTACAATAGCAGAACTCCCAACTTTTCATGGGCACCCAACCTAATGAACAGTGTCTCACAGCCAGAAACTTGTGGAGCAATGCCCCTGAAGGCCACTAGAAACTCGGATGACAATAGCCACTCCTCCTCCCCTGCCCTGGCATCTTGGCTGGTGCCACACCGAGAATCCAGCTGGGCACATTTCCAAGAGGCCCCAGCCAGGTCTCAGTAATGCATGCCAGGTCTGCCCCCTCCTCGGTGATCCAGTCACATATGAGGGGGTCCTTGTTGTTAACCAACCTGGCATTAAGCAGCCAGGGCCCCTACGAACCTGCTGACCAGGCCCTGGGAATGAGCCAGGAGGGCCGGAACACGGCACGGTGACATGTTCTCTCTCCTCCCCTCCTCCCCAAAAAAGGTGGTTTTCCCAAAGAAATGGAGCATAAATTATGAGCCTTCTTGCTGTGGGAGATTTTACTTTGCCGCCTGGTTGAGAGTGCCATGATTGGGTGGCACCCAGAATGGAGGTCAGCCACCAAAGAGGCAAGAGTTCTAATTTCACACTGCATGCTCCTAGGGTGGAATTAGGTGAGGGAACTAGGTGGGTAGGACATTTAGGAAAGGGCTTCCAGGAGTCTCTTCCAAGTCTCGCTAACTGGTTTACTGAACACTTAAATCCAGGTGCTCCCTAATCATTTTTTTACTTACCTCGGGCTCCTCTTCCCTATTACAGGGAAGATTATTACGTTTCCTCAGCCACCTCCCATTTTTTCTCTTGGGACTGGGGTGTGACTGTTCTTCTAGTATCTTATTTTTGAGAAGCTCCCAACCCTTCCTTGGACCTGTGGATTTATGTCTATGGGACCCTACCTAGGACTTCTTTAAGCTTGCTGAAGTTGGCTTTCCTGAAACATAGTGTGCATGTACAACCGTACTCCAATACTTTCCTTCTCTGCAGCATCTTGAATCCAAGATGAGATGGTCACTTCCTCCCAAGATCCCCCCTGCTGTTACCCCTTAAGTTGGCTCTTCCCTGTTGGTGAGATCCAGGTCTTAGAGAGCTGGTCCCCTTGCTGTTGGGGAACTGAAGCAGCAAGAACCCTGAGAAATTTTGGGGACCTTGCAGTCTCGGTCACATTGGTTTTCCAACAGACATCCAAGCAGTCCTGGATGTCTGGTCTAGGAGGGAATTATCTGGGTCTTCTGCCCTGGCTTTGCAGCTGATAGCACACCCCATGTACTTTCCTCTTCCTTGCTTTATTACCCAAATGCTCTTCACTGGACCTGTTTCTGGATTTCAGTTAGTACGTACTTCCTTCACATATACAGGTGAAACTCGAAAAATTAGAATATCGTGCAAATGTTCATTTATGTCAGTATGGCAACTCAAAAGGTGAAACCAATATATGAGATAGACGCATTACATGCAAAGCGAGATATGTCAAGCCTTACTTTGGTATAATTGTGATGATTATGGCATACAGCTTATGAAAACCCCAAATTCACAATCTCAGAAAATTAGAATAGTGTGAAAAGGTTCAATATTCTAGGCTCAAAGTGTCCCACTCTAATCAGCTAATGAATCCATAACACCTGCAAAGGGTTCCTGAGCCTTTAAATGGTCTCTCAGGCTGGTTCAGTAGGAATCACAAGCATGGGAAAGACTGCTGACCTGACAGTTGTGCAGAAAACCATCATTGACACCCTCCATAAGGAGGGAAAGCCCCAAAAGGTAATTGCAAAAGAAGTTGGATGTTCCCAAAGTGCTGTATCAAAGCACATCAATAGAAGGCTATGTGGAAGGGAAAAGTGTGGTAGAAAAAGGTGCACAAGCAGCAGGGATGACCGCAGCCTGGAGAGGATTGTCAGGAAAAGGCCATTCAAAGGTGTTGGGGACTTTCACAAGGAGTGGACTGAGGCTGGAGTTAGTGCATCAAGAGCCACCACACACAGACAGATCCTGGACATGGGCTTCAAATGTCGTATTCCTCTTGTCAAGCCACTCCTGAACAACAAACAACGTCAGAAGCGTCTTACCTGGGCTACAGAAAAAAAGAACTGGTCTGTTGCCCAGTGGTCCAAAGTCCTCTTTTCTGATGAGAGCAACTTTTGCATCTCATTTGGGAACCAAGGACCCAGAGTCTGGAGGAAGAATGGAGAGGCACACAATGCACGATGCTTGAAGTCCAGTGTGAAGTTTCCACAGTCTGTGTTGATTGGGGAGCCATGTCATCTGCTGGTATTGGTCCACTGTGCTTCATTAAGTCCAGGGTCAACGCAGCCGTCTACCAGGAGATTTTGGAGCACTTCATGCTTCCTTCCGCAGACGAGCTTTATGGGGATGCTGACTTCATTTTCCAGCAGGACTTGGCACCTGCCCACACTGCCAAAAGTACCAAAACCTGGTTCAATGACCATGGGATTACTGTGCTTGATTGGCCAGCAAATTCGCCTGACCTGAACCCCATAGAGAAACTATGGGGCATTGCCAAGAGAAAGATGAGGGACATGAGACCGAACAATGCAGCGGAGCTGAAGGCCGCTATTGAAGCATCCTGGTCTTCCATAACACCTCAGCAGTGCCACAGGTTGATAGCATCCATGCCACGCCGCATTGCGGCAGTCATTGCTGCAAAAGGGGCCCAAACCAAGTACGGAGTACATATGCATGCTTATACTTTGCAGAGGTCCGATATTGTTCTATTTCCAATCCTTGTGTTATTGATGTCATTGATGTTCTAATTTTCTGAGATTGTGAATTTGGGGTTTTCATAAGCTGTATGCCATAATCATCACAATTATACCAAAGTAAGGCTTGACATATCTTGCTTTGCATGTAATGCGTCTATCTCGTATATTGGTTTCACCTTTTGAGTTGCCATACTGACATAAATGAACATTTGGACGATATTCTAATTTTTCGAGTTTCACCTGTAAGGCCTCCTATGCTTTTGAACAAGTTGTACTTCCGGGCCCTGCATTCTATGCCAGAGTCTTGTCCACTTGGTTTCAGTTTCATAATTGCTCAACTACTAAACCATCTGTGGAGAATCCTTGTCACTGAATCATAGATTTCATGGGCCTGTGCTTCTTTTGCTGCCAGCACAGAAGCAGCTCTAAGCTCCTGGCATGTCATTTTGCATGTCATTTTGCATCAGGTGGACCAGGAAGGCTTGCTGATGTGCCCAGCTGGTGCCAAGAATTACTTTATGGAAGAACAAGGGTGAGAATTATGCCCCAGGAAGCCCTGTTTCTGAGCTCCTTGGCACCTGTTTGGCCTCACAGCATACTTCATACCCCTTTCTGGTTTTCTTCCAGATCTCCGCCTGCAACTGCTGGATGTAAAGAACAACCCTTACCTCCTCAAGGCTCTCTATGGGCTGCTGATGCTCCTGCCCCAGAGCAATGCCTTCCAGCTCCTTTCCCATCGGTTGCAGTGCGTTCCGAACCCTGAACTCATGCAAACGGCGTAAGTTACACCTGGGTGGCCGGTGGTCGTCCTTCTCTTCCTGGGTTGAGTCTCGGATGTCCTAACAAAAAGCATTTGCTTTACAATCTCCCACTCCCTGCTTTCCAGAGGGGCAGCAGGAGCTGAATGAAGAGACCTTCCTATGAGGGAATTGGTCTGTCTGGGCTTGGAAGGGTCTGGCTGACCAACGTTGCCTGCCTTTGGCTGCTGGCTGGCTGTTATTTCCATAGCTCTTTTTTCCAGGGCATCATGTTCTTTAACATTTTTCTGCACAGAGAGCTATGTTCAAAACAGGAATAATAATCATGCTTTTATTCAGCACAGGGGTCTGAAGGGCATTCACTTGCCCATCAGGTAAGTTGCCTTGGCTTTACTGCATCAGCACCATCACATCTTCCACAACCTTGTTTGGTGGCAAGGAGTCATCAGCCTTGCCTGACCTCTCTGCTGGTGGCCCCGAGTCTGGAGCCATGGAGGCAAGCACATCCTGCAGTCACGCTGGAGAGAAGATGGCGGGGGGGGGGGACTTTCCACCCCCCAAGGGGCAAGGTCTGGCCCTTTGTTTTGTCTGGCAAGGCAGATCCGGCAGGACCCAGAACTGTCGGTGCTCTCGCTGGTCAAGGCACCAACTGACCCAACCTGGGGCCAGGGAGCATTGACGGATCCATGAGGCCAGAGCATCATGCTGGGCAGGAAACTCCCAAGGGGCTCACTTGGCCTTTGACTCCGTAGCCTTCACGCAGGATATATGTGGCTGTGCTTGGCCAGCCAGGTATTCTTAGAATTGGCATCCACTGCCTTGGAGTGTCCTGACTGAAGGGCACGCAAGCATATTACAACAAATGCCTGGCCCCATCGGGCCCTTCTTGGGGCATTTCAGTTGGCCTTCGGGCTTTTTGTACAGCCTCCTGCCCCCAGTCTGGCGCCGGCCAGCAATTGGGACTTTGTGCCTTCTCTCTGGGTGGCAGAAGAAAGAAGGAAGGTCCCTGGTTGACAGCATCTCGGCCCCTTGCCCAGCCGGTTCCAGTTTTGTCTATGTTTGGTAACCTCAGAGGGCTGTTCCTCATCCAGAGACATTTGGCATCTAGGGTGGAAAATTTCCCTTGCAATATTGCCATGGAAACCGGCTGAAGGGCCCGTTCCCATCGGCTTGTCGGCTTTCTTCTGATTCCCGCAGGAGCTAGCTGCAGAGCCCGCGGGCAGCAAGAAGCATGTTTGCCCATTGGCCCACCCCTCTCCCTGGGGTGTCAGTGCAGGTTCTTCCATGTTCTTCCCTGGGAAATCCTGCGTCCAGCCTCTCCCTGCTGGCTCCTGCCTCCCTCGGCCTCCTGGTTTCATACCTGGGGAGGGAAGGAGGGAAGGAAGCCACGAGGAGCAGCCTTTTGAGGAGGCATGAAGAACCGTGGCCTTTGACTTGGCCAGTCTGGAAGCCAGAGTTCCAGAAGTGGCTCTTGGGGGAGGGAGAATGGGGCCTGCAGGCAAACAGGTCCCCTCCCTTGCCATCTGGTGCAGGCACAGGTGGCCACTTCTGGACCTTTGCGCCATATCAGAAGAAGAGCACCTTTGCCCATGGGGAGGGAGGGAAAAGACTTGCGGGCCTTAATTTGGTTGACAGCCTCCAAGGCTTGGATGGTGGAGCAGGGGTGGGAAGAGTAGCCTGAAAGATGGGAGATGCCCCCCCCCCCAGCAGCGTCATGAGCCCTGGAGCCCCCGAAGGCCTGTCTTCTTTGGGGCTGGACCAAAGGCACGTAAGCCTATTTGGTGACTCTTCTTCCCACCCGTAACAGCCGGATCCTTGGGGCTCCTGGGCAGCCTGGACCTCGGGTTGCCCAGTCCGCCTTGCAGGGAGTGCCACAGCCAACTGGCTGGAAATCCAGGGCTCCCGCTCATTACCATCTGTTTCTTCCATTTCCGGGCAGGGTATCCCTCCTCTTTGCCAGAGAGAGGACAGGGGCAGCATTTTGGGGCTGGAACGCTCCACATGGTCATGCCAGCCGGCTGTCTGTCAGACAGTGGTGGGACAGGAGGATTGACTTCTTGGGGCTTCCAGAATGTCCATGGCATGTCCTAATGGCAACTTCATTCTGTGTGGGAGGGACAGATCTCAGAGGTCACCTAGTCCAGCCTTCCTCAGGGCACGTTGTACCCACTGCATCCCTGATGGGCTGGAGTGATCCTCCCTTAGGACAGGCAGAGGAGCCACGTTCCTGGGGGGGGGGGGGGAATGGTTTCCTTGTTGGGAGTGGGGGGCCAGCAGAGTGCCCTCTACTTTTCCTTTGTGAAAGGAAGGGGAAGGGACAGGCCCTCGGTCAGCCCAGCCCAACTTCTCTTCCAAGACCAGGCTCCTCATTATGGGGGGCACTGTTACCCCCACCTCCTTAAGGGCTGTCAGGCAGGCTCTGCACGTTGAAGGGCAGCAGAGAATGTGCCCTGGGCCTAGCAGGGCGAGCGGGTCCCCCCCCTTCAGACCGGCAGGGGGGGTGTGGACTTTAGGCCCCTGGGGAACAACCTTGCTGGAAGCCTGAATTTGAGTCCCAAAGGGTGTTTTGGTGCCAGGGAACAGCAGGTGCAGAAAGAGGACCCTCTCCTGGGCTAATCTGCCACCTTTCGGGGGGTCGTGCGGCATCCAGATGCCAGTCCTCCCCCGCGAGTTCCGTGCACGCGACGCCCAGCCTGGTGGTTGTGGTTTCCCACCAAACCTGCACCTGATAGGGAGCCACTGTCTAGCCATCTTTGGAGGTAGAGATGCGGGGCTGAGGCCTCCAAGTGCACTCGGCAACTGCGCCGGACCCGGTTTCCAGCTCTCCTGTCCTGTGCCCACCGTTCTTTGAGGGCCCTCCGAGTCGTGCCTGCTTTGACGCGGGAGCCTCGACCTTTCTCGGAGGCCAAGATGCCACTCGGCCGCCTGCTCGTCTGCCTACCGCGGAAAGCCCGGTTGGAAGGCTGGAAGGAAGGGCTGTTGGCTCGGCCGCCGGGGTCCCGCGGGGTGGCCTCAGGTCTTGCTGGGGCCGGCCGGCCCGCACCCCGGGCCCTCCTTTCCCGAGGCCGGAGCGGGACTCGGCTTAGCGCCGCGTGCCTCTGGCCCGCCGGGCTCGCCGTCGCGGTCTGGCGTGTGCGCGAACTGACCCCGTTCCCCTCCCTCAGGGATCCGGCCAAGACCAGCCTGGGCTCCCGGAAGACGGCCGCCGGCCCCGCCATTGACTACGCGGAGCTGCTG
This sequence comes from Liasis olivaceus, assembly GCA_030867105.1. NCBI lineage: Eukaryota > Metazoa > Chordata > Lepidosauria > Squamata > Pythonidae > Liasis > Liasis olivaceus. The sequence continues at coordinate 25,550,671 of CM061359.1, read as the reverse complement.
CAGCACTTCGAGAAGGTCCAGAGCAAGCACCTCCAGGGGCGGCACCAGCGGGCCACCCGCGGGGTCGAGCCGCTGGAGCGCCGGGGGGCGACCGCCTTCTGAGGCTGCGCGAGGAAGGCCCGGCGCGGGGGCCTCGCTCCCGACGGACTTGCGGGCGGGGGGCTTTCGCTGGACGCGCGGCCGCGGGGGCGCCGCTGCCGGAGGACCCGCTCCGCCCTTCGGCTCGGATGTGCGCGCTGGCCCGCGGCGGCCGGCCTGCGAGCGCCGCGGCGCCACCGGCAGCCCGGGGCCCGTTGCACCGGTGCTGGACGTTCCCGCGGAAATAAAGAGGACTGCGGAACCCCCCCCGGCCGGCCTCTTCCTTGCCCGCGGGCCGCGCCCCCCGGCAGGCCTTTACTGAACGGTCCTTTCGCCGCTCGCCGAGCCCGCTCCGCGCAGCGGCCCGCCTCTGAGGCAACGGGCGGGCGGGCAGAGGTGGAGCCGTCCCGGATCGTTGGCCCCGGGGGCTGGACGGGCGGCGCCCGAGCTGGGTCTTCTCTGGCCGAGGCAGGAGCGCCGGGAGGGGGCTTCAGCTGCACGAGGGGCGACGTCCTCCGAGACAGCCCGGCGGGAAGCGGGCTGCGACGGCCGGGGCCGCCCTCGCCCCCCAGCAGCGGCCCTCCGCGAGAGCAGCGGGCCGCCTTCTCGAGCCGCGCCTAAGCCGGGCCCTTCTGGCTCGCCGCGGCGCCTCCCGGGGCCGCCCCGCCCGCTTGGGAGCGCGGACGGAGCGCGCCCCGCCAGTCGCCGGGCCCGGGAGAGCCGCGACGGGGAGGGAGGGGCGCCGCTCCCTCCCCCCGCCCACGTGACCGGAGCGCGCCCCCCGCGCGCCCGCCCCCTGCCGGCCCGCCGCGCCCGCGCCCGCCCCCCGCAGCCCATGGCCGGCCGCGGCGCCCCCCGCGCGTCGCCCTCGCCGGCCCCGCCGCCGCCGCCGCCCGCTGCTCGGGCCGGGAAGTGACCGAGCGGGCGCGCCGCCGCCGCAGAGCCTCGCCCGGCGCGTCGCAGGCAGCGCAGCGCTGCGGACCGGAGCGGGGCGCGGCGGGCATGGAGGCGGCGGAGAAGGAGTGCGGGGCGCTGGGCGGCCTATTCCAGGCCATCGTCGGCGACATGAAGGTGAGCGGGCGCGGCGGAGGGCGAGAGCGCCTCTGAGGACGCGCAGAACGCGAGCCGGGAGGGGCGGCGGGGGTCTGCGCAGCGCGGGCCTCGCCCGCCCCACCTCCGCCGCCGGCCTCACCCTTCCGCCGGCGCGGCTGCCCGGCGCCGGGAGCGAGGGGGGGATGCCCGCCGGCTGCCCCCGCCTCCCGTGGCCGGCGGCCGGCGGCCGGGCCCTCGAAGGGCTCCGCGGCGGGGAGCCCGGGTGCACCTCTGGGGCGCTGAGCCGAGAGGCGCCGCTGGCTGGGCCCTCCCGGGGAGAGGGCGGCGGGGCTTGGAAGAGCATCTGCCCGGCGGCGGGGGCGCTTCCCTTGCCTTCCGCTGGGCCCTTTTATTTCCGTCTCAGGGGACGCCGCTAGGGCCAGATCCCGGTCTGGGGCCGGCCTTGCCCGCCTCGGAAAGGCCCTTCTGCCTCTCCAGCCTCGCTGCGGTCCTCGCTCTTCCCCGCCACCAGACCTGGTCCCTTGGTTGCCCGGTGGCCGTGCCGCCGACTGTCTCGGAGGACGTCGCCCCTCGTGCAGCTGGGCCGAGGTCCTGGTGTTCTCGGGCTGTCGTGGCCCGGAAGGCCTTGCCCGTCCCTGGGAACGAGGGGGGGTGTTGGGCCTAGGGGTCTTGGGAGCAAACCACCTTTACTCCCTGCCTTTCCTCTGCTGCCTTGCAGTGAAACCAGGGTGTTACCTAAACTGGTTCTGCCCCAGCTCCTCCTCTGGCTCAGCTGGCTGCTGGCTCTCCTCCTGAATCTTGGCTCAGAGGCAGCCAGCGGGCGCAGAGGTCAGCAGCCCAGACCCACGGGTGGAGATGGGACATTCTCCGCTGAGGCAGAGCCTGCTGGACCTCCGTCTCTTCGGGAAGAAGGATTTAACAGCCCGCTTGCAAGAATGGCCGTGAACTGTCTAGATGACGTCCCTATGTGCTCTGTTTGCCAAAGTAATATCTGTGCTGTGGCAGCTCATGATTTTTTCAAATCTGCCCAGCCCGCTCGGCACAGCAGAGTGCAAGATGGAACTGCAGTATTGTTCAGAGAACCCAAATGACCTGCAACTTGGTTTAGAATCTAAAGCAAGAGCCAGAAAGGACAGTGAAGGCTTAATTGAGACAAAGGTAGAATTCACAGCTTGTGGCAGAATTTATCCACAGTGTAGCATTGATCTGGTTTTACTGAGGAGCCTTTGGGTGGGGGCAGACTTGGGAAATATCAGTTCTGATTCCAGCCCAGATTTTAAGACTGGGAAGTGCAGTCCCAGGCAGAAGTGCCCGAGAACAAGATTCTGGGGGGTTAGATTTTGGAGCAATTGTTTGCTCCAAAAATTGGTACTGTACAGTATTCCACCCTTTCTTGCACATGCACCTTTGCATAAGGTTTAAAATTGGACTCCCCTCCCCCCAAAAGCTGCCTTCCTTGAGATGCCCAAATGTCTGGCAGCTTGCAGTGTTCTTGCTGCACTTCATCCAGATGTAGTTTATGAGTTCTAGTTCTCCACAGAGGAGGAAACCACAGGACCAGCAGTGGTGTTCCACCCCAGAAAAGGATTGAGACCATGTGGAAGGTTTACTGGTGAATATCTCTTTCCAGCGGCAGCCTTCCTCTGTGCCGGGAAGAGAAGCTACCAAGGGTGCCAAAGGATGAATGTGAGGCCTTCTGGACGGCTGTGCTCTCCTGCTCCGGGAGAGAAAGAGATGAGCCGACCGTCCTGGGTTTTCTGGCTGTTCCCTGCTGGATGCCCAAGGCCATCCTCGGATAACTCTGGCATAGACCCAGCTTGCTCCCAGTTGCTTTCCTGGTGCACCGCCAAGGTGGTGGGAGCTGCTGGCCACGGAGCATTTCTTGCCCTGAATCGATCAGTTGTGCTGATCAGCGGGATAAGTGATCAGGTCACAGAAGGGGCCCAATAAGCTGGGGCCAGGGTCTTCTGGGGGCCAACGTGGGCTGTAATTGGGGGGCGTCACCACAGCCCCTCCAGACTGGCTACCGTGTGTTGATTTTGGCCTGGGCTATATGGATACATTTTAAAATTGATTTGCCTCTAAAGCCATTTCCATTCACTGTTCAGAGGGGTTTCTCTCTGTACTTCCTCACGAATTTCACCTGGTCTCCGAGCATGGTTGTTTTTCTCAAAATGGCTGCGCCTTTGGGACTCTGTCAGGCCATAACCCACCCTTTTAAAATGGAGTCTTTGAAACTATAGAAAAAGGGCAAAGATGACCATGAGTTTCTGTGCCCTTTTCTCAGCAGCAGCGTGGAAGTTCTTCAGCCTGGGGGTTCTTGCTAATCTACCTTTTAAAATAACATTTTTAAGACTGGAAATCTACGTTATACAGGTAGCCCTGAGTTCTGTTCCCAAGGTCTGTCCTTAAGTTGAATTTGTATATAAGCCAGAACAGTATTATTATATAATACTGTATAAGTAGTATTGTGTATTGAACTTGAACCATTGTGTATTTAATTTGAATTTTTCTACAATAGGCTCCCTTAACTATAGTTCGTCTATAACCTGGGCATTCTTAACCCGGGGACTCCCTGTATATCATCATTTTGACCATGTTTCTGTTAATAGATTCTAAGTAAAATCAATCCTGGTCAGCAATCTACCAGTGGAAAACAGGCTACTTGGAAGTCCTTATTGCTTAAGCTTAAGCTATAAAACATGGAGCAGGAAACCGTTTGGTTATGATGCAATCAGCCTCTCCTGCTCTTTAGACCCTCTAGGGATTCTCAACAGCAGTTCCTTATAAGTTGGAATTTACCAGGGAAGTTACTGTTTTGGAAGGCTCTTCTGGCAGAATTCTTGAGCCTTCTTTGTTTGCTGTTTGTTTGTTGGGGTGAGTAACCGTGGACTGACTTCATGCTGTAGCTGCATTTCCCCAACATGGGGGAATGTTGAATGGACACGTTTTTCTGGATTTACACGATGCTCGAACAGTAAAGGAACCAAATGGGCTGGATTCCCACAAGCTGAGTGGGTTATGCAAATGCAAGTCCTTGGTCTTTGGGGGTTCTGCCAACAGCCATATATTGTTTATTATCTTCTCAGCTCCAGTCTCAGTCTTGTAGCAGCAAGTCTGCTAATCAAGAGATGCAAGCACCTGAAGCGACTTAGGAAGAATCTGGAACTCTGAACACACCTCGCTTGGGGGCTGCATTTGCCCTTGTGTCGAATCCAAAAGAGAGTATTGAATGGCCTTCCACAGGGTGAGGGGGCAAAATCAGAGGAAATTATACAGGGCAAGAAAAGCAGTGCACGGCTCCTTCATTTGCATAGCTTCATTTATGTTCGGGTGAGCAACGTTTTGCACACCGAGAGCAGCATTAAATTTGGAAGGGAGGATTTATGAGTTTGGTTGCATCACGTGTAGAGATTCCCCCCCCCCCCCGCCGTTTTGGGAAAACTTTTGCAAGGACTTTTTTTAATGATGAAATCTTACGGCGTTTCAGAGGCCAGCCAATTTTTTATTTCATTGGTTTCTGTGGATCACTTCATCCAACACATCATGCTTTCATCTTTAAGGAACCATTGAACACTCTGTACTTTGTGCTGCAAAGGCTAACAAGCTTCCCTCTGGAATTTTTTGGTTGAGATATGCTGACTCTTCTAGGGATTTGTTTTGGGTTTCCTCCTAAAAATGGTGGAGGAATGTGGCCCCAGTAGAAGATGCTTTGGAGACTGCCAGAGAGGGTTCGGGCATGCCTAATTGCCCTCCTCTGCAGTCCATCTCATCCAGCTGCTAGTGTCTTTCAGGGCAGGGTCAGCATCTGTTGGTTCTGTGGAGCAGGCAAGGCCCCACTCCCATCTGGCCAGAGACCTTCAAAGATAGTTAAAGTCCAGCTCAGGGTGCAAAGTAGCAAAGATGATACTGTTAAATCCAGAGAATTCGACAGAGTGAAGCCAAGGGCCAGGCTGATGTTCAGAACTCCAGGTGAATGAGCTGAACCAGCATTTTGGGAATGCAAGCAAGGCCACAGGAGGCACCTCCAGCCCAACCAGGGTACATTAGCTCAGAACACATAACTAACAGCAGCTCCTAGGGAGGCCATTACTTCATGGAGCTCTCTGTGGAAACCTGGTACTTCTGTGCCTTTTGGGCTTTTCATATGGTCGGTAAATCCCTGTCACAACCAATGGACCAACATTCGGTTGATCTGAAAAAGTGGACCCTGCACCTGCGGGAAAACGCTAGGAAGAAAAAAAGAATATAGTGCTCTCATGGGCTCAGAAGTCTGCCAGATAATCCAAACACGGGTCCCTGGCTTGCAGGTGTTTGATTGATCAATTTACAAACACTCGTATTCTGACTAGATTCTGGTGGTAGTGAGTTCGTACCCATTGCTGATAACATCATAGGGTTGGAAGGCATCTTGGAGACCTTTTTCCCAGAGAAATGGGTGTCCCACCTTTGCTTAAAAATGTCCAGTGAAGGAGTCCCCATGATTCCAGGGGACAGGTTGTCCCGCTGTTCAATAGCTCTTGTGGTCAGGAAAAGGAAAAGTTTGGATCTCCCTCAGTAAGCTTTCACCCATTGGCTCCTGTCCCACCCTTGGGTACTATGAAGAATAAATTCACATCGCGACAGCTCTTCAAGTACTTGAAGACAGCTATCGTGCATGGGGCCGTAGCTCCTCCCTGTCATCTGAGGATCTTGTAGAAGATCTAATTTCTTTTGGTTTGCTCGTCTCACTGTTCTGGTTTCTGCTCCAGTGCCCCTGACACTGTCTTGTCTTGCCTCTGCTTAAGTACTTCAGTAAAGGGGAGCTTTCTCTTTCCTAGAGAATTTTCCTGCTGTTCAGCCAAAATCTGTTTCTTTGCAGTCTCCACCCCTTGATTCTAATCCAGGACTTTAGAGCAATAGAAAAGTTTTCTGTCTTCATCTTTAACATGACAGCCTTTCTGATTTTTCAAGACTTTTTCAAAACTTCTCTTAATCTCTATTTCAGCCACACTTACCCAGCTCCTGCAGGTCTTAGTTTCAGTCCCCTGACTCGTTTCCCAAAATTATTCTTCAAATGTGGTGTCCAGATCTGAGCACAATAGTTCCATTTCATAATAGTTTTGACCAATTCAGGATAGAAAGAAACTTACTTGTGACTTGGACATACTTGCTTGTGCTAATACAGTCTGATAGCTTTTTTAGCTCATATTCAGTGTCTGATTATTTTAAGATGCCTTGACCTTTTTCACATCTGTTTTTCCGAAGTTTCATCTCGTTGTTGTTGTTGCTCCTAAATGTGAGATCTCCAAAGACTTCTGAAAAGAGCTCCAGTTGATGTTACAGGTTGATAGAGAGGCTTCAGTGCTGTACCCAAATGTGACAAAGGTGGCGAGAGAGAATCCTTAGGACTCAACAGAGGAAAAAGGCTGGGGTTCTCTTGTTCCTCCCAGCTAGTGAAACCTAGCATGGGCTGGAATTCTTGAGAGGTCAGGCCCAGCAATTGGTTGAGAGGGGAAAGTAGAAATTGCCAAGGACAGCTGTGATGGAAGGCACTTGAGTAACAGTTGGCTTGACATTTTTAGCAACTTCCAGGAGATAGCATGGCTTCAGATAACAGTGGAATCACTGCTAGAAGACATTGGGAAACTGATCAAGTTAGGTAGTCTTCCCTGAAGTCTTCATGAAAAGGTGGGATATATAAATCTAATCATGAAGCTGGAAGTGACATGGAAAAGGATATCTAGTATTTCCTCAGTGATGCTATAGAACCCTTGTTCATTCAGGCTTTTCAGTTCGAAGGACTAAGAAAAAACTTAGTTGAAAAATGTAAGTAGCAGGAACACTAAGTAAACATCATGTAATGCTGGAGTTCTTGATTTTAAGGGAACCTAAAGACATTTAATACTTTAAAATGTTTAATTTTACCTCAGATTGCAAAAACGTAGATTTTAGTCAAGTGAGCAAGACTCCCAAGGCAGGAGAAATTAGTGGAAAAAGGAGCCTGAGATGGTTGGGAATTAAGTACATAATTCCAGTGAGAAAAAAGGACAGGAGGACAGCAGCAAAAGCCATTGAGACTGCACATAAAGCTGAGCAGTGATGCTCAAAGCAAAAGAGGTCAGATAGAAAGAGATCCAGGTCCCCAAAGAAGAGCATAGAAGGTGGCCTGGAACTGCAGAGACGGTGTCAGGAAAGCACACCTTCCAAAGGAGCGGAAGGACCTGAGCTCTTCAGGTGACAAGCAGGATTCCAGTTCGCAAGAAGGATGGCTGAGGGATATACTTGCTCGCTTTAAATAATTCCTCCAAGGCCAGATGAACTGTTTTCAGTGTACCAAAGGAACCTTTATGTATTAACCTTGACAAATTCTGGAGAACTAATAATTACCAGATAATTATTGGAGAGAAAATGTTTCTATATTTTAGAAGGGAAAAAGAATCCAGGGGATTGCAAACTAGGCAGTCTGACGTCAGTCCTCGGGATCATTGTAGAGCAGATCAGAGATCTGCAAGCGCCTTGAAAAGAGTGCAGCCGTTTCCAGATGTCAGCATGGATTTGTCAGATTAAATCTACCCTCATGTGACCTCCTCAAAGTAAAAGCAGTTGGTTGGTGGAACCAGAGACCCGGTGGGCTTCTCTTTATGGATGTGTTCAAGCAAAGTCCAGGCTCTAATTTCGATTCCTGCACTGAGCAAGGATTGGCCTCTGTAGTCTCAAGAAGCAGTTCTGAGTTTGCCGTTGTAGGAATTATGTACATAGCACTTACTACATCGAAAGGAGAAGAGGACAGGCCCCTGCCTCAGGGAGGCAGACTTTAGAAACTACGGAAAGGGAGGAAGGGGTAACGAAGTGGAGGCTGAGAGTGAAGAGACCTGTGGTGGGTGCAGTGGCTCTGCTGTGTGAGGTTCCTATGAAAGGAGGGAAGCTCAATCTCCAGAAGTTGCTAAAGTGTGACTTTATCATCCTCTACAATGGGGCTGCTAGGAGGTGAAATTTAACAGATGAGGAGAGCTTCTTCCAGACATAAGCAACATACATGGCTTAAGCATTTATCTATGGATGTGGAGGCCATGCACACATACACAAACACCCTGAAAACTCTGCAGGTGGGACTGGCCAGAGGCAGTGTCTCTTCGGCCTTAGCAGCAGCAGTGCAGAATGTGAGCTGCAAATGCTCCAGAGCCCTTCCAAAACTTGCTGGTCAAATGACAGTTGACTGAGATGGGGAGTAGTTTAAATTGAATCCAGTTTAGGCATTCTGCTATCTAGAAAGGTGTTTTCCAGTCAAACACCTTTCTAGATAGGTTGATATGAATGGCTCTTGCTGTCTTCATGAGTTACTTATAAGAGCCTTGCAAGATAGATGAAAGGTGGTCAAGGAGTGTCAGCCCTTCACGGTAGTCCAGACCAGGAAACCAAAACCAGGAATACTAAGACTACCTTTATTGTAAGGTTACAGTAACAGACTCTTGCAAGTCTTTGCCTTTACATTCCAGAAAACTAGGAAGGGTCCCTTCGGAGATGCTTTCTCCACCTCCACCCCTCCTTTGGACTCAGATTTCTCTTATCAGAACTTTGTCTAAGCTGCGGCTCTTCCTCTTCTCTCTCAAGGTTATTCTCACAGCCCATTGCAAGGAGGGACCCATGAGGCAAGTTGCCCTTGGGAGGCTTTCTATAGCTCTCCCTTCCATCTCTCTCTGTCACCATCTTGTGTGAGGGAGCCCAAGTCAATGAAGGAAGGAAATACCTCTGTCCTGCCTCCTGCTTGAGGAGAAAAGAGGAAGCAGCATCCCAGGTATGGGCAGTGCCATAATTACCATCTAGATATCTAGGTTAGATATCCACTGATGGGCAGCACATGACTACTGTTTTCTCTAGAGTCCTGGTTCTACTCTTAACAGTAGCCAACTATGTAGCTCTGGGGAGTCGAAAGCAGCAAGAGAGGAATGTCTCAGCCCCCCCCCCATCATAACCCCCTTCTAGTATCTCACATTTAGTTGCAAACAGCTTCCTTTGAAGGAGAAGTTGCATATAATGATCTGGCAAGAGAATTGTTCTTGCCCTTGTCAGTCTGATCCTTCTTTAAAAGCAGCGCAAAATATTCCCATATTTATCTTACATATGGCATATTGTGTGTGGGGTTTTTTTTGAGGCAACAGTCTCTCTTGTGTTTGAGCATATGTTTGGAAAGGTCTTCTGAGCAACACATTGTAAAATTGCGTAGGTTGTGTTGGAGTACTCTCATGTCACCCTGGTGGGGGCTGCTTATCTCATGCTTCAAGGGAAATCCAGCGTCCTTTCATACTGCTCCCTGTTGTAAATATTCCTGAAATGATATATTTATCCATCAGGCCATGTAGATGTGGACAGCCATTCCCTGTACTGCTTGGTATCCTGGCAGTTTAGAACTGCAGAGACTCCTTCTAAACATACAGTGATAAAGTGATGTTCCTGAAGAGCTACTCTTGGGTGCATCAAGGAGCAGAAGACGGGGGCTCCCTGTGGTCCAGAAATCTGGATTAAAATTTAAGAGGCACATGCCCCATTTGTGACCATGAAAGTGCCTGGTTTATCAGAGAGCAAATAAGCTGGTAAGCAAGTTAATTGATTTAGGGAGCAGGCTGGTCTTCATGATTCCCACTGGAGCCAGGAGCTATGGGGGAGGAGCAGCAGCAGAAGGCTTTGGTGTTCCTCAGAGGCAAGTGCTCTTCCATCGTCCCCACAGTACGGTTGCCTAGAGCTCTGCCCTCAAGTGGATCCGAGAGAGAGGGTGGTTTTGTACGGACTCAGTCGTGCATCCTGTTCTCCGCTGGAGCTTCCCTTGAAGCCAGATAGAGCTGTTCTTGCTTGTCAGGCCACAAGCAGCAAGTGACCCTTCATACTACCTTCCACATTAGAATTAGTCCAGTGTCTGAAATGAGCGTACTATACCCTTCCTCTGTCCTTTTCTAATGCCAGGGATAGACATGAGGGTTCCAGATCTACACAATGTTTCATTATAAAGCTTTGTAGCAGCCCCGTAAGTTCACCTCAGGAGTGCTCCCACACTTCCTGAAAATATGACTATGAGATTAGTATATCCCTGTGAATCTGGTAATCTCCATGGTTGTAATTTTAGCTTTGGGCCTCAGTTTTGCCTAGCTCAATATCAGCCTCCTTCTGTTTGGGTTATTTATCTTTGTTGCTCACTTTTCTTAAGGCTTCCCCCGCTCCTTGGTGTGCCAAAGAATGTAAGTCCTAAATCAGGGGGTTTGGCTTTATTGCTTTAAAGTGGCTGCAACTCTTATTTGTTCTTCTGTTGCTTCATCTCTCCTTTTATTAGGCAAAGGAGGCACGACCTGTTCCCCAGAATGGGCTTTAACTCTTTTCTCTCTGCTTTGCCATTTCTTACCTTGACTTATTGTATGGTGGCCTGTATTCTTGCAAATGTCTCAGTGGCTTGCATTTTGAATGTATGAATACAATAGAAACACTGTCCATTAGTATATGTGCTATGTGTCTATAATATATACTATATACATATAGTATAGTATGTGTACTTTACCAATCTATGCTCCTTTAAGTTTTAAAAAAAACTTGTTTAATAGTCCTCATTTTTGCAATTTGGGCTGAATATCTTCCTCTAAAGAGCCTGTTCGTTTGTTCCTTCCCAGGGCAGGCATGTACGTATGTATTTTACTGAGCTCGGATGCCCTCCAATCACAGCTGACCCAATTATGAAACTGAAACGATGGCAATGCCCAGGAAGCAACATTTCCACATCCCAACCCCAAGGCCTCCTTCTGCAGCCACAATTTAATGGCCTTCCTAAAACCTAAGAGGGGAGAAACTATTTGGATTTGGCGGGGGGATGCTGTTCCATGGAAGGGAAGGGGCAGCAATTGAGATGGGTCACTTCTGTGATCCCTAGAGAGAGGAGATGGAGACAGCCTGCTCCCCTCAACCCTATCAGATAGGCAGAGAGTGGTGGGAGGAGGTGGTCCTGGTGATGGGTTGCTTCTGTGCTGAGCCCTGATGACCTGCAGCCAGTAGAGCTCTCAAAGTAGAGGTGGTATGTGGGCAGTACTTTGGCTGCTGCATTCTGACCCCGTTACAGCTTCCAAGTGGTCTTCGGGGCAGTCCCACACAGGCAGCATTGCAGTAGTCCAAATGAGACGTGATTGTGACATGAGGGACTGAGGAGAGCCTCCCCTTCAGGTGCAAAAGATAGGGCTGTGTGAGGGCTGTCCAAACCATAGATGCCACATGATGACTGGGCTCCACAGTTTCACACAGACAGGAAGACCATTGAGCCCTGCAGCACCTCACAAGTACCTCCAGCTATGTCAGACCTTTGAGGTAGGCCAGATCAGCAAATAGCAGGTATTGTTATAGGGCATAATAACAGGATTTTGCAAGCTTGTCAGTGTCTCATTATGCTAGACCAACAGAATCGTGGTGGGGGTTATTTTGAGCTTCTTTCTCAAAACACCCTTTCCCTTCCCAGGACTGAGTTGTCTGTTATTTTCCCTTAAATGTCTCTTTATACCTTTGTCATGGTACAGGTAGTCCTCAATTTATGACCACAATTGGGACCAGAAGTTCCATTGTTAAGTGACGCAGTCGTTAAGTGAGTCGCGCCTGATTTTACTACCTTTTTTGCTGTGGTCATTAAGCAAATCCAGGGGTAGAGAGAAGGACTGGCCCAAAGTCACTCAGCCTTTTGATGTCCATTTTCCTATTTCTCTCCCTCTTTCTTGCACACAAAGCCTTAACTGGTCCTAATATAAAAAGACCAGGGTGTTGGGGTTGAGTTAGGGTTTTAGCTGTCGAAGGGGGTGTTCCAAAGTTCATTGTTTCCCAATCATTCTCAGAAGGACTTGGGGGAAAATGGGGGACACGGTTGATGGCCCTCAGACGTCCTCCTCCACTCCTTCAGCCAGTTAAGCTGCTTTTTTGTCCTCTCCCTTCCAGCAAGTTCTGCTTTCTCTGGCTGCCAAACTAAGGCGTCTGGGAGGGTTTGAAATTCCCCCTGCCATCCGTCACAATCTGCCAGCCCTCACCCCACTGACTCAGCCCCTCCCCAGACCTCCTGGACGCTCTCAGCCATGCAAACACCACTCTCTTCAGCCGCGTCTCCTCTTTTCCTCCGATGTGCGAGGAAGAACCCTTCCCTCCCTGCTTGCTCTCCAGGCCTGCCTTCCCCTGCACAAAGCATTCGTTTGTCAGTCGGATGAGATGCTGGCAAAGTTGTTTTCCATGAAGCTCCTTCTCCTCTTCATCTCCTGCTTCCCTGCGGTGCATTTTCCGGGGTGTGTGTGTGTGTCCGGGAAAGAGCCTGCAGGCTGCTCAGCTCATCTTTGGTGCCTCTGCTCTGCAGAACTCCCAGTCGCTGAGCAACACAGCCGCCTCTCCTCCCAGAGCTTTCTGAATGGTTCCAGCTTGCCAGTGAGCATCATCCTGCTAGCTGGAAGCAAGGCTCCTTGAGTAGCCACTCTCCTCCCCTGGCCGTAGAAGATGGGGTGCTTCCTGATCCAGGAGCTCAGAGCAGAGCCCTCACAGATGTCCCACATGCATGTTGATGCTGTTGCACCATCCCAGTAGCAAAGCTCCAACCAGCTTCAGGGGCCCCAAATTATATAGGAACAATCCATTAAGGGCTTGATTCCATAAGCAGGTTTGCTAGCCCGCCCCCCCCCCCCCCCATGCCTACAGTTCTTGTCTGTCTGTAGGTGAAATCTCTGGTGGCCCTGGCGTGTTGCAGGTGGATAGTAGAACCTTTAGTTTTTCTGCCCCAAAGGGTGCAGTTCTCCAGCCCCTTTCCTGGAAGCTTCCTTATCCATCTCAGTTGGATGAATCTGCCTTTCTTTTCAGCAGTTTTTCCTGCTTCTGCCCAATCAGCGTGATCCTGGACAGCAGTCAGGGCTTAATTGGCCACCTGGCTGCAGAGAGCGCTCCTCCTGCAAGCCTCTTCCCCTCCAGCTGCTCCTCCGCCTTCTGCAGGGCAGTGAGAAGCCGCCCCCCAACCCAATGCCCTCAACAGCTTTCCACCGCCCAGAACTGATGCTCAGGACCTCCGGGATTGGGGGCGCCAGCATACCTGCGTTGTTTGCCATTGTTCTGCAGCCTTCTTGTCACCCTTCTTCCTGCATTCATCCGCCTCGCCTCTCTCCCGCTCCTCCTGAGCAGCTTGCAAGCAAAAGACTGGGACCCTTGCTGGGATTTCTCACACATTTCCCCCACTTCTTTTAACCTGCTCGTGTCCCTGGCCACCTTTTCCAATTGTAAGATGTCTCTTTTTCGATAAAATGTTTTTTCACCCGGTCCCAAAGCTTTGCACAACATTTCCCCCCAGCTTTTGCAGGGGGTTCCACTATCTCATTCATTCATTTATTTAATTAATTTCTATAGCTGCCCATCCCAACCAAGTGCCTCTGAGCGGCAAACAATTCTAAAACAATAAAAACAATTTAAAACAATACAAAAATAAATCTATACAGCAGCTGAGAAAATTATCCTAATTATCAGTATAGCCAAGAGATGGGGCCCTTAACACATTCGGGGCCCCAGGCCCGGGCACATAGCCAGGTCTTTAAAGTCTTATGAAAGGCCCACAGGGTCGGGGCCATCCCACTCTCTGAAGGGAGGGTGCTCCAAAGGGCAGGGGCTCCAGCAGAGAAGGCACGTCTTCTGGTCCCTGCCAGCCGACATTCCTTGGCTGACAGGACCCGCAGTGTGCCCAACCTGCCGGACCGAATTGGACAGGTAAAAACTATTGGGAAAAGGCGGTTCCTCAGGTAACCCAGTCCCAAGCCATGAAGGGCTTTAAAGGTGACTGTCAGCCCCTTGAATGGTACCCGGAAGCACTGGCAACCAACGCAGCTCATGCAGTAGGGGTGTTATACGTGTTGCATACCTGACACCATTTACCTGTGCAGCCGCAGTCTGCACCAGTTGAAGCTTCCAAATGCTCTTCAAGGGCAGCCCCGTGTAGAGCGCATTGCATCTTAGGCACTCTTCTCTTTTAACCTTAAACGTTCTCATCTTCTTAGAAGAGAATGGGAGGTTGTATCAGTTGGCTTGATTCCACAGCACACAAACCTAATAAATAAATACAAATGTCTTTATAGTACTGTTGGTGCTACTTCTTGTTCTTATTTATTCAAAGAAACAAATGCAGCATTCCAGCTTTGACAACTGTCATTTGCATTAAAATGCAAATAATGCAGTAAAAGCATTATTTCACTTCCATTCATACTTGTCCAACTTGAAGTCTATCCTGCCAAGTTATGTTTGCATTCTAGAACAAGATCTAGAAGCAGGTACCTTGCTTTGTGTGAAGGCTACAAAATATGACTGTTCTTATAATTTCTGACGGGAGTTGGCCAATCCCATCTTGAGATTCTGCTCACCTCTGTAGGTTGCTTTCCACTGGAGGATCAGTGCCTCCTGGGGACCATCTGTTGCTTGGAGAAATCCTTGAAAGGGCTCATTCTGGTAGCTTCCCATATGCTGCTTGAGCCAACATCTTCCACAGTACTATCTGCGATGAGTGGGTCTCATTTACTTCATCTTCCATAAATGTTCATCCATTGCTTTATTCAGATACAGTCAGGACCAGAAATATTTGGCCTCTGTACACCATCACATTGAAGTTGAAAGAAAATACACCCAGACGGGAGCAAAGTCAGGACTTTCAGCTGTAATTCAAGGGGTTTGACAAAAGTGGGGCACTAACTGTTCAGGAAGTACAGCCAGTGGCATACACCGCCACCCCATCGCTGGTGGCTCATAAGTAATGGAACAAATGGCTGACAAGCAGCTGCATGGCCAGGTGTGGCCTGTTTCCTGGGTACCCCGTGACCAATCAAGCAGATAAAAGGCCTGGAGGTGGTTCTGAGTGTTACATTTGCATTTGGTAGCTGTTCACTGGAACTCTCAACATGAGGTCCAAAGAGGTGTCCATGCGAGTGAAGGAGGCCATCATTAGGCTGAGAAAACAAGATAAACCCATCAGAGAGACAGCAGAAACGTTGGGAGTGGCCAATACAACAGTTTGGAACATCCTGAAAAAGAAGGAATCAACTGGCAAGCTCAGCAACAGCAAAAGGCCTGGAAGACCACGGAAGACAACTAAAGTGGATGACCGCAGAATTCTGCTCATGGTGAAGAGGAACCTTTTCACAACATCTAGCCAGGTCAAGAACGCTCTTGAGGAGGTAGGCATGTCATTGTCAACATCTACGGTCAAGAGACGGCGTTATGAATGTAAATACAGAGGCTTCACAACAAGGTGCAAACCACTGGTAACGCTCAAGAACAGAAAGGCCAGATTAGACTTTGCCAGCAAACACCTAACAAAGCCTGCCCAGTTCTGGAATAAGATTCTTTGGAGTGATGAAACCAAGATTAACTTGGACCAGAATGATGGGAAGAGAAAAGTATGGAGAAGGAAAGGAACAGCTCGTGATCCAAAGCATACCACATCATCTGTCAAAGATGGTGGAGGCAGGGTTATGGCATGAGCATGTGTGGCTGCCAATGGAACCAGGTCACTGGTGCTTATTGATGACCTGACTGCTGATAAAAGCAGTAGGATGAATTCTGAAGTGTATCGGGCTATACTTTCTACTCAGATTCAGCCAAATGCTGCCAAACTGATAGGACGCACTTCATATTGCAGATGGATAATGACCCAAAACATACAGCAAAGGCTACCCAAGAGTTTCTCAAGGCAAAGAAGTGGGATGTTCTTCAATGGCCAAGCCAGTCACCTGATCTCAACCCAATAGAGCATGCTTTTCATTTACTGAAGACAAGGCTGAAGGCAGAAAGACCCACAAACAAGCAGCAGCGGAAGGCAGCTGCAGTAAAGGCCTGGCAAAGCATCTCGAGGGAGGAAACTCAGCATTTGGTCATGTCCATGGGTTCCAGACCTCAGGCAGTCATTGACTGCAAAGGATTTTCATCCAGGCATTAAAGGCGATCCTTATGTTTGTCATGATGTTGGTTTGTTCCATTACTTCTGAGCCACCAGCGATGGGGTGGCGGTGTATGCCACTGGCTGTACCTCCTGAACGGTTAGTGCCCCACTTTTATCAAACCCTTGAATTACAGCTGAAAGTCCTGACTTTGCTCCCGTCTGGGTGTGTTTGCTTTCAACTTCAGTGTGGTGGTGTACAGAGGCCAAATGCCAAGACAGTTATCCTTGTTCCAATATTTCTGGTCCTGACTGTACATGGCGCTCTGATCGACTGATTGATGTGACATATATTCTGCTTCAATCAGATTCAGCTCCAAGGTGTTATTTATGGGAACCAAGCAAGCACAAATCCATATGCGACACAGATAGCTCTCGGTTGAACTCTTCTCTGTATTTCAACATGCACATTTCCTCAAAAAAAGCTTATTGTCCTTTCTTAACATAACAGCCTGCCAGAAATGCAAAGATTGTCGCATTATACAGAATTATTAATTCAAATAGTAGAAAGCAAGCTTTGGGTAGAGGAGATGGAATGCCTGGTGGCAAGGAGGGAGAGCTGGAAGTGGCCATGGGGGGCAAGCCCCAGCGCATAGCAGACTTCCATAGAGAAGTGTCTTGTAAAATGCCCAGGGCCCTCAACCTCTCTCCACTACTCTTCAAGAAGGATTTTTGAGCCAGCTGTGGATCCACATAATTGTTGTGCCATCCAGCCTATGTTTAACTGGGTGGCTTCTCCAAAAGTCAAGGGGTTCTTTGTCAAACAACTGATTTGCTAAGATGATGGCTCTGGGATCTTTCCTCCACTGTTCTCTGGAGGTAGGACTCTCTTCCATGCCAGGAGCAGCATTTCTCAATCCCAGGGAAGGTTGGAGGAGGAGGGCAATGAACGGCCTTCTGTTGCTGGTTGGTCTCATCCTTGAAAGAGAAACAGAAGCCTTTGTGGCTGGGACAGCTCTGCCTTTGAAAGCCTGAGCGTGGGGCAGCCCATGGGCAGAGTCTGCAAAGCAAGGCGTTGGGAAACAGAAGTCCCTGCATGTGTGTCAGTTGTATAGCCCTTTGCATTGGGGAGAATATTTGCTGAGTAATCGGGGGGATCTGCAGCTCCCCTGAGAGAATGATATGCTTTGGCGAGGGCTCAGAAGTAGCCCTCCTGCTGCTGGGTTGTCTTTCCAACATTGGCCAAGCGCAGGGCACACAAGGACAGGATTTCCATAATATATTTACAGTGGCCTGGGATTCTTCTGCAGGAAGTCTGCTTCCCTGAAGCCAGTCAGCCCTTCTGGGAAAGCTGCTGTTCTCCAGGCTGTGTGGGCCAAGGCTCAAGAGGACCTCCATGCTGGCCTTCCTTGCAGGGCTGTTTCTGGGGTGGCATTTACCCTGGACACAGTCTTTTGGGGGGGCCCTGGGCACTTATGTGATACCAGCAGTTCCACCCAGTCCTAGAATCAGAATGGAATGACCACGGAGATCCCCTGCCAGTGTAAAATCTGCTGTTATGACATTTCTGGCTGATGGATGGCCCTCCAGCCTCTGAGAAACACTTTTTACCATAAGGAAAGTTTTCCTGATATCCAACCACATATTCTGCTTCCTTGTAACCTAACCCTGTTGTTTCTTCCCCTGTATTCTGGAGCCCCTCTGAAGGGTTCTGTCCCATCTTCTGCCCAGCCGCCCTTCGCACACTTGAAGGCAGCAGCCCTGTTTCCCCACCACAGCCTTCTCTTCTGCAGACTAAGCACACCCCTTGCTTCCAGCTGGTCCTCCTCACCACGGCTCTCCTCTGGAAGCCTGCTGAGAGGTGTTGTTCAGCCCCATTAGGCTTCCAGGGATAGTGGCCCTAGTAGTTGCTTTTCGCCGCTAGAGTCTCAACTCAGTAGCAGACTCCCAGGCAAAGAGGGGCTGGGGAACAGAAGAAGACAAGCCTCACATTACCAAAGATGCCACCTGGGCATGAAGGGAGGAAGTGCTTCTAATCACCGCTGCAGCGGCAGCCCCCCCCCACTCGGGAAATAGGAGGGGGAGGGGAGGGGGCTGAGCTCACTGGGTTTAGAGCCACATAGCCTGGTTTGTGTCATGTCTGCACTTGGAAAGGGTGAGACCTTGTGCCTGCTTAATTTCTGAACAGTACTAAGCATTCTTGGCCCAGAGACTTAAAAGAAAATCTGATCTTTGCTTCACCTGATCCTGGCTCTGCACGAAGCAGTGGGGCTCCCAAGCCTAAAGGCAACACTTTGGGTAGCTGGACACGGGGAAGGTTGGCATCGTCATTCAGCACTTTTAGAACCACACGTGGGGTTTGACTGGCCTTCTCTTGGCTTCTCCCCATTGCCCTGCTAAAATGAAATGAGGGCTGGTGGAACCAGGTAGGAGGAATCTGGTTTTGGAAGTCAGCGCAAGGGAGTAAATGAAAGGGAGAAGCTCTTTTCCCTTGGCAGCAGAGGAACTCCCTCCCCCCCCCACTGCAAGAGGGGAAGAGCTTCATTGCAACGGAGACCAGCCAAACAGATCCGTTTGAACGAGGGCGGTTTGCTCCGTCCCTCACAGGGCAGGCGTCCGCAGTGCATTTCCCTAAGGGCCAGGTGAAACCTGCTCCCTGTAACGTCTTCTGTGAACGAGCCTCAGCCTTTGACGCGACGCCCTCACAGCTGCGTCCGAGAGAGAGCGGGCGAGGACTTTGGGGGCTCGGGGCAGGGAATGGCCCGGGCAGCTCTGGCCATCCACCACTTTGTGGGTTTCATTGTGGTGCTGCTGCTCCGGTCAGGCAGCCTTGCCCGCGTTCCACTAGAGTGTCTTCTTGGCAGGTGGGCTTTTCAGGCAGTCCCCCCCTCACTTTCCGCTGCAGCGTCCTAGCTTTCTGTTTATTCGGATTCTTAATTTAAAACATCTTAATAATAGTTAATAAATAGACATGGAAGCCAAGGGATACCAAACCAAGAATTGCCACAAGCACCGCGTTGGGGGAGTTTGGATTTAGCAGAAGCCTGGGGGTAGAGCCATCTTCGAAATACGAGGAGACCGTTGATAAATGGTGGTTAACGTTGTGCATTGCCCTCTGTCAAAAAGGGAGAAAAGGGGCCGCTAAGGGTACTGGGGAGGGTTGGTGGGTACGCCTCGCCTTGCAATCTGATCAGGCCACACCTGGCGTGGCCAGAGGGACCAACGTGGTGCAACCCGCCTGCCCTGAGCAGGGCTCGGGCAGGCCCGGCTTCCTTCTCGGAGGAGAAGCGCAGAGCCGAGGGGGGCTCCGGACTCGGGGGAAGGGGCCGCCACTGCCTGGTGGCTCTTGGCTGCTTCCCAGCGAAGGAGGAGAGCTTCAGGCTGGCAACGCTCAACCTCTTTCTCTCTCCCCCCACCCCCCTTGTGTTCCAGAGTTCCTACCCCGTCTGGGAAGATTTCAACTCGAAAGCGACTAAGCTCCACTCCCAGCTGCGGTGAGTTCTCCTGCAGAGCGGCTGCCGTTCGCTCTCTACGCCAGGGAAGGGGATCCTTCCTGCTTTGGGAAAGCGTTTGTGCCCAGCGTTTGTTTTCGTGCTTGCTGCTGTTGTTAAACGGACCGATTGTTTGGAGGGCTGTTTAGAGAGCTGGGAACAGGAGACAGTTTCTGCAGCATACAGTCTGGATCTTCCGGATCCTGAATTTCGGCAAAGAGCGGTCCAGGGGCACTTTGACTGGCTGACCCTTCTCATGCCCAGTGAAACTGCTCTCAGAAGCCCATCTCTGTGAAACAGGCACGGAGGTTTTGGTGAGGGGCTTGTCAGAAAGTCGAACTAGATTAACAGGTCACTCTGCCCCCCCCCCCCCCACTTGTTGATGCTCTTGGGGAACTTAGAAGGATTAGGCCTTCCTGCTGATCCTAACAACTGGACTAGTTGCAACTGGATGAAGAGGTCACCTTGCCGAAGTCGGCTGCTTAGGGCTTTAAAGACAGCATCTTAAATTGTGCCTCGTCAGTAACTGGCAGCCAGTGCAGATCTTTCAGTACAAACGTGGGATGTTCCCTGTCCCCAGGATGAGGGCTAAGTGGAGTGAGAATGCAGGCTGGGCAGTAAGGGTGGGCTGGGTCTCTCTCCTGATACTGCAGCACTTTCTGCAGCCTCAGAGTTGATGTCTTTATTGGCTAGAATTGTTTATATCCTGCCCATCGGGATAACAGTCTTCCTGCAGTAGCTTTCATTTCTAAGTAATAATGCAATAAATGTTATTTAAAAACAACCAAGAAATTCTGGGGACCCTCTCAGCATGGCCCATGAGGGAGAATCCAGCCAAGCAGCTTCTGGAGCAGTTATAACCTGCCTGCTGGCGCAGCCCCAGGCATTAAGCTGCTCTTGAAGTGGCAAAGTGAGATTAAATGTTTTAATTAAGTTTTATGACTTCTGCAATGGAGAGAGGACTCTCCCATGTCTACTCTAAGGGTGGCTATCTGAAACATTGCAGAAAGGGAAGGAACTGGCATAGGAGATGCAGACTGAGAAGCCCCCACACCCCTCTGAATGGGCATTCCTGCAGTTTGGGGGCAAGGCCCAGCTTCCCCCATCATCTTCTTTCTAACCCCAAACCACACTCTCATTGCATAGGAATCCCCAGCAGGTACAGAGTTTGACCTAGACGAGGGAGTAGAAGGGATGGTAATAAAATTTGTGGATGACATAAAGCTGCAAGGGGATCGCTAACACCCCAGAAGACAGGCTCAGGGCTCCAAAGGATCTTGGCAGTCTTGAACGATGGTCCCTGTCCAACAATGTGTTGTTCAGTGGAGAGAAATGTCAAGTTCTGCACTTAGGCAGGAAAAACCAGATGCACAGGTACAAGACAGGCGGTTGCTGGCTTAGCATAGTACTTCCGAGAAGGATCTGGCGGTCTTGTTAAACCAGAGATTCAGCGTGAGCCAGCAATGTGCCGCTGCTGCCAAAAGAGCCAGTGCAGTTTGGGCTGCGTCGACAGGGGGGAGCGTCAGGATCCCGGGAAGCGGCTGTTCCGCTCTAGGCTGCGCTGGTCAGACGCGCCTGGAGCCCTGTGCCCAGTTCTGGTCACCGCCCTGCAGAGAGGACGCGGAGGAACTGGAAGAGTGCCGAGAGGAGGCCCCGGAGGGTGAGGCGCTTGGGGCCAAATCCCACAAAGAGCAGTTGGGGGAACTGGGCCCGTTTAGCCTAAAGAAGAGAAGGCGTCTGAATGCAGTCTTCCAGGGCAGAGGGGGTGGATTTATTCTGCAAAGCTCCCGAGGGCAGGACAGGAGCCAACTGATGTAAGCTTTGCGGAGGGAGACCCAGACTTGCAATAAGGAGCCAGTTCCTGAGCATGGCAGCTATTAAGCACTGGAACAGCCTAGCCCCTGAAATTGTGTGTGCTCCATCCCTGGAGGTTTTCAAGCCAAGATTGGACAGCCCTTTGTCCAGGATGGTCTGAGGATTCCTGGCAGGGGGTTGGGCTAGAGGTCCCTTCCCACCCTAGGATTCTGTCACCTCATAATTGTAGGATAAATATGGTGGCCCAGTTGCTTTGCTGATGCCAATGAATTGGGAGGAATGGCTTTTTTGACCCTCCAGCCTCAGTCAGGTCAACTTGTTTTGCTGACACTTGATTGGTGACACGTTACCCTGGGGTCTGTGGCTTTAGGGAGGTATTGAGTGACTGCTCTTGTGTGGATGGGTCGCTGTGGCTGCCAAAGGGACCGTTACTTTGTGGGGCTCTGAAGTTGTGCACCAGTCAGAGATTAGGGTCCTTAGCTCAGAGGCAGGGCAGCTGCAGCTGTTGCAGTCAGAAGGAGGAGGGAGGGAGGGAGGCTGGAAAGAAAGGCTAGAATAATGGTGGAAGAATGAAACGGAGAACATAAAGCACTGGATGGAGGAAGGAAAGAGGCAGAGGAAAAGAATGGAAATTTGGGGAACTTGCTTGGTACTGAGCAAGCCAGAAAGATTCTGATTACAGAGAAGGAGGTGGACCCTTGCCATCAGTCCTGTGGTGTTATCCTGCAGGAGTGTTGTGCTCTGTAAGAGATGGGGAGTGCCAGTGGCTGGCCTCCCCAAAGTGAGAGAATGAGAAAATGAAGAGTATCCATCTACCCTAACGTATACAGAGAGAGTGGGGTCCCGCGGGGCATCCTATCAGAGGGAAAGGTAAAAGAGGAAGTCTTGAGAGAGGTGGAATGTGCTGTCACTCTGTGGCATTGCCAGATATCTGGCCCACCAAGATGGGTGATTGGGTAGAGGGAGATGTGTGATGAAGGTCCTTTGGTGGGAATTTCTGATGTTTCTTGTTGATCTGTGGGATGGTGGGGAGGACACCGAGGCAGGTGTAGAGAGTAAGGAAGATGACCTTGACAGAGATATACAGACTCTGCTGCCTAGGCAAAAGGGCTGAAGCATTTTTAAAATCCAGAAGCACGAGAGAACATTTGGAAGCAGCTCAGGCAGAGGCCTCCCTAATTCACTGAACTATAAGAAGGAGGAGGAGGAGATCCAGCACAATCCCACTTGCAGGATTCTGTTATTACACATAGTCACAATAAAAGTAGTTTTAGACTACCTGTTGAGTTGGTTTTCTAGTCTGTTCTGCTTAGTGGGGCTACCCTGGGGGAGGAGATTTAGAGGGCGGAGGCATTTTGATCTGATGGGTTGGGAGAGGTATTGCAGAATCCTTGTCCATGCCATTCCAGGGAGAAGGCACATGGGCACTATGGTGCCAGTCTCCCCTTCTGTCTGCCACGCTCCTGAGTCCAAGATGCTGCACTGCTGGAGGCCTTGGGCTTGGGCTTCAGTTGGTAAATCCAGGTCTGTTTATAATAAGACCATGTTCACCCACAATTTAGCAATGGATAAATGAGCTGTCCTGGCATGCATTATTGAAACTTGCTTGGCTGCTCTTCCAGGTTTTATGTCCTCCATCAGCCATGACACCAAAGCAGGGGACGTAGGTGTCTACTTACTGCAGGAAATCTTGATGGTGACCAAGAGCCCTACTCTTAAGGTGATTGGCTGTGAAAGCTTGTATATCTGGTTGGGCTGTAAGAACAAGCTGGGGACTTGCTCATGTTGGTACATGACCCTGTTGCATGGCAGGGTCCTGGACCTTTTCCAGGGCTGGGTCTGCAGTTGCCTCAGCTTTTGGCACTGGGGGACTTCTGTCTTCTTGCCCTAGGAGGGATTCTGAGAAGGAAAGAAGGAAGGAAGGAACTGTGGATTTTCCCAGGTAATATTAGGTACAGCCCATATGGGCAGCCTTAGCTTAGATGGAGTTTTCACCTCAGAGCAGTTGGATTATGAACTGAAATTGGAAGACATAATGATTAATTAATTGCTATGGTCAGATCAGTCCCTGGTCCAAATGATCTACAAGGTATGTGGTTCACCATATGTCGTTCACCAGATATCATTCACCAGATGTTGTTCACCAGATGTCTTAAGGATCTGGATTTTGGATGTCAAGGGAGAATTGACTTAAAAAAAAAATGTTTTATAGGAAGATATTATAAACTGCTGGGAGTCCATGTGGAGTCAACAATATAGAACTATTGTAATAAATACTTTTTGAAAAACCAGCCTGTGCAGCTGCAAGATGCAGTACCAATCTCATCCTTGCTCACCATTAAATTCAGTGGGCTTACTCCTACATAAGTGAGAAAGAAAGATTCATGATGTCCTGGTGGATTACCAGTACATAGAAATTAATCAAAAGAAAACTGGATCGTCCAATTAAGTTGAGGGCTGTTACCAGCTAAGTTGTTGAGTTATTTAAGTGTCTGTGTGTTTGGATGAGTGGAGGGACTGGTGCTTTGGACCTCAGCTTTCAACTGTGTAAGAGTTATAATCCCAGAGAAATGGAGGGCTTGGTTCCAGCCCTTTTCCTGCCAAAAGATCTCAGCCTTCGTCTTGCACTCTGTGTGCTGCTGGGAATTTTACTGAAAAAGAGTTTGTTGTGATACACTGCTCTGGAGGACATGGGGAACTGCTGGATAACAGAGTGCTATATTCAGGCGTTGCACAGAAGCAACACTCTATCTCCTGTTTTTGTGGAAAAACCCTAAAGGGCCCGTGTGTTTTTAATGTATTTGTTCTTGGACATGTATCTCACCTTTCCTTTTGAGTGCTCAGTGCAATGTATATGAGGATCCTCCCCCAGACATCATTTCCATAGGACTGTCCCTCTGAGGTGGGATGCACTAGGAGAGAATAACTGTTCCAAAGAAAAAAGAAGGAACGTGTCCCTGAACATCCTGAGGTTCTGCTTGGGCTTCTCTTCTGTGGGCACTGCTTCCATTAAATAATCTCCTGCTTCCCTTTTGTTCCCTTGACTGAATCCAGGAAGGTGACTAATACTATCCTTGGCTGATAGCTGGGGCTGCTAGTTGCCAGAAATCACCCAGCGATTTGAGGACCAGAGCTTCATATCAAACTCTCATAGACAGTGGCCAGAGGAAAACCCACATTTTCCAGTATGCATTAGAAGCCCTGTTTACCTCTTAAAATCTGGATGGCTCCCCTTCTCTGGAATTCCCACGGGGGGGTGCGCTTTGGGGTTGTTCTGAGAAGTGGCTGTTGCCAGGGATTTGATTTAATTTAATTATGTAATGGTATTTGCTGCTGAAATTATATTGTAATCTGACTGGTTTCATGTAAATTGGTTATAGTGAACTCCCCATCTCACAAAAAAGTGACTCTGGGCAGTGAACACCCTACTGCTGCTCCGTGAGCTGACCTGTCTCCCGGTGGGCTTCCGGAAGGCTGCATTCACCGTGCTGGCGGTCGCCTTGACAGCCCTGCGTGGCCCGGGGCCGGTCTGTTGTGGGAGGGAGCACCTCTCCCGGATGGCTCCTGCCCGTTGGGAAGCAGTGTCACCTAGGGGCCCAGAAGCCTGCCTTCTCTCTCCTGGCCCCAGACTTGCGGAGCAGCCTCCCCCCGAGGTACAGACAGCCCCACCCTATGGGCCTTTTGGAAGGCCCTGATTACCTGACTCTCCCCCCAGGCATCGGGCCAGAGTGTGTTGATAGTGTAATGGGGGGGCTCGATCCACTTTCTTTTTATATATGTGTGTGTCTGTGTAAATTTCACTGAAGATTTTTATATGAATAAAAGATAAACATGAAAACATATATAAAGGAGAGTTAGGAAAAAAGATAAAAGAAAAAGTGTAAGAAACAGTACGAGTAAAAAGAAAAGAAAAAGATAATTAAAGAAGCGACTTCCAATCTTCTTTACAGCAGTTACAAGCCAGCTTATGATCCCTCCTCCTTTTCTAAGATTGTATCATATAGTTCCTCTCTGTCCCATATTTAACCCTTTCAATCAGCAAATCCAGAAATCACCATTTCATTTTCTTCCATTTTCAGCAAAAGTCTATTAAAGGTTTCCAGTCTTTTATAAAAGTACTTCTGGTTTTATCCCTGATCGAACAGGTCAGTTTTGCCATTTCTGCAAATTCTGCCATCTTCACAATCCATTCCTCTGTTGTGGGTATTTCAGTATTTCTCCAACCTTGTTTAAACAATACTCTTTCCTACGGAGGTATGTATTATTTATTTATTTAATTAGTTCAAAAGTACTTCAGTAAACAATATTCCAAATTCAACTGTCCCCTTAATCCGGTTTAAACTTTCTTAACTCCATTCTTGGCAAACTTTTTGCTTTTAATTCTTTTTAAATCCATATAATTATTTCTTTACTTTTACTTTAATCCTTCAGGTCAGAGGTGCACTCACCAGGGTTTAGGTATTCTACTGGTCTGGAGATCTCTATAACCTTAAAAAATTTCCCACTCCAACGTGCTCTAGAAAGTGGAGTGGGCGAACTCGGTGTCCTTTACGCAGGCTCCTCTTGAGGCTGTGAGCTTGATCTGTCTTCCATGGCTCCCAGTACTCTATTCATGAGTTGCCCACAGGGTCCCTCCAGGTCCTGCGGGTTTCCTGGCAAGGAGCTACCTTCCGGAGTCCAGGTGGGCAATCTCACAGCTTTTCCTTGCCTGGAAAAGCTTTGCTGGTCCCGGCTCACCGCCCAGCCGCCAATCTCCACTTCAGCTTCGTGCCTGCAATGCGAAGGCGTGTCAGTCCACCATTTCTCTGCCCAGAAGTCCCCCTATTTTCTTTTGAATTGGATTTGTACGGTTTAGTTATGTTTTACTTCTGTTCACTGCCCAGAGTTCCTTGGGTAGAAGATGGTTCTGTCAGTGTGCTAAATAAGTCAACAAACTCTGCTTCTGAAGAGTGGCCATGCTTTCTGGCCAGTTCATCCCCTGCACCTTTCTCCCATCCAAGGGGGCCACCAGCTGGACAAACAGGGCCATGCAAGGTGAGGCCTGGAGAAACGTCTTCCCGCTTCCCTCCACAAGCAGCAGGAGCTGGGCAGCAGGCGTTGGGCAGAGATGCCGAGGGTCTTGGGCAGGGCTTCCTTTCTGGCTGCCGCTCCCTGGTGCCGGTGGGGGGTGCAGCTGGATCCAGCCCCGGTTCTTGCTGCACAGACAAATGAAACGACCCTTTTGCACAGGAGGGGTCACTTTCTGGGTTTAATATTAAGGAGGGTCCAGTGCAGGTGATGCAAGTAATTAAAAGCACAGAGAGGTGGCACTGATGTTGTTAGTACGCTGCTTTTGGCTTGGCTTGGCTTGGCTTGGCTCCGCTCACACAGCTTGCAAAGAAGGGGCTCCACCCAGGAGTAAATTAAGAGATGAGAAAGGAGGAGATGGGTGTTGTGTGCCTCTGTCTCTCTAGATTTGATCTCTTTCCTTCAGGAACACGAGGAGGGGCATCCAGACCCCCCCCATCCCTCTGCCTGAAGCCCCCTCTGGAGCTCCCACACCTAGTCCCCACTGAGCCCTGCCCAGAGAGAAGCCAGTTGCGTCCTTGTGGGTCTCTCTCCCTTAATACACAGGAGGACATTGGTGGGGGAGGCAGGGGCCACTGCTTTCCACATTGTGGGCCTGGCAGAAGTGGGAATGATTGCCATGGCACACGGGGTATTTTTCTCGTTTTATTTTGATACAAGGTTTTTGCTCTATTCTGCGTCTTTACTGTGTCCATTTCCGGGAGTTGTTTTCTGAGTCAGACTCAGTCCATAGGAGCTCTCGGGCTGGCTTCTCTGGGGGAGTCGGGGTCCTGTGGGAATCGAAGCGCTCCCGTGACGAAGTGCCACCAGAGGATGCAGCCAGACTGGCCCTGAGAACTCCGAGATGGCTGTAGCAGCATTCTCCCCCCGCCATCTCTCAGTCCTTCACAAGATCCTGCCTCATCTCTAAACAGATCCCCTTGTTCCCCGTCTCTCTCCCAGCAAACCTGCAGGGAGCTCTACCCCACCTGCTCACCCATTGCTCCGAAGCATCCCCATGGCTGGGATCGGAGAGTGCTCCCTTTTAGGCCTGCCAGCCCCGCCGCCCCCCCCCCCCATGCTCTCCCTGCACCCATCTCTACTATAAAGGCCCCTTTCAGGCCCAGCACCCCCGCCTTGCAGTTGCCGGATATGCCTGGCTTGGCCGCCCTATTAATAGCCCAGTGGGTTGGCTGCTGCTTCTCCACCCCCTCGATGTGAGAGGCCCCTGTGTTTGCCTCCCCTCCTTGGCGGCTGGGGCTCCATGCTCTCCTCTGCTGCCACAGTCTCGGGAGAGGCTGCGTTTCCTCTGCTCTTCCGCGCAGCTGCACTTCCGCTTGGAGCTCACTCGGTGGCAGAGAAGGTGGGTGCCATCTGATCCCCTCTGTGCTTGCAGGAGAGGGGAGCCTTGCCCGGCTCTTCAAGGGCTGCCACTGAACACCAGTCAGGGCGCGGGGAATGAGCAGTACCCCGTGGCTGGATCTTGGAGGAGCGTAAAGATCTCCCGGGGATGCCCTCCAGGCTGCTGGTCAGCATGGCCCTCCTGCTCCGGGTCCCCGTTCAGATCTCCTCATTTCAAGTCTTTGCACTGGAAGCTGAGCCGAGGCGACAGGGTTAGGATCTCTTACGTGTCACTCCCGGGCTGCACGGTCTCAGCTGAAGGAGCCCTCAGGCCGCCTTGTCCCGGGATCTCATTCCTGCCACGATGGATGCGGCTTTCTCTCACATCGCTTTGGGCAGTCTCAACCAAACACAACAGCTTATAAATCGCAGTGTTTGGATTCACTGAACTGGCTGAGGCAAAATCAGGCAGACCAGAATATTCCTTAGTGCTCTAGTTGGTCCAACCAAACTACCCGAAGCTTCACTTTCCCAGACCAAGTTGGCTTGATTTAGATGCCCAAGGGATCTCTTCCCCATAGATGCCTTGTTACATTTCCTGCGACCCAAAGAGAAACAAGGCCCCTTTTCTACTATATCATAAATTACATTTCTTGATTTGAAACATTTTTATCATACCCTTTAGTGATTAAGCAACTGGCTTTTAAAAATAATTTGCATGATTTGTTCCGCACTAAATATTGTTCCAGTACTTATTCCTTCCACTTGGGTGAGGGATTATAAAACACGATCAACAGATTTATGGATGCTAAAAAGGTAGTAGGAAAAATCTATGGTACAAATAAAGGCTTGAGAGACCATCCTGGCAGCAGGGCATAGAAAAAGATCTGCCTGTCTTGGTGGCTCAGAAGCTGAACGTGAGCCCACAGAATAAAGCAGCTGCAAAAAAAAGCAAATGCAATCCTAACTTACAACAATAGAAGGATAGTGCCAAGCTCAAGAGATAACGTCATTCCTCTCTCCTGTGTTGGCCAGGCTGCACTTAGAATGTTGTACCCAGTTCGGTGAAGCTCATTTTAGGAAGGGCATTGACAGGCCAAAGCACGTATGGAGAAGAACAACTACGGGGCCTGTAAGAAAAGCTCCTGAGGAAGCTCAGAGGCACTGGTGTTCTAGCCTGGAGGGGAGGGGAGGGAAAAGAGAAAGAAGGCTGCCATGTAGAAAATGGGGCAGAATTTTTCAGAAGAGAGGAAAAGGAACAGTGGCCTTAAATTACAAGAAGGTAGACTTTGGTTGGAGATCAGGAAGGGTTTCCTAGGGGTAAGAAGCCAAAGAGGTTGTAGTAGTTGTTGCTGCGCTGGCAGGGTGTTTCTCCAGGGAGCCTTCGAACTGTTATGGTCCATGATTCTGCCAAAGGGGATGGGAAACGAGCTCAGTCAATGATGGTTAAAGATAAAATAACCCACCCAGAGAACAGTTTAGCTAGCCTGGCAGACTCTCAACAGAAGGAGAAGGGAGGAGACGATCTTCACCCAACTCACTTGATTACTGAGTTCACCCAAGTTCTAGTTCGCAAAGTGCAATGAATCATCAAGCAACCAAACAGTCTAGGTTTACACAAGATGCCTACCCACAACCCTCACCTACAAATTTAATACTAAGCTTAAAGTATTTTAAATGTACACCCTAGGACTTCAGTTTACCTGGTTAAATGTGTTGGGGAATATTGTGAGCACATATGTCAGAGTGGGAGAAGCTGAGTTCATGCAACATGCTTAAACATTGTCTATTTAGAATTTTTTCCATAATCTACAATTGGCAGGGTTTGCATCACATAGATTGATTGATTGATTGATTATTTATTTATTTATTTATTTATTTATTTTGTCCCCCGCCCATCTCCCCCCAGTGGGGGACTCTGGGCGGCTCACAACTCGTTAAATAAATATACAATTAAAACCTATAACAATACACATTCACAAAAATAAAAGGGAAAAAATCCAGGAGGCCAATGGTTCAAGGCAGCAACGCCAGGCCACTGAGGGACTAGCCAACCCCACACTTGATGACTTCCCTCCCCGCCCCAGGCCAGATGGCAGAGCCAGGTCTTCAGATCCCTCTGAAAGGCCAGGAGTGAGGGGGCCAATCTCACCTCTGGGGGCAAGATGTTCCAAAGGGCGGGGGCTACAGCAGAGAAGGCCCGCCTTCTGGACCCTGCTGGTCGGAGCTCTTTTGCTGAGGGGGTCCGGAGCATGCCCTCTCTGTGTGATCAGGTGGGACAGGTTGAAGTCATGGGGAAGAGGCGGTCCCTCAGGTAGCATGGTCCCATGCCATGTAGGGCTTTAAAGGTGATAACCAACACTGTGAATTGGACCTGGAAACAAACCGGTACCCAATGCAGCTCGCGAAGCAACGGTGTTATGTGTGTCCTTCTTCGGACCCCAAAAATAGCTCGCGTGGCTGCACTCTGGAACAGCTGAAGCTTCCAGATACTCTTCAAGGGTAGCCCCATGTAGAGCGCATTGCAGTAGTCTATCTGGGAGATAACAAGGGCATGAGTGACCATTTGAAGGGCATCCTGATCCAGGAAAGGGCATAACTGGTGCACAACCCAAAGTTCTGCAAAGGCCCTCCTGGCCATGGCTGCCACCTGCTCTTCAAGCAGGAGCCATGAGTCCAGGAGGACCCCCAGATTATGCACTGGGTCTGTCTGGGGCAGTGCCACCCCATCCAGCACCAAAGATGACAAAGTCCCGGATACAGAGGAGCCATTAACTCACAGCCACTCCGTCTTACCAGGGTTCAGCCGAAGCCTGTTGTTCCCCATCCAGACCCTTACAGCCTCCAGGCACTGTGAGAGGGCGGTCACGGCACCACTTACCTCACCTGGGATGGAGATGTATAATTGCATATCATGATGATACCTCATCCCATGATGACAGATGATCTCACCCAGCGGTTTCATGTACATGTTGAAAAGGAGCGGAGAGAGAACCAAACCCTCCGGCACCCCACAAAGGAGGGGCTGAGGATGGGATCGCTCCCTATCACCACCGATTGGGATCAGCCCTGAAGAAAGGAGGTGAACCAGCACAAGACCGTGCCGCCCACCCCCAATTCCCTGAGTCATCCCAACAGGATACCGTGGTTGATGGTATCGAAAGCCGCTGAGAGAGAAGGAGAGCAAGGATGGTCGCACTTCCACCATCCCGCTCCCGCCAGAGATCATCCATAAGTGCGACCAATGCCGTTTCCATTCCATAACCGGGCCTATGAATCATAATTAACTTCTCGCCATGACTGATTAAGGTGTTGGATTAGAACCCAGGAGTCCAGGTTCAACTCATCCTCTGCCATGGAAGATCTTTGGTTGGCCTTGGGTCAACCTGAGTCACTGTCTCTTAGCCTAATCTTTCTCACTGGGTTGTGATGGGCAAAAATTGAAGGAGGGCATATTATATATTGCCTGCAGTTTCTTCAGGAAAGGTGGAATCAGCCACAAATGCTGATCTACAAATAAGCAAATAACATTATGGCTTAAGGGGGAAAGTGTGCAGAGGAAAGGCAGAAGATGTTGTTGCAAAATACCTTCAAGTTCTCTTGGGTGAAACTGATTATTTAAAACCTTTTCGACCTGGGTTTTGGCCTGACCTGGAGCTAAAATTACTACTGAGCTATTTTTAACACCTTCAAGCATGATAATGTCCTGTAAATTAACCTCTGCATATTTTCATTTTCTTTGAAGTGGTTCATCTCTTACCTGGGAGGTGTTAGTTGTAGGTGTTTTTGGCAGATTATCATTTTAGTCCAAGGTTACTGTACTGTGGAATGCCACAAGGTTGTCTTCCACAGTGGGTCTGCTAACAAGAGGTTGGCTGTCAAGTTCTGCAGGAGGTAGAGGCGAGGAAGAGAAGAAATTTACCAGAAAATCTGTACATTTTGGGGGACTTAATAGGGTATAGTTGTGTAGGGTGAAAGGGTAGTCTCTTGAATAGCTGTTGATTACAAGGGGTGTGTCCTAAGAGCTGTTGATTGACCATTGTGAATCATTATGTGAGTGCTTTTGGTAGAGCAAGCAGAGGCTGTTGTGGAGACTGTTGGAGGAATATAAAGTAGCCAGTTTCCAGGAAACAGAAAACTGAGCAAATGAACAAAGAGCTAACAGGAGTTTGGAGTGCAGTTTGGCAGAGAATTTTAAGGAGGAATGTGTAACAAATTTCTCTCTAAGTCAACAGTGTGCATTTGGCTACCTTTAGATCCTGAGAAAGCAACATGAATAAATACAAGCCTTTCTACTAAGACTGTGCATAGCTTTCAAAAGAGATACTTTGTAAAGTATGTTAGTGTGAACAAAGCACCTCTCATCAAAGCATTAAAGCAGCTTCATCCTTTGGGATGATCAGTTGCTCCAAAGGTTGTCTCCACAGTCTGTACATGTGTGTGCATGCACTAGAGCAATTGCACACTGAAGAAAACGAGGGAACAGAAACTAATGCATGCTAAATGGATAATTCTGCTTGTAAGCTATGCTGCCAGCCAGAAGTATGTATGCAGAACAGCTTCCAAGTCCACTGACAATTCCCTCTTTCAGGTAACACATATTGAAGATTGAGAAGGAAGCTCAAGAACCTTAGAGCTTAGGTGGTGTTTCATAATTCCATGTTTTTATACATCCATCTGGACTCAATTGGCTAAGGTGTCATTAGTATGCAGATGATACCCATCTCTGTTCCCTTCACAGGAAGACACTGAACCTTTTGAGATTATCTGATGGACGTTTGGTTTGGAAGGAAGTAAAATGTAATGGGGTTGTATGCTGCTGAAGCAATAGGTCTGCAGATTGGGACTTATATTTGCACCTGAGCACTAGAGCTGGGACATGGGCTGTCTTTTTAATGAATGGTCCAACCCTGGCCTCAGTTATTCCTACCCAGCCCTTCCAGGATATAAAGCACTTTATACAAGCTATCCTTGAAGGCAGCCCAGACACTGCAAATGACTGAGAATTGTCAGTTTTATTATCAAGCCACTTTTCTCTGGCCATTTCACTCAAAGTAACTCACAAGGTCAAAGAGAAAGAATTAAGTAGCATGTTCCAAAAGTAGCATGTTCCATTAACAATACAACAGCAGAGGAGGCCTTTCCAAGCCGGGGAAGATGAACCAGATAGGCCCCCCGGAGGAGATCCCCTTCCCAGCTACATGGAATTAGGTCTTTGCCAGTTCCACTATTTTTCCTTGTGCTCCAGCTCAGCGCAAGTAGGTGGCTTTGATCCATAAAGGCCTCAATAGCCAGAATAACATAGGGTGGTCCCCCTCCCACTTTGGCAAGGGCTCCACACCATCCAAGAGAAAGATGAGCATTGAGGAGAAGACCTTGATTGCAGTGAAAGCATCTTATGTTATATACCTGCCTCTCTCAAGCAGTGTCTGCATTTACTGCATATTCTTCTTGTCTCACTCAACTGGTATGGACTTTCTTATCATTATATTGTCTTGGTTTGTGCTGTGCTGAAGTTAGGCATACTTTTGGTGTAATGAGTCTTTCTTAGCCAGTAGGCATATTTTACTGTATACTGGGGAAACTCTGGCTAAGTGCATCTTGTGTCCACCACAGGATGCCTGAAGATGGTTCAGTGGGTGTTTGGGTATGTGAGAGGAATGAGTGGAAGGATAAACCAGAGCAGGAAATCAGTTTGACAGGTACTTTTAATATAAGTTTTAATTATTGAGATTGGCTATAATAAAAGAATCTTGCAAGTCTCATTTTGCTGTGCCTCCTTTTCCTTCTTATACATCAGACTATTAGAGAAGCGTTTGCCTGAGCCCCTTCCAAATGTTATCTCACTGTTCTGGACTTTAAAATGCTTCAGCCCTTTTGCCTAGGCAAAGGCACCTGTGTATCTCTGTCAAGATCATAATCTTCCTTACTCTCTACTCCTTCGCCCAGGCTGAGAGCTTTCATGTCCTCCCCCTCTCTGAGCTGAGCCTCTCTCTCTTCCTAGGACCACAATATTGGCTGCAGTTGCCTTCCTCGAGGCTTTCCAGAAAGTTGCAGACATGGCCACCAACACAAGAGGTAAGGTGATATCTTGGAGCTTTTGGGGGGGCTGAGGCAGAAAATAAGCATGTAAAATTGTGTGGGGATGCACAGAGTACACATCTGGGAAGCCCCTTTCACTGCTTGGAGAGAGGGGAACTTCATTGATCCAACCCCAGCTGGGCCCAGTTCTGGGAGCCACCCCTGCTGTCAAAAAAATTCAGTGAAGTTGGAACCAGGGCCAAGAAGGGCACCAGAGAAGATCTTCCAAGGAGATAGTGAATGCCTTCAAGCAGAGGCCGAGGGCTTTAACTTGGGCTCACCCTGAGGCCGCCCAGGGGCCCCTCTAGCTCTGAGATTCTGTGATTCCATGTTTGGTCCATCCATTGTGTGTATTGTGTTCTCTCCAACAAGATTTTGGATGGCTATGAGTTGAACAGCCATTTGATTGAGAAGCAGGCATATCGCTTTTATGAGACATTTCCATTTTTATTTTCGGTTTGGTGCTGTGGTTCCTGGAGAATTTTCATTATGAAAAATGAAAATTTCAGAGCATTTTTTTCCCCTTATGGAGCCCCAGAACAGAGAGAAGTGGCATGTTCAGAATATTGTGTGATTGCAGGTGAATTTCAGTCTATATCTGAGATCAGTGTGGGACAGAGAATTGGATGCACTAACTATCTCAGAGGAACATAAATGTCGTCTTGGTTCTTGCTCGGGGCTCTGCAGATACTGCAGAGAGCTGATTTCTGCTGCAGGACTTGTCCCTCCCCTCCCCGTGCATGGATGTGTTGCACCAATGAATATCTGGCATACGTAAGCCAGGCACACGCAGGATTCTTTCAACCGACTGTGCACGTTTGTGTGTGTTGATCTGGCCTGGGGCAGATTCACTTCAGCTGGAAAGTAGATTGAAGGCAGAGCCTCAAAGCGGGGAGAGGGTGGGGTTCATTTCTCTTGGGTCCCCCCTACATGTGGCCTTTAACACTGCTGCTTCCCAGCTTTTAAAATCACACTGTTCAGTAATTGCAGCCAAACGAAAGGCGAGTGCCTGTCAGATCACCACATCCGTGGCTGGTTAGTGTCACCTCCCTGGTCTTGGCAGACTTCCCTGCAAGGGATGCCAGGAGAGAGGTGCTGGAAAGGCTGCAGCCCTTGAGAGGACAAGAGGCGTGGGGAGAAAAGGCAACCCCCAACCGCCACTAGAAAGCTCAGCCCCCGGTTGCAGCTTCTGGGGATGGGGAGGGGGATTTTGGCTCAGATGTCACCAAATAGCTGGCAAGGTGGCAGAACATTGGGCTGGATGGGTGGCGTTGTTGCGTTTCTTTCATTTTGAACTCCTCCAAGAAACCCCTCAGAGTTGAACCCTGAGCAGAGCGCAAGGGATGCACAGACTCTCATGCTATTGATCGGCTCTGCCCCCCACACTCCCTGTCTGTTTCTGCCCAGCTCTGCATCTCCCTCTGTTTCACCCCCAAAGGTACGAGGAGCTCCCAAGTGTCTGGGCAGGTGAGGAAATTCTAATGCAGGTGATGACTTAGATTTCTCTAAAGGTTCCTCCAGGTCAATCTGTAGCAGCAGGTAAGTCTTAGAAAGCTTCCCCGAACGTGCTACCGCCCACACGTGTGCTGCCACGCAGATCCTGCTTGCAAACAAATGTGCAGGCGCTCAAAGATGCTAGTGGGAAGATCTGAGTCAAGGAGCATCCAGCAGCACAGGTCTAGACAATGGGCATTTTATGTGCTTAAAACACAGCAAAACGTAACTGTCTTAGCGTAAGGAAAGGCTGGGCTTTCTCGCGGAGGTTTTCAAGCACACTCATGCCATGGAAACGTCTCACGTTAGTTGAAGGAATTCATAGAACTCTAGAATGTGGCGGGTTGGGAGGAATTTTGCAGATGGTCTCATCCAAGCCCATATCCAGAGGAGGAGCCCACCACTGGGACGCTCCAGGCAGGTGCCCACTCAGCCTTTTCTCGAAGGCTCCACTGAAGGTGTTGAGCTCCGGCAGCTGATTCATCTGAAAGTGAGGTAACGTGAATGAGAACTTCAGTGAGTTTCTTTAACCAGACTTATTGAAAGGGAGTGGAAGAAGGTTGCAAAAAATTTTGGCAACTGGTCTCTTTCACTTTGGAACCTCTGAGACTTTTTCAGGGTTTTCTTAACAGACTCTCTGTGAACAGATGAGATAACTTAGAAATGTGCAGATGGTCAAGGATTTTCCAATCACCTCTGACTCTCTCTCAGGCTCTGAACAGACCATCACTCCCAAGGCAGTCTGCTCCACTAATGAACAGCTCTTACTATTAGATACCCAGTCAAAATCTCCTTCCTTATAATTTAAGCCCATTGTTGTTTCTTCTCCTGACTTCTGGAGCACACTGAAGAATTCAGCCCTGGCTGACATGACATGACATGACAGCCCTTCAGATACTTGAAGGCAGCTATCGTGTCTCCCTGCTGCAGCCTTCTCTTCCCCAGGGCCTCGGTCAATTCTAGGTGCAATCTGACCAATACAGAATAGAGAGGAATGACGACTTCTCTTGATCATGACACTAACCCTCTGTTGATACAGTCTAGGACAACATTTTTTTTTTAAGTCACATCGCACTTCTGGCTTGTGTCTCACTTGCAAGGCACCACAATCCTTTTCACACACAGTGCCACACAAGGTGTCTCCCTGATCCCATGTCTTTAATTTTTCTTACCCAAATAATGGACTATGCATTTGTCCATGTTGAAGTTCCTCTTGCTACTTGTACCAACTTGCTAGTTGTACCCATTGTACCAGCTTTCAAAGTGTTTCTGAATCTTGATTCTGTCCCCTAAGTGCTATGCTGTTTCTCCCATCTTTGTGCCATCTGCATATTTAATAATCATATTTTCTAACCCCTCAAACAAGTCATTTATAAATGTGTTGACCAGCCCAGGATCTAGCTACTCCACTCAACACTTCCTTCCAGTATTACATGGAGCCATATCAATATACTGGTTGGGTTCAATTTTTCAACCCACTCTGTATGCGTCTAATGGTAGCTGAGTCCAATCCAAGTTTTGCCATCATCTGTACTAGGATTCCATGGGAGACTGCTGAAATTTTTGCTGAAGTCAAGGTTCATCTTTAAAAATAATGGCTTTAAATTACAAGGAAGTGGATTTCAGTGGACATCAGGAAATTTCCTAATTGTAAGCGCTGTGCGGTAGTGGAACAGACTCCTTCAGTAAATGCTTTTAAACAAAGCCTGGATGGCCATCTGTTGGGGGTGCTGCAGCAGTGGTTCCTGCACTAGAGGGGGTTGGGCTCAATGACCCCCAAGATCACTTCTAATCCTGCATTCTGTGACGCAGTAAGTCTGCCACATTCCCACTGTCAACTAAACTGGCTGTTCTCTCAAAAAACGGAGATCAGATGGGTTTGGCATAATTTGAAAACCCATGCTGGCTTGTGCTAAGCAATGCATTCTTTTCTAAATGCTCAAATATCAATTGCTTAAGTAATCAGTTCTAGAGTTTTGCAGGTATTGATGTCAAGTTGATAGGTCTGTAGTCTCCCAGAACCTCTTTTTTTCAATTTTTGAAGATAGGGACAACATATGCTCTTCTTTAAAGCTCTGGCATCATGCTCATCCTTCGCAATTTTTCAGAGATCTCAGAAAGGGGCTCCAAAATGACACCCATCCACAATTTCCATCAAGTCTCTTGGTTGTAATTGGTCTGGTCCTGGAGACTTAAGCTGGTTCTGGGTAACCAGGTATTCTCTAACAATCTCCTTGTGTCAGTGTTTCTGCTTAGTTCCATCTGACTATAGTTTCCCTTTGAGGAGAAGACCAAAGCAAAGTGATTGAATTGCTTTGCCCTCTGAGTATCACCTTTGCATCCACAAGTGTTTCTTAAGCTGCCTGGCCCTCACTTTTTTCCTTTTTTCATTGCAGGCTCTCTTCTTTCTCTTCCACAAGATTCAGCCTCTGGAACAATTTTGCAAACAACATTTTTCCCTCTTCCAGCCCATCTTTTGGCAGGAGTCACTCATCTCAAAAATTCATCCCATTATCCAAGAATCCATATTGTTCCTGTTGGCACCCACTGTATAGCCAGTTGTTCTCTTATAATACTTTTCTCTGTCTTCCTGGGCCCTGTGCTTGTAGCTCCTTTGCCTTCCTGCCCAACACCAACAGTCCCCTGCAGTGCCTCCAGGGCTTTGTCTGGCGGCGTCATTAGTCCCCTTGTGGATCAGGAGAGAGGGATGGTTCTCTTGGGAGTCCTTCCATCACGTCTTGAATCGGTGCTTCAGGAAGGCAGCAGGCTTCTCTTTGTAGACCATCCTGGCAACAGATGGCTGCTGATGCATCAATAAAGTGTTGAGATCGTGGGCAATAATAGTTCCTCACTGTGCAGCAGTGGACAGACTAACCTGGAATACTGTGGCCAGTTCTGGTCAACACAGGGCAAGATTGGTCAGTTTTGCCTTTTGCTCCTTCTGTTCCAAGAAGGCAGCCGGCTTGCGTGGTGGCTTGTATACAGGAAGTCCTCAGGTTATGACGGCAATCGGTGCAATGTGACATGACCACATTGCTTAGTGACATCAATCCCGGCAATCCTGGTTGCTGTCGTAACCCCAGGGCCACGTGGATTAGTAAGCAGGAAGAGGTGGGAGTCCCAGGCAAGCAGGCCAGCGGCTGAAAGCTGTGGGTGAAAGCTACAGGTGGGCAGGGAGCTGCTGTGGGTGGGTGCTACAGACCACAGGCGGGGGGTGCTGCAGGCAGGTGCTACAGGGTACGCGGGTGCTGCCAGGGGGTGGGGGGTGCCGTGGGCAGGCGCTATGGAGCAGGGGTGGGTGCCACAGGCAGGCACTACAGCATGCGAGCGGGCGAAAAAACAATGGGTGTGACTTCCAACTTCCTGCCAGCTTCTCCATTGACTTTGCTTGTGGGAAGCTGGCAGGGAACATCAGAAATCACAATCATGTGGCCACAGCTCGCTGCAACATCATAATTGCGAGCCAGGCACTGAGCCCAGATCACCATCATGTGAACACAGGGATGCTGTGATGGCTGAAACCAGTCATAAGTCCCCCTTGTTCAGTACCCCTTCATAACTGAACAGTCACTGAACGAGTGGTTGTAACCCGAGGACTACCTGTAGTTCTTGTCTTCCAGGGAAAAAACAAACACAGCACGTCTCCTGCCAGTCCTGCGGTCCCTCCATCTCTGTTTTCCTCTGAACCACAAACAAACAAATGTGCTTTCCTGACCAAACTCCTGTTTCCTCTCTTAGTGAACTCACTTTCCAGAAGTGCTTCCTTCTACATCCTCTGCCCTCAGCTCAGCCAGCAGGAAGCAATGCCCCTTAACCATGCCAAAGTGGGCAGCGGGCAGCACTCGGGAAACGACTGGCAGTGGGCAGCGCTTCGCTTTCCCTCTTCCGCCCCTTCCCTTCCCTTCCCTTCCCTGAACTCCATGCCCAGCCCCTCTTTGCCCATTCCCTCGCTCAGGATTAACGTAGATGATACCCCAAAGAGGGTCTGGACATGGGGTGGGGTGAATGTGTGTGTGTGTGCACGAGGCCAGAGCGGCGATGGAGGTGGAAGCACTCTTCAGCCCCCTTTTTTGCGGAGTGGGCCCGTGCTGTGTGTGCTTCACGAGAGCCGGGAGGGAGTTTCCAGTAGGAGCGTCTGGGCCAAGGTCTGGCTGCAGGGCAGTGGGGCTTCCCTCTGCTCCCTCACTTTCAGGGCCACCCCGTCTTCCCTGGCAGTTCTTTCCAGCTCCTGTGCCCCTTTGGCCTGGCCCTGCTGCTGTTTCCACAAGGAGAGGACTTCAAGCTGGGAATTTTGGGGCAAGAGGCGGGGGGTGGGGGTGGGGGTGGGAATGGGTGGGGAGTTATAGCATTGACCAGATAGGTCCCCTGGTAAGATTGGGGGGTGAAACTGATTAGAGAATAGAAAATCCTTGGATGTAAGATGGTGGCTCCTCAGTTTCAAGGTTTACGTTATGCTGCTGCGAGAGAGCACAGCATCTCCTTAGCTGATGGTTGGCCTTGGTGGATCTGGGATGTGCAGCTCCGTTCTCCAGCTTTGGACTTCACGCCTTTCCGCCGAGGGCCTGCCCTGCGTGGCCTTGACCTGGTGGATGATAGCTTTGCAGTGCCGCCTCGGCGCCTTCAGTTCTGCCTCACTGGAGCTGCCCTGGGGCAGGAAAGATGCAGAGGGCCCCCTGCCTCTTGCCCCGGGCCTTTGCCCATTAATCCTGGGGCCCCCTTTTCTCACCCAGGAGCCACAAGGGACATCGGCTCAGCGCTGACCCGGATGTGCATGCGTCACCGTAGCATCGAGACCAAGCTGAGGCAGTTCACCAAGTAAGTGTGCCTCATTCTCTTACGCAGCCCAGCTTGGTTTGCAGGCCAGAGGCACTTCCCCCTCCAAAGGGTGGGCTTTTGAAAGAGGGGCAGGAATCTAGGCATCTGCCTTCTCCAGCAGGGCTGTTCTGGTCAGGGGGACTTTGCTTGGGCCAGTCCTGGTCCCGGTGGCCTGGGAATCCTGTTCCCCCAGGGGAGGGGCCCCTTCCCACACTCCACGTGGGTCTGGACCGTGTGGTCTCTCTCCCTCCCTCCCCTCCCCTGGGCATTTTTCTGCCATGCAGACCAGAGAGTGCCCACAAAACCTGCAACCTGGGCCCAGAAGGATTTCATGCTGCCAAGTGGAAACAGAAGGGGCTCTACAGGTTACTTGGTCCCAAAGAACACCCCCTTCCCCCATTTTCAGTTTCCCAGAACTGGCTTCCACTTCAAAGCAAGCATCTGGGTAAATGGTGGATTTTATGAAAGCACTTATCACTATAAGCAAGCACCCAAAAAAGGCCCTCAGCCGCCGCCAAAGGCCACCTCCTAAGGCGGAAGGGCTACAGTGGCAGGCCGAAGGGGATTGTGCTGTGTTCCAAGAGGGTTTCCCCCAAAGGCCTAATCTTCA
Source organism: Liasis olivaceus (assembly GCA_030867105.1). Taxonomy (NCBI): domain Eukaryota; kingdom Metazoa; phylum Chordata; class Lepidosauria; order Squamata; family Pythonidae; genus Liasis; species Liasis olivaceus. The sequence continues at coordinate 25,509,966 of CM061359.1, read as the reverse complement.
GCATGATTGATATAATACATCCTGTGCTTCCCTCCGGCCTCCCTGAACATCGTGCCTTCCAGCCACGTTGGCCAAAACTCCCAGCAGCACAGCCCGTTGGGAGGGGATGAGGGGAGTTGAAGTTGAAGGCTGTAACTTGGCAAGGCAGCATTTCTCCCCTGGGGGTCATTCAAGGGGGGAGCCCATTTTCCAGTCCCACTTAGAGCAAAAGGACTTTCGCACACTAGAGGCTCCCTGGTTTCCCACGTTCTGGGCCTGATTCAGAGGCAGGTGGTGCTGCTCGGCCGCTCCTCCTTGACCCTCCTGGCCTCTCTCAGAGGAAGCCCATCTCTGAGGGTTTGGCTCACCGTTTCCTCCTCTGCCATGTCTCTGCGGCTGCAGCGCCCTCATGGAGAGCCTGATCAACCCTCTGCAGGAGAGGATAGAGGACTGGAAGAAAACTGCCAACCAGCTGGACAAGGACCATGCGAAAGGTAGAGCTCCGTGTGGCGTCCCTCTGTCCCAGGTCTATGGAGGCAAGGAGGCTGGCAGGGCACCCAGGGGGAATGGGGTGGCTGGAAACCAGAGAAAGTTGTGAGTTGTGGCCCTCGGTGCTCGTCTTCTGCCCCTGCTGTCAGGCTCTGTGAGATGCGGCTGCAAAACATCATGGCTGTGGCCTGGGGGCCCAGCTGTTGGGCCACAGAGGGGACAAGACAGCTGAGCCAAGAGCTTCAGGGTGGCCTCTCTCCTGCCTCTTCAGAATACAAACGAGCCCGTCATGAGATAAAGAAGAAGTCCTCTGACACACTGAAGCTTCAGAAGAAAGCACGCAAAGGTGAGAGTCTGATGGTGCTGTAGAAACATTGGGAGGCATCGGGGGGCGGGGGGGGGAGGGAGCTGCTTCAGGGAGCATTTGGCATCTCCATAGAACAGGTGTTGTGAAGGGACAGCGGCCAGGCTGGGATGGTGGTGGTGCTGGTGGAGCTGAACTTCCGTGCAGGACAGGAATAGGGCAGAATTTATTTCAACTCACGTGCCTGAAAGATTTCAGCTGCTGTTGCACTCCATGTTTAAAAGCTAGAAAGCCTAGGTGGCGGTTCACATCTAAAGAGTCAGAGAAGAGGGCTGACCTAGAAACTGCATTGCCCTCTTTCCCAGGGTTTATCATTGGCCTGGTGCTTCCTGGCCATGGCACTCTGGAAGTTTCAGAGGATTTGAGGGCACCCAGACCCAGCTGGCAATAGGGGCACAATCCAAGGGGAGGAAGGAGCATCTGAACCCCTCCGCATTGGCCTTCCCTGGACTGGGGTGGGAAGGAGCAGATGTTCCTGGAAGTGGTTCTGTATCTGGTGCTTTCTGCAGGCCTCTTGTGGTCAGCCTGTCTCGCAAGAGGACACATGGAGGAGGAGGCTTCTTCTGAAGATTATCTGGGGCCCTGAAATGGTGTTCAGGGTGGTGTTCTGGGGCATGCTGCAACAGGTGCTGCAACAGAGGGAGGTGCTTGTTAGGCAGAAGAAAACTCATTCCCTCCCCAGCCTCCAGCACAGCTGGGCCTGCCAGGGTGGGCACAAATCTGGGGCAATCTCTCCCTGCCATCCTGCAAGGTCCTCACTCAGGTCCTCTACTCAGGGGAATCCTCTACCTGGGAAAGGGGGGGGCTCCACAGATCTCATGTTTCATCCTGATGTGATTGAAAAGTGAATCACTGAGAGGAGGAGGTGCCTCACTTGGGGGAAGCATTTGCTTTATAAGGGCTGGGAAAGGCAGCTACGGGCAAAGCAGTTTGGGCAAGGCGGTGAGTCTGTGTACCTGCCTTCTTTCATACATTCTTCTCTTTCTCCTCTTTTTTTTCCTTTCCACATTCCTCTGTAGAGCTACTTGGTAAGTCAAATGTTGCCAACCCAGCTTCATCCAGGCATCCCTCACTCCTTCATGGCCTTTGCTTTGTTACCCCCCTCCTCCCCCCATCCCATCTAGCTGGGCTTGAAATGAAACAAAGCTTCAGATAATGCACCATCATAGCAGGATCCCTTGAGGTTCTCAGGGACTTGAGCACAGCTCCAACTTGGTTCTCCTTCTGAACCAATGGCTGGGAGCATCAGGAAAAGGTCTTCCGCTTGCACCAGGGATTACCACAACTGCTGCAGCACCACGTGGACCATCTCAGGAAGCCTGGTGAAACCACCTTTAAGGTTAGGTTAGCTCTGCTCTCCCTGTATTGTAGAGGGTCACACCAAGAAGGGAGGGCTTGCTTCAAGGTTCCCAAATCCAAGACTTGCAGAAATTGCTTCCAAACCTTGTTTTCTGCCCTGCTGGAAAATCTAGCGTGCACACTCACTTCATTGGCCCAAATGCAGCATCCTGGAGGGGCCACTGAGTCACACACTATCGAGCACGGTAATCCAGACTTCCTGACAGTTGGATCTCTAGCCCATGAAGAGGAGCCCACCGCTTACCTGGGCCATTGGTTCCACTGTCCAACTTGTCTTTATTGTTGGGAATGTTTTAAACATTCATTCATTTTTACAGATACAGATTAGAACATTTCTATATCGCCATAATTCATTGCAACTCAAGGCTGTTTACATGATAAACTTTAAATTGGAATCTGCCTCCTTGTTACTCGAATTTGTTATTCCATGTCCTGCCCTCTGATACAAGATAGAACGGGTCTTGAACTTTTCCTGTGTGACATCCTTTCAGGATGTTGAAGAGGGCCCTCCTATCCCCACTCTCAAGACTAAATGTGCCCTCCTCTTCAACCTCTCTGTATAGGATCTAGCTTCTAGTTTGGTGGACATCTCACTGGCCTTCTCTGAATCTCTTCCAATTTTGCTAAATCCTTCTTGAAGTGTGGTGCCCAGAACTGGGCTTGCTGCAAAAAGTGGTTCTAACCAAAGCAGAACGAAATGGATCCATGACTTCATCTGATTTGGAAGGTGCCCCTCTGTTGTTGCAAACTGAAACAACTCAGTCCCCTGTGATGCCAGTATTCCCGAAGAGGACTCCTGCTCCGCTTCTGCCATTGTCATTGGAAAGGTTTTGCTTTGTTTGTTTTGCTTTGACTTCTGAGTCAGTTTTTGACTCCTGGCGACTGCCTGGACAAGTCCCTGCAGTTCTGTTGCCAAGGTTTTTCAGAAGTGGTTTGCCCTTGCCTGCTTCTTCCCGGGGCTGAGAGAGAGGGACTGGCCCACGGTCACCCGGCTGGCTTCGTGCCTGAGGCAGGACTAGAACTCAGAGTCTGCCAGTTTCTAGCCTGATGCCTTAACCACTACACCACACTGGCTCTCCCTGGGAGGGGTACATCTGCCCATACTTAGGAGAAGTTGCACAGAAACAGACTGGCTCAAACCTTTGTACTTTGCAGGTGCTGTAACAGAGGTTTGGGGCTGCATTGGCTACATGGCAGCCATTGAACTTGGCAGTGACAAAAGACCATCCCAGGTGTCTCTTGACCACTTCAGGTGCTGCAGTTGTTACACTGCTCCTTGGCTCTGCACAGTCCAAAGAGCTCCATTCTGTACCTGTTTCCTAAGCTTGTTTCTGTTAAATTTCATTCTGTTATTTCCAGCCTATTTCCTAAAGCCCACACTAAAAAGGGTCTAGATAATCCAATTCTTTCAGGTCCCTCTGAGCTGCAGCCTGTTCACCTTCTCCAGAACTTCTCCAATCACCTTCTCCACAATTTGGCAGGTCCAGCCAAGTTGACTGAGAAAGAGTCTTGCCTTGTTATCTGGGAGGAGTTTGAGCCTGTGAGTCTTGAGGAAGTGCGCACAGCGTCCTCAGGGTTGTGGGTCTAGGCACTTGTATGTTAGATCCATGTCTCTCCAGGGGGGTAACAAGAGGCAAATTCACAAATCGTGAATTCATCGTTAGGTGAGAGGTGCTCTCATTTGCCTAGTGGAATGCCCCTCCTTAAGAAGCTATCACTGATCCAATTACGTTGGATAAATGCTGACACTCCTGGTTCATCAGCATTGCCACCACCTACCCAGACAGCCATACTCCCCGGGGTAGCCGGCCATCTGCCTAAACACCTCCACACTGACAAGAGAATCTAGCCCTGCATGTTGATTTAGCCCAAGGCCCCAGCTCTGTCTGTGTGGGAGGCCATCCTTGCCCGCTGCTGCTGCTGCTGCTCCGACTCACTGCCACCAACCCTGAAGTCCAAAAGAGCACCCCAGAACTTGTTCTTCCTCTTCCCACCAGCTGGCCATGCTCCTACCAGTGTCCCAACACCATAGTGCCACAACAGAGTCACAGCCACCAAACTGCCAACATCCCCAACCACCTACAGGCCCTGTTACGAGCACCCATCCTCCTCAGCTGCTCCCTCAAGCTGGTTTTTGAGATACAAACTAACTCAGGGTAAATCAGTATTTCCTGACCATGTTTCTCTTAATCTCAAATTTAAATCCTGCCACTTCATCCCACTCTTCGTAATTGTCTGAGGAATTTACATCCCCTTGGTGAAAAAGATTGTCTCAAACTAGGGACTGAGTAATCCTGTCTTTGCCCTCAGCATTTTGTTGTCTTCATTGTTTCCAAATAAGCCCCTTTTGCTGTTCTTGGTGTCCTGCACCCACTCAGATTAAGTGTAATTAAGAAGAAAGGACAATTTATCAGTGGACCTGATAAGCCTTGGAAATGGTTCTGTCCTATCCTTAGCTGGTGCTCCTGGCCCACAGCACCCTTCACAAGGTCTGGTCGGTAGGCCTTTGCTTCTGTTCCTCATGGTGACAAGTTGCCAACTACTACAACTCTTCCCTTCGTCTTCCTGGAGGGCACAGCTGCATCCCCTCAGCTCTTCAAGCATCCGCTTCTTCTAGAAATGCTGATTCCCCACCCCACCCCACCCCACCCCACCCCCTGGCTCTTTTGCACGCCCCTAAAGATTGTGTGGGGCATATCATCTGTGACTCTTGTTTCTGGTTGTCATTGTCGCCCACTGGGCTTTCTTGAGTTGATTGTCTTCCTTGTGGAGAATCGCTGCCTCTCTCACCAGCTGACCTGTGGCCTCCCTTTTCCAACCCAGGGCCAGCTTCAAAGCTGCATTTGCTTCTCAAAAGATGCCAGTTTCTTTTCAAGAAGGAATATAAATATGACACGAGCACTGCAGTCTTGCCTGGGGAATCCTTTCTGCCAGTTAAGTAGAAGGTTAAGTAGAAGGGATCTTCCTTCTCCAGTTTTCAGCAAACGATAGTGTGTATTGTGAATGCACGTCACAATTCTATACATTCAGCGTTAAGATACGTACGATAGAAGAATCCAGGCTGGGTTTCATTTCAGACCTGTGCAAAATCCTCACCAACCCCTGATCTTGCCACCTCCTCTTTCTTTCTGGTTCTGCTCTTCCTTTCTGGGGATATCAGCAGTGGGACCAATGCTGAGATCCACCCACCTGATCCCAGAGGCAGCAGTGCTACGTTTGGGGATGAGGAAAGCCCCTCAAGAGTGCAGATGAATGGAGAGTGGGCGAAATGGTAGTTTTTTGGTTTGGTCCCATTTTTAAAAGGGCACAACACACCACCTTCTGCTGACTTCCCAGCTATTTACCTAGCCCACCTCTGATTCGGTTTGGACTCAGCTGATCAAGTTATTTTTATGTGAAATTGCCCATTCCCGGGCATAAGTGTTTTGCTGCCAAGCAGAATGTCAGGATCTCAGCCTTTGCTCCCCCAAATCCCGGGCCTGGTATTTTGACTGCTTGGCTGTTCCCAGACTTCCCTGTTTCCTCCCACGTGGGTGGCTCCACCCCACGCTGCTGTCTATGCATGTGGGCTGCTGGTAGTGGTGGTGGGAAGCTTGTTTGCATGGGAACAGGGTCCACCTGTGGCTCTTACTGTGACTGGGCTGGGAGCCCAGTGAACACTGTGCTGGAGTGGTCGTCCTCGGTCCTGCCTGGTTATTGTGCTATAAATGGGGAGAAAGAGAGAGCCCCAATGATCCGTAAATGAGGCCGTGTGGCAGTCTGTGGCCCACAGTGATATTTTCCCCCTGACCACAAGGGTGGAGAGGCTGCTCTTGAGGAACACTACAGGATCTGCTCTCCAGAAGAGCCAGTGGATGTAAAAGCTCTTCTGTATTTTGGGGTGCCCTTAATGGGCAGGAGCAACACTTTTATCTGGTCTCACTGGGATGAAGTAGGATGGACCCTGGCTGAAAACATCTTGTAAGCCAGTATCTCTGGCCTGCTGCTTGAAGAATGATTTCATTCTTTCATTTGGGTTCAGAACCGTGGAGCAAAGTGATTTCCACAAAGAAGGCTGAAATTTATCTTGGAGGCTCAAAGCAGCCAAACTACTTGGGGTGAAAATTAATTTAAGCCAGTAGCTAACACAGGCTATCTGCGCTCGAGTTTGAATTGATGTCATTCCAGCCTCAGCGCAAAGGACTGAGTTTGGGACATATCTTGGCACCAGAAATATGTCCCTTAAGAAACCTGACTGAACAACTTCTAATGGCTCTGTGTTTGGAAGCCATAAGATAGCTGTGCTATTATTTTGGCCTCAAGCCCACCTTTCAGTCCACCTGGTATGAAATTACTTCCTTTTTTGTGGAAGAGCTTTAAGATGATGACTACCCTCCTTTAAACCTTCTCTTTTAGAAATTGGGTTTAGGCCTCCAGGAGCCTGTGGCCTAGAAAACAATTCCAAGATATTTGAAGGTCTGATTTTGTTGAATGGTGTTCTTATTAATTTGCCACTTATATTTATATCTAAAAGGTCTTGGAAAATACAGCAATTTTTGTTTTTTGATACTTGATAACCAGATTATTATCTGTTGCTCTTAATGGCAGTTCAGTCCAATGGTAAAGTTGAGGTAATAATGGGTGCATCATCTGGATGTAAAAGTAATGCAGAAGGTCTGACAACCAGACTTGGAAGTGATGTTCCAGTACAGTGAATTTTTCCACCACATCATTGATGTAGAAGTTAAACAGCAGAGGAGATAAATATGCTCTTGTCTGACACCCTTGAAGACACTCTTGAAGACACCACAGCAGAAATGTGACCACTTGAATGGTCAAGCCTTATTGGAATATATTATTACTGTGCAATATTTCAATGAGTGCCAGCAGGCACTTGTCAGTAGATGAAGCTTCAATTTTTTTCTGCAGTCACTTTCTAGAAATGGAGTCAAAGCCTGTTTTAAAATCAACAGATGCCACACATAGAGCAATTTTGGGGGCTGATACATTCAGCATTTTCAATAAGATGTTGTAAGACCAAGGGCTAGCCTGAGGTTGACTTACCTATCCTAACCCAGCCTGCTCCTCAGCCGGTGTGCTTTCCTGTTCCAGACAATCCAGAATGAATATTTAGCATAAAGTTCCCTGATGATACTCAGTAAAGTAACTGAACCTATCTCCTTTTTTAAATATGGGGACAATAAGAGAGGTATTCCGGTTTGAGGGTAATTTCAACTTGTAATTTGTGCTCACCAGTCCATGTTTGATTCTAGAATCTCAGGCAGGATACCGTCCCCTCCTGGGGGAACAAAGGGTGAGACTGGGGAGTCTGAAGCCTTGACGGGAGCCACAGCACAGCGGGGCTTATGAGGCAAAGTCAGATGTTCCTCCAAGTCTGCTAGTAAACAGTTTTGAGACTTTCTCAAAACTTTCTTTTTCTTCTTGCATTAGTTACAAAGGAGGATCATGCAGTTGGGTCAGATTTGGTTACATGGTGACATCACTAAGGATAAATTCTATCTGTGAAGGTAGAACATAAAGGAAGACAGGTGAACACTTTTTAGAAAGGATTTAAAAAGTACGCCTGAAATGCAGTAGCTGGATTCATACGTCATACCCATCCATGATTTGTTAACCTGCTTTACTCAGTTAACATATATCTCTGCATTTGCATGACAGACCATAGTAACCACATTGCTTTGGTTTAACAACATGCCGAATTAAAATGTGGCTTATTGGTTCATGTTTTTTAATTTATTATATCTAACAAAAAAAAGTATACATAAATATTAACAATACAATGTTGCTTTCAAATTAATAAACACAACAATTAATTAAAACATTTTAAAATGTTTTTTTATAAACTGACCAACTCCAGAAATTTTGATCATATTGCTCAACAATCTTCTTCCTTGCCCCTTTATTAATAACCCCCAATTCAGATATTAAGATACATCAACAGTTGATGGTGGCACATCTGCAGCTATATAATAACCCTTTCATCCAGCCACCCCCAGTCCAGGAGTTCATGGCTTAGGGAACAGAGCCGATGAACTTGTTAGTCAACCTGCTTACAGCTGTTGGGCACTAGAAAGGAGGGTTTCAGCTTGGAATCCATTGCCGGTGCGCAAGCTCTGACTAGAGGAGACGTCGTATTGTAAGGAAAGGTCTAGATGCGCCCCTCCCATTTTGATTCCTGCTTGGGGAGATATCTAAGGTGAACTTCCATCAGAAGAAGGAAGAATGAAGCTGAGAGTGGCTGAATAGCGGAACAAGGTAGCCGGGCTTCCCCTCACCCTCTCTGCACTGGCGTTTGTTTGTGAACCAATGGACATGCTTGGCTAGACTCATGTAACAAGCTAGGCTGGCAGAGTTAGGGCAAACAAAACGATTGTCTTAGGATATTCACTGAAATAAGCCATCACATTAAGCCATCCTGTGGTTTATTTGAAAGGGCTTGGCATGCTGTGTGAATTCAGTGATTGTGTTTTGTTTTCTCAGATTTAGGTTTGTATGAGCCCAGTAATTGACCTGATTCTCGGGAACTATCTATGTACTGTGCTGCATTGTGCTCCATGAGACACACAAATGCTAAATAAATTTGAATACCATGTCTGAACAGTGGAACACAGGTTGAGTTTAAGTCTTAAAAGCCTGTTTCTTCTCCTGTGTACACTTCATACCCCACCGTGATCTTGCCTCCTGTCCATATATTATTATTAATATTAATATGCCAATTGACTCCCGGCAGTTTAGTCCTGGAGACACCTTAAGTTACAAAAGTAAGCCTAATGAAGTTGGCTAGATTTAGTGTGGGGCAGTTTTGTCCCAGAATGACACATATGGAAAGCCAAACCTTCTGTACCCGAAGAGATCTTGGACGAGGGTCTGGGTGAAGAAGCGATGATAGTCTCGTCTGCTGTCATTTATAGGCAAGGGGGACCTGCAGCCGCAGCTGGACAACGCCCTCCAGGACGTGAACGACATGTACCTCCTGTTGGAGGAGACAGAGAAGCAAGCGGTCCGTAAAGCACTCATTGAGGAACGGGGACGGTTCTGCACCTTCATCGCGTGCCTGCAGCCTGTGGTGGTACGTGCCTTGCTTCCATGGCCAGATGCACATCTTCGTTAGGTACTGAGTACTGGGACAACAGGAAGTCCGAGGGTATTTCTCACCCTTTATTTGTGGCACATCTTAATTTTTAAGCAACTATCAACTCTTGTTGCCTAATCATAATGCTATTATCAGGGCAAGTCTGTTTATGTCTGCTCACAATTCTTGCTTCCAGGCAAGTGGCATGGAACTGCGCCTCTGGAATAACAGGAGTTTATTTCCCAGGGCGTTATGTTGAGCTATTCCCAGTGGTGCCAGGTGGTGTACAGTAATGCATCTTGCCGAACTTCCCCTCCGGAATTTGGATGTAACGAAGAGGAAGAACGCCTCTCGAGTGTCCCGATGCCAAGAAGTTAACTCCACTTAACCTTGTCAGCCCAGGTGGTCCGGAGCAAGAAGCTGAGATGGAGGATGGAGACCTTCCCTCTTTGCCTTTGCTCTCTTGCCTCCCATCCTCTCTTGCATCTTTCCCCAAACTGGCTCTTGGCACATCCCAGAGCAGCATCCGAGGAGATAGGGAATTTGATGTGAATTAGGGTATTTTTTCAAAATATCTATTAAGGATTGATCTGAGCTTTTTCTTTGAATTCTTTGTCCTGTTTTATCCTGCAGATATTGCGTGTACTCCTGCCTGGAAGATACGCTGCAGGTTAAAGCCTGCAAGATAAATGATCTTTCCCCTTTTCCCATTATCTTCAATTTTTAATTAGCCCTTAAAAGTTTGTACTGTATCTTCTTCTGAATTCCTATCAGTCTGATAAGGAGGTTGATCCCACGCATCCCAGCCATTCTGTTAGCTGCAGAGAAGGCAAGAAAACCTTGGAAGTGTTGGCTTTCACTCTCTTCCTCTTGTATTAGGTGCAGAGAGGGGTTTTCAGTGCAGAAGTAGGGCTGGTGGCAGCAAACTGAGTAGCCTCTGCCCAAGGGTTGCAATTGGGGGGGGGGGGGAGTGTGGGGCTTGAGGGAGCCAGGGAGCCAGCCCACATTCACAGCGTTGAAACTCGGGGATTGGCCAGGCCAAGTTTTAGGAGGCCTTAGGTACAGCCCCCACCCCCGCTTCTTTCCTTCTGTGCAGTTCAAATGCCCTTTGGGGGGGGGGCAGGTGTGTCTGGGAGCACAGCAGCAGCGGCAGGCCCAGCTAGCTAAAGGATAAAAACAAAACAGTATGTTGCCACCAGCCCATGCTGACGTGGCTCCAGTTTTCTGTTCTTTTCTCCATCACCATCTGCCTTCTGAAAAGGGTCCTGCTGGGTCAGACCAGCATTTTCTTTCTCACGGTGCCCAGCCAAGGTGCTTGTAAGCAGGAGCCCAAGACCTACCTCTCTCCCACCATTGCTCCCCTGCATCCGCTATTTGGAGACCATCTGCCCTCCGTCCAGAGATAAGACCGAGTCTTTGATAGACCAGCCCTCCCTGAAGATGTCACTTTCAAAGTCACCCCACTTAGATGTCTGATTGCCCCACTGAGTCGGGTCGTGGGACACAGGCTTTGGGTTTAGCGAGTCACAGGATAGGGCTGAACCCTCCCCATCACAGAGGGGCATGGTAATGTTTAGGGAGAAAGGAAAAGCTCCAGAAGTCTGTATGTTACGTCTAGGACGCAACTGAGGAAGAATGTTAAAAAAGTATCACTTGCTGAAGAATTTGGCTTGTGGATATTCATGCATCTGATGCTTCACTTGGCCCAGGCAGAAGCAGAAGAGTCAAACTGAGGCAGAGGACCAAGCAAAGTGCCCTTCTCCAGCTTCGGTACTTTGCAACTCGCTCGTTCTGCTTTCTCCCTCCTGGAGAGAGAAATTACATCTCCACCATTTCCTACTCTAGGCTGAACAACAGCATGGCTAATGGTCGAAGGCTGATTTGGGTCTGGACCTTTTTGTGACAGACGTATTTTTAAAACTATTTCAGCAGATGGTCAGTAACTGACCATGAAAATAATTCAAAGGTGGCATGAATTATGTAATTGTTCTAGATAGTGTTGGAGGGGCGGTAATGATACTGGTACCTATTACCGCATTTGGTGCCAGCCCCAAGTCCTTTTTGTTAAACTTTTTTGAAGCTTTGAATGTGAGCGTGAGTATTTAAAGTATTTGTGTTTCTCCGTAAGATCACATATGCAAACTCCCAAATTTCTCTTTTTGTTTGTTCTTAATTCTGAATTTTGTAAAGTTTTTCTTTGGACCAAAGGGAAAAAAGGTTGCCTGGAACGATGTTTTCCTATTTAATTTCAGCAATGTAACTATAATTACATAGGACTAACCTGAGTTACATTTCTGGCTTCTGAAATTACACAAAGCTTCTACCCGCAGGATCTGGCACTTTCTGGCTTCTGCACAGTCCATAGCACTGCAAGACTAGTTGAGGGCCAACTAAAATGTAATAACAGAATCTGGAGGCTCATTAGGTGATAAGTAACAAACATGAGATGGAGAAGACGCCAGAAGGTCTACAAATCAGATGAGATGTTTCAGTCATCTGTTCTGCAGACCAAAGTCAGTTTTGGGATTGAAGAGTGAATGGCTCAGTCAATGGGAAGAAATGTTCTCGATCTCAGTGTTGCCTCTGCCAAGAAAATGCTCTCTTTTGCTCATGAGGGTCTCTGTCCCTTGCCAGTCCTCCTTATTGAAACATATCTTTGTGGCATTCTGAAGTTGAAGTGGGCATGCTGGGTGGCATGTTGGCCCCAGTGACAGTGGCCCTCTTGGCCTAGAAAATGGGCCCCACCATGTTCCTTCCAACCTGGGCTTCCTCAAGTGAAGAACAAGCACTGGTATATGGGGGTGCTTCTGTGTGTGATTCAAGGATCTTTTCTCCAGGACAGCAAAGACTTAATACTTTCCTTTATTCCTTTTGCAGAATGGAGAGATCACCATGCTGGGAGAGATCACCCACCTTCAGGGCATCATTGATGATCTGGTGGTGCTGACAGCAGACCCCCATAAACTGCCAACTGCCAGTGAGCAGGTAGGGAAGCACAAGAGCCCAGGAGAGCAAGTCATGTGACATAGCGATCCCTGCTCGATCCATATTCTCAGAATGGCCCTTTGATAGGCTCCTAGAGCTGAAGGGGGACATTTAGGCCCTGGAGCCCCACCCCTCTCAGTGCAGGGATCCAGGCAGGGCTTCCAGCCTCCACTTGAATGCACCCAGGAAAGAGGTGGGAACCACCCTTCTGACTCACGGCTCTGACTGTTAAGATTTCCCTGACTTCTAATCAGAATCTGTGACTTAAAGCTGTTATTCCATGGTCTGCACTCAGAGGACAGGATCCGATCCGTTTGCACCTCTTCAAGAGCTTAAAATATGCCAGGGTGTCTTCCTTCCTCTCCCCTTGTCTTTTCTCGAGGCCCAGGTTCCCGTGGCCTCTTCTCATAAGACGTCAGACCTGATTGCCAGGGTTGCCTCTCTCCAAAGCTCTTCCAGTCGCTTGTCTGACTTTCTTAAATGGACAGCAGGGCACAAAAGTGTGAAGCTGCTCTTTCTTCTGCCTACAAACTAACCCTCTGCTGATGCAGACTAACGTTGCACTCTCCTTTTTATCAAGCTGCTGATTCGCAGTCAGACATTTCTGAGCATTTTTTCACAGATACTATTACAAAGCCAGCTGTATCTGGGCATTTTGTTCCTTTTTTCTAATCAAAAAGAACAGTATTTATGAAGATTATTCTGATTTTTTTCCTCTGTCTTGTCTAGAAGTATCACCTACAAATCTTGCAGATTTAATAAGCAGTCCCTCTTCCTCTTTGCCCAAACCAGTAATATTCTTTATTACAATTACTTCTTTACCGCCATTCTGGATAACAATCCTTCCTCAGAGGATTCCAATCAGTTTAAAGAAATTGTAAATAAGAACACAATGAGAGTTATCGCTCTGTATTTTGTGTATCTTATAGTGTAAGCATTAGCAAACACAAAAGGCAAGTTAAAGCAGGAAAAATAATTTCAAAAGATTGCATTCTGGGGGACTGGATCCAGGGAGGCTCAGAGTTCATGGCCCCCATGAAAATAATCTCAGGCCCAGTGGATCCAGGTGGCCGCATGCTCGAGCATGTGTTTCCTCTGGAGCAGTTGAAAGATGACCCGGATGTGGGAGGGCATTATGCCCAACCCTTCGTTGTGGTGAGATCACTTCCTGGCCCATTACTCATTACTGCTGGCACCTCTGCGGGGCAGTGTCAGAACAGCCCACCCCCAGCGCCTCACGGATCCAGAGCAACTCCAAGGGTGTTTGGGGGAATTCTCCAAGGATCGGGTGGGCAGTTCTGTTGGTGGTCTGGTTAGCTGCCAGCATAACTTCCCTGAACAGCTTTTCTCTGTTCACCAATTCCAGCTGTCCATTTTGACTTCAGTAGAAGCTCTCCTTTTAGATCCTCCTGAATCTAATATTTATTTAATCACATCAAGGTAACCTGGGAGAAGACCATCTCATTGTTTTCTCCCAAATCAAAATATTCATTTTATGGTCCTTTCTTATTTTGGGTGCCACTGATGCAGTGTCACCACATACCCAGATCAGAATTAGGATAAGGAATGTGGATTCACTAATAATACTGTACAAATTACCGTAAATTGTGCAGGGAATACTTCCTCTGTTATAGTAATAAGTATTATTTGAAGAGAGATTTCTAGATTCCTTCTGTCACCCATGGGGAGTTGGTGATATTGGTCCTGTGGGGAGTGATAGAAGAATCCCAACTAAGGAGGCTCCTGGGTGACTGAAGTTTCTTTATTGTGGTTCACACAAATAAGTTCTGGGCCTGCATGGTGGCCCATCTGGAACATCCCAGAACTGGATGGAAGTGATATGCTTTACTGTTTGCTATGAGGGCTCCTGGGGTGGCATCCAGCACTAATTCCGTTGCAACAGAAGCCTTTCTGTCTGTGCTCCAGTGGAAAAATATTAGACCCAACTAATATGGGGTCAGGAAACTAGATGGTTTGGAGTGCAAGGTGCACTGTTCAAGACCCGTTCCCTTAGCATATCGGATTACCAAGTGCCCATGGTTGAGCATCATAACTTTCTTTTGGAGAAGGCGACCCCTTTCTTTGTCCACCTCTCCGAAGATGAGAGGCAAATTGTACCTTAAGCAGGAAATTAGTCCTGCAAGGCGTGGAGTCACAAAACAAGATGGCCTCTTAGCTCTGTTCCTGCAGCTCACCTGTCTTGGATTTGCATTATACAGTGAAAAGAAATATTTATCTCCCTCTTCTTATAAAGTGTATTGTTGGAGGATGTCCCAGAGAGCACTCTTTTGGAGGTGGAACCAATTTGCAGCACTGTTTTGGGTAACAGGGTCAGGACAGGATAGAAATATTTATTTTTTGGTGGATGGTGCTGTGTTCCTCAAACCTATTAATCACAAGGTCTTGATGAAAATACAGAGTCATAATGCATCATGATGCTGTGCTAGTCGTAGTTCACTCCATTTCTCTGCCACTGCTTCCATCCAGGTATGAGGTGTGTTTGCCATCAAGACACAGACTCACTAGGCTTGCAGTCTGGAAGATTTGGCTCCTGACCATTTACCACTGTCTGCTCATAAATGTCTTCCTGGTCAGTGAGCAAGGAAAATTTCTGTGGCCAATAAAGTGTTCCTGAACTTTACTGAGATGGAATGTTCAGTCATGTTCTCAATGAATTAACAGTGCCCCTCAAAAACCACGAGTATCTTTAAATAACCAATACTGATCATAATCTCGGTCAAACTTTGTGACACCCAGTTTGGTGCTTCACTCCTGCTGAGTACAGTTTTTAAGCTACCAATGGATTCATCTCATAGACAAGCCATACAGCCTGTATTTTATTCAGATGGTTTTCTCATCCTTACCATCTGTGGAAATGGAAAGGAGAAAGGAGGCAATGACTGGTTTTGGAAATGATATAGATAGGAGACATTTGGTTTCTGGGATCATTATTTGAGTTAATTGGATGAAGAACTGTTGGCATGAGGCAAGTGATAGGTAAAACTGTGTTTGATGGAAACATGGGAAATTTGATCAGCAAGTCTTTGAACTGAATCTTGGGGCAACTAAAAACGACCTAAAGTAAGGACCTCAGATAATGAGTGCTCATATATTGATGCATATTAAATCACTCAGTGGAAAATCAGAAAGATTATTGAGTCATTTGGTGGGCTTTGCGGCCTACATACTAATGTTCGGAGTAAGGGGGAAAACAAGATAAGCCTGAATACCTGGTATTCAGTATGTCTAGCAGAAGTCTAATATGATTAGATAAGTCATACTGGTAGGGTTGAAGTAACCTCATTCAGCACCATCTGCCTTTTGGAATGGCTGTCACTCCCTTGGGACGTGTTTGTATATATGGTAGTGATGAAGGGATCATCACTAGCTTTTGGCAGGAAATCCAAAATGATATTGCTGTTATAACGGTAGAACCACTTATATTTTTGCCTGCCATGTATCGGGATTGCAATAGAAATTATAAACACAAAAACACCCCTTTTTTGTTGCTGGCCATGTGACAGATTGTGAGAAGTTGCTGGAAAGATCTTACATATGTGCTAAGACTTTGGATAGGCCAAAGTGTCAGCTTATTAAAGGCTTGGTTACAACAGGCGTTTTTGAGCAAGTGTGCTCTCCATTGAAAGCAGTGGTTCCAAGACTACAAGAATTTTATCCGCCTTCTCATCTACTTTTAACAGTTTTGGATTTTTAGTTAATCTTCTTACTTTTTTCCTCATCTGTTGTGATTATGAACATGCTATTTTATTGAATAGTCCATCTCCATTTTTAATGTTTTAGCATGAATGGTTGTACACCTTATGGCACTAATTGTATTTGTTGGTAATAAATGTAATAAACTAGAAAAATAACAGCAGTCAAAATATCAGCAGTCAACTTTTATGTAAAAGAAACAGAAACAATAAAAAAGGAAGAGCGTCACTGAAAGTATCTTCTCAACAAATGGACTTAGCAATACTCTAGAGAGCATCTGAGTAAAAATAAGTGGAGGAACAAAAAAACAAGTCTAAGAGACTGAATGAAGAGCGATTTTGGGATAGCCAAATCTTTGGGTTTTAGATCAAAGTCCAGTCCCAAATCCCTCAGAAATAGTGTGATGACCTGAAATCTTCAGTTCGGACAAGAGAGCCCTCGGCCTTACTGAGTGGAAGGTGTTCATCAGGGAAGAATGGGCCCAAATTCCTACCTGCCATGTGGCCGCCACTTACAGAAAGAACTTGGTTGCAGTTATGGCAGCTAAAAGTGTTGCAAGGAGTTGCTGACTCTCAGGGGATGATTATTTTTTGACACTGGCACACCTTGCTTATGAAATCATTGAAATAAGCAGCAAGCATGAGTGTTAAGTGTTCACTAGTTTGCTTTCTATAAGACTCACATGGAGCTGTAAACTTATTCTGTGGCAAAGGTATGCAGAAATGTGAGGATAATGGTTTTTGATAAAACCGTAATTTATCCTGATTTCAGCAAAGCATTTGACCACCCTGGGGCATTCCAGTTAGCGAGCGTGGGCTAGATGGCATGATAATGGCTTGAAATGCACACCCAAAGAGGGCTTCTCAGCAGATCCTCATCAGCCTGGAGAGAGGCTTTGAGTGGGGTGCCCTGGAGATCAGTTCTGGCTCCTCAGTATGTGCATTAATGGCTCAGAAGAAGGGGAGAGGGAATGCTTATCAAAACTGGAGAGGACACAAAATTGGGTGTGAGAACTGATACCTTTCAAAACAGAAAGACAATTCACATTCTGGGCTGAGAGTAGCAGAATGAAATGGCAGACAGATGCGGAGCTCTTCACCTTGAAACCAACCTACTGCACAGAAATGGGATGGAGTATCTTTGAAAAAGTCATGTGGTGCAGGACGGAGCAGCCGGGCCGAGCCCGTAAGGTAGAAACACTGGCTTGGCGTAGCTGCTTCCATCGTTCAGGGGATGCCTTTAGCAGGCTTCTGTCCCCTGTGAGTGGGGGGGGGGGGGGGGGGATGGAGCATTGAGGTGCCTGACAAGAAGAATCAAGCCCCCTCCTTTTGAGAGTGAGGTCAATCTCACAAGGTGTGAGACTTTAGTTTTTTAAAAGAAAAAGAGAACACTGAAATTTCCTTTTTAACTATAAATAGCATCATGTTAAGCATTAAGTGGCAAAGTAGATTCAAATACAGAGTTGTTCATATCACAGGACAATATAAGATTCTGGACAGACACAGAATGATATTGGTTTGTCCCTAATTTAGAGGAATTTGGCTGAAGACACTCCAAGTATATATAAACACACAATTTACTGAGTATCTACAGAGAACCTAGAAATCAGAAACCATGCAACACTTAACTAGCACATACTTTCCAAAATAAACACTTACGACATATTTCTAGTTCAAACTTGTTATCTGTTGGGCACTGCCAGGCTTCAGGGTTTAGTGACTGTGGTCTAGACAACAGATCTCCTGATGTTTGGCCGGCATCTGTGGCTGGCATCTTCAGAGGCAAGGTGGTCTGCTACGCATGCCTCTGAAGATGCCAGCCACAGATGCCGGCCAAACATCAGGAGATCTGTTGTCTAGAGCACGGTCACTAAACCCTGAAGCCTGGCACTGCCTAACAGATACCAGCCATGAAAGCCTACACCAGTACCTTGTTATCTGTTGCTTCAGATGATTTACGCCTGAAGCTTACATCCCGTCACTTTGCTTTGGGGATTTTTTCCAAGCTTCTTGTAAACCTTTTCCTGTTTATCGTGGGCTGAAGAGATTCCTCTTCTCTCCCCAGCCTTGGCATAGAAAGGGAGGGGTTTAGAGGATCTGCCTGTTGCCAAAGCCTGTCCAGGAAGCAACGGTTGATCTTTTGACTATTGAGTGGCATCACAGCATAGTAGTTGACCGCAAACGGAATGTGAAGCGTCAATAGGTGGCTGCAAAAAAAGAAGCATAATTTCCAAACCATGGAAGTACCTGTCCCTCTTTATTCTCCTTGTTCATACCTACCCCTTGCAGTGCACCCACGCTTCAAGAAGGATTCAGGGAAACTGGAACAGGTTCGAGGAAGGACATTGAGCATGGTCAGGGAATGAGAAACCAAGTCTAGTGGGGAGAATCTGAAGGAGCTTTGAGAAAGGTTTAGCTGTGAGATGTCTGAAGGGGGATATGACAGCTGTTCCTGTGTCTGAAAGAAGGTCAAGACTGCTGTTTGAAGGTGCTTTTAGTTGGGAGTGCCTGCAAGCATCACTTCCTTGAGAGCAAAGAAACTAAGAGCTTCAGGGCACAGATGGTTTTTTAAAGTGGGACCCCCAAGTTGGGTGACAGGTGAGGCAAAGCTTTGGAATAGCTTGGGAGGCCACATTCAGTCTGTCAGTGACAGGTTTTTCCTCCCCCTTTCTTGAGTTAAGCCAGCTGTTTGTTGAGGGAATTTTTTCCTAAAAGGCCTCCAGAGGATTTTGTTATCCAGCATCCAGTTCAAGGGGAGTTGTGACATGCTGGTGCCTCCATAGGAGCATCAGGAACAATCAGGCCAAAGTCTGTTTGTGTACATAACAGGCTTTAACACTTCCTCTGTTTCTTTAAGAAAAGTAGTTTAAGCAAGGGATGGTTGAAGAGGGAAGAAGGCAGCTGAGGGCTGGACCAGCTGGTGGTCTGTCTCAGCATCAGGCCGTTCAGCTGGTGGCATCTTGGCAGCAGGCTGAATGAATATCGATTGGCCAAAGGCACACAATGCGTCTCCTGGTTCTGGAAAGACCATTGCTTCTCAGGCTCTACTTGGATTACAAGAACTCTTAGCCCAGAAAGTGCTGTGATGACCATGGCTAAAGCGACATTCTCTTGCAGGTGATCAAAGATCTGAAGGGCTCTGATTACAGCTGGTCTTACCAAACTCCTCCATCCTCCCCCAGCAGCTCAGGATCCCGCAAATCCAGCATGTGCAGGTATGTTTGGTTCAGCTAATGAGAATGCCCAGTTTATGGTTAAGTGGTGCATAGTAGGAGCAGGCTCCTCATCCTGTTGGGGTTGAGTAGGTTCAGTAATACCCCAACAATAACCTTGTCTAGATGGCCTGAGTCCTTGTGACCTACAAATGCTTCCCAGGCTAAGTTGCCATGGGATAAAATCAAAGAGAACCAGACCTGTGCAATTGTGGCCAACATTGGCCTTGTGCAGGGCATAATGAATTCAAGAAGTGGCAGTGTTCTCTTTCGGGTCAAACAAAGTGCGGTGCCTTGTCTTTTGTCTGTGATGGT
Source organism: Liasis olivaceus (assembly GCA_030867105.1). Classification (NCBI taxonomy): domain Eukaryota; kingdom Metazoa; phylum Chordata; class Lepidosauria; order Squamata; family Pythonidae; genus Liasis; species Liasis olivaceus. The sequence goes on along the minus strand of CM061359.1, from coordinate 25,490,478 downwards.
GGAGTAAGATCTGTCAACTGGAAGCAACTGGGAAAAGTCAGTTCTGTTCGAATCTTTTACACTTGTTGCTCTTGAACTCACCCAAAAGCTCTTCATAGACCACTGAAAGTGCTTCTGCTATTAGCTGAGGAAGGAATGAAAATATGTTGGAGTGTTTGTGTAACCTGGAGCATATGTCTCCTGTCGTAAGAGCCTATTTTATTGATCCCAGCTGAGGAGGAAAAACTGAATTTCTTGAAGGCTTCTTCTTCATGGCTGAGAAGGCGCTAACCAGTAGTCCCTGAACCAGCAGAAAGCTATGGCAGCCTGCCCTTTACTCCCCCCTTCCCGCCAGTCTCATCCCACCAGAGCCACCGTGCCAGCAGATTTGCCATGGGCAGGGCACGTAAAGGAATGGGACAGCTAGATTTCCCCAGCTTTGTTCCCTCCCCTCCTTCCAAAAGGCTGCTGGGAAAACATCCTCTAAAACCTCTACTTCTTAATGTAGGATTGGGCTCAGGAGATGAGCTTTGACAGATGGCTGGACTGGTAGGTTTAACATCTCTCAAAACTCATTCTGGTTTTGCACACATAAGAGAGAACCAAGAATTGCAACATGGACCTGGCAGGAGGCATGGCTGGGGGGGTGCCATAGCTGTCCTCTGAAGGGTGTTTAACACTAGGAGACCAAAGATAGATAATAAGGGCTTAACAATTACGTTGCATTCAGATCAACGGAGGACAAACTTGTGAGACTCTGTGCTAAAGGACCACTCTTCACACTTAAAAGGATGGCATGTGCCACCTTCCAGATGGTCCTTTCCTGCCTTTCCTCTGGTGCCATTTTGCTCCACCTATCTGTGACTGGCCTGGCCTGAGTGTTCATATGTTGGTAAGATAAACCAATTTTCTAGAAATGCCTATTCCTTCAATGGCTAACCTTATCCCAAGGACTTTCTAACGCCTGCAGCCACCTTTCAATCTCTTCCTGCTTCACTTCATAGGGAAGCCCTCGTGGCTCCCTGGAACCCGGCATCTCACCTGGTTTCATATCTTGCTCCCATAGCCTGGCACAACCGGTAAATGCCAACACCCGCCTGTCCAGCGTCTCGTCACATGACTCAGGCTTCATCTCGCAGGATGCCATGTTCTCCAAGCCTCCTTCACCAATGCCCTTGGACATCACAAGTCAGGTGAGCTTAGTGGAAACCCTGCGCAAAACGTGAAAGCAAAGAAGGAAGTCCAGGACAGAATTATGGCTCCAGGTGCGCTGCTGACAGATCCCCACGCAGGCAGATGTGTGCTGTCTCCTGAAAGAAGCTGGTGGCAGACTAGAGGCTTCCTTCCACAGAAGAGATGGGCGTTTCTCTCCCTTCCTCTGCCAACCCTTACGGAAACAGGTGGATTCTTGGCCTGTACAGGGAGTGCTGCCCCGGGGTAACAATTTGCCTCACTGCGCGGCCGTGGTGATTCTGTCATGTCCCATGGGAAATGATGCAGCCAATTCCTTTTAAAGTGGGTCTTGAAATGAGAGAACGTGGGCTGTGAGGGAACCAGGGGGATACCGAGCCCCTGGTCGAGGCTAGAGTCCACTCTGGAGCTGCTGAGAGTGTGATCCCCTTCAAGAAGAAGGAAGGAGGGAACAAGTAAGACAGCGGTGGTTTCCTTGCCCATTTCAGGGGCTAAAGCTGCGGTTCTCCAGCACATCTCTAAAGCCAACACTGGCATGAGGGCATCAGCCTGGGGGGCTTCTGGCTGTGGAGGCTCACAGTTTGGGAGCTTAAGGTCAAGAGGAGGGAGGGAGAACCCAATTCTCAGGAATCCTCTGTGGCTGCGGCCAGAAGGGGGGTGGTTTCCCTCCCCCTTAGACTGCCCTGGGGAAGGATTGGACTTCATGGTCCTCCTCCTTTGTCCCACCAAGAGCCCAGCTGAAGCCCTTGCGCAGCCCATTCGCTTCTATGGATGAAAATGGTAACAAGAGGCTGTGTTTCTCTGAAACACGTCATTGCTTTGCGAGCTCATGTGTGGCAGGGTTGCACAGAATCTGGGCACAAACATGGCGGTGGTGTTCCTCTGGTATGAGAGTTCGTCTCCAATCCTCTCAGCTCCCTGCCATTTGCATTCTCCCTGCCATTTGCATTTGCCTCTAGTCTCTGGACCTTGTCCCTTCTACTTCGTCACTTTCCCAGCCTCAGGACACTCCTCTCAGTCTAGCCCCCTTGATGAATGCCCCATGGTGGCATGTTGAGGGAAGCTGCTGCTGCTGCTGCCGCCGCCGCCACCACCCCACATTCCAGTCCAGCTGCGCTCGGTCTCTGCTGCTGCTCTGCTGCTGCTGCTGTTGCTGCTGCTGCTGCTGTCTCCTGACCCCCATAACCAGGTTCTTCTCTTTCTTTCGGTGCACGTCTGTTTTGCTGCTGCTGCTGCTGCCGCCGCCGCCGCCGCCACCGCCACCAATCCAACCTCGGGCATGCAGAAATCCTCCAGCTCTGCGTCATCTGAGGCCTCTGAAGCTTGCCAGTCTGTTAGCGAATGCAACTCCCCAACCTCGGTTAGTTCTGGCTCTGCCACAGGACCGTGTTCGGGTGGCCAAAAGGTGAAGCTTGAGTCCCCCCCACACACGCTTTTCCTTCCCATCTTAACTCTGGGACCCCACCTTCACCCCCGAATAGTTGACGCATGCCATGAATCTCTAGAGCAGTGGCTGAAGGGCCTTGGCCTCTTTCCCCGGTGCTGGCGTGGATGGCCTTCCGCTTTCTTTGCCTTCCTTTCTGTTTTTTATTGCTGGGTGTCAGCTTGAGGACCAGCTGCGATCCTGGATTCCACGCAGCGATGACCGGAACGCCTTCTCCTCCCTGAAAGTTGACCGGGCTCACAGGGGTCACAGAGGGGGCTGGGTTTTCTTCACCCACGGCTTCTTGCTGCTCTTCAATGGAAACCTGAACGCATCCGGAGCTGGAGGGTGCTTTGCCTAGTAGGACGGTCGGTTCCCAGACCCTGGGCGGGGGATCCTAGGCCCTCTCTCCTGGGGCCAGAGCAGCCGTCTTCCTTGACTCAGTGGTCTTGGAGACTAAGCACCTCCAAGCCACCAGACGTCGGCAGGAAGGAGCCTGAAACCGTGTGGACCTCAGCTGGTGGGAAGGATGGCTGCCCTGGAGCTGCCCGGCTGGGACTTCGCCCCGTGTCCTGCTTTCTAGGAGGCCTGCCTTAGGGGCTTGCTTGGAGTCAGGCCCGGTGCCAGCAGGGGCAGCTGGGCCAGATCTTTCCCACAGTGCTGGGAAGGGCCTCCTGGGGATGCTACCCCTGCCCCCCCGCGCGCCCCCCCCCCCCACCCCCAGCAGAGGGACCCATCAGGCTGTTGCTGCTCCTGCCGGAATTCGGCTTAGCTTCGAACAGAGCCGATCTGCCCGGGGACGAACTGATTCCCCTCAGTCAGCCGCTTCATGTGAACTCGCCAGGGGGAGGCAGAGCCTTGGAGGGACCCAGCGAAAGCAGCCTCTCTCTAGACCCTCCATCTGTAGAGCGGCTTTTGTTTTCAACCCACCCACTCACCGCTTTTTCAGAGGGGCGTGAAAGATGAATAGAGATGGGCAGGTAGGATACCCCAACCCTGAACTGATCCGTGGCGGGACCGACCTCCAGTTGTGCTACTGTGGACTTTTCCCTAATGTTTTAATTGCTTCGTGGGGAAAAGGGAAAAAAGTGGGGGAAGAGACAGCCGAGCCCGCCATCCCTGATCCTGCCTTGCTAGCTCATGGAGGTGAGTCTGCTGACTGCAGAGGAAATGGCGGGCCACTCATCCCATGGGAACAGAGCCAAGGTCATTTTACTGGAAGAATCTTGGTTGCAGTCAAGTTGTAGAGTCTTGGGAGTCAAGCCTGGCAGGAGCCAATGAATACTTTGACATTGGATGTCCTTTTATTATCAGATCAGCCACTGCATGTTCCACTGCATCTCTGGCCTCAATGTAGGCACATTGAGTAAAAGTGTCCTCAGAGGTCATCTAGTCTAATACTAGCATGGTGCAGGCTCTGCTAAAGCATTTTGGACAGAGAGCTACCAGGCTCTGTAGACCTCCAGTGAGGCAACCTGCTCCGTGAGTTGAGAGCTCTTATTCTCAAGAAACCACCCCCTAAAATCTAACCTGCATCTCTTTCTCTGCAGTTTGTCCCACTGGTTCTGGCCCCACCTTCAAGTCCACTCCCACCTCTGAAGCTGCTCTCATTCCCCCTTCCCCTTCTCTGCAGAGGAAACGGATCCTTTAAGGGTTCTTTACAGGGGTTGATTTCCAGTCCCCTCGCCATCTTGGTAGCCCTCCTGCAAAGGCCAGATAAACGCAGGGCATTTTCCTAAGCATCAAGATGTCTTGCTCTGCTTCATGCCTAAATGAAAAGCCTGCTGTTCCAGAGGCTGCCCAGGGGCCCTGGCACAGCAGGGTGGTGCGGGCCCTCGGGCTTCTTTCAGGCAGACGGGTGCCGGCGTGGCCTCTCTGTGCCTTGGTCACGTCCCGCAGGCCAAGAGAGGCAGGCTCTGTGGGGCCCAGTGGTTGCGGGACGGTTCGGCGGTTGCCCCGTTCCCCGCCTGCCGGTTGCCTCTCCCCCTTGCCCCTTTCCCTGTCTTTGGCAGTGCTGGGATTGCCGGTGGTGCCGCCCTTGTATTTTGCAGGAATGGTCCAAGCTCCCCATCTACGAGCAGCCGGCAGCAAACACCCTGCAACGAAGAAAGGATCGTGCAGAGCTTCTCCGCGAGGCAGAACCAGGCTCTGCCACCCTGACTTATCCGGGGCTTAGCATGGAGGACGGGCCCAGGCCTCGCCTGTCCCCTGCCTCCATTGCTGCCAAGGTACAGCCGGGATGCCGGGGCAGTGGAGGCCTTGGCCTAACCTCAAGCCAGGCAGAGCCTTGGGCAGTGTCCAAAGGCTTTCGGTGCCACTGGCTGGTCTGGGGGGCTCGGGCTCTGTTTGGGCCACTGCCCTGAATCGCTCCTGAGCAAGTCACCGCGCAGCCCCTGATCCCAGGGGCCTTCCGCCACTGCTTGCTCCGCTGACAGATTCCAGGGACAGACCATGTAGAGGCCCAGGAGCTGATTCTGCTCCTGGGTGTTTGAGTGCTTGGAACAAAAAAAGCTGTTCACCTCCAATAGACGGGTTGGAGGGGATGAGCATCTCAGTAAGGAATTTTTTAAGGAGAAGGCTTCTCCCTCCCTCGCCAGCCAAGGCAGGGGCAGTTAGTCTCTGTTGAAGAGGTGCTGAGCAAAGGGCTCCCCCCAGTTACTCCTGTTTGCTACTAAACAATTCCAGAAGGGCTGCAGGTCTGGAGCTTCAGGGCCCGGCCCTGCTGTCCTTCAAGGGAAAGGCCAGGAGACTGGCAGGTGTTCCTGACAGCTCCTGTGGGTCAGGGTGGAAGAAGCCAAGGAATGGGGGCACACCTACATGCTTGTCTTCCTGGCTCTTTGTCCCACCTCAGCAGCCTTGCTGATTGCAGCCTGTCCTCCCCGCTGCCAGGCAAGGGTGCTCAGGGCTGGAGGAAGATTCATGGGGCATCCCAGCCCCACCTCCCTCTTGTGGCAGCGAGGAGGCCTTGGCATGCTTGCAGGAGCAGGAGGAGCCCACATCCATTCCCGGCCCTGGTCTCTCAGGCCTGCCAGCCTGAGCACGGGCTCCCTGCCACCCTTCCAAGAGCTGGAGGCATCAGGGTGCTGCTGCTTGGGCTGGCAAATGCTTTGTAATGAGGCGCCTTGTCCCCAGGCCTTGACCTTGTTTGCCCTTCCCACCAGCATGGGGAGGAGGTGTCCCCAGCTGCCAGTGATTTGGCCATGGTGCTGACCCACGGCCTGAGCCTGGAGCACCAGAAGAGCAGCCGGGATTCGCTGCAGTTCTCCAGTGGCTACAGCACGCAGACCACCACCCCGTCTTGTTCCGAGGACACCATTCCCTCCCAAGGTAGGACGCCCTGGCTTCAAGGGGGGGAGGCGTACCGGGGGGGGGAGGGGAAGGAGCCAGGCCTCCCAGGGGAAGGGCTGCTCCACAGGAGTCTCAGAGCCGCTGGAGAAGATTCGGGACTAGGCGGGTAATGGCAAGGGAAGGATGGCGGCGTCGGGCATGCTTGGGCAGATCTCTCCCAGCCGGAGCACGGAACCCCCTCATGCTGTGGGGAGGTCCGGGAAGGACGGAGTTGGGAAGGGGCTTCCAGAAGGCCAAGAGCTGGGCGCATCTGCTGTCCCCCACACAGGATCTTCCTTGGACCTTCGCAGGAGCCACACACTGCCCGGCACAGGCACCCTGTCCTCCGCAGCTCCACGGTTGCTGGCTGAATGCACTGCCCCGGCTCCGTTGTGCACAGCAGTAGAAAGAAGCCGAAGGCAGCTGGGCTTCTGCTTGCACTAAACGTGCTCCGAGCCTTGTATTTGCCAGGGTCCAGTCTGAGCCACAGTCCCTGGCGTGCCTCGTCTTACGTAACAACAGGTGTTTAGGACAGCTTTGTGCTGGAGTGTGTGGCGTGACCTTGACTCTGGGGTTCGGCTGGCGTGTGCATGTGACCTGCACCTGCTCTGGGTCGGCCCTACTATGTAGACCAATTCAAGAAATTAAGTCCACAGAAGGCTAAAACGACGTTTATTGACATTGGCCATAGTAACAGAATTGTTCAAGTCTGACTCTGCTTTACTCCCCCTCCCACCATGCTCATTTGTATTAGGGAGGTGTCTGTCTGAGTCGCTGCGCAGGCCTCTTCCTTGTTTTGTCTGAAGCCATGTTTTTGGAAGTGGATCTGTCCAGGTCCTCTTCCTTACTCTTTACCCTTTGCTGGTCCCCTGCTGCTGATGCTTCCACGTGTCACTTTCTCAGGTTCAGAGTACGACTGCTATTCCGTGAATGGCGACATCGAAGGAGACAACCAGAATGAATTAGACAAATCCTCAACCATCCCTCGTAACAGCAATATTGCTCAGAATTATCGGCGTATGATCCAGACCAAGCGACCAGCTTCAACTGCCGGCCTGCCCACTGGCACTGCCTTGCCAACAGGGGCCACGCCAGGTGTGGCCACCATCCGCCGCACACCTTCCACCAAGCCCACGGTTCGCCGAACCATTTCCAGCACTGGTCCAATTCCCATCAGGCCACCCATTGTCCCTGTCAAGACCCCCACTGTGCCTGACTCACCTGCTCACGCTGGCCCTCTCCGGATGGGCAGCGAGGAATGTGTCTTCTATGCCGACGATGCCTCCTCTCCCCACAGCCTGGACTTGGTCAAAGCCTCCCCCAAGAGGCTGAGCCTGCCCAACACCACCTGGGGCAGCAACGTCCTGGAGATCTCGGTGTACGCGGGGGCTGGGAAGCCCTCCGCAGAAGAGGAGCAGCAGCTGGCCGCCAACCGTCACAGCCTCGTGGAAAAGATTGGCGAGCTGGTGGCCAGCGCTCATGCCCTGGGAGACGGCCAGTTCCCTTTCCCTACGGTGTTCTCGGACCCTGGTCCTGAGGAGCAGACCCCCAGCCCCCCTCCGGCTGCTTCCAGTGAGCCTCCTGCTGAAGATATGCTGGTGGCCATCCGCCGTGGTGTGCGCCTTCGCCGAACCATCACCAACGATAGGTCAGCGCCACGGTTTTTGTGATGAGCTCTGCCCAGCTGCTGATGCCAAGCTCCTTGGGAGGCCAGAGGCCCACAGCCTCAGGAAAGAACTGGGGAACGTAGAGGAGGCACAGTGAACCGCCAAAAGGCCGTGCCCCTTCATGGACACCTAGGATCAGGATCTAGATTTAAAAGGAGACTAAGCTAAATGCCTTCACTAAACAACATGCAAGAGTCCCGCTGGTCAAAAACTGTTGCGGAGCCTACCTTCTACCTTGTTCTCCTTTCCCTTCCGCACCTTCTTTCCAGCCTCATCTGCAGCAAGGTGGGAAACTGGCACCTCCAGCTCGGGGCAGCAGAGGAGTAGCAGAACCACTGCTCCAAAAAGAGCTCATTTCCTATGGGGAGAAAAACCCAAATTCTTTCCCGAGTACCTCCTGCTTCCTCCTCCAGTTCTTTTCTGTGTTCCTCTCATCAACTGATATCCACTCCTCCCAAAAAGATGTTGCAAGATGGAGAAGTCTAGAAATCCGGTCCCTCTGTGAGAGTTGGGCTGCAGGATGTGGGGGGAGCAGGACCCCCCTCCCCGGGCTTACTTGAGAAGAAGGTTTCTCTCGGAGGGGCTCCCTCACCACTTGAGGGGGCTCTCTCCAGGTGAGACGCGGGACACGGGGGGATGAATTTCATTAAAAGGGCGCTTCCTTGTCCAACTCTGCCCCGGGCCGCCCTCACCCCTGGCTTGGAACGCCCCAGAGAGCAACAGCCGAGGGGCCTCTCTGGAGCATCAGGGCAGGATGGGCAGTGTGAGAGGTGTGCCCTGAGGCGTGACTTAGAGTGTGGGTTGCACGGAGGCACATGGGCACATTGACACCCCCAAGCCTTTTCTCCGGCAGCCGTTCACGTGGAATGCAAGAACATCCGTCAAAAAAGATGGTGGAGGGGTAGGGATTAGGCAGCGTGAGCACACGGGGAGCAGTTCTTCCTCAAACAGGAGTAGGGCTCTGTGGGCCTTCATCTGAAGGAAGAAAGTTCTCTGGTGAGGGCAGAAATGCCAGGGCGGGGGCAGCTCTTGTAACAATTGAACTGGGAGCGGGGGGTGCATCTTGAACCACAACACTCACACTTCAAGCCCTCTAAAGGCTTTGGGTTGCCTGTATCTGGGGTGTAAAGAAAGCTGGTCTGAGGGGGCATTGGGGTGGCTGGCCTACGGCAGCTTCCTGTATTCCCAGACCTGTGTTAACTCTTGACGGGCGGAGCAAAAAGGGCTGGGACCTGGGACCAAGAGAGGCTCATTCGGTTGATGTTTCTTGGGAACAGTTTGAAAGGAGCAAAAGCCCTTGCAGAATTACCACCACCAGCGATTGGTCCAGCAGGGCTGCTGGACTGATGCCTTTGGGTGCTGGGGCTGGCTGGGCTCACGCATTCCACTGAGCCGCTCTGTGGTTGGCTTGGTTTCAGTTTCGTGTGACACGCAAGCCCATCTGTGGCAATCTGTCAGAATCCTCTTGCACTAGGGTGAGCCACGTGGCCAGGCTCACTCAGAGGCAATGCTGAAGCTGCACCAGAGAGGGGAAAGAAGGGCAGAAACACTAAGCAGCAAGCCAGGCTTGAAGAGGGGACTGGACAGTCTGGAAATAACTCCTCTTCCTTGAGCGTGCTCTCCTTTTGGACCGCCCAGCAATTCCGCAGCGTGACGGTTTTGACGGCCAAGGGTGGAAGCCGCAAGGGACCTGGTGGCTGTGGCCCAGGCTTGCCCAGCTGCACCACCTGGCCTGGGCCACTTGCTTGCCTCAGCGCACTTTGTGGTGCCTCTGCTTGCTTGAGGGGGTGCCCACACCCTTTGGGCAGGGCTTCAGTGGAGGCCGGGCCTCTGTTCAGTCCTGCTTAGGTCACTTTCCCACATTTCTCATTCTTGTTTCCCAAGATAAAGTACTGCAGTTTTCATCCCGAGATCATGTTGCGTCTAAGAGGTTTGCCTCATTGCATTTTCCTGAGCAGTTTTGTTTGCAGATGTGGAATCTGCCTATTTTTCTAGTTGGCAGAAAGATTTTTAACAGGGATGTTGGCAGAGATGATGCCAAGCATAGCCATAAAGAGGTCATTCACAGTTGGCATGGGTCACAGCTATCCCATGGTCCGTGTCCAGATCTTGAGAGATTTGAAGGCATCTGCTTCTCCCTAGTGCTCGTATGATGACCTTCCCTCCTCCCCTGAAACTTAGAAATTAGTCTCTGTTGGCAAAAGGGAAGTGACGGTGGAAAGAGAAGACAGTCTTGAAATGTTGGAGAGAATGAAGTTAAGAGAAAAGAGTGGGACGTAAATGGTATAGAGACATGAAGGCTTTAGAAAGAGTTGCCTTTCCTTGTGCATGGCTAGGAAAGGGAACTGCTGCACATCTGGCTGCTGGGTGCAGCCCTGCTTATTCTCCTAAGCCCATTTTTTGGGGTTTCAGATCTGTTTGATGCTGGCTTTGCATGTCTGGCATAGGTGGCATCTGAAAGCCAACGTATAGCACACACACAGCACTTAGGAATGAAGTAGAGAAGGTAAAGTTGAATCGGAACGTTTGCTGCTGCTGCTGACGCCAGTAAGGATTCCAGTGTGTTCACCAGTGGGCAAAAAGGTATATTTAGAAAAAGGACTTATTTCAAGAAGCACCCCAGCAAACGTAAAGTAGGAGGTCTTAGGAACACTGATTTTCCCAACCTGGTGTTGGGACTTGTAGTTTACACATCTGGAGAGCATTAAGTCCAACGAGGCCAAGTCCCCCCTTTCCAAGGGATAAAGAGGTGGTGTAGTGTGGCTCAGAAAGGCTGGGGGTCTCCTCAGAAGTGGGAGACATCTAGGGCTGTGGAGCAGAACCCCAGAAGACCTTACTTGCAGAGTATTCCTCCAGAGGCCTTTGAGGAAGAAAGCACAACATCTCCAGTGGTCCCAAGAGCAGGGCCTCACCTTGTACATAGCCTTTTCCTCCCAACCCAGTAACGTCTGTGTGCGCCACATTGTAGGCTTCTCACTCTTCTGCTGTTGTGATAACTTTTGGTTTAACAAACCAGCCCTCCTGTGGTTTCCACACACCTCAAATGGTGACTGTGTGACAGATTGTTGCTTTTTGCTTTTTTTCATTTGTTTTGTACAGTAAGAAACACAAACCCTCTAAAATGTCTTTCCGCCGATGTAACTGTCCTGGTGCCGTTAACTTGTTCTTCCCTCCCACTCCCATAATTTATTTTCCTTCTAGCAGTCCTAGCTTCTCCACACCCTTCCTTTCTTCCAGTTTACTTATCTGATTCCTTTTTATTTCATTCAAAATAGCCACTGCTACAGATAACAAATGCACTGTGAAGATTTCAGTATTAATAAAAGTTGTACTGTAATTAATACAAATAGTTCTCCTTATTCTCGCCTTTCTTTGGCTAAAAACAACATTTGCAGCACAGCAGATACTCTTATATAAATATAGGTAATCGAGTTTATATCCAGAATCAGAAAAAAAGGTTTTTCTAGATTTGAGAGAGAAACGAGAAATACATCACTTTCCATAGATCAATAGGCATCTCCAAGGTTTCTAGGCATGTGAAAATCAAATCGTAACCCTTCAGTTCCTCAGGCCCATTTTGGTCCTGGGGCTACACAAATTTCATTCTCTCCCAGCTATTTCTGCAATTCCAACAACACATTGTGAAAACCAGGCACTTCAATGGCCTGAAGAGAAGTGCCTTCCTCTCAAACAGCTGTTGGAGGGGGGGACACCCCTGCCAGGCAAAACCAGTCTTTGGCTGTGGGTGCCAGTGAACCTTCCTCCCCCCCATGCTGAGGAGGGGGCAGTGCTCCACTCTGGGCTGCCAAGCTAAGTTGTTGGGGGGTCGCACTGTCAAGCAGGAACTGGACCCCAGAAGATCTGTCCCTTCGGTGCATAGCTTTCCAGGCAGCCCCCGGGACCAGTTGTCTTCCTTGGCACTTGGGTGGGGGCTTTTCCCTTTCCTGTGGATCCATAGGTGAACAAGAGCTGCCAGCAGCAAGCTTGCCCACAAAAGGAGAGAAGGAAAATGTCAGTGTCTTCAGCTGGCACTTTTCTCTATCCTTTGGACAATTGGGGCAGCTCTTCTGAAATCAAACTGTCCCACTTTAGTCTTTCTTCTAAAGCGGTATTTTTTTAAAAAAATATTGTCTAGAATACTTGTGAATCTCTGTAAGCACGCGCCCATGCGCGCGCGCACACCCACCCACCCCTGGATATGAAGAACATCCTTCAACAGCAAAACAGTAGTTACCACCCAGTGTTGCACCCCCCCCACTATGTTTTTTCTGTGACACTATAAAGGCATTTGCAACTCCAAAGCCAAGGTATCCATTGTTTTTTATGCTTCCTGCCTCATGGAGATATTTGCAGTGTATCAATTTTCAAAAAATTCAGAAAAGAATAGAGGCAAAGCTATTAAAAGGTTTTTTTTTTTAAGGTGGAAAGTAGTTCAAGAGGATGTAATTGAAGCCATCAGTTTACAAATGAAGAAAAAGGACACACGCAAGGCCCATCCTCTTTCTGCAAAGCACACCGGAGAGCCTGAGACGGGGAGGCCACGCATTCTAGTCCTCCCTCGGGCGTGAAAGCCATTCTTTCTCAGCCCAACCCACCTCATAGGAGGCAGGAGCATTAAGTATGTGCAGTGCCTTGACTGGACAAAAGATAAAAGCAGGCCTGAAAAAAGCAGAACAATTCAAATCTCCTGGAGTAGAGGTGCTCCTCCCTCTGCTGCTGAAAGGCTGAGGACTGACCAGGAGCGAGGCCCCAGCAGCCACTTAAGGGAAATACGTTTAATCCAAGAAAAACATGGAACTTCTGCATCGCCAGGGAAAGTCTTGGCGTAGGAAGAGCAGCAGCAAGGAAGCAAATCTTGCACACTGGTCTAGACTGTGCATCTACTTTGAAAATGACTCTCACAAATATTGTCATTGTCAACAGCGTAGGTTGACTGCCAAGGGGGAGAGGCCAGGCTGTGGAGAACTTCAGGTCTGAAAGCAACAAGATGCTTCAGAGCTCACAGGGGCACGATGTGACACTCATCTGCAACTACAGCAGGAAAAGGTGGCTGCTTTAGGGTTGCAATAGGTATCCCTGACTTCATCCATTTATTTTTCAATCCAAAGCACTTCATAGCCCTATTGCCTACTTTTTAAAAGAAGGTTCCCAGGATGACCAATACAGTAAGCCAACACACTTCACAGGAGAAATTTGGCATTAGGGGAAATTCAGGTCTAAAGATAGGATCCATGTCATTTCTAGTCAAATAAGCACGGATTTGGACATCAAAATCTTTCTCAGCTATGAAAGAAAGGTTGAAGGGATGGATTGCCCTAACTAGCTCTTCCAGAGGATTTCCTTGTTGGGATCTGGGCAATCTTTCTCCTCCAAATACACAGGCCCTGCCCTTTGCTCATCAAATTCTCCTGTGGCGACTGGGCTATTGGCAGAAGACTTTCAGCAGTTCCTTGCAGGAGCTCAGGTCTGTCCCAGTGGTCTTCATTTTTCTCTCCACAAGTCTTTATCTTTCAGAGTTTTTATTTTCACAGATACTTTTCCCGGAAAATAAAATTTAGATCTAGGCACATGGACACTGTCTAGAAAGCTCTCAATAATATTTTTTATTCTTTAAGGTTGTAGCCACCACCTCTCCAACAGACAAAAGACTAATCTGGTGCAAAACTGTATTTACAACATAGAGTTAAAAAACAGAATAGAAACAGGGCAGGCGGCCAAGCTGACACAACTTCCAAAATACCGGTTAGGGGGAAAGCCAGCTCTAGCTTCAAACCCTTGTCACTCCCCATGGTTTCCCTTGCTTATTCAGAACAGAATTGGAGGATGAGATCAAGCAAGTCAGCTCATGGTGAAGCTACCAAGGAACCACTGGGCCGGGATTCTGGATGGTGGCTGCAGCATGGCAGGTCTGCTGAAATGGGAGGTGCTTCTGACAGCTTATGAGGCACCATCACTTGGAGAGCTCTATTTCTGGAAGAGCACAGACAAGGTAAGCTGTAAGATAACCGACTGAGCTCCAGGAGAGAAATGGGGGCAAACAAAATGGGGGCAGGCCAGAAAAACTGTCAGCGCATCTTCGGAATAAGTCCTAATCAAGTCCTCCAGTGGCTCAGCTCAGAAGGCATAGCGCGTGCGGATGTCCTCTAATTTCTTTGAGACTTCTGGCGGGGTCCGGTCCAGTTCTTCAGACACATTCTTCTGTTTGTTGGGTTCCATGGAGTTGAACTGCTCACAGAGGTCCCCATCAATAACGTTCTAGCAGGAGAAAAGAGGCGGAGGCTTCAGAGCTTGTCCCGTGGAAGAGCACATAAAAAGCAGCCACAGCACAAAGTGAACTAAAAGCCAGGATGTGCACAACAGATGCAAAGTTGCCCGATTATCCAATTACTGGATTACCCAAGAGCTGATTTTAACTGAATTAACAGCAGCAAGCTTCACTTTTTAATCAACCAACCAACCAACCAACCCAATCTATTTCAAAGAAAAGCTGTCACTGCACAGTTGAAATCCCAACAGTTCTGGCAAGGTGCCATGGGATCAGGGCTGAGCCCAGCCAAAGACACGCTGCCGGTCATGGGGGTTAGGGACCCTGAAAGAGATCTGCAGAGGGGTCCCCAGTTGCTGGCAGAGGAACAACTCTATTCCAGAAAGAAAAGGTAATGTGCCAACAGGGCAAAGCAAATTTATTTCTCTGAAGCATTTATACTCTGCTCTGCGGTTCAGGCTGAAAAGCTCCCAGAGATAAGATAACAGAAAAATGCTCTGTCTGCTCTCTGGGGCACATGACACAGATAAAACAGGATGGAGAAAGAAATGAAGGCACCTCCTTTCTATTCTTCCTCACCAGGCTGTTGAGCACACAAGCCTCCGTGGTGATGGAGGAAGGTCATTTAACCTACTCTCTGCCAAGATTCAGAGTAGTGTACAATTAAAACCAATCAATTCCATCTCATCAAATTGCCTTAAAATTTAAAACATAGTCAAGGTTGTCCAATATTCACCGCTAGCTTAAGAAGTATAGGAGCTGGGCCCACCTCCAGCCATTCCCTAAAAAGGGGACTGCCACAGAGAAGGCCCCTTGTTGGCTGGCCTTTCTTCTCTCCCGAAGGGGCACAATCCTCAGCAGGGCCTCCTTACCAGCTCGAAAAGAGGGACAGACTCAAACTGAATCAGGGCTCCTGAGAAATCTGGCACTGCACAGTATTGGGTTCCTCTGGCAAGAAAGTAGAGGCCACAGCACCTTCCTGCCTGCTGCTTCGAGGACAGACCAACAGGCACATTTGGGATTTTGAAAACAGATTACTGGCACTGTCACAAAATGGTAGCCGTGGTGGGTGTGACCAGTCCCAAAGTATCCATATACCACAAGGCATATGGGCCCACGGGCATTTCTAGGGACACAGGTTATGCTTTGTTTGTGCTGGTGTTGTGTATCTACAGTGTGGCTAGATGCTCAGCCTTCTTGCCAGGGGGCTGCCCTCTGTACATATGCAAGTGACTGAATGAGACAGGCCTCTGGTGACAGATGCTATCTAGGGTGTCCTCTGCCACCTTGTAGGCTGAATCCGTGCCCCACCTGGCTCCTCAAGAGACAGGTGGAAACATGACTGGCTGGACCCAGGAGATGGTCAGTGCTTCACTGTGGGAGGCTTGCTGGGTTCCTCCTTAACGGGCCCTCCCCGGATCTGGATAATCTTGGTAACTACTGCCTGGTCTCCAACCTTCCCTTTTAGGAAAAGGTTGTTGAGAAGGTGGTGGGAAGGCAACCAGAGAGCATCCTAGAAGAAATAGATTACCTAGATCTTTTTCAGTCAGGATTCATGCCTGGGCATGGGAAAAAAAACAGCACTGATCAAGTAGCTGTTGACCTTTCTCGTAACTTAGATCATGCTAGTGCCCCACTTCTAGCCCTAATGGACCTTGTGGCAATGTTTAATATTGTTGATCATGTTCTTGACTGCCAAGTGAGGGTTGTAGACTGAAAGCTCTGTATTGGTTTCCCTCCTTCCTGAGCAGGCAGTTTCAGCTGGTGGTTAAAGAGAAGAAAGGTCAGAACAGCAGCCCCTCACATATGGGGTGCTATAAGTTGGCCCTCTCTCCTGTTATCGAATGTTCACATGAAGCCCCTGGGAGAGGTCATCTGTCAGTTCAAGGTTCAGTATCACGTGTGCATTGATGATATCCAGCTTTGCACTGCTACCTTGGGCTGAAGTGGCGATACCATGGCAGTCTTTCCCAGTGCCAAGATGGCATAACAAAGGCTGAAGTTGGACCTAAGCAAGAGTTGCTGTTTGCCCTTCAAGATACTTGGTGGACTTTGTAGTTGTCTCTCAAGGGGGAAAAGCAAACCTGTGGCTTCAGGGAGGAGGGGTCCTCCTGGATTCATGACTACTGCTGGATGGACAGATGGAGGTTATGGCCAGGGAGGCACTATGTGTGGCCTACTAGCATGGGAGGACCTTGCACTGCAACTCACACCTTCATCACCACGTAGACTGACTACTGCAGTGTGATTTACATAGCCCACCTGAAACTACAGTTGCTACAGAATGTGGTAGCCTGGTGGCCAACAGGTATAAGCTGCCAGGAACATAGACCACTGGCCCTATGCTGGATTCCAAAAAGCTGCTGAACACAATTCAAAATGCTGGTTCTGACCTATAAAGGCCTATATGGCTTGACACCAGGGTATCTTCTCCAACCAGAAAATAACCAGGAGAAGCTCTTGGTAATCACACTTTTTTTGTGAGAAAAGGGAGCCTGACGCAGGAGATTATGTTTCTCCAGCATGGCACTAACACTACGGAACAGCTCTCCAATGGACATTAGCTCAGCGCTTTGAAGGCTTCCTGAAAAGCAGTTAACACTGAATTATTCCAGAAGGGCTTTGTAGCCAAATGTTGTCTTAGTTGTGGTTTGCTGAAAGATGGACTGTTTGCAACTATCTAAGGATTCTATAAAAGATATTAATTTATGGGATTGTGAGATATTATGATGGCTGCTGAACTGTGACTGTGGATGTTTTAATGGTATTTAATGGTAATTTATTGTAGATGTTTTAAGGCTGATATTTACCCTGGATCTTTTACTGCATTATATTTGAGGAAATATCTTGTATGTTATTAATTGTTGTAGGTTGTCATAAATTGTCATGATACAAACAAACTAAGTAAACAAACAAACGTTTTGACCAATATGCTAGCTCTAATCAAAACTCATGAGCACCAGCAACAGGCAAAAAGTCTTTCTGTCCCTTTCAAAGCACACACATCCGCTCAGAGGAGGAGCAGAGGACAAGAAAGGAACATCAAAAATTCCACTTCCGAATACACAGAATGCTGCTTTGGGGGGTTACTTTAAACTGCCTTGAAGCAGCAGCTCTGACCAAAGAGGCAGCTGCAGGAAAACAAGGAACCTTCCCATTGTGGAGTGCCTGGCAGGTCTTTAAGGCTCAGCTACTTCGTAGCCTAAGATAAGGTCACAGAGACCTGACCTACCTTAACAGGGAAGTAATAGGAGCGGAAGCTGAGGTGATCTCGACCACAGAGAGGTGGGTGCTCCGACCGGAGGTGCATCTCAACGTGCTGGAAGAAGTCATGATCCTGAAAGAATCAGAGGGCAGTCAAGGGAGAATGATTTCACAGGTTAAACAGCACTCAAAAGGCTAGCTGAGGTGATAATTGGCTGGTTGATGCTGGATGTGGGGGCAATAGGGCCGTGATAGCTATCAACCCCTAGGGTTGATTCACAGATCTGGCTGGCTAGGAGGGTGTCCTCTTCCTCCCTCCTCACTCCACGTGTGTCCTTCCCAAAGCTGTGTGTTCACTGGAAGAGGACAACCATCACAGACAGGAGCAGTGTACCAATCTTTGGTCAAGGATATATGATAGCTGGTGCCCCTTCTACAACCTCCAAACAAGCTCAAGGTCCATTTACAGGAGAATGTAGGGCTGGCTGATACTACAGCTGGGTCTCCATCATCCATACAGGAGTCACGTACAGGCTGGGCTCATGCATCCCTTTGATTTATGCTTAGTGTGAGAGATTGCAAGAGGCCTGAGCAACCTCATAGGGCCAGCTGGGCAGAGGCACCCAACAATGCTATCACCTTGGATGGACTCCAACTTTCATTTTGACTTACATGAGTGCAACTGTAAGTCAAGGTGGCTGGAACATGTATTAGCAAATATTTCTAAGATGCTACTTATGTGCCATTTATTCCAATAATATTGGTTCTGACAAAAGGGCAAGGAGTCCAGTAACAGCCAGCCTCAGAGTTTACAATGACGTAGAGCCAATTTTGATCCACCTGCAGGAGAGTTGGAGAGCCCAAGTCTGAGCAATGTATTTCTCCTTCCTTCTGGCTTAATTGCCAATCTTCCATAACCCAAGATAATGTCCTGATGGCACCACCAGACAGGAAGATAAGCAGAACAAAATTTTTCAGCACAGCATTCATCTCTCACCTCATGTGATGTAAATGGAACCAGGATGCCAATGCCTCCAGATAACGTTGTGTAAACAAGAGACTCGGAGCCTCCGGGGATTAGCGTGGTCTTCTGCAGAGACAGCACCGTTTCTCCTACATGGTAGTTCATGATCACCTCTGCCTGGAAGTCAGACCAATGGTGATTCAGACAATGTTTGGGGCCTTCTCCTCCCTTACACCACCCCACCCCATGCCACGCCACACCACCCTGCCCTTCAGAAAGAAGGAATCCCACCAGATAATAAACAGATCTTTATGACTCCACTATTGGCTGAGCACATGCTTAACAGTGAAAAGTTAGAAAGGCTAAAGTGCAAAAGAAACTTAGGTTCTCAGGGAAAGCTAAAAGCATGAAAAACAGCTTTTTTGGTTATGTCAGTAAAAAAAGGAAGGGATGGGCCTGCTGCTAGAAGATGCTGAGACCATAAGAGGCAGCACTCTCTTGCTTCAGTCTCCTCCCTGAAGGGGAACTAAACTGTCCTGAACAGAATAACTTACGGATGGAGAAGCAACCTAAGGTATATAAAGAGAGGCTTAGGGAGTTCCCGGCTTCCGTGACAAGTTTAAGCCTCCAGAATGAATCCAATGACTTCTGAGAGTCTGGAAGGACCAACAGAAGTGAACAGGTGTAGCTCAGGGCTGAACTGTGGAGTTCTTGGGGTTCTCTGAGCTTGGTTGTTTTCTTGCAAACATTTCATTACCCGGCTAGGTAACATCTTCAGTGCTAGAATGGAATGAGGTTTGCTCTCTGTTTATATATTGTGGCATGCCCTGCCAGTGTTGGTGGGGGTGTGGGTTTTGTTAAGACATCAGATACAAACCTCCAATAAATTGCATAGCTGGATAGAAAATAGCGCAACAAAGCGGCCGTAAAATGTTACGACTGATGATCATGGATATACACCTCAGACTTAACAGATACCAGCATATCACAGACAACCTCAAGGAGCAACTGGAACAAATCATGACCTCAGAGCATACAAATATATTGACAACCACCATCAAGAACACATCCCGAAGACAAGCTGAGAAAGGAAAAACAAAACTTCAAACTAAACCCCAGAAACAAAGAGGCACCTGAACCAGAATGGGTAATCAGCATGTCCAGCTGACCATTATCCACAGCAGAACACAATATCCTCCAGAAAGGCCTCGACTATAACATGGACAATGCCAATCAGCTAGAATTCTGTGCAGCCTCAGAAGCAGCATTTAAAACCACAGGACTTAACACAGAGACCCAAGAAAACATAAGGCAGACAATCATACTGCAGACCAGAAGAACACGATATCAACACCAACTCAAAGCAGAGGACAGAGCAGCCCTAAATAGCCTAAGGAAGGACCAAACCATCATCATCCTCCCAGCAGACAAAGACCACACCACAGTTATTATGGATAAATCACAATACTTGCAAAAAGCCAAAAAGCTATTAGAGGACAAAGAAACCTACATCCCACTTAACACCAACCCAATACAGAAACTAGACAACCTAATCAAGAGAACCCTCAACGACCTAACCAAGAAAGGCCAGATCACGAAAGAGGAACAGTGGCGGATGAACAGCAGTGGACCCATCCTCCCACGTTTCTATGGACGACCAAAAACACACAAGCCGACATACCTCTCCGACCAACTGTATCCTTACTAGGGACTCCAACATACAACAAAGCGAAAGAACTGACAAAAAAGCTTGGATATCTCACAGAGAAGAGTGAATATTCCATCAACTCCTCACTACAGTGCCTCCAGAAAATCAAAGACGTACACATAGATGAAGATGAAATTACGGTCTCATTTGATGTCACGGCGCTCTTTACATCCATAAACCCAGAACTAGTGAAAGAATCCATATTAGCAATACTACACAACACACCTGACCTAACCAAATACACCCAGATCGAAATACCCAGAATCACAGACCTCATCAACCTCTGCCTCACCACCTATTTTCAGTGTGATGGACAAATATACCAACAAATCAGAGGCACACCCATGGGATCACCACTGTCAGGACTCATAGCAGAGACTGTAATGCAACGCCTAGAAGCTATAGCACTTCCACACATACAACCTAAAGTATGGATCCGGTATGTAGATGACACCTTTGTCATAATAAAAAAGGAACAACTGGAGAAGACACATGAAACCATCAACATCTTCAAAGGAATAAAATTCAGCAGAGAGGAAGAAAACAACAACACGCTACCCTTCCTGGATATCCTCATCAGCAGAGGAAACAACAGCAAATTAGAAACCCAAGTTCATCGGAAGACAACCCACACCAATCAAGTACTCCATTACCAAAGCGACAACCCAACCTCCCACAAGAGGAGCTGTGTAAGAACATTAGTCAAATGAGCATAAATGCACTGCAGCAACCCACAACAGCAGAAAAAGGAAACAGAGCACCTATGCAACACCTTCCAACAAAACGGATACCCATGCAACTTTATCAAAAAGTGCCTGACCACTCAACCTACTACAACACAACCAACACAAGCTATGAGAAGGATAACACTGCCATATGTCAGAAACATCTCAGAAAACTACCAACAGATTATTACAACCACATGGCATCTCCATAGCACACAAACCAACTAAAGCCCTCCAAAACATCTTAAACAAACCAAAAGTCCCAGCAGCCCAAGAAGAAAAAACAGGAGTCATCTACAACGTACAGTGTGAGGACTGTAACAACCATTATGTAGGACAGACAGGCAGAAGGCCTGCAGAGCGCATCCATGAGCACCAACTAGCAGTCAGAAGACATGATGAAAATTCCTTAATCTCACAACACACGGACAGACTTAACCATAGTTTCAACTGGGAAACTGTCAGCATCTTAGACCAACCTAAATTCAAAAATGTGAGAGACTTCTTGGAAGCTTGATATTCAGACACGGCAGCCATCAACAGGCACATAGAGATAAACAACATCTACAGATTATTCAGAAGAGACAATACAAAGGAAAACAAAAGACCAGAACATCTCCTCACCAGCAATCATCACCCAGATAAGCAGAGATTTAACACCAAGATTACCACGAGACATACAAGTAGTATACAATACCTTAATCAAGGAACTACCAGAGGAAAAAACAGAACAAAACAAAAACCCCACCCCCACCAACACTGGCAGGGCATGCAAGAGTATATAAACAGAGAGCAAACCCCATCCCATTCTAGCACTGAAGATGTTTCCTAGCCAGGTAATGAAATGTTTGCAAGAAAACAACCAAGCTCAGAGAACCCCAAGGACTCCACTGAATAAAGACTCCGCGAGATGCAGGCTCGTATAAAAGCAATTTACTCAGGTGTAATGCATATGGTTACAAACAAAGCCAGGGTTGGCTTGGCGCGGTTACATACAGTGGTTTTATAGGATTCCCCTCCTTGACCCAGAGTTACCCCTTTTCCTGCCCTTCTCCCCGTTGCCCTGGGTTACTAGTTTGCTTGCGGTGTTCTCCTCCTCGCCCTAATGGCAGATTCAGCCATGTTTCTTTGTCTCCCTGATTGCTGTCCTTTGTGTGTGGGGTTGTTGAGTCTGTTGGGCTTTTCTTCTGTGGGCCAAGCTGGGGCTCCTTGATTGCTTGCGGATTGCTGCTGAATTGCGACGCTTCCAAGCTGTTGTGGCTGACGTTGCCTGGGGCACTCGAGGGAAGCTGGCTTTGTTATAAAGCATCCGTTCCTGCCCCAAGTCAGTTGCCACCACCTACCAGCAATTGACTTGCCTTTGCCTTACTTCCTCTTTTCTGCCACCTGCGGTGAAATTGACTAGGGGTGGTGAAATTGAACAGTGGCATTGGCCGGGTGGGCCAGCTGAATCTAACATCTGGAAGGAGCCTGCAGATGTTATACAGATGGAGCCCCTTAAGAAATCATGGAGGGAAAGTGTAGGCCCACAGAATTCAAGAAGGACGAACACTTCAATATTCAAAAAAGAAAGGAGAAAAAAAAAAACACCGGGGTCACCACAGACTCTTCAACTTGACATTGATACCCAGCAAAATTCTGGAGCAGATTCTTAAGCAGCCATTTTGTGATCATTTAGAAAAGAATGAACTGCCTGGCACAATAAGTCATGTCATACCATCTTTGTTTTTCATAGTTGACGGTTTAGTTGACACAGGAATGCACATCAGCTAAATTATGCCACAACCAGTTGGATACATGACTGGCTAAACTATTTCACCTAGCAAGAAAGCTGAAGGAAGAGCTGAGTTGGTGTGCTAACGCACCCCATTCTAAGCATTGTGCTATTTAACACATTTATAAATGACATGGACAAGGAATCAGAAAACAGGGTTATCAATCTGCAGACAGCATAAAGATGGGAGGGTTAGAAAATATCTTAGAAGTATCAAGATTCAGGACAAGGTACACATTGGGCAGAAACCAGAGAGGGGAATTTCAACAAGGTCAGATGCAAAATCTTATATTTGAGTTGGAAAAATTAAAGGCATGAGTACATGTAGAAAAAGATCTGGGGGTGCGGGTGGATCACAAATTGAACATGAGCCAGCAGTATGATGCAGCTGCAAAGAAAGCAAATGCAAACTGAGGCTGTATAATGTCAAGATGAAGAGAAGCAGTCAAGATGATAAGGGGCCTGAAAGGAAAAACTTAGGGGGAATGGATGGAAACAGTGGGAATGTTTTGCCAGAAGAGAACACTGCACAGAGACATAAGCACTGTCTTCAAGAATCTTAAAGGAGTCTTACGTAGTAGATGACAGAGCATTGTTCAGAATTGTTCCTGAAGAAAAGTTTAAATGACAAGGAAGTAGATTTTGATGGAACATCAGAAAAAAAATTCTAACAGTAGGACTTGTTGAACACAGACTGCCTAAGGGACTGTGGATTGTCCTTTCTTGTAGGTGCTTAAACAGAGGCTGGATGCCCTGCCTTGGGCAGGAGACCGGACAACATGATCTCCAATGCCCCACCCAAGCTCCTCATTCCATGATTCTGTGAAAATCTTTGCTGTTAGACAAAAGTCTTGTTTGCTTAAAAATCATAAAGACCACTGGAGTGGATTTTTCAGTCATTAGTTTTGTAAGTTTTTTGTGTAGCAATTTCTTTTTTCATTGTTTTAGGTGGAAGCACCTTTGAGCAGATTACATATAACAGGAAAAATGGAGAGTTATGACAGAACTATGAATTCTCACCCTAGAAAGGACTGTATCTAACGTACCTTTTGGGAGGCACCATTGAGAAGGCCCCTGTCCCACAAAGCCTTGTTGCCAGTCGGGTCCTCATCGACCTCATCATTCGTGTTGGGCGGCAGCCTCACCTGCACAGGAAGGGAAGGAGTCAAGGCACTACTTGCAAAGGATTCTCAACAGAGGACCCCCCAGGCATGGATACAGCCAATGGGAGAAGCTGGAAGTGTAAAATCAGGAGAGCAAAAACCAGCATGGAGACACTGCATGAGTGACTAAGCCAATCTGCTCTGGCCAAGAGCAATGGTAGTTTTTAATCTGTGGATCACAACTGGGTAAAATGGGTCATCGTGCCTTTTAGGGTAGGTCCTCTTGATAAATCAACATTTCCTTTTCTCCAAGCATATTAAAGTGCAGGGCATGATGAACTGAAGTGAAGAGATCTGGATACCTTTTGAGAGCAGCAAGGGGTAAACCTGACCTTGAGGGAACTTTCTACTACTTGAAAGTCACTCTCTGACTGTCTGCTTCGAGTTTTCAGTATCAAACACCTCCTCCCTTTCTTGCTGACTCTCAGAGGCCTTGTCTAGAAAATTTTCTGTTGCAATATCAAGAGACTCCCTCGGTCAGAAATTAATAGAAAAAATATTAATTCAAAACTGAAGCATGGGTTTCAAAGCTGCCCCCCCAAAAAGGGCAAGAATGCCTGGTTTATCACTTGGCAAAAGGAAGCTCAAGTGCAGAGCCTGCTAGACAGAAGGGGATCTTGCAGGCCATGTGCTCAATGACTGAGAATCAGCAAAGGCTCAGGATGCCACCAAGCATTTCACTGTGAAGGTCAAAAATGCCAGAGGACATTTTTTCAAGTCAGCTCAGAAGGCCTCCTGGCTATTCTCAGGCCAACTCACCACACAGATGTTGCCAAACTTGTCAGCTCCAGCCACCGTATCATAGTCCAGGAGGCAGGCAGTAGTGACCCAGCGAGGGTGGGTGTCATCGGCAAAAATGATCAGCTGGTTTTCATTTCTCTTGTATCGAACCCAGATGAAGCTCTCCTGGACATCAGACACAATCACTCTGTGTCCAATAGTCTGAATCCCACAGATGGAGTTGGCAATGTGCTATAAGGAAAAACAGTTCAGAAACAGACATGTGAATCCAGAGGACAGAATCTGGGCACAAGCAGTCCACAACTGAGACCAGTGCATCACTGTCACCTGAGTTCAGGCTGGCAGTTTTCATGGGAGAGCAGTAATGAAAGATAAAGACTGCTGGATTCACCTTTATATCTGGACAAGCATTCTGAACCCATGGCCTCCCCACAATTTGGGGGAGAATTCAAGGGCTGCAAAACAGGATTGCACTTTTGAGGAGAAGCCAGAGTGAAAATAGAAACCTTGTTGGTACAGCTGTGTTTTGGGAAAGACAGGAGGCAACCAAGAAAGGGCCAGGCCTGCATGCCGCCCCGTTCAGGAAAAGTGCAAACGTAACTACAGGAGACAAGGAACCATCCTTCTCAGCTCTTCCTGGGCAGGACAAGGCTGGGAGCAACAGCCCTGCCTGGTCTGGTAGAGGCTGCTCTTCGGCTGCTCCTGCAGGCTGAAAAGCCTCCACGCGCCACCAGAGCACTGCTTGGCCTGGCCTGGCCGACACTTTCCTCTGTGCTGCCCAAGCTCTTAACGTGTAAGAGGGCAGGGTATTTTCCAGAAATTGCCACCTGGCCCACGAACGTTGGCAGAGAACCAATGCAAATTGGTTTCCGTCCCCACCCTAGCTCTATGCCACTTTGGGTACCACATTTATTGGCAGTTAAGATGGCTGAGACAGGTGTGGCTGTGGAGAACTCTTTCCAGATATCCCAACGTGTGAACTACGTGTCAGAGTCTGCATACCTATTCCCAAAATTCAGTAAATCCTCTGGAGATCCTGACACTACGTGTTACAGCTCCAGGATGTCACCGCTGCAAATTCTGAATTCCTAAGACGGCCAACAAGAAGACTTGCCGCTGTCTGACAGCCGAGAGGGGTCTTCACGAGGAGGGAAGAAAAAGGCGCCACAAACAGCCTTCAGCAACTCCCCATGGCTTATGTTCAGGGAAACCAAACTCCCGCAGAAGGAGGCTAGCCTGGAACCGGAAGGCAGTCCAAAGGCGACAAGCCCATTTGCTGCCAGCATGCCCCTTGCCATTGAAGACACACCAGCTATTCTAGCAGGGCAACCCAGTACCTTATTCTCACACTTCCGCAGCAGCTTCTTCTTGCCCAGATCGTAGACGCGTAGCAGTTTCCCCACACCAATCAGCACTCTCCCCTGGAAAGGGGCAATGGCCGCTGGCACCTCTTCCACCGGGGTCTGAATGCAAAAGGGGGCCGTTAGAGAAGGGCCCTCAGGGAACCGAGGCACAAACGAAACCAAGGCTGAGAGCTGGCTCTCCGCTCCGAGAAAGAGCCAGCCAGCGCACAGTGCTGGCCCACTCTTGAGCCAACCCTGCCCATATGTTTGGGATGGTGCTGCTGAACAGAGTCCTGTCGCAGCTCAGTTGAACCACCCGCTGCCTCTCTAATCGTAACAAGGCCATGAATCTGCAGCTCCTATGCCCAAACCCTGATTCTAAGCAAAGGCCAGCTCCCAGCAACTGACAAGAGAGCAGCTGCAAAGAAGGCACCGTGTTTTCTCTTCCAACACAGACAGATGCCCTTCAACAGATGCAGCTGTCAGAGAAAGCACAAACATTTTTCCTCCAAATAACTGAAATTAGGGCCCAAGCCCCCTCATTCCTGAACTCATCCTGGAAACAAAGCTGGAAGCATGTCACTGAGCAAAAGCAACCCATGTACCCCAGAATTTGATCTCTGCCCCCACAGTCTGCTTTCTGTCAGAAGGATCAAGCCACCCCACCAGATGCTGCAGGGAGCTCACCTTGTGAAGGAACTCAAGCTTCTCACCGCTATTCACCAACTTGTAAGTGTAGACAAACCCTCCAGCAACAGAACGTGGGTTCAGAATGAGGTCTTTGGCCACTCCCACAAGGACATGCCAGTCATCCCCCGCATTGGCAAAGCGGCACACAGCCACACTAGGGACAAGCATAGGAGCAATGAGCAAGTAAGAGCCGTGGGCTTCAGGAAGAAAGGAGAGAGCCAAGAGGCACAGGAGGGGGGTCCGGGGGGACCATCTCAGTGGCACAGAACTGTTTCCACCAACTGTTTCCAGATCAACGACTGTGAAATTTCAGTGAAAGCCAAAATAAAGTTATCTTGCAGTTTGTGTGTTTGTTTTTAAATTGGCTCCTACTTCATTAGACATCAGAATATAAAACGGTAAGTCAGACACTTGACCCCAAGGGCAGCAAAGAGGAACTCGGCCAAAAGCCCAGTCTGCAATTACCTGAAGGCAGCCTCATTCTGCTCCAGCTGGACAAGATCTAGAGTGTTTCCTTGGATGGGGTTCATCACCCTGACCACTGAGGCCCACTGTCCGTTTCCTGCTTTGGGGGCACCGAAGATGGACTCTGGAAGATTCTCATTCAGAAAAGCTGCGGCCATCTCTGCAGCGAGTTCCCTCTCATCTTCCCCCGCAGCTTCTACCATTTCCTGTGATGCACAAAGAGGAGAATCCGTACACAAGAGGGAGTGAATTCCCAGGCCAAACCACTTTTTCCAAATTCAAAGACCTCTGGAAACAAGGCTTGCCTCTGGCTGTGAAAAAGCTGGACCTTGTGTTGCCCAGAAAAGGGGCCATTACTATTTCATTCTGTGGAGCGGAGCAAGACGTGAGGCATAGAGAACTAGCAGGGTCCCTTCACTGAACTGCCAGTATCTGACCTTCAGACAGACTGCATCTTTTTGACACAGGGAATCAAGAACCCACAAGAAGGGAAACCCTGAGAAGGAGCCAAAAAATAACACATTCCGTTTCTTTCTAAGTTCAGGGGTATCTGAACAGCTTTCCAGGAACATGCTCAGCAGCCACAAAGCAGTAGATGGTGCTTCCTGGCCTCCAGAGAGAGGGAGAATGATTTGCTCCCATGCTAGCCGGCCAGGAAGACCCAGGTCTCCCTCCCACATCCACCGGGGGAGCAATCCCAACTTCGGAATGCCTCTCCCTTCAGCAGCCAGCAAAGGCCAGAGAGCCTCCCTTCTTCCCCGGAAGGCAGTCCAAAAGGGATTAAAGAGGCCTCAGGAACAGGGATGTTGGAGTTAGGAGGAAGCCACCAGGCTAACCAGGAGGCAGCCAGCAGCACCCAAGAAGGATTGCGGGTTCTGCCATCAAGCCACACAATGCCACTTCTGCCCAATCTCCAGAGAAGGAATATTAGGCAGACCTTTTTTGTCCTGCCACAGCAAGTCCCTGGGCTTGTGAGCTCCCTGCGCTGCCATGACATCGCCCTCTAACACTGCACGACACAACCAGACCCACTCCTTCTTCTCTTCTCCAGGGTGTACATGACAGAGAGCAAAGCTAAAGCTGAAAGGGAAAAGAACCAAGCGGGGGCAGAGGGGCATTTAGGTGCTCCTCCGGCTACCTCAGCCATCTGCTGTTTCCTTTGAGCTTTGGTCGCCTCTGTGTAAGCATTGTGGTCAGTCTCGATGATGATCAGATGGCTGCTCTCAGGGTGGATCACAAACTTGCGGGGCGTGTACTGTAACGGGAAGGCAACTTGGTTGAAGACTGCGCCAAGCTTCTCCAGTGCCAAAATCCTGCGGGAGCCAAAAAGCCAGACGTTACGGCTGCCTGAGTGAGCCTGAGGGACACAGGCTGCTCTGAATCATGACTTCATGGGATGGGCTGGCCAGCCTGAAATCCTGCTGCCTCACAAAGGCAATCTGTTCAGGGCAGGAGCATTTTTGCTTCTGCTCACTTCTTCGACGCAGACAAAAATCCCCTTGTGGTTTTCAAAAACAGTTGCCCCCCCATCCTGAGAGAGAGATCCAGCTGGATTCTGAGTTGTTTGACTGTCGTGTGCAGTTCTTACTCTTTCTCACCATTAAATCTTCCCCTCCACAAGGAGGCAGGACCCATGCGATTGGTCCACCCCTGGCACCTGATGGACCCGTCAGGGTTTCAGAGGGAGCGGGGGGTATTCCCATGGATCTGCTGCACAGTCCAGCAGAGGCCTTGGCTGTGCCTGGAATAGGGAGGCGGCCGGGGCCTTGGACAGGATCGTGCCTATGCAACCTCTCTTGCCACATCGGCCCTGACACTCCCCGTGGTTCACGGAGGAGTTGAGGGTGCTGAAGAGGGTCAAGAGACGTCTAGAGCACTGCTGGAGGAAGACAAAGACTGAATCCGACCGAACACAGGTTAGAGCCGCTATCAAGGCCTACCTTGTGGCAATAAGGGTGGCAAAGCGTCAATACTTCTCCGCCCTTATCGCGTCCGCAGAATGCCACCCGGCGGCCCTGTTTAGGATCACTAGGTCCCTCCTTGGTAAGAGGGATGTGGGGGTTCATTTCCAGGGCTGCGCGGAGGAATTTTCGGAGCATCTGCAGGACAAAGTCACTCGGATTCGTTCCAAGTTAGACTCTGAGCGTGGGGCAGGGACTGGGGAGATACCGGGAGACTCTTCTTATCCAGTTATCTGGGAACGGTTTGATCCTGTTGCTCCTGAGGAAGTGGACAGGACCCTGGGGACTGTGAAGGCCACCACTTGCCATCTTGACCCATGCCCCTCCTGGCTGGTGAAAGCAGCTTGGGAGGTGACATGTGGTTGGATCCAGGCGATGGTTACTACATCCTTGCAGGACGGCGTGTTTCCGGCTGCCTTTAAGGAGGCATTGGTGCACCCCCTCCTCAAGAAACCCTCCCTGGATCCCACCATACTGGACAATTTTCGTCCACTGTCCCACCTCCCCTTTCTGGGGAAGGTGGTTGAGAAAGTGGTGGCTTCACAGTTCCAAAGGGTCCTGGAGGAAACGGATTATCTGGATCCCTTCCAGTCAGGCTTCAGGCCCGGTTATGGAACGGAAATGGCATTGGTCGCACTTATGGATGACCTCTGGCGGGAGCAGGATAGGTGGAAGTGCGACCATCCTTGCTCTCCTTGATCTCTCAGCAGCTTTTGATACCGTCGACCACGGTATCCTATTGGGATGGCCCAGGGAATTGGGGGTGGGCGGCATGGTCTTGTGCTGGTTCACCCCTTTCTCCCGGGCCGATCCCAATCGGTGGTGATAGGGAGCGAGAGGTCCCTCCTCGGCCCCTCCTTTGTGGGGTGCTGCAGGGCTCGGTTCTCTCTCCGCTCCTTTTCAACATGTACGTGAAACCGCTGGGTGAGATCATCTGTCATCATGGGATGAGGTATCATCAGTATGCTGATGATACTCAACTATATATCTCCATCCCAGGTGAGGTAAGTGATGCCGCGACCGCCCTTTCGCGGTGCCTGGAGGCTGTGAGGGTCTGGATGGGGAGCAACAGGCTTCGGCTGAACCCTGGCAAGACGGAGTGGCTGTGGGTTAATGGCTCCTCTGTATCTGGAACGTTGTCATCGTTGGTGCTGGATGGGGTAGCACTGCCCCAGACAGACCCAGTGCGTAATCTGGGGGTCCTCCTAGACTCACGGCCCCTGCTTGAAGAGCAGGTGGCAGCCATGGCAAGGAGGGCCTTTGCACAACTTCGGGTTGTGCATCAGTTACGCCCTTTCCTGGATCGGGATGCCCTTCGAACAGTCACTCATGCCCTTGTTATCTCCCAGATAGACTACTGCAATGCGCTCTACATGGGCTACCCTTGAAGAGTATCCGGAAGCTACAGCTGGTCCAGAATGCGGCCGCACGGGCTATTTTTGGAGCCCCAAGGAGGGCCCATGTAACGCCGTTGCTCCGTGAGCTGCACTGGGTACCAGTCTGCTTCCAGGTCCAATTCAAGATGTTGGTTATCACCTTTAAAGCCCTACATGGCATGGGACCAGGTTACCTAAGGGACCGCCTCTTCCCCATGACTTCAACCCGTCCCAATTATACAGAAAGGGCATGCTTTGGACCCCCGCAGTAAAAGAACTTCGATTAGTAGGGTCCAGAAGGCGGGCCTTCTCTGCGGTAGCCCCCGCTCTCTGGAATATTCTGCCCCTGGAGGTGAGATTGGCCCCCTCACTCCTGGCCTTCTGGAGGGATTTGAAGACCTGGTTCTGCCACTTGGCCTGGGGTGGGGAGGGAATACTTCAAGCGTGGGGATGGCTAGCCCCATAGAGGCCTGCTGTCTACAGCCCCAGATCCTTCATCTTCTTGGACTCTCTTCCTCTTTTTAGTAATGTTTTTTAAACTTTTACGTTTTATGTGTTTATATGTATTTATGCTTTTAATGTTTTGTGTGAACCGCCCAGAGTCCCCACATCGGGGGGAGATGGACGGGGGGAAATTTAATGAATAAAAAAATAAAACACAATAAAAATAAACTATGAGAAAAGGCCAGAACAAGCCACAACACATTGGGCAGACCAATGTGAAAGAAAAGCTTTTAGGCCTGTTGTCTCCAATTCCCATCTTTCCCCAGGAGGGAGTTGCGCCAAACAGTTGGCCCAATGCACTGAAAATCACTACTTCCCACAGCCCCGTCTGTGTCTTCTATCTGTACAAACCTCAGGGTGTTTGTGGAGATGGCAACAATTCCCTCTGGGCACTGCTCGGAGGCAAAGCCAGATGCAAACTCCAGCGTCTCGTATGAGAGGGGGGTTAGGTGGAAGCGTGACTGGTAGGAGTAGCTCAGCCAAGAGCGACTGGACATAGCCAGGACCTGGAGCAGGACAAGAGCAGAAAGCAAAGGAGGTTTGGGTGGGAAAATATTCCTTGCTTCTCTTTGGGGGCCTCTTCCAAGTGCCTTCCCTTGCCACAGAGGAAGAACAGCCCAGCAGAATCCAGAATCAAAGATTCTGCTGACGTGGAAGACAGGCTAATAACGCACCTGGGGCTGTGTAGCCAAAACCATGAAACATCTTTCTAGGGAGCCCTAAAACATATCACCGTTTTATCACCAGCTGATGGTAGATTAGTGTTTGTTAACCAGGTTTGTTCATAAACAACTCTGGCAGTTTTGACATTCTGCAACTGGGATCAGCTTGGGAAAGAGTTCCTGGCATATTTCAGTCTCCTGCCTGATCTGTGTTGCATGGTGGAGTAGGACAGTTAAAGGTCAGGATCAATCCCTGCTTCCTCTTCACTGATTCACTCAGCAAATGGCATTCACAAGGAAGGTGCAAAATATCCCTTCAGCTGGGGAAGGAATATTCTGTATCTTTGATGAACCCTTGGATAAGTTTTGCACATCCCTGATCTTCACGAAGACCTTTTCATTCACCCAAGATCATCACTTATAAACTATAGATGATTGTTTACATTAAAAGGGCTAGAGTAAACATTTCTGGGACACTTTGAGAAATAATGCTTAAAAAATCAAGAAAATAGTTGGATGTTTATTTCTAAATGTGCTTTAGCAGCACAACAGGAAAACAATGCCATGAGGAAAAAAGGTGAATATTTATAATATTCAGCCATGACCTACCACTTGATTGACCTGCTTTGTCCTAACTTAAGGATGTTTGAAAATTGCCAACAAACCTTCACATTTTCTTCCTTCCATTTGCAGGTTTCTAAAGTTCCTACCAAATTACAGGTAGTCCTTGGTTAGCGGCCACTCGTTCAGTGACCATTTGAAGTTATGACGGCACTGAACGAAGAGACTTATGGCTAGTCCTTGAAGTTGTGCCATTGCAGAGTCCCACAGTCACATGATCATCATTTGCAACCTTCACTATCAGCTTCCAATAAGCAAAGTCAATGGGGAAGCTGGCAGGAATTCATAAGTCGCAGTCACGTGACTTTGTGCTTAATGACCACACAATTCACTTAATGACCACAACAGGAACTGCTGTTATAAGTTGGTGCAGTCACAATTTTTTGCTTTACAACTGCGTCACTTAGTGACAGAGTTACAGGTCCCAATTACAGTTGTTAACTGAGCAGTACCTGTATAGTACAGTACTGTGCAAAAGCTTTAGGCAGGTGTGAAAAAATGCTGTAAAGTAAGAACACTTTCAAAAACATATATTGTAATTGTTTATGTTTATCAGTTTACAACATGCAAAGTGAGCGAACAGAAGAGAAATCTAAATCAAATCAATATTTGGTGTGACTACCCTTTGGCTTCAAACCAGCAACAATTCTTACTCTTGCACACTTTGTACACTTGCACAAAGTCAGGGATCTTGTAGGATTAGAGTCAGGTGTATAATTAACCAATTATACCAAGCAGATGCTAATGATCATCAATTTCATATGTAGGTTGAAACACGGTCATTAACTGAAACAGAAACAGCTGTGTAGGAGGCTTAAAACTGGGTGAGAAACAGCCAAACTCTGCTACTAAGGTGAGGTTGTGGAAGAGAGTTTCATGTCACAGGTCATACACCATGGCAAGACTGAGCACAGCAACAAGACACAAGGTAGTTATACTGCATCAGCAAGGTCTCTCCCAGGCAAAAATTTCAAACCAGACTGGGATTTCAAGATGTGCTGTTCAAGCTCTTTTGAAGAAGCACAAAGAAACGGCAACGTTGAGGACCGTAGACGCAGCGGTCGGCCAAGGAAACTTAATGCAGCAGATGGAAGACACATCGTGCTTACTTCTCTTCGACATCAGAAGATGTCCAGCAGTGCCATCAGCACAGAACTGGCGGAAACCAGTGGGACCCAGGTACACCCATCTACTGTCCGGAGAAGTTGGGCCAGAAGTGGTCTTCATGGAAGAACTGTGGCCAAAAAGCCATGCCTCTGACATGGAAACAAGGCTAAGCGACTCAACTCTGCATGAAAACATAGGAACTGGGGTGCAGAAAAATGGCAACAGGTGCTCTGGACTGATGAGTCAAAATCTGAAATATTTGGCTGTAGCAGGAGGCAGTTTGCTTGCTGAAGGGCTGGAGAGCGGTTCAACAATGAGCGTCTGCAAGCAACAGTGAAGCATGGTGGAGGTTCCTTGCAAGTTTGGGGCTGCATTTCTGCAAATGGAGTTGGAGATTTGGTCAGGATCAATGGTGTCCTCAATGCTGAGAAATACAGGCAGATACTTATCCATCATGCCATACCATCAGGGAGGCGTGTGATTGGCCCCAAATTTATTCTGCAGCAGGAGAACCACCCCAAACATACAGCCAATGTCCTTAAGAACTCTCTTCAGTGTAAAGAACAAGGAGTCCTGGAAGTGATGGTTTGGCCCCCACAGAGCCCTGATCTCAACATCATCGAGTCTGTCTGGGATTACATGAAGAGACGGAAGGATGTGAGGCAGCCTACATCCACAGGAGATCTGTGGTTAGTTCTCCAAGATCCGTGGTTGGTTCTTCAACAACCTGCCTGCCGAGTTCCTTCAAAAACTGTGTGCAAGTGTACCTAGAAGAATTTATGCTGTTTTGAAGGCAAAGGGTGGTCACACCAAATATTGATTTGATTTGGATTTCTCTTCTGTTCGCTCACTTTGCATTTTGTAAATTGATAAACATAAACAATTACAATATATATTTTCGAAAGCATTCTTACTTTACAGCATTTTTTCACACCTGCCTAAAACCTTTGCACAGTACTGTATGTCTTAAAATCCCTACCACTTTATCATAACCACAGCATCTTCAAGAACAGCCAATGTGTTCATCAAAAGTCATCCCTACTGTAGGAAGAGACCCAGGCAAGTTCCTGAGCACACGTCTTTATTTTTCTACAACAAAATATAGACTGTTGTAGAATAATCTCATCTTCCCCCTCCCTCCTCCCCAACAATGTTCCTGCCAGCTGTATGCACAAATGCAGAGACACACCTGTTACTGTTATTCTGTATTTGAGAAAACAGGCAAGGCTTCAAAGGCTATGTCTCGCTAAGCTATACACTTTTAAAAACCCTGATTAATAGTCCTACATTAGGTTTTCTCTTCCTCCCCACACATTGCTTTAGGCACAGATTCCATGGCAATCCATCACACTCACTGCTTCCTGGCCTTGCATCCGGACTCTGAACAGCTTCACGGGGCGGGATCCAAGGTACCTGGTTCTTGTATCAGACAGATCACCAGTGACAGGATCAAGGACAGTTCGGAGTAGCACACCATTCTTGATTGTGAAAGCAGAGGACCAAGAGGAGAGAGGACCAAGTTCACTCCAGGTTCTAAACAGATCTTGATTCTAACATATTTATCATTTCTGGCCTCCCTGACTTGAGCAAGGTTAGACATAGCACTGCTACTAAGTATACAAACGTTTCTAAATTTTCCAAATTAAAAAAGGAGGCATGAAACACTTTTTAAAATGCAGCCAACAACAGCAAAATCTTTGCAGTGAAGCAATGGAGCTCACTTCCATCATAGAAAGTCCTGACCCACAGAAAGGTGGGACCCAGGAAGCAGCAGCATTCTCCATTCTGGCTGAAGCTGCCTTTCATGACAGAACATTTCATTTGGGGAGTTCAAGGGGGTGTAGGCTGCTTCCCTTCCCTGGGAATTCTGGGCTTCAAACGAAGGACTCTCACTCTTTCTCTCCCTCCCAGGCAAATGAAATGGTGGGGGGGGGGGGGGGAAGAAAGCCAGAGCCCCAGGATCATACCCACCCAGACCAAGGCTGACCAACACAGAGAGCTGGTCACTTAGTGGTTGCGCTGGGCAGGTTTGGAAAGCAGGCTTAAAGTGAAGGCCACTTGTCAATGTTCAGTCAGCAAAACCTTCTGACAGGCTGCTCAGGTCCTGGATGATGACATGCAGGTTTCACAAGAAGCCACCTGCATGCTAGTTAAAGTTTCCATCCTCTCATTTTTTAAAACATCTTACCTGATGGACCTCTATTGCCTGAATATGACTTCTTGGCATTTTTCCTATTTTGTTTGATTATAAAAGTACTTGCCATAAAAAAAATCTGGCAATGTGATGGGGTGGAGAGGAGAAATAAAGAAGAAAAATTTATTGACAGAGTTTTCTCTTCTGAACTGACTGCCTGTAGGTGTGAAATATTTGCTACAGCAAACAAGAGAATGGGCTATGCTGTGTGACTGAGGTGAGGGCAACCACTGGAGCTTGGAAGCCCAATCAAAGGCAGCAACATTTTTCCACTGAGCAGGGAAAAGCTCCCTCGAGGAACACTGCCTCACCTGCAAGCCAATGTTCAGGTACAAAAACCCAATGGAGCTCCGTTCTCCCAGCTCATCTTGCTTCTCGGCTCCCCCCATTTCCACAATGCACAAGGACTCTGGCTGTGCAGGGAGAGCCTGCATGCTCAGAGGCTGCAGACAGTCCTGGGGAGAACGAAGGACACACGTTACTCAGGAGCATGGAAGAAGAGCCAATCTCTCACGACAGAGGATTCCTGCTGCTACATAAACACGTCCCAGAGCCATCTGGAGAGCAAGAGGAGAGGTAACTATTTTCTACTAAAAAAACACTGGCTTTAAGTAATTCTGTTCCTTTTTTTGTCTTGGATTCTACTGCGCAAGCAACATTCTTTTACTAATGTTTCAGAACCTTTATTAATGGCTAGAAACCTGTCTTTCTTCCAGAGTGCCCGGAAGCAGAGGCTGCAATTTGAGTTGGGAGGAAAAACAGCATGCTAGACATTTAGTTAAAATTGGTTAAAGCTGAAAGAAATTTGGGGGGACTGCAGTTCTTGTGGATACTTCATGCAGTGTTTCCAAGATGCTCCTCGTTTTTAAGCTCTCCTCATCAACAGGCCACATATTCAATATATTCTCATCCACAAGACGAGAAATCTTGCAAGAGAAATGGCACCCCCCTTCTTATAGTAATAAATCAGTCAAAGTCGAGCAACATAGACAAATACTTCCAGTCAGGCACTTACCGAGGGATCAAGTGAAATGATCCGCACAGTGTTGTCTACCAGCCCAACAGCAAGGAAACGGGAGCGCTGCTCTCCAGGAGGAACGTTTGCCAAACTCATGCATACAACATCAGCTGACATCTCCTTCCTCTCCGTGTATTCATTCAGTTGTCCTGACTAGTGTGCAAAGAGAAGGGAAGAGGCAGGTCAGTCAATAACCTGAGCAGGACAACCCATTAGTTTCAAGCAATCCTGTTTAAGAAACCGGTCTTCAGGCAACTTTAAGAAAGACCAAAAGCAAAAGCTTTTCCAAAAAGCCAATGACCATCTTAGGAAGTACATGACTTTTCAAAGAGGATCATCTCTGCTGTGCTCCTCCCAACAACTAACAACAAAAAAACCCTGGTCATGACTGAAAGCAGATCATCACCCTTTGCTGCAGCTGCTGTTCTTTGCTATCAGAAATGCTTCTGAGTAGACTGTACTCCATGTTCATCCATCAAGGTTACCTTGTCCAAAATCCCAAATCAACACTCAGCTACACTAACATAGGGTTTAGCTTTCATCTTCATCTACAACCCCAGTCCACATCTACTTTTTATGCCAGACAGCTCACGTACTGGATCCATCTCAAAGTAAACCAATTCTCCTCCAGTCAACGCGATCACCACTTGTCTCTGATTCACTGCGCACTTGACAATGGTTTTTTTCCCCGGTGTTTTCCATTCATTAACTCGTTTATCTGCTCTGATGTGCCTGATACCATCAGGATAAACCTGTAAAGATACAATTATGAGGTGTTAGGCTATTATAGTAACCAATTCCTTTGCTATTCTTTTTCTTAGCCCACCATTTTATATTTTAGTAATTGCCTGATATGTTTTTATTAGTCATGGAGGATACAAAAGAACTAAGAAGCAAAAAATGTTGCACAACTGGAAAAGGCTTCATCAGTCACTACTTGCTCACCACAAGCTCCTATCAAGGCTCTACCTCTTACTGGTTAGCAAAGAACTTGGTAATTCTCTTGTAATTAATTTGCGATCATTAAGCTTTCCATTTCAACTAGTCTAAGAAGGTGGACAAATTCAGTAACCAGCAACTCGCAAAATACTAAGAGTTCATGGGTTGCTTTAAAAAAGAAACACACGGACACAAATCTGAATATTTAGTCTTTGAGGTTTTTTAAAAATAACAATAGGGGTATAATCAAAAAAGCATGGCATTAAGGAAATCTTCAGAAGCATCTGTGAGCAAGGAGTCACTAATGAAGATGTGCAAAACTTACCAATAAGGGTGCAATATTTTTCTGAACCACGCCAATCTGGTCATTCCAGGGATGGATGGTTCTTTTCTAGAAGTGAATCTTTCAGAAGAGGGAGCAGTTCAGGGTGAGTTCCCTGGGATGGTAAGTTTTGCACATCCTCAGAAGTCTGTATTATCCCACAATTTCAAATCATAAGAACAGCTCACAAGCAGAATAACTGCGCTCTGCCAGCCACCTCAAATTGATTTACACTGATCATACCAGCGCAACTCTATTTTCTTCCCTGGTTGCAAGGCAGCACCTGTTAGTGACCCAGCCAATCCCTAAAACTCACCCGCTTCGAAGCAATATTTCCATCAAGCCAGTCAAAGAGCAGATTGCTCTTACCTTAGTAAGAACAGCCTGGCAGAAGAGGGCAGGATGTAAAAAAGGAAGAAGCCAAAGAACCGTGCCTCAAAGTCAAGCCCTCTCTCATGGTGAAGAGTTTTTGTCAGGATCTACACAAGCTAGAAACCTTAATTGCTTTTAACTTAGTATAGCGATGCATATTAAATGGTTAATGGTAAAAATGTTAATTGCAGGCCGCTTGCTTGACCTGCCATTGAAGTTAGGAGAAAGGGGGGGAGAAGATGCCAGGTGCTGTTATCTCTAAAGAGGCGTCTACAAGGTCAAGCACTGTGAGAGCCGGAGTGAGCGTGAAGAATTTCAAGCGGGAAAAGAAAGGAGAAGGGGGGGAGGGAATTGGGCTTAAAAAGGGAAGGTTTTGTTTTGTAGAATTAGACTCAACAAACTATAGCTGCTGTGCATTTCTCCCAATAAAGAAATCTTTGATGGAACTGTTTAGACTCCAGAGGATTTACTGCACTTTGGGAATGAGTGTGCAGACTCTGACAGTTTTATTCAATGGACAAAATAAAACAGCATGTGGGCTGTTAAGTACAACAGCCTTCAAGGAAACAGAGTGGCCTTACCTGTACCAAGGCATCATCTCCCAGTAATGAGCAGGACAAGGTGGGTGTGGTACCAAGAAATCCCGAGTCAGTCACTTCCTCCACGGTTTCTCCGATAGACAGGACCAGGGTGGCATTGACGAAGGACACAATGATATAAGCATCAAATTCATCTGGTGAGAGAAGAGAAAGGAAAGATTACAGGGAGGTCTGCGAAGTAAATATGGCTGGCAGTAGCTCTTCACGGAAGTTCCTAGAACATCTCTGATAATCACCATAAGGCAGTGTTGTCCAAACTTGGCCACTTTAAGGTAAGTGGACATGCTGGCTGGGGAATTCTGGGAGTTGAAGTCCACTCATCTTAAAGTGGCCAAGTTTGGACAACACTGCCATAAGGCATCCAAGGGAAAAAACTGAATTTTCAGCCACAAGGAAATCATGGCTAACCTTTGGGAAACTGAGTTTCAAGCCAGGTAAAAAAAAATATCAGCAGCCTTGGGTGATTCTTTCATTTCCATTGTGAACCTTAAGAATAAGTGTAGTTTCTCTGAAGCTAGGAGATATCGGAAGACCAGAGTTGAATTCTGAAAGCAGTGACATGATGCAGTGCAGTAATTCTGCAAAACCACTGGGCTTACTGAGAATCACAGAACTGGAAGGAGACACTGAGGCTGCGGAGTCCAATTCCCTGCTCAGTCCAAGGACCCAAACTGTCAGCATCCCGGACTGAGGGCTGCCTGGCTTCTGCTGGAGCACCTCCAATGAAGGGCAGCCCTCCATCTCCTGGGTCACTGGTTCTGCTCTCCGTCTGCTCTTTCTGTTGGAAGCTGCTTCCTAATAATCAACTGACAGAGCAGGTTGCTTCTCTGTAATAGGTCCTCAAATGGACATTTATGTACTGACGTGCATAGGTTTTCTGCACCTTTGAAGACACCACTAGAAGATTACAAAGCTGAACTATTTGAGCTGGCCAGGAAAGCTGCCTCCCACTGTGCTTGCCTGAAGAACTTACAATGATTTGTCTCAATTCTTTGATGCTTCTATAAACACTCAGTTACAGACCTAAGTACTTGGGTGGAATAGGCAGAAGGACTGTGAGAATGCACAAAAGTATTCAAAAAAAACCCCACCGCTCCTGTGCATCATATGCATGGATAACGCAAGTTATAAGAAGTTAGACAGGCCTATCAATGTAGCACCAAGGACATTTTATTAAGCTAATCAGAGCATCAGATCTGGCCTAGGCACTGAGTTACTAGTGCCAAACAAAGGTCAACATCTGAGACCAGATCACTGCACAGCTTAAGTCAGAAAGTGAAATATGGCTTGCAAAGCTGCAGTCAAGGTTGCCAACACCTGAGCCGAAAATGTTCACAGAGGTGCCAAATGCATGGTTGCTGTTGCCCAACAAGAAACAGAGGGTGCATTCTTTGGACAACCATAGCAGATAAGCAGCTGCTTGCTGCTTTTTCCCAAATGGTTAGGTTCACTCCATGTAAACTGTCAAAGTCTTCCAAACATCTGAAGAATGAGGAGCCATTCTGAGGGAAGTGAAAATCGACCAGCTAGCCAGCACAGGGCTCAAAAAGGTTGATGGGGAAGATCAACACATCACCGTTCACAGACTTTCTTCTGTACTGAGACCAATGACGAAATGGAAAACCTGTCCTAATCAAAAGCCAAGCCCGCGGGGATGACAGAGCAAGCTATGACAAAAGAGTATTCATGGTAAGAGGATATGTATCTGTGAACCTAAACAGTGTTTCATTTGTGTCTCTACATAACCTTTGGGCCAGAAATCTGATTACACAGTCCCGCAGAGGAGAGATGGATGTCCATGGGGTCCCAATGAGCCTATGACCCTGATGGGTGAGCGGCTTAGCAGACAACAACAAAACCCAAACTTGGCTTTTCCTGGGGTCAGAGAGAAGGTGGTCATCTCCTCACTGTAGTAAGGGGACAGCTGACTCTGGTTGTTTATCAGTTGTTATGTATCAATTGTTTGGTTGATACGTAGACTATGGGTGTCAGAAATCTCCTACAGAGATGCAAAGGATAAAGGCGTCAATTTGGCAAAGCCAAGGAACAAATACCCTTGTTATCTAACTGTTGCCCTTCCGTTTCTGGGTCACAGATTAATTATTCAAGACATCTCTGTGACACCTTTTGACATTCTCCCCCTTCCTATATAGTCTTTATTTCTTTGAATGCCCAAGGGTCTTGGATTCTTTGGCTGGGAGCCCAATGACCACTGTAGGCCAATGAAGTAACACTGCTGCAAAAATCCTCAAATGGTCTGGTTCTTCTTAAGCATGTGCATTTTTCCCACATCAAGAAGATGACTGACATTTGGAAATATAATGCCCCACATCAGGCTAGTCATCTAAAATATCTGGGCCAGATCTCCCTGTTATAAAAAATTCTCCCCATGTCTGCTGAAACTAGGCAGACAAGACAGCTAAGTCCACTATCTCAAGATGATCCCTGGCACACATACATACTGATCTCTGTGAACTAAAACAAAAACTAGAAAAGTGGGCCTTAAATTTTCACAATTCAGTTAATCTAAATTAACTCCCACATAGATGTGCCTTAGTTATTCAAGGCAAGACAAGGATGAAAAATAGAAGCCATTCTGTCATTACACAAAATTACCAAAGGGAATGGAGAAAAGTTCATCCTTTCTGTGCAACCTCAGAGCAATTTGTTATTTCTAAGCCACCTGCAGAGCAAGAATGGTACTTGGAACAGGACTCAACTAGGGCCATCAAGCCCCATGCCCTGCCTAAGAGAATACCCCAAAGTCAGACTGAAACTGGGCAATCTGGCTAAGCATGACAGGGCTCTCTTTTTCAGGATATGCAGGGAGAGGGTGGGTGTCTTGTACCCATTAAACAACCCTGCTGGCTCATTCAGTTTGTCCGTCAGCAATGAAGTACCAGAGCAAATGTGAATTAATAGCAAAAGAGAAGTAAAGGCACAGGCGGAGCTTGTGCAGTTCCTTGGAATATACACCTTCAAATGCCACTCAGGTGATCCAGTGGCAGCCAAAAAGCTGCATGATGGCACAAAATATTTTCAGTCTCCCCCTGGGGGCAAACTGCTCAGAAAAGCTATCAATTCTCTTACAACTCTCGACAAAAAGGTAGGAAATCCAATTATCCTATTATGCAAAATTTAACAGTGTTAACATTAACTGCTGAAATTGCTTTGGAATCTTTCATCCAGAAGTTGAAAAGCCAGCTGTGATCCCTTCTCATTCTAAAAAAACTA
The DNA here is from genome assembly GCA_030867105.1 of Liasis olivaceus. Classification (NCBI taxonomy): domain Eukaryota; kingdom Metazoa; phylum Chordata; class Lepidosauria; order Squamata; family Pythonidae; genus Liasis; species Liasis olivaceus. The sequence goes on along the minus strand of CM061359.1, from coordinate 25,448,940 downwards.
AAAAAACTAAAAATGGAACTTTTGAATGAACGAATTCCACTCTCATGCACTGGGTCACAAGACACCTTAGCATAGCTGGAAAATATACTCTGGATCGAGAAGCACAAGTATTCCAAGACCTCACAGCAGAGGTCGGCAAGGGTGCCACGGAAGGCCAACTGCCATCAGCTCCCATCAGCCTGACCAGTGCGATCCAGTAGTCCTGAAGAAAGAGCCACACCTTGCCCAGCAGTCCCTTCCTCCTCCTCCTCCTCTTCCTCCTCCTCCTCCTCCTCCAACATTAAGCTGTCCTCCCACTGTTTCACTGAAAGACCTTCCTGGGGCAAAGACTGGACAAAGTTGTTCAACTGGGCTTTCTTGGGCCGTGGGGATGTCTGCAATCATCTCCCCCCCCCACTCTTTCCCCCTACCAAAAGGAAAACAACTTTAATCTCTCCAAATCTGATCGCTAACATCCCACTTTTTCCTATCTTTCACTCTAAGATGATCTCTATATACACTAACAGGAAAATTGTACATCTATTCAACCTTGTCTATTCTATAGTTCTTCCAATGCTAGAACTCAGCAGGAAAAAAAACAGCTGCATTTAGTTTCAGGACAGCCTATCAGCAAGGACTGCTATCCAGCATCAGCTTCCATGGACTCAGTGCACTTCTTCTCATTTGCAAGTCACTATGCCGAAGTCTCAGAACAACTAACCGATTCAAGACATCAGAATTCTAACAGCAGACTGGCAGTCCTGATACGTTAGACTCTGCTACTGCCCTTGAAGTGAGGGGTTAGGGAACATGAGAACTGAGAGCTCACACAAAAGATTTAAACCCTAGTTCAGGTTCTAGGTACCACTGGAAAGTAGAAGATTGCTCACATCTGGAATCATGTCTTACTGATGACAAGAGAACTGACATCTACTTGACCACAGATTATCCATGCCTATGTCTATCGCAGGCTCTGAATACCTTACACCCTCATAACTGCTGAAAACTGACCATACAGTTTCCTGCAGGTTTGAACCAGAAAACAGTAATGTAAGAACAGTGCAAGTCCCAGTTAACAGTAAGCTAACAATAGGCGTACCCCAGTTAAAAAACAAACAATACTCCCAAACATAAACTGACCTCCACTTCACATGCATGAGGCAGTCCCACCTAATCTGTGCCCTCCGACAAACTGTTGAAGCATGACTACCAGAAGATTACCCCCTCCCCAAATTAAGGCAAGCAATTAGAGAATCCTTCAGCTGGAAGGGAGCACTGAAGTCCTTGAGTGATCAAGGCAAGAATCCAAATTAAAACATCCCTGTGAGATGGGCAACAACCCTCTACTTGAATGCAAAGGGAGCCCACCACCTCTCCGGGCTTTGGTTCTGCTCCCAAACTGTTCTATCATTAGGACAATTTTAAAAAGATTTTTTAAAAAATGCAACAAAAATTGCTGTTACTGTTGATAAAATTGATCCTAACTGCCAGGAAATTAATGCTCTCACTCTGTTATGACTATGGACCAAAAACGGATGCAAGATCTGAAGCTTGGCTTGAGTCAGTTTGCAGTGGCTGCTTTTCTGCATTACCAAGAGCTCCATTAACATCCACAATAAAGCATCTTATCTAAGAAATGTCTTTGCAATCATCACAAAAACTAATCTCTCACAATAAGCTTGAGATACAAACTGTGTCTGTAGGCTCAATCACGGCAAATAAAACAATGCACAAGCTGAATACTGAAGTCACCTCCTCCTCTAATGTGGGGTCCACAACCATTTGCTGACCGTCTCTCTGGAGGAGAGCTATTGCTGTTCTTATGCCATTTTTCTTGCACTCATTTGCATTCTCCATTTCCTATCTCATTTAGCTCATTCAACATTAATACTGACAACATTAAGAATCCATTCACAATGGATGGATTTAATCAGAATGTGCTAGTATATGCAGGGTTGTCTTCCAACACATTCATTGGAAGATTTAAACAATTTTTTTTAGATATTTTAATCCCATCTTTATTATTTTTATAAATAAAGGAAAGCGGTGAACATACCTAATGCTCCTTCCTCCTCCTATTTTCCCCACAACCACCACCCTGTGAGGTGAGCTGGGCTGAGGGAGAGGGACTGGCCCAAAGTCACCCAGCCTAAGGCTTTCGTGCCTCAGGCAAGACTAGAACTCACCATCTCCTGCTTTCTAGCCTAGGGCTTTTACCATGAGACCAAACTGGCTCTCTTTTTCATCCATTATCTGGATGCTTGTAAAGGATTTGCAAGTTTTCAATGCAAATTTCACTGTCTACCATTCCAACCACCGGTGCATAAGAGGATTCAAAGAACAAGCCAGGTATTGGACAACAGAAATAGAAAATTTCTGAATTAAAAAATGTAAAGGAACTAATTAGATGGTGATCACCAAGCGAAACAAGCCGTATGGCAGGGGAGGCTGTGAATGGACTGGGGGGGGACAAGGAATGTAAGTGGGTGCAGGAGCCTGAGAGCCAATCTTCTTGGGCATCATTCTGTGGATTGGCAGAAAGTGCTAAGCAGCAGAGTTAACACTGCATCCTGACATCTGAACCAGGGCAATCTCACAAGTGTACCTTTTGTCTCCTCTGGACGAAGCAGGAGGCAATTTCAGAGGCAGGAGCAGGTGAATTTCAGATCTGCAGAGATGTTCACTAACAGGCAAAGAGTGTGAATGGGAAAAATGTGCAGGTACCTGGTACAAGCACTGAGCTAAAGTCAACTGGCTATTTTATTAAAATGGGGGGGGGGGGAGCTACAATAGAAACAAAAAAGGTGTTGCCCCCACTGACACAATCAGGAAGAGCCTTCTTGTGCGGAAAAACTGCACGCACAGGGTGGGAAACCGAAGGACACTCGCAACACAGATACTGATGATTCTGTAGTGTGATCTTTGCAGCTCAGGGAGAAAACAGCCATGGAAATGCTGGAGCTGGATCCAGCAAATCTGCTTTTCCTTGACACCCAAAAGACAGCTAAAAACAGGAAGAATGTGAGCTTTTCCAGATGAATTCTGGACTTCAACTTCCAGAATTCTCAGCAATAGCTGTGCCAGCTGAGGAACTCTAAAATAGGAGGCTGGGGGAAGCTGATATACCTCCTAAGCATTAGGGTTAGAAGTTATCTGTCTGACACAGTACATACTGTAACTGTTTAGAGTAAGAGCTCTAGCAATCATATGCATGAATTCCAGAACTTGGGTGTGTCATAAGATTTGCTACACATCCTGGATACAGATATATCAAGACTGCCAAGCTTTATTTGATGTGGAAATGAACACATCCTCTATCGGTTAGAATATATAATATATAACCCTAATCCTAAATATACTTGGAAACACATGGGAAGCCCGTGCAAGGTACTTTATCTCAGCAACAGGAATCTACAGAAGTTCTAGGTACATGGCGCTGGAAATACTTTTGCTGCACAGCTATGCAAGCAAAGCTTCCAATTCAGAAAAGGCAACATGGAGAGTAAAGCCATTCTTATCCCAAGAAGTCAGGCAAGGGGCTGATACCTTCAGCCAAGGCCAAAGCCTGCATGTTTCAAAGCTATTCCACCCACTACCCAAATAGCACCACACATCCTGTAGCTGTAAGTACACACCTGTGGGAGGAGATCAGCACCTCCACTGCCAGCCACCTGTGGAAGAAAAAAGAAGGCTTGGTATTGGTAGTATCATGCCCACATACCAGCCAAGGTTAGAATTTGTCTAGAGTTGTGTGTACACAACAAACAGAGTGAATGAAGAATTTCAGAAACAAAAGCCAGAGACAAATAGGATTACCACAGTATAACAACCCCCTCTGTAGGCTTTGTGTCACTAGCACACATCAAAGTAAACCACTGAGAATTAGGCAGGGTCAATACAAAACTATCTTATGATACATTCAAGGAAAACAAGCATTACGTGCAACACAGTATTGACCCAGTAAAACCTCCATCACAGAAGTAGCATAGCAAATGAGTCTCAAACATTCGGGATCAACAAACCTGAATTCACACTGAACGCCTGGATGGAGTAATTTCCAACATCTGCCTGGGAGAAACTCATATGCATATTTACCACTGCCACTTAAACAGAGGAGTGAAGCTCATTTGTCAGTAAAGTTTTGCATCCCATGTCCTGAAACGCTTCAAGATACTATAGCTCAAAACATCAAGACTAGTTGTGGATGCTGGATTGCATCACTAAAGCTGGCTAGATGATCAAGGTTAAAGCTATTGCAGGTTCATAAGGAAAGGGACAATCTTTTGGATATCCTGAGCCCAAATCGTTTAAGGTTTTTGTACCGCATCCAGAAGCAAATTAAAAGCCAGAGGAGAACCACTGTAATAAGATGAACAGCATGCAGACCAGGAAGCAAATGGCCAGGAAGTTTCCACTAGCTATGACTGCCACAAACACAATACAACAGTATTTTCAATAGCTGGTACCATATCCAGGAAGAGGTACAGCTGGGATCCCACCAATCTGGTTAGAGGTTCTTTTGGCCTCACAGAAACCATCAGGTTCCAGAAGTGTGACCTCTACAGACAGAATGCAACTCCATCCAGAACAGCTGGATTTCCAGCCTGAATTAGCTGGTGCAATGAAGTCTTGCTTACATTTAACAACTTCATTTATTAAGAATATACAGGTAGTCCTTGGGTTACGACAGCAATTGGGACTGGAATTTCCATCACTAAGCAATGCGGTCGTAAAGTGTGACGTCACGTGACCGCATCACTTAGTGATGGAAATTCCAGCATTCCCCATTGCCATTGTTAAGTGAGGATTGCGGGTCATTAAGTGAGGACCTCTTCGCAACTTTCTGCTGGCTTCCAACAAGCAGTCAGTGGGGAAGCTGGCAGGAAGTGGCAAGTCCCAGGCAGTTCACAAGCAGGCCAGCAGGCAGGTAAGTGGCTGCTGCTGAGTGGGGAAGGATGTGTTGGTGGCTGCCGAGATGCAGCGCGCGTGCAGCAGGGCCAAGGGTGGCCACTGCAGGTGCATGAGGGTGCTCAAGGATGTGCAGGTAGCTGTCGAAGCATGGCATGAGCGTGGCGAGGCTGGCTACTGCCAGGTGGGAGAGGGTGCACAAGTGGCCACTGTAGGCAGGGGGGTGCTGCAGGCACTGTAGCTGGGCTTCTCAGGGGAAAAAAGCAACTTACCAGAGCAACATGCGACCTTCTCTGCTGACTTCCCCATTGACTTTGCTTGTAGGAAGCTGGCAGGGAAGGTTGCAAATGGCGATCATGTGACACAGGACGCTACAACCGTCACAAGTGCGAGCCAGCTGCCAAGCGCCCAGATTGTGATCATGTGACTGCAGGGGTGCTGGGACAGCCAGAACTTCAAGGACCAGTTGTAAGTACCACTCATTAAGCACCATTGTAACTTTGAATGGTCGCTGAATGGGTGGTTGTTAACTGAGAACTACCTGTACCCAATCCATAATTCCAAAGCACATAATATTAAGATGCATTTACAGGTAGTCCTCATTTAGTGACCACAATTGGGACCAGCAACTTGGTTGTTAAGCGAAATGGTCACTAAATGAAACTGCAACTGTGCTTATAATATTGCTTCAGCTTTCCTTTGCTTTACAGACCTGTGAAGGTCATAAATGCAAGGACTGGTCGCAAAGTTAGTTTTTCATCACCTGCAAATCGTTTTTCATCAATTGCAAATGGTTGTTAAATGAGGCAGTTGCTAAACGAGGACTACCTGTATTATTATGTTTACACCCTTATAAAAACTGTGTTCAAATAAAACAAAAATGTTGATTTACCATCATTTATAAACTGCTCTAATCTGACCACTTCTGAGCCATATATACAATCAAACCAAACTAAACTAAAATGTATCTCTGAAATGAAAACAATGCATCATAAAATAATCATTAAAGTTGGCATCCTGCTAATAATCTAGAGTCTAAAGACCTGCTGAAACAGGATAGTTGTAAGGGTCTTCCTAAATGCAAAAGGAAGGATAAGAGTTCTTCTGAACTCTTTCACTTCTGAAAGTAAAGTGTTCCACAATGAGGGGGCTACCACTGAGATGTCTTTCTTACTAGGCCAGGCCCCCTTCACTTCTGGTGGCAGCAGGATCTTTACCAGGCTTCCCTCAATATTTAAATCTTTTATAGATGATAACCATCTGTTTGAATTCAGCCTGGAAGCACATTTGGCAGCCAATGTAGTAACCTCAAAATAGTGTGATTCTGCAATAACAGGTCTTCCTAACTAATAATCTGAGCACTGCATTTTTGCACCACTTGTAGCTTCTGAGTCAATTTCGAAGGCAGCACCATATCAAAGTGTTCCAATAGTCCACTTGCAAAGTGATCAAGTCACATCGTTGTAGGGAAACAAGTGGAGCACCAGCCCAATCTGGCCAGGGCTCCTACTGGCTATGACCTCTATCTGCTGCTTGAGAAGGAACCACAAGTCACAGACCAACTCCTTCCAGAAAAGTGTGCCCCCATCAAGAGCAATTACTGGTCCACAACAGATGACCCTGATGCTTACAGACATAGCAACTCAGTCCTGCTCCACTTTAGTCTCCCCATCCAGACCTCACAGCCTCCAGACACAGATTCAAGACACTGCAGCATCTCCAGTTTGGCCTGGTTTGGCAAAATACAGCTGAGTATCAGCATACTGATGACATCTCACCCTGAACCAATGGGTGACCTCCTCCAGCAACTTCATTTACATGTTAAATACAATGAGGGGGAGGTCTTAGCCCAAAGGCACTGCAACCCACACTGGAGCAGCTAAAGGCTTGATCATTTAGTAGTAGTAGTAATAGTAAACCAATTTATATAGCCACCCATCTCATCACAGACGATTCTGGGTGGCATACAATACATTTAAAAAATAAAAAACAAAATAAAACAGAGAATAAAAGGAAGTTAAAAGTAAGGGAGCCACCTCATAAATTTCCCCGTCCCTTGGGGTCCCCAGGCCTGCTGGCATAAGCAAGTCTTAAGGGACCTCCGGAAGCTCAACAATGACGAGGCCAGTCTCACCTCAAGGGGGAGAAGATTCCACAGCGCAGATGCCACAGCAGAAAAGGCCTGCTGCCTGGGGCCCACCAAATGTAGCTCCCTACATTTATACCTCATGATTACTGACTGGAACTGCCCTCTCCAGTAAAAGTGGAGCAGTGGCTCCCATTCCCAATCCTTACAGGTGTTTCAGAGTTAATGGTATCAAATGCCATGGGGAGGTCTGATAAGAACATGAGGGGAACACTCACACCAATCAAATCCCAGCATACGTGATCTACTAAGGAGATGAAAGCTCTTTCAATTCCATGACCAGGTCTAAAATCTCATTAGAACGGATCCAGTTTCATTTAAGTTCCCCTGTAATTGACCTCCTCCACCAGTTTCATAGGCCCACGGTTGTCAATCAAGATGCAGCACTTCCTCTTTCAATGTTGGTGGCACAACATTTGCCCTCAAAAGGGATTTGCCATCTTTCAATCCCAGCAGCCCAAAGAAGCCAGGAGGGGCATGGTTCTAACTCAGTGGCAGTGATCATGCTACAGACGATGCCATCCACCTCCTCAGGTTCCAAGAGCAAAAAAGAATCCCAGGCAGAAATGCACGGTGCTGCCTCAATCATGTCCTTTGGCTCCACTCAACTGGCATCTAAATTAGAGCAGATACAAGCTACTTTATCCACAAGGAAATCTGCAAACTAATCGAGTCAGACTCTAGGCATCTCGTCTTGCCCAGTCTGAGTTACTACAAAGAGTGTCACCAGGCAGGAATCCATGGATGCAATAAGTGGTGGAGAAGAACTAACATTTTGTCACTTTCACTACCATTGAATAGCTCAACATGAGCTTGTACCAGCACTCAGTCTCACCCACTCTGATTTTGGGCGATTCTTGTTCCAGCCACCTTTTCAGTTGCTCCAGCTCCTGCAACTATTTAGTAAACCTGAGATCAGTGACTGGGCTGAGGCCACACAGGAGGAATCTTATTCAATGCTTTCTGTTCTGTATAGCAGAGATTGACCACGGATAAGATGGAACTGCCCACCAAGTTGTGGAAAAATACCTAGAGTTGTGCTTTAAGATGAGCGGCCATACAAGTCTTTGAAACGCACAAACAAACAAACTGAATGGATCCGTCAGATGCCTGGGCAGAGCACCTTAACAGGTCCTCTGTCCTTGGAGAGATTCTGTCAGCCTTCCCAGGTAGATCAGACAGGAAACATGACCAGATGTGCTAATTCTGTTTTATTGTAAGGCTACTTTAACAGAATCTTGCAAGTCTGGAAGTACAAATCCCCGCCATCTCTTTTACCGCCTGAGAAGTTAGGGAGGGTCCTTTCTGAATTTCTTTCTGTGCCCGTTATGCAGCTGTGGGCTCCCCCTCCCTTTTATCTGATCATTCCCTAGGCAGCATCTCTTCCCGCCCCCCCAGATCATTCCCACATACCATTACAGATTCAGAGTGGCAATGATCTACTGTTTGACCAGAAAGTGATCTGACCATGGAAAATGACAGCTTTCAGTGTCTTCCATACTCAGATAGTGTCTCACTTGCTGTAAAATAAAAACCAGTTCAGGAATGTGCTCACATACATGTATAATGGTCACAACCACCTACGCAAGCCCATGTTTATCATGAAGTCACAAGCCAACCCAAATTCCTCTTGCTTGGTATGGAGGTTGAAGTCACCCCAGACAAAAAAACTCAGACTGCACTCCCACTACCCACAAGATGAAGTTAAGCAGCTGAGGAAGGGCCACTGCCAGGTACCTGGGCAGTCAACAAAGCTTGTCTCTGCAGCCCAACTTCACATACAAGCACTTGCAACTGGCAATCTCTGGAACAGGCTTCAGGTCATTGCAATGGTTTCTCACTTAATCATGGCCACCAAGGCCATTACATCATGACTACAGCAGGACCTAAATCCTAGGAGGACAGACTTCTGGCAGAACTATATTGCCAGAACTGCCTAACGAGATCTCAGCAGTGCAAACGAGGTATGTGCATTCATCCACTGCCATGTCATGGATCGATGCCATCTTGTTCTGTGCAGACTGAAACCACAGCACCTGATAACTTGATTAGCTGGGTTGGCAAGGGGGAGGGGGGAACTGACTCCAAAAAGGGGACCTACAGTATTTTAACAGATACCTTCCTTCTCCTTAACTGCCTCCCCAGCACTCTTGCCACCACTTCCTCTACCCATCTTACTTGCAAAAGAGTAAGAGAGCCTAGCCTCTCCTTCTAGAGCCCTGTCGTGAGACTAGGCTGAAACTGCCATAACCGAAAGATGAAGCAGGCAGGTAAGGGTTAGGGTTAGGGAGAGGACAAAAGCCAGGAATCTTGTCTAAAAGATCCCTTTGGGGAGGTAGATAAGAAGGAAACAAGTCGTTAAGGACAAATGCCACCTGAACCAGGCAAAGGAAGTTGGGCCTGAGCACATGGAAAAAAACCCAATCCCACGAATCAACAAAGCAAGAACTTTTGGGGATAAAAGGGGTCCTGAAGCCCACCCACTCCTTGAGTTGTTTGGGATCCAGACTTAGTTTGGGATCCAGACTTGGCGGCTTCCATCCCTCTAGCCTCTAGCTAGTGCCTGGCAGCCTAGTTGAGAAAGACACTAAGTAGGGATGAGTGTGTGTGCGTGTGAGAAAGAGCAAATGTACTTTCTAACCAGTAAAGTTTTGCAGCAACTTGCTCCTGCAACTGCTTGGTCTGAAATGGCGGGCACCACACTGTCCCTCCATGGCTCTCCCACAACTGATCTAGAAGGCAAAAGCGATGAAGCTCACCACCTTCCACACCTGCTAACATTTCCTGAGAGCAGTGACAATGGCAGTAAGAGCAGCAGACCAGCCCAACCCCTTGCTGGGACAGGCCAGTATGAGCTGTAGCTTTCCCCCCTGTACTTGTTGCTCATATGCCACCTATCCATACTAAATACCATCCAACAATCCCCAAACCTCTCGAAGTTTTTCTACGCACCTAGTTCTATCACTTGCACATATGGCCCTGCAAAAACACCCAGGCATACACAACAAAAACAACTTTCCACCAGCATAATCACTATCAACTATGCCTGATGCCATCTTAAACTAAACTATTTGAAACATAACGCCTCTCTGAGCTAGCCGGACCTCCCTTAACAGCCAGTTACTCTCACAAGAAACCCACCAAACAGAACTCCGCAGGCAGCAGGACAGAACAAAGGATCAGCACAGCCATCCCAACAACCTGGTCCAGAACTGCACATTGCTTTATGGGCCACAGTCAGCTCTTTGCTGTTTCAAGGGAGACGTCTGTTCCTCATAACATCCCCAATCAACAATCTCACTGCAGTATTCTGGCATAGCTTAAGGCTCCAAATGCTTTCATACAGAGCCCCATATAAACATGCTACAATCCAAATAGGATATAATTAAGGCCTGTATCACTGTGGTCAAATCTGGCACCTTCATCTTTCACTGTCTGTGAAAATGGATGCTGGCCATTCCCCAATCTTGGACATTCAGATTCTAGGAAGTCACCCAAACTCAAATTTTAGGGGGAACATAACCCATCCCATGTACTGTAATCTCCTATCATCTAATCTAACTTGCAACCAACCAGGACCACTTCTGGCTTCTTTGAACTGAGCTTCAGTTTTGCTTGACTGGACACCAGATGCTAATGTACCATTAAACAACCTCCTTGGATTGCAACAGGAGGAACTTTATCAGGATACTGGTTTTCCAGTCCCATCATGCTAGGCAGCCTTCCCCAGCAGCTTCATTTTAAATAACAAGAGGGCACAAGATGAAGCTCTGAGGTATATTATGGTCACAACTAGAGGTATACAGAATGCTTTGAGATGAAAAGTTTTACATGCAGCTAGTCACCATATGTAACATGAGCCACCCAAAACATTTTCTAGAACTGCCCCTCCAACAAGGTGAACCAGCCTGGCCAACACCGTTCTAGTTCCTGGCACTGATCATCCTCCCGGATGAATAAAGCTAAATCTGGAACCAGATTAGAAGAGGTCAATTATCTGAATCCATTTCAAACACTTAAAGCTGGGAAGTCACCACCAGCTCTATTTTGTCCAAAACTGAAATGATCGGTCAGAAATTATTCAGTAAGATAGACTTGTTTTTAAAATGTCAACAATACTTCTTGCAAATCACAATGGAATTAATCTACAGGTAGCCTTCGCTTAACGACCATCCCGCTTAACAATCTATTTTCCAGTCCCTACTGTGGTTAAGTGGGGTAGTTGTTAAGTGAGTCACCACATGACTGGACCCAACTTTACAACCATTTTTGCAACGGTCATTAAGCAAATCACATTGTCCTTAAGCAAATCCAGTTTCTCCAATGGACTTTTTTGCTGGAATTCACTTAACAATCATGTGATTCACTTAACGACCATCGTAAAAAAGGTCACAAATCGCGATCATGTGACTGCAGGGGCAGCATGATGCTTTGCGACAATCATAAGTGCGATTACAAGTTGTAAAGCACTTTTCTCTGAGGCCACTGTAACCATTGTTAAACAGTGGTTAAGCGAGGACCACCTATAATGCCTACCCTAACTACTTCAGCAAGGCAGAGCTAATCTCATCTTTCCAAGAATCCTATCCATACTACTGAAAGCCATCATCATAAGCCAAGACACTATAATTAATGTCTCTTTTCCTGGACTAGTACTGCAGCAAGAACACCTCCCAAGACATTCACAATGTAGTCCACTTCCATGGCCTTTAAAACAACCTTCGGGAACTGGGTGATGGAAAAGCAGAGCAAGGACCCCAATTGTGCTAAATGGGCTAAAGGAACTTTATGAATTGGTCCAATGCGAGTGCTAGAGAGAGCAGGGAATGACAGAAGTGGCTGAGGAGGGAGGTGAGTGACTGCTAAGATGGCCCTGAAAAAATCCCCACTGCCCAGGACATGGACACTTCAGGATCCACATATTAGAAGAACGGTCAAGCATCTAATAGTCACAGATTACTCAAAAGCTGCAAGCTGTGCTTTGGGAGTTGCATGTAGCAATAGGACATTCTGACACTGAGGCTACCCAGCAGTTGGCTTAGATCCAACGGCTGTAGGGTGAGCAGCTATGCTCAGAAGCCTCAACCTGACCCATGCTCTTTCCCAGCTCTCTCCACACCTGAGAACTCTTCCTACCTTCAATGTGTCTCCTCACTGTCCACACGGCATTAGGATTACCAGGCAACTCCGAGACCGCCATTTCAGACACCTAGCAAGGGACAAAGCAGTAGCTTACATGCAGAAGATTTATGAAAATGAAGCAGCCTTAGAGATTAATAGCAAACATAACAGAATCAAGGCTTATGCAAGCCCTTCTCCCTTTCTATACACCAAAATCCCAGAGACATGAAAGTTAAAAAAAAAAAAAAAAACTGAAAAAATCTTTGGGGGGGGTTCTTTGTGGGGGAGGGGGAAGGTGCATTTTTATCTGACATCTTTACAAGAGAAAGAAGTTCAGCTGTTTTACTCCTTTACAGGAATAGTGACACAAAGCCTTTGGGTGCTTTGATCTGACTGGCAGCAAGTCCCCATGATCCCAGGCAGAGAACTATCACAGCCATCCCAACCCTCCTGCCCCCCCACCAACTGGACATGCCAGGGACTCAGCATGGAACTATACTTCCTTGTAGCCAAACACCGTTCACCAGAAGCATGTTTCACAGAGATTCGCAGCCTAGAATAATTCTGAGTCCCTGCCTAGCACATAACAAAAACAAATTAAAGAGATGGGAGGAATCAAACATGGCACATTGGTCAATCAGCAGAAATTGAAACAAAGAATCCATTTTCGACTTTGGGTTCAAGCTTTCAGATGGGACTCTACACTCATTCAGGAGGCTTCATACCTCAAGTCCATGTCTCAGTACTCTCAGAGAAGACCGTGGCCCCCTTCCACAGGCCACATACAGTTGAGGGGTATCTTCATTTGCAAGGTCAGCAATCTGCACAGAAATCCAAAGGACGCTAATGAGAAATCAAAGCACCCTCTGAAATCAGCTTCTGCTCCTCTACCAAAGTAGCAACACAAAGTTTGCTTCCATCTGACATGACTAGAGTGCAGAACTGCCCTAAAACTGGAGAATTAGCAAAATAAGCTACAAACAGCAAGTTTCAGAACTGTGAATATCACCATCACCAGGCCATCTGCTTGGCAGGCAAGTACAAACATCTCACCTTCAAAACAGATCAGGGCATTTACCCAAGAAAGTCAGGCTCCTTTCTGTCAGCTTGGTGTCTGTCGTGGCTTGCTCACTCACCTGAACAAACGCCAAAGCAATTTTCCTGTCACACATGGCCATGGGTAAATAAAAACCATTTTATTTCTCTTTATTCTCACCCTCTCAACAATTTTTCAGGGTGTTTCACAAACACTCTGAACTTTGTCCAGAGGCAAAGCTGATGCCCGTTTACTCCTGGCCTGCTCCAGAAAGACCTGGTTTCACGGGTGCATCTCTAGGGCAGCAAGTGAAGCAACCGCATCTTCAAGCCTCTCTGAAACTCCAGCAGGGTGGGGGCCATTCAAATCTCAGGGAGAACCTCATTTCAGAGGGTAAGTGCTGCGACACAGAAGGCACACTTCTGGGGCCCCCAGATGGCATTGCTCAATTGAAGGAAACAGGAGCATACCAATCCTACAAGGGTTGAACTGGCTGGGCAGCCCCTCAAGTAATTAGGCCCTATGCTGTGTAGGGCTTCACAGTTAGTGAGCAGCACCTTGAACTGCATCCAGAAGCAAATGGGCAACCAGTGCAGCTTGCAAAGCAGAGGTGTTATACAGCCATACTGACACATGCCCATCACTGCTCATGACCAGGGAAGCTTCTCTGTCACAGCACCTCCCCTCTGGAATGGCATCCCCCCAGAGATCCAGATGGTTCCCACCCTGACGACATTCAGGAAGCTGCTGAAGACCTGGCTCTTCTCCCAGGTTGATGGTTGAGCCCCTGCTGGAAGGGGTGTTTGTTGACGTGTCTGCCTTCGGGATGCTTATGAATTCTTTTTCTATTGTCAGTTATTATATTTTCTTATTATTTTTAGCTGAAAGCCACCTGGAGTCATTAGTAGTCAGGCGGCTTCTAAATTAATGAATTAAGAATCAGATTTGCCTTTTAAGTTATAGCTTTTTGCCTTTTAAGCCATGGTTTCAGATCTTAAGCTTAAAATTCCTACTCCAAGTGCTGCCTCAGTATTCTGAAATTTTTAAATATATGCACTGTGTCTCAGCTAAGTGATGTACACTGATCCACAGTTGAGCGTTCAGACCTGGAGCTGGCTTGCTTTGGGGCTAAAATGTTTTTGGAGGACATCCAATCGAGAAGTTTGTAATATAGAAATCTAGTATATAATTTACTGATTACAGATAGAAGGCTAATTGGTCAATAATTTGCAGGGTCACATTTACCACTTTTCTTGTAAATTGGGATAATAATAAAGCCAATTTTTAAGGACACATAAGGAATTATTTATGGCTGTGAACAAGGGAGCAAGCACAGACACCTACCACGTAGAGTTTAATTTTAAGAATTCTGGTAAGATGAAATATTTACCAGGAGCATTACTATTTTCCAACTGATAAATTGTTTTTGAACCTCTAGGGGTGAAGCTGAGGGCCATTCAGGGAGAGGTTCATCCAATAACTGGGCAGGAAATTCACTACCTCCAGATGCAGTGTATAAATGACCAAAATATCCAGTCCAAGACTCAAGGAGAATTAGATTATTATTGCTCTCGATGTTTATTTGGGTCCTTTTTTAGGAACTAAAAGTTTTCATATGAGGGGAGTCATTACAGATACAGGCATTCTCGTAGGCAAGAATTATCCGTGCGTTAGCTGTGCTACACTCGTCGTCAAACCAGGGTTTAGACCAAGGGTTAAGTGGGGTGAACAGGCTGTTAAGTGCTTTTGGGCAAGGCTAATGATTCTCTGATAGACTGAGACTATTTCAAGGGCATCACTGGTTGTACATACAGACTGCCTCAAACAGTCAAAGGGGCAACAAAAAATTAAGATGAGATCACAGCCAGTCTGTTCGTCCAGATTGGTCTAAGATACTTGTCAGTAAGGGTTAAATCATAAGCTGGTAATAATCAATTTGGACCAGTTGATTCAAAAACAAAAGACTCCACTATCGGAAGGTGGTCACTCTCTGGATGAAAGGTCACACTAAAATCTTTGCAATGGAAGCAAAGGTGCTAGTAACTATCATGGGGTCTAGGGTTGGTACCCCTCTAGAGCCCCAAAAAGTGAGTTCACCTGTGGGATCCCCTAGCATAGATCCATTAAGAATCTTTAAGTCAAATTTTGTTTCCAATAGGAAAAGTTTCCAATCCCCTGTGTTAATGCCGGAATCCTTAAGGTTTCCAGAAAGTCTCCTCAAACGAGGAAGAACATGGGATGTTGTGATGCTGCAAGAGAACCTTATCATTACTCCCCAACTTGGCACAGAAGTCAGGGGAACTTCCTTAGTCCATCTCACTTTGCTAGGTAGGTTCTCTTCTACCCCAAGAAGACAAATTAATGACTATTTGGCATGTTGCAGTCTTACCATCTCAGCACGACCTGTTTGAGATTTGATTAAATTCTTGCTGAACTGAAGCTGACGATTTGGGATCTAGACATCCAAAACGACAGAGCTAAAGTCTCCCATCCCTTTACCCTGGACAAACTGAAGTGCTACCTATGAGGGCAACCACTGGTAGATATACGTCTCCCATATGAAAGCCAAATTTGCTTTTGTTCAGACTTGGGAGGTAAAATCTGTCTCACACATGCTATTAAAATGTCCACTGTACACCCAATAGTGACTGAACCTGATACTTCAACTTGATACTTCCATTGTGACCAGGAGTCCATTACACTTCAGAAACTTCCAAGGAGGTTACAAAATTTCTATCAATAGTTATAGCTGTTAGAAGCCATCTGGTTCCTCCCACATGTTATTAACAGTTAGCTGCTGACTGTTTTAGGATTTTTTTTCACAATTTTTAAAATTCCTTTTTATAATTATTGTATTTCTGTGTTCTTTTTCTTGTGTTTGGACTGTAAATAAATTTTGAGTGATTGATGTATTATTTGTGAGGTATCTCATTCATTTAAAATTTAGTGTTTGTATAAGAACTTCTTGAAAGTAATCAGTTTTATTTGCAAAATAAAATGGCTATTTATTGCAAGAATACACTGGGAATAAACTGCAAAGAAGCAGTTAAGTTCTTTAACAATCATATTACTACAATTCCTCTAAAAGTAGTGATTCCTTTTTAAAGAAGAAAGCGCATGTTACAGTTGTAACAGTGAAGTTTAAAGTTACAGGTATGTAGAAGGGGGGGCTGGGTATTTGTATGACGAACTCTGATGACAAAAACACAAAGGCTAAACTGCTACACAGCTTATGGACCTCTTCGAATCCTAGCAAAAAGGGCTGGCTTGCCAGGAACAGCCAGGCAGAAATATATCAAACATAGAACTGGTCATCTTGAAAACATATTAACCCTTTGACCCCCTCAGTAAGGAACAGAGTGGTAGCGCACGGAGGGAATTTCTTGGGGGAAAAGCAGCACACAGGCTGGCCTGCCCGGCAGTTCTCACCTGAAGCCACAGCCCCACTCGCTCCTGCCAGAGCTAACTCTGCACCGCCACTTGCCCCACGGCAGGGGAAGGGAAGATGCACGTGAAAGAGCAACATACCTGACAGGACAAAATCGGAGACAGACTGTCCAGCTCGTCCACCAATACCAGGTTTTTAAGGGGCCGGGGCTGGAAAAAGAACGTGTCCCCCTCCTCCAGAGGCATCGCGGAGGAGAACTCAGGCTCATCATCGTCGTCTCCAAGGTGAGCAATCTGGTAGAGGTAGCTATAAGCAGAAGAGGGGAACTTCTTAGCAGGGACCTGCCAGGCACTTCCTTATGACAAGCAAGAAGAGGAGCTTCAAGCCAAGGGAGGCGAGAAACTAAGGGCTCACGTGTTGCCTTTCTCAGCAGACTGTCTTTCCACGACAATCCGTAACTGAACGATCCCCAGGCAGGGAAAAGATGGGCCTGGATGCCAGCCAGAAGCATTTCTATGCGCAACTCTTGCTTTGAAAAGGAAACTGGAGGTTTTACTTACTGGTTTCCAAACTCAGAAGCCACGAAGAGAAAGCCTGTTTTCAGCACACACATGGCTGCAGCTACAGGAACAGTGTCAAAGTACTTCAGTCGAATTTCTGTGACCTGAAGCCAACAGAAAGGCATTTCTGCATGAGACAATACTGGTGGTTTTAGGTCTCTCTTTCAAACTAAATGTGGTCAGACTTACCATGTCCTCATCAGTCTCCAAGGTGATTTTGAAAATATCACCCTGCTCTGTTTGAGCTAAGAAAAAAAACATTGACTTGGTCTTGTGTGTAGCAGAACAGACAAAGATCATGCCTCTCTCAGGGTCATCCAAGTCATTCTGTCAACAAGAGAAGCAAGTCAGTGGCTGAAAACAAAGGCTGGCCTAGTGCAACCAAAGCCACTGTTCAACAGTATCAAATAACAGCAGTCTGCATTTCTGTTTGAAGTCCCTCAAAAGCAAAAAGAGCACCAGCTAGGAATCAACTAGAGGAAAAAGGGTTAGGAACCATCCTTGATGAAGGAGAGCACTGGATCTTATACGTATGTAGTCTCTGGACGTCCCAAAAGACGTGCTCCCTCCAAAGGCATGCAACAATGCCCTCTAATCAGCTCTCTTCCTCGTTCTCCAACTGGACAGCTTCATGGATAGCTTTGTATGTTCTCTCTATCAAAGCCTCGTTCTCAGAATTTCCCTACCATTACCTCAAAATGCCGTTCCTCTTTCCTCACTCATCTCTGAAATCTTTGCCTCTTTTTCTCCCATGTTCTTCAGTTATCAAGTCCTGTTAGCTCTTCCGTGTTAATTTTACCATGTCTTTTGGTGCACTCACTCCATTCCAACGGATGGAGAGCATTTTTGAGAAAGACATCTTTGTAGTACTCAGCTTATCCATATCTAGAAAGCCTCCCCAGCTTTTGTTCTCAAGTTCACCTTCTCCTGATGCTTCCCTGCCATGCTCTTCTGCATTCTCTCTCCCACCGTGATTTATACCAGTTCCCTTCCTTTTCAAGTCTTTCAACAAATCCTCCAGTTTAGCCGCCTGGAAACACTTTTGCTGCACCATCCTTCATCTTCCTCTTTCGCAGGATTCCCCCCTCCCCCACTAATAAGGCAATCCCCACATAATTAAAATACTTTTATCAGCTCATACCTGGGCACTCTAGAACAACTCACAGTAAAGGAAAAAGTGCATTTAAAAGGTCAAACAGCAAGAGTAGCAGCAAAAACAAAGCCCTTTAACTGAAAACTCTAAACCTAAAAATTACAGCCTGGATGTTCTGCAAAAACAAAGTCATATTTACTTGCATGCCAGAAAGATAATTAATATGATGTTGATGGTGGGGCAGGGGAGAGCCTGCCAAGTACCTCATTAAGGGGAGTTTTGAGGGAGCTCTTTCCCTCAGCAGGGACCCACACTGAACGCATGTGAGCTTGGTAAAGACTCAGAGGGCAGAAGTGTATTATGCACATCATCAGGGCCAAGATTTTCTATTGTTTTCCTTGTTTGGGGAGAAATCTGGGGCTTTTGGTTTTTAAAAAACAATTGTGACTATTTTGGGGCTTGGCCCTTATGTTTTTCCTACCTATTTCCTACCATTCTCCTTTTCCTCCAAGGACTGCAGAAATGGGGTCTAGGAGTGCATCTGGATGATTTTTAGATACTCAGGAAACTTTATTTTTTCAGAACAGTAAAGGTTGTAAGATACTTACCCTTCTCCTGGGAATTGGACATCGAATATCTGGTTGGTCACCGAAGTTTTTGTAGGTAATGTAGTTTTCAGAGCAAATCAGCACCCCACTGGGACCATCAGAGCCTCCAGGAACTAAAGAACATGGCCATGTTAAAGAACAAAAGCAGCTAAGTTCATATTTTTATCTTTATGTAAAAAGGGAAGGAGAAAATTCTTCCTTCTGACAACATTATGCCAAACTTTCATAGGGCTACATCTGTCCCTTCAAGTGTACACTGGCCCCCCAACCAGGTTGTCACCTATCATTATGAGAGGTGCATGTTAAGGCCTGGGGTACCAGAAATATGAATCACAGCAAGGAAGTGTACAGGCAAAAAGGAGGCAGAGAAGTACTCAGAGGCTGAAAAAAGTTTCTGAAGCAGCTTATCAACTTCTTAAGACAGAGACTTTAAACTGCTTAAAGGTTTCAGAATGAAAGACTGATTTTACACAATTTGTTTGCTAGAAGATGAAATGACACTACTAAGATTCTGTCAAAGATTCTACAGCTTTTCTCTAGGTTTTTTAATTCTATGTACAAATGCCTTTTTCCTACAAGGATTGAAAAAGAGGGTACCTGTTATAAGAAAATTGCCATGCTCTTCCAACGGTTCACTGTATTTCCTGACCACATGGTTCAAACCTAAATCTAACTCATAAAATGTCAAAGTCTGCTGTGTGTTTGCTGCAGCTTCACCAGTGGGATCGTTGTCAGCTTCCTAAGGAAAACAATACCATTTATGTACCGTGTGAAATCAGCAATATTTTTTGAGAAGATATCTTATGCTTTTTAAAGGTATAACCTAACGAGGAAACTTCTAATAGAAGGCACATTCAGAAGTTTTTACAATCAACTGTAAAAATGGATGTAACTCAGACTGCAGGGTGCTTATCTGTGCTGCAAAGCTCAGTAACATACATTCCCAAAGGCACAAGTTCCACGAAAGCCACTGTAGAGCCAGCCACTTGGAGGTTGATTCAAGGGGTCTAGAACAAATATCCCCAGGGAAATAGCTGGACATTTGCTGCACCACAAGAGCATAAGGGCTTCAAAGAGGGATTAGGACAGAGGCTCATCCGGCCCAAGGATATGTCGCACAAGCCTGGACTGCAGAGCAGGGGCCTCTTTCGGAGGCTTCCCAGGAACTGCCATTTCAGACCTGCTGCTGCAGAGTCAAGACGCGGGAAACAGCCGTCAAGGACAGTAGCTACACTGAAAGCCTCATTCCCCATGAGCTTCTCCATCCTTCTAAAACCATCTAATTCGGCCCCATTATCACAACTGCAGACGAGTAATTTACTGTTTCTGTGTCAGAAAATATTTCCTAAATACAAATTTGCCCACCATTAGTTTTAGTGGCTGACCCCAAGTTCTAACACTGAGAGAAGGAAAAAAACCTTCTCTCTCCTTATGATCCCTGCCTTTCAGGATTTCACTTCCTTTGTTACAAGCTAACAAGCCCCACTTATGGTGCCCCTTCCTTGTAGGGGAGCTGCCCTTTTCAAGCTCTATAATATCAAGAGGTAGTTTGGTGTAGTGGATAAGGCTCCAGGCTAGGAACCAGCAGACCCTGAGTTCTAGTCCCACCTTAGGCACAAAGCCAGCTGGGTGACCTTGGGCCAGTCCCTTCTCTAGGAAGCAGGCAATAGCAAACTACTTCCAAAGAACCTTGCCAAGAGAACTTCAGGGACTCATCCAGGCAATTGCCAGGAGTCAACAATGACTCAAAGGCACCAAAAAAAAAAGTGACCAATACTCCGAGGGTAGCCTCACCACAGATAGAAAGATAAATAGATATGTGGACCTTATAATGTCAGCAATTATGTTATTCAATTCTTTCCTTAACAGTCCCAGCAAAGAATCATGCACATCAGGCTGACATTTTATTAAGCTGACCACTCTCATTCCAATAGCTGCTGCTGCTACCACCAAAACTGGTGGGACAGAGGCACTGGGGTTTCAGAGGTTCTCCTTGAAAGTCACCACCACCACCACCACCACCACCCCACAATCCTATACCCAGCAATTCAAAGCTGGATACACACGCCTGCCAGCCTCAAAGCACACGCTATGAGCTCCTCTAACACACTTGTTCCTTGCCCTAAAGAATATACTATTGTTGCAGCAGTTTCACAACTACAAGCTGACCACTACCACTAACAATCTCAACAAGCTGATCCTACACAAATCTAGTTATTTTATTGCAATAAGGAGACAATAAAACAGGCGGCAGCTGCCACAGAATGGAGTAAGCAAACACCTTCATATTTAACCTATTAATAATAAATGACTGTTACATTTTAACAACATCAAGAGGATAAATGAGGAATCATTAGAGAGAGATACTACCTCATAATCCATTTCCAGGCAAGCAAACATGGGGTTTTCAAACCCAACATCGACTCCAACCACATGATAAACCAAGGTGTTGGCCTTGTGGGCTTCTAATGGGGAAGAAATGGTGAGCCGAGCTGCAGCATCTCTGTTCAGAATGTACACAAGCTTCTGTTTCTCAATGGCACCTGCAGGTAAAGAGAGGAAGTGCTGAAAAAGGAGAGTGGAAGCACCAGAAATTCAGTATCAAAGCTGTCCAGACCTTGTCCTGCTCTCAAGACCCAGCCACCTTTTCCCATCCCCAGCTGAACAGCCAGGGCTCAAAGCTGCCACGTCACATTTGTTCTCCTCACTTTTCCAATATGATCAGAGACTCCTTTTTTAAATTAATCACAGTTTTTCTAGAACAATCCCCTGAAAAGCAAATCATTAAGCTCTGAAACTGCCAAATTTGCTTTAAGTGAAAGATTTTCCAGCTTGTGAGCTGCCTGTCCCTATAGGAAGCCATGGTTGTTTCAACAACATAACTTAACTCAAGGCTATGAGAACAGGAGTCCTAGACATAGAAAACGCAGAATTCCATCAGTTACTACCTGAAATATGAAACTGAATTTCACAAAATCCTAGGGTGGGAAGGGAACTTGGAGATCTTCTAGCCCAACCTCCTGCCCAGGGCAGGAATCCTCAGATCAACCTGGACAAATGGCTGTCCACCTTTTGTTTGAATCTGCAGTGGTGGAGCCTTCTATGAGTCCAGGAGGTAGGCTGTTCCACTGCTTAACAGCCCTCACAGTCAGGAAATTTCTCCTTATTATGAATCTTGGATTATTGGATCTCTCTCTGTAAAGCTTCCACCAGCTGGTTGGAATAAATCCATGCCCTCTTCCCTATGATAAGGACTCAAAGACTACACAGTTTTGTGCTGGTTGTCCTTCTTCCTCTAGGGTACGTTCCAGTTGGTGTTGATAAGAGGGAAGAGGTTTAGCCTGCAGCTCTAGCTCTGTGGGATGCCACAGGGCTCAACTCCTATTTAACATCTACGTGAAACTCCTGGGTGAGGTTATTCGCCAGCAGGGGGTGAGGTATCATTAGTACCTAGATGATATTCAGTTCTACATCTCTGCCCCAAGCAGAGGCAGAGGTCTTGGAGGTCTTGCCCTGGTGTCTGGAGATTGTGGGGGTAAGGGCCAGGGCTTTAGCCCAACCTTAGCAAGTCTGAGCAGCTATGGGTTTTAGAACCCCCACCACCGTCCAGTGATGTTCCCTCTTTAATGCTGAATGGGGTTGCACTATGACAGACAGAACTGATGCACAATTTGGAGATCTTCCTGTGCTCACAGCTCCTGCTTCATGTTGTGCACCATTGTGTCCTTTCCTGGAGTGGAAGGCCCTACTTATGGTCACTCACACCCTGGTCACCTCTCACGAAACTACTGCAATGTACTCTATATGGGGCTGCCCCTGAAGAGCATCCAGAAGCTGCAATTGGTCCAGAATGCAGTGGCATGGGCAATTATGGGTGTTTCTTACTTTATCCATGTTACACCTTGGCTACACGAGCAGTGCTGGCTCCCAGCAGGCTTCTAGGTATAATCTGAGAATTACAATTTTTCTGTCACACTATCTTACCAACTGAGATCAGACCGGCCCCGACCCTGCTGGCCTCCTGGAAAGCCTTGAAACTGGTTGTTTGCCCAGGCATGGGAGTCATGAAGTTAGTAAAGCCTGGGTAGGTTGATATTACCTTATATTGTTTTTATTCTCAGATGCTTTTTTAAAATTACTTGTTTTGATAGCTTTATATTATGATTTCTACTTAAACTCTGCTGTCCAGAGTTGCCGTGGTTAGAGGGGCAGCAATCTAAATCAATTATATCGATCAATTAGATCTCCCCTTAGCCTTCTCTTCTCTAAGCAAAACATACCCAGTTCTTTTAACGTTGCTCCATAAAATCTAATCTCCAAGCCCTCACCCTCTTTGTTCTCTTCTCAGCCCTCTTTCCAGTTCCTCAGCATCCTTCCTGTATTGTGGCGACCAAAACTAGACACAGTACTCCAGGTGCAGCCTGACCAGTGCAGCCTAGAGCAGAACTATCACTTTGTATAATCTCAACATTATACCTCTGCTGATAAGACCAAGATTACACTGGCTATTTTGGTAGTTGCAATGCACTGCTGGCTTATTCTTAATCTATGGTCTACCAGGATACTAAGATTTTTCTCATGAGCATCACTGCCAAGCCAGGTACTGCCTATTAGTGCTTGCTCATCTAACTTCTCCCATCTAAGTGGAGAATTCTACACTTCTTACAACTGAACTTCATTTTGTTGAAAAAGGCCCAATGTTCAAGTCTAAAAAGGCCTTTGAACTTTGAGCCTGTCTTCTGAGATCCTATAAATCCCCATCCAACTTTGTGTCATCTGCAAGCACCCCTTCTCTCCCCTCAAGTCATTTACAGAAATGTTGAAGAGCACTGGGCCCAGGACAGAACCCTGAGGTCCCCCACTCTCCCTCCTTCTTTCTTCACACACTAAACCTATTTTCTTTTTGTCACCAAGATGTATTTAAAGGCCAACAAGCAATTATAACAAGTACCTGATCAGAAATGGATCCAAGTGTCTCCATAGCTTATTTCAGAGAAGAGACATGAATTCCTAATCATCATTTCAGGTCAAACTGCCTGTCTTCCAACTGGCTCCCTAGAAAACGCACTTGTGAGCACTGGCATTGGAGTCAAAGTTGTGACTTTGTGTTCTGTAAGTTAGCTGCTTCTTGATCTTGTGTTCAGTTATTTGGGGAAGTATGTCTTTCTGTGAAATCCATGAATTCTGACTGGCTGCACCCACCATGCCCTCTCCCCCCAAATTTTATGATGGCACCTTTCATACTTTTTCAAAAATCCAAGCAAGCCTCACAAGCCAAAAACATTACAATTTCTGATCAAAACACTTACTGGCCATCTTCACATAATACAAAGCAACAGTTGGTTGAACTATGCTTTACAGAATAAATCATAACTAGCTAAGACCACACAACATGCTAAACCATAAACCATAGTTGCAAATCACTCTGGTCGATTTCACAAAACATGCAACTCAGAGTCAAATCATTGCCAAAAGTAAGTGCAATTAAAACATTTTAACACTGACATGGACACCAGGCACCAATGACATGCATCATTCAACATCTGCATCCAGAATAATTATTCCCATTCATTTCTTTAACCATTCCACCCAACTGCCCCTAACATACAACTGCCCCAACTTACTGATCATGACAGCCCGCCCTTTAGGATCCACAGCTAAGTACTGTCCTGGAACAATTCTGCGACAACCACTCTTGCCAAAAGTTTCCTGATGAATTTTCTCAAACACATTTTTAGAGGGCTGGTATTCCAGGATAACAATGCGACCTGAATCACTGCCCACGACAATATAGTCCTTGGTCCCACCGGTTAATCTGAAGGCCATGAGGGAGCGAATGATGCCAAAAACTTCTACTGTCAACAAGGTATGAACCTTTCCGGTGTTTGGATCAGGACGAAGCAATTCCAAGATTTTCCCTCGGGAAACAACAATTTCTTGCTGTTTAGTACCTGTAAAAAACAAACTACAATCAGCAACTCAGGAGAATTAAAGCCCTTCACCACCCCACCAATTTCAACCCTATCTGGTGGCAGTAAGAGCAGCAAAGCATCCATTCTCTTTATTTATTGTGTCCACAGACTCCCACCCAGCAACCCCACTCAGTTACCCAGACCCTTTTAGGGAAAGATGGGCAAGATATATGCAGAACGATTTTGCAAGTTCCTCAGCAGATAAAGTTGCTGGCATCCACTCTGGGCTGGGTGCCAGCTGGACAAAACCCAGTGTGGAGAGTGAGGCTGGATCTTGTGTGTTATGGAGGATTCTTCTGAGCTTATTACCCTCCTGAAAGTGGACATGATTCTCTGTGGGATGAGTTCTACCACTTGAATCATGATCTTCCTGGCTCCTATTCACAATTTTATTTTCAAGACTTATAAGGCTGTCCAACTCAAACTACGTGACTCTGGGTGACGTACAGTATAAAAGAAACAAACCAAAAAAGAAAAAAAAAGCCAACTTGTCTGGTCTCTAACCTCCCTTTTTGGGGAAGGTTGTGGCAACATGATTTCAGAGATCCTAGAAGAAAACAAATTATTTGGATTCCTGCCACTCAGAAATGGTCAGTCGCCCCGATGGATGACCTTTGCTGGAACTCTGACAGGGAGCATGCCAAAGTACTGTTCTTCAGTAGCTCCACTTTACCTGGGTGAGCAGTTTCAATCTATAATGTGGGTGGGTGGAGCACCTGGGGTCATGGTTGCTCCAATGTGTGGTACCACAGGGCTCTCCTGCTCTCTCCCATGTTACTTAACATCTAAATGAAGGCATTGGGTGAGGCCATCCACCAGTTCAAGGTGAAATATCAGCACACCAATGATATTCAGCTGTACAATAGCACCTGGACCAAGAATCTGGAGGCTGTCAGGGGCAAAATAAATTCAGATTAAATCTTTCCAAGATGGAGTTGCAGAACACTGATAGATATCCGAGAGTGTCAATCCCAACAGTCAGCCAGGACGGAATTGTGCTCTTCATGAAGCAGTTGGTTACTGATCTGGGAGCCCTCTTGGAATCACTAATGCAGATTCCCCTTGCTTTATGTTAGGGTTAATTCCCCAAAATCTCAACTAGCCCCACATATTTTGTAACCCAACTCTTTAAAGTGATTTTTTTTAGCATAAAGTGAATTCTTGAACAAAAATGATCAATTGCATAATAACAAATTTGCATAAAGCAAGGGAAACCTGTACTGCTTAAACATCAAGTAGGAGCTGTGGCTCTCCCCATCTTTGCCCAGTTTCATTTGGCGTGCAAGTTGCAAGTCTACATGGAGTAGGATGTTTCAGGAGTGGTAACGCGTGTCTTGATCACCCCCTAGCTAAGTTACTGTAATGCTCACTACTTGGGGTAGCCTTTGGAGACCACCTCGAAGCTGCAACTGGTCCAGAATGCAGTGGTGAAACTATTGGTGGGTCAACCCTACTGCTGGTAACACCCCTTCTAAAACTGCTGCACTGGTTACTGATGGGCTTCCAGAGGCAACTCAAAATGCCGGCAAGCACCAAGATACATTGGGCATTGCCCTGCCACGGCTGAATCTGCCCATCCAGTAAGAACATCTTGAGAAGGCCTACTAAGAGTCCTTCCTCCACAAGAGATTAGGAGAACATGAGCCAGATAACAGAGCCTTTTCTGTTGTGGCCTCCACACTTTGGAGTTCTCTAAGGAGGTCTGTCTAACCACCTCCCTAATGGCATTTGAAAAGGCATCAATTCCACCCAGCTTTGAACTTTAGTTGTTTGCTAATGGCATCCCTCTTAGGGGAGGTTGTCAGAGTTCATATCGTCACATCATGCCTGTTTTATGCTTTCGCTCTTTTGGAACTGTAAGTAAGTAAGTAAGTAAATATTAGACCTTGAGATCAGAATGAAGTTTACCTGAAAAGTTACCATGGATGGCATAGCTGATGCCAGTGGCCCGCTGAAGAGTTAAGTTGTACAGGAACATGGTGCCAGTTGATATCACTTCCTTTCAGCCCACCAGCTAGAAAAACAGTTAAGCAATTAATCACGTAACTGTTTGGTGCCACAAAGGCTTCACAAAACATCCCAAATATCCAATAAAAGGAGATCTTTTTACAAAATTTTGAAGTCAATTAGTAAAGGGAAAAAACCACCTCTGGGACTAGAAATACTGTTAACACCCTTTTCACAACGTGTTTAACCCGCAGTCGTACTGAAGACGAGGAAAGGCTTCCGCGGCTCCCCGTCCGCTGTGTCAGATACACCTGGCCGTGAACGAGGCCCCGAGATGGGACCGAAAAAACCCACACAGTCTCGGGGAGTCAAAATAAGGCAAGAGCCCATCCCGCGCCAGGGCCAAACGCGACAACGGGCAGGGCCGGCCGGGCCCGCCCGAGCGGCCTTCCACCCGCGCCGCAGCCCCACGGCGGGAAGCGCCCGGACGCTCTCCCCCCAACGGGCCCCGCCGGCCGCTCGCGGCGGTCCGGGTGGAGCTCCCGGGCGCCCCAGCCGGGGCCCCGGGCGAAATTCGGCGGCACCTACCGCGGAACGGCGCGGATGGCGGCGGATCCCGTCGCCCCCTCGCGCGCTGCACGGCCCGCGCTCCGCCTCCGGGGGTCCTTCCAGGCGAGCGGCGCGCGGGCTGCCCTCGCCGCGCCTGACGCGGCGCGCGGCGCGCGAGGCCCCCTCGCTCTTCGCGTCAGGCCCCGGTCCGGTTCTCGCAGCCGCCGGGATGTGCGCCTCCGCGCTCTCGTTGGAACAGCTGCGCGCCCTCACCGAGCTGCCGGAGCTGGAGGCCGCCTACAGCCGCCTGTGCCGCGAGGAGGTGGGCCGCGGGCCGGCGGGGGGCGGGGGCGGGGGCGGGGGCGAGGCTGCTGGCCCCGGGCGGCCTCGAGTGCGCGTTTGCTTCGCTTGCAGGGAGAGACGCGGGCGGAGCTGGAGCTGCTGCTGGAGCAGCGCGGCGCCCTGGAGGGGAAGGTGGCGGCGCTGCACCGGATGGGGTGAGTGGCGCGGGGCCGGGGGCGGGCCGGGCCGGGCCGGGCCGGGCCGGCGGGGCCTCATTCCGGCGCTCCTCTCCCCGCTTTTGCAGCCCCAACCTGCAGCTGATCGAGGGGGACGCGCAGCAGCTGGGGGGCACCATCGCCTTCACCTGCCGCCTGGCCGAGAACGTCAGCAGCAAGGTCCGGCAGCTGGACCTGGCCAAGGTCGGTCCGGGCGGGCCCGCCAAGCGCCTCTCCTTCCCCGCGCGGCCGAGGGGGCGGAGGTCGGTCCGCCTTGGGAGCGGGGCTCGTCCGGGAGCGGGGCGCGGCCGGGCAGAGTGTCTGCGCGGGGGGCGGGCCGGCTTCCTCCTGGGCCGCCTGCCCGGGCGCTGGGCCTGCCTGCCGCCCCCGACACCGGCCTTCCACTCCCTGGGACCCCTTTGCTTCCGCAGAACCGCCTCTATCAGGCCATCCAGAGAGCGGACGACATCTTGGACCTGAAGTTCTGCACAGACGGCGTTCAGGCGGCGCTACGGAGCGAAGATTACGAGCAAGCGGCAGCCCACATTCATCGCTACCTTTCTTTAGACAAATCGGTCATTGAGCTGAGCAGGCAGGGTCAGGAGGGTAGGGAAGCGCGTCTCTTCCCCGCGTTTAGCCTCTGGCTCTTCCTCAAAGGGCTCCCAGGGCCTGCCGTGCCCAGAGCAAGCGATTTGCCCTTCCGAGAGCTTTGCTGGTCTCTTGCTTTCAGTGCCCAGATTGCTGTCTGGGTGTCGCCTGTTTTGTGAGAACATTTTTGTGAGATCTTTACTGAAAAATATGCGATACTAAATACCGTAAATCAGTAATGCTTTATTGATGTGAAATTAAAAAGAATTTAACTCTTAGTTTTGACTGAAATAGGGGACACTCCCAAGCTTTTCCTCTGTCTCCAGTTCACAACCCTCTTAAGACTCTGAATTATTTATTTAAACTAATTCCAGCACCTATAAATCAAAATAATACTGAAACTCATTCTCTTTTCTGGGCAGGCACCATAACTGATGCCAACTTGAAGCTCCTGCAGGAAGCAGAACAGCAGCTGAAGACAATTGTTACTGAGAAATTTGATGCTGCCATGAAGCAGGAAGACCTGCCACAAGTAGAACGCTTCTTCAAGATCTTCCCCCTGCTAGACCTGCATGAAGAAGGGCTGAGTAACTTCTCCAAATACCTTTGCAAACAGGTGAGTGTCCCTGCAGGGTTGTGAGAGGTATTCTGGCTTCTCTGCACGGTGTCATTCTAGTGGATGAACCACATAGCGTCTGGTGGCTCTGCTGCTTTTCTTCTTATCCAGCGAATCAGCTGAATGTGATTAGAAGCAGGTATCTTTTGAGGAACAAAACGAGTACCCCTGTTATTCACTGATTTCAATGTTATCAACTTTCAGCTTCAATTTTACTCCGGGTGTTTTGCAGAGTTTCCTGGATAGCTGATATAGGCTTCTTTCAGTGTGTTGCAATCAGCTTCTCTTCTAATGTTTGGGGTGTACTCGTTATTGTAAAAAAGAGTAAGCTTTCATGCTGCAAGGTTGTGTTCTGTTTGTAATCAGCCACAAGGCAAAGATCAGTTAATAAGCCGTGCTACCAGGTGGCGCATCCCTAACCCTGAATTTTGTTTTGAGGTGCTAGCAACCCTTCCCAGTTTTAGCCATCTACAAATTGGATGAGATTTCTTTCCATCCCTTCAGGTATAATTTTGAATTACCCTGAAATTTGCACATCTTTTTGAGAATGTGATAGAAGTTAGAAATGAATTTATAATTCTTGCTTCAGGAATACACACTAACTTTGTGTTCCTTTCTCCAATAACATATCTCTATTCTGCCTTGCCTCTTTTTTTAAAAAATTATTTAATAAATACCACTTTCCTGGAATCAGAATGTTAGATTATCATTTCACCCTTGGCTTTCTGTAAGTTTGAGAATTCCAGCATGAAGCTGGAGTCTCTTCACTGGGTTTTCACCAATAAAACTTAATTGGCCATCAGTTCCCTACCACTTGTGATGAAGGTGAATCTCCTCTTTGATCCTCTACCTTCTGAAAGAGGAACCTTGCCAGGAATTTATAGAAGATATGCTTAGTACATTTCGGCTGTCCCAGCAGATCAGTGAAGTCTTCCGTAACTGCCTGTTATTTGTTCCTTGAAGTATCTGCAGTTTGTTTCAGGAGGATATTGGTCAGTTGGTGTGCAATAAGAAGTAGTAGATGGCAATGGTGAGCCATCTTACACCAATGAGTGTCAGCAAGTTGGTGCTGTGAGACAGCAGAGCAGGCTAAGGGGCCCTCTTCTTTCCAGGTTGCTAACAAAGCAGAAGAGAATTTACAGTTAGCATTGCAGACCGACACAACGGACCGAAGAGCTGCGGTCCTTTTTGCAGACACGCTGACACTCCTCTTTGAAGGTAAAGCCCTGCCCAGCTTTCATCCTGAGAACCCAGAAGAGATGAGTGAGGCGTTATTCCTTGGCTGACCCCAGAGGAACCATCACAGCCATGGGCAGGGGGGCCCTGAGCTTCTTTGTCCTGCTCCTCTTTGGAACGTCATAGCGGGGGACAGAGGGAAGCAGCCAGCGAGGCTGAGGCCTCCCAGGGAGCCTCTGTAGCCATGGCAAGACTCCACCCCTGGTAGGCTCTGGGACAAAGGGGCGGGGCAGGGGGTGGCCGGCACCTTTTGCTGTGGTTCTGTCTGACCTCCGTGTCCTCCTAGGCAGGGCTGGGTGAGCTGTTCTTCACGCTTGAGACTGAGCAGGCCCGGTCAAAAACTAAGTTTTAATTCATTAATTCCCAGGGTGCTCCTTCTCTTCTTTGCATTAAAAACTAGCAATTTGGCAGCAACTGTGGGTTCTCAGGTTTGAGCTTTCTTTGCAGGGATCGCACGCATTGTGGAGACCCATCAGCCCATTGTGGAGACGTACTACGGGCCTGGCAGGCTTTATGCCTTGATCAAGCACCTGCAAGCAGAATGTGACCAGCAGGTGGAGAAGGTTGTGGAGAAGTTTATCCAGCAGAGAGACTATCGTAGGCAGGTAAGAGAAGGAAAAAAGGCTGAATGTTCCAGGTGGCTTCCCTGTGATTTGCTGGGTCTTACTCTCAGGAGTGTGCATGAAATGGAAAATATATTTTGTTTTTTGTTTAGAACAAAGCACCCTGCGTGGAATATTTTTCAGAACATTCCAGATTAGCTGCACTGGGACCAGACAAGCCCAAAACATTGTAAATGTTCCAGCCATAGACAGCAATGGGAATTTGGCTTTCTTGTTTTTCCACCCCACAATTACAGGAGCAATATTGACTGCAAGCCATGCTGGCTACCAACTAACTTGCAGAAAGATTGGTGAAATGGACAATTAAAATAAAAACCCTAAAGGTGGGCATGCCCACAAAGAAGCCCTGGGGTTCTAACCGACAGGAAAGGAACCACGCTGGTTTTACCTCGGGCCCAACTAACCAGGAACATTTGTCCTGGGAAACAAGATGCTTGTTCAGTCAGGGCAGGACTCTAGGCTGCCAAGGCCCAACCTCTCCTGGGGTTCATCTGGGGTCTGAACCAGGCCCAGCACAGCTTAAGGGCTCCTGCACTTAAGAGATTTGTCACAAAAATGTTTCAAGGGTGGAAACAGCTGCCGCATCTCAAGTCATACTTCCAGCAGCAAGACCACGGCAGTGCAGCTTCTCCCAAGACTGCCCTTCCACTTCCTAGCAGCCCCTGCAGCAAGATCCACACTGAGCAGGGAAGGGAAGGGGCTATTGAAACCAGGAGTCTTGGCTTGGATTCTCCAGGTTTGCCTTGGGTTGAGGAAGGAGCCATTTTCCTCTGGGCTGCTTCAGCCCGGCCTGGCCAATGCTGCTGTGGCCTGGGATCGGTCCTGTTCCTTCTGCCCTCAGAGGGTTGGTCTGCAGTGAGATCTTGGGAAGGTTGTTTCCCCAAAGCCGCTGCCTGGTGTGGGTTGGCCCAGTGAAGAGAAGCGTGACAGCTCTTGTCTTCCACTGCTTGCAGTTCCAGCATGTTCAGAGCAGCGCAATGAGGAGTGCGGTGGGAGAGAAGATCGAACCAAGGTGGGGCCACCTCTCTTTCCTCTTTCAGCTTGCAGGGCAGATAAAAGCGAGACAAGCTCTTTCCTGGGGAAGATTCAGATTTGCTGAGCAACTCAGGGATGAGTTATGAGATTGGCTGGTTGCCTGTAGCCCTCGAGGGGGGCAGACATAGTGCCAGCCCTCACCCACAGGCCTGTGTCCACTCTGAGGACGAGCAGCAGGTTCTTCAGAAGGGGAGTTGGACACGTTTGGTGAAGCTTGCTCTGTGGACTTTGGATGTCGCTCCAGGAGAATGTGACTTGTCTGGGAGCTTTGGGGCTTCCTCTTAGCTGCTGTGCTACATTGGAGAGGTCAGGTTTGCTATAGAAGCCGGGGACGTGCTCTGATTTTGGGGGAAATTACAGTTCCCCTTACAGTGGCATGGTCCAGCAGGGGCTGAAATCCACTGTATTCTTTGATACTTTTTTTTTTTTTTTTAGATATAATTTTTATTTATTAAATAAATTTTTAAGAGAATAAAAACAATACAGATTTTGGAAGAAAAAAAATAAAAAGGAAAGGAAAGTATTAAGTGAAAAAAGGTACAAAGAAAGGAAAAAGAAAGAGAAAAAAATGAAAGAAAAGAAAAAAAATAATTAAAAAGTGACTTCTAACCTTATCAGCAGTTACAAGTACATTTATATTTTACCCTCTCTCTCTAAGGTTGCAACATAATTTCCTTCTTTCCATAGTCTACCCTTTCTAGTCATCACACCCATAAATCACAAGTTCATTTTTTTTTCCCCAGCAAAAAGTCCATAAGAGGTTTCCAGTCATTAATAAATGTAGTTATTGTCCTTTCTCTAATCAAACAAGTCAATTTTGCCATCTCTGCTAATTCTGTCATCTTCACCAGCCATTCCTCCATTGTGGGCATTTCAGAGTCTTTCCATTTTTGTGCATATAATAGTCTTGCAGCAGTTATCATATATAAAAACAATCTTCCATAACTCTTTTTTAATTTTCTATCCATTAGTCCCAGCGAGGAAAGTTTTGGTTTCCTGTTCTTTGATACTTTGATCTTTGTGTTGTGGTGTTCAGTTAGTTGGGAAAATCTGCAAATGACTGACAGATTTCCATAGAATCCATGTCCAACATGAGCCATTCTTTGCCTGTGCATCTCTTGTGAGAATTGCAGAAGAATTTTCAGCAGTGCCACGAGGAAACTGAAGATAGTAAAATGTCATACCCAGAGAGCTCCTTGTTGGACATTTTTACACTTGGCTCAGCAGACTGGTTCTGCGTCCCCTTTCTCCAGCTGACCTTTGCTTTGCTACTCACAGGGAGCTTGACCCTATTTTAACCGAGGTCACCTTGATGAATGCCCGGAGTGAACTTTATCTGAGATTCATCAGGAGGCGCATCATCTCTGACTTTGATGTGGGAGATTCTATGGCCTCCGAGGAGGTGAAGCAAGGTAAAACCCATGGGTGCTTGCTAGGGAGCCTAGGTGTGACGTGGGAGTCAGTTGGCTTCCTTCCTACAGTTCCGTCGTCGCCTTTATCAGCCAAAGTGAACCTTGGAGGTGCCCCATGCATGACACAAGGAAGCCTGTAAGGAAACAAACCCTGCCACCTGGGTTTGGCACGTCGTTTCTTTGTGCCTTGGAGTGTGCCTGGCTTATTCCCCAACTGATATGAAAAACACAGCCGTCTAAAATTTCATAGTATAAAATTTTATCTGATTTTATCAAGGCTGGGTTTCCACATCGTGTTATGTCGTGATGTGGACTGCGTGTGTGGTGTGAATTCAGATACTGTGGTTCGAAACACATTCTTGGCCGTCCCTGGTAGGGATGCCTGCGCTCTCCTCCTCTCTCTCGGTCTCTCTCCAGAAGCTCATCTTAACGTCTGTGTTCTTGTACTATAATTAATGAATTTTACTGTATGCCTTGTAAGCCACTTCAAGAAGTTATAGCAAAGAAATATATTCATTGATGATACTAACCGTAGTTGCACCCAATCTGTAAATGGACTCCCAATATTTTAATCATCATGAGTGCCAGGAACCTGAGAACTGTTCTGGGCAACACCTATGAACGCAGTATAAGCCTAGGGCTGTTTTGCCACTCCCTGATCATAAAAGAAAGAGAGCTGCTTGTAGACCATGTGCTGAGCATCCCATCAACCAGGCCAGCTGGGAATGGGGCAGACCTTGGAAAGGAGACGATAGCTCTTCCACCACCGCCACCCGTTCAGTTCTGGGAATTGTAGTGGGCTAGCTATGGCTGCCCTTGCGTGCCAGGACTCCTCCTGTCCTTCCAACGTGTCAGTCCTCTCTTGCCTTTGGTGCTGTGACCTTGATACCTCGGCAACAAAGGAGACAGGCCGTGCACATACTTGCCAAGTAGGCCACAGATGCCTTTTAAGATAGGGGAGTGCATGGGGGGTATTAAGAAGGTGCCTCGTGAAAGATTTGCCATCTGGAGCCACAGGCCTTTGCAACATCATCTCTTCAATATCTAATGGCCTTTCTAAATTCTCAACTGCACGGAATTAAGTCTCCTTAATTGAGTATTTTGATTACATCTTTTCCACCCCTGTGCTAGTCCTGCTTGTATCTTTTTTCAAAACGTTCTGCTGTTTCTTAATAGTTGTGGTTCTGCTCCACAGAGCATCAGAAGTGCCTGGACAAACTGCTCAACAATTGCTTTCTGAGCTGTGCCATGCAAGAGTTGATTGGCTACTACATCACCATGGAAGAGTACTTTATGAGAGAGACTGTTAATAAGGTAGGATAAGCTGTCTGGAACTTCACATCTGTCCTCCTTTCCTTCCTGGATGGAGCAGGCCCATCCCAACATACTCAGTTGCATATGTAAGTCACACTGCCAAAACTGCCTATGGAAAGGTGGGTCCATGTCCTTCATGGAAAGCCCAGTGGGAAGGAAAATGCCTTCGGCTAGTCAACCTTGACTGCTCCAACAATCCAAGCTTCAGCCAGGAGCTTTTCTAGCCTGCTAGGGATGGAAGCCAAGTTCTCTCAGTTGAAGTAACTGGACTCTCCTACTCAGGAGTGTCTCAGTTTCCTATAATGTTGGTTTGGCTTTCCACTTGTGGTTTGGTCAGCAAGATATGACTTAATGCAGTGTGAATCCAGCCATAGCTGAGCAGAGGCGATGGCGATGATAAGACCAGTTTGACATTTTCTGCTGAGGAAAAAAACTCTTTCATTCTCTTGTCTTCAGAAACAGTAAAGTTTGGGATGCCAGGAGCTAGGCCTGCCTGGCTGCCTGGGTAGACCCAGTGTTTGCGGGCCTGACAAGCCCAAAAGATGTAGGTCAGAGCAAATTATAAGAGCGAGTTGGCCTTTCTGCTAGGCTGTGGCGATGGACACCTGTGAGAAGGGTCAGCAAACCTCCAGCATGGTGGACGATGTTTTCTACATAGTGAAGAAATGCATTGGGAGAGCTCTTTCCAGTTCCAGCATTGACTGTCTCTGTGCCATGATCAACCATTCCATCACTGAGCTCGAGTCAGAGTTCAGGTAGGTGGTGGGGACGGAGACTCTGATGGGCAACATTGGAGGAGCTCTTCCAGGAATCAGAGGTTCTGCCACGTCTCATCTAGGCTGCTATAAAGCAGCAGAGACACGAGCTGCTCTTTGGACTGGGTGGGCTTCCCACAGGCTTAACTGTTGCAGGTTATCGGAAAATAGATGTGCAGACTTGGGGGCTGGACTAGATGATCTCCAGAGGCTTGGAGGAGAGGATCTCCCAGAACCCTAAGGGTGGGAGGGGACCTTGGAGATCATCTCCTCCAACTCCTTTCCAGTGCAGGAATCCTCCAATGCAGCCAGCTTGCCTGCCGCCGCTGCCACTGGAGTAACTAGGCCTTCGATGGTCTCCAGCAGGCCGAGCCCGGTTTAAATAAGGAGGAAGTCTGCTCCGTTCTTGGACAGCTCCTGCACTGAAATGGTTCGGCTGAACTTCCGAGCCACAGTGCGCTTGGACACAGAGCTGAACACTTGTTTGGTTTTGTGCAGAGCCCTATTGCAAATGCTTTTCTTCGCCCTCTTCTGGATAAAAGGGTCCTCCCAAAGGGGCTTTCCAAGGTCCGAGTATATAAAGAAGTCTGACAAGTGAATACTGGCCCCTTTGTGCACCCTTCTCTGGATTAAATGTTCTGAGTTTGAAATAAACGATAGAACTACAGATTCAACTATTTCCTGCTCCAGGTAGCTTGGCAAGGATGGCCAAGACTCTTTCTGTGCCCAAGGGCAGAATTTATGTCACACAAACATGGGCAGGAAGCAGCCTTGCTTTGCTGTGCGTGCAAAGCCCTGTGCAGTGCTCTTGGGGGGGGGGGGGCACTGTTGCTTTCCTAGCCAAGGGTAAGAGCCGGGGAGGGAAAGACTTGGGTTCGTGGCTTTGAGGCCCTTGGTCTTGCTTCCGCCTGGCCCAGAAGAAGCTGGCCCTCTCCGAGGTTCCCAGCAGCCTTGCTTGAAGTCTTCCTTCTCTTCACAGGGAAGTCCTGGGCAACAAGCTGAAAATGGGCTTCCCGGCCACCCCTTTCCAGGACTTCCAGAGGGGCGTGACCAGCGCTGTGAGCCTCATGCAGAGCAGCCTCCAGCAGGGCAAGTTCGACCCCAAAGGCATTGAGAGCGCCGACGAGGCCAAGCGGTCCTTCCTGGTGAGTTGTCTAGATGGGGACTCTGGGGGCAAAGCCTGGACCAGAGGGAAAGGCAGGGGCTCTCCCTCAGAGCCAGCGCGGCTGGGCTCAAGGGCCAGCAAATGGGACTTTCAGAAAGCTGTTGCAAGCACCAACACAGTGCAGTTCACACAAGCAGGGGTCGCAAGAGAAGATGCTTGTCTTACTCAAGTACCTGGGGAAAAAATCATTTTTATTGAAGAGGAAAGGAGGTTGAGACGTTTATTCACCTGAAGAACACAGTTGTTGGGTCTCGTGTTAAAAGCAGAGAGAGAGTGGGTGGATGGGGCGGCAGTGCCTTCTGGCACAGATAGGTCAGCCTAGATGCTCAGTCTTTTCCTAAAATGGCAGCCCCACGTGCCAAGGCCTGGGGACTGATGATCAAATAAATGGAATCCTCTTCACAGTAAGTCCCCCCACCCAAGGAAGCGTGGCTGGCCTGTAGGCCCAGCTCCCTTGGACCAGCGAAAATGGGAACACCTCTCTGCCCTCCGTTGGGCCCGCTCTCAGAGAACCGGTCTTTCCCCTCCTATATGGGGCCAGGGAACAGGTTTGGGGCCAGGTTTTGAGGGCCAGCCTGGTACTGAGATGAAAAAGGAAGTTGGGGATCAGGTATCTGACCACACAGACCCTCTCCTCCTTCATTTTCCCCCACCGCTGCTCCTCCGTGGCAGATTTCTTCCTCGGAGGAGCCAGTGACTGAAATGCTCCCCGGGAGACAAAGACCCTTGTGGTGCGGTTGCTGTTGAGAGGTGGGAAGTTGCAGAGGAGTCCGACCGTTCCATTTGCTGCTTTTGCCTCCATCTCTTCAGGTGACTTTAAACAACGTGGAGGCCTGCAGCGAGAACATCATGACGCTGAAGAAGACCCTGGAGGTATTTGTCGGCTCTGAGCTCTTGGCTAGAAGCGGTCTGTCTTGGTGTTCCTGTCCTCCTTTCCTCTGTGTGTTTGCATGATTCAAATCCATCTTGTTGCTAAGATAATTAATAGAATCGCTTCATCTCAACTGGAAGTCTTGCTTTATTTTTAGTACTTCCTAGCTGCCTTGTCCCAAAGGTGGGTACACAAAACTACAGTCTGAAGAACTGGGATATAAAACGTCTGTTGGGAAGCCCAGAGATGCTGGGTTTGGAGCAGGGAGTTTCTGTACCTTCCAGGAGGCCAAATCTCAGGAGTTAGGTTGTGTGGGAAATGGAAGGAAGACTTGAGCTACTGGAGGATATCCCTGCGTGTAGGCTGTTGCCTCCCCTCCTCTTACTGAGTGTAGTTGTGTCTCATTTCCATCATTGGCTGGATTTGTGCTTTCACGCAGAGCGACTGTTCCGAGCTCCTCAGCCAGGGCTTTGGAGGAGAACAGGCTCGGCCCAAGTTGGATAGCTGCCTTTCTGACATGGCTGCAGTCTCTAGCAAGTTTCGCGACCTGCTGCAGGTGAGCTTCTGGCCCTTGGACCTTTACCTGTTGCAAGGCCTCCAAATCCTGCCACTTTCCAGGCCTTTGGCTTCAGAGTGCGCCTGGATGAAGCGAAGCAGACAAGATCAGCCAGGCTGGTTAGATCGGCCTGGCTGGTGGGCTTTCCAGCCAGGAGGTGAACTGTGGTCAGGCATGCAACAGGCCCTTCTCTGGACACCCTATAGCCCGTTTCACTCACCCCATTTTGCTGAGTGTTTCTCAGCTTCAGCTCAGAGAGATGTGATAGTTCTTGAGAATAGAAGCAGCTTCTCTTCTCCCAAAGGCAGGGGGTCCCCCAAAGGTTTGCACCTTGGCCAGGATCAGCTCCCAGGCTGTTGGTGTGCATAGGGGAGCTTAGAGGAACTAGGATGGGCTGCTGACTGACCCTTGTTCTCTCTCTGGTGGCCCAGGAAGGCCTGAATGAACTCACAAACTCAGCAGTCAAACCACAGGTGAAACCCTGGATTAACCTCTTCCTGTCTGTCTCCCACAACATCGAGGAGGTGAGTCCTCTGTCCCCATCTGCTTCCCTGAATGCAGGATGCTGGAGAAGCAGGTCTCCGGGGGTACCATTCTCACCAAATTGAAGGCTTGACCGAGGCAGTACAGGGGAGAAGATGTGGGACACCAGAATGCCTGGGGAGGGGGTCATAGAGGAGCATGGAGGTAGCTTTGAAGAAACTATATTGTAATCATTAATAAAACATGAACATAGTGCAAAAAGACCAGAAGGGATGAGGAAGAATCCCAAGATTGCCGTTCTTGACTCTCTTTGGTGTAAGAGGGAAGGACGAGGAAATGCTGTCAGGCTTTTGAGGTCTCAATATAGTAAAGCTCCAATATTGCTTGTGGTATCTGTTTCCTGACCTGGCCTACCTCGAAGGGCGGACATGGAGAAGCCTCTCTGAAATCAGCCTGGGGAGGAGAACAGAACCTGCTTGGGGGCTCGCTTTCCCTCTGATGATGGGGAGGGGGGACTTGCCAGTCAGCCACAGCCTTTTCAGACAGCACCTGTGTAATTCTTCTCCACCCAGAGCTTTGAGTCAGTGGTGGCCTGAAGCCCAGGGGCTTGGGGGGAGAGGGGCTTCTTTCCTCACGCTCCTTCCACGGCCCCGTTTCTTCCGCTGCAGCAAACGCTGTCCTTGCAGCAGGCTCCTTTCCCCATGTCCAGGGTTTCTTTCTTTCGCCCTGCCACTCCTCTTCCTTTGGAGCCTAGCTTCTCACAGGAAAAAGCTCTTCCTCCATGCGAGCCTCCCCCAGCCCCCAGGGCCCCACAGCCTTTGGTCTCCTCCTGCTGAGCAGGAGTGGAAGCAGCAGGAGCCAGACCGGAGGCTCTCACGCCCTCGCCCAGGCAGGCAGATGCTTTCGGAAGGTCTCTGCAGGAATAGCTGCTAGCTGGGCACACTCTGAGCATCCCAGACTTCCTTTCTGCTGCTGCTACTTGGTAAACCTGTTATTTTAAATGAAAATACTCTCTCTGGTGCCTCAGAGAAAGACAGGGCAGCTGAGCTTCCCGCAGAGCCCCAGGCCAGCTGAAGCCACTCCTGGTGGTTGAGGGAGGCAAAGGAACAGCTGGGGAACGTTGCACAGGAGGCTGCGGGTAAGCATGTGAGAGAAGCACCTGGAGACCAACTCTGCTCTCTGCTGCTCTTTCAGGAAGAGTTCAATGACTACGAAGCCAACGACCCCTGGGTACAGCAGTTCATTCTGAACCTGGAGCAGCAAATGGTGGAGTTCAAGGTATGACCCAGTCACGAGAGCTTTGTTGACAGGGACTTCCTCTCAGGATTCGTGATGCCTAGGGTCCTTTGGCACATGGGCACAGGTCATTTCCAGGAAGCCCTGCTGTGTGGTCATCTTGCCAGCGGGAGGCCAGGGCACCTGATTCGTTGGAGCGGCTCTTGGCAGCCTCCTCCCTGAGCATGCCTGCCTCCTCACTGGAGCGGGGCTGGGGGTGGGAGCATTGTCCCTCTGGCCTCTGTCTGCTTGTGGCAAGAGCACCCTTCTCCCCCTCTGCAGGCAGGACTCTCACCTGCAATCTACGACAGCCTCACCAGCCTGATGACCAGCCTGGTTGCTCTGGAGCTGGAGAAGGTTGTTCTCAAGTCCATCTTCAGTCGGGTAAGGAGGGGCAGAAAGCTGACCAGCAAGGCCAACCTGCAGGCACGGTTGCCAAGCATGCCGGTATTAAAATCTGAGTGTTTAGTTATTTTTTTGCCCACACTTCGTGACCCAAGTCCTACCAAAGCAACCAGAATGTAAAGCTTGGGTCATCTAGCCCAGCCTGTGCCACGCAGGAATCTAGTGCCACAGCATCCCTGGCAGTCAGCCATCTGTCCTCTGTCTCAAGACCTCTGGTGAAGGCTACTCCTTTGCATACCAGTCTGCTTCATTGTTGAACAGGTCTTAACATGAGGAATTTTTTTCTTATCTCCAACCAGTATCATCTACCTTGTAATAGAAGCCTGTAGTTTCTTTTTCTGTCCTATAGAATAACTCCAGAGTGCACGGCAGCATGGCAGACACTTGAAGAATATACTGTCCTGTCACCCCTCTGCAGTCCTCTCTTCTCCAGGCATTCTTCACCCAAGACCTCCAACGGTTTCTGATTTCAGGCCCCTTCTCTTCTTCGTTACTCTTCTCTTTTTTTTTTTTTATACATTTTATTAAAAGTTTTACAAAGAACATAAAAACTAACACAAACTGATAAAGAGTAAAAGAAGCAAAGCAAGAAGAAAAAAAAATGCAGAAAGAGAGGAAAAAAAGAACAGGCTTCCAGTTTCTTTTGCAGCAAATATAAGTATAATTACAAAATGAACTTACTCTATGATTACAAAAGAAACCTCACTTTTTTCTATTGTCCAGTTTTTTTCTGATCATCAAACTACAAATCATCAATGCATTTCTTTCCATTTCATGCAAAAAGTCTATAAAGGGTTTCCAGTCAGCCATAAATGTAGATACTGTTTTTTCTCTAACCAAATAAATCAATTTAGCCATCTCTGCAAGTTCCATCATCTTCACCAGCCATTCCTCCATTGTGGGTAGTGTTGAACCTTTCCATTTTTGAGCTTATAATAGTCTCACTGCAGTTGTCATATATGACAGCAGGGTTCCATGACTTTTTTCTAATTGCCTGTCCATTAGTCCCAAAAGAAAAGTCTCTGGCTTCAGTTGTACTTTAATCTTTAAAATCTTCTGAATTAATATATGTATTTGTATCCAATTTTTTTTTGGCTTTTTACATGTCCACCATACATGGTAAAATGTCCCTTTAAGTTGTTCACATTTCCAACAAAGATTCAAAGTATCTTTAGACATTCTAGACAATTTCTCTGGTGACAAACACCAACAATACATCATTTTATAAAAATTCTTTTTAGGCTAGAACATAATGTAAATTTCAGTCCTTTCAACCACATATTTTCCCATTGATCCATTTGTATATTGTAGCCAAAATATTTAGCCCATTTTATCATATATTCTTTCACTTCTTGTTCTTCTGTCTCATATTTCAGCAAAAGTTCATACATTTTAGCAGTAACATGGTCGTCATTAATACACAATTCTGTTTCAAACTCAGTCTTTGTTCAAAACCATAAAATCTTTTATGCACTTTAAACTTTTCTGATAATTATACATAAGAAAACCATTGGCAATGATATCCTATTGTCAAATCTTCCCTTGATTTTGTTTTACAATCCCCTTGAGAAAATTCTAGTACATCACGGTAGGTTAACCATTTATGTTTACTTATCATTTCTTGTCTATAAAATGCTGCTTGTGCTGAAAGCCACAAAGGTGTTTTGGGGCAAAACCTAAATTTATATTTATTCCCTATTCTAAGAATAGCTCATCTGATATAATGATTTTTAAAATCTACATTCGCCTTAGCTTTATCATACCATAGATAAAATTGTGACCTTCCAAATCCAATAACCTTCTATTTCTTAACAACACCCACTCTTTCAGCAAAATATAGTTTCAAATCTGGTAAGCCCAATCCTCCCCTTTCCTTCACATCTTTTAGTACCTTATATTTAACTTGTCTTTTTCCCCTTGCTGTACAAATTTAGATATATCCTTCTGCCACTGTTTAAATAGTACATCAGTTGCCAAAAAAGGTATTTCTGAAACAAAAATAACATTCTAGGTAAAACATTTATCTTAATCACAGAAATTCTACCCAACAGTGACAACTATAATTTGTCCCATCCTGACATCTCTTTTTTAACTTCATTCTGTCTTAACATAGTCATTTTGAAATAACATACAGTTCATATTTGTCATAGTTATACCCAAGTATTTTACCTTCTTCTCAGACTTAAAACCTGTTTTATTCATCAGTTGGGTTTGATCTTGTATTTTCATGTTTTTTGTTAACATCTTTGTCTTCTGTTCATTAATCTTGAAACCTGCTAAGGCCCCAAGTTCTTTTAATTTACTCATTAAAACTTCATTTCCCTTTAAGGGGTCTGCCAAAATGAAAACCAAGTCATCTGCAAAAGCTCTTAACTTATATGACTCTTTTTTAATCTTTACACCCACGATCCTCTCATCTTGTCTTATATCTCTTCAATATTTCAAGAACTAAAATAAACAAAAGAGGAGACAGTGGGCAACCTTGTCTTGTTCCTTTCTGTATCTGAAATAATTTAGTTAAATATCCCATTAACAATTATTTGTGCCATCTGTGAAGTATCAATTGATTTCACCAAAGACTTGAGAAAGTCTTTGGTAAAATCTCTACTTTAGAAATTTTAGTAGCCAAGTCTCTTGAAATTCAAATCATATCTATACTTGAAAAAGATCTAGGTCTTCCTGAAAAATAGGTATTCTCTCTTGAACTACCATTCTTCTTGGTTACTCTTCTCAAGTTTGTCAGTGCCCTTCCTAAAAAGTGGTGCCCAGAACTGGGTGCAGTAGTTTAGGTGTGGTCTGACAGAATGGAGAGAATAGTGACTTATTTTGACTTTTGACACTATACAGGTAGTCCTTGTTTAGCAACCACAATTGGGAGTGGCAGCTGTCGTTAAGTGAAGCGGTTGCTAAGTGGGAAATCACATGACAACTGTCCTTTCCTTTTTCCCATTCCCCCACCCTTTGGAATACTCACCCTGGTGCTGGGATAATCAGCAAGAAGGGAATTAATGTTTGTATTTACATTCATTGGAGAGGAAGGGTTTACAAGAGAGTCAGCAGGCACACAATGGGGAATACACTGGGCTGTTTGCGTAGCGCACTAGCAGCTGCCATTGCCAGCGAATTGCTTTCTTTGTGTATTCCCCATTGTGTGCCTGCTTACTCCCTTATAATCCCTTCCTCTCCAATCTCTGCTCTGCAAGGGGGGGGGAAGGAAAGACAACAGGTCAGGCACAGGACAACATGTATTGACTAATGGCAATCATGTGACTGAGGGACGCTGTAAAGGTCATAAATACGGGCATTGGTTGTAAAGTTATTTTTTCAGCTCCATCGTAACTTTGAACAATCCCTGAATGAAGCAGTTGGTAAGCAAGGTCTACCTTCACTTCAGAAACAGACTGTTGGTTCATGTTCAGCTTGTGATCCACTAAGACACCCAGATCCTTTTCACATCATCTTTGGTTCCCTCCACCAATCCTGTCTTCGTGGTTTTGATTTTCTTCTGCAGAAGTTTAGGACTTTGCATTTGTCCCCATTCAAATTCATCTTACTGAGTTTGCCCAGCTTTCCAGAATCCTCCTGAATCTTGATAGTGTCCACCAAGGTGTTTGCTATCCCCACAGTTTGTTGATGGGTTGTTCAACAAGCTCTGTATCCATATCCCAGTAGCATAATTTAGCCCATATTTTGCCATCTTCTCTACTAAAACCACAAGATACCCTACAACCTCACATTCCCATGATCAGCTAAACTGGTCATAATAGATTCTTGATAAACTTTTGC
Organism: Liasis olivaceus; assembly: GCA_030867105.1. Lineage (NCBI taxonomy): Eukaryota > Metazoa > Chordata > Lepidosauria > Squamata > Pythonidae > Liasis > Liasis olivaceus. Next base: position 25,405,016 of record CM061359.1, on the reverse strand, counting down.
TGGTTTCTGACAATGCATTCGTCTTTAAATGCTTAGCAACCAACCGTTTATTAAATTGTTCAGGAGTTTTGCCTAACAATGTCAAGCTGACCAATCCATAGTTACAGTGGTACCTCAAGATACGAATTTAATCCGTTCCGTGACTCTGATCGCAAGTCGAAATGGTCGCATCCTGAAGCACGTTTTCCCATAGGGTTCAATGTAAATACGGTTAATCCGTTCCACCCTCTGAATTTGGTCGCATCCTGAAGCAAATTTCCCCATAAGGTTCAATGTAAATACGGCTAATCCGCCCTCCGAATTTGGTCGCATCCTGAAGCACATGTCCCCACAAGGTTCAATGTGTCAGCCGGCGTTGCATGGCTACGAAATTCCCCAGGCGCGCTTTAGTCAGCCCTAGCGCAAAAAAAGGAAGTGCTAATGAAATCTGAGAAAGGCTCCCGCATGCACAGCCAGGAGCGGGAGCTTCCCCCCCACTCCCCGTGCTGATTCCTCTTAATTCCATGCTCTTTCCTCTGTGCATAGCCCTTGGCGCGCGCGACCAAAGCACTCTGAAAGCAATGGGGGGGAAGGTTTATGTCGCGCGCACGCACAGCGGAGCAGGAGCTTCCCCCCCCCCATTCCTCCGCGCTCTTTCCTTTCTCCATAGCGACAAAAGCACAGTGAAAGCAATCAGCGCGCTGGGGGGAAAGGCTTATGTCGCGCGCACGCACAGCGGAGCGGAGCGGGAGCTTCCCCCCCCATTCCTCCGCACTCTTTCCTTTCTCCATAGCGACAAAAGCACAGTGAAAGCAATCACCAGGCCAAGGGCTATGGCCAAAGGAAAGAGCAAATTTCCCCATAAGGTTCAATGTAAATACAAACAGTTCTGAAACATATGCATTTTATTTTTAAACCACAAAAACATGAAAAAAAGCACAGTATGAAGAGGGAGAATGGGGTGGGGAGGCAGTTATTGTTTGGAGGGAGGGTCCCCCTCCAAAGGGACTTCGGGGAGATCTCCTTCAGGGGTTTCCTTTCTTCTTTGCCTCTTAGCTGCAACGCCTTATTCTTGCCACGCCCGCTCTGCATTTTCTTTGGAGCCCTGCTGACAAGCACACCAAAAACCTTCCAAACGCCACAAAACACACCACAAGCCTCACCGAACGCCTCCTTGCTACCGCGATCTCGCCCACAGGAAGCCGCGACCACGTGGCAGCAGGGCAAATGGCTTTTCCTTTTCCTTTTTCCTTTCTCCATAGCGACAAAAGCACAGTGAAAGCAATATCAGCGCGCACGCACAGCCAGGAGCAGGAGCTCCCCCCCCCCCGCTCAGATTTCATTAGCAGTTCCTCTTTCTGCATTGCTTTCCTTGGGCTTTCGTCCTCGCGCTCAGATTTCATTAGCACTTCCTCTTGGAAGCCGCGACCACGTGGCAGCAGGGCAAATGGCCGCGGATCCGGTTCGTAGCTTGAGGCGGAGTTTGCATGTTGAGGTAAATTTTTGCGGCCGGAGCTGGTCGTGTCTTGAAATTTTCGTAAGATGGGGCGTTCGTATCTTGAGGTACCACTGTACTTGGATCTTTTTTTCCTCAACACTTGTCGTTATCCAATCCTCTGACCCTCTGCTTGTCCTCCATGAGATCACAGAAAGGGTCAGTGAGATGATACCCTGATCTGGTCTTGAAGAGTTCAAACATATTCATGGTAGCTAGGGACTCCCTGTGTCTTTTTGTACTTTTGGTTGCCACTCCTTTCTTCACTCAGTTGTTCTCTTTCGTCCACTGCAACATTGGCCTTTTTGAGGGAAAGATCAAAGCAGAACAGGAACTGAAGAGCTCTATCACCTCCTAGTGTCCTAGCATCTTCTCCATGACATCTGGTCTAGTACTTCTCTAAGCTTCTTGAAATTGGCTCTCTTGAAATCCCGTGTGCATGAACTACTATACTCTAATTTCTGCATACTGTGTTGAACCATAAGGTGATGTGGTCATTTCCTCCCAAGATCCCCAGTGCTTTTCCCTTTTCTACCAGCTCTTCCTTATCAGGTAAGATCCAATCTAGAACAGCTGATCCCCTTGTCTCCTCTTTAACTTTCTGGAAAATGAAATAGTCAGCAAGACCAGTAAGGAATTCTTAGGGCCTTGCAGTCTTGGTCAAGCTGGTTTTACAACCAATCACTGGGTAGTTGAAGTCTCCCATTATTGCTGTGTTTCTTCTTGGAAAGTTCTGCAGCCTAGTCCAGGAAAGTGTTAATCGGATCTGCCTGGCTTGACCGCTCTGGCATATTCCCACAATAATCTTTATTATTTCTCCTTCCTCAACTGGACCTGCCTGCTGAAATACCTGGATTTCAATTCAAGTGTGCACTTTCTTCAGATCTGATGGCCTGATTCCCAGGCGAGACTGTGGCAGTTCTTGTCGCTGGGGTGGGGTAGCTCAATCCCACTTCTAATAGCAATTGCAGGGGACAAAACAAGCCCCTTACCCTTTTTTGTGAGTGGAGACCACACGCTCTGCTTCGCGCCAAGCTTCCTGTAGCTCTGCAGGGGGGAATGCAAGGTTCTGCCCATGTGAGGGCAGGGAAGTGGCTTCTGTAGTGTGCCACAGGCTTGGTCAGATGATGATGCCCCAGAGAAACAGCCCCTCTCCCTTGGCAACCCAGAGCCCCCTTTACCTCATCAAATAATAGCAGTTGCAGCGCCAGCAATTTTGGCACTCCAAGGGCTACTTCCCTGTTCTTTAAAACGTGGCCCTGAAAGAGAGGAGGGGTGAGGAAGCAAGTCCAGGTTGCCCCACTCCTTGGTATATATAAGAGACTGGCTTAGGGCTAGGGATCTGTCTGGCTTTCGAGATTCTCTTGTTACACCCGTTAGTCCTTGTGGAGTCTGTTTCCTGACTTGTCCTACCTAAAAGGGCTGAGACAGGATAACTGCCAAGGAGATGGATGGGCAGTTTAGGGTGGGTAAAGCCAGCAGGAGCAATTTAGAGTGAGAAGAGGCTCCTCCATGGTGGGTCTTTCCTCATACTTCTCTGCCTTGGTGTAATTCAAAGGTAAATCTGTTCCTAGCTGCTCAGCTGGGGGCACGGTGTGGATAATTTAATGCCCGGCCAGTGGTTCAACCTCCTTTGCTGCTTTCTGTCTCCTCAGCTTGGCGGGCTGCAGTTTGACAAAGAACTGAGGTCCCTCATAGCCTACCTCACCACGATCACCACCTGGACCATCCGTGACAAATTTGCTCGGCTCTCCCAGATGGCAACCATTCTCAATCTGGAAAGGGTGGGCCCTCCAGCTTTTACTCCCTAAGCCTGGGGGGCAGGGGGGCACGATGTCCCAGACGGGCCGAAGCCAAGACCGAGCAGGGCAGCTGATTCTGCTGCCGTTCAAGCATTGGCCCCTGCCCTTGGGCTGCAAGGCTCTGCCAGATGGACAGATCGATGTTTTTCTCTTCTAGGTAACGGAGATCTTGGATTACTGGGGACCAAATTCAGGCCCGCTGACATGGTGTCTTACGCCAGCAGAGGTCCGCCAAGTGCTGGCTCTCCGGATGGATTTCCGTAGCGAAGACATCAAACGCCTGCGCCTGTAGCCATCAGAGCTTTTTAATTTTTAATTTGTCGCCTCTTCCTGCGACTGGTGGCTGCTAAGCAGGATGGAAGCTCAGCCGCTTGCTGATTTAGGGAAAATGTAAAGCTGTTCTGCTGAAAACTGGAGTTAGGAAATTTTTCCTCTCCAGCAAACATTAAGGAGCTTGGCTAGATTTGTGCCTCCTTACTTACCTGCCTTGCACGTGAGCGTTGTGTGTTTGCCAACACATAGCTCGGCAGAAACCCAGCACCCTGGGCTCAGGAGGGGCTATCAGTTCAGCCCCCCCTCCTGGCAGGCACCCAGATGAAAGCATCCCTAGCAGACAGTCCAGCCCATGATCAAAGGTGCCCCCTCTGGCACTTGGCTGCTCTTGTGTCAGAAAGCTTAGTCTGACCTTCAGCTGGAGCTGCCTCCGGGCTGCCTGATCCTGGAATCTCTAACGGGTGCTGGTACTTAAGAGGTGGAAACCAGCATGGAGATGGCTGAATTAGCTGACAGACCCAAGGAATTTATAATAAAAACTGCTAATACTGTAATGATGTTTGATCGTGTTCAGGTGTGGGCACTGTGCTTGAAGAGCTAAAGTGGGTGTCGAAATAGGTAACTTGTGGAGTCAGATGAGTTTCAAGGTTTGGGCTTTTTGTTCAGGAGAAAAGAGGGAAGTGATTATGATGCCTTGGAGAAGCCCGAGAGTGGTTTTCTCTCTCGCTTTCCTAAGAGCCTTTCAGGTTCAGGACAGACTCTATACAGCACAGCAACTGTAATTTGCTGTTGTAAAGCAGGATGAAGACCATCAACTTGGATGACTTTAAAACAAGATTGGACCAGTTCACAGAGGAGGAAATAGCTACCAGTGGCTGTTGCATTCTGCTGATTCCTTCCAGGGACAAAGAGAAGTGGGCACCTTTAATGCCAATGTAACTGCCCCTGCTCCCCCTGGGGATCCTGCTTTGGGCTTCTGGCTGCAGGTTGCAGAAGCAAAATACCATATTGGGCAGGCATCCAGTCTCATCTAACTGGCCTCAGGCTGACAGTATAACTACATTGGCTTAGCTATTGTTGCTGGATCGTTATGATGAGATAGATATGTAGATGCATTAGTGAGACATCAGGACAGGAAACCTTGGATTTAAACAGGAAGCAGATTTTCGTGGGAGATCCAGAAGAATTTCCTGTGGACTGGAGCTGTTTGCTAGTGGAAGTGACCGCCTGAGGAGGGGGTGAACTGCCCTGTTTAAGCAGAGGCTAGATGGCCATCAGCCAAGGATGCTGAAGTGAGGGATTCCTACACCAAGCAGGGGGTTGGGCTACATAATCTTCAAGATCCTTCCAGTTCCATGAATAATAGGAGGCTTCTGTGGGTTCATGATTCTGTGAATAACAGCAGAATCATCGAGTTGGAAAGGACCTCAAAGGTGGTCAGAACTAGTCCCTGTGCTCAATGCAGGACCCACTAACATTTTTTCAGACGGGGCCACCTGGCCTCGGTTTGAAGACCTCCAGTGAAGGGAGGATCAACCACCTCATTGGCTGGCAGCTCTGGGGGTTTCTCCTGATCTCGCACCTGAATCTTACTCCCCACAGTTCAATCCACTGGTTCCCATCCTGCTCTTCCATTGCTCCAGAGAGGCGTTTTTCCCTCCTCTCCACGATGACCCATCAGACCAAAGGCAGCCGTCATATCTCCTGTTTCCTCTTCCACAGCTAAATGCAACTCTTCCTTGCTATCTTGGCGGACCCTTCTCTGAACAAGCTCTACGTTTAACATATTTCTTTTGTTGATGTGGATTCAAAAGGGGGTTGTTGCTGTTCTTCCTGCAAGGGGACGGGGGTCTTTACCTTCAGATTCTGCGGTGGAGCATTCAGCCAGCTTTTGACTTTTTCAGCAAGCTCCTGCGTATATATAACTTTATTTGTATAACTACAAATGGAGCGATACATAGTCAGATCGTTTTTCTAGGCTATTGCTGCATCTGAAACACAGCTGGGGCTGCCGAAGGAAGGCCCACAGCAGCATAGGCAGTTTATGGTCCCTGGTCGGCAGCTGCGGAGGCAGTTGCTGCACACCCTCTGTGGTGGAGAAGGGGCAGAAAGGGCACTGCTCTTCCGGACATCTACTGGGTGTCCTCCCCCAGAAGCTCCACCTTGAAGCCCGCTGTGTCCACTTCCACAGTGTGGATGCTGAAATTTCCAAGGACCTGAAAGGAGCACACGTGGACACATTCTGTGACCCCTGGCTTAGCAGACCCTCCGGGCAGCTGGCGGGAGCCCTGCCCCCACTCCAGGAAGGGTTCTGCTTCAATCTACCCTTAGCTCCCAGGCCTACAAAACATTCCTATTTCTTTGAGGAGCCGCCAAACGTGATCACTGCTTCAACGTACCGCGGCTTCTGCCAGGATCTCTTGAAAGGCCACCTGGCTCCTGGGCTCTCGGGTTAAGAGGCAGAGGAAACCACCACCTCCAGCCCCAGCCAGGCTCTGCCCATAGACATATGGCTGGAGCACATCCATGATACGCCGGACCACCAGAGGCTCACACCCAGGCGCCATCTTCTTCTTCTGCAGCCAGTACCGATTCACACACTTGCCCAGCAGCGCCAGGTTGCCTGGAACGAGACGGCGAGGACCATGGCAACACGCCCCAAGCTGCTCTCTGGGACGTGTACACACACGCACAAGGCAGCATGTCTCTTGGCACCTGTCTCTGTCAGGTGCGCAAGGACTGCTCTGCTTGGCTGTCCCCCCCTTTCAGGAGAATGCCTGAGGAGCCGCTCGTCCACTCCCTGCGTGGGGATTCTTAAGGAAAGGGGGTGTGTTAGTGTTCCCTGGCTTGCTTCCCCAGCAGGACGGCCTCCCTGGGTTGCGTTTCGTTCAGCCCACGGAGGCCGTAAGGCACGCCCAGCATCTCATGGGCGTTCCAACATGACCCCTGGAACCATTTCTGTAACGTGGGAGCCTCTGCCTCCTAAGGATACTGGAGCAGGCCAAGGCCCATCGTAGTCCAGCCTTTTGTTTCCACAGTAGCCAACCAGAAGCTCTGGGCTTCTCTTTTTACTTCCCTCCATTGAGAAAATTGGTGGTTTATTCCTACTCCTTGCTTTCAGTTGTTGTTTTTTAACCAATTAGCAATGCATAATAATTATGCCACAATTGCTAGATTCACTGAAGAGCACTTGAATCAAAGACCTTTTGAAAATCCAAATAGTGTCCCCGGGATCATAACCGTAACCATGTTGACACTCCACTGCCAAAATGTCCTGGGGCTCCTCCAGCCTTTCCCTGTTTGGTCTGTTTTTTATGGCCCCTTTCCTAGCACAACTTCGTTTGATCTCAAGTGGGTGGTACCTTGTTTGAGAGCTTGAGCACACTCCTCTGCAGTGCTCACCAGGGCGCTGGCATTGTCAACAATGGTGGGCAGCCTGGCATACCAGTTCCTTAGAACATCCTGCAATGAAAAAAGGCAATGTAGGGGATGCCCTGGGTATTCCTACTTCTTCCCAAATGTGTCCTTGCAGCGAGGGAGGGCTGAGACGTGCACACTCCGCCTTGAGCGCTGGGGCAGCTGTTGGCAACAGTCCCGGCCCCTCTTCCCTCCATCGGTGATCCAGAGGGGCTGTGGAAGGTGGCGTGTGAGGAGGCCTGGTAATCAGAGGCCACCAGTGGAGGGAGCACTGGAAGTCAGATGCCTCTTCCACCATGCTGAAAGGACACGCCATCTGCCGGCCATGGGCCATCCTCCCCTCCAACGTGTGTGTGGCCTCAGAAAAAGATTGCTACATATGCATATCCTGAAGAAGGGAGAAGCAAGAAAATCTGCAGATTACTGAACCGTTGTGTTGACTCCTCTCACAAGCTTACAGAGGAAAATACAGAAAAATAATTTAAGACAGAAATGCCAAATGAACAGGCAGGTTTCCGGAAGAGATGAGGGAGGGCAGAACTCCTGAACTCCTATTTTGCTTTGGTCTTCTCCCCAAAGAGGAACTGCATTCAAATGAAACTGAGCAGAAGAACTGACAAAATGAGGGGGCAGCAACTCAAAGAGATGGCCAGGGAGCGCCTGGGACCGTGATAGGGTTTAAGTCTCCAAGGACCAGCCCAATTATGTCTCAAAGTTTTGAGTAGCTTGTAGATGTCATCTTGGAGCCTCTTCCTGTGGTCTTTGAGATGATGTGGGCATAGGACCGGAGCAAATGTTTCCAACATCAAAAATGGAGGAGAAAAAAGACTGGGACAGCTACAGATCAGTCAGCTTGATGCTGTTTCTCAGCAAAATCCTGAAACAAGTTACTAAACAGCGAGTTTACAATCATTTAGAAAAGAATGCATCGACAGGAGCCAGGATGCATTTATCATGAATAAATCATAGCAGACCTAATCTTATTTGATAAAGTAACCAGGTTAGTTGACCACGGGAATGCAGTAGACATACTATCCCTTTTCATCAGTGACTCATTCAAAAAGCCCTCTTAAGACTCTAATCAAGAAGGCAGAAAAACGGGGGCTGGACTAGGCTACCATTCAATGACCAGTCTTACCAAGCAAGTGTTATGTCAGTGGCTCCATGTCAGGGGGAAGGAAGTGTTGAGCGTCTTGCAAGACTCCATTTGAAGCCATGCTCTGGTCAACATGTTTACAAATGGTGAGAAAATCAGAAAATATGGTTATTAAATTTGCAGGGAACATAGGGAGAATAGCAAATACCTCAGAGAACAGTATTAGGATTCAGGAGATTTCAAAAGCCTGGAACAAAGGGCAAGAAACAGCAAGGCGAAATTTCAGCAGGGACAAGCACAAAGGCCATTTGTGCAGGGAAAGTCAAAGGCATGGGCTTTGGGTGGGGGGCAGGGAACTGTAATGGGCGGCAGCATACGTGAAAAGACCTGGATGTCTTGGTGAATTAGAAGGTAATATTGAGCAAACAGTGTGATACAACTGCAAGTAAAGGATGCATCAACAGAAATATAGTGTCAAGATCAAGAGAAGAAACCACGTTTTTCTATTCTGCGCTGGTCAGAATACTCTGTCCTAGAATAATGTGTCTGGTCTTAGGGACTGTATTTTAGAAAGGACACTGACAGCGGAAGTGTGTCCAAAAGCAAACAAGATGATAAAGGGCCCGGAAGGAAAAGGAGTAACAGATGGAGGCACTTGGTGTGTTTATCCTAGAGAAGAGAAGACTACGGAAAGAACTGACAGCTGATCGGACGTATCAGAAAAGCTGTCATTTAGAAAGAAGATGGGCAGAACTGCTCAGGGTTGCTCCAGAGAGCAGGACAAGAATGGCTTTAAACGACCAGAGCATAGATTTAGTTGGATGTCTAAGAGTAAGAGCTATCCAACAATGGAACAGACAGCCTAGGAAGATATTGGCCTCTCCTGCAGTGATTATGTTTAAATAAAGGCTGGAGGTTGCACTAGATAATCTCCAAAATTTCTGAGCCACAGGTCCACTGGTCCTATGACATATTAAACAGGCCAAGGTAATATCTGCTCACAGGGAAGAACTGAAGATTGTCTTGCACTGAGGTAGAAATCTAATAAAGAAATAAATAATAGTAACAACAGATCGTTTTCTGAGCTTCCAGGTGGGGGAAAAATGGCAGACTGATGCGCCTCCATGAACAGCAGAGATGACGCTGCAGCAAAGACTGGCGGCCAGGCATTAAGCCTGGGTCATCGGCATTTCTCCAGACAAGGAGAGGCTGGGAAACTGCCCACTTGTGCTCTGAAAGGCTGTTCCTTGAGAGGGGACCTGCAAGATCCAAAGGGGTTGTGTGGGCTTCTCGTAAGTCTGAGCAGCAGGGCCCACAGAGGAGACAGCGAGCTCACAGCTGCAGTGGAGCCTGCAAAGGGATACCAGGTTTCTTAAACATGTTTGGAAGACAATTATTTCACAGAGAGATCTTCGATGTAGCAGAGCAATCAAGCCACCCCATGAGTAATCAGCCAAGAGAAACTCATATATTTCGGGCTAGATAATGATGGACTAGATGAGAAAGATCTATACTACTTGGCCAAGTGGAAGGGCAGCACAGTGGATAAGGCAGAGGGATGAGATCGAGGAGATAATTGGAATGCTCTTGGAAGAACTATGGATTATTACTGTGGTTAGGCTCAGATAATAGACATTTGTCCATTTGGGCACCATAGGCTGGACCTGACTTGATAGCACCTAGCTAAATGCCATATAGTGCTATTTTATTGTAAAGTAAGGAAAAATACTGAAATCTGAAATTAATCCTCATCTTTGCCATCCTGGCAGGGAACAGAATTCAAGATCAGTTCGAAGTATATGCTCAGTGATCTGCATGAAGGGAGAGAGCCTTCAGTAAAATGTGCTGCTAGAACATGCTGAGTCCAAAGCAGTGTTCTGAGCGTTGAGGTCCAAAATGAGCTTTGCTTTGTTCTCACATTCCAGGGCAAATGACTTCCCTTTCAGTACCTGGGTTGTACCAATTGTGAGATGGCTGCCTGGAAGCAACTATGGCCAGCACAGGCACTCCTCCAAATGCTAAATGTGCAGCTGTTGTTTTCAGTTCTGAGAGCGCTCTTCAGAACTCACCCAGGATCAGGCTCTCCATACAGTGGTCAGAGGAGAAGTACGCCTGACCTTGGAACAGCCAACCATCCTGTGCAAGGAGCTTCTATCATTGCCTGGTGAGCTGGCCTTTGCCAGGGACCAAATCCCCTTATCTGATACCCTTTGATCAGATCTAGAGAAATATGGCTAACTCAAATTTCACTGGTTCCAGTGGGTCTACTCTGAGTAAGGCTGAATCCGATTCTATTTGTCATTGGAAGGACTGCAATCATTGCAGACAGAATTCAAAATTACAATTGCACAAATTGATATTTTTCATAGGAGAAAACCTGTTCCAGGATTTTTTTTTTTTTTAAACAGCACAAGCCGCCTTTTTCTGGCTGTTTCTTGTGTTATTGCCAAACCCCAGGCAATCGTTCACCTGTGAACTATATAATCCATGTCCACCACTTCATCTAAGCGTATTCAGGATTTGTGTATACAGAAGCTACCCCAAGGAAGTGGCATCTATGAGTACAGCAGTACAGGGGCAACACGGAGGAATCCTGAGACTGAGATCTGGGGACCAAATGTGTGCAAACAACGTAAAGGTATGCTAGTCATAAGATGCAGTCCCTTGCTCTAAGCATCTGACCTACCTGGAGCAAGTTGCGAGCAAGGCGGGTCTTCCCTGTGTATAGCAAGAGCAGGTGCTGGTTCAAGGTGTGGACAAAGCCTTCCGGGAGGGTGATCTGTTCCACTTCCACCTTCAGCGGCAGCTGAGCCTTCGAGCGCCCAATCTTCAACCCTGGAACCAGTCCACCCACCTGATCTTGCCATCCGCCACCTGAAAAGAGCAGCACTGGGGGCTGAGGAAGAGGTCCTATGAGTCTCAGACCCAGGCAAGGAAGCTCTGTTGCAGATGAGGATGGAAGCTTCTGAGTCCAGGACCCCTCCCCTTGGACGCGTGACGCCACTGCTACAAGACAGGCCGCCGGGAAGCGGGCGAGTGCGACCCCAGAGTGGCAAAGGGCAGGTCGATCAGTTCAAGCCACCAAGAAAAGCATCCCTTTCAGGTATGAAATGCTTCCCACTTCCAATAAAGTACTGCAACCAGAGGGGTGGCTGCCCTTCCCGGAGATCAGAGAGGGACTCCTTAGAATCACAGAACCAGAGAGTTGGAGGGGGCCTCAGAACACCCCTAGCCCAACCCTCTGCTTGGTGCAGGATCTGCTAGAGCACTTCAGATGGCATTCCAGACTCTGTCTGAAGACCTCCAGGGAAGGGGAACATGCAGCTGATTCCACCTTACCATCAGGACAGATTTTCTAATACAGAAGATGAAACTACTTCCCTGACTGGTGTTTTTGGTCCTGCTCTCTGGGGCAGCAGAGAACGAATCCACTTCCTCTCTGTGTGATTATGCTTCCATCTCTAAAGACAGCCACCACATCTCCTCTCAGTCTTCTTTTGCAGGCTAAATATACCGGCTTCCTTTGACTAGATTTAGCTTTCACTCCTATATTGCTAGCCTAAACTCGCTTCAGTCTGTCAGTGTCCATTTTAGACTACAGTGCCCAGAACTGGGCAGAATATTCCAAGAGGAACCCGACTGAGTAACAGGGTTAGGATAACAGGGGCAATTACTTCCATGCTCCTGTTAATACATCCAAAAACAGCATTTGCCTTTTTTAGCAACTGTTTTAACTATTGTTGGCTTACTCTCCCTTTCTCCTGATGCTCGGAAGAGCTGCTCCATATCGCAACACAAAGAATTCTTTACCTGTGGTCAAAACTTGCTCCAAGTGCAGCACAGCATGGATGAGAGACTCTACACTAGCGGAGCGCCCAGATACTCGGTACAGCGATGCTATCACTGCCCCTGCTAGGATGCTGCTTGTCCCTGAGGAAGAGAACAAACCGGCACAAACATGGGTTAGAGAAAAGGGGAATTACCTTTTGCTTTTCGGTAATGGAAGGCCCCTGGAATCTAAGGCGAATGGACCAGAAAGAGCGTTCTTGAAAACCAGATGGGGGAACAGTCTGGGCCTCCCACTCTGAATTCTCCCTTTTGCCGTGAAAACCTCCAGTGCCAGAGGCGCCTGAGAGCAAGACAACAGTGTAGTCCTGCAGAGAGGCTGATCCTCGGATCATTTGTCCAACATCTACGTCATTTTGTGAAAGATTTGGAATGCTTAGGCCGCCTGTGAATGTTATCAGAAACTAGTTCTCATAGCCAGTCTGTTCACAGAATGGTGATCTTGGTGGTCAAGGCCAAGGAGAGACCAAATGGGAAAAGGCTTGTCCGAGAACATGAGTATCATGTGGATGGTGGTAAATGGGCTTGCTGAAAAGGGCAGTCTGAGAACGAGCTCTGTTTCAGAGGGAGGGAGGAATAGAAAGATGTGGCTGCTATCATAATGCACCCACCCTGTGGAACATCCCTCCCAACCCTGATAGCCTCCCAGAAGGGCCTGAAGGCCCGGCTTTGCCATCTGGCCTGGGGACCAGAGAGGGGTGTGGAGCCCATACAATGGCTGGACAGTTCTTGAATGGCTGTGCTCTACCGGGGGCTGCATTGTGTGGCTTTTAATGGTTTTAACTTTTTGTATTGTCTGTAGGGCTGTTTTATTTTTGGGTTTTTTGGTATCGTTTATGTTTTAATTGTAAGCCGCCCAGAGTCTCAAATGTGAGATGGGTGGCTATATAAATCGAATGCATAAATAAATAAATACGTAACGAAGAAGGCGACTGTCCTTCCCCCAGCCTTCCGAAGAGAAGCAACCTCCGCGGCTTGCTCGGCCCCTCAACTGACCCACAGCAGGCAGAGAGCTCCCACCTACCCAAGCCCGATCCGTGTGGCAGACGAGACCAGGTGTGCAGTTCAAAGCCCCCAGCAAAGCGCTCTTGCAGCTGTTCTCGCAAGGTTTTGCAGGACAGAAGATCAATGACTTGGGTGCAAATGAAGGCTGCTTTTAGCAGGGCTCCTGGAAGGAGAGATGGAATTGCAGCAAAGGCCAGACAGAATGGCCCAAGTCCCTCAAACCTTTGTTCTGGAGCCCAAGAGGAAGGCAGCACTAAACCAAGGAGCAGGACAGAGACGATCAGCCAAGAGTTATTCTGAAGGTACAGCTGAGGCTCAGGCAAGGGCCCGGAGGGTTATGACCAGGATACCATGAAATGGGGGAGACCAGCCAAAGGCCCTGACTAGAGCACTGCCTGCACGAAGAGGAAGGCCAAAGCAATGGGCATGATTCACAGGACAACTCAAAGGCTAAGTGGCAGGAGAACCAAGTCAAGCAAGAATATCCTTCCCTTGCACTGGGTATCCTTCAGGTTGGGTGAAAACACTCTGCAAGATATATTCAACCAGAATCTTGGCTGACATAAAACATAGCTCCTCCAGCATCCATGGGAGATCATCGCAAGTGGTCCACAGATCAGCCTTTTGGTTCAACGTTGTGATGCGACTCCTTTCTGGCTACAGGAAGGGGGAGATGAATGGAGGCTACAGGTTCTTACCTGGCATATGTGGCTGGCAGAAATCCCTCAGATCTTCCAGGCTGTGACATACCAACTCCACCACTACCTCTCCCTCAAGACTTCCACTGGTACTGATCAGCTGCAATTCAGGTTCAGGAATGCGTCGTGCCTGGGCACCAATAGGCCTGCAGCCATCCACCAGGACAGCCACATCCACAACCGCTCCCCCGTGCTCATACGTGATTGGAGGGGTATCACTCCAGCCCCCTAAAAAACACTGGTTATGTAACCAAAGTTCTTCAAGATAGCCACGAAGATAAAAAACATAAACAAAGCTTGAGCTTTTACACCTCTCTTAGAGCTGATGGAATTTCTTGGCTCAAGCCTCACCCTGTGCACAACCATGCATGATTTGGCACATCTCTTGCTAAATTCTGAAACTGACCTAGTGAAACGGAGGAGGAGCATTGAGGTTACCTATCATCAAGAAGGAAAAGTACGTGGGTTGTGCAGAAAGAGAATACCTCTGAAGGATATAACACAATCCAGACTTCTTGCTACCCTTATCCATAGGCACAGGATGTTGCTGGCAGAGGCAATGTCACTGAGGTGCCTCCACCATTACAGAATTAGGTGGGAGGTGTTGAAACAAAAATTACACCCGTCCTCATGCTTTATAAAGATTTTCCACACAGTGAGGAGTTGGTGGCAGGAGTTTCTAGTTGCCTTCAGCAAGACTGGAAACAGGAGGATGAAGAATGAAGACTGGAGAAGTGTTGGCACGGTGGGTAAGCTATGTTCTTCAGAGCCAGTAAGGATTGTTGGGCTTTAGGGCTGACAGGCCATGCTACACAGAAAAGCTATGAGCTATAGGAAACCTGGTGGCAAAACAGAGGAAGGAGCTACAGGGAAAATAAAGATTTGGAGTCATTTCCTTTTGAAACATCTCCTGAACTTTGCATAATGGAGAACAGAACAGAGACAAGCACAACCCCAGCTGTAGGAGAGTCCTTGGACACATATGTGGGGCCTGCATCAAAGCTCAGGCATCTTCCAGCCTCTGTCTGCTCAGGGCTTTTGGCACAACATGCTAATCCCCCGTGTATTAATTAACCCAACTGCCAGGTCCACACTCCTGAGCTGCAAACTAGACATTTTAGCCCCGTGTCTTCTAGGCACCCAGCCCCCAAGAGAAGAGGGGCCCCAAGCGGGCAAGCAACTCTCAACAGACAACTCGCAAGCCTCTTTGCTACCTGCGACGTACCAGAGAAGTCAATCCTTGCAGGACAGTCCACTCTCACCCAGCAGCCCAGGGGTGGCAGCTCTACCTGCCAAAGGCTGATGAACTGACAGGATAGCATCACGGCCCGGCGGATGAGGATCTGCTCAGCCCCCTCGTAGTGCCGGGCAGCACGAACCAGCAGGATGGGTCTGCAAGACCAGGAGGCACATGGCAAAGGTGAGCAGGGCTGCTGGGGGCCTCTGGCTGGTACTTCCCCTTTGTAAAGAGCCTTGATTTTGTTTGCTGCCCTCAGAGCAGCCTTCCCATAAAGTAGGTAGGGAAGCAAGGGAAATTTCCCCAAAGCTGCAGGAGCATGGCCAGTTCTGCTGGATCCCTCCTGTGCTGCGAAGGCTGGCAGGGATGGAGCAGGACCTCCTCCATGCCCGCACAGCCTCCCCGGAAACGGCTCCGGGAGGGAAGAGGGGTGCTTGGCAGCAGCAACGAGGGCCCAGGGCAATAGATGCAACCTGCCTGCTGCTGGGCAGTGGGTCTTTCCAGGTGGCTCTGGGGCAGGGAGAAAAACAGAGGGCCCAATGGTACAC
Organism: Liasis olivaceus; assembly: GCA_030867105.1. Classification (NCBI taxonomy): domain Eukaryota; kingdom Metazoa; phylum Chordata; class Lepidosauria; order Squamata; family Pythonidae; genus Liasis; species Liasis olivaceus. The sequence continues at coordinate 25,389,620 of CM061359.1, read as the reverse complement.
GTGGGAAGCAGGTCTCCCTGGCAGCCCCACTGAGGCTGCCCCATATCATGGCCCCACCACTTCCAGTACCTGTTTAGCCACTTCTTCCTCTCCACAGCAAGCTCCTTTATACCCTGAGCGATATTTCCCTTCTCCAGTTGTTGGAAGGCTGCCGCCCAAGCAAGGTTGGCTGTGGGGCCGCTCCGTAAGCCCCCCTTGCCTCCGGCCATGCAGCCCAGGAGATCCGCAACACACGCTAATGCTCGAGCAGCAACTCCGAGATCCCCAGCAGAGACAGCAACTATGAAGGACACAGAGGACAAGGTGAGGGCTTCTTCCGGGAGCTTGCCAGGGGGCTGGAAATTCTCCCTCCCCCCACTTTGGCAGCAGCTAGTTCTCTGGCCCCACTTGCACCCCTAGGGGGAACCCAGATCACAATCCAAATGCCTGCTCAGAAAGGCTGGCCTGAAGAAAGCCCCCACAACAGGAGGTGGCCCTCACAAGTTCCCCAGGCACACTGACCAAGAAACATGCTTAGCACAAGATCAAGGTCAGCAAAACAGGGGAAGATCCGCTTCCTTACCCTGGTCCAGTGTATCCAGCAGAGCTTCCCCAAAACCCTCCAAGACAGCAGAGCGGATCAATGGCAGGAGGCTGCAGTTTCTCTGCTCCATCAGGACCTGCTGGATTTTGTGTTGAGCCTGTAGGAAAAAGATGGCCTTGCGGGAGGCCAGTTCAGCCTCCTGGTCCAGACACACCCTCATCTCCTCCCAGGACATGCGCCAGGACCTTCTCCAGCACTGCAGCTGCTTGGTCTCTGAGGAGCCCAAGAGCCACAAGAGGTCCCCGAGGTCCAGTGGCTCAGAGACATGGAACACAGGGAAGAGGCGGGCGTTCAGCAAGCAGCGCTTGTTTGGCGGGACATCTGGGCTCCAAAGGTCCTGGTTCCTACTCAGGTGAGAAGCACATTGGAAGCAGCGTAGCCATGTAAAATGAAAACCATTCGGCTATCACCACAGAGCAAAGTCCTGAAACCCTGGCAGTTTGAGCAGATCCAAGAGCAGACACCCCACCAGAGGAATCCACAGTGTTGCTATGCTGCCATTAGCCAGAGTGGCCTTTTAAGAGCAGGGAACCGAGAACCCAGTGCCCATAGTCCGCCGGCTACCATATCTCTGGCCAGGAGTAAAACTGCAGCAAATATTTGAATGAGGAAGAAAGGCAGATGCAGCAGAACTTTGAAAGTGTTACCTCGATTCCCAAAGCAACAGCTCCAAGAACCCCCATTAAAATGCATCATAGGACTCTCTAAACCATTGGAGTCAAACCAATCTCCACAACCTCAATGGACCTCCCTGCATTTCTTGTTTAGCTTGAGACTGCTTGCTGGGGTGCAATCCCAGTTAGCCCCTTTTAGCTTCATTTGTAGTCCCCACTCCAACCCATCCGGGGGTGGGACAAAGTGTAGGACAAAGAGTGGGCCTAAGAGAGAAGCTGATTATTTCTGCATGGCTATGCCTTTTCCTCTGAAGACTACTTACTCATCCATGGGCTAAATGTTTGTCTTCCTACATGTGCTGTTTAATTTTGGGGCCCCGCTGAGTCCTTCAAATGTTGAAAACACACCACATTCTAGCAACACAGGATTAGAGCCAATCTGGCCTTGCAGGAGACCAGTTCAGCCTCCTGGTCCAGATATGCCTGCATCTCTCCCAGGACATGCGTCAGGAAATATCCCAGCACTGCAGCTGCCAGGTCTCTGAAAAGTCCTCAAGAACATTACTCCAAGCCCCTCCAAGAGCTCTAAAAAAATTAACCGCAAGCTCCTGCTGGCACCCTGAAGTGCATGGTATCAAAAAGGACCCATGATATGGAACCCCATAATTTGACCACAGCTTCCCCAGCCCCAGAGTGACTGGATAGCACTGTCCACCACTAATAACACCTCACTGCTATTGTGGGCCCACGTGGATGGGTAAAAAGAACATGCAGCCATGTAGGGAAGGGGATGAGCATCAACAGGCAGGGCTGAGGAGGTCTTTGGAGCACCACGGCCTTACCAAGATGGATTTGGTCACATACCGTATTCCAGTCCGGTGGTACAAGGCTGGCCATGGCGAATTCAAGAAGGTGCCATTCTCTTCGGTTGCTGTACTCTGTGGAGAACAGTCTCTGGTCTCAGATAAGTAGCAATCAGCTAGGGAAATGTGTGACTGCCTCTGTTGGGAGACTAGTGGGCTTCCTTTGCAGGTAGTTGGGCACCGTGAGCGCAGATAGCTCAACTAGAACGGCCAGGGGTCTGATCCAGCTTATGTTCTTATGAAGGGTTCAGGGAGCTGAGAAAATAATCTTACACTTGCTGGGAGACCCCACTCCCCTTCTGATATGCCATGCACTTTGAAGAAGGTGGCAGTTGGGAACTTGCAAGAAACTTCCAGTGGCTTGGAGAAAGGAGCTGTATTCCCCACACAGATCAGAATGAGTTTCTTGCACGTACCTGCCAGTCATCATGACGTCCACTCAGAGTGAACACTTTGCAGCTAATGTGTCTCAGCCGGATAACGTGTCCCTGAATGACCACATCCTCAAGCAAGTGGCTCCTGAGGGCCACAGAGGAGGCCACATCCAGCCCAGTGAGGAGGCAGCCAGAACGGATCTGTAAGGGGCCCTGAAGAAAGATCAAGCGGCCTTCTGTCCTCATGCAGCACAACAACCATACAAGACCTGGCCAGAACCTGGACAACTCAGTCCATGATAAAGGTTTGAGGGCGGCTTTGTCTCCGGCACAGCATCTGCTTTGCACGCAGGAAGTCCCTGGCATGGCATATCTAGGGAAAGCTGTAAAAACTCCTCCTTAAAGCCCTTTTTGTTACCCACAGTACCAACCACACTATGCCAGAGGGACCAACAGCCCAGCACACTGTTGAGTCTTTGCCCCAGTTTCTGCCTGGCTCAGTGTGACTGCCCAGAAAATGTCCTTCTGGAAAGCCCCAGAGTTCCTTTCCCCAGGACGGAGGAGAAGCAGGATGAGGAAAGCCTGCCTGTTTGACCAGGCCGGGCCATTCAGGTACCTGGGCGCTGCCAACCAACCATGTTCCCATTGCTTTGGGAGAGGCACGCTCACTCCGGGCACCACCAACGCCTCTCCCTCCTTGTGAAGTAGAATGGGTGGGCTTGTTGCAGCCTTCCAGTTTAACAGCACCTCCAGCCTGGACCAGAACCGCAAGGAAGAATTCTCCCAGGGGCCCCCGGGGGCCAAGCAAAGCATCTGTCCAGTGTGCTTATGGGCCATGATGCCTTCTTGCTTATGTGGCCCCTAGGAGCAGACCTCAGACCTTGATGCAGTCCTTTCCATACCATCTTGTGCTCTGGACCTGGGCCCATCTGGGTTGTCCAGTAACGTTCCCCGTCCTATGACCGATCTTTGGCACTAGCTCCCCGTCTGCACCAGCCAGGGGTAATCCAGAAGCACCCCGAGTTATCCAGAGACCTTTTGCTGCCCAGGCGGAACCCACCCACCTCCAAGCTGCAGTGTTGGATGACACTCCCAGGCCCCACAGCCACAGCTCCCTTCAACAGGCAGTTGGTGACGGAGCAGCCTTCTTCCAGCAGATGAGGCTCCTGCATGAAAGAGAAGGGGGGAAATGCCAGGAAAACCCCACCAGATGGGGCTGGAGCGGGGACTAAACTCAAGATGGCTCTGGGAGAAACCTGAGGACTTGATATCCTCTCTGCCCTCCCTCCCACGTGAGAATTTGAAGAGCACAAGCTGCAAAGAAGGAGTTGTCTCGTCAACAGGATCTGGAGTGTGATGAGAATTTTTTAAGTCTGATTGTTGATTGCACGCAACGCTGTCTGCCTTTGGACTCCTACCACTCCTGTTTCTTAGCCAAGAGGCTGCCCCATGAGGAAAGGGTACTTACAATCACATGGGAATGAGCCACCTTGCAGAAACCACTGCTGTGCGCATCGCCCACATGAGGGGTAAGGTGGTAGATGAGGTCGCTTGCAGATGTGGTCATATAGCCATAGGCGCCATCAGGGAGGTATGCTGGGAAGATGAAGGACCGCCATGAACACGCTAGCAGCAGTCAGTGGCTCAATGCACAATGAGCGGCGTCCCCTCAGGGGGCCTCCAGCTCTGCCTGCACGAACCAGGGAGGCTCTTGCCTCCCGTCACAGTCCCTCCATGTCCTTCACCTTCCTGTGCCCCCCACTGGGATTCCAGATCCTCTCCTCTCCTTGTCCAGGCCCTTCTCAGCCACCATCACAGCCACCACCCCAGGAGGAAGCAGGTGCTGCCACAGAAGAGCCGCCAGCTCCAGTGGGCACAGCCAAGCAAGTGGGAGGCATTCAATGGGGGCCCATAGGCCAGCCTCACCCATTGTGAGTGGCACTGTGCGGAGAGTCTTCCACAGTACAGACCGGGCGCTCCGAGTTGCCCTAGAACTCTGGATATCTCCTCCACGCGTCCCTGCCCGGCATCCTGCTACAAAGGCCTCTTCGCTCACCGCCTGGGCCATGCACAGCAGTAGGTCGAAGAAGAGAGACAGCTGAGGGAAGAGGAAAAGTCAGCCCACTAGGGGAGGGAGCGCACCCAGTCCTTCATCCAGGGAAAGTGCAATTTTCAAGCTGCACGTCAATCCACTCGGGAAAAGACAGTGGACCATCGGAAGCTGTGGGAGGATCAAAGGCTGCCCTGGCTTCTGAACTGCAAGCAAACTCCCTCTTCAGAAGATGAAGGACTTATGGCCCCAGACATAATTCTGCAGGATCAGAGCATCCAACTGAGCCACAAAGGCTTTACTGGGCAGCAGGGCTTCTATCTGAAATCCCACGTCCTCCTCTGGATTCTGAAACCGTACGAGGCCAAAACATCCAAGCACACGCTTGTTAAGAACCAGAATGCAGCTTTGTAAATACAGTACATGATTCTTGCCAAGTGGAGGGAGCCCAGAAAAATGGGAAGAGAGATCACATTCTATTCTCTGGAAGCCCTGGGGAAGAAAGGCAAGAAAGTCCTTTCGGGGGCAAATCGAGCGAATGCTCCTGGAAAGGGCACTTGCACGCCTATCTCCTCATCCTGGGAATAGGGAGAGAGGGGACGGCTGGGGGCTCTCCCAGGTGTGGGGTTTGTCGCTGGAACCTCCAGAAGCCAAGAGAAAGGAACTTAATGGGAGGGGAGCTCTTCATACAATGGCAGGGATGGGAGAGCTCATGATATTCTTACAGAGGCTGTGATGGGGGGCAGTTGGGACCCCCTCAACCCAGTTGTGGAACAGGAGATGGCACCTAGAAAAGGTGCCAGGTGGTGAAAAGTCCATTTGGATCATGGGAACCTTCCAGGTGGACACCTGCCATCTCATCAGGCACAAACTCTTCTTGCTTTAGAGAAAAACTCAGTAGGCCTACCCAAGATCCCAGTGCCAAGATAGGGCCCCTTGACAGATGATCCTGTCAAGAAAACTTGGGAGCACCAGTTCAACCAGCTTCCCCCCCACCCCAGCTTGGGATCTCCTCCAGGAGATCAACTGGCTGGCCTTGCCTTCTCCCAGGGCCAGCCAGCTAGGGGGAACATGAACACACTTCTTCACGCCCACTGCTCAGCTTTTACAACTGGGTGCCTGCTGCCACTAAGCCCCAGAACTCATCCCCGAGCTTCTCTTTGCCAGCCTGGCCTAGGACAGGGCTTCCTCACCTGAAGGGCTGGGGCTCCCGAGTCCAGCCCCATGTAGGTGCAGGCATTGAGCGGAGGAATGACATGGGTGGCCAGAAGCTGCTCTGCTGCTCTGGAGGAGAAGAAGACAACCCCGCACACCTGCAGGAGAGGGAGGGCCAGGGCAGCTCTGGGTCTGCACACACCAACTCACGTTGGTGTTGGGCTCAGCTGCACCATTATGTGTGAGCAAGACGGCTTTGTTTCCAGTCCCACCAAGCCCCACACTCACCAGGGGGACCTTCCCATCAGGCCCCAAGCACTGTTGGATCTCCCCTTCGGAGCTCTGGTGGAGGATGTCTTGCACTACCCCCTGTGGAGGCAAAAGGTGCCAGGTGGCAAATTAGACATGGCTGGTCTTCCTGTCGGACCAGGGCGGGGCCGCAGGGCGTGGCTCCCCTGCCGCTGGAAGGGAAAGTGCCCTGAGCAGCACCGAGAGGAAAAAGGGTCTCTGAGGCTCGGCCAAAATTCAGGCCCATCCTTGAGCTGAGCCCCCTACCCCAATAGGCAGGAAAAGGCTGTGGGGAGGGAAGATCAGGGCTGGAAGAGGATCCCAGGAAGAAAGCAGGGGAAGGGGGCCCCTTGCCCCCCCTTCCTTCTTGGGGCTCAAAGCAGCCCCTGCACCCCTAGCTGCCCCACTGGCACCTTGTCACCTGTTCTCGGTCAGCCTGGACAGGGCAGGAGTTCCAGAGCAAATGTGGGTCTCCCTATCAAGGGTGGGGACGCTTATCTGGGGACTCTCATCTCTCCGTTTACTTCATGATAGAATCTAGCTGTTATTTAGACTCTGCCTTTGCCCTCAGGTGGGGCCTAAAAAGCCATGTTTTTGTCATCCATGAGTTGGCTAAATCCCTAGCAAAGAACTGAGGATTTTTTTCATGGGCAAGCCATATTCCTTCATTGTTTTGGTTTTACTCTGTGTTATGGTACTGTTAGCTACCTCAGATGGCACCTCTGGCAAAAGGCGAAACTTTAGAGAAACCAAACTTCTGGAATTCCACAGGCAAAGCCAGGGAGATGCCTCTGCATCAAGGGCTGCCGCCTGCCTGTGGAAGTGACCCTCCAGGGATGTACCTGAGAATCCACAGAGTACACGCCATGCTGCCTGGCATAGGAGACACTGGCAGGCACCGCAATGACTTTTACCCCCTGGAACCCTTGCCAGTTGATTTCTGCAGGGGGAAATGGGGTTTCATCAACCATCTGGTCCTTCCCTCCCTCCCTCCCTCTGATAGCCACCAAACCCCATGGAATTTCTCAGTAGGAATCAGGATCCCAAGCAGGCCATGCTGAGGCCAGGAGGGAGGTGCACTGGAGCCCCTGCTTTTCCCTCCCCTAGGGGCCCACCCCACTCAGGGGGTCTCTTGCCTGTGTCCCTGGAACAACTTCTCAGAGGGTGAAGGAACACAACAGCTAGGGTTCAGCTTAAGCAGCCTAAGGCCCACTGATACATTCAGCCCCTCTGCGAAATAGGGTTTCTTTCGTCCGGCTTGCAGTCACTCCCCTGCCCCCACAGGCACACTCACCCGGCATGGTGGGGACCGTCAGAAACATGTCAGTGCTGGAGACCCACACCCCTGGGGGGGAACCCTTGCAGACCTGCAAAAGAAGGCAAGAGGAAAGGTGACCCCCAGCAGTGAGGCAGCTGCCCCTGAAAGCCTTCAGAAGGGTGAGGCCAAGCCATCTCTTAGTCCAGCCGCTCTAGAAAACCAGGGATGGGCTCCACCTTGCCCAGATGATCATAATACCCTCAGGGTTCCTTTGCGTGGTTGATGCTTATAGAGGTATTGACCTGCAAATGGTCAATAAAATTACCACAATAATCATTAAAGATGAGTTAAAAGATCATTGTGTGCAGGGAGCAAACGCCAAGTAAACAGTCATCACACTAAATGGGCTCACCCAGTCCCCAAGCCCAAAGCTCAGGGGAAGAGCCAGGTCCTTCATGCCTTATGGAAGGTCAGGGCCATCCAAATTTTGGGGGGAGGGGTGCTGTTCCATAGGGTAGGTGCTATGACAGAGAAGGCATGCTTCCTGGGTCCCATTACATGGCCCTGTGTAATAGAGAGGACCCCAAGCATGTCTACCCTGCCAGACCTCGTAGGATGAGCCTAATTGAAGACAGGTGCTCCTGCAGATAACCCAACCCAATGCCATGAAGGGCCTTATAGCTGATAACCAGCCTCTTGAATTGCACACAGTTCACTAGGAGCCAGTGCAGCTTGTGGAGCAAAGGTGTAACATGGGGGAACTTCAACACACTGGTAACTACCTATGCTACTGCATTCTGGACCACCTGCAACTTCCAAGTAGTCTTCAAGGGCAGCCCCACTGCAACAGCCCAAATGGGAGGTGAACAAACCATGAATGACCATGAGCAGGGCCTCTTAGTCTAGGAACAGGCACAAGTGGCACATAAGATGGTGGTGTGTAAATGCCCTCTCAGCCAGAGTTTCCACCTGTTCGTCAAGCAGGAGCCAAGAGTCTGGAGGACTCCCAAGTTGTGCACCAGCTCTGTCTGGGGGAGGGCTACCCCACTGAGAATCAAAGATGGTAAGTCCCCAGCTCCAGAGGTCCCAAAACTCATAGCCACTCAGTCTTGCCTGGGTTGAGCCCAAGCCTGTTCCTGCCTATCCAGATCTCTATAGTCTCCAGACACTGAGAAAGCATCTTGGCAGCATCATTTGGCAGACCCAGTGTAGAGATATATAACCGGGTAGCATCAGCATGCTAATGGTACCTAACCCCATGCCGTTGGGTGACTTCACTCAGCGGCTTCATATAGATGTTAAATAGGAGCTGGAAGAGACTAGAGCCCTATGGCACCCACATGTTGGAGGTTTAGGGCTACACCCCTCTCCCCCCCCCCCCAAACATTTACTAGAATTCCCCATCCACTGACTGGAACTGGTCTAGGGGAAGGAGGGCAACCACTACAACACCATGTCTCCCATCCCTATACAGTATCCCTAAGTTGATCCAGAAGGTTGAGGGTATTGAAAGCTTCCGAGAGTTCAAGGAAGACCAAGGTGGATGCAGCCCCACCATTCCAGGTCTCTACATAGGACATCAGCAGGTTTGACTAATGCTGTCTCAGTACTAGAACCAGGTCTGAATCTCGATAATCCGCTTCCTCCAGGGCTCTCTGAAGCTGCAGCCAACTGCTCTCTCAACACTCTTCCCCAAAATAGGGAGGTTGGAGACAGGATGAAAATTGTCCAGTATTGTCAGGTCCAAGGACAGGTTCTTGAAGAGGGGGCCAACTGCTGTCTCCTTAAGTGCAGGTGGGACAACCGCCCCCCCCCCCCCCAACTCAACTACATGTCACCTCCTGAGAGGTCTCAACCAGCCAGGAGGGATATGGATCTAAAACACAGGAGGCTGAACCTGAGCCATGAGGATACTATCCACTTCCTTGGGACCAACCGACTCATCCCAGATAACCAGGCAGAGCCATGCATCAATTAATTCCACTGGATTTGCCCAGCCAGTCCAGCTCAAAGTAGATCTGAGCAACTTTATCCAACATATACCTAGAATATTCCTCACAGCAGCCCTGCAGGCATTCATCTGACTCCCCTATCCCCAAGGGGAACTGAGTCATAGGACAGGGCCAGCAGTCAGCAATAAAGGTGGAGAAATAACGATGTTTCACCACTGTTCTCATTTTAAAGTAATCCCTAATAAAGGCTGTTGCTCATGTTTGGTGAGATTTGCTCTTCTTCCTCCAGTGGCACTCTAGGTGTTTCTGCTGCTGATTCACCTCTCAGAGCCCCTCCAAAAACTGGAAGTGGGGGAGGGGGTGTCCAGGACCCAGGAGCAGAGAAGCCCAAGGCCAACACATCATCCACTCATTCCAAGTGGTGACTAAGATCTCAACCGAGACATATTCCAGAGCCTCAGGAATGATCCCAGGCTCCCTCTGGACTCCAACAGAACCATTAAGAGCCTGGGGCAGATGGACTGAATAGGTCCTATCTTGTTACAGATCTCCCAACACAATGGGCCTATCCCAGGTCATCTGTGGCCCGATCCGGGACAGTGGTCACACTCCAGACATGGTTTTCTTGTCGGAGCAGTGGCAGCGTGATCTGGTGGGGGATTTTATATTATCCTCGCTGTCATGGTCAGATCACTCCCTGGTGGCAGAGGGATTCTCCTCTGCTGCCCCCCTCCGCAGGGAGGTGGGACCTATTCGAACGGTCCGCCCCCGGCGCCTGATGGACCCGCACGGGTTCCAAAGGGAGCTGGGGGGTGTTCCTGAGGCCTCGCTGCACGGCCCAGCGGAGGCTCTGGCCGCAGCCTGGAACAAGGAGGCGGCTGGGGCCTTGGACAGGATCGCACCTGTGCGTCCTCTCTTGGCCCATCACCCCCGGCGCTCCCCGTGGTTCACGGAGGAGCTGAGGGAGCTGAAAAGGGCTAAGAGACGTCTAGAGCGCCGCTGGCAGAAAACTGGGGACGAATCAGACCGAACACGGGTTAGAGCTGCCATTAAGGCCTACCTAGTGGCGGTAAGGGCGGCGAAAGGTCAACATTTCTCCGCTCTTATTGCATCCTCAGAGTGTCGCCCTGCAGCCCTATTTAGGGTCACCCGGGCCCTCCTGGGAAAAGGGGGGGCGGAGGACTACTTGCAGGGTCGTGCAGAGGAATTTGCTGAACACCTGATGGATAAAATCGCTCAGATCCGTTCTCAGTTGGAAGCCAAGTGTGGAGTAGGTCCAGGGGAGTTGCCCAGGGAGCGTTCTTGCCCAGTTATCTGGGAACGGTTTGATCCTGTTGCCCCTGAGGAAGTGGACAGGGTCCTCGGGGCTGTCAGTGCGACCACCTGTGGTTTAGATCCTTGTCCCTCCTGGTTAGTTAAAGCTGCCAAGGAGGTGACTTTAGGGTGGGTTCTGGCGGTGGTTAATTCATCCTTGCAGGAGGGGGTGTTTCCGAAGCCTTTCAAAGAGGCTTTGGTCCGCCCACTCCTCAAGAAACCGTTGCTAGAACCCACCCTCCTGGACAATTTTCGTCCAGTCTCCCACCTCCCCTTTTTAGGGAAGGTGGTAGAAAAGGTGGTCACGCAGCAGCTTCAGAGGATCCTGGAGGAAACGGATTATCTGGACCCCTATCAGTCAGGATTCAGGCCTGGTTATGGGACAGAAACAGCATTGGTCGCACTTTTAGATGATCTCTGGCGAGAGTGGGATGGGGGGAGTGCATCCATCCTTGCTCTTCTTGACCTCTCGGCGGCTTTCGATACCATCGACCATGGTATCCTTTTGGGTCGGCTGCAGGAGTTGGGGCTGGGTGGCAAATGTTGTGCGGGTTCAGCTCCTTTCTCCAAGGCTGAACCCAATCGGTGTTGATAGGGAGTGAGAGGTCCAGCCCCCGGCCCCTACTTTGTGGGGTGCCACAGGGGTCAGTGCTTTCACTGCTCCTATTTAATATCTACATGAAACCGCTGGGTGAGATCATCCGGCACCATGGGGTGAGGTATCATCAGTATGCTGATGATACCCAATTATACATCTCCATCCCAGGTGCCCTAAGTGACGCTGTGACTGCCCTCTCGCGGTGCCTGGAGGCTGTGGGGGCCGGATGGGGGACAACAGGCTTCAGCTGAACCCTGGTAAGACGGAGTGGCTGTGGATATGGGGAGCCTCAAGATCTAGGAGCTTGTCATCTTTGGTTCTTGACGGGGTCGCACTACCCCAGACAGACCCGGTGCGTAATCTGGGGGTTCTCCTGGACTCATGACTCCTGCTCGAAGAGCAGGTGGCAGTCGTGGCTAGGAGGGCCTTTGCATGACTTCGTGTTGTGCGGCAGTTATGCCCCTTCCTGGATCAGGAGGACCTCCGCACGGTCACTCATGCCCTGGTCACCTTTGGGTTGGACTACTGTAATGCACTCTACATGGGGCTACCCTTGAAGAGTATCCGGAAGCTACAGCTGGTGCAGAATGTGGCGGCGCGGACAGTTCTTAATGCCCCTAGGAGGGCACGTATAACACCGCTGTTGCGTGAGCTGCATTGGTTACCAGTTTGTTTCCGGGTCCAATTCAAGGTGTTGGTCATCACCTTTAAAGCCCTTCATGGCACAGGACCAGGTTATCTGAGGAACCGCCTCGCCCCAGTTATTTCAGCCCACCCCACTCGGTCCAGCAGAAGGGGCAGGTTGCAGACCCCACTGGTCAAGGAATTCCGATTGGTGGGGTCTAGGCAGAGGGCCTTTTCTGCTGTGGCTCCCACCCTATGGAATGTCTTGCCTCCCGAGGTCCGGTGTGCCCCCTCCCTCATGGCCTTCAGACAAGGGGCTCTGCCAGAAGGCCTGGGGGCCGGATGAGGGTTCGCATCTGTGGAGATGGCTGGTGGGGTGATGGGTTTGGCCCCCCTCCAGCATCTTGCTAAAAATTATAGGAGGTTTTTTAAAGATATTTTTAAAGCATGTTTCTATTTTAATTATTTATGGATTTTAGCCATTGTTGGAGGGACTGGTGTTTTTTCCTTTTTTTGTTATTGTGAGCCGCCCAGAGTCACCTGTTGGGGGAGATGGGCAGCATACAAGTTTAATAATAAATAAATAAAATAAATAAATTGGAGAGTGATCTCACCAGGACAAAGGATTGATGTTAATATCCCCCATCTCCAGACCACATCATTGCTGCCTCAAGTTAAAAAACACTGTTCCAATGTGTAGCCGCCACTGTGACTCAGGCCCATGGCTGCCACTGTGGCCATAAACACCCAAGCTGCCTCTGACTCTGCACCTAGGGAAGGTATGTTGGGATCTCCCAAGATTACAAGTTTTGGGAATTTAAGTGTCAGCCTGGCAACAGATCAAGGAGGTACATTAGCAGCAAACCCAGCAGATTCCTAGAGCCCACTATACAAGCAGGGTCCTACATCCAGTTATCTGCAGAGCAAGCCCTTATGTTATCTTAAGCCCTTGTGTTATCTGCACACCCTCGCCCCTGCTCTGGGCTCATGGCTGATGCCACACTCGAAGCTCCTAAGGGCAGACCTCTAAGGGAGAAGTCCTGCCCTTTTGCCCAACCAGGTCACTGTTATGTGCCTGGTTGCCCAGTTCTCCACCTGCTGCTTTCCTGCTCCAGGCACAAGCCTGCCAAAGGTTGGTCTCCTTTTAAAATATGCAAATATTGACAGGGTTGACTTATGATAAAAGTCTGTGCCTGCCAGCATGGAGCAGACATCTGATAATGTAATTGTTCTTAGCAGAAGTCAAACCTGGACACTTCAAGGCTCCTGTTTTGCATCAAATCAGTTACAGGGATTGTGGAAGTCCAGTGTTTTAAAGAAAGCCTCCTATACTGGAGGAATAGGGATCACTGACAGGTGAAAAACTGGGACACCAGGAGAAGAAGCTGGGGCTCTCCTCCGGCCCCAGGATTCCCATTTCTCCATCTCGCCAGCCCAAGGGAGTGGCTGGACTCTCTGCAGTCACGATGGCCGAGAAGGCAAGCAGGATGCAGCCGCTGCTCTGCCCGAGCTTCCCCTCCATGGCAGCAAACACCTGCCCGCTGGCCTCACTGACCTGGTCTGTCAAGGTTGCCAGAAGCCTGTCCAAATGGCAGGTGAGGGCCTCAGTGGGGGCTGCAGGGTCTTCTAGTGGGAGGCAGATAAAGGCGCGGCTGCAGTCGTCGAACAGGAAGTCCCGGCCCTGGCAGGGAAAGGAGTAGGCGCAGGGCCTGTCATCAGACACCCCCACGCCCCCCAGGGAGGAAGCGAGCCCAGGAACCCACGGGCTCTGTCAGCCTCCAGCCTGAGTCCCCTCAGCTGCAGGGAGTCTTCCCAGGAGCTGCAGGTCTACTCAGGAGCCAGTTAGCCCTTGAGGAGCAGCGGTCAGGCCAAGCCAGGCAGGGCCTGGAGGTGAGAGGGTGGGGCCCACGCCGGCCTTGACCTTAATGGCTGCCCTGTTTTTGCTCTGATTTCCAGCTGGCCCTGTGCTTCTCCTCTGGACTGACCTGTTTCTGACTCTCTCTGATACATTCTGGGTGGGTCTCCCTTTGGCCAGACCAGAGGCTGAAGGCAGGACGTGCTGCCTGGGGTATTCCCTGCCCCACCCCGAAGCAAGCTGCGTCCTCCCTCATTCTCCAGTGGGAGCAAGGAATGTGCCTCTTCCCAGACAGCCTAAGCAGGGGTCCCCACAAATGCAAAATCCAGCATTTCCCCAAAGTAAGAACAGAGTCTCTGCTCACCATGTGCAGGATGAGAATCCTGGCCTTTTGCAAGACGTCAGCAGTGACCACCTGGAACAAGCAGAGAGGAGAGGAAGACTAAAGATCGGAATTAAACTGCGAGGCCTGGGTGTGCTCTGGAAGAGAGAGGCAAGTGCTACGTGGAGAAGCTGCTACCCCCAGACCTGCGCAACGCCTCTGGAACAGAACATCAAGCTGGCTTTCTATCCAGACCTGTCTTTCTGTCTTGAACCCTCGAGAGAGATCAGTAAGATCCTGCTCTGCTGATCGAGCGTCCCCTGCAAGAGCGGGCGTGACGGCTGCACAACGCCCCTGCAGAGAGAGCGGGCAACAGGCCGCGGAAGAGTCTGCTTAATGCCAGCCGCTTCATGGAGCCCCTCAGCTCAGACTCCGCCAGGTATCAGGCAGGGGCCTTTCTGCCTCCTCCTCCCCTGAGCGACACAGTTCCCACATGGCTCAGAGGCAGCTCCCGTCCCGTACACGGTCACGGTCACGGTCACGGCTGCTGCGCAGAAGGCAGGTTTTGCTGCCTGTTGGGGGTCCAGCTCAGCCGAGAGCAGGAGCTACGAGGGCAGGCCAGTTAGGGGTGAGGGCGGGAGATGTCGGGGTGCTCACCGTATAGCCGGCCCGGGCACTTAGGTGTTCTGCCGCCACCAGCAGAGCATTGAGCGTGGCCCCTCCACTGCCGACCTGGGCTTTGGGGTCTTCAACGGTGAGGAGGATGGTCTCCCGGCCCAGAGAGCCCCTGTCCCGCCGGACCTCGAGCTCTGGAAGGCAGAGCAACGGCGTCGGTCAGCCGGCGCAAGGGGCAGAGCTCCTGGCAGGATCGGCCTGGTGAGGAGGCCACCGGCTGCCCGGGAAGTTCCCGCTGCGCTGAGCCACACGGAGCCGAGATGCCGTCGCGTCTCTCCCGAGCGCAGGAGCGGGAGGCGTCTCCCTAGGTGCCGACATGAGCTCCGCTGGCCCAAGACCCCCTCCCCAGGCCCCCGTCCTCTCGGCCGCGGCCCCAAAGGTCCTCCTCGGGACCGCGCAGCGCAGAACTGCTCCGCAAAGACACGGATCGATCCCAAACGGGTTCATCCCACTCTCCTGCTTGAAAAGCGTCTCGGTGCGACCTGATGGGGGGAACAGCCGGAGGAGGAAATTCACCGCGAAATCGGCTCGAGAAGAGGAGCGGGCGCCGCGGCGGCGGCCTGCTTACAAAACAGCGCAGGCAGCCGCGGGAGCCAAAGCGTCCGCCCGAGCGGAAGGGACAGCAGGGACGACGCTCGCTCGCTCACCTCTCTGGAAGGCGAAGGCGCTGTCCTTGTGCTGGCAGGTCAGAACCACCACCGTCCAGCCCGCCGCCATGCCGCCCTCCGCCACCCGGCAGGCTGCCCCAGCGGGCGGCGGCGGCGCGGAACGAGGAGGGCCGGGCGGAGGAACGGCGCCCGCCAGCTCCGGCGGCCTCGCGCTGGCCCTTTAAGGCGCTGGGCAGGCTGGGAAATGCAGTCCGCCGCCCGAAGGCGAGGCGGGGCGGGCGGGCGCGCACACCGCCCCCGCCCGCCCGCCGGTCCGTCCGATGGGAGCCCAGGGGCGGCAGATGGGCAGCGAGGGGGGCCTCGAAGGTTAAAGGCGGGGACTCGGGCTGGACAAAGGCGGGGGAATGACCGCGGCGCGGCCGTAGGCATGGGGGCTGCGTCGCTTGCCCGCCCGTAGAGCCAGAAACAGGCGGGAGGCCAAGCGGGGCAGCGGCCCCTGCTTGGCTGGTTCCCCAGCCGATCGCCGGCGGCCTGGCCCGATGGGTCGGGCGGCGGGGCTCTCCTGGCGGGGAGCGGGAGAGCGCGCCCCGGCGTCTGAGATCGGAGGCCACCCGAGGCTTGGTAGGAGCCTCAGCCGGGGAAAGGCTAGCGGTTCTGGAGGAGGCGCCCCGGGGACCCCCGGCGGACCCCCAGGACGGGAGCTCTCGCCCGTCGTGCTGGCCTAAGGGTGCTTTGTGGAATACGCTGGCTAAGCCCGCCCAACGGGCTGAACTCAACCGAACCCTACTGTGGTTTAAGGGTTTCATGCAAGCGAGCTGTTGTGGTTTGTTCAGTGTGCAAGGAGTGAACTCAGCTTGTTCGAGGGACCTGGCGGATCGGGCCCAGAAGAACGCGCTAGGGGCCTCTGCAAGGATGTGCTTAGCAAAATCGGCCTGGCCGCATCCAGCAAAGGTTTCCGGCTTCGAAAGTCAGCCCCGGGGCCTGGGTTCCCCAGTAAGCCAGCCTCGGCTTGTTCACCCACGCTTCACTGAAATCACACCATTGCACGACTAATGCCTATCACAGCATGTGTGAGGCACACCACTCCCAGACCTGACTCACCGTAACACACCTGCCGCTAAACGCCGCCGCAGGGGGACGGATCCGGACGCAGCGCTTCGTGAGCAGCAGATGAGAGCAGGGAGAGGCCGGGGTAACGGGGCAGGCGGCTGAGGGAAGCAGCCCCCCAGACTCCGCTGGGCAAACCCGATGTCAAGTCAGGGGAAGGGGAGATGCGGGCCGCCTCCCAGCAGAAACGTTGGCGGGGCTCCCCACTAGCTCAGGTGCAGCCGGGGGACGGGGAGGTGTCAAGGCACGGGCTCTGCGCTTCCATCTGTCTTGGCAAGGAAGAGGTGGTGGCCCCCCTCCCTCGGCCAGGCTCAGGCATCATGCTAAGTCACCGTTTCTTTTAACCAGGTTTGTGCAGCCATAGGGAGCCTGCTCAAGCAACCTTGGCTTACCAAGCTAGTGCGTTGGGGGGGGGGGCTTCGTGCGCTGGGCGACCGCAGCCTCTCACGCCTTCCAGGGACTGGAGCCCACGGGGCAGCCGCACCCTCAGGGCCCGGAGCCCAACGGGCGCTTGCCGAGCCTGCCCGACTGCAGCCCCTGCACCGGGTGGTCCATCTCGGGAGGGCCTCAAGACCCCGGGCGGCCCGCGTAGCGCCCTGACGGGAAGCGCCTCGCCCCAACTTGGGCGGACCTGTCGGGCTGCCGCCGCCCTGCGCGAGATCGCGGCTTCACTCGCTGCGCCAGGCTAGGCGGGGAGCCCCTGCGAGCCGGAGGGCTGGGCAGCGCCAGGGTCTCGGCTGGGCCCGGGGCTTGCTGCGCGGGGAGACAGGGGCCGGGGCGAGGAGGCCTCCCCTCCGCTCCGCTCAGCTCCCCGTGGCCGGCATCAGTGCGGCGCGGGAAGACGGCGGAGGCAGACCGCTGGGCTGCCTTTGGCTCGCGACGCTCCCGCTCCGGGAAGAGGCCCCGGCGGTCCTGCCGCGCCCCGCAGCGGAGCTCAGCCCGGCCTCCGCCCCGCTGACACCCGATGCAGGAAGCGGAAGACCCCCGCCCGGCCGCCCTCTCCTCCATCCGGGCACGCGCCGCGCCCTTCCCCGGCGGACGGCAGATCTTCGCCGCCTCCTCGCCCTCGGCTGGCTGGCTGGCTGGCTCGGCGGCCGCGGCTCTCCGGTAAGCGGGGCGAGCAGGGGAGGGCCGGACCGCGTGCTTCTTTCGCGGCAAGCTGCCTCCCGGCCCGGAGTGGCGGAGCTGCGCCGCGCGACTTGCTTTCCCCCGGGCGCCGCCGCTCCGCTGCCAACCGAGCGCCCGCAGCCCGGCACGACGCGCGGCACCGCCGTCTGGCAGGAGGGCCAGCCATAGCTCCGAGGGCCCCGCTGGCCCGCTGCGGGTGGGGGGCTGCGGGAAGGGCGGCAGGCGCTGTCGCCTCTCGCTGCTCCCGCGGCGGGCCGGCCCGTTGCGGCCGCTCGAGTCGGGCCAGGAGGCGGCGAGGTGCCGCGGCACTTCGGGAAGGCCATTGTGAGGGGCTGGGCTGGGCTGGGCTGGGCGCGGCCGCCGGGGGGTCCCGGCCGGGCCGACGTGCGTTCCTCGGCGCCGAGGCTGAGCTGCTCCGCCGCCCCTCCGCGCCCGCGGTCTTCATCGGACCGGCGGGGTCCGTGTAGCTGGCCGGCGGCGCTTGGCAAGGGCTGCCTCCGCCGGGACCCTTGGCCGCTCTGAGCGGATGGCGCCTCCCCCCCGCAGCCCCGCGCGCCTCGCCCGGCCTCGGAGGGCACCCCGGCCGGTTTCCCCCACGGCGCTGTGGCCCTGGGGAAAGAGCGGGCGGGCAGCGGGCAGCGGGCTCCGCGCCGGTCCAAGCGGTGGGGCGGGATTGCCCGGCCCTCTTTTCCGCGCAAGGCCGCTGATCTGGAGGCGCCTTGCTGGGAGTTGCTTCGCTTCCCTTTTCTGCTTTGGAAGTGGATGGAACGGGCTAAACAAGGAGCCTCCTTCAGGGAGTATGACGGGCCAAGCGCTGGCAGTAGCAGCTTAATGGCGGTAGGGGAATAACAGTGATGCATCTTAAGGAAAGGGATTGAAAGCAATGAATTGAAAGTCTCAGAGGAATTGAGGAAAAGGATGCCATAAGGGGTGGAGAATATTGAAAAACTGCAGAGCTGCAGATGTAGATGGTGCACCTGGAGAGAGGTTAAACTCTGGTGGAGTAGCGGTGCAACTTGTTTAGCCTGTGCGTGAAGGCTGTATCTGCGGCTTTGAGAGAATGCTGTAATTGTGTCATTGCACAAATGGAAAGGTAGTGAGAGAGAATGCCCAAAATACAAGCCTTTAGTTTGTCAAGTGTCAGTGTGAAGGTATTTGGCAGAATTCTGTTCAAGAGGTGACAGTGAACATTTGGGAAGTGCAAACCAGCTTTATGCCAGGCAGGGGGTGTGCAGACCAAACTTTTGTGTTTCAGCAGGTCATTGTGAAATGTATAAATGTGAGTTGGCTGGTTGTGAAATGTGATAGAAGGCAGAATGTGGATCTGAAAATTAATGTGTCAAAGACTTAGGTATTTGTGCTTGACAGGGAAAATCGAATGGAACATTCACCAGAAATGGAGAAAAACTACAGATGAATCTGTGTACCTTGGTAGAAGGTGACGATGGGAAAATGGGTAGAGAAATTTTAAAATATGCAAATACTAGGACAGTAATGGATAGTATGTAGTCCGTGGGATGGAATGAAAGGAAGTTGAGAGAAGCAAGAATGACTGTTTTTCTGCCCTTTATTATCTGCGTGTAAGAGCTGAGTACATTTCAAGAAACATAAATGCTGTGGGATGGGGAAGCAGTGGAAGACATGGTAGAAGGAAGGATCATTTGCAAGTGCAGAAGGATGTAGAAAAGAACAGTGAATGTAGGTTAGTCTTGGGTGATTAGCCCAAGAAATTAGCCTTTCTTGACTTTAATTTCTTTGGCTTACTGCTTCTTGTTCCTTTTTAATGCACTAGATAAAGTTGCTTTCCCCGAAAGGGAATAGCATGATAGATATGTTTGCACGCTGTCTCAGGAGTCCAGTGGTTAATGCCCCTTGGTCATTTGTGACTGTTTTCAAATCCAACTTTACCGTGTTGTATGAATCCAGCCATTGGTGGAGCAGGTACTTGACATATAGGATATCCTGGGAAGGTGTGCTGGGGAAGGGCTTCTGCTCAAAACTCTGGGGAGATTCTGCTCCAGCTTGATTTCCGCCTCAGTAGAAGACCTGAGAGCGCTGCCAAGCCACGTCACACATCCAGGGCCTCAAGAGGTAACCCACCAGCAGGAGAGGAGGGGTCTCAGAGAACCAATGCCCAAAAGCACCTTTTGGCTTCCTAGGAAACGTTTTTCGAGCTCCATTGTGCTGTGACCACGCTCAGGCCAGGGCAAAGGGAGCTCACTTGGTCCCGTCAGGTGCCTAGGAAGCCCCCAACGGGCCTGGGACGCAATGCCCCCTCCTACGCAGAAGGAGCCCAGAGCTTGAACAAGGGGAATAGCCCTGGCCAACAGACTTCCCCTATCCCTAAGGAGCTGCGTTCACACATTACACTAAACTTTGAATAAGCCACAATAGCTTTTACACACAACATACTAAACCATAAACTATGGTTTGCATACCCCATCGGCCAACCAAAAGCCAAACACACTGCATTAATTCTTTTTGTGATGGCCAGGTTTACAGAACAAAGTTATGGTGCGGTTTTTGGTTTCACCCCTGCAGTTAGCCATGGTTCACAGCATAGGTGTCTGTGGCAGGGAGAGGTGGCCAGATGTGCATCGTGACCCCATGCGGCACGTCCTCGCGTTCAGCCTCAGGCTTCGGCACGAGGCACCGGGCTGCTTTCCTCGTCTTGGTTATGATGCACAGTGCAGCTCCTGCAGCCGGGAGGCGCCTCTCGTGACCCGCAGCAACAACCCCCTTCCGTCCCCCAGGAGCTCTGTATGCGCAAGGGGGATGGTGTGTAGGTGAGGGTGGCTGAACTTTGTGCACATTCTCCTTATGTTAAACCTGGGGATTAACTCAGAGGTGACAGGATGAAGATTGCTAACAGTGTGTGAATATAAGTTAAAATTAACAGTTAAATAATTTGATTTTATAAAACGTAACAAAATTAGTGCCTACGTTTAATCTCTCACCCACTTTTTAAACATTTTTATATGGCCTCACCCCCTTCTAATTTGCAGTATTGTCAGGTACTTAGCAAACTGGAGTAAACTGAAAAAAATGCAGTCTTGGTAACGAAGAGCTCACCCGATTTCTCTTCCGCAACAGAGTTGCGTTCTTTGGTTTACTGCCCCGCAAGGACATTCATTTCTGCCCTGGCTGGAGAAAAGAAGGTTCTAGCACAGAACCGCAGGCCGGGAGGCTGCTGCAGTGGGAAGAAGGTCCTTCCTCTGCCTTCGGCTGGGCCACGAGCGGCCCGGCAGGAGGTCCCGCGGTCCTGGTGGAGAGCGCGGCCGGTGATCCTCCCCTCCTCGGCCAGCCTGGGCGGGAGTTCCTGTTGCCGGGGGCAACCAGGCAAATGCAAAGCCGGCCTAATGTGGCTGTCCGTGATACTTTGTGCGGCAGAGATTGGCACGAAGAACCCTTTAATTTCCCTTTGGATTGTGCACCATCTTTCCCAGTTGCCCTCTAAAGGCGCTACTATTTCTGTGGCTGGTTTCTGAACAATTGTGTTTTTAAATAAACGCGTGTTGTCTTGTATGGCTTTAGCTATCCACCTTGTGCTTCTTTCTGGTCACTTTGCACCGTTCTAGCCACCAGAATGGTGACGGGCGTGATCCCTCCCGCGAGACTCAGTCCTTGCAGCTCTGCCCTGTTCTCTGGATCCAGAGAGGCACACGAGTGGGCAGCAGCCGCCATTCCGGCAACGGGGGTGGGGCGGCTGTTCACTTTTTATGTTCAGCGCTAAAGGGGAGCCGTCAGACTTACTGTGGTCGGGCTGTCGCTCCCCATCAGCAGCGGCTTCTTGAAAGATTGTCTGGGCATGGATGGACGAGCCCGACCCTTCCAGCCTTTGCGTCTAAACCCATCGTCTCCTGGGACCGAGCCTTGCCTCTTTGTCCCCCCCCCCCCCCATTTTCTAATGTACAGAACCAGAAAAGGATAATGTATTATTCAATCTTAAGTGGCTCATAGGCCACAGAAATAATATGACCATCAGTTTTTTAGCCCTTTATAGGACTGCGGGATCTTTGCTCGTTGCCCTGCACTGGGTTGGTGGTGCTCTTCTCCTTAAATTATCACGTTCATGGCTTATGCCGGCAGTCAAACACTTGCAAGGTCGTGGGAAGTCCAGAGGCACCAAAAGTAGCGCTCTTTACTTGACCAAGCCAGGAGGAGCAGGGCAAGGGAATCCCCGTGGCAAAGTGGAAGGGTGGATGGCCAAAAGGCCCACGGGAGCCAGTGCCTTGCTGCCAGCCAGGTGGGGAGAGCTGTTGGCACCTTTAGACATAGCCCTGAAGTACTGGTAGGAAACTGTGTGTCCCCACTGCAGCTTCAAGCATGTCTCCTGGCCAGCATGGCTGCTAGCACCTGCAAAATCTGGGAGGACTTCTCTTTCAGTGAAGCTTCTTCGGTCCATGGATGAGGAGCACGTTCTGAAACTTTGCTTCAGGCGTTGTAACTGTTGAAGTTCATGGAGCTGGTGGTCAGTTCCGTTTCGGGACTGAGAAGGGAATGATCATCTTGGCATTTTGATTCCTAGGCAAGATGAGTCAGACACTCGTGACGTGGGGCGTTTCTCCTGGTTGGGTGCAGTTAGGCAGGCAATGGTGTTCTGTTACGCAGATTCCCTGAAGACAGATCTGAACTGGATGGATGTAATAGGGCTAGGAAGAGGTTATGTAAACAGTAGTAAATTTGGTTTACGCAATATACACATGCATCAAGATATTCAAAAAATGTGATACTTGACTCTCACATTTTGCAGTCTCGAATACAGGATACAGAACCTCATTAGGATAAACCGTAAACCCATCCCGCCTGGTCTAGGAGAGAGGAAATGCTTCAGGCGCCCATCCCAGCAGGAGAGGGGGAGATTGGGACTCAGAGACCCCCATTCCCAGGAGTAGCACACCCTCAGAACTCCAGTGGGCCCCCTCCCTCATAACGGTCCGGAAGATGGCTGAGACGGCTTTGTTTCAGAGGACGTTGCGCTCATAAGATCTCTCAAGGGTAGCGATAACTTTTACTGCTTTATGAATTGTTGTTGTTGTGTTTTATGGACGTTGTTTTTATACACTGCAAGCTGCCGAGAAGTGACAGTGAGTGGATTGTCTTAGTGAGGGGTACAGTTACTCCCAGGAAACACTGAATGGCTTGGGGTGCCTGAGAGACCATCATCCTGTTTCATCAGTCCAAGAGCTTTGGGGTCCCCCACTGTGTGAGATTAAGGGGGGCCTGCAGCAGGTTGGACCTCCAACATTTGTAGAGCCCCTACTCCTGTCATTTTGGAGGCCGCGCCAATTTGGAGCATAGAGTCGTGGCAGTGGTTAGTCTTTCCCTGGAAGGCATTGTGAGAAAACAGTCTTTTTGTTTTGCTGTATGAGATACAGAGTTTACTGGTCTTTTTTCATTTGTTTTGGCTTCTGACTCTTCTTGGAAATGGGGTGGGCAATACATTTTAATAAACAAAAATAAATAAAATCATCACCTATGAAAAAATGAGAGGCGCTTACTAGCTACGTATGCCTAAAGTTACTTCATGGAAAGGAAATTTGGTGCCCTCCAGGTGCCTGGGACCGTAGCTCTGTTCTGCCCAAGAGGGAAAGCCAAAGAGTGTAGTCTGGCAAATTGAGGTTAGGATTTCAGACGGCTTTTACAGTGAGGAATCATAGACTTGAAAGGGATCATTTAGGCCATTAAGCCTATTAAGTCATGAAGTATTAAAATGAAAAAGCATCCCAACAGATTAATTTGAACCCTCCCAGTGAAGAGGAGGCCACTACCCTCTAGGGCAGGGGTCAGCAAACTGCATCCTGTGGGCCAAATCTGGCCTGTCACCTGTTTTCGTACGGCCCGTGAGCTAAGAATGGATGGGCAGGTGGGAACAGATCGCCAGGCCCCAGCCTCAACTGAGCTCCCAGGGTGGGGCGGGGGGGTGGGACCATCAGCCTATCAGAGGCCTCCTTGCTGGTGGGCGAGCGTCATCCAATGGCTGCCACGCTCCTTGGCCTGCAGACCTGTCAGCTGCAGAGGAGCGCTGGATCGGGCCCTTTGCAGGAAAAGTTTGCTGCCCAACTCCCTGCTGATGGGAGTTGGCTCCACGATTGAAATGCTCCTTCCAGTTGGACGTTTTTCCTCCCATTGAACCAACATCTGCCTTACTGTAACTTCAGTTCACTATTCCATGTCCTGCCCTCACGGATGACAGAGAACTGATCTTTTGAATATACGTGCAAAAACTTTTGCTTTTGTTTTTGTTTTTGTTAGCATTAAGCTTTCTAATTTCGAAAGATCTGCAGTTCTGAAAAGGGAAATGGCTAATCAGAGGAAGTTCATCAAGATGGGGAAGGGTCTGGCAACCCAGCCCTACAGGGATCCATTGAAGAGGGGAGGTATGCGAGCAGTCTTCAAGCCTTTGAAGGGGGGTCTCACAGAAGAGGAATGGCGTTCTCTGTGGCCCCAGAGGGCAGGACCAGAATCTGTGGGGCAAAACTACAGGGAAGGAGGTACAAGGTATCTGTTAGGAGGAACGTCCTGCTGATGAGACCTGTCAGCTGGTGGAATCTTTGTGTGGTACACAGAGCTGAACTTGAGGTGGGGTCTGACTGAATAAAGCTCATAAATCTCATGAAGTGGGATGATTACTTCCCCGGATCTGAAAATTATACTTTTGTTGCCACAGCCTAAAATTGCATGGTTGCGTTGTAGTCCAGCTTGCAGTCAAATTTCTGTTCCAAAGTCTTTTTCACAAGTGCCAGGCGTCCACCATCCTAAATCCGAACATTTGTTTTTTGTTTCCTAAATGAAGAACTTTGTTAAAATTAATGTTGTTACTTTCAGCCCAATTGCCTAACTTATCAACAACATTTTGAATTTTACTTTTCTCTTCCACTCAATTCTGCGACATATGCACTATTTGATGAGTGTTGCCTTCACCCAAATGCTAAAGAGTAGAAGAGGTAGGACTGTTCCCTTGGGCACCCCACTGTCGTGTCAGCCAGCCTGTGATCTCATGAGGTACTTTGTCAAAGTCAAGAGATACAGTACTATGTCTACAGAATCCCCACAATCAAAGGTAAGCAAGAAGTAAAATAAGATGAGTCTGGAAATATTTGTTTTGGCTTTTGGCATTTATTTTCCAAGGTCTCCTGCCACCTGGCACTCCCCACTTCTCCAGGGTTTCTGAAAGACCAGCACAGTGTCGGACCCCCTGGATGCACTTCATCTGCTTCTGGAGATGTGCGTTTCTGCAGAAGAAAGAGGGTCCCCTGACCGTGTTTCTGTGGAGCTTCAGTCCTGCCTTGGCCCGCCTGCCATGGTTGCCCAGGGGCAGGAGTGGCTGAGCTGCTTGGCTCTTCCTTTGCCGCCCTCTGGTCAACAGCTGGCTGTTTTCACCGAGCAGCTACTTGGGCTACTTTTATTTCCCCCCACTTCCCTTCAGTGCAACCACATGCAAAACCATTTTTATTATTCCTAGAGTCCCTTGCCAGCCACAGTTGGTTCAAAGCTTCCCCCTTCCCAATGTTCCCCTCAGCGCAGTGGGGTGTTTGTCCGTAGACTTTCTTCCCTGGCTCCTTCGTCCCCGGCTGCAGGGGCGCTGCTGGTCTCTTGTGCCGGAAGCTGGAAGCCATTTCTTTGTTCAGGGCTGCCCTCTGATTCACGTGTCCTTGGCACTGCTGCCGTGTTCATTCTAAGGAAGCTGCATTCCCTTTGTGCAACGGTGTGGCCAAATGATTACCCCTTCTTCTGATATTATAATCTCTTTTCAGTTGTCATTCATGGATATATTTAATTAGAAAGTATACATGTTGCCCCTCCATTAATGGCTCTCTAGCAGTCTCTGTAATCTTCAGGGAGCAATGCGAACATGCCATGCGTATTTGAAGGTCTTCATGGTAGACCCCTGCTGCCCATTTATTATTTTTCTGGTTTCTACCGGAACAAAAGACCGAAGGGCTTCTGTGGAAGGTTGGTTGCACCTCATGAGGATCGGGAAGAATGCTTTGCAGAAATATTTTCAAGTATATGTTAAATTCCAGAAGTGACAGTGAGCCCAGAAAGGTGGCAACTCTCATGTTTTGTAGAGGAGCAACTAGATGCTTGAAGTTCCTCCAAGCTGTGATTCTTCTGAACAGAGTTTTAGCTGCCCAGACTTGCCTTGCTGTGCATAAGCCCTTTGGTGGCTGCTTTCCTTTGGAACTCTCTAGCCTCTCTTTGAGGGCCTCTCCGGCCTTTATTCAGCAGGTCAGTGGTTTTCCGCTTGATCTAACAAGTGGGTCAATGGCATAGGGTTGGAGCGCTCTGATGGAAGCAGGTCCTCTCATGAACTGTTTTCCTCATGAAGATGCAGGAACTTTACATGTGCCCATAGTAAGTTTCTCTTTGTTCTCATTGTCCTCATCAGCATAAGAAGAGTTTCCAAATCTTGCAGCCTTAGAAAAGCTGGCAGGTCCCTTTTCCCAGCGAGACCAGGCTGCGTCATGGTGGCTGTAGTTCCAGGCTTTGAGTGCAGGGTGGACGCTGCCACGTGTGGAGCAGATCTCCACCACTGGCCCTGTCTCACGGCTCAGGGTCAGAGCATCAATCACAACCACGGGTGGGCTTGTGGTGGAACTTGGGGTGGGGAGCTGCCCGTCCCCTGAACCTGCCAGTTGAAGTATGCGGCTGAGGGGCCATTGTGCCACCCCCGCTGAAGATCAGCCCAGGCCCGCCGTGCCTCCCACTGGCCTGGCTGCCAGAAAATGTTCTGCCAGCTGTCGGGAGTGTCCGTTGGCGCAGTGCTGGCCTGCGGGAGACAGGGAGTCCGAGGCTACTCTTGAGACAGTGAGACTAGCATAGATGCATTCGTGGCTGTAGGACTGCAGTTTGGCTTCCCCGCCCCTGGCCCCCAGCCCAGCCCAGCCCAGCCCAGCCCAGCCCAGCCCAGCCCAGCCCAGCCCAGCAGCATCTTAGGCGCAGGAAGAATGGCGGATGAAATTGCAGGGACAGAGGGCCCCTGGGGGCCCTGATGGGGAGCATTGGCCAGATGGAGAGAGGCTTCTGGAGCTGAGGGACCAAGCTGTTCCCCTGCTCCTGGAGCTCTCAAGAGACAAGGTAGGAGGCACAAGAGGGTGCCTGGATGGCCCCCCCCCCCCCCCGACTGCTGTTGCTGCAGCAGCTCCTGGAACAAAAAATGTGGCATCTAGAAGGAAAGCAGGTTCTGCTTTTATTATGGAGAAACGCAATGTGTCTGCAGAAGACTTGTTCTCCACATGTCTGCCTGCTGGGGCTTGATAACAAGCAGCTTTTCTGCTGCTTGCGTCCCTGATCGGCCACAGGCTAAGTGGGCTCCCAAGGTCTAAAACACCAGCAACTCAGAACGTTCATCCCAAACTTCTGCAAGAAAGCGAAGGGGGCATTTTTTCGCCCTGTGCAATGTATGTCTTAGTTTTGTATCCCACCTTCCCGTCAGCTGCTCAAGGCAGCTTAAATCCCTCCACTGCATCTCCAAAGCCACGGCCCCACGTCACCCAGAGCCGCCTCTTCCTTTGCCGGTCACGGGGGAAGGTTGGGACGACCCCAGGGGTCTGCAACATGGCTCTTCAGGCCCCCAGTCCCTGGGCCCTCGTCGGGGATCTGGGTACAGCTTCCCATCCTACATTTGAGCCGCCTTGGGTGGAAGGGAGGGCTGGCCTGTGCCAGCTGCCGAGGTTCACAAGGATGTCCCTCCTGATTTCTCTCCTCCTTGGAGAGTGACCGCTGGCCACCAATTCGCCTTCATACACTGTTTTTCAAGGGCGAGAAGGCAGGGGATGATGGGGGAGCCAGTCCCTTCTCCTCCCAAAGATTGTGGGACGCCCTTGGCAACGCTCACTTCGGGGGCCAGAGCCACCTCCCCTACTTCTCCAAGGCGGCCTTCAGGAGCCACGAGGGGGGCTTCTGCTGCTGGGTCTCTGCCAAGGCTCTGATATACGGGACCCTGCCTGAACTCTTTCCACTGGCCATTCCCTTCTCCCAGTCCCGGCCACTCAGCTGATGGCAGACTCTGGGGCATGAGGGTTTGGCAGTGCCCTCACCCAGCTCAGCGGGGCGGGGGGGCATGTGGCAAGCAAGGAACGGGGCCAGCAGAGGTGGCAGGTGCATCAGCAGTGTATGGGAGGGGCCCAGCTCAGCATTTTTCGGGGCCCCGTCTCTGGCACAATGCATCTTCCATGGCTGGGGAGAGCGGGGGCCTTCATCTTCGTGGCCAGGCCGAGGGAGAGCAAAGGCAGCCTGGCCCCCAGAGCCCCCATTCCGCCCTCGTCCACACGTGTCCTTCCCGAAAAGTGAGGGGCGGCTTCCGTAGCCTGATAGCATGGGCTGGGGCCAGCAGCCTCCACCTTCTCTCTGGGACTGATGGGTTAGAAATGGAAGCAAATGCTTGTGCTTGCTTTGTGGGCATACCCCACCACTGAGTTCAGCCTTGCGTCCCTGGAGTGGAGACAGGCCGTGGGGCTACCGAGGAAGGTACAGAAGGGGACTCCTAAGAGCCAAATCAGGAGGGGGGAGACCCTCGCTTGGAGCAGGAGGATGCAGGAAGAGGGTAGATCTGTTGGTGTTCAAGATCGCAAGCCAGGGAACATGGCTGTAACAGAGCAGGCCCAGATGCTGGCCATGGGGGGGGCAGCCATGTTGCCCCTTGCAAGAATCCTCTCCACGGCGCTTCTGTTGGAATCCCCGGATGGAGCGTGGCCGTCCCGCTCAGCTTCCGCACAGCTGGACAGGAAGAAGAGCCCTTTTGTGCCTTTTTTCTGCATGCAGTTAATTAAACAGATGCTGGCTGAGAGGCTGCGGCCCTATTAATTGGATAAATCAGCCTGTCTGACATGCAGGAAATTTCCAAGAAATGCCACCCTCCGATGTGACGCTCCCTCATAAGGCTCCTGAAACATGACCCGGAGAGAAAAATCTGGAGCCTCAGTAGGATTGCTCTTTATTTCATTAAATATTTTCTGCTAGCTCTACCCACTCTTTCTTCTCAACTTCCATTTGTGCTGAGGGATATTCTGCGCTGGTGTCGATGTGTTTCATCCACCCTTGTCGAAATGAACTGGCAGGCTGCACCCCCGCCAGCAGCAAGAAGAGCCTCCTCCAATCCCTCAGGGGGCTGAACAGGAGCCTTCCTGCTCCCTGGCTGGGTCTTGTAAGAGGCACAGGCCTCTCGGTATATTTGGGGCTGGCGGGTGCAACGGGCCACCCTAGGCATTGGTGTCCCAGGAAGACGCCTGCCGTTGCTTCTGAGAAGCAGGAGAGGCGGTGTGGGAGCAGCGCATGTCAGGAAGGGACCTGCCTGCCCAGAGGTCTTTCCCAGCCACCAGACCAGTCAGAAGAGGAGAGGGAGAAATGCATTGACTGAGGCCTCACAAAATCATGGTGTGTTTATGATGGGAAATTTTAACTACCCAGACATCCGTTGGAAGACAAGGTATCAGATAAATTCTTGACTCGCGTTGGTGATAAGTTTCTTTCAAACGGTGGAGAGGCATGAGGGTATCTGCTGTGTTAGATCTGGTCTTTGCTAAGGGAGGAGTTGAATAAAGTAGTGGGAACTTTGTGCATTGTTAGGATTATTGATTTGAACCAAAAATTTGGTAAAAAAAAAAAAAGTCAAAACAGTCAAACATAAATCATAGATGTTAGAAAGGCCAATTTTAATCAACAAAGAAAAACTGTACGGAAGATGACATAAAAAAACCTTTAAGGGCAAAGCTGATTATTGATCAGGCCCTTAGAAAGATGTTGAAGTAAATAATAAAGACTACAAGCTGGGAGAACTAGAGTTCTGGGTCAAGTTGCTGATCCTGGGGGCAAGGCCTTTATGGTGGTGCACCCCTCACTCCTTTACATGAACTGCCCTAAAAATTCTGCCTGTCCCCCTCCTCCTCTGAACTTCAAGCAGTCTCAAACATTTGTTATTGTGTTATTCTCCTTCCAACTTCTTTATTCTGTTGATTTCATATTTTAACCTGAAGCTTTTCATAGATATGTTCCTTTGTTTTTAATGTAATTTAGTGTGCGAGCTTGGCTCAAAACTAGGATAGAAATAATTCATTTTTTGTAGAATAAAGGTCTTATGGGTCTCTGTGGCCCCACACTGCGGATTGCTGTACACGCTGTAAAATCTTACTTGCTGCATGGAATGGTGGACTCCAGCCCTCTTAGAAAGGCCATTTCTCGCCCTTAAGATTTGGGGGAAGATTCAGAAGTGATTTGTCCTCCTTCCTCTGGAGATCTGTTGGTAGGCACCTTCTCTCTTTATGTGCTCTGAGTTCTGTGGCTTTGCTTTCGGAAGCCTTGATAAAAAAGAAGCCCCATTCGCATTGGCTGTACTGCTCTACAGTCGCAGGTTTCAGAGTTACAATGAGCACATGATTCCAGAGGAACAGATTTCTGTCACCCATTAAAAGAAATAACGCTTCCATGTTTCCACAAGATGTAAGGGTTGGAAGATACTGTGGGGATTATCTTGTCCAGAGCAGGATCCCACTGCTATGGCACTCCAGACTGCCAGTACAGGAAAACCATGGTTATGTGGCAGAGCACATGCTTTGAATGAAAGAAAAACCTGGGTTGAACATATCCTGAGGCAGCGATAGGCAACCTGCAGCCCTCAGCTTCTTTCTATAGATCTCAGAACTTCCTAACATCTGTCTTCTGAAATTTGGCAGCACAATTTCCTTTCTTTTCTCTCGTTTTTTTTTTTGAAATAGCGAGCAATACCAATGCTATATGACTGGCCTGTTTAACATGCTCCAAACCCCCCAAACTGAAAGAAAGCCCTGAAAATGAAGGCACCCCCCCCCCCCCCGCTTTGGTTGCCTCACTTCATTAGTGCTGTGTCACTGAGGCCCGAAGTGATTCTGCTCTTGGAGCTGATGGTCCCGGCAAGCTGGGGGCTCTTAAGTACCCCAGAGGGATCTTGCGCCAGAGGAGACCTTGATAGTTCCCAAAGGGTGATGGTCTGTGGAGATTTGCCCCAGTCCCAGAATGTGGCAAGCAGAGGAAGCCCTGGAAGGGTGCTGGGTGTCTCTTCTCAGCCTGCAGCCATGGGAGCCCAGAAGCACAGGACGGGCTGCTCTAGAGTTGGCTGGTGGAGGAAATGAGATCCAAAATGGGAGGAAGGGCAGGTTCCCGGACAGTTGGGTGCCAGGTAGTTTTATGGCGACCTATGATCACTAGAACTCATTATTCTACTTGGCAGTGTGTGGGTGTTAACTCTGCTTGCATTTCACTTGCTGTAAAGGTCAAAAAATGAGTTTTGCTGTTCATTCTTGCTCAAGCAATGCCATTAATAAGTGCTTTGCTTTTAGCCTGCAGAGTGGAAATCCGGAGAGCTTTTCCATGACATGCTTCCTGCCTCTTCCCAATACTCTTCCTCTCTCAACCTTTCTATAAATCTCAACTCTTTAGAAACTCCCCCACCCACCCCCAAATCAGTAACAGCTTCACAGATTCAACCCTGGATAAGTTGCTCCATTGCAGACAGAAAGAAATGATATACATACAGACAATCTCCCTAGTGCAGAAGAAAGGATTTGATATAGGTTTAAATTTTAGGCTTTTCTCTCCTGTTCTTTGGAGACAATGGGTTTTGGGTCATCCTTTTTCTTGCCTTGAGAGTCTGAGCCATCTGCTCCAGGTTGGCATAACAGTTCTGTCTGGCCTGAGAATCACATCAGCTTCAGCCTTTACACCATCACAGAAAGGGGCAGATGGGAAGGGCCATGGCATGCCACACAGTCTGCTTGAGGAGCCCAGTAATGTGGTATTTGCAGCTCTGGCCCTGACTGAGACCAAAAGAGCAAGATGCTGGAGACTGGTAGAAAAATATCACTTCCCTTTAGTGGGTGTTTGGATTGAAGGATGCCTACTTCAGGCCCTCCTTTGCTGCTGGAGGGCCATAGGAATTGGAAGTTCTACCTCAGCTAGCCCCTCTCTCTTCATCAATATGACACCCTAACCCTTAGGAGAAGCTGTGGGCTTGGCCACCAGAAAAATCTGAGTAAGCTGGATTCCTTGAAGGGCAAACAAAAAAATCTGGCTGCTTTGCTGGGGGGGAAAAACTGACTGGAGCCTTTATGTTGCTCTCATGCAGGTGGTACTTCACTGGAAAAATCTATCATTTTGGGGAATCATTTAATTTTTGGAACTCCCAATATAAGGCATGCATTTCTACTGCAGAGGCTGATTCAGTTAAAGAAAATCTGTCCATGTGGACTTTTGCTGGAAATCAGCAAACTGCAGCATTGATCATGATGTGTTCCAATCTTTTTATACTGAAAATAAGAGGAGCTTTTCCCTTGAAGTATTAGAACATCACATCTTCCTGTGTAGGACCTAAGGTCAGGCCGACAACTGCCCTTCGTTTGCTCCCAGCGGGAAAAGAGCAATTGCCTGTAGGCTGCCAAAGGCAGGGCTCCTCGTGGATGACCCAAAGGGTGGCTTCCTTGGGGGGCCAGCTGCAGCTGGCTTTTCCTGCCGGAAGGCATTGCTCCCCCCCCCACACTCTTTGGAGCACTGGGCTGGTGTGGATTTGACTTGATTGCTGCCTATCTGTTTTATTGTATAATCACATCCTTCTTCCTCCTCCCTCTCCCCCTCTCCTTCCAGTTTTAGGTCTTGGTTGCAGCAAGACTCTCTAAGCTATTGTCAGAAATATATTGAAAAGTTGAGGCCACGGAGGAGGAGTGCAAAGAGGTGCCACACTGCAGCTCCATGTCTGGCAGACACCACGCTAGTGAAGATGCTGCAGCACTGAGTGGGAGTTACCCGTGCCACCCTGGTGCGGGTGCTGCCGGCCAAGGGCGCAGGGAGAGCACAGCCCAACCAGGAGGCCTTGGTCCGTGGCATTGCTGCAGATGTGCTGCTCTCTCTTCAGCCACGGGAAGCAGAGGGCTTCCTCGGAGGCAAAGCACAACAATGGGGAATGGCAGCAGTTCACCGAGTCCTGGCAGAGGGCTTCGAGAACGTGGCTTCTTAACTTCAAGGATGGTGTTGCTTTGATACAGGACAAGCGGTTGCTCTCCCTTCCTCTGTGTAAGATGCAGCATCCTGAAGTGAGGAAGAAGATGCAGAGGGGCCCATGATATTCCCTTGAGTCAGAGCAGTCCCACTCTCCTGCCTCCAAAAAGAAAAGGGTCACCTTTTCTCTGGACAGAGACATTTTCAAAGCAGTTTTTTTAAAAACTCAAACAGAAAGGAGGCCCTGTGAGCGCTGCAGCAGACAGCTTTTCTTCTGCAATCAAAGGTCTGGAGTTCCAAAAGGTGAAGGATCTTGTTTTTGTAAGAGGACCCAAAGGAATCATCTCTGGTGCTGCCTGGCTGGTCTGCCCCTGGTACTTGCCATTCACTTGCCGTTGGACTTTCATGACCTTTGTCTCAGAAATATTCAGAGAACCAGCAGAAAGTCTCATAGAGTCAAACTCTTGGCCGGCCCTGGGCTTCTCTTTCCTTGTCTCTACTCTCTGCTCCCCGCCTCCTCCCTCCTCTTTGCATCTTTTCCATTTCCTGCAGCAGTGCAAAGGAGGGGACCTTTTCCTCATAGCCCGCCATGAAGTTTTCCTTGCGCTTCTGGTTCCTCTCCACGGCTTTTCTGCTTGTCTTTGTCATGTCGCTGCTCTTCACTTACTCCCACCACAGCATGGCTTACCTGGATCTCAGTGGGCTGAATGGCCTCCACCGGGTAAAGCTTGTGCCCAGTTATGCTGGCATGCAGCGCCTGAGCAAAGAGGGGCTCTTGGTAAAGAGCTGCGCTTGCCACCGGTGCGCCATGGAGTCCATTGACACGTCTTGGTTTGACAACCGTTATGACAGCAACATCTCCCCAGTGTGGACCAAAGAGAATGTGGATTTGCCGCTGGACGTCCAGAGGTGGTGGATGGTGAGTCCTGTTTGGGAGTGAGAAGCCCCACGTGCTCTTTGCCTGAAACAGGAGCAGGTCCTTGGTTCCCTGCGGGAAACTCGAGGTCAATGCCTTATTGGGCAAAGTCACCTTGAAAAAAACCTGCCAGGCAGTTTTGCAACATGTAAAACCCTTCTGAAATCCTCTCTTTTACAACTGGACCTACTCTGTGGCAAAAGTATGACCAAACTCTCTTTTTTGTTATTTAAACTGTATACAGTGTGCAAAAAAAGCACTTCCTGACCCACTGTTCCATCTCTTCCATCAATAATTCGACCTACCTTGTGCGTATAACATGTCTCTACGCAATTAAATTCACGCCCTCTGTTTTCTTAAGTGCACCTCCAGACACACACGCATTTCCCTTCATTTGAGATTGTGGAGCTAACCTGCCTTGATAAGGTTTTTTTTCCTTTTGTGGCAAAAAAACAAAAAGGCAGAAGAATTAATGGGAAAGGGCAGGTGGGGGATTAGAAGCAGAAGGTCTCTTGAAAACAATGTAGTTGGCTAATTTGCTCTGATGATGATTTGGTATCATGTCTTTTACAATGAGCCAAATGTTGCAGCAAAGACAAAAATGCAGAGGGCAAAATGTGATAAGAGGGAATAAGGAACCACTGAATCAGACTCTTGTTGGAAGGGAGCATCTTTCTTCTCTGGAAGACTAAGAGCATTTGTAATACTAGCACAGTATTGGCCATAGACACAGGACGTCATTTGCTTTGCCTTAGACTGATGCATTCCTGGTTTGTAGCTTCCTATTGAGAGCTATTTTGGTGCAGCAATGAAAGGCGCTGGGCAAGAAATAGAGAGACCCAAGTTCTTGTCCTCCCTTAAACATGAAGCCAGCTGTATGACTGTGGGCCAGTCATTCCCTCTTGGCCCCAGATAGGGAAGTCGAGGAAAAAAAACCCAGACTTCCTAAAATGTTGCATGCAACTGCTCCCTTGGGGTCAAGATGGACTTGAAGCACTAGGACTCTGCCACCACTTCCATCTTTCCCATGGCTTTGTGTCTCGGGCTGCCGGGACCACGGGCTACGCCAGGGCTCACCTGAGCTTTTTGTGTCGTCATTGTCATCTATTAGTAAATGCCATATTTGCTATTGCACATGACTCAAAGCTTCTTGGTTGCTAAAGAATAAAATTGCCAGTCATGTCACCCAGTTAATATTATCTGAGAGCAGGAATCAGACAGATGCACTTGGGGTAACCATTTTATTTTGCTGAAATCTGAGAAAAAATATTTCTTGTGGGTCATCAGATATTAATGACACAGCATGCTCTGCCTTCAAATACCCTTTTACAACAGACCAAACACAATTAGCTAGAGAATTGCTGTAAAAGCACAGGCAAAAGACATTTCAGTACTATAAAGGCTGTCCTGTGGAGTACAACCCAAGTATCTAGATTTCTAGTAGTCAGTCTCAACCAGAGGAGTACATCTGTAATTATGATGTTTAGATCAGATAAGATCTCTCTATTACATGCCAACTTCATAAGCTGCAGCTTTGACAAATGATGGCCTTCGTCCTAGTCAGGTCCTTTAAGCGAGTCTAATGCCCAGAAGCAGAGCAGCCCTTCAGTTGGCTTTGTGAACACATGAGCTGAGGTGTGAGCGGGCCAACAGTGTGACTTTGGGAGCCAAGCTTGGATTCAGGCAGTCAGGATTGGTAGAGAGAGGGTAATGGAATACTTGATGACTTTGAATAAGTTCATATCTCCAGGCCCAGATGTGTTGCATTCTAAAATAGCAAAGGAACTTTCTGATGGTCTGGCCTTATTTCTGTTCTTATTTTTGAGAAATTCTGGAAAATTGATGAAATGCCACACAGGAAGAAGGCAAGTATTTATGTCTTCAAAAACGGGGGGGGGGGGGGGGGGAGAAGGCTTCAGAGTACTACCGGCCAGATCCTGGAACATCTCTTACAACCAGAGAGACCCCCTTTCTCTGTTGCTACAGACCTGGAGCTCAGGAAACACTGGATCAGCTAGCACAGTGTTCTCAAACATTTTGGTCTCGGGACCCCTTTACATTCTTAAAAATGATTGAGGACCCCAAAGAGCTTTGGTTTATGTGAGTTATATCTATCGATATTTACTGTATTAGAAATTAAAACTGAGAAACTAAAATATTTATTTGACTTTGCAGACCCCCTGAAAGGGTCTTGGGGACCCCCAGGGGTCCTCAAACCACACTTTGAGAACCACTGATCTAGCATATTCCACATCAAGAGGCCATAGTTCTTCAAGGTCAAAAGCTGGCAGAAAAACATTATTCTCAACATACTTCTAGGGAACCTAGTTATGCTGCTCCATTAATCCATTAGATTTATATCCCATCTTTCATACCGGAGCTCAAGGTGACATATATAGCTTTCTTTCTTCCCATTTTTTGGGCTAAGAGAGAGGGCCTGCCCCAAAGTCACCTAGTGTGCTTCTATAGCTAAGGGTGGATTTGAATCCGGGTCCCCCTTTCCTAACCTAATGTCTGAACCACTGGATTGCACTGGCTAAGCTATGCTGGTTTACCTGATTTTGTTCCCCGAACACAGCAGAGTGGACAAAGGATTGGCAGAGAGGAATCCAGACATGAAGCCAATATCAAACGCAATGCAATTTTGTTTTCATAATAGCTGGAAGATGGTTGAATACTTAGATCCAACCCTAGCGCTGGAAGAGAGAGCCAGTTTGGTGTGCTGGGCAAAGGCGGAGACCCTGAGTTCTAGTCCTGCCTTGGGCACGAAGCCAGCTGGGTGACCTCGGGCCAGTCAGTCTCTCTCAGCCCTAGGAAGAAAGAGGCAAGGGCAAACCACTTCTGAAAAACCTTGCCAAGAAAACCACAGGGACTCGTCCATGCAATCGCCAGGAGTCAACGCTGACTCAAAGGCACATGTGCACACACACACACACACACAGACAGAATTGCAAGAATCCAAGTTAGAGCCTTCCTGACAGATGGTCATCTGGTTTCTGCTTGAACCCACCTAGTAAAGAGCTAATTGCATGATCGTTGACGTTCTGCTTCCCATCTATTTATGCAGTTGTATCCTGCTTTGTGAGTGCAAGAGGCAGGTTGGAGAAGAGGAGCTGGGGTTGCAGATGCAGCTTCCTTCCTTAGGCTGGAAAGCTCCAATTGTTGGTTTTATACGCTAGGCTTTTTTATGATAAGTGTGCCTCCTTGTACGAGACCCCACTGTGTCGCCTTTTTCGCTTATTCACATTCTCTGTCCTTCCTTGGTTATCACCCCATTTTCTAGGCTTGCTCCTGTTAATATGGATATTTTGAGTACTCTCTGCAAGCCAAGGTGCATCACTCTGATGGGGTTTAGTGGAGAGGATGTTCTTCTTTTAGAGTCACTGTCTCTGGGCCCTCAGTTTGGGTAAAGGAATGGAACGATACCTGGTGGCTTGGGATTCTGACCAGGTAAAATTTGGCTCTACTGTTTCTCTGCCAGCAGAGGGCAGACTTTGTCCACCTTTTCTGCCGCTGCTTCTACTTTCCCTTGGATGCCTCTCTGGTCCCGAGCGCGCAGTCCGACCTCGCTATCCCAGAGGAAAATCTCCCAGGACGTCTGGTGCCCCCCAGTGGTTGCCAGAGACGCTGGAGTGGGGCTGCTTTTCTTGATCCCGAGGAAGCAGAAGCTTCTTGACCTGCTGGCGTCTAGCAGCTCACAACAAACCCAGGCGTGTGGCAGCTAAATTCAGTCAACCATGGTAACAGTACAGTAATACAACAAAAACAACTTTATAATGAAAATATCACAAAGCAATGTTGGTGACATAGCAGTGGCTACCTTGCAAACATTAAAGCTGAAAAGGAGCATGGGTCTTTCAAAGACGGTCAAGATCAGTGTTACCTCAGATAGGGGGCAGCGTTGCCTCCAAATCCCAGGTGTGGGGGGGCGGTGGCTGGGAAGGAGTACATCTCCGCCTACTTGTGAGCTGCCCCCAGAAGCATCTGGTTGGCTGTTGCGAGAAAGAAAACACTGGACTAGGGTGGGCCTTGTCCTAATTCAGTAGAGCAATTGCCTTTCAACAAGCAAACTGTATTTTGATAATCTGAAGAAGGTATCTTGCAGAGGAGACCCTGTTCTCTAAACTTCTGGCTTTGGAAATTACTGGTTGTGGACCATTTCGTTGTAACTGAGATGGAGATGTGCCCAAAGAAGAGTCTTTTCTCTGCCTTTCAAGGTTCCCTGTTTTATTCTGGGTTTATTCTGCCAAAATAATCAAGTGTGTTCAGTGCCTGTGACACAAGTTCACCCCTCCTGTCCTCTCCCTCAAAAACCCACCCAGGCCTCTTCAGTTGCTGCAAATGGTCCAACCTTTTCTACAGATGCTGCAGCCCCAGTTCAAGTCCCACAACCTTAATGAAGTGTTGAGCAAGCTCTTCCAGATTGTTCCCGGAGAGAATCCGTACAGCTCCCGGGAGTCCCAGTCCTGCCGGCGCTGTGCCGTAGTGGGCAACTCAGGGAACCTGCGAGGCTCCAGCTATGGCCAAGAAATCAATGGACATGACTTCATCATGAGGTGAGGAACAAAGTGGTGGGGCATGGAAACCTTCATCTAGTCATGAAAAGTAGGATCTGGCACTGTGGGTGTGTATGCAAGCAAGCAAGCAAGTGAAATATTCATCACGGCTTTCATTATGCAAGCGCTGCATTGCCATTTGAATCATCTTATAGGAATTTGTATGAAAATGTATTGGTCCATTCAAAACGGGCACAGAACAACTGAATTGGTTTCTCAGAATGTTTTCTTAGCGTTTCATCCGAAATCAAAAAGAATTATTAAATGTTTGTGTCCTTCAATTAGATGGGACCAAATCTTTTTTTTAATAATAACTTCATTGTTTTTTTTAAAAGAGCAATAACTAACCAAAACTAATATTGAGAATAAAAAAGGGAAAAAATTGAAAAAAGAAAAAGAAAAAATGCTAAAAGAAAAAGAAAAACAGCAAAGAATTGACTTTTGACCTACCCCATAACAGATACAAGTGACAATGTACATCAAACTCTTGCTTTAAGTTTACTACATAATTTCCATTATTTCTATGAACCCATACTCTAATCATCAAACCTATACAACATAATTTCATTTTTGTATATCCCACAAAAAGTCCCCCCCCCCAAAAATCCAATTAATGCTAATATTACCCCATGTCTTATTGCAAATCAAAACTCTCAATTTTGCCATCTTGGCCAACTCTATCAGCCTCAGAAACCATTGTTTCGCTATCGATAATATCTTTTCTTTCCACCTCTACACATTCAAAAACCCTCCTGCTGTTATCATATAGAGAAAATAAAATTTTAAATAATATCATATCCTTCCACCTTTATCCATATAAACCAAAATTCTTAAAACATTATTATTCAGTCCTGGTCATAAAAACAAACCCCATGAATAACTACCGAGAGCCACAGCATATATGGTCCAATATATTATATTATAGTCCAATATAAGCATATATGGTCCAATATATTATATTATAGTCCAATAAATTCACTTTGTAAACCTGTACAAGTAAAATGTATAGTCAGATATAGTTAATTAAAAGTGAAAGTAAACTGCAGTTTACCTCTCTCTAGTGCCTTTCAAGCTGAAATGGCAGGTGTGTGTGCTCAGCTTCCAAGGGATCACATAGGAATCAAGTTACAGTCTAGCTCTGTTTCTAAAGCCCCCTCAATCAGCGGACAGAATTGAACAAAACAAGAAACCTTCCCATAGAACAGACAAACCTTGTTGCTGCAGATGGAGTTTCATGAACAAATAAATCTTCCTTTTTCACTATAAGTAGATTTTAAGTCTCTCTTAAATTCCACTACTCCAGCTTTTTGCAAATTAATCAGCTTAATTTAAAACTCTATTTCTTCATTTAAAAATATAGTTCCAAAAATAAGGATAAGCCCCAAGAGATTTACTTATCTGTTGTGAAGGAGTCTCTCTTAAGCTGAAAAATAGTTACAGATCAAAGTGTTTAAGAAATGGGAATTGGTTGGCTCTAATGTCCATTAAAGGCTGCACCGCAGCAGTGAATGGAGATGATTCCCCTGCCTCCCAATCACACAACTCAAGAACCGTTTGCAGAGGCTTCAGTCTCCACAATCAACTTTCAAAGAATGGCTGTCAGGAGGCCAAATGGGTTGATTTCCTTGCTTCCTCCTTTATCCGGAGCAAGTTGGGCAGCCAGCACTTGCTGCCAGCCACCAATCCAGCTGTGGTGTCATCTCTCCCTGTTGCAGAGAGGTGTTTGAACCGCCATGTTTCCACCGGCAGTCTAGATGGGACCAAAACTTCTAACAGATTCGATTCTCCAAATAGGTCACCATGTATGGTAGCTGCTGCTATATAGTTCTGTCTGAAGGGAGCAGAGTTGTGAATCAAGCTAATTAATAAAATTTGTTATATACATCTGTCTAACAGCCCTTGCAGACTTCAACACTGTGTGTCAGGGGACTAATCCAGGGTTGTGGCATTCATCGGCATGGATTTATACATGAGGTTCAGAGAGGGAGCTAGCAGAGAACAAACCATTTGTCCCCTTTTCTAGAAGGGAGGCAACAAGTCAAGTCAGAGCCATAAGTGAAAATGATAAAATATGCCTTTATTGAAATACAAATTTATTTCTTTATTTTCACTCTATTCTGATGCGGAAACAATACTTCTATAGATGCAGCTAAAATTGCATTTGCCTTTTTGGCAGCCACATCATGCTGCTGACTTACATTCATAGAATCCTAGGGTGGGAAAGGAACTTGGAGGTCTTCAAGCTCAGCCCCTGCCCAGGGCAGGAATCCTCAGACCATCCTGGACAAAGCGCTGTCCACCTTTTGTTTGAATCTGCAGTGGTGGAGCCTTCTATGAGTCCAGGAGGTAGGCTGTTCCACTACTTAATGGATCTCAGGAAATTCTTCCTTATTTTGAGTTCGGATCTCTTGCTGTTGATTCTTGTCTGACCCTTAGCTGTTATGGAGAATCCACCCCTTCTTCCTTGTGGCAGCCCTTCAAGCATTGGAAGACTGCTATCACGTCTCCCCTAAGCCTTCTCTTCTTTAGGCTAAACATTCCCACTTCCTCCAACTGCTCTTCATAGGATGCAGTCTCCAGGACCTTTACCAGCTTTGTCATCTTCTCTGCATTTTTCCTAGTTTCTCAGTATCCTTTTTATATTGTGGTGACCAGAATTGGACACAGGATTCCAGATCTGGCTTGAGCACTGCAGCATAGGGTGGCAGTATCGCTTCCTGTGATCATGTCAGCCCTATAAGGTAGACCAGACTAAGAAACAGACATTGCGTGGGCCTAAAGCTACTTATGTTAGAACAGCTCTTGTAACAGAATCTTGCAAGTCTGAATGTGTTTCCCCTCTTCCCTCTTTTTATCTTCATGTGAATGGGGGGGGGGGGTTCTATTGGAGGCATTTTTGTAAATCACTTTCTTGATCTGGGATCAAGCCACGTTTATCTCACTGTTGCCTTGGTAACATCTTCCTTCTGTTTATCAAGGCCATCCTCTATCAACAGATCTTGACACTATCCCTCTATTCATGTAGCCCCAAACTGCATTGGCTCTTTTGGCAGCTATGGCACATTGCTGGCTTACACTTAATCTCTGGTTTAACAAGACAGCCAGATCCTTCTCGGAAGTACTATGCTAAGCCAGCTACCACCTGTGTTGTACCTGTGCATCTGGTTTTTCCTCAGTGCAGAACTTGACATTTCTCTCCACTGAACAACATTTTGTTGGATAGGGACCATCGTTCAAGACTGTCAAGATCCTTTGGAGCCTTGAGCCTGTCTTCTGGGGTGTTAGCAATCCCACCCAGCTTTGTGTCATCCTCTGTCAGGATTAGCCCAGGAAACTCCAGGAGACAGTACTGACTCAATTCAGCAAGGTTTATTGGCTTGTCCCGTTACAGAAATCTTCTCAGAGTGAGAGTAATTTCCAGGGTCACCCTCTCAACCTCCCTTGCATTCCTTAGGGAGGGGCCAGTCTCATCTTCTTAACTCCTCCCCGTTGCTCTGGTGATGAGAGCACATTCTTGATCCCTCTCGTCCTGACTCTCACATCCTCAGATTTTATGAGCATCCCTTCTATTTCCTCATCTACATAATTTACAAAAATGTTGAGGAACAGTGGGCCCAGAACTGAACTCCAAAGTATGCCACTGCATACTCCCCTCCATGCGGACATAGACCCATTAAGGACCACATGCTGGCCACAGTTGATGAGCCAGCTGTGAATCCATCTGGTAGTGGGACCATCCATCCCACATTGTTCGTTTATCAAGAAGGAGGCTGTGGTCTACTTTATCAAATGCCTTACTTTAGTCTAAGTATGCCACATCCACAACATTCCCTTGGTCCACTAATCTAGTCACATTGTCAAAGAAAGAAGATTTGTCTGGCATGGCCTGTTTTTAACAAATCCTTGCTGGCTTCTGGTAATCACCCTGTTCATTTCTAAGTGCTGTAAGCCCACTGCTTATTTTTTCTATCACTTTCCAAGGTATTGTTGTCTAGCTGATTGGTCTGTAGTTTCCTGGGCCCACTTTTCCCCCTTTTTAAAATATTGGAATAAAGTTGGCTCTTCTCCAGTCTTCTGGCACTTGCCCTGTGCTCAGGATTTCTCAAAGATTTCAGTCAGCGGCTCTTGAGATTATGTCTGCCAGTTCCTTTAATGCTCTGGAATGTAATCCGTCTGGTCCAGGAGACTTGAATTCATTCAGAGGAACTAGGTGTTCCCTCACCAATTTCTTCCCTGTTTTGATCTGCTTTTCTCTTCTGCTCCCCATGCTGTTGCTTCAAGTCGGGCTGCTTTTTCCTTTTGTGGAAGACAGATAAAAGGCAGGAATGAAGCAGTTCAGCTTTCTCCCTATTACCCGTCGCCATCTTGCCATCTTCTCCGTCCAACGGGCCAGTCGTTTCCTTGACTTTCCTCTTATTCTGGACGTACCCAAAAAACCCTTTTGCCATTCATAGCAAGACTTAGCTCATGCTGAACCTTAGCCTTTCTAACTCCATCTTTGCAGATTCAGGCTATTTCTTGATGTTCTGCCTTTGTTATATGCCCCCTCTTTGTATTTTTTAAACTTGTCCTTTTTGCATCTCAGTTTATTGGAGAGATCTTGGTGCAACCATGCTGGTCTCAACAAATGTCTCCCCCCCCCTTTTTTCCCCCTTCTTTTTTGGACCTTGTGTTTCAGAATAATTTCCCAACTCTCCCAACTTTTCTCTTCAGGCTATCCATCTATGGAATCCTTCTCATTTTTTCCTTTAGTTCGTCGAAGTCAGCTCTCCTGAAATTTCGAAGACTGAATTAGGTAGTGGCTACCTTCATTTTTCCCTGCCTGCAGTATGGTGAATTCTAGGATTACATGGTCACACTTTGTCAAAATTCCTACCACTTCCACTTCTTTTAACACTTCTTCCCTGTTAATACTAAGTCCAATATAGCTGATCCTCTAGTTCTTTCTCTACCTTTTGTACAATTAAGTTGTTTGCCAGGCACCTCAAGAACCTGCTGGATCTCCCACTTGCCACAGAGTTGATTTGAGTGTAGTTGAAATCCCCCATTATCACCATGGTGTGTTCCTAGATTCCTCGGCCATCTGGTCTGTGAAAATTTCTCCTACATCTTCTGCTCTATTGGGTGGCCAGTAGCACACACCTACCAGTCATTTTTGTTTCTTTTTCTCTTTATATTCACCCAGACGCTTTCAGCAGAATTTTCAACCTTGGTGTCACGAATTTCTATACAGATGTGCTCCGTTCTTTACATATAATGCAACTCCACCTCCCCTTTTGTTGGTTCTGTCTCTCTTGAACAAATTATATCCTTCCACTACTGCATTCCAGTCATAAAATCTGTCCCACCAGGTTTCACTAATGCTTACAGTATCATTTTTACTATCCTGTACTAGGACTTCAAGTTCTACCTGTTTGGTCCCCATACTCTGCACATTGGCATACATACATCTGAACCATTTAATACTGCCCTTCTTAAGCTTCCCTGCTGCACCTCCTGCTATATTCTTGAGTACCCCTTCCTTATCCCTTTCCTTGCCTTTCACTGCCTTTAGTTTTATGTTTTGGGTGTGGTTCTAGGTAATGGTCTCCATCCCCCTCCAGCTTTTACTGACAGCCCTCCAGAAGACCTTGTCCAAAGACATTCTTCCCAGTCTTGGTGAAACGCAGCCCATCCCTCACCAGAAGTTTTTCCTCCAGGTATTGAAGAAAATTAGGAATCCAAAGTTTTCTTGATGACACCATCTCTTGAACCAGTGGCTCACCTCCAGAATCCTCCACTCCTTCCTTGGGCCATGTCCATCACCTATGCTTCAAACTCTTTCACCTTCTTTCCTAGCTCTTTGTAGTCTTTAGATATTCTTCCCAGGCTTGTTTTG
The DNA here is from genome assembly GCA_030867105.1 of Liasis olivaceus. Lineage (NCBI taxonomy): Eukaryota > Metazoa > Chordata > Lepidosauria > Squamata > Pythonidae > Liasis > Liasis olivaceus. The sequence goes on along the minus strand of CM061359.1, from coordinate 25,345,935 downwards.
ATAGCGTCATTTATTTCAACATGAAGCATTCAGTTTGTCATCAGCCACAATTCTAAGTAAAGAATTTTGTACTTGTTTTTGTTAAATTTCATTCAATGACTTTTAACTCATTATTCCAGCTATCAGGACCATTTTGAATTTTATATGTCTTCTAAGGAATTAATTATCTTGCCCAGTTTTGTATTATTTGAAAATGTGATAAGCATTCCCCTTCCAGTTTTTCATCCAAGTCATTAATAAAGATGTTGAAGGACCCAGGACTGATCCTTGTGGCTCCCCATTTGCTAACTCTAATTTAGATATGCTTTTCAAGGAAATTACTTGATCAAAAAATGAAATAAGGTTAGCGGGGTAAGACTGACCGCCAAACTGTGATATGTTCCTTTTTCTTTTTTAGTAAGTGATGGGGAAAACATACCTAGATACATTTTAAAACCAAACGTCTCAAAGCGGGGAAAGGCTGAAAATTCCAACCCTGAACCATCTAGCAGTGTGTTATTATATCACTGCCAGGCACTCCATGGCCTCTGCTTACTCTGAAGTAGGGAGAATAGGTAGACAGTCTTGTGGGGGGAGGGAGATTTCTTGGATGCTTCCTTGCTTCTTCTAAGAATCAAGGGGTTAAACACCCTTTTCTTTCCTGCAGAATGAACCAGGCACCTACAGTGGGCTTTGAGGCAGATGTTGGGAGCAGGACAACCCACCACTTCATGTACCCAGAAAGTGCTAAGAACTTGCCTGCCAATGTCAGTTTTGTTCTGGTGCCCTTCAAAGCCTTGGATCTGCTGTGGATTGCCAGCGCCCTCTCAACTGGCCAGATCCGATTGTACGTATCTCTTCTAGAAGCTGATTTGAGGAGCAGTGAGCTAGTTATTTGGGGGAAGGTTCTACATCTTTTCACACCTTTTCAAAGGGGAGCTGATTTACTGTAGCTGCCACAGTGTTGACTCGGCTGGTGGTTAGTTATTCCATATGAGGTACTCAAGACCTATGGCCAAAAGGGCTGCAGTTGTCCTGTATATGTACCACATGCCCTAGTCACCTCTTGCGTGGAATATTGCAAGGTATTCTACATAGGGCTGCCCTTGAAGATGACTCAGAAGCTACAACTGGTCCAGAATGCAGCAGTATGAGTAGTTACACTTCAATACGCCCATGAAACATTGCTATTACATGAGCTGTGGGCTTCCAGGTATAATTCATGGTACTGGTGGTCACCTATGAAGCCCTATATGACAGAAGAGTATTTGTGGGGTCATCTGTCTCCAGTTCTCTCTGCCATCCTACAAAATCTGATGGTGTTGGCATGCTCTGTGTCTCATCAATTAATGTCATCTTATGGGAGCCAAAGGTTGTGCCTCCTCTGTTATAGCGTGTGCCCTATTAAAGAGTGTCCACCCCAAGATTCAGACAGTCCCAACCCTGGTGACCTTTAAGAAGGCCTTGAAGATCTGGTTTTTCTCCCAGGCCCTGAGTCCAGATAATATATGAGCCCATTGTAAGTTATTGGAGGTCTGTTTGTCCTGACATGGTGTGTTTGATTATTTTATTATCTATTTTTCCATTGCAAAGTTTTTAATCTGTATAAGCTGCCCAGAATTACTTGATAAGCGAGCGGCCATATTAACAGAGGAAATAAATAAAGACCTCTGCCCCAGGAAAATACGAAGAGCAAGTTAGCTCAATTTCTTTAACACTTCTACTTGTGCCTTGAATTAAGGACTCCCAAAGTTTTCTTTCCTTTGTGAGAGGATTCCTTGGCAGAGCTCAGAAATGCTGTTGGAGAGAGGCTGGCTAGACCATAAAAGCTCTCCGGCTTCCTCTGGTCCTTCCTTCTATCCTGCTGCTTTTGGGCTCGCCTGTCATTATTTTGCAAGCGCTCAACTTTTCGAATCACTCTCTCTGAGCAAAATTCTCCTTTACAGGCTCAAATACCAGAGAAGGCCCTGTTCATTAAGGCCAGATAATTTGTTGCTGTTGATGGGGCAGTAGCGGTTGATCCTGATTGGGGGAGGCATCTGCCATCTTTGCTTCTTTCACTTCTGAAGTGACCCAAATCCTCCAACCGCCTTTCTGCCCGTTACTTCTTGTAGCTGCTTGTCCCAGTTCCTTCTCTCCTTTAGGAGCAGTAAGAAACATGGCTAGTTTTCTTTATTTCACTTGATAAAAACATTTAATTCTTGCTTTTTCTCTCCTGTGACACTTGTAGTACTTATGCACCAGTGAAGGCATTCCTCCGGGTGGACAAAGAGAGGGTAAGTTGGGTTGGCTGAACTTGCTTTATTGGGTAGAGTTTATTTTACCAATTCAACATTTATATACTCCTATTATGTGCTGTATCCCCAGGATTTACTCAAAATTAAGGAAATGCAAGAAAATACAATATGAAAAAAAAAACACATAAAATAATGTTAGGGTGGCCATAAGTAAAACCACACCACACAAGCTCTCAGATGCCCAAGCTGCCCCTTGCATTGGTCCTGCATCCCTTCGGCTGAGAGAAGGGATGGGTGTATTCTGGCAGAGATGGGCAGATTTCATCAGGTATCCTTTAATTTATACTCCTGCACTTAGCAGAGGATTGGGCTGGATGACCCATGGTGCTGGTGACTCATTAACTTCTGATTTTTACTTGTTTTAATGTCTCATTTACTTCATGGGTGCAGAAAATCTGGTCTGGGGGCTGTGTGTCACCCGCCTTCTTCTCTTCCACTGCCAGAGTGGGTTGGGCTGAAGATCTAAGGCATTCTTGTATTTTTGAAGGTTCAGGGAGGATCAGAGGGTAGAAAAAACACTTAAGCCTTGAGGTTCTGATTTTACACTGCGAAACTTCACAAGATGGGCCTCTGTTCCACCTATTTTGGGGGATTAGCCATCCACATCATCTCCCAAACCTGGCATGGTCCTTGAGTCTCAGGTGCTGTACATCCTGCTTTAATTGCTGGGTTTATTTTTACATCTTACTGCTTTTGTTTACTGATGTTATTTTTATCTTATGCATAAGCCACTTTGGGAACATTTTCTGTAAAGGCAGTGTTCAGAACCACTAGAAGCAACCAAACTTGAAAGCTGTCTTGGTCTCGCTCTCTGAATCCCTGTTGGGACTTCTCTGTGGACTATTCTGGTTGTCACACAAAGATCTGAAATTGGGCTGGCTGAACAAAAAGCTTCCTCTTGTCTTGACTTCTCCCTTGATTTATCACCTCTAGGTTCAGATCTACAATCCAGCATTCTTCAAATATATCCATGACCAGTGGACAGAGCATCATGGCCGCTATCCATCCACAGGCATGCTGGTGCTGTTTTTTGCACTACATGTTTGTGATGAGGTTAGTTTTGATATGCCAAGCAAGTTGTCCAAGTGGTAGTACCTCTATCACAGTGCAAGACTCCTTTACTTCCATTGATTAAATTATGCATATACTTTGTGAATTTTGAAAAATTAGAGTTTTTGGTATATTTTCCACCTCAGATATGAGATGTGCAGGAAAGAGGACTGAGTTGTAGCCTGTTCTTCTCAGAAATGAGAAGCAGAGTAAAAGAGTAAGCTCTCCACCAGACACACAACTAACATGCTCTGAGCATTTTCAGGCTCTGAGCTACTTAGCATATCAATGGATGATTTGAATGAAGGGGCCGAAAAGGTAGTTAAACAACTGGTGGGATGATAAACTGGGATTGATTGCTAATATGATGGGAAAGCAGTGCCAAGTGATCCTAAGTCCTTCACTAGAGATGCTCAAGCAGAGGTTGGACAGCCATTAGTCAGGGATGTGGCATTGGACCAGATGATTTCTGAGGCCCCTTCTGACTCTCTGACTCCATGAAATGCGTCACAGTTGAACTCAGTGTTTTCTTTCTTGGATACCATATGAACGTATTGACCTGGTGAGTTGCCTAAATGAATGGGAATCCTTTGGATGCCACTCAAAACCTGCTTTAGAAGGGGACTGAGAAGGGGAATGTTGGCCAAACAATCAAGAGGAAGGCAGAAATGGTGCCAACTTTTTGGTGCCAAAAAAAGAGCCCTAGTGATAGAGTGAATAGTTTTCCTTCAGATTATTGCTTTATGTGATGTCACATGTGGTTTTTTTTTTGCTTGTTCCAGGGAGGTTAGAAACTAACATTCAACATAGGGAAGGTATTGAATGAAAGAATATCAATCATGCTTCATCCCATAAACTTATTTCAGTAGAAAATGTAGGATGGTGTCTTTAAGTTGGCTAGAGTTCCCCATAGTGATTGGGTCCTCTTTCTCTCTCATTGCTTGTAGGTGAATGTCTTTGGTTTTGGGGCAGACAGCCATGGCAACTGGCACCATTACTGGGAGAACAACCGCTATGCTGGGGAGTTCCGTAAAACTGGAGTGCACGATGCAGACTTCGAGGCACATATCGTTGACATCCTGGAGAAGACCAACAAGATCAGTGTCTATCGTGGCAACTGACATTTCCAACTGCTGCTTGGAAATCTGGCTGTCAGTGGATGAGTCAGGAGTGATGGTGGACTTCCAGTAGAGATTCCCCTGCACCTTGATGCATCATTTTGCAAAGCTGTTCTTTGAAGAGGGTGAAGACAAAATGTGTGGCTTAGGGAGGGGGTAACACCGAAGCCAGGGGAAGTTCCAATAAAGCAGATGCAAGCAACCTGTAGAGAGCTGCCCAGTTCCTTCTTTTCTCTGAACACAACCAATGAAATGCAGGGGCCTCTGAAATAGTCCTCACAATCTAAAGGAGAGAGAAGATCAGCAGCGGCAGTTAGTTTCCTCCTCTTTCCTTGCTTTTGCCCAAGTCTAAGTGCTGACTCTAAGATTGAGGCCCCTTTTTGCCTCCTTTTCAGCTCCAATAAGCACCACTGGGTGCATATCCAGACTCTTTTTTAAATTAAGTTTTTCTTCAATAAACAAGAATAGCTTCCTGCCTTTGCCCTGGGAAGTTAATTTTTTGGGGGGTTTTTTTTTTTTGGTACAATTGGATGCCAGGCAGCTGGATTGCATTTTCATTACAATCATGTAAACTCACGGCAAACTGTCAGCAGAAACCATGGAGGAGAAGCTGGAAAGACCCTCCAGCTTTTCTGGAGATGTGTGCACATTGACATCTAGCTCATGGCAAAGTGTGTTTGGAACAAGTGTATGCTCTTGTTCCAGGAGCACTCAAGAAACCCTGCCAAAAATACTCCGATTCTGCAAGCTGTGACTTGAACTCTTCCTTTTTGTTCTGCCCTCAAATAAGATCACATCCCTACTGGCTTCGGGTGAACAGAGGAGCTCTCAAGTTCCTGTCAGCCCAGACCTATTCTACCTCCCTCTTTTTGCTCTATATATTTTTAGTCGCATGTTCTGCTCATGATAGGGATGCAAGGAAGATGCGCTCTTCAGATCTCTCCCCCTCCAGATTCCAGCCTTTCTCCAGGGGAAGGAGGGGCAGTTGTCTCTACCATCTTTTGACAAATGGGTCACATTGAGTCAGAATCCTGATGCCTTCCAGGGTTTAATCCACAAGTGATTAACATTTTGTAGACCATGTTCTACAAAGGAGCAGTCAGAGCTGGCAATTTTATTCCTGCATTCACTTTATTAACCAAAGGGAGGCGGCAGGTCTGTCATGGGCACTTTCAGGTTGGTTTATTCCTGCCTGTTCGGTTAAATTGTTGGCCCTTTGTTGAGAGCAAAAGGAGGTGCTCTGAAGTGAGCTGGGCTGCCTTTTCTTGCTCTGGGTGCAAAAAACAGGTGGCTTCAGTTACTTTGGAGATTAAGGAAATAACGAGACCAAGTTACTCGTAAGGGGTTTTGTTCAAAAGGGCAATCCCATCAAACAGTATTCAATCAGCATTTTCTTTCTTAAAATAATTGAATTCTGCAGCATGAAGGAGCTGTGGATAGCTGGTGGCTTTTTGTTACAAGCATGACTAACAAAACTTTCCCAAGATATCTTTGGAGCACTAAAAAGTAAGGAATTGCAGCAGAGACCTGAATCTGGTTTATAGCCTTACTAGATGGCCTTGGCATGTAAATGGCTTCTAAGCAGACAGCCGGGGCACCTTTCTATGGTCGTATCAGAGCTGAGTGTGTCCTCTGCAATGGTGCTAGGCTGCACATGAGCCTCTGGGACAGTCCGTGCCCCCAGCATCAAATCTGGCCTTATGGCCACCCCTCCCTCCCCTACATGCCTTCTGTAACTGGATTGTAATTCTCCCTTTGGTATAGCCTAGAGATTGCTCTGAACTCTCTAGCTTGGTGTCTTAAGACCTGCAGATGCCTGCACCCAAGGATATAGCAGGATTCAAGGCAGGGGTTTGAACGGGATCCCCTTGACCTTTTTGCCTTCTCCTCCTGACCATAGTTTCTCCTCAAAAGAGGTTGGCTATCTGCAGAAAGGTCAACTGACTGTTTACTGAGATGGGACAGGCAAATGATTGACAGTATGATCAGGACTGAAAGGGTCCACTTGACCCGGTGGAGGTACTCTCGATGGCCTACAAATTTCACGTTGCTTTGATTCTGGTAACAAGTGTCATGTGACCTTGAGCTCTCTTCCCCTTGATTCCTACAAGTGAGATATCAGCCACGTGCATGGGTGTAGTGCTCCCTTGTCCCTGAGCTTTTGGGCTCCAGGGCTGGAAGCCATAGCGTTCTGGTGACTTCTGCCCACAGTAGTTGCGAGTCAACCTCCAGTTGATCATTGTACTATTTCTAGGGGGCATCCCTAGTGAACTGTTGATAGCCGTCTGCACATGTTTATCCCACTCTCCCTGGATGGCATAGCATGTGCTGATAGGGAGGCTGGCTAATCCCAGGGGCTTCTACAATTGGCAGAATGGCCATCTGGCTGCATTGAGGCTGCAGTTATTTCTTAGAGTGGACCTACACCAGGTGCCAGATCAAGGGGGTGACATTTTGAAGTAGGAAGATCTTCTGGTCCCTGATGGTCCAGCCTGGGCTTCTTCCTGTTCTAGAATAACTCCTTGCCAAATCAGCTGCTGCTTCAGCTCCAGAGATTTGCAGCCCTGCCTGTCAATTCCTTTCTGTGGTGTAAATCGAAGGCTTGTTTTCTGACTGTGGCTCATGAGTATAGGAAGTGCACTCATTGCCTGTTACTTGCAGATTTTACAGGCTAAGGAAGTCATGGAGCCAAAGTGGTTTGTTTTCCTTCCTGCCTAGAAACTTGCCTCGGCAGCTGCCTGCACTTCAAAATCAGTGTTACGTGCAGTGATGCTGCCCCTCATTTTGTATTTTTTAACTTCACAGGCTACAGTTTGGAAGAAACTGAATTTGTTTTGTGTTCTGCTATACAGAATAAAAGCCGTCCTTTTTTCTTCTGTGGATTCCTGGTATTTCTGCTGCATGTGTCTTGGATCCTTTTACAGACTCCCTAGATCTCTAAGCTCAATGTACTCAGGAAGCAGACAGATTTTTAAGTGACTGCTGCAGCTGGCCCTGCTTTCTTGGGCCCAAACACAGTATGCCGTGCAATCTAACCAGTACAAAGTAAAACAGAACAATGTCCTTCCATAATCTTGATGTTGTGTTTCTGTTAATGCATCCAAAGAGAGAGAGCAATGGCTTGCTTGCTTATGTTCAGCTGGTCCACCTGTATGCCTAGTTGCTTCTCATGCATGCTGCAAAGCCAATTCTCCTGTCCTACAGTTATAAGTCACCATGATCTCTATGATTCATCACATAGGTTACGCATCTGGACAAAACCTCCTTCAGAACCTTCCAAGGCTTACAGCATTGTTTGGCAGGAACCCTCCTTCCCACACATACCATGTGAGTAAGCATAGCTCTCATCGTTTCTTTCAGCTACCATGATGGTAGAACTCCTACAGTGTTTCAGAAATGTTGCTGGTTCCCTAATCTCTACAAGGAATCAGGTGAATTCTCCATTCCTCCACAGCAGGTCTCTGCTGTGCCATTACTGGCATTGAGTGGTGCCTTGAGTTCGACAACAGCCTTCTCCAATTCCTGCTGTTGATAGCCTCTCCAGCTCAAATCATCTAGTCCAGACTAGCTCTTTAACACACATGGCAAAAGGAGATTTGGGATAGATTCCCTCATTTACTACTCCAGACTGTTTCCTTATCCATTGAGATACATAGTTCAGACACATCTTCCCTTTTGGCCACCTCACAGAGATCACAGTCAATCACATGCTTATTTTGTTTCCAAAGGGCATCTCCATTTTCATTCTGTTCCAGGTCTACTTTTCTACGGTAAATAGTTGGTTCTTATGGTACTAAGATTTTCATAGTTCCACAGCAGACCCACAATCCTTGGAATGGCTCAAGATATAGCAAGGCAGAGTGTTACAGGTCCTGGTCTGCTCCATATTCTTTTTGAAGTCTCATCTACTCAAGCTGTGGATCAAACATGAGACTGACACCTTTTGCAAGCCTCACTCTCCCTTCCTCTCATCTCCAGGGCAATTCTTCAAGTCTGATCTCATATCTGTTCCAACCAGCATGGCCTCTTGCCCAAAGACCACCATCTTTTTCTTAGATGGGCCTGCATCTGCTGAGCCTCAGATTTTTTCCACTGCTCTTGAAACATGGGACCTACCATGTTCATCCCCTAGTGGATCAATGTGCTGATTTCTCTGAACCTGACAAATATGCTGCTTCTTTTTCTTTATTATTATATTCAAACACATAAGCATGTACATGTACACACACACATATACACACTTTAAAAAAGCACAAAACCAAGCATTAACATTTCCTTAACATTACTTCTATACATTCATATATTTGTATAGCAGAGGGCAGCCATAACTCCGATTGACATAAACCATCAGGTCACACCATATATTAAAAAGAGTTTTGCTTTAACCTGACCTGAATGGAACCAAAGAGGGTTCGCTGCTGCTGTAGCAACATGCCCAATTTTTTTAAACCTTTTGTCCAGAATCATTTTGTTTTCACATTATTAGCTTACAGTGAGTCTTCAACCATCTTTTCAATGTACAAGATAGAAATTTTGAAGTCTCTCTCTCTCTCTCTCTCTTTTTTGCTGAGGTGATGGCAATTGTGAATCCACAAATAAATGCCTTAAACACACCACCTAGGATTAATTTAGTGGTAGAAGCCATTTATTTTTTAAAAAATTCTTTCCACAAAATAAAGATCTCGTTAGATAAGTATTCAGACACCATCCAGGATTGCCTGATTTGTACTGTAATTTTTAAATTTCAAAATTAGAGACACTGGAGCATAGTTTGAAATTGCAGTTGGGCCAAATGAAAACTTCACAACTTGATCCATCAAAGCAGAAGAGATTAAAAAATCCAGTCTATCTAAAACCATTCCAGTGCATACAAGAGATACCACCTTTTCTTTTAGGGTTAAAGAAATGCCAGATTTGAAAATATATACTTGCAGTGATTGCCAGTTTTGTGAAGGAGTACTTTATTTCATCAATTCATTGATTCATTCGTTCAATTTATATGGCTGCCCATCTCAAATCCATGACTCTGGGTGGCAAATGACCGTTAAATGTTTTTATTAGAGTAGTTTTATCTGCAGATTTTGAAGAGTAATGAAATTGCCAGCACAAATTATTGATAATTTGGAGAATATATTTAGAAAAAGATTGCAAAATATTTCACAAACATTCTTAGTAGGGCCATAAAAGTTCATCAAAACGATATTAGCTATCTTTACGATCAGAAATAAATTTCACTATCACAATACTCATATTCCACATCAATTTTTAGTTGCTATTAAACCACGTGCTTTATTCAAACATCCGTTAATGTAGGTTATTCAACTGGGGTTCCAGATTTTAAATAGCTTAACACGGGGGCGGGGCACAGACTGGTAAACTGACCTCCCTCCCTGACTGACAACCACTGCCTCCCCACTGGATGTTATGCTTTTTGCCTGGCAATCAAAAGTTTCTTAGGACATACAGACCTTCACCAGCAAATTATTGTCTCTTCTAATAATCATGAAGGATAATCAACTTAATGAACCATGTGATAAATACTCAGTCTAATGAAGTATATAGCACCCAAATGCATAGATGGATGGACTAATAGGCCCAGAAAAACTTTGAAGCATGAAGTATCCTTGATATAAATGGCCCACGAGCCAAGACTTACCATTTCTAAGCATATCCAAAACATTACAATACAGACAATCCACAAATGATGCAAAGGACATCCAAGATACCCAAGTTTTTCAATAATTTTTTTCCCCTATGTAGGACTTTTCAAGCCAACTGTGCATCTTGCCCCCAAACCCTGCAAGGAGCACATCTTAGCCAAGGCATATATCCAGCGTTCAAGATGCCGAACTTAGCCCCTTTCCTCTTCAATTAATCTGGTTAAATCTAGCCTTCTTGGCTGTGAGCAGCTGCTGTTGACTCACTATTCATTTACAAGGGAAGCTACCTGATTTTGTGTCCTTACAAAAATGGAAATGGGACCATGTGTAGTTTCTAAGTCCTGATTTCAAAGTGCATTACAACAGTCAAGGCAGCAGGGGTCTAGGGCATGGGTGACTGTGAGCAGGGCCTGTTGGTCCAGGAAAGGGCGTAACTGGCACACAACCCACAGTTGTGCAAAGGCCCTCCTGGCCATGACTGCCACCTGTTCCTCAAGTAGGAGTCGTGAGTCCAGGAGAACCCCCAGGTTATGCACCACATCCGTCTGGGGCAACACAACCCCATCCAAGACCAAAGATGGCAATTCTCCATGGACCAGGGAACCCCAAACCCAGAGCCATTCCATCTTGTCAAGGTTGAGTTTCAACCCATTGCTCCCCATCCAGACCTTAACAGTCTCCAGGCACTGTGAGAGGGACGTCATGGCATTGCTTAACTCACCATGGGCTGAGATATACAGCTGAGTATCATCAGCATGCTGATGATCTCACCCAGTGGCTTCATGTAGATGTTAAATAGGAGTAGAGAAAGTACCGAACCCTGTGGAACCCCACAAAGCAGGGGCCGAGGGCTGGACCTCTCGCTCCCTATCAACACCAACTGGGAATGGCCACAGAGGAAGGAAGTGAACCAGGACAACACAGTGCCCCCACTCCCAGCCCCTGAAGCTGCTCCAGAAGGATAGTACGGTTGATGGTATCGAAGGCCAGTGAAAGGTCAAGTAGAGCAAGGATGGATGCACTACCCCCATCTCGCTCCCACCAGAGGTCAAACATTGCAACCAATGCTGTTTTCTTCCATATCCAGGCCTGAACCCCGACTGAAATTTCTTGAGGCTCTCACGCCATTGAAGAATCAAAGTTTTAAAACTCCACAGTGGCAATACCTTTTTGATTGGTGCAACAGGTATTGCTTCTAGGAGTTTTGATTTTTCCCCCCTCATAGCCACCATGGTGGGTTGCTTGGGTAAGATTTTTTTTTTTTAAAGATGTTTTCTTCCTTCTCTAATAGATTCCTTAATATGGCTTATTCAGACTATAACAAGAGACCTGAGGTCCATTTAGTCCAGGGTTTTATGTCAGGAGACTCGCAAGCAGTTGATTATCTAAAGCGCACTGCCTGTCAGTGGGGAAGGAGCAGAATACAGCCTGATATCAGCAAGGGGAGCTATCAGTCATCTGTCAGATTCAGCCACCATGACCCGCTGCTCAGCTTCACCTAGTCAATTTCACCGCCCAGGCTCTAGCAGAGAAAAAGGGGAAGTGAAACTGCGAACTGATTGCTGACAGGTGGCTCAAACCGCCAGCCGATACTTAGCGCCGGCTTCCCTCCAGCGCAATGTGCAATCGAGAACTCCCGGCTTTGTGTGCAAATAGGCAAACCCAACAAAGGCAACAACAGCACAACCCACAGACTGCAATCAGAAAGACAAAAGTACTGGACTGAATCTGCCATTTGGGCGAGGGGGGATTACTGCGAGTCTGTAACTAAGCAATGGGTAAAGCGCGGGAACGGGGAAGCTATAAAATACCATGTAAGCTATGCCAAGCCAACCCTGGCTTTGTCTGTACTTATGTTACGCTTGAGTAAACTTCTTTGCTGAACACACGTGTCACGAGTTTCTCTGAGACGAACGGGGTAAACCTTACATCATCTGGATCCATCATTTATTCATCTCATCACCTTTTACAACTTTCCAGACTGGTGATCACTTCTGGTTCTGATAGAAATGAATTCCGTTGTTTAACTCTACACTGTGCCCTTCCTTCTACATTTAATGGCTGGCCTAACTCTTACACTAAAAAAGTTTTCTCCATCTATATTTTCCATACCATACATAATAATATATACTTTAACCATGTCTTCCTTTGCTTGCCCTCCATATAACTTCCTGTGTGGAATAACAAGGGTAGTTTCCATCCAACAGGTCTCCTTTAAGAACTGGCCATAAATCCTCTCACCGGCAGTAAAAGGACTCTTCAGTGGGTGACGCCTGGAAGCTGCTCGTTGTCGGGGGAAGCCGAGTTGATGTTTGGTGTTTGACTATTCCTTCCATAAACCTTTCGGAGGTTTATGATTCTTCCCCTTAGTAATTGTTTTTTCTGCAGTTCCGGAAAGGGACAGTTTGGACTCAGATTATTTGACGAGGCTGGGCCAGCGTGAGCTGATGTAAAGTAAGGAATTTGCCTCGCTTGAGTGGGCATGGAAGCATAACATGCTTGGATTGCCCTGTTATGTTTTAACCTTCCTTGATGAATAAAAGTGGATTAATATGCAAAGATAAAGATGCATGGCATCTCCTCGATATAGTGTTTGGAGAAGTGAGACGAGGGAGCTGTCCCTGAGTACCTTTTAGCTCATACACTTCCCACATGTACTTTTTCCTGAAGGGGAGCTGCTCTAGCCCCCTAATAATTTTGGCAACATCTTTGTTTCTTTCTCAGTTCTATTTCCTTTTTGAAAACACTGAACAGAATAGTATTCCAAGTGACAATGCACAGACAGGGGCACAAAATCATAGAACTGTTGAGTTGGAAGATACCACCTGGATCATCTAGTCCAACCCTCCATAATGCGCAGGAAAACCAATGAAAAGTACCTAATTCTAAATTTGTTTTGGAACACGTTATGGTCACCATTAGTGATTCTGTATGTGACTCATCCCCTTTTGAGTTTGTAGACTGACAGTTTGCCTCTCTGAGGTAAGCTACCCTCTTTCTAGCCTTCCTATACAGCTGCATCCAGAAATTATAGACTTTCAGGGGAGAGGCTTTATACTGGTACAAATCCAATAGACACATAAATACGATCACTTTATAAATCTAATGATGACTAGCAGATGTTCCTAACCCTAACCCTCACCTTGAAGGAAAACCAGTATGCAACACTATACTTGCCAGGGCAGATCTTTGGAAATAGCAAATGAGGTAACATCCAGACTTTGCTTTGTCATACCGTTTTAGCCAGCCAAGAGACTTACCTGATGAGAAGTTCTCCTATTTGGGTGGACGCCCCCCTCCCCATTTTTGTACAGAAATCTAGCATGCAGGAGAATGCCATTTCCTCCTAGCAAACTCAGTTTTCATACAATCGTAGTTCTGGAAAAAACAACATCCAGAATCAGAAATAACAGAACAGAGACTAGCAGATCAACGTCAATTTATAACATGAAATAAAGTATTCACAGAAGTAAAATTGGAAGAACTGCAAAGGTCTACCCAGGGCAAAGAAATCGAAGCCTTGCCAGAAGCAGCTCAGACTGTAGGGGCAAACCAGGGGGAGTTAGCAGTAGAGGAACCCAGCCTAGCTACTAAATCATTTTAATTCCCAAACGAGACACCTCTCCTCTGCCTTCTCCTCAGATAGAACAAAGCCCTCTAATCAAAGGACAAGAGAAACTGAAAGAATAACTGTGCATCTAGAACAGCACAAAAAGAACAGAATAAGATTCTGCCTGCATTGAAGCTTGTTACAGAGAAACAGCTAGCACCAGTATTAAACAATGCCAATATTGTAATATCAAATATAAGTACTGGCTCACTGCAAGAAACAAACCAACTGATCCACAGCACGGCTGCAGTTATAACTGAATACCTTGGATGCAAAATCAACAAACAAGAAAAAAAGCCAAACAGCGTACCACCAAAATGGAAGATCAGGTTGGAAAAAAAGATCAGCATGCTAAGATCAGATGCAAGCAAGCTAAAACAGATGAAAGAAAAGAAGCTGAAGATCAAAAAGACCAAAGAATACCTGATCAAGAAATATCACCTAGAAACAAGAAAGATCAAAGCAGCACTGGAAATAATAAAGCAGCAATTAACAGCCATAGCCAAGAAGATCAGCAGATACAAAGCTTGAATTGTACACCATAGGCAGAATCTCCAATTTCAATCGAATCAGAAACACCTTTGTCAACACCTGACAAAGAAGAAACAGTACAGTTCTGGGCACAGCTATGTTACAGCCCAAGAAATACAAAAGAATGCAGCGTGGATAAAGGAAGTAGAAAAAAGTAAAAAAAGAAGCTGAAACGAAAGAACTTATAACAGCAGAAATTGCAGAGAAAAGGGCAAGGAAAATCAAGAATTGGTCAGCACCAGGTGAAGATGAACTGCATGGCTTTTGGTTGAAACATCTGACTGGTTTGCATCCACTCACTGCCAAGCAGTTTAACAACATACTGCAAGGAGATGAAATTGAAGATTGGTTAATATCTGGCAAAACCTACCTAATAACGAAAGATACAACAAAGGGACAGCACCAGGCAAGTACAGGCCAATTACCTGACTACCAACAACTTTCACATTGCTAACTAGTGTTGTGGCTGATGCAGTCCAACAGCATCTAGTTGAAAACAAGCTCTTTCCATCTGAGCAGAAAGGAAACCGCCCAGATCTTTGGAAACTGCTTATGAAAGATATTGGCAATATCACAATTTAGGGCAAAGGAGAATACTTGAAACGTCAAATTGACCTAGAAATAAAGCATGGCATTTTTAATAAGAGTAATATACTCTGAGTTGGAATTAGAAGTCATCTAGTGCAATCTCCTAGATGTAGTCAGTGACAAGCTGAACATGAGGTAGCAGTGTGAGACGACTGCTAGCAGGGCTAACCCAGTTTGCGGCTACATTGGAAGAGGTACTTTATCAAAGATGCATGAAGCCCTTATTCTCTCCTGTACTCTGCACTGGTGAGACCACTCCTGAGTACTGTGTATAATTCTGGAAATTGCCTTCCAGAAGGATATTGGCAGGTTTGAAAGGAAGGAGACAGAAATGATGCAGGGACTTGAAGGCAAGCCCCATGAGGATAGGCTGAAGGAATTTCAATTTTGGAAGAAAGACAAGTGAAGGGACGCGTTATCGGTGTTGAGATACATAAAAAGGTACAATACGGAAGATGGTAAAGAAATATTTTCCACTGCCACAAAAACTAGGACCAGAAATAATGGGTATAACTTGCAGCTACATGGATTTTGTTGGAATACAATGAAAAACCTCCTCACTGGAAGCTCTATACAACAGTGGAACACTCTACCTTGAGAGGTTGCAAGTTCCAATCTTAGTAGGATTTAAGGAAGAGGTTGGACGGCCACCTTTTAAGGATGGTTTAATTGGTTTGTATACACATTACAGAGAATTGAATTAGATGATCCTTGGGGTCCCTTCCAACTCCACAATTATACAATTCTATGGAGACCTCTAGCAAAGAATTTCTTATCACCATTGATTCCCCATTATTTTTAAAATCTATTTCATAATTTTTAGAAAATATATAAGTAGAATTTTACCGTGATGCAACATGCAGAGTACAGGCTGTCCACAAGTGCAATTTTATTTTTTATGTTTATTACACAAAAGTAACAGTGGACTATACACTTCTGTCCCCTCAACCCTGTCAACATACCTCCAAATGTAATCCATGACAGATGGTTGTTCTTTTATAAAATACACTGCAGATTAGAAACATAAAGATGAGCTTCTGTTGAACTCACACGAGATAAGAGATCCACAGTAGAACCTGCCTGACTCTAAAATCTAGGCATCTGTCATTTCTTTCAATGATGCATAGTGGCTTTGAAATATTCCTATCCAAAAAGAACACCAAGTGAAGGAAGACTCAGCTAGATGAAGATCCATGATCACACTGCTCCCTTTCCATAGCAACAAGGAAAGCCTTTGAGTTTAGAGTGAAGTCACAATCCCCCTCTCATTGCCAGTTATTCAGAGCCCACTTGATGGCAAGTGAAGCCAAGTAGAAGAAGACTAGCAGTTGTCAGATGTACAGTTAGGTTACTGGAAGGTTCTTGCAGTATCTTCAAAGTTCAAAGAAAGGATTGGACCTATCCAGAATTGGTCAAGATTTCACCAGCTTTCACAGCAATTCACTCTACATTGCAATGTAGGGTATAGTAGATGGTGTGCCTAAGGGCAAAGGCAATAAACTCACTTTGCCTGATGACCAAATAGATTCTGCATTAGCAAGTGGGTATGGGGGAACTTCTTGCTCCTAATATACTTTCCCACTATATACAGCTCACTAATTATGTAGCTGAGCACTCACACACATGCACCTTATTACTGAAAGCTATTTTAAAGCATTTTAACATTAGAGGCAGTTTGAGTAGTAGTAGCAGGAATGATGGGAAGGTTCAACTCTGCTTTCTTCCAAAATTTCCATCTTTTCATAAGCTTGGTATTTCCTGTTGGTCTCTCAACCAAGTACTAACCTGGTCTAACCATCTTTAGCTTTTTGAAATCAGTCAAATCAAATGCACAGGTATAGGACTTGGCTTATTAATAATACTTGGAATAATGGCTGATTGCAAATTTATCCTGGAAACCAATTATCTTTTCCATATCGGAAAGAAAAGGACATACTGGAACCATATCTATGTTTTTAGACATTTTTAATTCAACATATTGCAATATATTTTGAAAAAATTATAAACCCTGGTATTTTATGGTGTTCATACAGATTGTAAACCCCCATTTCTTACAATAATCTGTAAGTATTTTAGATCCCAAAAGAAGCAAATTATACTTTTTCCCATGAATAGTGTAACCAGAAGATAAATTTTATTGCTACAGAGCCTCAGTAACCTTTGGGAATGACATAGAATAATTATCCAAATAGCCATGATAGAAATAGATATAGTTTATATTCAATAACTACTGCCACAATACCCTTAATATCTTGAGACTATCTAATAAAAGAAGCAAAAGGCTCAAGATGTCCTGCTTCAGGTTTCAACCATGCACACTTACACACAGTTGCTTATGGAGTTTTAGCAATTTTACTCCAAGGCTGAAGAGATAATGGTGAACAAAGGTACATAAACAAAACTGAGGCTTGCCTAAAGAGTTTGCTTTCTAAATAGGAGCATGCAGAAGAGTAGTCCAAATCCAGGATTCCAACAACCAGGTCAGGGTTGTCAGCCAGTCCAGAGATCAGAGATTCAAGAATTCAAACACAAACAGGATTTGCAGGAACATTACATAACAGCCAGAGGTCAGACATCATTTCTAGCAAAGAGAGCAGGGTCAGAGCAGCCAGCTGTCACTAATCAGGAAATTTACTCCCTTGCTTGGCGAGGAGCCTCATAGACCTTCGCTGCTCTGCTCTCTTCTCTACTAGTTGGGTGCCAGGGCTGGGAGGCCTTACGTCATCCTCATCTGACTGCTCCAGCTGCTCAGGTGGTGCCTGTGTTTGATCAGTCTCAGGTGATTCCTGGCTTGGTCTCTCCTGAGGCTGACAGGCTCAGCTGGAGCAGCTTCTTCAGCATCAGATTCAGAATCTGAGTCCTGAGCTTGGGCCATGACACAAGAGCCAAGTTAAAAAATAATGTTCTATACTTTACATAACTCATCTATAGGTCTTGAGCCTTTACCCATCTATTCCAATTGTACAAGACTGAAATCTCTAAGTCTTTTTTTCCCTGTACATGATGGCAATTATAGATCCAAAGGATTAGCCTATTGGTAGAACCTGTTTTATATATATACACCCACACCCACACTTCTTAATTTATTCCACAAAAGAAAGATTTCTTGTTAAGGCAGTATCCAGATATCATCTGGGATTGACTGATTTGTAATTTTTAAGTTTCCAAGTCATTGGAACATGGAGTGAAATTGCATTTGGACCAAATGAAAAGTTCACAACTTGATCTACAGAAGCAGGAGAAAGAAAGAAAAGTAATCTAATCTAAAACAATATGGTGTGCACAAGAGAGTTATGCCTCCAAACAGACATAAGATTTCTCAAGGTCAAGCTCCAGACATTACAAGAGAAAGAAATGGCCCATTGATATGTTGTAGTCTCCAAAATTCCTTATGGGAGAAAACTATAAACTAGCATTAAATGGGAGGAGGAACAAGAAGCCTGGAGGATACGGTTAGCATCATATTGGAGGATGGAAATATCTTACCCTAGAAACAGACATATTTTAACTTAGCGGAAAATGTTATGAGGGAGACGTTGTCCCACAAGGCACAGACAGCTTTTTTTCCCACTATCCTTCTGATTTAAAAAAAAATCTAGAAAGGAAACATGGAGGAGCATTTTTTTTAAACTACAGTTCTACTTGCCAAGAGAGAATCTAGGAATTAAAGGACCCAGGGTAGGAGTTCTGTTCTCATGGGAAGCACATATTTGCATACTGCTTAATGGACAGCTTAACTCATACCACTGTACGGTTTTTTAATCCAATAAAGTTGCCTGTTTCCCAGTAGGGACAAACTAAAGGGGTGGTTCTCTCTCTACAGTAACAATGGAAATGAAGGTATTTTCAGTTCAAAACAGATGTTCATCCTAGATGAGACACGGTAAGAAATAGTACAGAACAGTAAAGTAAAAATGATTTTCAGCTGCTTTCTTTTTTTTATGGAAGAGGACAGAAGAGTTCTTGAAGGGAACTCTGGGGATCTCTTTGGATCAAGCTGCACCCAGGCTTGTCTAAGCATCAGAGAATTTTAGGATTCAAGTGGCTGTGACAGCCTTAATGCCAATCTGGCAATCAGTGATAGGCATGGGAAGATAGATTAGAAGAAATGGAGTGATATGCAGAAGAACATGAGGTAATTGAGGCAGAAGACTCCCCATTTGGAATTTGAAGAATTCCACATTTATATGCCACCAACACCATATATTAAATATGAACATTTGATTATGCCTGCCACAATACAATTTCTGGTATGGAAATTAGCGCAATACTTACCAAGGCAAAGACATTTCATCAAGATTTAGCTTCTTTGTTGGCTTTGAGAAGCACTGTTACCTGGAATTTTAGGCATCATTATTAGCTTTTTAATAAAGGTGATATTAGCATTTTTGCATGGCATCCATGCCTCCTTTTGAAGTTCAGACCAAAACCATCTCTTTCTTTTACACACCAGAACTTGCCTTTTCAGCAACTAAACAATACAGAGCATATTCTGAAAAGTCCTTAAATACACTTGCAATTTTAAAGATACAAACCCCAGAGTGACATAACCCATAAATTTGCCACTTGTGGAATGTTATCTGGAAACAATGTTTTCTATTGTTCAATTCTCATGCGTAATCAATGTCCTTTATTGTTTGATTACTCACTTTCTGACATATCACATGTACCAAATGTATGTATCGTTTGTTTCTATACCCTATAAAAAGACTTGACCTCCCCCAATAAATGCTTTTTGCTTTGCCTGAAGCCACCTTTGCAAAGGTAAAATTGTTTTCTCTCCCAAATTCAGCGAATAGGTCTTCAGCTCCATGCCACTCGGGGTGCCTGAGTTTTAAAGGCAACAGCACCACCTCCACGACTGGCTTGGTGAAAGTCTTTGTGCAGTCTTTTCTTACCATTCTAGTTTCTACTTTGCAAATGTTGCTGTTAGCACTGGGCAAGACCTTGATTGAGTTATCCTCTGCTGGGTTCAATTTGGCTTGGTTCAGACAGCTGCCATCTTTCTCAAGGAGAAGACTCAGTTTCACCAGAATGCTGTTATGAAATATTACGTTCTTCCCTTCTCTGGTATGCTTGACCTCTGTTAGATATGCCTCCCCTGCATGCTGCACAAATTTGCCTTCTTTCTAAAGTCTTACCTCTGGCATAATAGATTTGGACCACTGGTGCCACAAGGGACCTTCTCTGGAGATGTTAGCTGGAAATGGTGGATAGAGTAGTTGTGTTTCTTTCTGCCACAGCCCCGATCATTTATAGGAATACTCAAAACAATACTTCTAAAAGGGTGCTACTTGTCTGTACGGAGGTAATTTCTTAGTGAACTCTGGCATCCTGGCCCCTGGTCTGGACTAGGAGCACGTGGTACTTTCTCTGCTCAGATGATGCAACATCTGGTTTTGCAGGACGGTGGTCCCGCTAGCCTTGCAGCTGTATTAGGGGATGCGAGTCGCCCAAGTGGTCATTGTGGGGTCCAAGATGGGTCTTTCTGGATGGCTCTGGATGCAGAGCAGTCCTCTTTCACAGCAGGAGCAGCTGTTCTCCACCACCTCGCTGGGTAGGCAGCCAGGCAGGCAGGCAGGCCTGAGGGTGGGGTCTGTGCCGGCCTCCCATCCCATGACCTAGGCGAGCGCGAGGGGCGCGGCCTGGGGGCCCCTGAGGCGACAGGCCCCCGGGAGCAGAAGCCGGCCGGCCATCCCAACTCGCCGTTGGGGGGGCCTCTGGGATCAGCTGCCTCTGGCTAAGCCCGTGGGGGGCGAGCAGGGGTCGGAGCGAGGGCGCGGCTCCTCTCGCGCGCGCGCCGTTGCCGGGCAACCGTGGCGGCGGTTGAGCCGCTCTCCGCCCGCCTCTCGGAGGCGCGGCGGCGGCGGCGGCGCAACATGGTGAGGGGGCGGCGGCGCGGCGCGGTGCGGGGGGCGGCGCGGGCGCGGGCTGACGCCTGGCTCTCCCTGCTCGCAGGACCCGGCGGCGGCGGCGGCCTTGTCGGAGGACGCGGAGCCGGAGGAGCCGCCGGTGCAGCTGAACGTGGGCGGCTGGGCCTTCGCGGTGCCGCGGAGCAAGCTGGCGCAGTTCCCCGAGTCGCTGCTGGGGCAGGCGGCGGCGGCGGCGGGGCGGTTGTTCCTGGACCGCGACGGCTACACCTTCCGGCACGTCCACTACTTCCTGCACACGGCGCGGCTCTCGGGCGGCAGCGGCAACGAGCTGCCCCTGCTGTACGAGCAGGCCGGGCTGCTGCGCCTGGCGCCGCTGCTGCAGGTACCCGCGCCCCCCACCGGGCCCGCCCCGCCCCGCCCCGCCCCTGGGCCTGGGCCTGGGCCTGGGCCTGGCCCTGGCCCTGGCCCGGCCCGGCCTGACCCGACCCGCGCGCCTCTCTCGGCAGAGCCTGGACAACCTAAAGGAGGGCAAGCACAACCTGCGCGTGCGGCCCGCCGACATCCCCATCGCCGAGCGCGCCTCCCTCAACTACTGGCGGACGCGCAAGTGCATCAGCAAGCCCTGCGCCGAGTGCCCACTCAAGAGCCCGGCCTTCACCGGTGAGCGGGGCTCGTGTGGCCCGGCCGGCCAGGTGGCCGGCCGGGGGCCCGCAGGGTCGGGCGCTTCCTCCGCCCCGGTTGGTCGACTTCAGCACCCGCCCTGGCAGCCCACCGACGTGCTCTTTCTCTTTCCATTAGGGCTACACGAGAAGGCTCCTCTAGGGCTAATGGACACTCCCTTATTGGACACAGAGGAGGAAGTGCATTACTGCTTTCTGCCGTTAGACCTGGTGGAAAAATACCCCTCTCTGGTCAACGATGACAACTTGCTCTGGCTGTCGGACAACATTGTGCTCATAGAATGCGAAAGCAGTGAATTCCGC
The DNA here is from genome assembly GCA_030867105.1 of Liasis olivaceus. Lineage (NCBI taxonomy): Eukaryota > Metazoa > Chordata > Lepidosauria > Squamata > Pythonidae > Liasis > Liasis olivaceus. The sequence continues at coordinate 25,324,246 of CM061359.1, read as the reverse complement.
TTTGTTGGTAAATCTTTCCCTGAGGAAGCAGAAGGCAGCAAGAAAGAAACCTGGTCTTTCTTTCCTGTATGTCTGCAGAGTCCTGCAGGGGCAACCTCAGAAACGTGGGTGGTATTGAAAAAATGGGGTTAGTGAGCTTCAGTTCTGGCCGTGGGCTGAACGGGTCTGATTTTTACGGATCAGTCCGAAGGATAACCCTGTAGCAGAGTGTTGAGACTTTGGAGGCCAAGTACTCGGTAGTACCAAGAGGGTAAAGCATGAGTATACCAAAGGAGCTACTGGGCAATTAAAAAACAAACAGCAATTTCAGATGTGTACTATAGATTTAAAACCAGAGAAAATGAAAAGCAGAACTTTGTCAATTTGTGCAGAGGAAGGGACTGCAGAATTAAATAGTTAAGACAAAAAATACACAATACACATATTTCTGGATGAATCCTCAGGTAGTGGGCAGAAGGTCCTTGAACCCCCCAAAATCTGAGAAACTTCTAGTGTCCATTTTTTATTAAAACTATATATCAAGTGGTACAAGCAGGAGAAGTTGTATTTTATGACAGAATACTGAATGTGACATATTCTAAAGCTTTTCTTCTAAGTAGTGGCCAGAGTAGGAACGGGAATTGGCTTCTGGGAAGTTCTGTGATGGGTCCTGCCAAATGTGAAGCTTTGTTCGGTACCATTGGTCTGTTTACTGAACTGTGAAGTATAATGAGGAAATGGGAAAAAATCTATATTTTCCAAAATATAGAATATTGTTATATAATCATATTAACATTTAATAGAGGAGAACTTCATGAAAATAGGTTACAATTCCTGTTTCCATAGTGCCAAAATATTTGATTTATATGAGTCAGGTCAAACTCTTTTGGCTTGTATGAAATAAAACAAAACAAAACAAATCCTAATTTCTTATTCTAATTCCTAATAACCCCATTTCTTAAACCCTAATGACTGAGGGTGCTTCCAGAGGAGGCTTTTTTTCATGCAACTATCCATCCTTGTTTGTGGAATTTTACAGGTGGTTCAGAATTGCCTTCCACTTGTAACTTTCCCTGCCTCTTCTTTCATTACTTTCTTTCTAAGAGAAAACAAATAATGCAAGAAAGGATGCAGTAGCTCCCTAGCATCTTTTGACTGAGAGCACCTACAGCTGCCATTTCTCAGTTCCTTGAAAGGAACTGTTGCTTGTACAAAAACAGTGGTTGTTGGATCTCTCTTTGTCTCCTCTTGATTAAAATTTGCTGGTTTACCAAGTCTAGGATTGTGTGTATTTATCCTAGAATGATTGTTGCAATTATTAGCCTAGGCTGTGTTTCAAAATCTGTTTCTTCCCATCAGTTTTCTCTCCATTGTTTCCATGTCCACCCCTTGTCCATATGTCTCTAGGAATCCCCATTTTTGCTTTCCCCAAAGTCACTTGAAATACGCATATATAACATGAAACACAATGGCAGAAGCCAAAACACCATGCTACATTCTCAGGTTATTTACTTTCTGGTGTGTATTTTTTTTAAACAAATAGCCAATTTTCTTCGCTCAGAGAAGATTCTTTTGCCTGATAACTTCTCCAACTTGGATGCTTTGGAAGCTGAAGCTGAATCATTGGGGATCCCCAAGGTCATAGAAGCAGTGAAGATCTTCAGGAGTAACCCAGGTGTAGTTTTTATGACATTTTAAGCTCCGTGTTAATTAATTTCTGTGTAAAAGGAATCACTTGGGCTTTCTTTAATTACAAAGAGTAATGATAGCTTAGTCACACTCATTAGGAAATTGTAGGGAATTACTTGGAATCTAAGCTGTAATAATCAGAATTATTTGTTACTAAAATTGAAGTATATTGTGTGTGCATTTGTATGCAGTTATTTTTTTGTTGTTGCTGTTGTTAAATGGCCAAATGAAGCAGATAAATAACTTTTTCTACACTTCAGACTGATTTACCTCTTCTTCCAGGGAACCGCAGAAATGACTGAGTTATAATGTTTAGAATACCATGTCAAACTAGAGACATTCTTTTGAATACCTCTACTGGGTCTCCACAATACTAGTACCTCTGTTTCCATTCTTCAGCCTACTTACTCAATTCCTGCCCAATTTAAATATGTATTTTATGACTGTCAACAACACAGAACCAGATGGCCCATACACTCAGTTCTCCTCTGTGTTGATCCCTCCTATTCCCTGCCCATGACCTGAGTCTGTCCTTCTGATTACAATAATTAATTTGGAAACTTTGAGCGTATGCAAGCCTGCTTGGAGGCTCAGAATGCAGGATGTGCAAAACATTCTGAGCTTGAAATGTACTCATTTCTAGTGTTCTGCACTCAAAACACTCTGAACTTTTGCCCCAAGGTCAGGACAAAATGGGCCATTTTGTTTTGGAAGTTTCACCATAGGCAATAATAGGAATTCAAAACAAGCCCTTGCTCCAGCATATTTCAGATGTGGTAGGGCATACTGAATATTGTTTAATACCAAATTTATAGAAAATTGGACAATGAGATGATTACTTAAGCAAATATTTATATTCCCATACCAAAAAAGAGAAATAAAAATAGTTATGCTATTTGCAGCTGGCATATTTTTTGCAGCCTGTCTGTATTTTTTCTTTAGTCAAACTATCCTTTTGGCTAATTTTTCTGTAAACTGAAGGGAGAGCGCACTTAGCTGACCCTAACAGATCAGCCTTTTGGCCTTAGGGCAAAAAAGTGGAGGATCAAGGGCTTATTTTGAGTTCCTGTAGTTTGCTGTGGTAAAGCACATAAAAAAACAGCTCAAATTTTATTTCAGTGTGCTAGAATGTACTAGTGACATCTCTGAATTTGTTTTGAGCTTAATAAAAATGTGTGTGGGGGGTTCATTTTGTTGAAAAACACTGCCGGAATAGGAGTGTGCAATATGGAGATCCTTGCAGATTTATGGATCTGTGCTTCCTCTCTTGAGCCTCCTGCTTGGACCTGACAGCCAAAAATATAATATCTATTTCAAAACCACTGGGCAAAGAACCCTAATAATGTTCCTATACTGAAGGAAGAGTAAGAGCCTTTTTTAAAATGTATTTATTAGCATTACTAATATTCAGTTGTTATGCTTTGGTTTTAAAATGGAACACAGCTCAGATCTTTATTTGAGCTAGATAATAGTACAGAGAAGCATAAAGCATATTCAACTTTTTTAACGTTAATGTCTTGTTTGGGCATTTTTCTTCAGGCATATGTTCAAGTGAGGCCTCTAATTCTCAAAGCTGTCACAGGAGCACAACGGCACAGCAGCAGAGTGTTCAGGATGCGTCAGCACTTCTTCCTTTGTACCCTATGGTGCTTGGACTCTTAGTCAAATACCCTGACTCAGCTCTGGGGCAGCTCCACATGGAGAGTACCCTAGATGGGAACAAGCTCTATATATCAGGGAATGGAGTTCTCTTTCAACATGTCATGTACGTCCCTTGGAAAGTTTGATTGCACTTGTTTATAGGCAGTAGTTTGTGAGGAGGACATTTGAGATGTGTATACAAACCCAGTCTTCCATTATGGCATAACAATGTGAAGGAAGTGCTTTCCAGATAGCTAGCCACAGTAGCTCAATGGGATGGCACCAGAGTAATTCATATTTTATAGTGGAAAAATTCTCAATTTAAATTACACTACCCTGCTCACATTTATTACAACTTGTGTCATCCAGTCAGCTTAGTGTTTATGGCCATTTGCATTTTCTTTCCTTTTTCTGGCCTCAGCAATTGGCCCAATATTTGCTGAGTCAAGAAGGTGAATGAAACAAGATGGGACAGTGAGCGGTAAGGTAAGTAGCCAGGAATATCAGGACTAGCAGCCAAGCCCAGTTGTTTCAAGAGGCTGGGTAAATTATCTAATACGATATGTACCTCTGACAGAGGATGGCATGTATCATTGGAAGAGGAGCCATCTCCTATCCCTGACGTGAGCATCATGATTAGATTCTGTTGTAGTTTGGTAGAATCCTGTAGAGGGAGCAGGAGTGGCCAGACCATGTGCTGCAGAGTTTGGTTCCTGAGTATATCTTGCTGTGATGTGAACTGTGGTTGCTGGTTGGTAGCTGTTCTAGGGTGATTGGAACCAAATATAGCTCTACTATCCAAGGTCCACAGAAGGGAAGCATGATGGGCCAGGATGGGCTATAGCAGCAGGACAAACCGCTTTTAGCTGAGAGCTAGGAACAGTGAGCAGCAGTCTGCTGTTTTCCCTTCTGGATCCATTTTCTAGTAGGCTGCTCCCTGGACCAGTGTGGACCATGTGGTGTGTTTTTAACTTCTTTGAGGTGTGTTGTACTTTGAGGGATGCCCGATTGAAATCTCAGTTGTGTGCCTCTTGTCAGATGGAGCTGAATAGATGGAGTTATATCATGGGACTAAGATGTACAGAGTGCATTTGGTGGTGCCCTCTAGTAAGTATGTGTACTATTCAGGAGTACTTTTAAGGGCACTGGATGGTTTTATAGGAATGTCTAGAAAATGAACCTGTTGCGTGGGCTAGTCTAAAATCAGATTGATGTAATTGAAGTCCTATTGGAATTTGGCCAGGCTATTTTGTCCATGTCTCCAAATAATAAAAATTTAATCAGTGCATCTTAGGTAAGTAAGTAAGCTTGGTATATGCGTTTGTGTGGCGTTTTCTAAATCAGCTCTTAAGACATTGCTATAATGTGGGCATGCTAGAGTCTGTAGCTATGCTGTTGGTCTGGAAAGATCTATTCTCCAAACTGAAGTAATTGTTAGTGACTGTACATTTTCAGAACATGGCAACTAGATAATATGCAGACCATTAGGGATGGTATTCCTGATAGTTTGTGCCATACCCTTGGGTAAGTGGGTTATAGCCTCATTAGGAAGTCAGTGTTTTCTCATAAATACTGGATTATTATGTATAGGCTGCTACTCAAGAAAGTAAAAAACAGAACAAAGGGGTTAAATTGATACCCAGGAATAGTCTTCAACAAACCTTTTTATCCTTATCCACCTGTCATTGTTGTTTCATTTTGCATATTTTTAATTTGCTTGTCCCCTTTATTGGCACGGCCCATGTACTCTTAAACCCATCTACTTATTTGGTCCTAAATTATGCTTTCTACATCCTATTGTACTTTACTTAAGTAGACTTGCCAGCCAAGGCCTAGCTTCTGCATGGAGCCTCAACCAGTGTTTTAACCCTATGAGAAAGAAGGTTCAATATCTAACTTTTCAATATTCTGTGTAATCAGGAAGTGAAAGTACACTGCTAACAGTATATCTTAAGCAAGTTTCAATAGCAAACTAATATGCATATAACAAGAAGGATCTGTATCATTGTTTTTTTAAAGCAGAGTAAAAATGTTAGGGGATCTGATTTATGCATATAAAGAAGAAGAACAATAGGAAAGAAGTCCATGTATAACTGAAATAATAGAAAGAAAATCCATTAGATGTCTTAAAATAGGATAGGTAAAAAAATAGCTGCATTTCTGGCAAGTCTTTCTCTTTTTCTATGCAAAGGAATTGGTTAGGAACTTGCAAACTCCCACTTACACGAAATATGTCTGAACTTCCACAACTTTGCACCTATTTGGATCAAATGGACCTCATCTATGAGCCAATGAAGGATGCTTTAAAAAGATTTCTAAAACAAAAGACACCCACAGACTCCCTGGAAAAAAGTAAGTTCGTCTTACCTTGAGATTTATTATGGGTGTTAAGCTGTGTTGCTGGAGTCATTAACAGGTTAAAGATCTGGGTGAGGAAAAAACATCCCTGAAGAAGGCTATGGCAAATGCCTTCTATATTGTTGCCAAGTGATTATATGGATGTGTCTAACAAAGTCATCAGGAGTCAAGCTTAACTTGAAGGAGACTTGACTTTTTTAAGGATGACTGCAGGTAGTCCTTGACTTATAACCACAATTGGGATTGGAACTTCCATTACTAAGCAATGCGGTCATTAAGTGAGTTACACCCAATTTTACGACCTTTTTTGTTGTGGTTGGTAAGCGAATCTGGCTTCCCCCTTTGACTTTGTCAGAAGTCCCCTGGGAAGGTTACAAATGGTGATCACGTGACCCTGGGAAGCTGCAACCATTGTAAATTCATGCCAGTTGCCAAGCACCCGAATTTTGTTCACATGACCACAGGGATGCTGCAACAGTTGTAAGTGTGGGGACTGGTCATAAATCACTTTTTCCAGCACTGTCATAACTTTGAATGGTTGTTAAACAAATGATCGTAAATCAATGACTATATGTATATGATAGAATAATTGGTATTTTCTCAAAGTGGGAGAAAAAAATTAAAAATAAAATAAAAAGTTGCTTAGGAGTTTTTAAGGAATATTACCAGGCTGTCCTCCTATGTGTACTTACTTGGAAGTAAGTGCCACTGAACTAAATGGCTGTCTTCATTGGACACACTGAACTACAAATTGTCCAGTCACATTTTAGATTAATGTATTGTGCAGATTCAGCCCATATGCTTAGTGGGATAGAGGACCTGCACAATGTAGTTGAGAATTCCCAAATAAAATGATCTAGCACGCAGGTATAGGATAGGGGATCCCTGGCTTGGTAATGGAACTTGTGAAGATTGTCTTAGAATAGCTGTAGATTGCAAAATGATATGAGCCAGTAGTGTGATTTCTTGGATTTCCTTCCATGATCTAATCATTCATAAGGAAATTGCGTGGTTCAGGCTGCTGGGCATATTTCATTGCTCTATGAATCCATTCCTTTGTGTTGCAAAAATATAAAAGTGCATCTTCTGCAATTTGGATTGTGTTTTGTAGATGCAGAGTGGGCAGCAGAAATAACAGCTTTTTCCCTCCATCATATTGTCAAAGTATATGTAGGAAGCCACTGGTATGCCACCTATTTGCAAACGTTATTAAAGGTATAATTGTTAAGTATGTTTACGTTGCTCTAGAGTGGCTAATATTTAGGCTGCTTGTAACGAGATCTAGAGAAAGCATGTTGTGTAACTAAGCTCAGAACGCAAATGGCAGATTGCATGGAGAGCTATGGGTCCCTTGAAAATTGACCTCTGGGATTAAAGAAAACTTTATCTTGTGCTCACTGGTGAAATGCAGACTGGAATGTGTGAGAGAATTCAAGTGTCATCCATTCCCTCTCCCTGAATGCTGGTGACCATAGGAAACTGCCTTATAGAGCTCATCCTCACATCTCACTAACCATTGCACAAACATGCCATGGAACTGTTTGTATGTCACATGTCCCCAGGATACTGCCTTTGTCTTGTCCCCAACCCAGACCTGAGGCAGTTTAAAATCCAGGGATTTTGGTCCCCTTCCAACACAGTTTTTATCATGGCGCATCATGGCCCTACATAGCACAATTCATCAACAATGTGGTTGGCCTCACAGTGGGCTCATCTGCCAACTTCCATTGACCTCTGTTGCCTTGCGTAGCCATTTGGGGCTTGGACTGCAGGAGAGACCAGGCACCAGTGTTCTGTGGAAGCACCTCCTGGCAAAATGCTTGACTGGAGCTTTCCAAAGTGCTTGACAGATCATAAGGGGGCTCTCTGTAAACACAGGTTTAGCACTCCAGAGCTGGAGCTTGCCAGCTGTGTGATGCCAAGGAGTGCAGTGCAGATTTTTTTTGCTGTTTTTGCTGACATGGGATTAGACTTAATATCATTTTCAGTTCTTTGAGCCATTTTGCAGGCTATTGGGATGCTGCCAACCACAGCCACGTGCTGCTGGCACTGCTACTCCCTTATAGCAGTGCCAGCAGTGTGCTCCTTATTCCTGGCTCCTCCCCCCCCCATTCATCCTCCTCCCCTCCTTCAATCTTGCTGGCCTGACTGACAAGTTGCAGGCATGGAGGAGGGTTACGGGATGAAATGGGAAGGAAAGTCCATGTTCCTCACAATCCCTCCTCAACACTGTTGACCTGTGAATTGAGCAACTTGAAGGTAGGCTGTGGCCCAAGCACCTACTCATACTTGCCCAGCCCTTCCACCTCTTAAGGAGAGTGGTTGGTTGGTTAGTTGCCTGCTGACGGGATGCTTGGTGGGAGGGGAAACCAAGCCACAATTGCTGTCTTTCATTGGTCCCCCATTAAAAACAGGAAGGGCTGCACTTTCCACTAGCCTCATGCATGTGGCTGAACAGGGCTTGGAGGTTGAATTTCAGCCATTCTTATGCCAGTGTGCTCTTCTGCTGGTGGATCTCATTCTAATGTGGCTGCCTGGCACTGCCCTCCCTGAGTCAGTTCCCAAGTCTCTCTCAGTAGGTGGCAGTAACTCTCCAGTTAAGATTTTTTTCAGACTTATAAGAGCTATTCATTAATCTAGCATGATGGCACAGGCACCAAATTAATCCAAACAAGATTTTGGCATTTTTGCATGACATTGTGACATTTTAAAATTATGTTATCTGAGGCCAGGAGAGCCAACGAACTTCTGGGTCCCTTAGGGCTACATTGGGTTGGTGCAGCATTGGCAGTTTTAGTCTTTAAAGACCAGCCAAACTGAGAAAAGCATATTTTTTCACAACCTGAAGCTCAGGGCAATCAGTGCATCTGATTTCTACAAAATATATACGCCGTGGTAAAAGTTTATTCTTAACGTTGCAAAAGACGTTTTTTTTTACTGCAGCAAACTACTGTGACTGTTTTCCCTCTGGAAATCCGGGATAGAGCTCATACTTTGCAGGCACAAGGAACCTGGGCCATTTGTGGTGCCCATTTGCATCTGATATTATTCTGTCATTATGGTTTGTAGTAAGCTGTCTAGTTCTTTAGAGAATACAGATCTGTTAGCTATAGTCAGGTTTTTTTGGCAAGAAGAATCGTTTCAATTTGAGAGAAAGCTTATGGAAAGAGCAGATTTGAAATCTCTTTTACCTTTTTTTCCTTCTAGTTTCCAGAGTTGTTGTCAAATTGCAAAAAGGTATATTGGATTGCTTATGGCCAGAGTCTCCTCATTCATGGAGATGGAAAAATTTTTCGACATGTTCTCAACTTCTTAAGACTTGGCAAGTTGTTCTTACCATCTGAATTTAAGTACGTTAAATATTATTTAATGCATATTATATATGGGATAGCTAAAGAGCAGTTATACCTTAAGATAGAGATGAAAGTTCTCAATGCATTTAATGGCTGCATCTCCCAACCATAATCTTTCTAGAAATAAGGCTTTGATTATTTCCTCCCCAAAGTTCGATTTTCTACATAACCATAGCAATTTGTGTTTGCCAATTTCTTTCTTACATGTTGCTTCTGTTTTAATGACACCATGGGGATGTAATTAATGTTACTGATTAACAACTTTTCAGAAATAAATCAGGACAACAAAGCTAAAACGTTATTTCAGAAATATTGATTATCATCCCAAGTGAAGAAAGTAAGGGAATGTAAAGATCGATTATTTCTCCCGAACCTTGGAGATTGCATTCATCCTCTCAGGATGATGGCTCACCCTTGAGTGAGAAATCATGTCCAACTTTGCATGTGGACTCTCCAGGCCAATCTCTTCCTCCAGTTTTGACTGAAATTGGTTCATCCCACTAACTCTAGCTAGGAGAAAGTCTTGTGAAGGATTTTGCACTTGGGCAGGGCCACAAGGTGTTGAAGTGGCAGAGCCCCAATGCTAATGCTTTGTGCCCCAAAGAACAGCTGGAGCAAAACAGAAATCCCCCTGCAGCAGAGGCTCTGCACCAGAAGAAGTGACAGCATGAACAGAAGGCACTACCCAATGCACCCACAGCCATGCATGCCCCTTCCTGCCACAGTGGGTCTCTTGCTCCTCTGCTCACTTTCAGGAGTGGGAAGGAAATGTGTGGCATTTCCCAAAGGGGAGTGGGCTAAAGAGCATCCTTGCTGTGAAACTGGAAAGATTAAATACTACTATGTAATCCCCACTTTGGATCTTCTAATTGAACAGTGTACAGATCAGTGGGGTAGCAGCCTAACAGAATGGACTTTGGGGGAGTGAAATGTCTTGTGCTTTGACCAGTCCGTCCGTCCTTCCTTCCTTCCGTCCTTCCTTCCTTCTTATGTATAAGCAGAATGGCTCTGGGTCGTTTGTATTTAAAATAAAACACTTAAAAGAAGTTAAGCATCCAGACAAACTGCACAACAACCAGCCATCCAAGGCTACACAAACACTCTAATCCAAGGCCTGGGAAAACAGCAACACTTTAAAAGATTTGGTTAGAGCTACAGGGATCTTGGGGGATATCATTCCTGAGTGCAGGCACTGCAACAGAGAAGGCATTCCTCCTGGGTCTTGATGGATGGCATTGTTTGATTAGAGACCTGAAGGACACCAACTCTACCTGGTCTTACCAGACAGGCAGAGACATGGGAGATAGGCAGTCCCTCATACAGTATAATCTGGCCCTATGTCATGAAGGGCTTCATAGGTGATAACCAGAACCTTAAATTGCACCTGAAACCTACTCGCACTCAGGGCAGGTCATGTAGCAGTGGTACCATGTGGGCATAGCGAGGCATGCCCAACACTCCACCACTGCATTCTGGACCAACTGCAGCTTCTGAATTATCTTCAAGGGCAGCCCTGTGTAGACTGCATTATAGTAATCAGACTGTGAGGTGACTAGGGCCTGTGTGACTGTCTGTGGGGCCTCCCGATTCAGGAACAGGTGCAATTGGTGCACCAGATGAAGCAGTGCAAAGGCCCTCTTGGCCACAACTGCCACCTGCTTTTTGAGCAGGAGCTGTGAGTTTTAAGACAATCCCCAGATTGTGCACCAATCTTGGATGAGGAAAGTACAACCCCATCGAAGACTAAAGATAGAAATTCCCCACATCCAGGGCCCCCCAAAATCCATAACTTCTTGGCCTTGGCAGGATTGAGCCTGAATCTGTTCCTTCCCATCCAGACCTGCACAGTCTCCAGACACTGGGACAGAAAATTGATAGCATCATTTGACTTGTCTGAGATCAACATGTACAGTTGGGATTCATCCTCATGGACACTGAACTGCAGGATGACTTCACCCAGTGGTTTCATATAGATACTAAACAGGAGGGGAGAGAGCATTGAGCCCTGAGGGTTTGGTGAGAGGCCAAGGCCACTAACTCTCCCCCATCAGCACTAACTGGAACTGGCCGCCAAGAAAGGAGGAAAACCAATGTACCAAACCCCACTGCCAGCCCAAAAGGATACTAAAAGCTGCTAAGAGATAAAGGAGCAGAAGGATGGATGCACCACCCCCATACTGGCTTTGCTGAAGGCCATCAGCAAGTGTGGCCAATGCTATCTCTATTTTGAATCTCAGCCTAAAACCCAACTGAAGTTGGTCCAGATAATATGCTTCCTCTGGGTTCCTCTGCAACTGTTGTCTGACCACTTTATCAACCTAAAAAAGGAAGGCTGGAGACAGGACCATAATTGTCCAAAATCATTGGGTCCAAGGATGGCTTCTTGAGGAGAGGGCACACACCACCTCTAAAGGTACCTTCCCCTTCTTCAAAGAACCTGACACCCACTGCACGGACTCAAGTACAGGTCACCTTTTGGGCAGCCTTAACAACCTAGGAGGGCCCAAGTCTAATAAACAGGTGGCTAACCTCACAGTTTGGAGGACAGTCTACCATCTTAGGAATCACAGATTCAAACTCATCCCAGATAACTCCATAAGACTGTGTCCCATGCACTTCAGCTGGACTTGCCCAGTTGGAGTGCAACTCTGAGCAACTTTATCTACCAGATACACTATTCTTACAGCAGTCCTGCAGATGTTCTTGTGGCCCATCACTCCCCAGCAGGGACTGAGGTCACTTTAAATAGGGTTGTTGGACAACTATCGGCTGATACAATAAGGACAGAGAAATACTGATGTTTTGCAGCCCTTATTGCCACAAGGCAATCCTGAAAATGGACTGTTAGTGTTTCAGTCAGACTTGCTCTTCATCTTCCAATGACGGGTCCATGGTTATTTATTTATTTATTTATTTATATTTATATAGCCGCCCATCTCACACAAGGCGTACAACTAAAAAAAATACATAAAAACAACTACATATAAAAAACAGTAAAAACACGCAAAACAGGAGGGAATAAAAATAAGGGAGCCATCGTAAGATCTCCCTGGGAACCCCAGGCCTGATCACATGGCCTGGTCTTGAGGGACTTGCGGAATGTTAAGAGGGATGGAGCTAATCTCACTTCCAGGGGGGAGAAGATTCCACAAGGCAGGCGCCACAGCAGAGAAGGCCTGCCTCCGGGGACCTGCCAAATGTAATTCTCTAGCAGACGGGATCCACAGCATCCCTTCTCTGCCAGATCTGATGGGACGGGCAGAAGTAATTGGGGAGAGGTGGTCCCTAAGCTGCCCCAGGTGCAATGTTGCTAAGAGGAAAATTGCAATTCCTGAGAATCCATAGTCTTGAGGTCTCTTGCCAGCCTGGCCACAGAATCCAGCACTTCAGACAGGGATGATGCTGGGCAACAGGGAGAGTGGTACCCCAGCCACAGTCCCAACTAAGGCCCAATTATAACCAGAGCATATCTCATCTGTGAAGCAGAGAGATTCTTCAACAACCCATGGATGTTGAACAGCCATACACAGCCCTTCCCTGAACTCTCAGCTGGTAGAAAATTTGAAACCTGGGTGGGCATAGTTCTGAGAGGGAAACACCTCTTACCCCATCCACATCTGTCAGGTCAGCATGGATGAGAGAGGACTTCTTGTAGGCTGACCAAGTCGCAACCGAAGGCCAAGGCCTCCAAGGATCCAGTAACCAGGAATTGAGAATGGAAGCTGAGGGCCAGACCACTCTCAAACAGCAGCCCCAATATCTCTGAGTATGGCCTGTTCTCTCATCCCTGCCATGCTTACCTCTACTGGTCACCATCTCAATGTTTCTGCCTGCCCTCTCATCTCACCCACCACCTCCCACCCTACTCACCACCCTTTCAGGTCAAAGGTATTCATACCCTCACACACTCACCCTTCTCATGCACCATACGTACCACACACAACACATCTACAGTCAACTCAACATGTCATGGGACCCCAGGCATCCCCTGACTGTTCCTGTCTTCAGTGCTCAGCAGCCTATGAAGTGTCAGTTCTCTGTGATAAGCTACACCAGAACCCAAGCAGACCATATCCCCATCCCTTCCCATTCCCATCCAGTGGGAAGAGGATCACAGTCCTGAATAGTTGGGTAGTTGGGAGAGATATTACCCTCAAGTCCAGGAAAGTAGACTCAGTGGTATATAGCCTCAACCTCAGCACAGAGGGCAACAAGCTAGAGCTATAGAGAGCCTAGATTGAACAAGGAGGCCTGTCAATGAACCAAGTGCTCCTAACCCTGGTGCCACACAACTTGCACCAAATTCTTTTGCTCTCTTCAGTGCAACTGTCCCCACAGGCAAAAAACACCCCTGGAATTCAGACCAACCCCTGGGGGTGATGGCAAAACATGGAAGGGCTTAAACAGCTGCCAGCCACTTAGAAGTCAGACCAGCCTCCTACTATGGTTTGCCCCACTAGTTGCCAGTCAACATAGTATGCTTCAGTTGGTTCCTGCTGGCTCCAAGCAGGCTGTTCCACTCTTTGCAGGCTCTAAAACTGCTGGCTTCAAGGATTTCACTGATTATATTGACGTTGCTAGTATTGGTCTTGCTAGCACCAGTTCCACCAGCCTCAGTTATCCTGGAGATACTAGTGCTGCTGGTGCTGGCATTTCCCCAGGAGACAGACAAGAAATGGAAGCTACTAAAAAGTCATTTCTCATGTGCTTGGGACTCCTAAGTCCTTGCTCCACCAAGCCTGAACATTTGAGGAAAAGGGATGAAACTGATACAGGGGTGAGTCAGCAGTACTAAATGTCTAGTTTTTCCCCCACTGGCATGAGCCTTCCTGATTCCTTCTCCTTATCCATGGTATGTATGTGTGCATAAATATGGAGGTTTTATATTAAGACTCCAGCTCCATGGATAATGAAACATCCTCTGGGCCTGAGACTATGGTCAAGGAAAGCTTCCATGGGCAGCAGTTGCTTTACATCTAACCAGCATGTACCATCTTCCCAGAGCAGTGGAGGGAGCATTAAACCTCTGGAGAGGCTTTGCACCTAATCAACACAGATTAAGGTGGAGCATTTGTCAGAGAAATTGTATCAGGCAACATATTGATTTAGGTGCATTGCTATATAGGAGCAAATAAAAGGAGCAAAACCCACCAATTTTTCAGTTGATTCCTTGGACCCGTGCCTGCCCTTCATAGACTTCTTTAAATTAAGGAAAAGGAAAATGACTTTGTTGAGAAATTGTTACATCTAATATGGGAAGACCATGGTCACAAATACTAACGTTGTTCAACTCTTTAGGAGGAGGAGGTGTCAATAGGACCAAGTTATTTCTTGAGTTAGAATTTCAAAGCAGCTGCTTGAGCCTTGATTGTGTTAATCAAGGGAAAACATCACATCTAGATAACAATTTTTTTCATAAATTGAGCCCATTTAGGGTATGACTTCAGCTTTCTGCTCAATACGAGTTCAGTCTCTGCTTAAACATATCCAGTAGTTACCCAGTTGAACTGCTCTTCCTGTTAGGAAGTTTTTTTTCCTAACATTCCATTGAATTCTGTCTTTTATAGAATCAGAGTTGGAAAGTACCTCAGAGGTTGCCTAGTCCAATCTCCTACTCATTGTAGGATCTGCTAAACATTTGAAGATCTCAGGTAAAGGGGAACATGCCATCTCATGAGGTAGCCTATCTACTGGTTGACAGCTTTTAGTCAGGAGATTCCTCCTAATCTAACCTGAATCTATTCCCCTACAGTTGCAATCCATTGGCTTTGATTGTGCCCATCAGGATGCCAGTGAACAAGTCTGCTCCCTCCTCTCTATGACAATCCATGTTTGAAGTCCACTTTCAGTCTTCTCCTCTGCCCACTCACTTTAATAATTCCTCATAGGACATCTTAACAAGCTTTGGAAAACACTATCCAATACTATGCCAAAATCAAGATATACTACTTCCACAGAATCCTTTAATTTCCAAATTGAGTATCTCTCACAAAAGGATCTGATTGGTGTAATGTACCATATTCTGTCTGAGCACATATTAGTTTTTCAACACCTTGTTACTGCATTCTCTTTCAGATGATTGCAGGTATAATAATCTGTTCTGGAATTTTAGATGGTACTGACGTCAGGTTAACCAAACTAAGTTAATATAGAGCTTCCTGTCCGCTTTCTTTCCAAGAGAAGGGAAACATTTTCCCATCCCAAGACTTCTGGCATCTCATTCATTTTGAAGGAATTCTAACGTACTATAAGGAGCTGTCTTTAAATACAGGTAGTCCTCACTTAACAATGGTAATTGGGACTGGTAACTCCATCGCTAAGCAACAGGGTCATGAAGTGTGATGACATGTGACCATGCCAACTTACAATGGCAGTTGTAGCAGTTCTGGTCACCATTGTTAGGCAAATCCCATGCAGTTGCAGCATCCCGTGGTCACGTGATCGCCATTTGCAACCTCCTGCTGGTCAGAAGCCAGCAGTGAAGGTCGCAAATGGCGATCACGTGACCATGGGACGCTGCAGTCATAATTGTGAGCCAATTGTCAAGCACTTGAACTGCAATCACGTGAACGTGTGGATGCTGCAATGGCTGCAACTATGTGGAACATTCATAAGTCCCCTCATTCAGCACCCTCGTAACTTCCAACCATCGCTGAATGAGGACTACACTGCAGACTTCTTTACTCTCTGGGGTATAATTCATCTAGCTTTGGGAGACCTGTTCATCTGTTCCAGGTTGCATGTCTGCCCTTATATTATTCGTTCTATTTCCCAGATGGAACACTCACACACCCTTGTGAAGAAAGGTCTTTTTCCTTCATCCTATTATCTTTTCATGCTGCACCATCATTCCCAGGCAGTTCTGTGCCCTTTGTATTTTTCTTTCCCTAAAAAAAGGGAAATTTGTTTTCAGCATCTGCTTGCAAGCTTCTTAATTGAGCTTGAATTCTGATTCCATCCTGATAGGTACCAGCTATTATATTGTAGAAGGGGGACAAGTGATGAAAGCGTAATACTTGCATGTGACATCACAGTACAAACACGACAGAGCTTGCATTGCGATATTGTGACCTGTATTTCATCATTTTGGATCATTGTGGTTAGGAATGGATCATTAGGCCAACTCTAGCATTACTCCTTGGTAATGATTATATCACTTTTACATCCCACCTCTTTGGCAAGCTCAATCAGTCACACTGGCTTCTTTATGTGATTCCATTTTCCTTCTAATTGGTGGAGGAATAACCTGGCTGGATCACACCAAAGGGAAGGTCTATTTTAGGGATGTTTCATATACAGATCAGGCAATCCTGGGCAATCCGCGGATGGAATCATATTTGCTTTTTCTCTGTGTGCTGGCAGAGGGACAGCAGGTGAAAGGAAGGGTATGCAGGAATAGAGGGGTACGTCAGCTCCTTTAAGTGGATTCTGGGAGGGAAGTTTGGCCGCAAAGAAAGGCATCAAGGTGATGGGCTTGAACTCAAGGCAGGAATAGCTAAGGGAGAGCCAGGGGAGGAAGGCGTGGAAAGCTTGGCAGGGGGGCTGGCCCACAGGCCATGCAAAGAAGGAGGTGAGAGAGGGACAAGATGTGCCTGAGCTGAAACCCAGATCCATCTAATTGGTCCAGGTTTTGCTTTGGCCAAGTTTCTCTGGACATGGAACAAAACACATTTTTTGCTTTGCACACACTCTACCTTTTGTTTTACAGAATAGCCAGTCAGATCAACCCAAGAAGCCCCCTGGCAGGCCCTCTTACAGGGTTGCTCTTCAGCAATTGGAACATAAGGCTTGTTGCCAAGTACAGTTACCACCCATGACTGCTCTTGGATGCTTTCCAACCTTCCCTAGTTTAAAAGCTTCCTGTTTTCTTTAGAAACTACAGGCCCCTCAGAACCTTCCCTGTGATCAGTTGGATCCTGACCATCATCACCAGGAAGCCCCCTCTCTGTTGGAGAGCCCACCTGGCTTTCTCCCTTCCTCACAACTACTAAGAAACTGGATTCCAAATGTATTGAACCATTTCCTATACTTCCACAGATTGATACTGTAGCCTTTCGCAGGCAGCTTCCAGCCATATTGAAGATACATCCCATTGCCCTCTTTCTTTCCTGGTTTTGGAACTTCTTACTACCCATGTACATCCAGTTGCAAATCCAATTTCAGATTAACAGAACACGGATAGGACATAGATTGTTTTGCTTCAGCCAGCTTGTCTTAAACCTCCCTGTTCTGTTTTCCAGTGAGTTTTAGGCTGCCAGTCACAGGTCTCCCCAGTCATGAGGAGTGTGGCAGTCCATGTTCAATACATCTTGACCAGGATACCAGAGACCTCGCTTTGCCCTTTGGTTGGTGTCCAAAATGTTGGCACTCTTACTATTCCGGACCGTCCTTATTTTGCCTCTGCTCTGTCAATGGTTGCCTCGGCTGTGAATTTGAGAAAGAGTCTGGTACAGATGGAGAGCACATGGGCACAGCCAATGTTTTGGAAAGCCCCCTGTGTGCTTGACCCAGTTACTGGGCCAGGGTCACTTGGTTCTGCCGCACATTAGAAGAGCCTTGTCACAGTCCAGAGCTTTTCCTCCCCAGCTCCTGTTCTCTGGAATTGATGCCCACCAGCATTATGCTTGGAAGGGCATTACTTAAAGTTTAACAAAAGTTTCTTTTTCATAAATTTTAGATGCCAGTTTGAATGTTTAGAAATCAATATGATTATTATGCGTCATGGACCTTTTGGCTTGAAAGCTTCTTATATTATGATGTTATAACTGATTTAATTTGTTATTGTCAGTTATTGTTTTGTTCTCTGCACTGTGCTTAGTTATCCTATTTTGAAAGGATAAGGTTACAGAAATCTTAGCAAATGGATTACTTTAACTTTAGAACTCAATTTATCTTACAGTTCATTAAGTAGATTGTGGTTCACTTTCTTGTCGGTGGCCTCCCTGGAAACTAGGAAGCAGAATGTTCAACTGAGGCAGTTGCAGGGGCTATTTTCCAACTGTTTCTTTAATCTTTTTCAGAATTTAAATAGATAATTGCACAATGTACAGTTATGGACTCCTGCTGGCTCCAGGACTGTAATAGTTTCCATGCCAGTTTAGTCAGTGAGCTGGGGAGTATAGGTTCAAATGGTGGTGTGGCTCCACTCAACTTGTCCCTGGTCGGTCCTGCCATGGCTTTGTCTGGACATCAGACAATGTTTGTAGAGACACTCTAAAAGAATCTAGTACTGTTCCTGGATAAGAAGATGGAACTGCAACATGCTCTCCATAATGCTCAGCTACATGTCAATGGTATAATCATAATTATAGTGTTTTTTTGCTTTTTTGTTTTTTTAATTTTAGGAAAGGTTAATAGGGAATCTCAGTACAGTTGATTTGAAATGATTTTGTTTTTCCCCCCATGACAGGGAATGGTCGCTTTTGTGCCAGGAAGTGGTAGAGTACCAGATCCCTTCTCTGTTGGAGGCTCTTTATCAGTATGACATGTACAGGTATTTTTTTCTTCTTCTTGATTCTGTGCACATCTCTCACTGATGCTCAGAAGAAATAAAATTCATTGTATTAGTAAGAAGCAGGAGGACTGGGTGAAGAGGAACAAAAAGTGGAAAGAGAGGTACAGAAAACCAGCAGACAGCTGAGTGGCTGTCCAAGAGGAGAGAGAGGCTGGGGCTGTCTCTTGGTGCAGTAACTCCCTTCTGAATGCTAGCCCTGCTCTGCTTCCGTGTGTTCCAGGATGCTGTTCAGGAAGGCAGTTTTAAGCAGCTGGGGTGGGGTGGGGTGGGGTGGGGTGGGGGACATTTGAACAAGATGCAAAAGTTGGTTAGCTTGGGCTTTGGCCTAGAAATTATCATGAAGGTTGATTGAAGACAGAGTAAGCTGCCCCTCAAAATCTTTTTCTCCTGCCCTTTAGGTAAAAGAAAAAAAAATTCTTCACATAGTTTTTCCCTGTTCTTGACTTTTAATAGGAGAAAATTAATCATGACTAATATTTCCATTATTGAGGCATAGAAAGTGTTTCTTAAAAATGATGTGAAATGTTTGTGTTCCAGATTATGGGTACAACAGCAGGAAGTTCAACATGTAGCTTATCCATTTAGAAATCTTGAGTCTCCAACATCAGAGAAGGAAGTTGGATCCAATGAAGTCCCTCAAGATGTAATGTTATTTTGTATTATTACTATTAATATCATCATCATCAGTAGTAGTAGTAGTAGCAGTACAAGGGAAGCAGTGCCAGTTGTCTGTTAAATCCAAATTATGCAATTATGTAATTGATATAAATGGAATAATTTACAATAAAATATTATAGTTTATTAATTACTATGAGAAGAGAAAAAGAAAGAAGACATGAGAAAAAAGAGGCAAGAAATAAAATAAACATCATAGAATTACATTAAATTTTTCAATATTTCATTAATTTTAAGTAACTATAGATCATTGTTAAATATCAATGATCAGCACAGAATAAATCATAAAATAGGCTTGAATTACAATAATTTCTATCCAAGCAATTAATAATTATTAATAATAACAATTAATAATATAAATGTGAAATAAATAAATAAATAAATAAATAAATAAATAAAAGATCTATCCTCATTTTACAGATCATTGAAGGGTGGAATAT
Source organism: Liasis olivaceus (assembly GCA_030867105.1). Lineage (NCBI taxonomy): Eukaryota > Metazoa > Chordata > Lepidosauria > Squamata > Pythonidae > Liasis > Liasis olivaceus. The sequence goes on along the minus strand of CM061359.1, from coordinate 25,304,597 downwards.
TCAGATTTTAAGAGACCCAAATTTTGATTTTGGTACAAGTTCATATAAAGAATTATAATCGAAAAATGGTTTCTAAATTTACTAGTATTCTGTGTCAGCTTTACTTTTGAAATACTAGGTTAGTATTATAATTATTATTATATTATTATAAAATTAGCCATTTTTTCTGCAGAAGTAGCCTTGCAGCAATTACTATGTACAAAGATAATTTGGTGTACTTTATGGGAATGTAAAGTTTAGTAATATTTAATTAAAAATAGGTTGGAAAGAAAAGTCAACTTTTAGAATTTGTTTCATTCTATTATATATCAATTGCCAACATTGTTGAGTTTTATAGTATTACCATCAAATATGGAAAAATAATCCAACCTGGTGGTTGTATTTCTAACAATTTTAGAGAATGGAGTGTCCATTTTAGCAATCAATATAGGAGTGACATACCAGGGATAAAACCTCTTACACTGATTTTCTCCAAGTACAATACTTGGTGTGAATGTCATATTCATCTTCTATTGCTTGTTGTTCACGTTCTAACAAGCTGCACATCCCACCATTACCAGTTAAGAGAACAGCCTCCTCACCAATTCCCATGAGTAAGAGACTGAAAAAGTGTCTCCTTAGGAACCTAAGGAAAAACAACCCTGTTGATGGGATTTCTGTATCCTTGTCCTATATTATTTCAATACATTTTAGTAAAGGAACTCTGGTACTACATTAGTGGCACAGTGATGACCAGCTAGGGCTTGTTTCCCTTCTGAGAGAGACAGACATAAAATATGAGTTAAAGTTTTCTCGCCATCACTGTTACATGTTCACCCCTTTCTCCTCTTTGCCTGTTGTTTCTGACATATCCCACAAAGGCTTTTTTGTTGTTGGGGGCAAATTTATTTTATTTTATTAAAGATTTTTTAAAAGGAAGATAAAAACTAATACAAAGTAATATAAAGTAAGAAAAAGAAAGAAATCAGAGAAAGCTAAAAGTGCAAGAAAGGGAAAAAAAAGAAAAATGGAAAAGAATGAAAAAAGATACAAAGAACTGTGGAGTCCTTGGGGTTCTCTGAGCTTGACTGTTTTCTTGCAAACGTTTCATTACCCGACTAGGTAACATCTTCAGTGCTAGAATGGGGTGGGGTTTGCGCTCTGTTTATATACAGTGGCATGCGCTGCCAGTGCTGGTGGGGGTGGGGGGTTTGTTTTGTTTTTTCCGTCTGGTAGTTCCTTGATTAGGGTATTGTTTACTGCCTGACTGTGTGTCTGGTGGTAATCTTGGTGTTAATCGCTGCTTATCTGGGTGATGATTGCTGGCAAGGAGATGTTCTGGTCTTTTGTTTTCCTTTCTATTGTCCCTTTTGAATAGTGTGTAGAGGTTGTTTATCTCTATGTGCCTGTTGATGGCTGCCTTGTCTGAAGATTAATCTCACAACACATGGACAGACTTAACCATAGTTTCAGCTGGGAAACTGTCAGCATCTTAAACCAAGCTAAATTCAAAAATGCGAGAGAATTCTTAGAAGCTTGGTACTGAGACAAGATTTTTTCTCTGATCAAAGAGGTCAATTTAGCCATCTCAGCAAGTTCCATCATCTTCACCAACCATTCCTCCATTGTGGGTATTGCCGAGTCTTTCCATCTTTGAGCATACAATAATCTCGCTGCAGTTATCATGTACAAAAACAAAGTTCAATGACTTTTTTCCAACTATTTGTCCATCAATCCCAAAATAAAAACCTCTGGTTTCAATTGTATATTAGTCTTTAAAATCCTCTGAATCAGTGTGTGTATTTAAATCCAGAATTTTCTGGCTTTTTTACACGTCCACCAAACATGATAAAATGTCCCTTGTTGTTGTTCATATTTCCAATATAAATGTGAAGTGCCTTTATACATTTTAGACAATTTTTCTGGCGACATATACCAACAGTACATCGTTTTATAAAAATTATCTTTAAGATGATAACATAATATGAATTTCAGCCCTTTCAACCACATATTTTCCCATTGTTCCATCTGTATATTATGACCAAAATGTTTAGCCCACTTTATTATATATTCTTTCACTTATTCTTCTTCTGTTTCAAATTTCAATAAAAGTGTATACATTTTAGCTATTACATGTTCATCATTTGTACACAATTCTGTTTCAAACTCAGTCTTACAATATTCAAAACCATCCATTCTTTTGTTTATTTTAAATCTTTCTAATAATTGTACATAAGAAAACCATTGACAACTATATCTGTCTGCCACCAGTTCTTCTCTTGATTTTATTTTACATTCCCCTTGACAAAATTCTAGTATCTCGTGATAAATTAGCCATTTGTGTTTGCCTATTATTTGTTGTCTATAAAATGCTTCTTGTGCTGAGAGCCACAAAAGAGTTTTCAGGTACAACCTGGGTTTGTATCTATTCCATATTCTCAATATGGCATGTCTAACATAATGATTTTTAAAATCCACATTGACCTTGACTTTATCATACCACAAATATCCATGCCACCCAACTTTCAGGTCATATCCTTCAAACTCCAAAAGCCTTCTATAGAAATAGAGCAGCACCCACTCTTTCATCCAAACCAAACAACATGTGCTTTAGCCTTTGCTTTGGATACAGCCCTTTTTCCGCCTCTTATACAAGCCTCTTTTTCTTTTTATAATTTTAGAAAGCTCTGGGTGAATCCATACTGACCACTTCAGATATCTCTCATTTTTCTTTTTAGTAGGAATTGTTTGTTGTTGTACCCTCAGTATCTCATTCCATGGAGTTTCCCATCCTAGCTGTACATTTTTCTGTTTCAGGATTTCAAGTAATAGAATCCGACCTATCTTATCAAAGTTCATCAAAATGCAGTCTTCAGAAATGCAGTATACAAGTCTGACTCTCCTTTACTCCTCGTCCCCTTGATATGAATTCAAGGATAACAAGGTCACTTTCTTCTAAGGAATCAGTCACCTTCACTTCTTTACCCCATTCCTCCTTATACAATGCAATAAAATGTTAAACTGTACTAAAACATATAAACCAGTGCCACTGTTAATGGAGCAATGCCATCATGTCATGTCTTTATACCAAGTTGGAAAAATGTTTTCTGCGTGGGCCTGAATTTAAATCTTTTAGATATAGGGAAAAAGTTAAATGACTTATTAAATACTATGGCTTTCTTAGATCATCAGTTTTAAATTTTTGGTGGATTTCAAAATTCTTGGCCTGATTTATACTGTGTGTGTGTGTGTGTTTTCCATTTCCCATTTTTGAGCACTGCAGAAAAAAGTAACCTCATCCAATAATATGATGAAAAAGTCTACTTTAAACACAGGTCAAAACAACCATTTTTTTCTAATCAGTTTCTAGTCTAATATACAGCAAGACAGAGCAAGTTTCTACACTTACCATCAGCTTTAATAGTATTCATATATGGCCTTTCAATGCTGCTTTTCCCATTCTTACCTGAGCAACATTGCTGCTTTTAGCTGCATTTGGTTATTTTATCTTATAATATCTACAAGTTCTATAATATCTTCTTTTTCTGCTCTAGTGGTTTTATGGAATAGAATAAAATATTATACCAGTGCAAGCCTATGGGGTACAACATCCTCAGTTTATAGGACTGCAAAATATCTCTATCACCACCTACTCCTGTTTGTAGTTCGTAGGTGTGTTTTCTTAGAGGCCTAGGAATGGATGGTTTACATTGGAAAAAATTGATTCTCTGATGGCAGCTATTTTAAAATACACTCAGCAGAAATCATTTTTGGATTCATGTAAGGGAAGAAAGTATAATTTCACAAACTTTTCTTCATGTTTTAGGAGGACCATCCAAACCTAATTTATTTTTATTTCCCATCCCCTGGCAGCAGTTACTTTGCTGGTACTAAGCTGATACTTGGATAGATGATCCAATTGAAAAAGTATAGGTGCAGTTTGATAGTATAAATATATTATTAATTATGTTTTAATGCAAAAATTTCTCTTCTTTTTTGAAGCATTTGCATATTGCTGTGGATTTAGATCAGTGTGCCAATAACTGGAATATAACTAGAGAACCACAATATATGGAAGAGAGTGATAGAGAGAATGCAAAATACACTAGCATTTCCCCAATTAAGGGAGCAAAGCGAAGAAATCCCTGGGAAACGTACAAGTCCTCTGATGATTGGGGAAACTCCTGCTTTTTCAGACAGCCAGGAAGCCCCCCAAAGAAAAGAGGAACAAAAGGCAATTTAACAAAACAACCGGAAAGCAATGATCCTCCCATTCAGAAGCTCATTTCCCTTGTGCGAGGATGGGATATGGATCACTGCAGATGCTGTGGAGCTTCCCAGGGACCAGGGTCTAGCGAGGAATCTAAAAGGAGAGTGTCTGGTAGGATGCTGCCTGCCAGCTGCTTTGGAATCTCCAGCCCTGAACTCTCTAGGAATGATGTCATCCAAGTTGCACCAAGAGCACAAGGAAATCTGCCCAAAGCTGGACTTTGCAAGCAGGGCACCATGCCTACCCACGGTTGGCTTATAAAGACTGATGGACCAAGCAGTTCTGAGGAGATGCACTCATTAGGGAAAAGTGCTATCTTGAAGGAACAGAGTGGCCAGAAAGAGAAAGGTGAGTGGGAAACTTTGATTAGCTGCTTGTAAATGAGTTAGCAAAGTAAATTCAAGTGATACAGGTTTTATCCAGAATAAGGGACTGTTCTTCATTGCTTATTTATCCCAGAAATCAGGGGTTCGTTAGAAGTTGTAGGTAGAACTTGGAAACAGGTATTTTCTGCTCGAACCTTCTATTTTTAATTGCATCCTGTACAGGAGGAAGCGTTAGCGATCAACTTCTTGATCAGTTAGTCATGATCCTTGGAGTAGTTAAAATTGCTAAGTAATACTACATCATGCTCTTTCAAACTTCAAAAAGAAATGAAAACATGAGAGAAAGACAGCAGAGTTAATCACCTATCAATATACAACAAGGGTCTGCTTCTTTTACACATACGCAAGCAATTACTCTAAGAATGATGGTCCAGTTGCAGTTTTTCAAAGTAGAAAATATTAGTTTGAATGTTGGAGAAAATATTATCTTCCCACAAAAGAAATCTGTAATAACAGGGGTTGAGCACATTGGGTGAAAGGTGGGCAGTGTTAAGGAAATTTGCAGAACACTTTATTTTAAATTCTGGAATTGGGAGAAGTGGAGCACACACATCTGTCTCTACCTTGCTATAGCCTCCTCCCTACAAAAGTTTACATAGGTAAATATTAAATTAATATGACAATGCAAACAAAGGAGAGGAAACATAGAAACAATGAAAGAGGGAATATTCTGATGAGATTTTGGAGGTCAAGAGGTTGAGCTGTTAACAGTGATTAAGAAGAGTGCTGAACACAATGATTCATGATTTATTTGAGATTCCTGCACTTAATAAAAGTCTCGAATGTAAGCAGGAAGAATTTTAAGCAATGTATACTTGTGATTAGGTGATGGTCAATCTGTTGAACTTCATCATAGAGACCCAACAAGTGTCTTAGGTGAGAAACTTAATCTCTTCAGTGGTGGGGGAAAGATCTAGTGATACCAAGATACATTGGAATAACAGTGGAAAAGCAGAGAGGGAAATGTAGTGGTAGAGGAAGAAGAAGGAAGAAAATATAGAGGGAGGTTTGGCCTTTTCTTCTTAGTAACAGAATTAATAAAGAAAAGATATAGGAATATAAAATGTCCATAACAGAGATGTGAATCTTCCTCTTCCTTTCCTACCTTGATACAGCTGTTTAGTCACTCCTCTTCCACCACTTACCTTCTTGGGAGCTGCCTTTACCTGGTGTCCTCCCCCTTCCCCCTAGCAAGTGGGACCCCCCTCTGTATCCTTACTTGCACTCCACCCCCCCCCCCCCACATATCTTACCTTAAGAAAGGATAAAAGAACAGAGGAACAAAAAATGGTACCACCATGGGAATTTATTATAGGTCACCTGGGCAGGCAGAAGATACAGATGAGGTCTTTTTACATCAAATGGCCAGTCTTTCAAATAAGCTTGCAACAGGAGATTTCAATTATCCTGACATCTGCTGGGAATCTAGCTCTATCAAGAGTCAAAGTCCCAAAAAGTATTGTCCTCTATCACTGACAACCTAATTTGTCAAACAGTGGAAGAAATAACAAGGGAGTCTTATTATCCTGGACCTAACCCTTACCAACAGGGAGAAATTGAGGAAGTGAAAATGATAAGCAGAATGGGGGGGTATAGTCATGTTATCTTGGAATTTGTGATACCCAGAGGCGGAGGAATTAAGAAGAGCCAGACCTGCACACTGGACTCAGAAAAGCAGATTTTGAATGGTTATGGAAGGGAGATCATATATAATGGCTTGAAATCTTGAGGGTTGTGAAAATCTATGATGCAAGATGCTGAAGGACCAATTGCAAACAATTCCTACAATAAGAAAAAAATGGGAGAAATTTAAAGAGGTCAGTGTGAGGCAGAGCTCTCTAAAATGTTGAAGAGAAGGGACAAGGAAAAGGAAGAATAATAGAGGGGAGTCTCCCAGAAGACTGGAGAAGAACCCACATCATCCCTATCCTCAGAAAGAAGATGGAGGAGGACCTGGGAAACTACAGACCTACCAACTTTGATTTCTATACTTGGCAAGATCTTCAAACAGTTTATTAACACCATGTTTGTGAGCACTCGGGTAGGCATATTACAATTAACAAGAGCCAGCATGGGTATCTTGCAAACAAATTGTGCCAGATTAACTTTATCTTCTTGATATACTAGCTTAGTAGATCAAGGCAGTGCCTGTAGACATAGTGTACCTGGACCTCCACATAGCCTTTTGAGAGTGCACCAATATTTTCCTTCATCAAATATTAAAATAAGTACCAGGTGATACTACTGCTGGATGGACTCCCAATTGGCTGAACGAGTGCACCCAAAGAGCAGTCATTAATAGCTCCACTTCAGCTGGAAGAAAGTATCAGTGGAGTGCCACACAGCTCTGCCTGTGGCCCTGTGAGGTGTAACATGATTTATAAAAAAAACGTACCACTCTACTCTGCCCTGGTCACAGCCCATTTACAATATTAATATGTAATTCTGGGCTCCACCATTCAAAAAGGAGAGTGACAAATTGGATAAAATTCAGAGAACTATCAAGGATATGGAAATCAGGCTCTGTAAAGAATGGTCAAAGGGCCCAGAGAGTCAACCCGAACCAATGACTTAAACCTACAAGAAAGGTTCAGGCTAGACACCACAAGGAATTTCCTTACTCTACACGCTGTCTGGCAATGGAACAGACTGCTACATGACATGGTAAGTTCTCCTGTGCTATTTGTCTGGCTGGTCATCTGTGAGAGGTGGTATAGTGGATCCTGCATTGAGCAGGGGGCTGGACTAGATGGCCTTTATGGTCACTTCCAACTTTATGATAATATGAAGACACATACTGTAGAAGAACTCAGCTGGCCCCAATATAATAAGCTTGATACACAAAAGTTACCAGTGACAATTAAGCTATAAGCTAATACACAAAACAGATATGCAGACGATACCACCCTAATGGCAGAAAGTGAAGAAGAACTAAAGAGCCTCTTGATGAGGGTGAAAGAGGAGAGTGCGAAAGCTGGCTTGAAACTCAACATTAAAAAAACTAAGATCATGGCATCTGGACCCATCAATCCCTGGCAAATAGAAGGGGTAGAAATGGAAGCAGTAACAGACTTCATTTATTTGGGCTCCAAGATCACCGCAGACGGAGACTGCAGCCATGAAATTAAAAGACGCTTGCTCCTTGGGAGGAAAGCTATGGCAAACCTAGATAGCATATTAAAAAGCAGAGACATCACCTTGCCGACAAAGATCCGCATAGTCAAAGCTATGGTTTTTCCAGTAGTAATGTATGGCTGTGAGAGCTGGACCATAAAGAAGGCTGAACGCCGAAGAATTGATGCCTTTGAACTGTGGTGCTGGAGAAGGCTCTTAAGAGTCCCCTGGACTGCTAGGAGGTCAAACCAGTCAATCTTAAAGGAAATCAACTCTGATTGCTCATTGGAAGAATTGATAATGAAGCTCAAGCTCAGATACTTTGGTCACCTAATGCGAAGAGAGGACTCTTTGGAAAAGACCCTGATGCTGGGAAAGATGGAAGGCCAAAGGAGAAGAGGACGGCAGAGGATTAGATGGCTGGATAGCATCACTGAAGCAATGAGCATGAAATTGAGCAAACTCAGGGAGGCAGTGAAAGATAGGAAGGCCTGGCGCAATATGGTTCATGGGGTCACGAAGAGTCGGACACGACTTAACGACTAAACAACAACAACAAATACACAAAAAGAATATCAAGGAACTAACAGATTCTCTGTTTCAGATTAACTTCTGTCTTAGGGATACAGAGCGAATGCACATGGCCTGCTGGCCCTGACACAAGGACAGCCCTTGCATGTGTCCTCCCACAGCTGATGTAGCCAAAGGATGGTGCAAGGTGCTGCACTCCAAAAGTGGTTTTCTCTAATATCCCACTTCAAGACACCGCACACGGGCAATGGAAGGTGTCTTGATGGGCACCAGGGAAGTGGATTGAAGTCATGTGCTCTGTCATGGCCATCAGGCAGCTCCAACTGGCTTTTTGGGTTTCCTGTGGGACTGCACCCTTCAGTCCAGATCTCTTCGCCTGCCATCTGTCCTCTCTTGGCTGCAATGGGGACTGGATTTCTGGGACACGCAGCCCTTTTTTCCCTTGTAAACAGCTGCCATCCAGTCAATGTGCAGAGCATGTGCTCTAACATTGACCCCCCTAGTTTCACACGTGCAACTGAAAAGCACAATTCTTTGGGTTGCTGTGTATGTCTTTTTAGGGTATTTTTGTTTCACTGTGAGGCCAGCCTGTAAACCTAGTAAACAGTAGAGCAAGCAACCAAGAAATACATGAAGCTCAAATTCTTTGCTACCATATTGTGAATGAATAATGATCAAATTGTAAAATAAATAGAAGGAAGAGTGAGTGGGTTGAGAGGTAAAGGTAAAGACCAAGGAATTAATGGTTGGATGGGGTTGATGAGGGCTCTGAAAGATAAGTAAGAAGTTTAAAGAACAAAAGGCCGTGTATGAAGCAGCCTGTAGACTTGGTAGATGTAAGGAAGGTTAGAGGAGTATAGAGAGGTACAATGCATGTAATCTACAATTTACAGGATGTTGTTTATTCTCTGATCTCATGGCTCATGGCTTCTTTCAGTTTTTCTGTGCTTTGCAAAACAATCTTATCCCAAAAGGGAATAGCATGATGGATATTTATGTAAACAGCCATATGGGTACTCCTTCATTTAATTCCCACATGGCTTTTGACTGCATCATAATGAAGCCCTCTGGAGGAAAAAGGACTTTTGTTTTCTGTTAATAAACTTTCCCCCAAAGAGAATTTGAATTCATAGGAAGAAGCCTATACTGTTACCAGCTATTTCATTACAAAGCCTCTTCAGGGGCTGGGAGTGGGGGCTTGCTTAATTTCACCTTTGTTGCTCTGAGAAGGTGATAATTAATTCCCTTGTGGGTTTCTACTAATCTTGTCTTCAGCTCCAGAAGATGTTACTTTATCAACAAGTGTGCGCCATATTTGTACACACACAAACACATATCCTGTATATAAGGAATCAGGAAGGCTCATTACCAGTTGGGAGAAATCAGCTGTGGAGGGTTCCCACTTGTGCCTGTATTGATTTTATTTCTCTTGCCCCAGCCATTCTGTCTTGGTAGGGCATTTGTCAGAAATAGCTTGTGCCATGTTGATTGGACTGAAGTGGGCATGTCAAATGGATGAAAATCTGGCTTGGAAACCCTATACGAAAGAGTGCTCTGCTCCCAGCAGTTCCTCATTAAATTGAAGAGACCAAGTGAGACACCATAAGGATCACTCCTGGGTACCTTGCAATAGTTTCATTAGTTGTGTTTCATGAAGACTTGGAGGGAACACTGTCTAGATTCACAGACATTACCAAATTGGGCTCAGCGTCAGACTTGGCTCCACTGAGGTAAGCTCCCAAGAAATCCAAGAACATACTGACTGAAGGAAGTTACGAAGCCATACACAAGCATCTCACAACAGCTGTGTTCAAGAAATGGCCTTCAGATGGCAGCAGTATTGCCTACCTTGCTTCCTCCTGCCCCATAGGACAGACTGCTTGGCCCTTCCCTTTAAGCAGGTTGGCTGCTTTCCATTTGTCTTTGGTTCGGGGAATCTTTTTGCTGACTGATACCAGCTTCCACAAGGAGTGGGGCCATCAAAGAAGGGAAGGTGGCAATCATGGCAGTGCCTTTAGCTCTGCAACCTTGCCCACTTGTACATTGTCATGGCCACCACGTTGCCTTTTTTGTCCCCCACTCCTGGCAGATGCTGCTGCTGTGTGAGAAATAATTCTCACAGTAGAAGACAAATAGAATTCAAAACAATCTAGCTAGGTTAAGAGAAATGAGCTACAAGTAAAACAGTGAAATTTAATAGAAACAAGTGCAAAGTTCTTCACTTAAGAAACAAAAATCAAATATGCAGGTACAGGAGGAAGATATAACCTGATTTAGTAATAGTTGTTGTGAAAAAGATCTTGGAATAGTAGTTGATTGCCAGCTGAGCAAGGGCTGGCAGTGTGATATGGCTCCCAAAAAGGCAAATGGACTTTAATGTAGAATTTCCAAATTACAGGAATTAATTGTCCCACTCTATTCTGCTCTGGTCAGACCCCCACCTCAAATATTGTGTCCAGTTCTGGACGCCACACTTTTAAGAAGGTTTGAGGAACATGTTCAGAGACGGGCAGTGAGGATGATTGAGATGGAAGGAGCTGGGTATGTTTAAGTCTCAGAAAATATTACTGAAGGGAGAGTCCTCATGTAGTCCTCATGTTCCTGAAAGGATGCAGGAGAAGATGAAAACCCGTTTCCATCAATTCTAAAATGCAGGACAAAATAATGGATTTGAGTTACAGGAAGGCAATTTCCAAGTGAATGTGAGAAAGAGCTTCCTAATGCAAGAACAATTTGACAGTGGAACCAAAGACATAGAGAAATGATGGGCTCCCCTTCATTGGATACCATCAAACAAAGGCTTGAGAACCATTTGTTAGGAATGCTTCTATTTGGGGTCCTGAAATAATTCTATGAATTTTGTCTGCAAGACAAGTGAGGAATTTCCTGGAAGGATCATGCTTGGCAGAGTTTGTGTCCCAGCAGATGTCAGAGTATTTAAAACTGCATCATTAAGACTTTTTCAAGAATCTGCATTTGCCTGTTATAATCCACATCTCCTTGGTTGGGTGGGTGATAGCAGATCCTAATGTTGGTACTGCTTTTATTTGTTCTTCCTCTTATTTTAAGTCAGATTCTATCGCATTGCCAAGTTTATTCACTTGGATTTCCAAGGAAGAACGTACATTTTCAATATGCAATCCATCTGCTCTGGACACCACTAAATGGTGTCCTTCAATTACTATCTATCAGTCACGGGTAACATTCCAGCTTGTCTGCATTATACCCATTAAATCATATTTACCACAGGGTTCAAGCTCTTTTTGTTTTTTGTTTTCTCATACTGAAGATAAGTGTATACCATAACTTAATATAAAACCAGTGTTCTGTCTGGTTTTTCATTCAGCATGTTAAGAGGATTCATTTCAGCTTTCTATGGTGAGATTGTGACTTCAGGATTTTTGTTCCCATCATCCTGTCTGATTCTCTTCCCCTACATATTCAGAACTTGTTTTATCTACAAGAGTCTGAAATTGTCTGTTCCAGTGGTGCAGGTTATCTTCTATGTCTCATATTTCTGGTTCCTGTTATTGGAGAGTCACTGCCATTGTCAATTTCTCTTCCTTTGAATAGAAAAATCCACGGCCCTTTTTCAGTTTCTGAAGTGTGTGCATTTGCTGCTTTGCTCCTCCCAATTGTTTTCTTCAATGATTGTTCTGAACACCTTGCACTGGCTGCAAATGTATCCCAGATTGCTTTCAGGCAAAAAGACCAGCATTATATGTCAAAACTGCAGACTTTGGTCCAAGGAACTTCACTTTTCCTTCTTAGCACACTACTAGTAAAAGGCTTTTATTGTTTTCTTGATTGTGGCTTCTAATCTAAACAAATTAGGCTTTGTAAAGTATTTTTAAAAATTATAATATCAATGTTGCTTCCTTGTACATTTCTGTAAGTGTAAGTCCCCATGGGGCCAACCTGTGAAATAGTTTAGGGATTGTTAACTGATAAGCTGTTCAAAAACTGGCTTGGAGACTTGCTGGAAAAGCAGCGTTAAATAGGGGAGACCTGATATGGTCATCTGAATCCTACTGGGGCCCCCATATATGCATGCAAAATACTGAGATTTTGTACTGTAGTGATAGATGTATTGCCTTGCTCAAATCATGCATTGGATTTTTTATTTCATTCAGCAGGGACAACCCTTGAAGAAACTGCTACTTGTAGTGAAGCCCTTGATGCAAGGGGCTTGATTCTTAAGGTTGAGCACCCTCCAATTGTGCCAGGTGATGGTTCTTGTGTTTTTCATGAAGGCAGCATTCTCTACAGCACATGTGTTGAAGACATTGCTCTAGCCTGTGCCCTGGCACCACCAGTGGACAAAGGTATGCCCTTTATTGCAACTCTGTATGTGTGCATTTTGGAATGGAAAGAAATAAACTTCCTAGGGCAGGCTGTACATACTTAACATCTAAAAAGCAATTCTGAAATCTCATTTCCTGCCCTCTGCATCAAGACACTGACTCTAAAATAACTCATGCAACTATGCATTGGATTTGCTGATTATTATGCTGTTGAGTGTATTTTGAGAAAGGTAAAATGATGAAGAGGACGGGAGGACACATTTCCCTGGAATCATTCCAAGAATTCAGTCTTGTCCTAATGATCTCCTGGGTTGTTGTCCCACCTCAGCCTTTCCCCCCTAATTTATCAGCAGCAATACTTTCTCTCAGGGAATGGTAATACAATACAAAACTGGTAATTTTGATACATGTGCCCCTAACCCTTGCATTTGACCATGTTAGCTGGAATAGCAGCTTGCTTGTCCCTGGATCACCCGCCTCCTTAGAGTGATTTTTCTGTCTGAGCGAAGTATAAGGAAGCACCCTGCCCCTGCTCCAGGGAAAGTAAGAAGGATGTCTTATGTTTTGTTCCCAGCTCAAAATACCTGAAAGGGGTGAAGAAGACAGAGCTTGGAGCTGGATAGAATGTCAGGTGACGAGGGTCATTCTTTCTTTCCTCTCGTAGATATTGTTTTTCTGAGCTTTCCATTGACACAAGAAGAAATTTTTTATGCCCAGAAGTGCCACTGTTTCCTCACTGATGTCATCTTGGATTCCATAAGACAGAAGGATCCTAAAGAAACAACTGCCAAAGTAGAGCTTCTGGTCCAGAGGCTATGGGTAAGAAGGCATCTACTGCTCTTGAGCTGAGGTATGCTTTTGCTAGATTGGGTAGCAAGCTTTAGTCCTCTTCTTCTTGGCCCAAAGGCTAAGACCTTCATAGTGGATTTCTGGCATTTGAACCATCCCTTTCAAAAGTACTCTCTCAACCCATTTCAGCATGGCAAGGCAGTGATGGGCCAGGTTCTGGTTCTGGAGTTTGAATCCCCTCATTTCTTACAGCGCCTGCAGATCACAGCAAAGGAGTTTGTGGCTGACTTACTGAATTCAGCACCTTTTAAAGCAGATAGCCATTCTTACGAGAAGTTACTGAAGTGGGTTGAAGTAAGTCTGAATGATAGATGTGCTTCCATCCATGAGGGGAAGGGTTTACCTCTTTTGTGGCCTTCCACTTGCAGGGGCAGCTAAATACACATTTTACTCTCACTTGCAATGCAGGTCTCTCTTTTCATTGTGAGACTCACTTCCCTCCTTTCCTGTCATCCCCTCTCCTTCGTCTTCTCACGAAAAACACAAGAACAGCAAAGTGAAAGCAATCTGGTCACTTGTGACAGGAGCTACTCCCAGGCATGTGTGATGGATCTGATATCCAGATTCTCAGTTCAGTCATGCCCAGTCTAGGACATTTGGCTCTAGACAGTGGTTCACGCAAGACAGCCCTAAAGCACCCCCCAGCCCATTTGCAGCCCAAAGTTCACCAAGATTTGGCCGTAAAATTGCTGAGTTTTGGTGGTAAACCTTTTGCTCAGATGAGCATGGGAGCTTCTGGGAAGCAAACCACTCCCACTGTGATTCTTGAACCCCTCAACCTGAAAACAGTATGAAACAGGGGCCAACAGTTTTGTGTCTCCAGAAGGCCATCTGTTACCAAGGTGGGAGGCTGAGATGTGGCCTTTGGCCTGGCAGAGGTTGCTACCCAGCCAGTAGCTACTGAGCGTCTCTTTTCCCTTTCAGTTCACCCTGCCTTTTGCCTGGAAATACAGCTGCTGCATTGACTTGCTTATTAAAAAAGGATACTTTAAATCACTCTCACATTTTGTTATTGGGAAATATTTACAGAACCCTTAATAAAACTCAAGTCTTGGGCTCTGCAGTTGTTGTTTTTTTTTCATTTTGAAATTAAACTTATATAATTAAAATGTATGCATACGTAAAATACATGACTGAGAGCACTAACAATGAGTAACAGGAGACTAGAGGATCATTGCTCTGGCTGTTTCCAGCTACTAGGTTCAGCTACTAAAGATTTCAGGAGCCCTTTTGAAGCTGGATCAGAAGATCAATTGATTCAGTGGTGCAGTGTCAGATTGGAGATGGGGTGTTAAAGTACACTTTCTGGGTGAGAGCCAGACAGTGCCAAAGGTGTCTCCTCTCACCCCACAGTGAGAGAATGGGGATGAGGGGGATCAGCTAACGCTTCTTGGGATGCTGGTTCCTACAAAAAGTTTGCCCCTTCTTCTAAGCCAGGGGCTCAAGTTCTGAGCCCAGGTGGCTACACTGTTGGGTGCCTTGGACTCCTACTGCTGCTCATAAGTGTCAGGTCTGAGCTTCATGGGGTAGTGCAGAGTGTAGAGGCCTGGCATGGGTTATCGAGACCTGGTTGAATAGCGGCAGGGATGTATCCCTGTAAGAAACCAACTTACCTGCCTTTCAGGTCCTTCAGCAGCAGCAAGCCAAAGCTGGGAGGGAGGGATGGCCATGATTGTACATGACACTTCTGTGGTGACAGAAACCACTGCCCCAAAAGTGGCAGAATGCAATTGCTATGAATGGAAGTGGTCCATAGAGACAAGCGTGAGCTGCTGCTGGTGCACTGCCTTGTTGCCCTGCAGTTGTCCTCCATAAGCTCCTGGATATCCTCGTTACACTTTTAGTCTTACTTCAGTCTCCATGCTCTGGACAGGAGTCTGATGCGAGTTCACGGCCTCCATTGTGACCATGGGCTTGTTGCAAATCATCATGGCCCCCAACACATGGGAGGGGAGGTGTTTGATATGGATTTCTTTTGCAGCATGTGAGACATGATCTGAAAATTGAGGAAGTTGACATCTTTGCTGTGGTCAGATCACTTCCTAGTTAAACTAAGTATCACTGTTTCCCTGGATTTCCACAAGGCAGTGGACCCACTAAGATGGTCACTAATGGATCCAGAAGGATTCAAGGGGGCAGTTGGGAATTTTCCTGACAATTTGGCAGGCAGTTCCATCTCGTGCCAGGGTGAGCTCTAGAACTTGGGAGACTATGGGAGTGCTGGATTTGATTGTTCCTGCAAAGTCTCTTTCCAGTCATAAAATCAAGAGTTGGAACTGTCCACAGAGCTCATCTTGTCCCAAACCCTACCATCTCTGACAGATGGCCACCCAGCCTCCATACGAAGGCATCTAAACTCATCAAGTGACAGCATCAGCCTCCTTTCAGGTAATTTTAATCAATTGGTTCTGATCCTGTTCTCTGGGGCAAAGAGAGTAGGTCCATTCCCTCTTCTATGTGACAACTTCTATCGTATCTCTCTAGTTGTGCCAAGATAATTGGCTGTTCCTTATAGAGCTTGATTTCCATATCCTTGATAGCTCTTCTCTGAATTTTCTCCAATTTGTCACTCTCCTTTTTGAAAGGTGGGCCCCAGAACTACATATTAATATTGTAAATGGGCTGTGACCAGGGCAGAGTAGAGTGGTACATTTTTTCATCATTGCCCCTTACCTTTTATCACTTCTAATAGACCGACACCTGCTTTGACTTTCTAACATATCAAAAGTCATTTTTTTAATTTGCTTTTGCTTGCAAGCTTCAACTCTGGATGTCATTTGTCAAGATTAATAAAATGAAGACTATAATGATCTTAGCAATAAGCATGCAGCCAAACAATAATTGGAAGAAACAACTTTTATTAAGACTTAAAAATAACATTGGTTCCAAGCATATATTAGAACTTTATTTCCAGCAGTAACAATAATTAAAAAATAACCAAAACTGAGGAGTTCCAGAAATATTTGTGAGATGCTGTGTTCCTGCAAAATTTAGTCTCAGCTTTCTTCAGTTTCTTAGTAACCAACTCTCTATAAAAGCCAGCAATAGATTAAGAAGAAAATACTCAGATATTCCTAAATTAATCCTGTATAGAGGTTCTCCGTGCTATATTGCACCAAATAGCTGTAATACCCAGTCTTAGAAAGTGAAAATGTCAATTCTTAAATAAATGTATTAAAATAAAAGCTGTATTCACAGCATGTTGAATGGAACAAAAATGTGGTTAACAAGAAAGAAAGGAAGTGCACGGGAAATGTAAAGCTAGAAATGGGCTACAGCAGAGATCTGTAGCTGCCTCCTAGAGTTCTGTGTGCTCACCAAACGAAACAGCTTTGTCTAAAAATGTTCACATTACCTGAACTCTCAAAATCAGCCAGACTGGCAGAAAGGTCCAATAATCAGAGGTGCCTTTACTGACTCGCATCAACTAGAGGATCACAGAAACCCCCCAAAGCTGGCAGCTCCAGTCTCAAAGAAATAGATGCAAGAGCTGAGATGTTGCTCCAGGCAGGAAATGAACCTTTCCTCATGTGAATGACAGACACCTTGTTCTGCCAGTCAGAAATACAAGCTGCTTTTTTTCCTGACAGCAAGATAAGTGACCAGGAAGACTTGGTACTTAGCTTTCTGTGGAATCAGCTACTGAAATAATTAGTAAGAACAAAACAAACAAGAAAGCTAGATTACAAGGTTCAACATACAAAAATGGTTGTCTATGTCTAGGTTTTCTTTTGTTTCCTTCTGCATGTCTACAATTACTAAAAACAAGCAGTGTATGAAACTAAACTGGTCAGCTGTGGAAACAAAGCAAGGCAGCGAGCCCTTGGACCCTTCTCTTGCTTGCACAGGCACGGAGCTCTTCTCCACGCTACCAACCTCCCCGCCAGTCCAGTGACCCCTTGGTTCCTGCTCTGGCAACCCCCACTAACCCCACTTTCTCTGCTGCTGCTCCCCTGTACTAGCTGTGAGACGATCAGAAGAGGTGGGCTTGACCCTGCTTCCCTTCAGTAGAGCTTATCAAAAGGATAAGGTGCCATCATCGCAGCTAAGGGTCAGAATGATGACAGGCCTGCCCGGCCATCAGGGAGGTTCCTTCTTTTCTGGCTTTTTGGAAACATCAGAGTCTGCGTTCAAACCTGCAACACAGCATCATCCTCCATCAGGACATCTGGGAGACGCTCATACAGACTTGCTGGGCTGGAACAGAACGGTACCCTGCCCCCAATCTGTTGCTTGCATCGCCCAGCAGACCACCAGTTCTGTAGCAGATGCAAGCACACTGCAGCACACCAGAAGCCTGCAAATTGTATGCATGAGGGCAATTTTCCCACTAACCTACCCAACAGCGAGGAGTTGAGCTGGCATGGCTCCTGCAGGCCCACTGAGTCCCATTTGCTTACCGCTGAAATATACTGGCTCTTGGGGAAACTGACTTTCTCCCCATCCGAGGTTGTTGGTGCAGTGGTGAGTGGGGATCTCCGATTTTCACAAAAGTTGGAAACGCAGCCATCAGAGCTACTGGAGCCACTTCCAGGCATGCCCTGAGAGGACTCGGAACTCTCAGTTGCTAAAGGGAAAGAAAAAAAGCAAGGCATATTGAGAACACACCCAACCCTGGTCCTAAGTGCTGGAAGAAGGGTGGAATAACTTCTCCCAACCTATTTCTTCTGTGCCATTCATGATTTTATACATGTCCCTCCTCAGCCACCTTTTTCTCTAAGCAAACGACTCCCAAAAATTCTCTCCTTTTCTTGCATGGAGGGGCTCAGTCCCCTGAAGTTTTTGATTTTCCTCTTCTGTACTTCATCCATTTTTATTTAAACTGACCTCTGCAGCTCCTCACAATCATTCTTGGTTTTTACCACCTGAAATAAGTTATTGTCATCTCAAACTTGGCCAATGCACTGCTTTCCCTCAAGATAATTTATTCACAAGCCAGAAAGCACAAGTATCCCCTGCTCATTGGAGGAATCCACTTTCCACTTTCCTTCACTGACAAAATTCCTACATTTTGCTTTCTGTTTTTTTTTTTAAACAATTAGCAAAGTATAAAAGGAAGGTCGTCTTATCCCATGATTGCTAAATTCACACAGCCTTTGATCAATGAGTTTTGTCAAAGGCTTTTATACAATACCAACAGAGTCACTTCCATCTACGTGCCTCCTGACACAACTCTACCCTTGTGAAAACAGTGCTGGTTTTCCTTTAGCAAGAGTCAGTGCCCCTCCAGTGCATCAGGGTGGGGAGGTGGAGAACAGAATTAGCCCTCATACTGGGAATTGAGAGCTGCAGACAAAGGCTGTCCTGAACAGTCACACTGCTGGCCCCTCGCAGGCACTCCATACTTGCTGGAAAGGTAATTCGTGTGTCACAAAGAGGCAAATGGTTGTCTTGCTGCAAGTCAAAAAAATGCCTGAGTATCAGGAAACCAACTCAGAGGACTCTGGTATCAGCTCTTTTTGTGCCTTCTAAGCACTGCCAGAGGGCCCCGGTAACCTTCCTGTCCCAGCCCCGTGCTTTGCAATTTTACTTGGATTCTGCTCTGGCTGCATGACGCTACCTTTCAGAATATACCTGAAGGGCCAAAGTGGCCTTCCTTGGAGGAAGCAGCTTACCTGGAAGTTCAGTGCTTGAAGTCTAGCTCAGGCCAAAGCCTCAGTCTCATCAGAAGCACTGCTTAGGTTTACTGCATACTGGTTAGGCTAAGTGGGGTCAGGTAGTTCATAGTTCAGCATGTTGCCAGAACCAGGCCATCACATGAAACTAGAATCTGGGTGCAGAATGTCATAGGAACATTTATCAACCCAGGTTTAGGTTTTAGCACAAGATGTGCATCCAGCTACGGAGTCACCCAGCATCTCTTTCCTGCTGTTTTGGGAAATAGCTGCTCAAAAGGTGCTCAGGGAGATTGTGGCTTCCAAGGTAGAGGTTGGGAACTGAGCTGGTTTGCTCTCTAGTGGCCTGAGTGACCCTGCCCTTGGTTGACTACAACCATGACTAGGAATTCCTTTCTGCTCTATCTGGACAAAGGACCTGCCAGAATCCTGGGTGCTGATGGGATTGCAGGATTGAACTCTAACTTAGAGAGATGTTCCAGGAAAGCTCCTGGTGGACAACGTTTTCTGAGGTGGTGCTGGAAAAAGATGGATCATACATACTCATGGAGGGCTGACTGCTTGTCTCGTTTTCCATCTCATCTTCCTCAATGTAGACTCCAGCCCTTAAAGGAAGGTTGGTGGGCAGCACAGTTGGCAGCAAGGTCTGATCCAGGTACATGTGTAGGTTGAGAGGCCCAATCACTGAGCAGGAAGATGGGCTGCCAGCAGACAGAGGAGCTGGAGATCTCTTGTAAAGATTGGCATGGTCGAACAGGGACACGGCAATGGAAGCCCGAGTCCTGGCTCCTGTCACAAAGCAATACAATTCATCATACAGTCTAATGCTGACTCGGACTCCCTGAGAAGAGCTGAAGGACACGGAGAGGAGACAAGACAGGGAGGAACTCACCTCTGCCTTTCATAATGTAATCAATGGCACGGTCATGGATTGCAGCCTTGCTAGGCTTGATGTCCAAGAAAGGCTTGTTCCCGACACCCATAGACAACAGCTCCTGCATGCGGATTTCTAATGGGGAACACCACCGTTAATTACGAAGAGTGTGTGCCCACCCTACCCTTGATTTCAGAGTCATACATAACCCATTAACTTCTTCCACTCCATCACAATCCTTCAAGGTGTTGCAGAGTTTTCCCCAAATTCTGATTCTTTCATCCTTCACCTCCACTGGAGCATAACATGCAACTGTCACCAAGCTATGAATTCCAGCTTTCCTACATACCCACAACACCTAGATGATACCAATTAATACTTTCTGTACACATCTTAGTCTGTGACAGAATGGAGAAGGTAAATACTGACTGCTATCCTGTTGTGTGGGAAGGGAAGCTGAAATGGACTTAGAAGCTATCAGGAAGTGAGTGTTTTTATTTCTATTTATCAAATTTGTATAGCCGTTCATCTCACAGAAAAGTGACTCTGGGCAGTGTACAACACTTAATTAAAAAAACACTAAATATACTGTATAAAAACATTCATTATTAAAAACTATTAAAAAATACAAAAACAGGAGAGGATAATGTTAGCTGCAGTAAGGGAGCCATTGCAAGATCCCCCCGGTCCCCTGGGACCCCCAGGCCTGAAGGCATAACCAGATCTTGAGGGACTTGTAGAATGTTAAGAGGGATGGAGCTAACCTCACTTCTGGGGGGGGGAGAAGATTGCATAAGGCGGGAACTACGGCAGAGAAGTCCCACCTCCTGGGACTTGCCAACTGTAGTTCCCTGACAGAAGGACCTGCGGCATGCCTTCTCTGCCAGATCTGGTGAGACGGGCAGATGTAATTGGGGAGAGGCGGCCCCTCAGATAACCTGGCCCCATGCCATGAAGGGCTTTAAAGGTCAAAAACAGCACCTTGAATTGGACCTGGAAGCAAACTGGCAACCAGTGCAGCTCGCAGAGCAGAGGTGCAACATGTGCCATTCTAGGGGCACACATAACTGCGTGCACTGCTGCATTTTGCACCAGCTGAAGCTTCTGGATACTCTTCAAGGGCAGTGCACCCCATCTAGCAACAAAGATGGCATAGTCCTAGAACCAGAAGGCCCCAAAACCCAAAGCCACTGTCTTGCCAGGGTTCAGCTGAAGCCTCTTGTTCCCCATCCAGACCCTCCCAGCCTCCAGGCACTAGGATAAGACGTTCACAGCATTGCTTAATTCACCAGGGAGACAGATGAGCGCACCCAGCAGTCTCATGTAGATGTTAAATAGGAGAGGGGAGTGCACCGAACCTTGCAGCACCCCACATAGTAGGGGCTGAGGGTGAGATCTCTCCTCCCCAACCACCACTGACTGGAAATGGCCCTGAAAAAGGAGGCAAACCAGCAAAGCACCATCCTGCCCACCTCCAATCCTCTGAGACGATCCAGAAGGATACCATGGTTGATGGTATTGAAAGCTGCCGAGAGGTCAAGTAGGGCAAAGATGGATGCACAACCCCCATCCTGCCCTCACCAGAGATCATCCAAAAGCATGACCAATGCTGTTTCCATCCCATACCTGGGTCTGAATCCCAACTGAAAGGGATCCAGATAATTTCTTCCAAGATCCTCTGAAGCTGCTGCACCACCATGCTCTCAATCATCTTCCCCAAAAATGGGAGGTTAGATACTGGACGAAAGTTGTCCAGTATAGTGGGGTCCAAGCAATGGCTTCTTGAGGAGGGGACGAACTAAAGGCCCCTTAAGAGGCAAAGGAACAACCTTCTCACTCAAGGAAGCATTACCCATTGCTAGGACCCACTCAGGTGACACCCCCCAGGCTGCTTTAACCAGCCAGGAGGGGCATGGATCTAAAGAGCAGGTGGCTGAGCTCACAGCCTTAAGGACCCTGTCCACTTCCTCAGGTCCAACAGGTTCCAACAGTTCCCAGATAACAGGGCAAGTCTCCTCCCTAGGCATCTCCACCAGACCTATAACAAGGCCAGCGTCCAAGTGAGAACGAATCCAAGTGACTTTGTCTGACAGATGCTCAGCAAATTCCTCCACATGCACTTCTCTGAGCCCCCTTTATCCAAGAGAGCTCATGTCACCCTAAACAGGGCTGCGGGATGGCTATATCTGCAGACGCAATAAGGGTGGAGAAATACTGCTGCATCACCGCCCTTATTAAGGCCAGTAGGTAGGCCATAATAATGGCTCTAACCCTTGTTTGGTCAAGTTCATCCCTCGTTGAATGCCAGTGACGCTCTAGACGTCTCTTGCTTCATCTCCCTCAGCTCCTCTGTAAACCACCGGGAATGCCAGGATCCTTGAGAGGGGAGAGGTCACATGGGCGTGATCGATTCAAAGCCCCAGCTGCCTCCTTATTCCAAGCGGTGACTGAGGCTTCGAATGGGATGTGCAGCAGACCAGCAGGAACAACTCCCAGCTCCCTCTGGAACCCATCTGGATCACTGTCATTAGACAATGTCATCTGGACATTGCCATAGTCATTGGAGGCAGACCAAGCTAATGGGTCCAGCCTCTCTGCAGCGGATAGTAGCTTCTCCTTTTAAAAATGAATATATGTTAGTCAATAGCCGCAGTATTATTCTTCCTCCAATTCTCTTCTGACTACATAGTTTTAGTATAATGTTGTTATTATTTTATTATTCTTTATTTCCTGATGCTATGCAAATACACTGAGAGCTCTTTGCACTGAAGTCAAATTCCTTGTATGTCTAATCATACTTGGCCAATAAAGTATTGCATTGCATTGCATTCCATTGCATTGTACTGTACTGTACTGTATTGTATTCTAGTCTAAAGAATCCCATGGCAATCAGGGTGTGATCTGACCATGACAAGGGGGACACCAAAAGCTTCCCCAATTGCAGATTACATAGCCACTGCTCCAACAGGGACACCAGATCTGGTGAATGATCACTGTCCCTTGTCAGGCTCTGGATGATCTGGGAGTGGTCCATGGCCGTCATGGTGGCCATGAATGCCCCAGCCACCTCAGATCCTGCTCCTAGAGAAGGCAAATTGAAGTTTCCCAAAACCAAAGTCTGGGGAACTCCACTGCCAGCCCAGAAATGGAGTCAAGGAGCTCAGACAGGGAGGTTACTGTACAGCAAGGAGGCTGGTATTAGAGCAGCATCCCAACTGATCCCTAGAGCCCAACTTAATAAACAGGGTCTCACATGCAGCGATCTGTGGTGCAGCACCCTGAAGGCTGTAAGAGATTCCGTGTTGGGCTCAGAGTGGACAAAAGAGAAAAGTGGAAAATTCCAAGAATGGAATTAGGCAGTCTAGGGCTGCTGAAGAGATGCAGGTTCTAGTGGATTCAAGATTATCACAGAAAAGAGGGAAGGAGGTAGAGGGTGTGGCATGAAATCTGTTAACTAAGGACATGCTTCTAGAAGGAGAAGACAATCTGAAGACACTAAAAAGGTCATGGTTGCACCAGCCCTGAGAGTTTGTCAGCCCTTAATTCACTTTTAGGGGAATTTTAGATACATTTCTGGATAGGTACACAGCCATATTAGCAGAAGCAGTACAATTGTAAGCAGGGAGATAGTTAATCAAGGAATGGTAGAATAATAGGATGATAAAGCAATTTTCTACAGTCTGTCCTTGGAAGGCAGACACCAAAAAAGGGGAGGGATGGAGCTGAAGCTTAGTTGAATTCCACCTGCATCATTATTAGGCTGAAATAATTAATTTCACAGAGGAATTAATGTCTGCCTCTCCTTGATATACTCTGAATAAAGAAAAAATGACTTGATTCACAGGACCTTTGCATGCTGTGCCTTGTCTGATCAAGCTTGAGAGCTCAGGACAGTGGTGTAGTGTGGTGGGATAATGGCTGATTCTTGAGAAAAGGAGAGTTGGGCTGAGCGTCCTGCTGAAATCCAGAGAAATTTACAAGATTTACAAGAGTCACCCGTTGGGGGAGATGGGCGGCATACAAATTTAATAAATAAATAAAATAAATAAATAAGATTGGGGCTGGAGGTGAGGCCCCACTAAGTAATTAGCTGAGAGGGTAACCACAAAAGTTTGGCAAAGGTTCCAGAGGAGGATAAGCAACTCCAAGGAGTTCAAAAAGGAATGTCAGGTGAACCAGAGGAAAAAGAAGAAAGGAGAGTGAAAAGGCCTTTTCATTTTTAATTACACCTTCACTTCTATATAGATACTCATCAACTGCACTCCACATAATCAGACCATCTTCATTCAGTTCTATTACTCCCTTCTCTTTTGCCTCAGTTTCACTAACACATGATATATCTTTCATTCATCCATGTTCTTTACAATTTACCCTCCTTACATTCCGGTTGGGGATCTTTCATATGCTGTGGTCATCACCAGATGGATCACCAGATGACAAAACTTGTCAGTCAAACTTTTATGTAATGTTTTCAGTAAGGGAAAATGTAGACTAGGTTACTAGCCTTAGTCATGCCTGCAAGACATCAGTATTCCCTGCTAATGGTATGACCTGTACCGGTCAGTTGGGACATATTTTGTCTCTAACCCTAATCTGGTTTTCCCTCATGTACGCTCCCACTGTTTTGTGCAAACGAGACTCTCTCATCTAGAAGGCACCTTGCAAGCCATTCTACTGTCCTCATGTTCTAATTCTTGCATCTCAATATGCATTTGCTTCCTTCACATATGTCACACATCCTCCCCTTTTGGGTAATCTATTCTTTTTAAATAAGAAACAGTCTTCAATCTCAGCCTTCTAGCCATGAGTTTCATCCCACCAAGTATAGGTAGTCCTCAGGTTATGATGACAATTGGAACCAGAATTTCCATCGTTAAGCGATGCAGTCATAAAACATGACGACGTGACAGCATTGCTTAGCGATGGCAATCCCAGCAGTCCCAGCTGCCGTTGTAACCGCAGGACTGCACAGGTCGTTGGTGCATGGGTGGGTGCTGTTGGCGGATGCTACAGAGTGCAGGTGGCTGAAAAAGCAGGTGTGGGAACAGCTTCTGACTTCCTCATTGACTTTGCTTGTGGGAAGCTGGCAGGGAATGTTGGAAATTGTGATCATGGATCATGGCTCACTGAGACATCATAATTGTGAGCTGAGCACCTAAGCACCTGGATTGCAATCACATGACCGCGGGGACACTGTGACAGCCAGAACTCCAAGGACCGGTTGTAAGTACCCCTCATTCAGTACCATTGTAACTTTGAATGGTTGCTGAACAAGTGGTCATAGCCCGAGGACTACTTGTAATGCCTGCTAAATCATATTCCTATAACTCTAATGGGCCTACAGAAAGGCTGATGCTGAAAAAAGGAGCCTTTCTCTCTGGCATGTATGGAAACTTGCCTTTATTGCGTGCAGCTTGTTCCCATAGGATCCTGGTGATATCATTTGTCCAGGCCTGCTTGGTCTCTGGGTTGCTGGCTTGCAAGATGTAGGTATCACTTGATTTCCGCCTTCTAAACCAAATCTCAAAACGCAGGCCACTGTCCCCAGAATTCTCTGTCAGGCCAATTTCTGCTGTCTGCAGGGATGAACATGAGAGTCTATCATGCAAGATGCAGCTGTGGCTGCCTGCTGGGCTGGGGGCAACTTTCACAGGGTATGAGGAATGCAGTGGGGAGGCCAGGACAGAGGGAAGCCATGATATCTGTGAGGCAACTCTTGCTTTGAACCTCTCGGCAGGTCTGGTGGTCTGTGCACTGATTGGCTGTAAGACAGGCAGAGCACTCTGAGAAAGTCAGCTCCAGCCAACTTGACAGGGTGAAACACTGCCATCTTTCCCTTAAAAGTCCTGCAAAATGCAAAGATCCATCTAGAAAATGCAGCCCTGCAGGAGGAGTTGCAGAAAAGCTGGGCATGAGACATATTGAACATCTGGTCACAACAGATGGTGTCTTAATCTGTGAGCCAAGTGCAACTGACTACAGACAACAGTGCCTACTCTTGCTTTTCTCTTGTGCCTGCCCACTCTCACCAACCTTATTCAACAGTACCTACTGTAGTAGACCCCCTGGAGAAGCTACAGGCTTCCTTGCCTTAAAGGAACGCTTGTAGATGTAGACATCTAGGCCCCCCTCAACTCGCTTAGGCTTGCTGAAGAGGATCAGATCCTCAAAGAGGAAGACGTGGCGCTGGCACTTCCTTCGGCCCAGAGAAATGCTGAACTCATCCTGGCGCATCAGCTGTCCCTGTTCCTTGAGGTTCACCTAGGCAGAGGAGCCAGGATGTCAATTATTCTTGGGGACCCATAGAACAAGGCAGGTCCCCAGTCAGCAAGACACCAATGGTGCCACTGAACAAAAACAAGGTAAAACCAAAGCTCTTCCCCTTCCCAGAGGAGCAGCAGGAGGTCCTAACCAGGCCTCAGTCCCATTTCCATGTGAGAAGGATGGATCTTCTGGAACTGTTGCTGCCAGCAGCTCTCTGCTTTAAGCGCATACCTGACACATGGTGAACTCCTTCCTTCAGCACATTGGTCCATGGGTTGTGGAGACAGAGGAGGGACTGAAGCCTGGCAGCAGCTGGCCTTTAACAATAGCCCTGTGCTAGGTCCAGAGGAATGTCCCCTTTTTCACACACACAATTTCAACACTTATTGGTGAATACATACATCACAGTCCCGGATGGCATCCATGGCCAAGAGGTCATTGCCATGCCGCAACTGGAAGCGCACCATCTCCTCAGCTGCTTGCAGGTAAGCCAGATCCTGCTCTTGTGCCTTCCCACACTTTTTGATGAGGTCTTTGAGGAGGAGAACATACTTGCTCATGCGCTGGATGGGTTTCAGGAGGTAGGAGGCCAGGTCCATCTTATCTCCCAGCTGCATCTGCTTGAACTGCAGGCCAAGGTAGAGTTATCTAAGCAGGAAGGGCCGCTGCACCCTGAAGCCAGACAGCATCAGCATGAAAACTGAGATGGATGAGCTGTCTTGGATAGGGAGCCATTGCTCTTGTGGGAAGGAGTGTGCCCAACTTACCCTGAAGAAAGTGTTCCCATGACTGGCCAGCAACAAGTCAGACTTGGGCTTGTTTTTACTATACAAGGCATACATCCCAAACTGGTCTTTCTACAAAAAGGGTAGAAACACAGTCTAAGTGAGGCTCTTATCTCCACCTCCAGGTACCATGACACTGTTTCAGGTAGTAGGAAAACAAAATGTAGCCACCATCACTCTATGCTATCAGTGAAAGGGACAGAAGCAGGCACAGGATAGACAGAAAGACAGATTTTTAATACTCCCATAATTACTGACTTGCTCATGGAAAATATCACATGTTCCAACCTATCTTCCTGTTACTTTCCCTAAAAAAAAAAAAAATCCTTCCACAGACCCCTATGATAGGTCTTACATTTAATTTTGCATGCAGGGAGGGGTTTAACTTTAGATATTATGAATATGACTTTAAATTCTAGTACTGGCAATCAGACTCTCCCTGCATAATTAATTTGTTCTTTGGCAAGGACAGCACCACAAAGGATCCATTTTTTATTCTCAATATCAATTTTATTAGCATGCAACAGGGACATTCAAATTTGCTCCTGAGTGGACAGATTTGCACTTGGACCATTTTGAACAAAAATTCATCATGAACCAAAAGAGATCAGGAAGAAGGTTGACGTATTGAGAACAAGCCAGGGGGTTTTCTAAGCCCACTGAAAAAAGACTAAATGGGTTAGAGAAATGCATTCTCTAACAAGCCTGTGACCAAATTGACGCTGGTGCCGAGAGGATGGTGAGAAGGCACGTGAGCGAATGGGCAAGAAAAACACAATGTCCAATGTGGAGGCAGAAGGGAATGATGGTCCACAGGCAGAAAACTGGGTGAAAGAAACAAATCATATGCCTGCTTTAGCTTGCCATTGCAGTGGCTTTTCTAGCACTCCTCCTGGGGCCACTGTCTGTCTTATGCTCCTGTTCGAAGTGCAGGGAACTGTGCTATTTGCACAGGCCTCCCAAGCAGCAACTGCACTCCGAAGGGACCTCTGCTACAACCCTGCCCATCTGCTCAGCTCCTTTTCTCCCTTGCAGTGGCCCTCAGCTGCCAAGTCCCCTTGTCCTCTCCACTGCACCAACATTCTCTACCAAGTCTCCTCCACTGGGAGCCCTGTCCCTTCCTTACATGTCTCAGGAAGCAATGGCTGACTCGCAGAGGATGGCTGCAACAGTGCTCTAATTCTCGCTGGAAATACCGGCTGTGGAAGTTGTATATCTTCTCCAAGTTTCCAAAAATGACGCTTCGCTTCCCCCTCAGGTCTTGAGGCAGGTCCATCCGCTCCATTTCAGGGAAATAGTTGTCAAGGATGTAGTGCAAAGATCGCACGTACTCCTGCTCTGTCATCACCATCTCTCCCATGATATGCTGTGGTTTGCTGCAATACAGAAAGGGGAGCACAAAATGCTCACAGCCTGTATAGCTCTGTATCCAGCCACCACCTTCAGGCAGGGTCATCTGCACCTCCAAGGGTCAAAGGAAAAGAGCCTAAAAGCTGCAATCACAATGGCACGCTGGGGACCATCCAAGTTGGCAACCAACATCATCCACTGGAGTTGTCTCTTGCCAGCCAGCCCTGGCTATACTAGAAACAAGAGCAAAGAGGGCTGGCATATTCCAATCCATAGACCGGAGGCAGCTCCGTTCTTGGAGGTCTTTGCATTTCTCAGGAAACTGTTGGGGCTTGGAAAGATGTGGATTATGGAATCCAAGTAAGAGGCCAACAACTTTCCTTGGAAGAACAAGTTCAACTACTTGGGTGCCACTACCTCTGCCAAGAAACTCTGACAAGAGGTAAAGATACTTCTATAAATAGATACAATACAAATAAATAAGTCCTTTGCTACAATGCTGCAGCCTTGCAGAATTTTTTGCATGAAGCTGGGCACGATGGCTTTCCCCCATGTTAAAGCTGCCACCTGCCCTGCCAATCTATCCTTGATTCTAGTTCTTTCCCCTTCCTCCAAATTATCCCTCACATACTCTCACATTAAGTGCCGCAATCTCTCTCAAACTGGTCTGTGGCCGTGCTAAGAAACCACTGCCAGGATGCTGTGCAGTCAGGATGACTTTGAGATCAGCTTCCTGCTGCTGTGCACGTCAGTCCGCAGCCAGACCTGAACCAACCGGCATGGCTGGGGGAACACAGCCCAAACCTACCTGCTCCAGCTTCTTGTCTCTGGTACAATGCCCCTGTTTCTCTGCTCCTCTTGCAGACTGAATGCAGAAGACTTTGCTGGGCCACGGCACTGCTGGTCTTTACAGGGTCCATCCACAAACTCAGTGCTGCTGACTTCCAAGCCTTTAATCAAGACACTGGTGCTGCCGCAGTGACCTGGGTCACCCAGTGTCTGACGGCCCTCTGAGCAGGGGAGGTCAAAACTCTGGGCCTTCCTCCACCTCCTTTTGGAAAAGAGCTGCCTAGAGGAAGGGGCTGCCTCTGGGGCTTCCAGAATGGCTCTTTCATCACAGACACTGCACGACGGCTTAGGTATGTCAACAGCAAGGCTACACAAGTGGCTGCAAGCAACCTGGAGCAGGCCCTGTCCAGCCTCATTGTAAGTGTCCATCATTTTGCCCCCAGTCCATCCAGAAAGTTGACTAGGCTTTTCAGGTAGAGGTGCCATGTTGGAAGCTTCAGCCTGAGCATTGCTCTTGTCTTGACTGGCCAAGCTGAACTCTCCCTCTTCTGAGGGCTTCAAGTCAGGAGGACCCAGAGGTTGCCAGATCCTCAGGGCAGCTTCTAGCTTCATATCCAAGCCAAGCTTTGTCTTTTGGCACTTGGACTGGACAAGCTGCCACTTCTTTAGAGGATCACCGCTTGGCAGCAGACAGGCCAGCTCTTTCATCCTTTGGAATCGGGCATCGCTAATACCTGGGTGCTGCTGCTTGTAGTTTTGCAGACATGCAACAGCATCAGAACAGTCCTCCATGCTGATGCTGGAAAGGAACTGCATCCCCTCCACTGCCCATGTGTTAGCCTGCGGGGGTGGAACAAAAAAAAAGCTCAGCAGAAGTTAAAAAGGAAGAGTGCTCAGAGAAGTCTGAGAAGCATGGCAGCAAGGCTAGAAGTGGTTCTCCATTGAGGCTTCAGCTGTGACCCTTACACACTCCCTGTACTTAGTCAAACAGAGGGGCCAGACTTGCTCGATACATGAGTGGGACAACTCCAAGCAATTGCAGGTCTAGAGGCTGGAGTGGGAAGTAAAAAAGTACCCAAGGGACCAACAAGCCCCTTCTTTGTGGCCAAGAAAAGAGCACTCAGTGCCTTTGGCTTTTTCCCGGCTGCGACAGGCCCTGAGGCTTCCCAAGGCTTCTTCAGGGACAAAACAGGGCTTGGAGCAGTCTTGTTTCTGCCTCTCTGCCTTCACGATTTCTCTCCTGCTGGCAGGACTGCTAGTTCTGCACCATATTCCTAACAATCTTGTACATGCATGTGAAATGTCACATGTGCTACTGTCAGCCCCTGCAAGAGCGCAGGCCTGGGAATGTCCTCCACAGGGGCAAGTCTTCTGAAGAGAGGAGATGTTTAGTCTTAAGGACAGCAGATAAGTCAGGTGGGAGAGGACATCATTTTCCTTGTTCTGAAAGGGCCTCTAGAGAGGCCAGGATTGCAGGACATGGAATAATGGACTTAAGCTACAGGAAGGCAGATGCCAATGGAATGTAAGGAATAAAATGCTTCAAAGGAACAGCAGTGTGGCACTGGAACCAATGAACCAGAGAAGTGGGTGCTGTCTTGCACTGGAAGTATTTAAGCCAGCTGTTTGGAGCTGGGATGCTGTGATTTCGATTCCTGCTTAAGTGGGGGCAGCAGATTCCGGGGGTGTGCCACTGAGAACTTCACAGGGTCCCAGGACAGAACTGGGCAGGTCTGGAAATGTGGGAAGGGAAGGTACAGGCAGCTGGGTTGCTACGGTCACTCCTGCAACTGGCGCAACAGCGAGGACTAGTTCCAAGTCAAAAGGCAGGAGAGAATTATTTAAACATGTACTCCCTCCCCTAGGAGGCATCAGGACCAATGCTGCCTATGCTCTTCACCTTATCAGGGAAGATGTGGAATTCTTGAATTGGGCACAGCATTTGTGGAGGGACAAAACACTGAGAAGCCCCACTGAACACAGAGGGTGGCCAAGCAGAAGAAATGAAGGGATGGAGGAATGTGACAGAAAGGTCCAAACCTCTCTTGTACTCTGGAACTTCCAGGGATTTACTGTAGATGAGGTTTTGGAGCTCTGGATGAAGAGTGGCTTCTGTAAGCCTCAATGCTACAAGGTCAGGAAGTAGTTCTATGGAATTTATTTCCCTTTTATAATTTTTTCCCTTTTACTTGCCAGTAAGATGCATGCATGCTGGGAGCCCTGTTTTGCACACTGCCGGAATTAGGGACATTACGTGACACGGCAGTGAGCACTACCAGGCTGTACACCAAGGCAGGAAGCTGGGCCAGGGTATCTAGACCCAGAGGGTTTCTGAGAGGAGATTCCACGCCCCCAATGTCATACCTCAGGCTCAGCCCGCTCCTCTGCACAGAGCAGCCCAGGTAGCCTTCTTTCATCAGGGATCCTTGGATTTGGGTTCCTGCACTCAACAGGTGGCTGGCTCAGTGCTTCTTCCAGCCCTACAAGTCTCAGATGCTAAGGGGGAAAAGCAGGCTGTACCGAAGCACTGTAGCTACTCACTGTATATTTAAATATATATGGTCCATCTTCCCCTTCCCAACTTTTATGCTCCCCAAACTACCTATCTGTAAATCTATCTGTAAGTCTCTGTATGTGAGTCCCATCCTATTAGGAAGATTCTGCTGCTAAATAACCGCTGCTGATCACAAGGAGCAGTTAAAAACCAGCAAGAAACCTCCAGGGAAAGCAACTTTATTTTTCCCACTGTATTTTAGGAACTGCCTTTGAACTGTGGTGCTGGAGAAGACTCTTAAGAGTCCCCTGGACTGCTAGGAGGTCAAACCAGTCAATCTTAAAGGAAATCAACTCTGATTGCTCATTGGAAGGATTGATAATGAAGCTCAAGCTCAGATACTTTGGTCACCTAATGCGAAGAGAGGACTCTTTGGAAAAGACCCTGATGCTGGGAAAGATGGAAGGCAAAAGGAGAAGAGGACGGCAGAGGATGAGATGGCTAGATAGCATCACTGAAGCAATGAGCATGAAATTGAGCAAACTCAGGGAGGCAGTGAAAGATAGGAAGGCCTGGCGCAATATGGTTCATGGGGTCACGAAGAGTCGGACATGACTTAACGACTAAACAACAACAAAATTTTAGGAACAGGTGGGAGGTGCTTTCTCAGGTGTTTCTCCCATTCCTATTTTGTTACCATAGTGTTTTTTTCAGTTGGAGAGCCAGCCTGCCAACTTGATCTCTAGCTCCTCTTCTCAGCCCAAGCCAGAGAGACAGTGCAGAATCATCAGCTGGACCAGGCCCAGCATTTTAGGGTTCACTAACTGGGCAATTGCCCAGCAATTGTTTGCCATGTTCCTGCCTGCAGACCAACGGGCACAGTGAGGACAATGTGGATGAAAAGGGGCTGAGCACACAGGTGCTGGGAATGGCTTACAGATTGAACGGGGCTGCTGTGGCAGGGCTCTGTCCTTCTAAAGCTCACGATTCCATTGCAACATCTCAAATTCAAACTGGAAAGAGGAAATGTGGCAAACCTTCTTTTCCTAATGGTTAATGAGCAGCTGACCTCTAATTATCAGGAAACCAAAACAACAATAATGTCTAAGATGCCAACTCTATAAATATAGGTTGCTGGGACTTTTAGATAGCAGCTACAGATTTAAAATGGGTTCTCATGCTGATGGATCTAGGAAAATGGGGCTCGGCTGAAGTTTTCCCATGAGACTTTCTTCTATTTATTGTAAACATTTTCCCTCGGCCTCTTTTTGGAGTGCAAGTGTATATTTATTTCAGGCACAGGCAACTTGAAATAACCCAGCCTAACTCTTGGAAGACAAACCTCTCAAGACCCTGTGGCGTCTGAAATGCATTTGGCAGCTCAGGCAAGAGCTCGGCAGCATCTTTTCATTTCGGCAAAGCTGCTACTTTTATCCAAATGCTTGAATGCACTGACAGCTGTTCCTGCTTAGGCTTTTCATTGAGAACATCCCCCAAGTCTCCCTTTGGGTCCCATTCTCAACTGATCTCAGTTCTTGCTCGCATGCTCCTAATCTAGCCTGAATATTTGCTAACCACGTGCACAGGCAAAGGCACTATTCCAGATCACACCTTGAGAATGGAAGTAAAGGAGATCCACTGTGACCTTTGTGCTTTTATGCACTTCCTCTTAAAGCCAGAGTGATACAACCGGTGGGACTCGGGTTCCTTTGGCAATGATCCCAGATGAAGCTATGCATTCCCCAGGGAACTCAAGAGCTTGAAAGAGGAAAACCTCTTCTCCAGCCAGAGCTTGGCCAGGGCCAGGTGGTTCTCACCAGCGAAGCAATGCAGGGAGACTGCTCGGCTATTGCCAGCCTACAGTAGGAGGTAAAAAAGACCAACCTATTCGCTTTCTTTCCTTTTTGTTTTTGGTAGGTAGAGAAAAGTACTGTAGCTGCGTCTCCTCTCTGGAAGAACCCACCTGTTCCAAGAATCCATAGAAGTCAACTGCTTGCTCTATCCGGCTCCTGCTGGCCTCCAACTGTCTGCAGAATCCCTGGAGCTGGTTTCTGTATACTTGCAGCTTGACTCCACAGCCTGCATGTTGTTGCACGGTGAACAGAACTTCCACCCTGTCCCACCTCCTCAGAGCATCCCATCCCTTCTGGCAGTGTTCCTAGAAGCAAAGCAGAGCAGGCTCCTCAGCCAAGCACAGAAATACCACGCAGACAATCGGACGGCCATCAACTATGAAATGATCCTTAGCTGACCCTGCTGTGGGTGCTGTTCCTGAGAAGGCCCTCCATATGCCAATTCCTCATTTTCTATAAAGATGGGTAAATCCAGAGGGGGGTGTACAGAAAATGATTATTATTATATAATGAAAAAGATACATCCGCTGCATCCTTACACAATTACCTTCCTCCTTTGTCAAAAAAGCCGCATTTCTCATGTCGGTTGCCAGCATCTGCAGGTGTATCTGGGGGGCGGTTTTGTGGGGGAAGGGGGAGAAGCCACACCACAGGCAGAAAAAGGAACCTTTCTTTCTTCTTCCTTCACACCTCCCAGCCAGCCCCAGGCCAAGAATTGTAAATGCCAGAAAATCACTGACCTCCTGGAGAATCTATTTCTCTTGCCCAGGGTCCCCCATTCACTTCCCATGCTTGAGTCTCGTCTCTTCCACCTGAGGTCTGCTGGAGGTCTAAACTCCTGCTAAGGAGACCTTCCACTTCCCTTACTGAAACTCTGCCAACTCTATCTCTGGCCTCCTCCTCATGCCTGCAATTAGAACATCTGTCAAAATCCTTGGTATTGTACCATGTCATGTCTGCAGTGGCTGCCAGATGCGCTAAAGCCTAGAGACGGGCAGAGGAGGAGGCTGGTCTCCCAGTTCTACTACAGTCAGCCTCTCTATGCCTATGGCTTTTACATCTTTGGGTGGGAAGTAAAGTCCTGACCCCTGGGGTCTATTGAACATCGCAATTCAGGTGAATCTTACAGAAAATTGGGAGGCACCTACAAGAAGCCCTTTAAGGCACCTGCTGAACCTCACCTCTTCACCCAGGCCTTCCCAAGATGAACGTTTCCTTCCTCCTTCCTTTTTAATGAACATATTTTATTTTTATTCAGTCAATCTATTACTACTAAAACTCTCATGTCTCTTTGTTTGTAACCTTTAACTGGGCAAAACAGTGCATCATAGGTCAACAATTTTTGAACCAAGGTACCTCAAATGGGCTAACTTACAGAATGTGTCCAAAATCCAGGACCCATGACTCTAGTGGAATTGAAATTTGGCAAATTTTATAAAACATTTAGTGACATAATACAAAATGTCATAAAACATTTCCTGTGATCAACTCCTGATGTTTGACTGTGCTATACACTTCAGTATGAATGACATGGGCTATTTTCAAGGCAGATACATCCCTGAATTTTTAAGAAATTTTCCAGTGAAGGCAATACATTAGAAGCTCTGCCATTGTTGAAGGCATTGAGGAATCTGGTAAGGAAGCCTCTCTGAAACAATGACCCAATGGGTCATGGGTTGTCTAGTAGTTTTATATTATTTTAATGCCCTGTTGTATTATGTACTTTATTATTATATTTACTGTAAACAAATGGACATGCTTTAATATAGGAAACAGTATATAAAAGGGAGGGAGAATGTGTGGACTATAGAACTTACATTTGCCACAAGTGCAAAATCCTGGAACTGCCTTTGGGCTTGAAGCAGGCCATCCAGAGAATTGTCCAGGGTGTTCAGCTCTAGGAGGCGCATTTCGCCAACATTCTTGATCCAGCTGCAGATCTAAGAAAAGGAGGCAAAAAATGCTGGCTCAGGTATGTCAGTGACAAGAACTAGACTCCTCTAGTTCAAACTCTTGGCTGTTCTGATCTCTGGAAAAGATTTATTTGTGAGGGAATGGCCTTGAAGGACAGGAGGAAGAGCTGCCACCAAGACAATGGTCAGATAAGTGGGGCTTCAGTCTGTTCCAAGAAACTAGCACATGGCACATATATTATTTAAATGTCAACTGTATAAGAAAGAGAGAGATCTTGGAACACACATTAAACAAACAGCTCATTGGGATCCATACATTAAAACAACATATTTCATATGTGGTCAGAACCCAAATACAACATGCCTCTTTATCTGGACAAATCAGTACAACTGAGAACTGCATATCTGGATTTGACTGGGGTAAATTGTAGGGGCAACAGAGAAATATGATTTGCATTTCCTTTTAGTTCTGCCTTTTATTCTGTTTTGTAACACATGGTCTTATTATTGTTTTGTATTCTGTATTTTGTATTCTGATGTGCCCTAATGGCTAATTTATTATTGTTGTTGTTATTATTATTCCAAGAAACTACTTTGAGTAAGTATCTCAGACAGGCCCCTCCCTAGTTCACATGAAGATCAAGAACAGCTGGGACAGTTGCATCATCCCCATCAAGGCTTCACTAGAGGTTATCAACATGCAAGGTCAATACTGTCTCAATATTATGTCCTGGCCTGAAACCTGACTAAAAATGTCTAAGATAATCCATTTCCTCCAGGCCCTTTTGAAGCCAGAGTCCAATCACCTTCTCAACAACCTTCCCTAAAAAGGGAAGACTAGAGATTGGCTAAAATTGTCCCAAGACTGCTGGGTCCAGCAATACAGATCAGGACCATTGATGATGATGGTGATGATAATTATGATTATGATTTATAGCCACCCCACTCCAAAAGACTTGGGCAGTTTACAACTTCAATAAAGTTAAAACAATTAAAAACATAACAACAAAGCACAACACCCCAGACAAAAATAGCTATAAGTCAAAAAACACAACAGGAGCTCCACTAACACACTAACCTCAGGCCTGGGACTTTGCAAAATTCAACGAGGACTTCAATAATTTTTATCTTACCACCAATCTGATTTTAGACTAGCCCAGGCAACAGGTTCATTTTCTAGACATTCCTATAAAACCATCCAGTGCCCTTAAAAGTACCCCTGAATAGTACACATACTTACTAGAGGGCACCACCCAATGCACTCTGTACAGCTTAGTCCCATGATATAACTCCATCTATTCAGCTCCATCTGACAAGAGGCACACAACTGAGATTTCAATTGGGCATCCCTCAAAGTACAGCACGCATTCAAAGAAGTTAAAAACACACCACATGGTCCACACTGGTCCAGGGAGCAGCCTACTAGAAAATGGATCCAGAAGGGAAAACAGCAGACTGCTGCTCACTGTTCCTAGCTCTCAGCTAAAAGCGGTTTGTCCTGCTGCTATAGCCCATCTTGGCCCATCATGCTTCTCTTTTGTGGACCTTGGATAGTAGAACTATATTTGCTTCCAGCCAGCCATTAAATCTAGAACAGCTCCCAACTAGTAGCCCCGATATACATCACAGTGAGGCACACCAGGAACCACACTCTGCAACAAGCCCAGATGCTACCTCTGCCATATTCCTTTACAAGCCCAAAATGAAGAAGAGGTTGAGAGAGGAGCCACTTGCAGGGTCAGAGGAAAGGGCAGCGGGAGACTGTCTTCCTTCACGTGGGAGCGTGGTGGAAGTTCCACAGAGAAGTCTTAATGTGAGCAGAGTGCCAGTGTAAGGTTTACCCCGTTCGTCTAGAGAAACTCTCGTGACACATGTGTTCAACAAAGAAGTTCACTCAAGTGTAACGTACGTAATTACAGACAAAGCCAGGACTGGCTTGGCACATCTTGCAATACAATTTATAGTCCCCCCGTTCCCGCACTTTGCCCCGTTGGTATGTTACAAATCCCTCGGAGTAATTCCCCCCTTCAGCGAAATGGCAGATTCAGTTCAGTTCTTTTGTCTCTTGATTGCTTTACCCCGCTGGCGTGGTTGTGGTCTCTCTTGGTTCTTTCTGTTGCGCGCAAAGCTGGGGTTTTCCAATCACGCACTGATTGCTTTGCCGTGAGCCGCTGCTCAACCCTTTGTCTACGGCGCCCGAGGCTAATCGGCGTCAATACAAAATATCCACTCGGTGGTTTTAGTTAAGTGGTCCCAGGTGGCCCATTAATCAGCTTGAAGCTTTTCCACTTCCCCTTTTTCCTTTGCTCGCGCTCGAGCGGTAGAACTGACTCAGAGTGGCTGGGCAAGTTCCTAGCCGTGCCGTGCCGGCTGAATTTGACACCAGGGATGAGACTCGGATAACAGGAGTGATGGCTATGGGTAGATTGTGGATGGGAAGTTTGATGCGGGGACAAGAGCGATGGTGGTAGTTATGGGACTCTAATCTGCCACCCCCAATGGTGGACATGTGTGTCTGTATGGTGTGCTTGCTCCAGTCAGGATATGGAGCCTCATAGGGTAAGAGTGGGGAAGTGTATATCCAAACTGATGGATGACAGGAGGTCTGACAGGAGACCTAGGAGAAATGCAGTGCCAGTTCCTACTTCCAGCCTGTCTGCTGTCCCCTTGGGTCTGGGGATGGGCTGAATGCTGGGTGCCTTGGCTTCCAGCTATTGCCAGTTCATGCCAGATCTGTGCACAATCAGACTTTGTCCATAAAAATATATGGGTCTGGCCTGTATCACAGAGGTGGCCATGATCTCCTGAGTCACTCCAGAGTCAAGGCCACATGAGAGCAAGTTAAAGTTTCTAAGAATTAGCAGCCTCAGAGACTCCACTGATAATCCAGCAGCTCAGGCAGGGATGTCACTGTGCAGCAGGGAGGCCACTACAGCAGCAACAAACCAACGGGACCCTAGAGCAGCTAAGTAAATAAATACCAATGTTACTTCCAG
Organism: Liasis olivaceus; assembly: GCA_030867105.1. Taxonomy (NCBI): domain Eukaryota; kingdom Metazoa; phylum Chordata; class Lepidosauria; order Squamata; family Pythonidae; genus Liasis; species Liasis olivaceus. Next base: position 25,266,231 of record CM061359.1, on the reverse strand, counting down.
ACCGAATGCAGCATACAGCCATTACTCCTGTCACCTCTAGACACTAATTTTAGAAGAGTGGGGGAGATATTTTTTTTTCAAATCGTTTTTTGTCATTGCAAACTGGCAGTAATTTCATGATGTTGCCTAATAAGACCCCCACATTATCCTCAAGCTGGAAAAAACTGAAAATTCAAGGCCCACCTGCTTATTCTACTTCACGTCCCCCACTCTGCAAAATTCAGTGCAGCCCTTGACAGCCCAATATTGCCCATCTGATAATTCAGCAAAATATCTGGCACTAACCTCTTGAAAGTGTTGTTCCACAACTTCAAATTCCATAACCAGTTCCAGAGCTTGGATGCGCTTGTTTGAAACCAGCACCAACTGGTGGATTCCTTCATCCACTTGGTTGTAAAGAGTGCTGGCCATCTTCACAGCATCTCTGAGAGGAAAGCAAAGGCAGTCAATAAATGGAGTTTCAACCACCACCTGTGAGGGCCTCTTGGATGCTGGAAATCGTTGGGGAGAATTCCCATGTCACATCAGTATTAAAAAAACTTGAATGTAAAATAAATTGTGGGAAGGGAAGAACAGATGATGGGGCTGATAACAAATGGCTGGATGTCAACACCTTTCTGAAGTTAATCTGCGACTGCCTGGGAACCAGCGTAGGTAAAGAAGGAAGCAATGTTTCTACATTCTCAATCCCTACCTCCCCAATCATCCTTGAGATTAATTTTGTGTGACTAGAAATATCTCCTCTTTGTCTTATAGTTTGAGGTCAACATCAGACATGGCTGCTATCACTGTGCTGGGTCACAAAGCTGGGAAGAACACCAACAATGGAAGGATCTGAGAAACCAATGTAAGAACTGCAATACTCAGTTCCCAACGAAAGCAACTCTCATTGAAACCAATGCAGGTTCAAAGGAAAGTTCATTTATTGGAAAGTAGTGCACAGCTCTAGGGCATAGCTGGAACTGAGCCCTGCGCGCACCAAAACTTAGTTTTACCTCACTCCCATTTCACCCCCCCCTTCAATCTTGGAATCTCTCTTGTGCATATCGAAGATGTCCTCAGGTTCTCACGTTGGTACAACCTTGCGCATTCCTGAGAGTGAAATAACAGCTCATCTGCGCCCAACAATTCACATTCCCATTCTTCCCCCCCTTCCTCCCTCTCTCTGTAATGGCAGAAAAGAAGCAAGCAAACTAGCAGCACAAGTGATTGATTGCAAGGATTCTAACATGCCACCCCTCTGGAAAGAAGGATCAGTTTCGGTCTTCGTGGACAGAGACCGGTAGAGGGATTAGACAGAGAGAACTAAAACATATGCATATTTATACAACATTAATGAAATCGTTATTTTGGTTTGTTAGTGTATTTCTTGTTCTTGTTGTTGTTTAGTTGTTAAGTCATGTCCGACTCTTCGTGACCCCATGAACCATATCGCGCCAGGCCTTCCTGTCCTTCACTGCCTCCCAGAGTTTGCTAATTTCATGTTCATTGCTTTGGTGATGCTATCTAACCATCTCGTCCTCTGTTGTCCTCTTCTCCTTTTGCCTTCGATCTTTCCCAGCATCAGGGTCTTTTCCAAAGAGTCCTCTCTTCGCATTAGGTGACCAAAGTATCTGAGCTTGAGCTTCATTATCAATCCTTCCAATGAGCAATCGGGGTTGATTTCCTTTAAGAATGACTGGTTTGACCTCCTAGCAGTCCAGGGGACTCTTAAAAACCATAGCTTTGATTATGCGGATCTTTGTCGGCAAGGTGATGTCTCTGCTTTTTAATATGCTATCTGGGTTTGCCATAGCTTTCCTCCCAAGGAGCAAGCGTCTTTTAATTTCATGGCTGCAGTCTCCATCTGCAGTGATCTTGGAGCCCAAATAAATGAAGTCTGTTACTGCTTCCATTTCTACCCCTTCTATTTACCAGGAATTGATGGGTCCAGATGCCATGATCCTAGTTTTTTAATGTTGAGTTTCAAGCCAGCTTTCGCACTCTCCTCTTTCACCCTCATCAAGAGGCTCTTTAGTTCTTCTTCACTTTCTGCCATTATGGTGGTATCATCAGCGTATCTGAGGTTGTTGATGTTTCTCCCTGCAATCTTAATTCCAGCCTGTGATTCTTCCAGCCTGGCATTTCTCATGATGTACTCTGCATATAGGTTAAATAAGCAGGTTGACAGTATACAGCCTTGTTGTACTCCTTTCCCTATTTTGAACCAATCGGTTGTTCCATGACAGGTTCTAACTGTTGCTTCTTCGCCCGCATACAGATTTCTCAGGAGACAGGTAAGGTGGTTTGGTACCCCCATCTCTAAGAATTTGCCACAGTTTGTTGTGATCCACACAATTGAAGGCTTTTGCATAGTCAATGAAGCAGAAGTAGATGTTTTTCTGGAACTCTCGTGCTTTCTCCATGATCCAGTGAATGTTGGCAATTTGATCTCTAGTTCCTCTGCCTCTTCGAAACCCAGCTTGTACATCCGGTAGTTCTCAGTTCACATACTGCTGAAGCCTAGCTTGTAGGATTTTGAGCATAACCTTGCTAGCATGTGAAATGAGTGCAACTGTGCGATAGTTTGAGCATTCTTTGGCATTGCCCTTCTTTGGAATTGGAACGTAAACTGATCTTTTCCAATCCCGTGGCCACTGTTGTGTTTTCCAGACATGCTGGCATATTGAGTGCAGCACTTTAACAGCATCTTTTAGTATTTTAAATAACTCAGCTGGAATACTGTCATCTCCACTAGCTTTGTTGTTAGTAATGCTTCCTAAGCCCACTTGACTTCGCTCTCTAGGATATCCGGCTCAAGGTCAGTGATCACACCAGCATGGACATCAGGGACATTAAGATCTTTCTTGTAGAGTTCTTCTGTGTATTCTTGCCACCTCTTCTTAATCTCTTCTGCTTCTGTTAGGTCCCTGCCTTTTTTGTCCTTTATCATGCCCATCTTTGCACTAAACGTTCCTTTGATATTTCCAATTTTTTTGAAGAGACCTCTTGTCTTCCCCATTCTATTGTTTTCCTCGATTTCTTTGCATTGTTCATTTAAGAAGGTCTTATCTCTCCTTGCTATTCTCTGGAAATCTGCATTCAGTTGGTTATATCTTTCCCTTTCACCCTTGCTTTTCGCATTCGTTCTTTCCACAGCTATTTGTAAAGCCTCATCAGACAGCCATTTTGCTTTCTTGCATTTCTTTTTCTTTGGGATGGTTTTAGTTGCTGCCTCCTGTACAATGTTATGGACCTCCGTCCATAGTTCTTCAGGCACTCTGTCTACCAAATCTAATTCCCTAAATCTATTCATCACCTTCACTGTGTACTCACAAGGAATATGACCTAAATCATACCTGAGTGGTCTAGTGGTTTTCCCTACGTTCTTCAATTTAAGCCTACTGTGATGGAATGGAATTATGAAGGCAAACATCCTCTTTCGTCTCCAGAAGGGCGAGGAAGAGATAAGAGGATGAGGCTGGCACCTCCCTGAGGAATTCACTCTGTTTTCACAGCTACTGTGGGAACAGAGTTTCAGTCTGGGAAGATTCTTGATAGAGGTTGTAGCTAATAAACATTGCTGAACAGAATTTGCATGGTCTCTTGGAGTTTCTCGGGCTAGGCTTGACATCTACATTTTGCAGTAAGAAGCTCATGATCTGAGCCACAGTCAGCTCCTGGTCTTGTTTTTGCTGTCTGTATAGAGCTTCTCCATCTTTGGCTGCAAAGTATATAATGAGTCTGGTTTTGGTATTGACCACTGGGTGATGTCCATGTGTAGAGTCATCTCTTGTGTTGTTGGAAAAGAGTGTTTGCTATGACTAGCTTGTTCTCTTGACAGAACTCTATTAGCCTTTGCCCTGCTTCATTTTGTACTCCAAGGCCAAACTTGCCTGTTATTCCGATTACTCCTTGACTTCCTACTTTAGCATTCCAATCCCCTATGATGAAAAGGACATATTTTTTTGGTGCTAGTTCTAGAAGGTGTTGTAGGTCTTCATAGAACCGGTCAACTTCAGCTTCTTCAGCATCAGTGGTTGGGGCACAGACTTGGATTACTGTGATGTTGAATGGTTTGCCTTGGATTCACACTGAGATCATTCTGTCGTTTTTGAGGTTGTACCCCATTACTGCCTTTCCCACTCTCTTATTGACTATGAGTGGTACTCCATTTCTTCTAAGGGTTTCTTGCCCACAGTAGTAGATATAATGGTCACCTGAATTAAATTATTTCTTGTAGAAGCCCTTAATCAACTGTGGTGCTTGCACATGTTTCTTCGCAACCCACTTGCATTGAGACCTGGGAAAATGTTTCCATTGAATGAGAAACTGTACTTCTCTGTGTTTTCTGGCATCTAAAAACTCTTTTACTTCAAAATACTGCTCACCTTCAATCGTTATAGGGTCTGGTGGTGGCTGGGCCATGTGCCACTCTGGTTTTAAAAGGCTACAATGGAATACTGGGTGAATCCTCTTTAAGATTCTTAGGTACTGTAACTGTAGTCGAACTGTAACAGGGTTAATGACCTTTTCTATTATAAAAGGTCCCACAAATTTGGGTCCCAATTTCTTTGATGGTTGCAGTGTTTTGAGGTACTTGGTTGATAAGTACACTTTGTCCCCACTTTCCATTCCTTTTCAGGGGACCACTTGCGATCTGTATGTTTTTTGTAATCCTCCCTGGCATCCTGCAACGCCGCTTTAATTATTGGCCAAGTATCTGTCATTTGTTTGATCCATTTGTCTACTGAGGCCACTTGAGTGGATTCCTGGGGAAGTTCTGGGATAGCCACAAAATCCTACCTAGTAGCTACTTTGAACAGGGTAAACCCAGTGGTCTGATGTACAGCGTTGTTATAAGCCACTTCAGCAAATGGCAGGAGTTCTGCCCAATTGTCCTGCTGATAATTTACAAAGCACCTTAAATGTTGTTCTAATATGGAGTTCAAACGTTCAGAAGCACTGTCTGTCTGGGGGTGGTTGCTCGAACTCGGGGCTTGACTTGACCCAATTAGTTTCACAAACGCCTTCCAGAACTTTGAAGTGAACTAAACCCCACAATCGCTAATGATCTGGTCAGGGACCCCTTGCAGTCTATAGATATGCTGTACAAACATTTTAGCCAACTTCCCCACAGTTGGGATAGATGTGCATGCCACAAAATGGGCTTGTTTTGAAAACAAGTCAGTTACTACCCAAATCACTGTTTTCTTCTCATTTTCAGGTAGCTCAACAATAAGATCCATAGCAATTTGTTTCCAAGGTTTCTCAGGGCTCGCTACCGGTTGTAAAAGGCCCATTGGTTTCCCCCTTTGTCTTTTTGCTATAGCATGTTGGGCAGCTAGCTACATACTCTGCTATGTCTTTCCTCATAAATAGCCACCAAAATTGTCTTCGTAAGAGGTGTAAGGTCTTCACAAACCCAAAATAACCTGCTATTTTGCTGTCATGGCCTCGTTCTAGGACCATTTTCCTGGACTCAGCTGGGACATATAACTTTCCACCTACTCACCACGCTCCATTTTTATTTGTCAAAGACTCTTTATTCTTCTGAAACCACTCATCCATTTGTAATTTGCAGTTTAACTCATTCAGGAAATCTCCCTCTGGCTTGCACTCCTGCTGTTTACCTTGAGCTCTGGTAACAGCTACCATTCCTGTTTGGGGACACGGAACAATGGCGGCAACTACTTGTTCTCTCTGGCTGCTGTGCTGTGGTAACCTAGAAAGCACATCAGCCAGGAAGTTTTTTCCCCCTAGTATATATTTCAAACTAAAATTGAACTGACTGAAAAACTGAGCCCATCTGACTTGCTTTGGGGATAATTTCCTCGGAGACTTTAAAGCCTCTACATTTTTATGATCAGTCCAGACTTCAAAAGGATGAGATGACCCTTCCAACAGATGCCTCCGAGTCATTAGCGCCCACTGCACTGCAAAGGCTTCCTTTTCCTACACTAGCCAGCATCTTTCAGTCTCAGTAAACTTCCAAGAAATGTAAGCAGAAGGATGCAACACTCTACTTTCAGTCTTTTGTAGTAAAACAGCCCCTATAGCCACATCTGATGCATCCACTTGGATTATAAAAGGTTTCTCAGGGTCAGGATGTTTTAAAATTGGTTCTGCAGTAAACAGTCTCTTTAATTGCTCAAATGCTGACTGGCATTCTTCTGTACAATTTAAAGGTGCCCCCGGTCTTTGAGCTTTCACCTTATCATTTTTCCCTTTTGGGAATAGGTCAGTGAGAGGGAGGGCTACTTGAGCAAAGTATGGAATGAACTGGTGGTAGAAATTTGCAAACCCCAGGAAACTCTGTAGCTGCCTGCAAGTTTTGGCGCCTCCCATCCAATCACATCATGCACTTTACCCGGATCCATCTCAATCCCTCTACTGGATATCCGATATCCCAGGTAATCAATTTGATTCTTGTAAAATTCACATTTGGAAAGTTTTGCATATAACTCAGCATTTAGTAATTTCTTTAGTACTTTCCTCATCAATTCCACGTCCTCTTCCATTGTTTCTGTGTAAATTAGAATATCATCCAAATATACTAACTCTCCCCTATATAAAAATTCATGTAGCACCTCATTTATCAATTGCATGAACATGCCAGGCACTCCCGATAACCTGAACAGCATTACCAGATGTTGAAAGCAACCAAGGGGGTAACTGAACGCTGTCTTTCATTCATCTCCCCCTTTAATCTGCACTCTGAAATATGCCTCCCTCAAATCCAACTTGGTAAATATCTTCCCTTTCGACAGATGGGCTAGCAAGTCCTTCATCAAAGGGAGGGGGTATTTATTTTCCTTACAGATAGCATTTAAACCCCAATAGTCTGTGCACAGTCTTAATGAACCATCTTTCTTTTCTCTAAAGAGGACAGGCGCCGCCAATGGTGATTTTGCAGGCTGTATAAACCCCCTTTTTAGGTTTTTATCAATGAATTCTCTCAGTACTCCCAGTTCCTTAGGAGTCATAGAATACATTTTCAGTTTAGGAAATTTTGCCCCAGGTTCAATTTCAATTGCAGAGTCTGTTGCTCAATGAGGGGGGAGCTGATCTGACTCTGCTTCACTAAACACCTCTTTTAAGTCTCTATACTGTTCTGGGATTGAGTAGGTATCTTCAGTGCCACCCTATATTGGACACTCCACACTCGCTGCCGCTAGTACCGACCTTGGTGTGTCGGTACAAATTCCCTCCGGGACTCTGTAATCACCATCCTGAAATGTCAGGCTTCCCACTTTCCAATCCACACTGGGATTCCTTTGCTTTAACCAGGATAGACCCAGTACTAGAGCATGGCCAGCAATCAGAGCTACTAGGAACCTTAAGGTTTCTTGGTGAGTCCCAATTCTCATTTCAATTGCTTCGGTATAGAATTCTACTGGGCTCCCTCCTGCTCACGACCCGTCCAATTGTGTAAAAAGAATAGGGTTTTCTAGCTTCCGCACCTTTAGTTCAAGTCCATGCATAATAACTGGGCTGATTAAGCAACGTGTGCACTTAATCTCTCTATTAACACAGTTAATGCACTTAAGTGTGCACTTAGTCTATTAACACAGTTAAATCCACTCTGCAGTTGGTCTTTAATGCCCTCAGTCTCACCCCAACCGTCATGGGTTTGCAAGCCCCACTCACCATTCCATCTTCACGCCCCGAATTGTCTGGCTGCCTTTGGGCGTGTTTTACAGCAGGCAGCTGGAGTTTTGTGCCAGCTGATGCTCATCCTCAGAGAAGTCGCTCTCCACCATCAATGGGACTTGAAACTGTTCCTCCATCCCCGAAGCAGCTGTTCCTCTTTTTTCTGGCTTGAGACCCTTCAGGGACTTTCCTGTCTGCTTGCTTCTCAGTGTGGTCTGCGGGAGTTGGTTTTGAGAGCAATTCACAGTGTAATGCCCCTCTTCTCTGCACTTGAAACAAGAGCATTTCCCCTGGCCGCTTTCCTTTTGTCTCCAGCCCGATTTCCTCGCTATGGGGCCTGATGAATTTGTGGGGGGTTGGGTGCTCGTGCCTTTTCTCTTTATAGACATTCAATCAGTCTCCACTGTCCCCACAAGACTGATCCACTCCCTCAGGGCTTTGGGGTTTCCTCTGTCAGATTCAGCCTAGTGCATTGGTCAATTTCACCGCCTCAGGCAAAAGGTAATCAGGGCAAGTAAACAATGCAACTACAAGTTAACTACTGGCAGGGGGCGGGCAATTAAGAAGCGGCAACACTGCAGCGCAGCCGGCTTCCGAGGCGCCCCAGGCAACTCTGGCTCACGACATGCCGGAAGCACAGCAATCAATGGGCAATTCAAACCCAGATTAAAACAACCACCACATGAAAAGCCCCAGGAACGCAAGGGCAGGAGAAACAAAAGAAGCAGATCAGAACATAATAGAAACCGGCTGAATCTGCCATCAAGCCAAGGGGAAGATCGTCACGAACAGATGGGCAGCCCAGGGCAAGGACAAGGGGCGGAACTGAGGGGTACTGCAGGTCGAGGGGGGAACCCTATAAAAAGACTGTAAGAAACTGCACCAAGCCAATCCTGGCTTTGTCTGTAACCATTATGCATTACACCTGAGTAAACTAACTTTCGTCTGAGCTTGTGTCTCATGAGGTTTTTGTTCAGCGCCTGTGATGGAATGGAATTATGAAGGCCACACTCAGGGAGGCAAACATCCTCTTTTGTCTCCAGAAGGGCGAGGAAGAGATAAGAGGATGAGGCTGGCACCTCCCTGAGGAATTCACTCTGTTTTCATAGCTACTGTGGGAACAGAGTTTCAGTCTGGGAAGATTTTTGATAGAGGTTGTAGCTAATAAACATTGCTGAACAGAATTTGCATGGTCTCCTGGAGTTCCTCGGGCTAGGCCTGACAGCGCCGAATGCAACAATCCTTACATCCTCTGGCCAGAGAGTGCTGCAAAAGGTCAGGTTGTAACCCCTTCCGAAAACACTGGATCTTACACACTTCAGGCCAGTCTTGGAGTTTCCTGGCTAGCTGCCTGAATTCCAATACATAATCTGATACCGTTTGATTACCTTATTTAATTTGCTCGATGCTCGCCTTTGCCCTTGTAACAGCGAAAGGATCCTCGAAGCGCTTGTGCAGAGCACTCATGAAATCGTTAAAATTTGTCAGTTCGACCACTTCAGCCTCATGCATCTCCACCATCCATTCTGCTGCCCGATCTTCAAGGGAATATGACGCATAAGCCACTCTCTCCACATCTTTTTGAAATAAGTGGCCACATCTCTCCATGCAAATTCTCACTTCTGCCAGAAAGCATGCCAGCTGACTTGGGTTCTCCCCAAATTTCATCTTCAGCCCCCACTGCCTAACGGGTTTCCTTCCTCTCGCTTCCTCCTTTCTGGGAGAACTACCTCTTTTCCTCCCCTGGGTGCCGATTCCTTACCTGTGTTCTCGCTGTCCCCAGAAGCCATTTGGGAGTTCCCAGATTGACGGTCCTGGTCTCGGCTACCCAGTACTTTCTTTAGCATCCTTTTCAATGACTTCAGTTCATCTGTCATGGAATCAAGCTTGGCTTCTATTTTATCCATAAGACCCTCCAATACGGCGACCTGGGGTTCTGGCTCTCTCTTCCCCTTCGAACCTTGAGCCTTCTCTACTCTGTTACCAATTCTCATCGACCACTTTGGCTTGGGGGTCTTTTTGGAGGCAGAGGCAATATCCAATTCTTGTAATTTCCCAGACTCTTGGGATCAAGTCCACCACCTGCCCAACTGCTGTTCTTTAGGTCTCACTGCCAGTTTTGCTACTGACTTCAACATCTCCATTTCCAGTTCAGATGCTGGATCATCTATTATGTCGCCAATGGCTCCAACCTCCACCTCAATAATCTCATCTGCCATCTCTCTGTAAATCCAACAGATTTTCCTCAGTGAACTTTTGTTCGCAGCAAAATCCAAAAGGGCAGTTCCAGCTATACGTAGGAACCACGGTGCTCAGTTCCCAACGAAAGCAACTCTCATTGAAACCAATGCAGGTTCAAAGGAAAGTTAATTTATTGGAAAGTAGTGCACAGCTCTAGGGCATAGCTGGAACTGAGTCCCACGTGCGCCAAAACTTAGTTTTACCTCACTTCCATTTCACACACACCCCTTCAGTCTTGGAATCTCTCTTGCGCATGTTGAAGATGTCCTCAGGTTCTCACATTAGTACGGTCTTGGGCATTCCTGAGAGTGAGATAACAGCTCATCTGCACCTAATGATTCCCATTCCCATTCTTCGCCCCCTTCCTCCCTCTCTTTGTAATGGCAGAAATGAAGCAAGCAAACTAGCAGTACAAGTGATTGATTGCCAGGATTCTGACACCAAGTTCCAGATGGTGCCAACTATCTATGGTGAGCTTGCTAAGGAAGACAAGCCTGCAGATTAGATCACTCTCAGGAAATGTGCAAATCAAGTGTATGATAAAAAGAAAGACTTTAGAATAGATACCTTGACCATCACATCTTAGTGAGAGCCATGAAAAAAAAACTAGTGGCAAGTCCAATATATTTTTGGAATTATTTAGCACGTGGCTAAAATTTCTTTTTGGCAGAAGCAGCCCATGGACCATTCCAGACTCTTTCCAGAACAAGACTGAACTGCTCTCAGCTGCCAAGGACCACATCACCTTGTACATCAAAAGCTAGGAGATCAGAAAAAAAGAGTAGGCTAGAACTAGGGATGGCTAATCTTCTCCCTCTCCCACATTCACCAACTGAACAGGTCTGTCCTTTCACATGCTCATTTCATTTCATACAATGATTCCTTAGTAACAGTTCTAGGATCCCTGGTACAAAACTGATGCCCTGGGGGGGACTGGAAGCATAGGATGCCTCTAGTGGTTCCTGGCCACTCCAAGGAAAATTTGGGGTGGGGCCACACAGATAAACAGCTTGAATTCCCACAATAACTACCTGGGTCCTTCTTCCCTGCACTGATTTGTTGGTGGAGGAACATCCAGCCATAGGCTCAGCCCCACCCTACCCATCAGAGGCAAAACCTCTGATCATACCAGACACTTCATGAAATGGCTTCTGAAGTGCTGAACACACTTGAGGCGGGTGTCTGAACCCTGTAGGCAGAGCACAATTTGGAGATGCTATGTAGCATTGCAGTGAGTCCTGTCACTACCGACACCCCATCAAAAGGCTTTAGTCATAATTCAGTGAGTTGCATCACTGCATGCTTACTCTAGTTCAGTGTTAAATCCTTAAACCACACATCTCCCAATAGACTTCAGAAGAAGAAAGAATCCCCCTGGGTCCAACATAGGATAGCCAGATGGAATGGTAGTGTTAATTTCATCTCCATGATCTATAAGGGTGCAATAAAAGTATACAGTACTGTGCAAAAGTTTGAGGCAGGTGTGAAAAAAATGCTGTAAAGTAAGAATGCTTTCAAAAATATATATTGTAATTGTTTATGTTCATCAATTTACAAAATGCTAAGTGAGCGAACAGAAGAGAAATCCAAATCAAATCAAAATTTGGTGTGACCACCCTTTCCCTTCAAAACAGCATCAATTCTTCTAGGTACACTTGCACACAGTTTTTGAAGGAACTCAGCAGGTAGGTTGTTGGAGAACCATCCACAGATCTTGGAGAACTAACCACAGATCTCCTGTGGATGTAGGTTGCCTCAAATCTTTCTGTCTCTTCATGTAATCCCAGATAGACTCGATGATGTTGAGATCAAGGCTCTGTGGGGGCCAAACCATCACTTCCAGGACTCCATGTTCTTTACGCTGAAGAGAGTTCTTAAGGACATTGGCTGTATGTTTGGGTTCGTTGTCCTGCTGCAGAATAAATTTGGCGCCAATCACATGCCTCCCTGATGGTATGGCATGATGGATAAGTATCTGCCTGTATTTCTCAGCATTGAGACACCACTGATCCTGACCAAATCTCCAACTCCATTTGCAGAAATGCAGCTCCAAACTTGCAAGGAACCTCCACCATGCTTCACTGTTGCCTGCAGACACTCATTATTGTACCGCTCTCCAGCCCTTTGGCGAACAAACTGCCTCCTGCTACAGCCAAATATTTCAAATTTTGACTCATCAGTCCAGAGCACCTGTTGCCATTTTTCTGCACCCCAGTTCCTATGTTTTTGTGCATAGTTGAGTCGCTTATCCTTGTTTCCACGTCAGAGGTACGGCTTTTTGGCCACAGTTCTTCCATGAAGACCACTTCTAGCCAGACATCTCCAGACAGTAGATGGGTGTATCTGGGTCCCACTGGTTTCCGCCAGTTCTGTGCTGATGGCACTGCTGGACATCTTCCGATGTCAAAGGGAAGCAAGCATGATGTGTCTTCCATCTGCTGCATTATGTTTCCTTGGCCGACCACTGCGTCTACGGTCCTCAACGTTGCCGTTTCTTTGTGCTTCTTCAAAAGAGCTTGAACAGCACATCTTGAAATCCCAGTCTGGTTTGAAATTTTTGCCTGGGAGAGACCTTGCTGATGCAGTATAACTACCTTGTGTCTTGTTGCTGTGCTCAGTCTTGCCATGGTGTATGACCTGTGACATGAAACTCTCTTCCACAACCTCACCTTAGTAGCAGAGTTTGGCTGTTTCTCATCCAGTTTTAAGCCTCCTACACAGCTGTTTCTGTTTCAGTTAATGACCGTGTTTCAACCTACATATGAAATTGATGATCATTAGCACCTGCTTCGTATAACTGGTTAATCATACACCTGACTCTAATCCTACAAGATCCCTGACTTTGTGCAAGTGTACAAAGTGTGCAAGAGTAAGAATTGATGCTGGTTTGAAGCCAAAGGGTAGTCACACCAAATATTAATTTGATTTAGATTTCTCTTCTGTTCGCTCACTTTGCATTTTGTAAATTGCTAAACATAAACAATTACAATATATATTTTTGAAAGCGTTCTTACTTTACAGCATTTTTTCACCCCTGCCTAAAACTTTTGCACAGTACTGTATTTCTCTTTAAATCTGCTTTTGATGTTCTGGTCTCAAATCACTTTGAAAACTATGTTGAACAGAGCAACTCAGCATATTAAAAAATTCCCAAAGAATATACTAATTGCAGGATTGGAAAGTGAGGAGAACCAGCCAAATGCCAGTCAGTGAAGTATGTCAGATTGTATCCATGGGAAAAAACTGTGTCAGGAGAAGTAATGATACGTTCAGAGCCCGAGAGAGATTTGCATCCTGGACACTTCAACCTTCGTCTCTTACACAGCTTACACAGAGGTTTTCATAAAAGACTGAAAAAGCCAGGATTCTAAAAGTGAAAACTATCCAGTTGCTGAGATTTCTGTAACATTATCCTATTCTTTTAAACAAATCTTATTGCAAGAATCCCAGGGAGAATCTTGCTTTTGGTTGAAGGCAGCTTGACAATAAGATGGGAATAGCCAAGGACAGACTTCCAGGTAGAGAAAATGACGGATTAACACGTCTCCAAAGAGTAGAGATGAGAAGGCAAGAGATCGCTCACTTGTGCTTTGGAAGGCAGCTCTTCATGAAGAAATCCGCAGGACCCAGAGGAAACCTGCAGGTGACTTGTGAGTAGTGCACCAGGAGTCTGGGAACAAATACCAGGTTCACAGCCTTATGTGGAGCCTGCTTTAAGGACACTGGGTTCACCCAAAACTCCACTTTCTAACACACGTTTGGATTACAGTAATTTAAAAAGCTACAAAGATCTTTGGAGCAGCAGAGCAACTAAACCACCTTCGACCTGGATTAAAAGTGATCCTTTGACCTAGATTAAAGTAAAAAGCAAAGATATAATTACAAAGATTTTAAAATAATTAAAAGCAAAAAGCTTGCCAAGAGTTTGAATTAAGAAACTCTAAAATGAATTAAGTGGACAGTTAAATTTTGGAATATTGTTTACTTTAAAGTACTTTTGAATTAAATAAATAATACATACATCTGTGGGAATGAGGACTGTTTAAACGTACTAAAAAGGACAACTGGTTGGTTTCATTAAACAATGAGACAAGGGAAAGTTACAAAAGATCATGTGACTATAGAAATACAGAGTGCCAAATGGGCCTAAAGAGTTAAGGATGTAGAGGGGAAAAAAAGAAAGAAAAAAAAGTGTCTCTTTTACTTTTACTTCTCCTTTCTGGATTACAAAGCAGCAAAAATCACAGAAGGGAGGCGAGGATAGTTAACAGAGCAAATAACAGGAAAAGTCATTATGCCAGAGATTTTACAAAGGATGTTTGAAGAACTGGGGAAGAATGTTACAACATCAGTGACAGCATCAATGACTGAATCTCCTAAGACAGATCTGGCTTAACTTGAAGGGAGAATGGAGGAAAAATTTGCAATATGGAAGAAAAGATTAATAAAAAATTTCAAGAATCTGTAATACAAATGAGTGGAGAGGTTAAACAAATTAAAGACAAAATGAAAATTTTGGAAAATAAAACAAATAATAAATCAAGAGATTTATTTATTTATTAAAGCAATTTATATGGTTGCCCAACTCACGGCGGCTTACAGAAATAAGACCTCAAATACAAACCCCCCTACACTCCCACACCCCCGGGGACAACAATACATCCACACACACTGCTGCCATCTGCATTAATAGATGTTAATTAATAAGTAGATGGAAAAAGATTTAGATAATGTGCCACTACTGGAATTACGAGAGAAAGAAATTTGTTTGATACTGAGAGCTATTCCAGAGGAACCTGGTGAAGATATTAGAGAGAGGGTTGTTGAATCTTTAACAAAATTTTGGAATGGGACGAAGATATGGATGCAGAAATGGACAAAGCATACAGAATTAATACAAGATATGCAAAGTTAAGAAATGTACCAAGAGATGTACTTGTGGACTTTGTCAGGAAGAAGACCGGTTCTTCAACAACATTTTAATGCTAAGATGAAGATTAATAATTTAGAAGTAATTGTGCTGATGTCAGGATTAGCCCAGGAAACTCCAGGAGACAGTACAGATTTAATCCAGCAAGGTTTAATGGCCTTTCTCCCATTACAGAAATCTTCTCAGAGTGAGAGCAAATTCCAGGGTCACCCTCCCAACCTCCCTTGCATTCTTTAGGGAGGGTTCAGTCTCATCCTCTTATCAGTACCTCGTTGCTCGGGCGACGAGAGTAAATTCTTAACCCCCCTGTTCCTGACTCTCACAGCTCATAACCTATCAGAATACTGTGTAAGAGAATAATACAGGTAGTCCTTGACTTATGACCATTCGTTCAGTGACTGTTCAAAGTTACAATGGCACTGAATGAATGGTGGTTATGACCGGTCCTCGGAGTTCCGGTTGGTCCAGCATCCCTATAGTCACATGATCGCAATCTGGGTTACGACTGCTAGCCAAGCGCCCTGTGATCATGATTGCCATTTGCAACCTTCCATGCCAACTTCCCCAGAAAGTCAAAGGGCAAGCCATCAGGGAAGATCACAAGTTGATGGGGTAAGTCTCCCCTGCCCACGCACCTTCCCCCAGGCCCTCTGCACTTGTGCTGGCCACTCATGCATGCACCCCTGTAAACCCACCCTGACCTGTGTCGTACCCCTACAAACCCTCCCTGACCCACCAGGAGCCTCTCATGCACCCCCATGCACCCTTTCTGACCCACACAGTGCCTCTTGTGCATCCCACGCACTCTCTCTGACCTGCGCAGTGCCTTGTGTGCACCCCTGCACCGGCCTGGGATTTGCAACTTCCTGCTGGCTTCCCCAATGACTTTGGTTGTGGGAAGCTGGCAGGAAGTTGCCTTGCCTAACGACCGTGGGATTCAGTTAACAACGGCAACCGGGATTGCAGGGATTGCCAACTCTAAGCAATGCGGTTGTACTTTACGACTGTATTACTTAAGCGACAGAAATTCCGGTCCCAATTTCGATCATAAGTCAAGGACTACCTGTACACTCTCCTGATTGACAGACTTAAAACAGAAAAAGATACTATTCCATTGGGACAAATTGGAAGGGATGATTCTAACTTTAAAGCAGCAAAGATTTTGACTTAACTCAGTCCCAAAGGGTAGAGATTTCCTTGAAAGGTTTAAAGAGGAATTGGAGGAGATGCAAGTGGATCAAAAGAAAGGAGCTATGCAGCAAATACAGCAAGAGACTGAGAAAGAGGCTACTATGTTGGGCACTATAGGTATAGAGTTTTCTAAGTTCACAATATAAATATGGGTTTTAAATGCCTAACGTGGAAGAAGGCAAGACCCAATCTTACCAAAAATTACCAATCAATATCTTTACTGAAGAATGCTTATAAAATAGCTACAATGATTTTAGCTGAAAAGATGAAAAACGTCTTTCAAGACTTTATTCATGAAGATCAATGTGGCTTTTGGCCTAAAAGGTAACTAAGAGATAAAATTAGAAATATTCTTAATATATTAGAATATCTAAAGCAGCATAATGAAAAACAAGCTGCGTTGATATTCCTCAATGCAGAGAAAGCATCTGATAATTTGAACTGGACATTTCTGTTCAAAATTCTGGAAGATATGGATTTTGGGGAAAAATTTATTACATGGGTGAAATCAATATATACCTCATAAATGGCACAAATTATAGTTATGTTGCGCAGAGTGCAGCAAAAGTCCCATAAATCCTGCTCTCAGGAAAATATACATCAGCATGAGAGCTTGCAAAATGCAATGTCCATATTTTGTTCTCCAAAGAAAATCCAGTCAGAAAATATAAACTAACTGGTCTTTATTGATAAAAATGCAAAACTTCACAAAATACAAGTTGCATACAAAATATAGAATATAACAAAGACTTCTTCTCATATTAGCTTCCAAGACTTACCACTACAAAGCCTCTAGCTAAAAAAAAAACACTCTCAGAGAAGAGGTTCTCAGAGAAGAGGTTCACTACAAGTGTAGGAACTACAAGTGTAGGAACACATAGTACATCAGAAACCACTTCTCCCAAACAAGGTATGAACACTTCACCTTGCATGGTTACTTTAGCTACAGAACCATCAGCCAAATTAACCTGTTGAATTTTAGGTTTACATTTAGTCAATAATAACTGCTCATTGTTTACAATGATTTCACTACAACCAGAGTCCAGTAACCACTTATCAGCATTACGTTTGTCTCTGTTAGAAATCAAGGCAGACACCAGTCTAGTACTCCCTTGTTTCTTAACTGTTGCTTTTCCACGACGGACAAACTTTCTGGAACTCTCAGCAGGCTGATTTTTCATAGGACAGTCTTTTATAAGATGCTTGGTAGAATTACAGCGAAAACACTTTCTCACCAAATACGCACATTCCGTGCCAGCTGGAGAAAGTTGCTGCTTTATGTTATCAAGTCTTTTCTTAGGATTAGTCTGCAAGTCACGTGCACTTTGAATTTCTTGTAATCTATTTGTTAAATATTCAACCGTTAAATCATCGATTTGAAGCGACTGTACGCCTTCTACTAATATGTTAAATGACTCATCCAGACTTGAAAGAATTATACATGCTCTTTGTTGCTCGGGAATGACCAGATTACGATCTGCCAACTCAGCAAACAAAGTTTTCATCTTATTCAGGTGCTCAATTACATTAGCTCCTGGCTCCAACTTAAGGTTATACAACTGCTTTGTCAAACTCAAGATAGCAGATGCAGTTTGCCTTGCATAGATTCCACGCAACGCTAGCCAACATGCATGAGCAGTTTCCAAACCACGAACATGCACCAATTCTGAAGACTCAAGTCCCAAAATCAAATTACCATATGCACGGTCCATCAAAGCTTTCTCCGCATCCGTGGGTGCTGCCGGGGGTGCGTTGTCTACATAACGCCAAAGCCCCTCTCTCATGAAAAAAGATTTTATCTTTATATTCCATGTTTGGTAGTTCTTTGAATTCAACCTTTCAAACGGAAGGCTCACTGCTGCAAGTGGAGCTGCTGCCATATTTCACTTAAAACAAGCACTCAACCACAGAGAAAAAATCCAAACCTCAAACGAAACAGTCACAGGCAGGGTAATAAATCCATAAATCACCCGTCACTCAGGAATTTAAGTCCTTGCTTCCAGCACGCCTGGATTCACGCCTTGGACATCATTCCTGGAACCTCACGCCTGGAATCCTGTTCCTCGGAACCACCAACCTCAGTCCTCAGTCCTGGGCACTTGGTCCTGGTTCTGCATACTGGGTCCCCTCCGGACTCTGAAACTTAGTCCTGAACCCTGAGCTCTAAGTGCTCTGTGGGATCTGAGATCTGAGCCCTGGTATCTGGTATCTGGGCCCATAACCTGTTGCGCAGAGTGCAGCAAAAGTCCCATAAATCCTGCTCTCAGGAAAATACACATCAGCATGAGAGCTTGCAAAATGCAATGTCCATATTTTGTTCTCCAAAGAAAATCCAGTCAGAAAATATAAACTAACTGGTCTTTATTGATAAAAATGCAAAACTTCACAAAATACAAGTTGCATACAAAATATAGAATATAACAAAGATTTCTTCTCATATTAGCTTCCAAGACTTACCACTACAAAGCCTCTAGCTAAAAAAAAACACTCTCAGAGAAGAGGTTCACTACTTGGTTACTAGTTAGGACTACATAACCTATAAACTACATGGTTAACTGTACAAAGTAAAAACACACTCTCACACTTACTGGGCATTTCACTCCCATATATTGCTAGTATAACACCCCCACTGAATAACTAACACACACACATACAGTAGGTGGCAGTGAAAATCATAACAACATCACAAGATACTTTGTAATCTCAACACTTGTTTTGTATAGCTAAACGGGATGACCTTCTTCCTATGAGAAAATCCTGATAAGTTAATGGGGAATTGACTAAAACCTGTGAAATATAGAAAGAAACAAGGCAAGGATACCCGCTTTCACCACTGTTATTCATTCTGGCCCTTGAAGTTTTGAATAGAGGTATAAAACATGATGAAAGAATAGCTGGGGTGAAGATTAAAAAAGAAGTATACAAACTAAGGGCATTTGCTAAGGGCAAACTAAGGGAAAATCCCATGGAAGGAATAGAAATATTAATGGAAAATTTAAAGCAATTTGATACATTGGCTGGATTTAAAATCAATGAGAAAATGAAGATGTTAACAAAAAATAGGAGGATGGAAGATCAAAAAGAATTGATTGTAAAAACTGTTTTCAGATTGAGAAGAAAGTAAAATATGTAGGTATCACCATGATTAATATGAACTGTATGTTATTCCAAAATAATTATGTTAAGGTATGGAATGAAATTAAGAAACATATGTTAACATGGGAAAATTTACAATTATCACTGTTTGGAAGAATTTCTGTGATGAAAATAAATGTATTACCTAGAATGATGTTTTTATTTCAAACAATGCCAGTTTTGAGAAATGATGGACCTTTTAAGTAAAGGCAAAAAGATATACAGTGGTACCTCGGTTCACGAACTTAATTCGTTCCGTGACTCTGGTCGCGAACTGAATTGGTCGTGAACCGGATCAAATTTTCCCATAAGGTTCAATGTAATTACGGTTAATCCGTTCTGACCCCCATATTTGGTTGCCAACCGATTTTTGATCGCGTCCCGAATCAAATTTCCCCATAAGGTTCAATATAATTACGGTTAATCCGTTCTGAACCATATGTTTTTTTTTTAAACCGCAAAAATATGACACAAAGTACAGTACGAAGAGAGAAAGCTAACCTTGCTCGACACAACTTCTGGCGTGGAGGACAGGAAGGCGGGTGGGGAGGCGGTTACTGCTTGGAGGGAGAGTCCCCCTCCCTACAGGAAGCCACGACCACATGTCACGGGAGGGAAAATGCCCGCGGATCCTGTTCGTAACCCGATCCAGTGTTCGCGAACGGAGGCAAATTTTTGCGACCGGAGCTGTTCGTGAACCGAATTGTTCGTGAACAGAAGCGTTCGTGAACCAAGGTACCACTGTATCTAGATTTATATGGCAGAGGAAGAAACCAAGGGTTAAATATAAAATTCTCCAAGATGTAAAAGAAAGAGATGGATTGGGATTGCTTGATCTAAAATTGTATTTTGCAACCTGCTGTTTGGTTTGGAGTGGGTGCTATTGAGAAATAAGAGAATATTGGAATTAGAAGAACACAACCTGAGGTCTGGATAGCATGGCCTTTTATGGTACCATAAAGTGCCGTATTAAAAATATGGAATAGATGTAACCTGGGCTGTGTCTGAAAACACTCTTATTGATTTCAGCACAAGCAGCATTTCACAGAAAAGAAACAACAGACAAAGAGAGATGGTTAACTTATCAAGATTTGTTAGTACAGGAACACGGAG
Organism: Liasis olivaceus; assembly: GCA_030867105.1. NCBI lineage: Eukaryota > Metazoa > Chordata > Lepidosauria > Squamata > Pythonidae > Liasis > Liasis olivaceus. The sequence continues at coordinate 25,245,989 of CM061359.1, read as the reverse complement.
AACTTAAAGATGAAGTCAAGAGAACAACTGACTGCAGAGGGATTTAGTTTTCAACGGTTCTCATATGCACAATTAAGAGACAGATTTAATATAGATAAAAAGGTAACTGGAATAGAACATAAGATGGAATTTAAAATTGAATTATGTACAAATGATGAACATGCGATTGCTAAAATGTACAAACTTTTGTTGAGATTTGAAATGGAAGAAGAACAAGTTAAAGAGTGCATGACAAAATGGGCTAAGAATTTTGGTTATGATATACAGATGGACCAATGGAAGAAAATGTGGTTAAAAGGACTTAAATTCACACTGTCTTACAATGTAAAAGAGAACTTTTACAAATGATGTACAGTTGGTACATGTCACCAGAGAAATTATGTCAGATGTATAAAGATACTTCTAATCAATGCTGAAAATGTAAAAAGCATGAAGGGACATTTTACTATGCATGGTCGACTTCTGAAAAAGTGAAAAAATATTGGATACAAATACACATGATAATACAAAGAATTTTAAAAATTAATACTCAGATGAAACCAGAGCTTTTCTTACTGGGACTTACGGACAGACAATTAAGACAGTTTTGTATACGGTAACTGCAGCAAGGCTACTATACAGTGTGCACAAAGATGGAAAAATACTGAAATACCCACAATGGAGGAGTGGATTGTGAAGATGGCAGAATTGGCAGAAATGGCAAAACTGATCTGTTTGATCAGGTATAAAACAATCGGTACTTTTATAAAAGACTGGAAACCCTTTATGGATTTTTTGCTGAAAGTGGAAAAAAATGAGTTGGGTGATTTTTTTGATTTGCCGATTAAAAAGGGTTGAATATGGAAAGAAGGGAATTATGTAATGTAATCTTAAAGGGGAGGAGAAACAATACATTTGTTAGTAAGTGCTGTAAAGAAGACTGGAAATTGTTTCTTTGATCTTTTTCTTTTTTCTTTCTCTGTACTGTTTCTTGCATTTTTTCTTTTTCTTAACTTTTCTTCATATACTTTTTCATGTTTATCTTTTATTCACATAAAAATCTCTTAAATAAATAAAGGAACAGCCAAGGGCTCCTTTTGGCCGCCTCAGGCACAATAGGCTGGGAATAAGATGGTGACAATATCTTAAAAAAGATTCCTTTGTTCCATGCTTAGGTGAAAGGCAGAAAAGGCAGAGAATAAATGAGGACTGAATCGCAAACAAAAATACCGAGTACGTGGGTTGGGAGGAAAGGGAAGACTGAGAAAGCTGTGGTGGCATGGAGTTAATGAGATCCTCACAGAGTTGGGTAGTTTAAAGAATAAACGGTAATGTATGTTCTTCTCTAAAGGACATACCAAAGGAGAATAGCATTGTTCCCGCACAGTTGGAGCCTCCACCTCTTCTGCCCCCTACCTTGGCCTCCCTGCCCAATATTCCAACAGCAGAATCACCTGTAGTCCTCGGACATGATGACACAGGATTCTTCCTTCTTGAGGCGTGCCAGGAGCGCCCCCCCCTCCAACTGCAACCTGGCCAGCCTTGCATCATCCAGAACTGTCTTCATCATTTGCCTATAGCTCTTCAACAAGGCACGAGCGTCCTAGAGTCAAAGAAAGCATGTGGGGCTCTGCTTAGGGCATTCAGATGTAGATACTGGCTGGCCATCTTACCTGAGGGAAGGCAGCAAGCAAAGCCCCAGAAACAACCTTGATGGCCACCTGGCAAGGTGGTAGGCAGCATCCTCTCTCTGGCCAGAAAGGAGGAAGCTCAGTCTGGTCCTAAGTGACCGCTGAGTTTTCTGGCCCAGCAACTTTGTGCTAACCCTAACCCTAAGAAGCCGTTGATTGATCTGGCTAGTCCTCCAGCCCTGGGGACTTCTCTCAGCCAAACTCTGCCCCCTCTCTGTTGCAGACTCCAAGCCTCATCAAAGGACTCCTGGCAAGGGCCCCTTTTGTGCTCCTTTGAATAACTTGTACTCAGACACCATACTTGCTGTTGTTTGCTCCCTGAGGTTTAGCTTTGCCACACATAGGAACTGAGGAGAAATCACTCAGTTACCTCCATGCCAGCCCTTTAGATATTACCTATGACCTCCTGTTCCCACTTTTCCTTCAGGAAAATCAAAGGCTACATTGTTATGACACAGCAGACCTTCTTTGCCTCTATCTGGGGTAAAACCTTTACTACCCATGTACCAGCAACACACAGTCAAGGATGTTCCAGTCAAACAAGGGGCAGCATCTCCAGTGTCCTTGCACCAACCCCAAAGGCTGAAGGAGACTGTTATTTTTTGAAATGTTTTTTTTTAACATTTTGCCACATTACTGCAAACTCTGCAGGCACTCTACTTCTTGACACTGGGAATCTTTGATAGCCTACAAGAAGTGAAGCAGAGACTCACCTCAGGTTTCTCTGGCCATCTGCTGGACTCCACTGCTTGTATGGCCTCTTTGAGGAACAGACAAGCCCTTTGGCACCCACAGAGCAAGTGCTCCAGACGCTGCAAGATCAGCACAACAGCACCATGTTGATTAACAGTCTATCTGCCTCCTGCAACCCCCAATCCCAAGACAAGGTACCTGACGGGCTCTTGGGCACTATTTTCTTCTAAAAGAACAAGATTTTGCCATTCTAATTGGACAGGAAAGTTTGTGCTTCAAGTGGAGCTACCAAGGGTCAGAACTGTTCTCCAGCATGGCCGAACCCATCTCTGTTGGAATAAAGAGGCTCTCCGCTTTCAACTCATCATGGCCCTCCAGAAACACCTCTCTTAATTAATTGCCCAAAATGTGAAGAAAACAATTCCCATCTTTGTTCTTTTCCTAATCATCCAGAAGCCAACATTCTTAAAATACATACACAGTTCTTCCACATTTTCTGAACATTTGCTTATCTTTACAGTGAGAATTATCAGAACTTCACGTGAGTCCTACCAATGTATAAAGGGAGTCTGCCATGGATTTTTTTATAGTTCCATTGCCACTGGCATCAGGATAGCTTTCCTGTTGTGGCACCTGCTGGTTATGGCTATTAGCTGTTTCTTCTTGGACAATGTCATACTGTAGTATTAGATTGATTTTGACAGGGTGACCACTTTGAAAACATTATCTCCATTTTAATCTGGGTGTATGATTTTGGATTGGTAGAGCCCTAGAGTTCTAGAAATGCTTTTGTAAGCATTAATTTATTTTCAGGGGGCATACCATGCCTCTTGAATCTGCATAGTGGGAACTTCCTGTGATGAAAGGAGACAAAGGCTGGCCCAGATCTGCCCTGGTGGTTTAATGTAGCACTACCTTCCCCACTTTGTATATTAGTATCTTATATACACAAGCTCTGGCTCTCATAATATTCAGTGGCAAAATATGCAAAGATTCAGAAAATCCAAAAACGAGAGAATACTTTTTCATAGAACTGTAGATTTCAACAAATCTGGGCTTCCTGGAATTTTGGACTCCTCAAAGGCTATCTTTTCACTCCTGCCTCACCATTTGGAAGCGCAGCCAGTCCTGATGGCAATAGGGAAGAGACCCATTGAATTCTTGGGGCAGCTGCTGGCTCTCAACATGTTTGTGGAGGGACTTCAAGGAATTGAGAAGTTCACACTGTGAAAGAGAAAGGGACAACTGTCTCAAGAAAGAAAAGAGGCCTACTGGGGAAGGGGAGGCATTCTGACTTCATCCCAGTTGAATTTTCTATCAAATGCATAGCTGCAACAGGCTGTCAGCACCGCCCCCCCCCCCATTCCACATAACCTCTCCAGGTTTATGTGCAAACCTTTGGAACAAGCTGGGAGGAACATTCAGTCAGTATAATGGCACATTACTGTTCCAACAATTTTGGCAGGTTTTATGCAGAGACCTCTCCCAATGTTCTGACTGACATGTCTTAAAATAAAAGAGAAATCTAAAAGAAGCCAAAGAGGGTCCTGGCAATAAAGGAACACCAAGTAAAAGTATCAGAAGTTAAGGGGATAAGAGAAGTTCATAGTGGGGAGAAAGACCAAACTCCAAAAGGAGGAATGTGGGCAAACAAGATTCCTTTTTCACTTTAGCTTCTGCTGAGGTTATAAAGCTAAAGAAACAGACTTTATTTGTATTTCTTTTATTTGTTAAGATTTTTCCCCACAACAACAATCCTGTGAAATAGGTTGGGCTGAAAGAAAGTGACTGGTCCAAAGCCACCCAGTGACTTTCCATGGTGAAGGTGGGCTTGCTGATCTTCCCAGTCACGGGCTAACACCTTAATTGCCACACTGGTGCTCTCTAGCATTTATTTCCAGTCCTACCCAAAGCCACACATCTATTGTCTATGGATTGAGATTAGTGAGCAGTGAGACGTTAGCTTCTTCAGAACTGACTTTATGGAGCAAACTAGAAGTAAACAGAGCTTAAGGGAGAGCTAAAGTGCTTCAGTATAACCTGGACATTCAGGAGGAAAACATGCTTACTTGCAAAAGCATTTATATGTATCCTCCAACCCTGCTGCAGGTTATATTATCCATCTGCTTTTCCACTAATTTTCCATTTTCATAATCAAAATATTGGTCAGAAAATATTGGTCAGAAACCCTGGAGAAGGAAGTCTCAAATCTCTCTCACTAAGGGAGCACAGAGTCCAGATCACAAGAGTTTGTTATTCTGCTCTACTCCAACCTCATTTTGAATATTAATATGTAGTTTGGGGCACCAGAGTTTAAAAAAAGGCAAACTGGAGCAAGTTCAGAAGACAGCTGCCAGGATGGTGAGAGGCCTGGAAACCAAGTTCAGTGAGGAATGGTTAAAAGAGTTGGGTATGTTGGACTTCTGGGGGAGAAATGGCAGATTGAGGACAGCTCTGTTTTAGCAGAGCTGACGGCCACAGCAGTTAAGAGGAGCCCACGAAAGGTCTGGCTCTTTGGAATCATCTCCAGATAAAGGGGGTCTGGATCACTTACAAGTACTCCTTACAGAGGCTCCCTATGAAGAGATCTCATTTTTGCGATCCCCAGCGGGTTGAGCACTCTGAGAGTCACAGGAAACATTGAGCCCCAGCTGCAGTCCGGAGCCTTCAAAAGGACACTAGATGTGCTTTCACTTCCTCTTTTAATTACTATTGGAAACTACCTATTTGTGCTTTATTTGGAAATTAAAAACCTTTTGAAAGCCAAGTTTCTGCACACCAGGAGAATTTCCTTCTATCTTGGAAGAAAGAAGATTTAAGTAAGTCTTAAGATTAAAAAGAAAAACTTTAACTTTTAGAAAATAGTGAAAGTGAGCTAAGAATATTGACTGTGAATAGTTAAGGGGCCAGATGGATTTGAAAGAATAGTTTCTATGGACTGTTCTGAACGTTATAAAAATATAGCTAATGATTTTGGAAGTAATTGTAAGAAATTTTACAGTGGGAAAGTCTCCATTCTGAAAATAAGAAAAGATAAGATTGTGCTTTGAAGGTTAACTAGAGGGAACTAGAGCGTAATTAAAGGAAAACACATTTGTTAACATGATGCAGGAATATTGTCTTACTACAGAAAAAATTAAATCTGTTTGGGAACAATGTGTTTAGGACTTATTCCTAAAACTGGATCTAACAAAGGTTATAGAAGAAGAAAAGATTCCACTGGAAAAAAACAGAAACTGAAGATGATTTGAATAAGGATTTTAAAATGGACTTTAAAAAATTGCCAGACTATAAAAGAGATATGGAAGATATGCAAAAAGATGCGGTGGATGTGAAAATGGAATTAAAAATGCTTGACTACAAGGGAAAAGAAGTTGTAATGGTTGTAAACTTTTCTGCTTGATGCTTTTAGAATTAAAGGAGATATCCAGATCATAAATCAGAAGAATGACTTTGAGAATTATTTTACTTTACATTCACAGAAGGGAAATACTAAATCTCTGGAGTTGTTTCTGAAAACAGACAGGGAGAAAATGGTAAAATGATAAGAGATCATTATCTGGGACCTTATTTGAAGAACTGATTGAAGATTGAGCTCCTAAAAAAGAAGACAAAGGAGTTCAACGTGGACATCAGTTGGGTTAAATTGTATAAGTTCTGATTTTGGGTTGTTATTATTATTTGAATTTTTTTTTCTGACCAGGATTGTAAGATGTTGATTTACAGATACAAAAATCATGTACCTGACTTAGTTTAAAATATACATATTATGATTGGTATTCCTTATGCCTATGGGGACAGATTTTTTATCTTTTACTTACCAGAAAAAGTTATAAGTTAAAATGCAAGATAGATTTATTTTTCTAAGCTTGAAATACATAGTTTACTATTACTGCTACTCTTTGCTGAACAAGATTAATTGGTAAATATTTTTTATAAATTGACTATTGTTTAGGGATGAGAAATGGGAAGAAGAGGTTCTTTTTCTGTAATATGAGAGAAGGTGTTATGTTACTGCAAATGCTTATGTTTGTTTGGAGGGAGGGGGAGTCACTTTTTATATGTCTCTCTCTTTTTCCTTTCTCTCTCTTAATATTTTTTTCTTTTTTGTTTGTACATCTGTTTAGTTTTGTACTAGTTTTTATATATGTAAAACCTCAATAAAAATATTATAAAAAAAGATCTGGGTATGTTTAGCTTACAGAAGAGGTAACTGAAGGAAAATATTATAGCAGTCTTCAAATATCTGAGGGATTGTCACAAAGAAGAGAGAGTGGACTTATTCTCAAAGGGCAGAACCGGACACACAAGAGAGCTCTCTGTCCCTCCGTCGGAGCCTTGCAGGAGTCATCCTCTCCTGGATGCCTGAAAAATGAGCCTCAGACAGTGGGAGCATCTTCAACAGGGCCTTTGCTGCTGATCTTTAATAACTGGCAGGTTCATGATGGGAGCAGCTTTTCCCTCAGATAGTCAAGATTTACCATGTATATATACTCATGGATAAGCTAAGAATTTTAGGTCCCAAAACACACCCAAAAAGTTGGGTTTGGCTTATCCATGAGAATATACGCTAATACTTTTTTTAAAGTACCCGTATATACTCATGGATAAGCCCATCCACAGATAAGCTGTCCCTTGACTTTTTAAGCAAAATATCATGAAAAATGCACCACCGGTGGATAAGCCAATTCTGAAAATTAAAACATATGAAAGTTTCAAGGATCAGCTTATCTGCACATGGCACATTTTTCATAGTATTTTGGTTAAAGATTCAAGGGTTGGGCTTATCCGTGAGTATATAGGGTAGGCTTTTTAGTGGCTTTAGTAATTAATACCTTTAATGTTAAATTATGCCTGGCAAACCACTAGCAGCTGGTACAGATCTTTCTCATATGATCCCTGTGCTCTGAGTGATCCAGTTAGAAGCCTAGCTGCTACATTTTGTACCAACTGCAACTTTGGGATAGTTTCCAGGATAACTCCCTGTTTCAACAGTCAAGAATAATTGTCATCAAATCTGACTGCTTCAAGAAATGATGCAGCTGGCATACTGGATGTAACTGTACCAAGATGTTCCTCACCACAGCTAAATGTTAAGGAGCACTCCCTTATCAATAGGGAGCTGAACCCCATCCCAAACAGTCTAAACCTCAAACATCAGATCTAGTTTTTTGTTTTTTTTATCAACAGCACCTCCATCTTGACTAGGATTTCATTTTAACTTATTCTCTCTCATTCACGTCCTATTGAACTTGGGCAACATTCAAGGGTATCAATCGCTTCTTTGTAATTTGATGGCAAGGAGCATCAGAACTGGGTATCATCGGTTTACTGATGATAGCCTCACTCCAAGTGCCAGATGACACCCCCCTCCCCCAGTGTTTTCATACAGATGCTGAACAGTATGGTGGACACGTTGAACACCAGTGGGAGAGCACAGGCCATGATCTAGATATCAAGCATTAGTTGCTCAACACCATCTCTCTTGGATATACATTTTCTAATTCCACCAACACAAACCCCATTGCCAGAAAAATCAACTATGGGAAAAGGAAAATCGGGAAAAAAGAAACACAGGAGCAGACCTCACCCTGCGCTGAGGAGAACAAGGTCTGAATGGCTGCCTGCACCCTTGCCTGAGCAACCTGCTGGGTGTTTAGCATGTCTGCATAAACACATATGCCTATACTGTAAGTGACAGCAGGATTGCTCTGGGGGGTTGCTATACCCCTTCCCAATCCATTACAAAATCATGCCTGTAATTCACCCAAAGCTTTGGAATACAGAACTACAGAATCAAACCACCCTAGACATTTTTAAAGGTTGAAGTAGTTGAGGATTCCTGAGGTCTGAACCTCCTCGCACCTGCACAGAAGCTGGCTTTTCTATCTGGAAGGTGTGATCTTTCTCCACAAGCAGCAGGGCTCTATGGATGCAGTGTGGGATGGTATCCTGCAATGATAAAATTTATTTTTCTATGATTCCTGCTTCAGTCAAAAGTTTTCTTTTAAATCCAACTAAATAAGGATTGGCAGAAATGTCCTCTCCATTTCCCTGCTAACCTTTGCACCATAAGCAACCTTTTTTTCTACAACAAGGAAGAGGCCAAATGAAAGTGCTGCCAGCATCTCAGACACTTACCTGATAGGCCAACCCCTTCACACCTGAGGCAGGTTTTTCCTTATCCAAATGTTTCTAGCATCTTAAACCATGGAAGAGCAACACAAGCAGGAGTGGCTGGGCAGAAACATCTCTATATTTGGCTTAAAGGCTTCTTCAACTCCTGCCCTCTGCCATCCGAACCCCATCTTATCACTGCTGGAATCTGCCCAAAGGTGCTTCTTGGTCACCATCCTTTCTAATGCTTACTATTATTTCCCCTGACAGAGCAGGCCCTGAAAAGTCTTTCCAGCCACGCACAAAACAGACATGCCATTGAGGGAAGTGGCATCTGCTTGCCCTCTGCTCATGCTGGCATCCCCCCCCCCCCACAGCTCAGTTGCAGCTGTATGCTCCACACACCAAGGAAAAGGGCACCCAGAGAACGCTGGGAAAGAACTGGGAAAGGAAAACAATGGCTCTATCTGCCCAACGGGCACCCAGCAATGGCAAAGTGGGATTCAGAAAAAGAAAGGAAGTGGAAAAAGGAATCAGCAGCAGAGCCTTACCTGCAAGGTGTCTAAAGCTGTAAAGAGAGCTGGGACTGGAGAACACTGCCGGGCATCTATCAGGATAGTTAAGCCCAAGGCTTTGCACTCCGACCTGAAGATGAAGGGAAACAGAAGACATGCACTGTTGCTACCAATGCATGCAAGCTGCTCCCTCAATATCTCCCCGGTAGGTTCCTTCCCAGTGCAAAGACTTCCTCTGTTCTTCCTCAGGCCTTCCCTAGGCTGAGTCCAGAAGCAAGTCTTCCTCTTATCTTGCAGGTCACAAGACTGAGGGCAAGCAGGCAGGCAGTTTTCACCAGGCCAGAGGCAATGGAACAGATTTTGTTAGTTTCTTATGGATAACCGTAGCTCCCCCACCAAGTTTCAAACTGTGCCATGAGGGTCTATAGTTATTTAAAGTACTCCGTGAGGAGATCAGAGTATATTCACACAGAATAGTGAATACAATATAGTGGTGTATCTGACATGCAGTATCTGGGACTCCTGAAGAATCTCACTCTTGCAGAGCAATTCCTGCCCACAGGACACTGAAATATCAAAGCAAACTGAGAGCCACATCCATGATCCTCCACTGGCTGGCAATCTAGTCATAAAACTGTGTGGGTGAATTTTTGAAGCTTTCTATGGTAGTAAGCATATTTTTTTCTACTTATTTTCCCATAGTCATAGCAAAGTTTATTTGTCACCTACAAGCATCCCCCAAATTATATCTACAGGACTCTAAAACTGATTTTTCAAAATGGCCCAAACCCCAAGAGAGTTTGGTATTTCTGTCTAAGTTGCCAAAATTTGACACTTATGACCTTGCCATTAAGCATTCAATCTATATTCATTTTAGTACCCATAACATGGATTACCTGAACTATCCCCACAGACCAATGTTGGGCTCTAGAACACAGACTGAAAACCATTGTAAGAAATAGCTTCATACAGAAACTGTTTTGTATTTATATATTCCTCCCATGGCTATGTATATTTCTGAAGAATCATAGGGAAGAGGAAGTGATCAGGGTCTTCTAACAGAAACTATAGCCATGAAGGGAGGGACATAAATATTGGACTAGGAGACACTTAGGGGAACACCTAAGCCACCAGTCAAAGCATCTGTGCATAAAACAACTTAAGCAGCATTTTAAAATTGGATTCATACAAACTCCCCTTCAGACACACTATGAGAGGTGAAAAAGATAAGCCATGAGCTAACAGAACAGTTATAGTATTACGTGTAGCAGAAGACTTGCTGACCATATCTGTCTTTCCCCTTTCCCCTTCTCCAGCCATCCCACAAACCTGAGAATGCTGTGGAAATACAGGAGAAGACGTGTTAGTTCGCTGGCATTGCAGTCCGGGCATACCCAAAATGTATTCCTCGTTGTGATGATGACCACCGCATGTCCGTATTTGTCTCTGGTACCTGAGAAAAAGGCTCGATTTAATTTGCCTAACTACTTAGGCAAAAATTATGACCAATGAACTGGCCCATGGATTGCCTTCTAAGGAACAGAGAAACAGCTTTTTCCAATGTATGTCACGAATACAAACATATCAAAGTGTTTGGAATAGCAGGATGGTAGAAGTTGAAAGTGACTAGCAGAATAGGAAAAAACAAACTCAGACCTACACAATCTGGTTCTGAAAGCAGAATTTGACTCTTGAGGGGCCGATATAGACTGCCATTTGTTTCTTAAGTGGCAATTCATAGACTTCCAGATCTTCACTGAGAGTCGAGCGGTAGAGAGCCATAAACTATTTTAGTGTGAATGGATTGGCCGCTGCCCCAGGTGGCAATTCAGGATAGTTCTGCTTACAGATCCACATGTCTACTGCTTCATTCCTGCAAGGACTGCTGCAAACATCAGCTCCTCCTGTCCTTCCTTAGACACCCTCGCTGCCCACTTCTCCTCTGTAACAGGGGAAGTCCAGACCATGGTTGTCCTAGGAAGGTGGGATCCCTCAGCAGCGCAGAGGCTCTTGCTACTTGTTTGTGGAGGGGCCTACACTCTATGTTCCTGTTTTTAGTGCTAAAAGCTGAGGAAGAGGTGCTCAAAGACCCAATCTACAGTGAGAAACTGAAAATGCTTCTCATATATACAAATAACTTTCTCTTTGCTCTTCACAAAGCATAAAAAACAGCAACAGCCCACAGAGGCTTCTCTAGGACATGGTATTTACCTGGCAGGCACGCAACCCCACTCTGAAGCATCTCCCAATTCACACTCTTCATTGGCAAGGGGGCTGTTTCCAGAATTCCGCTGGATGGAAAGAATGGGAGTTCTGGTTGCACAGCCAAGGGTGGGTCTTTTTCTCCAGAGCCGCAAGGAGTGGTCAGTACAAGGCTACTGTTGCCAGTTCCTTCATTGGCATTTTCTGTCCCATTCAATGATGTTTCTGTAAAAAGAAACAGCTTTCAATGCTATATTTTAATTATTCCTATTTGCATTCAGAGGGAAAGTAGCTATTCATTTATTTACCCTGTCCCTTTGCAATGGATCTAAACTGGTAATGACAGTTAAAAATAAAACAAATCCAATGAGGTCTACCTTCTGTGATGAAATACCTCTGCTTTGACAGCATCCCTCTTGCTATCACAGAGCTGTCTGCATCTGCTGCCAAACACTCTGGTTAGCTTGCACACTTGGAAACTTATCCTTCTGTGCACTGCTGTGTCAGGACAAAAGCATTTGCCAGCTCATGTCTCTTTGCTCTTTGCACTGGCATTGGAGATGTTGGCTTCCTACCACACTTCTTGCTTCCCATACTGCAGCAAGCTGCTTGAATGATAGATTACTGTTACAGAGGTGCCCTACACCAATAACTTGCCACTTGGGCTATTTCTGAAAACAGAACTACCAGTCTTTTGAAAGCCAAGAAGGGATAAACCTATCTATGAGTCTATCAACCTTCTTTAAAACTGGTAACTTCTGTCCAAGAACAACCCAGTCAACAGGTTGATGGGGTAGGTGTGTGGGAAAACTCACAAACTTCCTCCAGCCCATCGACCTGTCAGCTGGCATACTGTACAAGTGTATAAAAATGTATTTTGAAGTTGGGCATTCTCTGAATGAATAAGGTTTGCTGATTATTGTAAACACTGAAGAATTTTGTATCTGCATATCTGTTTTCCCCTCTTTTTCTATGTTAATCTTAAAAATAATCTTTAAAAATTGAACGTAGGAGTGTCCAAAGGGGGAATCCTTTTTCCAAATGAAGCCCACCCTATGCCGGACTCATTTGGGCTAAAGGAAAATACAGTACTCAAATATTTTATGAATTCCACTGTATCAAGGAGCCAGAAGATTAATCAATGCCATGTACATTTTAAGTCTAGAGGTTCATGCAGGAATTCATAATCATATTTTTTTTCTCTATGTGGATAAATGCTCCTAAAAACTAGGAAACGTCCTCCAGCAACATGCTTTATTTTATTTTATTTACGGTCCCAGAACAATAAAACACAAATATAAAATTTAAAATACAAGAAAAAACGCCCAAACCTTAAACAAATAATAACAAGAAGAGGCTATCAACCAGCTTCTGCAAATCATTACTACTGATAGAAACTTGGCAACCTTTTAGTGGTTGTCCAAGTTAGGTCTTGCAGGAAAATTATATTTTCTTGATCAGAAAGGTGCCTAAAATTTTAGATAATTGGGTTTATGAGTACCAGATGCCATGGGTGGTACAATGAGTAGTGCAGCAATATATGGATTATTGACAACCTCTGTATCTGAGCAGAAACACATATGATTGATGTATACTAGAGACTAGTATTTGCCTATAGTGTACCAATTCGAGCCAAGGTAAAGTCTCCTATGTGAAATATGTCCGATGTTACAAAAGTACCTAAGAATGGAGAACCTGCAGTTTGTGCCATAATAGGAATGGACTGGCCCTGTTATTTTGCAGATCTAACAAAGAAATGGTTGAAGGTATCCATTCCCGTTTGTTGTTCTCTTGGACTGGAACCATATTTAGGTCACTACGTGTGTTCTTGAAGTGAAAAGTCATCGGGCAGTGATTTTGAGTTCTGTAGTCTAAACCTGGATGATAAGGGTCCCAAAATCAAGTCCCGTGTCCTAAGGAATTGGGCATATTTAGCTTCCAAAACAGAAGACTGAGATGAAATATAGCAGTACAGGTAGTCCTTGCTTAATGACTGTTCGTTCAGCAACCGTTCAAAGTTATGGTGAGATGAATGAATGGTTACTTATGCACGGTCTCCGAAGTTATGGCCATCACAGTGCTCCTGCAGTCACATGATCAAAATTTGGGCACTTGGCAGCCCACCTGCACTTACGACCGCAGGGGTGCTTCAACTCCCCTTGCGTATCTCCCCTCTCATCTCTGCCCTTTTGGCTGCCCTGCACAGTGGCACTCCTCAGTCGCAGTGTTGCTGCTGCTGTGGAGTGCCGCCTCAAGCCCCACACCGCGGCCAGCCACCCCAGCGCCAGAGGGCAAAGCTCCAGCCACCCCCGCTGCCCTGCACTCCGCAGGTCCTGCTGCACCCAGCTGGCCTTTGCCGGCCTCCTCCGATGCTGATGACACAGCCCAGCCTGGCCCTATGCGAGGGAACTGCTGGCTGTGCTAGGCCTTCTTCCTGAGGCCACTCACACCTTTCTCCAAATAGCATGTGCCATTCTCATGATGCTTCAGAAGGGCTTTCTGAATTTGCAATTTGGAGGGCAGCTATATAAATTTACCAAATAAATAAAAACTTCCAAGATACCTTTAAAGATATTTCCTATTTATCCTCTAGGACTGGATGATGAAATTAAGTCAGCACTCTGATCTTTACCAAGTCAGTAGGCTACAGGGTATACATACCAATAGCAATGAAGGAGACTCAACAAAACATGTGAATTATCATACAATATTCTTGATTTCACTTGCTAACAAACTAATGCCTAAGGTCATCCAATGCAGATTAGAACCCTACATGGAAAGAGAGATGTCAGATGTTCAAGCTGGCTTTAGAAAAGGCCAAGGAATAAGAGTCACTATTACTGATGCATGCAGGATAATTGAGAAAGTCAAAGAATTCCAAAAATAAGTCAATATGTACTCCACTGATTATTGAAAGGCCTTTGATTGTGTTGATCATGTCAAGCTGTGGAATGTCCTTAAGAAAATAAGAATTTCAGAACATCTCATATCCTCATGCAAAACCCAGAACATCTCATAGTCCTTATGGCAGGACAGATTGAACATGATGAAACAGATTGGCTCCAGGTCAGCAAAGGAGTGAAACAAGGCTGTGTACCTTTTCCTTATTCATTCAACCTATATGTTCAATATATATAGAAGGAGGTTGGATTGGAAGAAGATGAGTGTGGTCTCAAAACTGGAGGAAGAAACATTAATAATCTGCACTGTGCTGATAACACTATTCTGGTAGCTGAAAATGCAAGTGATCTGCAAGCTTTAGTAATGAAAGTTAAGGACGCAGTGAAAAAGTGAGACTACAATTAAATATAAAGAAGACCAAACTAATGACAACAGGTCTAGCAACCAACCTTAGAACTGACAATGAAGATATTGTTTTTATAATACAGGTAGTTCTCAAGTTACAACCATTCGTTCAGTGACCGTTAAAAGTTATGACGGTGCTGAAGGAAGGGACTTACACCTGGTCCTTGAAGTTCTAGCCATTGCAGCACGTGAACAAAAGGTTGCAGTGTCCTAGGGTCACGTGATCACCATTTGAAACCTTCCCTGCCGGCTTCCCACAAGCAAAGTCAATGGGGAAGCCAGCAGGGGAGGTTGCAAGTCACAAATCTTCCTCTCCCATCCCGGCCTTTCTTCACTCGCATGCACCGCACCTCCTTCCCCCCTTCACTTGCACGCATGCACCCACCAGCACCCTTCTTCTAATAAGCGGTTTTAGGTAATGAAGGAAAAGGTTCTGGAAGCACTGCATTATGCAGAGACCTAGCTCTTTGAGAAGTCCATAATGCTGGGAAAGTAGAAGGAACAAGAAGAAGAGGATGACCAGCAGCAAGATGGATAGACTCAATTACAGCAACAATGGGTGCACTGGTGGAAAACTGAAGGTCCAGATTGGGGAGAGATCATCTTGGAGAATATCTACCTATGTAGCTGCTAAGAGTCAACACTTATTTGATGACATATAATCAATCAATCGTATTAAAAAGTCATGTGACTTTGAGGATGTAGTCTTTGCTTTAACACACTGCGACTGAGTGCTAAACTGCACAGAGAAAATAAAAAAAATTTACTTTGCACTGGCATTTAATTTTAAGTTTTCTCCTCTCTGCACAAGAGATGACTAATGGAGATGACAAAGATTAGTCTCTTTATGTTAGCAAAAAGCAGCCCTGAGATTCATTTGCATCAAGAACAAGAGGCATATTAATCCCATCTTCTTCCGTGCCCTTTTCCATAATAAAAATGTCTCCCCCACATAGAGGAGATTTACATGCTAACTACTATTTATCTACAAGGCACAACATGCATAAACGAAAAAGTATTTGAAAAAATATTAGTCTTTGGAGAAAATCAAGACAGAAACTTTAGTGAAGCAATTCACTGAGGTTCCTTTCACACAGAAGGGCAGCACTGATCTCGAATTAGTGTCACACCTTTATCAGCCCACATGCCATATGACTTTTCCTTGCACACTTAGCTGATTGACTTTTGGCTCAGCTGCAATTCCAGAGCAAGCTCCAAGAAGACAGAGTTGCAGCATTTTCTCTGGAGCTGCAGGACTGGCAGTTTCCCATCTGTTTTTTCTCCTAGCTGCAAAAGCAAGCAAAGCCAGGAAACTGCAAGAATTGGGGGGGGGGGGGGGGGGCTGGCTGGCTGAAGCACTGATTCTCCCCTCACTCATGATGTAGCCCTTGACAGCCATCCTATCCTCCTCCCCAACCCCTGGGAACAGCAATGAGGGACTCGCTGAGCAGCAACTGTCTAGCTGGTAAGAAGGGCAAGTGCCCTGAGAAAGAGGCTGCACAATATGTTAAACCGCTCTGGCTGGCTTATGTGAGGCCGTCTCATGCACCTCCTTATGCATGATCAGTGGCACTTCTGAGTAGCCCCCACTTCTGAGGATAATACTCATCAGAAATTCACAGGAGTTACTTACTGTATTGGATGAGTAACTTTTAGAAAACATTTAATGCTACCAGAAACAGTAACTAACTGTAGTCAATGAACTGCATGGGACAGGGTAAAAAAGGTATGTTTTATCCATCAAAGGGACAGAAATCTGCAATTTCCCATACAGGCTAAAACTTGCTTTTCAGATGGGAAAAAAAGTAAATTGAAAGCCAAAATGGTCAGAATTGCTGCTTCATCACTTTAAAAGATTTTTCCCAGGCACTAGCCAATGACGCAGTCATATCTCGGCAGGGATGAAATGTATAGGGGATGAGATATACACCTTTTTTGGGTGATTGAGAACTTTTGTTCTTTTTTTGTAAACAATCATGTCATCACAACTTTTGCGTGTTGCTAAATTTTGGCAGTATAATCTGGGAGTTCTGGGTTACCCACCCCTGATTTAGCACAGTAATTGCCAAGATGCACACTTCTATACCCAGCTAGCAAGTTCATTCCTGTGCAATAAAACGGAAGTCTCCAGTACAATGCCCATGTATGGACAATTCCCTTGGCCCCACCCAGGCTTTGTGCCCTTCCTGATTTTGAGGAAAAAAAGACTTCAGTTTAGAATATTAAATTGGAAGTTAGCACGCATCATAATAGCCATCAAGCATTATCTTCATTTCCAATAATGTAGATAGGCATTCTTAGAAAATAAAAATCAGCTTACTATAGCTTAAGGTGATTACTGCTATCTTTTAAACATGCCCAATTTGCCCAGCAAAAAAAATTAAGATAAATTCAAAATTATAGGAAGCATCTAGGGGGCTACAGGGAGTTTGGTCTGGTAATTAAGTGACCTTCCATGTCCAATATGGCAGCTATGTCATGAATGGGCAAAGCCTAAGATAATTCTTTGTTCTCAACATTCTAAATATGTCCACAAGCCAAAAAGGTTGCTGACCTCTGCAATTAATCACTACAGAATTATAAGCTTGAATTCCCTTTCCTGATCTTATATTCTTGAAAGAGGCCCTATCTTGTACACTCAATCTGTCATGAGACCATTTCATGAGACCAAAGTACCCTAATGAATCATACCTGTGATCTGATCCCCATCTGAGATATGTTTGGTGTAATCTGGCAACTTCACAGCCGGTAGTAATGCTGGGAGTGGGGATGCTATGGAGTTCATCTCTGGTTCATTGGGTTGAGTTTCAAGGATAGATTTGGGTCCAACTTTCAGGAAGGCCCACTTGCCTGACTCCTCTTTTGGGGAAGGAGCTTGGCTGCCCTGTCCTCTTTGCAGTGTCAAGCTTTCCACCTTCTTGGAAATTCCTATCAACAAAGTGTTTGGTGTGCTTGACAGACATGGGTGATCCACACAACATGCTGCAGCATTGTCTTGGTCAATGTTGCTGCAAGTGCCCTCTGCACGTCCGACTATTTCTGCTAAAGAACCGTTGCTGTTTTCTTTCGGCTTTGTTCTTGGGCTATTCAGCACTGCCTCAGAACCGGGAAGCAGAGTACTGTCTTCCACTTGCTGTTGACAACAGTCCACATTTTCTTGCCCTGCCTTCTGGGGAAGGGATCTTTCTGCCTGCCTTTTCAGGATTAAAGGGTCTCCAGAACTAAGTTGCCACTCATTCTTAGGAAGCATTTGTTTAGCCTGCCATTGGTGATTTCCCTCCATGCTTATTCTATTGCCCAACTCTGCTAACTGGTCTACTTGCATCCCTTCCATCTGCTCTAGAACAGCAGATTCAGAGCACTGACCCCTAACTTCTGCTGACTGTTTCTGTGAGAAGTGGTTGTCAGCTACTCTCATACTTGAAAAGGATCCCACCTGTGATGATTTGGTTATGGTTGGAGAAAATGCATTTCTCCCCAGCCTTAGTTTAGAGCTGTCAGAATCCTCCTTGCAGCTACTCCTCTTCCACTCTGTCAGAAAACTGCTGCCCATTCTGTCTACACCCAAAAGATCAGGACAGGATGAGGAAGGCTTGGGTAACTCTGAGCTGCCTCCTGTTGTGTCGGAAGCCCCTGTCTCTGGAGTCTGACATTCAGCATCCTCTCCATCCTTGTAACTGCACATGGCATACCTCCAATCAAGCTCATGTTCTGGATGTGCCTGTAAGATTTTGGCAGAAGGTGGCTCCTTAATGATAGAGGGGACAGTGGGAATCAAAGAGGCTGGAAGTTTCTCTGGATCTCCAGGATGTTTCAAGAATAATTTGTCACATTGTGTTCCATTATTTACAGAACATGCAACATTAGTTGTCTGCATGTCAGAAGTCTTCAGCTGCCCAGATGGCATTGATGCAAGAGCTGAACCAGCACAATTTCCCCAGCAAGGACTATTGTTCTGACTGTCCTTGGCTTTCAGCCAATGGAAAGTGCTGGGCTGAGTTAAAGATCCTTTGCGGGGCCCAAATGTAGGCAATGAGGCATCTGTCAAGTCCACATACTCTCCTTCCAGATCACTTTCACAGTCCTTCCCAAGCTCTGGGCTTCTACATTCCTTATCAGCAGGCTCCTTCATTATGGTTGTAAATGAGTTGGTCTCATGAAAAATGTCAGATCCCACTGAAAGACAGCTGCTTTGGGGCTCTTCCACTGGAAAGTCCAGAGCAGGAGACTTCTCAGTCACTGGGGCAAAATGTGCATTTTTATTTTTTTCAATTGTTTGGGACTTATTGATAAATTCTGGATTGACTATTTTGTCCCAAGGTACTCGGAATATTTCACCATCCATGGCTAACAAGCAGTTTTCCAATACGGTTCCCAGCCGCTTTCTGTTGATGGAGTTCAGCCATTCCACAGTGAAGACAGAGGTGTAAGAGGCCTCAGGTACCACAAGCTCCTCCACATTATGTTTGTCCTCGGCCAAACATTTCACTATGATCCGTGGAGACTTTTTCAAGTATGGAACCACTTGCAGGTAAAAGTCCCCTGGTCTCAAGATCCGCCAGTTGAGAGAAGCCAGCTGGATTACAATCTTCTCATGAATGCAAAGGGGCCAGCCCTCATGCCGGAAGAGCAAACCATAATACTGAACCTTATGGAATAAGAAAAATCAGATGAATTGTCTGCAAGTAGTTTCTCAACAAGGGAGAATATAATACCACCACACCCACCCATGGGGAAATGATGCCGCAATTATAAGCATCCCATAATTTAAGGAAAGATATTTCAGATTGATAGTAGCTTAAATATGCTATTAAACCTAACAAACACTTATGCACTTATGGAAGCTATCCATACTTGTGGAATAAAGCAGAACTATAGCATGGATTTCCCTTAACTTACTACTTTCAAAAGGGCTGTGTGCATACTTCAGAAAATTATTTAGAAGATGAAAACCTTGTGTGACCCTCGCACCAGTCTTCTACTAATTAAAGCCGACCTATCTTTTGTCAGGCTTCCACACGAGGCTAACAAAAGATGTGATTGTTTGAAGTCGCTTAAAGAGCTATCTCATTAAAGCAGATGCATCTTTTTTCCATCTCATCTTTTTTCCATCTCATGCAAAACCCTGGCAAAAGATAGGCCTGCTTTAAATAGGAGCAAAGGGATGCTGTGCTCACCCTTATATCTAAAGCAATTCTTCCAAATCATTTTGAAGCATGTATAGTCATAATTTTCAGTACAGTAGCATTATCCTACATTTTGAAAGTTCGTTGTTGAAATCCAGTTGGAAATATCAAGTGGCACTGAGTACAGCAGCTAGACTGTTACCTGGGGCAAACAGAATTTGCCAGTTTAATAACACCTTAAGTGACTCCTCCTTTGAAAATAAGTTATTTGAAAATAAGTTTCCCAAAGTATGAATTTAAGATGAATACTACTTGGAAGGATGACTAGGCCCAACAAAGGTCAGGATAATACTTTAATTAAGAAATATTTCCTCTAGGAAAGTTTGGAGAGATGGCACATTCTGGTACAGATTTCCTTTTTTATTTATTTAACAAAAATGTAACCCATCCCAATCCGGCTAGACTCTGGGCATCAAACAATACAGAAAAAGAACCTAATCAAGTAAAACAGTCCATTTTTATACTTTTAATTATCTATTTTCCAGGTTGCCTTTGCACATGGCTCTGCTCCCAGAGAAGAACAGCAGAGGGAGCAAGAAAGGCACTGGTCCTGAGGCTACAAAGGGAAAGGTTGACTAGAAGCAATGGATGCCAGAGTATCAGGAAGAAAGAATTTAATTAGACACATCTCTCCACAATGACAAGAGGAACTGGCAGAGAAATCTGCAGTAGATCCCTTGCAGAACTTTTTAGCTTCCTCCCCTCCTCCAAAGGAGACTGATGACCTCTGTTGCTCAAATCTTTAGGGTGCATGTTGAGTCTTTCCTTGCTTTGGACAGTTTTCAGCTTTTGGATCTGCACACATAGAATCATAGAATCATGGGGTTGGAGGGGACCTTGGAGGTCTTCCAGTCCAACCTGTGAACAAGTCTCCTTAACCGCCTAGGAAAGATACTTCATCTGAGCAAGGATAAAACAAGGAATGTAAGTCCTACACAGACAAGGGCCAAATAGTGGAAAATAGGCAGATTTAGCTCATTTCCCAGGTGAGCCCTACGGAAAGGAAAAAGTTACTGGGAGGCTGGAAGAAGCCATTTGAACCCCCCATTCAAGTAGCAGTCTTGGCTAAGTTCTGTGGTCACACTTGAGCCTGGAAAATGACTGTCCCCAGGTGGGACCCTCAACTTTGCTGGCATTGTGACTTAACAAAGTGAGTTCAAGATATCTGAGTCTCTTGGCATTGTCTCAATAAGAATATTGTCACGTCTGTGAGATGGGCGCATATATAAATTTGATAGATAAATAAATTGATAAATAAATAAATATTTGCAGTGCCACCACAGAAACTTTATCTGCTCACTTGCAAGAAAAGTGCTCTAGAATCCAGGTAAACCTATCCAAGGGAGTAATGCTCCTGTCACACATGCCCTATTTCTTTTTTCTTTCTGTTTTGCATAAACAGCAGTGGTGAGCCACAGAATATTTATTTTTGCTGCTAATAGTCAGGCCTGACATTTGTTGCATGGCAGCGGCTGACATAAACCTGCTAACACTTGCAGTTTTTTGAAGAGTCATTTGCAAAATCATTATTTTGGTAAATACAAGTTATATATGTTTAATATGATAAATATCTGACAATTCAGGCCCTTGAAAGCTTCTGCAATATTTTTCTCTTCAATTAGGAATGAGTGAGGCAAAGAATTGTAATGCTATGGACAAACCTCAGGGTTTCTTGGCTACAGACCTAGCATGGCTATTAGGTTCCTGGAGGCCTCTCCACCTGCCATCATTCCTAGGTGCTGCTGGTAAGCATGGGGGAGAGCCTTCCGGGCACTCAGCTTGGGCCCACCAGACTAGCAGGTCCCTCTGGATGCAGCAAGATACTCACACAAGCATCCTGCTGGACCCACTGCAAGATGTGCTTGGCTGGAATCAGGAAGTCGAGGAGGTAGTGCAAGCCATCCCCGCTGTACGTCTTCTCCACCACATCGAAGACCTGACAGAGGACTGTGGCTGATGTGATCTCAAAGGGAGGATAAAGTGCCGAGAGGATATTCTGGATGCAGCTGTCCAGCGACTGGGAATCCTACCAAGAGAATGAGACGCAGCAGCTAGCAATTGTGCCTCTCGGGCTGCTAACATGAAGAACAACTGTGGACCTCCTTGTTACTCTAAACCCCCAACTCTCCCAAGCACAGCTCCTGTACCGCCAGAGCAGAGCCCTCACCTAGTCTCGACGGAGTGGCGGCAGACAGCTTACACTGCAAAAACTTTCCTGACTGAACAGGGTGTGGCTCCTGTTAAACTATTATTATTGTAGCATGTGAGAGAATACACGGCATGCGCATGTGAACGTGAGAGAAAGAGGCAGAAGAACGTTTATTATTTACTTGTATTTATAAGACTCACAAAAGCACCTTCTCAGACGTTATGCTACTGCTGGAAAATTTCACACCACCACAAGAAGTCCTCGGCACAGACTGTAGTACAACCCCCACCCCCACCCATGAGCACAAACCAACCATGAGCAATGCCGGGGACAGTTCTAAGCTCTGGCTGTGCCCTGGAATCATGTGTCATGATAATAAACTCAAGAACTAGACTCAAACACCAATCCCCTTCATTCAGAACATATCACACAGATGAAACAAATGTATATGGCAACACTGCATTATTTGCCCTTATATTAGCATCAGGTTCGATGATAATTAGGAGAATGTATGACAGGTGAGAGGCATAGGTCATAGAGATGCAATTAAGGTGGCACAAAAGGCAGGTATTGGGGGGGGCAAAGAGAACAGTTTCCATGTGTCTCCCTTATCCAGAGCCCCTTCTGGCTGATGAGAGCATTCAGCAGTCCGCAGCTCACACATTTGCAGCCATCACAAAGGCTAGGAACTCTAACGAGCCTAGTGCTGTTCCAAACTTTTTACAAATTCATAGGTTTTGAATGCTAACCGAAAGGCCACTGCAGAACACTGCGTATCTGATTACTTTGCTCTGTGAGACAACGCTGTTAGCAGACTGTGGTTATTCTGCCAGTGGGAAAGAAATGCACCCAGATTTACTGTCTCCCAGTTTGTAAAAACTTCTGCTGTGGCTTCAGTGCTGCAGGGGCTGAGAACCAGGATTGTGCAGCATCAGCAGTTCTGCTAGCACACACACGCACAATCTCCAAATAAATCCAAAGATCCTCCTACTTCACAGAATCTGCTTCAGGCATCAGAGTTTGCCATTTCCTTGGTGACTAAGGCTGATTTGTGCACTTCAAAGAAAATCTCCTAATAAAAATCCCAAGTTATTATGTCAGAGAAAGCCCTCAAATTTACTGTTTTTTCAAGTGCTAGCTCTGGAGATTTCATTTAGAGATCCCTTCAGACAAAGCCACCCTGCTGGCCTTTTGTACAGCCTTGAAAACCTGGCTCTTCCTCCGGGCACTGGGACAGGGTGTTAGATGAGCCCATCTGTAATGGCTGAGATGAACATGGTCGGCCTCAGTTGCATTGTGTTTTCTGTTGTTTTATTTGGTTATTTTCTGTTCTAATTCAATGTAAGCCGTTATGTTGCATTTTGCCAGTTATGATAGCTATAAAAATGGATTAAGAAATACATGTAAAATCTGGGAAAGCCTATGTAGTATAACAGAGTAGTAGCTAAAACTGAGAAGATCCAGATTCAAATCCACAGTCATTCCATAACGCTGAGTTTGTGGCAACTGTCTCCCAAACCAATCTATCACAACTATAATATGTTGTGATTATACAGTGGGAGGTGGGGGGGGACAGGAATTCCTTGGAGGAACTAGTAGGGAAACTACTTGAGTTTTGAGAACTGTTCTGTGTTGGTCAAACTCCACCTTGAGTAGCATAACCAGTTCAAGGCACTTCAATTTAAGAGCAATTCCACAAGCTAAGATGAACTCAGAGCAGAGCAATAAGGATGACTGGTGCTACTCCGACCTGAGGCCCACTGCAGGCAGGCACTGCCACCTATGCTGAAGAGACAAAAGATAGCACACCTTATGGGCCACCTCACACTAGCAAACAGCACACAACTCTTTTGAGTTACGTATCTAGCTGAGCAGGAAGGAAGATAGGTTGTGTGGGAGGAAGGGCCCTGGATGGCGTGGAGGAAAGAATCCCCTGAAGCCCCTCCCTTTCACCTTTCTTTTGAAAGAGCCCCTTCTGCCCTCCCTGATGAAGCCATTAAGACACTGGATTTTTTTTCTTCCTACAGACTGGAACTGGCTGAAGTAAGATGCAGTTCTTCAGTCCTGAGCCAATTTTTTTCCCTTTGAGCTAAGAGCTGAATAGGGCCGAACAAACCTAAGAAACTGAAGAGCTAGAGGAAAACAACAGCTTAGCTGAGTGTACCTAAAACCTGCCGCTGCAAAAGCCAGCCGTGTTCTGCAGCTGCCAAAAGACCTAATACAATATTGGGCTGCATCAACAAAGGCACAGTGCCAAGGTCGCAGAAAGAGGCAGCTCCGCTGTGTGCTCCACTGTTAAGAGTGTCCATTTCTGGTCACTACAATACAAGAAAGATCCTGACGAACTAGAAAGAGCGCAGAGAAGAGCAGTATCACTAAGTGACGGGTTTGGAAGCCTTTTGGAAGGGTTTCCGGCGGGTGGAAGCTTTACAGAGAGATCCAAAGTGAACATAAGCAGGAATTTCCTGACCATGAGAAAGAGTTAAAGTCACGGATCTGGAGAGTTGCAAGCCATTGGCTGGGCCGTTGCGAAGGTCCCTGCTCTGGGCAGAGGTCCCTCTCCAGCCCGGGATTCCAGGAGCCCAACCGCAGCCAGGCCTCTGAAAAGCCCCAACGTCCGTCAGGAACGGCCTGGAGGGGCTCAGCGGGAGGCTGTGGGAACCGGCCGGAAAGAGGCGGCGGGAGCTTGGCCGGCGCAGGACCGACAGGCCTTTCTCTGAACGGCGGGCAGGGCCCGCTCCCCCCGGATCCTGCCCCAGGCCCTCGTCTCCCCGCAGACCCCCGGCCGGGCAGCGGGGCACCCCGCGGGGGCCGCGGCTGCCGGCGGCGCCCCGGGACTCGGGTCGGGCGCCCGTTCCCCGGCGGCGCCGCCTCAGCTCGCGCACGCGACGCGGCCGCGTCTCAAAGGCAACGCCGGAGCGTCGCCACGATGGGAGCCGCACGGCCCGCAGGGGCGGCCGATGCGGCGAGGGCGCCGGCTTTCCCGCGGGCGGCTAGGCCAGCGGCGCTCGGAGCCCGCTCCCTCAGCGCGGGGGCGGCGGCGGGGACGGGCTTTCGGGCCCCTCGCCGGGGAAGGGGGAGCCGCGGGGGACTCGGGCGCCAACCCCAGGCGGCTCCTGGTCCTTCCTGGCCGCGGCGTCGTGCTCTCCCCGCCGGGCGCGCTCACCCGGGACGGGGAACTAACGCCCCGACGCCCGCCGGAGACCGGGAACGCTCTCCGTCGGCCCCGCCCCACCCGCGCTCGGCCCCGCCCCTCGCCGCGGCCCAGGCCTACCGGCGGCGGGCGCCATCTTGCGGTTGCCGAGCGACGCGACGGGAGGCCCCCCCTGGAGCGGAGAGCCCGGAGGCCTTCTCGTCCAGACTCCGCCCGGCGGCAGGGCGGGAGGGGCGCCCGGGGAGCTTTTATCCCAGCCCGGGGCTTTCGCGCACCCGTCACGTCGTACAGTCCGAGGGTGGGAGGGCACGTTAAGGCCGTCTAGTCCAACCCCTGCCCTGGGCAGGAACCCTGCGTGCCCTCTCCAGGGATGGAGCCTTCCAAGACTTCAGGCTGTTCTCACGCCCAGGAACTGGCTCCTTATTGCAAGTCTGGGTCTCCCTCCGCAAAGCTTACATCAGTTGGCTCCTGTCCTGCCCTCGGGAGCTTTGCAGAATAAATCCACCCCCTCTGCCCTGGAAGACTGCATTCAGACGCCTTCTCTTCTTTAGGCTAAACGGGCCCAGTTCCCCCAACTGCTCTTTGTGGGATTTGGCCCCAAGCGCCTCACCCTCCGGGGCCTCCTCTCGGCACTCTTCCAGTTCCTCCGCGTCCTCTCTGCAGGGCGGTGACCAGAACTGGGCACAGGGCTCCAGGCGCGTCTGACCAGCGCAGCCTAGAGCGGAACAGCCGCTTCCCGGGATCCTGACGCTCCCCCCTGTCGACGCAGCCCAAACTGCACTGGCTCTTTTGGCAGCAGCGGCACATTGCTGGCTCACGCTGAATCTCTGGTTTAACAAGACCGCCAGATCCTTCTCGGAAGTACTATGCTAAGCCAGCAACCGCCTGTCTTGTACCTGTGCATCTGGTTTTTCCTGCCTAAGTGCAGAACTTGACATTTCTCTCCACTGAACAACACGTTGTTGAACAGGGACCATCGTTCAAGACTGCCAAGATCCTTTGGAGCCCTGAGCCTGTCTTCTGGGGTGTTAGCGATCCCCTTGCAGCTTTATGTCATCCACAAATTTTATTACCATCCCTTCTACTCCCTCATCTAGATCATTTATGAAGATGTTGAAGAGTACTGGGAACCCCAAAGTACCCCACTGCATACCTCCCTCCATGCAGACACAGACCCATAAAAGACCACATGTTGGCTACGGCTGTTCAGCCCAACTGTGAATCCACCTGGTAGCGGGACCATCCATCCCACATTGTTCCAGGGTTTTTTTAAATATAATTTTTATTAAGAATTTTAATTACAATAGTAAAAACTAATACTAACTAAACTTAGAGAAAGAGAATGGGAAGAAAAGAAAGAAAGTGCAGGAAAAAGAAGAAAAAAGAATATAATAAAAAGAAAAGAAATGTATAAAGTGACTTCCAATCTTTATCACAACAAGTATAAACAGATTTAATAACGCTTCACCCCTTATAAGGTTAAACAGATATTTCTTCATCCCTTATCTATAAGCAAATCCATAAAACATCAATTTTTGAATCCTGGTGTTAGCAAAAAGTCCATAAAGGGTTGCCAGAACATTGCAAAAAAACCCCAACAACTTGTTTTAACCTTGATCAAATAAACCAACTTTATATTCCTTCCTTTTACTTCTAATAGTCTTAATCTTTAATTCAATCAGATATTGTCGTAGGATTTTATTTCTCTTCAATTCTTCTTTATCCCATCACACAGATTTCTTTAAGGCTTTAACCTTAACTTTTGTAGATCCAATAAGAACATATTTTCCAGGTAATTCTCTTGGTTTATCATTTGTATTTCCGTTTTTAATTTTTAAAACTTCAAGCCAGTTTCTTTTGCATAATCCAGTAATCCAGTTTCCAAATAATCCAGTTTCCAAATCATTCTTTTGGCCTGTCATCTGTAGTTCCACATTCTGTACTTTATCTTGTCAGATAAAATTTGTTCCGCATCTGTCATTCCTTCATTAACATCTTTTAGATATAATCTAGCTATAGAAGCAGGCATCATTCCTGATAGTGTTGATATTGTAGTTATTAACTTCTGGCTTCTTTCTTCAAAGATCTCCTTTAATATTTTCGATGTTAATAGTGTTTTGTATCATTTTGTAAATCCCAGTATTAACTGACATCAGGCTTGTATTTATTTTTCTTCTGCTTAAAATCTTTAGTTCCCTCTAGTGTCCAATTTCTAAAATCATCACTTATCTTTTGTTATAACTTGCAATTGCCAGGATACCAAAATAAGTCTGCTTCCCATGAGAAGCTGTTTGTTCTTTATAATTAATTCCAAAATCTTATTGTAAAAGTTTCAATATTCCAATTTTATCTGGGCCTTAGTCCATTTATAACTTTCTAAGATCAAAATCTTATTTAGCTTTCTGCTGTTTATTTCAGGTTCTCTAAATTCTTAAGTTTATGTTTAAAATTTTCTTTTGTTCAAGACTGAAGACAGACTCACCCAGCATTTTCAAGCTTGTTGTTCTGAAGGTCTCTAATAGCTTAGAAGTAGTTAATGAGCAATTTCCAAAAGTGATTAGAAAGTGAAGTTTGCAAACTTAGGGTCCTTTAAAAGGCTCCGCTGTGGTTCTGGACAAGATGCCTAATCCCATTGTCTCCTGACACTCAAACACATGGAAAACTACTGACCTACAATCTCCTCACAAGGAGCAGCCGTTTGGAACACATGTGAACAATTTCCTGTCCTCTCCTCATCTGGAGAGGTTCCAAGGAATCGGTCTAGTCACCAGTTCTTTGTCTTTGCTACAGCCGTAGGTTTCGCTTTCGCAGAGCTGTCTTCAGTTGGCCATACCTCCCCCGGAAGTCCCCGCATTGTTCCAGTTTTTCAAGAAAGAGGCTGTGGTCTGATTTATCAGATGCCCTTACTGAAACAATCTAAGTACACTACATCCACAGCATTCCCTTGGCCCACTAATCTAGTCATGTTGTCAAAGAAAGCAATAAAATGTGTTTTTATCAAATTTGGTAATCACCTTCTTCATTTCTAAGTGCTTGCAAACTCACTTCTTGATAATTTTTTTCTAGAATTTTCCCAGGAATCCTAAACAGCGATCAACTGGTGACCCTTTTAATCCCAGGACGAAAGTGCTGGTAGCTTTCAAATGCAGCAGCACTCAGAGGATGGCTGTTTTGAGCCTAAGCTGAAGCCAGTGTGAGGGCCTTCCCAGCACTCTGGCCAAGGGGTGCATTTCTCAGTCTGACTGAAGACTTGCAGAAGGACATGGGTCACATCGATCATCATAGCGAAGAGAGGTCTGGGTGTGGACCAACAAAAGATCCTTCCACAGACAGGGTGCGGTTTGCAGCTAGGCAACTTCATTATACAGCATCCCCCAGTTGGTCTAGTGGTGAAGGCTCCAGACCCTGAGTTCTAGCCCCGCCTCAGACACAAAGTCAGCTGGGACACCTTGGGCCAGTCACTCCTTCTCAGCCCTGGGAAGCAGGCAATGACAAACCACTTCCAAAAAACCTTGCCAAGAAAACTGCAGGGGCTTGTACAGGTGGTCCCCAGGAGTCAAAAACTGACTCGAAGGCGCGCACACACACACACACACACACACACACTTCAGAAAAGTACCTCGCAAGGAACTGGCCCTATTCCAGCAGTAATACTACAGCTCTAGCATTTGTGAGCCAGTGAAAGAAGAGATCCAACATACAATTTTTAAAAGATGCCTTTATTAAGTAACAGGTAACTGCAAACTACTGAGACAGTCCTGCCTTTTGATAAGTTGAAAAAGAGTAACTTCACAACGACTTTTCTTTGATCTTTCAGTCACCCAGAGATGGTTCCATAAATGCATGCGCTGATGTGTGTGAGCAGAAGCAGTTTTTGCTCGTGCAACCCTAGCAAGGATCTCCAGTTTCGACCACAACTCCTCACTGGGCCACTAATCCCCCCAAGAGCCCCGGGTCTGCCAGGATCGACGTCTGCTAGCGGGCAGAATACTGGGGCTGTTCCTCCAATAGCAAGCAGGGATGAAGGGGGAGATGTGCCCAGGCATCCTGCTGCTTCACCGTCCTGCTGGATGCAATTCATGTAACACCTCTGCTGCTTCCAGGCGATTCTCAGAGGGCCATTTCCCCCCCCCCCGCTATGCTCCAGGAATGCAACCCCAGGATCCCTGGGGAGTGCCCTCTTTTCCTCCAGGTTGCTGCTTCATTGTTAATCTCAGCTCTAATCCACTGCTGTGCCAAAGTTTGTTACACAGAAAAGAGCTCCTTAAAATACAAGCGGAGGCACTTTGGCACTTCCAAATTCTGCCCTTTTTGCTATCCTCTCTTCCCTCCTGGGGAAGCTGACCTTCTCTTGCTCAGCAGCGCCTCTTTTGTTATTTGGTCCCTCCGTCTTCGATCAAAACAAAACGCAAAGCTCTCCACAGCCCCCCTCAGCCTTGGTGCCTGGCCGAAGGAAGGACGCTCCATCCGCATGACACCCTTGGCAGGTTCGCCAGTGAGGGATGGAGGAGGAGGGGGCTAGGCTCGCCTTTCAGCACAGCTTATGTATGAACACACCCGACCTACTAACACCCCCCGCGAGTTACGCAAGCACTCGGCTTGGATGCTGCACCTGCCCTTACGATTCCACTCCACCATGTAGTGCCGTTTAGGGGCAACCGCAGGATGACGAGAGACCGGGAAGTGAGCAGGAGAGACCTAAAAGCGAAGGCAAAGTCAAGGCTGGGAGCAGGAATGAACGTGTGTTTTAGGAGTCCCAGCTAAAGCAGGGAGACAAGCCAGCTCCCTGTTGGTCTAGTGAACCTGCCAGGTTTTTAAGAGCAGCCACTAGCCAGCCTAAAGTCTGGCTTCTTTTCCTGAGTCCCTGGCTTCTTCTAGGGGGCAAAACTCTGGCATCTGAAATGGTAACCTCCCTTCAGGACTCCTGTGATCCTTGGAGGAGTTCAAGGCCATAATACCTCCCTGGCATGGGAGCCAAAGTAAACAATTTAGGGTAAAGGACTTGGGAAGATCTGTTAAACTGTTCTGCCTCTTCAGAGCTGTTGCCACTTGAATATTTTTCTCTGATCCTCTGGCTAGGAGGCTCTAGCTTTCTATTTCTCCTCCCCTCCACCCCAGTCCTTACCCACCCCTATCTTGGGCAGTCACAGAGCAGTGGATCTATGATTCTCAGCATGGATCTTGGCAAGAGTGACCAGTGGCCATCCTTAGGGCTACTGCTCCTGGCAACTCTCATCAGGTGTGCAGAATTACATCTTATGGGGAAAGCAGTTGCACACTTTTGAATGACAGCAACGTCTTGGAAAGTCTCCTTCTGAACGGGACATAGGAATCTAAAAGGCTTCAAGGCCAGGAACCCAGATAAACATAGGATTCTGTTGTCTTTACTCACTCTGACTCCTAAGGCAAACATATTTCCAATACCCAGATACCTTGCCCTGCAAGCTAAATGTCCTCAAAAGCAGCAGAGTCCGTGGCCCCTTGCTGCCACCGTGTGAGCTTTCTTTACAACCAACAGCATGGAGCAGTTACAAGAAAAATCTGCCTCCCCAGAGGCCCTGATTCCCACCGTCATGGATTATTCTCTCTGAATCCTCTCTGATAACGAAAGTCAGCAAAACTGAAACCCTTTTACATTACTGGTCCACTCTCCACAAACCAGGGAAAACTAATGGTTGTTTTGATCATAAAATGCCCCTGCCACCCCCCCACTTTTTTCCAAATGTTAGGACCCTGGAAATCCCCAAAAGCCAGTTATTTTGTCTAGATTCCCAGATTGAGTGACAGCAAACAGGACCCCTCTGGTGTGAAGACCCAGAGACCTACCGGGAGAGGCAGTTTGAGACCTCCACCCTTCCACCCTACAGCCACCACTGAGCTGCTACAGTTCCCAATTGGCCTCTCCCAGTTTGCTGATCCAAGGGTGTTCTTTGCTTTACTGGGGAGCCCTGGGAGATGAAGCAGCTGAAGAGGAGCCTATAGCATCAGTGGCAGAAAATAAGAAATGAGTAAGATTGAACACAGGTTTGAACCTGCACTGTGGCAATATTATTTATCTCCCCTTATTGTATCAGTGGAATGCCATCCAGCAGTGTGAGCTAAAACCTGTTGGGGAGTAAAAGGTAGGAAGATTTCAAAATCTGACAAAATCATCATCATCACCACTCTGAGTTAAACGCCACATGAGCAGAATCCAATAAGATGACTGGGGTGATATCTTAAGAAGATTCTTGATTTTATAGATGTCAAGGCCCATGCAGCTTGTCAAGATCGAGGAAGCAAGAACTACAGGGATTTCAGCAAGTTACCTTTATGCAAGTCTGGAGTAAAGACAGAGTCTTGGAACCTGTAAGAGGAATCTCTTCTTCTACTTATAGTGAGTTAGTTAAGATGGAGTCTCTAGAACAATTTGAAATGCTTCTTCCCAGATTTCCTACCACTGGATGAAATCGCTTGTTATGAGACAGCTGTCAACTGACTCACCTATTTCATGATTGCTTGTTGTTTTTTCCATTCCTTTCCCAGCTCCCCCACAAAATCTCGCACTAGGCTCCAAGGAAGCAGACAGATATGAGTTCAGCCTGCAACTCCAGGCCCTTTTCGGTCATTTGGCCACCCAAGGAAATGACAGGTAGTTGATTCTGAGAAGTGGCAAATTCTTATTTGATGGAGAGGATGGTACCAGATGCCTTGAAGAGGTAGTGGTACACTTCTCCTGAAGAAACCCACCCTCAATTCAGCTGTGTTAGATCATTTCCTCCCAACACCTGACCTCCCCTTTGCGTGAAGGTTGGAGGAGGTGTATCTGGGGGTGTGAGCTGCAGGGAATCCCTGATAAAGCAAGTTATCTGGACCTCTCTCAGTCAGGATTCAAACCTGGTCATGAAACACAGATTGCTTTGGTTGATCTTGTGGATGATGTGAGGTTGGGCTTGG
The DNA here is from genome assembly GCA_030867105.1 of Liasis olivaceus. Classification (NCBI taxonomy): domain Eukaryota; kingdom Metazoa; phylum Chordata; class Lepidosauria; order Squamata; family Pythonidae; genus Liasis; species Liasis olivaceus. The sequence continues at coordinate 25,214,061 of CM061359.1, read as the reverse complement.
ATGAAGAGAATGCAAGCCTTTTGGTCCCTGCTACACCACTCAGCGGTATTCAGTACCATCAACCGTGGTATCCTTCTGGACCCCCTGCAATAACTGGATGTTGGAAACACTGTTTAAGCAGTTCCAATCCTTCCTGTGCAGGCACTTCCAGTTGGCGGTGGATGGAAGAGGAAAGGATAAGGTCCTAACCATTTCTGTGCGGGTGGTTGCAGAGTAAGCTCTCTGCCCCATCCTATTTAGCATCTATGTGAGAACTCTGGACAGGTCCTCTCTCAGTTCAGGATGAAGTATCACCAGTGTGCAGGAGATGCAGTGGAGGTCCTAGGGGCCTGGGGCCTGGGGCTAGGCTGGAGTAGATGGAACAGAACAGGCTCAGATTGACCCTTGGAAAGACAGAGTTGCTGTTTGTTCAGAAACCATCTGTGTCAACTCCTGTATTAGCTCTGGATGTACTCTTCCTGAAGGAGCAAGTCCGTGTTTGGGAGTTCTGCTGGACTTACAGCTCCTGCTTGAGCAACAACTGGATGCCGTGGCCAGGAAAGCCTTTACCCAAATTTGGCTGACGCACCCATTCTAGTCTTTTTTGGAATATGATGCCCTGGCCACAGTTATTCATGCCCTTATTACCTCATCTTTGGACTACTGCCACACACTTTACTTGGTGGTGCCTTTGAAAGCCCAACCGATACAGAATGTGGCACATTCTGCACTGGCTAGCAATAGGCGTCCGGGCACACTTCAGAGCACCGGTTGCAACTACAAAGTCCTTCTGGCTTTTCTGAAGCATTTGACTCCAAAGTCAAGATGGCTGTTGCCATTTGGGAAAGAGGTTAAGACAATCCTCTTCTGCCAAGCTTATGGGATGTAGACACTAGATACTGGGCAGCTGCTAACTCTTTATACTCAGTTTGAGGCTTAATTTTTGCCAATACCAGTTTGTTCAATGGATCCTGGCTTAACAAGCTGACTTACTTCATTCAGATCACTGTAGAAGGAGAGCCACGCTAAGTCTCTGGTGGCAGAAAATCCGAAGGAGTCTGGAAGCACCTTTTCCAACTAACGAGCATTATTAAAATTATCTCTATGCATCTGCAGAAGAGAGCTGCAGCTCACAAAAGCTGTTGCCTTTTAAATAAATGTGTTAGAAAAGGCGCTAATAGACACCTGATTTTTCTCATCCAGATTAATATATTCAACAAATCCTAGCTTACAGCTTACACCTTTTATGTGTATTCCCTATTGTGTGCCTGTTTACTTTCCTGTAATTCCTTCCTCTCCAATGAATGTAAATACAAACATCAATTCTTTTCTTGCTAATTATCCCAGCGCCAGGGTGAGTGTTCCAAAGGGCAGGGGAGTGGGGAAAAGGGAAGCACAGTGGCGGGCATGTGATTTCCCACTTAGTGACCATGTCACTTAGTGACTGAGTTGCCAAGCCCAATTGTGGTTGCTAAACAAGGACTACTTGTATTAGAGTTTGCAGATTATCTCCATTTTCAGCTATCAGAGTATAAATTATCCAGTGTGCATCAGCAATATTGACTCCCATTCCTTGGCCTTTTCTAAAACCAGCTTGAACTTCTGGCATCTCCCTTTCCATGTAGGGTTTTAATCTGAACTGGATGATCAGATTATTTACATAGTTACTAGCATTATTTTGCTAGCATGTGAAATTAAGGATATTGTATAATAGTTCACATACTGTGTTAAGCCTCCTTTCTTTGGTATTGATACCTGGTCCCTGTGTCAATTCTCCAGATTTGCTGGCATAGTTTGTTTAGAACCTTTACTGATTTTTCTTCTGTTGCTTGCCATAGATTCCATCAGAGGTAAGCAGTACAAGTTTTAAAAAGAAGAGGCTTGCTATTACATCAGAGAAAAAAATTGATGCAATTGAATGACATGAACGTGGTCATAGCAATGCCAGAATAGGACAAGATGTTGGAATACTTGAATCTATGGTAGAATTTTTTGTTTTTATTTTGCTTTCTATAACTACTCTGTGACTTTGTTTACCATAAATTTAAATTATAAGTATACTCTTTTTATCCTTTACTGTAATATTTCATTAATATAGATTTAAAACTTTACGCTTAAAACTTTTCATTGCCTATTTCTGTTGAGCTGGAACCAATCACCATATTTTTCATAGAAATATCACTTTGAATAGCACAAATTCAAATAATGCAACCATTTCATGGGATTCATTAACCTCACTAACTGAGACCTGCTTGAATATGGAAGACATCATATTGTCTTCTGTTGCTTTAGCTTAATTAGAACTCGCCCATGGGCAGCCCCTGATCACATCTTTGCTGTTAGAACTGAGCTCTTCTACCCTTCTGTACCAATAATATAGACCATTTGATTTCTGTGTATTCCATCTGGTGATGTCTGTCTATATATCTATATCTGTATCTGTATCTGTATCTGTATCGTTCTGGTTGCTGGAAGATCGTGTTCGCAATGAAGATAGCATTGGACTGGCAGAAATTGGTAAGTCATTCTGTTGTTTTGTTTCTGTTTCCGAGGCTGTACAGTCCAACTACATTTTCCCTCTTAATATTTCCAACTTTGGCATTCCGGTCTTCAACCTCCTGTTTGCGTGTTCTGTCAGTTTCAACTCGACCAGTTGATACAGTGCTCCCTTTCCTATGGAGTCAATGCAGGAGCATAAGACGCGTGGCCCCAGTTGCTTCTGATCTGGGATGGAACTGCCAGTTGAGGAGGGCAGCACTGGGCACCACCTTCCGATCTGTATTTGAGCAGGGTGCAGATGTGTTCAGTCTGAGGGAGGATCAGCCTCCTTGCTTGGAACACCTCCCCTGCAAAGAGGCATGGTTAGAAACCATTTTAGGGGCAGGGGAGGCTACTATGGATGGGGTAGAGTTAATCTGTAGAAATAAGTGAACCCATTTTTTTTACTTTTTTAATAAAAGTAAATTGTTTCTGTATTAACCAAGTGTCTCTGCTCTCCTCTCTTTCACACGTTCCACCTAGTTACCCTCGGAGACTTGCTGATTTCTAAATCAGAAAAGGGGATTAGTGGCAGTAGCAGAACTGAACAGCAGTAACAGGAAAAGCTGCTGCAAGGGGGATCCGTGACAAGTGGCCACGCTGTTCGAGGACAGGAGATTTCCAAGCACCTTCCCTCCAGCGAAGCAGTTGATAAAGCCTTACATCTGGCGAAACCAAAGGCTCCTCTAGTGTCCTTGAGTAGCAAGGTATGTAGGCCTCTTGCTGGAGAACAACCCTTCCATTTTCTGCACAAGAAACTGCTAAATATAGGCACCCACTCACATCTCTTTGCAACTCAATGTTCCCAGTCCTTTGCTTAAAAATAACTTTGTCAACAAGCTTCTTCTGCATTCTGTGTTTTGGGACCATGTAAACGGCCTACAGCATTCTAGATCTGCAATACTGCACAGAGTACTTTGTTACCCTGATCTGGATCTTTCTCTAAAAATGCTGAACAATTAATCCCCACTCCCCACTCTATTATTTTGCCTGCTCTTCAGATGTGATTTTCTTTTGCTTTATCAAGTTTACCAGTTTTCATAGCAAAGATCTGGTATTGTCAAGATTTCAAACTAGACATGACAATAATCTAGACAAGGCAATAATCTAGGCAATAATCTAGACAAACTAGACATGGCAATCTATCTAGACATTTAACCCTGTATCCTCATTTACAGCAAAAGCTCACAGACAAGACCCATCTTTTACCCATCTTACCCAACACCTAGGTAAATTGCTTTATTGCAAATAAGTTAGAAGCCATAAATATGACTTCCTGCAGAATCCTGCAAGCTTATTGCAGAACACAGAAATAAAGCCATATACACGCATCCAGACACACTTATGCGCCTTCCTTCCTTCCCAGGGTTTAAATTCTAGACCTTTCCTTCCTGTCTTTTCAAGTTAATGGAAACTTGGCTGTTCTCTTCCTGTCCTTGAGATTGAGAGGCATCTCATCAATGTATACATAACAGCCCTGTTAAGCCTAAGAACCTCTGACTTCTGACTCATCAGCTTCAGTTCTTATATCATCTCTCTATTTTCTCCTTCCCTTTTTTCTCTGATTCTGAAGATACCAGGTGCATCTCATACTCCTTCCTGTTGTCAGGTTCAGCCGGCACGGCGCTCCTAGGAAAGCCAGCCCGCCACGCTGAGCTAATTGTGCCACCTGCATGCAAGCCAGGGAAAAGAGGAAGTGAAAGCCGCGGCTGATTAATGGGCCACCTGCGCCTAGTCAATGGGAAAACTGCAGAGTGGAAGCGTTGCATTTACACTGGTAAGTGGCGCAAGCTAACAATGAGCGGAGCCGCGAGCAATGAAACGAAGATCACCGCGCAATCCAGAAACCCCGGTTTTGCACGCAACTGAAAGGACCCCAAGGGAACCAGCCCATGCCGGAGGGGTAGTCGATCAAGGAACAATGGGACTTGGGCTGAACCTGCCATCTGGACAATTAAGGGGGATTATTGGGGCGCTGATGATCCGCAGCCTGTAACGCGATCACGGGGCGAAAACACAGGAAGGGGATAGGTATAAATTGAACAATGTAAATGTGCCAAGCCAGTCCTGGCTTTGTTTGTAACTGTTGCGTTACGCTTGAGTAAACCTCTTTTGTGAACCACACATGTCACGGGAGTTTTTCTTGACGAACGGGGCATTCCTTACACCTGTAGTCACAGGTGATTTGGGGGGGGGCATAGTGCACCTTCTTCCATTTCTAATTCTTCATTAGCCAGATGAAATCTCCCCCCTTCAGACTACCCTACCCCTCCTCCTGCCAGAGGGCACTGTGGGGATTTCCATTTCTTACTTGGCTGAAGCTGGAGAGATCTCTTTCCCCTTCCAGACCTTTCCCTAGGCCTTTCCACCCCCCAAACATCAGGCAGCAGGAGAGGGGAGTGTTTCTCTCTTTTCTACTTCTTCATCCATTCGAGAACTCTCCCTCTTGTCTTCAGGCACGGCAGTTTCTGACTCTCCTTTGTTAGTCACGTAATTCTCTCTCTCCCCCTTACAAAACACATCTCTCCACCCTCAGAGTCAGAAATGCTGGCATGTGTCAAATCCTGAATATGCAGTCAGTCAGATGGCTTTGGCATGTGAAGTTATTATAATTGGACCGTCAAAGAAAATGAAGGGTGTGTACACCTGCTGCTTTCCACAACTATTCAGCTGCAGCATCTTCCAAAGAATCAAATATTCCAATCTGCCCCTTCTGCACTGAGTCCAAAATACATTCCACCTGGAATTCTTCCTCCCCACTTCCCAAAAAAGGAGGGCAGTGGTATACAAGCAGCAAGGAGGGCCAAGAGAGAACAGCAGAAAACTGGATGTATTTTCAGTGTGGCTGGAAGTGGCAAATGAAAAGCCACAAGATTGATCTGAACATTCATAGGAGTGGCTCAGTAAATTTGGCATACAACTTTTAGTTTCTTGTGTGGAGGTTAGAAATCTGACAGAAAACCAGATGTGGTCTCCAATAGCAACAGGGAGTGATTCTCAGTTACAATGATCAGCACAATTCTTCCAGGAGGCCTTGGGACAATCCAGTTGATCCTTGAGAAGATATTGAGTGATTTGCTGTTCCTGAAGAAAATGGGAGGCCTCCAAAACAAGAGAAGGTTAGGAAGCATTTGGCAGCAAGCATGGGTGGTAACTAAAGATGGCTAGAAACGGTAACATCTGAACAGTGGCATGAACTGAGTTATTATAAGCAAAATCAACCATAGGCCACTTTACACACCAATGAAATTATTGCTCTAAAAAGGCATTTATTCACTGTTTCTCTGTCCAACTGTGAATAATGGTTAGAGGACAAGTGGAGCCTTACATCCAATAACTGAAAGAGAACTTTCCAAAAACATGGCATAAAATGTGTACCTTTCTCAGAAGCCAAACTGTGGTTTCAGAAGCAGATGAGCTCTTTCAGAGAGGAGGAGGAGGCCATGGCAGGGAATGAAATGAGCTATCTTAGAAAAGAGGTGAACTATCACCAGAATGCATCCAGGCCCTTGATGCACAGTAGGTTAGTAATAAAGTCCAAAGAAACTGTCTCAAAACCCTCATGGGGAGGTACAACAGTCTAGTCAGTTGGTTAAGGCTTGGCAGGGAAACAAGCATGACAAGAAGGAAGGAAGTCTTGACATCTGCTCTGAAAGAGGCCACCAAAAGTTACACAGAAAAAGATTAGTTGTTTTTAATACTATAAAATGTCCAGCTGGCTGGGTGTCATGGCAGAGCTGTAATACTTTTTCTCTTAAGGAAGAATGAACACATAGGCAGGCATTGTGGTGCAGTTCTCCCCATTCTCAAGAGAAGGGTCAAACTTGCTCACGGTGGTTAGCAATATCCTCAGATGACATAAGCAAATCGTTGAAATATGTGATCAAAAAATAACTTAACAAATCAAGAAAAATGTCATTCATAAATTGCATGAAGACTGATGGGACTTTAACCAATCCATATGACAATACAGGCAGTCCTCACTTACCAACAGTAATTGGGACCGGGAACTACGTCGCTCAACAATGAACTTGTAAGGTGTGATGTCACGTGACCATGCTGACTTACCACGGCAGTTCCGGCAGTTCCAGCTGCCTACATTAGGCAAATCCCACACAGTTGCAGCATCCCATGGTCATGCGATCACCATTTGCAACCTCCTGCTGGCTTCCTCATTGACTTTGCTTGTTGGAAGCTGACAAATGGCGATCATGTGACCACAGGGCACTGCAACATCGAAATTGCGAGCTGGCTGCCAATCACCCAAATCACGATCACGTAACTGTGGGGATGCTGTGATGGCTGCAACTACAAGGACCTGTCATATGTTCCCCTCGTTCAGCACTGTTGTAACTTAAAATGGTCATTGAATGAGTAGGTGTTAAGCAAGGACTGCCTGTACTGTAAGAGAGCCAGTTTGGTGTAATGATTAAGGCTCCACGCTAGAAACCGGGAGACTGTGAGTTCTAGTCCCACCTTAGGCACGAAGCCAGCTGGGACACCTCAGGCCAGTCCCTCTCTCTCAGCCCTAGGAAGCAAGGAATGCCAAACCACTTCTGAAAAACCTTGCCAAGAAAACTGCAGGGACTTGTCCAGGCAGTCGCCAGGAGTCAACACTGACTTGAAGGCACACACACAAATGCACACCTGTACTGTATATTCAAAATTCCCATAACTAGAATCAAAGTCAATTAAATATTAATGCCCCTTTTTCATGCAAACAAACTGTAAGCTGTCTCCCCCTCCCCCAATTTGGTAAAAATGTCTGCTTTCTCCAGCCATTCCAAGCTCTCAGAAATGAGGAGGAGAATGCTAATTCCCATTAGATACTTCCTACAGATAGAAAAGTTAATGAGAAACTTTGTATGGCATGTTAAAGCCTCTAGAATCTCTGGATACCTTATGAGAATGGTGGCTTTAACCTACCAGATTTTCAGTGATATAATTGGGCTTTTATCTTAAATCTCTGTTTTTCTGGAGTGAAACTTATAATTGTTTTCCTGGTTGAATCCTTTAGAAAGCAAATGTGAACTCTTGACAGGCATTAAACTGTTTTGTTTCCTGCTTTGAAAGCTGCTAGCCATATTTGACTATTAATAGGTAAGCAGCTATGATTTAATCCCAAATCATAGTTGCAAATTTTAACTTAAGAGACAATGTGCTTGAACAGAAACCAATAATTCAATTTTATAAAGTATTAAAAAGTGAAATGAAATGAAACTATTACCCATGCATTTGATCTGTGGAAGGAAGAACTGGACTATTCAATTTCAGAAAATCAATGGATCCACATATTAAAAATGTGAAATATACTTTTTATGATTTAAAAATGAAACTAGTTCATCAGAAAATATTATTTCAGGTGTATTGGACCCCTCAATGAATGTTTAAAAAGGGATGGACATTAGACTTTTTATGTTAGCAATGTAAGACGTTTGAAGGTTTTTTAACTCATATGATTTGGACTTGTTCTGGTTTCAAATTAATATGTACATTAATATAATTTGGGAGGAAATTAAGGATGTCAATATAATCTTGAATTATATGGAATTCAATATGGAATTTGTCACCTTATTAAGAGTTGGTTTTATTGAGCTTGGGGCACAGCAAAGAGCATAATCTTATGTCACTTTTGATTTTAAGGAATGGCTCCAAGTTATGAATTTGCTATCTAGTTTTGAAAAGTCTTTGTGACACATTTTGCTATATGGTCCAGATAAGTTTAATGATTCAAATGATTCCATATAACTATTTATACATATATGTTTTTGTTATGTTTAGCTCATTAATCACCATAATATATTTAGTTCTTTTTCTTCACTGTATTATCATTATTCAATGTAGACTTTTTTCTTTTGTATTTCACTATTTTAACAATAAAAATATTTTTTTAAAGGGAGGGAAAGGTGGGTAGTGATTCCTAATGGTTACAGAGTTCAGGAATTGATAATTATGGACTACATGTTGGGAGTCATCCTCCTTAACTAAAAAGGTAAGAGCACTAGTAGGGGAGGAGAACAGATGTCAGTTTTATTGATAAATTCTTTTAGGCAGCCACTCTGCATTTGATATTGGGTCATGGAGTTTTGTGGGAACCTGAGCTCCAGGAATGACACTGATAGTATAGCCACAGTAATGGGGAAACAGGGTCTGTATTTCCCCCTTTCTAACTTATCAACAAAGTGTACATGTTTGGCAGCAAAGCAAGGTAGGAGAAAGTTCCTGCTGTGGGGTGGTGAGTGGTAGGGTGAGTCTTATATGCTGTTGGTATTATCTGATCTTAATGCATAGGTTGATTGAGAGTCTGAAGTTAATCTATTCTCAAAACATTTGGAACATGTAATGAAGGCAGCTAAATTAAGGTGCAGGGACTCCTGATGATTGCTTATTGTGAACAGCAGAGGTTCAGTACACTTTGTGATGTGTCCTAAGGGCTGACTATCAGTAATTCAACAGGGAGTTGGATATGCTTAGTGGGTAGAGCATATCTGCATATGACAGAGGTTTCAGTTAAGTTCCCTGTGCTACCAGAGTCTACTAGAGCCTCCAGTTGTATGTCCAAGGTTATCTAGATCTGTAGAGTAACAAGAATGATTAAATTCTGATGTGTAGCTCCCATGTCTGGACTCCACTTCATTTTCAGATGCCCCATCTGAGTCTCTGATGCTGGGAGTGACTCATTTCCCAATAGGCCAGAACAGGAATGTTTAGGAATCTGTTTGCAAAATGCCTCCATTCCCCACAAATATAACACTTGGTTGGTGCTTCAGAGGGTGATGAGTTTAATGCAGCACTCATGTGTTTTCCACAATATAAGATGTAGAACATGGTGGGCATCCATGCAACTTTTCTCAGGCGGATAGCAGAATGCTGCCAGTACCCACCTACATATGGGTTCCATTTCTGAGTCTCTAATATGTAGGTGAGGTGGAGGAGGATGAAAGAAAAGAGAATAGTGGTATCTTCCCTGCCCACCTCTATTCTACCACAATTCCTCAAGTCTTCCATTGATACTCAAGATGTAATGGTCTGTGGGAATGACCTTGGGAGACAAGAGGGAGAGCCACAGATGGGACAACCGGCCTGTAAAAGATGTCTCAGCCCACAGAAGGGGGGATGGCCTGGGAGATGTTTCAGAAGAGACCCTCCCTAGTTTCCCAGAGAGTAAAAGGAAAGGAGGGAAGAGATGTACTTTCAGTCTTGCAAGATTCTGTTAAGGGAACTCTACAATAAAGACAGAGCTAGTACTCCTGGTTGTGCTTCTTGTCTGGACCACCTTGCAGGGCTAACACAAGCAGACCTGCATTAATGCAAAGTCAGAGGTGCTACAAGGAATGTATTTGACTCACATTTCACCAAGTAGTCCTTCTTCAAACTGGCCTGTTAAGCCTTTTACATTCCAGCCCACGTCCGGCACTAACAGCTGAAAGTCAGCAGCATACTCCCACCTCAAACATGCACTCCCTCAGAGGTGACAATTTCACAGTTAGTGGTCACTTGCTTAATTAGGCCACTGAAGTTAGCCATCAGATCTGTCACACAACTGGCACCATTATCCAAGTCTGGACTGTTCCCATTTTGCATCTCTGCATTTAGGCCAACTATAAGTTCTACTCAAGATAGTTGGTGGCAGATCTTGGAGAGATGAATAATTCACATGGGATCAGGAAGGTAAGGAGTTTGCCATGATTCCATTATATTTTTCAGGTAGGGAGGTGGGTACTTGGCACTAGAGGGCTTGCAGCTGCGCCAGCAATGGCAGCTGGCTCTTAGGCCAAGACGGGTGTGAGGAGCTGCCAATTGCAGTAGATTCTGTTCCATCTGTTGGGCTAAAACTAGGTCACATCTTAGTTCTGACACTGGAGCAATACCACCCTCCAACAGGATTTGGAGTCAAATGCCAATGCCAGTGCATCTAATGTAATAACAGCAACAACTCTGATTGATGGTTAGGAGGTTGCAAGAGAATCTGTGGAGAATGTTTAACTGCAGTGTGGAGGCACAGGCTCTCTTTCCATTGCATTGCAAGGATATACAAATACACGTACTGTAGGAAAATCTTGCTGTCAGACTTCCAGCCAGGCACAGCAATACATCTCAGCTCTTAGTCACTTACAGCCGGTCACAGACATGACACAGCAAGTTGCTTTACTGCAGGCAAGAGAGAAGATTCTTATGCCCGGGTCTGCCTACTGTAGAACAGAGAAATCAAGTTTATCTACCTACCTACCTACCTACCTACCTACCTACCTACCTACCTACCTCTTTCTCTATCCATATCTATTTCAGGGTTCAAATTCTAGACCTTTTCCTTTTGCCTTTTCAAGTAAACAGAACTGTAGCCATTCTCTCGCCAGCTGTGAGACTGGGAGATACTCCAATGTTTAGATAACGGTTCTGTCAAGCCCAAGAGCTGCTGGTTCCTACTTTGCCCGCTTTAGCACTTACAGTCATAGAGCTTACTACTCCCATTTAGCAGGCTGTGATGATTTATTGCAACAGAAATGGGCAAGTCACAGTTATTGGGCATATGAAGACCACTGTCAGTAAGGGTTGAGAGCACAAAGGCCCCTCAACCCACGTATTTTTCAGTAATTCAGTGGCAACTTATCACTGCCTGAGGGCTTTTCTGTTTTCAGCAGTCTGATTACTTAAATTATTTCTGAAGGTCATGGCAGCCCAGAATTCCCATGGTGTCCTGCAGCTCACTTGATCATTCAGGTTGCTTCTCAAAATTATGCTGTCACCTTTTACCCAAAGTTTGATAGGTCTTAACACCATCCAATTCAAGACCCTAAACTTTAATTTGCCCATAATTGGCCAGAAGATGGATGAATTACTGTCTCTTGAGGGCAATGTAGTTCTTTGGAGTCTTCCTTGTGGAGTCTTCCTTGTGGGCTTATTTTCACTCATAATATCATAATTTAGATATTAGGTTATTCCACTGGTTTGGTATGAAGGATTTTTAAAGAATACAGTGTAACTGGTCATGCTGGTCAAAAAGTACTTTATTCCTTTCTTCCTGATTGCAGAATTCTACAGTAACTGAAGCTTCTCAGAATTTTGAGGTCTCAACAACCTATGCTAGAAGCACTGTCAGGCTGCTTGGACAATTGCTTGCAAGACAGTCTCTCCCATCTTGTTAGACAGTATCTACCCATCTTGTTAGATGCTCCCGGTCCTGTCTGTAGGGAGTATCATTTGGTGGGACCCAGGAGGAGACCCATTTCTGTTATGGTGCCCATCCTCAGGAACATCATTCCCTTGGAGATCAGACTTGCCCTGACCCTGTTTCATAAGGCCTTGAAAACCTAGTTTTGTTGTTGAGCCTGGGGCCCCATATGTACGGCTGAGCCTGTAACACAGTTGTATTAATTGTTGTTGATGGTTGGCTTTCTCACTTACTGTCATAGAATCTTAAAATATAAGGAATGGAAGGGACCTTAGAGATGATCTAGTTCAACCCTCTGCCCAGTGAGGAACCTCCTGCTACAGTGTCCCTGATAGATAGCCATTCAGCCTGTTTGAATACCTCCAGCAAAAGAGATTATCTCCCAAGCTTGCTGTGAAAACAGCTCTTACCCTTAGGAATTTCTTCCTGACATCCCATTAACATCTGCTTCCTTGTACTTTAAACCCCTTGTTCTTCTCTTGAACACTGAACAAGCCTGCCCCATCTTCTACAGATACTTGAAAACACCTATGTCTTCTCTTCTTTAGGTTAAACATACTCAGTGCCTCCAACTGATCTTCACAGGTTTTTCCTTCCAGGCCCCATATCATCTTGGTTGGTCTCCTCTGGACATGCTCCAGTTTGTCACTGCCTGAAACTGGATGTGATATTCTAAGTCTGATTTGACCAACCCTGAACAGAGAGGAACAATTATGTCTCTTGATTCTGATGGTGTATTTCTGTCAATGAAACCTTGGATTGCATTTGTAGTGCTGTCTAGTATGATCCTCCATTTCATACTCATGCCTTTAATGTTTCCTACTCAAATATCCCTGTTGAAAAATTCATCTGGCTGGTTTCTGCCCATTGTATCAGCTTTGTCAAGATCCTCCTGAATCTTGATATTGTCTTCTAAAGTGTTTGCTATCCCCTCTCTCTTTGCTTCATCTGTCAAGTGGACAATTGTATTTTTAACGCCTCTTCCAAGTCATCCAGCATAGAGCCCATTATGGAGCCCTGCAGCCCACTCCTTCCAGCCTGAGGTGGAACCACCCAGCCCAGTATCCATCCAATTGCAACTCAGCCCAGCCCATATTTAACATCTTCTCCATATCCCATGTTAAGCCCCCAGCTCAAAATATATCCATCAAAATGGAAATGTGAATCCAGTCCATAAGAGAATGCAACAGCCCCAGAACAGGAACTGAGCTTAACTGTCAGGAAGGTTGGCTCATTGGCAGAATCTGAAGGCAAGGGAGCACTTTCAACAGGGATAATGTGACACACCAGGTCCTGCTGGACTGCAACTCTTCCATCCCTCATTTTATGGGATTTGGAGTTCACTGCCCTCTGAACAGTTACCTGTGGCCCATCCCTGATTTATCAATGGCAACCGCATGGCATCGCATGCATATCACCAAGCCATTTCTGCCTTGTCGCTGGAAGTCAACATTTCACAGCATCTCTGGCCATGAGGGGGATCTAATTCACACTGAGCTGCCAAAGCCTCTTTCTGCAGCCTGGGGAGAGAATGCAGCCAGCCAGACGGAGATTTGGCATGGCCCTCTGAGGGATGCTTCCATTCAACATCTTGACACTGTCTTCCACCAAGGCTGTAATTCTAGATCTATGGGTGAAAAGAATCCTTTGGCCAGGGACAAGCACGCTCCTTGTAACCCTTGAGGAACAGAGTCCAGCTTGCGTGGGCCCATCTTGTAAATGCATTTTATTCTATGCTCAAAGGCCAAGCATTCTCTGGGATGACTGGCGCACTGTGCTCGTGCCTCCACACCATGCACGGGGTGCAAATAAAAGGGCTTCATTTTCTCAGAGATGCTTGAGCTCTTGAAAGGCCACAGTGGGATGGAAATGGAATAAAGCAACGTCCAAGCATGTTTACTGCTTTGGGCTTCAGCAGCAGGAAGTTGGCATTAAGCACATTTGCAATAAGCCCAACTGTTTGTTGTTTAGATTTGATTTTTAATGGATTATTTATTTAACTATTTATGGGGGATTTTTAATTGTTGATGGGGTTTCTGATGAGCTGCCCAGAGTCACCTGTTGGGGGGAGATGGGCAGCATACAAATTCAATAATAAATAAATAAATAAATAAACAATTGTTTGCCTTGCACACTGATCACTGTGACAACCTCCACATATCCTGGAGGATGACCTTGTGTCTCCAAGGTCTCAAGATCAGTCTGTCAGTTCAGGTTCAGTCTACTTTTTCACTCAGACATTTATTTTGGGACTTCAAAAGACAACCTCAGGGGAAAAAAGCAGAATTAAAAGTTGTCAAGAAGTTCTGATTGGTCAGGACGAGAGACTTAATTTAAAATTTAACTTTAATTATATTTGTCCAAACAAATTGAGAGATAAATATTTGTAAAACTGTTGTCCATTCAAGCAATAATTTCATAGCCACAGACTTCTGTATTTCTTCAGCCATTCAAGTCTATGCCCTGTTGACTGAGGATAACACGCTGCGCTTTGGATAAATTAAAGCCTATGTCTCAAAACGGTAATCCACCGAAAAGGAAGAAGGTGTAATAACTGGCCCAGAGTAGTGGAACTGTTTCCTTCAATCAATGAGACAGGCAAAGAGGACAGCTGAGACTTCTCAAAAAACTGTTGCTGCCTTCAAGGCTCTGGCCCAACTAGGTTAGTCTAGGAAATGCAAGAAGATGAAGTGGGGGGAGCTAAGGTATTTCCTGACTCAGGACCCCCTTCTCCAAGCTGCTGCTCTTGCTCAGGAGAAGGGGCTGGAGTCCCAGGCGATGGAAGAAATCTGTCTGTGAAGAACAGCAGCTGCTAATCTCCAGACAGTGAAAGCCGGCCACTTTGGAATACGCTCAGAAGCTCCCAAAACGCTGCTCACCCCAAAGCTTTGAATGGGGTTCTAAGCTGTTCTGGCTCAGGCTCAGCTGCGCTTAGCAGAGAGAGGGCTGTGCTTGCCCAGTGGGCAAAGGGAGCCTTGGGCAGTCCCGACCCGAGGCCAAGGGCAGACAGGCCCTGCGGTGTGTTTCTGTTTCAGCCCAAATGGAAAGTGTCCACAGGAACCTACTGGGACAGGAGAACATCCCCCCTGCTGCCTGATACTGTCAGCCCTTCAAGGCAGACCAGACTAGGACACCAAGTCATGCAGGCCAATGCTACCTTTATTATAAGATTATAGTAACAGAATCTTGCAAGTCTGAATGTGCTCCCCCCCTCCCACCCCATCTCCCTTAATCTTCGTGAATACTAGGCAGGGTCTTGTCTGAGACATTTTCTCAGGTTACAGTTCTGGCCTGCACTCAGATTGCTTTTATCTGACCACTGGCTTGGTAGTGGCTCTTCCTCCTGTTCCTCAAGGTTATTCCTTCTGTCCATTACAGATACCAGCCCATTGGCTCATCTAAGACTGGCATGGGTGGCTCCCAGGGTCTCCACTGGCCCTACCTAGCAATACTTCCAGGGAGTATATGCAAGGAGCTTCCATACAGAGTACAACCTAACTGTATCCTTACAACAACCTTGTAAGGTAGGCTGGGCTGAAATAATGGGAGTGGCTCAAAGTCACCCAAGGAGCCTTGCATGTCTTTTTTTGGGGGGGCGGATCTTCTGATCCCCGGTCTTTTGTCCTCTCGCCACAGGATCACCAGACTTTGATTTGCAATTGCCATGCAAGAGGGAGAACTACTGGGGCAACCTCTCCAAGCTCAGGGGTCCTTATCTCCCACTGGGTTTAAAGCCTTCCCTGCCCGAAATGCATTCAACTACTTATATGCAAAGGAGGTTGCGATGCAGGTCATGCCAGACAAATCTTATTGCATTCTTTGATAAAGGGATTAAATTAGTGGACCAAGGAAATGCTGGGGATATAGTATTCTTAGATTTTAGTAAGGCATTTGATAAAGTAGACCACAGCCTACTTCCTGGCAAGATAGATAGTACCACTACCAGATGGATTTGCAGTTGGCTGACCAACCGCACTCAGTGGGTGGTCCTTAATGGAACTACATCCACGAGGAGGGAGGTATGCAGTGGGGTACCTCAAGGCTCTGTCTTGGGCCCAGCACTCTTCCACTTCTCCATCAGTGACCTAGATGAGAGGATTGAAGGGGCGCTCATCAAATTTGTGGATGACACAAAGCTGGGGGGAATTGCTAACACTTCGGAAGATAGATTCAAGATTTAGAAGTATCTTGACAGACTTGAGCATGGGGCCCTATCCAACAAGATGCAGTTCAGTGGAGAGAAAAGTCAGGTCCTGCACTGAGGCAGGAAACACCAGATGCACGGGTACAGGATAGGCAGTACCTGGTTCAACAGTAGTGCCTGTGAGAGGGATCTAGGGGTTCTGGTGGTGAGTCAGCTGTGTGCTGCAGCTGCCAAAAAAGCCACCACAGTCCTGGGCTGCGTCAAGAGGGAAGTATCAAGATCAAGGGAAGGGATAGCACCGCTCTACACTGCACGGGTGAAACCACATTTGGAATACTGCATCCAGTTCTGGTCCCCACAATACAGGGAAGATGCTGAGGCCCTAGAAGGAGTGCAGAGAAGAGCAACAAAGATGATAAGGGGTCTGGAGGCTAAATCCTATGAAGGATGGCTAAAGGAACTAGGTCTGTTGAGCTTAAGGAAGAGAAGACCGAGGGGAGACATGAAAGCAGTCTTCCAATGCTTGAAGGGCTGCCATGGGGAAGAGGGCATCAACTGATTCTCCTTGGCACCTGAGGGTAGGACAAGAAGCCATGGGTGGAAGCTTGTCAGAGGGAGATCCAACTGGGAAATAAGGAGGGATTTCCCGACAGTGGGAGCCTCCCAGAGCTGTGGGTGCTCATCGCTGGAGGTTTTCAAGAAAAGATCGGACAACCATTTGTCCGAGATGGTATGAGGACTCCTGCCTTGGGCAGGGGGTTGGACTAGAAGACCTCCAAGGTCCCTTCCGACCCTAGATTCTATTATTGTTTTTCGACGAGGAGCCGCGCCAGCCCTGCGAGCATCCTGCAGGCCAAGCGGGCAGCCACGCAAAGGCGGGGGGGGGGGGGGCGGTCAGGAGAGCATCCCCCCTCCCCCGCGCAGCTACCAGTCGAGGCTGCTTCAACCGCAGCGTCCTCACTGGCGGCCCGGGAGAGGGGCGCCCTCGGCCGCTCGCGGGGCGCCGAGACGGCAGCGCCCCGCCGGGCCGTCCCGAACTTCGGCCTCCCGCCGTCCCGCCTCTGGGCTTCTTCCTCTGTCAGACCGAAGGATGGACGCAGCCCGGGGGGCCCCTCTCCCGCCGCTTCTCACCCCAAGCACTCTGCACCTGCCCAGAGGCGCGGCTCCTTCCCCGGCGGGCGCAAAGGGGCGACTCACCATGGCCACCGCTCTCCGGCGTCGAGACTCTCCGGCGCCCTCCCGGCTCGGTTCCGAAGGGCCAGGCTGGGCTCGGCGCCCCTCCCGCCCAGCCAGCCGGAGGGGCAGGCGCTGTAACCTGAGCCCGCCGGCCCGCCCGTCCCTCGGCCGCCGCGCCGGTCTCCCTCCCTCCGCCTCTCCTCCGCCGCCGCCCGCCCTCGGCGGCGCAGCTCATCTCCCCCCGGCTTCGCGCCGGTGCCGTTATCCCGACCCGCTGGCCGCCAAGCGGGCCCGCGGTCGGCACTGGGCAGTCTCCGCGCCCGCGAGAGGCTTCGGGGAGCGGGGCGAAAAGCGGCAGGGCGTCTCGCCGTCCCCGCGGGACATCAGCCCCTGCAAGACCTCAAGGCTTTGGGAAGGAAACAAGCCGCCGCGGAGGGGCGGAAAGGCTAAGAACGCCGCTTCCCCCACCCCCCAGAAAATCGGGGCCATCCGCAGCCCCTTGCCCGGCCGGCCGGCCGACCTCCGCGTTTCCGGCAGCGGGCAGCCCAGAGCGCGGGAGGCGGCTGGCCCGGCAAGGGGTTCGTCTCGGTGAAGGGCTGGAGGCGGAGGCCCAGGAGGACGAGCCCCCAAAACCTCCCTGCTTCCAGCTCGACAGAGGCAGGGGTGGCAGCGGATGGGGACCCCTGCAAGAGAGACCCTGGGGAAAGGGAGGAGAGCCTCCCCAGCCCCAGCCCTGGAAGAGCTCACCTGGGACTCAAAAGGGTTTCCCAAGCAGGGTGGAATGGGGCACCCTCAGAAGGCCCCCTCGGTGCATCTTTTATGGGAAAAGAAATGAGGGAAGAAGCCGCAGACCGCAGAAGCGTTGCACAGGCCGCGCCAGGAGGCCAGGCAGGCCACAAGGCTGGTCTCCAACCCTGTCCAGCGCAGAGAAGGCCCACGGCATCCCGATGCTGCTCCTGGAGGGGCACCTTTGCCCAGTGCCTCCACAGGCGAGTCTCGTTTTGGGGAGGGTGCTTGGGACCTCTCTGCAGGAGGGCAGAGGCTTTGCTGTCTTCGCCAGTGGAGGGGTAGGATGGGAGGGTGCATTTTTCCACTTTCTCGAGCCCGTTCTAGACTTCGGCAGAGTAAAAACACGAGGCAACAGGCCCTCAAAGCCTCCAACCTGGCACATGCAGCGGCAACAACAGCCGCGGCCCCTCCCTTCCACCTGCTCACAGCCAAGGATCGGTGGTCAGATTGTCCAGGCCATCTCTACCTGGGCACGACTAGACCTCACCAGGCACGATCCTCTTTCCTCGGTTCTTGGCATGGGAGGAAAAAGAACGCCATGGATTTCCTGGATGCACCCGCTGGCACTACAATTCAACAGAAGTGGAAGGGGGAATTTCCTACCCCAAAGATTTAAAAATCTGGACCCGTGAAAGGGCTGCCAAGGAGCTGCTGTGCAGATACCTGCAGGAAGGTATCTACCACAAGTTACAGAAGTGAATTCCTGAACAGGCAGCTCCTGATCCCACTCCACAAATTTCATCCAAAAGTCTGCACTAAACTGAAAAATATCCAGCCTATTGAGAGGAGGCTGTAAGAAGAGTTTGTCCTAACACAAAGTATGATTGATTATTATGTGCCATTTGGTACAACTGCATCCTGAAGTGGTTTACAAAGTACAATCCTAAAAACAATGAACTAGAACAATATTTTCAAAAGTATTCATTAAAAAAGAGGGAAGGAAACCAAAATCCATGCAACATACCGGGAAGTCCCAGATGCCTTCCAGATGCCTTCAATAGTAACTGGGGAACCTTACATATTTCAGGGGAGACAACACTCCAGACTGCAGGTGCCACCACAGAAGCCCTGCCCACAAGTCCCCCAAGATGCTCTTCTGCCGCTCTTCCTCATTGATCTTGGTCACCGACCTCGTCTCTTATGGCAAATGCAGTGTGTTGAGCAACCTGGTCCCAAGTTGTTTAGGGCTGTGGATGGGATAACCCAAACCTCCAGCCTGGCTCGGTGGCTAACTGGCAGCCAGCACAGCTGTGGCAACTGGGCATGCTAGAGCCCCCTCAGCACCAGGCCACTGCATTCGGTACCAGCTGCAGTTTCAGATCGTGCAAGATAGCCCCACATATGGTGCATTACAATCATGTAATTGTGACATTAGCAGCATGTGAACATCTGTCACCAGGCTGCCCCTGCCCAGCAAAGGACATCATTGCATGCCAACTGAAACTGGCTCTGGTACTCCTGGCCGTGAAGGTCATTTGGGCCTCCAATGACAGGGATGGCTCAAGAGCACTCCAAAACTACACACCTATTTTTCCTGAGGAAATGCAACCCCATTCAAAGTTAGCAAACTCCTCGGTTTCTCTGTTTAGGAACCACACTTCCATACTGGCAGGATTCAGTTGCAATTAATTGTCCCCTATTCAACCCACAATGGAAACCAATGCAGCCCGTGGAGCAGAGGTATAATAAGCATTGATTGAGGGGTGCATGTAACTGCGCACGCTGCTGCATGTTGCCCCAGCTGCAGTTTCCAGATGCTCTTCAAGGACAGCCCCATATAAAGCATAGTTGTCAGGTTTAGCCCAGGAAACTCCAGGAGACAATACAGATTCAATCCAGCAAGGTTTATTGGCTTCACTCCCGTTACAGAATCTTCTCAGACTGAGAGCAATTCCCAGGGTCAGACTACAAACATCCTTAGCATTCCTCAGGGAGGGGCCAGTCTCATTCTCTTATCTCTCGTCCACTCCTCTGGGGATGAGAGTCCATGTTTCACACCTCTGCTCCACACTCCCACAATAGTGCTACAATCCATTTGGGAGGTGATTAAGTTGTGCGTGACAGGGAAGACCCTCCCAATCCAGGAACGGACAGAACTGGTTTACAAGACAAATCTGTGCAAAGGACCCCCGGGCCATGGTTGCCACCTGCTCTTTGAGAAGGAGCCAGGAGGACTCCCAGACTGTGCATCATATCTGTAAAGGGTTAAAGATGAAACATCACCAGATCTCCCAAAAAGCCAAAGCTACTTGGTCTTGCCAGGGTTGAGCAACCTGTTTTTCCCAGTCCAGACACTCACAGCTTGGTAAACACCTCAACAGCGTCAGTTGTGTGGCCAGCGGTGGAAATATAAAGCTGAGTATCATCAGCCTATTATGGCATTTCACCCTGTGTCAGTGATCTCATTCAGTGGTTTCATGTAGATGTTAAATAGGAATGGGGGGAGAGTTGAGCCCTGAGGCAGCTCACATAAGAGAAGCCGAGGCTGGACCTCTCCTCCTACCAGCTCTGACTGGAACTGACTCCGGAGTTGGGAGGAGAGCCACCAAAGAACAGTGCCCCCTCCACTCCCAAACCCTGCATCCAGTCCAGAAGGGTACAACGGTTGATGGCACTAGAAGTTGCTGAGAGACCTAAGAGGGCAAGGAGGGGTGTGCCACTTTCATCTCAAGCCCTCCAGAGGTCATCCCCAAATGCGACCAATGCTGCCTTGGTATATACCTTGGTCTGAATCTCGACTGGAAAGGGTCCGGATAATCTGCTTCCTCCAGGGCCCTCAGAAGCTGTGTACCTACCACCTTCTCCACAACCCTCCCTAAAAAGGGAAAATTAGAAACTGGATGAAAGTTGTTCAGTACTGTTGGGTCCAAGGATAGCTTCTTGAGGAGACAGACCCCTGCCTCCTTTAAAGCAGGTGGAACCCCCCCTGCGAAAAAGCATTCACCAATGTTAGGACCCAATTGCATGCCACCTCCAAGCTGGCCTTGACCAACCAGGAGGGATATGGATCTAAAGCACAGGTGGCAGAGCTCACAGCTCCAAGAACCTTGCCTATTTTCTCAGGGCTAACTGGGTGAACCTCATCCCTGATAACTGGGCAAGACCATGCCTCAGTCCCTTCCACAGGACCTGCCCAGCTACAGTCGTCCAGCTCCAAGCAGATCTGAGTGACTCTGTCCAACAGATGCCCAGAACAGTCCTCACAGTGACCCTGCAAGAGCTCCCCACCCCCTTCCGGCCAACCAAAACAAGGCTGACAGTTGGCTATCTGCAGACACAATAAGCCAACCCTTTGCCACCTTTACCACCACCAGGTTAAGTCCCAATGAAGGCTCTTACCCATGCTCAGTTGGGTTTGCTCTTTGTCGTCCTCCAGAGGTGCTCTAGGCATCTCTTGTGATGTTTCGTCTCCCAGCGCTCCTTGGAAAACCAGGAATCCCTAGGGTTCTATGGGGTCCCTGATCACTGAGAGTCCACATAGGTGCGATCCAATTTAAGGCCATCATTAAGGCTTATTCCAAATAGCAACTGAGTTTTGGGAATAGCCCCAAGTTCCCTCTGAAATCCCACTGGGTCCATCAGTTGTCTGGGGCAGGCAGGCTGAATAGGCCTTTTCTTGCTGCATTTAGCCCTTCAATTTTTTCATTCTTATTTGAATCCAGATTTCCTCAAGCTAATATCAATTCCTTTTCAGTGGGGGGGATCTTTCCTCTCAATCCCTCCCCATGCTTTATAGGGAAATATAAGACCTTGTGAAAAAAAAAGGAATGCAAAGAAACCAGCAACAAAGACCTCCCCTGTAAAGTCTACTTTATAGCCTTCGAGACTTTTGAACGGACTAAATATTAAAGGACTGAGTATTAATGACATATTTACATGGCAGCACCACCTTGGAAGTCCTAGATGGGCAGAGAGCAGTAGTCTGTTTGGGGAAGGTGTGTGCTGCAATGAAGCACTTTGTACAGATTTGTCACGCTGTTGTCCTTGGAAAACAAGGAACCCTCATGAGTGGTGGCAGAGGTGGGATCCAGGACCGAGGAGGGATCCAGGACCGAGGTGGAATCCAAGACTACAGAGGGTGACTGAGGCATGCTGAGAGGTGTGTGAGAAGGAGGCTGTCGGAATCTGCAGCAATCAAGATACAGATCAACTAGAGGACTGCTTTATTAGTATAGTAAACGCTATGGGGTACCTTGATTTTAGGGAATGTTTTCTTAGCTTGCTTTGATTCTGCCATTCTCACTGGTGACGGGGGGGGGGGGGGCGGAGGGAAATGTTTTCTTTATGGTAGTAGAGTATATGTGGCTTAAAGCAATCTGCAATTACAGCAGCCTACATGCCTAAGGAAATAAATAAATAAATCTCCAGACCAGCCTTCCTCTGGACCATGGGTGGCTCCTAAATTTACAGGGATTCCCAAATCCCTGTAACAATGTACAGTATGTTTGGCCAAGGCAGCTAGAATTGTGATCCAACCCCTTTGGTGGGCCCCAGGTTGGGGAAACTAGCAATCCATGCATGAGGCACATGGTGAAGACCCAACAGAGGGGTGGTGGGTGTCCTGCGCTGGGCGTCTGGCTCGGCAGTGAGGAGAGCAAGTGCTGGGCGCAAGCGTGAGATGGGGGGACTTTTCTGGCTCTTTAACTGGCAAGAGGGTTGCTTTTCTCTGAACGAACAGGGCAGCAAGGGGGCTGCCAGTCTGGCTCTTGGGATCTGCCACCTGGTGGGAACAGACTTGGCACGACGGAGCCCCTTGCATGTTCTCAGGAGGCCTTGGAAACGCCCTGCTCCTGGGGGGCACTGGGGCCCCGAAGCAATCACCTCAAGGAAGACGTCCGAGCGGCTGCCAGGGTCGGAGGCGCACAACGGCATGGCTCCTCTTCCGAGCACCGCCGCGCCCGCCCTCTTGCTTCGGAGTCCAAGGAATGGCGGGGCGCGCGGGCGGGAGGGCGCGCGACTAACGCGCGGAGAGCTGAGCGACTGATCGCTAACTTTGCTCGGGGTAACGGATCGGACAGGTCCGGCTCGGAGCAGCGGACTGAGTTCCTCCTCCGGCGCTTGCCTGAGAGACAGCTGGAGCCGCGGCGAGGAGCATCGCTCGGGCGCAGAGCCAGCAAGCTTCCAGAAACGGGGAGGCTCGGTTTCCAAGCCCTCGAGTCCGGCTCGGCCTCAGGATGACCCCGGAGCAGGCGGGAGAAGTGGCCCTCGGCCGTCCCAGCCCCGGCGCAGCTGCTCCCTCTTCTCCTGACCGACGCCCGGGGCAGGCTGCCAGCTTTGGCTGGGCAGCCGGGGCTTCGAATCTGCCGGCGGTGGGAGGGCCCCCTCCCGGCCGCTTGGCCTGCGGGAAGTCGCTCTTCTGCCCGCCCCGCGCTTCCTGGTGGGCCGGGGGGCCTTGCAAGCGGTGAGTGCTGCGCGGAGGGCCGTCTCGGCGCTGCGCTCGTTCTGTCCCCAGAGGCGCCTTCTGCGTTTTCTGCTGCGGCGGCGGCGGCGGCGGCGGCGGCCGAGAGTTTCGGGCCACTGCATTTTTCTGTGTTTATTCTTAGCGCTCCTGCGCACTCGGGTAACTTGGCGGGTGGCTAAACCCACCATTCCAAATGGTTAAGGAGGGGAAGCAGAGCCAGGCAATCCACCATGTTTCCCTGCATTAAAACTGAAAGGACAGCACCACGCACTGTCCCTGTTCCTGAGCAGGACAGGGATTTGTCGTGTGTGTGTGTGTGTGTGTGTGTGTGTGTGTGTGTGTGTGTGGCTTCGGTGCTGGCACCCTCTCCTGTCAGCCGAAGGATGGGGGGAGGCTCCTTCCCAGGCCTTCGGGAAGAGTCTGAAGCTGGAGGCTGCAGGTTGAGGAGGGCAGCCGTGGTTCCTGGGGGCACGAAGGCTCCCCCAGCCCTCAGAAGCCTGGAAGCCGGAAACCACGTCTCCTTGTTCTCAGTAACGGTCAGGGAGAAGTCTTTCCATGTCTGCCCTACAAACCCCCAGTCACGTCAGCCCTGGGTCATCGGGCTGAAGGCGTGCCCCAGGCTCTGTGCCAGGCGGACTCCTGCAGAAGGCCTGCCTAGCCCCACCAGAGGCCCAGAAGCCAGAGGTGTCCTCTGCTCGCCCAGCCACAACAGCCAGGAGAGCTGTAGCAGTCATGAAGGCAACAAAAATCCAGTTGAGGCAGTGTACGTTATACTCCGCCTATTTCCCCACAACAACAACCCTGTGAGGTGGGCTGGGCTGAGAGAGACTAACTGGCCCAAAGTCACCCAGCTGACTTCTCCGGCTAAGGGAAGACCAGAACTGGCAGGCCCCCAGTTTCTAGTCAAAGTGCACGGGAGACAGTCAGGCTGCCCCACCGTGAGGCCTTTCATGAGGCCTCCAGAACCCCACCAACATCTTCCCCCAATGGAATTTTTCATACAGCCAAGAGGAAAAATATGGGAGGGAGGGAGGAAGATGTTGTAGGACTTGAAACAGTAATGGAAACTTGAAATATGCAATATAGGATCTAATACCAATGAAGCGAGGATCAGACTTTTAATAGCCTGTTTTATGCTGTTGCTTCAAGAACCCAGTCAGGGCCAGTCAAAGCTGGGACAGGCACTGGGTAATAGAACCCCAGGGAATTCCATCTCGTGATATATTTACCTCTTTTATGGCACATGATAAGGGCTGCTGATGGGGGTGTATATGCTGATTATAAAAAGAGCCTATAGCCTCCCAGCACCCCAGATCCCATGGTGGGCCATTGCTGCAAGGCCCATAGAGCATCTGGGAAGATCCCTCTGCCATTCCTTGGAAGTCAGCCATGATCCTTTGACTGCCCCAGATATTCAGAAAGGATGGCCAAACATTGTGTCACTTCCTCATTCAAGACAGGTTGGAAATTATGACAAGAAAGTGTGTAATTATAGTTTGGCTTCCTGTGACTACTAAGGAACCATGGAAATGCCACAAACCTGAACTGGGATTTTCCTCATAATGCTGGAATCATTTTTTCAAGGAAAACCAACTCAAAGTGTGGCTGGCAATTCAGAGAATGACTCACAAGACCCAGAGGAGTGCTTCCAGCTGTGGCAGCAAAGCTACTCATTAACAAATACCCAAAATTGTGGCATCTGACAATGCTTGTTCTATTCCTGGAAGCAGGGGTTAGTGCTCAAACCAAGAGCTTGCTAGCAGCTATTTCCCAGGTGCATCGTCCAGCTGCAAAGAAATGCCTGAAGTCTTGTGCTGAATTGTCCCAAAGGGGAATGCAAAGAGAAGCCCTCAGTTAGGATGAGGTCCCTTCTGCCCTCTGTGATGCAACCAAGTTCAAAAAGCTTTCAAGCCCCTGAATGGGGTGGCCTTTACAGTAGGCAAGATGGGAGGAAAGGATGACTAAAAAACGAGACTGCTAGTGCCCCAGGAATTGCATAGAGAAGGTCCGCAATTTTGTAGATTTTTCCTTCTCATGTTTTAGGGAAGGTTGTCTGAATGATCAAATTCTTGGCTGCAACCTTTTGTTGAGATTATTGTAATTATTCATACACTATTCTTCCTCTCTGTGGAACCTGGAGCAAGGCACAGAAAAACTCACAACAAGAACATAAGCTATGTTCTTCTGGACCAGACCCCTGGCCCATCTAGTCCAGCAGTCTGTTCTCATGGTGGCCAGTCAACTGCCCAAGAAACCCTCTAGTCTCTCAGCCAGTAGATGGCCATCAGAGGCAGCCCTGCTGCCATCAAGGTGAAGAGCCCTTCATCCCCAGGACTTCCGTGAATTGGTCCAATCCCTTTTTGCAGCCAGCCAAGCTGGTAGCCAGCACATCTCATGGTAGTAAATTCCAAAGTTCAATTAACATTGTGTAAAAAACCCCCAACAACGACCCTTTGTCCTGATTCTTCCAGGATTCAATTTCTTTGGGTGACCTCTGGTTCTAGTATTTTGGGAAGGGGAAAATAGTTTCTCCTTGTCTACTTTATCCACACCATGCATAATTTTGTATACTTCAATCATGTCCCCTCTCATTTGTGCCCTTTCTAAAAAGCCCCAAATGTCACCACCTCTCATAAACCTTTCCAGCCCCTTGACCTCTGAAACTTCCCTAGCAATACTATATTCTTTTTGAGGTGTGGCAATCAAAACTGCACACCATATTCCAGATGCAGTTGTACCATTGATTTATATAAGGGCATTATAATATTGGCATCTCAGACCAGGGATGGGGGAGACCCATGGCCTCTATGACCCATTTCATCTCTAGGATTCCAGGTTTCCATATTACAAGTGCACCATTGAAGTACATGGAAGGATGTTACATAGAAGAAGGCTAAGGCCTGTTCTTTGTTGACCCAAAGGATAATCTTTTTAATATTTATTTTATCTATTGACAGTATT
This sequence comes from Liasis olivaceus, assembly GCA_030867105.1. NCBI lineage: Eukaryota > Metazoa > Chordata > Lepidosauria > Squamata > Pythonidae > Liasis > Liasis olivaceus. The sequence goes on along the minus strand of CM061359.1, from coordinate 25,187,901 downwards.
TGTATAGCCCTTCATCATTAGGACTATGGGTGGTGCATAGTAAGCAAAAGCACAGAAGAAAAATGTAACTGAGTTGGGCACCAGTTGTACAGTTTGACTTGTTAGTCCTGAGGAAGTGGACAGAGTCCTTGCAGATATAAGTCCAGCCACTTGTGCTTTAAATCCATGCCCCTTCTGGGAGATGACCTGTGATTGGGTCCACGTGGTGGTGAATGTGTCCTTGACAGAGAAGGTGGTTCTGCCAGCTCTGAAGAAGCCAGTGGTTCATCACTTCCTCAAGAAGCCATCACTGTATCAAACAGAACTAGACAATTTTCATCCAGTCTCCAGTCTTGTAGAGAGTAAGGAAGATGACCTTGATGGAGATATGCAAAATCCGTTGTTAGGCTGATGAAGCGTGAAAAATATTTTAAGTCCAATAACTTTCATTGTTTATGTATTTAAATTTATATGCTGCCTGGCTTCCAACAACTCTGGGTAGTTCACAAATAAAAACATCAAAAACAAGAAAAAGTACAGCAATAGACAAAAATGAAGAATAAAAGATGGCAAAGATGACGAAATCCAGATAAGCATGAAGAAATGAACTCACAAAATCCAAGGGGGGGCTTCACTTATCCTTGCCAAACCAGATCTTCAAGGCCCTTTGAAATACCAGCAGGGTGCAGGCCGTCTGGATCTCAGGGGTAACGTTATCCAGAGGGCAGGTGCATCAACAGAGGGCGTGAGTGACTTTCTGAAGGACTCACCCCTGATCTCGGAAAGTGTGCAACTGGCACACCAGGTGGGACTGTGGAAAGGCCTTCCTGGCCACAACCGCCACTTGCTCACTGAGAGGAGCTGTGAGTCCGGGAAGACCCCTGGATTGTGTACCACCCTTGAATGGGGAAGTACCCCCCCATCCAAGGTCTCAGGTGGAATATCCCCAGCCACTTGTTCTTTGTAGGATTGAGTTGGAGATGGTTGCTCCCCATCCAAATCCACAGGGCCTCCAGGCACTGGGACAGAACCTCGATAGCCTCACCTGGCTAGCCCAGGGTCAGAGGTATAACTGGGTGTCATCAGCATACTGATGATACTGAATCCCAAACCAGCAGATGACCTCACCCAGTGTTCATATAGATGTTGGAGGGGAAAGAGAGCAGACCCTGCGGCACCCCACAAAGGAGGGGCCTAGTGGGCAGTCTCTCCTCCACCCAACCAACACCGACTGGAACAGGCACCAGAGAAAGGAAGAGAACCACTGTAAAAAGATGCTCCCAGCCACAGAGCCAGTCCAGAAGAATATCATGGTCAACAGTACTGACAGCTGCTGAGAGAGCAAGAAGCACAAGGATGGATGCACCGTCTCTATCCCAGCTCTGGCTCAGGTCATCAACAAGCATGACCAAAACTGTCTCAGTAATAAATCACGTCCTGAAACCTTATTGAAATCTGAATAACTTTTGTAAGCGGCTCAGACAGACGCCTCCCTGATTCACTGAAGCAGGAGAAGAAGCTACAGCACAATCTAGCTTGCAAAATTCAGTTATTATAGCCAATCTCAATGGAAGTAGCTTTAGACTCTCTATGGAGTTGATTTTCTGGTCTGGTCTACCTCATGGGGCTGGCAAGTCTTGAGAAGGTAGTTGGGTTGTAGCTTCAAAGGGCCCTGGAGGCAATGGATTATCTTACTCCTTTCAGTCTGGTTTCAGACCAAGACATGGCACTGAAAATGCACTGGTCACACTTTTTGATGACCTATGGGAGGCTGAAGATAGTGGAGGTGCCTTTTCGTGGCCCTCCTTGATCTGTCAGCAACCTTTGATACCACTGACCTTCTGGACCAGCTCAGGGGACTGAGAAGGAGAGGCCCAGGGTGTTGGTGGTTCTCCTTTCTCTAGGCTGGTTCCAGTCAGTATTGTTGGGTGGGGGGTGGGGGTGGGAGAGATCTAGAAATAGGCCCTGCTTTGCAAGGTGCCTCAGGCGTCACTCTTTCACCACTGTCGTCCCGTCCCAGGCCAGACATGCACACACCCTGAGGAGCTTTACTTTGCAAGGAGCTTTACTTAGGATTTAGTAAATAGAGGCAGTGGCAGGCAGGGCGTGTGTGCAAGCATACTCACAGAGCAACAGAGTCCCAACCCCTAGAGAGTTCCAAGGGGCCAGAGTCCAAAGAGGGGAGCAGAAGAGTCCAAACGGGGTCATCAGCTGGTCTAGATTCTGAGGAGCAGAGTTTCCACAGGCAACAGGCAAACACACAGGGTTCCAGCAGGCAGAACGGTTGTCCCCAACAGAGAGCAATCAAGGGCAGGAACACCCTAGCCATGCAAGAAACCTTGCGATCTCTGTGCTCTGCCCTCTGTGCTCTAGGACTGGGAAGAGGTCCAGGATCCATCCCCTCATCTTCTGCTGCCTCCAATGTTCCTCAGCCATGTCAGCCGCAGGTACCCGATCACTAGGTTCCCCCTGAGGCTAGTATTCACCTAGGTCATCCTGAGCAGCTTCCTCCACCTCAGACTCTTTTGGTCATCACAACTTTTTTTTAATATCTACATAAAGCCTCTGGGTGAGCTCATCTGTCAACGTGGCAGGGTTAAGTATCATCTCTGCTCCTGGCTGACCAAGTGATGCTGCCTCACTGCTTTCCAGTGTCTGGAGGTTCTGGGGGTCAAGAAGAGGAAGAACAGGCTTTGCCTTAACCCTAGCAATCCCAAATAGCTTGTCACCCCCCCCCCCCGACATCAGGATCTGTGGATTTTCCACTTTGGCTTCTGTGTGGGGTGCCACTTCCCCACTCAAAGCCAATAAGCAATTTGGGGGTCTTCCTGGACACAGCTCCTGCAGGTGGCAGCTGAGGCCAAGGAGGCCTTCATACAACTCCATTCTGTGTGCCAATTGTGCCCACTTCTATATTGGGAGGCCCTGATCATGGTCACTCATGCCTTAGTTATCTTTCAATTGGATTTCTGCAGTGCAGTCTACATGGGGCTGCCCTTGAGGACTATCCAGAAGCTGAAGCTGGCCCAGAATGCAGGGGAGCAGATGGTGGTGCATGAGCACGTTTTGATATGCCTATGTAACCCCACTACTCTGCAAGCTGCATTGGCTCCTGATAGGCTTCCCGGTACAATTTAGGGTGCTAGTTATAACCTACAAAGCCCTAAATGGCACAGGGATGGGTTTCCTATCTCCAGTTAATGTTGTCCATCCCATGAGGTCACATAAGATGGACATGTTCCAGGTCTCCTCTTAAAAGCAGTGCCATCTAATGGGAGACATTTCTTCTCTGTAGGTGTGCCTGCCCTTTGAAATATGCCCCCCCCCCCCAGGTTCAGAGGGCCTTCTGTACAGCCACGAAGACCCACTTATCTCCTGTTCATTGGACCAGTGATGGTAGATGAGATGCCAAGCCAACTGGAGCCAAGCAGGTTGCCAACGTGGACATTAGCCCAAAGCCCCCTCCTCCATGTACACCAGATAGTCCACTTGGGAGGTTTGATTTATAAGGGAGAAAAACCACTTTCACACTGGAACACCTGTAGCTTACCCTAGCAGCAATGAGATGGGAGCGATGCTGTGAGGACATATCCTCCACAAATGATTGGTAGGTGCCTTTGTGTAGTTCAAGCAGGACATGTGGATGGCCCCATGGGAAAGCAGATTTCACTTGAATGTTAGGTCAAGTTTTGTAACAGGAAGTGAGCTTGCAAGAGGAGCCAATGACCCAGAGAACAGTCCTTGGATGCCTTCAGCGGGGCCTGGCCAGCCCCCTATTAGAAATACTTCTTGCTTTCTCTTGCTGATTAGACCCAACTGAGTTGGAAGGGCTGTTCAATCAACCCTCTAATGTCTCTTTCCATCTTTTCAATTATGTTTCCAAAGGAAGGCAAAACTGAAAACAAGTTGCCAGGCAATATTTCTTGCCAATGTCAAACCGGCATTCAAGCGCCCACAGAAACCTCATTGGTATATAAATTCCACATGAGCATTTGAAGATAAGGCAGGGGGCTCTGTCTGGCTCTGTGCTCTGCACATTTTCAGTCACAAGTAGAAACAGTGGAGTTGAGCCCACTGGAGCCGAGACTCCTGCATGCTGCAAGGGGGATTCGGTCTGCTTCCCATGACTGCCTTCCTTAGGCTGGATAGGCAGGGATTGGGGCCAAGATTCTGGAGGACCCTCACAAAGCATCTCTCAGAAACCCCTCCACTCGCTGGCTGAGCAGCTGGACCTACTCCGTAACTGACGGGTCCTGCGGGCACTGAAGGGAAGCTGCGGAGAACTCACTCGGCTCTTGCGCTGCAGGGAACCCCAGTACACGATTCTGACAGATATGGGGGACTGAAGCCAGCAGTATCTTGGAGCAGTGCGTGAATGCGTTACTTTGTGTGAGACTAGTATCATCGCTAGGTGGAAGTATGCAAAGTGGCTGATTGTGCTGCTCTGATGGGCAAAATTTCTCTGTAGCCCTCCAAACTCTGCTCCCCCGGTGTCGCGTTTCCTTGCCGCAGTTCTGCTTTCCTGCAGATTCCCCCCTCATGCAACTGAGCTGGTCCTGCCCTGCATCTCTCTGGTTTACTCCACACCTGAATTCTGTGGGCTACAAGCACAAACCTGTAGCTACTGCACTTTGGTCTACAAATACTTAACCATGGTTTACTAATGCCACTGCAATTAGTTGGGTTTTCATAGATGTAGAACCTTAGCAAGGGGCTGAATGGCCTACTAGGGGGTCATCTGCAGACCTTTAACCCCCCACCCCCCCACCCCGCCCTCCTGCCTCCAGAACTCGAGTCGGAGCGTACACTCCTTTCTTTAAACATGAGAGTCAGTTGAGACACGACAGGATGAAGACCACTATGAGAATGAGTTAAAATTTTAATAGTTAAACATTAAATTGTTACGATTTAGTGTAAATATGTTTTCATCTCTATTCACATTTAACATTTTTATGTGGTCCTGCCTCCTTTGCTGATGCAGCACCCAAAATGCTGAGCCTTTGGGTAAAATGACGTTGCACACTTGTCTTTTAAACATTTGGTACTTTTGCTTCCTCTGAAGCTGGTTTTATTCTTGTACCGCCTTGAAGAGCTTTTAATTTTAAAACATTAAATTAAAATAAAAAAATTAAAACATTAACTAGACACCCCCATTTTTTTTGTAATGTGCAGTGCCCCGTTAGTATTTAGGGATCATTTCAAATCATTGTGGCAAAAACAAGCCTCAGATAGAATTCAATTGCTGGGCTTCTCTATGCAAACTCTGTGCTTATTAGGATTTGATGATGCTAGAACTGCCCTTAAACAACGTATCTGGGACATAGATTTACAAACAAATTTACATAAGGTGTTGCACCCCAATATTTGTCAGTTTCTACCACAAGGGTTTATTCTAGCTTATTTAACATCTATTACAATTCTGAAATTTCGCAAAGCTTTCACCCTAGCTAGAACAGACGCGTTGCCCTCAGCAGTCCTTTTTGGACGTTTAAGGGCATTCCCATGCACCTTCGATTATGTCCACGTGGAGATGGCTCAATAGAAACACTAAGCCATATGCTATTATATTGCTCCCTATATAAGGATTCTAGACAGATATATATATTATATACCCAATACTGAAGAGATTTCCTGGCAGGGAGTGTGACTTCCATCTAATGCTACTCCTTTTGGACAAAGACCCGGAAATATCCTCCCAAGTTGCCCGGTTTTGAGCTACCATCTGTACAGTACGCTCCACCATTATTTAGAGCTAAAATTCCACAACATAGTATCTTACTTTGATATATTTTAGCACTGTTATTTTAATTATTAAATAATATTAATTGTTTTGTTTTATAGATATATATAAATGTAAGATGGTTGTATTGTATACTTTGACTGTATCTGGCCTTAGGGCTGTAATAAACATGTTGTTGTTGTTGTTGTAATGTGCAGTAGAAAAAATGTACATAAAGGGTATATCAAATGCCAGTTGACCATTTTTTCCTTTTATTTTTTACTTCTGCTGCAATTAACAATTTCTGATGCAGCTTACAAAAATAAAACATCAGTTGAAACAGTATCTGTGAAGAACAAAGAGGCTGGAAAACATGCCAGCTGATAGATAACCTGCCTGGGCAAAAAGGGGTCCCCTCAGTTCTTGGACTTTGTCTCTTGGGGCAGGTCTAGATCGGGTGCCGGTCAGCCACTGAGGAGCAGGCGGCAGCCACCACAGCCTTCTCCGCCTCCTCTACCGGACAGACTCCAGGGGCTTCCAGGATCCAAGCCCCTCCTAGGCTTTGAGGAAGGAAACCTGCAGAGAACAAATCCCAGGACGCCCCCCCTCCTCCCCCCCCCCCCCCCCCCCCGCTGAGGCTGAGGCAGGTCCATTATTTCTCTGACACGTTGAAAGCATTTAATTGGCCCTGCTCAACAAGGCTGAATCACAGCAGGCAGGAGTTGGAAGGGGACTGGTCAGCTCCTCCCCTCTGCTCAATTACACCATCCCCCAAAGGTGAAATTGCCAGTCACCTTCCAAAGCTGGCCCAGCAACGAGCCCCAGTCTCCTGTGCCAGGGCGACACCCAGATCCACCCATCACTTGACGTGGGCATTCCCCTGGGAGGGAGGCGGCCAGGGTCCCCTTGAAAGGAAGCCCCGGTGGGTGGTGGGCAGCTTCCCTGAGCTTCTGTTTCTTGAACGGGGGAGGAGGCGGAGGCTGAGCCCCGATGCCACCCACGCAGGTGGCATAGCCCGGCTATTCGCGCTTGCCTTCTTGCACAACCCAGCCACGGGAGCCTTCTTAGGAAACTATGGCTTAGTCCAATGTGTGACCTGGTCAAAGATGCTGACCCTTCTCTTAGCTGAGATCTCTCTAAAAAAGGCCCAACGCTGAACTTAGAGCTTCTTGGAACACGAGAGCCAAGAGGACTTCGGAAAACCGTATTTCGCCCCTTTCTCGCCGGGGTAACCCGAAACGGGGGCGCGAGTTGGGGCTCCCGCCCAGGGTGGCGGTCCTTTGCCAGGCGGCTGCCGACGAACCGACGGTTCTCGCGGGGGGAGAGGAGAGCGCCCGCCTGGCGCACCAAACCCTCGGCGCGGGGGGGGGGTTTCTCCGCGCCCTCGCTTGGATCCGCGCAAGGACGCCCGCGAGGGACGGCGCGCCTCCGGCCAGGCGGCTTCCGGCCACAGGCAGCTGGGCGCCGCCAGAAGCTCGCAGCTCCCCCGCAGCCGGGCACCCAGAGGGCCGAGGGTGGTGCGGCCGCAGGGGCGGCTTTTCGCGGGGTGGCAGTGCCAGCAGGAAGCGCCTCCCAGCCGCCGCCGGTCAGCTGCGGCGGGCAGGCGGGAGGGGAGCCGGGGCGGGGCCGCCGCCCGAGCCTCGCCGGGGGTCTCCGCGGGCGCCCCGCCCTGGAAGGCGGGCGCGGGGCCCCGGGAGGCCCCGCCCGGGGGCCTCGGCCGGACGGGTCTCCGGTTCGCCAATCCCAAGTCGGCGCAGCCAGCCCGCCCGCCTCCCCTCCGGCGCCACAGCCCCGCCCGCCCGCGGCCTCGCCGCCGCCCGGGAAGCGCGCCGCAGATCCGCTGCGACCGCCACCGCCGTCGCACCATGGCCGAACCGCCCGCGGCCCCGGAGGCGTCGGGCGCCGTGCTGTGCCGCCTGCAGTACCTGGAGGACGCGGATCCCTTCTCCTGCGCCGCCTTCCCGGAGCCGCGCCGCCCGCCGGCCCAGCCCGTCCTGGAGGCGCTGCCGCTCGCCGCGCAAGTGCCCGCCTTCCTCCGCCTGCTGGGCGCGCCGTTGCGGGTGAGCGCCACTCCCCCGCGCACAGGTGGCCCGCGGCGCTCCGGGGCTGGGCGATGGAGACCTGCTCGGGCGGGGCGCCTGATGGGACGGGCGGCGGAGTGTGCGGGAAGCCCCTCTCCGGCGAGCCGCCCGGCTCAGCGGTCCTCCGGCCCTGCGTGCTCGGACAGGACCCGCTGTCGGGGGGGGGGGGGGTGAATGCCGCAGCCCGTCTCACGTCCCAGGCTAGCGGAAGAGCGTGTGAGGGCTTCCTCCATCTCCGTGAGCTGCCTCTTCCAGACGCACGCACTCCTGCGGGATCACCCAGTTCCTCAACTGGGTCGCCAAGTTAGCTGCTTTCCGGCTTCACGGGTTGCGTTGGACCCTAACTAAGCGAGCAGGCTGCCCCCCAGAAGCTGGCCCAGGTCAAAATGAACCACGAGGGAGGGTCAGTTGCCGACCCCTGCGCTGGGTTCTGCGATGCCCGGATGGTTTGGATCGCCTTGGTGGGTCTGCCCTGCCTGGCGCGCGCGCTTCCTCGGCGAGGTGCGCGTTCGTTCCCTGTCCTCAAAGAGGAGTCCCCGGAGCCACGCCAGCTGGGCCGGAGCGCCGTCCTCCCTGCTCCGGGCAGCGGTCTCGGGGGTCCCTGCCCCGGCCGGGCTTGCCAGGGGCTGGTCCCGGTTGAGCGGATGGGCTGTGTGGCCTCCCGCCGCGTGACACACTCGGGGCCTTTTTTATACTCGGTGCAAAGCAGCTGAGTGGCTCATGTTGCCGCACTCATGCCCGGGGGATATTTTTTGTCTGTTGCTAAAAGGAGCTGGGAACAAACAGGAAAAGCATTTCCAACCAAGTGCAAAAATAACAACTGTTATCATAGTCTGGTGGTAGTTCCAAATGTTAAAGCAGCTGCTGGCCTGGCTAAGAGGTCCTTTAACTGATCCTTGGGTTTAATGTGGAAGCTTTTAAAAATGCCGGCTGTGGGGCCGTGGGATGAGATGGAAGGACAAATATTGGGCCCCTAAGAGGGGGATGGAGCCTTCAGTTCCTCTGAAGCTCCCTTGTCCAGATGGGGGGTCCTTCAGGAGGGAAAACACAGGAGAGGATTTTGCGGAGGCAGAGGGCAGTGTGGGCCACGTTGTTTGGCATGGCCCCAGTGGGTTGGTGGACTCAAGTGCAGAGGAGCTGTCACCAAATGTGGCTGTAAGCAACCAGCTGCTTCTCTACTCTCATCAAATGCGTAGGCACTACTAACACAAGGCAGAAAACCTTGAGAATCTGACAGCACTGTGGTACACACGTGTTGCATTTATTTATTTTAGTTTTAAGCTGCCCATAACCTCCATATAAGAAGACAGTAACATGCAGAATTAGTTAGCCAGCCAACTACCCTCAAGTAGGGTTGAGTTCCTAGTGACCACATGGTCAGACACTCACCATCTTGGCCTGTCTTTAGTAAAACCTGAGGCTCTTCCAAGGGCATCCCATTAATCTCGGATGCTGCCCATCTCACTTATTCATTGGCATTCCTTCCTGCTTCCCTCAATCTTGCCAAGCATAACTGTTTTTCCCTAGTCCATCATCCACTCATATCCCGTCCTCAACATACTTGAGCTTCTGCTTTTATGATCGTCACCTTGAAGAGCAGTCAGGCTATCTGGTGGAGGACCAGCAGACGCCACGCTCTTAGTAGCTGTCACCAAATCAATAATTCAGAAGCGTCTTATCTTCCTTCTCTTGATCATTCTTAGTGCTCCACTTTCAGAGCCAGACATTACATTGGAAAGACCGTTGCTTTAGTCTGATCTTTGTTGTCACTCAAATGTTCTTACTTCAGTCTTTACTGAAACTTGGACAACATATTTTATGTTTTGCTTTGCTGCTTGGATTGTCGTAATTCTGTAGGTGTTTTTGTACTTTTTCTGGTTAATTCTTTGTGTTTTGTTGTTTCTATGTTATTCTTATTGTTGTGAGCCACCCAGAGTTGGAGTTGGGTGACATCAAAATTGAATGAATGAATGAAACATCCAATATTTTGTCTAAGTTTGTCCTTAGGATTAATCTCTTCCTTACTGTTCCAGCACACTGTCCGTTCCTTTTTATTCAAATTGTGTGCCACTTTCATCTCTTTGCCATAAATGATAAGTTTGCTAAACATGCCTGTTGATATTTACCTCTGTTTTCTTAACATTTAACATTAACTTGGCTTTTTCTACTTCCCATTCTTACTTTCGTAAAGAGTTGTTTCGAGCCTTATTTCCTTTCTATCAACGAAGTGGAGGTGGCTGTGCATCGGCAATCGTTTGGTCTTCAGCTTCCTGTTTGATTCCTGCTATCATCTCTCCCAGTTCTGCCATTATTGCAACATATTTAGGGTACGTTAAACAGATATGGGTGAAGCATCCATTTATGCCCGCTGTCCTCCTCTTCTGACTCGGTCTGTCTCTACATTTAACTGCTGGGGAAAGCAGTTTGCTCACTGAAAAGTTGAGCAAAATTAAAAGAGAAGAGTAAGACGTTCCTAGAAGAGTAATCAAGTGGTCTAGTAATCAAGTGGTCTAGTTGCACCTACTAGCTTTAGTATATTACCCATTCTGGCATGATCTGCACAGCTAAGAGTCTTGTGTAGTCACTGAAACAAAGCTGAACCTTGTTTTATCTGACTTTCTGCATTATCTTACATTAGCTGTCTGATCTCATGCCCCTTTGATTTTTCTGAAACCTGCCTGTTAATTTGGCTTTTCTCTGTGTGCGGCACTATTGTCTGAAACAAAACTTGGCCTGAGGAATTTGTACAAATTACTGAACCATTGCGCTTTCTCTTTAATTTCCCTAGGGAAATTTCTCTGCCAGACTTCTCCAGATTTGTTGACATAGATCTGTTAGCACTTTAACTGCCTTGTCTCCACGGCTCAAACAGTTCAGTGGGTATTTTATCTGCACCTAGCATTCTTTATTGTGTCACTGTCCAAAATTTTATATAGTTTCATATCAGAAGTACGGAGCTCAGGAAAAATTGAAAGAGGATTTTCTAAATTCTGCCAACTTGCATGGGGCGTGAAAAGGGACAACCAACCCTGGAGAAGGCTAGCGTGCTCCTGTATGTTAATATCTTTTCTACCAGCAGCACCTTGGAAGATATTATTATTTATGTATGTATTTGGTTTTTATTGTATTTTCATTGTATTTTTATACTATTTTTACTGTATTTTAATTAATATATATTTTTCATTGTAAACCACCCAGTCACTTCCTAGTGAGATGGGCGGTGACCAAATTTGAAATATAAATAAATAAAAATAAATAAATAAATAAATCACATAGAACAAGTTAAAACAAACAAAAATACAGTATAAATGGGAACATTAAAATGCTAGGGAGCATCTAAAGTACTTAAAAGCCAGATTACTAAATTGCTCAACTGATAAGCGTATGCAGTACTAGGATTCTGAAAGGCTGGATTAGAATTAAACAGAATTTTTAACAGCTGGTCTGTTATCTATTTTACCTCCCTTTTTAGCAGAGAGACTGTTCTCTCACTATAGATGTAAAAGATTTCAGAAAAGTCTTTCCATCTTTAATTTTGTTTGCCTTTTTTGGCTCCTCTGCATTTATACTTGAGTATTCTTACTTTGATTGTAAATTTCCCTTTGATCTCTCTGTTTCCCTTTTCTTGCTTTGCCCCTCTATTTGCAACATTCTTGTCTGTGTCTTTTTTGGCTTGACCTTGGAAGTCTGGGCTTAGCTGTCCATTCTTCTTGATGTCCAAGGCTTTCCACCTCAGACTTTCCTTGCCTATCAAGAGACTTTTCCTCTTTGGAAATTTGGTTCCCCCCCCCCCCCCCACTTTTACAGTAATTTTTTAATGGTGCCTCTTCTCTTATTCCATAGTTCCTTAGCTTTTCTTTCACATAAGTCAGACAGAGTAAATCTGTTACTTTTATTGCTCTTATCTTCTGATTGTACATTCTCCAGATTGGTGTCTTGCTGACTCATATACTCTGTTTAATCTGTCTACTTGATGCCAGTCTGCGCCTGGTGTGGCCCTGACTGACTAGATGCTCTTCTCTATCTTCCATTTCCTCTTCTGTCGTCAGTTTGTTTGCAGGGCTGTGCATTCAGTGATGTCCAGGTATAGAGTCTGTGTTTATGAAGCAGATTTTGAAGAACACCAAGAATTTTCTTCATAATATTTTATTGCCCAGTCTAAAACTTCCTGTGATTCCAGGTCCCCCCACTTCTACCTCCTTTTACATAGTCCTGATGTTGCATCTAGCGCCTCTGGCACTTTACTTCGGTACAGCTGGGACTGGGAAAGATTTGCCTACCAGAGATGTCCCTGCTCTTGCTTGAATCATCTGGAGGGATTTGCAGTCTGAGCACATTTTGACCTGGGTTGACAATAGGAAGAGACTTTTTTTGCATAGAGTTCAAGCCTTGGGATACAATGACCCTCACATTTTTTAGGTCAGTAGCTGCTAAAATAAGACCCTGTGCTGCATGATGTAAGCTCTGTATACAGCGAACAGAGGAACTCTGCCTTTTTGGCTTGCTTGAGTTTAAAAATACCAAATTTCAGGATGACAGGAGAACTCCCCCAGAAGGAACCTTATTGTAAACTGCCTCATGGCTTCCCTCAGTCTACATTGGATGAGCTTGGAAGGATGTGTGCTCGTGAAGTTCTTTGAACAAGGCCTGCAGTAAGGACAGCCCATAACAGGCACCTCATATGGCACTTGATAAGCTTGCCTTGATGCCGCCTTTGGCTGTTTGGGTTGTTTGGAGCTGAGCTGGAGCATGACTGGCAGTCTGAGATGCCAGTCTTGGGGCCCCAGTTGGGAACAAATCCCACAGTTCTGATGCATTCATTACTTACTATAATTAATCTTATACCTGTTAGCCCTGTAAAATTAAGTGCAAATGCCATTCCTTGAAAAGTCCTTTATTGGGAGAGTCGCTTGAACATTGACTGTTGCCCCTCCCCATTTTTTTTTTTACTGTACTTGGACAAGAAGAGTTGTGAGGCCCAAGGCTGGTCATCGAGGGAGGGTCACGCAGTTGCATAAGAACAGCCTCACCCCAAATTCTTAGATTAGCCAATTTGTCCAGAATAAAATGTTTATTGCTTGTGGAATCTTCTGCCCGTGCAGAATGAATCAGGCCAGGGGCTGAACACTCTGCAGCGGTTTTTAAAAGCTATAGCTGTGGGAATGTTGACCTCCTGCTGTTCCTATGGACATTAAGATGAGGTGCCCAGGCCCTGTGACAGCCACAGTGGGAAGATCCATGGAGGCACAGAGTTCGGCAGCTGGATGGGATGAGGTGTTCCTGCAGTGGCCCAGCTGGGCCCAGCAGATCACTGACCACCCAGGATGCTTTGTCTGTGAGCCCCGGAATGCCCACCCGGGAGACCTTCTCCTGGCACAAAACGGAAAAGGTAGTTTTTGTGCAGAAATACCTTAGCTTGGATTCAGGTGCCTCGGCAACAGGCTGTCGATGAGACGGAGGCTCTGTTGCTGTTGCCATGGCAAGCAAGACTTGGGAGGAGCCCTTGGTGTGGCCCCGTAGAGCCCGCAGCTGGAAAGTTGCTGCTTCTGAAAGTGGAGTCCTTTCCCAATGGGCAAGGTGGGGGTCAGCGCCTCTCGGAGAGAGCCAAGGGTGGGGCTGGAGGGGGCCAGAGAAGGGTTGTTTGCAAGGGGGCCTGGGGGTGTTGGATCCAGCTGTTCTTCAGTTGCTTGGCCTTACCCTTGAGAGATTCCTGCAGCGCCAGGCTGGATGCACTGCCTGTCCTCCTGGGAGCTCAGCGTCTGGTGGTGGGCTCCCCAATTTGCACAGAATCCACTTTGCCCCTTTGGCTGGTTTTGTGGCCAGGCCAAGGCAGTTTTCTGCGGGCTGCAGAGACTTTTGGATCTGCCTCGCATTTTTCTCGAGTGCCAAGTCAGCGGTTGCTCCTGTAAGGGCTCGGGGGCAGATCTCCCCTTCCAGGTCTCTGGAGCCCTGCCTGAGCTGGGGGCTTCTCCCTGAGCCTGGGGAGGGGAATGGCGCCTGCAAACTCATGCCTCCCTACTCAGAGGCCCTGATTCTTTTCTCTTCAACACTGGGAGGAAATTCTTCTCCAAGTCACACAGGCTGCTTTTCTGAAATGTGGAGGACTCTAAATCTGAACCAAATGCACAAAAGGGGAGCAGGAAGGATGCAGGTGGGTGTCACATTGGACCTGGGGATGCAGCTCTCTTGGCTCCCCTCATCTAGGCAACTCACCCTGGATGGGCAGGGTGGCTCTTGCCAGCTATATCAGGGTGACCCGCTTGCAGAGTTGATCCACTGGCGCGTGCATCTGATTTCAGGCCTCAGTGTTAGTCCTGGGGCCCAAACAGCTTGAGCTGAGGGGCAGGATCTGGTCCTGCCTCAAAAGGGAGCAGGCGTTGGATGCCGGTGCTCCGGGTTCCCCCTCTGAAAATGCAGGCTCCTTCTGTGCCCACCGCTGGGAAAGGGGCCAGGAAGAATTCCAGAGCATACTTTCCTTGCCTTGTTAACATCCAGATGTGTCTCTCTTTTGCAGCTGGAGGACTGCACCTTGCAAGTGTTGCCTTCTGGACACTATTTGGACCTTGAACTTTCGCTGCTGGAGCAGAAAGATGAGCTGGAAGGGTTCTATGAAGATATCAGGTGAATCCCTGCTGCGAGGATTTTACCACCTTTTTGCACATGCAGTCTCCCTTGTATGCACTTCACGCCAGCTTGTCTAGAGTTTTTAATCTGGAAGGAGAACCGCATCCGTAATTTGGGGGTTTCAGAAGTTGCAGTCTAAGATATAATGTGTGTGTTGCAACCAAGCAGATCCAAATGTATGGCTATTAGGTCATGCGCAAGCTAAGTTCATCCTGCTCGGTGTCCATGCATGCAGCTCCTTTTCCCTCCCTGACCCCAGTCGCTGGGCTTCTGTGGGAAGACTGTGGCTCTTATCTGGCGTCCTTCTCCTTTGAATGCTGCCTTTTGGTTTCAGCAGATGGTGGGCGCTGGTGGTGGTGGGTCTTGAACTAGTAAGGGGTTCTTGGATGCTTGCTGGAGCTGCACTGGCACGTCCTGACCGTGTCCCGCTTGGTTTCTTCTTGTTGCAGCAAAGGGAGGCGGCCGATCCTGCTTCTGCGCACACAGCTCTCAGTTCGAGTGCACGCCATCATTGGTGAGTCCTTTCTGGGCCTTGGCTACAGAAGCAGCACTTCTGTGGGGCTCATGAGACCCTGGCAAGGCCAGCTGTTGCCCCATCCTTTGGTCATGGTGGAGATCTTTTTATATATTTTCAATATTTTCAATAAGAATATAAAAACTAACACAAACTAATATAAATTAAGAAAAAGAAAAGAAAGAGAAAAGTGCAAGAAAGAAGAAAGTAAAGAAAAAATAGAAAAGAAAGAAAAAAGGTACAAAGAAGTAGCTTCTAATTTTCTTTACAGCAGTTATAAGTACAATTATAAGTTTACCTCTCACTCTATGGTTACAACATACC
Organism: Liasis olivaceus; assembly: GCA_030867105.1. Taxonomy (NCBI): domain Eukaryota; kingdom Metazoa; phylum Chordata; class Lepidosauria; order Squamata; family Pythonidae; genus Liasis; species Liasis olivaceus. Next base: position 25,172,660 of record CM061359.1, on the reverse strand, counting down.
TCTCTTGTTTCTTATAACCTATCCTGTCTAATCATCAAAACTATAAATCGTAAGTTCATTTTTTTCTGTTTCATGCAAAAAGTCTATAAGGGGTTTCCAATCAGCAATAAATGTAGATGTTGTCTTTTCTCTGTTCAAAGAGGTCAATTTAGCCTTCTCAGCAAGTTCCATCATCTTCACCAACCATTCCTCCATTGTGGGTATTGCCGAGTCTTTCCATCTTTGTGCATACAATAATCTCGCTGCAGTTATCATGTACAAAAACAAAGTTCCGTGACTTTTTTCCAACTGTTTGTCCACCAAACCCAAAAGAAAATCCTCTGGTTTCAATTGTATATTAATCTTCAAAATCCTCTGAATCAGTGTGGATCCAGAATTTTCTGGCTTTTTTATGTGTCCACCAAACACGGTAAAATGTCTCTTCACATTTCCAGCATAAATTTGAAGTGCCTTTATACATTCTAGACAATTTCTCTGGTGACAAATACCAACGGTACATTGTCTTATAAAAATTCTCTTTAAGATTATAACATAACCAGACAACCCATGGCCTGCTGGGTCATCGTTGTGGAGATGCTTCCTTACCTAAACACAGAAACAGAATGGCCAAGGGCAAAAAGCAGCGGGAGTGGGAGCGACGTCCGGCTTGCTGCCGGCTCCCAGGGAGCGTCAGAATCTCCCACCCCGCATGTAATACAGGCTTGCGCCATCTGCCCGCCCCCCTCGCCCCTCAGGAGCGTCTCCGCCTCCTTCCTCAGCTGACCCACGGAACGGCCTGCCGCTTTGCTGGGGGGAGGCGGAACGCAGACACTACGCCCCCGCTCCCCATTCCGGCGTGTCCCCAAGGGCCCCTCCCTTGAGGGAGGAGGAGGGCTCACCCGTCGACCGCCGGCGCCCCCCAGGCAGCCCTACCTCGCCAGCGGGCATCCAAGTCGCTCCCTCGGCCTCCCCTCAGTGCCCACTGCTGTTAGGAGATTTCGGATTTTGGCCTCGGTTCCAAAGCAGCCAATCGCCGCTCAGCCATCGGGCCTTGCTGCCAGCCGATTGGGCACAGGGGCAAGAGGGAGGCGGGAAAGAAGTCAGGCATTCCTTCCTAAATTTCAATCCCTTCAGCCACGTATTTTTCCACTGTTCCGACTGTATATTATTACCAAAATTTTTATCCCATTTTATCATACAGTCTTTCACTTGTTGTTCTATTTCATATTTCAGTAAAAGTTTATACATTTTAGCAATTACGTGTTCATCATTTGTGCACAATTCTAATTCAGACTCAGTCTTAGAATGTTCAAAACCATAAATTCTTTTATCTACTTTAAATCTTTCTAATAATTGTAAATGAGAGAACCATTGACAATTATGTCCCTCTGCTACCAGTTCTTCTCTTGATTTTATTTTATTTTTTCTAGCCCACCTTTATTATTTTTATAAATAACTCAAGGCGGCGAACATAGCTAATGCTCCTTCCTCCTCCTATTTTCCCCCCAACAACCACCCTGTGAGGTGGGCTGGGCTGAGGGAGAGGGACTGGCCCAAAGTCACCCGGCCTAAGGCTTTCGTGCCTCAGGCGGGACTAGAACTCGCCGTCTCTCGCTTTCTAGCCTGGGGCCTTCCCCACGAGACCAACTAGATACAAAATTCTAGTATCTGATGATAAGTTAGCCATTTATGTTAGCTTACTATTTCTCGTCTATAAAATGCTTCTTGTGCTGAGAGCCACATAGGTATTTTGGGGCACAATCTGGGTTTGTAGCTATTCCATATTCTCAATATGGCCTGTCTAACGTAATGGTTTTTAAAATCCACGTTGACCTTGACTTTGTCGTACCACAAATATCCATGCCACCCAAATCTCAGGTCGTGTCCTTTTAACTCCAGATGCCTTCTGTTTCTCGACAGCACCCACTCTTTCATCCAAACCAAACAGGAAGCTACAAATTACAATTTCAAATCTGGTAGACCCAATCCTCCTCTTTCCTTTGCATCTTGTAGCACCTTATATTTAACTTATGGTTTTTTCCCCTGCCACACAAATTTAGATATATCCTTCTACCACTGTTTAAATGGTCCATCAGTTGTCAAAACAGGTATTGTCTGAAGCAAAATTCTAAGTAAAGTATTTATTTTTATCACCAACATTCTCCCCAACAATGACAATTGTAATTTCTTCCATCTTAACATATCTTTTTTAACTTCATTCCATATTTTAACATAATTATTTTGAAATACCATACAGGTCATATTTGTCATTATGATACCCAAGTATTTTACTTTCTTCTCAATCTTAAAACCTGCTTTATTCATCGGTTCTGTTTGATCTTCTGTTTTCATTTTTTTTTTTTTGTTAACATCTTCCTCTTCTGTTTATTCTTAAAACCTACGAAGCCACGGTGGAGATCTTAGTAGAAATTGTGGCAGCTGCTGTATGAAAAGACAAATCTCATGCTTCGAATTAGTAGGAAAAATGGCATAGGAAGAACCTCGTGTGAATCTCGGGTGAGAAACTGTGGAGATGGAAAATGGGTAGGAGGAAACAACCCGGGGAGGGCAAGCGACAGGGCCTGCAGCACAAGGAGACGTGGCGGATGTAGAGAAAAGCAGGGATGGTGTAGAAAATGGGGAGAGAGACAGAAACAGAAGCTTTCCTTCCTCTGTCACTGGGTGAGAATTTGGATTCGTTCACTGAAAATTCAGGAGCATTAAAAAAATGGCTTCTTTCCGTAATGCACTTTGCTGCCATCAGGTATGATGGGGCCACCAAAAGATGTTGAAGAGATGAGGCAATCCCAAGGAATTTGGGCTTTCAGGGCTACCGCTTGTGGGCTGTTTGGTTCCTTCTAGAGCACCCTTGAATATCAACTGCAGGGGGGAGCGGTTACTGGTTTGTGAGCTTCCCAAACATATCTGGTTGATCACTTGTGTGTGTCAGCCCCACAAGGTAGACCAGACTAAGAAACCAAGGTTAAGTAGGCCAGGATTACTTTTATAGCAAAGCTATAGTAAGAGAACCTTGCGAGGCTGAATGTGCTTCCCCCCTCCTTTACTTTATCTTTGTGTGAACTAGGGAACGGCCTGTCTGGGACGTTTTCTCAGGTTACTTTCTTGCCCCGCTTATCTGACCGTTGCCTTGGTAGCGACTCTTCCTCCTATCCTTCAGGGCCGTTCCTTCTGCCCTCTGCAGTGTGAGACAGAATAATTTCTTAGCCCTCCTTTCTTCCTGGCTGAACACTGTCACCGAGCAGAATTTTAAATGGTAACAGCACATTAAAAAGTGAAACAGCAGCTTAAAGTTAATGATAACATCAATGTTTAAATGATCTAGCAATCAGTGTGAGACGGTACCTAGCTTTGTATTTCTGCCGTGGAGGCTCTGTCTGAAGGTTGTAGAAGTCTGGACTGGGAAGAACAGGCTTCAGCTCAGTCCTAGGCGACCGAAGTGGCTCTGGGCTTTAGGACTGTGGGTTCTGGGGATTTTCCATCAGCTACTTCTGAACAGCAGCTGTGTGCAACTTGGGGGTCCTCCTGGACTTGCGGCTCCTGTTTGAGGAACAGGTGGCAGCTGTGGCCAGGAGGGCTTTTGCACAGCTTTGTGTCGTGCACCAATTGCTGGACACTCTGCTCATAGTCACTCGTGTCTTAGTCACCTCCCGAATGGACTACTGCAATGTGCTTTTCCTGGGGCTGCCCATGAAGTGCATCTGGAAGCTTCAGCCTTTCCAGAATGCAGCGGTGAGGGCAGTTACGGGAGCTCCTTGACCGGCACATACTACACCTCTGCTCTGTGAGCTGCATTGGTTGCCTACGTGCTTCTGGGTCTAGTTCAAGGCAATTACCCATAAAGCTTCTCACGGGATGGGGCCAGATTGTTTGCGGGATGCCTCTCCCTGACTGTGTCTACCCATCCCATCAGATCTGGCAGAAAATGCAAGCCAGGGATCCCGTCTATACAGACTGCCATCTGGCGGCACCCGGGAAGAGAGCCTTTTTCGGCCGTGTGCCTGCTGTTTGGAACATCACCCCCCCCCCCCGAGATCAGACTAGCCCCACTGCTGTTGGCCCTTCATAAGGCCTTGAAGACCTGCCTGTGTCACTGGGCCTGGGGGTTGGAGTATGTGACAGAGCCCACGGGACGGGTACATTGACAGTTCAGATTTTTTTTTACCTTGGGTGCCATTTAAGTATTTATTGGGGTGTAACTGTTATTTTATGTTTTTTTTTAATTGCTGTTCACTACCCAGATTCATGGTGTTGAGTTGGGCAGCCACATAAATTGAAATGAAATAGATAAATAAGTAAATAAATGCTTGGCGAAAGGGAAGCATCTTGACAAGCTTTCCAGACACTGAAAGAAGAAAGAATTAGTGGTGGGCAACAGGGGCTTCATAGGAGGGTCCTGGTCGTTTTCTCAAGCAGGCAGTTGTGTGATGGGGACATTGGCCCTGAGGGGCCTTTGCCCACGTCCAGCCCCAGGGCTCCTTTCACAAACCCACGTAGCCTTGTGTGGGCCTGGATTGGGTGAGAGCTGTGGTGGAAACCTTTGGCCTCGTGGTTGTCCTGCAGTTTTGTGCTCATTGTGGGCCACGTGAAACCGCTGCTGCCCTTCAGTCAGGACAGTGTTCTCCTGCCGCTTAGGGTTCCTTCCAAACTAAGCTTTTGCTTTTGCCCAGATGGGGTCTTCAGATGTCTTGCCCAACGGAGGGGGCAGAGTCTAGCCATCAGCAGAGCCTGGCAGGCAGAGCAACATCCCAGCCGTGAACTTCGATCTTCAGTGGGGCTCTCCCTCCCTCTCCCCAGACCTTGGGCGTCTTTCTCTGCTGCTTCCTTGTGAGTCAGCACTTGCAGGCCTGCGTTTCTGCTGCATCCTGTCTCGGGTGCACTGATAATGTTGCAAGCCCTGTGCTTCCTGAGACCAGGGCTGCTGGGGGCTGGGTGCAGAGCAGCGGAAACACTTAGGGGCCGGCCCCGGCAATCCTGAGGGTGGTGCCAGGCTTGGGAGGCCGGTGCCTCGTGGCTGGTCCCAGCAGTGCAGCAGATGGCGCAGGCACAGGGTACCAGAGGAGCCCTCACAAGGGGGCTTCCTGGGGTGACTCCACAGCTGTGAATGTCTTCGGGCTTGGTCTTCGGATGCTCCGAGGGCTGGCTAGGACAGCTGGCTCGCCTTCAGGCCGCGGGAGGCTGTGGCAGGTCTGCAGCCTGGACTGGGGGGGCAGAAGATCCCCACCCCGGGCCCAGGAGGGCTTCGTGCGCGACAGCTGGGAATGGCCAAGGCCAGAGGCACCTGCTTGCTCTAGGCTTTCCTTTCTCACCGCTGTGGGATGCGGTATTATAGAGCGGCTGGTTTTAGCTTATTTTAGTTGTTACTCACTTTGTTAGCTTTCTAATGTGCTATTGTAAGCCACACTGATGGTATTTGAAGAAGGAAGCAGATATGTAAATAAAGAATTAAAGAAGTGAAAATGAAAAGAGTACCAGGGAGGGGGATGTTGGAGGGGAAAAAAGAGGGGAATCATGAGACCTCCTGTGGCTCCTCCCCTTCCCACCCCAGGATTGGCCACGTCAGGTTGGGCCGGGCGGTGGGCCGTCCTTGGCTCTGGCTCTTGCTCTGCAAAGGGAGGGAGTGCTCTGGGCGGGCACGGAGGTGGACCTCCCGCGTTCTTGGCCTGCAGCCTGAGCTTGCTGTTCCTGGCGGGCCAGTCCTGGCGGTCAGAGGGGGACGGGCGCTCCCGGCGATGGCTGAGGGGCTGGGCCCCTGCTCTTCCAGCTTACTGCCCCCTCCAGACCCTCCAGGGACTGCCCCACAGGCTCGGCCCCTCTGGGAGCAATTTCCCCACTCTTGCCCCTTCCTGTGTTTGGGACCCGTGCGACTGCGGGAAAAAGGGGCTGCAGGAGGAAGAAAGAGTGGAGCCCGGGGGCCTGCTTCTGAGGCGGATGCACCGGGCCAGGGGTGGGCCTTCTTGGATGCCACTGGAGCTCACCTTGCTGTACCTGGAGAAACCGGGAGGCGGGCAGGTCCACCAAGCGCGGCAGCGGCTCCCCCAGGGAAGAAGCCAGGCTGAGCAGGGGGAACTTTCAGGGAATCAGTAACCCAAGTATGTTTTGCCCGGATCACGGGAACACCGTGGGGCTGGAATGGCCCGTTTAGGCGGTTTAGGCATCTTTCAGACGGGGCGTGGTGGGCAAAATGGGGAGGGGGCTCCTGGGCCAATTGTCTTTCTCAGGGGCTCTTTGGGCAGGGGGATCTCTGCTGTTTCCTCCTTGCTGTGGATCAGGAAGCCACCTTGGGGCTGCCTGGAGAGCACTGGAAAGTTCGGGGTGGGGCGATCTGGAGGCCTTGTCCCACTCTGCCCAGTTGAGGGGGGGTCACTTCTGTTGGCGAGGTGAGCCAGTGAGCCAAGGGAGGATCAGCAGTTCGGTGGGCTGGCAGAGGAAGGTTTCTGGGAGCAGCACTTCAGAGGATAGGCTTTTGTGGGGGTGGAGAGGTAGATTATCGGGGCCAAGCGGCAGCATAATGCTTTTTTGCCTTCACACTTGATTGAAGGAATCCTAGTTCACAAAAGCTTCTGCAACTGTGTGTGTGTGTGTGTTTCCTCAGGAGGCTCCTGACTCTCTTTTTACAGGCCCCCCACCCCCACCCCCCCTTGGGGCTGGCCAGGGCCGAGTCATGGAGAGCAGAATGTGTGTGTGTGTGTGTGTGTGTGTGCGGGGGGGGGGAGCTGGGTTCCCCCTGCTGCTTCTCCTTGGACCTTTGCCCTCACCTCCTTCCTGCCACTCCTTCCGTTCCTCGGCTTCAGGGTCGGGGTGGGTTCAGTGGCTGTTTGGAGTGCGCACCCGAGGAGCAAAGGGCAGCGGCACACTGCCTGCCTTTTAGGGCCTGTGGGAAGTGGAGTAGCCCCGCCCCAGGGTATCCGGCTTCCCCCGCCCCGCCTTTTCCTTCCTGCTTCCCCCAAAGCCGTGTTTCTGTCTAGGCCAATCCCCCCTCAACTGCTTTGCTGCATCGGGTCGGGGCATCCTTCTGGAGAGGGCCAGGTGAGTGGGAGTCCCATGAGCATTTAAGTGTCTTCTTACCTCCTTGGGCAAGCTTTCCTCAGAATGAACCCCTTCCAGGTCCCACTCCTTTCGGGGCCAGGGCTGGGCTCCACCCTTCAAAATCCACGGGACTCACACACGGAGTGCAGGCATCGTGCCCGTGAGAGGAAATGCATCTTGGTGCATCTCTTTCTGGGATTCCTCAGCCTGAGGACGGTGCTGTTGGCTCAGCTGTGCAATATCCATTATGCCTATCTATTGGGCCTGCCTACGGTGGACGGAGTGGGGGCGTCCGTGTGCCACAGGACCCCCAAATCCTGCGGAGCCATCCTACCAGCCTTGGGTGATGAGAGGTGATTCTTGAGGATGGAAAGGGCAGAAGTGCCAGGGACTCTTTCTGGGTGCGTGTGCGTGTCAGAGAAGGATGCTGTTGCCCTCCGTTCCGTGTCTGAGCTGGTGAGCCCCTGCCTCTGCCGCGTTGGGCGATCTGTGCCCGATCCTGCCCCTGGAAAGGGTGTGCCTTGCTAGGGACTAGGGCGCGCTTGGGCTGCTCCTGTGCCCGGTCTGCAGTCCTTGTGTAAAGCCAGAGCCGCAGGAGCTGCAGCCCAGTGGATCAAACAACCCTTTTCCTGCTACTAAAACCTTTTCCTGTTTGCATAGGTAGAATCACAGTGTGTCTCCCTGGAGTCTGAGGCACCAAGAGTATTGCAACATAGGACGCTGTGAAGACCAAAGCCTGCCCAGCATCTTGGCTATTTACAGCCAAGAAGGAGAGGGCCAACAGTGGAAACGCAGGTGCTGCTAAATGGTTTCTGCAGCCATTGTAAAGCAATTACAGTGAAGTTTAACTGCTGAGTTTCCAGGAGAGAAATGATCTAATAATTGCACCCAGTTGGTGGCTGGAGGAGAACTGACAGCTAACACTGCAGGAAGATTGAGTTCAGGAAAACAGGAGTCCCCAGAGTCTCCCCCTCCCTCGGAAGGAGCATCCGGTCACTCACGCCTGAGTCACCTCCTGTTTGGATTACTGTAACGTGCTCTATGTGGGGTTGCCCTTGAAGACCATCCAGCAGCACCACGGTTTGGGTGGCCCATGGCTCACCCGAGTAACACCACTGCTGCGTGAGCTGCACTGGCTCCCAGTTGCATTCCAGGCGCAGTTCAGGGTGCTGGTTGTCACCTTTAAAGCCCTGCGTGGCACAGACCAGCCTCTCCCTGAGGGCATTTGCCCATTAAACAGGGTGGCTGCGCTCCAGGTCCCCTCCCTTAAAAGGTGCCACCTGATGGGACCTCAGAGGCGCACCTTCCTGGTGGCCACCCCAGCCCTTTGGAACAGCCTCCCACCGGAGGTCCGAGGGATCCCTACCCTTCTAGCCTTCCGGAAGGCCATGAAGACCGGGCTCTCCCCACGAGCCTTGGGCCAGGAGGCTGCTTGGTCTGGCGCCTGGGGGAAGAGTACCTTTGTTTTTATCCCTGTTCTTAGGGATTGTTGGGAGCCGCCTGGAACCATTGCATGAGATAGGTGGCCATACAAGTTCTGTTAGTAATAATAATAATACATTTGGCCAAGCCAGGATGTTTTACTATGATTTGTTGAAGAAGACTTAATGAGTGGGTTTGCGTATTGCACTAAGCAAAAGAACATATCACATTATGGCTTAGCATTACATCTAAACCGGAAATGGGCTGTATCTGCCTGTTTTCTGTTTTCAAGTCCCAGTGAAAGAAAAACATCACTTAGCCCTCTTCTTAAAGGACAGGGATGCAAAGCCATTGGGAAAGGGTCCTGCAATCATGCAGCCACTTACCAAATTCCGCTGTCTCCTTCTGGATATGGTATCCTGATGTCAGATTGGGGAGACTTGCATTTGGAAGAGGACAGCCCCTCTGTGGAGAAGCTGTTGGTGAAACAGGTTTGGCTCAAAGTACGTGGTAGCCCAAGAGCTGGTCCTGAGTTCTAGGAATTGGCTCCCCAGAGGATCTTGGCTGCTGCAGAGCCTCCCAGTGAGGGGAGGAGAGCTCCAGGGGGATTCCCCTCCTTCCGTTAAGTAAGCTTCAAGTAAGAAAAATAGTGAGCCTTTAGCTGTGAACAGATGATAATAATTTTACTTTACCACTTGCATTAGCAAAACAGTCATGCACAGTATTTCTCACGTGGAAGAATAATAGAGCTAGGAGGGACCTTAGAGGTCACCTAGCCCAACCCCCCACCCCGGGCAGGAACCCTCAGGCCATCCCAGCAAATGGCTGCCCAATCCTGGCTGGAAACCCTCCAGTGAGAGAGCCCCTGCAACTCCAGGAGGCAGCTGGTCCACGGCTTTATAGCTGTCACGGTCGGGAAATTCCTCCATATTTTGAGTCTGGGTCTCCCTCTGTAGAGCTTCTGCCCATCCGACTAGGAAACTAGGCTGTGCCTTCTGTGAGGAGAGATGGAAGGAGCGGACTGCCCCGTGGAGAAAAGGGGAGGCTGAGGGGGGCATGTAGAAGAGCGCAGGGCATGGAATAAGGCATTTCTGCCACAGGGAGGTGGGTCCAGATCGAAGGTGAGCAGCAGTTCCTAGCGATACGAGTGGCTGAACGGTGGAACCAGAGAGGTGGGGGGTTTCCCTTTTCGGACTCCAGGCTGAAGCATGCCAGTGGTGTCCTCAGAGTCTTGCACGACCAGGCTAAGTGGGCTGCAGTTCAGGAGAACCCAGAAAGTCTTGGTGAAAACACATCCTGGGTGCGCAGAGCCAGGCTGGCGAGTCTCCGCTTCTGCCTGGCCTGCCTTCCTGCTCACCCATCTTCCCAGTGCCTGCCTTTGCTTAGCCACAGCCAATACTGGTCACAAGTGCGGCCCAGCTAGCCCCTCGCCAGCCGCCTCCTCCTGTTTTTGTGTTTCTTTTCAGCCTCCTTCTTCTGCCCTGGACAAAATGTCCGTGGACCGCCTAGGATGCTGTTTTGTGCACAGAGCGCTCTGTGTGTGGAACATTTTGCGCATCCCTTGTTTTCGAGCAGAGGCCAGACAGCCATCTCTGACTGGGATGGATCAGCTAGGATTCCCGCTTGGAAGAGAGGGCCGGATGCCCAGTTTAAGTGGCCCCGTCCAAGGATTCGGAGGGGAGGGGTTGGGTACTCCTGTGGTTCAGAGAGATGCTGTGAGTGTCACCAGGAGGCCCTTCCATCGTGGTGCAGAGAGCAAGGGTTTGCTCCTGCAGTTAGTCTGAGCGGGCCTATTCCCCCCCCCCCAGCCCACAGCCTCCCCACCTGAACTAGTGGGACAGTGCTGGAAGTGGGGAGGGAGAATTCAAGCTAGTGGTCCGCAACTGCGTGGGGCTGTCTTTTGGGTGATAGCTCAAGACATGTTGGGCCTGGCTCAGTATGAAGCAGGGCATACTCTGCATCTAGAGGATGGTGGGAAAGTAGAATGGGCTGGCATTTCCACTTTGCATGGCCTAATCTTGGTGAGGCTTAGACTACTGCCTCTCCTCTTCCTGGAGGTGGGAATTCATGAGGAAGGTCTTCAGGCTCTTCTCTGTCACCCCAGAGGCCTGGATAGGGAATCACAGTCTAGAAGCTTTCTTGGGGTAACAGCAATTTGAGTCTGTCTGGGCTGCTTAGATCTGGATTCCTGCTCTGGACAAGGGGTTGGGCTCCGTGGCTTCAGTGGCACCTTCCAGCTCCAGGATGCTGGGTGAATCAGATGGAACCTGTGCAGGTTCTGAAGAATGCGTGACCCCTCTAAAGTCACACAACACACGAGCTGCACCGCTGCCCCTTTTAAGGGGTAAGCCTAACCAAGCAAAACCTTTCTTCTCCTTGTTCACAAAGACCCTCCTCACAGTCCCTTCAAAGAGGCAGACTCCCCCTCCCTTCTACTGGCAGGCTACAGACAACGATGCCAGAAAATATCTGATTTAATGGCCTTTCTGCCACTGCCATTTATTCCTCTTGCCCTGAGTTTCCCTCAACCCAACTGTATTTTTGTTGGCAGCAATGATGCATCTCAGGCAAAGCTTTAAATAAATAAAACATGTTCTGTGCTGGAGTTGTGAGAATCCCAAGGCCTTTTGTCACTGTCATGGAATGCTGCTTCCAGCCACAAAACACGGGCCCAGAGGAAATGCACGGGATGCTGCAGCAGTATGTGCTCTGCGCATGGCCGACACCGATAAGCCCTCCTCTCTCCTTGCCTAGATCTGCCTTCGCTGCCCGGGAAGCGCAAGAGGCTTTTAGGGAAGGATGCAGGAAACAGGCAGCGCTGCCTCTGCAGGGGCCCTCAGCCACAGGACAGGCCCTGCGATCCAGGGGCCCTCTCTTTCAGCCCAGGGAAGGGTGGCCAGAGCTCCCCAGGCCCCCGCAAGGCCACCCTGGCCTTCCAGCTGTGGGACGCCTGCAGTGCAACGCTGCTGCCACGCCCCTCCCCAACCAGGGCTGGAGCTGATCTGCAGCCCCAGATGAAGACTTCTGCTCCTCCTCGGCCTCCTCTGCCCTCCCCCGGGTGGTGGTGGGGCTGTCCCGTCTCCTGCGGGCTGCTTTAGTAAAAGCCTGTCCTTGGCGTGCTCGCTGCCTGCCTGCCGGTCCCTTTCCGGCAGTGCGTGGAGGTGTTTTGTCTGGCTTGAGGACAAACCTGGGTGTCTTGCTTTGCACAAACAGTAAAAGGGACGCCCCTGAAAGGCGGGCTCCAGCAGCTGCCCCAAAGCCCACCTGTCTCCCGGGTGCAAGACGCGAAGGAGCGCAGCCTCTCCACGGCCACTTCAGTGTGCCGGGAAGGTGGGTCCCTGGCAGCTCCTGCTTGTGGAAACCTGTTTGCTCCTGAGCGGCTTCAGCGTTGCGCTTGTGACGCTGACCCTCCGCGATGTGCTCAGTTCCTACGGGAGGGAGCTGCTGGCCACCTGGTCCCGTTCTCCAAGGCCGGTAACGGATGAGGCCGGGCTCCAACCCCGGAGCTGCCCGGGGCTGGCAAGGGCTCGGGTGCCGCAGCTGCTGCGTCCAGCGCCCTTCAGGAGCTGGTGCTGCTTTCAGCCTTCCTGCATTTAGGAATTACCGAGTTATCCATTTAAGCTGCTATTGATTTTGTTTGGTAGATTCCAGGATCCAGTCTGCCTTTAGCTGCTATTCTCTATCTAATATTTGTTTTACAATTTCTTTAACTTTAGAGCTTGATTTCATTAGGCCTTCTGGGCTCCGTATTCTCTGTAGTTTGAAGAACATTAATTTATAAACTTTCAAATGAGTCTGAAATTATAAGAGAAACCAAACTTTTAGCCTTGGGCAAAGTAGTCTTAATCAGAAATTAATACCTAAAAGCCATATTCTGGGATCAATTAATCTCACTTCTGCTCTCAGATATATAAAACTGCTTCAGGTACACATTTTGGCACCCCAGGAACTCCTGTAGAACCCTTCCCTGAAATTCCTGACGTCCAAAGGGGTTTCATATAGGAATTGAGGCAAAGTTTTGGGTTGACAGATTACAATTGCTGATAAAAATATAGTACCTGCTCTTAGGTGGACAAAGCGGGTAATTGTGGCTGCATCTTGTTTGCTTTCAAAGTTGCTAAGGTGCCTGAAGTATTAAATCTAAATATTTCAAACTACCCGCCCTGGGTAACTGCTATCTACGTTCCGCATGTATCTCTGCCTTTTTAAAGAGAAAATCATGACTTTCGTCTTTTGGCAATTAGTTACAAGGTGTTCTCATAGCGTAAGCTACCAAATGCCTTAATGACCTTCTTAACTCAAGTGATACCTAAGCAACAATAATGGGACAGATCTGTCTACCAGCCTTGAAGGATGAGGCATTGAGGGCATCGACTCAGCTTCCAGATCATCAATATGCAAATAATTAAAGCTGGAGCTTGGTTGACTTGGCTTGGAGTAGAAACTAAGGGCCCTAGTTCTCCAAAATGGTTGAATGCACCAAAAGGAATTGTGCTAACTGCAATAACTTAAGGTTAAAGTCAAATTTAGTTTTTGCCTGGCCTACTCGTATTTTAGAGGGGGTGTCCAGCATGCCCTGCAGAGGTCATCTGAAAGCAAGTTGTATCTCCTGGTTGGTGCCCAAGCAGAGCAGGTGAGAGAAAGCAAATGCTCAAGAAACCTCCTGGAAGAGCGGTCTGGCTCTTCGAAGGACGGTCCCCGTGAGCAGGCACTGAAAACCTTTTGCCTGGAGAAGAGCTGGGGGCCTTCCCTCTTGTCCCCCCAAGGCAGAGGGTCCCCAGAGCATCCCACCAGATGCGTCTTCTGGCTGAAGACCAGGCGCCCTGGCTGGCTGAGCCTCCCAAGGAGGGTCAGGGATTCCTGTGAATGTCAAGCAGGCTCTCTGTGACTCCTGTGAACGCAGTGTGTGTGTGTGTGTGTGTGTGTGTGTGTGTCATCAGCCCACAAGCTGACCCATTTTTCTTCCTCCAGAGAAGCTGTACCGTTCCAAGGGTCCCGAGCTGAGGCGTTCTCTCTTCTCCCTCAAGCAGCTTTTCCAGGTAAGCCCCTGGCAATGGATCATCCTGCCCTTCAGCCCTCATTCCGGCTCCGTTTGCTCCTCTGTGCCCAGGTTGGGCCCTGAGCATCCCCTGCTTGCTCCTTCTGCCGCTGGTCCTTCTCACCTGAGGCTGGCTGGGCCCTTTGCGGATGATGCCAACGGGATGGAGCAGCCCTGCCCAATGGAGGGAGTACTCTGGGCCCTGCTTCCCCACAATGCTTGGGTTGCCTCTGGCCTCGGGAGGCTTTCAGGCTTGGATTTTGGCTACAGGATGATAAGGATCTGGTGCCCGAGTTTGTGAACTCCGAAGGGCTGACATGTCTCATCACAGTGGGAGCTGAGGCGGACCAGAACTACCAGAACTACATCCTGCGGGGTGAGTCTGCCCGAGCAGCTGCTGGGAGCCAGACTGGGTCCAAAGGGGCAGCCCAGGCCAGGAAGAAGAGGTGCCTTGGGGCACTTCCCTGCATGCCCTGGGCATCTCTCGCCCCTCTTTCCGCCTCGCTCCCTCCCATGGGAGGGGGCAGGAAGAGATGCCACACAATCAGGCAGCTTCCTGCACGTCGGTAGGGAGGGGGGCATGATCCTGGCTGAAGTGGAGGAAGGTTTCAGAAGCCCAGGTTGCCCTGCCCTGGGAGGGGGCAAGTGGCACCAATGTGTGCACAACTCTCATTTGCCCTCTTGTGGAGAACTGTGTGAACAACTAGCCACTTGGAGTTGGGGGGCAAGGTGGGAGGAGAGCCTTAATCAGGCGCGGAGAAGGCTATGCTTTTTCTGCTTCCCATCCTGCAAAAGGTTGTTGGCTATCAGCCTCTGCGGCTTACCATGGTGCACTTCCCCCGCCCCCCCCCCCCCGGCCCCTTAGCTTAAGCAGGCTCTTCTGGAAGCAGCAACCGAGCAGGGAAAAGCCAGGACAGACTTTGGCCACCTGGTGGCACAGGAAGGGGGGCTGCCTGTCCTGTGCCATTCCTGCCAAGTCGAATCAAACCCACGTAGGGGACCCCAAGCATGGGAAGCGCAACCTTCCACCAGGGATTCCTCTGCCAGCAATTATGGCCTCCCAGTTAGGGGTTCTCTGCAAGCATCCACTGTTGCTTCCTTGATCAGCCCCTGCCAAGCTCTTTCTATAAATTTGCAGGAGCGGGGATTGCCCTCTCCCCTCAATGGCCAATGAAGGGCTAAGCCTCCACGGGGAACCACTGTCTCAAGTAGCCAAAGGCCCTGGGGTTTTAGAACTCTGCTTTGGAAATCAGCACATTTTTCATTTACACTGGAATGCGCCCGTCAGCGAGAACTTTCAACAGGGGTAAAAGGGTATCAGGAAGGCAGATGGGATGGAGGGGGGGAACAGGCTGGGTGCTCTGCAGAGGTACCTCCCCTAGCAGGGGGCACCTAGCAGTGGAGCATTAAGCAACCTGGTCCGCCCCCCCCGGGCCCCCACGTGCCTGCTGGGCTCTCACGGGGCTGCTCTCCCTTCCAGCTCTCAGCCAGATCATGCTCTTTGTGGACGGAATGATGGGGGTGATCCAGCACCCGGCGACCGTGCAGTGGCTCTACACCCTGACGGGCAGCTTGGTGAGTGACCCCCTCTGCCTGCAGAGGCCCTTCGCGTCCTCCTTGCCCGCCTCATTAACGCCCTCATTTGCCCCGGTGCCCGCCCTTCCCGTGCTCCTGGGGTCTCCTCGGCTCCGCGAGGTGAGTCGGGCAAAGAAGGAGCGGCGGCTCATCCCGCCCCCCCGCTGCTGCCGCATGAGGGACTGAGGCTCGGACCGGGGCTTCCCCAGCCCAGACCCACGACTCACAGCCCTGACTGAGCCGCAGGGTGCTCAGGCACTTTGAGGCCCCGGCCCTCTTCAGATTCTTTTAATTTTTAATAATTTTATTTTAAATACACTACACATATGCACATAGGCAAATACATTACAGGAGAGCGAAGCAGCTTGATAGCTATACTGACTCTCTAACAAGTGGACAGGTGTGCTATTTCTAATAATCATAGCAGAGAAGTACTGAAAGATGGAGACTGGGGAAATGATAGTTCTGATTATGAATCTAAAATACATAAGAAGCCTTCAAGCTAATCAAGAACATAAGAACACCATTGTATAAAATAGGTATAGCAGGAATTAAATCGAGGATCAATTATTATTAAATTACTGCAGAACCACATACAATTCAGGGGGTAAAAAGTCTCTAAATGGTAATAAAACCATCACAGCCATTGGTCACAAAACCCAGCTTGGCACGCATCGTATTTAGGACTAAATTTGCTGTGAAGCACTGAAAGTGGGAGAAAAAAACCTGCCCCTTGCCTCATCCAGGGTCAGGGCTTCTACCCCACCAACACTTTTCGGGGTGTTACACCTTCTTTTCGAATGAACAAGATAAATGGATCATTTTACTCACGAGACAACAAAACAATTTAAGAAAAGAAAATGGGCAGCTTTAGTCCTGGGAAAAGCATCGAAGTACACTGGACATCCTGACGTAGTGCTAGATCTTGGAGGCTCAGCGGTTCCTGAATCAGTCTTTGATCTGAACTAAAAGCCAAAAATGAACCGAGGCCACAAACTTAGAAAGAGACAACTCGCGCCTGTGCCTAAAAGCAGTTATAGAACTCAAAACAAAGTGTAGACACAATTTTAAAAGTAGAGTTAATGGCTTTCAGGATGGCTCAAAATGGATAATTACAAAAGAATCCATAGTATATTCTGAAAGTAAGAAAGGAAAATTCTTTCTTTTAAACCTTGAACAAAGACATCTCAGTAGAAAAATCCAAGGCACAACTACACTTCCAGTCTGAGCTCTCAGATAACGCTGCTCCCAGCCTTCTGGCCCATCACCCAAAAACCCTTATTCTTCTCTTTCATCCTCTTTATTTACTGAATAAAGAGACTTGGCTGGTTCCTCTCTAACAAAGTCAGTGACTGTCACTGCTTGCTGAGATGCCCATTTAGCACGAATGGGGCAAAGGTCACCAGCCACTGTCGCAATGTGGCAAGAAGGTAAAAACAACCACGTTTCCTGGAAAAAAAACGGTGTCATAGCTGGAGATACGTATGCCAGAAATGATGGATCCCTACTTCTGGATTCCCACCTTGCAATGTTTCAGGAAATGAAGGATAGAGAAGTAATATCAGCCGAATGTCATTCAGCCTGGGCAGGCGAAAGGATTGCTGTAGACGCTTCCTGGGAAACACTGGGGGGTTACGTCCGGCAGCTCCTGCGTTGCCAGCTGCTGCACCGGAACAGCCCATGTCAGATATCCAAGCGCCCTCTAATGCAGCTGAGATGGAAACCAGTAAGCGCTGATTTACAGTCTCTGCAATTTGTGGGACTGAATCTGCATCTCCCGGTGGCGTATTCGAATCTTCAGTGACGCAACCTGCTTGTCTGCCTAGTCGCCTGTTTTCGAGGGGCGGTGGAGATGAACTCCTGCTTTTGCGGCCTTCTGAATAGGGCACGGAGACCAAGTCAATTAGTGGGGCAGCTGTCTTGGGCACTGTGGTTAAAGTTGGCACAAGATCCTCTAATTTCTTCAACAGATCTTCCTGTTTGCAGCCTGGCAAGGCTCCAAAGGTGTCAATTTATTCTGCCTCCAGCAGTTCAGCTGCAATCTGTCCTCTCTCTGCCTGACGCTGCTTATCTGAATAAACTTCTCCCAAGGACGGAGCTGGTTTTGCAACTGGCAGCGGTGGTGGCACCCGCTCCTTGACTCTCATTTAAAGCACTGGCAGCATCTTGACGTAGTGACTCAAAAAGCAGGGCGATCTGTGTTTCACAAATGCAGGCCTTGGAAATACTAGGAAGGTGGCCAGCAGGGGCTTCATTTTAAAAAGCATGCTCGGAATTATAGACTGAATGTCAGCCCATCTTACTAGGAAGCCTCTCCACCAAGTGTAAGTCAATTGTGTAGTAATGACATCAAAGTAACTGACTTATGGAACAACGTATTGCTTTCTTTGAATCCTACCATCCACTGATGAGTCTGTTAAGGGTGATTTGTAGGTAAACCTGGTTAGTTTGCAACATACAGTTGTTTTGATTTTGATTTTCAACCCTTCCATGTCTCAAAAGTTGAGGGCAGGTGTTTTGAGGATTTGTTCCCTTTTCTTAGTAGATTCAGCTATAGAGTCTTTATTTTGGGTTACAACAACTTGATCATTTTTGGACTCAGAGCTTCCAACCTTGAAAGATTAACCCTTCAAGTTAATTTATTGTAAAAGGACTGAGTAAATACATCAAGAGACTCTTTCAATAAATCCACTTTCACTTTTATTTCTGTTAAATAATCAAAAATTGACAGAACAGTCTGTGCCGTCTGTAAGCTTGGCCTTGACATAAGATCTGTAGTCTCATTTTTAGAAATCTCTTCCTGACAACGTTTTGTAGTAAATGCTGCAACCGAACATACTGCAGCTGCTTCAGAAGAGGAGACTGTGATGTCTCAGGGGCCCAGGGAAACTGGTTCCCCACTGTTGTAAGTGGGGTGGCCCACTATGCTTCCGTCTTGTGGGTCCCAGTTCAGCACCTCATATTTGTTCGGACCGTACCTGGGGCTTGGATTATTAATCATGCTAATGCTGGTGCTGTCATTACTTACATTGTCTTCTTCAGTCACCTTCTTTTCAAATTTCATAAGGTCACCTGTTTTTCATTGCTTGGATGGTTTAAGTGGTGTCTGCATGCCACAATTCATTCTTTGTCGTTTCTTCCTCTTTCCCATGCTGTAATCTTCTCTTGACGGTAAAGTATAAGCAGTTCTCACCCAGTTTGTTTGGACATTAGTCGTATACAGTTGTGCACTGGGACCAGTAATTACTGAAAGATTAGTCTGATAATATAGAAGTAAAAATAAAAATTTGCCAGAGCACTCTAGTAGCTAGATGCTTTCCCTTTGCCATCTTGGGACTCTCTCAGGCCCCAGCCCTCTCCAGTTTAGCAGGTGGACCTTCCACACGACAGGACATCACCTTGGGAGCAAGGATATCTTACGCCCCAAGGGTCTCCCTCGACTGGATGGTCCTCAGCATCATTCAGAGCCTCCAGGCAGAATCCCACCTCAGTGGGGCAGCTGGGAGAGGGGGTCTCCTTCTGGTAACTTGACAGAGATGCAAGTTATGTCAGAGGAGTGAGCTAAAAGGAGACTGCCAGGAAGAGGTTTCTTCACCTGGCCCTTGTGCTTGAAGGCCTGGCCCATTCCTGATGCTGTGGGCTTTTGCTCCTCCTGCCAGCCCCAGGAATGGATAGAGCACCTGCTTGGCACGCTTGAAGGTCCCCACATCTACACTCTTAGTGCTGTTGCCAGAGAAGGCCCACTCACTTGGCACAAGCAGTTTTCCCTCTCCTTCATCTAGTACCGCCTCGTGGTGAAGACAGCCTTGAAGCTGCTCCTGGTCTTTGTGGAGTTCACGGAATCCAATGCCCAATTGCTGATCCAGGCCGTTGTGACTGTGGAGCAGGCCAGAGGTGAGCACGTACCCCGAGGCAGGTGCCTTGGTGAGTGGCTGAATCTGGGAGCTGCTGGACGCTGGTGATTCTGATTCCTCGTTCCTCCTTGGAGAGAGTGCCTCCTTTTGGTCTCATCAAGCAGGCCATTTTAGGTGGCTGCTAAGGATCATTAGGTGCAGGCCATCTCTCCATGGGAGAAGGAAGGCGGGCCCTGGGTCACCACCACAGTGGTGTCTTGTGGAGCGGAAGAGGTTCTGCCTAAGCAGGGAACCTCTGGCTTCGAGGATGGAAGGAATGGCCTGTTTTCCTTACTTGCTGCCTTCAGGTGGGTTTCCATGGTCTCGCCTCATGGCCATCCTGGAGCAGAAGAACGGGGCTGATACGGAGCTCCAGGTGTTTGCAATGACACTCATCAACAAGGTGAAGGTTGGCAGGCTGGGCAGGTAGCGGCTCTCTGGGGTAGGCAGCTCTTCCAGCCTAACCCTTGCGTCTTGTTGGGGCTTCCAGACGTTGGCCGCCCTCCCTGACCAGGACTCCTTCTACGACGTGACAGATTGCCTGGAGCAGCAGGGCATGGAGCGGCTCATCCAGCTGCACCTGGCCAGCAAGGGCACGGACCTGGACCTGAAGCAGCAGCTCACTGTCTATGAGGTAACCCTTGTGGAGGGAGGCCCTCTGGAGTAGCCCCCCGACTGCCCACCTGTGCCCGCTTGCTTGCTGGACCTCTCTCTGATCTACAGAATGCCCTCAAGGAGGAGGATGGGGTGGAAGAGCCTCTGCCAGGCACCCGTGCCAAGGAGCGGAGGAAAGGGGACGAGGGCCGGCAGGGCGCCCGGCGCTCCTTCGTCTGTGCTGTGGCCCAGGAGGAGAGGGGAGGCACTCCTGCTGCAGAGGCTCTTCCCAGCCCTCTGCGGGCTCTGGGGCCGGAGGACGCAAGCCGTGAGCAGCTGTGAGTCAGGCCTGGGGCTTGGGGTGGGCACGGGCATGGGGCTGGGGACCAGGCAGAGGCAGCGGGGCCGCGAGTGGAGGGGAGCTCCATCTATCTCAGCTGCCAGGCTCCGATCCGCATGGCTCGTCTGCCGCCATTCTGGCCTGTGGCGCTGTGGAGCCTGCGTGCGTGTCAGCTGGCCCGAGAGCCTCAGCTGGGTCTCTCCTGGGAGGGTCAGTCGGCTGCAGCTCTTCCCCCCTTTGTCACTTCCAGGCCCAGCTCGAAGGGCACCTACAGCAGCGCCTCCCACGTGCAGCTCTCTGCGCCGCTGGCCCCTGTGGAAGGAGAGCAGCTGGCCAGCCTGGGCGAGAGGAGTGTCTTCAAGTAGGTTTTCAAGTAGTCTGGCGAGCAAGAGGGCTCTGGGAGAGGTCTTGGGGGGGTCTTGTAGGCGTGGGAGGGTTCCCTGGAGCTGCCTTCCTCCTTTTCTTCCTGGGCAGTGACCCCTGTCTCTGTCCTTAGCCTTGAAGTCTTCCTTGTCAGCATGCGGATGGTTTAGGGTGTCCCTCTCTTGGTGCAGGGGATGCACTGAGCCCCTCTTCCCAGGCTCACAGCTCTCCAGCAGGTGGTGCTGTGGCAGCCTTGCCCTCTGTCTGCAGGTTGGCAGCACATCCCCAGGCGAGGGAGAAAGAGAAGCTGTTTTGTTGAAGCTGGCAGAGCATTGCCACCAGTGGCTGAATCTGGTGGAGGCACCCAGTGCCCCCACGGACCCTCCTGCTCTTTGGGGGAGGAGGAGGGAGGAGAAGATGCCCCCCTCCTTGCCAGGACCCTGGGCAGGGGAGAAGGCACTGAGGGCTGGGGAGGACGGCAACATCCGCCTTCCTTCCCGGGCACCTTTCTGCGTTTCCGCCTGCTCTGCGTCTTTCTGTCTTCTCTCTGCTTCTCTGCTGGCAGGCAAGCACCAGAGGGCAGTTTGCCCTGCACGGAGGTTTGTGGAGTGGGGTGGGGGCTGGGGGTCTCCTCCTCTTTCTCAGCTGGTTTGAGCTTCTCTCAGCTTTCTTGCTCTCTCCAGCGCCTGTCCGGCTTAAACGCTATTTCCTCTTCCAGACTTCGCGAAACTGCCTCTGCTTGGTAAGTGATGGCACGGCTTGTGTGTTGTGTGAGGGGGGCTTCCCTCAGCTGCTGACGGCAGCGCTGAGCGGCCCTCCTGCTTGCAGTGCCGGTTTCTTGGCGAGGAATCTCCTGGCTGGGCTTTGCGGGTGCCGGTGGCTCAGCTGGCTCTCCTGATGCGGGAGCCTTGGCGGGGCCGGCGTCTCCAGGGCCACGGGCTCCCCTCCCTCAGGATTAGGTGGGGAGCGGCTCCCCGTGCCCCATCCTTTCCACAAGGGGACACCTCTGCTGTCGTCCCAGGGAGCCCCCCTTTGGCCGTCCTCCTGGCAGGAGCCGAGGGGCAGCAGTGGGTCCTTGGCGTGGTGGCCTTCATGACTGCGGGCTCCCTCCAGCAAGCAGCCCTCCCGCTGCGTGTCTCTCTCGCCTTTGGGGCTGGCTTGGCCGAGCTTGTGGGCACGACGTGGAGAAGTTCTAGGCCCAGTGGCACTAACTCACTTTTTCTCTCAGGCGAGAGGAAGCCCCCCCGGTATGTGGGGACAGGCCCATTCTGAGGCGCTTTGAGTAAGTACGGAGTGGCACGTGCACCCCAGGCGAGGCTGAGGCCCTGGATGGGAGATGGGCCTTCCCCGCTGAGCCAGTGGCTCCAGGTCCCCTTCTGATGCTGGGTCCGCTCTCTCTGTAGGCAGAAACGGCCTAAGGGTGACCAAGGTTGTTTCTGCCGCAGTGCTTCCTTGAAGCTGGCTTGACTTGCACCTTGAAAATCCACTTCCTTCAGTGAGGGTTGGTGAGCAAGAGCTTGAAACCAAGCTTTCCGGCAAGGCATTTCACATCACGTGCTCAGCCCTGTCCGAGGCAAACGTGGGTAAATTTCTTGCCCGGTGACCTTGCACAGATGGCCCTGCAAACAGACGGCTGGCTGTATTGGAGGTTGCTGGTCAGCTAATTCTTATTTAGGCAGGGTAACCTGATAAGTTACAGATGTGCACAAAATGGAAAGTAAGCGTTGACCTGGATCTTGAAACAAACCGTTGCATTCTGGAAGTTCTGCTGAACTGTTTGGAACAGTTGTGGTTCAGGTACAACAAAAATGGAAAGTCTCCTGGAGTGATTTTACAGAGCAAATTGGGCAAGGCTGGCGCATAACATCTCCTCCCTCCCTCCCTCCTGCGCGTGGCCCCTTTGCCCAGCATCTTCCTTCCTACGACGCCACATCCGGAGCTTGAGAAAGACTCGACTTGACTCCTGGCCACTTGCAGACTCCTCAACCATCTGGCAAATGCCTAGGCTCCTTGCCTGTTCACAGGGAGACTGTTAATTTTTTTTTAATTGAAACTGAAAAAAATGGTGCCTTAATAAACCGGGAGAAAAACTGGGTTCTAAAGTGAAAGCAAGCAATCTGGAGGCTGAGATTTCTGACTCCTTATTCCATCTCTTTTTCACAAATCTCGGTAAAGAAAGCTGGGAATATTTTACTTTGGTGTGCTTGGCTGCCGGCATCTCCCGTTAGTCCCCAGCGTTCCAGGTGGTAATCCCACCGGCCACCTCCGCTGCTGATGTCCACCCACACTCTCACTGAGGAACGCCCACCACCACTTTGGCCTGGAATGTGCACATTTCAGCCCTTATCCAGCACAAAACAGCTTGCCACTTTTATGGACCAAAGCATCCAAAACAATTCTATCCTGGTTCACCCAACTGCATGCCAATAGGGGTTAAAAAAAAAGAAGAAAGGAACAGAAACAGATGGATAAAAATGGTCTTGTGGCTGATCTAGCCTCCTGCTTTGAGTCCTGAGCCAGAAGCTGCGTTTAATCTCAAAATTATCCTTTTTTTTGGATTTGGATAAAGTTGGGAGCCCAGGAGTAAAATGAACTTCCTGCCGCCAAACCTTGGGGTGTAAAAAGTGGCAGAGATGTTCTTCCTTAACTGTTTTTCCAAGTTCATGCAATGGGGATGATCTTTAAATGCCCAGCTTCATGTGTCGTGCAGACGTGATCTTGGAGCAGATTGGGGGCACGGGGAACAGTGGTTCAGTCACTGGGATAAGATGTGATTGTTTAATTTATGGTTCGGTGCAAGCCCAGGCAGTGTCTTCAGAGGTGTGGGCGAGGTGGGCAAGGCCAGCAGGGAAACTGGTGCGGTCAAGGTGGGAAGGCACTTCCAGAGGAAGAGAAGTGGGTTTATCTCAGGGTAAGGGAAGCAACCCGGGCCTCGTCTTCCAGTTGGGCTTAAGGATGTAAGACGCCTGGATTTTAATTGTGACTACAACCTGGCTTAGCCATCATTATTCCAGCACCAAGCTTCGGTGGGCATGGGTGACGGAGTGACTTGGCTGACTCAGCAGTTGGGTTTCAAAAGTAGAGTGTAAAATGGAGAGCCTAAAATGAGGCCTCCTGAGATTAGAGTCAGGTAACTTTTAAGGGCTGAAGAAAGCAATCGCTTCCCAATCGCTCTTCCCTTCAGGAATCCAGACTTCTGATGGGATATGCTGGTTGGGGGTGAAAACGCTAGATGAGGAAGTTGCTTTCATGTGGGACTGCTGTGCAGAAGGCATCACAGAGCCAGATTTGTAATGCTTGGATGCCAGTCTGGTGTGACCAACCCAGACACAGTGAAGTCACTGTGCAGTTCAGCTGCTGCCCCTCAGAAGGCAAATGGCCGAGCAGCGGCCAAAACCCTCGGGTGGGCGAAGACAGAAGGATCGCACAACACTCGGAGGAGTTGGAGCTCAGCTTCTCTGCTTCCGCCAGGGATGGAGAACAGAAGGGCCGGACTCAGGAGGGTGATTCCCGTGAAGCTCCCTGAGAAGGAGGAGAAGCGCGAAGAAAGGGTTTGGATTTCCCAAGCAAATACACACGGAGGGACTCTGGGCACCCAAGTTGCAAAACGCAGCAGCTCAATCCCAGTCCCAGAGATGCGAACAAGAGTGCGGGTCCACCTTGCCTGCTCTTCCCGTCAGAGCTGTGGCGTTCGGTGTGAGGGAGGCACTAAACTCTGCACTACAGCAAGGAGGAAGGACTTTGAAGAAGAGACCCTCTTCAAACCTGGGCAGCCCCCCCCCCCCCCCAAGTTCTGGCCGGTGTGAAATGCCAAGAGCCTCTTCTAAGCAGTCTCACCAAGTGGTGTCCCCTCACAAGAGGCTGAGCTTCAGGGCTGGATGGTCTCGGCTCACCTCCCCTGCCCAGACTTTGGTTGCTGTGCCCAGAGGCAGAGGGGGAAGGAGGGCACGGGCAGGGCTCCCTTCTCTCTCTTTCTCTGGCATTCCCCACTCACTGGCTTAGAATCGTAGAGCTGGAGGTGATCTTGGAGTCCCTGGGCCAAACCCCGATTCAGTGCAGGATCTACTAGAGCATCTCTGATAGGTCACCATCAAGCTTCTGTTTGAAGCTCGAAGCTGTAGTGAAGCAGAATTCACCACATCAAATGGCAGTCTGTTCCACTGGTCGATCAGTTGATCAATTCTCTTTCCAAAGGAAAAAAGGGCTGCATGTCCCAGAAATCCAGTCCCCATTGCAGCCAAGAGAGGACAGATGGCAGGCGAAGAGATCTGGACTGAAGAGGGCAGTCCCACAGGAAACCCAAAAAGCCAGTTGGAGCTGCCTGATGGCCATGACAGAGCACATGACTTCAATCCACTTCCCTGGTGCCCATCAAGACACCTTCCATTGCCCGTGTGCGGTGTCTTGAAGTGGGATATTAGAGAAAACCACTTTTGGAGTGCAGCACCTTGCACCATCCTTTGGCTACATCAGCTGTGGGAGGACACATGCAAGGGCTGTCCTTGTGTCAGGGCCAGCAGGCCATGTGCATTCGCTCTGTATCCCTAAGACAGAAGTTAATCTGAAACAGAGAATCTGTTAGTTCCTTGATATTCTTTTTGTATATTAGCTTATAGCTTAATTGTCACGGGTAACTTTTGTGTATCAAGCTTATTATATTGGGGCCAGCTGAGTTCTTCTACAGTATGTGTCTTCATATTATCATAAAGTTGGAAGTGACCATAAAGGCCATCTAGTCCAGCCCCCTGCTCAATGCAGGATCCACTATACCACCTCTCACAGATGACCGTCTGGCCTCTGTTTGAAGACAAATAGCACAGGAGAACTCGTGGCAGCCTGTTCCACTGTCAGACAGCTTGTGGAGTCAGGAAGTTCCTCCTGACGTCTAGCATGGACCTCGTTTCTTGTAGCTTTAGCCCCTTGGTTCTGGTCTTGTTCTTTGGGACAAGAGAAACAAAAATCTCTCCCTTCTGTGTGACAAACATATTGGAAGAGTGCTATCATATTGTATCTCCTCTCTGCTGTCTTTCCTGTAGGCTAAACAGAGCAAGATCCTTCAACTATTCTTCCTGGGGCCTGGAACCATCTTGGTAGCCCCCTTCTGAGCTCACTTCGCTTTGTCACTGTCTTTATACCATGATGCCCAGAACTGGACATAGTACTCCAAATGGGATCTGACCAGGGCAGAGTGGAGTAGAATAATTCCTGAAATCTGGACTGTGCTGTTAATAATGATGGCATTTGCCACACACACTGCTGGCTTATGTTTAACTTGTGGTCAACAGGGATACCCAGATCCTTTTCACCTGTACTTTTGTCAAGCTGGTCTCCCCCATCCTGTACTTGTGTCTTACATTTCTCCTCCCTGGTATAGAACTTTACATTTTGCCCTGTTAAATGCCATCCAATTAATGTTGGCCTGTCTGGATCTTTTTAAACCCTTTAATCTCTCCATCCTCTGCTTTGTGCCATCTGCAGACTTTGCAAGGGTCCCCTCAACTCTCTCATCCAAATTGTTGATAAGAATGATAAATAATCAAGAGCCCTTTGGCGTGCCTCCTGGCAAAGTGAGGCCATGAATGAATGCTCTTCAGATGCTGTGGCGTAGCTCCAGGAGTCACAGACCTGCTTTAAACGTTGGTTAATATAAATGGCTCAAGGAGGAATTTCTGTGCCTCAGGGTGTAGGTTGTCTTTGGCTTGGCTTGGGTCTTTGAGTTCCAAAAACATCCAGCAACGTCCACTTCTTGAAAAGACCTGGGGAGTGTTACCCCTCGAAATAGCCCCTGTGTGTGGCATCTGTATTTGGAGGGTGTGCCTGTGTGTAGCCAATGCAAGTTTTGTAAATATTCATAGAAACCCGTAGGTAACCTCTTCCTGGCTTGGGGCTGGGGTTGATGCGCCCTCTCTTGCTCAAGGACTGCACAGATAATTAGTAACAGACGGAGCTTGATGTGCACTGTCTGCTGGACACAATGGTGGCCATGTCCCTTTTGGCAAATGGTGTGGAGTGCCCTCTTCTCTTGCAGAGCTCGCTTCTTAGAAAACCTGGCTGCCTCTCAGAAGGAGAAGATCTTTGCCATCACCCAGGGACGAGCAGAGATCCTTGCCGAAGCTGTTCCGAGTGCTGAGCAGGTTGCCCCAGGTAACGTGGTGGGGAGCAGGGGGAGCCTGTGGCCCCTCGTTCGTCCAACAGCCTGTTCTGGTTGCATTTGCCCCTCTCTTGGTTCCTTTTCGTTCCTGCTTAGCCCTTTAAGTGCCCCTTTATGCCCTAGGGAGATGGAGCGAAGGACAGAATGGGAGCGCTGACGGGGAAGAGCTCAGCTCAGCAGGCGATTTGGATCGTGAAGAGACCAGTGAGAAAGTTCCACCCAAGGACGCCTGTCTAAGCCACCCACTCAACGCCTCTTGTGTCCTGGGCCCAGGTCCAGACAGTGTCCCGTATGGCAGCAGCGGGGATCTTGGGAGCAGCATTGCTTCTGAGAAGAAGAAGCTTATGCTTGACATGTTCTTTGCCCATAAGAGCCCATCAGGCACAGAGAGGAAGCTGCTTTTCCCAGCAGAGGTGTGCTTGGAAGAAACAGGGAAGAAGGCTAGGCAGGAAGAGCAAGGCCAGGAGAGAACAGGGCAACAGACTGACGTCTGGGCCCTCCCCTTGCGTACCCAGTCCAGTTTTGAAGCTGAAGCCAGCCTGAAGAGTCTGGACAGGACCCAGGTGATGGGGAGTCCGCTGGAGCTTGATTCTAAACTTCTGAAGATTAGAGATCTTGACTTCTCAGACCTGGGTGAGGAGGAGGATTTTGATGTGGTCGAGGTGGCCTCACCCCATGTGGCTTTGAGAGCAGTGGAGGACTTGGCTCCTCCCCTGATTCCTGGTTGCCCCACTCCTCCCCCCCCACCTCCTCCAGCTCCTCCCCCCCCAGCTGGTATACCTGGTCCCCCTCCCCCCCCTGCATTCAGCAGTCCCCTTCCTGGGGGAGAAGCCAAGAAAAAGAAGACCATCAAGCTCTTTTGGAGGGAGCTGAAAGACGTAGATGGCTCTGCCAGAGAGAGTCGGTTTGGGCAGACCGCTCTGTGGGCATCCCTGGAGAAGGTCGAGATTGACCCTGCCAAGCTGGAACATCTCTTTGAGTCCAAGGCAAAGGAGGTGCCAAGTTCTAAGGTAAGCTTCTGCATGAGGATGGAGCTTGGCAGAGCTGGGAGAGCAAGCAGTAACTCTTCCGAGATCAGTTCCTCGCTTGGAGTTGTGGGGCTGTTGTTGAGCATCAGCATCTCCGCAGCTGTAACTTGGATCAGAGGCTCAAAATATAAGAGCAAAGGAAACTGCTTTGCCCAAAGTCAGGCCTTCCCTGTCTAGGACAGCAACTGCCCACTAAGCCTTGGGTCTGCTACCTTCTGGCCGCCTTCTGTGTGGAGATGCTTTCCAGATCTTTGGCAGCTGTGCTTCATCTGCGCTGCAGGCGGACTGGGCCTTTTCTGGTCTAGCTCGCTCTTTTTGCTTGGGCTGGTTCGTGGAAAGATTTCTGTCTCTTGCTTCTGGCATTTGGGCATAAACGGTGGGAGTGATAAAGGAGTAGAACTGCTGAAGCACAGGGTGACTTGTGTCTCAGCCTTGCAGATGCTGCCATTTTAGGACTTCAAGGCCCTTCCTTTTCCTGGGCTCCGGGCAGCTCTCACATCTTCAGGAGACCCCAAGTTTCTTGGCTCATAATGGTGGAGTTTGCAAAAACTTCTCTTTCTTACAGGGGACTTATCGGATCAAATGTGGATAAAGAAAAACCTGGATTCTATTTTTAATCTATTCCAATGCTCCTGTTCCTTTTTTAGAAAGCTGTGGATGGAAGAAAGCTGATTGTGGTCCTGGATCCCAAGCGGAGCAATGCCATTAATATTGGCTTAACGGTGCTGCCTCCCATCCATGTCATCAAGACGGCCATTCTCAGCTTTGATGAGTTTGCCATTAACAAGGAAGGAATTGAGGTGAGAAGTGGCCTATCTTCAAACAAAGGGATTTCATGTGGTACCTTTGAGTGCAGACACATGCAGCTCTTTCTTCAGTCCTTTGGAAAGCTACCTCTGGGGGAGGACATCAGCCTTGACTATGACAGAACTGAAGGAGGTTCTGACCAACCTTTGTCCCTCTGGCTTTTCTGGTTCCTTTTTTTAACCAGAAAATACTGACAATGGTTCCAACAGAGGAAGAGAAGCAGAAGATCCAGGAAGCGCAACTGGCAAATCCGAATCTCCCTCTGGGGTCAGCTGAGCAATTCCTCCTCACGCTCTCCTCGATCACAGAGCTCACTGCTCGGCTCCAGTTGTGGGCATTCAAGCTGGACTATGAAGCCCTGGAGCAGGTACTCATGCAGGGTCTGGACTGGCTGTGAGGGTGGGTTGGCATAGTTGTGCTGTAGGCAACCACCACTGCTAGCTTGCATGGAGAATCTGCTGGTTTGCAAAGAAGGGCATAGTCTTTGATATGAGGGACTTGTGATGGCATTGGTGTCTGCTCTAATTGGTAGGTTTGCAGGGGGGGGCGGAATGGGTGTCAAACCAGGCCTTGAGTGTCTGGCCAGATAGTTCTCTTCTGAATCTTCCCTCTCTCCTTGCCTTTTCAGTACTCCCCATTCTAGGAGGGTTTCATTACCTGCTTTTTTATTTTCTTCTGTTCAGGAAATTGTAGAGCCTCTGTTTGACCTGAAGCTTGGGATGGAGCAACTAGCCAAAAACCAGACTTTCAGGTGTATTCTTGCCACCCTTCTAGCCATGGGCAACTTCCTGAATGGATCCCAGGTGACGCATGATAGAATAAACAAGGAGAGATGGGCTGCCTTTTAGAAAAGACTCATTCCTGGTCCCTGCACCAAGGCTGAGGCATTGGATCAAATTGTATGTGGAGATGCCCAAAGCATCTTTACACGCCTTCTTCCCTGGTCCATTCTAGTTAAGCATCTGGGATTGGAGTCTTGTTTCCAAGATGGGACGTTAGGCCAAGCCTGCCCTGATTGTTGTCCTATAGCCTGCTCCTTAGATTCCTTTTTTAAACTGGAGACATCCAGGATCAAAATAGGACCATCTGAAAGCAACCCAGTGCATCAGCTCTGAGTTCTGCTCTCCATGGAGCTTATCTGGACTGGCTTTCCTCCACAACAGGAGGAAAGAAGCAGCAGGCAAGGCCACCTCTTCTGTTCCTCACACTTACATGGTTTTAAATTCCAGAGTCGAGGGTTTGAGCTCAGCTACCTGGCCAAAGTGTCAGAGGTAAAAGACACAGTCCACCGGCAGAGTCTCTTACACCACCTGTGCCATTTTGTGGTGGTGACATTCCCAGCCACCACAGACCTCTACTCAGAGATTGCTGCCCTCACTCGCTGTGCAAAGGTGAAATGGCCTTTCCTCCCCTTGTTCTGCTCCTGGGAGGCTGAGCTTGGGTGCTGTGTCCCAGGCCAAATCCCACAGGAGTGGCACCATCTTAAAGCTCTCATCTTACCTCAGGTTGATTTCGAGGAGCTGGCAGAAAGTCTCCTGCAGCTGGAGCGGCGGTGCAAAGCTTCCTGGGAGAACCTGAAGGCCATTGCAAAACATGATTGCAAGCCAGCTCTAAAGAACAAACTGATGGATTTTCTGCGGACCAGCATGCAAAAGATCGGTATCCTCAAGATTGTCCACCGGCGGGTGTTGAACAGGTCAGTGTCTCTAGATCTGAAGGCCATTGCTGCCAGATGCTGTGACTTTTGGTGACTGAGCAACATCCCAGCCCCCTCCCACCCATCAAGAGAGGCCTCTGCTGCATGTATTGCCATGATCAGAGCTGCACAGCTGGGTGTCCGCTGCAGCTTCCCACAAGAAAATGACAGTTGGCCATTGAGAAGTTGATGAACCCAGTGGGTGGCAAGGAGAAGGTTCATGTCTCTTCTAAGCTACCCCATGATTGGCTGCATCGCAGCAAGGTGACTGCACAGGGTGGGGCCATTCAGCCCCAGCTGCAGTTCCCATGGCATCTGGAGATCACAGAAAATTCAGAAACGTTAAGGGTGGGGGCTGCCAGGCCACAGGGAGGTGAAGTAATTGAGTGCAAACTGCATGGTGTGTTCTCACAAAGTCTGCTATTCCCCCAATTTTGGGGCCAAACTGTATACAGAATGCAGCAGACCATTTCCTGTTCTGGAAGATTCACTTTGGGAAATGGATGAACTTCTCTTGGAACTTCCAGACTGGAACATCCTTGTGGAAAATGAATACCCGAATATTTCAGGAATGGACTGTACAGTTTTGCACATTCCTGAGATGAAACTATTCCAATTCCACCCTTAAAGACCTTCCGTCTAGAAAATGGGCCCACAAATGGCATTGCTAAAATTTGACAAAATGGCTCAATGTTCAGGTAAAAATGGGAGTCTTTTGGTCCCTGCCTCATCTGGTGGCCACAGCATGGACCTAGCCGACCTTGGCTGATCTTGAAAAAGCTGAGCGGGATTGGATCCAGGCTGTATCTGGGAAGTTCAGGCTGGAAGCTAGAGCACCTCCCAGAAGTAAGGCTAGGGGAAGCACCTCTTCAGGGTTGCCAAGGAAATTGCCCGGATACCTCCATGGGGCCAACGGAAGTTGATGGCATTACGATGACAACAATGTTGCTTGCTCTGCCTTCTGGGGATGTCATGACCTCCTCAGGTGCCCTGAGTTCCCTGCCAGTCAGGGAATTCTGCTTTCCTTGGAAGGAATCCATATGCATTTGTTCAGTTTCGTCATTTGCTTATTTTGTAGTAATTGTTTTATATTGCTCTTTCAAGTGTTAAGTTGGTAAATATATCATTTAAAAAAGACCTTTAAAGTATTGTACTTTTTAAAGCTGAAAAATGGGGTGGAAGTTTAGTCTCTAGAATGATAATAAGCTGACTGGGCTGTCCCTTGAGGGATTTTCTACACAAGAGCTGCAGTCTTCCTCTCTGGATGGGAATTTTTCCACCACTCCATGAGATCTGAGCACAATCTGTTTTTCCACCACTCCATGAGATCTGAGCACGATCTGGGTTCAGCATCATTCCAGGATTTTCAGGATCCCTGGGAGGTCATTCCAATGGGAAGAGGGTGAGTGGACACTGGGGATCTCTGCGGCTGAGCCAGGGACTGAACATAAATAATTCCAGACCAGTTCTACTGCACTAGCAGTCAAAGTGATTACCTGAAGCTCAGTCCGGTTGGGTGATGACATCCCCTAGAAGAGAGGGAAGTTCCTTGGGCATCTGAGCAGGTTTCACAGCAGAAGCTCCTTCCCAACCCAGCAGTACCAGTTGCAGCTTGTCTTGGAGGCCACAGGCCTGTCTCTGTTGGTGGTGCAACCTCCAACATGTGGGATGCTCTCTTTAAAGGTTCCACTCCTTTCTCCTGTTCCTGGGCTACGACTTACACTTGGTGCAGAACATGAAGGTTACCAGCTTCTGCCAGCTCCTGCGAGAGTTTGCCCTGGAGTACCACACGTGCCGAGAGCGCGTCCTGCAACAGCAGAAGAAGCGGGCAGTGTGTCGGGAGAGGAGCAAGACACGGGGCAGGATGATTACTGAGGTGAGTCGTTCAAGGCTTGTTCCAGCTCGCCACACAAAAAGTGTCAGAAGCAATCCCCTTGCATCCCTGTAAGACCAACTTTTCCCACGTGGTCTTCCTGGCTGGCCTTACAGTTGCCGAGAACAGAGAGAAGAACAGCCATGGGGGCTGTGGGGCACCCTCCTCCCTCGGACACAACTTCTCTCTTTGCAGATGGAGAGGTTTGCTGCCATCAGCAAGATGGAGGACAGCTCTGCCCCTGCTGTGCTCTCTGCCAGCCCAGAGCAAAAGGATGAAGCCAGCCATAAGGACATGACCAGCTTGCTAGTCTCCCCAGCAGAAGCCCCTGGCCACCGCTCTCGGGCCAGCAGAGGTAGGAAGTGCCCTGGGGTGGCCTCGTGGCCAGGGTCTGGCCTCGGCTTCCTCCTGAGCTTAGTCCTCCTCCGCAGGGTCCCCTTTCCTGGGCTGTCTGTTGGCAGCTGCTGCTGAGCCCACCTTCCGCCTCCTGCTCCTTCTGGAGGCCTCCAGCTCTTCCACTCCTTGGTTCCTAGCATCACTAGCAGCTCCCCTGTGTTCACCTGCTGTGTCTCTACCTGTTGTGGAGGTCTAAACATATAGGTCGTATAAGCTGTTAGCTTAAGTATTAAGAGGCAGGTAGCTCAGTGCTGTGACCCCGGAATGGAGACAGAAAACGGAAACCAGCAGCTGCCCTGAATGGAGTGATGTGGAAGGAGACTGATACCATACACAAGGTTGTTTATTGTACATGCTAAAAGGAGAGAACCCTTTTGTCTCAGAAAAAACAGAGAGGTAATTCCAATCATTGATCCAAAGCATTCCGGTGCAAGGGGCACACTGTAATTCGCAATGTTCCTTTTATCTTGCTTTCTGTAGTGTAACAAACCAAACGTACACCTTGCTTTGGTCAGGGATCTTCTGCAAATCTTTAGTGGGGAGCCCATTGATCACTGTAGTTCGTGCATGCCCATAAAAGTGTACTGTGTTGCATCTATCTCCAGATGTTTTGGGTTCTTATTTAGGGTGAGCTTTTTTCTCACAACACTGTGAGGAGCAGAATCAGGCCCAGGGAGAGTTGCTTGAGCCCTTCTCCCAGTTGCTGTGGGCTTTACCTGGGCTACCTTTAGACGATAGGACATTGGGGCTGAGGGTCAGCAGGGAAGAGAGAAGAACAAGGCGTCTCTGGGGCAGAAAAAGCCTTATCTGCTGATGGACAAGGCCAAAGATGCTAATTTGGGGGGCCTGAAAGGTGTATTGTGGTTATTGTGGAGAGAAAATGTGAATTGGCTCACCCCTCCGCCTCCCCGGCAGGAGCACATCAGCAACTCTCTCCATCCCCTCAGGAGCTTTTCCATTCTAGGTGTCGGGAAGCAGAGTCCCACCGGAGGGCCTGCCCCCCAGGAGGAAGCCACTGGCTCTCCCGAGGATGCTTCTGAGGAGATCATGGACCGCCTGGTCAAGTCTGTGACCCAGAGCTCTCCTGCACGGTCAGGCACAGGGAAGGAGCGCAGGCGTTCACGGGTGAACAGGAAGTCCCGTAAGTGTTGCCTGCTCTGTCGCTGCTGGGGAGTTCAGGCGTGGCTTCTGTGCATTCACGGTCTTAAACGTTGCAATCGGGGGCACTTTCCTGAGAAAGGAGGAGTGAGAGGAAGGTTCTCGCCTTCCCTGTTCCCTGCTCTGTGTCCCCTCTCAAAGCAGGCATGGGGCCCTCCTTCTCGCAGCTCGCTCCCATCGTGCCGCCAGAAAGGGGCTCTGCTCCCCCACTGTCTCTGCCTGCCTGACGACCCCCTTGCTGTTGCCTTCCTTGCAGTGAGGCGGACCCTGAAGAGCGGCCTGAGCGACGAGCTGGTGCAGGCCCTGGGCCTGGTGCAGGCGGCTGGCGTGGCCGTGTGATGATGCAGGAGAAGCCTCCTAAGGCCGCGTGCTGCGCCTGAGCCGGAAGCGGGCGGGCGGGGAGCCAGGAGGGGCTCTTCCTTTCAGGAGGCTGCCTCCCTTCGCCCAGCGGGGCCCAGACGGCAGGTTCCCTGAAGACGCCTCCTCCCTGCTGGGGTGAAGGCCAGAGCCCCGCTTGCCCGTCTCGCCTCGAGGAGGGCTGGTGATGAGCAAGCCTGCTTTGGCCCGGGGTGTTTGCATGGATGCTTCTGCTCAGGGCCGGAAAGCTGATGGCTCTCGTTCCTCCATCTCCCCGTGGGGTGAGCTGCCATCCACCCGCCTGCGTCCTGAAGTGGGGAAGTTTTTCTGCCACCGCTGCGTCTCACGCTGCCAGCAGCCACCTCCAAAGTCCCGGAAGGAGAAGGCTCTTTCTGCCCCAGCCCCAGCCCCAGCCCCAGCCCCAGCCCCAGCCCTGCTGCTGCTGCCGCCGCCACCGCCACCTCTCCAAAAGGGGGGCTCCCACCCCAGGGGAGAGCCCCCACTCGCTCTGGATGGTGAGCAGACTGGAAGTGTTGCGGTCGCCGAGGGCTCCTAGTCCGTTGCTGGAGTTCAGTTAGAAATGTGAAGTAAAAGCTGTTATGTGAGTCTGATAAAGCAGGCTTGTTTTCTTTTCCTACCCTGTTTGTTACATTTTTGGTTCCTGTTCATTGAGTGGTCAGAAGACTGACCTGTGTGGAATTGCACCTGAGCACCAAAGACGGCTGGAAGCGGCAGGGGGCCAGCCCCACCGTGGGCGCTTCCTTCCCCAGCAGTGCTTCTCCCTGCCTCCAGAAAGCCTGTCGCGTCGGCTTTGGGGCCCTGGAGCCTCTGTGAAGTCCTCGGGGCCGTGGTTTTACAGGCAGCTGAGAAAAGCAGCTCAAGGAGCTGAAGGTGGCTTGTCTGCCTCCGAGGGACCCCTTGCTCTGATTTGTTTCAGGGTCGCCGGGCAAAGGGGCGTCGGCACAGACTCTCATCCGCAACAGGTTCTGGGCTACATTTAAGGAGCAATCTGCACCCATTTCATTTTGAAGAGATACAGGTAGAGAGATTCTCACCTCTTTGGGTAAGCAGTATTATGCAGAGCAAAGAAAAGTCAAAGAAAGTAAAGGCATGAAATAAGAAAAGGAAAGGTAGCTAAAATCGACACATGAGGACTGTTCCCCCTCCCTCTCCATACCTTTCGGTCCTAGATAACCACTTTGCTTCCAGACACGGCTTCCGACTTTGCCTCTTGTGCTTCAAACTTCTCGTTCTGTTTCTGAGAAACTCGTCAATGAGACCACAACTTTCTCAGCCTGCGTCTTCCTCCTGACCCACTCAGAGGTGAATCCAGTCCACGTTCATTCAGCATTCATTCAGTCTATAGCCTCTTCTGTTACTGCACACACACAAACTTTTTAAGTACCCATTCCAACAGCATTTAATTTAATTCTCAGTTTCTTAACTTCCACCTCCCTATAATAAAGTGGGCAGAAGGACACTCTGTTACATAGGCATTTTTGCATCTTTCAATAAACGTTCATCCCTCCCAATAGACCACATGTTGCCCATAACCTTTGCCAACATCACTTGTCTTAAAATTTCTCCATTTTCCTGTCTTCAGTAAATGGGATACACAAGTTCATCTACTTGGTTTAGTTTTTCACCATTTATGTATGACTTGTTCATTCCATTTTGCCTATTAAATAAAACTACCTTGGTTGTTGATAATTGGTTTTTAAATCCCTATTCCTTGCTGCATCATACAATCCGTCTGACATTTACTGCAAATCATTTGGGTTGTCGGCTGACAACAGCACTTCGTCTGCATTCAAAGGTACACGTACGTACATGTCCCCCACCCAACACACTTGGAACGTCACAAGCGTTCCTTATATATTTAACCATAAATGCATTAAACAACGCAAAAGGCATCACACATTCCTGCTCAACCCAGAACTAGTCATTAACCATTCAGTTTATTCCTGTGCGTGCTTTACTTCCGCCGTATACCACTATTACCATGTTCAGCAACCGATCTTCAAATCTTTTCCTGCAAAAAGTCCCATAATTCAAAAAATCTTCATTTTATGAGATGGGGACAGTTGACGCTCTGGAAATCCCTCAGAGAAATTGCTGCAGTCCAGCCCAACTGTGCCACCTCTTTTGTCAGAAAGTCACAAGATTTGCAGCAGTTGGTGCACCTTGGTTTCCACAGACTCTCTGCTTGTCCCATGAGCTATGCAGAGACAGCTGGTCCCACCTTATGATGGAGCTACTTGCGTGGTTGTTGAGGTTATCCGTTAATGAATAACTGTTTGTAGGCTGCAGGACTGGCAGGCTCTGTTCTGTAACTGGTTCTGCGTGCTCGTGCTCGTGCTCCCCTCCCCGCCCCGAGCCCTACCTTTGCCTTCACTTCCCCACTGTTGCTTTGGTACTGGGCAGCAGAGAAGCAGAGCCCAGGCCCCGTCCCCCGAATCCTCCCTCTTGCTCCCTGATGGTTACAGACGCCATTTGCAAGAGGCCAGCAAAACAGAAGGATCTCTTGGTCAGCCTTTGCTTGGGGAAGCCTTGCCAGCTGTGGGCTGCAAGGGAGACTGGCCTGCCGGGCATGGGAGGAACTCCTCTCCTCCTGGAGATGGTGCAGCAGAACGAGTCCAGGAATGGCAGCTGTGCCTCTCCTCCTCAGGCCAGTGGGTGCGCCGTGCCCTGGAGGAGCCCTCTCTGCTGTGGGCTGTGCCGCTGAGACAGGCTGTCCGTGTGGTGGATGGAGGCCGGGCCCACCCTAGACAGAGACCCCCAGAGGTGGCGCTGCCGCTCCCACAGCAGAAGGCTGCCCTCCCACGTCCTGCTCGGCTCGTCTGGGCTGGTCTCTCGCCTGCCTCCTGTACCACGGGAGGATTGCTGTGCTTGAGCACCAGGCCACCTGAGGCTGACCACGAAGCGCCAAGGGTGAAGGATGGTTAAGAGCCTCCATCCAAGGTTACCCGGTTCCTTCCTGCTCCCTGATTTCCATGCACAGTTGACACTGTATGTTCATGCAAGGGGCTCTCAACGTCTTTCACAGCAGTAGCACAAGTGGGCGAATGCTGTTCTTCAGTTCCCATCATTTCTCCCCATGGGTCACAGGGCCAGAGGACATATGCCAAGGTCTCAGAACTTGTCACAAAAGGAAAACACGGGTCAATGTGAGCTGGACTTCATTTGTCACATGATTTGCAAAAATCTGTTGGAATTGGACTACTCGGTTTAGTCACTGTCTGTATGCATGGCCTACCTCACAGGAACATAAAATGGAACCAAGTGTACCATGTTGGAAAAGCAGGATGTAAATATAATGTCAGAACCACCCAAAGACAAATCTGATAGTCTTCATAAGATTTAGCCATTTCTAAAGATGCTCCAGATAAGTAAGACATCAACAAACCTGAGCATGAAGCTCAGAGAGTGAAGGAGATGCTTGGCAGATTAGCTTTGTCACTGAAAGTCACGGGAACCTCCTCTGCCCTCACTAAGGCTCCCTTTGGCTGAATGCTGCAGCCCTCCTCCTATCTCAGGTGTAAAGAGCACCAGAACCTGGCAGCAGCTTCTCTTTCTCGGCCAAGATGGGTGGTTGCCGTGGTTTGCCAGGGCTCACAAGTCCCCTTCAACACCTCAGCCAGGCTTTCTCTTCATGGGGATGGAGGCCTCTCTCCTTCCAGATGAGGAACACCTGCAAGAAGGGCCGGGATTTCTTTGACCTGTCTTCATTAGCTGAGTCTTTAGTGTATGCTGTAGGAAAAGAGACTTTAGCATTCTCCTTAGCCAACCAATGGTGGGCAGGGAGGGGTGATGGCAGCAGCAGCAGTAGCCCCCCCCCCCCTTTGCGACTATCTTCAGAAGGGTTCTACTGAGCTAGCTTGAAAATGGAGTAAATGGACCTCCTGCCTGGTGGAGACCCTCTTTTTCCTCGCTTCAAAAGGTCCCTACAATATGACAAGGTATCCTCCAGGCTGCGAAAGGTCTTTGCCAGACCTCATCCGTCTTTGCCAGACAGGCATGCTGGGAAGGCCACTGCCAGCTTTGGCTGGTGAGAACAAGGCCGGTGAGTCCTGGGAAGTTACTAAGGCTAAGAGGAATCAGTGGCTGGGAGAGACCCATGTCCAGCAGGCATCCTTGCTTTCAAATTACCTAGATTTGGGTTGAAGTAACAGAAGTGGGGTTTTTCTAAAATGAAAACACTCTACCGGGTATTAGGTCTTGATTAGAATGTTGTACGTGCAGTGCTTGAGGACATGGAAGACTCTGACCTTGAAAGAGGAATGGCCTGAACTTGCATTTTCCCCTTAAGCGTTTTAGTAAGACTAACTGGTTTTGAGCTGTTCTCTCCCCGCAACCCCCCTTGTGTTTTGTAAACAGCTTCTTAAGGGAGTGCAGTGGCCAGCTGAGACAGGCCAGCCAACCAGATAGCAAAGAAGGGCACCTGAAGGTGACCAGCCTTGCTGACATCCCAAGAGCTCCTTGCAGTCCTTGAAGCCTCGAATGTGTTGCCTTTGCTTGGAGTATTAAAGGCACTCAGGCTAAGTGGGCAAGGGAGTCAAGTTCTACCAGTATATGCTTCTTATCTGCTGATGGACCAAAGGCTCTCCAGTTTGCACCAAATTCTTTTCTGAAACACACTGCGGCACCTCTTAGAATCCTCGAAGGGGCACTGAGGCCCTGAAGGCCATCCCCATTCCTCAGTGCAAGAACCTACGCTAAACCCTTCTAACAGCTATCAAGGCTTGCTCGAACTTATCCAGTGAAGAAGAGTCCACCATCATTGTTTATACTCAAATGGCTCTTTCTGTTACAGCCAACCAAAATCTGCCTCTCTGTAACTTACTGCTCTGTGACTTACTGCTCTGTGAGTCACAGAGAGGCAGATTTTGATTGAATGTAACCGAAAGAGCCATTTGAGTATTAACAATGATGGTGGACTTATCTTCGCTGGATAAACTATTGCTCTGTGTTGTGCGCTCTGGAATAATGACCTTGCATGTGACACAGAATCATAAAATGCTAGAGTTGGAAGGAGACCTTAAATTGAGGTCAACCCCCTGCCCAGTGTAGCTTCTTCAGCAGATGGCCACTACATCCTGAGGTAATCTGTTCTATTGTTATTATCTATTTATTATTATTTATTTATTCTTAGGAAATACTTCCTGATGTACATCAGAAACTAATCCCTTGTAATCTAAGGCAACCGTTCCTTGACCTGATTTTTGGAATAACTTTAAGCGTTCCTGCCCTATCTTCTACACGACAGCCCATCAGACACATGGAGACAGCTTTCACATTTCCCCACAGTCTTCTCCAGGCTAAGCATATCCAACACCTCCAACTGTTCTTCATAGGGTTTTCCTTCCAGGTCCCTTGTCAACTTGACTGCTCTCCACTGGACATGCTCCATTTTGCCAGCTGACCTTCCTAAAATGTGCCCAGAATTGAATGCGACATTTTATGTCTGGTCTCCCCAGTGCATAATAGGGAGGAATGATAACTTCTTTTGATCTTGAATTATACTTCTGTTGATGCAGCCTAGGACTGCATTCACATTTAGTATACGGACATCACACTGTTGAACAGCACAGGAACTCAAACTGAGTGGACTCAGACTTCATTCAACAGATCCCTCCAGCTTGAAGCAGCGCCATTAAGATACACTTGGTGGGTACAAGGGTTCAA
The DNA here is from genome assembly GCA_030867105.1 of Liasis olivaceus. NCBI lineage: Eukaryota > Metazoa > Chordata > Lepidosauria > Squamata > Pythonidae > Liasis > Liasis olivaceus. The sequence continues at coordinate 25,133,258 of CM061359.1, read as the reverse complement.
CCAGCCCTGGGTTCATCTAATGGTAGCAGAGTCCAGCCCACATTCTGGCCTCTTCTCTATTAGGATCTCGGGGGAGGTTTTATTAAATGCTTTGCTGAAATTTATGTCCAACGCATTCCTGTGGTCAACCAAACTGGTCACTATATCAGGAAAGTAGATCAGGTTGGTTTGACATGACCCGCTCTTGATAATCCCCTCCTGGTTCCTGCAAAGACAATTCATTGTTTTCTTAAATGCTCGCACACCAACTGCTTCATCATCTCTTCCATAATTTTGCTTGGTGTTGACATCAACCTGTTAATGTTCACACACTTTACTGCAGCACAGTGAGTGGTAATGGGCACTCCTGAGCTCATGTGTTGCCACTGCTGTGTGAACTGCATTGGCTTCTGGGTGCAATTCAAGGTGCTGGTTGTTTCCATTAAAGCCCTTCCTGGCCTGGGGCCTGGTTTTCTTGGGGACCACCTCTCTGCTGTTGTTTCTGCTCACCCGGTACCCGGTGCACTCCAGGTTCCGTCAATTAAATGTCGCCATCTTGTGAGACTGAGGAAGTGGGCCTTCTCTGTTGCAGCCCCTGCCCGTTGGAACAGCGCCCCCCCAGAGATACTCCCCTCTCCAAAGGTTCCAGAAGGCTCTCTTCCCAGGCCTGGGGTGAAGGTCTCTGTGGAGTCTCTTTTGAATGCCGGGAGCACTGTTTGAATCAGGGCAGTCCTGAGGTCTTAGCTGTGTTTTTAACTGATGCATTGGGAGTATTGTAAGCCACCCAGAGTCTTCTTGGAGTTCGGTAGCCTTAACAAACCCAATTAAATAAATAAATAAATAAATACTTACCAATTTTCAGTTGCTCAGGTCCTCTTTTTCCCTCTTTTTGAAGAAAGGAACAATATTTGCCTTTCTCCAGTCCTCTGGCACTATTCCCATCCTTCATGATTTCTCAAAGGTCACAGAAAGGGGCTGTGCAGTGATGCTAACACAACTTTAAGACTCTTGGGGTAACTGATCTGGCTCTGGAAACTCATTCACGGTGGCCAGGTGCTCCTAACAACCTCTTGGGGTGCCTTGGGATGCCATTCCCTCCTTGCAGCAATTAGAACCATAGAATTAGAAAGGATCTCAGAGTCCTCTGCCCCAATTCCCTGCTCAGGGCAGGATCTGCTGAAACATTTCAGAGAGATGGTTATCCAGCCTGTGTTTGCCAACTTCCAACAAAAAGCAACATGAGACATTCTGTTCTACAGGTAGTCCTTGCTTAAGGTCCACTTGTTCAGCAACCATTCAAAGTTACGATGGTGCTGAATGAGAGGGACTTAGGACAGGTCCTCATAGTTGCAGCTATCGCAGCATCCCTACGGTCATGTGATTGCGATTCGGGTGCTTAGCAACTGGCTTGCAATTACGACATCACAGCATCCTGTGGTCACGTGATCGCCATTTGCAATCTTCACTGCTGGCTTATGACAAGCAAAGTCATTGGGAAAGCCAGGAGGAGATCATGTGAGACTGCCGGAACTGCCGTCATAAGTCAGCACGGTCACCTGATATCACACCTTACGACCACGTCGCTTAACAACGGGGTTCCTGGTCCCAATTACCATCAGTAAGCGAGGACTACTTGTACGGCTTAACAGCTCTTGCCATCAGGAAATTCTTCCTAATTTCTAATGTCTCTTTCGCTGTAGTTTCAATCCAGCGGTTTTGATCTCACCCCACCCTGGACAACAGAGAACAAGCCCACTCCCTCCTGTATATGAAAACTTTTTAGATGACTGAAGTCTGATCTCCCCTCTCCCCTTCTCTATCCCTTGATGGGCTGTCTGGCTGACACTGCTGGGGTCTTTCCTGGAGATGGGCAGTTTCTTCTCACCGTCACTCCTCGCTTCCTCTGCTTCAGGGCACAGGCAGGAACCCTCTTCTGTGCAGAGCCTGAGGCTTGTGGCAACCCTTTTCTCTAGGCATCAACAACGGGGGTGGGATCTGGTCTAAATAATAAATCTACAGGTAGACCTTGGGTTACATGGCAGTTGGGACTGGGATTGGTATCACTAAACAATGCGGTCGTAAAGCACAACGTCACATGACTTCATCGCTTAGTGACGGCAGTTCTGGTTGCCGTCATAACCCCTGGAAGCATGGGTGGTTAAGCAGGAAGTGACAGGAGTCTCAGATAAGGAGCACCGGGGGGTGGCATTGGTGCCATGTTGGGTGGGGGGTGCCGCCGGTGGGTGCTAGGGAGCATGGGCAGGTTGGCAGAGGCTGCAGGAGGGCTGGTGGAGGCCTCAAGTGGGTCATCGGAGGCCGTGGGTGAATTGGCGGAGGCAGGTCAGCAGGGGCTGCGGGAGGGAGGGGAGATGCTTCAGGTGGGCATGCACTGTGGAATGTGAGCAGGTGGGGGATGCTCCCTGGGATCTCGTACTCTGTAGCAGGCTCCTTGGGAGAAAAAGTGGCAGGAGCAACTTACGGGGGTGACTTGCAAGCTTCCCTGCCAGCTTCCCCATTGATTTTACTTGTGGGAAGCTGGCAGAGAAGGTCACAAATGGAGATCACATGACACTTTGGTGTTTTTTGGTGCTTTGGTGTTGTAAACGTGAGCCAGGCACCTGAGTGCCTGGATCGTGATCACATTATTGTGGGGATGCTGTGACAGCCAGAACTTTGAGGACTGGTCATAAGTCCATTTTTTTCAGCAACGCTGTAACTTTGAACAGTTGCTGAACGAATGGACGTAAGCCAAGGACTACCTGCACTGCAGTTTTTTGAAGAATGTTGTCATATCCCTCCTCAGCTTTCTTTTCTAAAAGCTATCAATGAGGAATAAAGTGGTACATTTGCTTCCTGTGATTTGGAAACTACTCCACTTGACACATCCTAAAACTGAATTTGCCTTTTTGGAGGCCACATTGCATCACTAACTCATGCACAGTTTGTTGGCAACTACTATTCTAATATATTTTTCAAAGTACGATAGCCAAACTCATTACCACCCCTGTCCTAAAACTATGCATTTAATTTTTTATTCTTATTCCTAGATGAAGAACTTTGCATTTATTTCTGTTAAATATCTGTTACTTTCAATCTATTTCCCTAATCTATCAAATTCATTTTGGTTTTCTTCTAATTTCTGTCATTTAGCTATTCCATCCAATTTTATGGAATTGAAGAAGTGTTCCCTTCACTACTTTAGCAGCATCCTTAGGCCCAGGACTGAACTGGCAATACTCCCCTCAGTAGCTTTCTCCAATGTGATGAGGAATCTTTGATAAACATGCTCTGACTGCAGTTTTCAAGCTAACAACATGTCCACTTAATTCTCATTCATACAGCTAGCTAATCAGCATATCATGAGGAACTTTGTCAAATGCTTTGCTAAACCAGGATATATTATGACCACAGCTTTTCCACAATCCATTTAGGAAGTGACCCAGTCAAACAGTGAGATAAGGTGAATCTGGCAAGACTCACTCTTGACAAATCCATGCTGATTTGTGATAACAATAACATTCTTGTTAGTGTGCTTGGAGACTGATCTCTTGACAATCTGCTCTAGAGTCTTCTTAGGTTGCTTTATAGATCTTTGTGTTCTCTTTTCCCCACCTTTTAAATATTCAGATATATCTCTGCTTCAGTCAACTGCCACTTCTCCAATTTCCCAGGATTTTTCAAAGATAAAATGTTTTGACCAGGGCTGTCAGCTTGTTTTTTCAACATCCTCATTTGCAGTTGATTTTGCTCTGGAGATTTAAGCTCATGCATAGTAAACAGCTATTCACTGCCCAAATTTCTATCATACCCAGCTTCAGTCCTGCCCCTTACAGTTTTTTAGTGGAACATATACCTTTTTGTTGAAGACTGAACCTAAATCGGAACTGAATGCTTCTGCCTTTACTTTGTTTCTGTTAATATTCAGCTACCCGCCCTGAGCGGCTGGCAGACTGATTCTCTTCCTCGGGCTTTGACTGATCTGAAGAAGCGCTTTCTCCTTTGCTAACCCAGCTCCCTCTGAGCTTTCACCAGCTCCCTCAGCTATGGCTCCACCTTCTTGGTGACTCTTTCCATAGCCTCTAGTTTTCTGATTTTCACTGCAGGGAAAATCTAAATGGGGGAAGCAAGCTGGCTATAGCCAGCAAGACCTTTGCAACGTCCAGGGGAACTGCTCAGGGTGGCACAGGAGGGCCCTGCAGCCCAGTTCACAAGCCCTTAACCTGTCCTTGCTCCTTTTGATCGTGGACTGTTTCTTTCTTCTCTTTAGCCCATTTGTGGAAGAAGAGCTATGTTGCCAGAAACTCCCAAACTGAATGTATTCAACAGCTTTTAAAGCCACAGTCCTGTCCCTCAAAACTCAGTTGGAGGTAAAGGTGAGGTGTCCCCTGTCTTGGCTGATGAATTGGGGACACCTTTGTGTCTTACTGTATGAAAAGGGGGTCTGGAGAGGCAAATGTATGGAGTTAACTTTCAGGAGAAGGGTCTGTGCCCTCGTGCTTCCAGACATTTGGATTCGTGGCACCTGGAGAGGTAAAGGCTGCCCTTCCTTTTTTATTTTTATACTCCAAGCAGTATAGCACATCCCCTACTTGCAGAACCATTCGATTCAGAAGAGTTTGGGAAGGGGCACACATTTTGGGAGGGGAGTTGACGTTAGTAGTTCATCAGAAGAACGTGGAGGGAACTGTTTTCCTACCCTGCAGAGAATGTGCCACATTTGTTTTCTTCTCCGATGACCACAAGAGCTATGCAAGTGCAAACCGACTGCCCTCTTGGAAGAGAAGAAGAAGAAGAAAGGTCTGGAGGAAAAACTGTCCACTCCCCCAGCTTATCAGGGAAGATGGGGAATTCTTGGACTGGACACAGGAAGTACTTGTAGAGAGATATCAGCACCAAGAGGCTTTGCAGAAAAGAGCCAGATGGAGGGATGGAGGAATGTGAACACAAAGGCCCGAGCCTGTCAAGGTGATCTCATACTCTGGAGTTTCAGAACAGATCCTGGGGACTCACAGTTGATGATACTTCTGGACTTCCGGATAATGGGCACAACCCTCAGGAACTTGTGGATGAGGACTCTGCAGCTCTGCAAAGGGAAGGGTTCTTGCCTCTGCCCCGAAGAGGAGGACCCAGTGAGTGGTGGTGATTGGAAGCTCCCTCTGGGTGCTGCTGGACAGCTTATCAAGAGAAGAGTGCTACCTCCCGGGAGTGCACAGTCCAGATGTGGCAGAAAGACCCCTAAGTGTCCTTAAGCTGTCCAAAAAATGCTTCTCTCTGTTGATCCATATGGGAAGATACTGCCAGGAATGACAAAGCACTGGGCAGGAGGGTGGATACGCTGGTGCACGAGTGGTATTTTCTTCACACCTTCCTCTTGAAGGACATGGCCCGGGGAAAGAAAAAAGAAGTTGGAACTGCACAACTGAATGTACAGGTGATGCCAGTGGGAACAGTTCAGATTCTTCAATAAAGGGGTGCGTTTCTCAGGCAAACGATCCCTGTGGAAAGACGGCTGCATCTCGCAAGGAAAGGGAGAACGCGTGTGCAGATTTTACCTGGAGGCTGAGTCTTGTGGGGAGATTAAAGAGAGCTCAGAAAACTGTGTAATGCCAGGCACTGGCATCAGGGCCAGGAGGGGCATGCAGGATGCAGAGGTATCCCACAATGAATAGGGTACAGGAAGGAAAGGTCAAGTTAGGTGAGCCAAGGACTCCACTGTCTCTGCATAAATGTGTGGAATATGGGGAACAAACCGGAAGCACTAGAGAGTCTTAATGCAGGAAGTGGCATTAAATATGATTTAGGGGCATGAGTGAAAACTGGTGGGATGAAACTCATGAATGGAATGCAAGAACTGAAGGACATCGCTTATTCAACAGTCTGTGAGAAACAAAAGGGGAGGAAGAATGGCATTAGAGATGAAGGAAGCAGAACTGGAGCACAAAGATCCAGTTGAGAGCGTTTGCCTAAGAATACAGGGAAGGGTTACAAAGGTATTACTGTTGGGTGGATGATAGATTACCAAGCCAAGCAGAAGATCTGGAAAATGCCTTCCTGGTCCTGAATAGAGAAATTTCAGGGGGAGAGATAGTAGTAATGGGAGACTTCAGCTACCTGGACATCTGTTGGAAAACTAATTCAGCCAAGACAACCAAAGTCACAAGAATTCCTCAGTGGTCTTTTTCACTGCTTCATTTTCCAGAAGGTTGAAGAGGAAACATGAAGACATCTCTCCTGAATATAATAGCAGTCAATAGGGGAGGGCTGTTCAAAAAGATAAAAGCTGTGGAAACTTTGAGAGGAAGTGATCATGTCAACTTGGGATTCAAGCTCAGAAAGAGAAAGTGGAGCATGGTTATGTATCTACAACAGATTCAGGAACATCACTTTCAATAAGCTTAGAGAAGTATGTGGAATTCCAGTAACAGCGATCTTGCATAGAAAGACTGGGAACTTCTCAAAAGAAAGAAAACTGAAGTACGGTTGCATACTATCCCAAAAAGAAAAAATGGCAGTGGGGGGAGGGGAGCTTAGGCCACCATTGTGGATGTGTAGGGAGCTTTCACTAGAGTTAAAAGGGACATGGGTGGAAACTGGAAGATAAGTGTAATCACTGAAGTGGTGTACCAGCAAGTAAGTTACTAAATCTGCAAAAAGATAGAAAGGCTAAAGAACAAAAGGAACTTTGGTTCACAAGGAATGACTGCAAGAAATCAAGAAAAATGGAGTTTTAAGGAAAAAAGAAGGAAAAGAAAGAGGTGGGCCTGTTGCTTGGACAAGATAGCAGGAGAGTGTCAGAAAATGGGGAGTGGTGGGGCTCTTCAGCTCCTCCTTTGCTTTGCCCTTCTCCCCCGTGAAAAACTGTAGTCAAAGAGATCAAAGCAACTGCCAAATAGGGGGAGAGAAAAGCCAAGGGATGTAACGGGAAAGTCAGGACTATGGGGAGCAAGCTTAAGTTTCCAGGACGAACCCAATTACATCTGCAGATTTTCCAGGAGCCTGAAGATGTTGCATTGAAGGCCCTTTCATTGTTGCTTGAGAAATTATGGATAGGCATCATGCCATAATGTTGGAGAAGGGCAAATCTTTCTATTTTCCAAAAAAAAAAAGGACCCGGTAGCTATATACTGGTCAGCTTGAGGTCATTACCAGGAAAACTGGAACAAATGATTAAGCAGTCAGTTTGTGAGCATTTAGAAAGGAATGAATTGTTTGGCAAGAGCCAAGGAGCCACCAGGGATTTATCAAGAAATCATGTCGCATCAACCTGATTTCCTTCATTCAACAGAGCCACTTTTGAAATTCTGGGCACAGATAGCAATATATGAACTAGATTAGGCTACCATTAGATTGATACAGAGCTGGTTGAATGGTTGTACCTAATAATTCCGCTTGAAGTTGGAGGGCAGCGTCAGGTGATACAATGGTAGGGCTCCATTGTGAGCCTTGTGCTGTTCAACATATTTATAAATGACTTGAATGAGGAATTAGAAAATATGATTATCAAACTTTCAGATTATGCAAACATGGTGGGGGGGGGAGTACACACCTTAGACAACAGTATCAGGGTTCAGGAGGACTTTGACAAGCTGAAACAATCAACAGAAGCCAATAACACAAATTTCAACAGGGATACGTTAAAAGGTCTGCATGTGGCAGCATGTGAGGGAATAATACAAGGCAGCACTATGCATGAAAATGCCCCGGGTTCTTGAGGGATTGTAAGAGAAACATGAACCAAGAGTGTGATAGAGCTGCAAAAGAAAAGAAAAGAAAAGAAAAAACCAAATGCAGTTTTAGGCTGCATCAATACAAGTATGGTGTTTAAATCAAAATAATTCATTCATCTCTACTCCAATCTGATCAGGAAAGACATTGACAAACTGGAATGTACCCAAAGGAGACCAACCAAGATGAGAAGGAGTCTGGAAAGGAAGAACTTAAGAGCGATGCTTGAAAGTGTTCGGTTATATTTAGCCCTGAGAGACGTGCTTGTGGTCTTCAAGTATCTGAAGGGCAATCACGTACAATACATACAGCACTATTTACACTTACATGAGAGGACAGGACACAAAACAATGGGCTTCAATTTTGGTCAGACAACCGGAAAAAAACCCTGTTCAACAATGAAACAGGCTGGAAGAGTTTACCCAGAGTTGGAGGCCCTCCGTCTGGGGGGCTGTAGTAGTGGGTTCCTGCACTAGGCGGGCAGTGGGCCAGGCAGCTCCATCCCCTCCACTCCATGAACTGCCACAGTCCCCAGCTGACCCTCACTCAGCTCCCAAGGAGAAGCTCAAAAGCCCAGGAAAGTGGGGTCTCCCTAGGTGGGGATGGAGGAATATCGGGCATCCGCAAAGCAACTGCAGCTTAAAGGAGAGGGTTTTGAGGGTTTTCCATCAACCTGTGTTATCAAGTGGCTAGCAGTGCCCACTGCCCTCGATACTGGACAATGGAGTATTAAAAAAAGAAATCAGCCCGATATTAGAAATGACCATGTTGAAAAGCCAGTGGGAGGAGATTTCAGAACCCAGGACAATCTGTCACAGACTTCAAGGGAACCATTCTCACCATAAAACATCTGAACTAGAATTAACACTGTTTCTGATTGATCAAAGACAAGGATTTTCACTACCTCACCTGTGTTCAGCAGCTCATGAGTGCCAGAATGTGTGTCCTACCCAGTAACTGTTGTGTGAAAGGGCACCGTTTATAAAGTATTTCTCACTGTTTCTACTCCTGCATTTCATTTCTGTTTATATGTATAGGGTATGGTTCTCTCTCCACGCACTGATGAAATCTATAAAGATTCCTGGTAGGTTGTTTTACCTACACATGTAGAAAAGCCTTACCATGCTCCAGTCTGAACACACAAGAGCCCCTTTGCAGATTATGGGAGACCTGGGCTTGACTGGGGATCCCCTGTTTTGGGAACTGGTGGGCATGGGGCTGGGGGCTTGAGGGGCTGGGGGGGTCCGGGGGGGCCCGGGGGGTCTGAATGTCTCAGTGGTGACAGGTATGGGAAGATATGGCGGGAGACCGGGAGCAGGCTGCTCTCGGGAAACAAGGACCGGGTGTCTCGCATCAGTTCCTTATTCTGGGCTCTGCTTCTCAACCCCAGTTCTTGGTCAGCAGGCCTCCAGAGGCCTGGCCTTTGGCAGCTGCTGCTTAACGCCAGGTCAGTCTGTAATAAGGGCTGACCTGGTGTGTATTACCGAGACCTGGCTGGGTGCGGAGGGGTGGTTCCCTCTCGAAAATGTGCCTAGCTGGGTTTCAGGTGTGACAGCAGCTGAGACTCCAGGGCAGGGGTGGGGGTGTGGCAGTTGTCATCTGGGGGTCTCTTACAGCTTTCAGGGGCACTGTCCCACAGGTTTCTGGATGTGAAACCATGTTCCTTAAGTTGGGCTCCAGGGATCAGTTGGGACTGTTGCTATTGTACCAGCCTCCCTGCTGTGTAGCAACCTCCCTGCCTGAGCTCCTCGACTCCGTCTCGGGATTGGCAGTAGAATTCCTCAGGCGTATGGTCTGGGGGAAGTCAATCTGCTTTCCCTGGGAGTGGGGTCTGAGGTGCTCAGGAGTTCATGGCCTCCATGACAGCCATGGGCCTATCCCAGGTCATCCAGAGCCTGACATGGGACAGTGGTCGCACACCTGATCTGGTTTTCCTGTCGGAGCAGTGGCTATGTGATCTGCAATGGGGGAGCTCTCGGTGTTTCCCTTGTCATAGTCAGATCACGCCCTGATCTCCATGGGATTCTCTGGTGCTGCCCCTTGCTGTTGGGAGGCGGGGCCTATTAGATTGGTCCACTCTTGGCGACTGATGGACCTGGAAGGGTTCCAGAGGGAGCTGGGGGTTATTCCTGATGGTCTGACTGAGGCCTTAGCTGCTGCTTGGAATGAGAGGGTGGCTGTGGATGGGATTGCGCCCATGCGACCTCCCCCTTCCTGTGGTTTACGGGAGAGCTGAGGGAGATAAAATGGGAGAAGAGACATCTAGAGCGCAGCTGGCAGTCAACAAAAGATGAACTTGACCAAACATGGATGACAGCCACTATTAAGACCTACCTTGTGGCAGTAAGGGCCGTGAAGCCACAATACTTCTCTGGCCTTATTGTGTCCGCAGATTGCCATCTGTCAGCCTTGTTTCGGGTGACCTGAGCCCTTTTGGACAAGGGGAACCTGGAGATTCACCTTCAAGGTCAGGGGGAGGAATATTCAGAGCATCTGTCAGGACAAAATTGCTCAAATTCGTTCCCAGTTAGATGCCAGCCTTGGTGCAGATCTAGTGGAGATGCCTGGGGCACAGTCTTGCCCTGTTATCCGGGAATGGTTTGAACCTGTTGCACCTGAGGAAGTGCACAGGGTCCTCATGACTGTGAGCTTGGCCATCTGCTCCTTAGATCCATGCCCCTCCTGGCTAGCTAAGTCTGCCCCAGAGGGGACGTGGTTGGGTTCTGGTGGTGGTTAATTCATCCTTGAGAGAGGGAATTGGTTCTCCCTCTCCTTAAGAAACCATTGCTGGATTTCAATATACTGGACAATTTCCGTCCAGTGTCCAACCTCCCTTTTTTAGGGAAGGTTGTGGAGATGGTGTCACGCAGGAGCAATCCCTGGATGAAGTGGATTATCTGGACCTTTTGAGCCAGGTTTCAGGCCTGGACACAGGACAGAAACAGCATTGGTTGCACTTTTGGATGATCTCTGGTGGGAGCAGGATTGGGGCGTGCATCCATCCTGGCTCTACTTGACCTCTCAGCAGCTTTTGATGCTATTGACCATGCTATCCTTCTGGATCAGGGGATTGGGAGTGGGTGGCACAGTACTGTGCTGGTTCTCTTCCTTCTAAGTGGCCGATACCAGATCAGGAGTGAGAGATCCCACCCTCGGCCCCTACTATGTGGGGTGCTGCAGGGTTCAGTGCTCTCTCCACTCCTGTTTAACATGAAACCACTGGAGGAGATAATCCATCACCAGTATGCTGGTATCATTAGTATGCTGATGATATTCCATTATATCCCTCCACCCCTGGTAAATTAATCAATGCTGTGGATGTCCTCTTTTGGTGCCTGGAGGCTGTAGGGGTCTGGATGGGGAACAACAGGCTTCAACTGAACTCTGGCAAGACTGAGTGGCTTTAGGTTTTAGGGCCTACTAAATGGGAGGCCCTAGATGGGACTTTACCATCTTTGGTTCTGAATGGGGTGCACAATCTGGGGTCCTTCTGGACTCATGACTCTTACTCAAGGAGCAGGTGGCAGTCGTGGCCTTGAGGGTCTTTGCGCAACTTCATGTTGTGTGTCTTCCAGCTGTTTTTTCAGCAAGCCTGGGGGTCCCTTGGTAATAGGGAGCCTGCATGCTGCTAAGGCTGTTCTCTACTGCCTCTTCCAGCTTGTGGGCCACCCCGCCCAGGTCTTTCTGCACTTCTTCCTCCAGTATTGGCAAGTTTCCTGGGCAGTGATGCCCAACCCTTTTTTCACATTCTGCCATGCAATCAGACAAGGTCTCAGAGGCTGTGGAGTCCAAATCCCTGTTCAGCAGGAGTTCAAATCCAAGCATTTGTAGAAGAGCGTGAAGACAACATTGAAGAAGGAACGCAAGAACCATTACGTAAAAGTTAACCTAGCCCCAGGAAGGAAAAGGGGATGAGAAGGAAACTCAAGGTAACCTTGCCTTGATTCTGTTTGGTACAAGAGGGGGCAGGGGAAAACTCTGACAGACAGGTGTTCAGGATTCTGTTATTATGCCCTATAACAATAAAGTAGAGTTCCTGTCAGAGTCTGCACACTCATTCCCAAAGTGCAGTAAATCCTCTGGAGTCTAAATGGTTCCATCAAAGATTTCTTTATTAGGAGAAATGCACAGCAGCTATAGTTTGTTGAGTCTAAGCTTACAAAGCAAAACCTTCCCTTTTTAAGCCCATTTTCCCCCCCTTCTCTTTTCTTTTCCCGCTTGAAATTCCTTGCGCCTTTCTCCTGGTCTCACAGTTGCTTGACCTTGTTGGCGCCTCTGCAGAGATAACAGCAGCATCTGGCTTGGCATCTTTCTCCAAGCCTCCTCCCTTCTCCTAACTTCAATGGCAGGAACAAGCAAGTGGGCCTGCAATTAACACTTTAACCATTTAATTGTTTAATATGCATTGCTATTCTAAATTAAATGAAACTATGGTTTGTAGCTTGCGTAGATCCTGACATGCCGCCCTCCAATAGAATGAATGTTTTCACATTCGAAAGAGAATCTGAAATGAAAAATAAAATATACATACAATGGTGGTTTGAATATACATACAATGATATTTTAAGTATTATTTTACATAGTATTATTTAGGTTTAGTTGGATATTTTGAATGAAAGTCAGCAATGAGTTTTGGTGCCTGTACATTTGCACGATCCACCCATTCATGGTGTGTTTTTGGAAAATGTTTCCATTGGACCAAATATTGTAATTTGCCTTTATATTTAATATGGCTTGTATTTCAAAATGGCTTTGCCCTTCAATCATAATAGGGTTAGGAGGTTGTATAGTTGGATGCCATGTACTTGAGTCTCTGAAAGACTTTAAGAGATTGGCATGAAATACTGGATGTATTTTCCTGTAATGCTTTGGAAGAGTCAATTTAAAAGCCACAGGACTGATGATTTTTTCAATGGGGAAAGGCCCAATGAATTTTGGGCCTAGTTTTTTACATGGTTGAGTAGTTTTTAAGTTTTTGGTAGAGAGCCAGACTTTGTCACCCACTTTCCAAGGGGGGTTTGCAGAACGTTTCCTATCAGCAAATTTTTTATGTTGTTCTCTGGCAGTCTGTAGTGATTTAACAATTAGAGGCCATAGTTGTGTGATATTATTGATCCATTGATCAGCTGAAAGCTCAGGAAAATCTTTTAAAGGCAGTTCTGGAAAAGGCAAGAAGTCTTGCCCAGTAGCTGTTTTATAAGGAGTAAATCTGGTACTTTGTTGTAAGCAACTTCAGCAAAGGGTAAGAGTTCTGACCAATCACCTTGGTGATTAGTAAAGCATCTTAAGTATTGTTCTAATAATGAGTTCATTTTCTCAGATGATCCATCCGTTTCCAGATGGAAACTGGAACTCAGGGCCTGAGTGGACCCAATTAACGTAATAAATTCCCTCCAAAACTTGGAGGTAAACTGTGGGCCGTGATCTGAAATCACCCTCTTGGGGGAGCCATGGAGGCGGTATATGTTTTGAATAAACATTTTAGCCAGTTTTTTAGCATTAGGAATTGAACCACATGGAACAAAATGTGCTTGTTTAGAGAAAAGATCAATGACTACCCAAATAACTGTGTTGTGGTTACTTTCAGGTAAATCAACAATAAAGTCCATAGCTATTTCTTTCCAAGGTTGTTGCGGAGTGGCTACTGTTTGTAACAGTCCCAAAGGTTTTCCTCCTCTCTTTTTTGCACTCGCACATGTAGGGCATGTAGACACACATTCAGATATGTCCTTTCTCATAGTAGGCCACCAAAATTGCCTGCGTAATAAATGTAAAGTTTTTATAAATCCAAAATGTCCAGATGTTTTGTCATCATGGCCCCTTTGCAAAATGTCCTTACGTAGTGAAGATGGTACATATAACTTGTCTCCCATCCACCAGGCTTGCTGTTCATTAGTTAAAGTATTTTTATGTTCCTGGAACCATTCATCTGAATCCAAAGCTGCATTTATTTTTTGAAGCAGGTTGCTAGTAGGTGTTTGTTTAGGAGTTTTTGTTTGAGCTCTGGTAAGGGCTACTGAGCCTGGTTGTGAAGTGGAAATTACTATCTGCTCTCATTGGCTGTTATGCTGAGGTAATCTGGATAAAGCATCAGCCAAGAAGTTTTTCCCCCCAGGGATGAACTTCAGTATAAATCTGAAACGGCTGAAAAACTGAGCCCAGCGAACTTGCTTAGGAGAGAGCTTTCTAGGTGTTGTGAGGGCCTCTACATTTTTATGATCAGTCCAAACCTTGAAAGGATGGGGTGACCCCTCCAGGAGGTGTCTCCACGTCATTAAAGCCCAACAAACTGCAAAAGCTTCTTTTTCCCAAACCAGCCATCTCCTTTCGGTTTCAGTAAATTTGTGGGAGATATATGCACAAGGCTTGAGTGACCCCCCTTCATCTTTCTGAAGCAAGACTGTTCCTATGGCCACATCAGAAGCGTCAGCTTGAATTACAAAAGGTTGATCAGGCTCAGGGTGTTTTAGAATTGGTTCAGCAGTAAATAATGCTTTCAGAGCTTCAAATGCTTTCTGGCATTCTGCAGTCCAAATTAACGGGGCCCCAGGCCTTTGAGCTTTTGCTGTTCCTTTACCCTTAGTTTTTAATAAATCAGTTAGTGGCAGTGCCACTTGTGCAAAGTTTTGAATGAACTGGCGGTAGAAATTAGCAAAACCCAGAAAGCTTTGCAATTGCCTTCTAGTTTTGGGAGCTTCCCACCCTAGAACATCTTTTACTTTGGAGGGGTCCATCTCAATTCCTGCATGGGATATGCGATACCCCAAATAGTCCACTTGTTGTTTATGGAATTCACATTTTGACAATTTGGCATATAATTGGGCATCCAGCAACTTTTTTAACACATTACGAACCAGCTTTACATGATCTTTCAAGTTATCAGAATAAATGAGACTGTCATCCAAATAAACCAAGATTCCCCGATACAGATATTCATGCAGCACCTCATTAATTAGTTGCATAAACACCGCAGGGGCCCCCGAAAGCCCGAAGGGCATGACCTTGTACTCATAGCAACCAAAGGGGGTGCTAAATGAGGTCATCCATTCATGCCCTTCTTTGATGCGCACTCGAAAATATGCATCCCTTAGATCCAGCTTAGTAAAGATTTTACCCTTAGATAAATGTGCCAACAAGTCTTTCATTAGGGGTAATGGGTACTTGTTTTCTTTGCAAATAGCGTTGAGCCCCCTATAGTCAGTACAAAGTCTTAAACTTCCATCTTTTTTCTCCTGAAACAGAACTGGTGCTGCCATCTGCGATTTAGCAGGTTGTATAAATCCTCTTGCCAGATTGGTATCTATAAATTGCCTTAAGGCTGCCAGCTCTTTTTGGGTCATAGAGTATGTTTTTTTCTTTGGGAATTTAGCCCCGGATTCAATTTCAATAGCACAGTCAGTGTCTCTATGGGGAGGCAGTGTGTCTGACTCCTTTTTGCTGAAAACTGCTTTCGAGTCCCTGTAGGGTGCTGGAATGTTGTCAATTGATTCAGAGTCCAGGCTTTGGGGTGGAACACTGCTGCTTGCAGCTGCGGCCACAACGCCTTTCCCTGTTGATGGGTTAGAACCCAAGTAAGTTCCATCCACAAACTCCATTCGCCCTGTTTTCCAATAGACTCTAGGGTCCCACCTTTTTATCCAGTTTGCCCCCAGGATTTGGGTATAACCTCCCAAAGGAGCCACTAATCATTTAATAGTCTCTTGGTGGGTTCCCACTTGCAGTTCAAAAGGTTCAGTGTCTCTCCAGCAGGCCTACCTTGAAGGACTGACATATGGCTGTGTGTCAGAATCTTCGCAAGATTTTATAATAGATTATTATATGGCTAGTTTAAAAAATGGCTTTTTACACGCTGCGGTTCTGCCATTGTAAAAAGGGGGGGGGGGAGAAGGAATGAGAAACCATTTAAAGCAGATGGCTCCTTATCACAGGCTTGGGCATGCTCAAGGCCATACCAGCAAGGGAATCAGAAGACCAAGAACTAAGGGCGATGTAAGGGGGGGGGGGGGAGTAAGAAAAACAGGTTTTGGCGTGCTTTTGCTCAGTCTTAGCAATGCTTTGGATCTGTACACTTATTCTCAATAAATGAACTTTCTTTTGAATCAATATTGGTTGCAAGGGAAGTTACTGGATTTGGGATCAACAGGTGGCAGCTCATTACATTTTGCTAAGACTCCCAGTGCAGACTTCCACCAGGGAGATTGCCCTGCGGGGAGTCCAAAGCCTCACGTTGACCGGGACCAACCGAGCAATGGGATGGCTGATGATGTAATTGAGGAAGAAGAAGAGAGACCAGTCCCTCCTCCATTGGAAGTGAAGTTGATAACCCAGGATGAGCCGGTGCAATCATCGCGCCAAGCTCGAGCAGGGGCGAAGGCAACGGCAACAAAGGGATGGGGCCCTTTGATGAAAGATCGCATGGGGAAATTGGAAGCGCGGATGGGGTCCCTATCCGATGATATGCGAGCGCTAAAGGCAGCGGTAGATCAACTGCTTGGAGGGGGATTTACGCCCCCCACACGAGAGTCAGCGGCCACACCGGGAGGTATGGAGGCGGCAGAGCAGTCAGCCGAAGGTGAGACCTCCAGCGAGGAGGAGGAGGATCTCACACCTAGCAGAGCCAAGAAGAGCCTGATGCAGCAGCGGGGCATCTCCATGAAATTCGGGGGAGATGCTGAGCAGCTTGCTTGCTTTATCGCCCAGGTTTGGATCTACATGGAGGGCTATGGGGGTCTGTTCTGCAGCGAGGAGGAGAAGGTCTCCTATGTGTCCAGTTTTTTTGAAGGTACGGCTGCAGAATGGGTGATTGGCCTGCATAGGGCGAAGGACCGGGCTTTAAGGAGATTAGAGGATTTCATGGCGGCTCTCTGAGCATGCTTTGAAGACCCGTGCATGGTGCTTAAAGCACGACGCGACCTGGAAAGGCTGAAGCAGGGGTCCAAGTCGGTATCAGAGTACGCCTACGAATTTCGGGGGTTGGCTCAAAGGCTGCCTCATGTGCCTGAAGAGCTCCTGATCAAGTTCTTCCAGAGAGGCTTGCAACCTGAATTGTTGCAGTGCGTGGTGTGCCGGGGTTTCCCCAAAACCTTTAATGGATGGGTCGCTATGGCCAGCGAAGTGGAGGAGCAATGGCGCACCATAGAAGCAAGAACCCAACTTCCACCCTTACCCGGCACAAAGAAGGTGGCGCCCAAGGCGAAGACCAGTGCACCGGGAAATAGCAGGAGCTGGCCCGTCTGTTTCAACTGCGGGGAGCCGGAGCACTTTGCCGCTGCGTGCCCTAAAGTGAAGACGGAGCAAGGAGGCAAGAAGACAGAGCGGAAGGGGCCGAAGTCTTCGAAGCCCGGCAAGAAGGAATCAGCGGCAGTAGGCAGCGAGACGGGAGCTAGAGTGGCAACACGCAGTGGTGGCAAAACCCGGAAGTTGTTAGCTCCACTCTCTCTCCGACAGGCGGCTGCTCTTCCAGAGAAAGAAAGCAGCTCACGGGAGGACTCGGAGAGCGAAGAGATGGGGGTGAGTCCCATTAAAATTTGGGTGGAACTAAGGGTGGTGAGGACTAATCAAAGGGCAGAGATACGGGCGCTGATAGACTCTGGCTGCTCCCGAAATCTGATTACCCCCGCCCTTCCCCAGGGTTTGGGACTGTGCTTAAAGAGACTCAAAACCCCTGTGATTTTTACCCAGCTGGACGGATCCCCAGCGGGGGGAGGGCCGGTGGAATATTGTACTGAAGAGCTTGAGCTAACTATGGGGGACCATAGAGAGACTATTAAATTCCTAGTGACTCCCATGGCATGCAACCCAGTGCTCCTGGGCATGAACTGGTTAAAAAGGAAGAACCCAGAAGTGAACTGGGAGGAAAAGATCTTACGTTTCCCGAAGGAGGGGGGAGTGGAAGTTGAAGGAATTACCAAAACGTTGTCAGATGGAGAAATGGGCGCTGTGAGTGGGGAAAAGGCAGTGGAGGCTGCAACTCAGATTCCCAAGCAATACCGCGACCTGCAGGAGGTGTTTAGCGAAAGGGAGTCAGATCAGCTACCCCCCATCGTGCCAGTGACTGTGCCATAGAGATTGAGCCTGGGGCTAAATTTCCAAGGAAGAAAATGTATCCAATGACACCCAAAGAATTGGAAGCATTGAGGGAGTTCATTGATAAGAATCTAAAGAGGGGCTTTATTGTACCTACGCATTCTCAACTTGCTGCACCTGTGCTATTTAGAGAAAAGAAGGATGGCTCCCTACGTTTGTGCACAGATTATAGAGGGCTAAATGCCATTTCTGCTGACAACCGGTATGCACTCCCCTTGATGAAAGACCTGTTGACCCATTTATCCAAAGGGAAAATTTTCACAAAGCTGGATTTAAGGGAGGCGTACTTCAAGGTGCGAATCTGGGAAGGAGATAAATGGAAATCTGCTTTTAATACGCCCCTGAGGTGTTTCCGTTATGAAATAATGCCGTTCAGATTAAAAGGAGTGGCGGGGGTGTTTATGCAACTTATAAATGAGGTGTTACAAGAGCATTTATACCAGGGGGTGTTGGTTTATCTGGACGATATCCTGATTTACACTGAGACTATGGAGCAACATGTACAATTGGTCAGGAAGGTACTAAAAAAGCTACTGGAGGCTCAATTGTATGCCAAGCTCTCCAAATGTGAATTTCATAAACAGCGAATTGACTATTTGGGGTATAGAACTTCACATCAGGGAATTGAAATGGACCCAGTCAAGGTGAGGGACGTCACGGGTTGGGAGGCTCCCAAAACCAGGCGTCAGCTTCAAAGTTTCCTGGGCTTTGCTAACTTCTATCGGCAATTCATACCCAACTTTGCCCAAGTAGCACTCCCACTCACTGATTTGTTGAAAACCAAGGGCAAGGACAAAGCGAAGGCATCAAAACCTGGAGCCCCCTTGGCCTGGACTAAGGAGTGCCAGGAAGCTTTTCAAAGTTTAAAGCGTCTGTTTACGGCTGAACCGATCTTAAAACACCCTGATCCAGAACAGCCATTTGTCATACAGGCAGATGCTTCGGATGTGGCAGTGGGAGCTGTGTTGTTACAGAAGGGGGCGGGGGGGAGCTGTTTCCATGTGCGTACATATCCCGGAAATTTTCAGAAACTGAGAGATGCTGGTTGGTGTGGGAAAAGGAAGCGTTCGCAGTACGCTGGGCGTTAGTTTGCTGGAGACACTTGTTGGAGGGATCACCCCATCCCTTTGAAATTTGGACTGATCACAAAAATCTAGAAGCTTTGACTGCACCGAGGAAGCTGTCTCCCAAGCAAATGAGATGGGCACAATATTTTCATCGATTTAACTTCTCCCTGAAGTACATTCCTGGAGGAAAAAATTTTCTGGCAGACGCCCTGTGTCGATTGCCTCAACACAACAGCAAGCGGGAGGAAGTAGTCGCTCCTGTAATTCCATGTACCCAAGCAGCCCTAAGAGTGGTCACTAGAGCTCAGAAAAAAAGGGGTGAAGAACAACCAGAAGGAGAGTTGTTGAAAAAATTAAATGCCCAGATTGCTCAGGATGATTGGTTTAAAAGCAACAACCAATTGCTAGTGAACAAACAAGGGGCATGGTGGTGGCAAGATAAGCTGTATGTCCCTGCAGACGCTAGAAAGTGGGTCTTGCAAAGAAGTCACAACAGCAAAACAGCTGGGCACTTTGGTTTTGTGAAAACATTACATCTACTCAGGCGTCAATTTTGGTGGCCAACAATGAGAAAAGATGTAGGGAAATATGTAGCTACATGCCCCACATGTGCAATGGCCAAAAAGAGAGGGGGCAAACCAATGGGGCTTCTACAGACAGTAGCAAACCCAGGGGCCCCTTGGAAGCAAATTTCCATGGACTTTATTGTAGACCTGCCTGAAAGCAACAAAAAGACAGTTATTTGGGTAGTTACAGACCTTTTTTCCAAACAAGCACATTTTGTGGCATGCCAATCCCTTCCATCAGCCCCCAAACTGGCTAAGTTATTTATACAACACGTCTACCGAGCTCATGGTGTTCCAGAATGAATAATTTCGGATCGTGGGGGGCATCGCAAGGCTTGAGTTCGGGGTACCACCCCCAGACGGCAGGATCATGCGAACATCTGAACTCAGTGTTAGAACAATATTTGAGATGTTTCATTAACTACCAACAAGACAATTGGGATGAACTGTTACCGTTTGCTGAAGTAGCTTATAATAATGCAGTGCACCAAAGCACTGGCCTCACCCCTTTTAAAATAGCTACAGGACAAGACTTTGTACCCATCCCAGAACTACCTAAACAATCCACTCAAGTCACTTCAATTGATGAATGGGTCCAACAAATGACACAAGTGTGGCCTCAGATTGCTGCGTCATTGAAGGAGGCCAGAGCAACGTACAAGAAATTTGCAGATGCTAAGAGAACCCCAGAAAGACTGGAAAGTAGGAGATAAGGTTCTTTTATCTACCAAGCATCTTAAATCATTACAACCTTCCAGAAAGCTCACTCCAAAATTCGTAGGGCCTTTTGTTATAGATAAAGTAATTAATCCAGTTTCACTACAATTACAGATGCCTGCTACCTTTAAAAGAATCCATCCAGTGTTCCACTGCGACCTGCTTAAACCCTATAAAGAGTCATCTCAATGGCATCCCTCCCCAGTGCCTCCTAAGCCAATGCTGGTTGAAGGAGAACAACATTTTGAAGTTAAAGAGATACTGGACAGTAGAAAGCACTGGGGGGGGGGGGGTGTTCAATTTTTAATTCAGTGGAAACATTTTCCCAAATCAATGGCTGAATGGGTTGACAAGAAACATGTAAAGGCTCCACACTTAGTTAAAAAATTTTATGATTTTTATCCTACAAAGCCTTAACAATTAGAATGGTTATTGTATTATGTTTCTCTTTGCTTTTTCTTTTTTAGAGTGAAGAAGAGGAATCATCTGACTGACATCCTCTTTTGTGGAGGGGCAGCATGTCAGAATCCTCGCAAGATTTTATAATAGATTATTATATGGCTAGTTTAAAAAATGGCTTTTTACATGCTGCAGTTCTACCATTGTAAAAGGCGGGGGAGAAGGAATGAGAAAACGTTTAAAGCAGATGGCTCCTTATCACAGGCTCGGGCATGCTCAAGGCCATACCAGCAAGGGAATCAGAAGACCAAGAACTAAGGGCGATGTAAGGGGGGGGGAAGTAAGAAAAACAGCTTTTGGCGCACTTTTGCTCAGTCTTAGCAATGCTTTGGATCTGTACACTTATTCTCAATAAATGAACTTTCTTTTGAATCAATATTGGTTGCAAGGAAAGTTACTGGATTTGGGATCAACAGGTGGCAGCTCGTTACATTGTGTAGCCTCTACTTGAACATGTCCAGTAAAAGCAGCTGCTGCCTTTCTGGGTTGTGGTTCTACAAGTGTTCTTACTGTTCAGAAGATATTTCCCCCCACTCAACTCCAAAAGGATCCTTTTCCCCCCAGGACCATTGGGTGGGAATTGGGCGACTCTTTCTTTGTACAATTTGAATGAATGAATAAATGAATGAGTATGGAAGAATCAGAGGATCTGAGGGAGGTGCCTGAATCTGAGATAGTGGCCCACTGGTTTTGATATTTCCCAATTTTCACAGTAATTATATCTTAATTTTTGCATGCTAGAGCAGAAACAGAAGCTTGAAAGTCCTGGAAGTGGATGAAAATTCAATATGGAGGTCAAAACCTGACTTTTAGATCTGACTTCCAGGGATTTTATGAAGTCTCTTCTGCAGGAGCGTTTTTGAGAACAAGATCAACCCCTATGCACTCACAATGCAATTGCATATTTACTCAGAAGTAAAACTTCCATTCAGAAGTGTTTCCCATGAGCTGGCAGTTGAAAAGTATATGTTGAAATTCTGGCCTTTTGAGGGGGATCTTTTCTTCCTAGGCAGCGATACATAATTTCCACCCTAATTTTTTATGACTTAAATTCTTGGATGTCTCTTAACATTTGGAAAAGCGGTTGTCAAATTCCATGTACTAGGTATGTAATTCGAAACAATATTATCCTCTGAAAATTTTAGCGTTTGTTGCACAATCATATTTATATAGTCCCTACTTTCTCCCAAAACTTAGTAAGTATACTACATGTAAAAACATGTGTTTTAAAGAGGCATTGTCCTTATTACATCTCCAAAAAATGCTGTTTTTGACAATCCCTTTCTATACAAACTTAGTGGAGTCCAATAAATTCTAACTATTATTTTTTGTTGTGTAAGTCGTAGTTTAAGGTCCATTGACACTCTTGCTATAGAAGTTAAGACATTCTCCCATTGTCTAGGCAATATAGAAACCTCCAATTCTTTATTCCATTCATGCCTTAACATCTGCATATCAAATGGATTTATTGATAACAAATATCTATAAAAGCTAATAGTAGGTCTTTTAGTTTTAAAGGATTAAAACTAAAAAACATGAAATTTGACAACTGGACAATGTAAATGGATTCTCTGTGCCCTTATTATGGCTAAAAGTTTGATACTGCAGCATTGGAAAGATAAATGTACGGCCCCATTTATTCAATGGATTGAAGACCTGATTGCACCTGCCACTTAAAACGGATTGCCTACAGATGTAGACTTTGTATGGACAAGTACAGTGAAATATGGGACTCATTTATACAAAATACAGTAGGTTAAAAAAAATGATAGTCATATAAGTGTTTTAGAAATACACACATACATATATACTTACATAATGTTTGTATTAGAAAATTATATATAGAATTGTAACTGTTTATTGTTGTAATGACATATATATATAGTATATATGTGTGTGTGTATACACACACACACACAGAGTACTGTGCAAAAGTTTTAGGCAGGGGTGAAAAAAAGCTGTACGGTAAGAATGCTTTCAAAAATATATATTGTAATTGTGTTCATCAATTTACAAAATGCTAAGTGAGCGAACAGAAGAGAAATCCAAATCAAATCAATATTTGGTGTGACCACACTTTGCCTTCAAAACAGCATCAATTCTTCTAGGTACACTTGCACACAGTTTTTGAAGGAACTCGGCAGGTAGGTTGTTGGAGAACCTTCCACAGACCTTGGAGAACTAACCACAGATCTCCTGTGGATGTAGGTTGCCTCAAATCCTTCCATCTCTTCATGTAATCCCAGACAGTCTCGATGATGTTGAGATCAGGGCTCTGTGGGGGCCAAACCATCACTTCCAGGACTCCTTGTTCTTTACACTGAAGAGAGTTCTTAAGGACATTGGCTGTATGTTTGGGGTGGTTCTCCTGCTGCAGAATAAATTTGGGGCCAATCACACGCCTCCCTGATGGTATGGCATGATGGATAAGTATCTGCCTGTATTTCTCAGCATTGAGACACCACTGATCCTGACCAAATCTCCAACTCCATTTGCAGAAATGCAGCCCCAAACTTGCCAGGAACCTCCACCATGCTTCACTGTTGCTTGCAGACACTCATTATTGTACCACTCTCCAGCCCTTCGGCAAACAAACTACCTCCTGCTACAGCCAAATATTTCAAATTTTGACTCATCAGTCCAGAGCACCTGTTGCCATTTTTCTGCACCCCAGTTCCTATGTTTTCATGCAGAGTTGAGTCACTTAGCCTTGTTTCCACATCGGAGGTATGGCTTTTTGGCCGCAATTCTTCCATGAAGACCACTTCTGGCCAGACTTCTCCGGACAGTAGATGGGTGTACCTGGGTCCTACTGGTTTCCACCAGTTCTGTGCTGATGGCACTGCTGGACATCTTCCAATGTCAAAGGGAAGTTAGCATGACGTGTCTTCCATCTGCTGCATTAAGTTTCCTTGGCCGACCGCTGCGTCTACGGTCCTCAACGTTGCCCGTTTCTTTGTGCTTCTTCAAAAGAGCTTGAACAGCACATCTTGAAACCCCAGTCTGGTTTGAAATTTTTGCCTGGGAGAGACCTTGCTGATGCAGTATAACTACCTTGTGTCTTGTTGCTGTGCTCAGTCTTGCCATGGTGTATGACCTATGACATGAAACTCTCTTCCACAACCTCACCTTAGTAGCAGAATTTGGCTGTTCCTCACCCAGTTTTAACCGTCCTACACAGCTGTTTCTGTTTCAGTTAATGACCGTGTTTCAACCTACATATGAAATTGATGATCATTAGCACCTGCTTGGTATAATTGGTTAATTATACACCTGACTCTAATCCTACAAGATCCCTGGCTTTGTGCAAGTGTACAAAGTGTGCAAGAGTAAGAACTGATGCTGGTTTGAAGCCAAAGGGTAGTCACACCAAATGTTGATTTGATTTAGATTTCTTTTCTGTTCGCTCACTTTGCATTTTGTAAATTGATAAACAATTACAATATATATTTTTGAAAGCATTCTTACTTTACAGCATTTTTTCACATCTGCCTAAAACTTTTGCACTGTACTCTGTGTGTGTGTGTGTATCTGTTGCATTCTTTTCACTTATTTCTTTTTAAGCACTTGTTATTTATTTTCGATTCTGTATTTTTTGTGTTTTGTTCCCTTTTTTCTGTTATTTTAAAAGCAATGGAATGAATGAATGAATGAATGAATGAATGAATGAATGAATGACATTCTGAAAAGCGGGTGGTGAAGTGTCAGGCAGGTCAGGAGGGCATCCACCCCTGGTGTTCCCTGGAAGGGCTGCCAGCAGCTGGCATGGGGCGGGGGGTGTGCTTTGGTAAGATCTCTTTTCAGGTATGAGCTACCAGTAACAAAAACAATGAAAACGTTGGTTGGAATTATTTCAGAACTGCTGGAGGTTATTACTTATCACTGGTCACCATAGTTCTGCAAGTTCTCTTTGAATGTTACTGCTCCCCTCTCATTTTGTTTCCTGCTTGCTGAGTTTCCTGTTTAACAGATTTTGCATTGGGGGAACTGGGCCAAGTAGGGTCACACAAAGACCCGCAGTCACTTTCTCCTCACTGTGTCACTATGTCTATTTCCTTTGTGTTTTGTCCATTGAAGTAATGACTACCTAGCAAAAGGAATTGTGGGGGGAACTCAAAATACTGAAAACTCTTGGAGTTATTTTAACTTACTAGTTTTACTGTCTAAATGAAAAGTTTCGGTTTATCCAATCATTTCAAAGCATACTTTGAATTGGGGCCTGCCACTCTTCGGGGGCGGGGGGCTACTGCCTCAACTACTACCCCAGGCCCCATGAGTGTGGGGTAGGGTTAGGGTGAATGGGCCATGGCAGATCTTTGGATGTCCTTCTGCCCTGAAAGCCAGTTGATCACCTAACTCTGACTTCAGCCTTGCAGGTGCCCACAGATATCAAATCCCTTTCTCTGATGAAGGTGCTCATTGCAGGCCATCAGCTTTCATAGAATGGTGGCTTGTACAACCTGACAAGGATTGTTGGGATCTTCTAGTCCAATTGTGTGTTCAGTGTAGGGCTCCACTATCATCCCTGACAGGGACCATCCAGCCCCCATTTGAAAACTTCTAGAAGGAGAGTCCACTACTCTTCCAGGGAGATTATCCTACTGCTCAACCACTCTCAGTGTCAGGAAATTCCCTCTAATATTCAACCTGAATCTCCTCTCTTTAACTTCAACCTTTTGGTCTCCGTTTCACCCAAGAAGAGGTCCTTCCTTGTGGCATGTGACAGCTTTTCCAGTATCATAACTCCACCCAATATTCTCTTTGGGAAGCTAAACATAACCAGCTCCTATAAGCATTCCTCTAGGGCCTGGTTTGTGCACTCATCCTGGTAACTTTCCTCTGAACCTGTTCCAACTCTTCCACATCAATTTTAAATGATGGTGCCCAGAGCTGGACACAGGATATCAAGTGTGGTCTAAATATCACAATATAATGGAAGTGTTATCTCCTATGATCTGGACACAATGCTTTTGTGAGAGCAATCCAAGATTGCACCAGCCCTTTTACCTGCTGCTGAACAGCAGTATTTGCTCATCTACAGCTGGCAGTCTACGAACCCTCCCTTACTTTTCTTACATGCTGCGATGGGTGGCTCACTGGGACCTGTCACTCAGCATCTGTTGAACCAGAGCCCCACCTCTTAGCTAGATTCCTCAGGGAGGGGGCAGAAAGGGCAGGGAACTGAAGTTCAGAGGGTCTACGAGTAAATTGGGTAGAAGAACAGGTTAGAGGGAAGCTCTGGGTCTTCAGACAAGGACCTCTTTCAGTGACTGATTTCAGCAGCAGCATCTCCAGGTAAAGAAGACTTGAGCTGGTAACCAAAGCAACATCTGGAGTGGAAAAGTTACTAGCAGCCAAGCCCCTAGTTCAGTTAGGATGATACTGTTAAAAAGTAAACTTGCATCCCTAAGCAAATTTGATCTTGAAAGTCAAGAATGAAAATTTTCTGTAAGATTGTCTGATAAAGATGTTTCTAGTGTAAAAAAACTGTATCTAAATGGAAATACAGTTTTATCAACAGCAAGCAAGCAACTTAATCAATTAATTAATAAGGGGAGAAGATAGATAGGGACAGTCAATAGTGTAATGTTTTAAAGAATAAACATTTATTCAATTTTTAAATATGCCAGCCAAATTTAATACTTTTTGTATAATAATAGAATGTACAAAATAATACAGTAATCCATTCAGAAGGTGACTAAGGCATGAGTGATCACGAGCAGTGCCTCCCAGTCCAGGAAGGGGTGCAAAACTGGCACACAAAATGAAATTGTGCAAAAGCCCTCCTGACCATGGCTGCCACCTGCTCTTTGAGCAGGAGTTGTGAGTCCAGGAGGACCCCCAAATTGCATACCAGATCTGTTTGGTGTAGTACAACCCCATCCAGAACCAAAGATAGGGCCCTCAGACTCACAGCTGCTCAGTCTTGCCAGGGCTACGCTGAAGTCTGTTCTTTCCCATCCAGACCCCCACAGCCTCCAGACAATCAGACAGAACCTCCACAGCATCACTTGGTCAGCCTGGGGCAGAGGTGTAAAGCTCGTATCATCAGCATACTGATGATACCTCTCCCAGTGTTGTCAGATGACCTCACCCAGGGCTTCATGTAGATGTTAAATAGGAGTGAGGGACAGCATCCTGAGGACCCCACAGAGAAGAGGCCATGGGGAAGATTGGAGATGGGATGAAGACTATCCAGAATGGTTGGATCCAGCAGTGGCTTCTTCAGGAGGGGGCAGACCACTACTCTCACTCAAGGATGAATTTAGCAACACCAGGATACAGCCACATGTTGTCTCCCAGGAAGCCTTGGCTAACCAGGAGGGATTGGGGTCCAAAACACAGGTGGCCGAGCCAACAGTTCTAAGAATCCTGTCCGCTTCATCAGTTCCAACAGCATCAAACTCATCTCAGATAACCAGGCCAGACTGAGTCTGTCACCCCCATGGACAGTCACCTCAAGACTGGAGTCCAGCATGGAGTGAATCCGAGTGACCTTGTCCAACAGGTGCCTAGAATATTCCTCACAGTGGCCCTCAAATATTCCTCAAAATTATATTACTGAAATAAATGGAAGCATTCCAATTAGGGAAAAGATTTGGTCCAACATAACTTCCTAGAGGCAAGTGTTTCTTATTATTTCTTAAGGAATTCCTAAACATAACAGAATACCCAAACTACTACTGGTTCCCAACAACATGGAGTGCAATTTGAGCACTTACACTAGAAGTTAGTGATCAGGAAGAAGGATAACTAATTCAAGAGAATATCAATCATTTTCTGAGGTACATCATACTTTCTGTATGTAAATCATGAGCAATTTTAACAGGGGAACAGAACAGGTTCTTGGCATTAAAGTTAAGAAACACATGAATATGAATATTCAATTCTGACTGGTGCAGAAGGCTACCGGAGTCGAGGAATGTGAAGAAAGAGATTGGTCTCCCGAAGAGGTGAGTCTGGAAGACATGAGGCTTCTCACACGTATTATAGGAAAGGCGGCCAAACAGATGCACCCATGTGGGGAGTATTTGGAATATCCGAAGGAGAAAGCACATAGTGACAGGCAGCTGGAATCAATAAGTTGAAAGCTCAGGAGGAATACAGGAAACATGAATGGAATGGGCAGAATAAAAATAACGTGGAAGATCCTCAATCTGAGAATAACCACAAGGACAGAGATTTTATTCAACAAGGGAATTCTGGACTGTGACCATAATAAAATATTGATTGATTGATTATTTGACAAGGATTCACTGATATCTACCCTCAGTCACTGCTGTGGGTGTAGTCTGCAATCTTCATTGTAAATGCTTGGCAAGCTTTATAGAAGGTTATAAACAGCTGAAGATTTAGCACTTTGGGGGTCCAATTTCAACCTGCCATACCAAGGCAAGGACCTTTTCAGCATTATGAGGTTCTTATCTTTCCAAATTACAGATCAACTCTTGCTGCAACCTAAGTTCCAAAGAAATAATTGGTCTTGAGAATCCATACTTATCCAACCATTCGTATGAAACAGATTTCTAGCACTCCGTTAGATTAACAAATTCCCGGACCAAGAATATGGGCTCTTGTAACATCTGAGGAGGACCTTTGTCAATATGAGCCTTTCTTGAAGGTCAGCCCAATTCCGTTTGTACTTGATTTAATGCAGTGGCTGGCCCTCTGCTATAGGATTGGAAATCTCTTAAGGGAACACCAGAGCAAAGTTAGTGAACTAGGAAATGACTGGCTAAAAGCTTTATTTTAGTAATATAAGCACCCCACATTCAGTCTCTCAGTCACTTAAATCATACATACCAAAAGACCATTCTTCGAGATGAACCTTGATGGAGTGAAAGATGATGGGGCTTCAACTTATTTTCCCTCCAGTTCTCTTGTATAGACAAGGCTGGATCCCTCCAGCATCATAGACCATGGTAGTCATCCACCTGATCAAAAAGTTCGTTTCTGTGATCTTTCCATGACAGCAGAGATTACAAGAACCTTATCAGAGAAATGTTCTAAAAATTCTCTATTTCTTCATATTTTACCTCAAAATATCTTGTATCTCGATATAGCTTTGCACATGCATTCCTTTCAAGCTCCATCTCCAGTGCAAATTATTAACCCTTTATTGTCTATTAATTCATTCTTTTTTTATAAGAACTTTATTAAGTTATAAAAAGCATACAGATAAAAGCAAATAATAATCAAAGAAAAAAGTAGAAAACAAAAGAGTTAGAGAGAAAAAAGGAATACAAAAGTGATGAAAATTAAAGAAAAAAGGAAAAATTACAAAAAGAATGACTTCTGACTTCTTATACAGCAGATATAGATAAATCATATAGTGACCTCTTACTCTTAAACTACATCTTAACGTACATATTTTGCACAACCTATTATTTTAACCATCAAATCCATAAATCATGATTTCATTTTTTTCTGTCTCCTGCAAAACGTCCATCTATTAACTCAGTCTATGACAACTGCTCTGTATCAAGGCCAGTAATTGTTTTATAAATACCTGGATAATTGTAAGAGCTGCTGATAGATGGAAGGTTTAAGGAGAGAAAATTATAAGAGTTGTCTTCTACAAAGAGTTTGCAGAAATTGTAAAAATAACACCAGAGAAGAAGATAATTTTTTTAAACAGAGTCTATAAATAATTTAAAATAGGCCCTGTTTTTTTTTAAGATTTAAAATTTTGCAACCCAACAGGAAAATCTTGTATTGAATTTGCCTCAGAACTCAACCAGTTATTAAGGAAAAGACTAGTGAGGGCTTAAGTGAATTCTTTGGACCTGAAGAAGTTCTCCCTAGATCTAGTTGTGTTAGACAACTACTTTCCAGTGTTCAACCAGCCCTTTGGGTAGAAATTGATAGAAATGCTGATACCTCTTCAGCTTCAAAGTGCCCTAGAAGAAGCAGATTATCCTTTCCAGTTGAGATTCAGGCTAGCTATGGGGTGAAGCCTACATTTGTTACACTGGTGGATGACCTGAGATAGAATATGGATGGAGGGAGTGTGCACCTCCTGCTTGTTTTAGACCTCTCAGCAACCTTCGATGCTATCAACCATGATATTCTTGTAGGTCACCTGCAGGGTTGGGAGTTGGAGAGACTTCTGGGGAAGCAATGGCGGACTGAAGATGGGACAGCTACATATGGCGAAACGAGGAGCCGGCGAACAGACTGGCACCTCAAATTCCTCTCTGGATAAAGGGGAGGAGCTGGAATCACCCACAAGCACTTCATACAGAGGCTCCCCACAAGGAGACCATAAAACAGTGGACTCCAGAATGACAAGTTTCATCACACCAGGTGATTCTCCTTCAATCCTCAGTGAAAGATGTTTCGTGTAAGTTTAAGGACTTAAATTTTTTTAAATTTTGAAATAAACAGCCAAAAGATGATTAGAACGTCGATTCTGGAAAGTTATAAACGAACTAAGGGGCCAGATGGATTGGAAATAAGATTTTGAAATTAATTATAAGAATCCTTCCCATGGGTTGTTTAAAATCCTATTAAAATATATGTGAAAATTTTGAATCTAAGTGTAAGAAATCATCCCATGGGAAAATGTTGTCAATTAGATAAAAACATGATAAGAGGAGATTTTGAAGGCTGGATGCTAGAGGCAACCAGAAAAAACTAAATATTTTAAGTAAAGGAGAAGAGACCCACCAATACAGAATGGAGAGAAATATTTTAACTTTGGAAAAATTTAAGGGTATTTGGGAACAGCGCGCTCAGAAATTTCTCTTAAGATTGTCTGCTAAATATGAAAATGGGTTTAAAAGAGATAGAAAAGGATAAGACTGAGAATCTGGCTGTTTTGGATTTGGATTTAAAAATGACAAGTTACAAGAATGATATGGAAAAAAGTTACCCTGGATTTACAAATAGAACTGGCTGATGTGTTAATTCAATACAATACAATACAATACAATACAATACAATACAATACAATACAATACAATACAAATACTTTAATGACCAAGTATAAAATATATACAAGGAATTTGTCTTTGGTGATGAACAGCAAGATCAACGGTGCGTTGGATAACAACAGAAAATTAATAAACAGTAACAATAACACTGCCCAGTAATCATTTAAAGAGACCCACAAATAATATATCAGAAGAGTGACTTGGACAACTTTCTTATCTTGGACTTACAAAAGAGATGTGTTACACTTATGAAGGAGTTCCTGAGAAAAAATGAAAAGAAAATGAAGAGAATTCAGCTTTTGGGACACTATTTAAAGGGAATAAACGTCAAGATTTTTAAAAGCAAAAAGAAGGAATATAAAGTTGGCTTATTTGATCAAGGTTAAAATATATATGATGTTCTTTCTAGTAGCTTTTAATGGGTTTTTCTCAACCAGGACTGGATAAGGAGGCTTTAAAGATTTGTTTATAGATAAGATATGGGAAGAAGAGAATTTTTGTTGTATTTTTAGAGAAAGTGATAAACTATGGTGTTAAAAGTAAAGTAAAGGAGTACACAATGTATTGTTGAAGGCTTTCACGGCCGGAATACGATGGCTGGTGTGGGTCTTCCGGGCTGTGTGGCCGTGTTCTGGAAGCTTTGTTTCCTAACGTTTCGCCAGCATCTGTGACGACATCTTCAGAGTGCAGGAGCACAGACAGGCAGCTGGGCACAGAGAAAACTGCTCCTGTCTGTGCTCCTGCCCTCTGAAGATGCCGGTCACAGATGCTGGTGAAATGTTAGGAAACAGAACTTCCAGAACACGGCCACACAGCCCGGAAGACCCACACCAGCCATGCAGGAATACACAGTTGGACTTTTTTTTTTAACTAGGACCAAATGATGAGGCTTTAAAGATTTGTTTACAGATAAGGGGTAAGAGATGGGAATGAGAAGGTGTTTTTCCTGTATTTTTAGAGAAAGTATAAGTTACTGTGTTAAAAGGAAAGGAATATAACACTGATTTATTTAAGGTTAAAATATATGTCATTATTTCTGTTAACTCTTAATGGACTTTTGCTGATTAGGACTGAATGATGAGGCTTTATAACATGTTCATTGATAAGAGATGAGATATGGGAAGAAGAGCTCTTTTGTCGAAATATCAGAGAAAGTGATAAGTTGCTAAAGTTGTTTGTATTTGTCTTGATGGAGGGGGCAGTCATTTCTTCTTTTCCTTATATATTTTTTCTTTATTATAAAAATTCCCCTCTCACCCCTGTGGGTGGTCTGTGTCTTCCTCAATCTCGGGTCCTCTACCAGAGGCCTGGGAGTTTGAGGGTTCTGCGCAGTATCTGAGCTGTTCCTAGCACTGCCCTCTTCTGCACAGAGAGCTCTGATGTTGTTCCTGGGATCTGTTGGAGCCACTCTCCAGCTTAGGAGTCACAGCCCCGAGTGCTCCTACCACCACTGGGACCACTTTGGCCTTGACTTTCCACATCCTCTCTATTTCCTCCTTCAGGCCCTGGTACTTCTCCAGCTTCTCATGCTCCTTCTTCCTGATGTTGCTGTCACTTGGCACTGCTACATCTATCACTACCGCTGTCTTCTGGTCTTTGTCTACTACCACGATGTCTGGTTGATTGGCCAGTACCTGCCTGTCCGTCTGGATCTGGAAGTCCCACAGGATCTTAGCCCTGTTATTCTCCACGACCTTCTGTGGAATCTCCCATCTGGACTTGGGGGGTTCTAGCCCATACGCTGTGCAGATGTTCCTGTACACAATGCCAGCTACTTGGTTGTGCCGTTCAGTGTATGCTGTTCCTGCCTGCATCTTACACCCTGCCACTATGTGTTGGACTGTCTCTGAGGCCTCTTTGCACAATCTGCACCTTGGATCCTGTCTAGTGTGGTAGACCCCTGCTTCTATGGATCTGGTGCTTAGTGCCTGTTCATGTGCTGCTATGATCAGTGCCTCAGTGCTGTCTTTTAGTCCGGCCCTTTCCAGCCACTGATAGGATTTCCCAATGTCAGCCACCTCAGCTATCTGTCGATGGTACATCCCATGCAGGGGCTTGTCTTGCCATGGCACTTCCTCTGCTTGAACCTCCTGCCTTGTCTGCTGCTGCCTGAGGCATTCTCTCAGCAGCTCATCTTTGGGCGCCATCTTACTGATGTACTCCTGGATACTTTGGGTTTCGTCCAGGACAGTGGCTTTGACACTCATCAGGCCCCGCCTGCCCTCTTTGCGCCTGGTGTACAGTCTCTGGGTGTTGGACTTGGGGTGGAAACCTCCATACATTGTGAGGAGCTTCCGGGTCTTCACATCAGCAGCCTCCATGTCTTCCTTTGGCCAGCTCACTATACCGGCAGGGTATCTGATGACTGGCGGGGCATACATGTTGATGGCATGGATCTTGTTCTTCCCATTGAGCTGGCTCTTCAGGACCTGTCTTATCCTTTGGTGGTACTTGGATGTTGCTGTCTTTCTTGCCTCCTCTTCATGGTTCCCATGTGGCTGTGGGACACCAAGGTATTTATAGCTGGTCTCTATGTCTGCTATGTGGCCCACTGGTAGTTCCACTCCATCGGTCTTAACTACCTTCCCTCTTTTTACTATCATCCTGCCACACTTCTCCAGTCCGAATGACATCCCAATGTCCTCACTGTAGATCCGTGTCAGGTGGATCAGTGAGTCGATGTCTCGTTCACTCTTAGCATACAGCTTGATGTCATCCATGTAGAGGAGGTGGCTGATGGTGACTCTACTCTTGAACTTGTACCCATATCTAGACCTTGTGATTATCTGGCTGAGGGGGTTTAAGCCTATGCAGAACACCAGTGGGGACAGTGCATCACCTTGGTGTATGCCGCACTTGATGGCCACTTGTGCGAGCTGTCTTGAGTTCACTTCCAGTGTTGTCTTCCACAGTCCCATTGAGTGCTTGAGGAAGGTCCTTAGTGTCCTGTTGACTTTGTATATTGTCAGGCATTCACAGATCCATGTGTGTGGCATTGAGTCATAGGCTTTCCTGTAGTCAATCCAGGCTGTGCTCAGATTGGTCTGCCTAGACCTTGAGTCTTGGGCGACTGCCCTATCTATGAGTAACTGGTGTTTTGAGCCTCTGGTGTTGTTCCCAATGCCCTTCTGAGCTGTGCTCATGTACTGGCCCATATGGTCATGTAGCTTGGCAGCTATGATGCCTGATATATTCCATGTTGTGGGGAGGCAGGTTACTGGCCAGTAGTTGGATAGTGCTGTTCCCTTGTGGGGGTCTTTCATGATCAGCACTGTCCTTCCTTGTGTTAGCCAGTCTGGGTGGGAGCCTGCTGCTAGCAGTTGGTTCATCTGTGCTGATGGGCGTTCATGCACTGCTGTTAGTTTCTTTAGCCAGTAGGTGTGGATCATGTCCGGGCCAGGTGCTGTCCAGCTTTTCATGTTCTTGACCCGCTGTTGGATGTCTGCTACTGTGATGGTGACTGGTTCCTGTTCTGGGAGATTGCTGTGGTCTGCTTTCAGGTCCTGCAGCCACTTTGCACTGGTGTTATGCGTCTTCTCTTTCTCCCCTATGTTCTTCCAGTACTGTTCAGTTTTCACTGCTGGTGGCTCAGCTGCTACTCTGTGGTTGCACTGCAGTTGGGAGTACACTTTGGATGGTTCTTTGGAGAACAGGCCACTTATCTTCTTGGCCTCTGCTTCTCTAGTGTATCTCCTTAGCCTGGTAGCCAGTGCTGTGAGCCTTTGTTTAGCAGTCTCTAGGGCTTCAGATGGAGTCAGGCCCATGTATTTTTTCAGTAGCCGAGTCTTATCCTTAATCTCCACACCCTTCTGTAGTTCCACCAGCTGACTGACTTCTCTCCGAGTTGCCTTGATCTTAGCCTCCAATCTCATTTTCCAGGGTGGGTATGTACTGCTGTTCTTCTTGATCGTGTAGCCAAGCATTTCCAGGATTACAGCGGCTGTAGCATATACCAATTCATTGGTTTCAGTTATGGTGGTAGTAGGGATTGTCTGGAGGGCTCTGTTGGCATCTTCTAGCATACTATCTGATGGTACTTCTCCACTGAGCCTTGGTAATCGGATTCGAGGGTTGACTGTAGCTAGTTTATCCATGATCTTATGCCTCATATCAGCTGCTGTGCTCTGTAATGGAAGGGGTGGCAGTGACATTCCAGCTTCAGGTGTTGGCTGCACATCTGCTTGTTCTTCCAGGTCTGCTTGAGTCTGGGTTGTAATGTGGAGTTGGTCTATCTCAAGTTGTGAGAGCAGCTTCCTCTTCACTAAGTTGAAGCGCTGGGTAACTAGTTGTTTCTCAGTTAGTGTGGATGTAGGCCTTCTGTCTATCCATAGTTCCCTCATACGTTTCATATATCCCCTCTCATTAGGTCTGCTGTTGTAGTAGCATTCCATCATTTCCAAGTTCTCTTGTCTCGTCCATGTATGGTTTGTTCCAGTAGCCCACTTAACATCAGATTGTCCTGGTTCCCCAAACATCTGACGCGGACCTTGTTAATCCGGGCGACGTCCGAGCCGGCATGACTCTCTTAGTTCGTGTCACTCTCATATTTTTGAGGTAGGCAGGTGAAGCGTTAGGGGTCTACTGGTAAGGTAGGTACCAGCCCGGATTTGAACCCCGGTCTCCTGCATCAAAGGCGGTGTCCTAACCACTACGCTACCCAGCCTTTTACATACATATATATATATATATATATATATATATATATATATATATATATATATTCTTTTTCTCTGCACTTTTTATTCTTTATTCTTTACATTTTCCTTAGTTTGTATTAGTTTTTTAATCTTTGTATTTTTAAACTTCAATAAAAGTTACTATTAAAAAAAAAGGAGATACTGTGCTATAGCAGCTCTGTTGTTTTCTGATTAAGTAGTTTCAGTCATGGAGAGAGGAAAGATCGATCTGTTGGTGGATCCAATATGGGACACCACAGGGTCTGCTCTCTCTCCCTTGCTGTTTAATACCTATATCAAGCGACTGGGAGAGGTCATCCGTCAGTTTGGAGTGGGTAACATCAATATGCTGATGAGAGACAGATATTTACCTCCACTCCAGACTTAGCTGGCGATACATTGGAAGTTCTCCCCCAGTCCTGGATGCTTTACAGATCTGGAAGGGAAAAACAGACCAAAGCTGAATCCCAGTAACACTGAATTACTGTTGGTTCAGAAACCATTTCTGCTCCAGCAGTAACTCTGGAAGGGTTACTCCCCACAAGGAAGCATGTCCATGATTTGAGAATCCTTCTAGACTCATGGCTTCTGCTGGATAAGCAGGTGGAAGTCATGGCTTGGGAGGCCCTCATCTAGTTTTGGTGTGTACCAGTTGTAATCTTTTTAGAGGAGGTAACCCTAGAAAAGGTGACCTATGATCTTACACCTCCCAGTTAGACTTCTGCGACTGTTGTTGACTGGCTGACACTCATATAGTCAGGAAGATCCTCCTGGTATTAACTTGAACCTGCTTCCTCATAGTTTTAACCCAATGGCTCTGGACCTGTTCTTTGGGGCAATAGAGGGTCCACTCCCTCATCTATGTAACAACTCTTCAGGTATTTGAAGACTGCTATCTTATCTCCCTTTTACAGGTGGTCCTCGCTTAACAACCACTCATTCAGCCACCATTCAAACTTTCAACAGCACTGAACAAGTAGTACTTATGACTGGTCCTCCAAGCCATCGCAGCATCCTGTGGTCAAGTGGTCACCATTTGCAATCTTCTTTCCCAGCTTCTGACAAGCAAAGTCAATGGGGAAGCTGGCAGGAGGTCACAAATGGAGATCACTTAACAACCTGTGGTGATTCGCTTAATGATGGCAACTGGGAGTTCAAGAATTGCCGTCGCTAAGTGGTGTGGTCACGTGAAGTCATGCTTTAAGTCTGCACCGCTTAGCAACAGCAATTTCAGTCCCAACTGCCATTGTTAACCAAGGACTACCTATATTATCTTTTCTATAGGCTAAACATACCAAGATCTTCTAACTGTTCCTTGTAGGTCTTGGTCTCCAGACCCTTCAGTATCTTGGTAGCCCTCCTCTGAACTTCTCCAATTTCTTACTATTCTTTTTGAACTGCTGTGCTCAGAATTGCATATAATACTTCAAATGGGGTCTGACTAGGGCAGAATAGAGTGAAATAATTATTTTTTTGTTATCAACTATATGTTGCGGTTAATACATCCCAAAATAGCTTTTGTTTTTTTAACAGCTGCACCACAGTTATTGATCCATGTTCAACTTGCCATTGATTAGGACATCCAGACCTTTTTCACGTGGGCTCCTGCAAAGCCATTTATTTGTTTGTTTGCTTATATGGTCACCCATCTTATGAAACACAACTCCAGGCAGCTCACAATAATAATAATAATAATTGAAAAAACAGTAAAACCAAAATCTGGTGCCTCAAACCACATTTTCCAGTACATCCAATAATATAGCCCCCAGGTTCCAACCTCTCCGTATCCCAACACCTGGGGGGAGGGCCAGCTCTTTGTGGCTTTCTGAAAAGCAAAAAAAGTGGGGGCCTGCCAGATCCCAGGGCAAGGGTATTCCACAGGGCGGGAACTGCTACAAAAAAAGCACACTTCCTACATCCTGTTAGATAGCAATATTTATCCAGCCTGGAGGAATGGGCATGTATCCTCAGGGAGAGGCAGTCCCACAAATAACCCCGCCCCATGACAACACCTTGAATTGCACTTGGAAAGAAGCTGAGAGCCAGTGCAATTTGGGCAAACCGGGGGGGGCACAGTGTGCCCACTACATTATGGAACAGTTGTAACTTCCCGGCAGTCTTCAAGGGCAGCCCCATGTGGAGTGTGTTGCAGTAGTCCAGCTGGGAGTGACCAAGGCATGAATGACCATAAGCAATGCCTCCCCGTCCAGGAATGGGTTCAGTTAGCACACAAGATTAATCTGTGAAAAGGCCCCCCTAGCTATGGCTTCCACCTGCTCCTTAAGCAGGAGCTGCGAGTCCAGGAGGACCCCCAAACTATGTGCCAACTCTGCCTGGGGAAGTGCTACCCCAGTGAGAGTAAGAGATAACACATCGCCAGATCCTGGGGGGCCAAAAACCCAAAGCCACTCTGTCTTGCTAGGGTAGAGTCAGAGTTGCTTCCGCCCCATCCAGCCTGTAGGCCCTGAGCCAGTGCTGAAACAGCATCACCTGCCCAGCCAGGGGTGGAGATGTATAACATCTGAGGCACTGATAACAAGGTTGAACTGCAGAGGGCCCAAGACAGAGTTCTACAACACCTAAGGCTTCCCTCCAAGCTGAAGTAAAGCCATTAATGAGCCCTCTTTGAGTACAGTCATTCAGCCAACTGTGAGTTCATCTAACAGTAGTATAACGGACCTCATATTTCACCATTTTATGAAGGGGAATACTTTGAGATCATGGACTTTGCTGAGATTCAGGTGCACTTGACCCATGGCAGTCCTGTGATCTACTAAGCTAGTAACTCTATCAAAAAAGGAGTTTAAAACATGTTGAATAGTACAGGGCCAAGGATGCATCCCTGGGAAGCCCTACTTGTTACTTTCCTCAGGTTGATGCAGAACCATTGCAGTTGTTCAACTAGCTGCAGATCAACCCCATCTCACTGCTGTCCAACCTATATTTATTCGCATGGATATTTTGTGAGACTTGGTTTACAAAATTTAAGATATGCTACATCCACAGCATTCCCTTGATCTACCAAACAAGTCACCCTGTCATAAAAAGAGAAAAGAACAACTTCGGGCTCCTGGTTATGGAAGCCTTCTTCTCTAAGCGCTCACAGACGTACTTCCTGGCAGTATTTTGCCCAGTGCAGACATTAAACCAATTGGCTTGTTGTTCCCTCCCTTTTCTGAATATTGGGGTTCTGTTCTTCTCCACTCTGCAGCACCTCACCAGTTTTCCTGGACTTTTCAAAGGGTACAATCAGTAGTTCTGAGAGTCTTCTGCCAGCTCCTTCAGTGCCCCGAGTTATAATTTTTCTGGCCCTGAATTCAGACCTGAATTCATGTAAGACAGCAAGGTGGGCTCTTATTCCACCTTCATCAGTCCTGATCTGTGCTACCTCCTTTTTCTCAGTCATTTGGGGAAGGGCTCCATTGCTTCAAAGCCATTATCACTTCTCTGACCTTTCCTTTACTCCCCGTTCTTCTTATACCTGACATTCCTCACCATTATCACCTGGTGCTGAGTTTTGCTGTTCCCGCTTCCTGACTCAGTCCCTCCAAGAGGCTGAAGCTACAAGTTGGCCTCCTCTCCTTCAGCTTGCCCATTCCCATTTTCTTTTCCTCACAAAGATGGTCTGTGCTGGCACCTTTAGCATTTTGCTTTCAAGCTTTCCCATCCTGGCTTGTTCCCCTTTAGGATTTTAAGCCATGACCTCTGCCCACATTTCCCCGCATTCATTCAAACCAAGGTCTAGGTCTCCCTCCTCTCTGTTTCCTCCAAGATGACTGGCTGCTTTGGGAAAGGCTGTTCCCCCACCTGGCAAGTTTGACATAATTTGGGGAGCCTTGGGCTGTTCCTCCTTAAATATCTTTTTGCAGTCTTGACAGTTTTCCTATAAAGTTTATTTCCTCGTCTATACAACTGGTACTTGCTTTGTACCGTATTTCATTTTACCGTTTTCTTTTATTGTTAATAAAAAAATAAGTAATTTTGTTTCCTGTTGCTATTAAATACAGAAAGATTGCAATCTGGCTCAGGACGGCAGGGGAAGCCAAAGGTTAACTCCTCCCAAGTGATAATTGTGGGCAAGGCTGTGTGTATTGTGGAGTGATGAATGGTAGTGCCCCTTCTCACACACAACACACCGATCTGGGTCAAAGAGCAGGTGAAGGCATTACAGGAACACCAGATGGGGCCCAATTATCCTGTCAGCTAATGCAAGAAGAGTGGATGGAGCCCCAGGCAGACCCTGTCACGTCCAGGAGCAGAGTCACTCCACCCCACCCATTCTGCTGTAGGAACTCCTAGCCAGCCAACTGACCCGAGTGGGAGAGGAGGAGATGCTGGAAAGAAGCAAGCTTTTCCTTTCCGGAACTCCTGGCCAGCCCAGCTCTGAAACATTGATTGGCTCCAGTGGCCGAGCCGTGCCTCGGGCTACTGCCCAGCTGAAGGCAGAGAGACTCTGTCCTCAGGTGCTCTGGAGGACAATCCCATGCCTTCTTCCCTGCGACAGCCCTTCAAGTCTTTGAAGACTGCCATCATGTTTCCACTCAGCCTTCTCTCCTTTGGGCGAAAGACACATGATTCCTTTAACTGGTCTTCTTAGGATTTAGCCTCCAAGCTGTTCACCCTTCTTTGTTGTTGTTCCCTGCACTCATTCCAGTTCCTCAGCATCCTTCTTATGCTGTGGCAACCAAAACTGGATGCAACTACTACTTCCTGTGATCTTGACACTGTACCTCTCTGGATGCAACCCAAAGCTGCATTGGCTGTTTTGGCTGCTACAACATGCTGCTGCTCATGCTTAACCCGTGGTCTGCCAGGACACCCAGATCTTTCTCACAAGTGCTACTGCCAAGCCAGGTATCACCTGTCTTGTACCTGTGCATCCAGTTTTTCCTACCAAAGTGAAGAATATTAAAATTCTCACCATTGAACTGCATATTGTTGGATAGGGCCTAATATTCAAGTCCATCAACCTTGAATCTGTCTCTGAGGTGCTGGCAATTTCCTATTTTCACCCCCTCCCCAGCATTGTATTGTCTGCAAATTTGCTGAGCATCCTTTCTATCTCATCTTTTATAAAAGCATTGAAGAGCACTGGGCCCAGAACAGAAATCCAAAGTACCCCACTGCATACTTCCCTCCATGCAGACACAGACCCATAAAAGACCACATGTTGGCTACGGTTATTCAGCCCAACTGTGAATCCACCTGGTAGTGGGGCCATCCATCCCATATTGTTCCAGTTTATCAAGAAAGAGACTGTGGTCTGATTTATCAGATGCCCTAAGTACAACCTAAGTATGCTATATCCACAGCATTCCCTTGGTCCACTTATCTAGTCATATTGTCAAAAAAAGCAATATATAGTTTAGTTTTAACAAATCTGGTAATGACATCTGAGAAGACCTCTGCCAATTCCTTTAACACCTTGGTACGTAATCCATCTGGTCCTGGAGTGACTTGATTCAAGGCAGTGAGGTCTTCCTTCACCACTTCCTCAACTATTTTGACTTGCATGTCTCTTCTGCCCCATCTTTGAAGATTCGAGCTATTCTCTGATAGTCTGCTTTTGCTATGTGCCCCTCTTTCCATTTCTTAAACTTGTCCTTTCTGTTTCTCCACTTCTCAGTTAATTCTTTATGCAATCATGTCGGCTTCATCAGCGAAATGTCTCCCTTTTTTTTTCCTTTGGTATTGTTTGGGTCTTAATTATCTTATTTTTCAGAATTTCCAACCCTCCTGAACTGTTTGTCCCTTCAAAGTTTCCATCCATGAAATCCCTCCTACTGTTTTTCCTTTGGAGCCCTGGGGGTTCTCTGAGCTTGGTTGTCATTCCTTTACTCACTGAAATTGTCTCTCTTGAAATCTAGAACCCTAACCTGACTACCTTCAGTTCTCATTGCTCGCAATATGTTGAATTCTAAAATCACTGGGTCGCTCTCTTGTTCCTACAACTTCCACTTCCTCAACCATATCTTCCCTGTTAGTAAACATTAAGTTCAGCATAGCCAGTTCTCTAATTTGCTCCTCCACTGTTTGTATGATGAACATATCTGCAAGATACCTCAAGAACCTGTTGGCTCTTTCACTTGCTGCACAGTTTGATTCCCAGTTGATGTTGGGGTACCACATCAAGATGGACACCTTGACCATCTGAGTTGCTCAGAATTCATCTATAACTTCTACTTGGTTGAGTGATCAGCTGTTTACACTAGAAATGTTGTCCACTTCTGAGCTGCTGTGTGATGGGCTGATGAGGACAGTCCCCTCCAGGACACAATGAGGCCGTATTCTCAGATTACTGCTTTGAATTAACCTACAGGGGTGTACACAATCACAAACTAACCAAAAGAGCTGGGCTAAATTACAAATAACTAACCATGTTGCATAAGTGGTGTCCCTGAGTCTTCTTGTGTGAACCCAGCCATAAAAGCCCAACATCTGCTGCCTGCTCTGGCACTCTTCTACCCTATCCTTGACTGACACCATCAAGCTTTTATATGGATGGATGGATGGATGGATGGATGGATGGATGGATGGATGAGGCTGTTGACCCAGACCTTCTTCCATTCTAGAGTCAGACTGTCTACACAGGACCATACTGAAAAACAGCTGTGCAAGAGATATTTCACTTTGGCCACTTCGGTTTTTTTATTAACCAAAACACCAATGTTTGGGTTCATTACTGGATAATTACTACATTATTTTTCACAGTCATATCC
The DNA here is from genome assembly GCA_030867105.1 of Liasis olivaceus. Lineage (NCBI taxonomy): Eukaryota > Metazoa > Chordata > Lepidosauria > Squamata > Pythonidae > Liasis > Liasis olivaceus. Next base: position 25,091,329 of record CM061359.1, on the reverse strand, counting down.
AGGATGGCATAATTGAAGAAACCTTCCCACTAAGAGCTTTCCAAATGCTGTTTTTCCTTTTCTTCTTGCTGAGCAAAGAGACCTTTCTTTCCTTCACTGTGATTCCTTCTCATCTCCCTTTTGGCCTAGAAGAATCCATCCTTCCTTCCCTCCCTCCCTCTTCCCCTTCCCCTTTCTTCCTTCCCATCCCTTCCCCTTTGTAGTCTCAGTGCCTACAAATAATTGTTACAGGCTGCAGAAAATGATGTGGAGGGCTGCACGCAGCCTATGAGCCATGAGTGTGAGACCCTCTGCTCTGACTTTCCTAAGAAGCTTGCGGCAATCAAGTGGGTGGGAAAACAGCTGTAGCAATGTGGTGGAACACAAATGGCCCATTCTAGGTCCTAGGTCCATGGCAGCAACTGTGGCGAAGGAGTTGTTTTTCTCTCCACCACTGGAACGTCTCAGCAGCCAGGTCAGAGATTCCTGGGCATAGCAATAAATCACTCTAGGAACACAAAACACACATGCTCATGATTCATGACGGGGCTCTGATAAGTTTTTATTGCAGATGTAAATCAACTGCTGATAAAGATCAGCTACTGCAGAGCATGCTAATCTCATCCTATTCATGCGTCAGCTCCAGGGTTTCCACCTGTGTATGTTTCTGGTTCTTGCATGGTAACAAGTTATTTTGTGGTCTACGCTTTGGACACTGAGGGCTCCTGTACAGTTTTAATTGATGGCTTCAGTCTTTACCACTAGTGGTGGATCTTCTTCCTACTTCCATCCCGGGTAGCTTCACCTGGACCCATAAAATGGCTATGGGACAGTTTGGGTGAACTCTGCAAGATAAAACCATTTGCTCATTCTGACTTGAATTCTAGACAGAGTCACACTGCTTCATGTCTTAGCCCTTTAAAAAAGCCTTGGGTTTTACTTTTGTCGTTAGGGGCACCTGATAATCTTTGGAGAAACAAGACTTCTGTGGCGGAGTCTTGTGTTTCCTGAGCTATCAACATGGCCAGGGCGAGGGAAGCTTAGGGGAGTTCCTAGGGCTTTTCTGAAGGATGTTGCTCCATGAGCCTCAACAGGGTTGTTGCTTGAAGAACCCCATTTTACAGATGGCCCTGAACCAGCCTCCAATATTCCATTCTTATGTAGATGCTTGAACTTTTACACAATCAGCTTCACTTTCAGCTTCACAGATGATAGAGTTATCCGCCTAAATTTCACTCTGCTTTAATGCTTAGTTCTGAGATGGAAATGGCTTTATTTGCCTGGGAGAATTGTTTTGGCTGGGAACTGGACTGAAGGGTTGTATCCTGCTTGTTTCTGCTAGGCCTCTGAGCCACTTTTAGGGCATTTATCATCAGTTCTGGACTGTCTGGCTGCAATAGGGGCAGAGGGTCCTGTTTTGTGGCCATTCCAACACAAAGATTCACATCTTGGCTGTTGTCCTCTGGCACCTCAGAATGCTATTTCATCTCCCACGTTGTTTAATAGTTACAAGAAACCACTGGAGAGATCTAGCAAGTTCAGAATGTTGCTGCCCAGTTCCTCAAATGAGCCAGATATATTTTTGACCCCCATGTTACACGTATCACAGTTACAGGCTTGTTTCAAGGTAAACTTGAAAGTGCTGGTTAGGACCTACAAAGCTGAAAACAACTTGGGATCCATGATCAGAAGGACCCCCTTTTCCTGTAAGTGCTAGATTTTCCCCAGAAACCCTTCTCTCTGTCCTATTCAGATGTGACGGGCAATTGGTGAGACTCAAGAGAAGCCCCTCTCTGTGGGCACTTTCAGTTGGAATGTTTTCTAGGGTAACTTCCCAGTCCCTGGCAATAAGCCCTTCAGCTGGGAGACACCGCCCCCCCCCCCCCACAGGTTGTTTGGTCCTTACAATTGACAGTAGTCCAACACTTTTATTTACTGAGTGTTGATTATAAGCATTACTGTGAATTACCTTAGCTCATTTTAATGGAAATAATACATGTAATAAATAAATAACATGTAATGTGAAACAGTGATGACAAGGACCTCCCCCTTTGGCCACTCTGCATGGCAGTTTCAAAGCTTGCCCCCATCAGTAATTGGAATCAGTCTTGGCTTCAAACTATGGGTGAAACTGGGGAACATTTTCATGGTTTCCTGGCAGAAAATTGTACGCAGCACTTGTGCACGATGTTGGTAGCAAGAGGTGGTACATCTTGTAAGTAGCACCGTCTTTCTTAAACACTCTGGAATGGCCGTGGCCATCAAGAGGGGACCACGTCCAACAACGCTGGAGTTTTGGAGAGGAAGGGGGAAGATGCAAGATCCAGCTGGTGAAGGCAGTGCAGGAGCCAATGACGGTTTCAGATCTGATGTCATGCTATTGTCACTGGCTCCTCCTGCAATATTTTAATAGCCACCTGTTAATTGCTGTCCAAGGATGTTCTTCTTGGGCAAATAGAGGGAGAGCAGAGAATGGCACATGGTTTCACCCTTGTGCATTTTCTGGCAGCTCCATTCACAGCAGTGGGGCCAGCTAGGACAGCTTCCCTGTGGGTTCGGTAGCCTGTCTCTTGGGATGCCCTGAGCCCTGCTCACAGGAAGCGAGCTGCTGCCTATTCCCCTTGTGCAGAATGGGCAAACTGCCACAGCTGCTGGAGCAAACCGGTTTGGCAAAAGCCTCCTTAGACTGCCTGCTGTTAGGAGCTGCAGGCTTTGGGCCACCCTGTTTCTGCACCTGCAGCACTTTCTCTCCAGTAAAGGGCCAGGACTGCTGCTCAGATGAGACTGGAAAGGCTGGTGGGGCGGAGCAGGGAGCATCCCAGGGCCTGGCCTCCTCTCATGTTCCTGGCCAGGCTCTTGGCAGTGCAGCCCACGCAATGACACCTGGCCCGATCTTTCCCACGATGGCCGTCTGCTAAGGGCCCTGCAACCCACCCTTCGGCTTCCTGAGGAAAGAGTCTCAAGAAACCCAGTGGGGATGCAAGGGCATCCTCAGGTGGGGCTGGCGGAGAGGACGGAGCAGTGCAACCGGATGGGAGTTCATGTCAGTGACTTGCCTCCAGTGCTGGCTCCGGCTCCCCCCAGGGATTAATGGGGCTCTCTGCTCCATCCCTCCACCCTGGCAGAGAAAAGTAGTTGCTGAAGGGATCCCTCCCCCGCCTTTATAGCAGGGGAGGGCAGAAAAGGCTCCTGCTGCCTATGAGCGCGGGCCCAGATGGGCCTCCCTGCTCTTGACCCTCCTTCCTCCCTCTCAGCTCTCTCTTAGAGGCAGCCCAGGAAGCTCCCCTTCCACAGAGGTCTGTACCAGCCTCCTTCACAGGAGAAATAAAAATGGGACTCGCTCCTGTTACCCTTTCCAAGGCGACCCCTGGATCTCATTTTATGGCCGCCCTGCCTTTTTGGGAGGGCACAGCGGCTGCTTTAGCAGCAGAGGACTTATATACAGGCCACCCAACTTGAAATGCGAAGTTAGTCCTCCTTTGGAGCCTGCCAGACTCCACCCGGTAGGAGGCGTGCGCAAGGTGCTGGAGCGTCCCCCCGGACCAGCCTGGAGTCCAAGGGCGCTGGAGGCCTTCTCAGAGGGGTGCCCCCCTCTTGGATCCTCTCCTCAATGCCGCTCAGTTGCAGAGGCGGCGAAGGCCCAGCTGGCCTCAGCCCGCACGCTCTTCCCGCTGCGCCAGGACTTCTTGCGGGTCCTGGTGCCCAGGACTTCCCGGAGGGGCAGCCTCCCGACTGCGGGCACTGGCCAGCCACCCTGGGCTGGGGGAGGAGGGCCAGTCCGGAGGCCCCTTGGCAGCCACCCTGGGGCAAGGGCCTGGGCCTCTGCCTGCATCCCCCACCCAAAGGCAGCCTTGAACTTCTCCCATTGGCAGCGGGGCAGGGCCAGCTCCTCCCCTTTCAGCTGCCTCCTTTTTTACAACTCATGGGCCGCTTTCTTCCTCACGGTGCGGCAGATGCGCACTGGGGCACCCCAGCACGGCCCCTGCCTGCCTTCCTCGGCCCCGGGCTCCCTGCCTTCCCCCGAAGCGCAGCCTCCCAGCCTCTCCTCCCGGCGGCCCGACGGCCGGCCTCCCCTCCTCGCATGGAGCTGGGTTGGGCGTGCAGCCTCTCCGTGTGGCTGATCCTCCTCGGCGGCCTCGCGGTGCAACTCCTGCGCTCGGACCTGTTGCTCAGCCGGCTCCTGCTGCTGCGAGTGGGGCTCGTGGCCCTCCTGCAGGCGCTCGGCCACGCCGTCCTGCCTCTGCCCCTCAGCGCCGCCCTCGCGGGGGCTGCCTGCTGGCTCGTCGCAGCCGGCGCCTCCCGACGGAAGAGGATCCCTGCGGGGGGGAAAGCGGTTGTGGTGACAGGTGAGTCTGGCCGCCCTCGGGCGCTTCAGCTGCGGGAGCCGATGGGCAGCGCTGCCTTCGCGGGCCGGAGAGCCCGACCCCGGCGCTCGCCGGGCTGGAGTCGCTCCCGCCGGGGCCTCGCCAGAGCCGAGTGGCCCGGGAGCCGGAATGGAGCGGGGCCCGCCGCCCTTGCCGAGAGACTCGGCCCCGCTCTGCTCCCAAGAGGCGGGAAGCGGTGGCCCGGCCCGGCTGGGCCCTGGAGAGTGGCCCCCGGCCCGGGGCCGTCTGCCCGCCGTATCCGAGCCAGAAAGGGGTCGCCTGTTTCTCGGGAAGGGGAGGACCAGAGATGCCCTGCTCGGGCACAGCCGCGCGCTTTGCCCCGAGCAACGGCGTGCTTGAGCTCGCGCGGGCCCAGAGCGCCGCCCCCGCCCCCGCTGGTGAGTCCACTTTGACCAGCACGGCTGTGAGACCCAGCTGGCGGCGGGCGAAGCAAGAGATACCTCGGGCTGCTGGACCACTTTCTGAAGAACGGATCCCCGCCGCCACCGCCACCAAAAACACAGGAGTTGGCTTGCTTAAATTAGTGCTGCAGAGGGCTTTCTCCCCTGTCCCCGAGGCCCGGGCTCGTACAGGGCCCCACTGCTTAGGCAGAGGTTTCAGAGGCCGCGGGCAGCATTTCCTCCAGCCGCCAAGAGCTCTTCCCCTCCTGCCCAGGCGCCGGGGGCCCAGCGCTCCTTCAGCCCCCTCCCCGGCCGTCGCTGTCTCGCTGCTAGAGAGCGCTCGGCGTTCCGGAGCCTCTCCTGGGACGGGACGGGGCTGATGAGGCCAGAGGTCAGCGGTGCCCGCCCCTCATTAGGGACAAACCTGCCTCCGGCCATTTGGGTGGAAGACAGCCGTAGCAGAAGAACAAAGCTCCGTGGGGTGGGGGGGAGGAAATGACCCCCATGAGATCAGTTCTGGCGCCGCCGGCGGGAGCTGGGAAGTTCCACGGCTGAGCAGGACCGGCGGCTGGTGGAAGCCGGTTCCTGCGCAGCTGCCTTTGGAGAAAGCAGACCAGGGTGTGGGGAAAGTCAAGCGCGCCCTGGGGCCAGGCTGGGGCTGGCTGGGAAGAATGCGTGTGCCGGGGGAGAAAGGGCGCAGGGGGCGGCCCCTGGCGCCGGCTCGATGAGGCCAGGCATGCCAAGCTGATGGCTCCGGCTGGACAGCAGACCGAGGGAAGGCTGGAGAAGGGCCCCGCCTTGGCAGCTGGGCGGGCAGGTGCGTGCTGGGAGGGTCTGGGGCGGGGGAGAAAGACCTGGGCAGAGCATGGGATCACCACTGTCAGGACTCATAGCAGAGTCAATGCAACGCCTAGAAGCTATAGCACTTCCACACATACAACCTAAAGTATGGATCCGGTATGTAGACGACACCTTTGTCATAATAAAAAAGGAACAACTGGAGAAGACACATGAAACCATCAACATCTTCAAAGGAATAAAATTCAGCAGAGAGGAAGAAAACAACAACACGCTACCCTTCCTGGATATCCTCATCAGCAGAGGAAACAACAGCAAATTAGAAACCCAAGTTCATCGGAAGACAACCCACACCAATCAAGTACTCCATTACCAAAGCGACAACCCAACCTCCCACAAGAGGAGCTGTGTAAGAACATTAGTCAAATGAGCATAAATGCACTGCAGCAACCCAGAACAGCAGAAAAAGGAAACAGACCACCTATGCAACACCTTCCAACAAAACGGATACCCATGCAACTTTATCAAAAAGTGCCTGACCACTCAACCTACTACAACACAACCCACACAAGCCATGAGAAGGATCACACTGCCATACATCAGAAACATCTCAGAAACCACCAATGGACTATTACAACCATATGGCATCTCTGTAGCACATAAACCAACAAAATCACTCCAAAATACCCTAAGTAAACGAAAAGACCCAGTAGCCCAAGAAGAAAAAGCAGGAGTCATCTACAACATACAGTGTAAGGACTGTAACAACCACACATAGGACAGACAGGCAGAAGACTAGCAGGGCGCATCCACGAGCACCAACTAGCAGTCAGAAGACATGATGAAAACTTAATCTCACAACACATGGACAGACTGAACCATAGTTTTAACTGGGAAACTCAGCATTTTAGATCAAGCTAAATCCAAAAATGCAAGAGAATTCTTGGAAGCTTGGTATTCAGACAAGGCAGCAATTAACAGACGCATAGAGATAAATAGCATCTACATACTATTCAAAAGAGACAAAAGACCAGAAGATCACCTCGCCAGCAATCATCACCCAGATAAGCAAAGGTTGCCACAGGCACACAATCAAGCAGTAAACCTACGCTGATCAAAGAACTACCGGAGGAGCAAAACAAAACCCCCACCCCCACCAGCACTGGCAAGGCAGGCCACAGCACATAAACAGAGAGCAAACCCCATCCCATTCCAGCACTGAAGATGTTACCTAGCTGGGTAATGAAGCGTTTGCAAGAAAAGAACCAAGCTCAGAGAACCCCAAGGACTCCACAGTTCAACCCTGAGCTACACATATTTGCCTTAAGGTGGTGGTGATGGTGACATCAGCTAGTGGTAGACCCCAATCTCAGGCTCAGCCTTTCCGCATGAAAACAGGAGTTGGGGGGGGGGGCTGGCCAAGCAGAGGAACTGGGCTGCAAGGAGCAGTTTGGTTCACGGCAAAATTACAGCTACTAAACTCTGCATTTAGAGAGGGAAGTTTCTTGTGGGAAGACCTTCAGAAGGAAAAGCAGGGAATGCTTTTCAAGGCAATACATTATCCAGCAAACTCTACATACAATTCTTCCTGTGTTTTCAGATGGGGTCATCTGGGGGTTTTTGAACAATAACTCAGAAGAGTATATTAGTCTGGAGGCTTATAAGCTTGTTTAATTTGAAATTCTTGTATCAGCAGTAGGTTGAAGCCTCAAGGAGCATCCAAAGGACATTTCTCTGGTTCTGGGTCAAATGTTTGCTGCTGGGGCTCAGGAGAGGCTATGCTCAAGCCAGATCATCTCCCAACTGGGAGAGTTGCTTGAAGGGGGCGATTCCCTCTCTGCTTTTTGCAGCCATCCAGCTGTGATTTTCCCAGGACAAAAGTGAGGTGAAGCCCTAATTAGACACATCTGGCCATGCGGTACAGGGACGCATTAGCTGCTTCTTGTACAGCCTGTTCCTAGTCAAACTATATATATTCCAAAAATTCAAAATTGCTACTGCAAACCATTTTAGTGATTCTGGCAGGTTCTCTATCTCCAGGAAGATAAATTTAGAATTGCTTCGGGCCAGCTGGGTTAAGACAGTTTGCTTGGGGCTGTTCCTTCAGCTGTGCTGGGAATCTACTCTTGGTCACAGTACTTGCCAACCACTGGAATCCATTTGGTTTTAATTAAGAATAGAAAACTGTGTAGCTCGAGTTTGCAACCTTTAGCTAGTCTTTACTTAGATCAAATCCAGTTTCTGTCTTGGTTTGGGGAGGAAATAGATTTGATCCCCTTGGTGGATTAGGAACTGGGCGGGTAGTATAATGTTTTTTGCTTGCTTCGATCTCTCAATTCTTTTACTATTAGCATTTTCTGGGCTATTTTGCTGCTTGGTCAGTGGGACGCAGTGTTTTGATGGTTCCAGTCCTTTCTAGAAATTGTCCCAGATTTTGGGAACCTGCTTGAACAAGAATAATTCAAGTAAGGAAGTGAATCCTGGAGTTGAAAGGGGTCCTAGAAGTCACAGAGCTCAACCTGTGCTTCGTGCAAGAATCCAGGTTGAAGCAACCCAGCTTAGCCTCACTTGAGCACACCCAACAAAGAGAAGCTCATCACCTCTCTGGGTCATTAGTTCCCCTGTCAAACTGTTCTTACTGCGAGGAAGTTTTTTCGAGTATTCATGCAGAATTAGACTTCTCTGTCCGGCATTCTGGAATGAAAGTGAACAGGACCTGACCTCCTTCTAACCTTTCAGATATTTGAACAGCGTTCATATTTCCCCTTAGTCATATTTCTCAGGAGTAAACATACCCAGCTTCTCTTCATAAGGCCTTCCATGATAATTTTCACTGCCGTTCTCTGAGTCAGTTTGAATTTCTCAGAATCCTTCCAGATGCTACACTACACAACTAGAGAGAGTGTTGAAGGTGGAATGTGACCAAAGCAGAACAGGCTACAAGGATTACTTCCCATGATTTGGAAATTATACTTCTGCTCATGCAGCCTAAAATTGTATTTTCTTTTTTTAAAGCCACATCCCTATGCTGGCTCATATTCAGTTTGCAGTCAACTACAATTCCAATATGTCTTTCACAAATACTGTGACCAAGCCAGGTATCCTATAGTTGCACATGTGAACTTTCTTTCCTAAGTCAAGAATTTTTTTCTGTCTTCTAAGCTATTAGCTATCCCACCTAATTTAGTACCATCTGCAAATTTGATAAGTGTTCCCTGAATGTCTTTAATCTTTAATGAAAATATTGAAAACTAGAGGACCCAGGACCAGTCCTTGAAGCACCTCTCTCCAACTTTAACCATTGAACCACTCTTAATATGATTTTGGAAACCAGTATGTGTCCACTTAACTATTATTCCATCCAAACCACACTTAACCGCAGCCAATGTCATGCTGAAATCGAGTTATATGATTCCTAGAGGATTCCCAAAGTCTATTAAGGAAGTTACCTTATCTAAAAATGAGATAAGATTAGTCCTTGCCAAATCCATGGTTACGCCTGCTAATTCCTGTATTGTTTTCAGGGTACACACAAATCAGTCTTTTTATGGTCTGCTCTAGAATGTTTATCACTATCAAGCCACCTACTCTATCATTTGTTTCTTCCCTTTTGTTGAAGAGAGGGCATTTGCTCTCCTGTCCTCTGGGATTGCACCAATTCTCAGGATTGCTGAAAGGGAATAGCTGGGAATTCATGCCCCAAGTCACACTCCATCTGGCCTCATTCAAAATAAGGAGGAATTCCCTGACCAAGGTTCTGACAAGCTTCTGTCTTGACCCTTTTCCTGCTCTTCATAGTATTTTTGTTGGAGAAAACTGAACCAAAAGCAGCAACAAGCCTTGTTGCTTGTTAACATTGTGTCTCCTTCGCTGAGCAGCCTTTTTTATTCTGAATATGTCAAAAGGTGCTGTTTTTATTCCTCTTAGTGTTTTTTGCTAGTGCCAGCTTGTCTGAAGCTTTTATTTTCCTGAGCTGTGGTTCTAGGTTACCTGTGCATGCTTTTATTCGGCTTTTTGTACAGCTCAGTTTTTTCTCCTTGGGGGAATTGTTTGCACCATGCCTTGAACCTCTCCTTCTTCAGGACTCCAGCCTGTCTCAGCTTCTATTTCTGTTGGCTTCTCCTACTGTGGGACCCTATTTATCACTGCTCTACTTATTCACCTCTGTTTTTGAGGTCCAAGAAACATGTCTGAGTTTTTGTTCCCCTTAAAATTAAAAAAACAAAACGGGACTATTTCCACTTCCACAGCTAAGTACTCTTTATTGATTTGTGTCTAGTCAAAGATGATACTAAGTCAGTGAAGCATTTCTTGTGCCTTCCTCAACTCTAGGAAGGAGAAAGTTTGTCAGTGAGACAAGCCGGCCTGTTTGGTAGCCTGAACATACTTGATCTCCACAGGAGCTTCCACCGCAGGAAAACATGACTTTAAAAAAAAGCAAGGGTCCAAATGTGTTCTAAGCCATTCAAATCAAGATCAATTTTTTGTCAATACGTAGTGCCTGCAAAACCTGCAAACTCTTCACTGCAGATAGTTTGCAGATAGTCTGTGCGGAGGGTGACAAATCCCATGCTGGATCCAGGCAGAAGGAAGAGGCTGTGGGCGTGGGACTTCGCTGAAGGACTGCGTGTAAATTTTTTCCCCCAGGAATATACTTCAGGGAGAAGTTAAATCGATGAAAATATTGTGCCCATCTCATTTGCTTTGGTGACAGTTTCCTCGGTGCAGTCAAAGCCTCTAGATTCTTGTGATCAGTCCAAATTTCAAATGGATGGGGTGACCCCTCTAACAAATGCCTCCAACAAACTAATGCCCAGCGTACTGCGAACGCTTCCTTTTCCCACACCAACCAGCGTCTCTCAGTCTCAGCAAAATGTAACGAACTGCCACTTGTTGATCTTAAAACCAGTAACTCTCCTTGCAACCAATATCGATTCAAAAGAAAGTTCATTTATTAAGAATAAGTGTACAGATCCAAAGCATTGCTGAGACTGAATAAAAGCGCGCCAAAAACTGCTTTTCTTTCTTTTCCCCCCCTTTCTTCGCCCTTAGTTCTTGTCTTCTGATTCCCTTGCTGGCATGGCCTTGAACATTCTAGGGCTTGTGATAAGAAACCATCTGCATCAAACGGTCTCTCCTTCCTACTCCCCCTCCCCTTTTCCAATGGCAGAACCGCAGCATGTAGAAAAAATCATTTTTTTTTTTTTTAAACTAGCCATATAATAATCTACTATAAAATCTTGCGAGGATTCTGACATAGCGCTTGTAGCCTGCTGATCCTCCCAGAACTGGCGCTGCCTGTGAAACGCAGCGCTAGAGCTTGGGGCACTCAAGGCTTGGATACCTGCTGCAGCGCCACCTCGAGAAATCCAGCCTCAGCATCAGTTACATCCACCTGGTGAACCTGCCCTGAAGGGCTGGCCTCTCACTGCATCTGCTTAGCTGTCCCGACAGGTGTCCGTCTATCTCTGGTCTCTGGTGTAGGAATGATGATGCTGCGGAAGTTGCATATGACTCCTATGCTGCCAACTTTGGTGAACTTTTAAAGACTATTTTCCATTGCTGTGGGCCATGGGATTGGGGATGGGTGTCACAATCTCTGCTTCAATAGATCTCAGGAGAAGTTGCGCATGGCCATTGTCTAGGGCTCCTTCCTATTTTTGCTGTTTGGAGGAGAAGTTGGAATTGTCAGATTTAACCTTCACAATTTAAAGGACATGTTCAAGACAGCTCTCCACAAAATATTTCCCACCAGTTAAAATATGCAAATGCAAACTAATGCATCTCTCCTAAAGTAGTCCAGACCAAAGATAACCCGAAACAAAATCCATTTCATATACGTGCTTGTTTAAAACCAACCAGGTTATGTAAAATAAAGCAATAGTAAAATGATAGCTATTGTTTTTATTCAAGCTATTCTCATTGGAAGAGCCAGTTTGGTGTCGTGGTTAAGGTATCAGGCTGGAAACCAGCAGACCCTGAGTTCTAGTCCTGCCTGAGGCACGAAGCCAGCCGGGTGACCGTGGCCCAGTCCCTCCCTCTCAGCCCTGGGAAGAAGCAGGCAAGGGCAAACCACTTTCAAAAAGCCTTGCCAAGAAAACTGCAGGGACTTGGCCAGACGGTCCCCAGGAGTCAAAAACCTGACTTGGAAGCAGCCCCCCAAAATCTACTACAGAAAGAAAAATTGTTGTATATGCAGATTAAATTTTAATTTTGGTTAATGTGTGTCCCCCACCCAAAGGAGAGAGACGTATTTATTGTTATGGTCACTGACCAACATTTTGAGCAATTGTAAAAAGTTACAAGCCTCAAATTAAAAATCATAAGTATTTCTAAAATCAATAAAAGTAAAGGAAATAGTTCACTAAAATGCTATGAATGCAAACTATTACTAACCCCCCTTAAATATTAAAAACAAATAGCAGGATTATCAAACTACTTTAAAGTGCTAAAAAGCTTGCTTACTACATGCTAAGCTGCTAAGAAAGTATATAGGTGCATGTATGAGTGTACCTATACTGTAAAATGTATTTGGGAAGTGACTGGTGAGGTATAAATTAAATGTTATATTGGTGGGATCTTAATGATTACACAAATAGTTTCCTGCAATAAGCAGTGGTGGTTTCTCATAGAAGCAGTTCATCCCTCCAACTAGTCAACATCCTTTGATTGTCTCCCAGTTTTTATGTTTGGATAATGTTTCATATTTTATTATCTAAACTACCAGAAGTGGACTTTGGAATCTGGTGGCATAGAAATTCAACAGATAAATAAATAAGAAACTATTTCACTGATCTGCTTCTCTGTTTATATAGATATTGCTAGATGAGATGCAATAGGAGTGCTTGAGTTGGTCTCGGCGTTCAAGGCCTTGGGGGCGGGTAGAGAGGTGGGGAGCCTGGGTTCAAATGGAGCCCCAGGCCTGACAGAATGTCCCTTCGGAGCTTCCTGACATCTCTGATGGGGGGTGGGCAGGGGGTGGAGAAGGGAGGGGAATAGCCTTAGAGACTAGTGAAGATGGCTGAGGAGTCATCAGATCAGAAGCTTCACTTCTTACGTGCCACCATAGATTTTTACTGGCCTGTTAATGTAATTTGATAGTATTTTTATTTCAAAGCATTGCTTATTTATTTATTTATTTAAATTTATTAGCCACACAACTCCAATAGACTCTGGATGGTGTACAAAAAGAGGAAAAAAGTCATAAAAACAGCTAAAACATCAAGTCAGATGGCCAGCCCAGTCTAAAATGAGTTTATCAATAGCCAAATCACCAAAACAAAACAGGGGCCCTAGACATCAACCCCAGACCTGGGGCCAAAGCCAGGTTTTCAGAGCCCCAGGAAAAGGTGTTGTCCTTATCTTGGGGGGGATGCTGTTACAGAGTGTGGGGGTCATGACAGAGAAGGCATGCTTCCTCAGTCCTGCAGGATGACAATGTTTAATAGGGGGACCTGGAATGTACCCAGTCTTCTCGAACATACCAGTGTGCAGAAACGAGTGCGGAGAAGCGGCCTCTCAGGTATCCAGGCCCTCTGCCATAGAGGGCCTTATAGGTAATAATCAGCACCTTGAATTGCACTTGGAAGTTGACTGGTAGCCAGTAGCAGCTCGCATAGTAGTGGTGACACATGGGCACACTGAGAGGCACCTGTTACTGCTTGTGCCGCCGCACTTTGAACCAGCTGTAGCTTCCAGGTGGTCTTCAAGGGCAACCCCATTGCAAAAATCCAACTGTGAGGTGACCAGGGCATGAGCAATTGTCTGGAGGGCCTCCCAATCAAAGAAAGGGCATAACTGGCACACCAGGTGAACCTGTGCAAAGCAGTAGCTGTGAGTCCAGAAGGACCTCCAATTGTGCACCAGTTTGAATGGGGGAGCGCAGCCCCATCCAAGACCAAGGATGGTAACATCCCTAACCCCAGGGGTCCAAACAGCCGCTCAGTCTTGTCAGGATTGAGGGGAAGTCTGTTCTGCCCCATCCAGCCCGAACAGACTCAAGACATACATTGACAGCATCACCTGTGTGGCTCGGGGTTGAGCTGCAGAGCTGGGCATCATCAGCACACCGGTGGCACCGAACCCTGAAGCAGCAGATGGCCTCACTCAGTGGTTTCATGTAGATGTTGAACAGGAGAGGGGAGAGTGTTGAGCCCTCTCAGGACTTTTTAGGACTTTAGTCACATAATCAAAAGTGCACCCTCCAAACTGGTTTTTAAAAATATCTGATAGTTGCCTGACTGCTGATTCTCTCTACAAGCTTGATATGTTAGGGTCACATAGATTAAACTAACGGCAAGTTCCCCTATCTTCTCTTCTTTCAAAGGGGGATGTATTCTAAATAGTGAATGAGCACATGCAATGTTGTTGTTCAGTCGTTAAGTCGTGTCCGACTCTTCGTGACCCCATGAACCATATTGCGCCAGGCCTTCCTATCTTTCACTGCCTCCCTGAGTTTGCTCAATTTCATGCTCAGCACATGCAATATGCGGATGCAAAGAGCTATAGATCCTAGAAGGAAAAGCAGGGATGCCCTATTCCATGGGTCGAGAATGGTTACATGTTCAGCCCTCTCCTCAGGGAAGCCTCCTGATGTTTGTGGTTCTGGTGGGGAGAAAGGGGATTCCCAGCACTCAGCATGAAGGGCCTTGGGAGAAGCCGTTGACCATTTCAGCACCAAGGAGAGCTGCAGGGTGAGAACACGCTCCAGAAAAGGGGGATGGCCGATGCAGAGCCTTACGAGATCCCTCCTGGGCTCCACACTTCCCCAGTGAAGACCATGGGTTTTTAAAGATCAAGAATCCCATTCTTCATGTGGTGTCTGTTGAGCAGCAGGTATGTGGAACAGGATGGAGGTGGCCCCTTGGCTGAACTGAGGAGTCCAGTTCATTAGCAAGAGCCCTGACTTGGGTTTCACAGGCTCCTTGCCATGTTTTGGGCCATGTGTTAGGCTCCATCTGTGGAACAGTAGTCTGAGCTCCCTGATGCTGCATCTTCTGACTGTGCTCCTTGGGCAAAGCCATGACATAACTCAGCTGCAGCAGAGGTTTGCTTGGTGGACACCCTTTCAGTTCAGACTCCCCTACTCAATCCCCAACCACATCTTCACTAAAATGAGTTAAAGCTGAAGAAACAAGCTCCTTTTCTAACTTTGGAAGGATGGGGCCTCGTGGCTCCATTAATTTAAATACTGCATATGTTTTGTCAGAAAAAACAGTCCAAATTGTGGTTTCTCCCACAAGGATTTCTGAATGAATCCTAGTAGAATTTATCTAACTTTTTTTTTTTTTACTTGAAGGATTTCAGTGCAATTTCCCAGGCAAAACAAAATTACAAAAGGTCAAAATGATATAAAACACCTTCAATTGGAGCCAGAGTTTAGGATTCAGGATTCTGAATGTCAGTCAGCAGGAATAACTCCCTAAAAGCAGAGTGGAAGAGGGCCAAATGTGGGGTGATAGAAGAAACTGGCAAAAGAGAGAAAAGGTTCAAAAGTGGGCCAGATCCAGTCTGTGGTTAGAGGCTTCTTCAGAAATTGGGCAGCAGCTCGGAATGTTGGTGACTGTTCCATTCCAAGCCTCCCTCCCAGTCATGTGACCCAGAGCAGGGAATATGCAGCGCCCCCCCCCGCCGCCGCTTTTCAATGTGTGTGCATGCGTGCATGTGCGTAACGCCCTCAGAGGTATACTATATACTTGGTTACAGAGAAGAAAATAGAGTAAGAGCTTGTTGTTGTTGTTGTTCAGTCGTTCAGTCGTGTCCGACTCTTCGTGACCCCATGAACCACATCGTGCCAGGCCTTCCTGTCCTTCACTGCCTCCCTGAGTTTGCTCAGTTTCATGCTCATTGCTTCAGTGATGCTATCTAGCCATCTCATCCTCTGCCGTCCTCTTCTCCTTTTGCCTTCCATCTTTCCCAGCATCAGGGTCTTTTCCAAAGAGTCCTCTCTTCGCATTAGGTGACCAAAGTATCTGAGCTTGAGCTTCATTATCAATCCTTCCAATGAGCAATCAGGGTTGATTTCCTTTAAGATTGACTGGTTTGACCTCCTAGCAGTCCAGGGGACCCTTAAGAGTCTTCTCCAGCACCACAGTTCAAAGGCATCAATTCTTCGGCGCTCAGCCTTCTTTATGGTCCAGCTCTCACAGCCATACATTACTACTGAAAAAACCATAGCTTTGACTATGTGGATCTTTGTCGGCAAGGTGACGTCTCTGCTTTTTAATATGCTATCTAGGTTTGCCATAGCTTTCCTCCCAAGGAGCAAGCGTCTTTTAATTTAATGGCTGCAGTCTCCGTCTGCGGTGATCTTGGAGCCCAAATAAATGAAGTCTGTTACTGCTTCCATTTCTACCCCTTCTATTTGCCAGGAATTGATGGGTCCAGATGCCATGACCTTAGTTTTTTTAATGTTGAGTTTCAAGCCAGCTTTCGCACTCTCCTCTTTCACCCTCATCAAGAGTCTCTTTAGTTCTTCTTCACTTTCTGCCATTGTTGTTGTTGTTGTTCAGTCGTTAAGTCATGTCCGACTCTTCGTGACCCCATGAACCATATTGCGCCAGGCCTTCCTATCTTTCACTGCCTCCCTGAGTTTGCTCAATTTCATGCTCATTGCTTCAGTGATGCTATCTAGCCATCTCATCCTCTGCCGTCCTCTTCTCCTTTTGCCTTCCATCTTTCCCAGCATCAGGGTCTTTTCCAAAGAGTCCTCTCTTCGCATTAGGTGACCAAAGTATCTGAGCTTGAGCTTCATTATCAATCCTTCCAATGAGCAATCAGAGTTGATTTCCTTTAAGATTGACTGGTTTGACCTCCTAGCAGTCCAGGGGACTCTTAAGAGTCTTCTCCAGCACCACAGTTCAAAGGCATCAATTCTTCGGCGTTCAGCCTTCTTTATGGTCCAGCTCTCACAGCCATACATTACTACTGGAAAAACCATAGGTTTGGCTATGCGGATCTTTGTCGGCAAGGTGACGTCTCTGCTTTTTAATATGCTATCTAGGTTTGCCATAGCTTTCCTCCCAAGGAGCAAGCGTCTTTTAATTTCATGGCTGCAGTCTCCGTCTGCAGTGATCTTGGAGCCCAATAAATGAAGTCTGTTACTGCTTCCATTTCTTCCCCTTCTATTTGCCAGGGTTTCTGCCATTAGGGTGGTATCATCTGCATATCTGAGGTTGTTGATGTTTCTCCCTGCAATCTTAATTCCGGCTTGTGATTCTTCCAGCCTGGCATTTCTCATGATGTACTCTGCATATAGGTTAAATAAGCAGGGTGACAGTATACAGCCTTGTCGTACTCCTTTCCCTATTTTGAACCAATCGGTTGTTCCATGACCGGTTCTAACTGTTGCTTCTTGGCCCGCATACAGATTTCTCAGGAGACAGGTAAGGTGGTCTGGTACCCCATCTCTTTAAGAATTTGCCACAGTTTGTTGTGATCCACACAATCAAAGGCTTTTGCATAGTCAATGAAGCAGAAGTAGATGTTTTTCTGGAACGCTCGTGCTTTCTCCATGATCCAGCAAATGTTGGCAATTTGATCTCTAGTTCCTCTGCCTCTTCGAAACCCAGCTTGTACATCCGGCAGTTCTCGGTTCACGTACTGCTGAAGCCTAGCTTGTAGGATTTTGAGCATAACCTTGCTAGCATGTGAAATGAGTGCAGTTGTGCGATAGTTTGAGCATTCTCTGGCATTGCCCTTCTTTGGAATTGGAACGTAAACTGACGTTTTCCAATCCCGTGGCCACTGTTGCGTTTTCCAAACTTGCTGGCATATTGAGTGCAGCACTTTAACAGCATCTTTTAGTATTTTAAATAACTCAGCTGGAATACTGTCATCTCCACTAGCTTTGTTGTTAGTAATGCTTCCTAAGGCCTACTTGACTTCACTCTCTGGGATGTCTGGCTCAAGGTCAGTGACCACACCAGCATCGACATCAGGGACATTAAGATCTTTCTTGTATAGTTCTTCTGTGTATTCTTGCCACCTCTTCTTTATCTCTTCTGCTTCTGTTAGGTCCCTGCCTTTTTTGTCCTTTATCATGCCCATCTTTGCACTAAACATTCCTTTGATATCGCCAATTTTCTTGTAGAGATCTCTAGTCTTCCCCATTCTATTGTTTTCCTCGATTTCTTTGCATTGTTCATTTAAGAAGGCCTTCTTATCTCTCCTTGCTATTCTCTGGAAATCTGCATTCAGTTGCTTATATCTTTCCCTTTCACCCTTGCTTTTCGCATCCCTTCTTTCCACAGCTATTTGTAAAGCCTCATCAGACAGCCATTTTGCTTTCTTGCATTTCTTTTTCTTTGGGATGGTTTTAGTT
This sequence comes from Liasis olivaceus, assembly GCA_030867105.1. Taxonomy (NCBI): domain Eukaryota; kingdom Metazoa; phylum Chordata; class Lepidosauria; order Squamata; family Pythonidae; genus Liasis; species Liasis olivaceus. The sequence continues at coordinate 25,073,465 of CM061359.1, read as the reverse complement.
GCTGCCTCTTGTACAATGTTACGGACCTCCATCCACAGTTCTTCAGGTACTCTGTCTACCAAATCTAATCCTCTAAATCTATTCATCACCTTCACTGTGTACTCACAAGGAATATGATCTAAGTCATACCTGAGTGGTCTAGTGGTTTTCCCTACGTTCTTCAATTTAAGCCTAAATTTTGCAGTAAGAAGCTCATGATCTGAGCCACAGTCAGCTCCTGGTCTTGTTTTTGCTGTCTGTATAGAGCTTCTCCATCTTTGGCTGCAAAGTATGTAATCAATCTGGTTTCGGTATTGACCATCTGGTGATGTCCATGTGTAGAGTCGTCTCTTGTGTTGTTGGAAAAGAGTGTTTGCTATGACTAGCTTGTTCTCTTGACAGAACTGTATTAGCCTTTGCCCTGCTTCATTTTGTACTCCAAGGCCAAACTTGCCTGTTATTCCGATTACTCCTTGACTTCCTACTTTAGCATTCCAATCCCCTATGATGAAAAGGACATCTTTTTTTGGTGCTAGTTCTAGAAGGTGTTGTAGGTCTTCATAGAACCGGTCAACTTCAGCTTCTTCGGCATCAGTGGTTGGGGCATAGACTTGGATTACCGTGATGTTGAATGGTTTTCCTTGGATACGCACTGAGATCATTCTGTCGTTTTTGAGGTTGTACCCCATTACTGCCTTTCCCACTCTCTTATTGACTATGAGTGCAACTCCATTTCTTCTAAGGGTTTCTTGCCCACAGTAGTAGATATGATGGTCACCTGAATTAAATTCACCCATTCCCGTCCATTTCAATTTGCTGATTCCCAAGATGTCGACGTTCAATCTTGTCACCTCATGTTTGACCACATCCAGCTTGCCTTGGTTCATGGATCTTACATTCCACGTACCTATACAATATTGTTCTTTACAGCATCGGACCTTCTTTTCGCTTCCAGATACATCCACAGCTGAACGTCCTTTCGGCTTTGGCCCAGCCGCTTCACTCTTTCTGGAGCTACTTGGAATTGCCCTCCACTCTTCCCCAGCAGCATATAGGACACCTTCCGACCTGAGGGGCTCATCTTCCGGCGTCATATCTTTTAGCCTTTTAACATTGTCCATGGGGTTTTCTTGGCAAGGATACTGGAGTGGGTTGCCATTTCCTTCTCCAGTGGACCACATTTTGTCAGAACTCTCTGTTATGACCTGTCCATCTTGGGTGGCCCTGCACGGTATAGCTCATGGCTTCCCTGAGTTACGCAAGCCCCTTCGCCACGACAAGGCAGTGATCCATGAAGGGGAGAGTAAGAGCTACTGCTCGTGAAATGGTTGAAAAGAATTCCAGAAACCATTGTTTCCATGCTTTCCCTACCTTGTTTCTATGTGATCTCTCCTTCCTAAAATGCAAGTCCAGAACTGGATGCAGTATGCCAAAGGGCCACCTGATCAGTGGAGAATGGAGAGGAATGATGGCTCTCTTGAACCTTACTTTTGTCGAGGCAGCTAAGGATTGAATTTGCCTTTTTTGGAGCTGCATCACACTGTTGGCCCATATTCAGCTATGACTCCCCAGGGCCCCAGGTCCTATTCACATGTACTGTTGTGCAGTCTCCCCCACCGTATAATTATTCTTTTATTTTTCCAATTTAAATGTAGCACACAGGTTGGCCGGGATTGCAAACATACTTGGTCCTGTACTGCTTACAGGTTGATGGTGATGATGATGATGATTGCTTTTGTTTTTATTATTATTTTACATTGATAGTTGGCAAAATCCATAAGGACTCTTGGCAGTTTACAGTATTAAATACACTAGAAACAGCATACAATAAAACTACACAAATAAAAGGTCCATACGCTAATGAAAGCATAAGGTACAGTTAAATTAACAAACCCAAAGTTGGAATCAAGGCCCAAACGATCTCTGGAAGGGCTGTTTTGAGCAGATTTCAAAAGGCAGTTAGGATGGGAGCCAACTGGATGTTCCCTGGGAGGCTGTTCCAGAGGACCAATGTAGCTTCTGAAAGGCCCACCAATCCTTGCCTCCCACTCCCCAGATTTGGGTACCTCTAGCAGTTTCTCCCAGCTAAATTGAACTGATTGGGCTGATTCCAATGGGATAATGTGCTTCTGCAAATAACTGCACACCAAGCCATCCCAGGCTTTGTAGTTTCACCAGCACTTTAAATTGGACCCTGGAGCTTATTGGTAACCAGCGTAGGCCCACAAGACTGGGTAATGTGCCCCCACTGGTGCATGCTACACTCTGACCCAACTGCAGCCTCTGAGTGATCTTCAGAGACAGCCCCACGAAGAGCGCATTGCAGTGATCTAAGTGGACGGCGATGAGGGCAGAAATCACTGTAGCAAGATCTTCCTGCCTTGGAGAGGGCTGCAACTGGTGCACCAGCCAAAGCTGAGAAAAGGCCCCTGATCGTGGCTTCCATCTGCTGTTCTAGCATGAGCTGCAAGTCCAAAAGGACCCCCAAGTTGTGAGCATGCTCCCTCAAGGGTAATGCCATCCTGTCAGGAAGCACCACTGGAGTAGGTGGAGAATCCTAGTGGGCAAATAGTAGCTCTGTCTTGCCAGGGTTCACTTTTACTCTTCTCTCCCTCACGGCCTCCAAGTACTGGGACAGGACTTCAGTAGCAGTCTGGCCTGGATTGATGATATAGAGCTGGTAACATCAGCATATTGATGGTATTGAACTCCAGACCTTTGGATGAGTGCTCCTAGGGGCTTCCTGTAAATGCTAAACAGGAGAAGGGACAGAACTGCCCCCTGCGCACCCCACAAGAGACTAGCCATTAAGCCAATTTCCCCCCCCCCCAACTGGGACCTCAATGACCAGTGCTAGACCCATGAAATTGGACATTTTTTGTCCAGTCTCCCCTTTTCAGGGGAGGTTATTGCGGGGGTGGCCAGGCCCTGGAGGAAGACTTTTCAGTCAGGATTCAGGCCTGCTTGTAGCACTGAGACACCACTGATCACACTTGTAGATGATTTCTAGCAGGCTCAGGACAGGGGTAGCGTATCCATCCTTGTGCTCCTCGATCTCAGCAGCTTTTGATACCATCAATCATAGTATCTTTCTGGATGGGCTCAGAAGATCAGGAGTGGGAGGCACTGAGGTGCTCAGTGTGACTATTCAAAACACCTTGTGCAGCTGTTTCATCTTTCCCTCCATAACAGTTAGGGAAAAAAATGGACAAAACAGTGAGGAAAACATGGGAAGTTGCAGTTGGAAAACAACGTTTTCCACGCAGAGCCATTGTGCAATTAATGCCTCAACAGAAAACTCTATGGCACACTGTTTTTTTTCTGGAAACATGGGCTGGATTCACAAAGCATACTCAATTAAACCCTGGTGAACAAACCACAACTGCTGACTTCACATTCCATGCCATGTCCATGTAACATAAGATATTGGCCAAGACAAAGGCTGTGTTTCTGCAACATAGCGAATCACAAATTACCCAACACATTTTAGTTGGGTCTAGCACGCAACGGTTAGATTCATAAATGCGCAGAATGACAGCAGAGAGTGTTCATACTGTAAGAGAAGAACTGGAGAGAAGGCTGAGAGGTGCCGTGAGGTCTGTCCTGGGATGCCCTGAGCTGTTCAACATTTTTATTAGTGACCTGGAGGAAGGGGATGATGGTCAAATTTGTGAGTGACACATACTCTAGAGAAGTGGCTAAGTCTTTAGGAGAGAACAAGAAGATAGAGATAGATCTGGACAGGCTTGAACAATGGGCCAAAATGAGCAAGATGAAATTTAACTGGGAAAATAATTAAAAGGCACAAAATAGGAGGGGGGAGATCTATCCTGGCAATAGTACATGTGAAAAAGATCTGGGTGTTCTGGAAGTCACAAGTGGGACATGAATCAATAGTGTGATGCAGCTGCTAGAAAGGCAAAAGCTATTTTGGGATGTATTAACAGGAGCACAGAGCTCAGATCGTGCGAAGTCCCTGTCCCACTCCACTCTGCTTCGCTTAGGCCCTGCTGAGAATCCTGAGTCCAGTTCTGGGCACTGCAGTGTGAAAAGGATAGAGGCAAACTGTGTGAGTGCAGAGGAGGGCTAAGGAGGTGGTGAGGGGCCTGGAGACCAAGTCCAGTGAGGAACAATGAATGGAACTGGCTACCTCTGATTGGTGAAAGAGAAAACGGAGGGGATGGGTGATAGCAGTCTTCAGCTATCTAAAGATTATCTCACAGGAGGGAATGGGCCCAATCGACCTCCGCTGTTCTGGAGGGCAAGACCAAAACCATGAGGTTGAGACTGTAGGCTTGTGTTTTCTGGAGGGTGACTGCTGCCCACCAGTGGAATAGGCTGCCTCATGAAAAGGCCTGTCCCTCGTCACTGGAGGTCTTAAAACAAAGGCCGAGCAGCCATCTGTCCAAAATGCACCAAGCAGAAGGTTGAACTAGGTGACCTCTGACGTGAAACCTGAATCTGTGGTATAAGCATTATTTTAAAACCTATTTTGTTTCAACAAGCTAATTAACAGAACAATTAGTGTATGCATATATATGTACTAGAAATGTGATGCAACATTAAAATTAAATTAAAAGAAAAAAGGCCTAGAAAATTCTAACCTAAACAAAGCAACTCCAGAAAAAAAAATGTCCAAATTACTTTAAAATCTTCCTTTTTGTCAGAGAAAGATGTTGACAGAAAAACTCAGATGTTGACAAATATGCAGGATTCTAAAGCATCTGCATTTCTAGGGACCTTGAGCGGCCTCTTTAGAAATGCCAGCAACCCGGGGGGAGGGCTCTGGAGTCCTAAGGGTGCACTTTGGTGACCCCGGGCTGCACAGTGGCTGCCCGCCCTTCCGAGGAGAGCCTGGCGCAGCCTAAGGAGCCACCCTGGGGCCTGGCTAAAGCTCACCGATCAGCTGGGCCAGAGAAGTTGCAAACCGTTTGTTCCCCACAGCCACTTACGCTGACCTTCTGGAGGAACATCAGATTGGCGCAGCAATTAAAAGATAGAGATCACACAGGTGGGTTCAGTGATGAGATGCACTCTTGCTCCTCTGAGAAATGCCCCTCTCCAGGTTCTGTGAAGGGAGCTGAGACCTGACAAAACGGCCTTTTTGATAAGGAGAAAATTAAGAATCTCGGAGAGCCCCAAATGTTTCAGGTGTGTCTCTCTCTCACTCAGTATCATAGGGGCTCATGGAGGCCATTAGCTCTGTCACTCCTACATTTGGAAAATTGGGTTTAAGGGAATCTAGATGGTAGGCTGGGTCATCTGCCTAGAGCGGCTCTGAATCCAGAGGAGTGGTCTCCAGCCAGAGTGGGAACAGGTTCCTTGCTAAACAACGAAGACACACACACACACTCATACCCTCACCATTAAGGATTTCCACACACTTAAGCATACATATTTATTTATAATATTTGTTTGCTTCCCTGTCACCGGCTGGTTTGGGGGCAGATTACAGTAAATATAAAAGTGCTGTTAGAAATGTAGAATTCCCTTTTCTGTGTAGTCCTGAGCTTAAGGATGGCCCTTCGTTTGGCCACATGAGAGAAAACGCCCATTGGTGGCTGGGCTGGGCTGATTTCGTGCCATCTGGGTGGAAATGTAGGTTGAGAGGGAGTGGCAGCGGTGTGCAGACCAGCCCGCGGCACCCTCCACTTTGTGGGCTGGCAGTTGGCCTGCCGCTGTTAATGGTTAATGTTGCCATAAATCTGCTGGGAAGGGAAGCTCTATCACCATCCCTATCAGAGAGAAAAAGAACATCCTGTTCCTCGAGTTTCCATTCCTCCCCTTTCTCTCCTGCTTGGCTTGAGAGAGACAAGTCCCCCTCCTGGGGAGCCTGGCCGGGTCGGGGTGGGGGGTGGGCTGGGGGGAGAGAGGCTTTTCCCCAGCCAGGTTTCTCCACTCATCTGGGGCTGCCTCAGGAGCAGCGTCTCTCCTGCCCTGAGTTGTAAGCCAAGAGCAGCTGCTTGGAGGACGTGCAAAAGGACGAGGCCTCCTTCCATTTTGCAGCTCACAGGCATGGAAGCAAGTAGTAATAGTGTACCCCCTCCCTCTTGGCCTTGGACAGGCTGCCCCCTGAGGCTTCCCCCTCCCACTGACCCATCACCGTTCCCAACGTGCACCATTACTCCGCCCAGGGTCTCCTGATACAAAACCCAGCCATACCTACTTTTTCCCCCTCCCCCACCCTCCTTTTTAACATGGTGCTGGCTGTAATTTCAGCAAGAAAGTGTCATGGATGCCGTTTGGGCTCTGCCTTTCTCTCCCTCGCAGCTGGATTCAGAAAGGCAACCCCGGAGCCGTGGGCACCTGAACAGGGTTCTGCATTGTACCATCAAGACACTGGTTGGCATGCTCCACACTCTTGCTTCGTGAATCAACCGACTTTCTGGGCTTGCTCAAAATACTGAATCCTAAAACTAATTCATGCTTGTACCTTACAAGCAAGCTGTAAGTAGTAGTATAAATATAATGGCACAAACATTTGACAGGGGTTTAACAAATTGAGAGAAATCTCTCTACCTCCCTCCCCCCTTGCAGAACTGCAGGCTTTGGATTGGTCTTCCTTCAGGAACGCTTCCAGCACAAGCCCTTCTTACGTTCAGTGTCTTTGTGAGAAACCCACAGCCTTCCACACTTGGTTTTAGGCTCACGCAGCCACGTTGGGAAGGCCTGAGGTCTGCTGCTGTAGTTCTTAAAAGCCACCGTGGCTTTGAACGGTTTGGGGCAGGCATGGAAGGGAAACCGGCAAAGCCGCAAAGGCCCACCATAGGTCCGGACCAAGCGGTCAGTGACGACTGCGAACCGCTCGAGGCTCCAGACGCCAGCCGAGAGCAGGGAGCAGCCAGTCCAGGCAAGACAGCAAAGGGTCTCTCTCTCCAGGGGAGTGGAGGGTGGCTTGTTCTGGGTGGGCCCCAGGATCATGTTCACAGCTTGGGGTGCTTCTGGCTCCGTCCTTGCCAGAGGCACAAGGGCTTTGGCACCAGAGAGCATCTTTCGCCAGGTTAGGCTGAACCAGCAATAGCCTTACTCTGGTGGAGGCTCCCTCATTACAATAAACCATGACCTGGCACTTTCTCCTAGGGCTGCCCGGGAGATTATTTGGAAACTTCAGGTAACACAAAATATCGTGATAAGAGTTCAGACTGGCACTGGGTGATAGGAACGGCACACCAGCCCTGCCCTTCAGTTCCGTTCCAGTCCCAGTTAAAGGTGCCTTCATGGCTTGGCGTTTCAAGGAATAGCTCTTCCTGTCCATTTCTCCCCGTCCCTTCCGCTCCAGGGCCCTTCAGTCCTGAGGGGCGGCAAGTGGGTCTTCTCAGAGGGAGCCCCCTGACTTTGTAATACTTTCCCTACTGAGGTCATTTTATTATTTCTTCAGCTCCAGAAAAAGACATTTTTATTCTCCCAGGCTTTCTAATAATGTGGTAAATCCTGCTGTGGTTTTTAACTTTCTTAAACTCTGATGCTGATTTTACTTCCTGTTATTGTTTTAATGCTTGTTTTGCTTATTTTATATTTTTGTCTTTATTTTTATAAATGTTTTTATTAACTTATTGTTTTCAACTTTAAATTTTAGCTGTAGGCTGCTTCAAGTCTTCTTTCAATGGGAAATGTTTTAAATGAATGAATAATAAAACAGTTAGGGAAGTCAAGCTATAGGGCTCCCTAGGATGCCATTCACTTGTGAATCCTGAGTGGGTGACTTAGGGGAAGGCGAATTCTGGCTCAGGCAGCAGCGGCCTGCTGCCAGCCGGTAGCATTCGCTACCCAGGACAGGTCCACAGAAGCTACTTTTGCGGCTGTCTTTCTATAGCCAACGGCAAGATCAGCAGGTGCTTTGGGTTCAGGTTGTAAGTGGTGGCGCTACAGATGGCGGTTCCTGGCTTGGGACTGGAGCTGAGGGAGATAGAGGAGGGGGAGGGGGACCCGGCAATTGCCAGCGGGAGGGGGTGGCTTATGGTCTCTTCTGCTCTGTGATGTTCTGGTATGTCAGATTAAGGGGGCATTTAGGCCATGTGGGGAACCATCCCCAGCTTTGTGGCTCAGGGGTGATACCCTGCAGTGAGCTGTTCCTGGCCCTGGTCCTGGCCCTGACCCAGCCTCCCTTGTCCTGAATTGAGAGGTAAAAGTTACTGGTGAGAAGGTACCTCCTCATGTGGCATGTGGAGTTAAGCCTGAGTGGAGGAAAGTTGAGAAGAGCTGTGGATGTTGGTGATGAAAGTTCTTGCATGGACCTCCCCCACCTTCCAGGCAGTTGGTTGGTAGAGTTAATTTAACTCTGCCAAATGGCATCTATTTTGTGCTACAACCAGCCATTTTCACATTAGCTGGCTGGTCAATTGAGCCCTTGTTGGCATTCCCATAATATCCTGATCCCCAGCTGAGCCTGATATGGGAATGGGCCATTAAGGCACACGGAGCAGCGCCATATAGAAAGCGCTCCTGGTCTTCCTTGGTCGAAGGGAGAGCGGCTGGGGCTGCTGTCCAGTCAGCACCACTTTGCCAGACTCCACAGCTCTGGTCTTCCCATCCCAGCAGAATTCAAGGTGGAGCAGCCTTACTGGGCTGGCTGGAAAACTCCAAAACAAGGAAAAGGGTCTCTCAGGCAACTCTGGCCTTAGCTGAGCTACAGGGGCTCTTCCATAATGAGCTTGGAACCAAAATGGAGGGCACCCCCTCCCATAGGCTCCCACCACACCCTCTGTTCAACACTTGACTGAAAGTTGGGTGTTCCCTCCATTTGTGGACACGCAACACAAGGCCGTCTCCCTTGTGATGCCAACCATTCTTCGACGTATTATTGTTTGAAGATAAAAATCAAAGCAACTTGGCTTCGCCTTTCCTGGCAACTGATTGGTCTCCCTGCAAGTTCCACCAACTTCTGGGTACCTGTTTCTTGGTGTTACATTTTTTTTGATGGTGATGTTACTTTTTGTTATTAAACTATTTGCTTGATCAAGGAAGTAATCTTCCTGAGATTGCCAGTGGCTTGTGGAAGTTCGTATCGCTCCTGATGCTGCGGCTCTTTCGATCATCCGCATGACAAAATGACAGCCGCCTCCTGGCTTTAGAGTCAGGAGCTTTACTAACACTTTTGGAATCCCAATATTCCAAAAGTTGCAGTACATAATGTGTCTTCTTAAGGTATTTATTCCTATAATAAGGCAATAATAATAACTGCAAAAGTCTCTAGTCATATTCTCACTTCCAAGGTTGGGGTGCTCATTTTAATGTTTCTCCTCCCTTCCTCCCCTTCTTTTGTACTGTCATTTACAGCAAAGTTGTTGCTGAGGAAAACTCAGCTGCAGAGTCCAGAATGTTTTGAACATTTGGGTGACTTTTGAATACTGCATGTTCTTCCCGCCTTGTGTTTCTCCTTTGCCACATGTCCAATAAGCAGATCTAGTGCATTTACTAATATTTTACAAATACATTCCATTTTAGGGGCATTACCTTTCACCCCAGTTAAGTGTTTTAAATCCCCAACAATCTCATTTGGAAAGTTAAGCATGTACTTAATTTTTTCTATTGAAATTAATTCTAACAAGATTTTGTATGAGACTAATGTATCTATTATTATTAGTGCATTTATTAATGCATTTAATTATTAGTGCATCTATTAATGCATTTAAACTTTGTCTCCATTTAACTTGTGACTATTCTGTTTTATGTTTAAGTTTAAAAAAATGTGAAAAAACAACAAATATAAAACAGATTCTTGGATGCCTTAAGGTGTAAAGCATAAAAATTCCATAATTAATTCATTCATACCTCCCTCCCTCCCTTCCACACATTTTGATACGGCCCACCTTTGTCCTTTCATCTTTTTTAGCTTCATAACAACTATGTGAGGTCATTACTATTTCTATGTGGCACCCAGAAATGTGAGGTGGGGCAGGAAATCTGTTGTGTAACTCTGCCCACCACTCTCCTTTATGGCCCCCCCAGGATGTGATTCAGGCTTCGGGAAGGCGACTGCCCAGTATTTGGATGGGCTGGGGCTCACTGTCTATGCCAGCGTGCTGAACCTGAAGAGCTCCGGGGCGGAAGAGCTTCGGCAGACGTGCTCACCACGGTTGACCCTCGTGGAAATGGACCTTACTAAAGCTGAGGACATTCAGCGAGCGCTGCAGTTCATCAAGGCACAGACCGTAAGGACAGGTAATCTGAGATCAGAAGCAATCAAGGGATAGAATTCTCAACAGAGGTATGAAGAGACTATTCCACCTTTTTAGGGGCTTTTAGAAAAGGACAGATCCAGACCAGGTAGAGCTGGAGGTAGCCTCATCCAAATCCTTGGCCAGATCCAAAGTAAGATTTGGAAAAACTGAAGCTTTTTAGTCCAGTTGGCTGGCATAGTAAAGACACAGATACAGACACAATGCCTTTGCTTGTCAGCAGAATGAGAAGCAGTGCTACTCACTCTTAGCACTTCTGGGTGGAGAACAACATTTCTTTTCTGGAAGAGGACTCCATCAAGTTGCGCTTACATGCCTTTTGCTGTGTCTCAGGGTTAACTGATCTTGCTGGTGACACTGGTCATTGGCAAGGCAGATGCTGCTGGGACTCTGTGGCCAGAAGCCCCCTTCCCCAATGCCTAGCTGATACTCAAGGGGCTGCAAGTCCTGCTGGTCTAAATATCATTCTGACCGGGGGGGGGGGTATGTTTATTGTCCCTCTCTGCCCTGGCCTACAAGCTTAACCCTCCCTGGGGAAAGGAGGAGCCCTCTTCCTTCTGCTGTTTCGGCCCCTGCCTCTGGGCCCCTCCCTCCCTCTTTTTCTCCACCAATATGGTGTTGGGCTTGCAAAGCCTGCCTTGAGCCCAGGGTTGCATGCGTATGACCAACAAGTATGGCCTTTCCTAGGGGAATAGCTCAAGGCATGTTGTTGTGTCAGCTTTCAGATGCATAGATGGTGCCGTGTCCACCTATTCAGAAGCAGTTACTCCCAGTATCTAGGAACACTTCCCTCTGTTTCTCAATATGCTTATCCCTAGGGATCATCTGATGAGGGGATGAGGATTTTAGTGACTTCCAAGAGTGGGAAGATCACCATAAGCTTTGAAATGGTGTCCCACTGGTGTCTGGTCACCGGCCCTTGGACTCCAAGGGAGAGTGCCCACAATATTTCAAGTGTGTCCATTGACTCAAAAACACCTTCCCCACCCCTGCAACTTGATGACTTCCATGGTCTATGTCAGCTCTTTGATCTTGGGATCCTTTACTGAGCCCAATCTTTTGCTTTCTCCTCCCAGGGCCCTGGCCAGCATGTCCTCCTCTGAGGCCCTGTATGGTGCTGAGAATTGAGTCTGAGATGTTCTGCATGCAGTTTTGTACTGAGGACAGCTCTTTTGGGCATTATCCCAGCCCAGTAGAAGGAGTGATCAGAAAACAGTAACCAGGGCCACTGTCAGGGAGATTAACATTTGTCAAGGGCAGGCTTCATTTTTAGTTTAGTTTTTTTCCCCTGTCCTGCTTGATTAACTTCTTTTGCCCTGTGATGGATGGCCTGAGTGGGGAAGATTCTGGAATGGAGCTTCAAGGTAGTCAGGAGGGGGGAGAGACATTCCAGGGCAAGCACCTCCTCAGCCCGCAACAAGACTGTGGGAAAACAAAGAGGATGAGGCTGGCTCCTCCCTAGAGCCTCACAGAGTATATTCTCTAGTAGTTTAGTCTGGTGAGATTTTGTCTAATAGGTAATAGTCAATAAAGGAACTGTACTAAACTGGAGGGCCTCACTGTGGTTCCTGGGCTGAACCTGACATCAATCTCGTTTTCCCACAGTCTTGTTGCGGGCTGAGGAGGTGCTTCCCCTGGAATGTCTCTCCTCCCTCCCGACAGACTTGAAGCTCCATTCCAGAATCTTCCCTGCTCAGACTATCCATCACAGTGTCCTGTCTCAAGATGAGGTGGGCATTTCCATATTTCCCTATCTTCTGCTTCAACATGCAGGTCTCTGGGGCCTTGTGAATAATGCTGGGTTCAACGACACCATTGCTGATGTGGAGTTGACACCACTGCTCCATTTCCGCACCTGCATGGAGGTGAATTTCTTTGGCCCCTTGGAGCTGACCAAAGGGCTTCTGCCCTTGCTGCGCTCATCTCGGGGAAGGATCGTCACGGTCAGCAGCCCGGCTGGTAAGGAGAGCCAAGGGCTTCCCGGAGCCCCATCGGAAGAGAGGGCTTGGTCAGGCAGAGCCATGTGGGAGCGGCAGGCCCACTCCTCACTTTGGCTTTTCCTTTTCCAGGGATGGAGAAAAAGAAAGGCAGTCAGCATCATGCTAGTGGGCACTCAATCACCTGAAAAACAATTTTAGATCTCTGGTTTTGTTTGTTTAGCAGATCCTCGGAGGCTTTTGTCTACACCTTCATTTGCTAGAAATACGTGGTCCCCAGAATACAAGGGGTTGCTACCGTAACTAGTTTGTCCAGCGATTCATCAGTAACAGGCAATCTTGGTTTGGCACATGTGATAGAATGGAATTATGAAGGCCAGACTCAGGGAGAAAAACATTTTCTTACATCTCCGGAGGAGCGTGGGAGATACAAGAGGATGAGACTGACACCTCCCTGAGGAATTCACAATTTTGTGGCTGGCATTATTTGGGAGCTGGGGTTTCAGTCTGGGAAGATTCTTGTTAGAGGTTGTAGCTAATAAACATAGCTGAACTGAATTTGCATTGTCTCTTGGAGTTCCTTGGGCTAGGCCTGACAGCACATTAACTTAACGAATTAACCAGCCTTACTTTATCTAGCGTATTCTTGAACCCAGCCTCCGTTGTTAGTGTACGGTTTGGTGTGCTGTGTGAACCAAGGCAATTGTGTTAAGCCCAGTTAAATTAGCCAAGAATAAACACTCCATGCAAATGCAGCTGCAGCTAAAGTTGCTGGCAGCCTTGAGCTATTAAGAGGGTGCCAAGGATCTGCTCTCAAACAATAATGACCTGTGGAGATCTCTGTGGAGGAGGCATTGCTGTTGCAACAGACGTGGGAAGGGGGCCTTTAAGCCTTCTGAGACTGACCGTAAGGCCTGCTTGTGTTCCTCCAGGCAACATGCCCTACCCCTGCTTAGCCAGCTATGGTGCCTCCAAAGCGGCTCTCGGCCTTCTGATGGACACGTTCCAGTGTGAACTTGCACCCTGGGGGATCAGAGTGAGCGTTATTTTTCCAGGGTACTTCAAAACGGGTAAGGCTGAACATACTTTGGATGATGCTGTGCCATGTATGGATACATGTATTTTTCTAACACATGGAAACACAACATATACCTGTATCTCCACTAAGATCTCTGCTACTTTCCTATGAGATTTTTCATTGCTCTCTTCTGAGCTCAACTACTTCCCAGGAAACTAAATGTATCTCAGGAAATGAACTGAGTCAGCCCAAGGTCTTGCCAAACGGTCCTTGTCAGTGGACATTTGTCTGCAAGACCACCCACATTGTATGACTCAGCCACTCATTCCAGAGGAAGACCAACCGGGGTCTTTCAGGGAAACCTTGCTACCCTACTCAAGTGGTTATTCCAGAATGCCTTACAACAGAGCTTGAACAGGAGACTAGTGATCCTAATTTGTGTGGAACCTGCAGCAGGGACCCTGAATGTGTCTAAATGATTGTGAGAATGTTGCATACTGTCTACAGCAAAAGCAAGCAGGCAAGCATTCCTCTGCTATCATGACTTAAAAATACAAACAGATTCTTGGAAGACCAAACTTTAAATCAACACCAGCCTTCTCCGATGTCTTATGAAAGATTAAGCTCTCCTCCTCTCTCCCTTTCCCTGGTTTACTTTTTTCAGGTGGCACTTGTAACCCTGAGTTTTGGAAGGAAAAGAAGGATCAGCTCCTCGCAGCATTACCTGCTGACCTTCTTGAAGCCTATGGAGAGGAGTATCTTGAGGAAATCAACAAGCAGTTTGTGGACTTCATGAAGATGGCTGTGGAGGACCTCAGCTCTGTGGTAGACAGTATCACTGATGGCCTCCTTTCCACCAACCCACTGCTAAAATATTACCCAGGGAGAGGCCTGTGGCTCATGTACTTCATTCACCATTACCTCCCCCACACAGTCCGGGACCTTTTCCTGAAAGCCTTTTTTATCAACCCAAAGCTGCCCAAGGGGTTGTGTCCCAAGGTCTGCCAGACCCCCAAGCATCCGTGAGAGCTGCTTGGGTTCTTTTGCACCCTCACTAGAAAAGCTCTGGAAAATATTTCCATGGGAAGGGTACCCCTTTTTATTCCACCAGTATCCTGCTATTCAGAGGAGGAACTTGTTTCTACAGAAACAGGCCAGCTCAGTTTTGTCAGTCCCAAGGGACAAATCCTGGGTTGCCTCCCATAATGGCTTTTCTTGGGGGGACACAGGAAGCACATCTGCCCTGTTCCTACTCTGCAAGGCCTGGAACACCTGGATGTGGATAGCAGCACCATTCTTTTGAACAAAGAGAATCAACTGCTTCTACGATATACCTCCATAAATGTTGCCGAAGTCAAACTAAGCTACCTTTTCTTGCCACTTGCTGGACAGGGGCTGACCTCAAACACAGTGGCCTTCTGCTTGTTGATGAGCCAAACCTGCCTCTGATGCTTGGGGCGTGGCCAGTTTTCCTTCCCCAGAGAGACATCTCCCCTGCAACTCTTGTTACCACGCAGGGGCAGCATCAAGGCAGCCACCAAGACTCTTAATGCTGATGGTCTGCAATTTTTTTAAAAAGGAGCACAATTGTGTTGTTACTTAGCAAGTTAAATAAAAATTATTTCAGTACTGGATTACATATTGTGTTTTAGTGGGAACCATCAAGATTTTGACCAGACTAGAGGAGGGGGTTCAGCTCTCATCCCAGCACCAGCAGGACCTATTCCACCTATAGGCCTCTGCTGCTGGGCTCAGCCTGCCACTCACGGCTGCAACCCCACTTAAAAAGGTTCTACTCCAGGAAGCTGTGGTGCTGACCCGCTCGCCTGGCTCTCCAGGACCATGCAGCTCACCTTCAGACCGCCCTACAAGGACAAGAGGAGGCACCCTTGGGGAGGAGGGCGTGATGACTGCGCAAGGAACCAAAGAGCTTTCTAGGTGCTTCTCAGTGAAAAGCTCATGAGACTTGTCCTTGCTTGCCCTGAGACTGACTGACATCCACAGGGATAAGGCAAAGCTGCAACACAGGATGTCACTGTCACTTGCAACACACTTGTTCAGTTTTTCTTGTTTGGTAAACTGTTGCTTAGAGTTATATTCTGTGACCCAGCAGAGCAGTTTTAAGAACAAAGTGAAATTTTCACTTTATCTTTTCTATAAGTCTAGCAATTTCAGATGAACTGTCAGGGAAAGGGCTCTGTTTGAGTCAGCTATGTATTCATTGAACTGTCGAGCCATCTGGCCTACCTGAAACAAGCAGTGGCCCTTCACCCACTCGCCAGGGTTTCTCAAAGACCGTTTGCCCAGACCATTAGCAAGTTCCTTCCGCATCCCACGGTCCAATTCAGCTGGCAATGAATCCTGCCCTTTACGGCTGCCTAGTGGAACACAGACCCTCTTGCTGGAGCAGAGAGCCAAGACAAAGGCTCGGGGACGCACAGGAACAGGTGCAGAGGGATAAATGCGGTTCTGATGAAGAAAAATAGAGTAGGACCTATTTTGCCTGAGAAGCAAGACAATTATGAGATGACATAATAACCATTGCCACATTCAAGTATTTGAAGGGTTGGAATGTAAACAAATCAAATGCATTAT
The DNA here is from genome assembly GCA_030867105.1 of Liasis olivaceus. Classification (NCBI taxonomy): domain Eukaryota; kingdom Metazoa; phylum Chordata; class Lepidosauria; order Squamata; family Pythonidae; genus Liasis; species Liasis olivaceus. The sequence goes on along the minus strand of CM061359.1, from coordinate 25,057,758 downwards.
CTGCTTCTCCAGAACAGGAATGAAGACCCAGAGGCTGAACTACAACTTGAACTTTGCCACTGGCCCTGTTGGGTAGGATTGATTGAACCTGGAGCCCAAAACCATCTGGTAGGCCATAGTTACTGCAGTCCTGCCCCAGAGAATAGGGTCAAAGCAGCAGAGTAAGCATTAGAACTACCTGTTTGCAATGATCTGCCCTTTAGTTTAAGTGGAAGCCACAGGATGATCTTTGGGAAAAGCTGCATGTTACCAGTGTGAAGCTTCCCAAGAGGTTGTGCCCAATCTCTGTGGTGTGCCAGAAGTATGAGAAAGACCAGAAAACAGAAACAGTAATTCAGCTGTTTATTATCATGGTTTAAGAGGAAGATACACAGCATGTCAAACACTGGGAGTACCACAATCACTGAGCAAACACAGAGTCTTGGACTGACCTCTTTTCACCCACAAAAGCCATGAAAAGGTTTCCTCCTGCAGCTGGCAGCATTTTACAAACCCCAAAAGAACCAGTGACTGCATCCAAAGAGAAGGAGACCAATGTCTGGGGAAGCCAGACAGAGCAGGCCAAGCCCATTTCTGATGAGTGGCGCACCAGGGATGCCATTTCTGCTGCTCGGGTGTAGGAGACTTGGCAACGAAGAGCCCTCCCTTCCCACCAGGGACCAAAGGTATGACTCTTAATGCTACGCCTGCAAAACACAGGACTCTCCTAGAAGAGGAGCACTTTGGGCCAATTCAAAGGGAAACTTTCAATTACTGCTGGTGGGAGAAGAGGTGCTGATGAGGCCAAAAGCACCAGCCTTATGTGCTTTGAGCAAACAGGGGCTAACGCCACTTGCCCAGCCAGGCCTTAAGAGCCATCCAAGACAGAGAGTTGGAAGAGCTTAGAACTAACCATCCCATGCAGGGAGATTCGCTGCCTCAGCCCCAAAGCCAGGAGAGGCAACGGTTCCCATGCCTGAACTCAGGGTCAAGACCCTTCTGGTGGCCTTGGGGCCCTTGGAAAGAGCTACGACTGACTGTCCTGCCAGGAGGAAAGAAAAGAGCAGAGCTGGAGGTGCTGCTCAAGGTGAGGACCACCTTTTGGAGAAGGCAGGAGGCAGCCCAGCAAACACAGTGCTGAATGCTCTGCTGGGGAACCTGGAGACCACACAAGAAGGGAGGCAAGCAGGCAGGCACAGGAGAGAGTGGAATGCAGGGGTGGGGGGAGATGCTGTTCTAGAAGCATTTCAGGCAGAGGATTCCTCCTAGCCCAGACGCTTGCTTAGCAGCTGTTCCAGGGTGCCCCAGAAGAGTTACACTGGCCTAAGTTTGAAAAGCATCTGTCTTGTAACAAGATGGTGGCAATGGGCAGCAGACGATAAGAGTGGTCATGAAACTAACTGGTCTCTCGGTGTGCCCACGCATGATCCATGAAGCTGACCAAAAGGTGTCCCATGTGGAGGCACCATGATGGCATTGGATGAGAAACCTTCTGACACAGCACAGCAAGACATCTTCTCAACAGCACAGCTAGTTTGTACAGATACAGAATGATTTAGCCTGTTCTACTCAGGCAGATGCAATGAGTCCAATAAGTGCAATAAGAAAGGGGTATGTGTGGAGACCCTCCTGCCCCAGCTTCCCCCAGGCATGGGATGAAGGCAGTAGGCTGCGGTGCCATCCAGAACATCTACCGGCTTTGCCAGACAAAGGGAAATACTTAGAAGATGGGAATGTAGTTGTCGATCTTTGCTCGGTGGCGCTGGGCAATGCACTCTGCGATCCACACAATGTTGCGACATTCTTGCTCCTTCAGTTTCACAAAAGCATAAAACACACCAAAATGGAACTGGTTCAGGAAAGCCAGCTTGTTCAGCTTCACCTGCCGGGAAGAGACACACCTAAGCAGATGTTCTGCTGTCCTGGGGACAGTCCCAAGTGTCCAGCAGAAGCCACCTTCCTAAACAGGCTTGGTGGGGAGATTTTCGCAGCCCTGGTGTGCAGCACCACCATTCCACAGGACACGTGGGAGACTCCACCGTGACCCATGAGCTCTGCTGCAGAGCAACGGCCACCTCCCTCGAGGTGCCGCAGGGTCTGGTGAGTCTGTCTGGGCTGAGCAGGAGCCTTTGAAGGGCTGCAAAGGAGAGAGGAGGCAGGTGCTCGTGAGGGCACGGCTCATCCCTCACCGTGTGGGCCAAGAGAGTGCCCTCCCAGTGGCAGTAGCTGAAAGAGACTTGCATGGTGTGCCCTGTTTTGTAGCTACTAATTCAAGGTTCTCGTCTTCTTAACTGCAACTTTGTTTACTATCTAGCAGTGGCATAAATATACTGAGGGTGACAAGGCAAATGCCTTGAGCCACAAGCCTCCCCTTTCACCCACTCCTTATCCAATGCCTTCAACAAACCTGATCACCTGATGGATTGCAAAACTCCAGATGACCCTTAAATGACAGCAAAGAACAATTTTGGTATCTCTCTGCTGCCATCTTGCAAGCAACCCACTAAGGGCAGCCTTAGTAAAGGGTCCCAAGAGGAGCTGCAGCAGACAGGCAGCAGGGAGGGAGGGAGGGAGGGAGGGAGGGAAGAGCCCTTGTGGCTCTCCCCGCTCCTTCCCCCCACTGATGCTCCTAATTCAGGCCCCTTGGGGCTTCCCTAGGGACTGCTGCTGGCTGCTCGGTCCTTACGGAGTTAGAGAGCGGAGGGGTCCCACCTGTTCCCAAAGAGGCCTGCTCACCTCATGCTCAAAGAACCGGTCTTCGAGGGTTTTGTCACCAGGGTTGCTACCTGCTCCTTCAAAGAGCAATTTATATTCCTGCAGGAGAGAGAAAAATGAGGAGAGAACAGGTAATGTCGGAACCCAACACACCCCAGAGGGACTTTTCCTCAAGCAGCGAATGGAAAAGACTTGGAATCCAATCTGGTCTGTTTGGGCAGGTGGAAAGGCTGGAAAAATACCAGAACAGCAGACAAGGGCACCACACTGTTAACATGACCGATCTGCTGCATTTATGGATAGGTACCAGGGCGTCTCTTGGAGACACAGTGGAAACCCAGGTGGGTGCAGGGGCCAGGCTAGAAACCAGGGGATCCTAAATTCTGATTCTGCCTCAGGCATGAAAGCCAGCTGGGTGACTTAGGCCAGCCCAATCCACCTCACAGGGTGGTTGTTGTGGGGAAAACAGGAGGAGAGAACAGTAAATTTATACTGTTGCCTTGAGTTAACCAAAAATAAAGGTAGGATAAACATTCACTCATTAACCAATCAATCCAGTCTCCTTTCACTGGACCAGCAAGAAATGGTAGCAACAATGGTGAGAAGGGTTCTCACTTCTGTCAGTGAGTGCTTCTGCCTGTACTGGGAGCAGTGCAACATCCAGAATTCCAGCCAAGGCACCTGGCGGACGTCAGGGTGGGGAATGGCTGCACTGAGAAGCAGAGACACCAGAGCTCCCAATCTCAAAGGGACACCAGCACAGGCAGCACTGGCCGCTGTTCAAGTTGAACGGCCTTTGTGAAGGGGGATGACTGGGCTTGCAGCCACCCTCACACTGAACAACCACACAATATGGGTGTGAGTTCTCCTCTCTGCCTGCCTGGAAGCCCTTACAGGGTAGTAGTTGGCCACGGCTTTGACTTGCTCATAGTCATCTGCCCTAGCCAGCTGAGCCAGGCCCTCTGGATGGAGCTTGCCGCAGTGGGGGAAGAGCTTGGCGCGGTCCTCCTTGGACAGCTCCGTGCCAAAGGAGTTGATGGTGATGATGAAGGCTCTCCGGTCAGCTTCAAACTAGAGGAAAAGACGGACAAGTCAGCAAAGGGAAAGCAGCTCCCCCAGCTGGGAGGGAACCAATGCAGGGTCAAATCAAATCTTTATTACAGTCATAGACCAGCATAAGGAGGGTGGGGTACAGTCCGTTAAAAAGCATAGAAGATATATCAGAGTCTAAAAATAAAAATCATGAGAAACTAGAAGATATAAAAAATATATTAAAACAGAAAGTATATATAAAAAACAAGAGTCTAAAAGAATCTAAAAGGAGGGGTAGAAGCATTAGATGGGTGCAGGGGAGCATTAGGGTTTATTTATTTATTATTTATGTATTTATCATATTTATATAGCCACCCACCTCACACAAGGTGACTCTGGGCGGCATACAGCAATTAAAAGTTGTTAGGGTTAGTATGTGGAAGACTACATCAAATTACAGAACACTCTACTATGATGAACTAGATGCTCGTTAAATCTAGTTTATGGCACAGGTCATCATCTGACAAATTTTAAGCACTGCTGTGCAGAACCGGGCAACACTGTATGTTGCAGCAGGGTTGGTGCCTGAAAGCAACAGGGAGGTGTAGAATTGTCCTGCGTGCTCTGGGTATTCATGCAATAATCACGAGATGAGGCTAGTCCGAATGCCTCTGTAATACAGGCACTGGAGAAGCGCATGCGCTGTTGGTTCCGGGTGTCCAGAGTCACAGGGGCCTTGTCTCTCCGGGTAAAGGATCTTCCTGTACCGGCCTTCAAGGACAGCTGAAGGGAGGACCAATGCAGGAGCGCCACTACAGCAGGACGCACCCTTGCAAAAACCCACATGCTCTCAAAAGCAATAGAGGCTACTAGCTCTTATTTTATCAGATTGCATGGATCAGCAATTCTTGCCAGCTTATCAGAAATGGGAAAACTAACTGCAGTGTTGAATTTTGCAGAGAGACAATGCAGTATGAGTTGAATAACAAGATCTTCTGCAGCAAAATTGTCTGATTTCTATCTTGGGAAAATCAGATGGAAATCTTTAAAAAAGTTTCTAGCGCACTTTATTTTTTAGCCTGAAGGTAACTGTTCTTATATGCACCAAGGGAAGGTAGGTGGGAGAAGAAAGAACAAACTGATGTCCAATATCTCATGCCAAATTAGAAACTTGGAGCATTTCCAGAAACTGCTTGGACTCGAACAAAGACAGGCACCAAAAAGGAGCAGAGCTGCCTTCTTACAGGTTTTAAGCAGCTGTGACAAAGCACATTACTCGAGGCCACCACTGGCTTCCCCATTCCAACCAGACAAGCAGGAAGCTCAGTCCCCATAAAGCAGTTGCTAAGCTGGCTCCTACCTCCAAAATAGGGCACATGGCGTCTGCTGTTGTACCTCCCAGGGCCTTGCAGAACTTGTAGAAGGACTCCAGGTAAGCCTGGGGAGAAAGCAGCCAATCCTGAAGACCTGGGCACAGACGTGTCAGGCCAACAAGAGGAACGCATGCAAGACTACAAGTATGGCCCACAGAGATTTTGGAGCTGATCGTCCGGGAGTGGCATCACCCTCCAAGAAGGGGAGGTGTACCCGCTTTTGCAGAAAACTGGGAAGCTTTGTGGCTGGCAAGAACCTTGTAACAAAGTCACCAGGAAGCATTAGCTCTATGTACACATGAGAATGGACAAAAACAAATCAAAACAAACGGTATAATTGGTGGGCAATTTGCAGGCTACTTTGGCCATTATAGTGTAACATCTTCTCGCCTTTCCTCCTCTCCTGAAATCTCTGAAGAGAGACACACCTGGTCTTTTCTTTTTTGAAGATTAAGCCAGTCCAGGCTGAACCACAAAGTTACACAAGGATTTCTTCAAGGAAGTAGGCATCAACGGACTCCTCTGCCAAACCTGTCCAGCAGCCTCTATGTTCACCTCTCTGCCAAGAGAGCCTGGCAGATGGGCACCCCACCACCGCCCGTACTCCTGCTTCTGATTTCAGGTCCAGCAGGAGCCTCAGCCGCTTATTTCCGAAGACTGAAGTCAGGACCTCTAGCTAGTGGGAATCAGTGGGATCAAGTGAAGTAGATGCAAGCAATGTCCTGTGCTTTGTCAGGCATGAAATGGACCAGGAACACGGAGCTACCAAGCGAGACCTTGATCTCAGTGCCTGGAGGCCGAGTGATCTGCCTCAAACCAGAAAGCCCCAGGCCGAGGGAGCGACAGCAGGCGTCTCATGGCTGAGCGGCTGCACACCTGACATTCCAGCCTCCTCACCCTCCCTCTTCTCACAGAGTACCAACTTGTCAGGCTGTCCTCTTATGCGTACACACACACACACACTCTTTCAGCAGCACTATCAGTTGTTATATCATGGCAAAAGAAGTGTTACATTGAACTCCTATAGGAAAAGCAACACTGAGGTCTTCAGGTGCTACAAATGTTCCAACTGACTTTCTGCCCTTCAAACCCAGATGTATGCTCATCCCTAACTTTCAGTTCTCAAAGACAATACGAATATTAAATTAATTCTGAAAGTTCTCATAAGCAAGTTAGTTTATCACATTAACTCTCCCCTGGCTGCTAGACAGAGACAAGATTCTAGTATGTTCCTACAAAAGCAGGACTTCTCTAGGAGTCAGTATCCGCTGTTTTTTACTTTGCATTTCCTGTGGAGATGAATTACATACTGTTTTCTTTTTCCTTTTTTAAACTGAAAAAGAGGAAAAAGGAACTGCCAGGTCCAGGGAGGCTGAGCCCTGGCCCATAGGGCTCCCTGCCCCCCTTTGAGAAGGATGGCCCTGCTATGGCCTTTCAGCTCAGCAGACAAAACTTCAATTTGTCCTGCAGACCCAGCTATGTTTCACAGATGAGAGAAGGACCCAAGAACAGACTGAGGCACTGAATTTATTCCTCTCTTAAGCACTAACCTTATACAAAGTATTTCGTATAATTTCAATGTTCATTTCATCCAGGTCCTGCTCAGATATGCAATCCTGGAAAAAGGCAGCTGAAAGAGAAGAAAAGGAGTGAGCAGGAGAAGCAAGACCCATTAGCTGCAGTATCCCTTCTCAGGCAGGCCTGCAGATATCACACTTTGCGCAGGAGGAGATCCTTCACCAAGCAGTCCGTGATTCTTTCCACAAAGACTCAGGCAAGGGTGTAAGTTTCCACCTCCAATGACCAAGCTAGAAGATGCTCTGCAACTTCTGGTCTGCCATGTTTCACACTTCCCTCCCCTCCAGCACAAGGCCCCATTTGATACCTGCACCCCACTGAAGGGCCAATCCCTTGTCTTACCAAGGGGTGTGTCCACCAGGATGGCATTGTATAGCTCAGCTGGCGTCTGGGCAATATTCACAGCCTCCATCTGCTCAAAGCTGCCCAAGGGATGGCATTTGGGTACCAGTTCTGCAATGGAGCGTTGATGGAGTGTCCCAGTAATCAGCAGAATGACATTATCAATCATGTAGCTGTAGCTGAAAGGAAGCAGTGACAGCAGGGCTGTGACAGCAAGCACCCACCCTCCGGCCCTCTCCCTGTTTAGGTCCACACCAGGCTCAGTTGTGGGCGAAAAGAACAGTGGAGGTCCTCTCTCCATCCCCAGGTCCTCATAAACTCACATATACATCTCTGAACAAGATTCAAGGGATTTCTGAACTGCAACATGGCGCAAGTGTGGAGTAGACCACGGACTGGTGCTTTTGCTACTTAGGAAAGGAACTACTTTTACCTTGCTACCTTGCAAGAAACCGGCTTAAACTCATACTCAAAATCTTAGCTGACGGGGCTTGAAGAGCTTGGCAAACTACAAGCCAGTATGGCATCATGGTGAAGGTGGATTAGAACTAGAAAGACCCAGATTCAACAAATCCATCCTCAGCCACAGACGTTCCCAGGTGGCACTGGGCCAGTCACTCTCAGCCTAGCCACAGCAACCACAGGAAAAATGGGAGGAGAGAGTGCTAATCATGGAGGTCCTGGAGGAAAAGCAGGAAATCAATTCAGTAAGCAAAAATCTTGTCTTCACAAGCAGTTGGGGGGGGGGGGGAACAAACTAAATCACAGACATATTAACATTATCTTGCAAACACACAATATGGAAGAAATTCATGGAGGTAATTATTCATTTTATCAATAAGGGAATAATTTGATTAGCCTGGACTGGCACAAACATTCTAAATAACCTAACCTTAGAAAACTAACCAGAGAAAGGGTAAATACCTTTTACCAAATGTGGCAGGAAAGAACAAATCAGGAGAAGCAAAAGGGAGCAAAATGTAGATGAAATAGATTAAATGCCAGTTATAATTCCCTGATCTAGTAAAGAAGGAACATTAAGAGGTCGTTCACAAAATGTCAGAAGTGATTTTGTGTCCTAGCCAAATCTTATGTGAGGCCAATGTTTAGATCATGATAGATTGATACATGGCCAATAATTACAATGAGTTCAAAACTTGATTTCATTGATTTGCTGTTTGCATTTGATTACTAAGATTGTAATCTCAAAATCAACTATTCAAACTGAACAAGTTCTGCTTTAGAACCAACCCCACTGTAATTTTAAAGTGCAGATGCCATGCTTTTTTTTTAAGAGAACCACCAGAATAAAAAGCTAGATCGGAATCATGAGGAGCAACATAAAACCCCCCAATCAATCTCTCAAATCCAGAAGACACAAACTGTAGGCAGCAGGCCTCACCAACAAACAAAAATCAGCATAGAGGCTCAGGGGCAGAGACATCAAAGATTTACAACTCTAGGCTATGCTATGGATAGGTCAGAACCAAGGATCAATTTGCCTGGTGACCTGCACAGAAAGTCAGGGCTGGAACAGGTTGTTTTTTGTCACATGCTCTGTGGAAATAAAGATATGACTTAGCATTCTTATCACCAAGGATATAACCAACTTTAAAAAGAGTCAGACTAGCAACTGGTCAGCAAGTCCCGCTGACTTCTAAATAGTCATAGCAGTGCTTTTAAAGTCCTTAAGGATAACTACTTTATGAGCTGTTCTAGAATATTTCCAGAATACCAACGTTAGAGTGACTGTCATTCTATAGATCCCTTTTCTATCTTTCTGAAAGTAAGGACACTTTTCCCCCAGTCATGTGCTGCTGCTCCTCTTGATCAGGGTTTCTCAGATAATGAATAGACTCAATACAGCTGGCTTGATCCTTCCTACCCTGGAATTAATCTACCTCTTCCTGAAGTTCTGAACTAATTCAAGAACTAAGGCACATTCCTTGACTGTATTTCACATAGTTGCCTGATGGGATGCAGATCACCTACTGAGTCAAAATGAGAATTGAATGGTTCTGCCATCCTCTGCTTATCTCATAGCCTTTGCCATGTTCTCCATGAACATGCTCCATGAACATGCACATTGTTTGACTTTGAACATATATCAAGAAGCTGAGTGGTTGTTCTTAGACCCCTTCCGTTAGTTTATTCTTATAGCTTTTGTAACACCTTCTCTTTAAACCTGAGCTATCTTTTTTCTTTCTAGATGACCTGTCTTTGTTTCCTCTTCCTATACATGTTCTGGCTGATTTTCATATCTTCACTGTTTTCTGTGCAGTCACATTGACTTCTGCAGTCTTGCATTCTTTCCCCTTCATTGTAACAGTCTGCAATTGTATTAATAATATCACTTTTTTTGAAACTCCCACTTTTGGCTGGAATTCCAATTAGTTTCTCCTGCCATGGAATCCTACTTATCATGACTCTACATAAAATCCACATGAAGCTCAAGATACCAGCAGTGGGGTATCTGGGTATGCGTATGTGGGGGAGAAAGACTGGATAATGTATACTTTGGCCTGGGAGGGGGAAGCTGAGAAGGGCAGGCTGTGCTTGGGGACACTGGACCCGCTGCTCGAAAGCAGTCTCACTATCTGGCCCCCAGCTTTCACTCCTAGCACCTGGCATTGGATCCTCGCTGGCCCTGGGATCTGGCTGTTGCTTCTGAATGCTAGGCTAGTATGTAACAAAGCTGCCCTCACTGATCATCTTATCATGGATGAGGATGAAACCTGGTTGGGCCCGGATGGGGACGTACCTCTCTCACCCAGGTTTTGGGTTTTGCATCAGCCCAGACACCTGAGGGGAGTGGGAGTGAGGTGGCGGTTGTCATTAGTGGGTCCTTGAAGGCTCTCAGAGACTCCACTTCATAAACAACCAAATGTGAGGTGCTCTGGTTGAAGTTGGGTTCTAGGAAACTACTGAGGTCACTGAGTTCTGATCCACCATTACTGGAGGACAGCATACCCAGCTGTAAAAGCTGACAGCCAAAGTGCACTGAAAATAAAGCAAAGTATACTATTTGCTATAAAGACTTCCATGTAGTAGACCAGCTCCCATCCTGCACTCCTGGCAATAAGGAATAACTGGAGTGCCCCTAAGGAGCTGGTGGCAGTTGGCAGTAAGGAGCCCAAGTCTGGATTATGCCATTTCAGAGTTGGCAGAGGCATTCCAATGATGGAATTGAAGAGACGTTCCTGAGAAATTAATCATTCAAGTAGATGTCCCTTTTTTCCATTGCCCATATGTTGCTTTCAAGGTCCAGAAAATTTCAGAGAGTCTTAATGCAGTGAACCCACCTCCTACCAGCAATACTGCAAGCGAGGCTCAGTTTTACCATCTGGCCTGGCATCTGAAAAACTGGCTGCAGGAGAGAAGGTCGTCATATTTCCAAGACACAGAGAAAGTAAGAACTTTTTTTCTCCTTCATAGCTAGAAGCACCATGACAGCAGTGGCTGCGGAGGTCCCAAGAGGAAACTGTCCAGCAGCTGCCAGTGGGAACAAGGAGTTCATAAACCAGGCCTTTGCTGCGCCTCTGTCTGTGCTACACAAGCCCACAGCCAGCATGTTCCTAGTAGGCAGATGAGGCACCTCCTCCCTGGGAGTGGCCCTGTACAGTGAATGGTGGCAAGCCCTGAAAGGCAGTCTCCAGGCCCCCCCACTGCTTCACACTCAGAAGCAAGCTGAAGACCATGATGGTGAGAGTCAGAAAGGCCCTGCCAGAGTGGGTGGGAGTGGACCAGTGCTACTTTACTCTGAGAAGCTTATCAGAAAGCTATAAAACCCACTTGCTTTGAGTGATGTTTGTTTTACTACAGATTCTTCAGGGAAAAGCCACCATAAAAAGGTTCCACCCCCCAAGAACATGAAGAACAGCCCTTGTTGACAGTGAAAAGCTGGACTGATCAAGCCTGCCCCAGATGCACTCAGTCCTGCCTGCACAGCCCAGTGCCATGCCACACAGTGTATCTACATGCTCTTGAAGCCCTCATCTGTACAGAACAGCAAAGCTGCCAAAGCAGACTGACCCAAGAGGGCACCGATAAAAAGATCCAGGGGCCCAGGAAAGGATCTTGAGTTCTCTCCTGTATTCCAAGCAGTCCTGAAAACAACCAGACCCAGCTTCTAGCCAGGACAGTCAATGTTTCTACGGACTGCCAGCGCTCAACTCAAAATGTCATCACATACACTGAGTCCATTCACTAGTTCTCATGTGACCTCTTTACAGTTTTGGCCTTTAACTATTATAAAATCAAGATTCAATGATCAAAAGCACTGGCTGTCACATTTGTTCTTCTTCCCTCTCTCACCTGATTATATATTTCTATCATCTTACTCTTTCTGTTCAATTCCTCAGTAAATGACTTTTTAATCATCCATCCAGAGAGCCAGGAATCCTTAAAATACAGGTGAAACTCGAAAAATTAGAATATCGTGCAAATGTTCATTTATGTCAGTATGACAACTCAAAAGGTGAAACCAATATATGAGATAGACGCATTACATGCAAAGCAAGATATGTCAAGCCTTACTTTGGTATAATTGTGATGATTATGGCGTACAGCTTATGAAAACCCCAAATTCACAATCTCAGAAAATTAGAATATTACATGACATCAATAACACAAGGATTAGAAATAGAACAATATCGGACCTCTGCAAAGTATAAGCATGCATATGTACTCAGTACTTGGTTTGGGCCCCTTTTGCAGCAATGACTGCCGCAATGCGGCGTGGCATGGATGCTATCAGCCTGAGGCACTGCTGAGGTGTTATGGAAGACCAGGATGCTTCAATAGCGGCCTTCAGCTCTGCTGCATTGTTCGGTCTCATGTCCCTCATCTTTCTCTTGGCGATGCCCCATAGATTCTCTATGGGGTTCAGGTCAGGCGAGTTTGCTGGCCAATCAAGCACAGTAATCCCATGGTCATTGAACCAGGTTTTGGTACTTTTGGCAGTGTGGGCAGGTGCCAGGTCCTGCTGGAAAATGAAGTCAGCATCCCCATAAAGCTCGTCTGCGGAAGGAAGCGTGAAGTGCTCCAAAATCTCCTGGTAGACGGCTGCGTTGACCCTGGACTTAATGAAGCACAGTGGACCAACACCAGCAGATTACATGGCTCCCCAAATCAACACAGACTGCAGAAACTTCACACTGGACTTCAAGCATCGTGCATTGTGTGCCTCTCCATTCTTCCTCCAGACTCTGGGTCCTTGGTTCCCAAATGAGATGCAAAAGTTGCTCTCATCAGAAAAGAGGACTTTGGACCACTGGGCAACAGACCAGTTCTTTTTTTCTGTAGCCCAGGTAAGACGCTTCTGACGTTGTTTGTTGTTCAGGAGCGGCTTGACAAGAGGAATACGACATTTGAAGCCCATGTCCAGGATCCGTCTGTGTGTGGTGGCTCTTGATGCACTAACTCCAGCCTCAGTCCACTCCTTGTGAAAGTCCCCAACACTTTTGAATGGCCTTTTCCTGACAATCCTCTCCAGGCTGCGGTCATCCCTGCTGCTTGTGCACCTTTTTCTACCACACTTTTCCCTTCCACATAACCTTCTATTGATGTGCTTTGATACAGCACTTTGGCAACATCCAACTTCTTTTGCAATTACCTTTTGGGGCTTTCCCTCCTTATGGAGGGTGTCAATGATGGTTTTCTGCACAACTGTCAGGTCAGCAGTCTTTCCCATGCTTGTGATTCCTACTGAACCAGCCTGAGAGACCATTTAAAGGCTCAGGAACCCTTTGCAGGTGTTATGGATTCATTAGCTGATCAGAGTGGGACACTTTGAGCCTAGAATATTGAACCTTTTCACACTATTCTAATTTTCTGAGATTGTGAATTTGGGGTTTTCATAAGCTGTACGCCATAATCATCACAATTATACCAAAGTAAGGCTTGACATATCTCGCTTTGCATGTAATGCGTCTATCTCATATATTGGTTTCACCTTTTGAGTTGCCATACTGACATAAATGAACATTTGCACGATATTCTAATTTTTTGAGTTTCACCTGTATGCACCTGCCTGCTTCCCCCGTGCATCACAGCAGTTCCATCCACTCTTCTGCATTTCAGATCCAAAGTAGGAGCCCCACCAGCTGCCTCTTCAGTTTCAGAAGGACGATGGAAGGACTCTTCTGTTCAGTCAGCAAGGTCAAAAGTGGCCAGCTGATTCTGTCCACACGCATCGCCATTGGGGAGACTGCTGGACCTCTTTCCAGGCAGAGCTCCAATGGTACACAGTAAATAACAAAGGACTTCATGGATCTCACCAGTTCAGTTACATCATGAACTGAATTTTCTTGAGCCATGACAGTTTTGAAAAACTTTCAGGAAAAACATTGTCCATTCCAAGCCTGAATCCCATTTTGAAGGAGCATTTCCGTTGTCCATCAAGTCTCAAATCATCAAGTTGTTTCTTCTCGGGCATCAGATTTTCAAAGAACTGCTATACCAGGAGTAGGAAACCCCTTCCCACACTTTGCCACCCTGGTGCCATGCAAAATCATATTGCTGAATCACAGTGATATAACATTGTTTTTTTAATGTAAGCAATAAAATGGGAATGTTCAGCTTCTGTTCAATTGAAACCTATTTTACAAAAATAAAGCAACCCCCGCCTAAAAGGGAAAAAAGGCTGAAAATTCTTGCCATACCTCATCTATCAACTTCACCCTCAGCAGCCGGAAAAAAATGTAAGAAACCAACCAACCAACCATCCCTTGGTTGCTGTAATACTGTATATTCCAGAGATTTGCAGGCTAACTGATGAGTTTTAAGTGAGCGGTCAGCTGGCTGGCAAATGACTCCAAGGTATTCTATACTACACAGGCACCTCTTCCCATCAGAGGCAAGTAGTGGGATTTAGGGAGTTTCTCTGTTCCTTGCCAGTTGGGGTTGAGAGTCCTTAGAGGAGCAAGGAGGTTAAGAAACTACGCCTAAGTCAGGCCCATTGCCTAAACCCCCTGAGATACCTGGAACTATTTGGTACGGTTGGTAATTAAAGGAGAAGGCTAGTTCAAGGGAAATCATTTCTTTTTAGTGCCATTTTCACTCAAGACCTCTAGTCTTCTTTTTGCTCCTGTTGTTTGCTCAGGTTAATGATTGCTAATTTTAGTCCACAGATCTAAGTCTTAGGTAACCTGATACAGCTAACCTCTCTTCTATTTTTTTTCTTGTATGTTTCTTATAATAATTTTTTATTCTGTTATTGAAATGTAGAGTTCTGTCCTAGCGCCTCATGCTACAAAGCTACTTTAATCAGGAAGCATTTGTTAAAAGCTTATTCCTGAGGATATCACTGCAAAAAAAGGTTGCAGCCTTCTTCCACCCCCTTTGCTCCCTTCTGAGACCTGCTTAGAAGGTGGGATGGCTAGCTAAAGATTAATACAGGTAGGCTTGCTAAGATTCTTGTGGACTAGGAACAAGTGACTGTATCTATAAATGCATTAAGATAAACATCTCAGTGTCCTGCTTTTCCTCCAGGGCAATTTGTGCTTCATTACTAAAACTGGACAAAACTACAGCACATCCAGAGAAGGGTGACCAAGGTATGGAGGAATCTATGGGAATGGATGAAACTCTAAAAGTTTTTAATGGTGAAGATGAATAGACCTATCGGCTAAATATTAAAGGTAACAACTGAAAGAATTGCTCCAGCTTTGTTAATACAAAAACAGGCTCATTTTTCACATCCAAGAATGGAGGTGGGGCCTGGTTAAACAACTGTGTGCATATGGAGTCGATCAATAACTGCTTGATTCTTCATTCCAGAATTCAGTATTAACTCAGTTTCTCTCTTCCTCATCAGTTCCCCTTATTTTTTCTAACATCATACCACATTAGGGGAACCTCTGAATTGTCTAATAAAGATGCTGCTGTATTGTGAATTCCATCACATTAAGGTTGTGTTTGCATTAATGTGTTTGCACATTAAGGTTGTGTTTCATGTGGTTACTGAGTGTTAAAACTAATGAAGTTCAGCATGGTGCACAAAGGGAGGACTCACAAAGGTCTTTAAATAGGCATGGCTTCATGTGCGGTGCAAGCATGATGAATGATCTCCTTGACAGTCTCATGGAGGCTTTCTATCCACCTGCCAGGAATTTGGAAACCTTAATGTGAGCACAGCAGTGCCCACCAAGCCCACAAAGCACCCATGTATATCATGGTCTGCCCATCCTGTCCTTCTGCCAAGAGTCCTGGAAAAGGAAGTTGGGCAGGCAGCGGAACAATTTCTTTCCAGTTAGCCTTAGGAAAGTAACTGATGGGGGGGGGGGGAGCAGGGGAATGTGGGTGTGTATGAACACATACGCACACACTTCAGGAAGGGTTTAGAGATAAACCCAGAGGGACGGGCAATTCTGGAGAGGTTTGTAGCTCAGCATTAAGGGGCATATGGATGTGTTCATATACCTGAGGAGAAACAATCTACAGATGATGTTTCCATTTCAGGGATAAATACTTGGGAAAATTATTTTCAAAGCACTTATTTAGAGATATGATTTGGTGACAATGCCAGGCTCACAGCATTTTGTCTCCTGCCCTCAGAAGAGTAGTACAGTTTAGTAACCTATTGTGTCACTATGCAGCCACATTCTTTTAAAAAAACCAGTGGTGCCATGCTGCCACTGCATCTGTCTTCAGGAAGCACTGCACAAAATCCAGTGTCAGCCTCACTAGGTAGACCAGACAGGAAACACGACCAGATGAGCTCATTCTACTTTATTGTAAAGCTACATTAACAGAATCTTGTGAGTCTGAAAGTGCAATTCTCCCCCCATCCCCTTTACAGACCAAGGAACTTGGAAGGGTCTCTCCTGAGCCTCTTGCCCTGCCACTACCCAGCTGTGGGCTCTGCTGCCTCTTATCTGACCATTCCCTTGGCAGCGTCCCTGGGCCCATCTCCCATGGTCTTTCCCTCAGGCCGTTACGTCCCACAGTTCAGGGGTGTCTGCAGGGTATGGTCAAAAAGGTCCAGAGGGCAGCTGCCACAGCGTGATCACCAGCTTCTTATGTACATCTGGACCGCTGTCTGGACTTTTCTGACCCCGCTCTTCAGGCACCGCTGCTGTGATTCTTCCAACACTGAAGAGAATGTAGCTGGACTGGACGGGACGGAGGGGCCTCGCTACAATTCCTGCCTTACAACGGACAGCTCTGAGACAAGATTAGCCTCCCTGGGTTTGTTTTACAGCAGCCACTTGCATTAGGCTTCATCACTGTTCCTGGCAAAGTGTGTGTGTGTGTGCGCGCGTGTGCATGCACACACCTTCAAGTCAGCATTGACTCCTGGGGACCACCTGGACAAGCCCCTGCAGTTTTCTTGGCAAGGTTTTTCGGAAGTGGTTTGTCATTGCTTGTTTCCCAGGGCTGAGAGGGAGGGACTGGCCCAAGGTCACCTGGCTGGCTTTGTGCCTGAGGGTGGGCTAGAACTCAGGGTCTGCTGGTTTCTAGCCTGGTGCCTTAACCTCTACACCAAACTGGCAACATTCAGCCACAAAGAAAAAGCAACATAAACATGGGATTTCTCACTGCTGCCATGACAAGGTTGCTAAGATTTCTTCTGGTTCATGATACAGAAATGACTACAAAAGAAAATCTGTCATTTATGAAGATGACTTAGCATATACAGTCTCTAGACTACCCTGCCTGACCTCAGGAACCAAGCAGGGACAGCCCTGGTCAATACTTGGGTGGCCACATGAAAATTCCAGGCTCTTGGCCAGACAGACAAGTAAAAATGTCATCCTGGAAGAAAGCATCTGGAACACTGCCAAGAAAATTGCACAGATGCAGTCGTCAGGAGCTAAGTTTCACTTGAAGGAGATTTCTGTTTTTTTAAACTTATTATATATCAGTGCTATTCTGTTCATATAACGTTTCTTCCTTCACATCAAGGAAGGATTAGCTGCAGCTCACACTGGCAGTTCATCAACAGGCTTGAGCTAGACTGCCACCACCAGGAGCTCTTCAGGTTTTACAAGCTAAAATGTGGAAAATATATTTTTGCGATGTGTGGAAACAGATGGTAGAATAAAGAAGGCATCTGTAGTGAGATAAAGATACATTACCAATGCAAGTCATTCAATAACTAATACGAAGATAGGCAAATATTCTCCGGTTGCCGTAGAAAAATTAGTCAAACATGCAGAGTTGTTTCTCTGCAACTGGAGCCAGTAGCCTTTTCTCACTCACCAGCTTCAATGGGAGACCTTGAAATCCAGGGCCCATAGGCTTTCTTAATATATGCATAGGAACTGAAGAAGCTAACATCTCAGATCTGGACCATTAGTTCACCTAGCACAGCAGATTGCCACTGAAGGTGCCTTCCCAAGGTCCTTCAGCTGAAGACACCAAAAATGGAACAAACTCTTCCCACTGCACAGGAATGTGTGGACCTGGGGACAGGAGAGAGAATGCTTCTCTAGGACTAAGTTCTCTGTGACTGTTTCAACCTTCTGTGCTCAAGTATGGACAGGACCTTTTGGAGCATGGAGTGGTCACAGAGGCTATCAAGTTGAACCCCTTGCTCAATGCAGGAGTCACATTAAAGCTTTCCCAATAGATGGTTCTCCAGCCTCTACCTGAACACATTCAATGAAGCTCACTGCATCAACATCATTCTTTGTCTTGCACTGTGGAACAACAGAAAGAGATCATGGCCTTCTTTTTTGTGACACCCTTTTTGTATCTGAAGAGTGTCATTGTGGGTGCAAGACTAAGGAGACCTGGCATGGCAGCCGTGCTTTTCTTAAGAATCTAGGAGTATCAGCAGAATGAGAGCAAGCACTGTGGTTCAGCAGCAGCTAGAAAGGCCAATGCAATCTTGGGCTGCATTAACAAGCGTCACACCCAGGAGGCAATAGTGCTCCTGTACTTTGTGCCAGTTAAGCTGCACTTGGAGTTCTGTGTCCACTTGTGGGCATGGTGTGTCAATAGGACACGGAGAAGCTGAAGTAGGACGATAAGAGGCCTGGAAAGCAAGCCGATGAGGAATGATTAAAGGGTATGGACATGTTTAGTTTTCAAAGGGGGGAGATAGGATAAAAGTCTACACACTTCTAAAAATCTAAAACGTCTAAAAATTTTTTTAAATGTCCATGAGGGAATAGACTTGTTATCTGTTTAAACAGGGGCAGAACAAGGGCCAATGGACTGAAGTTAAATTAACTAGTGAATGTTATTATTACACTGTTTTAGATATACAGGTAGTCCTTGCTTAATGACCTTAATTGGGACCAGCAACTCTGCCACTAAGCAAAGTGGTCACTAACATGGTAATTACTAACCAGTTGATAACTAAATCACGTGAATCAACAGTAAGTAAGCTGTTGCTCTTCTACACATTGAAAGCAATGCAATCACGCCGCAGCCCAGGGCTGGGAGCTGCCGGCGCACTACACAAACAGCTTAGAATACTCTCTTGAAATCTCTTCCTCTCCAATCTCTCTGCTCTGCGAGGAGGGGAGGAGGAAAAAAGCAAGTGATTTCTGTAAGCTATCTTTCCTTTGCCTGACCCTTCTTCCCCCTTGCAGAGCAGAGATTGGAGCAAAAGAGATTTCAAGAGAGTGAGCCATTTGCTCTTCTACACAAGCAAAAGCAACGTGATCACACCGGCAGCAGGAAAGGGTCAGGCAAAGAAGAGACTGCCTACAGAAACTGCTTGCCTTTTTTCTCCCCCTAGCCCAGACAGAGAGATTGGAGTGAACGAGAGACTTCAAGAGAGTAAGCAGTTTATTATTCTACACATCAAGAGCAATGCAATCGTGCCAGCAGTGGGAAACAGCTTACTCTCTTGCAATCCCTTTCTCTCCAATCAATCTGCTCTGCAAGGGGGGAGGAAGAAAAGCCCACAGGCCAGGCACAGGACAATGCGTACTGACTGTATTGGCAATTGCATGACTGAGGGACGCTGCAAAGGTCATAAATGTGGGCACTGGTTGTAAAGCTACTTTTTCAGCACCATCGTAACTTTGAGCTGTTGCTGAACGAATGGTCAGTAAGCGAGGACTACCTCATAAGAGCCGTAAAGCAATGGAACAGTCTGCCTAGAACAGTGGTGCACTCCTTTTGCAGGATGATAATCTGTCAGGAATAGTTTAGTGGATTCCTCAAGTGACCAGAGAATTAAACCTATAATGCCCTTTCCAACTCATACAGTCTATGTCACTTCCCATGAATCTCCTTTTTTCAAGACTAAACAAGCCCAGCATTTTCTATCCCTCTCCACAAGATTTAGCTTCTAGTCTCATTGCCTCAACATCCTTTGGTTCACTTCTTACTTTACAGAACAGTTACAGTAAGTACCAGATGCTCTGTGTTGAGCAACTTAAGCCCCCTCAATCTGGAATTGTCACAAAATTCTCTTCTTTAAATTCTTTAAATTCTCTTCAGAATTCTGTGAATTCAACACAGAAGTTCAAGACTAAGAGACTAAAATAAAGAGTTGTGATCTCAGGACACACCCTTTGTAAGCCATACTGACGTTGTAAACGTGAGGTGAGAAAGACCCTAGAAATCCTTTGAATCATCACTTAAAACTTTCCCTGTGTAGACAAACAGCAAAAGATGCAGCCTTTCAACAAAATCCATCTTGTGGACTTGTGCCAGCCAGATGATCTGGGTTCTTTTGCCCAGCAGCATCTGGCACTTACGTGATGAAATCCAGGAAGCTGGCCAAAGGCTCATAAGCGTGATTTCGCATGTGACGGAACTCCACGACCATCTTCTCCTTCAGCTTGTCATCAATGACAGAGACAGTAAGAGGGGAGGCTTCATTTGCCAGGAAGTTCCCATAGTCTGTACTCTGGAGATGAAGCTTCAAATCTGAAAAATTAAAAACAAATTTCAGGCAGAAAAACTCCAGTGGAGGACAGACCTGGCAATCACTGACAATGAACTACAAAGGAGTTTCCCCTGCAGACTGGAGTTCAGTATTTTTACTTGCCTAATTTATAAAGCATGCCAAGTTTCTGCCTAGGGATCAAAAACATCAGTCCTTTGGGACAAGTCAATCTTCCCCTCTCTATGATAATGCAGGTGCCTCCTTCAGGTGTCTTTTCCTGAACCGTACAGCAGCAGCAGCTAAAGCAGCTTCTTGAAGGTGCAGCTGCTGATGAGACTTGAGGGCCCCAGTGACACTCCAAATCACCTTTTAATCCAGATCATTGCTGAGCCCCACTCAAGAACACAGAAGGAAATATAACAAAAAAATCAGTCTTTCATTTCTAGCCAAAGCAATAAAATGCAAACCTCTGGAAATATAGAACTGGAAGGGGCCACTGACGCCTTCAACCCACCCCTACTCCACACAGGATCCGAATTAAGCAACCCCGAGAGACAGCTGACTTGGCCTCTGCTCAAACACACCCTGTAAAGGAGAGCCCATCATCATTTCTGGGTTATTAGTTCTGTTTTTTTTTATTGCTTTTAATATAATGACAAAGAAAAAGAACGAAACACAAAGATATATAGTCAAAGAAAAGAAAAAAACCCAAAGAAAGTGCTTTTTAAAAAAATGAAAAAATACAACAAAGGAAAAAAGAAAAAAATAACACAATATATCCTACTCTTCCTGTGTGTGATGGTGCTGTGAGTGTACCTCTCTTGACTCTCTCCTGATTAAAGTTGTTTTCAAACTTCTGCATTTTCAGACTGTGTGGACAGACTTTGATAACTGGATAAATAAAACTTTTCATTACATATTATTTTGTTTTTAATGAGCTATTGGGATGGCAACTAGACCCAAACATTTGACATCTAGCTTAATTTCAGCTGCATCCCTCTCTGCTGAGCCAGGTAAGATGGCAGAGGAAGATTCTTCTACTAACTTGTTAAAAGAGATTTGGCCTCACATACCAGTCTTGAAACCGATCCAACAAGCTCTGGCAGAGCTTAAATGTGATTTAAAACTGATGTAAGAAAAAATGGCTTGTTATGAAGATTGATTAAATGCCCACAAGACAATAACTCAAGCTAGTTGTAATATTTTGG
This sequence comes from Liasis olivaceus, assembly GCA_030867105.1. Taxonomy (NCBI): domain Eukaryota; kingdom Metazoa; phylum Chordata; class Lepidosauria; order Squamata; family Pythonidae; genus Liasis; species Liasis olivaceus. The sequence goes on along the minus strand of CM061359.1, from coordinate 25,036,738 downwards.
ATAAACAAATTACTTACTTAGAGTCACAACTGCATAGGAAAAATCTGTGTGTGACTGGCACTGAAAACCCTCCAAGTCAATTAAACCTGGCTGAATTTACGGAGGATTTTTTCAGAAGTCTCTTCCCTTTGGGAATGGATTTTCCAGTCGAGATTGATCATGTGATTAAAATTCCTTTAATGAGAAGGAAGACTTGAACTAGCTCCAACGTCATTATTGTGCAATTCCTTCGTGTTACTACAAGAGATGAGATTTTATGTATATTTTGCCAGGAATCAGTAAAGTCTCCTTAGAAGTGGGGTTCTAGCCAAAATAAGATATCAATTTATCTTGATTTTACTAAAGAAGTTTTTGAAAAGAGAAGGTTGTTTATAAAAGCTCAAAGTCTTGCTAGATCAATACAACCAATATTTCATGTATTCCTCAGCCATATTTTGCATTAATCAAGACCAGGTTCACAGATTTGATATCCTTTGAATGCAGAAGCCTTTATCTTATCTTTAAAATCTGCCGATGGACAGGCCTGATTATGTTTCATTCCATAGAATCTGTTGTGGGAGAAGTTTGAGTTTGCCTACAGCTCCATTGTAAAAGCCTGATTTGAAAACCTTCATGCTTGCATTTTTTTTCCCGTACCCTTTTTTATGTTTTGGTTAATTTCAAGATACAGGTAGTCCCCAGGTTAAGAACTCCCGGTTTACAGACAACTCATAGTTAGGAACAGAGCCTATTGTAGCAAAATTTGAGTTAAATACACAATGATTCAAGTTAAATACACCATGGTTCAAGTTCATTACACAATAGTACTTACACAGTGTTATACAATAATATCATTCCAGCTTACATACACATTTGACATAAGGACAGACCTTGATAATGGAACTCGTTCTTAAACTGGGGACTACCTGTAAATGGAAATCTTAACTTTCAATATCAATTTATATCACAGTTCTTAGGATGATTTAGAATCTGTAATTTCTTCAGACAGTGTTAGACCCAAGAGAAGGATGTATCGATTCTTGAAAGTGAACACAACTCCATCTATGACTGGGTGCAAACTTTTTTAAAAAGTATAATTGAGAATTTTATTGAGAATTTTAATTACAATGTTGTTGTTGTTGTTTAGTCGTTAAGTCGTGTCCGACTCTTCGTGACCCCATGAACCATATTGCGCCAGGCCTTCCTATCTTTCACTGCCTCCCTGAGTTTGCTCAATTTCATGCTCATTAATTACAATAGCAAAAACTAATACAAACCAAACTTAGAGAAAGATAAGAGAATGGAAAGAAAAAAAAAAAGTGCAGGAAAAAAGAAAAGAAAGAAGAAAAAGAAAAGAAAGAATATAACAAAGAAAAAGATAAAAAATATATAAAGAAGTGACTTCCAACCTTCATCACAACAAGTATTAACAAATTTGATAACTCTTCACCCTCATAAGGTTAAACAGATATCTCTTCACCCCGTATCCCATCCCTTATCTATAAGCAAATCCATAAAACATCAACTTTTCAACCCTGGTGTCAGCAAAAAGGATTGCCAGAACACTGCAAAAAGATGTCTTATTTTAACTTTGATCAAATAAACCAACCCAGATTCCTTCCTTTTACTTCTAACAGTCTTAATCTTTAATTCAATCAGATATTGTTGTAGGATTTGATTTCTCCTCAATTTTTCTTTATACCATCACACAGATTTATTTCTTCAAGGCTTTAACAAGCCTTTTTTGTACATCCAATAAGAAAAATAATTCCAGGTCATTCTCTTGCTTTATTAATTTGTATTTCCCTTTTAATTTTTAAAACTTCACCCAGTTTCTTTTGTATATCCAATAAAGTGTCCTTTTCCAATTTATTCTTTTGGCCTCACATTCTAACCCTAACCCTTTCTCTATTTTGTCAGATAAAATTTGTTCCACATTTGTCATTTCTTCATTAACATCATTTAGACATAGTATATCTATAGAAGCAGACATCATTAGTGACAGTGTTAATACTATAGTTACTAACTTCTGGCTCCATACTTCAAAAAACTCCTTTAATATTTCCAATATTAATAGTGTTCTGTATCATTTTGTAAGTCCCCGTATTAACTGACATCAGGCTTGTATTTTTTTTTCTTCTGCTTAAAATCTTTAGTCCGCTCTAGTATCCAATTTCTAAAATCATCACTTATCTTCTGCTATGACTTGCAATTACCAGGATAGCTAAAATAAGTCTGTTTCCCACAAGAAGTTATTTTTTTATAGTTAATTTCAAAATCTTATAGGAAAAGTCAATATTCCAAATTTATCTGGACCCTTAATCTGTTTATAACTATCTTAGATCAAAATTTTATTTAACTTCTTGCTGTTTATTTCAAATTCTTGAAGCTTCTTAAGCTTGTAATTAATGTTTCTTTTGTTCAGAGTTGAAGATAAACTTACTGGATGAAGACTTTTCAAACTTGTCATTCCAGGGATCTCTAATAGCTTTAAGATAGTTAACAGGCAATTTCCAAAAGTGATTTGAAAGTAAGGTTTGCGAACTTAGTGTCCTTTAAAAGGTTCCGCTGTGGTTCTGGACAAGAAGCCTAATCCCATTGTCTTCTGGCACTCAAACACATGGAAAACCGCTGACCTATAGTCTCCTCACAAGGAGCAGCCATCTAGAACACATGCAAATGATCTCTTGTCCTTATCTGGAGAGGTTCCAAGGAACCGGTCTACTTACCGGTTCCTTTGTCTTTGCTAGTCATCGGCTTCACTTTCACAGAGCCATTTTCAGTTCACCGTACCTCCCCTGGATGTCTGACTGGTTGCAAACTTCTATCACCAGCAGTTATTTCTTTAAGGAGTTAAGGCAAGCCTACAGAGCATGCAGCCCACCATGCAGCCTTGTGTGGCCCACCAGTATTTTTTGAAAAATAATCAATCCACTGTTGCCAAATGTCACCACTGCCACCAGGAAGGATCTACCACCACCTAGGTTTTTGTAGCCACTTCTGCCCTGAAAGACATGCTCCTAAGTGCCTCTAGGACTCATGGACACTGCCAGCTCCAAACAGCTGATCAGCACATCAGCTATTCCTTTATAGCTCGTGATTATTTTTAAGGTATTAATCTGGCCCTTTTATGAATTGTTAAGAAAACAACATCCTTTTATATAAATTCATTCTCTCCATCTCAGATTAATAGATTAATTTTTTTCTACTTTGTCTGAGACCTGCCTTTCCAGCTTCTCATCATACTATACCAATGACTACTATGCAGAAAAAGGACTGCTCCCTATCCCTCCCACCTCATATAGATGTTCTTCATATAGCAAATGTTCTATATGAAGGAACATCTTCTCTTGCTGTTCAGTTCCAATCCCTTCTCCAACAGACTGAGCCAAGCCAGCCAGAATAAACACCAGTTCCTCATAGAGTCACTTACAGCCTTAACACACAGATCTATCTTCCTTTAACCTTTTTAGTGGTTCAGTTTGACAGATGTTCTGACCAGCCAAGATTCACAGGTTTTGGAGGTAGAGATGAGGGGACAGAGAGGGGGAAAAATGTGAGAGAATGACTGGAACCAGATGGAATTGACACCCTTCTAAAGACTGCTCAGATTTTTGGAATCTGAAGGAGTTCAAAGTACTCTCTGCCTTCAGGGAATCCTGAATTGCATACCTACTTTTTAGCTCAATATCAAAAAAGCAGAACATGGAAGTCAAGGGATTACATGATAAATGAGGAGGCCCAGGGTACCACTTTATTTGTGAGTGTGCACAGAGATGGAATGGAGAATTGATAGTCCAAACATGAGTTTAGCCATCTACATACAGTTGCAAGAAAAAGTATGTGAACCTTTTGGAATTTCATGGTGTTCTGCATTAATTTGTCATAAAATGTGATCTGACTGTCATCTAAGTCAAGAGTATTGACAAATAATGTGCCTAAAATAATAACACAAAAACAATTCTGTTCCTTCATGTCTTTATTGAGAACAACCATAAAAACCTCATAGTGCTAGTGGAAAAAGTATGTGAACCCTTGAGTTGACCTCAAAAAAGCTAATTGGAGTCAGGTGTTAGCATACCTGGAGTCTTGTTAAGAAAATGAGTTTGGAGGTGTGGACTAGAGCTACGTTGACTGATAAAAACCACTCAAACTTTTTGAGTTTGCTCCGCACCAGAAGAATACGCTTATGTGAGCCATGCCTCGCCAAAAAGAGCTTTCAGAGGATCTATGATCAAGAATTGTTGATTTACATAAAGCTGGAAAGGGTTACAAAGTGATTTCAAAGACCTTAGAAATTCACCAGTCTACAGTTAGGCAAACGATCTACAAATGGAGACACTTTGGGACTGTGGCTACTCTACCAAGAAGTGGGAGCCCAGTCAAAATGACCCCAAGAGCACAACAAAGACTCATCAATGAGGTAAAGAAACAACCCCGAGTGACAGCCAAAGATTTGAAGGCATCATTGGGACTGGCTAACATCTGTGTTCATGAGTCTACAGTACACAAAACATTGAACAAGCAGGGTGTCTATGGCAGGACACCTTGAAGGAAGCCGCTGCTTACTACAAAGAACATTGCTGCATGCCTGAAGTTTGCGAAAGAGCACATTGACACTCCACAGCGGTATTGGCAAAATGTTTTGTGGACTGATGAAACAAAGATTGAACTATCTGGAAAGAACACGCAGCACATCTGGCGTAAAAAGGGCACTGCATATCATCATGAAAACATCATCCCAACCGTAAAGTATGGCGGAGGAAGCATCATGATTTGGGTCTGCTTTGCTGCATCAGGGCCTGGCCAGCTTGCAGTCATTGAGGGGAAGATGAATTCCCAAGTGTACCAAAAAATTCTTCAGGATAATGTGAGAATGTCTGTACATCAGCTGAAACTCTGTAGAAGTTGGGCGATGCAACAAGACAATGACCCAAAACACCGGAGCAAGTCCACAACAGAATGGCTTCAGAAAAACAAAATCCGCCTTTTGGAGTGGCCAAGTCAGAGCCCAGACCTCAACCCAATAGAGATGCTATGGAATGACTTGAAGAGAGCCATACACATGAGACGTCCAAAGAATATGACAAGCAGTTCTGCCAGGAAGAATGGGCTTAAATGCCTCCTGAACGATGTGCAGGTCTGATCCTCAGCTACAGGAAGCACCTGGTTGAGGTTATTGCTGCCGGGGGGGGGGGTGTCAACCAGTTATTGATTCCAAGGGTTCACTTACTTTTTCCACTAGCATTTTGAATGTTGAATGAGGGTGTTCAATAAAGACATGAAGGATCACAATTGTTTTTGTGTTATTATTTTAGGCACATTATATTTGTCAATACTCTTGACTTAGATGATAGTCAGATCACATTTTATGACAAATTAATGCAGAACATCATGAAATTCCAAAAGGTTCACATACTTTTTCTTGCAACTGTAGCAGTCTAGAAAATGTTGACTTTCGGCTTCTGGGTGAGGTTTTCTGGTGTACTAGACATCTCTGAAGTAGCAGAGATGGTGTAGCGAAGTGAACACTGGCCAGCGATGATTTCTGGCCAGTGAAAGTCTTTCAGGATAAAAGAGTCATGCCCTGAGAGTAATGCCCACTATCATCAGAGACCGTGGAGGTTTCACAGGAAGAAGAAAAGAAGGGAAAAAAGTGAAGAGAAATAGAAAAGTAAGAGTACAGGATGTTTAATGGAGTGGCGATTATAAATCAGAAGGAGTCTGGCAGTACCTTTTCTGGCAACAATTTTAATTAAAAGGCATAAACATTTGTGAGCTCAGCTCACTTCATAAGACATAATGGAACGGCTAGACTGATGAAGGATTTAAACTGGGATAAGGGGGAAGGAGGGGTAGACAAAAGATAGGATGGTTATATAGATGGAGGGTACATGTGAGCAAAAATCAAGGCAGTAAAGGAGAGCCTCCCTAAACAATTTTAAAACTTAAACATAACAGCATTTCCAAAAAGGTGATCTATTTTCTGAATACAACCTTAGGTCTCTATTGTTTAATTTCTACAAGGAAGTAAAAACAAACCAAGAAGATGTCAATCACCATGGCTCCACATACAGTCATCCCAGAATAAATGAAATCATATAGAAAAGAGAGGCAGAGAAGAAATATAATAAAGGCTGGGGGTCTATCTCATGAGAGGAATGAGAAACCACAAGCTGACTGTGTGGACAAGCAAAGTATATTGCATGCATTCTGAGACAAGTGAAAGCCCGCAGAATTCCCAAGAAATTAAGGAGGGCTCCCTTTCCAAGGATTACAATCAACTTTGGAAGGATGTTTTAAACTGAATGCCGTCCTGCCTTCCTCTAAACGTTAGAAGCGGCCATGGCAATTCCCCAGTGTCATCAATTCATCACAGAGGCCACAGCCACAGATATCCATTTAGGGTTTAGGCCAAAAAGTTATTCTGTCAGCCAGGACTCACGCTCCCCTAAGCAGTCTCCCCTGAGGGCTTGATAAGGCAACAGAAGGAGCAGCAGCCAGATGGCTGAAGCTTTTGGGGGGCCTGTTCTGAGAGCAAAGAGAGGGAATCAAGGCCATCTACCTGATGGATGAAGTCAGGGGAGAGTGCAGATTACACAAGAGCCAAAAGAAAGACTTCTGAATTAATTACATTGTTTAAACTGTTGCCATGTTTTACTCAACAAATGACTTTCAGAATTCTTCCGGTAACAAATTCATTGTTTGTCCTTCCTGTCCACATTTAGAAAAGCCTTTCCCATGTATTATTTTCTACTTGCTTGCAGACATGGAAACTTGATTCAATTTTCCCTTCGCAACAGCATATGCCTTTATTCAAAAGTTCCAAGAGATATGGATTGCCTGTTCTCTCTCTTCCCACCACCAGCAAAAGATTCTAAAAACAGCAAAAGCAGCAGCAGGAGAGCCCCATCCAGCCTGGACTGCTTAGGAAGACTTTGTCCGAGCTCTCAGCTCCCCTAATTTGCCTCATAAAGAAACAAAGCAGCTCCTTCAAGCGGGGCCTTCTTAGGATGCTGGACAACCTGCTTCCAACCAAACTCTGGGGGACTTGCTCCCAGGGAAGCAACAACTGCTACTCGAGCCTGTTTAGTACCTAGCCTTAATATCTGCAGTGGAGTGAGATTGTAAAGCAATTGCACCAAGCACAGCAGATCTAAGAAATGACTCACTGAAAAATTCAATGCCCACAACTTAGTGGAACCTCAAATTATAGAAATCAAAGAAAAATGGCAATGTGGTTACAACCCTTATAATGAGCTCCTCCTAAAAGTCCTTTTACTCCAGCTTTCATTTTGGTTTACTATCTATTTTCAGATCACTTGATCCTCCTTTAATTCCATCTTTTACTGTTTTATTATTGCTACTATTGGGCAGTCCTTTTTATTGCACTGCTGCCATGGGGAAAAGGAAGAAGAGGCAGCAGATCCCCTCTGCAACACAGACTTCATCTAAGCCTCTGAAACAACAGAAAGTTGAGAGATGCATCACAAGCAAGCAAGCCTCTCCTGTAAGTAACATCACCCCATTTCATTTATCCGACAGGTATGATTCTCTAGAGGGGGACCCACAGGCTGAGACTGAGAGTCAGCAACTTCTAGAGCTCTCCTCCTCTCTGGCATTTTATAACCAGACATAGTCTCCTGACAGCACAGACCGTTCTTTCAATCTTTGACTTGCTGACTACAGTTAAAAACAGAGTAGATTCCCTAAAACAATCTTTTGCATAATGTAAACAATTGAACAAAATTGCCCTCCCTGCCAAAGCAAATGATCTGTGCCTGAATTGTGCCCTACAAATAGCCAGTAGAGGAAAGGAGGATCTCACCCCTGAACTTAGCCTAAGAAAGGGAAACAACAGGGAAAAAAAAGAGAAGGTTAAGCAATCCTACAGAGAAAGGCGAGGGACAAGCTCAGAAGGCTCTGGTTGGCCCCCCACTTCTTGTTTTACCTCCTTGGAGTGGGTACAATCCAAATTCATCAAAGCGGCTCCCCGGATACCCTGCTGTGTCTCAAATGCTTATCTAGGACTTGAAATAAGTAGGATAAAAGCTGAGGCCAAAATGTGTCTTGCTTCCATTAATCTTTGGCTAAAGCTTAACTTTTATCCTCAAGGCCTGGTCCAGGACAACCTTCAATCTATATGAATTAAGGCTGTTAAATCTGAACTCCTAAGTCTGGGCTTCTCTCCCTCTTTGGTTCTCAAGATGGAATACGATCAGGCAGGCAAAACAAACCTTGAAGCAGAGGATAAAGGCAGATGTACAGAAGGCCCCAGCCCTCCTGTCATTAGCAAACAACAGATATATTGTCACTACTGCCGGCTATCTCACAGCTAGATACACCCAGCCATTGGAAAGCTTTCTCTCTCGCTTGACGTCATGCTCTCCCCTCTGCAGGACTGGGTGGCCAATATAAAAAAGTAGTATTGGCTAAAAGGCTCTGCCCCTGTGATTCTGGAGAGGTGGAAACCACAGAACATGTTCTTCATTGCTCCTTTTACAGAGACATTTGAACCATGTATACATGCTGCAGTGGTCAAGCTGTGAGGTGACTAGGGCATGAGTGACTGTGTGAAGCCCCCCCCTCATCCAGGAAAGAGCAGAACTGGTGCACCAGATGAAGTTGTGCAAAGGCGTTCAATACAAAGTAATACTCTTTAAATCATTGGAGGTCACTCAGAGCTTTGGAGCTGGACACCAGCAGAATGCAGTTGATGTATTGCTCCTCATCACTCAGCTCCGAGGAAATAATCTTGAATATATTGCCTAAGAAGGGGCTAGTTGAGAGAGAACAAGCTGAAATTAAATCCAACAAAATGGAGGTGCCCCTTGGTAAGAAGAAAGCTACTCTGGGATTGAGGAAAACCTTTGTCTTGATGAGGTTGTCCCCCCCCCCCCCCCCGAAAGAGCAGGTTTAGAGTTTGGAAATGCTTCCTGACCCCCAGCTGTTACTTAAATAAAGGATTTAAGATATTGCAAGCAGATTCTAACCAAATACAGGTCGTCCTTGGTTAACTACAGTAATTGGGACTGGGAATTCCACTGCTAAGCGATGTGATCGTAAAGCGAGATATCACGTGACCACACTGGCAGCAGTTCCAGTTGTGGTTGTTAGGTGTGACGTCATGTGATTACTATTTACGATCTCCTGGCAGCTTCCCCATTGACTCTGCTTGTCAGAAGCCAGCAGTGAAGGTCACAAATGGCGATCACATGACCACAGAACACTGTGACCATCATACTTGCAAACCGGTTGCCAAGCACCTGAATCACAATCATGTGACCGCAGGGATGCTGCAATGGCTGCAACTTTCAGGACCTGTTCAGCACCACTGTAAGTTTGAACAGTTGCTGAGCAAATGGTTGTTAATCGAGGACTACCTGTATTAGGTAAACATCTTTTAATAGTGAAGAGCTATTGGACAGCAGGAATTATCACCTAGAACAGTGACAGGCAGTCTTTCGTTGGATGTGTTCAAGCAGAATCTGGACAGCTGCTTGTCAGAAATAATGTAATTTGCCCTGGGTTGGGAGTTTGGATTTGATTGTTTAAATCGCTCATTCCAACACTATGATTGTATCATCCTTAATCATCAAAACACTGTCAAAGCCACCACCCTCTGCACATCTGAGTACCTCCTCTACTTTTGTATGCCTGTGATCAGAACTGCCAGATAAATTTTATATCAAATATTCTACTATTATAGGCAAGTGCATACACAAGAAGTTGACAGATAAAATGCATCTTACGTATGATCATATCAGCAACCTGACCAGTATGGACCTAATGTCTACTCTGGCTCAACTCTGCCTAGAACACTGAACCCCAATACCTGGGATAACATCAGTGATGAGGAAAGAACACAAACAAATTGGCTTTTATCTTGTACTGACATGGGAGAGAGGTGCTGGGGTACAATGAGTACACATGCTGCTACTGGATTTGAAAGATCTGATACAATTACAGCTAGTATGCCGACAGCAACCCTTTCAGTCAACTTAGCAACGGTTCCCCATGCCTTGGTCACAACCCCTGCAATACACTTTAAACTTCACCCTTGAGAAATGTCCAGAAATTACAACTGGTGCATAATGAAGCAGCCAGGCCGCTGACATAAGGTAGAGGGATTGTCTCCCTGAACAATTTAAGTGTTGAAGAAATTAATTAGCTGACAGCCTATGGGTCCCATCTCCCACAGTGAACCTGCCTGATTGTTTAAGCCAACAGGAAAGGCTGAAGAAGCTCCTTCTGCCAAAAGCTTCAGATGCAAGAAAGAGACTTCTCCTGTGCAGTTTCTAGAGAAGCATGTTTTGCTCCCATGATTTCAGAAAACGGTAAAAACACTTCTCTTTTGCTAACTTTTAAAGACTTTAATTTTGTTCTTTATTTTATATGCATTAATTTGTTCTGCATTTTTAATGCTTGTAAGCTGCTTTGGGTGTTGGAATAAACTGAAAGACAGGGTATAAATTCTGTAATAATAAATCCTGCCTTAAACAAGAATGCTTATTTTTCGCATTTTCAGTAACTAATATGCCGTAGCTGTCCCCACATAAGGAAAACATATATTTTTCCCTGTTTACCAAAATGCCCATTTTTTCACGGGCGAGGAAATAATAAGAACAAAGAAAGGCCGCCGCTGTATCGCCCCCCTCTGCTGACCCACCACCAGACCCCGAACCCGCGAGGCCAGGGACTGCTGCGCAGGATGAGAGAAGCAGCCGAGCGGCCCGAGGGCCGCCTGGAAGCCACGGAGGCAACCGAGGCCTTCCTCGCGGGGGAGGGGAGGGCCGAGGCAGGGGCAGCGGCTGCAAGGGCGCCCCGGGCTTTCCCTAACGCAGCTCGGCCCGCGCGGCTGTGTCAGCCCCGGCCCGCCGGAGAGGCCTGGCTTTTCGCACGCCGTGGCCCGACTTCCCCAGGGCGAGCGAGCGAGCGAGCGAGAACAGCCGCCCCGCCCGTCTGGAGGAACTGAGAGGCGGCCCCGCCGAGCTCTCCGCGAGGGCCGGGCAGGCCTGGATTCGAATCCTCCCCGCCGGCGACTCGTAATCCCTCCGTAGGATCGGTGCGAGGATGGAGAGGCGACATCTCTGAAGCAGAAGGGGGGATCTTCCGCCAGGGCAACCCCGGCCCTCTCCGCATCACGGGCCGTGGAGCGGGGAACGCCAGGGACCCAAGACGGGAGGCCCGCCCTCGCCCGCCCGCCCGCCCGCCCCGCAAGGGAGGCCCGCTCCGCAACCGACCTTCCAGGCTCTCGCACTGGACCAGGTTGACGTAGTCGGCTTGGCTGAGCACCCCGGCCTTGAAGCCGCGCACCAGGCCCTCCAGGTAGCCGCTGTCCACGTTGAAGTACAGCTCTGGAAAGCAAGAGAGCAGCATGGCGGCGGCGGCGGCGGCGGCGGAGCCCAGCCTGCCCCGTGACGCTCGGCACTTCCGGCGCCGCAGGGGCCATGGGCGCGCGCGGCAGGAGCGGCTTCCGGCGCCGCCAGAGCGCCCCTTTTCCGGGGAGGCGCGCGGCCGCGAGCGAGCCGATGACGCAGGCCGGGTGCCGATTGGGCCCCCTCCCCGCTGCTCGGCTCTCCGGTCGGCGGACGGGCCCCGCGAGGCAGCGCAGGCGAGAAGCCGCAGCGGCGAGGCTGCGGGGCGGCGTTTCTCCCCGCCTCCCCTTCCCCCCCCGGAAACTAGGGGGGGCCCTTCTGAGACGCTCCCCGCGCCCGCCTCGGCCTCGGCCTCGGCCTCCCGCGCGGATAGTTGAGGGAAACGCCTGGCGCCGCCCTTCTGCGCTCTCCGGGCGGCGCTCTGCAGAGCGGCGGCCGCCTGCGGATAAGGGCCGCGTCCTTCCTGACGGGGGGCCCAGACCGTCGGTCCCTCGGTCGGCCGCGGCGGGGCTCTTCCTGCCCAGGCCGGGGTGTGAGGCCGAGGGCCTTGCGGCGGGAGCCCTGCGGAAGGCTTCGCCGCCGGGCATCTGGCCATAAAGCGCCCAGCGAGTCTGCCCCACGGAGGAGCGCGCGGGACCGAGGCTTCCGCTTTGGGGGCTACGCCGGGGTTTCTCGCCCTCAGCAGCCTTAACCTGCGTGGACCTCAGCCCCAGAATCCCCCGGCCAGCTTCTGCGGGTTGAGGCCGCACGGGCAAAATTTGCTGAGGCTGAGAAACACCGCGCGCCTGCTGGTCAGGTTTGGTTCCCGCCACAAGCACCAGAGGAGCGAGCCAGGCGCCGCGGGCGGGGCAGCCGCCTTCTCCGTACCGCGGAGCCGCGGGACTCGAACGCTTGCGCGTGCGCTGATCGCGCGCTCTTGAGGTGCAGGACAACTGGGGAGCCGTGAGGGGTCAGCGCCCTCCTCTTTTCCGCACTGATGACCTGTCCGAATGGCTGTGCTGTGTCCCTGATATCACAGAGGATGTCAGCAGCTTCCACTTCATCAGTGGCAAAAACTGCAACGCCACCCACGCTTTCCTTGGCCAAAGTACGTTCCGTGCCTAGTCTTTTCTCATGACAGCATCTCTTGCTGTATCGAATAGCGATAGGGACAGGACACATCCTTGGCATACCCCAGTGTTGACAGGGAAGCCCTCTAAGGGTCTGACGCGAGCCCTGCAGATTGAGCCATCATAAATGTGCTGTGTGAGCTATATGATCTTAACTTGGCATTCTGTCAGCCGCAACAGCTTTCCAAAGTGCGGATCCGTGCCCATTGTCAATGGCAACTGCAGGGTCAGTGGACACTATGATGAATTGGATTCATTCTTCTGTGACTTGTGGTGTAAATATCTGGCCACAGCAACCCTGGTTTGGACAGAAGCCAGCTTGTTTCAGAGTTGGAATATTTTACTCCTGGAGAGTAGACTGATCCCATAGTAGTTTTTGGTCTGTGCGAGTATAAACAGGCATGGCTGTTGAGAATGTTGGCATTGATGCTATGCATAGAACACTGAAGAGTTCACAGCATAGTGTAAAGTATCCAATATTCTCATTGATAATGCAGCTTTCATGCAATTCTGCAGCAATATTATCCCAATACTGTCTTCCAATTTCAGACAACAATGAATGGTGGATTGGGATGTATCAACTGATTTACATCTTAGTCATGTCCAAGCATTTATCTTATGTCTGATAACCAGCATTTATGGGAATTGGGCCAAAGGGACTTCATGTATTTACTTACAGTTGTAGCAAACTGATTTGAAGCTTCCTCAATATTTTCTGGTTCTGCAAGCATTGCAAAGTGGTTGGATAGGACCAGTTGGAATTGTTGCTTGAATTGGTTAATTGAGACCATTCTCTAGTGTGAACATTTTGCTTTGGTGGTTGGTTAATTGAGACCATTCTCTAGTGTGAACATTTTGCTTTGGGGGTGAGTCTCTTCAGTCAGAGCTGCACAGTTGCACAGGCAGTTGCATGTATAAGATGGTGCTCAGACCCACAGTTAGCTCCCCACAACACACAAACATTTTTAAATTAAATTCTCGGTTGGGTATTATAAAATGTTACAGGACTGTGGCATCCTTTTCACTGGGTACATGCCACATAAGTTGGAGCTTTGTAGGTGTTGGAATATGCTGTTTCCAATTATTAGTCCATTTCCTGATGTAGGTGATAAGAGGTGCAAACCATGTCCCAAATTTCTGAGTGTGTCCTTGCCCATTTGCCCCAGCAAGAGCAGCTTGGCTCTTGCCTGCTGAGTTAAGGTAAAGGAATAATTCTGTAAATAAATGAATCTGAACACCATATTGGAATCTGGAAAACAGAAATTCATGGAAAGTAAAGATAGGTTTGGACAATAAGATAAAACTCAGATTATGGAAATGGTGGAAATAAGATGAGAAGGCTGGAGACTTTGACTGATGTTGGGTGGAAACATAGAGAAGCAACTGTTCAAAGTGCTTTTAGCTTTCTGGCTTTACTTAATTAAGACAATCACATTTCAGCTATTCCTTCTCATAGGCTATTTATTGGAATGGTAAAAGGAATATATATATATACACCCCAAGATTAGTAATGACAGCCTACAGGATGGAGGCTAATTCCTGCCACAGGGGAAAGTGCTGCTAAATTTCTTGCAAAAACAGTTAGCGTTGAAAAAGCGGCAGTAGCAAGTGGCACACGGGTCACAGCATGGCAGTTTGTGCCCAAGACAGGATTCCTGGATACGGACACATCTCCGCAGAGAACGCTCTTCCCGCTGTTGAGCCTGCAGTGCTGCTGACATCATCTGCAATAAGACCGGAAAGAGCGTCATATCAGAGGCAATATTTTACGCGTGTCTGAAATGTTCTAATGCGAACCTGCCCTGAAAATACATTTGGGAAAAAAAAGTGCTGTTTTGCTAAGGAGAGAAAATCATGCCTGTATACATAGCGGTTTAATATGTATGTTTTAAAACAAATGGAGGCATAAAGTAGAAAAACAGTCTGGGACACTTTTAAGCAATGATTTATTATCTTATCTCCAGGCTTTATTTATTGACATTTTATAGAACAGGCGCATGACATTGTTAGCCACCAGCAAGCCTGTTTTCTCAGAGCTGCCTCCAATGATGCAGCTTCCATGGGGTGGATCTGTGGAGGGAGATTAGCCAGTATTCTTACCAATCTTTTAATATTTTGAATAACAGATACAGTAATGAAATAACAGCTAAAAGTGAGCATTATATTCCTCTACTAATATTTTAAAGAAAATATACTACAGCAATTGAAGAGGATCCAGAGCTGTTTCTATGGCAGAAATGGTTTCAGAAGGACAGACTTTAATCTTAGATGGCAGCAGCAGCAGAAACAGCTGTCTAAAGACCACCCCTGAAAGCCTTAAGTTATGATCCATATGTTAGTCCTTTAGGTGCCAGGAGATTCATTGTTGTGGCTCCACCATAGGAATAAAGTGTTACGGCACTCCTTTCCTTTTCATTCTTCACTTTTAACATTTAGCCAGAAAAACGCTTCACTGATATGTGAAGCTTGAATAAAAATAAACCAACAGGATAAACATGGCACCAATTGTGAAGGATATACTGTGCTGATCTTTGAGGATTCAGTTGCTGAAAAACCTGCTGCCATACACTCCCACATGCCTTAAAGCACAGGGAACAAGGACAACTGGTGTGGACAAGTTCAGCTGTGACAACTTAAGAATGGGACTTCATTTGGAAGCTGTTGTGACACTTCCTGAAAGGCCATTTCCAGATTGACGCAATCTTTAAGGAGCTTCCTTAGCTAAAGTTGCACAAGAGTTCTTCTGGATGGTCTGTGCCCTGAGCAGCAGGGTCAACAAGCTATCAGGAAGTGTTTGTTCTACTGTAAGACTATGGGGACTCTCCAAACATAACATGCTCTGGTCTGTATTGTGAGGCCTGCTCTGTGCAAGGGTTGATAGTCCAAATTTACAGAAATTAATTACAATGATCATTCTGTGATACTGTTGGATTGGCAGAATGCATGCCTTGATGCATGCAATCCCAATTTAGGAGCATAAGAAGTGGGCATGATTAAATCAGACTATCAGCCCGGCTAGGCCAAGGCACTTCAGAGTTTAAAACAAGATCTTTCTCAGTCATATCTGAAAAAATGAGGCCTCCTGCTTGCAAACCAAGTGCTACTGAAATTAAGTAGCACTTAATTTCTATTAAGTTAAAGGATTTCAGGGCTGGGAAGGATCCTGGAGAGCCACTGTACATCGGAGGAGAAAACAGTCAACAGTTATTCTTGGAGATTTGCTTTTTGCAGGAGCAGAAAGAATGGGTCAAAAACGTTACCATCATGCCAGCTTCTGGCATAAGATCATCTTGGGCTATTGGCATCTCCAGAGCCACTTGTTTAAAATCTGTGAAAGAGAGTAAGGATATGTGAATTAGATTCCAAGAGCTGAAGGGAGTTTGAGAAACCAAAGGAGAAACTGCTGCCAACAATTGCACATCAAATCAATACACTATTGACACTTCCAGCCCAGAATGCTGAAGAAGCCATCTGCATCCTTCCCACCAGATGCTGACCAGGAAGGCAAGAACCCCCAGGGAGAGGAGAAAGTTGCTCTGGCAAAGAGGGGCAGGCAGTTCAACAAGGACAACGGCCACCCAGCTGCAAGTAGAGGCTGTATCTGCACCCTCATTCCAGCTGTTGAGCTTCAGCCCTCATCAGAGTGATGAGGGTCCACGGGCATTATGTGCAAAACATTTGGGAGAGGGAAGACACCTCCTTCTTGGCAAACCTCCAATAGTGGTCCTGAGCAGGAGAAAGCATTGCTCGTGAGAATTAGTTCTGGCGTGTACATCAGAAATGCATTTTAGCTGGTTAAAATATTCATGAAGCAGCTCTTGCGTTCGTTCTTTGCCACGTCTGTTATACATAATTTTAATGTTTTCCACAGACACCTAGAAATCAGCAGGATAGGATCCAGGGAGAGCTCCTTGAAGCATGAAAAGAATGTCTATCATTTAACAGTCAGAAGTTTCAGAGGAACTTCCCCTTAATGAACTCACCTCCTTTGAGTTCCTATCTCAGTTCTCAAGATTCTGTACTCCACCCCTAATTCTCAACATTAAAATTCATTAAGTAAAGTGAACTTTGCTTCCGTCATTGCAGTTAAAGAGCCTGACATTACAGAATGAATATAATTCATATAAGAAATATCATAAAAATATAAGAGCATAATTTTTACAATGAAAGCTTATCACAACTAGTGAAAGATACTGGGGTGATGAAAAATCCTGAACCTGGGACAGTTTACTTTTTAATAGTGTCTAGAGTCCTTTCCCTTTGCAAATAATTCTTGCTTCCGTCAATTCATATACTGTTTTGTCCCTATGTCCTTGAAGGTTTTCACTTCTCACCTCTCTTATTGAGGATCTCATCAGCTTCATCCAATCACCACGTTTTTGGTCTTCTCTTTCCTTTTGAGTTATTCACTCCTCCAGGGAAGCAAGAATTATTTGCAAAGGCAGAAAGGTTTTAAGAGGTATAGTGAATGGTGTGGTATAAGGGACATTTCCCTTAAATCTTATGTCTTTAATTTCTTTGGGTTGCTATTTTTATTCCATCTTTGGAATTTCATGTGCTGCTTCATCTTACTGTATTTGCATGACTGTACTGTAAAGTCTTATTATTAATCCTGTGTGTCTTTCTACTATTGGAAGCAATGAAGTTGCTTATAAATAATATAAATAAAATTGCTCCCCTCTGTTGCATACTTGGGCAGTTTTCCCTCATTCACTGTTAGAACTGGAGCACAAATGTGCAGCTACACCAAAGGAATTGGATTGGTAAGGTTGTCCACAAATAATTCAAGCAACCATCAATGGTTTAGGCAACAAATTGAGGTGACAAATTATATGTAACCCATCAAAATGTCCTAGACTTTGCAACTGATGTCCCTTCCATAGGTTGAGCCTATACTCATAAACTTACTTTTATTTGTCTGTTAGATTTATATCCCATCTTTCTTCCAGGAGTTCCTACACAGCCCTCCCCATTTTTCCCCACAACAAACCAATAAAGAAGGTTGGGCTAAAAGAAAAGGACTCAGCCCCAGGTCATCCAGTGAGTTTCCATGGCAGGGGGAGGACTAGAACTGGGTCTCTCCAATCCTTTCATAACCTCATCAGAGAAGACTTTTCTTCTCCAGTGATCACAGGACTCTGCTCTGTTAACCAGGAGACCAAGGACAGTTGTGTTCATTTGGGAGGGGTGTGTGTGTGTATGTATGTTATAATCTATTGTAAGCTATTTGAAGAGCATTCAGTCACACAAACATGACAATTTTTGGCTAACAAAATCAAAACAACCACCAGGAGAAAACCACGTAGTATGGGAAGGTGTGAGAGTACACAGGAGATACCCTTCTTTCCAAGAAACTACTTCTATGATTTCTTTGAACTTTTTCTATTCAGTAGCAACCAAACACAGGAACATCTGGAAGCTGTATGAAGAAGACATGAAAAAACTTACCTGGGATGTGTTCCTCCTTGACCATCTCCATGAGACTTGGAGAGCTGGACCTGCCTGCATCTTCCAGGATAGGTCCCCTCTCATCCAGATGGCTGTGGCTGGAAGCCAGGAGGGCAAGGGCCACCTGTAGGAGTCCTGAGGACAGCAGCAGTCGCCTCAACATAATCCCAAGTCACCTGCATGCAAGGCAGACAGGGAAGAGTGCAGGGATTGTGAGAGACCCACCCAGAGGCCACCAAGTGGCAGTAGAGCGGAAAGCTGGGCTTGCCACAGCATTGTCTCCACTACTGCACAAACGCACATTAAAGACCCTTTCCAAGGTCCTTGTGACAGCCCTCCACCCATCACCCTATTCATTACTTTGCCACAGCTGGTGATCTTCATTGAATTAAAAGCTGGAAATGGATGTTATATATTATTTTCACTTAAAAAAAACACATTTTCCCATCTTGTATCATACAAGAGTCCAAAATAAGCCTGGCTAAGTGGAGCATTGGAAGTGGCAGGTTGTACCTATTCAGACTTGCCAGAAGACTGGGTAGGCATTAATCTGAGATGGTTGAGGATTCCTGCTCTCTGCAGGGGATTGGACTAGAAAATCTTCAAGGTGCCTTTCAGTCCTATGATTCTGTGATTCTATAATCAGTACACTTTCTCTGTAATTCTCAGAGACACTCAGTTCCTTATTGTGGCCCCCAGCCATGATATTGTTCAGCCTCAATGACAATGTGCAGTGACTGCCCCTTGTATTAGTACATACTTCTCTATGCTGTTCAGATGTCTGGGGTTAAGATCTCCAGTGTAGTGCATGCACCCCCAGCCCCACATTATATGCAGAAAATCATGGAAGTGCCATGCTTGTTTTCCTTCATGAAGGCCACCTGTATGCTTCATACCTGGGGCTAATGCAAGCTGACTGACCTATTAGAAGAGCAGGTGTTCCTCCCAAAGGGTGTTCAAAGCAGTGCACAAAAATAGCAATATATATCTATATCATCTATATCTATACCATTTTTTTTTTTTTTTGTCTGCGCTCAGTCATTACTGACCCTGCAGTGACTGCCTGGACGAGTCCTTGCAGTTTTCAAGGCAATTGTTTCGGAAGTGGTTTGCCAGAGCCTCCTTCCTAGAGCATAGCCCAGCTGGCGAGCACAGGAGGTGGGATTTCCGTTGCTTCGCGCCCTTTTCGGGTGAGCGCGGTTTCGCGCTTTCCCGTCTCTCTGTGCAAGGCGCTGCCAGCATTTTCCTCCCACCGGAGTGAGAGTACCCATTTATCTACTCACGTGAGTTTTCGACCTGTTGGGTTGACAGGAGCTGGGGGGGGGGGGAAACAGGAGCTCACCCTGTTAACGCGAAGGCTGGACTCGAACCACCAAAGCATCAGCCATTTCTGGCTGGCAACTTTCAGCGTCATTAAGCCGCTGTGCCACCGCGTCCCCTATCTATACCATAAAAGATAATAAAAAACTAAAAAAAAAAGAGGATGTTTCCATTAAAACTATTTTCAGTGACACTCTGATCCTGGAGTTCTTTTATCCAGCAAATAACATCTTAAGATATCACTTGAAGCTAGACTGCATGGGGATTAGCTGTAATTTTCCAGGGTTCTCCATTAAATGGGTGTGGGGGCCTTGGGCTGCAAAGGTGTCAGACTGTTGTTAACTGCCAATAATCCAAGTAATAAACTGGCCACTGTATCAAAAAACAGAATGGCTTGACCTGGTGTATCCTTGATAAATCCATCCTTCTCCTGCCAAGCAATGCATTCTTTTCTAAACGCTCACAAACTGACTACTTGCTCATCTGATCCAGAATTTAACTCAAGTTTGGGTGACTAGTCTGAAGTTACATGACTGTTCTCCCCCTTTTTGAAGTCCAGAACACTTGCCCTCCTCCAGTCCTCTGGCACTATTCCTGTCCTCCAGTATTTCCTAAAGATCATAGAAAGGGTTTCTCAGGTAGAATAGATTTGGTCCTAGAGGTTTAAACTCCTTCATGGGAGCCAGTTACTCTCTAACCATTTCTCCTCACTTTGGGTTGTCTCTTCCTCTTTGTGTCCATTCTTCTGCTTAGGTCCATGTGAATCATTCCCCATTCAGGAGAAGACTAAATAAAGCAGTTGAGGAGCTTTGCCCTCTCCCTGTCCCCTTCTACTCTCCTGTGTCTTCTCCTAACAGTGGACCTTCCCCTTCCTTTTATGATTGATGTAGTCAAAGAAAGCAATTATTGTTTGTTTTAGGTTCCCTTGTGAGTCTAATGTCCTTTTGTACTTTAGTTTTTCTACCATTCATCCTGCTGTCAGGTTGAGCCCAGGAAACTCCAGGAGACAATACAGATTCAATCCAGCAAGGTTTATTTGGCTTCACACTATTCACAGAATCTTCCCAGACTGAGAGTAGTTCCCAGGGTCAATCATAAACATCACTAGCATTCCTCAGGGAGGTGCCAGTCTCATCCTCTTATCTCTCCCCCGCTCCTCGGGGGATGAGAGTACATTCTTCACCCCCCTGCTCCATACTCTCACATCTGCAGATATTAACTACTTGCTGGATGTGGAGGGAATAGGGAATGGCCTTGAAGGACAGGAGGAAGAGCCACTATCAAGGCAGTGGTCAGGTAAGTGGGGCTTGAGCCCATCCCAAGAAACCAGTTTGAGTAAACATCTCAGACAAGCCCCTCCCTAATTCACATTAAGACGAAGTGAGGGAAGGGGAAGCACGTCTAGCCTTGCCAGATTCTGTTATTCTAGCTGTTACAATAAAAGTAGTCCTGACCTACATGGCATTGGTTTCTTAGCCTAGTCCGTGTATAGGTCTGACCTCAACCTTGCAAGTCTCCATCTTCACTAAGGACAGCAAAGGTCCAGAACACAGTTCAACAGATAAGAACATCTAAAGGTTTCTTTAAAATCAACAGTGGAACACACAGGCTTATATATAAGCTGTACTGAATCTGAACAGGTCAAACACAGAGCTTACCCAGGCAACTGACATGCCACAATGTATCAATGGGAGATAAATATTACAATTACTGTAATAACTGTATGTAATAAAATCTTGTATAGTAATATTTCCTAAGAAGTTTTTTCATTGATATATTACTCCTGAATTGATTGCCAAAGTGGAGAATACATATTCAAACAAGTGCTGGAAATGTAATCAACATCATTCTTTGGGATCAGTGGCCATGTCCCAAGGCTCAGCAATTTCGAAAGACAAGATGAAACCAATATGAAATATTTTGTGGCCTCATTTGTCACATCAATTGTCTGGTTGCTTCAAAGTATTCCTCTCACAAATACCTTTTAAAAAAATGAAAATTTTTGTGACTCATTTTCTCCTTTACATCCTAGATAGTGTTAAATTAAATTATGCTAAATTTGGACAATCAGGACCAATGGCTGATTTAATAATGGCAGAGATTTAAATCCTAGGATCAGTCCAGATATTGATGAAATACTCATCTGCATTTTGGCCACTGAGAGAGCTGGACTCCTCTTGTTTCAGTTATAGCAGATCCTCTAAGGATCAAAGATTCTGGGTTATGTTTAGCTCACTTCCTAAGATGTAGCAGTTTTGTACTTCATTCATGGAAATTCTCAGATCAGTGAAAATGGGGAATATACTTACAGATCTAACAAAAGTGCAGTTTCATAGTTTTTGTGATAGCCTAAACTTCAGCCTTTCACCTGTTTAAACATTGTGGGTAACTACAGTTGGATCTGGCCAAAGGTGGAATTTCCTTGCCTTTCTCCTTCCTTCCCTGGGAACCTTCTATCAGAGCAGGCCTTGGAACATGGTTCCTTCTCACCCCTTGCAGAATATCAGCCATTTTCACAGCCCCGCTTTCTGGGGCAATTTCTTTACTGAAGGCTTGCAAACTCAGGTCCACTCAGCTCTGGGATGCCCCTCCCAGGTCTACTATGATGGGAAACAATGAGTTTTGAATCTTGCTTGTTTGCTCTTGATTGCAAACAAATTGCAGGGGGGGGGACTTATAGGGCTGGGTGCCCAGGACTCCCACTGACCATCAGGACTATGTTCTCCCAGTTGACAGCCTCTCTGCCTGTCAGAATCCTGCCCCTTCCTGCCCCTGGACATCTTGTTCCTAGGAGCTGCCCCAGCACCACGGGGGGTGGGGGGGATTCTTGCAGGAAAGGCGTCAGATATCCAGCTGTTGCTTCCATCTCTTTTTCAGACAAGGAAAACCCATTACGGAGGGGAAAATAGAAGGAGACCCTGTCAGGAAGTCTCTTAATAAGACTAAAATAAAAGCTGAGTTTTAAATGAAATGGAGGTCTTTCCCTACATTTTCACTCAGGAATTACATCTGAGACTGAGCTTGTCCAAGAAAATAAGCACAGCATCTTGTTCTTACCGGCTTTGCTCTATAGCTGTTTTCCATGTAGAACTAGAGATTAGTTTTACCTTCTTTCCAAAATTGGGTTTTGTTTCTGACTGAGGTTTAATACAGTCATTCTTTATTAGATTAGAACTGGGGAAATCTTTCCACTGCTTTTTCTCTACAAGATTCAACTGCAAAATTGTACAATAGGATTAGTCCCTGGGGAGTGCAGCCTCCTTCTCTGTCCCAGGTTGGGTTCCCACATGGAAGCCATGGGCAGCCTCGCCCCTTTCGTGCGGGCCCTTGGGAGTGTCTGGGCCAGGAAAGGCTGGGCCCAAGGAGAGGCATCCTGCGGGGGCTCTGCTCTGCCTTCTCTCCCGTGGCACCTCTGAGAAGACAGAATCAGCTGCTGGGTCTTCTGCTGGTAACAGAGAGGCTGTGCTTAGTTCCTGTCCCTAACCCCATGAATTTAAGAATAATGCCCAGTTTCCTCCTCGTCCCAATGATGCTACCTTTAACCATCATCAACTCAGGAGTGAGGAAGGCTTCTGGCTCTCAACTGCACAGGGGTGTGTGCAGGACAGTTCCCCTTTCCCATTATTCGTGCCACATCCAAGGAGAGTCTAAAGGTGGGGGAAATCTGTCCCACTTCACCACCTAGAATTGTGGTTGGGTGTGTTGGAGGCGTGGGCGCGCCCCCTCACCAATCCCTGGCCAGTAGTTGCCCCTCCATTCACACTTTGTTTCAGACCAATCACCTTCCCCTCGGCTCCTGACCCCAACACCCCTCCAGGTTTTACGCAGTTAGAAGGGCAGGCCCCCACTTTTTCATCTGGGGGAGAAGAGGGGGCATCCTCATGCTGATTTGCCTGCTTCCTTGAATTTGTCCTTTCGAACACTGCTGCGTTCCCACCCACCAGAGACCCAGCATCTGGTCAGCTTCAGTTCTGCAAGCCCTGGCGAGTTGCACAATCTGGGCAGGGTCGACTCCCATCCTGTAGAAAACTATTTCTGTCCTGGGGTCCTCCCACTTGTCCCTTTACTTCATATTATATTAAACTTGGGGATGCCCAAATGAGCAGCTCAGCCAACCCACAGAAGCCAGTCCCTATTCCTGCTGTCAGGCCCTGACTCATGGAAGCTTTCCCAGCTGGCTGGCAACATGAGAAATGGCACTGTAGAAAATCTTGCATCATCATCGTCATCATCATCATCATCATCATCATCATCACCATCACCACCACCACCACCACCACCACCACCATTTCCCTGCTGTTTATATAAGCACTCACTTTTATAAGCATTTTAATGAGAGGCACACTCAGAAGTCAGGGCAATACCATTTGACAATGACTCAGAATAGATGCAAGAGAGGCAGGGCAAGGACTGGCAATGAGGGCAGCAAATGTTATGCCAGTATTAGATAGAAGAGCACTCTAACTCAGTAGTGGGGAAAGACCTTGGAGTCTTTCCAATCTGGTAAGGGTCTTCTGACCCAGAGTGCTTTGGGACCCCCTTGCAGCTGCCTAAGCATCACTCCAGATTTGCTCTATTTCTGTCCTCCCCTTGCAAAAGTTCAGGGAGCGCCCCCAGAACAATCTTCACTATCCCCCTGCAGTCTAAGGTAGGTGATGGCAGGGAATCTGGATGAGCCGGGGTCCTGCCTTCATCCCCCCCATCATCATCGTCTTTCTGCCCATCCCTGTTCTGTACTACCTCCATCAGGAGCTCCTCTTTCAGATGTTCTTCCAACAGAGAAAGGAGGAAAGGGAACCGACCCAGCCCTGCAAAGCTTAGGCTCTATCCCCAGGCTGTGGCTCCCATCCAGGAATGGAACGGGATGCCGTGCAGCCACAGTCCAGGCTCCTTACCACAAGGGATGGAAGTTCACTGTACCTGGATATGGATGCCGGCCTCTCTGTCAAAAGGTCGTAGCTCTGCAGAGGAGCTGGTGGACCACAGCTTTATATTAATCACTCAGAATCAATTGACTGGAGCACATGATGGCTACCTAATGGGTGGGAGGGCCTCTGCACAAACATAACTTTAATGCTCCTCCTGCAGTCTCCTTATAGCTACCTGGGGGAGTATCACACTCCCTCTCTGTGCAACTCGTTTCCTCCTGGGATCTGACTGAGTGTCCTACAGAACTCATGTAGCTCAGCCATTTAGGAAAAAGAAGTTCCTTCAGCATAGAGGCCAGTTGAAGAGCACTTTACATAAAGCATGGAGAGAAAAAATTGGATGCCATAGAATGAAGAGAAAATAGCATAAACCTAAAGCATCATCTAGTCATACTTTCAAACTGTTTGAAAACTAAGACAGTTTGATTTCTGCAAACAGTGATAGTGTGAAGGATCCCTCAGGTTAGTCTCAGCTTTCCATCTGATTGTTTATCAGTAGGACTTCATGAAATGAATCCTTTGCCTCCTCCAATCCTTTGCCTAATTGTACTTCAAATGAACTGGAGGTCCATACCTGATCCCTCTGCATTTTTGGCCCCCTCCTTTAGCCCCTCCCCCAGACAAGAAGGCAATTGTAGACCAAGGCAGAGCTAAAATTATCTGTCCTTTTCCAGCAGCTTGAGAGGAGGTTAGTAGGAGAGGAGGTATGGAATACCAGAAACAGCAATATTGTTTGGATCCAACCATTTTTTACTCTACCCAACAGTAAGTGTGCCCCTCCAAGGCACTATCTCTTGGAAATTGGTCCTCAGCAGAACAAAAGCTGCCCCAAATTGCCAAAGACTGAGGAATGGAGGCTGAGTATCAAGATGGACCATAACGATTATACTAAACTAGGAAATGAACAACCAGCTCCGGGAAGGCTTCCATAAGTGGTGAGGAGACAAATCCATTCTTTTGATGGGGAAATAGTGCTTAAGAGAGGACTGAATTATGGCCCCAGTTATCCCCCTTTCGGCCTCAGTTGGTGGAAGTGTGGGATGACTAGTCCTGCAAACTAGTGGTGCTCCCTTTCTGGCTTAAACTAAATTAAAAAAATAATAATAATATAAAATATTAATTCATTCATTCACAGTTTTCATACTGAATGGAAAATGTTATTTAACTGTTTTTTTCTTTATTTCTTAAGAGTTGTATACTACTTAATCTCCAATGTCTCCCAGCAGGAACCATAAAATAAAGCCATACAATATAATATGAATAAAACTATCCATGGTAAATAAGTATATAAAGTAGAAAGACATAAAAATAAAATGGCAACATCCATTAATCAACAGCATCTTCCAGAAAAGCTCCATTTTAATTCACTGCCCAAAGGTTACCCCACAGAAGACAGTCAGAAGGGAGCCAGCACTAACCTGGGAGAAAAGGGCAGACACTGACAGAGGACCAAGAAGGGAGGTTGAGAGACAACAGGCCCCTCAGAAGGGCAAAGTGCTGGGCCACACGCAGCATGGATGGGAACTTGGAAAGAGAGCAGAGGTCTGAGTGCCAAGGAAGAGTGCCTTCCTCTAGAGGAGCCTTCACAGAGAGTGGGTCCATACTGGAGCCAGAGCCCTGTTCCTGCTTTGGATACAAAGAGCTGCACTTGCCACTCAATTTGGGGTGAAGGAAGAGAAGCAGTGGCTCACTTTACCATATGTGGCTGCACCAAAAGGGGAGAAATCCCCAGGAGGTACAAATATTGAAAGATAAAGGCAAAACAAGTGATAATCAGGACATCATCCCATGAACAAAAGGGGCGGGTCTCTGACCGCCACATTGTGCCCGTCATCTCGCCACTTTGGATGCCGTCCTCCCTGCTGATGCCACTCAATCTAGGTCACAGATAGACAATTGAAACCTGGGAAACCAAACAGCCAGGAGCCAGTCAGTGCTATCTATCTATCTATAACTGCGTGAAGGTGCAATGATTATGATGAAGGTGACTCTGCGTGAAGTGCAATGATTATGATAATAATAATAATAATAATGATGATGATGATGATGATGATGATGATGATGATGATGTTGTAATTGATAAAATCAGTATATAAACCATACTATGAACATGCCTGGGGCCAAAATATCACACCCTTTCAAGCACTAAACAAACAACCGGGATCGCTTAACCTCCTGACCCAAATGTCTGTGGGAAAGGCCAACAGGGTTGGGGCCATCCAGATCTCCAAGGGATGTCTGTTCCGTGGGCAGGCAAGCAACAGAGAAGGGGAAGAAGAGGGTACATCTCCTCCATGCTGACCAGGTTGCAGACCCTGCCCTGACCAAGGGGGCTGAACAAGTTGCCTCTGAGATTCTTCCAACACTCTGGTTCCATAATAACAAAATATATGAAATATGACAAAGCTGAACCAATACAAGTCAAACTCTGAGCTGAATGTTGGAAAGACTAAGAAACATAGGGGTTCACAGCTGGCCACAATGACATCTGGATAACAAAAATGTGTGCCATGATGTCACTATGTAAAGTCTGCATTTCACACTCGAATTGTGATGTCCCTCAAGAGTATGTAAGAGATGGAGTTTGTCTCATGACACCCATTTCCTCACTTGCCCCCCCCCCATGCTCTCATGCTAAGAAACTGTTTAATGCTGAAATGAGAAGAGGGGGCTGTGGAATTTTTTTTCCAGGTTCTGGTGGGCAGGTGAAATATGGCAATCAAATGGTAGAAGAGTATGAAATTGTCTATGTGGATAATATAGAGAGCAATATGTACTGCCACTAATGTAAACAGTAGCCCTGAGCAAGCAGAGGAGGAAAGAGGAGTTCGATGGGCATGATGAAGACAGGAGTGTGACTGGGTGTTCTGAGGGATTCTGTGCTCAGCTGGGAGGGTGAGGAGTTCGTCTCCTACTGACAACCATTGACTGCCCATTGGGTGGCTAAGTGACTGATCCTTGCTAACTAAGCACAGATTGTAGCAGGCATATAAGGCAGTCAGATTCTAAGGGGTGAACTGAAAGAAAAAACAAGGAGTGCAAACAGGAATTTACTAGTGGAATTTGGACATCTCTAGTCATCGGGTCCTGCCCTTTCTGGCCATTTTAGCTTAGGCTGTGCCAGAGAGTAGATGCCTGGCCTGGCCTGGCCTGGCCTTTCGACACAGGGCTATCCCTGTCCTGGGAACAGGAGAGCTATAGTTGTGTATGTTCAAGTGGACCTTTAAAGTGCCTTATCTTATAAAGGGCACAAGGCTCTGGAAGGTGGTTGCTCTGTGTGAAATGTATCAGGATGGGGTTGAGGTGTGGCTAAGGAAGGGAGGAGACTGGGGGGGCAATCATTAAAAAAGCTCCCCCCAAAGCAAATACACATCCGCTCAGGCTGCCTGGCTGCACATGGAGGTGTTGCGCTTGTGGGGGGGGACCTCACGCGGTCCAGGGGATGCAACCTTCAGCCAGCCAAAGCGGGGATCCGACTGCTGTGGGCCGCGAGGAGCACCTGGGACGCATCTCCTCGATGCTGAGAGACAACGTGGCTCTGGGTGCGGGAGGTGCACGAGTCTTCGGCTCCTTGGAACACATAGCCGCACTTCCTACCGGGGAGTAAGTTGAACCAAACTAAAGGTCATCCCAGACTTTGAGATTTGGTTTATAATGAAAAGGCATATAATAAATGTCACAAACGAACAAGAATTCAGTGGGACTTCAGTTTGGATTTAGGTTATGACGGCTTTGCACGGTGGCAACAGGTTGCGCAGTTTGGCCCAGTGAGACTTTACTCAGAAGGTGCAACTTACTGCTGGGCAATACGTGCAGATAGGCAGCTTCCATTTGGAGCCTGGTTGCATTACACTTAGACGTACATACGCACACTTACATACTGTGTGTGTCTGACTGCTCACAGGGGCCATGAGATCCCTGCCTACTGCATTCGGTTGGCACACGGGGTGCTACATGCCAGAGACTGACAGGAATTAGACCGATTTTAGGCTGGATCTGTGACTGTTCTGTCCCTCACCCAGCCTAAGCCTCTCTTAGGACCGGGGTGGCTTGGCTGGAACTCTGGCCTTAGGAACCGCCGCGGCCAAAGCAAGCAGGGGATGCCCAGCCGATCAAAGCAGAGAAAAGGGGAGACAACGTGGCGGTCGAGCCCAGCCCAGGATTAACCCCGCAGCTCCCAGGTCCACCTAAGCGGCTCTTCTGGTCGGGCGCGTCCTGAACAAAGCATCCAACGTGGAGCTGAAGGGAGGAGCAGAGGAGGGGAAAGCTTCTGCATTCAGAGCGGTCCAGTTGTACCCAGGGAAAACTGGGGGGCGTTTGACCCTATAGACCCAGTTCAAAATCGGGAAGGCGCCCTTCCGCCGCCTCCCCCGGGGCTCCGCAATCAGCGCCCTCGCCCCGGCAGCCTGGGGGCGGCCGCCTGCCGGGAGGCAGGGGAGGATTCTGGGAAGCGCCCCTCGCCCGAGGAGGCAGGCAGCCCCCCGCCCCCGCAGCGGAGAGCGCGTCCATCTGCTGAAGCCGCCGCGTCTCGCTCAGCCAATCAAGGCCCTAATGGGGCGCGCGGAGCCTTTCCGGGAAAAACTGGGGCCCAAAATAGCAAAAGCTCCGGGGCGGAGGATCTTGCCTCCCCCTCCCCCCGTAAGCGGAGACCGGGGAGCCTTCCTGGGGACCCGCCTGGTGCCCTGCGGAAAGCGCTGGCCGCCTGCGAGGGGGGGAGGGGCGTTTCCGGGGGGCTGCTTCAGAAGAGGCTCCCCGCCTTCACGCTGCTTTCCTCTCCCGGAGGAAGAACCCTGCCTGCTGGTCCAGGGGCGGGGGGGCCTCCCTCGTGGGGTGCGTCCCCAGGGAGCCTGGTCTCCGCCCGGCCTGCTGGCATTTCGCCTCCCGCGCCGAGCAGGCCGGACGTCGGATCCCGGCGCCCTCGCCCGAGGCACAGCAGGCAGCCGGGCATTGGCTGCCCTGCCCTGCCCTGCCCTGCCCTGCCCGGTCTGGAAAGGCGCTTCCCGGGGGACCCTTTCCCCACGTTGTGGCGGGCTCTGTCGGGCGTCCCCCGGAGGTGGCGCTTCGGGCCGGGATGGGCGCCGTCCGCTTCGGGCAGCAGGAGAGCCCCCCCCCCGAGACCGGAAGCCGGGGATTGGCAGCTGGCCAAACGAGGGCTGCCTGAGCGGCCTGAAGAGCAGCCAGGCGGGGGCGGGATTGGGCGACGAAGCCTCAGAGAAAGGCCCCCCCTGCAGAGCGCCGCTCCCACCCCCATGGCCGACCCAGGTCTCTGGGCTGGCGACGAGCTTCGAGGCCTGGCAGGGAAGGAACCTCCCCTCCGGCTTTGCGTGCCATCCACAGCGGTGGATCTCCAGGTTGGGAGAGGTGGCAGCTGAAGTGAATGTGTGCGGCGGGGGGGGGGGGGGCCCTGACAGCTGGCTAGACCTGTCTCTGGCCACCCCCCCAAAGGGGGATTGCTCACGTTTTCACTCGGGACGGAGGGGGTAGCCGTCCTGCCCAGGAGAGATTTCCCACTGCAGGCCAGGGGGAGGCAGCGGGGATTGGCAATGGGGAAGCAAAAGCAAGGCCCACCGACAGGTGAGAATGAGCCCTGGTTGCCCCTCTGACCTCTGTGATTCTGCAGTTCTTGGTGCAGAATGCGAGAATGGTGGGAAGGGGCAAAGCAGGGCCCTGCTGGGGGAGGACAGGCAAGGGCCAATCTCCAGCTCAGGCCACTTTGAAACCATTTGCAACAGACCCCGTCGGTAACTTTGTCCTAAACTGTCAGTGTGATTTGTTTAGTTTCTGTGCAGTGAGAGGCCAACCGACCAACCAACCGTATTTGTTGCCAGTAAACCATGGTTGAATAAACCATGTTTCCTATGATGGGTGAACTCAGCCAGGTCTGCAGAAGCTTGTTTGCCTCAGAAACATGACCATCCTGAGGCAGCCAGTAAACAGGACTGCTTAGCTGAACGGAAGGGAAACCATTAGCACCGGGGCTAAGAGCACATCGCTCCCACCCACCCACCCACTGCAATTGCTCTGAAAGCTTTTTAATCTGTAAGAGAAACATCACACGGATGTTCTGGCCCTGACATTCAATAAAGGGCAAAATGAAAACTCACTTCCAGGAAAACAGAAACTCCCAAACAGTCATTAAATTGCACAGTCAACATGCTGTGTTTTTTTCTAAAACCAATGCAGGGATGGAAAACAGGTGCCAGGAGAAAAACTGATGTTGTTGACCCTAGTCAAAAGTTTCCTCCAGGGTTCCTTTCTATTAGAGTGGTTCTGCAAGAAGGTGCTGCAGCCAGCAATTCTCAGTTTTCTTGTCCATTTCTCTGGCTTAGTCATTGCAAAACTATTTGTCTGTCCAGCAGCAGCTGTCTTGGCTTTCTGGTCCAAGGAGAGACTCCAGGCTAGCTTTATCACTATCACGTAGCAGCTAGGGGGCCTTTGCACAGCCCTTGGGGCATTGTGAATTTCCTGGGGGAATGGAATGCATTTTATTTAACATACCATCTCTATCCCTAGGATCATAAAACCCCACTTTGGGGCACCAAGTCCAACCCCCTGCTCAGACCAGGAATCTAAATTAAAATATTCCCAACGGACTTTACTTAAACACACCACCTGTCTGGGCTTTGGTCACTGCCTCTGGGTCATTAGCTCCACTCCTGAACTGCTCCTATGGTTTAGAGCGTCTTCTAACATTCAGTTGGAATGTTCCTTCCTGTAATTTAAATCTACTCTATCCTGCCCTGCAATGAGAGAGGACCTCAAGTACATGATTTCTTTTGGGCGTTTGAAAAGAGCTATCATACCCCACCCAGTCTGCTCTTTTCAAGGCAAAATATTCCCAGTTCCTTCCATCTCTTATTGCCAAACTTAATTTCAAGTCTCCTGATCTCTCTTCACTCTTTTATAAACCTGTTCCAGTTTCCTGAATGCTTCTTAAAGTGTAATACACCCGAAATGGATTTACCATAGATGAGGTGAGTCCTTAGAGTGAAATGCTTCCAGTCATTTTGGAAGTTATATTTCTGTTGATGCAGCCTAAAATTGCATCTGTCTTTTTTTTACAACCGCATCACATTTCAGCTTACCATCAACTAGTATATTTTTTCCCCAAGTACCATTAGGGAGCCAGGCATTCCCCACCTCTGCATTTGACATTTGTATGTTAAGCGAATAAATTTGCACTGTATTGAATTTCATTCTGTGGGATTTTCAGCCCATTTCTCTAGCCAATCGTGATCATTCTGAATTATATTTTTTCTAGAGTATTAGCTCTTCCCATTTTTTATAATGCCTATTTCGTAAGTATCTTCCCTGCATCTTTGTTCAAGCCATTAATAAAAACACTGAAGAGCTGGGAACACTTGTGGCACCCTGCTTGATACCCGTCTTCAGTGGGATGAGGATCCATTGCTTGGCAGCTGTCCAGCCCACACAGTCAACTCTAGACTTCGCAGGAGAGCCGGGTTGGTCTCTGTGGCAAAAAAATCAGAAGCCCAGTAGCACCTTTTCCGACTAACAGATTTTATGAAAAGGCAAAAGCTTTTGTGAGCTTCATCTGATGAAGGGGGCTGCAACTCATGTTTTTTAATAAAATGAGTCAGAAAAGGTGTTACCAGACTCCTGATTTTATACCAAGCTAGTTGATTAGAATGTTGGAATGTCTCACTTGCATTGCGGAAACACAGAATGTCAGAATGAAAGGATCGGAAGGGACCTTGGAGATCGCCTAGTCCAACCTCCTGTCCAGTGCAGGAACCAGACGGCCTTTCTTTCAACATCTCCAGCAAAGGAGAGTTGAGCCCCTCCCTGGCCTCTGCCCCACTGGTGTTTCTTTTCCCCAAAATCTCCCATGGCTCTTCCCTGCCGCCTTGTGGGGTGGCTGCTGCTGCACCCCTTGTCTGTGGTGGCCAGGCTCCCACTTGGGCATTTTGTTAAAGTAGCCTGTAAAAAATTAAAGAAAACGAACTGTTAGATACTGCAAGGATGTGAAAGATGCAGGCCAAGATGCCTCCTCATCAACTGAAGAGCCCTCAATGCCTCCATTAATAAAAAGGTACAAGGACCAACAGAAAGGCGGATTTCCAAATTCCAGGCAATATTCACAGCTCGGTTAAAGTCTACAAAATGCGCAGGTTTTCGGGATCAGTCCGTTTTTAACGCGAATGAGTCCTTAGTCCAAAATGAATAGATACACACTCTTGCACAGAGCGGCATATAAGAGACACTGGAAAATGTTTCTTTAAATGCCCGGGAGCGCTTTATGTCACGCGAAGGAGCTCCCC
Source organism: Liasis olivaceus (assembly GCA_030867105.1). Classification (NCBI taxonomy): domain Eukaryota; kingdom Metazoa; phylum Chordata; class Lepidosauria; order Squamata; family Pythonidae; genus Liasis; species Liasis olivaceus. Next base: position 25,004,294 of record CM061359.1, on the reverse strand, counting down.
GCTCGCTGGGGAGATTTTCCGGCAGAGCCGATTCCGCGTCTGCCTTCCGGGCTGCCCCGGACCCGCCTCGCCTCGCCTCGCCTCCGTCCTGCCGGGGGAGAAGGCGCCGCCCGCTCCAGCCTCGCCGCCGCCCTCCGCCGCCTCTGAAGCCCCGAGTCGCCGGGCGGGAGGCCGGAGCCGCGCTGCCCAGCCGATAGGCCCGGGAAGAGGCAGGCGGGCGGGGGGGCGAGCAGCGCCGGGCCCCTTGCCGCTCCGGGGCGCGGGCGGTCGCAGCGGCGGCTCCCCCTGGCCGGACTGCTGCGCCGGGGGCCCTGGAGCCCCCCTCCGGGCCCGGGCCCGGGCCTGCGGCGATGGAGGGGCAGATGGCGGGGCTGTACGACCTGGGGCGCCGGCTGGGCAAGGGCCACTTCGCGGAGGTGCGGCTGGCCCGGCACGTCTTCACGGGCGAGCGCGTGGCCGTCAAGGTGATTGAGAAGAGCCGGCTGGGCGGCGGCGCGGCGGCGCGGCTGAGGCGGGAGGTGGGCTGCATGAAGCTGGTGCAGCACCCCAACGTGGTGCGCCTCTACCAGGTGCTGGAGACGCCGGCCCGGCTCTACCTGGTGCTGGAGCTGGGGGACGGCGGGGACATGTTCGACCTCCTCATGCGGCACCAGGGCGGCCTGGGGGAGCAGAGGGCCAAGCGCTACTTCGCCCAGATCGTGCACGCCATCTCCTACTGCCACCGGCTTCACGTCGTCCATCGGGACCTCAAGCCCGAGAACGTGCTCTTCTTCCAGGAGCAAGGGGTGGTCAAGCTCACCGACTTCGGCTTCAGCAGCTGCTTCCAGCCGGGCACCATGCTGGCCACCAGCTGCGGCTCCCTCGCGTACTCGGCCCCCGAGATCCTGCTGGGGGAGGAGTACGATGCCCCTGCCGTGGGTAAGAGCTGGCAGGGGGACTCGGCCCCGGCCCAGGTTGGGGCCCTGAAATGGGGCAGTTGCCCCCAGGAGACTGTCCACCGGCCTCTTGGCTGCCAGAGAGGAGGACCTGCAGACCCAGGGGCTGAGCAGAGGATGCAGGCACCCAGCAGGCTGCCTGCTGTCCTGGGCAAGACGAGGTGGCAGTGGGTGGACTCCTCTGCCTAGGCCCGCTTTGACCGTGGGGAGGTGAGGGCTCCAGGGGGGCTGCCAGGCATCTCCTGGGTGTGAGGAAGCCTGGGGGGTGGTTGGAGTTGCTCGGGGGGGCTTAGAGTCACCTGCTGGGCAGGCTTGTCTCCGTAAATAATTCCTGTCTTACTTTTGGCTAAACACTCATGGAAACTGGCTGATATAAAACCCAAAGCAACATTCAGACGAAAACTAGAGAAGTTCAGAGGGCATAAAGCTGGTTTTGACTTGTGTGCTGGAATGTTACAAGGCCGACAGGAAGGTGACGTCTGTTACTCAGCGGTGGTGGTGAAGAAGCATTCCACTGTATGGTGGAACCTGGTGAGACTGGGAAATATCTTTGCAGCAGATCCAAAATTGGGCTGCTATTCAGTGGGAAAAACTCATGGGGAAGCAGGGCAGAGCTACGTTTACTTTCTAAACATTTTGAGATGACTAGAAGTTTCTTCTCCTTTTTTTAATTGTTAATTTTTTTAAAAAATCAGTTTAACTCTGCATCTTCCCAGCTTCTTCCAAGGTTGGCCATCACTGCTTGCAACTTCCTTCACATACAACACCCCTTCCCACAAGCATGTTCTTTTTCCTTTAGATCAGTTATCTGACAGTGAACGAGAGAGATGCTTCATAGCCTTTCTATCAGAGGGATTGCTTCTGTCAGCCTCCAGCTCACAGATCTGTGGGCAGGTTCCTGCAGATTTTTTTCTCTAGAGAGCCAGAGAAACAATGGGAGAATAGAGAGTTCACACAAAGAGGTTTTTAAAAACTCTGTGGTGAGAGAGCTCCATATAACACCCGCACAATCCCTGTTTTTAGACAGAGGTGAGATTGGTCCCTTTGTTAATGGCCTTCCAGAAAATGGTGAAAAGGGAGCTTCCCAGGAGGGTCTGTGGAGGGGGGGGTTGCCATGAAGAGTTCTGGTGTATTACTTAGTTTAGTTTGCATCGTCTTGTTTTGGAGCAGAGGGGGGTTGCTTTGGGTTTACCATGGATGTTTCCTATCCTTGTGAGCTGCTGGGATCCTTGAAGAATTTGGCAGCATGTACATTTGATCAATTAATCAGGTTAGTTGAAGGATTAGCTAGAGAAGAGATATTGTTCCAGATGATTTTTTTCCCAAGCTGAAACCCATATAATTCCTCAGGAGATAAACACCTTTCCCATGTCATTCTTGTAGTCTGTTTGTAAACACAGTCTCTCCACAGAGGCAGATGTCTCTGTTGACACTATTACAATTAACTTCTGAGTCCATTGTTCAAAAACATCCTTCACTATGACACGGAAAAAGATGTTACACTGGACATACAAAAGAATCTTAATAATTAAAATGGATATACAAACAATAAACCAAGAGAGTGACCAGGATAATTTTCCTATATTGGATTTACAAAAGAGGCTTGTTAAAGTTTTGAAGAATTTCATGAGAAGGGACAAAGAAAATATGAAAAGGAGTCAAGTTCTATGACATTATTTTAATGGACTAAAGTTTGTTAGAAGTAAAAGGAAGGAATATAAAGTTGGTTTATTTGATCAAGGTTAAAATAGATACGTTGTTATTTCTGGTAATCCTTAACAGGCTTTTGCTGACACCAGGACTGAAATGATGATGCTTTATGGACTTGTTTATAGATAAGAGATGGAATATGGGAAGAAGAGGTCATTTTTTGTAATTTAAGAGGAGGTGATAAGTTACTAAAATTGTTTATATTTGTTGTGATGATGGTGGGAAGTCACTTCTTTATATATTTCTTTTTCTTTACTTTCTTTTCTATTTTGCTTTTTATTTTTTCCTTTTTTTCTTTCTTTTCTGCACCTTCTACTCTTTCTTTCTATTCTTCTATCTTTTAGTTTGTATTAGTTTTTACTGCTATAATTTTTTAATATAATTACTATTAAAAAGAGATAAACACCTTTCCCCAATCTTGAAATCCTTTAATTAAGCTTTCTTTCTTTGCTTGCTGATCTCATCCTGCCCTGAAGTTAACTTTAATGAGTATCTGAAAATAATGTCCCATTCAGAATGCTAAATCTCTGCTCTGCAATCCAGTTTTCTAGGTTTGTAGTTCTGAAATACTTGTGCTTATTTCAGCACATGGCATTTCATGGAGGTACATGAAAAAATCTTGAAATAGTAGTTGATTGCAAATTGAACATAAATCAGCAATGTGATATGAATGTAAAAAGGCAACGTAGTTTTAGGCTGCATTAATATAGTTTCCAAATCACAGTTAAATATTTGCTCCACTTTATTCTGTTTTAGTCAGAATTTTGAGCACCACACTTTAAGAAGTATTCATAGAAATTGGAACGGGTTCAGAGAAGGACCTGACCTTAGTTCCATCATCAAACTAGGTCCTATGAAAAAAATTTGGCTCTTGTAACGGCATGTGGGAAAGACCTTGGGAGACTGGGCCCAGAGACACTGCCTAGGGGACGGTCAGATAAGAGACAGCATAGCCTGCAGCTGGATAGTGGTGGGGCAAGAGGTTCAGGATGCAGCTCTTCCAGGAGTTCTTAAAAGACAATGCATAAAGTTGGGTAAATGGTCTCATCAGTTCCTTCAATATCAGTTAATCTGGCTGTGGAGATTTAAATTCATCCAGAGTAAAGAAATATGCCCTGATCATGTTTCTGTCAGTGTCAGACTTCAGTCCTGCCCCTCCAGCTTCCTCTTCCCAATTTCCTGAACCCAAATAGGATTAGCTGTTTTGAGTAGCTCTGCCTTTTTCTCATTATTTGCTAGCATTTTGTCTTTTTCACCGAGCAACTGGTATATGGATTATTTTCTTGTTCTTTTGAAGGTATCTAAAGAAGCTGTTCTTGTTATCTTTAGTATCATTTGCCAACCTCAACTCATCCTACACCTTTGTTTTCCTGACACTATGTCTGTCTTTCCAAGCTACCTGCATGTTCTTTTCTTCTGTCTCGTGTGTTTTGACTTCCCCTTCTTCCATTTTTCCCTCATTAGAGTTGTTTACAACTGGGTAAACAATTCCTAAATTCTTTTTAGGAATTCTCACCCTTTTGACCTCTTTTTCCCATTAGCTTTCTCTGCCATGAGGAAAGGTTTACAATATTAAAATTTGCTTCTCTTGATATCTCAAAAATGTGCCCAATACTGAGTTATAGGTTTTCCTAATCTCAAGGCTTTCATCAATCCCTCGATCGATCGTACTCTACTTCTGTTCCATACTGTTAAGCCCTTCATAATATTGGTGGTTTGGAGGATTTAAATGACAGGCTATCAGCTTTGGGGTCCCCTGCAGAATACAGTTTCCATTCTTAGTCAGCAGAATAAGTGGATTTGATTTGAGAAATGGTTTGGGAGAATGGGGCACTTTGGCAACAGGAGAGAGGAACGTTGGAGGGTTGAGGCCAGAGCACAGGCAGGGGCTTCTGTTCAACTCGGCTTCCTCTTCTTCTTCTCTCTTAGATGTCTGGAGCTTGGGTGTCATCCTTTACATGCTGGTGTGTGGACATCCCCCTTTCCAGGAGGCCAACGACAGTGAGACCCTGACCATGATCCTAGACTGTCGCTACGTGATCCCATCAGACATCTCCCTCCTGTGTGCAGAGTAGGAAACGTTTCCCCATTTACTCCCTCCTTGTCCTTTCTTCCTTAGTGAGGAGGCCCAGCCTCCCTGCCCGCTGTGCTCATAGCATAGAGGTATATGGGCAAGAGTCAGCAGGAAACCCCCAGACCATTCTGATTTTATGTATTTATTATTAAACTTTTATGTCACCCGACTCTCAACAACTTTGGGAGATTCATCACAATCAAAGAATAAACCCAATTAAAAGGCAGGAAAAAAGAAAAGATGGCAAGCATGACAAACCAAATGGAGTGACGCAAGGGGGCTCACCCCCCCTTGCCAAAGGCCTTGGCGAAAAGTCGGGTCTTCATGACTCTTCTGAACCACAGCAGAGTGGGGGCCATCTGGATCTTGGGGAGCCTCATTCCAGAGGGCAGACACTGCTATAGAGAAGGCACACTTTGGAGTTCCAATAGATGACATTGTTTAATTGAAGGAACCTGGAGTGCATCAACCCTGCAGGATCAAATCAGCCAGGAAGATACTATGGGAGATAGGTGGTCCCTCAAATAACCAGGCCCTATGCCATGTAGGGCTTTGTAGGTAACCACCAGCACCTTGAATTGCACCCAGAAGCAAACTGGCAAACAGTGCAGCTTGCAGAGAAAAGGTGTTACATCGCCTGTGCTGCTGCATTCTGGACCAGTTGAAGCTTCTGGGTGGTCTTCAAGGGCAGCCTCATATAGAGCACATTGCAGTCGTCAAGCCATGAGGTGACCAGGGCATAAGTCAGTGTCTGAAGGGCCTCTCGATGTAGGAAAGGATGCAATTGGCACCACTTTGTTTTCATCCTTGAGCACTAGGAGGGAAGGGTGCCATGGGGGAATAGAGAACTGAAAGGGAGCCTTACCTGTCTTTCCCTCCCCTCCCCTTTACCCTGTCCTCTGCATCTCTCCTCTTCCGTGGGAGATGGTCCTCTCGAGTTGGACCCAGAAGATGATGCAAAAGTTCAGCCATGCAGTCTGGAGCTTGGGCAGACCACATGTACACAAGGCCCATCAGCTCTTTTTGCTCTGGTCCGATTGCTTAATGGTCAAGGGACTGGATCTCTCCCACCATTGCCTGGCTGAGCGCCCTTGAGAAGGGGCTTTGCAGGTCGCTCTTCTGTCTTGCCCGGGAGACATTCTGATCCTGCTCTCTTCTGAGCATGGAAACACAGGTGGCCCAGGAAGAAGGAGCCATCTTCCCGTGTGGGGTACCAGAAGCTCGTAATGCCTTTCCCAAAGGACCTATTTCAACTCAGCTCCGCCTTCCGCCATTGCTACTGCCACCTGAGTTTCCCGAAGAGATGTGGACTGTGAGGGAGGAGTGCAGGGCCTTGGGAGGCAGCTGCTGAGTCCCTCTCACCCCTTCTTTGCACAGCCTTATTGCCCAGATGCTGCAGCGGGACCCCAGGCAAAGGGCCTCCTTGGAGCAGATTGAAAGCCACCTGTGGCTACAGGGGGTGGACCCCTCTCCAGCCAGCCGCTGCCTTTTGCCTCTGACATCACACAGGAGAGTTTCAGAGGAGGAGCATGAGACCATCATCCAGACCATGATGTGTGGCCACATTGCAGACCAAGAAACCATACAGGAGTGAGTGGGGCTCCGGGGTTGGGATTGGCACAAATATCTCCAGTTGCTTAAAGGAATGTTGTGTGAGGGAGAGTGATTTGGACAGAGATATCATTGCCACTGGACAGGAATTTAACTTGAGCTCCAGTTGGCGGGGACAGAGCATCACTTGCTGAAATGGTTGGTAGATTTTTTGGGGCTTTCTTAGTGCTCGAAGGTCAAAAGTGGCTTCTGAAAATGCCCCTGAACTTGTGACTGTGGAGGTTTAAGCATAGTTCAGAAATGGATATAAATGAAGATACAGGTAGTCCTCGATTAATGACCACTCGTTCAGCAACCGTTCAAAGTTGCAATGGCACTGAACAAGTGGTACTTACGACCAGTCCTCAAAGTTCCAGCTGTCCCAGCACCCCCGCGGTCACGGGATTGCGATCCGGGTGCTTGGCAACCGGCTCACATTTACAACGATTGCAGCATCCTGCCGTCAAGTGATTGCCATTTGCAACCTTCCCTGCCGGCTTCCTGCAAGCAAAGTCAGTGGGGAAGCTGGCAGGGAAGGCTGCAAGTCGGTCATGCTGCTTTTTCCCCCGAGGAGCCCTGCTACGGAGTACAAGATCCCAAGGATTTCAGACTCCAGACCATGCACTTGCACCGCAGCACCTCCTCCCCAGCCCGCATGCACATGCGCGGTGCAGCAGCAACCCCTCCCCAGCCCACATGCACTTTCCATAGTACTCACCCACCCTTCAGCCTGCTTGCAAGCTGGACTTGCAACTTCCTGCCAGCTTCCCCATTAACTTTGCCTGTGGGAAGCCAGCAGAAAGTCACAAGTCCTGGGCGATCATATGAGGTCCTTACTTAACAACCCACGATCCTCACTTAACAACAGTAATAGGGACTTCTGGGATTGCTGATGCTAAGCGATGTGGCCATGTGACATCGCACTATATGACTGCATCACTTGGCGACAGAAATTCCAGTCCCAATTACTGTTGTTAAGCGAGGACTATCTGTAAGGAAGAATTGGGTAAAGCTTATATTCCAATTTGCCTACAGAAGAGAAAGGGAATCTGCCGCCTTGTAAGATGTTGGTGAACGACAATTCCCAGGGGCCCAGCTTCCATGGCTAATGGTATGACATGCTGTGGATTTCAACTCAGCAACTTCTGGAAGGCCATGGGTTCCCCATTCCTGGCTTAAAACACAGCTTGCCTAAAGCTGTGATCCAATACTTTGGCCTGCACCAGGAGACCCACTTCCCAAGTCCCAGGCTCCTGAAGGACAGAATCCAACGTGAGTAGGACATGAGTAGGACATGTGTCCTCAAGGTGAAATAGCCGCAGAATAGGCTGCAGTAAGATGCTCAGTCTCCCCCATATCCTCCAGTTATGTGCCACCAAGCCCTGCATCTAGACCTGGGGTGAGGTTGGCGTTCCAGATGTGTTTCAAGCCCAAGAGAAGACTTGGAAGTCCATAGTTAAGACAGCTGGAGTTTACCTGCCAAGCTGCATGTAGAAACAGACTTCTGTTTGTTCACTGATTAGGTTATTATCTCACCTTTCCATGCTGTATCGCTAAGGAATCGAGCGCAAATGGCTTCTTGAGGTCACAGTCAGCCCAAGGCCTGCAGTCTGTAGACTGAAGGGCAATGAGTCAATTACAGGGTTGCCCCTCGGAAGCAAGCAGAGCCAAGTGTCTCCTGCAGCGCAGGGCCGGTGCTGCACCTGACTCTTTCTGCCTGCCGTATTCCTGCAGAGCCCTGGAGGCCAAGCGCTACAACCATGTCACCGCCACCTACTTTCTGCTGGCTGAAAGGATTCTGCGGGAGAAGCAGGAGAAGCAGAACCGGGCCGAGCACATCCAGAGCAGGCAAGCCCTCCCCTTGGCCCTTTGGAGATGTCCTCTTGAGCGTTGGCCTTGGCCTGGGGGCTTGTAGCTCCTCACCTCCTCTCTTTGTTCCTTTCTCCTCAGAAGCCCATTGGGGGATTCCCATCCCCCTCTGCCCACGGAGTTGCAGCCTGTCACCCAGAATGCTATGGAGCGTGCTGGGAAGCCTCTCCTGTCCCTCTCAGCCCTGGGTGAAGGCAAGTCCTCTTCTGGGTTCCATGCATGTGGGCAGCCTCTCCGAGCCCTCATCCAGCCCTCCCTCGTGGAGACGGCCATCGCCAAGAGCACCCTTGCCTTGCAGCAGATTTCAGAGGAAGACGAGGAGGAGGAGGAGGTGGCGGTGGCCGAAGAGAAGCCGGGCCTCTTCCGAAGGCGGACCTCCTCTCTGAACCAAGAGCAGATGTGCCGCTTCCAGAGCACCAAGGCCTCCCTGCTGCTCTGCCGGGCCCTTGCAGCCCAGTACAAAGCAGGGAAGAGCCTCGTCCCTGCCAGTGTCAAGTCCTCCTCCCTGGAACAAGGGCCTGGGACTACTCTGGTGGGTCCCCAGGAGCACACGTTCCTGAGAAGCGAGTCGGGGTCGGGCCAAGCCCCGCGGGTGAAGGAGACACGCAGCAGCCTCAGCTTGCAAGGGGGGGAAAGGTCTGCTGAATCCCCAGTGGAAGTCACCCCACCAGGCAGCCCAGGAGGGGGCACGGGCAGAACAATGGTGGAGGGGGGCAGAATTGAGCATTGCTTAGCAGAGGAAGCGGACAAGAGCAGCGTTCCACTGATAGGAGGAGACCCCGTTGAGGAGGAACTCTTGGAGGCTGAGGAGGGGAGCTACCTGCTTCAGAGCAGCGCGGCTCTTTTCCAGAGCAGCTGTATCCCAAGAACCATCAGGGCTGACGCAGTGTCGGATGCAGAAGGCAAGGGCCTTGAGCTGGGGCCACCCCACTGGGCCAAAACCTGTTGTGAGGGCCAGAGCAACGGCAGTGGCCACGATGGCCTAGCAGACAGCATTATCAAGCTTGACCCAGCAAAAGGCAAGAACGCTAACCTGAAAGATCGGCTCCTGCAGTTTCCGCTCTGTGAAAAGGCCTTGGCCTTCCGGATGCAGCCCACCTCCAGGGAGAATCTTCTGTCCTTGGGACAGTTCAACTGCTGCCATGTCATCTAGGTCTTGCAAGAGAGACCTAGCTACAAAGGACAAAGATGGAAATCTGGGGGAATGCAAGGCAACAGCCGGCGTCAAATTTCCAAGAGCCTTTACTTGTCCTTACAAATGGCTGCCTGTATCCACTCTCAGGATGGGTGCTTGCCTGTGTGAGAATCCCAAACCAGACAGGTCCCAGTTTCCACACACCACCTTTGGTTGGGGTGTTTCCTCTTATATTTCACTGTACGGAGAACCCACAACTTCTCACACAAACCCTCTTCCTGGTCTGCGATGGAGGAACAGACTTCAGCTTGCTCTGGTGCAACCAGAAGCTTTGAATAAGTTGGAAAGTTGGAGGGAGATCAAGACTGCACTCTTCAGAGTCAGAAGTGGCCTGAACTTGGTATGTCCACTGACCCTTGAGGTCTTGGAGAAGAGCTTCCAGAAGGTAGAGGCTCTTCCCTTTCTTGTCCCAGGCAGGCAACAGGCTTGACATTTCCTGGCCAGGCCACCTGAAATGATGAGTGGGTTCTGCTCGGAAGTGCCACTGGCTGTTTCCCCCTTGACAGCCACTTCCTGGCTAGCCAGCCAGGGGACGTCATTTGCCTGTCCGCCCAACATCTTGGCAACTCAACCAGCAGCTGTTGATGAGCTGGCAGCTGTGGAGGACCCACAGTTGTGACACCTTCTCTCTCTGCCGGGACTCTAGGTCGCCACCTCTCCTCCCTGGCAACTTCTGGAGGGGAGCTGGCTTCCTCCCTTTTTGGACCTGCTCACTTTTACTGCCCCCCACCCCCAATTTGAACTTGCAGATGGGGGTTTGCTGTGCATCATCACCTCCAAGCCCAGCTCACTTCTGGACCTGGGGCCAGGTTGAGGAAAAAGCGCATGTGTGACCCAGGCTGGGGAGGGCTCAGACTCCTGCCCCCCCCCTTTATACAGTACAGGCATGAATAGGGCAGGCAGATGTTCATTGCTAAGCCCTCACATCTGGATTCTGGCCCCTCAGCAAGAGAGTGAGAGGAGGAACAGTATGCTGCCGTTTTGGCCTGGTTGGCCTCTGCCCTACTTCCTGCCTGCCCCTGCCCCCGCCCCCAGGCCTGGGCGGGCGAGGAGTCTGGGGTGCCAGACCTCCCTTGCAGCTGCTCCTGCCGCTGCTGCCGCCCACACCCCGCTTTGCCCCGGCTGCCTGAGAAGCAGGTCTGCCCTTCCAAAGCGTCGTGGCTCTCCTCGCTGCAGAGGGGGAGCTTTTTATAACAATTGAGGTATTTTTTAGCATAATATATTTTAAGGTAATACGGAGATAATATCGAACTCTTCTCACCCAGCCTGGGTCGCCCACACACCTTTCCGGCATGAGCGAAGCCGCTGTACCCCTCCTTCACCAGCAGCGCTGCCCCTGAGATGTCCGGGGCAGTTGCTCAGGAGGGCTTTGCTGGGCGGAGGAAGGCAGAACAGGGCACTGATCCCCCCCCGGGTGTGTTCCCTTCCTCCCTCTGCCGCCTGGCCCCACGCCCTCTGACCCGTGCCTGTTCTCATCCTCTCCGAAACTCTTCTAGGAGAAGATGCTCCCTGCATATTTATCCTCTTTTCTTGCTGGCAAGAAATAGGTGGGAATTGGCCGAGCTCTCTGAGTTCTGTGTAAAGTGCACTGAGTGGATCAAGGGCAAAGCCAGGCTACACCAATAAAATAAACATTCTGAAGCGATGTGTGGTTTTTTTCCAAGGGAAAGCCACCAACTGCTGTGTTGGTGCAGCTGACTTTCTGATGTGGGGTGTGCAAGCCCTTTGCTCTGCAGGCCAGCCAAAATGCCCCAGTCGTGGGACGCCAGACCGTCTTTCACCTCCCTAGCCCCCATTTGACCAGCAAGAGCCGGGGTTGCCTTGGGGGCACCTGTCTTTCACACTCGCAACGCCAGGTGAGCTTTTTTGAGGGAGGAAGTGCTGAGATATCTTGCATCCAAAGCCAGGAAGGGCTTGTCAGACTAAAAATTGTCTTATGGGAGAAGCTGCGGACTAGAGGCCTTCTTAAGCTTCAGACCCAGAAGACGAGCAGAAACAGACTCTGCTGTGCAATGATGTGACATGCATCTCTGTCTAGATACATTTCATTCGGCAGCTGAGCGAAGTTGTTTTGGACTCACTGTAGCTTCTGCTGTACTTAAACCATTCGTGCTGATATACACTGTCCTTTGGACCTCAAGATGGAAGGAAAAACTAACACACGGAGATCAAAACAATGGAAGTATGTGGTTAGCCTGTTTTCTATCTGCCCACCTTTTGACTGAAGTGCCCCATGGGACTCCCATTTGGTGGGAGGCTTCTGTCATGGGGTGGGGGCTCTCTCAGGCTGGTTGGGTTCATCTGAGGCAAGGCCTGTTGTTCAACAGTAAAGCTAAAAACCGGGGAATATCTGTCCTCCCTTGGCCTTCAGCTGGTCCTGCCTTCAAGCTTCCTTGGCTCTGGAGAGATCTGCCACACCCAGCTGATGCTGGAATCCTGGGGTCGATGTGGACCCTGGTGTTGGACGCGCCATCAGGGGCTCTTGCAGGAACCCAGAGGACAGTGAAGCACCTCTGGCCAGCCTGGCTGCTGCTTGCAGTGTCAGGAGCTCCTGGGAAACCCACCAGCTGGGAAAAATCATCCACTCTCTCTCTCTGGTTCTTGCCCAACACTGTATTTAGACTGTGACTGCTTGTCACATGAAGGCCCCTTTAACCCCAAAGAGACCTTTATCCCATGCATGAATTCATTTCGTTAGAATTTGTAGCATGCTTGTCTGTTAAAAGAATTCAAAGCATCTTAAAGGAAGTGATACGAACCCAGTAATTTTCCTTTTCATTTTATTTCACTTAACATTAAAATCATTAACATTTATTTCATTTAAAACATTAAATCACAGCAAATAAAAGTTAAATTAGTCAAACCACTCGAAACATTTTATTCCTCCTGGCTAGCGAATAGAGAGAGAAGCAGATTTGTCCTCTGCCTGCAGGAAGTGGGGCCCCGCTGCCTGTGTGAGGCCAGCGGCTGGCATCGGGAGCCAGCAGCTGCTGAGATGCCCTTCTCCCCCACGGAGGCTTTAAAGGCCAGTATTGCACTCAGGAGTGGTCCTACCTAGGGTGATTTGAGTCCCCACCATGTCAAGAAGGACATCGAAAAAGGGAAAGTTGCTATCAAGAGGACTTACAGTACAAGGGGGGTGCTGAAAAAGGTCTTCCTCACATTTGAGACAATTGCTTGCATTATCTTTACTTTCAGAAGATCAAGTTATTTATTTAAATCTTTTGTTCATCCCAGGTCTGTTCAAAAAATCCCAAAGTGGTTTACAATAGAACATCTATGTTTTGAGAAAGGACATTCACATCTTACAGTGTAAAATTCATAGAGACATAGAGTCCTCTACAACATTCAGTATAAGGACTACAACAGCCAGTATGTAAGATGGACAGGCAGAAGACTAGCAGAGCGCATCCACGAGCACCAACTAGCAGTCAAAAGACACGATGAAAACGCCTTAATCTCACAACACATGGACAGACTCAACCATGGTTTCAGCTGGGAAACTCAGCATCCTAGACCAAGCTAAATCCAAAAACGCCAGGGAATTCCTGGAAGCCTGGCATTCAGACACACAGAGATAAACCACGTTTACCCACCATTCAAGAGAGACAATAAAAAAGCTAAGAAGGAAACAGACCAGAACATATCCTCTCCAGCAGCCTGCACCCAGATAAGCAGGATTAACCCCAGGCAAATAATCACGCAGAAAACAAGGCCCTAATCAAGGAACCACCAAGGAGAAAAGCAGACCCCACCAACACTGGCAGGTCAAGCTACTGTAGATCAGGCAAGTATGAATTAAGATCATTAAGAAAGAACTTTCTTTAAGAAAAATAAACTCTAAATGTCATAAAGGGTTTATATAAATTTAGAGCATAACTACACTTGCATACTGTACGTGTTTCTAGTTAGTAAAAATTAATTTAAAAAAGAACAATATTACAGAACTGGATTAATTTTCAAAAAGAGCAAACAGAATTATCTAGGAACTTGAGCAATTCCCTTATGAAAAAGTGTTGCAATATTGCTGTTTAACCGAAAGTCTCGGGCCACGCCATTTTGTAAAGGACGAATGTGGTCATGGAAGTCTAACCCAGTTGTTGTTTTTTGCCCCTTTGAGCAGCATTGACTCTTGGTGACTGGAAGCAGTTTGCCCTCGCCTGCTTCTTCCCAGGGCTGAGAGAGCGGGACTGGCCCATGGTCACCCAGCTGGCTTCGTGCCTCAGGTGGGACTAGAACTCAGGGTCTGCCGGTTTCTAGCCCAGAGCCTTAACCACGACACCACACTGGCTCTTGGGTTATAAATACTGTTCAACGGACCCGTCAGTGAAGGTTCTGGCTGAATCTGGAGGAGGAATTTCCTGCCACGAGAGCTGTTCAGCTGTAGCACCTGGGACAATGGTGGACCCGACCCCCCATGCAACTGCAGGTTTTCAAACAGAGTAGGAGAAATTTCTCCCACGAGTTGTTTCATAAGAGGGACCAGACACACACATTCACGGATGCCCAAACTGTTTATTACAACAGAGGAGTCGACAAAGGCTAGCCTAAAAGGGGATGGTGGCGCAACCCAGCTCTGTCGGGTTATGCAAGTAACACGTGAACACACATGAACACCGTGGTGCAGCAGGGTGATTGTTTGGCTACAGCAGCCTGGTTTGGCTGGATAAGGATGTTGATGACGTTCGGACGCTGAGGGAAGGACACCAAGGGCATGCCAGATTTCTAAAGCAAATGTAAAAATCTGCAGTAGAAAAAAATGGCTAATAACGTTGTTTCATCTTCTTCTACTTCATCCTTGATTTCATTATCAACCACTTCATAAACACTGAAATTGGAAACTATAATAATGAAGTTCAGCTGATTCAGGCAATCTTGAATTCACTAACAGTTTTTACTAAAATTTGATTTATGTTTATTTTATTTGTAACATGTTGGCTGTTTATCAGGAGGGGCCAGTGAACCACTCCAGCCCTCCACCCGCGCAGCTAAAAAAGGGGCGCCTAAGTCATTCATACCGTGTCTCTGTTGTTGTTTCCAAAGCCGGGAAGGCTAAGATCGAAGCGCTGAATGCACTGGCCGAGGGCTGCCCGGACGCCCTGCTCTCCGTCAGAGAGGAATGCAAAACCTTTTGCAGGAATCTTGCTGGAAGCTGTCTTGCTTCCCTTGGCAGGAGCTCCTGGCCCCGTATGCTTTGGATTCTTCTGGAAGCCTGTCCATTAGTGACAGAGATTTCCTCCCTGACAAGAAACAGAGCCTGCCATTGGCCCTGCTCATATTGAGCAATCTCTTTGAGGTGTTTTTACAACTAGACCTTCAACTTTGGAAATGCGTCTCCCCTCCTCCCCCAAGTTCTGGGGGGGCAAGAGGCCCGCTCAGCCCCTGCAGACTGCCCTGCCGTGCTGGTGAGTCCCCACCTTCCGCTCCTCCCCTTCCCCAACAGCCTGTGGGAAGAGAAAGGCTGTTCGCCAGACCAGGCTAGCTGGCCAGAGAGGTTTCTCTACAGCCCAGAATGTGGAGCCTGGCTGGGCCTGCGGCCACCCTCCTCCTCACCTGCCTTCAGCCAGGAAATGCCTTCTGGCTCTTCAATGTGCTCTTCCCGCCCAGCACGACCCCAGAAGCTGCTGCTTCCAACAGAATGCCTCCTGTGGTGCTTGGTAAGTTGGCACAAGGATGGGCAGCCAGCTGGTCGGGGGGCAGCACAGGAGGCGGTCCGGCGGGGCTGCTTGCTGGCAATGGGCAGGAAGGCTGGGAGGAAGGCCGTGCCGTTGACTTGCTCCTTCCAAAGAACCGAGATGGGGGGCTTTTCCTGAGACTTCACTGGATGGAACTGGAGGGCGGACGGGCAAGGACAGAGGGGTTTTTTAAGGCTGTCCTGCTCACAAGGATGGTCCAGGCTCAACGGCAGCCCCTGCGATATCTGACAGAAGAGATCTGGTGGAGCAAGATCACATGGTCATGAGATACCTGCTAGGTGGCGGGGGGCATGGGATTTGCTTACGCTGCTGACCCTTGTTTGGATGAAGGCCTTTCCTTGGTGCGAACAAGGCTGTCAGGAGATCAGAGGCGAGGCTGAAATGTAACCGAATCATGAGTGGGTGAGGTGGGGTTTCATTTTGCATCTCTTAGGATGGGAGGTCTATTGGAGGCCATTCTGTGGAAATGTTGCAGATTCCCCAAGCCCATAGCCTCTCTTGTTTTTTCAGCATCTGAAGAGTCTCTCTAAAACTGACAAAGCATTTAGGAGAGATCAGTCTGCTGTTTAAGATGAGCTGACCTCTTCTCTCGGTCCAAGATGGGGCCCCAAACAGCCAACACTCACCCAAGCCCCAACCCTTGCATGTGGGAGAGGGGCCAGCTGCCTTCTGCTCCAGGCACCCAGGGGCGCTCCCACGAACAATCACCCTGCTTCACGCACAAGGGTCAGGCAGCGCCGTCTTGCTGTTCCAACACTCCTATGGCTGGGGGGGGAAAGGCAAGCAATTCTGCAAAGCCTTTGAACTGGTAGCACTAGTAACCCAGCCCCCGGCCACAGACCTGAAGCTTCCCAAATTGTCCTCAGCTGCCAATTTTAGAAGGACAAGAAGGAAGTGTCCATTTTGCCTGTTGAGTTTGGAGGTGAATGAAGGCCTTAACCTCCTTCCATTCAGCAATCCAGATGGTGATGTCACCATGTAGCTACCAATTGAAATGCACAATGAAGTGAAATCGGATCTGGAAGTTAACTTTACCAACTGCACAGCCCCCGCTTTTAAGCAGGTATCTTATAGTTTGCTTCTCCTTAGTTCTTTAAACTCATCTTGATGTTAACCAGTCAGAAATCCCTAAGTATGTATGTTGAATTATTCTCACAAGATGCTGAAGCCATCACTCTAGGAGAGCTAGGAAGAGAAGGGGAGAAGAAACAGGAGAATGAGTCTGCTCTTGCTCCAAAAGCCCAGCCAGAGAAGGTTCTTGTGGCTCCCAAGCAATGGAAGGAAGGGCCACTGCTTTCCAGGGGTCATCTTTTCTCTGCTTCAGCAACAGAGTGGGGGAAAGGCCCTCTCACAGCATCCCCCTTTTTGTGGCAGTTAAAAAGAACAAGTGCTCTGCCCCACAGTGAACCTGTAGCCAGTCTGTCCCTCTTTGCTGCCATATCTCTCCCCCTTTGGGGATCACATCCTGTCTCTTTCCCTTTTGACCTGAGATTATCTTCTTGCACAGAGTATTGATCTCCTGAACAGCACTTGCTGAACTTTGCTTTGTTTGCATGACACCTGAAGGGTACAGCCAGACAAAGTTATCATCACAGACGTTAATTGCATTAATTGCCAAGACAGCAGGGCAATGGAAAAAAACGAGGGCTTGGGAGACCTCCCAAAGATCATCAGAAGTTCGTCAATAGTTCTGTCCACTTCCAGAGCTCAGAAACCATCCAGCATCTTTCATAAGCCCAAGGCAGAACACCTGAAAGGGTGAAGGGTGAAGTGGACTTTCCAGCACCTATAATGCTTTTAGGGGTGGCAGCCTAGTTGTATAATCAATACTGAGTGGACCCAACCAGATGGTGAAGGCATTCCTACAATAAATTGCTATAAAAGGAAAGCATATGATATCAAGTACCTCTCAAATTGTATAATCTTGAAATGTATAATTATAAATGTATAAGTGCAAGGCTGGCATTAAGTATTCTCTGTAACAAGTGAGCACAAGGCAATCAAATGAAGGAACATGGATGTCTGTGGGGTATGGTCAAAAAAGTCAAGATGGTAAGCACAATGGTGCAGTCAAAACTCTGCCCATGTTTTCTGTGAGTTGCACATAAAGAATGGAGGGAGCTTCAACTGGCCGTCATGGCCACTCCTTGTGGACAGCCTGAGCAAGTGCCAGAGGAGAGGGAGAGGGAGAGGGAGAGGGAGAGGGAGAGGGAGAGGGAGAGGAAGGAAAACCTCAGGTGGCGGACGGATCCACAAACCTCCACAGCTATTTTGACATGGAAAACAGTACAGAAACAGACGTCTTCCATGGCTGATAAGCACAACACAAACACAATTTTAAGCCAATGCGGTACAGTAGCTGGGTCTTCTGTAGCCCCAACCCCCCTATTTTAAAAGGTGCAGCCCCTGACCCCCCAAGGCCATTTGCTGCTCTTGGGAAGTGTCCAGACAGTGCTTCCTCCAGCCCTTGGCCAAATCAGGGCTGCCCGGACCACAGAGGATCTTCCTCAGTTGGCGTCACTCTTTAGCACCAACAGGCCACCAGAGACACCCCCTTTTATCTCTCGGAGGAATTTTCCCTTTGACCTTTTGCTGGGAGTGGGGCCTGTGTCTCCATTCCCACCATCAGGGTCGGAGAATTGCCAGGACTTGGGGATCAGGGATCAGGGCTTCCCTCCTGCCATGCTTCCCTCTACAGGGATGGGAGCTGTTCTTCTTGGGCTTAACTGCTGCTGAGCAAAAGGGAAGTCTTTACAGTGTGCCAGGCAGCTGGGCAGGAGTGATTAATTCACACAGACACACACCCATGCACTTGTTCCTTCCCATCTTGTCATGTCCTATATGGCAATTCAAAAAACACCGCATTTATGTGAATGGCACCTAATTTTGGTAAGATTTGGAAAGCAGGGAGGGAGGGAGGGAAGGAAAGTGGGCCAGGAGATAAAGAAGGAAGGGAGAGAAGGGGGAAAAAATTGCAGAGAGAATAGCTGTAGGTCTGTTGCAAAGATGAAGAGGCAACAGGTGATGGCGAGAAGGCAGAATCTGACACACCCTAGACCTCTTCTCTCAGAAGGGAAGCAAAGCCATCTGGCCTTTGGAGGGAGCCACTTCTGAGGGAGAAAGGGAGGACCAAGTCTCCAGGGCCATTAATCCTAGGTGGAGGTACTGAAGAAACCAGGGGGCTGGGGCACTTCAGAGCCATCACTATAATTTTTGAGAGCTCCTGGAGGACTGGAGAGAAGATGCTGCCTGTATCTCCTCAAAAGAGAAGAACAGGCCTGTCATGTCTATATTGGGCAAGGCCTCAAGCAGATTCTTGAACATCATGTTTGGGAGCTCTTGGATAGGAATGCAATGAGTAAGAAGAACCAGCATGAGTTTGTCAGGAACAAATTAAGCTGGCCTCTCTCTCTCTCTCTCTCTTTCTCTCTCTCTCTCTCTCTCTCTCTCCCTTTCCATGAAAGGATCATCTGGGTTCCTGTGACAGTAATAATCCAAAGGCTGGTGGCAGTTGCACATTATGCTCCATTGTCCTGCCACCACCTCCTTAAATGTCCCCCTCCCTGAAATGGGTCTTTTCCTCAGCCTGCACAGCTGGCAGGGAATCAAGGAAGCCCGGTGGAGTGCCTCCAAAGCCCCTTTCCCTCTTTGGATGTGAAAATGGCACACTTCTGATGACACTGGAAGACCCCAAGATGAGTTTGGGGAAAAACTGCAACTCTCCAAATGAATGTCATCTCTTCTGCTGGGGGACATGAACGGGTGAGAGGGAATGTGATGAGAAGGCCTAGAAAAAGTTATTGGCCCATTTGGTGACCGAAGATTGAATGAGATGGATTAGTAAATACCCTGCTTTGAGAAATGTTTGGGTCAAATATGTGATTGCAGTAGATGTCTATGAACACATACCCATGGGAAAATAATGAATATAAATCTAAACTCATATTTCATTTGATGAGTTTATTTTGAAAGATTGAGAAAATTAGTGAAGAATGCAAAGGAGGTATTAAATTGGCACAACCCATTATCTGGTAGCAGCACAAGTGGATTTTAGGAAAAATGGACATGGAAGAAAAGAAGGGAAAGCAGAATGACTGAAAGAAGAGGAAATGCAAATGCTACATGAACAAGTATTAGAAGATAGATCAATCTTCCAGCATAGTGAATGGAAAGTGGACATAAAGAGGGAAGTTGCTTGGAACACAGTGAAAAAATTAGGCTGCAAACAGCCACAGAAGTTTGTGGAGTTACACTAATGGGAAGAATGGAAAAGGATCCTTGGTGGAATAATGAAGCGAAAGAGGCTGTGAGTGAGCATGTTGTGAGCATGCTGCAAAAACAAAGCAAGAAAGATACTGAATAACATGGTTATGGAGAGAAAAAATAGTTGCAAAAAAGTAGCAAAAAAGCAAGAACAGGTTGATATTAAAACAGACGAAGAAAATGCGGAGTGGTTTTGATGGAAAATTTAAAAAACTATTTGGGAAATGGATAAAAAGGAGCTTCCAAGCAGAGTAAATGGAATTAAAAATAAATAAAATTAACCTGGACTGATCGAATGCTGGAAGGAGTATTTATAGATTTGCATGGAAATTATAGTATTGTGTCACAGAGTGGAACTGAAATGAATAGTCTAAATGTTAGGTTCCAAGAAAAAATGGATGAAAAGGAAGCCATAAATGCTCTGAGAACATTGAAAAATTATAAGGCTGCCCATGCAGCTGATCTAACTGGAGAGGAGTTAAAATATGGATGTGGCAAAATTTGGCAGTCCACGGAGGGTCAGCTGAGCTTGCAAGCAGGATGATGCCCACTGATGCCCCGATGCCAGTGAAAAACAGGGAGCTGCTGGACCGATTCCTGGCAGCCAGAAGCCCCACCACCAAGGGCTTACTCGGAACAGCCCAGTTTTGCTCCTGGCTACTTGGCCAGTGAAGCTGCCCCTGTTGAACGTTTGTTTCAGTTCCTTCTAAGTAGGGAGTTACCTAACGCCACAACTTTCCTCTTTGTCTTTTAGAGGGCAGGCTGCATCCTCTCTGCCTCCCATTTTACACCGCTTCCTTTTCTCAGAGTCTATTTTGTCTGCACAGGCTGGAGTTTCAGTGGGGCACGATATTTTCTGTGCCTCTCCCTTCTGGTTCTTGCTCTCATCCATCGGACGTGTGCCTCTGTTTGACAGTCTCCCTTTGGAAGAGTTGCGTACCTGGTGGCTTTTATCCTTTCCTTGGACTGGCACCTCCTATCCTTTCTTGTCTCTCTGACTTTTCCTAGCCAAAGGTGGCCTGGCCACAGTAAGCCATGCTCTGGTGACCACAGATCACTGCCGTGTACTTTGCGTGAGGTTACCTTGGAAGGTGGCCCAGAACGAGGCCAACACGCCCGGCTTGTGTTCTTTCTTAGAGAGTTCTTAATTGAGATTCCAGAAGAAGTTGTTGCTAAAACCCTTTATTTTATAACAATTTTAGCATTCTCACAGTTTTCCATTTTGTTTCTCTGCCCCACTCTTCCGGTAATTCCCTCCTCTTCCTGACTGGTTGCAATGTCTCACTGGATTTGTAGTATCTTATTACTTTTCTCTGGTTTTTTTAGATAGGAACAAGCAAACAGTGATAAACCAGCTTTTCTAACATTAGAGAACGTCACATTTCCAGAGATGAAACAGACAGATATTGAAGACCCCACCCAAAACTACATAACCTAATTGTGAAATCTCTCTCTCTCCTCTTCCTACCTGGTTACAAAATCTCCTGTGATTTGTTGTGTTCCACTGCCCCGAGATTTAAAGGAATTGCACTGCTGCATTTATGCTACTGCTCGGAGTTCAAGATCTTAGTAATTATATTAAAAGTCTTCACACTTTAGGCCTGATATTCAAGGCTGCTCCTACCATGTACCTGCTTGAACATAAAGACCATCTGGGCGGTGTGCTCTCCCTGGCTCTCGGTCGGCAGAAGAGCGTTATGTGGGTCTGGGGGAGAGTCTCTCGTGGCCGAGAATATCTCAGTTGGAGAGTGGCCCAGCAGCAGCCTAGTTTGCGTTTCAGCACCAAGCAAAGCCTGACTTTTACTCAGGCATTCGGGGCTTGGCAATCATAGCCTGGACGTGTGCCTTGTTGTTTAGGGCTACTCATCCAGACAAATGTAGATGGCAGCAAAATACAGAAAACAGTGCTCCCCTCTAGTGATTCTCTGGATTTTGGCATTCCAGAACTGGGAACCTTCCCATTGTTGCCTATGGAATTCTGTGCCTCTGTTAACGACAGCAACACTTGATGCTTTGCCCAGGGCTGCAGTAAGGTGACAGCACTGCCAATCTGAACTTGGGGATCTTACGCAGTAAGAAATTGCTCAAAGGTACACACGGCTCACAGAGAATCTCTGTTAGCCTACAAACATTTTATGAATTACAATCGCTTCAGCAGTACACACAGACACACAGACGATTGTATATGCTGTGCTGCACCGTGGCCAGGTGATACACGGGGACTGGGGAAGACAGGAGTGCCAGGCAGACGACAATTGAATCCATAAATGAGGTCTTCCAATCGGTTCCCTGCCCAGCCTTCTTTTTTCTCCTCGGCCAGCAGCAATTCATCAGCACTCCATTATGGGTCCCCTCAGGCGTCCTTTGGTTAGCCTGGTGAAATACGACTTGCAGCAGGGCAGGTGGCTTCGTTATCTCTGCTTGCTGCTTCAGGCTGACTCCCTTATCTCCTCAGCTTCCTTGCCCCTGTACACGTCTGCATTCTTCTCTAGGGTCAGGCTTTGATGATCTACTCCGTAGACTTCTACTCACAACATTTTATTTCTTATAACAACTGTGGCATGACAGGACCAAGAATCAGTTTTAGGAAATGTTGAAAGTGATCCGGTTCTCTTTGTGACTTTTACTTGGTTTTTAGAAACACTTTATTAAACCTCATGACATGAGAATGTGGGCACCTACAGATGTCTGCTGGATCTGTGGTGTCCAACTCAGCTTCTTCCTGCAGCAGTGCTGGGGCCTGCAGATGTCTTTCCCATCAGCTTGTGATGTGCTGAAGAGAGAGGGAAGGCAGGCCAGAAGACTCTACCAGTGGCTTTGCCCATCATGCTCTGCACAGGCACAATCAAGGCGGCAGCGCTCGTCAGTGCTTCAGAACTGGCCCAGTCATGCAGGACCGCCAATGGCAGGGGATGGCAGCAAAGCTGCGCTGGCATGGCTTTGTCTTTCACTCACTAGAGGGAAGAGTCACTTGGAGGAGTAGAAGCGGGCAGAAAGCTGAGCGTGATTTAGAAAATGCCCGGCTCCAGATGACTCTGGGGACTTTATGTAATTGGAAAGGCAGAGCAATAGGAAAAAAGACAGATGAGGTGCATCCAGAAAGATCAAACCCAGCAAAACAAAATTCTACCAAACAAAATCTTATGGGGGCTCATCCCCAACCCTATCTACAGGCCTGGGAGAATAATGGGGTTTTCAGTGCCTTGCAAAACATCTTCCGAGGGGATGTGTATGGATCTCTGTGCTAATACTCTCCCAGAGGGCAGGCGCTGTCTAGCCAGGTGGAGCTGTTTGAACAGGAGACTAGGAATGCAGAGAATGTAAGCTTACAGCTTCCCTTCAACAGATAGGAGTGCAGGTGGAAGAAATGGGAGGCTAAGATTTCTGTATACAGGGGAGGTACAGGAGAAGGACACATAGGATTTGAAGCAGGACTGGATATAAATTCTGTACTGTCTCCCCCATCTGCTCAGAGATTGTCAACTGCCATGGCTGCTACTCCAGAACTGAAGCAAAGGTTTAGTTTTTAACTGTGTTGGTCCAAGTGTCTGGGGAGTTACAGCCAGGTATGTTTCTGTGTCCAGGGAGAAGGACCAACACAAAGGACAAAGTGTCTCCTACATGTTGTTCAGCAGCTACCATCAAAGGAGAAGCTCAGATTGTGGGACCTGCAGGCAATTTTTGTGCTCCAGGCAACTGGCAATAGGTTCAGCAAGGGGTGCACTGGCATCCATGAGGCCCCATCTCTTGCTGATATGTGCATGTAAATGCTGCCAGGGAACTTAAATAATTAATTGGTTAACTAGATAGTTGTAAAAAAAGGAAAAGGTGATTTCAGGTCACAAAAAGCAGGTCTGGAGTCTTGCATCCAGACTTACATCCAGTTCTGGGTGCTGAACTTTAAGGATCTAAAGAGGTTGGAAGAGTTGAGAGGATAGGAATGGAATCACTCAGGAGATGGAAACAGTGAAGGAATCAGGTCTAGCTTGGGGAACAGTGTCAGGGAGGAATATTCTTGGAACCCTGAAGAAACACCTGGAGCGGTATGGGGAAGCAATAGATGCCAGTGGAAGGGTGGAGAGAGGGAGAAGAGCTAGGAAATGAATAAGGAAGTGATTATGAAGCTCTCAAGATGCAGACAACTGAGGGGAAGTAAGAGTCCTTCATAGACGCTGAGCTGGGTGTTTCATGTGGCTGAAACCCCAAAGAGGCAAGCCTACCACTCTGACTTAAAAGTATGGGGATGAGGATGCAGGGATGTTCCTGGCTTCTTTTAATCATAGCATTTCTGTGCATTTCCAAGGAACACAAGTGAGCATGACTTTAGCAAATCTCCAGCAAAAGAGAACTTTTCAGTAACAGGCACGCCTTTCAAGAACATTCTCCAGATCACAGAGCACCTTTGAGGGCTGAGGACTCCACTTAGCTTTTCAATAGCCCATGGGGCCCATGCTCTAAAGAAATAGTGGAAAATAGGGAGAAGAGAATAAAATCTCCTTCAGGTCATGCTCAACTCTGATGACATGACATGTCCACATTGGTTCGTTGGCCACAGTATGGAGGTGGTTGTCATGGCCTTCCTCCATGATATTTTTTTTCAACTACCTAGCCTACAGTCCTGGTGGACCTTGAGGTCTCCCATCCACGTACTCATAAGGTCTAACTCTACTCAGTTTTTTTTCACATCAGAGAAATCAGCCAGGTGCTATCAACTATTGTGACACGTGAGGTAAGAGCCAACGTTAAATTCGATTTGACTTCATTTACATGTAGTTAAAATGGAAGGCTTCTCCCCCACAACTTTCCAATAGAACTTCTCGGTATTTGTATTAATTTTTCCTGGGAATGCCCCCCCTGCCCCCCAGTGAACCTCAGTGAAGTGCTTATTTTGTTATTATAGACTGCATGGTTTATATCATAGTCACTGACCCTGATGTGTTAACATGGATACTCTTCCATATTTAATGATTTCCTGCCCTGTCCAATTACAAATTTTATTGGTAGCAGTTCTGGGCATCTCTGCAAGTTGTACCATGGGTGAGGGCTGGGGCTTCTGGTGGTGTGTGTCTGCATCAGGTGGCCTAGGAGGAGGAGGACCACGCTGCAGGAGGATTGTGGGCAATGTTTCTCCCAGACACCTTCTCCTTGCTGGGAAAGGCTTCCTTTGGCCAGCTCCTGTGGAAAGGGCTACGATGGAACTCTAGAAGGCACAGCAGCCATGTTTGGCTTCCCCAGAGCACAGAACTGAGATGGCCCTCAAGGTCATCTAGCTGACCTCCCCCTCAGACAGACTATTCAGTGCAGGATGTGGCAATGTAGGTTGCAACTCTCTCATGGCTGCAAGAAACCTCTGTCTCTGCAGGCCATTTTGCCCATTTTGTCAGATGATTTGAAGGCGGTTCCCCTCTCAGTTTCTCTGGTCCCTGCAGTGCCCGGTGGCCTTGGGAATCAGCTAGAGGCTAAGCTGGACAAGCCAGATGTGGTGAACTGGATGTGCTATCGCAAAACCGACGATTACTTTACCATCTGGCTGAACCTCAACATGTTCCTGCCTTTTGGACTGGACTGCTGGATTGACAACATAAGGTACGCCTCCCGGGTGGAGCTCCTCTCTCCCTCCTCAGACAGAAGCTCCCCCAGTGCATGGCATCTCCACTCTTGGCCTCTCCTGTGCCCGCTGGGATGGGGGTCCTCACTGGCCCAGGCTCTGCCCCCCATCGTGATTTCCCAGAGTGCTCCTGGCACCCAGAGCAAGGGAGCAGGAGAATCTCCCTACATGCCCTCTCAACCGATACTTAGCAGCTGACGGGGAGGGAGACGCCTGATGCCCCACAGGGGCACAGACACCGCAAGCACACGAGGCAACGGGGGAGTCCTCTGGTTCTCGAGATTTCAGTCATCGTAGATATAAAGGATTAATGCTTGGAGTCTTTAGATCAAACCTGGCAGTAATCCTGAACTTGATGTACCCCCTTAAAGTTCTCTGTTACTCCTGTTTTTTAGGGACCTGCATATGTATTAAGTGATAGCTAGAATTTCAGAACTTTTAAGGTGGTCTTTGTTGGAAGTGGACTTTCTAGAGCTATGATTGTGTTTTCTTTTGCACCACCCTTGGGGACGTAGAGTGATTTACAATAAAACCACCCGGAGGGTAACCAGTGCCCCTGGAGTCCACATCAGAGTTCCTGGATTTGGCCGAACCTTCTCCGTGGAATACTTGGACGGTGGCAAATTGGCTGGTAAGAATAATGGGGGAAGGTGCTCCCACCCCAATCACCTCTCCGGATTAGGCTCTGGATGGCAGGTTGCTTCTAGCCTAGGGCCCCTTAGCCCATGGGAATTCTCTCTGCCAGGCAGAAGAGAGGTTAAAACAGTGCTACTGAGTGGCATTTTGTAGAGTGCATTTCTCCAGTAACAGAACTCTGCCTATTGTAAATAACCTGTATTTAGGACCATTTCTCTAAAGAGGTGGTTGGAAACCTACTTTTTTATCAGGACAGCAGTCCAGGATGGATCGGGATGAGTGCATGAATACAGGGGAAAGCCAGCTAATATTGCCCCCTGCTGGGAAGCCGCATGGCCAGCCTGGCTGAGTGGAGCTCATGACACCTGTGGTTGAGAGCTCACCCTGAGGGAGCCACCCCGACTCCCAAGCTTTTGCAGCCTCTGCTGCTGCTTCCTGCTCCTCTTGGCTCAGGAACTGTGACAGAAGCTTGTGGAGGGGGGGACACGGCATACCACATTTTGCCCCTTCCTCCTTTCTGCTGGGACACGCATAGAAAATCATTTGGAGAAGCTTCCTTGTTTGAGAGCCACACTCATCACAGGTAATTGCTGGGGGTAATCTATCCTGAGCTGGAGAGGAGCCTACAAGGGTGAAATACATCCCCAAGTGGCCTCTCCTGAGTCTTCGGTTTCCCAGTTTCCTGGGATGAAATAATGGCGGAGAGTTTGGGCCATAGGCTGCCTATCCCTGGTCTGTGTTGGGGCACTGCCCGCACAAAGGCCCTCCCTCCCTCCCTAGCTGGGTGTCTGATGTGCAGTTATGACTAGAGAGAAGCAGCTACTGAAGAGTTTGGCCAAACAGGTCCACATGCTGCTTTTTACCGGTGTAGTAGAGCAACCACAGCCTTCTTAGGTGAATCAGCTGGCCAGAATGTCACCCTACAAGCAGAGATATGTTTAGGTAGGAAAATAATACATTTGAAATTACATTATTATTTCCCTACTTTGAAAAGGCATCCTAGGCATTGAAAAGATGGGGCCCTCTTTGAAAGGATGTTCAATGGAAGGCAGTCCTCTTGCTTTCAAAAAGGTGTTCAGGGATCTGCATGAACTCTACTCAGAGTCACTTTGATCCTGGTACCTTTTCTGAAAATCGTGTGGCTTCTTCAGAGGAGGTCAAGGATGGTTTGGGAAAGAGTTTGGGGTGGGTCAGTAGTCACCTGGACCATGAAAGCCAGGGAGGCCTTGAAACACCTTGGAATAGGTAAAAAAAACCTTGCAGACAGTTCTCCTGGGAGGTAGTCCTGCCATCTGCTAATGCTCACTTCTCTTCCTTGCTCTAGGGTATATGCACACCCTGGTGCAGCACCTGGTCAATAACGGTTATGTTCGTGACCAGACAGTGAGAGCTGCCCCGTATGATTGGAGGCTTGGGCCCAGTGAGTACAAATGGGCAGATCTTGAGAACCCGGGTGTTAGAAAGTTGGGCTTCATCCTTCTGCTCTTCAAGGGGTCTCAGTAGGGAGGAAGGTGGAGATGGGATGAGTAGGGTCATCAGAGTCCACTTCGAGGTGTTTAATACAGCTTGTACATCCTATATCACCAATGTCCAACTCAGATCCTACAGCAGTGGAGTATGGAAAAGGTAGAGGAGATTACATTCCCTCAGGCTGTTATTCTGCAGGTCAGAGATGTATAATGTTCTTCTTCAAGCCTTTAGAAGATTTTCAAATTAAGACAAAAGGTTGATAGTCATAGGTGATGCAAGTTACCCTCACATTGACCTTAGAAACTAAAACTCACTCTGTTGATGACAAAGTGGCCAAACCTTTAAAGATTCAAAACCATGACTATGCCATGGAACCAACTGCAAGGGAGAGGACACTTGGAAATTATCCTAGCCAGTACTTTTGCATTAAATAGTTAGTTCAAAGATAATGCCTGTGTACAGCTAGTCATAGACCATGACATCAGGTTGAGACCATCTACTTTTCAGTAGGGCTCAGTCTGGGGTAGAGTACTGAGATGGCATTGGTTGTGCTGGTGGTTGATCTGTGGAGGGCTCAGGATGGTGGTGGTGCATCCATCCTGCCCTCCTGGATCTCTTAGTGGCTTTCAATACCATCAACCATAATTTTCTTCTGGATTGACTCCAGGGGCTGGGAGTGGGGGGGCACTGTTTTGCGGTGGTTCTCCTCCTTCCCCTATGGCTGGTTCCAGCTGATGTTGGTAGAGGAGGGAGATCAAACCCTACGCGCCCGCAGTGTGGGTGCCTCAGGGCTCAAGTCTCTTGCTGCTCCTTTTTAATATCTACGAGACCATTGGGAGAGGTTGTCTAGCGGCACAGGGCGCAGTATTGTCGATGTCCACCCCTGGCAGGCCAAGTGACACTATCTCAGTGCTGGCCCAATGCCTGGGGGGTGTAAGAGTTTGGATGGGGAGGAACCGGCTTCAACTTAACGGCAGCAAGATGGAGGGGCTCTGGGTTTTTGAGCCTCCTGGGTCCAGCGATATGTCATTTTTTACTGTTGCTGGCATAGCAGTCCCCCAAACAGAGCTGGTGCACAATTTGGGGGTCCTCTTGGACTTGTGGCTCCTGCTCAAGGAGTAAGCAGCAGCCTTAGCTAGGGAGCCTTTGCACAGACCCATCTTGTGTGCCACTTAAGGCCATTCCTGGACTGAAGCCTTGCTCAGTCATTCATGCCCTGGTCACTTCCCGGTTGGATTATTGCAATGCACTCTACATGGTGTTGCCCTTGAAGACCATCTGGAAACTACAGCTAGTCCAGAATGTGGTGGCTGGTGCAGTTCTGGGGCTCCGTAGTCTGCCCATATTACACCATTGCTGCGCAGGCGGCACTGGCTTCCAGTTTCTTTTTGGGTGCAATTCAAGGTGCTGCTTATCACCTTTAAACTCCTACCTGGCACAGGGCCAAATTATTTGGGGGACTGCCACTGCCAGAGGATATCTGTCCATTCCACCAGGTCAGATAGAGTAGGTGCACTCCAGGTCCCTTCCCTCAAATGTTGCCCTCTACAGGGACCTAGGAAGCGTGCCTTTCCCATAGTGGCCCCACTCTATGGTACAGAGCCCCTCGAGCTCCGTTGCCCCCACCTGCCGTCCAGAAGGCCTTGAAGAGCTGGCTATTCCAACAAGCATTGGAGTAGGAGGAGTCCGGAGCCCAGCAAGATGGTGTGGAGATGTATGGGAGTGTTGCCCTGAGGTGCCCTGAGTTTTTATAAAGCTTTTACTGATTTGTATGTTTTGGGTTGGGGTTTTCTGTTGTTTTTACTGTTTTGTGTCCTGCCCAGAGTTGTTGTTACAATACTGGTGACCATATAAGTCTTTTAAAAGAAATAAATCACATCTTCAGCAGATAATTGCAGCCTGACCAACCCATGGCTATGGCTTGCACCAGTTGTCCCATCTCTTCTGAAATTGCCCCAACAAAGCAGCCGCAGGTTCAGGGCTTGGGGCAACAGGAAACTATTTTCTCCTCCTTACCGAAACCAACCGATATTACCCTTTTCCTAGTCAAGGATTTTTCTTCCACAAATGTGTGTTAAGAAGAATGAAGAGAGTGGGGCAGACCTGCAGTGATATGTCATCAGAGGGATTTGATATTTCCCACCAGTCACTGCTTTTGGCATATTTGAAACCCTGGCACAATAAATAAATGAATAAAACGTGACATTATAGTAAACGAGCGAAGGGAGAGACCGGGGGGAGGGTGTTACAGCATTCGGCTGCACAGCCTTCAGCAGTGGGGATGGGAAGGTGGGGTCAAGGGCTGGCTCCATCTCCCCCAGCAGCAGCGCACCCCCAGATTCCCCACACCATATCTCCCCGCCCGCTCTTTCTGCAGCACTGCTGTTCTCTCCTCACTTGAGCACTGCAAGACTCAAGGGGCCGAGAGCGCTTGTCCACAGGCCCTGGGCCCAGCAGAGGAAGGTGCCCCCCAGCACGCTGGGCAGGGCACTGGAAAACATCCCGCTTGAGCCCCAGGAGTTTTGGGGCAGAGGTTCCTTCCAATACTGTTCCTGTTTCCACAGCAGAGCAAGAGGAATACTACTGCAAGCTGCGTGCCCTCATTGAGGAGATGTTCGAAACCTACCAGAAGCCGGTTTTCCTCATTGGTCACAGCCTGGGCAGCCTTCAAGTCCTGTACTTTCTGGTCCAGCAGCCACAGCACTGGAAAGACCATTTTATTCAGGGTTTCATTTCCTTGGGAGCTCCCTGGGGGGGAGCCGTGAAAGCCATGCGGGCCCTTGCCTCTGGTGAGTCACCCAGGAGCTTCAGCGGCGTCTCCCTGGGGCCCAAGCAGAGCTGGGCGGAGCCCACCTGCCCTTCATCGTCTCTAGCTTTCCCCACCCCAGCCCAAAGCCCCCCTTTTCTCCCTATTGCTCTCAGGCAATGCTAAAGATTTATTTATTTTATGTATTTTAATTTCTATAGCCTTTATAAAGATCCTGGTACATGTTGAGTGTACCTTGCCCCCAGCCCCCTGCCCCTTCTGAGGAAGTAAAAAATAGGAGAGTCATTCACCTATTTCTGTCATCACACCCAGTTTATCTCTGGGAAGAATTCTTGGAATGTTAATCTTGGTTTAAGGTCATTCAACAGCTGTCCTTTGTTGCTGAATAACATTGTAATGCAGGTTTTTTTACTACAAATTAACAAACCCGAAAAGGTGGGAGTAGAATAATCAATTCCACTGGTGTCATTTGCAGGTGACCATCAGGGCATTCCTCTTATGTCTAACATTAAGTTGCGTGAAGAAAAGCGTACATCCACCAGCAGTCCCTGGGCGTTTCCAACACACATGGCCTGGCCTGAGACACACATCTTCATCTCTACCCCTTTCCACAACTACACCTACTGGGACTACCAACAGTTCTTCACTGATATCAACTTCGAAGATGGCTGGTACATGTGGAACGATAGCAAGAATCTGCTGGAAAGGCTGCCACCCCCAGGTGTGGCAGTTTATTGCCTGTTTGGCACCGGATATCCCACTCCAGAGACCTACATTTATGATGACCGCTTCCCCTACGAGGACCCGGTGGACGTTGTGTATGGGGACGGGGATGACACGGTTAGCAGGCATAACATACAGCTGTGCAAGCAATGGCGCGACCAACAGAAGGAGAAGGTCCACACCCTGGAGTTGCCTGGAGCTGAGCATCTCAACATGGTCTTTGACAACCGCACCCTACAGTACATCAGCGAAATCCTGTTCGGAAACCTGGAGAACGTGACTGCCGCAGAAGACCTGGGGGAAAAAGCCCTCTGAAACCCCAAGTGAAGGGAAGCCCTCCCCCACTGAGAAACTGGCTTTTATTTTCTCTGCTGGTGTGGGGAGGAAACACGAAAGCTCACGTATGGCCACAGCACTGCAGCCTTCCCTGTTCTGGAAAGA
The DNA here is from genome assembly GCA_030867105.1 of Liasis olivaceus. Lineage (NCBI taxonomy): Eukaryota > Metazoa > Chordata > Lepidosauria > Squamata > Pythonidae > Liasis > Liasis olivaceus. The sequence goes on along the minus strand of CM061359.1, from coordinate 24,973,317 downwards.
CTCAAGGGAGCTGTCCACATCAGTGCTGGTGCCACAGTGTTATGTGGCTGATAGAATAGTTCCCATTTCCCCACCGTATTTTTCACGAGACCATGCCAACCAGCCCAGAGTTACGTTTACTGCTTGTTGGCTTCTGCAAAGCAGCAGTGACTTTTCAGAAATTGTAATGGTATGTGGGAATGACCTTGGGAGACAGGGTGGAGAGACACAGCCAAGGGAACCGTCAGATAAAAGGCAGCTTAGCCCACAGCAGGCGTGTGGGTGGGGCAAGAGGCTCAGGAGAGACCCTCCCTAGTTTCTTGGGCTGTAAAGGAGATGGGGGGAGAATTGCACTTTCAGACTTGCAAGATTTTGTTAATGTAGCTTTACAATAAAGTAGAATGAGCTCACCTGGTCGTGTTTCCTGTCTGGTTTACCTAGTGAGGCTGACATCAATCTTGCAAGTCTCCCACTCTCTTCCAAAGGGAGGATTTTCAGGAATGGCCTCTGATCCTCAAGGAACTCCGCTATCAGCCGAGCATCTGGCAGCAGCATTGTTGCAACGCCGGCAGCTAGTAGATGCACAGATGACCAATTTGCAGAATGCCATGATACAACTAAGGCAACAGCTGGGGCAGAATTTGCCCAAACCCGCGGCAGCACAACCGATGGCGGCTCAGCCAATGCTCCTGCATTCTCATGGAAGTTTGCTGGAGACTTTTGGAGGGGACCAGGATCAATTCCAGACATTCACCGCTCAGTGTGAAATGTTTACGGCAGGCAGGCCGGTGGAGTTTCCCACTGATCGCACCAAAGTGACTTTTGTGCTAAGTACGCTGAAGGAAGCAGCAGCTAAGTGGGAAATACTGTTCATTGAGGGGAACGATCTGGTGTTGGACTATCAGGACTTCTCACATAAACTCAAAGGACACTACTTGCAAGTTAGCCGTTCTCAAGGAATATTTGGATGTCAACATCAAAAAAGGATTCATTCACCCTTCCAACTCACCAGCATCAGCACCCATATTTTTTGTCCCCAAAAAACAAGGAGAAGCAGCAGCCACTCTGAAGGGAAAGGAGGGAGCCCCCATGCATATCGTTCATGACTACAAAGACCTGAACAGTGACAATTAGAGATCATTATCCACTTCCACTTATCTCAGATCTATTGGACTGGCTACAGAAGGCGTGCATCTTTACAAAGCTAGACTTGAGAAGTGCTTACAACCTAATCAGAATGAAAGGACACAAGTATTTAACCTTCGACACAAGATATGGCAAGTTCAAATACACAGTGATGCCTTTTGGCCTGGTTAACTGTGGAGAGCGCCTCGGGAATAGCAAGAGACCAAGTAGGGAGCATAGGAAATGACCCAGCTCCTTCCACATTAGGCATACAGGACATGAAGGGGGGAGTCCAACAGATTCCCGATGGGGGGGCGGTTATCACCTCTACAGGTGCAGCTGAGTTACAGGATGCCTTGTGTGATCTTGAGGAGTTACCAGCAGAAGAGGGGAGCAACACAACTACATTTAGTTCTCACAGCCCACAATCAGTTTCCCCTGGGAACTCAGCAGGGGGGGATGAGTCTGAAGGGGCGGGTGATGTAATGGTATGTGGGAAAGACCTTGGGAGACTCGGCCCAGAGACACTGCCAAGGGAATGGTCAGATAAGAGACAGCATAGCCCACAGCTGGATAGTGGGCAGGGCAAGAGGCTCAGAAGGGACCCCCCTAGTTTCTCAGGCTGTAAAAGAGATGGGGGGAGAATTGCACTTTCAGACTCACAAGATTCTGTTAATGTAGCTTTACAATAAAGTAGAATTAGCTCATCTGGTCATGTTTCCTGTCTGGTCTACCTAATAAGGCTGACAGAAATGCATTTTTCTCCTCCTGCCCTCATCTGTGTTCAGTCATCTTTTGAACCTTTGGGGATATCCCTTCCTGTCCTGCCCAAGGCTTGGCCTCACTATTAGCCATATTGCTACAGCCAGGTCATCTGAATCAAGATTGGGCAATTGGTGGGAGGGCAGGGAAAGGAAGGGGACCTAGCTATCATCTCCAGCCATGAGGTCATTTTCTCCCTCCCTTGAAGAGGCCAAAAGGAGACACAGTTTTCTCCACAGGGTAGGAGGGTCACCTGAAGAGCCGCTGCCCTGCCTCCTCTGCTCACAAGCAGCAGCACTGCTTAGGGTTAGTGCTTAGTGCTCTGATAAGCCCTGATGTCACATGAAACTTTCTGATAAGAACAACCCTTCAAGGTTGGAAGTCCTGCACAGGGGATTGTGGGGGGGAATGCCAGAAAAAACCAGGGGGAACAGCAGCTGGATACATCCCACAATCCATGGCTTACTTGAGACTCCTAGATCTTCCTCCTCTTTTCAGTGCAACCAACATTTGCCTGTTTCTCCTAGACAAGTGGGGACAGTTGAGGGATGCTTTTGATTTGCTCAGATGGATTCCTCTCCTTTGTTACTTCAGAATGATGCTCTTGCACCAGTGGAAAGGCCAGCCCTTGCCAAGAGAAGAGCTGGTTTTCTCCCTACAAGCAAACTTCTGTCCCACAAAAGCCAACATCCACTGAAAGGGAAGGGGACTGGGCTGCCTTTGTGGCATTAGCAGCTCTCCAGCTCGGGAGGGCTGGGCCCAGCTGGATATGGGCTTCAGCAGCTCAGCCTTGCAATGGAGTGGTGGTGGGGGTCTCATCTTTTGTGCTCCCAAGAGGACTGTTCTGAAGTCTTGGCCAGGTCAGGGCTCAAAAGAGCAAGGGAGCAGAAGGGTTCAAGAGCGTGTGGGGAGGCCTGTAGGGACAGCTCCCTCTGGGGCAAGTGTGCTCAGATGTTCATCCCACCAGGATCCAAGGTCCCACTTGCAGAAGGGGCAGCATCTTCATCTGGTGCGACAAGCTGCCCTCTGTGAATGCCTTCTGCCCAACCAAGAAGAGGAATCTGCAGGGGAACTGCTGGGATCTGCCCTCAGGCATCAGGGCCTCCAGCTGACCCACCAAGGGAAAGTCCCTTCTTGTAACCCTGCTGCAGATTGAAAATCACATTCTGCCATCTGGGAAATCGAATTCCGCAATGCTGTCCAGGAAGTAAAACTTGGGATAATCCACAGCTCAGATGCCGGATTCCCCATCCCTTCCAGTTCTGCCTCCCTGACTCTTAAGATACTACTGGCAGTTGATTAAAAGTTAAAGCTGAAGGAGAAGCTTGCAAAGATTTTGGAAAGTCTGTATTCTAAAACATCAATTCCATTTTGCAGCCTAAATAGGAGCAGTTCTTGTTACGCCTTTGTATTCAACACACAAAATCACATAAAGCCCCCCACCCCCCACCCCGGTTTCATCATAATGGGGGAAATGCTCTGAATGTTGATGCTGCTGTTCAAAAGAAGTCCCCCCCCCCTTCCCTTCAACTCGCAGACCGCAGAGAGATGCGGTCTTATGTCCCCTGGACGGGCCTTCCACGACTTCCACCCCACCTCGGGGTGGGGGGATTCCTCTGGTTTTACACGGAGTAGATCCTGTGCGGCGTTTTCCAGCTAGAGGGGCCGCCAGCAGGCCGCGCATGGACGGTTTCACCCTTGCCGGGACTCCTCAACTGCGGGGAGCCAGATGCCGTTCCCGGGGCACGGCTGGATACCGCGGGCGCGTCCGAGGTCGCCAAGCAACCCAGCGCAGGAGGTGACCGCGGTCGCCTCCGCTGGCTGCGCAGTGCAGGCGCCGCGCCCCGGAACGAGGGGAGTCTTCGAGGGGCCGCGCAGCCCCGAGGGCCCAGCCGCGCCCTTCGCGGCGCCCCCTTCCTCTCGTCTCGGGGACGCGCCCTCCGCCCCGCGCCGCGGGGCAGCCCGCGAAACCGCTCAGTTAAAGGCGGGCGGCGGTGCTTTCCGGGCAGCTGCTCGACCCTTCCCGGCTCAGCGCGCTCGGCGAACCCAGGAGCGAGTCCAGTCGAGCGCCGCCTGCCGAGCTCTGTCCGACCGCGAGCCCCGGACCGCCCCTCCTCGCGTCGCTTCATCTGGCCAGCCCGCAGCGCCGCCACCCTGAAGTCGCGGTCCGGCACGGCTGGCCTGGGGCGCGGCTGCCCGGTCCCTCCCCCTCCCGCGCCGGCCGCCGAAACGCAGGGCTGGAGCCCCGCCTTCGCGGCCGCCGCCGCCACCGCCGCGCCCGGCCCCTGTCCCGGCCCTTTGCGCCAGGCGCCCCGGAGCGAACCGGCCGGCCGGCCGGGAAAGAAAGAAGCCGGCGGCGCGCGGCGCGACTGAGCATGCTCCGGGGGCGGGGGACGCAGCGCAAGGGCGGCCGTCCCGGCGCTGGCCAGGCGGCGAGACCCTCTGCGGAGCGCGCGGGCGGCGGGCCGTCCCTGCGGCGGGGCGACGGGCGTGGCCGGGAGGACCCGCCGCGGCCCGAGGAACCCCCCTCCAGAGCCCGGAGCGAGGCGCCCCTCTCCGGTCGCGAGGGCCGGCCCCCCCTGCCGCGGCTGCCGGCGCTGGACTGAAGCGACGCGGCGGCGGGGACGGGGACGGGGACGGGGAGGCAGGTGGGTCGAGAAAGGCTCGCGGCCCGGCCTTCTCCCGTCTTCAGCGGCGCGGGCCTCCAGTCGGACCCGCGCCAGGAGCAGTAAGGCCGCGCGGGAGTCGGCGGCCCTGGCTCCGCGTGGAAGGACGGTGCAGCCGGGCGCCGAAGGAAGCCACTCCGGGCGTGGTCGGCGCGCTTTCGGGGGGCGGCTGGGACCGGAGTGGGAGTGGGAGGGCCGACAGCCGTCCTCCGTCCCCTCGGGCTCCGCAGCCGGGAGCGAGGTTGCAGACGAGCTCAAGCCGCCATGCGAGACCCGGACCCGGACCCGAGCGGACGGGGGGCCAGGGGCTGGCTCGGTCCTGCCTGGGGTGCTCAGGCCCAGCCGTTGGTGGCCTCAGCCCCGGCTTGCCGGCGGGACTGTTCCGTGCTGACGTCCTTCAAGGCTGGCGCGTAGCCCGACGGCGAGGCAGGTGGGCGTTTCTCGGCTTTCCTCCCCTGGTGACCAGCTCCCGGGGGGCTGTTGGCCAGGTGGAGTGAGATTGACCCGCTTTGCCTCCGTGGTGGATTTCGCAGAAGGAACTGGTTGTTTGGGGAAAGAATGGGTCGGGAATAAGAAAAGGGGTGGGGGGATCCAGGAGGAGACTTAAGCTGTCAAGATGAGCTGCAGGGAGACAAGGGCCCAAGTCTGCAGAAAAAGCTAGGAGAAACCACGGAGAGCCCGGCTTCACTGGGGATTTACAGTGCCACCAGAATGACCAGTAACCAGAATGACCAGCCTTTCGCTGGCCATCCTCTGCTCCTTCCTGCAGCACCAAATGGGAAATTGTGGGGACTCAGCCTTCCGCAGGAGAGCAAAGGCTGCGTGCTGCTGGGGGTCCCTAGTGGGAGGCTGTACAGTTAGATTGTGCAACCCTGACACCATTTGGGGCCTTGGGATGAGGACCTCAAAACTCACCTTCATCAAACACAGAGACTCCTTGGAATGTGCAAAACTGGAAGGAGAAGAAATCTGGGCAGATTGACACTAAACTTGGAAATAATTTTGGATAGCGTATTAGGTTCAGAAATCCATAGAAGACCATCCAGGTAGCTTCACCTAGTGGCTTGAGAGAATGGACTTTCCCATTTGATAGCGTCAAATGAAGCCTTTAGTGGAGGAGTCAACAGCTAAGAGGTTGAACTGGGTATTTTCTGAGTCATAAAAATGAACAACCAGTTTTGGGTCCAGAGTTGGGTGGAGCCACTTGCCATCTTGTTTGATTCCAGAGTGTTGGAAGCTTTATACAACTCACTTATCCTCAGTTAGCTTAAGCTTAATCAGGATGTACTTAACCCAGTGTTTGGTTTCCTGGATCACATGGGCTGCATTCTGCAGCTTGAGGATGGGCAACTCGCCTTAAGTTAACCAGGCAGTGAATTGTATGAATCCAGAATATGGATTAGTTTGGTAACCAAGTTTTGCCTCTTTTGTGAATGGACTCACTGAGTTTTGTTGGGTGTTGTTGCCTATGTTTGTTTGTTGCTACTTAGTAGATTTATACTTCCCCCTTTTCCTTTAGGAACTCAAGGAATATGTGGCGCTCCCTTCTCTAATTTCCGCCCAACAATCCTGTAAGGGAGGTGAGGCTAAGTGGGTGCTTGGTCCCAGTTCCCCGGTGAGCTTCCCTGGCAGCTGATGGGGAACTTGAACCTGGGACTCCCTGTGCTAAGTCCAGCGTCCAACTGTACCCCATCCTGCCTCTCAGCTGCTTTCACTCCCACAGTTTGGGCAGGACTAGGCTGGGGGGGACCCCTGAGGGCACTGAGGGCTGTTTAAATGGGTCCCCTCGGCCTCCAAAGCAGCAGCGACGTGGGGCAGGCGTTGGCGTGGGTGGGGCTGGAGAGCGAGTGAGTGGGTCTTGGCTGGGCAAGGGGGCAGCACAGCAGGGGCTTTGGGGGCGGAGCTGCTGCGGTCCCGGCCTCTCCTCCCCCTTGGCCATTATGATGGCATAGGCGTGGTCTCCCTGAGCAGCCCAAAGCCCTCAAGGCTGGCACTCCGGTCCCAAGGGCAGCCTGATGTGGAGCCAAGCGTGGCATCAAGCAGGTGGGCAGCCAGGGCTGACCCCAGAAGCCACCTGGTTCCCCTTCTGGGGCGTGGAGGGGAGGGAGGATCAGGCCGGACAAGCAGCAGTTGCTGAGCTGGGAAGGGAGGGAGGGAAGTGTCCTGGCACCTGAGATCTGACACTTGGTTTCCCCCATTTTTCTTCTTCTTTGGGGGTGATACGTGTTGGAAAAGATTGGTTTCAAAAGGCAAGATAGGAGAGCTTAAATTAAGCAGATTGAATGATGTTTCTCCTAGGTGTTGTAGCAAATATTTCTGTTCTGTCAACGGATACTCTGTTACAGCATTCAGTAGGAATCTGCCTTCCTGTAACTCTAATCTGTTATTCCATGTCACTGATAAAATGCTGAATGGCCCAGGACTGTGTTCTCTGGTACGCCACTTCCAAGCTGAAGCAGAGCCCTGGGTGCAGCCGTCCAGCCATTCAGCCAAGAGTGAGTCTGTCTAACAGAGGTGTCCCTTAGGCCACAGTTAGCACTTTATGAAGGAGGATGTCATGAGGCATTCTGTTGAAGGGTTTGCTGAGGTCCAGATATCTCATGTGTATGGCATTCCCTTGGTCCCGGTAGAGGTGAATATGTGTAGCTCAGGGTTGAACTGTGGGGTCCTTGGGGTTCTCTGAGCTTGGTTCTTTTCTTGCAAACGCTTCATTACCCGGCCAGGTAACATCTTCGGTGCTGGAATGGGGTGGGGTTTGCTCTCTGCTTATGTGCTGTGGCCTGCCTTGCCAGTACTGGTGGGGGTGGGTTTTTTTTTTTGTTTTGCTCCTCTGGTAATTCCTTGACTGGCATATGTTTGCTGCTAATCAACAGCTTATGTTTACCAGGCACACAATCAAGCAGCAAACATTTCTCCCAGTCTCAAAGTTTTATCCTGGTCCTTCATCCTGCTCTCAATTCTGGACATGCCAGTCGTCACACCAGGGCTCCATTCTACCCGTTTGGTCATATTTGCTGAAGCTTATCTTTTTTCCTATATTCTGAGCATTAGTGCACAGACAAGGCCACCAACTTTATGAGCCAATGTTCTTTCTCATTTTTCACTGAGTGGTTTAAGAGATTCCATTTGAGTAACATCCCTACTTTCTGCAGTCCACAAATCTTCACCTGATGCCCCTAATTAGATATTTGGTTTTCACTCTGAGGAGGATTAATTTTGAAGCCCTCAGTGCGCTTTGGCTGCACACATTTTTACCTGTCCTGGTGAGGTACAGCCCATCTTATGGGGGCAGTCCATCATCTAGACAACTCAGACCATGATCCCAGGATCAGATCTCTCCTGCAGACATGACTTGTGGAGCCCCTCACTGAGGAGTTTTTCTCCTTCCTGGACTGGAAGGACAACAAGCCCTCGGGGATGGGGAATTCAGCCCTGTCCCCATTTCAACAGTGGCTTGGAGGAAGGGTTTCAGACTGGCCCAGGGGAAGCAGCCAAGGGATGTTCATTAAAGCAGCTCCTCTTTTTTCAGGCTTGTGCCTGAGTCTAAAAAAACACTGTAACCTTAAGCTGTGATCTTCCCAGGCACCAGCTCACCTGTGCTTTTCTGCAGCGCACCTCTTCTGCAAGCACTGTTGTGAAGAGCTGAGATGACGTGGGGAAGGTGCTGGACTGGGGAGAAGATTCTAGTCCCCTGTCATCCATGGAGGCTCCCTGGGGGACCAGCCCAAGAGCTGGTCTGGTCTAGTGGTGGAAGACCCAGGTTCAAGTCCCCGCCCACAGAAGCTTTGCGCCGGTCTCTCAGCCTGGCCTACCTCACAGGAGTATTGCTGAGAAAATGGGAGGAAGGAGTATAACATAGCTTGAACTCCTGCTGAGATATGAATGCAGCAAACAAATAAAACAACCTGCCTGAAGGCCGTTCTTCCTCTATTTGCAGCACTCTACCAATCCCAGACTTGGCTTCATGAGGCACCCTGTGGCTACACTGGAGCAAGATGGTGCTCGACTCTCCAGCCTATCATCCACCACTGCATCCCGAGGTTTTCCACGCAGACCCACAACTGAAGAGAGGTGGGAAGAAGAAAGAGTGCCCTCCTGGCACCAGGGTGCGGCAGGACCCGCTCCTGTCTCATCTGTCCCTGGAGTCGGACGCTTCTGGGCCTGGAGGAAGGACCAGGGTGCTGAAACCCCTCTGCGGCCTGGATGCCCGCCCGCCCGCCCGCGCCTGCCTTGCCTTCCAGGGCCCCTGTAGCTGGATGCATCGGAGCGAGAGCAGCTGCGCGGTGAACCGGAAGGATTGGGCACGGGGCCAGATCCGCAGCGCTGCCTCCCTCCCTTACCTGCCCAAGGCCAGGACGGAGGAGGGGGCACACACGGCTGGGAAGAGAAGCCCCTGCTTGCTGGTGGCCCTGCGGCCAGCCAACCTGGAGGCAGAGAGAGAGAGATTCTTCCGGTCTTCGTGTTCCTACAACCCTCAGTTTGAATATGGGGAGTCTGTCCCTGGAGCAGTGCTGGAAAAATACAAAGAATGCTCTGGGCAGTTCCTTCCACAGGTAGCTTTCCCTCCACCAGCTCGCCCAGCTCTGCCCAGAGAGGGCTCTCCTCCGACTTCTGGCCGCCAGAGGAAGGCTGCCTTGGCTTGACAGCGACTATTGGAAGGGACCCAAGAGGTCCTCTCATCCAGCCGCCTGCACCCTGCAGGATGCACTGTGCCACCCCTGATGAGAGGACGCACAACAAGAGGAGCATGGCTTAGCATTTGCACCCTTTGCAGGCCCTGTGCCACAAGTCCTTCCAAAGGCCTTAGAAGGGAGCCCAAGATCAGAGATGCAAAGCCTTTTGTACACCAGCTTCTCTGAAGCAGGAGAGGCAGAGGGACTTTCTCCCAGCCATTCCTGACCAGAGTTGGCAGGGCTCCTTCCCCACAAGCTGCTGCTGGGCCATCAGAGAGTGGTGGTGGCGGTGGCAGCAGCAGCAAGCCGCTACCCTCCCGCCCAGGCCTGCTCCGGTGCGATTGCATGTCTGCCAGCTTGGCCAGCACAGGAGGACTGAGTGGAAGGGTAGGGGGGTGTCTGCTCCCAGCTGCACCTTGTGTCTGCAGTTCCTTGGCACATGCCAAGATGTTGAGCTGATTTCTCAAATTCTCAAACTTTCTGTTCTGGCAGCATGCCATGTGTGCTTTAATTCTTAAAAATTGCTTTAAGGCAGTGGTTCTTAAAACTGTTTGACCCCATTACCCCTTTTGCTGGTCTCAAACAATGTCATGACTCTCACAAAAAATGCAGACTCGGTTGTTTCACACAAGCGTCTCGGCAGCAGCAGTCCCAAAGTAGACCTCAGCTCACAAACAAGCAATTACAAATTGCTCCCTTACTCCCAGGATTTGTCCAAATTGCCCCCAGTTTAAGAACCACTGCTTTGAGTCATCTTTGGAGTAAACCTGTTTCCCCTCCTTACAAAAGAGGAACTGAAAGAAATTTGGCAGGCTAAAAGAATGTGGTAAATGGGAGGATTTGTGCCATGATACCACCACATCTGTAACATCATTTTTGCCGCTGCGGTAACCTTAAGCAACTGCAGACCATTGCTTCCAAATTGGGGCACTGGTGATTTGACGTGTTGCCAGCAAAACACTCTTGAAGCTTCAGAAAAATCTAGACGTTCATTTTTTATTAGAGTACAATTAATTGTACTCAATTTATTAGCGTATGCGTGTGGTCTGGGATAGTCACTTTGCAGGCTTATGTGCACACCTTGGGGCTGCCTTTGCTGACTTCATAAAACTTGAAATTTAGCATTTGAGAGAGGTTTTCATCCAGCCTTCCAACTGTAGCTCATATATTATCCATTGAGATAAGACAGAGTGAGAGTAACATAAGGGGAGAATCAAGGCTGCTACTGTGATGCACACGCAGAAGGGGCTGTTGCATTTGTGTTGCCTGGGAGAGAGGAGAATGCACAAAGCAGGCCCCTGAACTCTTGCAGCCTCTGGGTCCTTCTGATGCTTTGCCCTTGTTTGACCCTAACCAGTGCCAGCCAAAGCAGGAGCTCCTCCCTCACCCACATCTCTGTATCCACTCAGTCTGCTAAGCAAATGCCACATCTCCCAAAATCCCTGTGGAACCAGGATGCCAAACCACTCAGAGTCACTGGGAGTCAGGCAGTGTAGAAATTATTATGGTTGGTCACACAGTCAGCCAGATGTTTAGACTGGATTTGGCATTTTTATCCATCTATTGAGTCCTTCCCAAGGACCTGGGATAGTAGTTGTTATTCTGCAAAATAGCACCCGGTTTCACATAACAGCCCAAACCCTAAGCCTGGGCTAGCAAAACAACATTTCTGTGTTCACAGAACAAGAGAAGCCCCCAGTAATCAACTGTGATGGCTTAAGGTGATGACTTGATTCACATAACATGCGAATATGAGGGATGATTCCATAACAGTTTGAATCAGCCCAGTTTTTGCCTAGTCTAGTGAGTTCTGTGAATCTAGTCTTCAGGTCAGCTACCTGGATGTTCAATGCAGCCTGACTGGGGCCCATATCAGACCAGGACATAGCAAAACTTGGAATTTGTGATAACTGCATTGTGTGTGTGTTGCAGGCTATTGGAATAATCAGTGCGGTCCTTGAAAAATATGGTACGTACGAGAGCTTTGAGGCCTCCAACGGTGGAAAGCTGCTCACTAAATGCCAAATCTGGTCCATCATCAGGAAGTATATGCAGAAGGAAGGCTGCTCTGGAGAGGTGAGTTCTGGTGCTCTACACCAGAAGAAACAATCCTGAGATAATCTTGGCTGCATTGTTTTCCTTTCTGCTTATTTTTTCCAGGTGGTGGTTCAGCTCACAGAAGATCTACTTTCCCAAGCAGTCATGATGGTGGAAAACAGCCGCCCAACTTTAGCTATCAACCTCTCTGGAGCTCGTCAGAACTGGCTGGAGGGCATGCTGCGCCATGAGATAGGTCAGGAGAAAGCCCTGAAACGTCTCTCCCATCCTTGGCAGATGTCTTAAAACTGAGCTTACACCATTTGGAAATTCATAAAACAAGTCAGCCTCACCGGGTTGAGAGGTGACACAGCAGTTTTTCTTCTTCTGAATTGATTGAAGCTTGAGATTTAAAGCACCTCCAAGGAAGGCAAAATCGCACGTCTATGTTTGGCTGATCTACCTTGGAACTGGTTTACCCAGTTCCAGTGTAAAAACTCCAAATGGGTTTATATTTTGTAGGGAGGTTTTGGCAATATAAAAGTCTGGGGCGAGTTGTTCAGACAAAAACATGAAACTCTGCACTCAGATACCACTTTCTCAGTCACTGCCAACTGCTGCTTTTTATAATTAAAATTTTCTTTCATTCAGGATTGAAGACAGGCTCACCTGGTGTTTTCAAGCTTAATTGTTCCGAGGGTCTCTAACAGCTTAGGAACAGTAAGTGAGCAATTTCCGAAAGCAATTAGAAAGTGAGGTTGGCAAATGTAGTGTCCTTTAAAGGTCTCTTAAAAATCACACCGTCCCTCTGGGGCCTGCACTTCGGCATTCGTCACCCTTCACCCTCCAGGTGCGCAGCAACACTGCCAACTTGCTGCAGAATGTGCAGGGGTGTCATTCAGCCTCTGACCCAAGCCTCGGTGATCTTGTCACTCTTCCCTCCCATGTTGCAGGCAGAGCAGTCCACTTTCAACTTTTTCCAGTCTCCCAGTTTTGTGTGATAAATTATTTGGCATTTTGTTTTTTCCAAATATAGTTTTATTAAGCTTTAAAACATAATTTATATTTTTTTAAAATATATATCATGGCACTGGGGTGGATATGTGGTGACTGGGCTTGCTGTTTTTAGGGTTTTAGTATGTTGTAGGTCCATGCATCTGGAAGTGCTTCTCACATGATGGGCTGCGAGCAGTGATTTGAACAGTACCACAGGCTGATGGGAGGGAGAGGAGAAAGGGTGGCAGCGTAGGTGGCCAGGGAACAGCAAAATCCTGCCTGAACTTCCCCAGGTGGTGGGGGAGGTGTGGCCAACTGAAGATGGCTCTGTGAAGGCAGAGGCAATGACTGCAGCAAAGACCAAGGAACCGGTGAGTAGACCAGTCCCTTAGAACCTCTCCGGATAAGGAGGGGACAGGAGATTGTCCATGTGTGCTCCAGATAAGGAGACCGCAGGACAGCAGTTTTCCATGAGTTTCAGTGCTGGGAGACGATGGGATTATCCATCTTGCTTACAACTGCAGCAGAGACTTTTAAAGGACACTATGTTTGCCAACCTCACTTTCTAATTACTTTCGGAAATTGGTCATTTACTACTTTTAAGCTATTAGAGACCTTTGGAACAATTAAGCTTGAAAACACCGGGTGAGTCTATCTTCAATCCTGAACGAAAGAAAATTTTAATTATAAGTTTAAGAATTTAAAGAATCTGAAATAAACAGAAAGCTAAATAAGATTTTGATCTTAGAAAGTTATAAACAGACTAAGGGCCCAGATAAAATTGGAATGTTGAAACTTTTACAATAAGATTTTGGAATTATATAATTATAAAGAACAAACAGCTTCTCGTGGGAAATAGATCCTGTTTTGGTTTTTATAAGACATAACAAAGACAAACAATTTCATGTTTTCAAAACTGAACACTAAGGATACTAAAGTTTTTAGGTGGAGGAAAAATTTACAAGCCTGTAAAATGTTCCAACATATTCTAACTATAAAAATCCTGAAGGAGACTTTTGAAGAATGGAATCAGAAAATAGCACAATATCAACAATGTCAGTAATGATGTCTGCTTTTATGGATAGATTATGTCCAAAATATGTTATTGAAGAAACGTCAGATGTAGAACAAATTTTATCTGGCAAGATAGAGATGTATCGAAAGTGGATTTACAACTTAGAAAAGGATGTTTCCCGAGATCTTCAAAAGAAACTAGCTGAGGTTTTAGAATTTAAAAGGGAAATACAAATGACAAACCAAGAGAGTAATCTGGATAATTTTTTTCTGACTCGATTTACAAGAGGCTTGTTAAAGCCTTGAAGAACTCTGTAAGACGGGCTAAAGGAAATGAAGAGAAACCAAATCCTACAACAATATTTGAATGAACTAAAGATTAAGACTGTTAGAAGTAAAAGGAAGGCAGATCAGTTGTTTCTGAGGCAGCTGATGAGCGGCCCCTGGCCAACTCTGGGAGGGGCAGTGGCTTGGTGAGGAGGAAGTCAGGAGGGGCAGTCTTGTTTTCACCCTCCATCTCATGGCTGGCACTGGGAACAGGACAGAGGACACTTCAGTCATGTTTCAGACCAGGATGAAGTACTGAGACAGCCTTGGTGGCGCTTGTAGATGACCTGTGGTGCATCTATCCTTGTGCTCAATCTCTCAGTGGCTTTCAGTACCATTGACCATGGTATCATTCTGAGCTGGCTCTGTGGGCTGAGGCTGGGGGGCACTGTCTTACGGTGATTTCTCTGGGGCTAGTTTCAGTTGCTGGGGAAGAGAGATTACCCCCAAGCTGCTCCATTGTAGGGTGCTGCAGAGTTCTACCCTCTCTCCCCTCATATTCAACAACTATATGAAACTGCTGGGCGAAGTCATCCACCAGTTTGGGGTATCATCAGTACGTTGGTGACACTCCATTATATCTTTCAACCATGGGCTGGCCAATTGAGGCTGTTGAGGTTCTGTCCCAGTGCCTGGAGGCTGCATGAGTGTGGATGGGGAGGAACCATCTTCAACTTAATCTTGAGTGTTCCCAGGATTGGGGATGTTCCACCTTTAACCTCGGATGGGGTAGCACTTCCCCATTCAAGAGTGGTATGCAATATGGGGGTCTCCCTGGACTCACAGCTCTTGCCAGGATTGCTTAAATAGTAGCTCTTAAGCTGAGCCCATGACAATAAGTGTCAATATTGTTGCCATTCCACATGATTTAGGTTAATAAGCCCTTCAGTAATGTTTAAATATATATGTATAAAAAAACCTACCATCATTATATGAGACATTAACTAGGAGATCCTGGATATTTGCTTCTTCCATATAAAATTAACCATTAACATATCAATTTGTTTAAAAGTTTAAGTGGAATCAATATTGACATTGGTCTCAAAATATGTATCAGTCTTGATGCAAAATTAATTTTCACAGCTTTAGTTCTTTTCCACAAACCTAGAGGCAGTTTCATCTACCACTTAATATTCTCTTCCTTGTGGGTGATATATTTTGAAATGTTCTTCATACAATAAAGCATTTTTTTTCCTGCAGATAGTAAGCTCTAGGTATTGAACAGCTTCTAGATAATAAACAAATCTTAACTTTGTCCATGGCAAGTTCCCAAATGCATTTTAATTATTGGTGAAATAATCCCATTGGTATTTACATGAGCCTAGATCCTTCTCAAATACGTTACCACCAAACCCCTTCTCTAACAGGTATTTAGATTTTCAAACATGCATTTGATTTTCCCTACCCAGATGCAGAATCGACACTGAATTTCATCCTTTTCAATGTGGTCCAGTGCTCAAGTCTGTTGAGGTAGTTTTCAATCCTGGTGTTACCTTCTGGGTATTAGCCCAGATTACACCTCCTGGATTGGTGTCATCTGCAAACACCCTTTCCAGTGCCATCTTCTAGCTCATTTATAAAGATGTTGAACAGCTTTCAGGAGGACCCAACTCAGTACAGAGCCATTTTCAACCTCCCCCCACCCCCGGATGTAGATCTTCAATCAGTTGCAAATCTAGTGGACCACATTATCTACATTTAATCACCTTTTTGAATGCTGTACTCAGATACACTACATCCTCAGCATTCCCAAACTGGTCACTCCGTCTTAGAGAGAGAGGAGGTTACCTTGGCAGGTAAAGGTAGCGTTCTTCTGTAAATGCTCATGGACAGGTTGCTTGGCAATTGGTTCTAAAGTCTTGTCCAGAAGCAACATTATCCTGTGGTTAATGATCTGTGGTTTCCCAGGTCTTTCCTTTTCTTCTGTTGATATCAGGATTGCTTGCTCTGCCTCACCGTTTCTCCAGGAAATGTTATGGATGATAATTCCCTGTCTACTGGTCACACTAGCCAAGGGCTAATCCAAGTAAATAGTCCATAATATCTGGAGAATGTTAATTTGTGGAAAGCTGAATTACTCCATCCCACCCACCCAAGGCTGCTGTGCATCCTTATTTGGGAATAAGTACCATAAAATTTGCCTATTTCGAACTAAACATGTGCCTATCTCTAAGGCTTACCTAAACCTGAATGTGCCCACAGTCACAGCTTTGTTAAAACGAGCCAATTAAAAGGCTTGGAGGAGGCGGAATTCTGGGCCCAATTCTGCATTCTGCAGACTTATAGAATGGACAAGCATTGGAGATTACTCCTGCGGGTGCTCTGATTTCTTGAACAAAATGAAGGGACATTAAACAGAAGGAGAGCCAGTTTTCAAGACGAGATGATTGGTGGAATAAACTCTGTCCTCTTTCCTAGGCACCCACTATATCCGCGGAGTCAACAATACCTACCAACCATGGCATAGCATGGAAGGCCGCAAGCAATACAGCCTGAAGCCCGCCAATCCCACGGAGGAAGGGCTGGCGAGCCTGCACAGTGTCCTCTTCCGCAAGCAGCCTTTCCTGTGGAGGGCTGCCCTCCTCTACTACACAGTCTGCCAGGCTGGCCACATGTCCTTCTGTGAACTCTTCCACGACTTGGGGCGCTACGTGCAGGATGCTGGGGTGCGGTGGGAATACTGCGTGCGAGCCAAGCGAGGCCAAGCCGACACCTCGTTGCCAGGTGGGGGCGGGGCACTGCCGGCCTCTGGGGCCTCTTCATTGCAGGGACTTTGAACCTTTCTAGCCCTCCTGACTGCCAGGGAGCTGGCTGCAAAGTTCCTCTGCCAGCTTGCCTCCAATGTGGTTTCTCTTCTGCCTTTCTAGCCAGAAGGAACCTGGGGGAGAACGCAGGGATGCACCTGCGTGCTGGTCTAGTGCAGGGGTGGGGTTCCTCACTGGTCTTTTCTGGTGGGTGAGATGCCTGTGGGCCCATCTCTTTGCCCTCTTCTCCCCGCTCTGCCTTCCCAGTTTCCTATCCTCCTTGGCTACAGTCCCCCAGAGCCATTCGGCTTTAAAAATACTTACTTTGTGCCTGTGAGGCTTTTTAGAAACCTAGTAGACACGCAGGAGGTGCAGCAGACCGTCAGCATTCCGCCCCCCCAAAAAGCCGCCACCTCTCTCCTCTCCTCTCCTCAGAGCAGCTTTGAAAAGCATTGAGGGAGAACAGAGAAGGGGCTGACCTGGCTGCTGCGTTCAAAGGGCAAACAAGATTCTCTATAGAAACCTCCTCCTCCCAGCCTCCTAGGTTTTCTTTCTTTCCCACGTCCAAAAGGATTCATTGATAACCTCTTCCAGGGGCAGCAGGCATGTTAGTCCATTCCCAAAAAGTCTCTTCTGGCACCTTGGCGTGATTTCTCTTTGGTGCCAGGCAAGTAAGTTGAGGTGGATTGCTCTCAAATGAAACCAGAGAGTTCCGATCATCCTCAGTGTCGGCTGTCCTTCTTTTGCAGGTTGCTTCAGCAAAGATCAGGTGTACCTAGAGGGAATTCTCCAGATCCTCCGACATCGACAAACCATTGATTTCCGGTTGCTGGCTGCGCTGGGGAAGGTACGCCCGAGTGCTCTTACGCATTCCTTTTGCTTTTCCCTCGGGCCAAGTAGGGGCAGATGAGCAACAGGCAAGCAAGGAGGGAGCGCTGACCAGTGGAAACACCCGCGCTCCCATTTCACAGTTGCGTCTGCTTTTGAGGGGAAGGCGGCTGCTTTCTTTTCTGAAAACTAGACCGCCTGGTGCAAGCTTGGACTGATGTGATGTTCACCACAACTGAGCAAGGATTAACATTCTCTCTGAAATATTTGTCTAAACACCCAGGGTCTGTTTTTATCATCCACACCATGGGAAACTAGTCTGAATATCTGCAGGGGAGGTAACTTCGACAGACTGCTCATAAAGTATCCCCCGACTGGAATTCAGCAGCCATATTTCTTCTAAAGAGAATCACACTAGTTATCAGGTTGGAAGTAAAATTCAGCATTAATGGAAGGCATCATCCTGTGTATTAGCCCACCCTTAAAATCTGAGACAACTTGTACATAGGTTTATATGCCTGTTTATTTTCCCACAGTGAATAGCTTTGGGAGACTAAGCTAGGAAGGTTAAAGAACTTACCCAAAAACAAAAACATGAGTATGGTTGCTTGGCTTGGGGGACCACCAGTGCTTGGTCCTGACCTTTCCTTCAGTCTAGGTACCCAGTTATGAAATGCTGGCCTATTCCATGTGCTGATCTTGCATCACAAACGGAAGATTTAAATCAGGTCAATGGGCTAACATACATGTCCTTTATTCAGGTCTCTTATGAAGATGTGGATCATCTGAAGAAATACGGGGTGCTAGAGAAGGCCCGAATCCCCCATTTCATGCAGGACCTTGAACGGTACATGCAGCAGCTCAACCACATTGTCACCACCAATTGTCTCAATGATGAGGAGCTAGAACGGCTGATGCCTGAGTGAGCTTGGTGCCACTCTTCCAGCTTTTACAGTTATGCTGGACAGATTGTGCTGAAGTCCCAAAGGAGGAGAGTCTTGTTGGACTGCTGAAAACAAATCAACGGCTCATGTGTTCTATTTATTCTTTATTGATTGGGGGTGTCTGGTTTTGAGTATTAAGTGAAGAAATCAGACTGAGGCCACGACTTTCGTGTGTCCACAGAGAGAATTCAGCTGCCTCTCATGGAATTTTGGCCCTGGGCCAGAGATGTTCTTAAGCAGATTTGCAAAGATCCATGTCCGGAATATGTCCTTCTGTGGACAGATGAGTACAGGTTGGTTTAGAACTTGCTAAAGAAACCCTAGGCAATATTTTCAGGGTTCTCCAATTGAGACTGTCCTCACGATGGCAAGAAAGAGCAAAGATTAAAAAATGCTGCTTAATGGCAGGTACAGAGGTTCTTAAGCATGACTTTGGCATTTTTGACTCTCTAATAGATATTTGAAATCATGTCTATATCTGTAATTCAGTCAACTTTCAATCTTGCCTGGTTGTGCTTGACAAAGTGGCCAGAGAGAGCCAGGAAAGATGTTAGTTTATTTCTGGGGGAATTATAGTAGATCACTAAGAATTTCAGACTCATTACTAATGGTTTTACAATGGCAACAAAAAGCCTTTCTCCCCTTCAAAATTAGGCGCTCGGGCTCCATACTGAGTTTGTGCCAAGAGGCACTATTGCACCTTAATCCTCAGAATACATGGCCCACCACCACATGCTAGCTTATTTTTGTACTCAGTGGGCCTGCGGGTTCCAGAATATGCAAGGAAGAACATGCAGGACTGAAGTCTGCCCAGTGCTGGTTTCCAATAAGGACCTTAAGCCAGATGCCTTTGCTTCTGGGCCTGGACTTTAAGTGCAGAAAAAAATCTGTGTCTCAATAGCAATAGCTACCTTGCCTTCCACATAGTCAAAGCATAACCAGCCAACTCCCCCCAGCCTTTCTCGCAAATGTAAGGTGTTAACTAGCTGTCCTTATTCTTCTGCTAGTTTAAGCTAAGTGTTTAAGAAGAGCCAAGTTTATTTGGCCCCAAAAACACTGAGAAGGAGATTGGGCTGCAGAGTCGACTGACAAGGCCATTAGGCAAGTGGTCACTTGTGGGGAGGTGGGTGGAAAAAAGGCAAGATTATTCCCCAGAAATAGGCCATCATAATAAAATAAATGCAGTACATTAAAAGCTTCCCTATTTTACAGGCAGTACTACCACCTCACTGTTGGGGACAGCCTTGGCTTTAATAGATAGCAGGGAACAATTCCTCCTCCTGAAGCTCTTTGGTACAAAAAAGGGTCTTTTTTGCTGGCTTAGGAGCAGGAACTCTCTGCAGAGTTGCATGTCCGTTTTGCAGCCTGAAGGCGGGAGAGGTGTTTTTTCTGCCTCTTCCTGTTGATGACAGAGAAAATGGCTTGCCCTGCCCTTCAGAAGCAGCCTTTGTTAACCCAGTGGCCCTGATCCCCACCCAGAACTATAATACAGTGGCTGGAAGCTGAAGCCCAACCAGTCAGGCCTGGCTGTGAGTATGATGTCTCTCCATCTTCAGGCCAAAGGGCAGACCTGCCAGTTTGCTTTTTGCCGTTTCAAACTTTGCTTCTTACGTGTGAACCTTTAACCCTATTCCTCAGTCTTCTTCAGTCTGGCGCCCCATAGATGAGCTGGGACTGAAGCTCTCAGATTCTTAGCCAGGATGGCAAGTTTCCAAGCTGCCATATCTGCACAGCTAATTCCTCTTGCAGAATAAACCAGAGGGCCAAGCATTTTTCAAATGATGGACTAGGCTTGGCCTTTCAATGATGTACTTGGGGGCACATCAAAATGTAAGGTGACCCAGTGAAAAAGGGTCAGACAGGACAAAAAAAAATTATTTCTTTTAAATTTAACACTAAATCAATTAAATATGATTATCTGATGTATATGGTTTTTGCCATTTGGCACAATTCAGTCTGACAAACACTTTTGGAAAGGCCTTTCAGGGCAGCAATTTGGGTGATTTCATTGCATTCTTTATTTCCATCTGAATACGCTGAATCTGCCAGGGATGTGCAAGAGTTTACAACTGTAAATCAATAGTAAAACTTCCCTGGTAGGCAATGGTCAACAGAACCAATTAAACATCCCCAGCAATAACACCGTAGCATAATTAACCAATATTAAAATTAACATCATAAAACATCTGATAATAACAGCATAATTAACCAATATTAAAGTATCACGAAACAATCTAATGATAATATTGACAGAGCAATAATTATCCAAATAATGTTTACTGGCAGATGTATTCTATTTTCAACCATGGCAAATGAAGGACTGGTACCTATGTATAAAATGAGATTGTAATTTCATTGAGTCCCTTTCAAAAGGGTTTATTTTATTAGTTTCTGAACAGCTTCCTTGCTGATACCTTGTGCTGCTGGAAGTTCTTCAGAACATAGATGGTCTCCGGGCATGTGCTGCTTGCCTTTATTCCACCAGCCCCCCCCCCCCAAGTCGTTGCTTTGGGAGAGAAGCCAAATGAAGGGCTGGGCTGTTCCAAAGCCTAGGAAGGAACAGTGCAGCCCCATGAGTGGGAGGAGGAGAAAGGAGAGGCTGGGTTGGGGATGCCGCTAAGAACAACAGGAAGGGTTTAGGAACACCTGCGAGGGTAACCCCACTGGGAAGGAAGCAAACATGAGAGAACGCTGGGAGGAGCTGATCTTGAGAAAAAGTGAGGCTGAAGCAAGTGCTGGGTATGTGGATGATCAAAGGCTAGACTAGGCTAGAAAGCTGAAATAGTTTACCCTTTAGCATATTGGGGGATCCAGGCTACTGTGTGAAGCTGCCCCAGATTCCTTCTGTCATAGCATGTTATCATAGCAGCTGTGCTTTCCAGAGTGCTGGGTGAATCTGGCCACAGGGTGGGTGAATTCTCAGTACCAAGCAACAGTTTTCAGAGCTCTTTCCCCAGTTTGGCTCCATACTCAGATTTCTTAGGGCACGCATCCTGGCAAGCCGGCCCAACTGTGGCAGCACCATGACATTTAGCAAAATCCAAATTTGCCTCTCAGCCCCAAAAGGCTGGAGACTCCCAAGGACATGACAGGCCTTGTGAATGGAAAACATACTGAAGTAGGCTCACTCATCTTCCTGTATCCAAATAGCATATTTCCAATGTTCACATAAGTATTTTCAGGATCACGTTTATTGCCAACCCAAATGAAAAAGTTTAAAAGGACATTATTAGCGTTATTTGCTAAAGAACTACATTTTTGTACTTAAATAGAGACAGAGGACAAGTAAAAGAAGACCTTTTTACACCAAGAAGCTGACCTCCACCATACCTCGAAGACTGCTCTCTCAGAGACACACACACTAAGATCGTCCTGACAAGCACTGGTTCACCACCTGGAGCAGATGCATATTCTCTAAGGCAGCAGCTACTCTCTCTTTGTCAGCAAGTTGCTTGTTTACTGTGGAAAAACAATCCCACGACAGTTTTAGTTAAACATGGAAGTGTTTGCCACGTTTAGCAGAAGAGGCTAAACCACAAATGCACGCTTTTTCTCGCCATCCTGCCCAGCTAAGAAACAACTGGCAAACAGCAGCATTTTACAAGCTCACCATTTCCCCACAGAACCAGCAGAATGAGGTTTACCAACTTATCTTTAAAATGACATTTGAACAATAAAAATGTGTGTTTTGCCTCTGAGAGGCTTAGGCATATGCCCCCTTATTTTTGCAAAAAATCCTATAATATAATGAAAAGAAAGAACATCAATTAAAATCGATTTATATCAAACTGTTCAAGACAATTAAGCTGGCATCTCTAAACCCAATAACCCCAGTCACTAAAAAGCAACAAAGCAAAACCTGTTAGAAGTGAATCTGCTTTGCCAGCAGAGAGGGTGACCGTGCAATCCCTCAGCTGGCAGCTTTTCAGCAACAAAACAAGTTGGGATGTGCAGCTATTGGGGCCCACAGAGGAAAAGGCCCTTCAGAGGAACTCGGGGGACGCTCAGTGCACCTGCCTGCCTTTGCCTGGTCCCATGCGGAGGCTGCAGGGTCTCAGAATAAGGCACATCTTTTTTTTAATGGGCATCAAGTGCATCTGAATCCCCTCTGAAGCGCCTTCTCTGCCTTGGATCTGAGCAGCTGAACATCCCCAACACAACCTTGCCAGGATGTTTGCTGAACATGAAACACGAGAAACAAAAATTACCTGCATACTCAGAAGCATGTGTCCCAGGTGTTATGTGGACATCCACCTGAAAGGGAGACAGGCAGTTCAAGTCACCCAGTTTGCATATCCTCTTGAACTGCAACAAGTGGATGGAATGGGATGCAACAACCCATTCACTGCAATAATTCTCTTTGTTTCAGTTTTCAAAAACCAATTCTGATTTTTCAGGCTGTGTATTACCCAGGGCTCAGCTTCCTTCAGTTCTCCTTGGACTTGGGGGTGAAGGGCTAGAGGAGATGGAAAAGAATATGTGTAGCTCAGGGCTGAACTGTGGACTCCTTGGTGCTCTCTGAGCTTGGTGGTTTGCTTGCAGACATTTTATTACCTGACTAGGTAACATCATCAGTGCTAGTGAGCATGGGCTTTGCTCCCTGATTATATGCAGTAGCTTGCCCTGCCAGTGTTGGGGGGGGGTATGTTTTTCTCCTTGGTAGTTCCTCGATTAGGGTATTGTTTTCTGCTTGTTTGTTTGTCTGATGTTAATCCCTGCTTATCTGGGTGCAGGCTGCTGAAGAGGATGTGTTCTGGTCTTGTTAAACTACCAAACTCCATAGAGTTAGGATAACATAAAGGGAAGAGAAACATAAAGCACTACCACCAGACTCATTTTTCCTGATGACCTGAAGGGCTTCTATGGCAAAATCAAGCAATTCTCCCTGAGTGAACAAGATGTCACTTACTTTCTGAACACATCTTTTAGACTGTGAGCCTGAATTTAGCATCTATTTATTTTCTATGATATTCTGGGAGTGCCTTCTCATTGGCAAATATCAAAAAGATCAATGCTAGTACAAATCAAGAACTGCTATCAAGCTCTCCGGATACATCCACCTGAGCAAATCATTGATATAATATTACAGAAGATGCTTGGACTCCCACGGATCAAAGAAATCCAACAGCCACCCAGAGAAAGGAAGGACATATGACAGCAATGGACAATTCCCTGCTAAGTTGAACTGGGGGCTGTGTGGAGACCAAATGTTGTCTTTCAGGTGCCCATATACAGGACAAGACAATGTGGTTACCAAAACTATTCAAACCCACCAATAACTTTCCTTTTCTCATGATCCATGCAGGACAAATTACATAGCCAGAAGGGACCCTAAAAGAATCTCATAAGATGATGAGGGCTTGGGAAGGAACTGGGGGAATGTATTCATTTATTGTTCCAGTTAAGGGTTTTGGTGCAAGAGAGTAGGATCCTGGAAGTTAACAAATGGCTACACAAATGGTGTCACTGAGAAGGTGCTGGATTCTACACAATGGCCTACGTTCTCGTCATGGAAAACTCCAGGGAAAAGATGGGATACATCTTACAAAGACTGGAAAGGAAGTGTTTGGCTTGCCATCCTGGCAGGAAGACCTTAAACAGGAACAAAAGGGGAAGATGGCAAAACTGAGAGTGGCAGCCAAGGACTTAGGACCAAGAAAGAACAACCCAGAAGGAGAAACAAGAGACCAGGGAACAAAGAGGCCTGGAGATGGTGTCACTTAAAACCTTGGCTATTCCAGTGCAGTGAATATGGGAAATAAGCAGGGATAGTTAAGGATCCTAACCCAGGAAGACAAGCAGGGTGTGATAGGTATCACTGAAACTTGGGGGGAAGGTGCTTTTGATTGGGACACAGCAATGGAAGCTATGATTTATTCAAAAGGAAGAGACCCAATAAAAAAGAGTGGGGGGCACTGCACTGGGGATGGGGGTAGTGCATCCATTCTTGCTCTTTCTGACTCCAGAACGGCTTTCAATACCATCGGCCATGGTATCCTTCTAGATTGGCTCTCAGGGATGGGGGTGGGTGGCATTGTCTTGTGTTGGTTCTCTTCCTTCCCCCAGGACTGGTTCGTCAGTGTAAATAGGAGGGGAGGGGTCCTGCCCTCAGCACTCGGGGCATCGCAGGCTTCAGTATTTTCTCTTCTCTTGTTTAACATAAAGCTACTAGGTGAGGTTATCCAACAGCACAGATTAAATTATCACAATGCTGCTGATAACCAGCTTTATATCTCCACCCTGGGCAAACTAAGCGATGCTGTGGAGGCCCTGTCTAGGTACCTGAAGGCTGTGGAGGTTTGGATGGGGAACAGGCTTTAGTTCAACCCAAACAAGACTGAGAAGCTTTGGGTGTTGGGGCCCCTGGTTCTTGGGACTTTCTATTTTTTGTTCTGGATGGAGTTGCACTACCCCAAACAGGATCTGTGCACAATCTGGGGGTCCTTTTGGACTCACAGCTCCTGTTCAAACAGGTGGAGCCATGGCCAGGAGGGCCCTTGCACAACTGTGTGTTGTGCGCCAGTTGCACCCACTGTTGGACCGGGAGGCCCTGCTCAGAGTCACTCACACTTTTAGTCACTTCTACGTGGGGCTACCCTTGAAGAGTTTTCCGAAGCTTCAACTCCAAAATGCAGCTGTTTGGGCAGTTATGCGCGCTCCATGATCTGCACCTCTGCTTCACAAGTTGCACTGGTTGCCAGTTTGCTTCTGGGTGCAATTCAAGGTGCTGGTAATGACTTATAAAGCCCTACGTGCCACGGGACTGTTACTTGAGGGACCACTTCTCCAAATCTCCCCCCACGCCAAATGCCTGCTGTCTTTCGGCAGATCTACGTGCCAGTACTGGGGTTAACCGTCTGCCCAAGGAGACGGCTGCGCAGAGGCAACGCCACCAGAGTCCAAGAGCTGCGCGTGGCCTCCCCGCCGTCGCTCACCTTGAACCTCTCCGGGAGGGATCGGATCAGCTTCACCTTAATGGAGAGGCCGATGAGGGTCGCCATGCTGCAGTGCGGGATCGTGGGCGTGAACTCCACCGACACGGCATTTTCGGCGTCGCTCACCTGGGGGGGCAGAAGGGGGGGCTCAGAGGCGGCGCCGGGCGGGGGAGCCGCGGGCCCCTCACGCGCTCGGCCTCCGCACCTGCACGCGGACCTGCTCCACCACGTTCAGCTCCTCCAGGGTCAGCGGGTGCTCGGGGTCGTGGATGCCGCGGATGAGATGTGCGCAGTCAAGGAAGGGCGGGCGGGCGGGCGCGCCAGGAACCCCCCGGCCCTACTCCCCCCCGGCCTTCGCGAAAGGATATCGAAGATCTCGCGGTCGTCGATGGCGTCGGGCAGCCCCTCGTCCTGCTCGCGCGCCGTGGTGGGCCGCTCGCCCTGGCGCCGGTAGACCAGCGGGTTGGCGTTCTCCAAGCCGCTGCCGCCGCCACCGCCGGGCGGACCCACCATGACGACTGCCGGGCCGGGCGACCGAACTCGATGCGCCGGCTTCGGCGTGGCCCACTTCCGGCGTGGGAGGGCCCGTTTCGACGCACCGCTTCCGGGCCGAGGCCAGAAGACGCAAGCGCACTGGGTCGTCTCCCCGCGCGTGCGCAGGAATTAGTTCCTCATCCATGGGCCCACCCGGAAATGATGTGAGCCCGCTTGTTCTGGTCTGTTCGAGGGCGGAGAACCGGAAAGCTCCTCGCGCTTCGCGGGGTCGGGCGGAAACCAAGCCCCAGCGAGTAGGTTCCGGGATGCTTCCCGGTAAAGCTCCCATCCGCCTTCCCTGCCGTGGCCTCCCTCGGTCGCCGCCGCCGCCGCCTCCCCCCTCTCGGCCCCTTTACCGCGCCTCGTACCGTTCGCTAGTAACTTGCATCCCGCGCTCGGCTCCCTCTGGCTGCGGGCATAAGCTCTCCTAGGGAGAGCGCCGTTGACTTCGGCCCTTTCTTTTTCACGTGCCCCGTCTCCGCGGGAGACGGTTTAGGCCGCGGCCTGCCTTGCCACTCCAGGCTGTCAAAGGCTTTTCCTGCGTCTACGTTTAATTATTCTATTTCTCTTGCTCAGCAACGCTCAGGATGGGCCTAAGGTTGTTTCTGAAGCCCCGTCAGTTAGGAAACGGCTCCCTCTCTTCTCAACAGAGCATCTCGCTGTGGGTTTTGCGGGAAAATCGACACTTCTTTACTATGACTTTGGATTCTTTTAGACATCGTCTTTCTATCCCCAGATCAGAAATAAAACCAAAAGCTAAACAACGGTAATATTAGATTTTTATCCTGCCTTTTTATATATATAACCCACAATGGCGTACATACCTAATACTCCTGCCTGCTATTCCCCCCCCCCCCCCCCGCAAGAACAACCCTGTGAGGTGAGCTGGGCTGAGAGAGGGTGACTGGTCCAAGGCCACCCAGCTGGCTTTCATGCCTAAAAGAGGGCTTGAACTCACTGTCTCCTGGTTTCTAGACCAGCACCTTCACCACGACACCAAACTGACTCTCATATGTGGGTCATTGCCATTCACTGGGGAATTGGCAGATCCTTCCAAGCATTTGGAGTCTCTCCTGTGTTTTCTGTTTTAACTTTCTGTTCTTAGATTGGCCTTGAGAAGGTACAATTCCAAAAAGATGTCTTCCTCTGGGATGATCTTGCTTTCTGGTCGGGAGATTGGGATTGAGAGCTGAAGGGAGCGTCAAAAGGATTAGACGCCTTTTCCTGTGGTTCATGCCCAAGCCAGGAATCTAATGAAACATGCCAGATGATCGGTGGAGGTCAAAGAAAATATATTTATTCAACTCAAGGTTGCCAAGTAACATTGGGTGGCAGCCGCAATGGATTGCTCCTCCATCTCCCTTCTTACAGGTCTTTAGTTTAAAGATTTAGCCAATAGAATGGAATGTACTAGCTTACTACAATAGTTCCTGCTCTATCAGCATGAGCATCTTCCTCCTGTGCCATCCTTCCTTCCTTTCATAGTCTATTCAAACAGATGTTTCCTTATCTATAGCTAGCCACAATGTCTATATAAATTGGCATTTCATCTTTCCTATACATATGTCTTTCTTTACATAGGTTTTGCTATGTGATGTGCTCATTTATTTATAATGGCAGGAAACCTTTTCCTTTTACAAAATGGCATTACTACTGCCTGTACAATCTTTCATCAATCCTTAATTTAAACTTATTGTAAACATATAAGGAAAATAGTCCAACAGGAGAAATTGGATTCATTCTCACTCTTAGAGAATAGAAGTTCACAATAAAGTTGTTAAATACTCTATATACTTTTACTGTCCCATTACAAAGTTACAATTGGGAAACAATGTTTTGAGGTCCTTGAGAGTCAGATCCAAAGCTGTTGGGGCCACATGTGATATTAGGTTGTGTTTTAGGTTGCAGATTCCTACGCATATGTACTGCTATTGAAACATTTTCTTCAACTGACCATTTTAATTTTGAAGGAAATATAACCCTGGGGAACCTTGTTCTTCCACTCTGGATGAGAGTCCCCAGTGCTTTCCCACCCAGAAGCACCACCAGTTGGTGATTTGCCTACAGAGGTGCTATTTGTGAATAAACATTTTAAGAAGAATATAACATTAAATAACCAGTACAACAACCAACCTTAGAATTGACAATGAGAATATCAAAGTGGTAGATAGTTTCTGCCCTTTAGGATCAATCATCAAAAATAATAAAGGAACAAGCAGTTAAGAAATACACCACAGACTAGCACTCAGTAGATCAGCCACGAAGGCCTTGGAAAAGACATTCAGATGCCATGATATATCTATAGCTACAAAGATCAGAATCGTGCAAGCCATGGTATACCCTGTGATTTCTATGGAAGCGAAAGTTGGACCTTAAAGAAGCAGGATAGGAAGAATATTGACACTTTTGAAGTTTGATGTTGGAAAAGACTCCTGAGAATATGGACAGCCAAGAAAACAAACCAATGGATCATTGAACAAATCAACCCAAAGTTCTCACTCAAAGCACAAATGACCAGGCTCAAATTAACCTACTTCGGACACATTATGCAAAGACCTAGCTCTCTGGAAAAGGCTCTAATGCTGGAAAAGGTGGAAGGAGAGAGAAGAAGAGGATGACCAGCAGCAAGGTAAATGGACTTGATTATAGCAGTGGTGCGCTGTTGGAAGACATGGGGACAGATCCTCCTGGAGAAAATCTATCTATGTGGTTGCTAAGAGTTGGCACCAACTTGATGGCACATAATAGTATTAAATGATAAAGGAAATAAGTGACTTTAGATAGGAAACTGGGGTGAGACCCCAGCCTAGCTGAGGGAGGTTATCTCACTGACTGGGATCTGGGGTAGCTATTTTTCTTTGAAAATAAAAGTGTTCAGTTTAAGCATACTTTTAAAGAATACAGGCAAGGAAGGAAGGATTGGGGCAGCAAGGGAGAATGAGCGGTGTCTCTTTAATGACACATTTGGATAGCTGGGATTTCTAGAGGTTAATGGGCATTTAAGAGGCAGAGACTATGAACAGAGTTTTATTTTCCATTCTGAGTAAAATGGTTGGCATTCTGGGATTCATGTTCTAGCATTCAGAAGCAAATCTGAAATTTTCAGATGGGCCAGGTACATTTGCTGTGGTTGCATCTTCAAATTATGTCAAAGCATTAGCGTCAAATCCAGTTGAATGAAAAAGCTTTGCAGAACTTCCTAATTTTTTTTTCCTGTAGGGAAAGTGTAGGTCCTTTCTCCTTTCTTCTTCCTCCTTCTCCTCCTTCTTCTTCCTTTTTAAACACGCCCTTTAGCATACACTCCCTTTGCTGGCACTATCTTCACAGAGACCTTTGTGCTTTTGGAAGCAGAGAAACAAGAGGATTTCAGCAGAGATGAAGTGCTGGCTGTTTGGAATTGTGATTGAAAGCTTGTTGGTTGCTGGAATCACAACTGAAGGTAAATGGAACTTCTTTTGCTAATTGTGGATAAATTTAGAAAAGATGTCCCTTTCAGGAAATGTAAGGGTGTGCAAAGTGTTTGGGCTTAAGTTCATGACTACACTGTTTTCTGCTTCGAAACTTTTAGCAAGACTAATATTGATTTGTTGCTATGCTTGATTGCAGCTTTGCACTGAAGAGTCCCCTATTTCTGGCTTTCATTTTAAGACATGTCTTCTCTAAATATTGTATATTTTAATGCAGTGTTTGCTTCCTGAATAGCCTGAGGCCATCTTGTGAATTTATGCATGGTTGCTAATAATAACCAAGCTCGTTAAATAAAACATGGTTAATAGGGAGCATAAGAGCTTCTTGAATTAGCAGGTATTCTTGTCTGGAACCTTTTGAAAGATGAAATATATGAAATATTTATTTACTTACAAATCAAATTTATAGGCTGTCCAACTCATAGCAAAATATTTTGGTATATCATATCGAAATATATAGAATTCTATTTCCAGGATCAACTAAGATAGGGAAAGCCTGTAAGTCACTATTTAGTATTTTTTTATTCAGAGACAGACTGTTTCTGAATGTAAAGGTTCTATTTATCCCTAGTTACTACTATTGATAATCCTTACCTCTATGGATTTGAGTTAATTCTTTAAAAAGACAGCTTGGAAACATCATCTCACAAAGTAGACTATCTGAAGCAGGGAGCAAGATTTCCGGGACAAGTTGAAAGGCATATAATCATGCTTACAATATGAACATGTGGTGGAAAGGGCCAAGAGCATGTTACTTATTTACAGGGATGTGGACTTATCTGCCTGAACAAAAAGTTGGTGTTGGAAACAGATTTCTTTACAATCACTTCCTGTCAATTTAGATTTGCTGCCTCCTTTGATATGCTGAACTGAAGGAAGGCAATATCACCCTCCTTTTATTATTCTTTGGAACATTTACATCCAACAGTTCAGTAACAGAGGCACCATTTGTTTCATCTCCCAAACATTCAGAGAAGAACTAGCTTCTCTGGATGAGGAGCTGGGACCACAATCTGCTTGCTAATGTTCACTCTTGACTCCAAAGATGAGGCTTTTACCCAGTGTAATCCTTCCAGGGCCTTCTCTTGTCCTGCAACCAGTTGGACCTCAGGTGCTTTGGCAGCTGTGTGTGGCCTGGCTCCTAGACACTGCCCTTTGCTGCCAAGGGCATCCCCCAGTGACCAGAGGGGTGGCTCTCTCACCCCAGAGCTGAAAGGTAGCTTCTGCAGCTTGACAGCTTCCCATTTAAAGAGGCTACGTACATGGTAGGCCTGTTGCTGGAATTGGTTTTGGTGCTTTCATTTAGCCTAAGGGAGAAAACCCAAAACCTGCAGCCTCCTATGACATCTGCACAACTAGCCTTTAAGTGCCTCAATAAATCAGGCAGTTCAGACAATAAGAATAGCTGTCCCCAGCTTGGGCGAGAGAACTCAGGCCCTCCAAATCTGCTCTGAGTCATTTCTCAAATGGAAAGAAAGTACTACGAGCAGGTCATGATGGGACGTGAATGCAGTGATGGTTTGCCATTAAATGCATCAATACAGAATGCTGAGATTACCTTAAACCTCTCTGTTACTCAACATCATACAATTCTGACTTCCACATCCTGGCACTTGCCAAGGCAAGTTAATAAAAGAAATCTAAAATTTTATTCAGTGAACAGTATATCCCAATTACAGCTCCAAACAATAGAGAGCAGCCAGTTCAATAAATATTACAATCAACTCTAATGGAAGTGGGCGGTATTCTGCTCAGTTTCATCACAGTGTTTATGTTGTGCAGAGTGCAGCAAAGGTCCCAAAAATCCTGCTCTCAGGAAAATTACACATCAGCATGAGAGCTTGCAAGTAGCAATGTCCATATTTTGTTCTCCAAAGAAAATCCAGTCAGAAAATATAAACTAACTGGTCTTTATTGATAAAAATGCAAAACTTCATAAAATACAAGTTGCATACAAAATATAGAATATAACAAAGACTTCTTCTCAGTTTAGCTTCCAAGACTTATCACAACAAAGCCTCTAGCTAAAAACACTCTCAGAGAAGAGGTACACTACTTGGTTACTAGTTAAGACTACACAACCTATAAAAACCTACATGATTAAACTGTACAAGAGAAACTGAACAGGCTGGGCATTTAGCCCTCCCGTTATATTGCCAGCCTGACACCCCCCCACTGAATAACTAGCATACACATTACAGTAGGTGGCAGTAAAAATCATAACAGAATCACAAGATACTTTGTTTACATTTACTCATGGAATAATCTCGACACCTGTTTTTGTATAGCTAACGGGATGACCTTCTTCCCATGAGAAAATCCTGATAGTTTACAGTAAGGGATCTGAGCAGAGATTACAGTAGGCTACCCCTGCTGCAACTTCTGTACCCCTTCTCTCCCAGAAGAATAATCTAATCTTCTAAACAAACCTTGCTCAGCTTCTGGAGGGTCTGAAAAAGGGTCACTCCCACTTATAAAATAAAAATTGCGGGGACTATAGCTGTGTGTACATGTAGATATTAAGTATAACTTGAGGTTGATATGCAGGACCCAAAATGGGCCCATACACACCTATTTACCCTTCTTTTTATGCAACCAGGAGGACAAATAAATCTCTCTTCAGTTTCCCTTCAGCAGACGTCTGGTGGTTGTATGCAAACCAGGAATCTCTAGTTTCTTAAACAAACCACAGAAAGATATAGTATTTGATGGAGGCTTGGCTGGCAGCAGGCTGGAACATTTAACTAGAATGTTCAGGGCACAAATCATACTTCATAGTTTACTACATATAAATTGAGTGAGTGCCTGCCTGTGTAATGGGAAATGGCAAAAGAAAGAACATAGTTAAACTGTGGAATTCCCTACCATTAGATGTGGCTTTGAGAAGGACGAATTTATGGAGGACTGGCTGTCAAGTGGCTGCTTATAACCACCCACCCGCCCCGGTTACATGAGATATATTTTAGGATGAGCTGCAGGGGAGGGATTTGGAAGGCACCTGCCCCATTCATCCTTGTGAATTTCCCGGATGACTCACAAGGTTGGACGTTATGTGTGTGACACAGAATAGTGTACCTAGTGATCCAAACGAAGGGTTCTTCTTTTTCTACAAAGGTAGTGAATAAAATTGCCCCTTCCCACCCTGTCTGAAGTAGTGTATAGGGAGAGCAACAAAGCTGCAGTGGACAGTCAGTGGGAGCTTTGGGGTTGCTTGCGGCTGCTTTTGCCATTCCTTGATGAACTTCTGGCAGAACGGATGATACAACCGTTGCTCAAGCCCTGGAGGAAATGTAGCACAGAAATACCCAACGGCCAAAGCCATCCCTGGAGGAGGTGCCTGCCCCATTCCGCCTTGCCAGCTTGCCTACTGCATCTCCCATTCTGTCCCCACCTGAAGTGCGGCTCCTGGCCACCATCACTTCTCCACTCTGGAGAAAAGAAGGATAGAAGATGGATGCCCTCGTTGTAATAGGTATAGAAAAATGAAGATGAGGTGAGGAAGATGCTCTGCTCTTCCAGTTCAACTTGTGGCTGAGCAAATTAAAACATGGAAGAGACTAGGAAAATCATCCCCTTGTGCTTACTGCTTGTTGTCCTTATTTCTGGGCTTGGATTTTTAGGCGAAAGACAGGACCGCCCTGAAGTGATTACCAAGTATGGACATCTGAAGGGCAGACTGGCTAGCGTGGAGGGTACGGACCAGCTTGTGAAGGGCTTTCTTGGGATCCCGTTTGCCAAACCCCCGACTGGACCCCTGAGATTCTCTGCACCCCAACCAGTTGAACCTTGGAGCCACGTGAGAGACTCTGCATCCTACCCCCCATTGTAAGGTCTTCCCTCCAATGCCGGAATGGCTAAATTGATCAGAATTACTTTAACTGCACTGCATTTCATATTTTAACACACTGTTTTTAAACTAATTTAAGTTGGCAGGACTGTGACAAGCCCAATTGGCATATCGGTGGTACATAATGGCACCAATCCTGTGATCCTTGATGGAAATGTTGTTGGATTAGTTATGTTTCTCTCAGCTTTAAGCAGCAATTCTTAGTCTTTTAAAGCAATAGAATATGTTCAACTATTTACAATGAGACATTGGAAAGACACAATCTCCTTGACACTTCTAAATCCCTTATTCATTTATGTTTACTCTTTTATTCTTTTGTCATTTTTTTTCTTGTGTTTAATAAAAAACAAGGGAGAAAAGTGTAATTCAGTTTCCCCTCCAAGGATGGAGAGAGGATTCCATTGTTGAAGGATGACATCCATTGCTGGATTTTTCCTTCGGCCTCCCCCCAGGCTCTGAGGCTAGCTTATCCCAAGGGTGAGAAAGGGGATGCAGCAGGTTTTCAGCAATGGAAAAACAGAATTGCTTTGCACATTTCAAAAATATCCATTCATAAGAACATTTCAGTTGAATCTGGGCAGAATAAAACATAAAGCAAACTTATTTTTTCCCAGCCACCTTGCTTAAAAATAATAATCGGCAGCATTGAGCTTTCAGAAATAAGAGGCTTGAGGGAGCTGTGTTTAATGGTTCCTCCTCATGGCCAGCCTTTGGTCCAGCAAAACTGCATCAAACCACACCACACAAAACTGCTGCTTTGGGCAGAAAATGCTTCTTCACCCCTGGGACAACCAAGGATGACTTTAAACTGCTCCAGGGATGGGTGGGATGAGATGAACATTATGGAAAAACTATTGCGGTGGTAACATCTAAAAAGAAATATGCAGTAGCTACTCTAGTTCTACTAGTTCAAGAGAAAGCCACCCAAACATTTTACAGATATAGTGCCCTTCCATCTTGTATGATAACATTTTATGAGGGATATATCTATGTATCAGTTCACACTGAGATACCCAAGGCCAAATGCTGACAAGGGCAATTAGAGGAGAATGTTCTAGAGTAATTGGGTGCAGGGGAGCAATTTAGGGAGACGACTTTTATTCTGTTTCACGTTTTCCTGAGTTAAAAACTGAGTACCAACATATAGAAGGTGGAGAATTAAGTCTACTGGTGGGGGAGGGAAATTTATTTTCCCCCAAACTGATAACAAGCCAGTTTCTTTCCTTCCGGACCTGGGGTTAGCACCTCTGCAGCTTGTATACTACCCATCTTGACTTGGCCAACTTCTCTCTCTCTTTTGGGCCAGGATCAAAAGAGCCCTTAAAGGCCCAGGAATAGCTGGTCAGGGCTATCCAGGCAGGCAATGGCTTCTGCTCTTTTGTGTATAAGTATATTTCTTTGTATCTCCAAAAAAAAAAAAAAAAAAGGGAGGGGGGCTGGAATGGTCTCTCAAAAGGCCAAGTAATGTTTGAATGGTTTGGAATGGAAAGAATGGAATACCTGTGAGGTTCAGCAATTGCTCTGGTGGAGGCCGAGCCCTGGGTGGGGTGGGGGCTGCCATTAAGAGCAGAACTATGGCCAGCCACACAACCAGCTTTTCCAGTTCAATCACTTTGAGTGGTACAAGAGCCTCTTTTCATCTAGGTGAGTGGTGGGAGAGTAGTTCTTGGAAGGGTTTTCATTCTTGAGACAGTATGAAATGGCTGCCTCCAGAGAGGAGAACACACAGGTCTGTTGTTTTGTAACAGTGTGACTCAATGTACAGATCTCAGAACTGCTGCCTCTGGGGGTGCTGGCAATTGCCTGCAAGTGTTCCTCTGCTGTCACTTCATCACACATTATTGCCCTTGGGATGCCAAATGCTACTGATACCAGAAAGCACGCTTCTGCATTGTTTATGCTAAAGGTGCCTGCAAGACCTGGAATGGGTGGATGTTTCAAAGAAGATAATGAATGCAACGATTCCCAACCTGACGGTGTCTGAAGATTGCCTCTACCTGAATGTTTTCACCCCAGACACCAAGGCTAAATTGCCTGTAGGTAAAATTCAGCTTCCTTTATCTCTTCAATCTGTTTTGCTTAGCTTTTCATGCACTCCACACATTCACTGAGGCATCTAACAACTAAGTCTGTGTATGGTTTCTATATTGAAACAGAAAGCAAGGATATTGAAAGGAAGAGTCCATATTCATACTTCTGAACCCTTGGAGTATTGGCACAATTTAATATTCATCCTGATTGTTAAACACAGCTAACCTTGGTTCAGAGGAAACATGTCCAGGATAGGATACATCTGAACATGGCCCCCAAAGAGCATAAAAGAACTGACACCAGGATCTGACAAAGGATTTCAGTGACATCTTATGTCTGTCTGTCTGTCTGTCTCCATCCATCCATCCATCCATCCTATCTTGGTCCCAGATAAGTACCAAATCTTAGAGTTCAAGAAGTACTATTAAAGAAGAATGTCTGATTAGGCCAGAAAACAACCAGAATACATTAGATCAGGAGAGAAGGGCAGAACATGGAGTCAAATTAAACATATCGCCAAGCAAAAAGTTATTTATTTTTATTTAAGCAATTTATATAGCCTCCCATCCCAGCAAAGACTCTGGGCATGGTTAAAAACCAAACTACATTCAAGCAACGACCCATTTAACAAGGTTCAGGCACAAGAAAAACAGTCCCAGTTCGCCAAAGCAACAATCAACCCACCAATCCACCAGGCAGAGGAGACCCAGAGATGCTCGCCCTGCCAGATCTGCCGGGCTGGCAGAAACATCCAGACAGCCTCGGCTTCTAAAATGCTGTCCTGGGCTACTGCTGTGTGATATGGTATTTTATGGCCTTTCCAAGAGGCATTTCTTCATGTACAGTAGAGATTATGCTAGAGGCAGGGGTTTGGCTTTGCAGTGTGCCAGGTGCTGTTTTATTTTTAAATTAAAATACTAAGTTTTAAAAGTGTTGGTAAGCAGGAAGCCTGGTAATCTCCAAGGGAAGTGTTTGCATGTACACTAATTGCTAACCTTGGCCTTACCAATAGCTGCCCATTGGGAGGGCCCTCCTGTAGGCCCCACCAGGTAGATGGAGCAGGAATCAACTCCACAGGAAGGCTAAAACTAATTCTAATGAGATGGGCTGTAATAACAGAGACTTGCAAGTCTGATGGTACTGGACCTCCCCCCCCCAATAATTCAGTGATTTAGGGAGGCCTGCCTGAGCCAGTTCCGAATGTTACCTCGTTTTTCTGGACTTAAAACATGCGTCAGTCCCTTTTGCCTTGGCAACAGTTCTTGCATATTTCTGTTAAGGTCATCTTCCTTATTCTCTGCACCTCCCCAGTTGCAGACATGCTCCTTTCTGGGGAGTGTAACCCCTTTTTGTATGGCCAAAAAGGGAACCTGCAAGGAGATGTGTGTAGGGATTCAGCTTAAGTCTCTTTCAACCCATTTAATTCTTGATAGCCTTCAGACTCATCAAGATATCCATTGCGTCTCATCTTTAGCCCAGGGTTGAGATGTACAATTGAGAATAATCAGCATACAGATGATACTTTATTCCGGACTGACAGATGACCTCTCCCAATGGCTTCATAAGGATGTTAAAGAGGATGGGGGAGAAGAATGAGCTGTAGCCATCCCTATGAAATGGAACAGGGGAGCCTCCAATTCCCAGCTGTCACAAGTGGCCCAGGTGGACGCTATAATCAACAGTATCAGAAACCACTGAGAAGTGCAACAAGACCAGAAGGTTTGCATTCCTTCAGAGGCCATCACAGGTCATCTACAAAAGCAACCAGTGTAGTTTATGTTCCATAGCTTGAATCTAAACTGACAAAGATTCAGATATTCTGCTTCTTCCAAGGTTCTCTGCAAATGAACTCCAACCACTTCCTTCAAAATGTTTCCCAAAAGAACAGGTTGAAATGAGCTGGAAGTTGTCTGCGTTTGCTGGGCTTAGAGGGAGGATATCACTACCCTCTTCAAAGCAGGTAGCATCACCTTTTCCTTTAAAGAGGCATTCACCACTTCCCTGAGCCAGCGCCCGGACAGGCCAAATAAGGATTTACCAGTGATTGGTAAAATTGACAACAACACTACACATTCATGCAAAAACAGGCGAAAACCAGAACTTTGGCAGGACTTGAATTCAAATAATGTACCGTATATACTCATGGATAAGCCCATCTGCAGATAAGCTGACCCTAAAATAACCAAAATACCATGAAAAATGGGCCACCCACAGATAAGCTGACCCACATTTTTCATGGTATTTTGGTTAAAAATGTGAGGGTCGGCTTATCCGCAGGTGGGCTTATCTGCGAGTATATATGGGTACTTTAAAAAAAAGTATTACCGTATGTACTTGCAGATAAGCCCATCCATGGAAGCCAAACCTCACTTTTCGGGTGTATTTTGGCACCCAAAATTCTCGGCTTATCCGTGAGTATAAATGATGCTTTGAAAACTTGCTGCCTAACTGATATTATTACATAAGTTTTTAGTTGAATAAGCTAGCCAATTAATTAAATGTTGGTATAGAGACGAAAAAAACTAAAATTTTGACCAAATAAATAACTTCAGTGGTGGTTAATTTTCCACACTGTTTTCTAGGTAATGGTTTGGATTCACGGAGGTGGCTTGGTCATTGGTGGGGCTTCGCTCTATGATGGATCGGCCTTGTCCGCTTATGGAAACGTGGTGGTGGTGGTGATCCAGTACCGGCTGGGTATTCCTGGATTCTTCAGGTAAAATAAGTTTTAAGGCCCTAAGAAAACATCCCAAACGGCAGGTGTGTCATTTGTCCAGTCACCACCTTTCCTGCACTCAGGCGTGAGCAGCTTTGCAGGCGTTTATACTTTGCAGATGCCCACAGAACAAAGCTTGTACAAGTAATTCTTAAGCATTTCTCTTTTTCCATTGTTAATCTATTTGTGACGAGGGCAGCTGTCAAAAAACATCCCATGACCTGCATTTGAAACCTGCCTGAAAACTCCAGGAAACAGAGTGGTCGGTGTGGAGCTTGGAAAATGGCTATTTTGAGCTCAGAATGTTTGTGTGCCCCATTTTAAATGTCTGTTACCTGTTTTATTTTAATGCTGCTTTTATAGCATTGTTTTACTGTATGAATGATGAATAATATACTGGATGAATGGTTTTGTGATCTCTCTAATATTTTAGTTTAAGTCATCCTGACCATTATTTGAAGAGAGGAGCATAAATCTAGATAAATAAAAGAAAAATGTGAAAATTGAAAAAACAAACACCAGAGGAGGAGCTTTGTGAACCAAAAAGGCTAAGCAGAAAATAGAGAATCTAATCGCCAGGGATCCAATTTCAGAAGGGAAAGCCGAATGATAGAATGAGAACTGAACTTGGATTAAATTTGGGAACAGGATAAGCTACGAGCTGTTACCAAGAAAAAGGGAAGGCAGCTTGGTTTTGAAGGCATTTGTTATATTTCTTTAGAAAAGGTTCCTCAAGTTTCAGAAGGCCTGGTAGCACTTTCTTCAACTAACATACTTTATTGAAAGGCCTGAGCTTTCTTACTGCTCATGAAAGTTCATGCCTGTTAATAAAATGTGTTTGTCAGAAAAGGTACTCCTCCAGGTTATTCAACTAATTCCTCTAGATTATTCAGCTAGAAACTTACCGTATTTTTCCGTCAATAAGACACCCCCAGACCAAAAAAAAAAAAAATGTACAAGACGACCCCCACTTTTCCAACCCAAAATTAAGAAATCAATATTTTAAAGATAGTGCAGAACACATTTTTATTTCGTAATTAGTTAACATTGACCTGATACACTCGGTGGGAGGAGGTCCAAACCGTCTCTCTGCAGCTCTGTTTCCATGCTCTTTTGCATAACTGATTACATTCAAGCACGAGTGTTACGGCCGATAGCTTGTCTCTACAAACAGACTTCCTCTAATTGGTTTGTTCAGCATCAGCTGACATCAGTTACATAAGGCTCCTGATTGGAGGAAGTCTGTTTGGGAGACAAGCTATTTCACTTGTGATTGGAGGCTGGCAATAGGAGGAAGCCTGCCTGCAGAGACAAAGTATGGGCAGTTTTGCCACCGCGCGGTTCTCTCCTTGGCTGACTTCCTTGAATAAGACGCCTTTCAATTTTTAGCGTAAGGATTTTAAAAAAAAGTATCGTCTTATAGTCGGAAAAATACGGTATATGATAATACTATCAGTTAGGTAGCAAGAGGTGCTCCTCTTCCATCTCTTCCTCAAGACTGTAACTGATTGAGAAACGCAATGAACAGACTCATGATGCTGAACTCCTCTCCTTGACTGCTTACACTGAACTGCCTTTCTTTCAGCACCGGCTCCCAAGAGGCCCGTGGAAACTGGGGACTCCTGGACCAAGTAGCAGCCCTGCAATGGGTTCAGGAAAACATTGAGTCTTTTGGAGGAGATCCCTACTGTGTGACCATATTTGGAGAGTCTGCTGGAGGATTTAGCGTAGGGGCTCAGGTGTGTGTGTGGTGTAGCGAGGACTCCAAGACCCTTGCCAGAGCATGGTCCTATCCCATCTCCACTTTTAGGCCGCGGACACTCAAAATTAAAGCTCGAAAGCTTTTTGCGACATAAGGGGTCACAGTACAGGTAATCCTTGACTTGCTACCATTTGTTCAGCATCCATTTGAAGTTACAACGGTGCTGAACGAATGGTAGTTACGACTGGTCCTTGGAGTTATGGCCATCCCAGCACTCCCATGGTCACATGATTGTGATCTGGGCGCTTGGCAACCCGTTTGCACCAGAAAGTCAATAGGAAAGTTGGCAGAGAAGGTCATAAGTTGCTGGGGTAAGTCTCTCCCACCTGTGCACTCTCCCCAACCCCCCTGCATTTGCACTATGCTGGCCACTTGAGCACCCCCACAGACCCTCCCCGACTCCCCCATGGCGCCCCTTGTATGGCACCTCTCACGCACCACTATGCACCCTCCCTGACCCGCATTGCACTCTCACACACCCTCCCCAACCCATACAGTGCCTCTTGCACACTGCCGTGCACTCTCCCCAACCTGTGCAATGCCTCTGGTGCCCCACCATGCACCCTCCACGACTCACGCCACACCCTCATGCACTCTCCCCAACCCACATGGTGCCTCTCACACACTGCAGTGCACCCTCCCTGACCCACTCAGCATCTTTTGCACACCCCGTGCACCCTCCCCGACCTTTCCCCACACCCTGTGCACCCCCTCACTCCCTCCCCCCACCCAGCAGCAGCCACTTACCTGCCTGCGGGCCTTGGACTTGCAACTTCCTGCCGGCTTCCCCGCTGACTTTGGTTGTGGGAAGCTGGCAGGAAGCTGCCTCGCCTAACGACTGTGGGATTCAGTTCAACAACAGCAACCAGGCCTGCAGGGATTGTTGTCGTAAGTCAAGGACTACCTCTATCCAATAAGAGAATACCCTCCAGATAACCTTACCTAACCAGAAGCTCTGCTCTGTACTGTACATCTCTTGACTTTTCAGCCACGAGGAAAGAGTTCATTCTCTCATGTCCTTTACTGCTTGATCTCTAATTCTCCAGCTGCCTTTTCACCTTGCTTTAAAGCTTATTGTATCTCTTTGGAAATGTCTGCCTCTGATGCTTTGGACTGTGATGGTACTTAGATTTTACCAATTTTATTTATTTATACCTCACCCTGTGAGCTGGGTTCTAGAACATGAATTGATAGACACCAGTAAGCTCCTGTGCTCAGGACTGCTTCATAAGTGGCTGGTTTCGCACAACATACATGATTCGAGTACTAAACTAGCCTGACTTCTGGGCTTATAGCAATATGCAGAGCCCTACTGTAGCCCCCACAGGCAATAGGCTAAACCACCAAAAAAAAAAAAAAACCAAGCAGGGTTAAAACTAAACAAGCTTAGCATGTTGTTGGACGCAGCTGCTTCTTCAGTAACTGTCCTGATTAAGCCTGTTGTTCAAATGTAGAACTACCAGACGTGCAAAACTCTGGACAGAGACTAGATGGCAGCAAGGTGTCTTGTTTTCTGTCTCGTTTGTGGTTGTCCAGATTCCTGCAGTCAACTCTGATAACCTGGAAGCAACCCAGACATTGAGCTGGTGGGTCTTGCCCAAGCTATAAAGACAAAAGCTTTTTCACAAAATCCAAAAATTGAGGGAGATACTGAAATGTTCCTAAATGGCAAGAATCGTGTGGTACGTGAAAATACGCCATATTTTATTTAAGCAAGTCTGCCGTTAAACCAACTCTAGTCAAACCTAAGGATTAAAGTTTAGGAGAACCTCTCTGTATCTTTAGACTACCCCCTTTAAGTGGCTATACTCTGGATAATAGTTGTAGACAGAGCATTTTTTTAAATGAACACCAAAGCCACACATCACTGCACAGTCTTCCATGCCCAATTCCCTGCTCCAGTGGCCCAAAGGCGCTTCAGCTCCAGAGATGATCTGCATTTTGAATGTTCTCCAAGTTCCTTATCCAAGACAAACTTGCTATACTATTATTAAGGCCCTTTTAAATGGTGACAAAATGTATTATGTCTTTCTCTGTATGTGCGGGTAGATTTTATCTCCCTTGTCCAAGGGTTTGTTTCACAGAGCAATCTCAGAGAGTGGAGCTGCCCAGATCCCAGGCTTCTTCCTTAGGCGTCCAGAAGTCTTTGCTCAAGTAAGTCAGTCATTAAGTTAGAACTGCACCATAATACTCCAATGTTTAAATAAAAGCAAGTAATGGAACTGTTAAACTGGGAAAAGAGATACAGATCAAGCATCTGTCAAAACAGTTTTGATTCAAGGAGTAAATCAGTCCGCAAGCAGTACAGGTAGTCCTTGACTTACAACCATTTGTTCAGTGACCGTTCGAAGTTACAAACATACTGAAAAAAGTGACTTATGACTGGTGCCCGAAGTTAAAGCTGTTGCGGTGCCCCATGGTCACATGATCAAAATTCGGGAGCTTGGTGCTTACATCCGCAGGGGTGCTTCAACTCCTCCCACGTGCTTATCTCCCCCCCATCTCTGCCCTTTTGCCTCCCTGCTGCCTTGTGCTCTGCCACCCCAACTGACCTTTGCCATCTTCCTCCTGCTGCTCCTGCTGAGGCGTGCCCGGCCTTGGCTTCTGGGCCAGGCTGGGCTTTGGCTGCCAAAAAAACCCCGAAAAGCCAAAAGCAGCCCTTGAGCCAGGCAGGGGCTGCTTTTGCCTTCTTTTTTTTTCCACAGCATGAAGCCCAGCCCCAGCCCAGCCCAGCAGCCACGGCCGGGCACGCCTCAGCAGCAGCAGCAGGAGGAAGATGGCGAAGGTCAGCCAGGGCAGCAGAGTGCAGGGCAGCAGGGTGACTGCAGTTGGGACTGGGCTGGGGCGGCTGGGGCTTCCTGGGGCATGGCAAGCAGCCCCACAGCCATGTGGTACTGGGGCTGCTTGCCGCCTCGCAAGGCAGGGTGCAGGGCAGCCAGAAGGGCAGAGATGGGGGGGAGATAGGCAGGTGAGGGGAGTTGGAGGCAGTGCCTTACCTCACTCAGGCTCAAGGCTGGGAGGGACCAAGCCCCGAATGGCTTGGATTGGGGTGGCTCCTTGGCTAATGACCCACGATTCTCGGTTAATGACGGCAACCCAGACTGCCAGGATTGCAGTCACTAAATGATGCGGTCATGTAACATCTCTCTTTATGACTGCATCACTTAGCAACAGAAATTCCAGTCCCAATTGTGGTTGTAAGTTGAGGACTATCTGTAGAAAAGTCCAGACAAACACTTGCATAGTGTATACCTATAAATCCCATGGCGAGGTCGCTGCCCAGTTGCCAGGCATTGAAGGGGCTCTCAGCATCTCTAGCATCTTCCCTGATCCCTAGAAGTAGAGGTACATGTTCTCCTCGCAGTGAGACCCAGCAGTGATTGCAGGCATACGGTGGTAAGGAGGATGAATAGCAAGGATACATATATGTGTGGGGGTTATTGCCTTTTTTTGAACACCCCCGTCCCCTGATAAACCCTCCTGATATACAGTCGAAGAGGTCAGGTCATGCTTTTTTAAAAATCCAAGCTACTGTATGGGGAAGTTCAGAAAAGTCAAAATCAGGATCGTGCCTTAGATTCTGCAAGCGAGGCCATGCATTTGTGTTCCCATTTCATAAAATGTAAATTGTGCTTCGTTTAAACTGTATTATTT
This sequence comes from Liasis olivaceus, assembly GCA_030867105.1. Lineage (NCBI taxonomy): Eukaryota > Metazoa > Chordata > Lepidosauria > Squamata > Pythonidae > Liasis > Liasis olivaceus. Next base: position 24,930,276 of record CM061359.1, on the reverse strand, counting down.
TTTTCCATCTTGAAGAAAGTGGCATCTGCAGCTGGCTGTGAGACTAGCAATCCTGCGATGCTGCTCTGCTTAAGGAACAAAACAGAAGGAGAACTAAGATCATTGAACTCCAAGTTTGTTCTGGTAAGAAATGAAAGATATACTGTATTCCAGAAGTCTCAGACATGCCAAGGCAGAAAAAGATTCCAGGATTTAGGGACAGGATACTGCATACCATGGCTAGCAGAATAGAACTGATTCTCTTAGAAATAAAGAAGTCAGAGGAAAAGAGCAGATCAGCTTATATATATATTTGGAATACATAGTATTTGGAACAAATATATATATTTGGAATACACAGTAACCTAGGGTTCAATTGTAGTCTATCCCCAATTCTTCTGATAGGATACTCATCCCCTAAAATTCAGAATCTAAAAGTTGAAAGCAGCCATTAAGGTCACTGAGTGCAACCCCCTGCTTAGAGAAGGAATTAAAAAATAAAATATGAAGGATTAAAACATCTCTGTTGGATGGTGTCTGGCTTCTGCTTAAATGCATCCATGTTGGTCAGCCACCACCTCCCTCAGCCATTAGTTGCACTATGTTTTTCTAACAGTTGGGATCTGCTTTCCTGGATCCTGCCCTGGCGTGAGAGAGAACCTTTTTATATGTGGCATCCTTTCAGATATTTGCAGAAGGGTGGTTCGGCTCCTCTCAGTCTTCTCAGATGACATATACCCAGCTCCTTCAATCTTTCTTCATGGGACTTGATAGATTCTGCTCCTCTCATCATCTGGAGATTCTGTATCCCAGAGAGTCAATTCGTTCTTGGTGAAATTCACATTTAGACAATTTAGCATATAGCTGTGCCTCAAGCAATTTTTCCAATACTTTCCTCACCAGATTCACGTGCTCCTCCCACGTTTCAGTGCAGATTACAATGTCACCCAAGTATAGCAACACTCCTTTGTACAACAATTCATGCAGCACCTCATTAATGAGCTGCGTAAACAGCCCTGGGGCCCCCGGCAATCCGAGCGGTAAAACGCGGTACTGGAAGTGCCCCAGCGGGCAACGGAACGCCATTTTCCATTCATCTCCCTCTTTTATCCGCACCCGGAAGTAAGTGTCCCGTAAGTCCAATTTGGTAAAGATTTTTCCCTTCGCTAGGTGAGCCAGCAAGTCCTTCATTAAAGGAAGCGGGTACTTGTTTTCTTTCATATGGCGTTCAGCCCCCGATAATCTGTACACAATCATAACGACCCGTCTTTCTTTTCTCTGAAGAACACCAGCACTGCTAGGGGGGATTTGGCGGGCTCTATGAATCCTCTGCTCAAATTTTTATCGGTGAACTCTCGGAGGACCGTCATTTCCTTTTGAGTCATTGAATACATTTTTGGGGTTGGATATTGCACTCCCGGTTCTAGCTCAGTTGCGCAGTCAGTTGGGCGATGCGGTGGCAATTGGTCAGATTCGGTTTTGCTAAAAACTTTTGCTAAGTCCTTGTATTGCGCGGGCACCTCCGGAACACCTCCGGCTTGGGATTCCGGGTCCTTGCGCTGCGCACCTATGGCCACTAGTCCCGGTTCCACCGCATACTTGGGATCAACCTCCACATCGCACACGCCGTCTGGGAAAGTCAGGGTCCTAGTGCGCCAATCCACGGTAGGGTTCCACAGTTCTAGCCCCCCAAGGATTAGGGGGTAATTCACCAGCGGAGCCACCATGCACTTTAGGATTTCCCGGTGCGAGCCAACCCTTAGCTCAAACGCTTCAGTGTAGTAATGCACCGCGCCACCCCCTGCCGGGGACCCATCTACTTGCCTGAACACAATAGGGGTCTTCAGCTTGCGTACTTTTAGTCCCATCCCGGTGACTAGCACGGGGCTGATTAGGCACCGCGTGCACCCGGCGTCTATCAGGGCTGTAAAGTTTGCCTGGCGGGTTGATCTAAGTGCCTGGATGTTCACCTTGGTCGACATGGGACTCACCTGGATGTCTTCCATCGACTTGCTCGGCTTTCGCCGATCCTGCCTTGGGTCTCCCACCTGCTCTCAGGCACGCTTTAGAGCAGGCGGCCGGAGTTTTCTGCTGGCTGCTCTTCATCCTCCTCGTCGCTCTCCATCAGAAATGGGATTGGGAACTGCTCGCCTTCCCCCGCAGCCGCCGTACCCTTTTTCTCTGGTTTCGCCAGCTTTGTCAACTTCCCGATAGGTTTGGGTTTCGCCACGGGTTTTTGGGGAGGCTTTTTCGGGCAGATGGAAGCGAAGTGCCCCTCCTCTCCACACTGGAAGCAGGTCCTCCCCACTGCTCTGGCTCCTGGTGACAGTCTTAGCACTCTTGAAGTAGGTTTCACCACTGGCTGCCACGGAGAGCTCGCCGTCTTCGGTGTGGCGGGAAATCGAATCGTGGCACTTGCGCTTCCAGCACCAAGACGTGGGAAATCCAACCGTCCAGCGTCGTCGGGCAGCCGTGCACCTAGCCATCTGGCATAATTTTGGGTTCCTTTTTGGAAGCACTTAACGAGAAACGCTTCGGGCCATTCGGGTACTTTGGCAGCCAAATGCTTGAATTCTAAAGCGTATTCGGTGACGGAGCGGGAGCCTCGTGTTAGCTCAGTTATAGTCTCCTCCGCTTGGGCACGGGCACATGGATCCTCAAACCTGTTTTGCAGCACGATAATAAATTGGTTGAAATCCCCCAGCTCTGGCGCCTCCGCTACCTGTAGGTCGATCACCCACTCCGCCGCGCGCCCCACCAAGTAGCGGGAAATGTATAGCACTCTTGATGCGTCACTTGCGAACAAATGCCTGCAGGTCCCCATGCAAATTCTCACTTGGTTCAGGAAGCTCTTCCAGGTCTCCGTTGTAGGTTTTCTCCAGCCCCCACCTCTTCAGCGGATCACCCTCGTCTCGGTAGCCACGGGGCGCCCATCCCCCATAGCCCTCAGGTGCCCGTAATTGCCTGCACCAGTGGCCCCACGGCTCTTCCTCCCTCTCTTTGGCCTGTTCCCATGCCTGTTGTCTCACAGGACTCGCTGTGGCCTGCTCCCAAGTCTGCCATTGCACGGGACGTGGCCTCGGTGGTGGGGGAGGGGGAGGGGATAGGGTGTCCCTTCGCTCTTTGGCCTCCAAATAGACCCAGGGTTCTGTTTCAGTCCGCCTCTGTCTGGGATGGGGCAGGGTGCCCCTTCTCTCCTCTGCCTCCCAGTGGCCTTGGGGTTCCCATTCGGTCGGCCTCTGCCAGAGGGTTGTTTCGGCAGGTGCGACAGCCATCATGAGCCTTATCTGCTCTTTCAGGGCCCGCACTTCGCTCTCCAACTCCTGGACCCTTCGACTCTCATCTCAGGGTGCTGTGAAGCCCTTCACCCCTCCAATGGTTCTCAACCACCTGGGATGGTCTGGCAACTCCGGCAGGGGTTCCTCAGGCATCTCCCAGAAGTCCATCTTGCTCTGTGGCTCCCATCGTTGTGCTAGTCATCTGGCTGGGTCCTTCCTTTTGACCACCAGCTGGGCCTCGACCGGCTGTGACGGGATGAAAATTTGTTCGACCTCCAACGGTGGGGACAGTCTCCTCTCACCTCCACCTACTGCTCCAAGCTCTAGGTCAGCAATGGTGGCTTCCAGTGGTAGCAACACCTTCTCCTCTTCCACTGGTTGGATCTCCTGCCCCTCGGAGGTCATAATGATTTGCTGGATTTTCCTCAGTAAATTGCTTTCTTGGGAAAAATCCGAGTTAGGGAGTTTTAGCAAAATGTCAGGTCTGCGATGTTGAAACTCCAATACAGAAAAATCTCTTGAAACCCAAAGTAGATTCAGAAAAGATTTCATTTATTGGAGGATACATGCAGCTCTAAGCAAAGCATTGCTAAAACTAAAGCCCGCGTAGCCACTTTTGGTTCTCACAGAGGTTTGACCTTGTGCATTCCTAGTCCCGACAACACGTCTTCTTCCTGGCCTTCAATCTTCCTCTGGCTCTGCTTCTTTCACTCCCCCCCCTCCACCAGTGAGAATGGCAGAATCAAAGCAAGCTAAGAAAACATTCCCTAAAATCAAAGTATACAAAGGGCATTTACTATACTAATAAAACAGTCCTCTGGTTGATATATATTTTGATTGCTGCAGATTCTGACATCATCTTTCTTGTTCTTTGCTGAACCTGTTTGAGTTTCTTGGAATCTACCTTAAATGCGGTGCCTAGAATTGGACACTGTTCTAAAGTTGGGTTCTGACCCAAGCAGAAGAAAGTGAAAATGTAATTTTTCATGTTTGGAATCAGTACTCATGGTGATGCAGTCTAAAATTGCCTATGACTTTTTTTCAGCCACATGGCTGTTTCCTAATCAGGACTTTTTCTCAAGTATACTTTTTCACCCTATACTTTTTAAATACCGTCTATATGTGTGCATTTGATACCTGTTTCATAAGAACTTTGCATTTGTCTTGTTAAATTTCATTCTTGTCACATGCATCTTATTTCTCACATCAATCAAAGTCGGTTTTATTTTATTTCTGTCTTCTAAGGTATTAAGTATCTCACCCAATTTCATGGTTTAGTAAGCTTTCTCTCTCTCTCTCTCTCTCTTTCTTGGAGGAGCAGTCTCCTAATTTTAATACAATGCGGTCTATGCTTGCTAATCTGAATGGCATGGGCTATTTAAATCAAGATATATTATCTCTGCAAGATTCCAGAATCTATTTAAAAAGTTGCTTGCTCGCTTGCTCGCTCACTCGCTCGCTTGCTTAAGTGTCATTAAATTGGTATTAACTCTTAGCAGCCACATAGATACTGTAGATCTTCTGGATGATCCATCCCCAACTTGTCCCTTCTAATCTTCCAACAGTGCACCCATTGCTGCTGTAATCAAGTCCAATCACCTTGCTACCGGTCATCCTCTTTTCTTTCCTTCCATCTTTTCCAGCATTATAGACTTCTCCAGAGAGCTATGTGTCCAAAATATGATAATTTGAGCCTGATCATTTGTGTCTCGAGTGAAAACTTTGGATTAATTTGTTCAATTATCCATGTGTTTGTTTTCTTGGCTATCCATGGTATTCTCCGGAGTCTTTTCCAACACCAAAGTTCAAAGCATCAATACTCTTTCTATCCAACTTCTTCAAAGTCCAACTTTCACTTCCATAGAGTGTCACAAGGAATACTATTGCTTGCCCAGTTCTGATCTTTGTACATAAAGACACATCCTGGCATCCAAATATCTTTTCCAAGGCCTTCATTGCTACCCTACCAAGGGCTAGTCTGTTGTATAGAGTAAGAAAGATGAGCTTGATGGAGATATGCAAGATCCATTGCCAAGGCAACAAAAGATAAAACATGTTTTGAGTCCAGAACATCCAAATAACATTTGGAAGATGGCTCAAACAGACACCTCCCTAATTCACTAACTATAAGAAGGGGAGAAGCTACAGCACAATGAGACATGCAAGATTCTGTTATTATAGTCAATCTTAATAAAAGTAGTTTTAGCCTTCCTGTAGAGTTGATTTCTTGGTCTGGTCTATCTGGTGGGTCTGACTGGTATATCTTTTGAGTGCTGTTTCCTTTATTGTTGATGACCGATCCTAAAGGCAAAAGCATCCACCACTTCAGTGTCGTCATTGTCAATTCCAAGGCTGGTTGTTGTACCTGGCATTAGTTTGTTCTTCTTTATGTTTAATCTTAGTCCTGTTTTTTCACTGTGCTCCTTGACTTTTATTACTAGAGGTTGCAGATCCTTTGCATTTTCAGCTATCAGGGTAGCATCATCAGCATAGCGCAGGTTATTGTTTCTTCCTCCAGTTTTAAAACCATGCTCATCTTCTTCCAATCCAGCTTCCCTTAATATATATTCACCATATAGATTAAACAAAAATATGCAGCCTTGTCTCACTCCTTTGCCAACCTGGATCCAGTCTGTTTCACCATGTTCTCTCCATGCTGTGGCTTCCTGACCTGCATATAAGTTTCTCATGAGGACAATGAGATGTTCTGGGATTCCCATTTTTCTAAGCACATTCCACAGCTTGACATGGTCAATCTAATCAAAGATCTTTTTATAATCAATGAAGTCATCCCATCAAAAAATTAGAGCTTGTCTGACAAGGCATTTTTGTTTTAGCAATGCTGAGTTTCGAGCTAGTCTTGAGCTTTGAGTTTTGAGCTATGGTGATAATTATGGGACTATTGTCAAAATTCTTGATGATTTGCTCTTCCCAGGCATCAAATGTCTTGACTGACTGGTCTATGAGTCCCTCAGATTTCTTTTTCCCTTTTTGAAAATAGGGATATTTATACCTTTTCAGTCCCTTGACCCCTCCCTAATTTTCTGGGATTTCTCAAAGATTTGCCAGGCCATTAGGACTGGTGATCAACTGCCAACTCTGGTGATTTAAACTCATTCAAAGGAACCTTCCATGTTTCTATCAATTACAAGTTTTCATCCTGCCTTTCATCCTGCTCTTCACAGTTTTCTGGTGGAACATATTTTACTATATATTGGAGAAGGCTGAATCAAAATAAGAGATAAGTCACTTTCTCTTTTCTTTGTTAGCTCATCAGTCAACATTTCCCATTGCCAATGAGGTATACTTATTCTTTTCTTTTCAACATATCCAAAGCCTTTTTCTTAACATCCTTTGCCAGCCTCAACTCATTCTGAATGTTGGCTCTCCTGACACCAGCAATACAGCTCTAAGCTACCTGTATGTAACTTGGCTCCTCTTTTTATCTCCTGTACATGTCCTTTTTTGGTTTCTCATCTTCACTAAGCTTATTATGAAGTCACGCTGGCTTCTGCTATTCTCCACTTTTTTCTACACTGAAACTGTGCTTACAATTTTTTATTTTTGTAACTGCTGTTTTCCCTTTATCATCTGCTCTAGATTCTTCCTAGGTATCAGTTGTAAGATCTTGTCCCGTTTGTCAAGAGAAACTCCTGTGACACGTGTGGTTCACAAAAGAGGTTTACTCAAGCGTAACGCAACAGTTACAAGCAAAGCCAGGACTGGCTTGGTACAATACATTGGTTCCTTTATACCTCCCCCCTTCCTGCGGTTTCGCCCCGTGATCGCGTTACAGGCTGCGGATTATCGGCGCCCCAATAATCCCCCTTGATTGTCCAGATGGCAGGTTCAGCCCGAATCCCATTGTCCCTTGATCGACTACCCCTCCGGCATGGGCTGGTTCCCTTGGGGTCCTTTTCCTTGCGTGCAGAACCAGGGTTTCTGGATGTGCGGTGATCTTAGCTTCACAACTCGCGGCTCTGCTCATTGTTCGCTCGCGCCGCTTATCAGTGTAGATTAATTGTGTCCACTCTGCGGTTTCCCCGCCGGCTAGGCGCAGGTGGCCATTAATCAGCCGCGCGGTTCTCACTTCCCCTTTTTCCCTGGCTTGCAGCAGGAATTGGCTCAACCCGGTGGCGGGCTTCTACAGGAGCGCCGTGTCGGCTGAACCTGACATCAGTGTGAGATGGACTGGTCTACAGTATTCAAAGCCCACTGATCACTCTGATTGGTCATTTATAGGTCTCATAATAATAACAACAACAACAGCAGCAGCAGCAGCTGCAAAAGGCAGCTTCACTTGGAACAGCTTACATCCTGCAATGATACCTCTAACACCATCAGACAGCAACATCTGCCTATCCCAGGTCCTTGGGAGGGACTCGATAGGGGGATAAAAATGCCATATCCAGTCTAAACATCTGGCTGACTGTGCAACCAACCATAATAATAATTAAACTTGGATGCAGCCCAACTCTCAATGACTCTGGGTGGCTCACAACAATCAAACAAAGACATTGCAATAAAATCAATAAAAAATAAAGATAAAAGATGGCAAGTATGATGAAGTGAGGGGTCTCACTTTCCCTTGCTGAAGAGCTGAAGAAAGAATAGCCCTGTCTTTCAATGCCAGGTTTGGGTTCTAGATCAGCTTTTGCCCCATGTTTGCACTTGGTCTGTAATATGATAGAGCAACAAACAGAGGGATAAAATACTTCTAATCACTTGAGAGAGCAGGATAGATGCAGAACTCAAAAGTGACATGCCTAGGAATAGGATCTCTGGGGCTCAGCCCACAACTCTGCAAACCTTCTTTGCCCAGATTGTTTTAACCTGTACAGAGGTTGCAGGAGTTTAATTTTCTTAATCTTTGTTAAGCCTCAAAGTGAACATTTCTGAACCATTTCAGTTTTGCATTATTTTAACTTTTTTTTCAGGAATTTCATATTATCCCTGCGGTAATTGATGGAAAATTCATTCTGAAAGCACCAGAGGAACTATTGGCTGCCAAGGAGCTCAATCCTGTCCCTTATTTAATTGGTGTGAATAACAATGAATATGGATGGCTTATCTATGGAGTAAGATGTTTGCAATTCTCACAAAATACTTTACTCTCCCATATGTAACTGTAACAGGATCAGGGGCTATGCTTGTGAATAGTTTGAAAATAGCCCAGCCATGTTTACATTGTCCTTCCTACTCTTCTGCACTCCTTCCCCACCCAGCTTTTCTTAAAGGTGCTTAAACAAGTCTTGGGTTGAGCAGGAGAGAGCCATGCGGTGGGGGGGGAATGTACTCCTATGAAGAAAGGAAAATACAACCCCCCTCGTGTGAAAAGAAAAACTGTGATGCATCAGTGATGATGCCAAGACTGTGGCCACATTAGTTCTATGAGTTTTGCTGAGGTGTTACTCTCTCTGGGGCAGTTGGCCAACTATTTGCTCAGTCAGAATGTGCTTCCCATAAAGTATGTTGGGCTGTCTGAGGAAAGCAGCAAATTTTCCCAGTGTGGGGTAGTGGTACTATCAGTGCCAAGGGAAGATGGGTGGTAGGTGGGAAAATTAAGCCACAAAGTTTTTCATCGGAGTGATGACATTTCCATTAGACTCAGAAAAGATCTGTTCAGGCAAGATTTATGAAAGAAGACTCATGCAGGCTACTGATATTTGCAGCATATTTTAATTGGCATTTTATTTATTTATTAGATTTATAATGCCACTCAATTCCACACTGTCTCTGGACAGCGTACAGATTAAAAACAAATACCAAAAAATAAATACAAAAGTAAACATAACAGTAAGCATAGCAGGGGAATTCTGTATTTAGGTGCTGGAAGCCTAACGTTTTCAACACAATTATTTGCTAAGCCCCAGGTGCACATTTTCCCCCTCTGCCTGCAGATGCCAGCTATCGAAAAACGCTATCAGATATGCTCTGGGCTTCCCTTGACAAGATCAGAGAAAAAGTTTTTAGTTCTGATGAGCCGGACCTAACTGACTAGAGAACACCCCTGGGATGGCTGAAGGGGCCTGTCAGAGATTTTTATGAATCAAGCATAGAATCATGGAGTTGGATGGTACCTCAGAGGTCATCCACTCTGGCCCCAAATGTAAGCATGATAGGTCAGACAGGGAATTGAAACAAATGCTGTAAATGTTAGTGTCCAAGAAAAAAGTGATGAAAAGGATATCAGGATTTTCTCATGGGAAGAAGGTCATCCCGTTAGCTATACAAAAACAGGTGTCGAGATTATTGTATGAGTTAATGTAAACGAAGTATCTTGTGATTCTGTTATGATTTTTACTGCCACCTACTGTAATGTGTATGTTAGTTATTCAGTGGGGGCGTACATGCTGGCAATATAACGGGAGGGCTAAATGCCCAGTCTGTTCAGTCAGTCTTGTAAAGTTAATCATGTAGGTTTTTATAGGTTGTGTAGTCTTAACTAGTAACCAAGTAGTGTACCTCTTCTCTGAGAGTGTTTTTAGCTAGAGGCTTTGTAGTGATAAGTCTTGGAAGCTAATATGAGAAGAAGTCTTTGTTATATTCTATATTTTGTATGCAACTTGTATTTTGTGAAGTTTTGCATTTTTTATCAATAAAGACCAGTTAGTTTATATTTTCTGACTGGATTTTCTTTGGAGAACAAAATATGGACATTGCATTTTGCAAGCTCTCATGCTAATGTGTAATTTTCCTGAGAGCAGGATTTTTGGGGCCTTTTGCTGCACTCTGCGCAACAAAGGAAGTAATAAATGCTGTGAAAATGTTGAAAAATGATAAGATGCAGGTGTACCTGGAGAAATTAAGGATACAGATGTGATTCACTTACGGAATGGTTGTGTAACTTGCTTAACCTGTATAGGCTGCATTTCTGCCTAGGACTGGGAGATGCTGTTCTTGTTCTGTTACACAAAGGGAAAGATGATGACACCGAATGCAAAAACTCAAGGAAAGTGGAATGGGAAGGTGTTGGCCGAATTCTGATTGAAAGGGTACAAGAGGTGACAGTGAGCAAAATGCTTTATGCTGGGTTCAAGGTGTGCAGACCAGAGGTTGACTGATTGATTGATCAATTGATTGAGATTTGACAAAGATGCAGGATGGAATCCAAATAAAAAAGAGTCATAATGCCTAAAAAGAAAACCAAAAGGAAGCATAATAGTGAACATAGCAGTGGGGGGGACACACAACAGACACACACTAACAGGCGCTCCATGCCAGACGGGCACACCCTGAAAAACAGTTTTTCAGAGATGGTTTAGAGGCCAGAAAACGGGGGAGGGGGGGGGGGCTGGCTATTCCAGGAACCCTGATGGGTGGCCATGCTTAATGGAGGGACCGCAACGCGCACCTGCTCTGCTGGCTGACGGGGCAGGCCCCCGAGGGGATGGGAGAGAAGTTGGTTGCCCAATAGTGAGGCCCCCCCGCCATCAGGTTTATACATTATACTTTAGCAATGCCATTACAAGATTCCTTAATAGCTTGTTTTATTTAAAAAAACATTCATTTTTGCAGAATCATCCTCAAGCTCATCTTTAAATTGTTTTCATATGAATGATTTTAAGGTCTTACTTCCTTGTAACAAAATATGTTTTAATGAGCTCGTGTCTCATCAAACAGTTTTAACAAATAGTAGCTCAGTTTTTATAATTCATGTACTATATCCTTAACTTCTGTTGTGATTCTGAAATGTCCCCTTTTGGATTTCAGTCTCCCATGGTAAAGAATGCTCCGGATATCCTAGAAGGCATGGATCGGGAAAGGATAGCGGCGGCATTCCAGCCAGTAGCCTCTCTCCAGGTATGAGACAAGCCAGCTTCCCTTTACTGCGTTAACACATATGTCAGAACAGCTATTGGTGCGTAAATGCTTTGATTAGGAAGCTTGGCAGGTATAGCCAGGAGTACAGAAAATGGCCGGAAAATGGACCCTCATAGGGTCTCATCCCACTAGAGCTTCCCAACCTTGGCCACTTCCGGGTGGGTGGCCGTGCTCGCTGTGGAATTCTGGGAGCTGAAGTCCATGTACATGGAAATTGCCACGGTTGTGAAACATTGAACCAGAGAGAGGGATCCAGAAGGAAGCCGCAGGGTTGTCTCCGGGCCTGATACCCTTCAACCTTTTTATTAATGACTTGCGCCAAGAGGTGGAAGGAACGATTGTCATAATTGCCTAAAAGCAGGAGACGACTATTCCAGCTCCAGATCTTTGGTACTCGGATTTCTTAGACCTAATGGAAAAAATGCTTGGACACAGGAGATAAAATGCAGGGTGTCAGGCATAACATCCGTTTGGACAGATTTTATTCAGCTTGCTAAAAATTCAGAATCGGTCAAGGCACATATTTGGGGGGCCACCTCTACTCACCCCATCGGCTCTGGCTCCAGGTCCCGTCAGTTAGCGAGTGTCCTCTGGCAGGACCCAAGCAGCCTGCCTTGCCTCTTGCAGTGTGCCGGCCCCTTGGGGCCCCGGCACTGCCCTGGGGGCCCAGCCATCCTCCGGGAGAGGGGCTGCGGACAGGAGGCCTCGCAGCGTGGTTCTGCTCTTCTGCTTTTCTGACGTTGGCTTTGTGATTTGTTCCTTATACTGCTGTTTTTAAACTCTGTTGGCTGTCCAGAACGGCCTGGCAAGATGGGAGGCCGTATAAGTCTAATTAATTAAAATCTGTCCTGAGTAATGATGTGGATTTTGTGGGATAAAAATGAATGACTGTTTTGAAGCAGAAGACCTAAAGAGGGTATTGCAAAGCAGCCATGTATTTCACTATGATATTTATTTTCTATGTTTTTCTTCGTTAATGAGTTGATGTTCTGAGTATTTTTATTCTAACTGGCTAATTATTAATGGTGTAGTTTTAAAGTTTGCATTATCATCAATAACAATAAAATATTAAAATTCAGTTCATGACTTTAGCATTTTAGTAGCTCAGTCCTTTAACATCTTACATACTTAGCAGTCCAGCAATTTTTAAAAAATAACTTTAAAAAAAATTGCAATACAAACTCTTTTCCAAAATGGCCCTGATAGACTTGAAGGTTCCTGAAGGGCTTCCACACAGGAGGAATCCAGGCCGGAGGGCTTACCCCAAGCGCGGATCCTGCCGGGTGCATCCAGGCCGACGCTGGGCAGCTTCCGGGCAGAGGTTATGCCCTGGGGACTGTTGCGCTGAGCGGAGCAGGGCCGGATGGCCCACAGGCCTCTCCCAGCTCCGGCGCTCTAGGGCGCCTGGATTGTGAACACTCTAATCCAGGCTGTTCAGCAGATCACAAAGCTGCTAGCACATTTTAAATTAGAAGCAGATTGCAATATATTGAAATAATTTGGTCTATAAACGCAGACAATGAAGCTGCCTGCAAGAAGCTACACAAATTCAAAGAAACCACAGTAATTTTCCCAATCCTTGTGTCGATTTCTGTGGACATTCTTATGCTTTGCCTATTATTGGAATCAAAACCTTCGTCCCTCTTTGTACTTATTTCTTTTCAATATTGGTGAACCAGCCAGTCAGACCACCTCAGAGCTGTGTACAAGCAAAACTGTCTCTGTATCAGTCATTTTGGAGTATATTTTCAGGCATTTCTTTTCTACCCTCATTAATGGCCTTCTATCAGCTTGATTTCCTTATTGGAAACCAACATTTATAATTTTTTCCACCCATATGTTCTTTCCTGCATTAGGTGGCTAACCACATTATTATCATTAATTAGCTTTCCATTCCTTAATTGGAGCTTAAGAAATGTTTAGCTTTAAGAATAAAACTTAGAAATCAAAATAAAATCATATCGTGATATTGTAGCATGGCAACAAAGCAAATACAGGCAGTCCTTGCTTAGTGATCACAGTCAGGACCGGCAACTCTCACTAAGCACTGTGGTTGCTAAGTGGAAAATCACGAGACTGTCGCGGGCTTTTGATCTCACTTCCCATTTGGTCGTTAAGCAAGCAATCGTGTGACCACGACTTGCGATTTTATTTCCACCTTCTCCATTAACTCTGCTTCTCAAACCTGGTTGCAAAACACCCGAATGGAAATCATGTGACCATGGCAAGCTGCGACAGTCATAAATATGAGGATTGGTTGCAGAGCTGGTATTTTTTTTACACCATTGTGACTTTGAACAGTTGCTAAACAAGGCAGTCAGTAAGCGAGGACTGCCTGTATATAGCTAATACTAATTTATACACATTAACAATTATCATCATATAGTTTTCAGTAATGAGAAATAAAAATCAGAAGAAGTGGTTTAAATATTAATAAAGGTTTGTAAGGAAATAAAATAGCAAATACTAGGGAAGGTTAAATATATTTGACTTAAAGCTATTTAAAATTCTTTCCCAGCTTCTTCTACTGGTTACTTTTATTAAGCATTATTCCAGTTAGCTCTTTATTTTCTGTAATTGACCAGAACAGCTGAGAGGTAAGTTTCATTGGTAATTGTTCATTTTAATTAGAGGTTTTTTCCCCAGCCGCTGCATTACTTTCTGCAACAGAACCTAGGCCCGTGATCTAATCCAGCAGAAGAGCCATTGAGGTTTTTTAAACACACACGTAAGCTGTGGTTTCATTAACCAGTGCTTATTGAATAGGCTACGATGGCTGGGTTCACATGTGATAAAGCAGTGCCAAACGAACCACATTGGCATGATGGATGAGACTTGCCAACAAAAGTTAATTAGGGTTAATGAAGTGCCAAAAAGCAAATCAGTTGTCAGTGTTTCAACATATCTATTTATTTCTTTGCAGAACTACCCACCTGAGATTATACAGATGATATTGGATGAGTATTTGGAAGCCACTGAAGACCGTATAGAATTACGCAGTCGGTTTCAAAAAATGATGGAAGATGCCATCTTTGTCATACCTTCTCTTCAAACAGCGAGATACCACAGACGTGAGTTTATGTACAAAGCATAGGCTCCCCCCATAGCCTACCTTGCAGAATTAAATCAAAGGTGAACTTACGGTCAAGAAAGGCTCAGTACTATATTCTTCCACCAGATATTGGAAGGCTAAGCAATGGTCAGTTCTTGACCTGCCAGTTCTGAAGTCAGCCTCTTCACCTACAAAGATGTTTTTGACCTCCAACCAATCTCAAAGTGCTCAGATATAATTTGCTCATTATACATGGCAAACTAATGGGATAATAGTTTTTCAGGTTGATCCTGGAGCCTTTTTTATAAATAGGCAAACTGACAAGGCCCAGTTTGTTGGAAGTACCAAAGTGGAATCAGTTGTGGTCACGAGGGCTGTCCACCAATCAATGTTAGTTTTAGATACTTTGGAAGGGTGTCGGCCTCTCCTGCTGCTTTATGTTTTTTAACTGTGCCCCTGATTTTTTTTATCCTGTAGTTGCAACTGGTAGCCAGGAGGTTTGACTGTTAATGATCCTAGGGCAAGGCAAAAATTTTATCTGCTTTTTGTGAGAAAAAGAACTTGAAAATGCAATTCTCAGCTAACTTGAGGGATACAAAAGGTTAGCTTATTTTTGTCATTTCTTTTATCATTTTATGACAAGTCCTTTGTCATTTCAGCTACAACCAGAGATTGGGTCATTTAACCAGTTTGGACCATAGTCCTTTTCAGAGGTCAACTTTTGGGAGTATCTTTTCTGTTGCAATAAATCAGGAGGAAAAAAATGGCTGTTTTGCACCTGAAGGGACATGAGCCGAGCTAGTAAGGAAGCTTTGGTACTCAGCATTCTTGGTCAAACCGGAGAATGTCCAAGTCAAGGAGACACAAACAAGCACTGAGTCCGTGATAAACTATTCTCTCTGGGAAACAATCAACTAGAAGCTCTGGAGGAACTTCTGGTAGTGAATGCCTCTCTCAGTTGCAGAAAAGTGCTTTGACCATCAAAATACCACTTAAAGGGAACATTCTTTTTAATAAGATGAGTCAGTCAGTAAAACGAGCAAAGCCCCCAAAGCACCGTGTGCTGCAGATAGTGTGGGAAGGCAGGTTTCCAAGAGAGAAGAGATTCCGCCTTAGCTGGATCCATCTGAATTGCTTCTGAGTCTGTCTAGTTTGGAAGCCTAAATAGCCCAGTATGGATAGATCAAAGGTGCATTTCTCCTGCTTAGCTTAGAGGCTGTAGACATAAAGGTTTGGAAGAACTGCTCAAACTGGGGATGAATATCTTTCACTGAGCATAACAAATTGGAAAGCATTGACGATCATATAGAATAGGTGCAGTATTGTAATGGATGGCATGAGCAGGGAAGATTCTGGAATGGAACTTCAAGGTTGTTGGGGGGGAGAGAGACATTCCAGGTCAAGCGCCGCCTCAGCCCACAGCGAGAGTGTGGGAAGACGAAGAGGATGAGGCTGGCCCCTTCCTAGAGCCTCACGGGTTATAGCCACTAGTTGCTTTAGCATAGGTTGAGTCTGGCGAGATTGATGTCAGGTTCAGCCCAAGAACAGCAACGAGGCGATCCAGTACAGTTCAGTTCCTTTATTAGCTCGCACCTAATAGACAAAATCTCACCAGACTAAACCTATGCTAATGCAGCTAGTGGCTATAACGCCATCCATTACAAGTATCCTCTTGTACCCTGCCCAGTAACCAATGAGGCTGACATAGCATATTTAGGCATGGGCTTCCTAAAATCCATTCTGGTCTGGCATCAGTCTTCTTGACTGCTGGGAAACTCTTCCAAGGCAGCACTAACATGACATTACCATGGTATGCATCACTATAGTCTCATCTGAGTTTAATATTTTATATTATATAAAAGTATAAAAAAGTACCCATCGTGCATGTTAATATACTCCTGTGGATTACAGCTGTCATGTTCCTTGCCTTCCACTGAACACATCTCCCACAGTCCCTGTGTCTACATAGGCATAATGCTTTGTCTGTCTCTCATATTTCTGTTAGGTTCTGGTGCTCCAGTCTACTTTTATGAGTTCCAGCATCGCCCCACAGCATTCAAAGATACAAAACCAGATTTTGTAAAGGCAGACCACGCTGATGAACTTGGCTTTGTATTTGGAGGACCATTCTTAAGAAGTGACTCAGTCATACTTAGTAAGCACTGAATCAATTGAATGGAAAAGGAGAGAGAAGCTGGGGAAGCAAGATCTATGGAAAACTTCCCTTGGGCAGAAATCATACATAGACAGGGTCATTTACTAGGGGTGTGCAGATCAGTTTTAGTTTGATTCTATCCAGATCAGAGATTCACAATTAAACTACAGCTTGTTGAACAAGCCAGTTCGCCCTAGCTGTTCGTTGCTGGCAGGTTCTGCAAAGAATGCTAACTACAAGAACCTTGGACTGATTCAGCAAGATGATGTCTTAACTGTTATGCTTGCTCAGATCTATGGTCTTGCTTTGTTTCACAAACTGAAGACATGTTGGTGGACCTTGAAGATTCTACTTTTTAATGACAAGGTTGCCCAGCACAAATATGGTATCCCATTGGACAATTAGGCCAAGTGCCCTACCCCATACTCCAGAAAAGTTCATAACTAAGATGGCTTCTCACATGGAGTGTCCCCAGGAACTGATATCTAAGACCTCAGTTTTACTTTATAGAAATCAGCTTAGCTATCATTGCAGATAGTTGGGAGTTACTGATAAACTTTCCCCATGAATAGATGGAAATCCTTTTAAAGCTTTTAAATATCAGATTAGATTATGTGTAATATGGCTAAGTATTTTCTCTTGTATGTTCTGCACAGGTGAAGCTACAGAGAATGAGAAACAGTTTAGCAGAACAATCATGAAATACTGGAGCAACTTTGCCCGTAATGGGTGAGACTTTTAGCTATTTTGAAACACTGCATTTTTATGGCTGCAATTAAGTAATGCTAGTATGCTGAATGCAAACTGAATTCTTGGCTCTGCTATTTCCAGAAATCCAAATGGCCAAGGTTTGGTGGAATGGCCATCTTATGGACCGAACGAAGAGTATCTGGAATTAAACTTGGAACAGAGGAAAGCAGAGAAATTGAGAAACAGCTATGTGGATTTCTGGTTAAAGACCCTGCCTGAAAAAATGAAAATAATAATTGAAGGACAGAAATCACACCTGGAGCTGTAAAATGCTGTTTTTTATTTGTCTTGTAGTAGAACAAACTTAAGATGTGTAATAAATGAGCCTCCAACAGCACCAGTTGTCAGTACTGGACTGTAAAGGTTATTAAACAAGCATATGTGTTCAGACAGTCCAGAGTGAGACTGTAATTAATAACAATTTAATAAATTTCTTAAGCAATATTTGAAGCTAACGGCATTCAAGGCAATCAGGCAATAATATTCAAATCATATTCGGTCAGGCTAAAATAGATCTAACAGGGTAGAGATTAACACAAATTTTCCATTAATATTAAGGAATGTGGGTACAGCACAACATCATACAGCAGCCAATGCACTGGATTGCTGGTAAGAATATTGGAAGGCCCAGCCGAGAGCAAGATGGGAGGAAGGAGGGTCTGGGCAGTTCAGATGCTCTCAGTTCAGCTGGAGTGGGAGAGAGCAGAGAAGTATTTGCCTTCAGTAAAGCTTGTACTGATCAGCCTGGGTTTCAGCTCCTCTTTCTTGGGAATCCCATACAAGTAGAGTACATTCACTTTGCCCAGAGCTGCTCCTTTGAGAGCTTTGGGGGGAAATGGAGTCCCTAAGGGAGCAGGTTGGGGAAGAACACTACTCCTTTTGTACAATTACACCACCCTGCCAGCTCATAGTCAATTTAGAAACTATCCCAAGATCTTTTTCACAAGAACATTTACTAAGCCCTCACCATATCTGCGCATTTGTTTTTTGTTGTGTAAGTGAAGAATTTTCCATTTGTGTTTGTTAAATTTCATTCTGTTACTTTCTGCCCATTTCTTGTTAGATCTATCAAGGTAGCTACTTCTGATCTGATATCATCAGCAAAGTTGATAAGCATCCCCTCCACTTTTTCATCCAAGTTCTTAATAAAAATTGTGGCTCCACACTCAACTTTGGACTCAAAGGGGTAACTAGGTTTTGGAGTATCTGTCAGTCATTCCTTAAAGCCAACAGGTCTTCTCCTAGGATCACACTGAAGAGTTCAGAACCAGAACTGAGCCTTGTGGCTCCCCATTCAACAAAGTTCTCCAAGTAGTTGAGGAGCCATTGATGAGCCCTCTTGAATTCCAATTTTCAAACCATTTTTATACAGTATCCCTTCATTGTCATGTTACCCAGCCCATACTTGACTCACTTGCTGATCTGATCATTCCGGCTACTCTGTCAGGTACTCTGGGTTCTTAAAGCATACAATCAATCAAATTAATGTTGTAGAGTAGGCTGTAGACCTTGGCTCAAATTATTGAGGCATCAGACCGAAAAGGAAAATTTCCTGTGCTGCAAACTATTGATCAGTAAATTGATCTTGTAGTCACAATAGTCCTCACAAACATCTGGCCATGCCAATAACAAAAAAAAATTGTAGTTTAGAACTTCATACATGCAAATTCTTTATGGATACTCCATGATGCAGGTGACATTTTCTGGAAATGAACAGCTGTAAAGGGGTTCAGCAAACTTGAGAAAATAAGACTAAGCAAATAAAGTGCTTGAATATGAATGTTTTCAAATACTGCATGTGGGTTGAGCATACTGAGTAATATTCTAATCATGGAAATAGAGACTGAGCATATTTAGAGATGCCACCAGGATGCAATAAAAATGAAACAGGTTGTGATTATATTGTAATGCCATATTAATAACTAATAGTCAGAGAATGCTTTCAGCTTGCTCATATAGTTAAATATGAACCTGTGATTGTGATCTTTCAAAGAAGGAAATCCAAGTTCTGCATATATCACAGCTGCAGGAATGCCAGGAAGGAAGATTAGTTGGTCTCTTTGAAATGTGGTTTTCTAGATTTCCAGCTAGCAATCCAAGACCCATTATATAGAATATACTGTATATTCTTTCTAAGAAAGTCTCTTCTTAATGCAATTTTTTTTGGTTTCCAAGAAGCTGCAGTAGGCAGAGGAAATGGGGTTTTCTGCTGAGTTTTGATCGCTGTAGCTGGCAGGAGTTCCGGTGTTTGCAAGAAATGCGTTTGGACACCACACAGAGCTCAGGAGCTTCAGTTGCTCAGCTCTGCTGCCTAGAGTTGCTCCAATTAGCTGTTTATCTCTAGAGCTTTGAAACATACGCTATTATTTCCCCAAAGTCCATAAAATGTTTGCATTGGTATTTGATCAATCTTCCTCTTTGACAACCTCATTGCCCTAAGAATTATTCCTATATTTGCCTTTTTGTGAGATATATCTTTTCACCATTTGTTTCACTGTTTATTAAAGTACTTTCATGGTATTTTCATTTTCTTTCATTTAGAAAAAAAAAATGCTGCTTCAACTTTGGTGTCATTCCAGATTTCAGCAAATGAAGGAGAAATATGCCAGGAAGTTTCAACACTCTGATTCTGTTGAACAATACTCTGATTACATTGCAAAAGGCAAAGAATTTTAGGAACGTTTCTTTATTATACTAATGTTGAGTCCAAGCTAGGTGCAATCTGCAAAGTTCTTGGAGGAAGAGGAGCTCTGAAGCTGGATGAGGCTGAAGACTGACCTATTCCAGCAGCTGGTGTTACAGTGACCAGTTCGACGAGCAGAAGGGCATTTCTCAGCCACCATCTTTCCTTAGTGACTGCTTGCCATCACCACCTCATTTGATGGCAGCAAGTTCTTATCCACTTCCATCATAGCCACCTTCGCTCCAAACCTAAAGTCCACCATCACTGCAATCTTTCACCCAAGGGCAGCTGCTGTGCCCTCCTAGTCATTTTTGGCTGCCCTCTTCCAGCTCTGTAATAGTCTTGTCTTCCTCCGGTGAAAGACCAGAACTGAACGCCACTCTTCAACAGCAGTCAAGCCATAGGGTTAGGTCAGGGCTTTCCTCTGTGGCAGTTCCTAATGATTCCTAGCACAAAAATCACTCAGCAGCCACACCCTGAGTTGACATTTTAATCCAGGCATACACCATGATTTCCAAAATCACATTCCTATCAATGCATTATATATGTGATGTTTAGATTCTTTGCAGCCTTATATAACACTGAGGAAGAACTTAAGCAGTCTAAATATTAATAAATATTTTAGCACAGGGCTCCTGAACATAGTAAGATATGTAAACCACAGTAAACCGTAGCAGTAAATCTTTAGCAAGCAAGTAGGCTTCAAGAGGAAGTAGTTTCTACATGGTACTAAATGTGAGGAGGACTGCTTAGAAAGACCGTTAGAGCGAGTGGAAAGCTTTGCTTTGCACAGTGCAAGTCTGGCCCACTTATCTTTTTCTTTGGGTTTTCTCTGTAACCGGTCATATTCTTACACATCTGTAGTTCCTTGTTGCTTAATTATAAACACAGCATATTGTCTTTATTTTCAAAGTCTTGCTCATGGAAACATGTCCATGTATGCTTGACCTGGCTTTGCAAACTCATAATAAATCCTGGAGACTGAAGTACTGTAGTGTCCTGCTTGAGTAGACAAAACGAACCTCATCTTCAGAAGCCACAAATGGGGTGGAAATTCACAAGTTCCCTCTTACAGATTTTTCTCCCACAGGATCAACCCCTTGGCTTTGGCTGGAATTCTGCTGTTGTGCGTCCAGCTCAAAACTTTGCAAACTCTTCATCAAATACAGTTGGTTTCACTCAACCTTTCCTGGTCCACAGAATTCCAGTTGCATCTCCTGGTGCCCCCAGGGAAATGGGAGTTTTAGGCTGATCCATCTTCAGGACGTGAGTTTGAGGAAAGGTGTCCTGAGCATGGATGATAAGGAAAACGTAACACTTGAGGTACTCCAAAACACTTTATACGCTCTACCTTGCAACCTTGCCACAACCCTGCCATACTGCCGATGGGATTGGAGAATGCCTCTGAGACAGCAGATGCTAGCAGGCTGGTTTCCTGAGCCAACTGTGCGTCAGTTGAAGCAGCAGCTCTTTGTCCGCCACAAGTGCATGAGATTAAACCAAGCCAATGTTGCCAGAGGTCTTGCTTCATCCACTCCCAGTTCTGAACTTTTCTCCACTTCTTCTGGTTTCCCAGCTATGTGGGAGGGGCACACAGGAGCACTTCAGAAACAATTGGACACAAGATACAGCCTGTTTTCTTTGGAATTTAACCGTCAGTGGTTGAAGATTACACAAGCATTTCTGTTTATAAGCTCACACTTGCCCTTCTGCTGGTGTTTCAGGCTTTGAGAATTAACCAGAAATGAAACTGGTCACAAAAGGGGGCTGGTTGCTGCCCCTCCTCCTAGTCTTTTGGGACCCATCTCTGGCAGATATAGGTAAGATTTTAAAACAGGAAGACTTGATCATCTTACAGAAACCCAACACTGAGAACCTCTCATGGCAGTAAAATCTGTCTTTGGGGCATTGATTTGGGGGAACTAAATCCTACTTTTGTCAGTGAGTGACTTCTCCTAATGGTCTTGATGAAAAATGTATGCTTGCATGGAAGAGCATCTGTCTGACGCTCTTCAGGACCTGACTACAGTTTTTAGAATTAAGTCAGGAGATGAAAGAGTAACGGCAGGCGCCTGTCTCCCTTGGTCTCCCTTGCCCTGAAGGGAGTCTTCCCACAGCCTCTCCTTCCTGCAGTGCCCCCTAATCTGAGCGTTAGTGCTCCTGGGAATGAGCCACAAAGGACCTTCTCTTAACGTAATACCCTATAAATGTGCTTGAGCCATGGCCCATGCAACTCACACTGGGCCCTATTTTCCCTTCAAAATTCAGACTGTATGTCTCTCTTTCTGTGCGAGTTAGGCTAGGTCAGCCTTTCCTTCCTTTGCATTGTCTCTCTCATAACATGAGCTTTACCAGCAAAGAGGATGAATTATACATCCTACTTCTGTCAAACTCTCGATCCCCTACTCAGAAGTTACATTTTGTTGCACAGCTATGAAAATCCACTCTCAACTCTGGCACAGAGGTGTTTCCCAAATCCATAACATTCTTTAGACTGACAACCATCCTGGGTTTTTTGTTCTCTTTGTAACAACCAAAGATAAATGTATTCCTTTTGAGTTATACAGGTAGTCCTTGTTTAGTGACTGCCTCATTTAGTGGCTGTTTGCAGTTATGATGATGATGAAAAAGTAATTTTGCGACCAATCCTTGCATTTATGACCTTTGCAAGTCTGTAAAGCAAAGGAAAGCTGAAGTAAGATCATAAGGAGAGCTGAGGTTTCACTTTGCAACCACTTTGCTTAACATCCGAGTGGCTGGTCCCAATTGTGGTCGCTAATGAGGACTACCTGTATGTCTAAATGGTCTCCCAATGCTAAAGCAAAAATGTATTTAATCTTGTTTTATAACAGTTTTAACAACAATTTTAGGCTTTGATCAGTTGATGTATTTTGATAGCTCTCTTCACATCTTCCAGTTTGATCATGTGATATTTTGTTGTTGTATCGTTTTTCTGGCGTCATTGTATTTGGGTTGTCAAACTGATTGGTCATTGACTGCAGTCAACAATAATCTAATATTTATTTTGAATGCTTTAATTCCAAGAATATGGTTTTATGATTCTGTAGAATCCTATTCCATTTTTGTTATGGGTAGAAAGCACAGAAATAAATCATTATCTCTTAGAATTACAGCAGAAGGTGAGCTCTAGCAGTTGCCCCATCCTGCAAATGATGCTGTTATTACATGTCCTTCCTCAAATGCTTCATGCGTGTGTGCCTTTTTCCAGGCAAGCCACTTCATTGGCTTCCCAGCTTGCACCAGGTGCCCTGGGCAGGTCCCACCAGAGGCCTTCTCTGGCTTCCTGAGAGAGCAGGACAGCTGCTCTGCCCTTGGCCGCACGCCTGTACTGCACAGAGCCAGTCCACCACCAGCTGCGAGGCAGCGTATTGTTGCATAGGGGTGCTTGGAAGGAAGAAGAGAAGGCAGTGCTGGCTGCAAAAGGGAGGGTCTAGGGGGGCTGTAGAGAAAACTCATGAGCACCACAGCTCCTGCTCCCGTCTCAGCCATTTTTACAGTGAGGTTTATCCTGGTTTGTTTGTCTGCTTAGTCAAGGCTGCGAACCCAATACTCAGTCTCCAAAATAGTTTAAGTGTAAGGGTCTGCAGAGCCTGGCCAGTCACACTGGTTAATAACACTCCCAAAGTGAAAGATCCCCTCCTGTTGCCAAAGGTGGGCTATATCTACTCTACTGGAACAAAGAGAGTCAAATTACAACGGATTATTGGTTATAAGATGGGTGTCAAGCACTCCATGCTTGGATACAGGTGACGTCATGGTAAGATAAGTATCTGTATTAGAAAAATATGCACCCACTTCTCCATTTGCGTACAATTTCTCCCCTTTTGGTCATTGACCATTTTTATTTCGCGGACTATCATCCGTGGTTTTTAGTAGTAAGCCTACATTTAGCCTCATGATTCTGGTGGTCCACATTGACTCAGTCAGTGGCTTCACAGCTTAGACACAAGAATGACATGCTTGTGGCAGAGTTTCTAAATCTTCTACCTGACCATTAGATCCCATTTTGTTCTGTTTACAGGTCTAAGTAGTTGTATGGGATGGAGACACATTAGAGAGGATCGGCTATAAGGCAGAGGTGGGAAGTCAGCTGGCAGTTTGAAAAGCAAATAGGAAGAGACTGGTTCAGTCACAGGAGAATTCACCCAAAACAAGCTCCGTTCTGTTCTTGTCCCTTCCTGAGGGCCACCTTCAGTGCCCAGAGCTGTGCCTGGTCAGGCGGAGAGGAGGTGGAGGCCAGAGGGGTAGCTGGGCAGAAAAACTGCTGAGGATTCACCACCCAGGGTCATTGCAGCCGATGGCAACATCTGACAGACTGGGCCAATCTCAGAAAAGCTAGGGAGGGAGGTGTAGCTAGATAAGAGACGTTGTAGGCCAGATGTTATGAAACATCCTGGAACGTGCCGGTACTTACCCTTGCTGTTCTTTAAGTAAAAACATGAATGCAGAACATCTGCGACCTCCTGCAGCAACTGAGCCTGTGGGCAAATCCACCCAGCCTCCTTGGCCCACCACCAGGACGACCCACTAACCTTTTCTCAAGCACATGTCTTCACACTGCCCCCTGGATCTCAGGACCCCTTGGAAGTGGTGCCTTCCCACTGTTCCACCTCAAGACGCTACATATGAGCAGGGTAGGGCATGCGGGTGTGAATCACGCAGGCAGTTGGAGCAACGTGTTCTGGGCCAGCAATCAGTTCTGCCACGTTCCTGTGGGACCAGCCCTTCAGCCTGAACCCCAAGCTCTTGGCCAGCTCCTCGCTCCTCTTTCGGCTGCAAGGGAGACCAGAACGCCTCTTCCCCACAGCCATTTTTAAAGTGGGTTGACCTAGAAAGTGCAAAGTCTTGAAATTGATCAGCCCAGGCCTGGCTGAATGCATGTAATTGAAAGTGTACTTGAAAAGGCTTGGCTGTTGTATTCTGTAGCCTGGCTGGCAGGGAATTCCTTTTCCAGCGGCTGTGGGCACCTTCCTGCTTCTCCTGACACGATGTTCTTAAGGTAGGTTACAGTTCCCACACCAAACCTCACACCGAACCCCTTTCTCAGCAGCACTTAAGCTCCACAATTTACCTGACCACTGGAGGACACCCAAGAGATACAAAACCCTTCTTTGCTGTCCCCTAATGGTCAGCCTTGATGTCAGCCTTGCGAGGTAGACCAGACAGGAACCATGACCGGATGAGCTCATTCTACTTTATCGTAAGGCTACATTGACAGAATCTGCAAGTCTGAAAATACAAATCTTCCACCATCTCATTTTACCGCCTGAGAAGTTAGGGAGGCTCCTTCCTGAGTTTCTTTCTCTGCCCGTTATGCAGCTGTGGGCTCTGCTGTCTCTTATCTGACCATTCCCTTGGCTGCATCTCTTCGCCCTTCTCCCAAGGTCATTCCCACATACCATTACAACCCCCAGTCACAGCCCTGAGAATGTTGTGGGTTCAAGCTGTATGGACAGGAAAATGTTACTTCTTGCCAGGCAGTGGTGTTGGATGGGCAGTTCTTTGGGTCTGAAGCAAAACAGGTGCTTTGAGGGTAGATGCAGTGGCTGGCAGAACTTTAAAGAAGCTGCCCCTTTTCCTGGGTCCCCATGGCAGCCACATGGTCCCAAAAACATGTTTGATTTAAGGAGGTGTTAAGGAAGCAGCCACAAGGTCCGAAAATCTCATTGCCTCCTTAATGGAAGTGCACATTTTCTTGGGATCAGGCAGTTTGTGTAAGTCCAGAAAAAGGCGTGGCTTTTGAAGGAGGTGCCAGCAGCCCTCATGCCCCCCTCGGCACCTCTTCTGCTTTGGATCTGAAGAGCTGCAGAACCCTAGAACTGTACAGACCCAGATGCAGTCAAATGTAAGCAGAGCCATGGATTTGGGGTGACACCTGAGGAGGGGGTTCTGTGGGTCACGCTAGCTGGAGTCTGCAAAGTATGGACTTCAGCCCCTCTTGACCTCTTGACCAAAAGGTGCAGTTGGGGGGTAGAAAGAGAATTAAGGATTGACTCTCTGTCCCCCCTCCCCTTCGCCTCACTCTTTCGCTGCTTTTGTCACGAGATGGTGGATCTTGGCTTACTTTCTTCCTAGCTGGGCAGGCAGGGTTCTCTTCCTGTCTGACTGGTGGCAACTGGGCATTTTCATCTATTGATGACGCCCCAGGATAAACTTTCTTTAATTTAAGTAGAAGAGGAATCACGTCTATCTCTTTACATCCATAAACAGAGAACACATATTCTGCATTCCTCCAAAGTAACCATTGTGTTTCTTACAACCACTCTATTTTGGGGTTGATTAAAAAAAAACACATGAAAACTATGGTGGTGTTTTCCAGGAAAAAGTACATATCCCAGCTACAACAAACTTTATAAGAAAGTATAGCATATAACTGTCTTACCTCCTGTGTAGGAAAGCAAGAAAGGTCTCTGGCCTTCTTAATCATGAGTTCCTGTTTCTCACACAGGGAAAGCTCCCGGCCCTCCCCAGGTGCTCACCCGACACAGGGGGCAGCGGATCAGGGTGGGTGGTGCTGAGAAGGACGTGGAGGCTTTCCTTGGGATTCCATACGCAAAGCCACCTGTTGGGCCTCTGCGGTTTTCCTGCCCGCAGCCAGTGGAGCCCTGGACCGGCCTCAGAGATGCCACCTCTTACCCGCCCATGTAAGTCAAGAACTTCTCGCCAAACCAGAGAAGGTGCTTCTCTGTCTCAGTCTGTCTCTGTCTCTCTCATCACAGAGGGATGACTGTTAATCACCTCGAAAGGTGTAGGACTGACTATTGGGCTGTCATCAGTAAGGGTTTCCAGACTATTACCGGGGTGGGGGGGAGTGTGTCCTCTCCCTTCAATTCTTCATGGAACTCGAATGTCCTGGGTGGCAAATTGGGGGAGGAGATATGGTCACACAGGAGTTTTCCAGACCATACTGTAACCCTGTCTTGCCTTCTGCACACCTTCAGAAACATGTTAAATCAAGGAGTCTTTCCACGCTGTTTCCACTTTTTAAAAGGTTGATGCCAATGCTATAATCTTGGAGCTGCGTACGTTTTATTCCACAGATGGTAAATCAACCCAAATCCCTTCATCCCCACCCACAAAAAC
The DNA here is from genome assembly GCA_030867105.1 of Liasis olivaceus. Taxonomy (NCBI): domain Eukaryota; kingdom Metazoa; phylum Chordata; class Lepidosauria; order Squamata; family Pythonidae; genus Liasis; species Liasis olivaceus. Next base: position 24,903,451 of record CM061359.1, on the reverse strand, counting down.
GATAAAATCACTTGCCGGCATTTTCAGCAGCAGCTCTTCCCCCCCCCCCCCCCCCCCGCGGATCCATGTGCCTGGGTAAGCCCCTGGGTGAGGGCTTGGGCAGGCTCCCTCCCCTGTGAGAGAGCACTTCTCCCAAGCAAGCCAACTGTTCCGGCCATGCCCAGGTTGGTTTCAGAAAAGCAAAGCGATAGGACAAAATAAGATAAGAAGCAAAATCAGGAGCTGGAGGAAGATCAGGTGGAGGGAAGGTTTCTCAGTTCCTTGGCATTTTTCCAGGAAAGGAGTAAGGTGAAATTATTTCAAAGGCAGAGAAGCTGGAGGGGGTCTCAGGCGCTCTCAGGCAATCCGAAGGTCCTGAAGCACCACCCTGGTTGGCTTCTGCAAGGTGCCTGCAGGACCCGCTGGTGGGACAAGCGCTCTCGGATGCCTTCACCAACAGAGCGGAAAACGTCTCCTGGCCCGTCAGGGAGGATTGCCTGTACTTGAACATCTACACGCCGGCCGATGCTGAAAAGGCAGGACGGTTACCGGTAAGCAGTTACTCCACTAGGCAACGCTGCTTTCTTTAAGCCCTTCCAGCTTGTTTCTGTGTTTGATTTGGTCCCACAGCCAAAGGTGAAATCAAGTAGAATTAAATATGGCGTATTGATGTTGCATCTTATTCCACAATATTTAAACAGTTTACATTTTAAGAAGGGGCTTGTACATCAGTTCCCACCCTACGGAGAGTCGCCTCTGTTGTACCGTTGTGTTTTGCTTCCAGGTGATGGTTTGGATCCATGGCGGAGGACTACTGCTGGGTGCAGCATCCACGTATGATGGATCCGTTTTATCTGCTTATGAAAATGTGGTGGTGGCAGCGATCCAGTACCGCTTGGGCATTCTTGGGTTTTACAGGTAAGGTAATATTATCATCTTCATCTTCATCCGTGTCATTCTTCACGCCTACCCAAAAGCAAAGGACTGGGCAGAGAAACGTCCCTGCGGATTTGTTTCAGAGAAGCAATGAATGGGATCAGGTAATCTGGGTGGGCCTCCTCACCAGTGCCAGTGCAAATGCTGGAGGAGGCCTTTTCAAATTTACTATTTTATTTTATTTTATTTTATTTTAGTAATTTATCTGGCCACCCAACTCACTCACGGTGGCTCTAGACAGCTTACAGGAATCGCTGCCTTTCTTGGCTGACTTTGGGGATGTTGAAACTGAACAGAATGAAATATTTTTGAGTTCATGCTGTCCTTCCTCTAAGGAGCTCAGGTTCCTTTAAATATCGGGTTTCACAAACTGCTCTCATTGTTCAGAGAGAGAACAGGAGTGCGCAGTGTGGAGCACAGGGCACAAAATGTTGGCCTTAAATTCAGGAAGGCAAATCCTTCCTACCAGTAGGTACGGTCCAATAGTGGTACCAGTTCCTTAAAGAAATGGTCTCGCATTGAAACCAGTAGATATTTTTTTCCACAAAAGGGGATTTGTGACCCCTTCCCGTCATCAGAGACTGAGATTTCATCCAGAAAATGAAACCATATCTGGGAATGAGTTTTCTACCTGTCCTGTGAATAGGCTCATTTCTGAGTCAAGCTCATAATTGTAACCGTTACCTTTGCTCCATTGGGTTAAAGATATTGAAAGGGCCGCTTGTGCCTGCAGAGCTTGTGAGGGGAGGTTCTGCTCTGTATTTCACAGGTCACAGCAACGGGGGAGGCCATGCAAAGGAGACCCTTCAGGACCTCCAAAGTCCTCCCCTGAGAGGCCTCTCTTGCTTCCCCCATGGCAGGAGAGGCAGACTTTTTGTAAGCTTTTCATTCTGGTAATTGCTCCCTTGAGTGGCTTTCAGAAAAGCCTGTCTGTCTTTCCTGTCCGGGTACTTGTGTTTGCGTTTTCAAATGGTTGTAATATTTGCTGGGTTAGCCACTATATCCGGTGCACCACATGTACATCTCTTTAAGCTAGTCTCATTGCTAGTCTGTTGAGGAAGTGAAAGGGTCTTGGATCTGTTTTTACCCCAACTTGTGGGGTTGACTTATCTGGCTCTCTAACCACTTCGTCCTGTCAGTGATTCCTAAGACGATTAACACCTTTTCTCAACAAACTGAATTTCCTGCCACCTTAAAGGAATGGTTGATGAGCTCTTAGAGGAAAGTTCTTTAGGTCTGGATTTAGACCAAGAGCTGACACACACAAAGAAGGCCTAGGTCCCTTCTGTAGCTTGAGAGACACAGGGATTAAGTTGCTCCTTCTCTGTCTCTCCGCACTTTCCATTCTCTTGACCACCTGCTACCCCCCCAGCTGCCCAGAGGAAGGCAGGCGTTGGGAGCCTGGCAGAAGTTTTCCTTCCTTCTCTCTGGGACCTACCAGAAGGTGGTATTAGGAGACAATTCCTTGACGCCTCAAGAACTATTTTGGGGAGCCCATCATTAGGTTATTGCTGCTCAGCTATACTTCTCCTGTCCTATGAGCTGAAGGTTGAATTTTCTAAGACCCCTGTGCCAGCTCAGCATACCATGGATTGGCTCATGCTGTCCTGGTTCCAAACCAGCATAAGAAAGTCACGCCTAGAAGGAGACACTACAGCTTGCGAGGTCTTCGGCCCGGGCTGCAGGCCACCACATCCTCTCACTGGGCCCTGGTGCTGGGTTCTCCCACCTTTCCATTCCACGAAAGCAGTTGTTGGAGAGTCAATATTTTAAGCAATTTCCCAAAATATGAAGTTAACAGCTGCCTCCAATCTTAGTTACATAGTGGTTTGAAGTTTAATCTTTGCATATGTTAAATCAGAAGGGTTCTAATAATATGGCAAGCTTCCAATCTTTCATAAACATGGGGAGAAGAAGGTTAAATATGGCACCAAACACAGGCATGATGACTGACTGATCTTTGGAAACGGGCATTCATTTTGTGAACAGCCATATCCCTAGAAGCAGTTATATTTTTAATGGTGCTCCTTACACTTCCTCAACTTTGACGGTGTCCCCAAAAGTGGAAAGGCTGGTCTGTCCCTCTCCTGCTGGAAAATGGGGGCCCTGTGCAGGGAGCATATTCTGCCTGCCCAAAAGCTCTGCTCCTCCACTCCTCCATCCTAGGAAAGCTCCATTGCTTTAGCTGCTACCTGAAGTGAAGGCAGTTGAAGCTAATTCTGATTATGCTGGTATCCTGTCATGCCTCCCCTTCCATTTTATCCCCCGGAAAACAACCGTCCAAGGTGGGTTGGGATGGGAGATACTGCCTGGACCAAGGTCACCCAGGGAGCCTGGGGAGCAGGTGGGGCTTGGAAAGGGCCCCTCGGATGTGCAGTATGGCGGCAACCCTTTCCTCCCCTAAAGAGTGGGTTGTATCTGCACGTGAATATCTATCTATAGCCCTTGATGCAAGATTGACCCAAAGTGGCCGATCTGGCATGGCGAGTTCCTGGGTGCCCAGTGAGACATTGGCTGTACCCTTCTGGTCCAGATTTGGATTGTACGGCTGCAATACCTCTGCCAGTGTCACAGCCCTGCAGACCAGGGGGAGGGAGGGCATCTCCGAGTGTGGTTCAGGGACACTCTTACGCATGAATGTTTGAAGGCCGAGAGAGAGAATGTGCTGGCTTTTGTATCCTGCCTTTGGCCAGTGGGTCTCTGACCCCCTCTGCGTCCATATTTCCTTGCTTCTCCTTCTCCCACCTAGTACTGGAGATGAACATGCCCGTGGGAACTGGGGGCTGCTAGACCAAGTGGCAGCTCTGCAGTGGATCCAGGAGAACATTGCAGATTTTGGAGGTGATCCAACATCAGTTACCATATTTGGAAATTCAGCAGGTGGATTCAGCTCTTCTGCCCACGTAGGTTCACGTCTCATTTCATTTCTAGTAATTCCCACAGTTTTTGGCCTACTGAGAATGGCTTGACACAGGATTGCAAACATATATTGTATAACAATTTCTTGCTTGTATTAACAAAAAGAATTCAATGCAGCAATGCTAAAAACATCATTTAAAAAGTGACGTTTTGTAGATTAACAAAGCATGAATGAACAGTAAAGACTTTATAGAGTAACACGTGGATGAGTGTCTTCTGCAGAGGAAGGCATTTTTGTACAATTAACGCCTGAATCAAATGGATTTGATAACCTCTTGCCAAATGCAGTTAGGGCAAAAACAGTGCAGTTATTGAGTGATGGCAATGGGTTGATTGAAGAAAGTGGTTTTCATTTTCCTCCCTGGCCAGGTGTTATCCCCTCTGTCAAAAGGCTTGTTCCACAAAGCGATTTCAGAAAGCGGTGTTGCCATACTAGATGTGCATGCCCATCCAGAGAAGCTGGCTACGGTGAGGTTTGGAGGAGCGAGGCGGCAATGGCTCTGGGCCTAGGGTGTGGAAGCCAGGAACCTTTTCTCCAAGGGAAGGAGGAAGGAGGGGGAAAACATCTGGGACAGGCTCCTGGAAGAAGGGGGTTGCCCCTTGTCTCCAGAGGATTCTTCCGGAGCAAAGTGGCTGGGGCAGCACGGCTGTTCCCCGGAGACCACGGTCCATGCGCTTGCTCCATTACACAGGCATCGGCCAGCTGGTATCACCTACGGCCAGCTGTTCCTTAATAGTTGCAGAATTATTTTTTTCAAGCTTACTACTGGAGCACAGATAGAATGAAGAGTGCTTTTCAATCTTTTCCCTCTGCTCTGCAGATTTTACTCCATATTCACTGTCTCTGTCTGAGCCCATTTCAAACAGGCAGCCAGGACAGCATTCCTCCATCTTGCTTAAATAACATCTGGCACCTTCGATCTTTCGAACGCTGGCCTGACAACCCTGCTCAGGCTATTTCTATTGCGGTATTTCTATTATTACACATGATAAGGACTGAGTTGTTGTTCTGGATTGCAGAAAATTGCTGAATCTGTTAGCTGCCCAACGTGCAGTTCAGCTGAGATGGTTCACTGCCTCAGAGGGAAAACAGAGAGTGAAATCTTATTGGCTACTCTGAAGATGGTAAGGCCCTCGGGAATACGTTGTGGTCCTTTATGGAGAGAAAGAGTGAGGAGCTGGTCCTCATCTGCTTCAGACTGTTTCAGCCGAGGGAGCAGGTAGGGGGACTGTCTGCCGCGGAGGCCAAAAGAGCCAAGATGGCAGTGCAGTGGTGCGATCAAAGCCCCACCTGTTTTCTATGTATGCTGTGTGTTCATAACATGCAGGCGAAGCTTCAGCCATACCGTCATGGCCGCCATCTTGACTCTTTTGGCCACACCCAGCAGAGACCCCCGCTAAAAGACCCCCAACATTCTTCCTTCCTTCTGCTGATCGCCTCAGGCGGGTTCTGCAGTCCTCGCAATTGGCCGCTCGTAGGGGCTCCTGACCTCTTAGCGAAGACCCAGCTGAGGGGTACAAGACCCCAACAGACCTCACTGCTGTCCATTTCTCTACAAAGGACAGTTCAGAGGGAGGGGATGCCATGATTGTGGCTGTTGGGGTCCTGGTGGGGTGGGGGGAGATGGAATTATGTTCAAGATCATTTCATGTTGTTCAATCGGTTGAGAATTGAACTTCTTTCTTGATTCTGTATAAAGTGTGATTGACAATGAAGCGTAGACGCAGGAGGTGCTCCTATTATTTTCTACGAGGCTGCTGCAGCCTCTTCATCCTCAACTGACCTGCTTCCCCCTGTAATTGCAGGATTTTACCAGGCTGCATCTGGGTGGAGAAGAAAAGGTGAGTCGAGCATTTGCCTCGTTGAAGGGAGGTAGGAAGCAAGGGGGGGGGCAGACATTTTTTCTCATGAAAGTGCTCAGAGCACCTTCAAAGCAAATCAAACCCAGAAGAAATCTGGGAGGCAGAAGAACGAGAGAGGCAGAAATGCTTTTCAGGGGGTCAGCTGAGGAGCAGAGATTGGCACTTGAAATTTACAGCAAGATCGCAACATTGATAGCATAAGTTCCTCTCTCGTACAGGAAACTTTTTATATAGCAGGAGCTGATCTCCTCGCAGGATGAATCATATTCCAACTGGCAGAACACAACAAAGCCAAGCAGATGCGGCGGTTTCTGTATTTCCAGAGGAGGCTCCTCTTTGTCAGACATTCGCCCTCACTTCGTCTTGGGGTGGGGGACCTTTGCTTTCCAAGGACTGGACACATCACATCATAGCAAATCTGTACAAAATGCTTTATTGCAGCACACACCTTCCCCACAACAGACTACCACTCTCCACCCATCTAGGACTTGCAAGGTGATGTTGCCATGTAAATATGTCCTTTAATACTTAGTTCATTCAAAAGTCTCAAAGTCTATAAAGGAGCACACAACCTTTGCCTTTCTGCAAACATTCTGGCATTAGTTGAGATGAGGGGCTGCTTCAGGGTGGGTTGTTCCTCTTCTGGTTGCTCCTGAGCTCCCGGCAAACTCCAGCCCCAGGCAGGACACCCGCCAGGATGTGCTAATCACCATCGTGGTCCTGGCAGTGGAATGATAGTCCTCTTGCCTGCTTCTGATAGCTGCCGATCTCCAGATGCACCTCCACTTCCCCGTCTGTGTCCGTAGGCCGTTTGCTCATCCCTTTCCTCCTACACCTGCCCCCCTCCCCTCTGTCTTGGCCTTTGCTTTTGTAAGCTAAGAGCCTGGGTGGGTGAGGCTGCCTCGGGAGGTAACCTTGAAAACACCATGGGGTGCTCAATGATCACAGGCACTTTGAGCTAGGGGGATGAGGGGAATGAGGGGAACGGGGTGAGAAGCGTTTCTGCCTGGCTGCAGCTCCTTTTCCCAAGCATGGACAGCAACCCCAACTTCACTCCCTCACACTTGGCCAGCTTCTTCTGTCTAGTGGGACTAATAGTAGTTTTTGCAACGAGTTCCCCAAACTTTAATCTGTTTTTCTTGCATCATGATGTTGCTGAGCAAACCTTTGCTTTCAGGGCTGTGGCCTATGGCCACACATTATCACATAGTGGTGCTTTTTTTCAGGTTCACTTGCAAGATCCAATCCCCTTCTTTGGGATCATTGTTGGGATGTGTCCAGATCAGGCACGTCTGCAGGGCATGATGAAAAAGGTCAATTGACATTCTGTCTGGTTTTGATGTGCCTTGTGCGTCTTGCCTTTTTTTAACCAAACCCTGCAACAGCCTCGCCCAGCCCCCAGCCTCTGCCCAGTCTCGCAATCCTGAAAAGAGTTGGCTCCTCTGGCTACTTCCCCAAGGCAAAGTGAAAGGGGAATCCCAGAGTCCCACTGAAATCAAACTCCATCCACTAGATCCCGAGGAAACCCAGCACTGATTTAGGATGTGCACAGGCTCTGAGAGGGCAAGGACATGGCTTCTGCACAGTTCGGTTTCTGCTGCACAGGGGGCTGGTGTCCAGCCCTGATACCTCCATCCGAGAACCAACCAGACCTGACTCAGTTTAGCTTGCCACCCACCAGTGCTGCCCCTGCAACTCTTAAATGTGGTGTCCAGAATAGGACATGAAGCAAGGTTCAGTCAATGCCATTTCAAGTCATCTGGGGGTTCGCCATGTGACATACAGGCAGCAGCGTGGTCAGACTAGGAATACTTAACTAATTTATGAATGTTGTGAGAATGTTGTGAGATGGTTTTTTTTACTGAACTCAAGATTATGTCCACAGCATTCTTCAATCTAGGCAATCAAAAACTATAGTAAGTTTCTTCAGGCATTTTAAAAATAAAAGGAGGAAGCGATTGATCAGCTGTTCATTGAAGAAGGTAGCTTTCCAATAGAAAAAACAGAACAGTTCCACACTTGTTGAAGCTTAGTTTTCTCTGACATGAGAAATTCCACCAGACAATTGTGAAGCATACGTTGAAAGGGCAAGGTTGAAGCTTGAGCATGATAAATAACTAGTCAGGGAATATTTATTGACCTCGTATGAGTGCAGATCTGCAGTGAAGTCTCTTAGGGTATGAACAGAACTTACCAACGGTCCAGCAAGAGTAGAAAGGCGGCCCTTAAGAGCAAGCACCAAGCCTTGGCTGAGGCCACATCACTCCTATCCAGCTCCTGCTGATGCAGGACCTTGATGATGTAGGGCGTCCCCACTGAAACATCCAGCCCTCTCCCACCAACCTTGGTGGAAGCCAACCAAGAGGGTCTGTTGGACTGGCTTCGCAGCTGCAGCAGCAGCAGCCAATATGGGGATAAACAGGCAGCATAAATGAAGTGCCAGATGCCAAAGTTTATGCTTTGTCTTTAGTCCTAGAGAATTTATGTCTCCCCTTCCACTTTCTCCTTGTCGCATTCTCATCCTTGACATAACAAGAGACGGAAAGGTATTGCCTTAGTAAGAAAGGGAAGAAGGATTATAAAAATGGGGGGAGAGTTAGGATTTGGTCTCACTCTCTGCCAGGGAGGGTCACAAAAAGGCATTTCCTTCATACCTGCCTCCTGTCTACTTTGGTCCTTCAGAGATTCATGTTTGCTCTCAGGACTCCTTTCCAGCCAGTGACATTCGGCCCAAAGACTGGGACACAACAGACTTCTATGTCAGTAGTAAAAGGAAGAAAAGGAAAGAATGTGCTTCTTCCTGCTAGAAGAAGTTGGTAGAATAGTCACGGGTGATGGGGAGAGGGTGGAGCCTCTTCACTTGGACTTTGCTTTGATCTTCTCCCCAAAAGGGAACTGAATTCAGCTGGACCTTAGCAGAACAACTGGCTTGAAAAAGGGAAGGGCAACCTAAGGTAAGGAAAGAAAGGAGCATCTGCTTTCACGATCAAATGTAAGTCTCCAAGATCTGAGCAGTTATACCCAGGAGCCTTGAAGGCATTGTGGGTGTCATATTGGAGCCCCTTTCTGTAATCTTTGAGGATTATGGACAGTTATAGTGCCACAACAGTGGAGAAGGGAAGTTGTTCCTAATTTTGAAAGGGGGAAACAAGAAGACCTGTGTAAATTCAAACCAGTCACCTGGACATTGATACTGGCAAAACTCTAGAACAGATTATCAAGCAGTCAGTTTGTGATCATAGAGAAAAGAATGAACTGCTTGGCAGGAGGCCAGCCTGAGTTTATCAAGGACAAGCCAGGCCAAACCAACCTGATCTTTTTTGATGGAGTGACCAGTTTAATTGTCCACAGGAAATCAGGAGATAGAATGTACCTTGATTTTCAGCAAAGCCTTCAACAAGGTCTCCCATGAAACCCTACTAGAGAAGATGGCCAAATGTTGGATTGGCTACACTGTATTTAGATGGGTACAGAACAGATTGAACCATCTGACCCAGTGGGTGTATGTCAGTGTCTCCCCATTGAGGTGGAAGGAAGGGTCAAGTGGCCCCCAGCCTGAAGAGTTAGGAAATACCATTGTCAAATCTGCAGACAAAACGGAAGAGAGGAAAGAGTACCATGGAGCTCATGTTGTGTTCCAGAGGAAAGGTACAATATTGCTCGAATGAATAAATGTAATAAATTCAAGTCATAATAGACTGCACTGTGGTAGAATACTGTAACAGTATGTGGGAATGACCTTGGCAGACAGGTAGATAGAAGAGCTGCAGAGTAGACAATGGTCAGACAAGCAGCAGCCGAGTCCGTGGCAGGAATGGGGGCAGGCAAGAGGCTCAGGAGAGACCCCCCCTAGTTGCATGGGCTGTAAAGACAATGGGGGCGAGATGCACTTTCAGACTTGCAAGTTTCTGTTAATGGAACCTTACAACAAAGTAGAGCTGGTACTTCTGGGTGTACTTCTTGTCTGGACTACCTTGCAAGGTTGACAAATACCGACCTGACCACTGTCAATGTCATTTTAAAAATATGTATGTATGTATGTATGTATGTATTAGCAAGTTTTACAGAAAGAAATAGAAAAATTAGAAGGAAATAAAACCCAACTCAGGAAAGAAATACATGAAAAACTATAAAAATAAAACAAGAAAGAGCAGAAAAGGGGGAAAGAAATAATTAACTATATAATTCGAAGTTGTCTTCTCAGATCAGATGTAAGGGAGAGTTCCATTGAATTCATAGAAAGTTACTTCTGAGTCAGCATGTCTCAGATTTAGGACTGTACAGTATAAGTGACAAATGAAGACAATGAAGATGAGAATTTATAAAAATACAGTATTGCATTGTAAATATGCAGAATTCAAGTTACAACAATGTAAAACTGTCACATGTATACAGAAATTAATAATGTTCTCCCAATACCCATTTCTGTTGACCATAATTTAGGAGGGGTTTATTGTGCTTTTCTTGAAAATAATATTTTAAAAGACGTCAAATTGATTATTTTTCCTCTCCAGCACATTGTCTTTTTCCCTGCAGTGGTTGATGGTATATTTTTTCCAAAAAGTCCCAAGAGCTCTTAGCAGAAAAAAGTTTCAATAATCTTCCACACATCATTGGTGTCAATAATCATGAGTTTGGGTGGATTCTTCCTAAGGTAGGCCATTCCTCTTTGTTGGTCAAGTTCTGCCTGCTGCCTTTCTGGTCCCCTGCACTGATTACACCCAAAATTAATAATTTGGTTTCATCCTGTCCAGCTTCTCCAGTTTCCAGATTTCACAAAAGGACTGGATAAAAAGACAGTGAACCTTCTGCTACGCAGCACAGAGCAATTCACAGTAAGAGGCATTTTCTCGGTGTGGCTGAACTTATCATGAGACTCAACCATGCTTGCTTTTATTCTGACCCCTGTTGAATTCAGAGATGGCAACAGATTTTGAGAGGCCTTTACTCCCCAACCCGTGCTAGCAAAGGAGCAGATCCTGACAACTTTTAGATCTGGGAGCATGGAGTGAGCCAGGCACATTAGGGAAAATCAGGGAAAGCTGATGGGCTTAGTCCTTGATACTCACAAAGGTTCTCTTGTGTATTTAGGTTTCTTTATTTTTCTTTATTAATTTTACAAAATGCTTATAAAAGAAGTTCTCTAGACATGTACGCTTATTCTAAAAATAGTTCTTGGAAACCTGAACACCAGTCTTAATGTGACTGTAATATGGACAGCACACCTTTCTTTGACTGTTACAGAATGTTGCTCCTCAGCATGTTTCTCTGGTTGCCGATAAATATCTCCAGGATCTCCAGGACCCAGTACAACTCAGAGACCAGTTGCTGGATTTACTGAGCGATGCTGTATTTGTTGCTCCAAGCATTCTTACTGCCAGATACCACCGAGGTCAGTTGCTGTTAGAACCAACCGGGTCTGTGTCAGGCAGAGCGGAAGTGTGAGTACATTCCACACCAAAAATACACACCAGCGTTAGAGAGATTTAAAGAATGCAATGTCTTTATCTTGTTCTCCAAATAAATCCAGCCAGAAGTTATAAAACATATCTGGTTGTTTATTGAGAAAAATAAAACTACATAAAATACAAGTTTCATGCAAAACATAGAAAAATCACTTCTCATTTATGTGGCATCCAAGACTAAAAAAAACTTATCCAATATACAAGTTCAACTCAAAGTCTCTAGCCAAAAATTCTCAGAGAAGAGGTACACTACTTAGTTATTAGTTACAACTACATAACCTATAAAATGATTACATGATGACTAAAACCTACTAGCACTGAAACATACCATCACCCACAATTTATTGGAACGATGCACCTCCCCTTTGGTAACTAGCATGAAGACGCCAATAGGTGGCAGTAAATAGCAGTATACGTGCAAACTAGAAGGCCAATACAGGTGGCGTGATTTCTGTAGCCATAACAATGTGTTTGAAGATAAGTGATTTGCTCTTCTTCCCATGAGAACATCCTAACAGTCTGAGCAGTCTTAATGAGATCTAGGACAATGATTGGCTTCCTCTCCCCTTCCATCACCAGCCAAAAGGAATCAAGAGATTTCACCTGTTTGACCAAAACCCTCCATCCCTCCAGCCAGCCAGCTGCAGATTCAAAAGAACTGTCAGCCTTACCAGGTAGACCAGACAGGAAACATGACCAGATGAGCTAATTCTACTTTATTACATTACATTAATGTCATACATGACATGTAATACATACACTACATTCTACATTAACGGTGCAATTCTCCCCCCATCTCCTTTACAGACTGGACAGGGTCTGTTCTGGGCCTCTTGCCCCAGCCACTATCCAGCTGTGGGCTATGCCGTCTCTTATCTGACCGTTCCCTTGTCTCTGGGCCCGTCTCTGGGCCCGTCTCCCAAGGTCTTTCCCACAGACTGTTACAAGAACAGGCTAGCAGCAACATTTTAGGTTTGCTTGGGACTATCTGCACATTTGCAGCACAGAGATTTCTCCTGACTTGTCAGCTCTGCCTGGGCATAGGGGCTACCCATGAGCTATTAGCATTATGCAATTAAAAAAATGCTAGTGATGTTCTCAAAACCACAACTCAAAGCTGTGCTGTGGTTTGGTGAAGAGGGGAGGGGGCCATCTTTCCCATTGCACTGTCGCCATTGCCCATTCCTGGCCTGCATCTCACCTCTATTTTGAATATGCACAGGGAGCGTAAAGCAAAGCAACTGGTGAAACTTTCTGAGTTTGCTGCCTTTCTATTTTCTGGAGGTCACTAGCCAGCAGGAAACCATCCACTAATATGGACAACGATGCAGGAGGGCAAAGCGGGTTGGGGCTTGGGAGGTGGTGAGTTTTGATAGGTGCCTGTCTTTGTGCATCAAAGGAAATTGTGTAGGCAGCTCTTGCCCAACTCAGCAGCCTCTCCCCAGCAAACGGCTAACCAGGGTCTGCGGGAGGGTGCAGTCAAGCCAGGGAGGTGCCTCTCTTGAGTCCTCATAGCTCCTCCCAGCTTATACAGGTCATCTCCCCCCACTTGCAGCCCAGGGGTCTGGCAGGTTGTGGGGAGGGTGGACAGAGCCTGCATCTGAGCATCAAATTGACCTGCTTTATTTCTTTTGCGTTGCTCACTTGTGGCGGGGGGAGGGAAGAGGCCCCCTGCTTGCATCAAAACTTGGAAGCTTCAGGCTAGAGACAAATTACAGTCACTTCTTTTGGTCACAGCAAAACTTCTTTGTCCTGACACATGCAGAAGATAAAGCATCACAAACATCTCAAACTGTTTTCAGCTGCACACAAAACTTTCTGTCCGTAGGCTTGTGAGAGATTCCTCCCTGCTCCCTGCAGCCTCCTTCCCACTCACCCAGAATGGTGTTTTGTGAGAGTGTTTGGTTGTTATAGAGCAAACCCCGGGATAATAACAAATGGAGCCTCTGTGCAATGTTCTTGTCTTTGCAGATGCTGCCTATCCAACCTACGTTTATGAATTGCAGCATCGTCCTAGTGTACACAAAGGCCTTAAACCAGACTTTGTCAAAGTGGATCATGGTGATGAAATTTTCTTTGTCTTTGGAAAGCCCTTCTTCATAGGTTAGTCCTGAGCACTCTAGGAATCAAGTGTTGGCCTAATCTGAATGTGGTAGGCACGTTCCTGCTGAGAGAAACAGCCACCTCATTTTGTGGATTCTCAGCAGTCAGCTGTTGCTTGTGCTCCATCTGCAACTTATTAGCAGGCCAACCTTGTGAATACGGGCCCAAAGGAAACCAGGTGTGATGATGATCAGGAAGCTAGGTCCTTGTCTGCAGGTGCATTTGGCCTTGAGAAGAGGGGCCTGATAGTGCCCTACAATGACCCAACGGAGAACCAACCACACAGGCAAACACCAAGGCCTGTTCTCCAGGGTTTCAGAGGACAAGCAGTGGTCTTAAGGCAGAATTTTGGAAGTCAGAATTTGGTAAGAGCAGTTTGATGGTGGAGCCAATGACCTGGGAAGTCCTGGATGTGTTCAAGCTGGGGCTGGAGAGATTCCTGTACTAATGAGGGGGCTTGATGGAATTAATGGTCCAACCCAATGATTCTGAGTCAAGAGAAATTTCAGTTAAGCTCACATGAAGCTTCACCCTCCTTGTGAACATATGTTCGTGTAATGCTACACCATGGGTGACAATGCAAACTGTTTTGCCACTGCCTCCCACTGCCTACTCTTTGTGTCCTTGTACTATCAGGAACTTCTGTTCTGTCAGATACTACCAGGAACTACTAGCCTTGCCATATGGGCAGAAAATTGGCATGTGGAAATCCCTTTGGCTCTTCCTGGCAGTGCCCAAAACATTGTTGCTTTTTTCTCCTAATCATTGCCCTGTGCTTTGCTATGGTGCTGGGCGATGAAACCTGCTTCCTTGCTTACCACCTCACTGCTTTGTTATGGACTATTTTCTAAGCTCCATTCTGGACCTCATGAAAAACATTCTGAAGGAATAATATGCCAAATATACTGTGCCTTAGAACTGCTAACTTTACTGACAATCAGCAAGCTTTGCCTAACAGTTAGAATACTAGGAACAAGAAAAATGGGGATCACATGGTATATTGGTTGATATGTGAGTGAAAATACCCAATGAAACTGAAGGAAAAGAGATCTGTAGGAGAGCACCTCCTGCCAGGAATGCTGCGCAAGACCCAGGAACTGGCCTCTGGTCATCCGGGCCACCATGGAGCAAACCATCCTTGCTTCCCAGGGAGGGGCTACTTCCAAATGGGGGTGCTAGACCAAATAAAAAAGTGCCTGCTTCAACTCAAAATCCATCCTGGGGACTGACCATCTTCCTTGCAAAGGACACTAAACTAGATTTGCAAATGTGGAGAAGACCACCAGCTAAGCAGTGTAGACTGGAGAGGGCTACTTAGGCCACCCAGTGCTTGAACTCAAATTAAGCATCCCTGACTGATGCTTGAGCTTTTGCTGGAACACTTCTAGGTGAAGGGAGCCCTGTTGGAAATTAGTTCCACTGTCAAACTGCTGGTATTCTTATTCAAATGTTTCTCTAAGACTGAGTCAGAACCAACCTCCCATGAAAGAGAGTAGGTGTGGATTTTCTTCTGTGGGCCAATCTTTCAGGCCTGAAGACCACTGCCCTTCTCAGTTGTCTCTCCTCATGGCTAAATATGTCTGGTAGTTTTGCTTCAGGGGATTTAGTTTCTGGTAGAGAGATCTTTGCCCTGGGCCCTCTTTGTTGACCTTGTTCCAATTGTTGGAATCCTTTTTAAAGTGTGATGCCAGAACAGGACTCAGCACTCATGGAATGAAGTGGATTTGAAAATACAGTAATTCTTCTCTTAACTATTGTAGTCTAAAACTGCATTAGCCACATCACCCTCTGACTCATTCAACTCCTACCTTTTCAACTAGTACCATAACCAAACCAGGTTCTCCCCCCTCCATACTGTGCAATGGATACCTGTTTTCTAACTGGAACCCAGTTTTCTGTTATCTGTTATGTTTCTGTTTCTGTTATGAAAATGTGGCTGTAGAGTTCTGTCCATACATCTTCTGTTCCTTAAGGCCCCAGTAAAAGTGTTGATTGTTATTTCTTCTTCTTTCCTTCTCTCACGCTCTCTCCATAGAGGAAGAAGTTGCTGGGGAACTTCCTCTCGAACCCCTATTCAGTAATCATCAGCTACTCAGGACATATCTATTTCCCTCCCCCAAGATGAGCATGTAATCCCTTGGAAGAAGTGGCTGTTTTGGTACCTCTTCTCATTCTCTTCCTCCTGTTAAACTCCACAGGCAAATTTTCTCTCCACTCATTCATGGGCTTCTGGCAAGGTGGACAGTAACCTTCATGGGACAGTCCCCAGCTGAATGCCCTGCTCGGCAATCCCTGAAATTCTTGGTGAGCTCAGGAGATAAATCTGAGGAACAGAGGACCAGTGGCCCAGTCATTTATAAGAAGAATTGGATACAATCTGGAAAGTTCTAGTGTGCAAGAAACAATGCAGTGATTAGTTAAATTTAATTAAATTGATTACATTAAATTTCAATTAATTAAAATTTTGTACTGAGTGTTTTTACAGGTTTGGGTTTTTTTGCCAGACTAACCTATTTTGCTTTTTCGGCCTTCCATAGTAAATTGTGGGAATCTGCACACATAAACTGTCTTGATTTCAGCAAAACATTTGACAAAAATAACTCATGACATTGAATTTAACTAATTAGGCAAATGAGGGCTGCATGGAATGGCAGTTAGACGAGTACAACGCTGACTTGAAAATGATACTCAAAATTCACCAGCTTTTTCTCATCCAAAAAGAGAGAGAACAATAGGATGCTGCAGGATTTGATTGTGGGATTCCCATTTTTCAACGTTTTTGCAAGGGTTTAGATGAAGAGGTGTAGGGCGTCCCTGGCCAAGGTGAGGGAGCCTCACCACTGTGAGGGGGCTCAGAGCAGCAGCTTCTTCGTTTCACATTCCCCAAATAGCAGCTTGTCCCAGGGAGCAGTGGGGCTCTTTCTCGACCCATAAAAAGAGTAGATCGGGCGGTCACTGACTGGGTTGAAGGTGTTCTTTTCTGAGTTTATACCAATATCTCTCCTGTAGATAGGTTTCTGATGAAATAATAATAATAATAAAAATTATTATTATTATTATTATTATTATTATTTAATAAATGTATGTGCTGCCTGACTCCCAGTGACAATTGCATTTTATTGTTGTTCTTGTGGTGATTGCAGGACTTTATTTTTGCGCTTTTAAACATTCCAAAGCTGTAATTCTTTTGCTGACGCTATCCTTACATTCTTGCTCGCAGATGATGCAACAGAAGAAGATAAAATGCTTAGCAAAATATTTATGAAATATTGGGCTAATTTTGCTCGCAGCGGGTAAGTCAGTGGGTTTGCACACGTCCATGCATAGTCAGGTAAACTATACAAATGATGTAAACTGGGATCTAATGGACATGGATATGAAGAATGCCCTCCTCCAAATGCTGGACTGTCTCCCACAGGAGACCTGTCACCTCCCAGGTCACCAAGGCTGCAACGCTTCTGAGAATCTGCTCCTAGACTTTCACAGGAAAACTAATCATGCTAGAGGTTGGCTGGGGGGCCCGGGGGGGGGGGGGCTGTACAATAGGCTTTTTCAAATGTTTCTAGAGTATTTAGGTATTATTTGAAAAATGGGTAAAGCTCTATTTGTGAAAGTGATGAAAGATGAGGATTATCTTGGGGACCCTGAGAGAAAGCAGCTTCCACCTTTGCTATTTACCCACATGCAGAAGTAAAGGCCCAAAAGGGTTCCATAAACTAACTGGACATTTTCAATGGTTTCTAGGAACCCTAATGGTGCTGGCTTGGTGACCTGGCCCACGTATGACAGGAGTGAGCAGTATTTGGCAATAGATTTAAAGCAAAAGGTGACAAGAAAACTGAAAGAGAAAGCCGTCGTCTTCTGGACCAAGACCCTGCCGGAAAAGTTGGCCAAACAGAAAGGACACACTGAGTTATAAACTCTTCAGCTGCACACGGACTCCAGAATTTGGTTCAACAGAAATCGCTTCGCAGATAATGGACACTCACAACTGGATTGTTTGTCTGGCCTCCTCTCTTCACCTGGCCAAGTGTACACTGGCCTCCAAGGGCAAGCAAGCCTCACCTTCCCAACTGATGCTGGCTGATGGTACCAGAGGAAGGCTCCAACCAGTGGCCTTCAGTAACACAAGCTTGATAGTTGCTAGAAGGGAATCCAGACCATCAAGAAACCGTTTAGAATTATCAGCTCTGAAGAGGAATTGTATTTTTCAGTAGGACAGGTAGAATAATCTGGCAATAGTAATAGAATAAATAAGGCCCCCTATAACTTTTGTGAAGTTTTATACACAATACGATTTGATTAGGCTGTCCATACAGAGATTCAGAACCATAGAGGAACATAAATTTGGGGGTCACCGTGGTTGCAAGGATGCTTAACAAACCCTCAAAGGCAGATTGAAGAAAATATCCTGTTTAAATAATAAGCAACGTATAAACCATCTCAGTCACAAAGTGACCCCCAAGCAACAAATAAGGCCTTAACATCATGAAAACAAAGAAAAAAGAAAAAAGCAAATTAGTAACAAAAACAATATCAGATTACTACTTGAGGGAAGAAAAACACCATAAACATCAAAGAGTTAATATTCCAACAAGTCCTCACGGGGCCTGCTGAAAAAGCCACTTTTTAAGGTCTTTCCCAAATGCCAGTGGGGTGGCAGCGGGGGTGGGGATCTCTGCCTTCTGTTGTTGCCTATAAAACTCAGGCACCCGAGTGGCATGGAGCTGAATTTGAGAGAGAAGCGCCCAATACCTTTGCAAAGTGGCTTTTTCACCCCCGCCCTGACAATATGAACCACAAGTACTTCAGGCAAAGTGAAAAATGTTTATTTGGGGGAGGAGGTCAAATCTTAATATAGAATTACATACATATTTGTGATAGATGCAGCATGAAGCAATGAATCAAACAATAGAAGACACTGATTCTAGATAACATTCCACAAGTGGCAAATTTATGGGTTACATCACTCCCTTTCCCAGTCAAGTTTGTTTCTTTCTTAATATTTGCAAGCATGTTCAAGGACTCCAGAATACGCTTCCTATTATTTAGTTTCTGAAAAGGCTACAGGTAGTCCTCGACCTACAACCATTCATTTAGCAACCGTTCGAAGTTACAATGGCGCTGAAAGAAGTGACTTACAACCAGTCCTTGCACTTACGACTGTTGCAGTGTCCCTGCAGTCACATGATCAAAATTCAGGCGCTTGGCAACCGGCATGTATTTACAACAGTTGCAGTGCCTGAGGTCACATGATCGCCATTTGTGACCTTCCCAGGGGGCTTCCCCCAAGCAAAATCAATGGGGAACTGTGTGATTTACTTAATGACTATGTGATTCACTTAACAACCATGGTGATTCACTTAACGACTGCTGCAAAAAATGTGGATTTCAAGAGAAGAGACAAGAATAATAGAAGAAGACAGATGTTAGAACTTTACCTATGGGATTCAGGGACTGATGGGAGGAAGAAGAAAAAATATAAAGCTGGTTTATTTGATTATGGTTAAGTAATTGGTTGTTATTTTTGGTGATGCTTAATGGTTACTTTGACTGGATAACTCTTTTTAGGGATGTCCAATTGGGTGTAATGGATTTGTTTGTAATATCTGTGTTACGATGTTTGGTATACAAATAAATACAAATTATTTTTTGCAATGTTTAATAGTTTTTTGGGTTTAATTTTTTTGAACTGTTTAATTGTTAATTGAGTTTAATAATAGGTTGCTATCTTGGGTGATGATTCGTGGTTAATTTTTTTATTCATTTGTAATGTTTAGTTGTCAATTGGGATGAGATTTTGATTATTAAGAGAGGGATCAGGGGATTAAGTTTAAATGGAAAGGGGACTAAATGCTTACTGTGTGTTGCTACTTACGTCTAACCTTTACACCTTTTGTTGATGAAGAAGGAGAGCTGAGAATGGTTTATAGAAAATGGGGTGAAGTGTGGAATGAAGATGTGTTTGGTAGTATTTGAAGAGACAGTGATCAGTTGTTAATGTTGTATATACTTGCTGGGGACGAAGGGGGAAGTTTCTTCTTATTACTTCTTTTGGTGGGGGAATGTTTTTCTTTTTCTCTGCACTGTCCTTTTTTAAATCTATTTTTGTATTTGATTTTTGTATTCGTTTTATCTGTTTTATATACTCTCCAATAAAAATTAGGAAAGCAAAAAAACAAAAGCAAAAGAACAAAGCACTTCTTCAATCTCCAAACTGCAAACCAATTAAGCTTGAGGAAGCTGGGATCGTGGGTCAGATATCTGTGGCATCAGGAGCTTCCCTATCCACAGCCATGCCCTCTTGCTAGGAGTGAGCCTGCGCCCACAGATCCCAACAGTCCCTGAGCACTGGGACAGGATTTCTGCCACATCTCCTCTTCAGCCCAGGGTTGAGAACCTGAGAGCCAGTTTGGCACAATGGCCAGGAAGCCATGAGTTCTGGGCCTCCGTTACACATGAAGGCTGGCTGGGTGGCCTTGGGCCAGTCCCTCATGCTCCCTCAGCCCAACCCACCTCACAAGGTTGCTGTTTGGGGGAAGAAGGAGCATTATGCACACCACCTTGAATTGTACAAAATGAAGATGGAGTAAATTGCAGCATTATCCACCAACTGACCCTGTGCCAACAAATGAGCCCTGGGGCACTCCACAACAGAGAGCCCTGGGATGCGCCCTTTCCTTCACTGAGTGAACAGTGCCCTTCACCCCTCAGCCTTGGAGTTCGTTCAAAAGGTTGTCATGACTGATGGTATCAGAGACACTGAGAGGTCCAAGAGGACCAAGAGAGCCAGCCCTCCATTCCTCTGTCTCGCGCACGTCATCAAGAGTGATCAGTGTGGCCTGAAACCCAACTGAAAGAGGACTGCTGCGGTCAGAGCCACCAGCCACCGCTTCTCTCCTCACCACCTGGGACCCCATGTTCCCAGCAATGGTTCCTTCCAGAAATACACCAAGAAGATGTTCGTGAGAACCTGCAGTGCTCAGTTCTCAACCCAGTGAACCACTTGAATCTTAAGTTCAAAGAAAAGATTCATTTATTGAAAAGAAGTATACAGTCTCAAAAGCATTGCTAGGACTCAAAAGCCCGCGTGCACTAACTCTACTTCCTTTTTCCCTTCACCACCACCCTTCCCATCCCATAGTCCTTTTTGTGCCTTTCACTGGTTCTCTCCTGGTCTCATGTCGGTACGACCTTGGGCATTCCTGAGAACCAGATAACGGTCCATCTGTGTATAACGCTTACTCTTCCATCTCCCCCCCCCCCCACTTTTCTTTGAAATGGCAGAAACGAAGCAAGCAGGCTAATAAACTTTAATCAATAATTTGTGAGGCTTCTGACAATGTGCTGCCAGCTTTTCTCATGCTTTTTGAAATCACACTTAGTCCCTCCTTTGAATGACCCTTCGGTACACACATTCCTCCCACACACCTGCTGCTTGGCCATCTGAAACCACTCAGCTGAAAGGAGTGCATAAAAACCTTGGCATTCCACCTCAGGAACTTCAGTGCCACCATCTCATCCAAAAGGAGAGCAGGGATGAGCCGCCCAGTTTTCTCCAAATAACCCCGCCATTAACTAATGCTCAGATCTCTCCTCCTAGTCCTTTGTCACCTGAGGTGAAGGACACGAGGGAGCTACCAGCTTTGTAAATCTGAAATCAGGGCTATAAAACAAGTATAAAATTGAAAAAAGAAGTGCTTATTTATACCTGGAAGTCCTTAATTACTTTGCTGGTATTATTTTAGTCCAGAAGCCAAGAATTTACAAAAATTTCCCACCCGCCCCCAGTCCCAGTAACATTGCTTAATTTTGAAAAGATATTCAGTGTCAAATATCCAAACATGATTGAATCCCATTTCAGTAGACTGCTAAATTTTATTTTAAATTTAAATATCAAATAAATGCTACAAGGTTCCAGTAAGGGTTGTCTCACATAATTGTTCCTTGAGATCAAAATGTTGGTGCAGGAGACACCCAGGGGTGTTGGTGTAATTGCTTTTGCTCCTTCCCATTTACAACCCACTACCAAACCCTCTTCTTAGCTAAATTCTTGTGTTGTCATAACAATTGCCAGTCTGCAACTAGAATAATTCTGTTTCTTTGTGGGACGATAGAAAATGCCTTGGATGAAGTAAGATCATTGGGCAATCTGCCCCAGTCTGGTTGGCAATGACTAACAATCGATATTCAAGCCAGGTGACAAAAGGAGCCAGAAGCCTTCCAGATGCTGCTGAATCAACAGATGGAAGGCAACAAAATGGGTTGGGCTATTGGGAGGCCTTGCCTACCTCTTATGCAGAAAGAAACTCAAGCTGGCTGATAATGGCAAATGGGGGAAATTGTGTCTGCAAGTGATGAAGAAGCGGCAGAATTCTAATGCCATGGCAACCATGTCTTAACAGAGGCTATCAACACAGCACTAAATCAACACAGATTCTTAACAGAGGTTCAGTTCTGCAATCCTGGGCATTGCAGAATGAAAGAGACATCACAATTCTGTCTTAAACAAAGAATGGAAGAAACTCAGAGATCACAAAACCCAGCTAGAAGTTCTTTGGTAAAAGAAGAAGACTATGATTGCTTTTGGTGAAATAAATGGGGGAATGGGCATAGAGGAAAGATTAAAATCAAGATTATACAATAGAGTTTTTGGAAAGGAGAAACTGAGTGAACCCCATGCCTCAGGAGGTTTGACAAGAGGTTGTCCATCCACTTCTCCCATTGTTTGATTAAGAGTTTACTTCTCAGCTCACCTGGGGAGAAAGATCACCCTTGACCCCAAGTGACACCCTCACTGCCACTTTCTAATAGGGCCTGTCAGTGTCTTAGAGCAATGGAGACTGGGAAGCAGGGATTAATGGCAAACAGCAGAGCTCTCTGCACCCCCCAATCTGTCCTGCACCTCCCAAGCTAGCCTGCTGCTATCGGGTTCTGTTGGTCCTGTCGCTGGTGTGGAAGTAGGATTCAACTGCCCATCTGGGCCAACTTCTACATGCAGACAGGGCCGGGGACGCTCTCTTGACCTCTGCCTAGGTGGCAAAGTTCCCTCTGGTCTCTCCTTCCAAACTCTGGATTACCAGAGGACTTTTTTTCTACACTGACTAATCTGGCCACAAAAGAACCCTAGCCTGAAAACTTTCTTGGCCTGAAAACTGAGCAGAGGGTCATAGCTTGGTCCTAGTCAGAACTGCTGGGATCTTGCTATGACCCAGTTGCTTTGAATGCGTGATGTAGAGCTCATCCAAGCCCCCTCCTCCTAATGCATTTGGGCACTGCATATAAGAGGCAGCCTGTTTTGGACAAATTTGTCTTCTGTTGCTCTTTTTCTTGAGGAATCCCACAGAACCATTCAAACACACACATACACCCCAAGTAACCAGCAGTTTCCAGACCCATACTGCCTAGAAATGCTTCAAAGGAAACTGACCACCATCAGCAGCTCCTCTTGGGGTATTCCTTTTCCACCAGCAGTGGGACAGCACAATCTGACCAAGCTGTTTGGACTGCTGATGAGGAGACTGAGAACTGCTCCTTATTCACCCTCTCTCTCTTTGATAGGACCAGCATGCTGGAATCCTGCTTCTCCTCTCCGTGTTCACCCTGCCTTCTTCCATAGCTGGTGAGTGAAGCTCCTGAGTCCAGACTCCCACCAGTTCACAGGACCACAGGAGAAGCTTTCCAGGGGAAACAAGGAAATGCAGTCTTGACAGGAACACAAAGTAATACAGGCAGGGAGAAATAGAGTTGTGTCTGTGCCTGTGAATGACCTCTACTGCCATTGCCAGATCAAGTATAAAAAAGAATGGAAATTGGGTAAACTGGTTTAATTGGAAGAAGTCCCATTTGTAACTGCTGAAGCATTTTTCAGAGCCCCTTTGTTGCTACTTCGGTGTGGCTAATTCAACTTCCCTTCAATTTTTGCTGTCACAGAAACTTTGCAAGGCTGGCTGATCAGTTGGACACCCCCCTCACAGCAAAATTTGCCCATTGTGTGAAATGACTTGTTGTGTTTTCTAGAACTGGGATTGTCTTGTGAGAGAACAAACAGGACTTGAGACACCCATGAGAAACAAATTCATATGAATGGGGATCCCTGGAGAGCTCCTCCTGCGGTCCTGTGAACTTGTAGAACTGAATCTGCCCATTCTCCTTCTGCACTGCCCAAGCCCTTTTGTTCCCCATGCTGTTCAGCCCAAAGCTTTGTCAGTGCTGACCATGCAAAGAAGGGGGGCACTGAGGTAGAATATTCCCTTAGGGACAGTTCCACTCAAGCATTCCGCTGAGTTTTCCCATTTCCTCTTGGTGCTTGGAAGTTGTTAAACCACTCTTTAACTTAATTTGCTAGTGCTACTTTCTTTGAGGATAAATAGCTATATAAACAAATGAACAGGAAATCTCAAAAACTGTTTAATAAACAAGTGGTTTTGCTTCAAACAATGAAAAGGTAAGGTAGTTTGATATCCAAACAGATGTGCCTGCACAAAAGCTATAAGGAAAGTATATAATTTCCTTATAGTTACAAAACTACAGAACATTTAAACCTTTCATGCATTTGTAATAATTCACAGGTGGAAGATCAGATCCACTACTTATTACATTGCAGATTATATCAGGAACCTAGAGCTAGATTCATCATACGTTTGTTAATCCAACTGAATCAGTCTAGCTTAGAAGAAAAAATCTATTTCCTGCTGACTAATGAAGATGAACATGTAACAAAACAAGTTGCATTGTCTGCAATGGCCACAAGGAAAATACGCAAGCAGATGTTGACAAATAGTGCTGTTAATATTAGAGGGGATGTATTGAACTGATATGGATTATTGCAATCTTATATGATTTTTTCTAAAACCCATGGTTGCAAATAAATGTATACAACAGCTATAATTTCCTTATAGTTACAAAACTACGGAACATTTAAACCCTTTCAGTTAGTTTGTTCACCTAATATAATTATGTCTCGATTCACTTGGTTCTTCCCCTAGTCCTTTCCTGCCAGTTTATATTTTTCTCTAATGTGCTTGGAAAAGATTCCCCTAGTCTTCCACTGCTCCACTTCTCTCTCCCTCTCTCCCAACTGACCCCAGTTAATCTTTCCATGGCCAAAACCATTTGACTAAGTACGTGGGACAAAAAGCTGGCACACTCCTTACACGCATACAGAGAGGAGCCACTGGATTCTCTCCACTGGAATGTTTGGAAGGAAAGACAAGCTTGGAATCTGTTTAAAGAAAGCTGGGAAAACTAAGAGGTCTCTGACAGATTTTGTACTCTACTTTAGCAATCAGAAACAATGATGATGCCAGAAAATGCAAGACACAAATTATAGCAAAAATAACGGTAAATTAAAGTTGTGCTACGCATGCAGCACAGATGTGTGCTCCGGGCATCCCACGGATAATGCCAGAAAAAATGGGGAAGAAATATGGAAACTAAGGCAGGTTCAAGGAGGCCTTGATGATGGATTTGCACGTTTCTTTCACATAGCTGCAGGTTGTGGCAGACAAGCCCGCTTAGCTCCCACAAACTCTGCACAAGAGGCTGCCACTGTCGGCGGACTCCCTTGGATGGTGTCCCTCCAGGACCAGGACAGCCACATTGCGTTTGGCTCTATCCTGAGTAAATACTGGATCCTGAGTGCAGCCTCTAGCTTCCACAGCAGGTAATGCTATGGTGCGGGATTCCAAGCAACAAGCCGGGCTTCAGCCACAACCCAGGGACTGTCACCCTGAGTGGGAGTTAACGCAGCAATCCGTGTTGCTGTGGCAGAGTTTTCGTGAAATTTTGCAATAATATTCTGTACTGATTATATTACAGAAGCGTATTTACTAGTCAGCCAGTAACTACTGATAAGTATAAAATACAAGGTAGAAGTTTTTCTCTCTTTCTTTTATTTCTTAGTTTGTATTTTTAGATTGTTTGGGGTTGTCTCTTTGTATTTTTAATTTTTAAAATTTTCTTTAAGTTTAAAGAATGTTTTGTTAATTGTGTATGTTAAGAATGTTAAATAAATAAATGAATGGATCACAGCTGTCCTCTCAGCGCTGGAAGAAAACTGAAAGGGGCCCGTCCAACTCCAGGCATGGAAGAGGTCAGTTGTGCCTTGGCCTGACCCTGTCCCTGTCCCTGACAACCACACACACATCAGCAACACGCAATCAGCCAGGCAAAGCCTTTCTGCACTCAAGCAGAGCACTTTCAGATTGCTGGCTCTTAAAATTTTGAAGCACATGGGAAGGTTTAAGTCTTTACTCTCAGCTAGGATCCCAATGGAAAAAAAATCTAATTTGACCCTGAGTTTCCTGTGTCTTTTCTGGCATTGGAATGTCATTGGCTATAAACAGGTGAATGTTTCTCTATTACTCCATCTCCAGGCAGTGGAAGTTCATCTGATGAAATTTTGTTCCTCAGGCCCAGGAGATCTGCCAGAAAAATCAGGAAGGTCCATCAGGACCATCAGGAAGGTCCAGGACTCCAGAGTGCCTCTTCTGGGCAGTCAATGCTTCCTCCGGTTCCTTGCTGTTTCTTGCTACCCCTCCTTTGTTTCCAGGACCCAGATCTCAGCCCTGGCTGGAGCCTCAGATCTAGAAGGGCACAGGGAGTCCCTGGTGCCCATCCAGACCATCATCCCCCACAAGGCCTTTGACGAGATCACCCTTGTCCACAACATTGCCCTGCTGAAGGCAAGCACTCCGTTCCGGTTCAGCAAGACCACGCAGCCCGTCTGCTTCCCCACACCGGACTTCCCTGTGGCAACGCTGGGGAAGTGCTTAGTGGCAGGCTGGCTGGATCCTCGGGGAGGTGAGCCGGCTCTCGACCTGCAAAGCTCCCTCGCTGTCCTGCAGCTTTCAGCACCAAAGGGGGAGCCTGGAGGCGAGGAACAGCCTGCCAACCTTTAACTCAGCTTTGCCCACCTTTAAAACTTCACAAAGGCTCTTTGCTGTCTTGGCTCACCCAGGGAATGGTCTTCCGCAGAAGCTCTCGGTGGAAGACGTGGACCGCTGTCCCCTGCGCAGAACCACGAGCACCGAGTGCTGCAGTCACAGGGAGAGTGGCAGTGTGCCTGGATGCCTGGTGAGGGGGCTGCTCGAGTGCGCCGCTCCTTGAATTGACCTCCCCCCACAACCCAGCCAAGGGAGCTTCAGAGGGCCACCTTTTCCCGCTTTCAAACAATTGAAGCTTGCACTTAGCAACAATCTACCAGAAGGCGAGTATACCTGTAGCCATGTTTAAGTGTCAGTGTCTTTTGCAAGCCTCTGATGGAAAAAAAACTAAAAAAACTAAAAAAACTAAAAACCGAGTGACTTCTGTCCCTCTGACCTATGAACAAAAGAATTGCTAAAATCTGGACTAGAGATAACTGTCACATAGAGAGTCAACTGCATTTGCATTACAACTAAAGCATTTATACAAACGGGACAGGGCTTTTTGCAGCTAATTCACACCCATTTGCTTATACCAATCCTGTGAGTGGCAATCAGTTGTCATCAGCCTCAAGCTCCACTTTAGAGACTTTGTGGTGAGCAAAATGGCCATTCAGGGCTCCTGATGGGGTCTTTCCTTCAAACCAACACTCAGCCCCACAAACGCCATCTTGCTCACTTGACCTGGGCACTGAGCACCACTGACATGCCCATCCCTGCAGGGGCAGTTGCACTCTGTGATCCCAACTATTGGTGCCTTGAATCGTCCAGAGAAAAGGCGATGTCAGCCTTGCGAGGTAGGCCAGACAGGAACCATGACCAGATGAGCTAATTCTGTTTTACTGTAAAGCGGCATTAACAGAATCTTGCAAGTCTGGAAGTACAAATCCCCGCCATCTCTTTTACCGGCTGAGAAGTTAGGCAGGGCCCTTCCTGAGTTTCCTTCTCTGCCCGTTACGCAGCTGTGGGATAAGGGAGCTGGGCCCCCTCTTCCCTGACCGTTCCCTGGGCAGCGTCTCTTCCCCCGGTCTCCCAAGGGCATTCCCACGTACCACATTACGGGAGGCTTGAATCGCTGACAGGCCGTCTTCTCTCCAAGGGGTCCGCAGGCAGCCCAGTCCTGTGTGAGGTGGAGGGAACGCAAGTGCTGAAGGGAGTGCTGAGCGAGGGGGGCGCCAGATGCTACGGGCCCTTCCTTTACAGCCGGGTCATCCACTACAGCGACTGGATTGTGACCACTACAGCAAAATGGGGGGCTCCAGCTTCTCCCTTTCCTGGCCAAAGGTATTCAGCCTTTGGGGCTCCAGCGGAGGAACACGAAGGGTTATTGTTTGAACCCTTTTTGGAGCTGAGAGCCTCGGATGCCTCCGATGCCTTGGAAAGTCCTCTTAGCCTGAACCTTTCGAAAAAGCTGAATGAGAGCAGCCCAGGCCTCCCCAAAGGGCCAGCCGAGTCGCGAGCGAATCCTCCACTCTACTATGACTACTACGGTGGGGAGCTGCTCCCTGCTTCTTCGGCAGAGTCTGGCCAGCCCTGGGGGATGAGGGCCCTCATTGGCGTGGGCTTCCTGTTGCGCCTCCGGGCTTGCTGAACCGCAGGGCAACCAGGGTGTTACCTGGGTGCCGAGACGAGAGTTCCCAGCGATTGCTTTCTCTTGGAAGATTGTTCTGCACAATAAAAGTTTTATCCTTCTTAGGCATCTTGTCCCAGTGAGATGTGAAATTAGAGGTAACCCAGCAACACACTGGAATAGTAAGTTTGGTCATGGGAGCAAAAAACAGAAAGCATCAGCACCTACAGAGCCTTTATGAAAGATTATTTCCAGTTCCATATTTGCATGAAAATTTGAAAATGATCATAATCAGTAAAGAGGACATATCCAAGCTTTATATACTGTAACACCGCATCTAGATTTTAGAACAATCAGGGCCGGCGGGGAGGGCAGGGGGTGCCAAAAGAGCCAAGGCAGCGGCGGCTGCAGCTGTGTGGCTGGAGCTGCTCTGCTATGGGCCTCATCCGGGGCTTTGACCGCCTGGCCACGGTCACTAGACGACCGTCCATAAGGACACTACACCCTTTGTTATGTAATGTAGCATTATTATTTATGAAGGGCGCCTTTATTTGAGCTCTTGGCCAGGCCAGATGTCTGTCTGCAATGCTAGACTGGACCAGTGGTCTCTGTGGCTTAGGAAGGGGTGCAGGGAGCCCCCACTTCCTTTATCCCTAAAGATGGGATTTCCTGTGACGCTTTATACCAGTTATGTATTCGGTCCACAACTTTGCACTTAGGGCTTAACTCTGAGCTGCAACCTCGTGGCTGAGATGTCTGATATTTTTTCCTCATCTCTGGATTTTGTAACATCTTGTCTAATGAAATTCTGGAGCATGAACTCTTCCATCTCCTTGGAGTGCCAGTTTGGCTAGGCCTAACCAACAAGGCATCTGCCATCTCTGTCCCCCTGGGTTCAGGGGAATGCCGTTCAGTGCATGGAACTGAATCGTGCCCAGTCTGTGCAGATGCCCAAATCCTGCACCTGTACATTCATGCCACCATTCTCCAGCAATTAGAAAATAAATCAGAAATGGAATTCGGCAACGTACATTTTTAAATGACGTTTTTAAGTGGGGGTTTAGTTAAATTGGAGTTTCGTGTGTGTGTGTGTGTGTGTGTGTGTGTGTGTGTGTGTTACAAATGATTTTTTAAAGGGTAAAATAACAATTTAGGTCAATTGATGTTCTGAGTCACAGTCCAGGCTTCTGCCATGAACATGTAGCTCCTGTGCATGTGAAGGCAGGGTAACTTAAAATGTTTGTACAACTGGGAAAAATCAGGAACTCTTTTCTTTCTTTGTCCCCATATCTTTAAATCCTAATGTGAACCTGGTGAATAAGTCAGATGACCAGTCCATCTTGTGGAAAATTCAGAAGAATGAAGCACAACATGGAGGAGAAAATAACCACCTGTGTATTCAACAATTGTTGGGTCCCCACTTTACGAGAAAGAGGAGGAATCTTGAATAATGGCAGGAAGTCCTAGGGATCCAATGGATTTGGGGAAGCTAGGCCTAGCCCCTTTGGGGATGGCTGCAAGGCTAGAGAAGCCCCCGATCAAGGAGGTTGGAGGGTCCCTGACCCAGGATGGAACTAGGTGGGGGTTTCTCAGCTTGTTACTCTGTTGCCATGCCCTTCCTAGGGCTGCCCTAGGAGCTGGGAGGAAGCTTCTCTTCTCTGATTCAGATGGGGGGGCAGGGGGTCAATTTGGGTCTGATGGAATTAGGCAAGGAGGGGAGCTGGGACTGACCCTGCTCATGTCCAAAAGATGGGGAGGCAGGAGGTGCAGCCTCCATTTTGCTTGTTGCTTCCATGTTCTCCACGTGTCCTGTAGCCTTACCCCAACTCCAGCTCATCTGATGCAGCTTGAGATGAGGTGGAAAGAGGCTGGGTATCAGCTGAATTGGGCAGGAAAGAAGCAGTGGTTATAAAAGTTGGTCCAGGAGGCTATGCAGCTCTGCTCAGCTGAAAACGTAGCACCTGGCGTCCTGGCAGCCATCCTTTCTCAACAGAAAGCATCTGACAGGCAGCTATCATGGGCTCTTTGGAGGCCAGGATGGGAATACAACACCTCCCCGGGGAAAGATCCACAAACTGCTCAGCCAGGACAGAGGTCTTTAGGCCGCCTTCTGTCCCTCTGCGGAATCCCGTCTCTCGAGGAAGAAGCCATCAAGCCGCTGCTCTGAATCATCTCTCCTTTGATCCAGGCTGAGCCGGGCTTGGAACACCAAGGGATTCAGCTGGAGACATTCTGTAGCTGCCGGAAAAGGTCTCACCCACCTACCTTGGACTCCAAATCAGGCAGCCCCTTACTTTTACAGCCAGAGTGGGTTTACAACCTTCACAGCAGGAAGCCAAGGAATTTCTTGGGGGAATCAAGAAACCACAGAAATGCCATGTTGCCATCAACCCCAGTAATATATCCAACATACTGTGCGAATGGCCATTGGTCTCCTGGGCTGAGATGAGCCCTCTCCTTTTTTCATTAGTGAACCACCAGCTTAGGTATCTGCTGTAATCCTCAGAAATATTTTTCGGAGTTTTGATATTTCAGTGGTGTTTGTTTGAACTGACTTATCTTGAAAGAACAGAGCTAACTTAATTACACCACCCAACCATGCTTCCCCTTCCCCATTGATAGGCAGTCAACCTTTGGCATAACAAGGTTGCTTAACACTGCAATCATATAGTTGGTTTACTGTAAACAACATGATTTTCCATCTTGAGATGACAGAATGGAAAGTTGGCTTCTCACAACTAACCCTAACCCTAACCCACCCAGGACAGGGCAAGGTGAGTGCAGCAGGAATTGCTTTCACTGGTGTTACCGTTTCTGCTGCCAGGGCTGGATGCATAAGCCTGGGATCCCTGTTGGCTGACGAGCTCCTCCCTTGCCAAGCCCAGGCCTCGTCTGCCTGAGCCTGGGCCAAGCCCAAATCCTCCTGCCTGAGCCTGGGCCATCGGGCCCTTTGAGCCGAGAGGGGCACCCGCCTGCCTTTGTCGAGGCTCTACGATACTGTCCCGTCCTGAAGAGAGCGGCTGCTTTTGACCATTGGGTTGGGCCTGAAATGGAGCGTATGTGGGGGGGGGGGGGGGCTGGGCTCAGAAGAAAGCAGCCTAATTTGGAACATCTTTGCTTGATCTTTTCAAGCTGTCTTCCTGGTGGAACAAAGTATGTTTTGAGTTTGCTACTTGCTGCTATGGAAATTTGAAAAAAAAAAATTGTGCTAGGACATATTAAACCACGCTGAATAGTATGTATCACCAAGCCTAGAGAAAAATTGACCAAAGAGATTTTTTTTCAAAAGTAAAATGGAATTATATTTTTATATTCCTGTTTGTCACATTATGTAACAGGAATATAAAAGTGTAATTTCATTTATATATTACAGTATATAATTCCATTTATATAATATAATGTAACATAATAGTTACAAAAAGTATGTTTATTTTTTTTTGTTTTTGCTTGTCATAGGTATGCATTTGTGTGTGTATATATATACATATACATATACATATATACATACACATATTCAGACACCATACTTTCATTCTGCTTGGCATACTGCATTGAAAATATCCTATGTTCATATGCTCTTTCACTCTAACCTTAACCCTAATGCCTCTTCATCTCTGTTCCTGTTCGGAAGATCATGATGGCATGATATCAAGGTACATGCTGAGTTTTGCAAGTGATACCCAAAGCAAGAAAAAATAGTTAAGTTAGAAATACAGTGGTACCTCAGTTCACGAACTTAATTCGTTCCACGATTCCAGTCATGAACCGAAATGGTCGCAAACCGAATCAAATTTCCCCATAAGGTTCAAGGTAAATAAGGCTAATCCGTTCTGAACCATATGTATTTTTTTTTTAACCATCTTTATTCTTCAAAATAGTCGAGATTGCCGACTTCGCCATCTTGTACTCCGAGGCCAGATCAGTCACACGAATACCACGCTCATGCTTTTCTACAATTTCCTTCTTCAATTCAATGGTTATTTTCTTCAAAACCTTCTTCTTACCATTCTTGCTCTGCACTTTCTTGTTACCTTCATTACCTCTCTGCACATTCTTTGGAGCCCTGCTGGATGTACTGTATGTGCTAAAAAGCACACCAAAAAGCTTCACAGCAAGTGTCTGTCTGTGACTGCGATCTCACCTAGAGGAAGCCACAACCATGTGTCAGAGCAAGGAAGATGGCTGCAGGTCGTGTTCGTCACCCGATGCGGAGTTCGCGAACGGAAGCAAAATTTTGTGAACACTGCTGTTTGTGAACCGAATTGCTCGTGAACAGAAGTGTTCGTGATTATTACTGTAGAAGGGAAGTCAGAGGTGTACATGCCATCGCAAGAACTGATGTATTGGTAATGGATGTAGGTGAGAAGGCAGAACGGATGTAGGTGAGAAGGCAGAACATATTAGCTCCTCTTTTGCATGTCTTTTTTCAGTAGGGAAATTGAGCCCTAGGTGCCCCTGGGGGAAAGAGAGGGCCTGCAATTTAGGATAGGCAAGGAGAGTAAGAGAGAATTTAGCTAACTTAACTGAATTTGGGTCTCTATGGTCAGAAGGATTCTCTCTCAGGGCACTGAAGGAACTAGTGAAGGTGGTGGCAGAACCAGTTCCAGTAATCTTTGAGAAGTCCTGGAGGACTGGCAAGGGCCCGGAAGACTGGAGGAGGACACACAGATTATGAAGCAGCATATTTGGGAGCACTTGAACCTAGATTTCAGAAAAGCCTTTGACAGAGTACCTTATAGCATTCTTCTTCATAATATAGTAAAATGTGGGCTAGAAGATCGTACTGGTTGCATGATCACAACCAAAGAATGCCCATTAATGGCTCCACTTCAGCATGGAGGGAAGCATGGAGTGGAGAGCCACTGGGCTCTATCTTGGGCCCTCTACTATTCAATGTTTGATCAGTGACTTGAATGAGGGAGCTGAAAGGATATTTATGAAAATCACAGGTGACACAAAGCTGGCAGGAGCGGGCAATATTTTAAAATGCAAAGAAGATTCAAAGAGATCTAGACAGGTTCAAACACAGGACTGAAATGGATAGGATGGAATTTAACAGAGAGAAATGCAAACTTTTGCATCTGGGTAGGAAAAATGTAAGGCGCTTCTATAGGATAGGGCTATAGTAAATGTGAAAGGGATCTAGGGATCTTCATCAACAAGTTAAACATGAGCCAGCAATGAAATGTAGCTGCTAAAAGGGAAATCTACCTAATAGGAGCATTGAGTCCAGATCACAGGAAGTAATTGTTCTACTTCACTCTGCCCTGGTCAGATCCCATTTGGACTACTATGTCCAATTCTGGGCATCATGGTATAAGGACAGGGACAAAGCAAAGTGAGCTCAGAAGGGGGCTACCAAGATGGTTCCAGGCCCCAGGACGTGAAAGAAGTTTCATGTAAGTTTAAGGACTTTAATGTATATTAAAAAACCCTCTCACCCCCATGGGTGGTATGTTCTTCCTCAATCTCAGGTCTTCTACTAGAGGCCTGGGAATTCTTTTCCATATCCTCTCTAGTTCTTCCTTCAGGTCCTGGTACTTCTCCAGCTTCTCATGCTGTTTCTTCCTGATGTTGCTGTCACTTGGCACCACCACATCTATTACCACTACTTCTGGGCCTTGTTTGGTGATGTCTGGTTAATTGGCCAGTACCTGCCTGTCCATCTGGATCTGCAAGTCCCACAGGATCTTAGCCGTGTTATTCTCCAAAACCTTCTGTGGAATCTCCCATCTGGACTTGGGAAGGTCTAGCCCATACACTCTGCAGATGTTCCTGTACACAATGCCAGCTACTTGGTTGTGCTGTTCAATGTATGCTGTTCCTGCCTGCATCTTACACCCTGCCACTATGTGTTAGACTGTCTCTGAGGCCTCTCTGCACAATCTGCACCTTGAATCCTGTCCAGTGCAGTAGACCCCTGCTTCTGTGGATCTGATGCTTAATGCCTCTTCTTGTGCTGCTATCATCAGTGCCTCAGTGCCGTCTTTTGGTCCAGCCCTTTCCAGCCACTGGTAGGATTTCCCAATGTCAGCCTCTTCAGCTGTCTGTCAATGGTATATTCCATGCAGGGTCTTGTCTTGCCATGGCACTTCCTCCCCTTGAACTTCGTCCCATGTCTGCTGCTGCCTCAGGCATTCTCTCAGCAGCTCATCTTTAGGTGCCATCTTACTGATGTACTCCTGGATGTCCTGGGTTTCATCCAGGACAGTGGCTTTGACATTCACCAGACCCCTCTTTCTGGCTAGTGTACAGTCTCTGGGTGTTGGATCTGGGGTGGAAAGCTCCATACATTGTAAGGAGCTTCCATGTCTTCACATCAGCAGCCTTCATATCCTCCTTTGGCCAGCTCACTATACCGGCAGGGTATCTGATGACTGGCAGGGTGTACATGTTGATGGTGTGGATCTTGTTCTTCCCACTGAGCTGGCTCTTCAGGACCTGTCTTATCCTTTGGTAATGTCAGGTTCAGCCCAAGAACAGCAATGAGGCGATCCAGTACAGCTCGCACCTAATAGACAAAATCTCACCAGACTCAACCTATGCTAAAGCAACTAGTGACTATAACCCGTGAGACTCTAGGGAGAGGCCAGCCTCATCCTCTTCATCTTCCCACACTCTTGCTGTGGGCTGAGGCGGCGCTTGACCTGGAATGTCTCTCCCCCCCAACCTTTAAATTCCATTCCAGAATCTTCCCCGCTCTTGCCATCCATTACAGGTGGTACTTGGATGTTGCTGTCTTCTTTGCCTCCTCATAGTGGTTCCCATGTGACTGTGGGATACCAAGTTACTTGTAGCTGGTCTCCATGTCTGCTATGTGGCCCACTGGTAGTTCCACCCCATCAGTCTTAACTACTTTTCCTCTCTTTACTACCATTCAGCCACACTTCTCCAGTCCGAATGACATCCCAATGTCCTCACTGTAGATCCATGTCAGGTGGATCAGTGAGTTGATGTCTCATTCATTCTTAGCATACAACTTGATGTCATTCATGCAGAGGAGATACACAGGTCCACTCTTGAACTTGTACCCGTATCCAGTCCTTGTGATTATCTCTATACAGAAAAGTTTGCTATGACCAGGTTTTTACATGGAACATTTTGAAAAATGGGCTTTGGAAACGGCACCCGTTACCCCAACTGTCTGGTTCCGGTTTGTGGATGGCACCTTCGCAATTTAGAGTCAGGATGAAGAAGAACTAGAGAAGTTTCTGAACCACCTAAACGGCATCCACCCCAATATACAATTCACCATGGAAAAAGAAACTGATGGCAAACTTCCATTTCTAGAAATGTTGGTCATACACAAACCGGACCTCAAATTAGGACACAACGTTTACAGAAAACCCACTCACACAGACCGGTACCTACACAAAAACTCCAACCACCACCCACGTCAGAAAAGAGGCATTATCAAAACCCTGATGGATCATGCCAATCGGATCTGCGAAACCCAATTCCTAAACACTGAACTTAACCATCTTAATTGGGTCCTACAAGCGAATGGCTACTCCAAGAACGAAATAAAAAGAGCCATCAAACCAAGAAAACAACACGTGACTGAAGAAAAACAGCCCCCCACCAACAAAGTATTTCTGCCCTACATCAAAGGGGTCACGGACCGCATGGGAAAACTGATGGAAAAACACAACTTCCAAACAATCTTCAGACCCACCAGAAAAATACAACAAATGCTAAAATCAGCAAAAGACAAAAGGGACCCTCTCACTGCCACAGGAGTATACCACATACCATGCAGCTGTGGACAAGTATACGTTGGAACCACAAAATGCAGCATCCATGCCAGGATAAAAGAACACGAAAGACACTGCAGACTACAGCAACCAGAAAAATCTGCAGTAGCTGAACATGCTCTCAAGCACATTGGACACAAAATCCTATTTGAAAACACAGAGATACTGACTGGACAACACCAACAGCCACTATACCAGGCTATACTGGGAAGCCATTGAGATTCACAAACACCAGCAGAGTTTCAATAAAAAAGAGGAAAGTCTAAAAATCAACAAAACCTGCAAAAGGTCAACGAACTGAGCTCAACCACCAGGACGTGTGAACAATTCACACAATGAACATGCTAATCACCCTCAGCAGCCACTCATTAACAACTCAACACAAAAAACCCTGCCTAACCCCCAGGAAGATACACACACACGCTGATCACCAAAACAGCAGCCACTCATTAACCCACAAACCCCCCCCCCCCCCCCCGCAGGCACCCTCGCTGATCTCTATAAATACCCACAAAAGGGTCACATCATCCTGGGCACAGAGAGAAACACTTTTTTTACTAGGACTGAATGACGAGGCTTTAAATATTGATAAGATATGGGAAGAAGAGTTTTTTTGCTGTATTTTTAGAGAAAGTGATACGTTACTGTGCTAAAAGGAAAGGAATGTAAAAGTGATTTATTTGATTAAGGTTAAAATATATGTCATTATTTCTGGTAACTCTTAATGGACTTTTGCTGATTAGGACTGAATGATGAGGCTTTATAACATGTTCATTGATAAGAGATGAGATATGGGAAGAAGAGCTCTTTTGTCGAAATATCAGAGAAAGTGATAAGTTGCTGAAGTTGTTTGTATCTGTCTTGATGGAGGGGGAAATCTTTATATATCTTTTTTCTTTATCATATTTTTTCCTTTTTTCTGCACTTTGTATTTTTTTTCTTTTTTTGTATTTTTTCTTTTGTATTTTATATTCTTCTTAGTTGTGTTAGTTTTTTATCTTTGTATTTGTAAACTTCAATAAAAATTATTATAAAAAAAATAAATATCTCACAATGAAATCTCACACTACATATATATTTCAAGATGTCAAATATTCTGGATACTTTTAGATGTTGCCTCCAATATATCAGATTTTTTCTTGTTCCTCCAACATCTTGAAGTAGCATGTGCTGCATAGTTCTGACACAAGATGGCATCCTCTGATAAATGTGCTTTTTCATATACTTCCTTAAAAGTTTCTGGTTTCCTTCTTTTTCCTAAAAATAAGTTATTACTGAGACATCATTGAAGGAACAAAATATTTTTGCTTTGGATGTCTGCCTCCCACATTTTCAAAGCTTACAGCCTCC
The DNA here is from genome assembly GCA_030867105.1 of Liasis olivaceus. Lineage (NCBI taxonomy): Eukaryota > Metazoa > Chordata > Lepidosauria > Squamata > Pythonidae > Liasis > Liasis olivaceus. The sequence goes on along the minus strand of CM061359.1, from coordinate 24,866,586 downwards.
TCTTATGGTTGCTGAATGCACGTCCTAATGATTTTCACTAGGACATTTCTAGGATGACTCCCCCAAAGCGTTGGCAAACTGCATCTTCTTTCCTCATGCACTGTTTTTTTTTTCTTACCACAAATCTTCTCGTTTCTTGGAAATACTGACACTCTACTTGACACAGACTAGAAGCTGACTTAGAACGGTTGCCCTTGCTTGTTACACCAACCAATGATGTGATGCTCTCTGCAAAGGTGACATGGGGATGCCTTTAGGCTGCTTTAAAAATGACGTCTCCACGTGTGGAGAACAATCCAGGCCGATTCTTCCCATTCAGTCATTCTCAGGGGACTCATCATCAATCTGGCCCTGATGGGATCCCTGATTGGCTAGAAGCTCTTGGCCTGCCTCTGGCTGTCTGGAGAAAGACACCTCCACCAGTAGGCTGTTCATGACCTGTTGCTTGACTGGCTTCCTCCTTCATTTGGGTCCATCCCAACAGGCCCTTCCCTTGAACTGCAAAAAGCTTGAGAGAAGGAAAGATGGCTGAGCTCTTGTACAACCCTGAGATCTGACTACTATTGATGTGCACCTGAACTGGGACCTGGCTCAAAGATCCCTTTGCTCTTTTTAAAAAATATAACATTATTTTTTTTTAAAAAGAAAAAAACTAACAAGAACTAATATTTAGAGAGAGAAGAAGACAAAGCCTTTGCCCTGACTCTAGGTCATCCTCTCTACTTTTTCCTCAGGCACCAGCACCAGCACCTGCTCAGGCTCCTGCAGAGGAATCAAATCCTTCCAGCTAGCCAGAACGTGCAGCAGCCCATTTTCAGCTAGTGACTGCAGCTGCACTTCCTGTTTTGCCTTTGGGGATGCGTCTTTGGAAAATGTACTGCATCAGAGTTTGTCAGGCTTCAGACCCCCCCTCCACTTCTCAAGATGCTAAATTTGAACCCAGTACACACAGATAGTCTGAACACACCAGTGTACTTACCACTCCTTTTATTCAGGCTCATATTGCTGAGTGAGTTTGAATATATCTCATACTTTGTAATCAAGCAGTTCTATTGTGATCTATTAACAGCTTAAGACAGATCAGTTTCCTAACACACTTCAAAACCAGTTTTCAGACAGTTAAGCAGAGACCTTGAAATCTGATGCACAATGGAAAAAGCCTCCCTCTTGGGGACCCACAAGGGCTTTGTGCCTCTCTGGAAACCAGTCCTGCTAATATGCAGTGGGACACCTCTGGCCCAGGGGGGTCACTAGGGCTGAAGCTCTGCACCAGGAAGATGGGGTGATCGGCACAGACAAGTTGGCTGAGTTTCTTTCCTGCCCTCTTTCTCGTTGTTCCTCTAGAGGCCCTGTGGAGCAAAGATGTTGGATGTGACTGTAGCTCTGCTGTGCAGCATTGCCCCCCACTTCCTTTCTTTAAAAGAATGCCACAGTGGGATGGGGGGAGAGAAAATACAGTAGGTGGGGAGGGAGGGCCCCAAGATGGGACTAGAAAGAGAAACGGGGGGGGCTGTCTTTGGGGATGCTGTACAGGCAGCAGGCATCCAAGAGACAAAGAGAGGCCATGGAAGGTCACAGAAGCCTCTGCTGTGCTGATGTGGCTCCTGCTCCCTTCAAAAGCCAGATGAGGGGGTGTCCGCAACCCCCTTCCCCACCTCTCTCCCTCTGTGTGTCTCTTGTTCCGGCAGAAGAGCCTGCAGCTGATGACTGGCCATCTTAGCCTTGTGCCAAACACTGAGGTAGCTTTGCAAGGCCATCTGCAAGACAGAAAAGAAGATGGTGATAACAGGCTGTGTCTCCTTTCACAGCACTTCCTACCAACAGAGGCCTCCCTCTTGCCTCTAAAGGTTCTGGCATCCAGAAATTCTGCCTCTATGAAGGACAGAGTCCACCTCCCCAGGAATCTCCACTTCTGGGGGACAGGAGGGCTGATGAGACTGTGATGATGATGATGATGATTGTGATGATGATGATGATGATGATGATGATGATGGAGTTTTTCAGAACACACTCTGGATGTTCTCACAAAATGGCTAATAGATAACCAGTTAAAATCAATTTACCAGAATGTTACCTATCTGCCCCTATCACAGAATGTTGCAGATCACCCTTTTAGTCTTTCCCAGGTAGGGGGACAATTTCCAAACAAAGCACCAGTTGCAGCTGCCCACTATTATTATTATCCAGAAAAGCCCAGGGGGCCTATTTGGAGCCTAGACAAATACTTTGAGAATGGAGATATTCCTGGAGGTTGGCACTCTCTTTGCCACATGCCAGTTTGGTGTAGTGGCTAGGGTGCTGGCCTAGAAACCAGGAGACTATGAGTTCTAGTCCTCCCTTAGGCATGGAAGACAGCTAGATGACTTTGGGCCAGTCACCCTCTCTCAGCCCAACCTGCCTCCCAGGATTGTTGTTGTGGGGAAAATAGGAGACAGGAGTATTAGATATGTTCACTACCTTGAAGAGGCAGGATAAAAATATAATAATAATAATAATAATAATAATAATAATAATAATAATAATAATAATAATATCAGCTTCCCAGTGATTACAAAAATGTCCTAAAATGTAAACGGTCAGGTAGGGGGGAGACCAGTTAGCACCAAGGGAAGCATGTCACATTAGGGAAGACCTCTGCAAGATGGGAATCCCCTTTCCCCTTTCAGCAGTTGGCTGACTTCACAGTTACTCATGGCATTCTTTGCTGCACAGTGGTGTGAAGATCTCTTGGGTTCCAAAATAGAAGCCAAAGGTCACATGGAGGATGGCCCAAGAAACTCCTGCAGGTCCTTCTCATTGACAAATGGTAATTGGCTCTTACAGAGGATTAAAGATTATCTTGTCCTCAATTTATTCCTCTTTAAGGCCTCAAGGTAAGCAACTAACTTTGCAAGTCCCATTCCAAATCTCTTTTTTTCCTTGCATCTATAAATGCTGGAGTATTCGTAGGGTGATGTCTATTCAAAGCACCCAGAAAATCAACCATATCTACCTTTCACATGAACACAAGCAAACACCATGGTCAGAACTTACCTACTTCTTACTTTTCTCTGTTACTGACCTCTTCCAATTCTTGGAAAGTTTAAATCAAAAGCTGCTCTACAAAACAGTGAGAAGCAAGTTCCTGTCTGCAGTCACCAACTAGATAACACAATCCTTCATAACAATAGAGCCTTAAGCATGACACCTATATTTATTCCCATGATTTTCCCATGCTGTTTAGGAATTCTCTCCAATAGTGATTTTTGCTTCTCTTCAACAGGATGCCATGAACTGTCTTATGGCACATCAACTACGTTGTCCTCCTGCAAAGAATGCAGCCAAATATCAAATGTGCTTCCAACAAAAAGTTACATACTACTCACAGCCATACCTCTGCAATTTCCACCTTCCTCTCCCAGATCTTGAGGGTATTTTCTAGTTCATAAACTGCCATTTTCTCATGGACATAGTTGAGAACAGGAGGAACTTTGTATTCTGCCAGTTGTCTCCGTAGTTTTTTGTTCAGAATCTCAGCCATTTCCCGTTCCTGTGAAAGAGAAAAATATTCTGATAGAAATTCTGATCTGCAGCTTGATCTTTTTCCTACCACTGGATTAACATTAACTGGGAGTCAGGATGCTTACACCCAGAAAATGGCACGGAGAAAGGATTAAACCCATCCCCCCTTACCTCGTTGTTTCCTTAAAATACTGAGCCCCTTCCTGCTTCTTTAAAGAAATGACATTCATAGTACATAGTTTGGCCCTTCATGGGTCCCTAGGAAGATCTACTGTTAGTGACCAGTCATGGTAGGGAATTTCTACGCTGTCACTGTTTCCACATCTCAACTCCCCATAAAGCAGTTTGAAAAAGATCCACAATTGTCTTCACTTTGGTCAACTCAGAAATGCTGGGAACAAGGACCAAAAATCACTGGCCTGCTCCAAGTCGCCACAGTTCCCACAAGAACAGTAATTCCTGCCCCCTTTGAAAAAACTGAAGCAGCTTCCTCAGTACAGGAAAGGAGTTAGCTCTCTAGAGTTTTTAACCTTTTATTCACATCCCATGAAAGATAGTGAAGCCAAGAATTCCAAGGATTGCTATTTTCATTTCCTGCCCAGGCTTTACATGCACATTTGTTTTTCTTCCTTTTAGGGCCTGGATTTTTTCCCCACTGGAATAATTTGATCTACATTGATTGAGGTACCTGAGAAATCAAAGGCAACTGTTAAAAAAAAAAAGAGTAGAACTACAGTAAAAGCCAGCTAATCAGATGGCTCCAAATATCCCATGGAAGCAATATGGCTGCCTCCACAGAGTAAACCAGCAGAAGTCACCGAGATTTATCTTTTCCTAGAAATAGGATTCTGGCCCCTGCTGAGAGCCTACCTCTTAATCCTACCTCTTCCACAAGGATGGCTTCACGTGCAATTTTGTCCAAGGATTCCTTTCTCTGTGCAATGTCTTTCACCAGGTGGGTAGCCAAGGCAGTTGCATATTGCAGCTTCTTCTAAAATATAACATGACCCAGAGGGAGATGGACTCAGAGGGTGGCATCATTGTCAAAGCACAAAAATTTGGATGTATCTTGATTTGACAAAATCTCCTGGGAGATCCATTCTGACAAGAGGACAAAGGTCAAACAGGTCAGTCTGATGGCAAAATATGGGTTGGACTCTGCTTGTTTGGATGCATGCTTTCCTTGAACCCCTTTCAGATTTCCATGTTCCTCCTTCTTGTCTAGGAACGCTATCAGTTGGAAAAGATGCAACCAAACTCTTGATGTTTGGCTATCCTAAACTGATCTTTCTTACAGGACCGAGAGAAGGAGAGCCAAGGTTCTTTTGTAGCTGACTGATGATGGGTACATACATGATGCAGGGATGGAAAGCACATGATTAGGGATATTTCAGAACCCTGTCAGCAGCCCTCTTGAGCTACAGATGAAGGGCCTGAGCCAGGTAGATTTGTTTATCTTACTTTGTAGAAGTTGAGGATCTGGAGGGTGTTGCCAACAGTCAGCTTCAACTGTAGTAAGTCCTGGTTTCGTTCATCTATTTTCTCCAGGAACTGAGCATTCTCAATCTTGAGCTGCTGGAAATCGACCTCATGAAGTGCCTCTCCCAGCTCCTCCTTCTGCAAATCAGCCACAAATTGTGGTGATCAGTGTGACAGGTACCCATCTGAAACATTTCAAGAGCCAGCCCAGCCTGACTAGGCTGCAGAAGCTAGATAATTCCTTATCTGTGATTTGACAGATTCTGCAATCTGACCCTTCACTAGATAATTCCTTATCACTAATGCTTCACAACAGTAAAGCCAAACTCAGACAAGCACAAAGAAGTCTCAACTGCAAGAAGAGGCTGAAGAGCTGAGGCTGTTTAGACTGAGAAAACCAAGACAATTTCTGGGGTAGGGTAAAGAGAGGGAGGGAGGAAAGTGGGGTGAGTGACAGCACAGCTTTAAGGTGCAGATCCAAAAATGATGTGCAAATACATTTCTCTTCTGTCCTGCAACAACTGAGGTCAGGCAAAGTTTTTAGAGAGCTTTATTCAAGCCTTAACTACCCTTGCTAAACTTGGTTAGTTCTAGCTCTGGTTAGCTTTCTGTGGTTAGTTTAGTTAGTTTGGGTTAGTTTTTTTGTATGATGTACAAATTGAATCCATTTGATTAGTCTACAGTTGAATGTATTGTATAAATCCAGAAAATGGGTCAGTTCAGTATCCCAGTAAAGTATGTTCTACAAACACAACCCCAAACTGTGAAGCATTTACAAGTGCCCAAGGTCAGAGCAACATGGAGCTTTATTCCTAAGCATGCTTATGACTTGTAAGTATTACAGTTTTTGATCCAGCATCGTTACAATGAGATTGCCAAAATTCTAGATAGCTAAAGCTGTTACCTGATCTGTTCCCCCACAAACTGCACAAACTCCAACACTTTAACTAAACCCTAAGGCTCAGAATATTAAATATGACTTTTCCAAACAAGCAAGACCTCAGGTTTTATAAACATGCTCTCAGCCTCCCTAGCTACATGGCTGATGGCTCTGCAAGACAATGGTAGATTTAGCAGACATTAGATACATCCAGCAAAGAGTTTGACAGTTAAGGATCGACAGAGTCCAGCAATATCTTTTGTTCATATCCAGGGAAAAAAACCACGAATCAAACCAGACCCTGAACTCTATTCTGCACATCTCCATATCTTCTATAACATGGCCTTTTTAATTATACTTTTATCTTTGTTTCTGTAATTTTAGTTTCATACTGAGATCTCTTCGTAAATACAGCCTACCTCCATGCTTCCAATGTTCCTGTCTTATCTCTCTCTGTCCATAAGCTGATTATCTTCCAATTGGAAGGAGGGACTGCATTCCCCATACAGGAGGAGCTGTTCATCAGAAAACCCAGGAAAAACACTCTCTGAACTTTTCCCATTCTTCTGACTGCAGCTATTATTTAAGGGCACCATGTTGGTTCTATGCCAATCTGAGCCTTGCTTTTTAAGCCAAAGGGGATGGATTGCTTTTAACATTTGTACACAGACAAAGCACTTTTAATTTTCTGATGCTGAATTTGAAAAGATTTTGTCATGTCCTGTTGCTGTTGCTAGATCATCTCAGTAAAGCCCTTTACTAAGATAATTATGTACAAATCCTGTCTGTCACCAGTTTGCTTCTGGGTCCAATTCAAGGTGCTGGTGATGACCTATAAAGCCTTACATGGCACGGGGCCGCCTGTCCCTGGTTACATCTACCCACCCCATCAGGTCTGGCAAGAGGCACCTGTTACAGGTCCCATCTACTAAGGAGTGTCATCTGACAGGACCCAGAAGGAGAGACTTTTCTGCTGTGGCACCCACCCTGTGGACATCATCCCTCTGGAGATTAGATTGACCCCCAACCCTGCTGGCCTTTCAAAAGACCCTGAAAACACGGCTTTGCCAATGGGCATGAGGACCAGGAAATGTGGCAAAGCCAGCACAGAGGTTGTACTGAGTATTATTGTCAGATGTGATTACCTCCACCATGAATTCTATGATTTTTTATGATGGCTTTTATATGCTTTTGTATTGTTTGCATTGTTTTAATTGTATTGTCTGGTTGTTTTATATTGTTTTATCTGTTTGTAAGCAGCCCAGAGTTATATATATGAAAAACCGGATGGATGGATGGATGGATGGATGGATAAATACATAAATAAATACATAAATAAATAAATAAGCAAGCAAGCAACAGGAAAAAAAAACCATTTCACCCCATTGACCATTTCCTACATTCTGAAGTATTTGCTTTTGACTTCTTGGGACATTTACCAAATTAAAAGAAAAGTATAATGACCATGGCCCTCCATCATCTGCTCGGCCAGAGAATGCAGCAGCCGTTTTCTCTCTTTCTCTTTCTCTTTATCCAAACTAAACTGAGTTGTGGGTCTGTCTATTATATGAAAGAAAATACCATAGTTTTTGGTATTTAAGTCGAATTAATATTGATATAATTGGATACTTGAAAATTCCACCAATTTATGGCAGAAGAATGAATGTTGTTAAACTGAATCTTAGTTCTAGATTGAAATTTTCTAAGGAGGATTCCTATGCTAATTACTCTTAAATATTCAACAGATCAATACATTATTGAGAAAACTTTTATGGGATAGACACACACATACCCCTCCCAGGTTTTCTCTGTCTAAATTGCAGCTTCCATATAAAAATGGCAAATTTGAGTTTCCAGATTTTCAATTTACCACTGGGCTTAGGTTTTTACTTCTGTGTTCTTTCCAGAGCCCAGCAATTTGTTTCAAAAACCATTACTGGCATAACTAAAAAATTACTACCTGACCTCTCCGATACCTAGGCAGGGCTCAATTCCCACTTTAGCCTCAGTTCAGTTGTTTTTCCAGCATCAAAGGCTACAAGGTGTATTTGGAGGATCTGGATGGAAGCTGACCCCTCTTCATTAAAAAAGGACATTATGGGATCATCACAATCTAAACCGATAGTTTATTTCAATAGATGACTGAAGAATTTTGCTAAAATACATACTAGTGGAATATGCACTTTGAAATATGCAGTTTCAATATCTTATTCTAACAAATGAACAGTCGTGTATCTGGAAGAATGTCTAATGTGTTTCTTCTCATCTTCAGATGAGATTCAAGACTTTTGCCACCCTGCAGTTTCACTGCCAGCCTGCTGGATTCCCAGGCTGGCAACGAACCCTTTTCCAGCTCTCAGCCACTTTCAGGAAACAGGACCCCATCTGCGCTGCACTTACCCTGACTCCGATTGCTGGCCTTTATCACCCTTCCTGCCACAGAGGGGAAGGAAGCAACAATGGCTTTCCTTTCTGGGGACAGGTCTTTAAGGACACATGATTTCAACAGAGAGCCCTTTGGATGAATCCCCCTCCCTTGTTTTCCCCTGCACTTCACCCCACTTAAAGGCAAAAAACATCCTACGTTTCACCTGTCTTGCAACCCAGTGTCCAGTTGCCACAGAGGATGTCTACCAGTGATGGCAGGGAAGGGGTGCTCCTGTCACAGTGACCAACTGCGGTGGAGGGATTTCCTTACAATGAAAGGAAGCCCAAAGGGTAGATTGGAGAGCCTGCTTGAGCTGGCACAAGTGGGAAAACCCTCTTTTTGAGGTGTTGCAGGAAAGATGGAAAGAAGTTGCCTTCCTGATGTGTGTAATGGGCAGTAAGAATAACCTTGAGGAACAGGAGGAAGAGCAAGACAACAGTCATACAAAAGAAACTTGAGTCCAGGGCAGAAATGTAATTTGATAATGACTTGACCCTCCCTATTTCTCTCGAAGATAAAGTGGGGGGGGACATATAAAGACTTGCAAGTTTCTGTTACTAAAACCACTTTTATTAAAGCTTACAGTTTTAGTATTCATCACTTTGGTTTCCTAGTCTGGTCTACCTTGAAGGACTGACAATGTGCTGGGGGGCAAGTAGAGGGCACTATGTGTTCCTATCCTTAAGAGATGGTTAGCAGCCCTCATTCATCCTGGGACAACCCACATGTGGGGATCAGTCCTAATTCATCAGTTTATGGTACATGTGGCAGGTTGGGTGTTAACTTTTTTATGCTGGAGTTATTTTTGGGGAGATTCTAACATATATATTTTAAGCCGTCCTTATGGCTGTCCCATTTTGGTCTAATGTTCACATTACTGTTGATAAGATTTGGGAAAGAGAATTTAAAATGTTAAGGTGATGTTTAATTATATATCACAATCTGGAACTTATCAATTGATAAAGAACTTTGTCTTATCAATCTTAAACTCTATCTGAAGTAGTAATAGAGTACCGTGACAAAAGAAATTATCACTCCAGATCTGAAATTCTGGGTTGAAGGAAAATGTTGACACTCCCAACCTTTGAAGCCACATTACAGAAAGACTGACCTATACGATTCCACATCGGGCAAGGTTCAACTTGTCGCTTTTATGTATTTAATACATATACATCTTCTTTTGTTGGATTCCCCCTAACCTTTTTACTTTTTTCCTTTTTCTGTTTGCTTTCTGTTTGAGTTTTTAAAAAGTATCTACTGTATATACAATGCTTTGTATCTTGTAGGGGTTTTTAAAACTTTTTTTTGGTACATTATATAAAAAAATTAAATGCATGTTTTCTGGCATTGTAAAGAATGTACTGCAAAAGATATGTACCTGCTTGAGCTGCATCTGCATCTTCTTCTTCTGAACTTTTAGAGAATCGTTTTTCAAACGAATTTTCTCTTTCATAACATCCTGAAAAATAAACAACCTGACTGATTTTTCAGACTTCTGCTTGCTTTGGGAGGATCACTTTCCCTCCTGTGTTTGATCAAAATATCCAAGAGGCATCAGAGACCTGGGACAGATTTGCGCATCATGCTGAACCAGAAAGCTGTTTGACTGGATTGAGGCTTGTGTGATATGTGCAGTTTAGGATTATATGAACTATATATTGAGTTATATTGGGTTGTTCTGATTAGGCAACCATGCAAACTGAATAAAATAAATATAAATAAATAAACCAAGTCACCATGAGTTTGAACATGATGAAAATGAATCCTACTTATGAGCCAGGACTGACTTATCTCAGTCATCATATATGACAAAGAAAACCTGCCTTTTAATTCTGTTACCCATAAAGATATGACTACCACAATAATTTCTGAGTTTTGGAACCAATTTCAATGTTCTTATTTTCTGTGAAATAAAAATATGTGAAACATCTTATATTTATTTATTTCAGATTGGAGACAGAATATAACTAGAATTCATGAAACAGAAACCAAATACACCTTAAATGGATGGTTAAATGGATGGTTTGTATTGTTTTGATTTTCTACATTTTATGAGGCAGACACAGAAATACTCTGAGGAGGACAGGACCATGGTGTACAGGTAGTCCTCGACTTACGATGGCAATTGGGACCAGTATTTCCGTCGCTAAGCGATGAAGTTCTAAAATGCAACTGCATCACTTAGCAACAGCAATCCCCGCAGTCCCAGTTGCCGTCATTAACTGAATCCCATGGTTGTTTGGCAAGGCAACTTCCTGCCAGCTTCCCACAATCAAAGTCAGTGGAGAAGCTGCCAGGAAGTTGCAAGTCCTAGGCCCGCAGGCAGGTAAGTGGCTGCTGCTGGCTGGGGGAGGGAGTGAGGGGGTGGGTGGGGGTGTAGGGGATGGTTGGGGAGGGTATGCAGGAGTGCATGAGAGGCGCTGCACAGGTTGAGGGCGCGCAAGAGGTGCCATGCAGGTTGGGGAGGGTACACATGGGGTGCATGAGAAGCGCCATGTGGGTTGGGGAGGGTGCACAAGAGGCATTGCGCAGGTTGGGGAAGGTGCACGAGGGTGTGTGTGAGAGGCACTGCATGGGTCAGGGAAGGTGCATGAGGTGTGCACAATAGGTAGTGCATGGGTCAGGGAGGGTGCACACAAAAGGCCTTAAGCAGGTTGGGGAAGGTGCGTGAGAGGCACCATGTGGGTCAGGAAGGTACGTGAGAGGCACCACGCAGGTTGGGGAGGGTGTACAGGGGTGCACAAGTGGCTAGCGCGGCATGAGCAAAGAGGGGCTAGGGGAGGGTGCGCAGATGGGGGAGACTTACCCCAGCAATTTGCAATCTTCCCTGCCGGCTTCCCCTTTGACTTTCTGTGGAAGCCAGCATGGAAGGTTGCAAATCACGATCACATGATCATGGGGTGCTTGGCAACTGATCATAAGTGTAAATGGACTGCCAAGCACCCAGATTGTGATCATGTGATTGTGGGGGTGCTGGGATGGCTGGAACTTCTAGGGTCAGTCATAAGCACCATTTGGTGCCATCATAACTTTGAACAGTCGCTGAACGAATGGTCATAAGTCAAGGACTACCTGTAAATGGAAAGGACATTCCTTATCCCAAGATACATTACTTCCTTTGGCTCAGGGGTTACACTACTTTGCAGAGCTTATAAATTTAATAAATAATAAATACATGTCAAAGGCTGCATTCCCATTTTGGGAGGGTGTTTCAGGAATGTTAAGGGGTGACATGGGTACCTCAATCATTTGCAAGGCTTAAGGTACCCTGAAACTCCCAAGCCCAAACTTCTGACCTCCCCAACTCTTGGGGCCAGAAAAGGAATACTGGTGGACCACACTTTTTGCACATTTTATAGCTCCAATGAAAACTTTCTATCTCTCCAAGCTGTGACTTAAAGAGGAAGAGAAGCTGTAACTTTTATTAAGATACAGCTAAACCAAAAAGTAAGACAGCACATTCTATTTCCTTTATTTGTTTTTTGTTTAATCAATGTATATGACCACCCAATTCACCAGTTGTAACTCTGGGCAGCTCACATAGGATTTAAAAAAACACAAAAAATAAAACAGAAATACAGCCAAGGCCAATCACAGTCATAATCTCAACCATTACAAAAACAGTTTCATCCAACCCCCTAGCCTATGAATTCTGTGATGTCAGAAGTCTAAGCAATATTGCTTTCTTCCATCCTGATATCATTTATACCTAAGAAAAGAGGATCAACTGGAACTAAGGGAGGGGATTCCCAAAATGGCAATCCTATTTTTTTTATGCAGCTTTGTAAAGTCAGAGATATTTATTTTATAGAATGATCTGATAAAGGAACGATTTTCAATCATTCTTTAACGGCAATGACTATTATAGATAACTGAATATGTTTCATTGTTTGGCACATACCAAAGATCAGGAATACTGTAAGAATGGTAATGGGAAAAGAGACATTGTGTCCACATTTCAATGTCAATATAGTTTATAAGAATAAAATGAGAAGAACCAATTAACTGCCGACTTTCTCTACTGACCCTAGAGCGAATCCTGTCTTCCATATATCGCAGCACCTTATCAGATGCAATGACACTCCCTTTCTTCTTAGTTATGGTTTTGACTATGTCTTTGTCAAACTCCATCATAGCTCTCTTAACTTCAACCATGCGAATATCTGCTTCCTCTAGGATAGCCTGCAGAATTAAAATTACACTGGAAATAAATAAAGGTTATATTTCGTTTACTTGTGGGGGGCTTGGAACTCAACCAGCAAGGCAAAGCAGACACCCCTTGTACTCTTACATACTGTACAAGCAATAATCAGCAGCCAAGGCCACAAAGAATACAACTGTTTGGCTCTGCTACAGCTCAGGGATGGGGACCCAAGCTGCCACCCTCAAGATAGTGAAGTCCTCCTAGGCCCTGGTGACACAGGCTGGGAGCTACAGTCTAGCTATAACTGGAAGACCACAGGTTCCTCATTCCTGAGCTACAGCACAGGACACAAAACAGCAATTCTAGGGGTAATGATACCAAGTAATTCTGCAAGATCCTTTCAGAGTTCTCCTTCATCTGCTGAATGTCTTCCTTAGTCTCTTCCAGCTCCCGCTGTGCAAGGTCACATTTCTGTTCCACTGTCAGGCATATCAAACGATCTGCTGTGAGCCGGGATTTAGATTTGCGTCTGCCCCGCGGCTAGAATAGAATCCAAAGGAACAGCACTTAGTTACACTCAAGTCTACAGCAGAAGCCATGAAAGTTGCTTTTCAATTTTAGAGTTTGCCAAAGTAGTTTTTAGCTTTCCTCTTTTCTGATTCAGTATTGTTAAATGTCTTATGAGACACTGGGTACCACTATGACTTAAAATCTTACCTTACACACATCTACTTAGAAAAATAGTTTCAAACAATAAATATGAAAACAACTCCTGCAACTCCAGTAGCAGCATATTCTATACTGGGTCCAACATGGAAGAATCAGAATTAACCACAGTGTCGAATTTATCTACAGAGATACCCAAAAGATGTCTTGCTGATGATGTAAGGGGACAAATTAGTAGCTTGGGCCCTAAGTTGTGTATGTATGCCCTTGTGCACACCTTCAGTTAGGCTGCTCAGCCCCTATGCTATGTTCTGGGCCAGCTATGACTTCCGAACTGTCTCCAAGAGCTGTTCCATGAAGACTAACAAGAATCAACACATGCGTCAACAAAGCCAAGTTCTTCTCTTCCTAATAGGGATGCAGTTGCTTCCTCAGCTGAAGCCAATAAATGCCTTCCTTGCCACAGATGTATGTGGCTGTCCAGCCTCAATGCTGGATCCAGGAGGACCTCCAGATTCTCAGGGAGAAAGCAACTCCTTCCAGGGTAGGCATTCCTCCCAAATCCTGAAATACAGCCCCTTCCATCTTACCACTAAGTTTCGATCACATCCAGTTCCTTACACTCTGGAAACATTCATTAGCCATGGAGATACCCAAACTTGAGTTCATAGGAAAGGAGAAATACAGCTGTCTATTAACAGTTCCAGAGCTGTGAATAATCCTTCCCAGTGGCTTAATATAGATGTAAATATACAGGATGTGAGACAAGAAAGAACCTTGAACACACCAGGGTTGAGCAGAAGTCCTCCAGTATTATTTTCTGGAGACATAGGAGCAGAACCACCACAAAGTGACACTTCAATCCGTGTCACTCAAGCACTCCAGCAAGAAACTAGGGTCAACAACATCATAAACCACTGAAAGTCCAAGAGTAATAAAAAGATCACTTTTTTTCTTTCTCTCTAGGTGACCCAGTCTCTCTCTCAGTAAAAGTCTGGGTGACCAATATTGTCTCCATGTCAAATTCCAGTCTAAATCCAAAATGAAAAGGTGACAATCCACTTTAACACCTCTCTGAGCTTGGCTAAACATGGAATACTGGATATTAGCTGATATTAAAATCAGCCAGATCAAAGAATGATTTCCTAAGCAACGGTATCACTGCTGCATCCCTAAGGAATCCACCTGTAAAAAAGAAGCATTAATGAACACAATGAAAATTGGTCAGATGAAATATTTGGAGATCCTGTTACAAGCAAAGCCAGGGAGAGATCCAAGTAAACGTGAAGAACTTATCCATTTCTTCAACAGATTAATTGTGAATCTGATTCAGACAAACAATATTGGACGATGTGGTGGACCCCTTAGGTACGACATTGGTCAAACTGGCTTCAATGTAACGGAGCTATCTTTTTCCAAATGAACTGCCCAGATTGCTCACCACGGAGTTCAGTCAAAACCAGAGGGCAACTAAAACCACAAAACTTTGTCATTAACCAACAACTCCCTTGGCTGGCTCTTTATGGGTGCAATCAAGGAAAAGATCCAATGCCACTTCTCCTCTCTGACTGCTGCCGAGTAGATCTTATAATGTTGCTGCTGCTGTCCCACTTGTATTCACCCTTGGAGCTGTGCCATACTCATTCAAGCCTTCTCCCTCCTGCTTCACTGCTACAGGCTCCAACATGGGCTGGGGGTGCTCAGGGGACTATGATGTTCCATTTCTCAACCATGTTATTTATAGATAGCTGTCCAGGTTTGAGAAATTACCCCATTTGGAATTCAGCAGAATTCATAAACCTCCATGTATGGATCAATCTAATCCAATCTCTATCCCTGATGAGGAAAAATGCTGTAATAATCCAAACCTTACCAGGAAGTGCTCCAACCCTGACAGGTGGGATATTGGTTTAGGTGTTGGACAATGGATAGGGAAACTCAGGTTCAATCCACTCTCAGCCTGGAAGCTCACTGTGGACAGTCCTAATCTCTCAGGCCAACTGACTTCACAGGGTTATTGTGGCAAAAACCAAAAACAACCCTATACGCCACCCTGAGCTTGTGGAGGATTGGCAGTCTGCATCTAGCAAACAAGGGTGTCACTGCATTGCATTTTCCAAAGTATGGGGAATCATTAAGGAGGGGAAAAATGTCTTTGGTAGCGCCAGGGACAAGCCAAGGAAAAACTGACCATCTTTGTCTTCACTGCACTTCCAGATGGACCTTTCCAGAGGACTCCTCCCTGGGCTTTTTGCTTATGCTAGGCAGCCAAACCTGAGACTTCTGGCACCTGCTGCTCCGCCTGCCCTGTTCTCGGGGATCTCCTGAGTTGCACAGATTTTGTGGGTTGTGAAGTTGCAGGAGCATGATGGAGGGGGCTGCTAAGCTTAGGCTAGCATTAACAAGCTGGGATTGCTCTGCCCAAATGCAGATTCTGACTGCCATGAAGAAGCTATAATAAATAGATTTAAGGGAAGGTTTGGAGGAAAGGTTTAAGATAAAGCAAATACTTCAGGACATGTATTAATAACTAAAGTAAAACAATAAAGTGTTTCAGAGTGAATTGACAAACTAGATTTAACAATGTGGAGGAGTAAAAAAAAATGAAGATACCCAAGGATTAGTCTGACAAGCACACTAGCTGTATCTGCACATTACAATTAACCAGGTTAGTAAAAACCTAATGGCTGCATTTGCACAACATATTAGCTTGTTTAGTTTTAACTTCTTAGTGTTTTTAAAGCCTAAGACATATTGTATGAATGCTGCCAATTCTGATGGGCAAACAAAGACCATGGGTAAGTTCTGCAACCACACAACATGCGATGCAACTCAGTCCTCCTGAAAACCCACCCCATCACTGAAATTGCAACACAGTAAATCATTCCATAGCTTACATACTGCGCTTGTCCCAAGTCCAGCGATGAACCACGTTTTTCTGCTCCCAAGTCTCTTGGCTCAAATCTATTGAAAAATTTCTCAAACATTGCTGTTTCAATTTTGAGCATGGAGTTGGTATGGCTGAATGCAGAGAAAAACTCAATGAATAAAGTTATAGGCATGTGACTAATCCAGATGTCTCAAATGAGAAAAAATGCCAGTAGCACTTGAACAAATACTGAGAAAGACAAATTCCTTTCATTAATTCAGCCCTTTTAAGGGTTTTAGGGCATGTAGACCACTCCGAGAATCCCTTTCAGATTAGTAGTATCAATGTAAATTCTAGGATGTTAATAAATGAATAATATCTAAAACAGGTGTCTCAGGATGTTCTTTAAAACTTCTATAACTTTCCTTAAATATGATCAAAATCAAGTAGTACGACAACTCAGGTTACCTTCTAGGGGACCTTCTATTTATCTGACCTCCGCTGAAAAGTAGAAAAGCCCTTTGTCAATCTTGTTTTCTCCCCATTTTCTCTGGTTCAAAACTATTATTTCCCAGCCATAAAGTTGGAGCCGGATTTCTTCTTATCAGCCCCCATGATAATGGATCTCACTTTATAGGATGGGATCCCCTTGAAGATGGGATGGGTGAGCTGAATTCTTGATCTTATGAATTCTGCTGCTGATCATGATTTTCTGTTTTTAAATTGATTATGGACAGTTTTTTATTGTATGGTTGTATATCAGTTTTTAACTTGTTTTTATTGGATTGTTTTTACCCACTGTGAGCCACCCAGAGTCACTTAGATGAGATGGGCATCCATACAAATTGAATAAATAATTCCTTGATTCTGGGAACAAAGGATATAAGTTGGGTATCACATGTACCATTTCAAAATAGGACTCAGCTTCAATGGGAGGTAGCAGACTATGCAATACAAAGCTTTCCTAATATTCCTTGTAGAAATAATGATATCCTATACATGTTTATGTGCATCTCCCTAATATTCACTGCAAATGTGTTTTAAATAGATTAATCCTTACTGCAAGATTTTACATTTCCAAGAACTGTTTTTCGTTCTCTTTTTTTTGTTCATGGCTAATATGGCTTCTATTATTTTATGGGACTTGGAACACTCAAATGTGGCTATTCATCAGTAAAATCCTCAGCACACTATACATCCCTTTGCTGAGACTTCCTTATTTAACTTTGTTATCAAGTTGATTACGTGCCATCAGGTTGGTGTCAACTCTTAGCAACTACATATTCTCCATTATGATTGTTCCCCAACTTGGTCCTTTGATTCTTCCAACAGTGCACCCATCACCACACTGAGTCTCTCCACCTTGCTGTTCGTTTTCTTATTCTCTTTCCTTCCACTTTTTCCAGCATTAGGGCCTTCTCCAGATTTCACATAATGTGCCCAAAATAGGATGATTTGAGCCTGGTCATTTGTATCTTGGGTGAGAAATCTGGGTTGATTTGTTTGATGATCCATTTGTTTGTTTTCTTAGCTGTCCACAGTATTCTCAGGAGTCTTCTCCAACATAAAGGTTCAAGGGAATCAATACTCTTCCTATCCTGCTTCTTCAAAATCCAACTTTCACTTCCAGAGTGTCACAGGGAATACCACTGCTTCAGTATTCTGACCTTTGTAGGTATAGAAACATCACAGCATGAGCATCTTTTCCAAGGCCTTCCTAGCTGCTCCATCAGGTGCTAGTCTGTGGTGTATTTCTTGACTGCTTGTTCCTTTATTATTACTGATGACTGATCCTAAAAGAAGGAAGCTTCAGTATCTTCATTGTCAATTCTAAGGCTGGCTGCTGAATGTGTGGTCATTAGTTTGGTCTTCTTTATATGTTATTTTAGTCCCATTTTTTCACTGTGCTCCTTGACTTTTATTCCTACAGTTTGCAGATCCTTTGCATTTTTGGCTACCAAAGTAGTGTCATCAGCATAGCACAGGTTATTGATGTTTCTTCCTCCAGAAGAAAACCCGCGCTCATCTTCTTCCAACCTAGTTTCCCTTAATATATATTCAGCATATGTTAAATAAATATGAGGAGAGCATACAGCTCTATCTCACTCCTTTCCCAACCTGGAGCCAGTCTGTTTCACCTTGTTCTGTTCATACTGCAGCTTTCTTACTTGTGCATAGATTTTGCATGAGGACAATAAGAGGTTCTGGGATTCCCATTTTTCTAAGCACACTCCACAGCTTGACATGATCAACACAATCAAAGGCCTTTCCATAACCAATGAAGGACAGACTGACTTCTTTTTGATATTCTTTGGCTTTCTCAATTATCCAGCACATATCAGCAATGTCTCATGTTCCTTGGCCTTTTCTAAAGCCGGGTTGAACATGTGGCATCTCTTTTTCCATGTAGGGCTGTAATCTGCATTGGATGATCATAAGCATTATTTTGCTAGCATGTGAAATTAAGGATACTGTACAATAGTTTGCACACTCTGTTTTTTGGTACTGGAATGTATATTGACCTCTTCCAATCTGTTGGCCACTGTGCTGTTCTCCAGATTTGCTGGCATAGCTTAGTTAGACCCTTGGCTTATTTTTCCTCTGATGCTTGCCATATTTCAGTGGGTATTCCATCAGTTCCTGTAGCCTTCTGACTTGGTAAGGACTGGAGTGCTGATCTAACTTCATTTTCTACTACTATTGGTTCTTGTAAGTAGAGAATAACTTTTAAGATGCTTTGGATGTTGACAAGTCTACTGTACATTACTTTAGTATACTCCTTCCATCTTCCTTTGAATCAGTTACTATTTGTCCACTGGCATCCTTTAGCATACCAATTCGAGGTTGGAACCGCCTCCTGAGTTCAGAGATCTTTTGGAAGACTTTCCTCATTTTTTCATGTCTGTTTCCATCTTTTATGTCTTTACAGATGTTGTAATACTGCTTTTTGTCTAACAGCTCTCTGAAATTCTTTGTTAAGTTCCTCTCTGAGATTATCATCTTTCTTGGCCTTGGCTTTTCTCAGCAATTTTCCATTATTTCTTCTAACATCCATTTCTTCATCTCTGGTAGTATGTTTTCACATCCATCCTTAATGACTTCCTTAAGTTCATTCCACAGTTCCTCTGGTTCTCTATCAATGAGATTCAGGACTTCAAAGCAATTTCTGATGTTCTCTTTGAAAATTGTGGGTATATGTTCAAGATCGTGTCATGGAAACTGACTGGCTTTCTTCTTCTTCTTCAGCTTAACTTGGAGCTTCCACATGAGCAGTTCATGATCTGTTCCACAGTCAGCATCTGGCCATGTCTTGATGCTATAATTGAGCTCCTCCACCTCCTTTTATCAATAATATAGTCAGTTTGATTTCTCTGTACTCCATCTGGGGATGTCCACATATAGAGATATCTGGTTGTTTCAAGACAGTGTTAACTATGAAGAATTCATTGGACTAGCAGAAATTGATAAGTCAGTCTCCTGCTTCATTTTGGTTTCCTAAGCCATACAATCCAACTACATTTTCCTCTTTCATGTTTCCAACTCTGGCATTCCAGTCTCCAATCACAAGCAGCACATCTTGCTTGCATGTTCTGTCAATTTCAAATTGAAGTTCTCAACCTCCTATTCTTCTGCATCTGTAGAGCATAAACTTGAACGATTGTCATATTAAAGGGCTGTTCACGAAGTCTAATCAATATTATTTGGTCACTGATTGCACTGTTCTTGCTATACCCTTCCTAACTATAAAAGCAATGCCATTCCTTCTTTGTTTTTCATGTCCTAAGTAATAAATAGTGTGATCTTCTGACTGAAAGTGTATGATCTCAGTCCATCTCAATTCGCTGGTGCCTAATATGTCAATTTTTAGTTTTTTCATTTCACCGTTCACCATGGTAAGCTTTCCTGTGTTCATGCCTCTTTTGTTCCATGTTCCTCCTGTAATTCTGTCCTCGCATCCTCCGATTTTCTTTTCCTGTATGGCAACATCTGCAACTAGACATGCCAAAGGCTTTAATCCAGCCACATCATAAACACCATTACTATGCTGAAAGATCCTCAGCTCTTCCTCAGCAGCATGCTGAGTGCCATCCGACCCAAGGGACCCATCATCCGGCACTGTATCATCAATCATTTTATATTTTCTATCCATGTGGTTTTCTTGGTAAAAATACAGGAGCAGTTTACCATTGCCTTCTCCCGCACGGTATAAATTGATGCCTTTGCCAAAGCAATCCTTTGCCTCCGGCATCTTCCTATGTTGCTGCTCCCCAATATAGGTGCTTGCTTGCTTTAGCAGGGCAGCTGAGACGACCTTCAAGCCTTGGATCACCCTGCCGGGAGTATATAATCTTGGCATACGCTCCCAACCGTCTTTGCTCATCCCTCCCAGCCCCCCCCCCCCGCCACAATGAGGCAGCACACGAGGAGTTGGGCAGAGGTGTGGTGTGGGTGTTATCCAGCTCAGCGGCTCAAACTGCCTCCAATTCTGACTATAAAGATGACTTCTTCTCTGCAGGGTGGAATGACCACAGGGCGTCCTGTCTAGCAGCCCCCCAGCCAGCTCTAGCACAGACGGAGGCGCGCCCAGCTGCAAGCCCTCCGGCTCTTCTCCCCCGGCTCGACCCTGCGGCCCGTTCCCTCCCCCCTCCCCCGGCGCGGAGCTTCAGCGGAGCAAAAGCCGCAGCCGCAGCCGCAGCCGCAGCCGCGCCGCCGTGGCGCGCTCGGCCCTTTTGCTCCCAGCGAAGCGACGGGCCGGGCGCACCTGTTCTCTTCCACGAGGGCCACCAGCTGCTCCGTCGAGAGCTGGGCCAGCTCCACATGCAGCTCCTCGGACGGCTCGTGCGACTCGCCCGTGTGGACGCTGTCGCGCTCCGACTCCTCGTCCCCCAGGGCCGCCCCCGAGACGCGGGCCAGGCCTAAGGGCCAGGAAGCCGCCTCCCCCGGCGCGGCGAAGGCCGAGGGCCGCCCCTCTAGACCAGGGAGGCGCGGGGGGGGCCGCGCCGCGCCGGGCGCCTTCTCCCCGATGGGCTCCATGCTGCCGCTGTCCTGCCCGGCGGAGACGGCCCCGGCGCCGGTTGCCGGGCGGGGGCGCGCGGGCGGCGTTCGGCCGGGCTGGCGCTCGGAGCCGGCTCAGCCGAGAGCGCTCCCGAGCCTGTGGAGGCGAGCCGCCGCGTCGCGCGACGCAAGCCCCGACCCGAAAAGCGCGAGAGGCTCCCTGACTGCGACTCCCATCAGCTTCGCCCGACAGAGCCGATAGCGAGGCATCCTGGGAATAGCAGTCCGAGGGCTTGGCGTCCTTCCGGGCGTCAAGGCGACCAGCGAGTGCGAGAGCCAAATAGGTCCCGCAAGGGTCTCCCTCCTCCCAGGGCCACGTGCCCGGCGCCGGGAGCGCGTCTCCCGGGGTCCTCCGCGCCAGAGGGGTCGCTGCAGCGCCCGGCGCGAGCCGGCTGACACCGCGGGCTTCCTCTTGCGCGGGGCGGGCCGGGCCGGGCCGTGTTGCCGCCGCCTCTGCCGCGTCCGGTGCGGCGGCCAACGCCGCGGCCAGGCCAGGAGCGCCCTTCCCCCGCCGCCGGCCGCCCCGGCCTCCCCGCCCCGGCCTGGCGCCGCAGCTCCCGCTCGCCGCCGCTGCCGCGCGCGCCTCGAGGCTGCTGCTGCTGGCGGCGCTGCTGGGCCGCCGGTGGTGTTGCCGCTGCGCGCCGCCCCGCCCGGTCGCGGCCCCCGCCCGCCGGCGCCACCTGCTCGTCCTCCTCGCCGCGCCGCCGCCCGCCCCCGCCATGCCCGGCCCGGCCGCGGGGAGCAGGGCCCGCGTCTACGCCGAGGTGAACGGCCTGCGGAGTCGCGAGTACTGGGACTACGAGGCGCACGTTCCCACCTGGGGGTAAGCAGGCCCGCGGCGCCGGGGGGCGGGGGCGCCTCCCGCGCGCTCTGCCCGGCGGGCGAGAGCCGCCCGAGGACGGGCTCGGCTCGGGCTCGCCCCGGGACCCGCGGCGGCGGCGGCGGCTAATCCCGGCTGCCCCTGTTTGGGGAGCCGGACGGGCGGTCCTGGCACCCCGGCTCTCGTAAGAGGCGCGAGTGGCGCCGGTGCCAGGCTCTGTTAAGAGAATCCAGCGGTGGGAAAAGGGCTGTGGAGCATTGATTCCGGGACGGGCTCAGGAACTGCTGGGGCATCGCCGATAGTTTGTGCTGCGTGCTCGCTGGGAAGTAGGACAAGGCGGCTTCCCGCCCCGCCAAGTTCATTTTCAGGGTGGTGATAGAACTCGATGGGATAGTAATTCCGGATTAGCGGGGTTAAGGTGAGAACAGCTTCGGGAACCATTAGGATGTGCCATGGGCACCGTCCGTGGGACGTGTGTTCTGCCCGCGTAAGGGGAAGGTCTGAGCGGCTGGAGCTTTCTGCAGGATGTTTGGATAAAGACTCTTCAGGATGGGCGTCAACTGTCTAACCTAATTACTGTTATAAATTGTATTAATCTTGTAATCTGGTTAAATAGTTTTTAAAAGTACTACAAATATGCTCTATCCTTTATTGCTACCACAATAATATGTATGAGTTGGTATGTACAATCATGGTTCTATCAAGGTATGCGTGCCTTACCGCTGGACCTCCAACATCTCTTTGCTTCTAAAATATGCTGGACTACACCTAGAAATTTCAATTAGGGATTCGTCAAATAGCACTTAAAATCAGAACTGGCAGATCCCAGGTACCAAAAAGTTATTGATAGTTTTGTTAGATCCCTGTGAAAGAGTTTTCCCCCCTTCTTTTGTTATAAACCTCATCGTCAGCATGTAATGGGAAGGGAGAATCTAAATTAGCATTCCCCACACAGGCATTTTCCAGATACCTTGGGGCAGCGACTTCAACTCTCAGAATTCTTAGCCAGGATTGGAGAAGGCTAGTACAGACTCTTAGGAAGGAATACTGTTTGTAAGAGGAACCTTATGGACAATCTGGAACGCTATGTAGTTTTAAACACAGTTCTTTAGCAGAAATCTAGGTGAAGAACTCTCTGTGCTGCTGAGAAATCACAGCTTTCCTCTCAGGGTTTACCATAGCCCTCAAATGTTACCAATGAACTTGTCCCCATCCCATTTCACTGCTAGCCACTCCTTTTTCCCTTTCTTCCCAAATTAATCTTGGGATTTGTCCTTATCCTTCTCACAGTGCCGCTGTTTGAACCATTCTCCCCCATTTCAGTTCCCTCCCTTGTTCCTACTAATCAGTAGCAGACACCAAGGGCAAGAACCCCGAGAGGTTGTGAACTGTCTTCCTTCTCCCCTTCAGTTTGTGGAATTTGTTTTATTTTATTTTATTTAAAAGACTAATATAGACACCCCTCGAATACACCATAACCGTGGGCAGCTTACAAACAACAGTCAGTAACATGCTGATGGGATGGTTATGCAATTCTCATTTCCAGCAGGTGCAGTCAAGCGAGAGCGTACAGAAGAGGCACAGCTTCTGCCCACTTGCTGATGCCTTTTTTCTAGAGGATCTCTCAATCGAGTCACTTCTCAGTTATTTTTCTCCCTCGCTGTTTGCAGTAATCAAGACGATTATCAATTAGTTCGGAAACTCGGCCGGGGAAAATATAGTGAAGTCTTTGAGGCTATAAACATCACCAACAACGAGCGAGTGGTTGTGAAAATTCTTAAGGTGAGTTTTTGTTGGATGCTTATTGTGTAGGTTAGGAGTGACACTTGGGTATCTGGTTTTCCTAATATTCTGTAACAGATCGATGTAGTAAATGAGCTCCCATTTTGAATGTATATTGAAGTGCTGGCCTTTGGGTCCTGGAGCTTTTATGACAAAAGTATTTCTTCTGTTTAAAGAACGTAAAACTGCTTTAAAAAATTTTTTTTATCCCATCTTTATTATTTTTATAAATAACTCAAGGCAGCGAACATACCTAATATTCCTTCCTCCTCCTTGCCCCACAACAACCACCCTGTGAGGTGAGTCAGGCTGAGAGAGAGGGACTGGCCCAAAGTCACCCAGCCAACTTTCATGCCTAAGGCAGGACTAGAACTCATAGTCTAGTTCAATCAAATTTTATTCACAGTTACAGAGCAGTATTCTATGTAAGACGGCAAACGTCAGATATACAATGAAAATATTAAAATGAGAAATGCATGGCTAATTGCCTTCCAACATGGAAACAATCAATCAGAACTTAATTATACCCAGAGTTTTCCTACAACAATCAAGATTGAACAATATTTTACTACCTTTTTGTGGTTTCTGGGGATTTATTGGCTAATAGAAAATAGGCATTCTCTTTCATTGTGCTGATTAAGTTAAGAATAATCAAACTTGGTGGAGACCAATGTTAAATCGGTCAGTTATTCTCTCAAGAATGAAAATTTAACAATAAAGATCTGTGAACTAGGAGATCAGGCAGGTGGATTTTGAAAAGGCAGATTTTCTCTGAAGTAGTCATGTAATTGTGAAACATCTTTTCTATGTAGATGTAACTGGCACTGACATTATAGTAATTTCAATGTTAGTAAAACCCTATTTAATTGGATTTTTATGCTGGATGTCGTAGTGTGCTATGTGCCTACAAATATCTCCTTTGGTAGCCTGTCCAACTTAATTTTAAGACAAAATAAATCCAAGTACATTTGAGCCCAACATGGTGAGGAACATCTTCACAATCTTTCAACAAAGCATTTTGTAACTACCTAAGCCTAGTATACTAGGGGGAAGGGGGCACACATCGATAGGGTTAGGGTAGCCATGTTGCGAAACTGCTTCTAACTTGTTCCTCCAAATTCCGAAATGTAAGATTTATTAAAATTGTATGGTTTTTTAAGTTCATATAGTGTGCAAAAGGAAGGAATAGAAAGAAGCACCTGCTATTTTGTGCATTCTTTTTGGTACAAGGTTTTACCTTTATGCCTTAAGGTTACAGACCAAAAGTGTTTTCAAAATGGGAATGAGGGTGGGGAGCCCCTAACCTTAATCCTATTTTTAGGTCCCCCATGCCTGACTTACCATCTATAGGACTTACTAGGGATTCAGAGATTCAGTCCTACAGTCACCATCTCGTTTTTGAGTTTTTCAAAGGGTACCTTTTCTGCGTTTGTACTGCACCTGATGGAGAGAGATGGGGAACCTGAAAGCATGAATGCTCTTTGTGCTATTTGGTTGCTCTTGACAATGATATTGCTCAACTGAAAGGTTTTATTTATTTTTTCCTCATGGACTGTTACCGCTGTTTGTTTTTAACTGCTAAGACCCTGGCTATTTAGGCTAAGCCATCATTTTCTTGGTAAAATGCTTTTCTGTGTTATCACAGTCCTCTTTTGTGGCACAAAAGGGCAGCTTGCTCTGAATTCCTTAGTGTTAAGCATTTGGGGTCATCATATGCAGCCCCTGCCTCTTCACAGTTTTGAATTCTGATGTGAAAAACAGTTCCTTTTTCTTGGTAGTATCCCTCATACTTCTGTGCTGGTTTAGTAATTTTCATGTGAATGTGGTGGTTTGTGCTGAGTTAATTTGAGTTGGCACTGATTTAAGGCTAACAGATTGAATGCTAGGCTTGCATTCAAGAACAGAAGTCCCATGGTCTAGTTTTTCAACGTCACACAAGCAGATTGTTTCCTTCATTGTTGGAGTCTTGTGTAACTACTGCACTGGTGTGCGGTGCCCTAGTTCAACACTTCGTCAGAAATGTTAGGAGGTTGGCTGGTAGAGAGTGGCAGATGAGTTTTGCCTCCATATCTGAAGACAAAGATAGGGAATGTCTGGGTTCAAAGATTAATTAATTAATTAATTATTCCAATCTATATAGCCACCCATCTCATATATATGATTCCAGGCAGCTTACAAACAGATAAAACAATATAAAACAACCAGACAACAGAACAATTAAAATGTTAAAAACAGTACAAAAGCATATTAAAAACCATAATAAAATTCATAGCCGAGGTAATCACATTTAACAATGACACTCAGTACAACCACTGTGCCAACTAGAATCTTTTCCCATCATTCATCCAATAATTCATTTTTTTTCTCTTTCACACACCTACACACCACCTGAAGGAAGAGCAATAGAGATTCTCTTTCTCTCTGTCCCTCCACCCTCCTTATCACACTGAACCTCTTCAACCATACACATCTTCATACTTCTGCCCATCCTTGGTGATGTGTCCATGCTTTCTGTTGTGTCCTCTGGTCACATGTCTTCCATTGTAATGTTGCAGCCTGGTCATGCACCTTTTATCCCTTGTCCTCTAAATCCTGTCTCTGATCATTGGCCATGCACCTTCCCCTCAGGGTCACATAGCATTGGACATTTGCTGTGAGCTGCAGTGAGGGTCTTCCTAATGGATGGCCCAGTTACTCCAGCATATTCTTTGTATATACAGTACTGTAATCATATTCATTTGATCAGTGCAGTGGGTACTATTCATGCCACTTGACAAAGTGTCAAGGATAAGCAGTTGAAAAGCCAGGCGTCATATATGGAACTGAAGCCTATATTAAACCTCCAATGGCCATTCTGTCTGTCACCTTCCTATCTTCCCTTCTCCAGACCTTAGTATCTTGAACTTCAGTGGGTGGCTGTTCTAATCTTACATGAAATGTTTCTCCTATATCAATTTAGCTCAAATTAGTCTGGTAATTCATATCTTGGTGAGTAGCCAGATGCACCCAAGAATTCTGTTTAGATGAATTCTTGAAATTCTGTGTGCTCACTCACATGCTGGCAGACCAGGGATCAGTACTAATAGAGGATTCCTCTTGGATAGGAAGTGATCTCTTTATTTGTCTTAACAGAGACTAGTAGCCGGCATGTTCCTGCTTTATATGGTACAAATAAACTGTGGTGTAAGGGTTAATGTTTTGGTCTAAGCCAGGGAGACATAGGTTGGTTGCCATTTGACCTTGGAGTTCGCTTTGGGCCTCCTTCATAAGGTGACAGTTGGGAACATAAAGTAAAAGCAGAATATAAATATAAGAAATAAAAATTATCTATGTCCCTCAGCTTTTGTTGTTCAGTCGTTAAGTCGTGTCCGACTCTTCGTGACCCCATGAACCATATTGCGCCAGGCCTTCCTATCTTTCACTGCCTCCCTGAGTTTGCTCAATTTCATGCTCATTGCTTCAGTGATGCTATCTAGCCATCTCATCCTCTGCCGTCCTCTTCTCCTTTTGCCTTCCATCTTTCCCAGCATCAGGGTCTTTTCCAAAGAGTCCTCTCTTCGCATTAGGTGACCAAAGTATCTGAGCTTGAGCTTCATTATCAATCCTTCCAATGAGCAATCAGAGTTGATTTCCTTTAAGATTGACTGGTTTGACCTCCTAGCAGTCCAGGGGATTCTTAAGAGTCTTCTCCAGCACCACAGTTCAAAGGCATCAATTCTTCAGCGCTCAGCCTTCTTTATGGTCCAGCTCTCACAGCCATACATTACTACTGGAAAAACCGTAGGTTTGACTATGCGGATCTTTGTCGGCAAGGTGACGTCTCTGCTTTTTAATATGCTATCTAGGTTTGCCATAGCTTTCTTCCCAAGGAGCAAGCGTCTTTTAATTTCATGGCTGCAGTCTCCGTCTGCAGTGATCTTGGAGCCCAAATAAATGAAGTCTGTTACTGCTTCCATTTCTACCCCTTCTATTTGCCAGGGATTGATGGGTCCAGATGCCATGATCTTAGTTTTTTTAATGTTGAGTTTCAAGCCAGCTTTCGCACTCTCCTCTTTCACCCTCATCAAGAGGCTCTTTAGTTCTTCTTCACTTTCTGCCATTAGGGTGGTATCGTCTGCATATCTGAGGTTATTGATGTTTCTCCCTGCAATCTTAATTCCAGCTTGTGATTCTTCCAGCCTGGCATTTCTCATGAAATGAAAATTTGAAAAATGAAAAAAACCCTCAGCAGGTTTGTTTAAAAAATACTATAAACTAACAATTATTCTATGGGCTTGCTAACAAGACTGGTCTGTGTAATTGTAGTAACAATTAGTCTTGCCTCCATGCCCTCCAAATGCAGATCCTGCACCTGTCCCATTTGCACTGAGTAGCTGTTGGAAGCACACACTGACTTTCTCATAATGATCCGTTTGGGGCTTGCTGTCCAGCTTCCTCTCTCCATTGTGGTCGAGCTTCAAAGCAAACCTTTACTATAAGTGTACCATAAAGCCTGAAGTCACCCACTGGCTGCTGTAAGTGTAAAAGAAGGCAACTCTTGTTCAAGTTCTCTTGCCAAATTGAGTTGAGCGACCAGGTTATGAACAAGGAGGACCCTCCCAAAATCATCTTTCAGCCATGAAACAAGCTGCCGTCTCTCATTAAACATGGAATAAGATTGGCCTTTCTGTTTTAAAAAAAAATGAGTTTGGACACAAAATGCTTTGAATGGGCACTGATTTAGTGCTAACAGAGTGAATACTAGGCTTGCAGAGATTCAAGAGTAGAAGTCCCATGGTCTGGTTTTTCAGCTTCACACAAGCAGGTTGTTTTCTTGGTTGCTGGAGTTTTCCAGTCTTGTATAACTACTGCACTGGTGTGCATTGTGCCTTAGTTCAATGTTTTATGAGAAATGTTAGGAGGATTTTGGGAGAGTACTAGATCAGTCTTAAATGCTATTAGGGTAATTGCCTTATCAGGTCAACTCAAGCATATAAGATTTTGAGTTTTCAGAACTTGTCATTAGTCTTTTTTTTTTTTTTTTAAGAAAAGGTAGAACAAGGAAAAAGGAGGGCGTGTCTGCAATCTTACATGGACCATGGGAGTAATCTGCATACATGCAAATTGGCCCTGTCAGGTGTAGAGGTAGTGTTTTTATATTAACAAGGGGACTCTATCTCATTTCAAGTTGGAAAGAAGTTTGACAATAGCTGGACCAAATGGGGAACCAAAATTGCTTACTTTATCCCAGCCAATTCTGAGAGAGAGGAATGTCTGAGTCAGCCCTGAGTCTAGCTATGAGGTCATTACAATTGTCTACGATACTGTAGAAGAAAGGGTTGCCGTTTCTCAACTTATCCATTCATATGGTAAATTGTATATCTTGCCCTGGAATAATCTGAAAAAAATTCCAATCTTAAGGGAGATATATAAATTTCATCAGAGATAAAGGTCATAAACATCCCAGGGTTACCATCACACTTGTCAGGCAACAGCTGGGGGACCATATGAGGATGGCAATTACCCTCTGGGCACTGTTATTATACAGATCTGTCTGATCTGATCCTAAGCTAAAAAGGGAAATTGAGTCTAGGGACATTGGGGTGAAATGATCATGTTGTGCTGGAGTTCTTGATTTTAAGAGATTCTAAAACTAGGTATAGTTGAGTGATACCTTGGAGATGAAGAAACTAGATTTTAATCATTGTGGCCATAAGAACTAGGAGTCCATGGCTGGAGAACCTAATGGACAGGGAGCTCAGGGCTGATTGGAGTACATAAGAAACAGAAATACTAAAAGCACAATACTCACATTTATAGACCTGGGAATAATGACAACGACCGAGAGCATGGTTTCTGAAAAGGGAGCTTAGAATGGAGCAGTCAGCGGCATGCCAAGCTACTGTTCCCCCTGTTGGGATGCACTGGGGGAATTTTTCTGGATTTTTTTTCCCCACAGCACCTGCCCAGATCTGTTGCATTTTCAAATGCAGTCTTCTTTTGCCAGTTTCTGTGCCATGTCAAATTTGGTCCTGTTCTGTTTTCTAAGAGATATCTGGCTGATGGTCTGTAGAGACCTGTGTCCTTTTATATAATTTTCCAGTCTTCCATTGGGGTGGAAAGGAGGAAAAGGGCTTCTTCAGATATGTTCTGAATAAAGGGAGCGTAAAAAATCAATATATAGGCTGCTATAGGCACATTTTGTCCCTGTCTTCAGAAAGGGGAAAAACTAGGCTCGGGGTACTACATACAAGTGAGCCTGACATCAATACTTGTGTAGAGCAGACCATTAAAAAGATTTAATTTTAAGGAACTTATAAACAATTCAGTAATGGATATGCCCAGAACAAGTCTTGCTAGGGTGGCCTAATTTCACTTTTGATCTGATAAGTTGATTGTGTGATTTCAGTAAGGCATTTGACAAAGTATCCCACGATCTTCTGATTAGGAAGCTAGTTAAAAGTAGGCTGAATGACATGACAATTTAGAAGGTACCTGAAGACTTGAAAATCATATGATTCTTCATCAAACTGGAGAGAGATACTAGGTGGGATCCTCCAAGATTGGGCTTGGTATACTCAGCATTTTTATTAATGACTTGGAGAGTTGAAAGGAATGTTTATCAAATCTGCAGTTGACACCATCTTGGGTGGGATACCTAACGTCTAAGAACACCAAAATGAAATTCAGAACTTGTCAGCCCCACCAGGTAGACCAGACCAGGAATCAACTCCACAGGAAGATTAAAGTTACTTTTACTGAGAGTGGTTATAATAACAGAATCTTGCAAGTCTAATTGTGCTGTGCCTCCTCTTCTTCCTCCTCCTTATACTCCTGTGAATTAGGAGTTGTGGAGTTAAGATAGTCTTTTCCCCTCATCGCTTTTGTAGTGGATCTCACGTATCCATCAGGGTCATCTTCCTTACTCTCTACAGAACTACTTTTTGGGTTCAAGTAAATAGCTGAAAATAACAGAATGCAAAGTTCTTCATGTAGGAAAGACAAATCAAACGCTTAGATACAGGATGACAGATGTCTGATTTGGCAATAGTATTTCTAAAAAGGATCTTGGAGTAGTAGCTGATTGCAATCTGAGTATGACCCCCAGAAAGGCAAATGCAATTTTAGATTGCATCAACAGATGTATAGTTTCCAAAACACAGGGAATAATAGTTCCACTTTACTTTGCATTGATAAGACCCTCACCTCAAGTACAGAGCCTGTTTCTAAGCATCATATTTTAAAAAAGATTCAGACAAACTGAAAGCAGTTCAGAGAAGAGTAACAGGGATGATTAAGGCAACATAAATTGGTCCTGCAATGAGAAATGGTAGAGTATGAGAAAGTTTGTGAATCCCTTCTAACTATCTAATCTTGTGACCAACAATCTGATCAGAAGTTCATTTGAGTCCTATTAATAGATAAAGAGATTCTGGTTAAACAAACAGCACTCAGAACAGTGTAATCCAAAGTCTTTTCTTTTTTTGGTCTTTGAATCCAAAGCCCTGCACAGCTCTACTAATTTCCATGACAACGAAGGTCAGAATAGTGAAGGGAGTATTTTTCACAGTACAGCTGTGACAATTCTGAAGGAGCAAGAGAAATGCTTTCAGATTATGGTTTTTGAGAGAGTTACTAAATAGATTACAGTGCAAGGAGAATTAATAAGTCTTGGATCAAAGAAAGCCTTTCCTTTGAGGTGATGACCAGTAAGCAGAAACTCATGTGTTTTGGGCGAGTGCTCTGAGGAATGACGAATTAGTAAAACTATTCTTGGCAAAACTGAGGAAATAGAAGAAGGGGAAGATAGTGGAAAAAAGTGGATGGATGGGATGAAAGAGACTACAGAACGCTCCTGGGAAGAGCTGTGGATTGTGGCTGGAGATGGATCAAAGACCTTTGTCTATGGAGTTGTCAGGAAGGGAGCCTGACTCAGGGCCACCTAACTAATCAAATATGGGTAAGCTGAATTGTTAGATCATGAGATGCTAAAAAAATTTGTTTTAATAATGGTTTGTTAAACAGTCCAAAGTGGCTTGTTCACAGATAATAATCTACAATGTTTCACAATTCTAAACTACCACAACTGGGTTTGCACATTATTCTAAGGCAAAAATGAAACACGCCACTTTATGGCTTACTGTACCATGCTAACCTCATCTTTGAAATTTGGTCATGTTTCCAAGTTGTAAGACAGACAAGCTTTTTTGAAGGAAGAAAAGGTTGTCTCTCTCCTTTTCTTGTTGATCTTCTATCTCCCTTCCTCATGATACACTTGAACAGGTAAAAATGCCCTCAAGTCAAGCTCAACTTTGGGAGAGTATATGAACAGAACTATGCAGTTTTCTTTGACACTAATCAAACTGATTTGCCATTGTCTACATCTGCATTGTTTGATTTCTCAGTTTAGTTTATAATCCTGATATGCCTGATGGTCTCCTTTCCTCCCCCTCCTAGTGACTTAGATTTATTTGTTTATTTATTTATATGGTTTATATGGTTACCCATCTCACATCAGCAACTCTGGGCAGCATACAAAGATTAAAACAACGACTACAACCATATCTATTCAAATACCTCTGTAACACCTCCTTAAATCAAATGCATATTTTCCTTAGTCTGCATAGCTACCCTGTGAGCCCAGAAAAAGATGGACCTTCATCAAGGAGCAACCGACTGCTAGAGAGAGAAAGTGCCTGTGCTGGATCTAAAGCACTCCTGCCGGTTTTGGATCTGAATAATGCACACTACTCATTCTTGTACATTTTCCCAGTTCAAGAGTATGTTTGCCATTAATGTGTTGTAACCATTTCCTCCATGATATTGCCAACATTGCATCAGCCCAGCTGAATTACTGAATGCAAAGTAATGTTGAAAGAAATCTCATTTCTAATCACCCTTTTGTATTTAAGCCAGTGAAGAAAAAGAAGATAAAACGTGAGGTTAAGATTCTGGAGAATCTGCGTGGTGGAACCAACATCATTAAACTGATTGATACTGTCAAAGATCCAGTGGTAGGTACCAGGATAAATTAATTAAAGATATTGGGATTCTTTGCTTCACCTGCAAGAATAGAGTTCTAAGCTTTTAAATTACATTCTGATTTGCATATATTTGTGTTATGTGTGTTTGCGTGCACACCCACCCACACACGTATGCACGCATGTCCACACACGCACACATCTGTTGGGAGAACTGAAGGGCCAGGTTGGGGTGAGATTATCCTGGAGAAGGTCTGACTCTGGTCAACTAAGAGTCGAAACTGACTTGATGGCACATAATCTGTGTATATGAACATACAGATACTCATCCTGTTATTTAAAGCAAACTTTTCCTTGCTGCTCTGCTCCAAAAGAGCAGTTAGATTTGGATTTCTAATATTTTGGTTTCTGAATGGTTTAATATTTTTTCAGACAGAACTTCCCTTCAGTCCTTGAGGCAGGTCAGGAAAGATGAAGAAACCAGCAAGTATGCAATAAATTAATGCTGCTTGAAGTATCCTTAATGGAAGAAACCAATTCAGCTAGCTCTTTATTTTGAGCCTTGGATTCAAAAGAAACTTGAATTAATTAGGAAAATGGGTTACAGCAGGGTGTAATTAAATTGAACTGTTCTCTCTTTCAGTCAAAGACTCCGGCTCTGGTGTTTGAATACATCAATAATACAGACTTCAAGGTGAGTCAGAAATCTTGCAAGATGAAATGTTGAGTTGCTCTTCTGGCAGAACAAACTGAGACAAATTGTAAGAAGCTGACCTGCAAACAGAAAGCTGTTTTGTGGTGGTTGTGGCACAGTTCAAAGAAAGCTACAGAGTGCCAGTTTATTGCAGTACTTGGTGAACCTATCTCAGTATAGCAACAATTGCCCTGCAGGGTTTCGTTCAACACTAATCTCTATGCTATAATACTTTGTCTTATAAAAATTGTGCTCTTCCTTTGGGAGCTGGGCTAATTTTTGAAATGAGTAGTTTTGGTGAATTTAATTCCATTTTGTGGAAAATTAAGCCCAGACTGTAGAATGGCTAGAATCTGGAACCAGTTTATTGAATATAACATTGCAAAGATTATAAGAGGTTTTTTTTAGAGAGAGAGCTGAAAGGAATTAGATGCTTGTTCACGCTGCTGATGCTATAACAAACCCTCAGACTGGGAATGAGCTTACAAAAACATTGGAAACTGTTTAATGGGGCAGCATATTATGAATAAAATTACACATCTAGAGGAAATTTGGAAGAGGATGCATAGATGCAAGATCTGAAGAAGAGCAGCAGATCTGGAGGGATGCAGATTAGGAATGCTTGTACTGTACATTTTTTTTAAAAAAAAGAACATAGATACTCTGGTTGCATTAGAAGCCACATACATTGTTGGTATATTATTGAGAGATGGAAACACGTATCAATGAAACAATCAGTGGATATAAAATCTTACAGAAATACCAGTGAATGTGCCTTTTAGGCATAGAGTCTAATAAATGAGAAAACTGGAGCAGAGCAGATATCTCCACGGGATTATTGGGATTAAAATCCAGGAAGCCAGAGTAGTACATGGAATATTCTGCTCCCCTTGACAGTCTCCAAGAGTAATTTGTGATGGTGAGAGAAACAGGAAGGTCTGGTGGTCACCATGAGTTTCTTCTACAACTATTACGCTATTTTGGCAGATACCTGATGCCCAGATCACAGGAGGAAAGGGGCTTCTCCACATCCTCAGCCTGATTCTTGATATTGTAGGTAGCAACTATTGGAGAAACGAACCCTGTTTTGGTATCAGATTCAGTTCATCAGCCCTGGGTATAGAAAAGAAATTGGCTGCCAGTATAGCTAATTGATTAGTTAAAGAAATTAATTTCTGACAAGTCTCGCCCAAGCCAGGTATATATAAATATGACAATTCCGGCAAAACAACCTGAAATTGTTAGTAATTTGAAGAAGTCTTAAAACAAACCAGTTTTCTTTTGAATAAAGGAAGCCAGCCAGCCAAGTAGGCTGTTGGAGAATAAATATAAGAAAAGGTTGCTGAAAGATGTGTTATTTTTATCTGACTTAACTGAGTGATGCCTAAGCCCATCTTCTCCCTAAGGAAGGATCTGAGAAATATTGGCAGAGGCAGAGGCAATGGAGTGAAATTCTAAAACCTAGGAGGGTAGCCAAGGTCCTTACCAGGCTCAAGTGTGACACAGTTGGCCATGTAATAAAAACTCTAACATTTATGCTGCTAAAATCAGCCCCCCTAGCTGAGAGCTGGAATATAGCCAAAGAAGCCACACATTTGCAGATTTTAGATTTTCTGTGGACAAGTGGAAAGGTGGAGGTGATCAGGGTGGATATTGTATTCATAAATCTGGCAGGAATTGGATAAGAGACCAGGACCTTTTACAGATTGTAAGTTTCAATTGTGTACCACCCTGATTGATTTTTGAGAAGGCTGCTATATAAATTACATAAGTAGAGAGTAGATAAATACATCATTTTCAAAATGGAGGGAAGTTAGGTCCCCAGTGATCCTTTCTGCAAGTGGTGCCATTTAACTTGTTTCTCAATTATTTAGACGTGGGGGGGCAGAACAACATTGATGTGGCTAAATTGCAGATTAGATTAAGGTGTTAAAGTATCCAAAAAATTTCCTCCCCTGTAGGATAGAAGGATGTGTCCATCTTATAGGGTCAATATAAGCATTGGTTAGAAGACTTTATGATGTGCCAAGTACCAGCTTAAGACTGAGCTCTAGGTAAATTGTGGTGTTCTGGCTGCTATATATAAATGTAACTTCTCAGCTGTAATCTTTGTATAATAGTGCTGTTCATCAGTGGTCAGCTTTGTGTGCAGAGAATTCCCTATCCTGTACTCCTTGTTTATTGTCTCTGCAGCAGAACTTCCTCTACCTAGAGGTGAAAGGCCACTTGGCACTTCCTTCCAGCGCAAGCTCTTTACCTTAAATACCACCCACATCTCCATGGCAGCCTCATCAGGCTACCTGGTGGAGGATAGAGAAGACGAGCTTTGGGACTGTGCCCCCTAACCTTGCTTTCCAAGGCCATTTGATGCTTCCGTCAGCTTTGTCAGTCTCCTGCTTAGGGATCTTGCAGTTGATATAAACTTCCTGCTGAATGCAGAAGAACATCTGCAGCAACCCAGTCAGGAGGGCATAAGGCATGAAATGTCATGCAGCCACAAACCTTTTCTTATCTCTCTTTCAGCAACTGTACCAAATTCTAACGGATTTTGATATTCGGTTTTATATGTATGAGTTACTCAAGGTGAGTGTTTATGATTTTATTTATTAAAAAATTTAAACAGCCTAATAGTTGAAGTTCTCTGGGTGGTTTACAATAAGGGAGTAGTGAGCAGCAGTTTACAAAGTCACTCGTGGTACCTGAATTTGAGTTTTCTTAGATGGGGAAATGTATAATGGTCAAAAATCACTTTTAATAAATTTTTCTCCAAAAATAAAGAGAAAAGAAATAGGAAAGTTTGCAGTCGGGCCTGAGAATGAGACAGACATCTTTGCCATAGTATTAATAACGTGTGAACATTGGTTGAGATCCAGAGCACTGCAGAATCAGAATTTAATACATGCCGGATGAAAGCTTTTGGTTTGTTTGTTTATCACTCTAAGTTATTTTTAGTTTAACCTTGGATTGTTGAGTAAACTCCAATTGACCTGGTTTACATAATACACTAAACTTTAAAGAATAATTTACAATTAACAGTGATTAAGTTTGTGGAACACACTAAACCCAAAACAAGCAAACTGCATTTAGGATGCCTTGGGTGGAGAAGATCGTTAAAAGGCAAATGTTCCAAGGTTGTATCTGTGTAGGGATGCGCAGAATTAATTGACTTGGGTACAGAACTCCAGAATGACCATGCCTTTGGATCCCCAGTAGTTTGAGGTATTTTAGACATTATGTTTCTGTAGAATACTTTGTTCCCAGGTCAGTTAATTGTGCGCAGGATGGGACCGTGGAGCATCCAACACAGATCCTTGCATTTTAATTTTCTCCTCCATCCCACTGCATTCCAAATGCCAAGCATGAGATTGGGAATGGGGGTGTTTCTTCTGCCTGCTCTCACCGCTTGTTTGCTTCCACTTAGGCTTCTAGAAGGCTGGTTCAGAGCGCACAATGTGCAGGTTGTTAATACACTAGAAGGCATATGCACTGGTTTCAAATCAAAGACCCTTATAGACATGCAAATAGTATTTCTGCTTCAGAACTTTGTTTTCAGAACTGATTGTTCCTGCCATGCTGATGAGGTTCTCAGAAATACGGCCAGGAGAGGAACTTTCCCTGTTCAGATGTTGGGAGCATGTTGTGTCCGGGCTGGTTTTGCTCGTGCTAAAGCCTGGGAAACATTTGGCAGATAGTTACTCTCTCAGTAGCCAAAAGTTTATTATTTATTTACAGCATTGATACTTGAACAAGATATCTAACAAGGTATCACACAAAAGAAATGGATAGGGAAAGAGGAAAAAAGAACCAGTCTGGTAGAGAGCAGCATCATGCCGTTGGATGCTGACCTGAAATGAGAAAGAGAGACCAGGGCTGGAGAGTTGCTGTCCTGTCTGGTCTCCCTCTCTTCTGCAGCCTTATAAAATGGCCTTTGGAGGGTAGGTGCTGAAGAGGGCTTCCCAGGCAGATGGACTGGCTGCCAATTCCTTCAGGAAGGTGTATGTGTGTGAGGCTGGCTCTTGGTTGTTCCTTCCAGGTTAACCATTGTGCTTTTGATTCAAAAAAAATATTTTTGATTTTTTTATATACTTTTATTTTTTTTATATACTTTTAGTGTAGTTGGTCACGGCCCAGGGTCATTTGGAGTTGGGCAGCCTTATAAGTATAATTTATAAACAAATATTTTTGGCAGGCCTTGGATTACTGTCACAGCATGGGGATCATGCATAGAGACGTCAAGCCTCATAACGTCATGATAGACCATCAACAAAAAAAGGTAATGCTTCTGAAAGGCATGGGAAGGGCCCTCTACCATCCTCCCCATTCTCAGGCATCACAGATTCATGATAATTCATGGCTGGGAGTCCTGAGCTGTGCATCAGATAGCACAAGCTCTGTAGTCTGTACTCATCTGCCCGGTTTTTCTGTCTCACATGAAAATGTGGGTGGCATAGGAGCCACTCACCACATGAGAGGAATGGGAAATCAGCTTCTGGTGTCCCCAACACAGCCAGGTCTGATTTATGGAATAAAATAAGTCAAACCACAAACTTAACATAATTTGCAAGAGAAGGGAAAGACTAAGATATTTAAGAACAGCCAACCAAAACAAATTCATAAAAACAATAAAACAACTATAAAATGAAGATGAACGTGGAAGTATTTTCACCACCTGGTGAAATGGGGAATTCTGGGAGTTGAAGTCCACTCATCTTAAAGTGGCCAAGTTTGGACAACACTGATTTAGAGGCTCAGTCATGTCTTCTTCTTCCTGCTCATTATTTTGATTCGTATCCCATTGTCTGCCAAAAGCCATTGGGACACAATATAGGGCAAGAACCCCAACAACATTCTTAAGGGCTGGGTAAGTTACCAGTCCTGAGCTTTTTTAGCCACTTAGGCGTTCAACTGAAGTAGGTAGCTGGAGGGTACAGAAGTAGCAATCAGGGATCCTGCAGTCACAGTTTGCTGTTAATGATACATCATATCAGAAGTCTAAAATCCTCAGATGACCAGATTTTCATCCCTGAGCCAACTGGCCCATAGCTCCCTTTCCTCCTTAGCTGCCAGCCCTCCCCTCACTTCCGCAGCAGCTTATCTGGCTCTACTTGGCACCTTCCACTTCCCCT
This sequence comes from Liasis olivaceus, assembly GCA_030867105.1. NCBI lineage: Eukaryota > Metazoa > Chordata > Lepidosauria > Squamata > Pythonidae > Liasis > Liasis olivaceus. The sequence goes on along the minus strand of CM061359.1, from coordinate 24,828,182 downwards.
CCAGGTCTTCATCTCCATTCCTTTTGACATCCTCTGGTCCAGTCTAAAGCTGAATCAGACCAGGAAAATAGAGTTCCTTCCCCTTCCTGCCCTGTGAATGCGTGATACAGCCAGCTTTTGCATCCTTAGGAGGAGATCCATGAGAATGAGGTGGGAATCCCAACTTGTGCTTGGAGGCAGCACTGGTGTCCATTGTGGAGGCTTTCCCTTGCAGTTGACTTTGTGGATAAAAGGCTTGGCTTAGATGTCTCACACACACTTGCAGGCACCTGGTCCCTGTTTTCTAACAATTACATTTCCTTTATGTATGCCTGGTGAGTTATGATTAGCACGTGAGTCATCCAGCAACTCTCAATCAGTACAGGGCTAAATTTATAAGGCAGAGCAGATATGAAGAGTGGAGCAGCTGGGCAGTCTTCATTTGGCCAAAGTATTGAGTGTATTCGGCAGCTGACGGTTTTGTGTGTTCACAGTTGCGGCTGATAGACTGGGGCTTGGCAGAATTCTACCATCCAGCTCAGGAATACAACGTTCGGGTAGCCTCGAGGTACTTCAAAGGGCCAGAGCTTCTTGTGGACTACCAAGTAAGATTTGCGCTCCACTTTGGGCCTCACTCTGAAAAACCTTCCACTCCTCCCCACAGAAAAAAGGGTATTTGCCACAAATAGGTAAAGAAATGAAATTTTAAAATAGATTGAAAATACAAGACAACCACTTGTGAGGTCTTGCAGGAGACAGAATGCAGGTTAGTGTGCATTTTATAGCTTTTTTTCCTGCTGTTTCCCCTTCCTCCCCCAGCTAGTATAGCTGAGATACATGGAGCTTAAGTTGTATGCCGGCAAAAAATGTTTTAGAAGCAATTGGGAGACCTTTGAGTATCATTGAGTTGTGCTACAGATGTGATAGTGCCAGCCAGGACTGCCTTGCTACGTCCCTTTGAGAGACGTCATGGGCTAGAACTTTGGATCTCTTCCAGCCCAAGCCTGGGCGTTTCAGAGATGGAGGGACCAGCTCTCTTTCACATCTCTTATTGGTTTATGTCAAGAGGGATGGTTGTGACAACACATGTGAACCATTAAAAATTGCCTGGTCCCAGGCAGTTCCCTTCCTCTTTTGTCCTTCAGGAATTGCTCAGGCAGTTACTGCATATGAAGTAAGGGTTTATTTGAAGTAGGGCCACAGAGTTTTGGCAGAGGGTTTTTAACAGATCCCACTGAAGGCCTCTCTAGGAAGGAATTCTCATAGGTACTCATAGGTGTGCAGGAAAATACATGGTTGCCAAGGGAGGTCTCATAACTGGGTGGGAGGAAAGCAAAAGAAGGACATTAAAGATATGAAAATACTTAAGTGAGAATAAATTCCTTTTGGCAGAGTGTTCCTTTTAACTGGAGTGCAGTGCCCTTTTTCAGCCCCATTAGGTGGGTAATTCAGAATGCACTTACTGAAGTTCAGGAGCTTTGCAGAGGGAGCATCATCCCTGAACCTAGGATAGATCTGGGTAGAAGCACAGAGCAAAGAAAAAGGAAACCAGGAGGTAGTATTAGAGCAGAAGAGGCAACTGGGCCTGATTGGATGGGGCCAAACCTGAGTATGTGGCTTGTGTTCCTGATCCAAAACTCTTGGAACAGATGGTGCTATTCCATTTAGATAAGACGTAGTGTGGAGGGAGAAGCAAAGAGCTGTGACAAAAGTTTATTTTTGAAACTGCTCCCTTTCCAGATGCTGGAACAAAACCCTTATATAAAATATGAAATTAATATGTAGTGTTTAAGCAACTGTGTTTTAAAATTTAGGCTGAAAGTGCAGAAGATAGAGTACAAGTTAGTGTGCATTTTCATAGTTTTCTCTCTGCTATTTCCCCAGATGTACGACTATAGCTTAGACATGTGGAGCTTAGGCTGTATGCTGGCAAGCATGATCTTCCGAAAAGAACCTTTTTTTCACGGTCAGGACAACTATGACCAGGTGAGAAAGGGTGGGACAGAGCATATTGCAGAGAGTGGCTACTTGTCTCTTTCCACAGCTGTTCAGTCAGGCTGGGATATCCGATATCTGGCTTCTGCTGGCAAAAGGATGCCCGACCTCCAAAGTTTGCTATGCTTTCTCCGTGAGGCTGAGCCTTGCATTTTCAGCATGGTGCAGGCTGTACCCATGGAGATCAAAGCATGACAATCTCTGGAGTCAAGTGAGTCTCTCAGGTTGTCTTGCGGGTGGCGGGGGTGACAGCCAGCATTTGGCAGAACTAATGGCAGGTATCTTGGTGAATGCTGTAAGTGGTACACAGAAGCTGTAACTGAGGTGCTTTTTGGTGGGTTTCTGGAGAGTATCTGCCAGGACTGCTTTTGCCGTGGAGCACCCTGATTCTGAAATACCCTGAGAAAGGCAACTTGCTTCATTGCTGTGGAAGTAAATGAGAGGTTCAGAGAACCTGCTTCTCAGTTGCCTCTTCAGTATGTTTTCCATTGTGACACACCTTTTTGGGGGAGTACAAAATTGTGGGATGATTTAAAAGGAATGGATTCCTATGACAGGTGCATTGGGAGGTAATGGAACAGCTGATGGGACATACTGTTTCCCACTTTCTTGTATTGTATTTGGAGGTGCCTGCACCATGTGGAAGCTTCTGATCAGAGCCAGATCTGTGCCACAGAGGCTTCAGCTTCAGCTCCAGTGCAGGAGACAGTCTGACTCTGAAGAAAGAGGACTAGATCCTTGGCTAGGCATTGGAGATCTGAGTTTTATAGGCCTCTAATGCCATCCAGGCCTTTCCTGGTCACTTGAAGCCCCTTTCATACATTCCCAGCACGTTGTCAGTTAGATTAATACTCCTAAATTGACATGGTTATAAGAATGTCAGTAGAGATGTTAAAATAAAGGGTTTCTTCTGGTAATTTTATATACTGAGCTTTCATTCAAATGAACAAAAAGAGAGGTACCAGAAATAAACTATCCTAACCAACATTCATCAGCAAATAAGACTTTAAAAGTTATTAACAACACAGTACCACCTATAATTAAACAGAACCCATGTACGTTTTGGGGGACGCGGTGGCGCAGCGGCTTAATGACGCTGAAAGTGCCGGCCAGAAATGGCTGAAAGCTTCAGCGGTTCGAGTCCAGCCTCGCGTTAACAAGGTGAGCTCTTGTTTCTATACCCGCAGCTTCTGCCAACTCAGCAGATCGAAAACATACGTGAGTAGATAAATGAGGACTCTCACTCCGGTGGGAGGAAAAATGCTGGCAGCGGCTCAACAGAGAGAGACGGGACAGTTGCCGGTAAATCCCCCGAAAAAGGGGCGCGAAGCAACGGAAATCCCGCCTCCTGTGCTGCCACCTGGGCTGACGCTCTAGGAATTAGGCTCTGGCAAAGTCTAATTCCGAAACTAGAAAGATGCAATTGCCTTGAAAACCGCTAGGGGGCGGTCACTGCAGGGTCAGTAATGACTGTTAAGCAGATAAAAAAAAAAAAAAAAATGTACGTTTTGCAATACTTTGTTTATAATAAAGAACATTATTTGTCCAAAACAAGCACCATTGATCTGCTGCAAAGTATTTTAACATGGGCAGTTGGGTTTGATACTTGTTTTGGTTCCTCTTAAAGACAAACTCCACAAATTTAGCTTATTATATTTTAAATCACAATTATAAGGTGGAATTTGTTTTGGAATTCCCTTGTGGCCACATTCAGATAATCTCTGCCTGCAAGATTAAAAAAAATCTAGTGTTGGTGGTATGAATGTCTTAGCTGTCATTGTTATGCTCCCGACGAGGCAGCGGTCAAGAAGATTCAACCTGGGCCATTCCTTGGGCTTAAGGAGCCATGCTTCTACTCACAGTTTTTGGCAAGCCTTGTTGAGTAAGCTCTTAGGAGTGAGGACATATCAGGGAATGGAGGGAGCTGTCCTTGTCTACCAAGCCCAGCATGATCTGCACCACCACAGAATAGCTTCTTTTTAATGGAGATGGTGAGGCTTGAACTTGGGATCACACTTCTCCATAGAAAACATTCAAGCTGAAGCCCTTCCACACACCCTTACTTGTGAGAATAACTTATATACCTATCAACTGGGGAAAGAGGAAAAACCCTGTTTGCAAAAATTGTATAGTTTCAAGCTGTATTAACAGCATTGGCCCAGGAAAAGATGTTGTTTACTCTTCCAGATTCCAGTTGCCTCCCGGTAGAAGAGCAGAGTGGGGTCTGTTGTTTTCTTTTTGTTTTTCTGGTACTACACATGTATTCTTTGTTACAGTTGGTTCGCATCGCAAAGGTTCTGGGTACAGATGAATTATATGGTTATCTGAAGAAGTACCATATAGAACTGGACCCCCACTTCAATGATATCTTGGGACAGTAAGTTCATTGTGGCACGTTTGTTCACCTGTGTTACCCAGATTGGGGCACTTAGTATGAAGGATGACACAAAGTGAGGTGGATTTCCTGGCAGGTGGATCCTGTGACCTGTTTTGAGTAGGCACAGCCTTTCCTTTTTGTGGCTCCTGTGAGAGGGCTACCAAGTATTGTACAGCCATTTCTGTAGGGTGTGGAATCCCATTGCTCAGTGTCTTTACAAATTCTTCTTGTTTTCTCTTCAGGTTTTGTGAACTTTTAATTTCATGGCAGCTTGTGATTATCTTAGCTGTGCTGCTTACTTTGGGATGCCAATAAATGCCTGAAGATATTTGTTGAGACCTATAGATTGTTGATAGAATCCCTTGGAATTTTGCTGTGCATTTTTAAAAGGAAATTAGGATCCCAGTTTTCAATATTTCAGGATGTATTTATAATATGGAACTAGTATAACTGTATGATGCTGATAAAGTTTAAATCTCTTGGATGGAATCAGAAATAGATTCTTGCACTGAGTAAGGGGCTGGACTCCATGTCCTAAATGACCCTCTCCAACTCTGTGGATCCTGGCCTGATTATGCACCATGCTGAATTGTTTCCCCTTGGCTCTTCTTAGCTGTGGTGTCCTTGGTTAATTTAGGAACTCTGATGTACTCCTCTCCTGGTAGGTTAGAATCATGTTATGAATCATTACATAATTGATAGAGCAAAGCACAGAGAGAGCAACCAGGGTTTGTTACCTGTGCCCATTTGAAGTGGGAGTGATCTAGCATTGTGTACTAGCATGCTGTTTGCTTACGATTAAGCCAGAATTCAACTTTAGCTTATTGTAACATTCAGACATGGGTGTTAGAACCTTAACAAAAAGTAAATTAACATAATATCATTGGCTCTCTTTGAGTGAAAGTGTTCAGCCTCCTCAATTGTTGCAGCTCTGTCAGTTCTACCTGCAAGGCAGGGGAACAGGATGAATGTACAGCCCTGCCTTTCCATTGTTCTTATCAATCTTTACCCGTGGAAGGCAGGCACCACTGAGAGTAATAACAAAACCTACCTTCCAAAAGAATGTTTCCTGCGGGGGTCAGAGAGACCCAATGAGGAACCATATAATTTTAACAAGCATTGCATTTAGTATTTAAAAGAGACTCTTCAAATGTCAGCACTATCTCTTGGTCGATTTTATTCTTGTGGAAACCTAAAATGAATGAAAGATCTTGCTTCAGGTCATTGCAGTTGATGCCTCCAGATCCAAGTTCTTGGATGCAGATGTCTCAGTCAAGCAGGCACCCAGTCAGAAGAACGGTGATGTGGAGGTATCAGGAAATGTAAGAGGAGCAAGCAGCCTGCCACCAAATACAGGAGACAGTTTTCCTTGAACTATTTGTAGGTCTGTTCTCAGTTTGCTCCTTGCTGCTGTGCAAATCTTGTATAGTCCTAGAGAAATGCTTTTTTGCCAAGCCTTTTTGATTGAAGAGCAAGCATGAGAGATTAAATAAAACATGAGAAGGAAATAGAGCTACAAAAAGCAGTGTTAAATAGCTTTATAGTTTGTAAACATAAAATGGTGGATAGGTCATCTTGATTAGGGCAAGGCTATGAAGGTCCAAGGCAGTTTTCCATTGGGAATGGCAAGCAATTCCTTCCCAGTCTTTTTCATCTTGTTCCCCAAATGTAAAATTGTAGAACATTAAGGATTTGTTGATTCTTATACAGGGTCTATCTTGTAACCCACACTGTACTCTATCTTTCCAAGGTGCTAATGAAAAAATATACTGTTACCCACAGGCATACTCCGTTTTGTTGTCATATTCCTTTGATACAGATTGTTTTTAGACTTGTGCTAACAAAGTTACTAGAAGGCCTTTCAGCTGATATCTACCATGTTGGATTATTACGTGGTTTATTTTACCTTTTTTAAAATCAGTGTTGTGGTTTTACTATATTATTTTATGGAGCTTTTTTTTCTTAAGAATGCCATGAGTTTGATTTTGACAGTATACAAAATAAATAAAGGTGCCACCAGATATTCATTTCATGTTTAACACAAGAAGCTTGAGAATTGGGCCTAATGTACTTTCTGGAATTCATATTAGGTTTGTTGGCTAGTTAAAATATAAGTTTAAATGAATTACACAAAAACATTGCGAGAAACAACTAAATTATTTCTATGATTCTGTTGGTAAAAACTAATTGCCAAGGACATTTTTATGTTGTGGCAATGTAAGGGAAAAAATGGCTTTGCTAAACAGCCTAACTTACCAAGTGCATTTCTGAGCATCTCTGTTACCCCTCCCGCCTCCTTCTTACCACACGGCATCTCCCCTCTGCTTTCAGGCACTCACGGAAGCGCTGGGAGAATTTCATCCATAGTGAAAACAGACACCTGGTCAGCCCCGAAGTCTTGGACCTTCTGGACAAACTCCTGCGATACGACCATCAGCAGAGGTTGACGGCCAAAGAAGCCATGGAACACCCTTATTTCTGTAAGTTTTGGGGGGGAGGCATAGAAATGCAAATGCCTGATTTGGCACTTCTTTATCAAAAGTGCTGGCTACCCAGTGGCTTTTCTTTGGAAACTCAGTTGTTCTGAACTTTTGCTAAGTGGGAAAATTCAGAAAATCTTCCACATTCATATTTTGCAAAACCGTTTTACCTTAAACATTGACTATTAGTCTTCAAGTGCCATAGGAGGCTGTTGTGGCAGAGAGATGGAGGTGTTCTCCTGGGAATAATTTTCCAAGGAGTTGGAAGATGAAAAACTGTTTGGAAGACATTTTTTAGATTTTAGGGTGCAGTCCCAAATTTTGAAAATACCAGACCTTGTAAGAGGGCTCAATGTGAGATTTGATTATGTTTATTTAAAGGTATTTGGGTTTTGAAGTACCTGTTCTCAAAGTTGAAAGGTTCTGGGTTTCAGATTTTTCCTGCTATATGCGCTGCGAATCAAGAATGGAACAGTTGCTAGCGTGCCCTGTTTGCAAAGCTCCTGTTCCCCAAGCACTCTATAGAGTTAAAAGGCAGCTTCTTTTGCAGCAACAACCTCTGAGATAAATCTTTCCAGGAAAGGCATTGTGGGTCTAGCTGTTCCCATTCAGGCATCAGGAGAAAGCAGAGCAGTGCTGCCTGGAGAGGAGCAGTGCTCAAATTCCTAGCCCAGGTACCAGCAGAAAACAGCCCATGAGCCTGTTTCAACTGATGAGTTAAGCTTCTTGTTGGAAGGTCCCATTCCAAGTTGCTTGGCGTTGTTGCTTTTGTTGCTGTTCTTATGATACAGTGTCGTGTGTACACACTTATCAGTTCACATCATAATTCCTCACTGCTAATGACTAGCTGGAAATGCAAAGGTAACAAGCAGAAGGCGAAAGGCGAAGTGCGAGAAACCACAGGAATATTGTGAAAATACAGTTGACCATGCCAGGGCTTTCAGTCAGTCGGCTAAACATCTGAAAGTTACGGAGTTGAACAATTCTGCGTGGCCTATAGCTTGCCCATTAAATAATATGTTGGCACAGCTTCACTGCTTTCATTTGAAGGCATTAAAGCACTTTAAACAAATCCGTAAAAACTCCAAGTTCTAGTGGTAACATAGGTTTCATCACAGGTTTTCTTAGTGTCTCATACTTCTAAATATGAGCTACCTAAAAGAAGTCAAAGGTGAATTATCGATTAAATGCGTCATTTCCCCACAAAATTGCCAGGTGCAGCAGATCTCCTGGCAGAAGTGGGGAGACAAAATGTTTGCATTGGATAAGTCTTGCTAGTTGTGTCTCCCTGAAGCTCCAAGCTGTCCATTTTTGCTGGCCTGGCTGGTTTCCATCAACTCTCCTCTCTTCTCCTTTCTTGTCCTCCTCAGACCCAGTTGTGAAGGAGCAATCCCAGTCTGGCTCTGACAGCCCTGTGCTCTCCAGTAGCCTCACAGCAGCACGATGAAGTTTGGGGAACAATGGGTAATTCCAGAGGTTTACAAATACAAACACACCCTTCTGTCACCTAGGGAAGGGATGAACCCAGCCCCTCTCTGCTCAGCAGAAGCCTCATCTTGAAGGGGGTTAAGGCTTAGCTGCCCTCTCTCTTCAGCACTTGTGGCTATCCCAACTTTCTTTGTGTGTTACCAAAGTCCTGATCCCAATGGCTGTGTAAGACTTACATGGATCCAAGGGTGTCCAAAGGTCTGCATGACTGACTCTAGGTTGATTCTCCAGTTTCCTACTCTGCCTTTCCTAATCTCCCATTGGGTAACCTTTGATTTCTCCCTTCTGATGTGCACTGGAATATAGCCTGTCTGCACAGAAACAGGCCCTTGTCAGGTCATTAGCGAATGCAGACATGTGCATGAGGAGGCCACCCCTCCTGTGATTTGGGGCCCTTCACTTTTCCCCCCTTAAACAAGAAGTTTTGGTAATGAATTGAGTCAGTCAAGTTAATCTGCTTCAAGACCCATTCAAAACAGGCAGCCATTGAGGCAAACCCAGTTACTTTTTTCCCTTGTAGGGAACTGCCAGCCTGAGCTTGAAGAAAAGTTGTTCTTTGAGATGGAACAAGAGTTCCATTTTTTTCTAGTGAGGCATGTTCTTATTGCTAAAAAAGCCAATGGGGTCATTCCCATCAACGTCCAAATTTAGAATTGCTTTGATTACAGCAGGTTTGAATATGTGAAGAAGCAAAGAGAAAGTTTCTGCAAAGAAAAGAGTGAGGAATTCTGGAAGCAGAAACAGTGGGTTGCTCAGAATTGGTCTGCAACAAACCTGCCCTGTAGCATTTGTACATGCCCAGCCCTGTATTGGAGCCCTTGAGGTAGAATCCTCTCCTTGGGGGATGGGTGTGTGAGATGCTCCTTTTGGTCCCCCCCCCCATTGGGTCTCTTTTGAGCCCTTTAGTTCAACCCCACCTTTGGGGAGATTATATTGTGTGATTCTGGTGACCTCATAAACCTAAATTCACACATTTTTGTCACCATGCCTAAATGCAGATTTTTTTCTTTATTACATTGTCAGATATTTAATTTTAAATGATGCAGTTAGACTGTTTCTATTTGAAGCATCTGTTTACATTCCATATCCCAGTAATGATATGTTGGCATTGACATCAGGTCAGATCCATTTGTACGATTCACTGGAACCAATAAATCTCTATGTACAAACTTGTGTTTTTCTTCATCTGGTCTCTGAGACTTCTCTGAAGGGAAAGAGCTGGTTCAGGGCTGAGATTTTGCCTGGGGATTTAAGAGAAATGTTGACCTCCATTTAAAAGCTAAAGCATTTAGCTGAATTTGGCAGTCCAGTTCAGTAGTTACTTTCCTGAACAGTCCACTCTGGTTCCCAAGTTGAGGCTGTATGTGGAGTTTCTAATGGGTGTAAGTAAGGAAAAGTGTTCCTCAAGCTTTCAAAATATGCTGAGCTGTGACTGCTTCTCTCTTGCTGTTGTGGCACCAACTGTTTTTGCTTCAAAGAAAAAGTTTAGAAATGGTCTGTTAGAAAGGGAATTTGCTCTTTGCTGTACAGGTAGTCCTCACTTAACGACCACAATTGGACTGGAATCTTGGCCATTGAGTGAAACGGTCATTAAGTGAGACACCCACGTGACTGCTTCACTCAACATCCATAATCTGGGCACTCCCAGTTGTGGTCATTAAACAATCTCCCAGGTCATTAAGCAACAGAGCAAAAGAGCTGTCTACTGAAAGTTTTCAGCCCAGCATGGAGCTGAAATCCTTCCAGCAGGCAACTCTTTGAGAATGAAAGGGCTGCCTGCCAAATGGTTTCACCTCTGCACAGAGCTGAAATCCTCCCAGCAGGCAGCCCTTTCACTCTCAAATGTTCCTAAAGCCTGCCAAAGGGTTTGCCCTCCCCTCCATGGACAGAGGGGAAATCCTTCCTGGGGCCAGAGGAACGGAGCTCAAAACTTCAGGATTTGAGCTCCGTCCCTGCCCACCACTGAGTGGGGAGGGGAAACCCTTCGGCAGTGGGAAGCAACAGAGCTCAAATCCTGAAATCCTCTCGAACGGAGGGGAAATCCTTGGTGGGGCTGGAGAAATGGAGCTCAGATCTTCAGGATTTGAGCTCCATTCCTAGACACTGCTGTGTCCCCTCCACTTGCACTCTTCCCTGCCATCTTCTAATGGAGAAGCCAGCAGAGAAGATTGCAAATGGTGATCACTTGATTACAGGGCACTTGGCAATCAGTCATAAATGCGAGCTGATTGCCAAGCACCCAAAATGCAGCCATGTGACCACAGTGGTGAAGTGCGATGTTTTATGATGGCCGAAAGTGCTTTACGGCCCGTACACCCTTTCCGAGGCCGTTGTAACTTTGAACTGTCATTAAACAAACGGTCGTTAAGCAAGGACTACCTTATGTAGGGTTTTCTTGAGTGGTCTGCAAGTTTTTTAAAAAACCATGATTTACATTTATAAGTTCCTTTAATTTTGAAGAAGTCAGTGATTCACTCTGAATCTGCCTTTTTGCATAATTTGTGTAAAAAACTTGGGGACTAATCCCCTGGCCATCCTCAGCTGACATATGGGCTAACCTTATCTGGGGTCTGTCAAGGGTAGTCAAAGCTTAATGAAATATGAAAAAATGCAGCATTCAATATTATTTCTCAGCTCTTGGATCACAAAATACTGAATGTTTTCCACATGAATAAGATTTTTCTCTGCCTGGGAAGAGTGAGAATGAAAATACTATCTATGGAGCTCAGGCTGGTTGAAGTAGCCCTATATCTGTAAAGTCCTATATTTGTAAAGTATCATAATCTAGAATGCTAGAATGATGGGGTACTTTCCAAGGTAAGTGCACTCCTAGAACATTCAGGTCAAGGCTGCAGGAAACGAAGTTTAGACTTTGGCCTTTTTGCCAGCGTCTTGCTCCCAAGGCGTAGGAAAAGCAGGTCTAAGGGAGAATGTCACTGGAGGTAAGTTTTGAATCAGATCCATGGCATTTTCAGTAGAGATGTACATCGTGGGAGAAATGGCACCCAGTAGCTTCGCTTCCTGCTGCTGCAGAATTTTGTGCAAATGCATTGCTTGAACAGGGACACCATAGCGGGTGCTGCTGCTAATGTACCGATCAGGAGTAAGCATAGGATCTCTTGACTGTCGTAACACAAAAATTGTATCCTCCTCTTTCTCTTAATGAAAGGAGAACTTCTCAGGAAACTGCAGAACTCTCAACTCAGTGCGATCCTGTCACCTGCGAGTCTACAGTAGTTGCAGGAGTTATCCCATAGGAGAATTCAGCAGAAGGACCTGCATCTTTTCTTTTAATAGAAACAAAAGTGTTAAGGAAGCATTCTGTCCTAATTTGAGGTAGAAATACATGACTTGGAAGGAATGCCGATCTTTGCTTGCTTTGCTTTGCCTTGCTCTGATCTGCTGTATTGGTCTGCTGTCCCTTTCCTGAGTTCCGCCGTTCTCATTGCACTGCTGTAGTGGAAGCAGAGTTACCTGCTGAGAGATGGGTTGGCTCCAACAATTGAGATCCTCAGTAGAAAACAGCAGCGTTTGAACCAGCCTTGGAGAAATGTGGCCATTTGCCTGTGATCCTTGTTTTCAACAGAAGAGAATCTCTGTAGCTCGGTTGAACTGTGGAGTCCTTGGTGCTCTCTGAGCTTGGAAGTTTGCTTGCAGATGTTTCATTACCTGACTAGGTAACATCATCGGTGCAAGCTGACTTGCACCGATGATGTTACCTAGTTAGGTAATGAAATGTCAGCAGGCAAACAGCGAAGCTCAGAGAGCAGCAGGGGCTCCACAGTCCTTGTTTTGCTGTACTAAATATTAGCTACACAGTACCATCCAACACATTTCACATCTCTCCCCACATCTCTCTGATGATGTTCATTCCAGTTTTCCATAAGCAGAACAAGAATCAAAACAAATGTCTTAATTCACTTCTGTGCAGCTTCCTGATGCCAACCCAGGGGTAGGTTATGAGAGCAGGAACTGCACCAGTTGAAGACACCCAAAAGCTTTAAGAACACAACTCTAGACTTTTGCTCTTGGCTTTCTGTTGCCCTCTTCCTAACCAAGAAAGCATGGGCAAAGAGGAGGGGTGCCAACCTGCTGTTAACTAAGATGCCTTCCTGAACCCAGCCTGGGGAGTGATGGTAAATTGGCTTCGGGTTGACAGGCAAGGGGAAAAAGGCACGGACAGTTAAAGATTGAATTATATGTTCTTGAATAGCATGTTAAAAGGAAACACATGAATCTTGAGCACTGAAGAAGTCTGACAGATGTTGCTGCTGTGGAGCAAGAACATTTGCAGAGCCCCCAGCTCTTTCTTCCTAATGAGCTCTGAAGGATTTGACATACTGTATGAGAAGATGACACCTTTTGCTTACCATTTTTATTGAGGTTTTAAATGTAAGGAAAGCTCTGAAAAGGAGTAACTAAGTTCCCTACAAAGTCTCACAGGATAATTGGATACTGTGAATTGAGCCCAATTTCTCCCTAAAATTTTTCTGTGGCCCACTCTTCCATCACTCCCAACTGTAACACAGAAGTGGAAACAATAGTTGGGTATCAGTTCATTGTATCTTCAGATACACAGAGTAGAAGACAGCAAATCTAGAAGGAAGAGAGGAATGAGAAGGTAAGGTAGCTTGAGATCTTCCCCATAAAATTGAAAAAGGCTCCCAAACTTTGTTCAGTTGCCTTCATTTTAGATATAATTTTCTTCACAGCTTCCTTACAGTTGAGCTTCCTTGGGCCTGTGATCTGCCAGCTTTATTCTGCTCTGCTTCTGCTATCCCTGTGTGGTCTTTTGTGGTCCTTGTTCTACCTACAGGGAATAAATGTGAGCCTGCCCAAGGGACTGGACAGATTTGAGTCCAGCAAGCGATGGTAGAATATTTCTCCCCATTGCTTCTATTCTGCACAGATTAATTGCTTTCATGCTGCATTTGTCATTCTCTAAAACGACAACAGATCTAGTGGTGTTTAGCAGCTTGACTTGCAGAACGCTCACCCAACCAGTTCTGGCTGCTCGATTTTGCAGTGAGCTCCCATAATTCCTGGCCATAAAGAACCCATCCAGCCTGAAGGAAAGTGCTGTTGCTGCTAGCCCTTGATCTGAACACTTGGAACGCCTTTCTGGCCAGGAAGGGCCCTTGCTCCTCAGCAACCCAGGTGCGGCTTCTTGGTTCTGGCTTACAGGCACTCTACTATCATGGCTTTCTGTTCCTTGGGATTCGTTGGAGAAGTTTTCCTTGGCCATGGTGGAAAACCTGCTTTATTCCTTCCTCCTCAAGCCTGTTAGGTAAGGCGTTCTTCCTCTGGCCCATGTTGAAAGGAAGAGAATTGCAGGCTGGAGTATGAAATCCAGCTGGGGGTGGGCTGGCCAGTGCAAAGAAGTGCCGAAGAGCTGAGCGTGAGAAAGTGGCCAGTCGAAAGATCCCAGTCTGACCCCAAGTTTCTTGAGAGCCGTGCCAGACACGGGCTGTATGCCACCAGTGGGAGAGCGGCAGACCTAGCCAGATGCAGCCCATAGGGCTTCCATGCACATGCCTGCTGAGGGCAGTTATGCTTGACGGTGATTGCCCTTTGGGGAGAGTTGTAGCTGGGCCCCTTCAGAATTGGGATGGGTGACAACACAGGCTTCCAGAGGAGGCTGCTTGAAGCCATCTTGCCACCTGGGGGGGGGGGATAAAATGTGGGTTAATCGGGGAGTGGGTGGGTGCATGCATGTTAACGATTCCGTCCGCGTGGGAACGCAGCTTCTGAAAAGTTATATAGCACTTGGGATAAAAAATTTCCCTGCCCTTGCCCTATGCCTCTTTTGCTATTCAGGACCAAAAATACTGTTTATCTCGAACATAAAATCCTACTTATACTCTGGATTGACAAAACGGCTGGATTCACATGTTATGCCAAATCCAGCCACAGAGTCAAATGTTGGTTCATCCAGCTCAATTCCTTTGAGTTCCTAATGAGTCTCCACATTCTCAGAGCAGTGCCCTGCTCTGCCTCAAGATTGAAACTGGAACCCTTTGCATGTGGCTCAAACGTTACTAGGAGTCTAGTTAGATGTACATGCCAAGTCTGCCAATTGATCACCTCTGTTCAGAATGGTCCTGTATGGCTCTGCAGGTCTCTCTTGCCCTTCTCGGGAGAGTGAAGCTGTGCATTTGGACCTTTCTTGTAGTTACCCCTGTTCAGTTTCCCCTCTATCCATTCCCTCATAGCAATCAAGTAATGGACACCTTAGGATCTGGAGATCATAAGAAAGCTGGCCAGATGAGAGATCCATCTTATAAATTTGTGGAGATGTGGGAAAGCCTGGGGAATACAATGGGAACCCTAAAGCTTGTAAGACCAAGAAAACAGGGCAACCCTAGAGTTCACTGGATTTCTTCTGAGAGAGAGATCCAAGCTTTGCAGCAGCTGAATCCACCCTAGACAATGTCCAATGTACTGTCTGGCTCTGCAAGAAGTTTGTTGAGTCAAACCCTCATTTTCCCATTGACTGGCATGGGATGCACAGGTACATGCCAATGGTACATTCCAATGAATCCTGCAGTGAATAGAAATTGACACAGCCTCTACATGGTACAAGGTTAAATACACATTTCTGACATTTTAAATGCATACTTACTATTTATGTGCAATTCTTTACAGATTCAAAGTAAGAAAACAATGAATTTGATAGGTGCAGAAGTTTGGACACTGTTTCTGTCACCAGTTTGTAGCCCCTCCACTGGTGGATGGAATAGTTTCCAAATGATTCCTGGTAACTGGCCAAGAGCCTGCCTATCTTGCTTCTGGAACATTTTCCCCCATTTTCCTTGCAGATCAGAAATACTTTCATGCAGGAAAGCTCCTCACAGATTTTCAGTAATATTTAGGCCTGAGGACTACGAAGTCCATTCCAACATCTTAATCTTTCTTGTATTTCATGGTGGATTTGGAAGTGGGTTTCAGATCATTGTCCTGCTGCCTTTCCAGGTTCAGTTTCTTCACCAACGGTGGCACACTACCTTCTACAATTTGTTGAATCTGTTCTTCGTTCCACCCACATTGTGTGCCCTACATAATTGGGCCACCCATACTTAACCTTTGGCAGATTTTTGTTTTCCTCCAAATGTATCTCATGTTGTGACCAAATAATTCAGTTTTGGTTTCATCAGTCCAAACACTGTTCTAAAACATTTTGTGCTTGTCATGTTTTTGGGGGCCTTCTTTAGACTATGACTTTTGTGATGAGATATAAAAGATTTCCTTCTGACAACTCTCCAGCGGAGGTCATTGTTTTGCTGTGGATAGCTACTCCACACCCCTTTGTTGAGTGCCCATCAAAGCAATTCTGGATGTGATTTGGAATAAGTAGAAGAATCTGCAGTCACCCATCCAGCTGAGGAGAACTGTGTGATGCTTTTTCAAAGTGCATTGCAGATCTTTCAGAGATATGAAGTCAGAGGGGTTGGGGGACTTTAATTAGCCAACATCTGTTGGGTGACAACTCTGCTAAGTGTGATACAGGTACTTTCAGGAAATTCCTGGCTTCTCTTGCTCTTCTCCAAAAGCAGAGAAAGGCATAGGAGGATCCTTTTCACTTGATACTAACAAATAGGGAGGACTAGCTGGACAAGTAGAAGTAGCAGGACTTTGGGGAAAGTTTCCACAGCTGCAACACAATCCCAGGAACACCCTTCAACAGATTATGTCAACCTTTCTAAGAAATCTGGTTGGTTCCGAGTTCCTTTCGTGGAAGAAGTAGCATGACTAAGGAGTCAGATTCCCTGCCATCCAAGATGTGCAGTCGTTCTCCTCTTTGGCAACAGTTTTAACAGCTGGGGAGATGCCAGAGACTGATCTGAAGCACAGGGAACCCGGGATGGTTACCCCAAGCCTCACTTTCCAGAAGACTCTGCTGCACGTCAGGCCTCACATACCCGTGTTTGGTGCAGTGTGTGTTTTGGCAGGACCCACACTGCCCGTAGGGATCACCACGTGCTTAGCCTGGCCACAGGCACAAATACGCTCTGAATGACACAGTTGCTGTGAAATGGAAGTTGTTGCCATAGACCAGTGGGAGTCAGCCCAAGATGGCATGGAGGGAACCATAAACCCCTTGAATTGGTCTTCTATTCCTCCGCCTACCCTTGAAAACTGACTACGGCCACAGTTGGAAGCCTACGGCCAGCGGGGCATTTTTTCCCTGAGCTCTCGGTGCCTTACCCCGATTCCTGGTTCTGCCCAACGTGGGGTGAGGGCAAGACCCCACAGCCTTCCAGAAGGTTTGGCCGCAAGGCAAAGGCGAAGTCTCAGCCCCTGGGACTTGGCAGCGTGCCGGTGGAAGCAGTCTGTGGTTGCTCCTTCCACCTGTGGAATCTGGCCTACAGCCCCGGGATTCTAGGGTCCCCAACCAAGTGCCGGCCTGTTCAAGCCGGGTCCTGCCGCCCACTGAGGCTGTGCAACTGAAGGCGGCAAATTTGGAAGTCCCCCAAAGTTGGTTTCTCCATCCTTTACAGCTCAGACCAGCACCAGGCAGAGCGTTCCTAGGATAGGGCAATGCTCTCCTTTGCTGGAGGTGCCTCAGGGCAGACTAGATGACCTCTAAGACCCCTGCCAGAAATCTATTCCGATTTCCTCCTTCCATGAAGCCACCTGGAGGGCGCAGAGTTGGGGAAGCCCTTGGAGGGCCGGCAGCCCCGCCTTTCGGCTCCCGAGGGTCCCCATCCCCTTCCTCGACCTCATGGGCGGGGCTTGTGAGCCCCTCGCTCCGCCCCTGGTTGCCGGGGCGACAAGAGCTCCCCCGACAACACATGGGCGGGAGGCAAAACGAGTCCCGTTCGGAAAGTAGTGCGTCTCCTGGCGACGGGGGCGGCCTTCGAAGCCCACAGACCGCTCGCGGAGCGATCTCTTCGTGGCGGCAGGCAGGCCCTCCGCGCGGGAAGCGAAGTCTCCTTCCGCGCCGGAGCCTCGGCGTGAGGGACGCGCGCGCGGCGGCTGACGGGCAGCGCGTCCTGCAGGCCCGCCGGCGGAGGAGCCCCGCGGCCCCGGGATGTTCAAGAACACGTTCCAGAGCGGCTTCCTGTCCATCCTCTACAGCATCGGGAGCAAACCGCTGCAGATCTGGGACAAGAAGGTGGGGGGCCTCGCGGAGGCGGCGGGTGGGCGCGGGGACGGGCCTTGCTTTCCCGGCCTCCCGTCGGCCGCCTCCGGGCGCGCGCGGCTGGAGTTGAGGAGGGAGGGGAGCCCGCGAAAGACAGGGCCCCGAAGCGGGGAGGGGCGAGGCCGCGCGTCGGGGCTCCCGGGCCTCCCGGCGGAAGGTCCGGCTAAACGGGCGACGGTTACTCCTTCCGGCTCCCTCGCAGGTGCGGAACGGCCACATCAAGAGAATCACCGACAATGACATCCAGTCGCTGGTGCTGGAGATCGAGGGGACCAACGTTAGGTAGGGAGAACGCCGCGGCCCTTCCTGGCCCGCGGGCTTCCCTGGCTCCCGCCGTGGGCAGACGCCTGGAGGGGCGCAGTTCGATTGCAGAGCCCTGAAGGCCTTTCTGGGCGGTATAGAAATGCAAGGGAAGCCCTGGGCTTAGGGAACGATCCTTAACCCTGGACGTTTGCACCTCCAACAACAACAAAAAGCCCACGAGAGGCAGAAGCCCAGGAAACACCTCCGGTCTCCAGCGGACTCTGGTGCGCTGTGGCTTGCAGGGCTTGGATGTTGCAGCCCTGGTAGTTGAGGGGTCCGTAAAAGGGAGGTGCCGGTCAGTTGCCTCTGCCGCAGTGTGGCTTGCATCTCAGCGTGCTTTTCTTTTCCTCCACTTAGTACCACATATATCACATGTCCTGCTGACCCAAAGAAGACGCTGGGGATCAAGTTGCCATTTTTGGTGATGATCATCAAAAACCTGAAGAAGTACTTTACTTTTGAAGTGCAGGTTAGCCTACGGTGTTGCCTTGGTATGTTAAGAGTGTGACAACCAGAACAAACCGAATCCTGGTTCTCGGTGGCTTTCAGTGGCTTACCGACTTGGAGGTGGGGAGGGTTGGGCTGTGTTTCACCTGGAACAGCTCTGTTCCTTCTCAACAGCACCTTTATTCTAGCTGCGGGTGTCTTTTTGTGTTAGGTGCTGGATGATAAAAATGTGCGCCGACGGTTCCGTGCCAGTAACTACCAAAGCACCACTCGGGTCAAGCCTTTCATCTGCACCATGCCCATGCGCCTGGATGATGGCTGGAACCAGATCCAGTTCAACCTGTCAGACTTTACTCGCCGGGCCTATGGCACCAACTACATTGAGACCCTAAGAGTCCAGGTAGAGAGTTCAGTGGCTGAAAGCTTCCTGGGCTATTAATGATGATTCTGAGTGATGCTGATGAAGTTACTTTTCTTCAAAAAGTTGGGATATACCGAAGGGGGAGAGGGGGCAAAGGAAAGAAGGAGAATGTATGTCTCCTATGAACCTAATCTTACGTGTGTACGTGCATTTTCTAATACAAACTATTAACATTTAATAAAAAAGAAACTGAGCATACAAAGTGGCATCCTGTATGCAGCCCAGGTTTCTAACTCGTCCTTCAAACAGCAGTAAAACGCTGGCATGCACGCATGCATATGTGGACAGGTGAGTCCTTCAGACTGTTGTGTAATTATTCCAAACATGTTGCATTAAAAAATGCATTTTGTAGCCTTTCCCAGTTGTCCTGTTAATTCCCAAACTAAGAAGGCAGACATTTATCAAAGCCAAGGAATCTTCTGAGCAAATTTATAGGAGAGAACATCTGTCTTGAGGGACCACAAGAGCACACAACCACCTCTTATGAGCCAATGTTGGATTTTGAGGATTACGTTTCCAACTGGCATTTGAACTCCCAATATTTCAAACTGATACAAAATAATAATTGCATAACCTAAAGAAGCAGGACTTGTTTTTCATAGTCAGAGGGCTGAGAATTTGTTATTTCAAGTTACAAAATTTACCAATAACATAAAATGGTCCTCCTATAATTTCATTTAACACTTAAAATGGCTTTGATTTTTTTAAAATTAGTAATACTTAATTTTAATTCAAAATATTATTTTCCTTGGGAATTTTTTAAAAGGCATTATAATCTTTATTCTTTTCCAAAAGCAAAGGTGAAAATGGGATGTTATTTACCCTTTTTCTTGGAGAGAAGTGTACCGCATAATTGTCCTCTGTTTCTTTGTGACTTGATTTGTCTTTGGGCATAGTGGGGTGCAGGAGCATGCCAGCTCCAGTTTGACCTTTGGGCTGAGTTAACATTTGGAGAGGACCCAAATTTAAAATGGCAGTCCATACTGAAGAAACCGGTTAAGTGTGAATAGCTCAGTTGATAGGATTAGGCAGTAAATATTTGTTAATTGAGTAGCTGCAATAGAGCTCTGGGTCACTCTGTAAGTGAGCTCTTGAGCAGTGGATCTGCAGGGCTGTCACCAGAAGCTCACCTGCTGCTAGTAGATGAGCCTTGTAGGGAGGCCCAAAACCTCCCTGTGTAACCTCTCTGAATATCCAGAAGTAAAGGCCCAGATTGGAGATGGCCTCCAAGGAGTAAGTGGCCTTTTGCCTGCCTGATTTTGTTCCCCAGGGACTAGGCTGCAAAATTTTAGTATTTGGATTGAATGAAATGCCAGGCTATTTTGAGATGGGGTAGGATTGGAGTGACTCCTGCTGCATTTTCGGACACAATTTCCTTTTCAGATCCATGCAAACTGTCGCATCCGCAGAATTTACTTCTCTGACAGACTCTACTCTGAGGATGAGCTTCCTGCTGAGTTCAAACTTTACATTCCTGTCCAGAACAAGGCAAAGGTGAGCAAGTGGGGGATGGATGGGAAGACCTGTTCCATGAAGAACGGCAAAATAGTCACACAACTCTCATTAGGGCAGTTGTAAATTGGAGACATGTATTTGCATTTGGTGCTCTAAGCAAAGGTGTCTGAGGCCAAGAAATTGCCTCACTGGCTCTCTACTAGAGAGTTTTCCAGTGAGCAGGTTGGTGTCTTGCTTGTGCTCCCAGAAGAAATTCTGGAAGGCCCCCTCTGCCAGTGTTCAACCACTGCTCAGTGCATGGATTCACTTAGAAGCATCTCCCCAGAGAAATGGTTGTCCAACCTCTGCTTGAACACTTCTGGTGGAAGAGAGACCACGCTTCTCTTAATTCCACTGCTGAGCTGCTCTTCTGTTAGAATGTTTTTCTAGCATTCAGGCTGGAACATTCAGCATTTGAAGGAGGCTTCTTAGTAAGGAAGCTGGCCTATGGGCACTGCTGCTGTTGGGAGAATGCATGGTGCAAGAGCCCAGCAGGTTCCCCTTCAGAAGGTCACATTTCAAACTCCAGTTTCGTTGTGGTTGAGTGGCATGTCCCTAGCAAATCCTGTCTTGTGCTGCTAGGAATATATGCTACCCAAAGGATTGTCTTGTTCTGTCCAGGTAAAAGTTTGATATATGTGTATTGAATAACATTGTCTCTTCGCCCAATGCAGCAATGATGGCATGATGGGAAGCCCCCTGGCAGACACACTGAAGATGCTGATGGAAGAGTATTTTTTTTTTACTAGAAACAAAATGTAGGTGTGGATTTCCTAGAGTAACTATATTTAATAACAGTTGGTATCTGTAATGCTGGGACCAGACAAAACAAAGCATATCATTGTTCCATGTGAGAGATGGATCAGGCTCAACTTTGTAGTTGTGGATCACTCCTAGGGAGACCATGAATCGTGGAACTGATTTGGCCAGCAAGTGGGAGGCTTTGTTGAAGCAGTTCTGAGACCCTTGTGCCCTCACAGATGGCAGTGGTCTTCCTTCTTTGCTCTGTCTGTGTATGCCCTAAGTATGTGTGATCTACTCTTGTCCTGGAAGCTGCTATTAAATATTTGATTTTCTTTGTAAGGCTGTGCTTGGTTTGTCTTGGCCATTTGGGGCTGAAGTATCCTGTCCTGCCGGTGGGATGTAAAAGGGCAGGTTAACGGCTTCCCTTTAGGGATAGGTGCAGAGGAAAGGAGCAGGATTCTTTTGACTGGGTCCACAAATTGAACTAAACCATAATAGTTGAGCTCATAGGTCATGCTAAGTCATCATACATTTTGCTTCTATGTTTATGGGTCCCTCCTGAAAGTAACAGGAACGGGCATTTTGTTGATTGGAAAAACAAAGGTGGCCTTGCATCTTTGGTAACTTTGCAAGAAGGCCCAGTGGGCAGGATTGCTGCCAATCCATTGAGAGGAAAGCCAGGCTGTGGGAAGTCTGAGCAAAGAGCGGACTTGCTCCTTCATAGGCTTGCTGAGCTCGTAAGGATGAGGGCACCCTGAGCAGCAGGATGGAGCTCTGGGAAGAGCCCTTCCTAGTCTGGAAGAGATTCCTTTGGTAAGACATCTGTCTCCTGTTGACTAGTCAATTTTTCCAGCAGAAGGGAATGGCATTTGCAGACTGGTTTTCACGGATATCGTACAGATGTTTTAAAGCTTTGTACCCCAGATTTTGCTCTTTCGTTAATAGAGAACCATCAAAGATAGCTTGGCCTTTGCTGGAGGCAGGCAAGCTGACATGTAACAAGGGACAAACATGGTCAATTTTCACTCTGGTCAGTGAGGAACTTTTGGTTTGCAGTACGATCAGGGCTTGGATGAGGTAGAATTTCACACATTGCAATAAAGCATAGTTGACCAAACATGATGTTGACTGACCATGATTACCTTGGTTTAGTGACGCTGATTGATTCATATGTTGCAACCTATTTATTGATGGTGGCTTACAAACCAGAATAGCTGGGCTCACAACACGCAAACCCAAGGCCAAACTCTGCTGCAGCTTGTCCATGGTGAGGTAAGGATCATAGTGGCACCGGAGCTGGGTGTGCAATGGATGGCTCTTACATGCAGAACAGCAAAGCCACTGATCCTTGCAAGAGACTGCGGGAAGCTGTTAGTAATGCAGAAGGTAGAGGCTTCTCTTCCACTTCTGCCTGAGCTGCCACCACTCTGCACTGAGCTCATGGATCCCACCACTGCGCCCTGGGGGATGAGGGGATGAGGCTGGGCAGAGCACAGGTTTTAGAATGGGAGGAAGTCCAGCATCATGAGACTTGCAAGATTCTGTTACCGTGCCCAATCTCAGCTGAAGTGGTTTTAGCCTTCCTGTGGAGTTGATTTCCTGGTCTGGTCTACCTCATGGGGCTGACATGCTCTCGCCATCAAGCTGCACCTGCCCTCCAAGATCTCTGCTGCAGTCGGTCGGTCACAGGGAAGTTCAGCAGGCTGCTACTCCACTTTGGGCCATTGTCCGCCCGTGAGTGGGTCAGGTGCTGGCCAGCGAATAAGCTGGAGGGGCACAAGTGTAAGATGCACATTTGCCAGCCATAAATTACAGATGAGCAAGTTTCTGGGAGTAGTCAGATTCAGGTGAGCTCTGGGTGCCTCTCCTGAAGGGCTGCATGTCTTCCATCCTTGCGTGTCCCTCTGCCAGAGGAGAAAATAGAAGAAGTTACCTCTGCAAATAGGGCAGGAAACGAGCCACCAGAGGATACCAAGTGGCATTTTTCCAGGGATGGGGGAATACAGTTTGAAAGCCACAATCAAATCACATGATGGCTTAGCGTGTTTTGGACCCTCCCTTCCTCTGGGCTAAAGTGCAGCTGCTGGTTCTGTCACTTCATCTGAGGAGACAATTAACAGAGCATACTGCTTTGAGCATTTTATTCTTAGGTCCTTTTTCTGTGTGTGTGTGTGTGTGTGTGTTTTACATTAAAAAGATCCAAGTGAGAAAACAGCTACATTAGATGGCAAAGGTTGATGCCACGGCAGGGTATAATTTAGGACAAAGTACAGTGGTACCTCGGTTCACGAACGCTTCTGTTCATGAACAATTCGGTTCACGAACAGCTCCGGTCGCAAAATTTTGCCTCCATTCGCGAACGCCGGATCGGGTTATGAACAGGATCTGCGGCCATTTTCCCTCCTGTGACACGTGGTCGCGGCTTCCTGTAGGGAGGGGGACTCTCCCTCCAAGCAGTAACCGCCTCCCCACCTGCCTTCCTGTCCTCCACGCCAGAAGTCACGTCAAGCAAGGTTAGCTTTCTCTCTTCGTACTGTACTTTGTGTCATATTTTTGTGGTTTAAAAAAAACAAAACATGGTTCAGAATGGATTAACCATAATTACATTGAACCTTATAGGGAAATTTGATTTGGGACGTGATCAAAAATTGGTTGGCGACCAAATTCGTAGGGGTCAGAACGGATTAACCGTATTTACATTGAACCTTATGGGAAAATTTGATTCGGTTCACGACCAATTCAGTTCGCGACCAGAGTCGCGGAACGAATTAAGTTCGTGAACCGAGGTACCACTGTACTGAAAGGGCTGCTGTCTAAATGCAATGGCAGATCACCAAAATAGAACCACGACACATAGAATCATGTGTCGGTTGTGGGCAAAGGAGGGAGCTTGATTGATGGATGTCTGAAATTCTGCTCCCACTTCCTCAACAATTTTTTTTTGCTATAAATGGAAGGTGAACATTGTGAAGGTGTCATGAGAACCTTGGATATCTTTTTCCTGCAAAAGATTAATGCAGTTGCCTTTCTGGGAGGGAGGGAGGGTGTGTGTAAATAATTAATGCACTTACTGCTGTTCCTTTTGGGAAGAGGATTGGCAGCGGAGTTTCAGAGTTCTTCAAGGGAGGGGATGAACATCTGGGGCACATCACTGCTAGTGAACAAAGTGGCCACCAGGTGATGCTCTTCTAGTATGTACTTTGAGGCCTGTCCATTGCTGCTGGTGTATTCTTCTCTTGAGTCTCCCACTTCTAAATCATGGAGCAGGGCTACACTGCCTGCTTGGCATCTTCCCCCCTCCTGAGTGCTGGACAGGCTTCAGCATCTCTTGCTGGCCCCTGAGACCCCAAATGGCAAGAGCCCTGCCCATTGGTTAAGGGAGAGGCCTGGAGAAAACACGTGGGGGTGATTCTCCACTCCTGAGCTGCCTCATCAGCTTCCCTGCTTGGTTGGGAATGGTTCAGGGTGCAAGGTGGAAACAGCCGCCAGCCTTTTGCAGAGGTATGTGTCGGTTGGTGGAAAGCAGCTCCAGAGCCCAAGTGCAGTCATGGAAAAGCTTGGTGATGGAGCTACAAACAGATTTCTGAAAACAGCTCAGGTTAGAATTACACAGTGGCTGTCTTGGCACCACATGGCTATATGCTGAAGCCAATAGGTGTTGCCATGATAGGCTCCTGTGTATTGAAGCAGCCTCCTTTACAGGTCAGTTCCACTGGAAGGGGGCATCGGATGAAGCCAAATAGGTTTCTTAAGATGGTGTGGGGAGTGAGGAATTGCAATATTGAGTTTCAGAATTCTTGTGCAGCAGTTTTTTCAAACTCCAGAAAAGAGGTTTGTAAATTATTAATTTACTATTACTGCACTTTTGTAGTACAATGATGTGCAACACGTTTTTGGTTGGTCACTGGACGCTCACTTATTCCTATAATGCAAATCAAATTAGTTTTGTTAGCTTTCATTAGCATATTTGGAAGTGGCTTTATAGGCTGAACACAAAGGGGTTGGGGGCTCCAGGTTGTTCCCTCCCACTGTGTTGAGCCAAACACTTTCAGGTGGGGTGTGAATCCAGCCAGCCTCTTCCTGTCTTGCTCTTTGTCTGCAAAAAACCTCCTCCTCAGTGCCTCTGCCACTTCCCCATGTTCAGAAAAACCTGGTGCTCCAGACCTTCTGCAGAGACCCTCGGCCCAAGTTCATGTCTAACTAAGTGACCTCTCCACCCTGACCCAGGGTTTATGGGCAAAGGGAGCTGTTTTCATTAATGTATAGCATGTACAGATGGACCAAAAGTATTGGTACCCCTCTACTTTTGCCCCAAAGAATTCAAATTTGCCCTGAAATAGGTTGAAACTGACACAAGTAAATGGTATCTGCCATTCTTTATTCTGTAGTCCATAGAACAGACACTTTGCTTGTGGTGTATGAATTAACATCGCTAGAAGTCGAAAATGACCTAATGGCACATAATCAATTCATTCCCAGATTAGCTACTCTGACATGTTACACACTCAGCCACTTGATTGCAATACATTTATTTCTACAAACAAGGAGCATCTGCAGAGCCTGGCTTCTGGCATTCCTTCCACCCCCTAATAGAGCTCTGCCAGAGTCCCATGACCAGAAGCTGCCCAGCTGCCATGGGAGAAATGTTTGGGAGGGTTTTCTCTTGGTGACTTCTCCAGCCACACTAAATTTGGTCCTATTTTGAGAGAGTTACCTGCTGATAGGCAGAGTGCTGAAGCCTTTTACGTAATTTCATTTTTGGGGTTGGAAAACAAAGCAAATTTGTGAACACAGAACGTCCATCTTTGTTAATGTTAAATATGTGTTAATTATTATAAGGGAAAGGTAGATTAGCAAAAACGGCACACTTTATGCTACATGACAAGCAGAGTACACCAACCTGTAGCTTCTGCAGGAAAGGCTTCTGGTCTTACCATGGAAGCTAGAAGGGAAAAGATGAAACTGGATTTCTGATACTCTCTAGTGTAATTTTTGAGAGGTGTACGGGCCAGTTTTTGAATATAGAATGACTTGTAATTCCACACCTCCTGGAATTAAGAAAAAAAATGTGTTGGCATTTGGACTGAGACTGGGAAAATACACAGAAGCTGAAGGACTATGGGGCCCCAGGCCTTTCTCCTGCCATGGTTGACTTTGTCAGGTCCCAGGGATTCCTGGGCCTTCTAGGCTGAACTTGGTTTCAGAGACATTGCCAACCCGTGAGGTTGGCAAAAGCCTCTCCCTTGCTTGCTTTTGAGGTTCTCAAGGGGGGCTGCTGGTTCCTCTTCTAGGCCTTCAGCAGTTCCTGGGTAAAATGCTCACCCTCCCTCCCTGGATTGGCCACAGATGCTGGATCTGCCCTCCGGGTGATCCGTGGGAACTCCTGGGCAGCCCCTTGTTTCCCTCTTGGTAAGCCTGCTCCTTCCTTGGAATTCACCAGCACACCTGCCCAGCTGCTCCTGCCCAACGCACACTGTGCTGCTGTCGGACAGGGAAGCCTCTGCAGAACGGACACTTCGTGGCGAGGTGGGTGTCTTGCTGGAACAAGGGGAAGGGGGGCACGGCTGTGCAGCAGAAGGCCCTCATTGTCCCCAGGCTCGGCATCTGGCGCTAGCCCTCCGTGACCTCTTCCCGCTTCCTGGCGCCTCTTTCTCCCCCACCCTCTGGTCTTGGCAAGACGGCAGTCTGGGCCCCACTTCCCTTTCTCAGAGAACCCCCTTCTTCAAAAGCCACCGAGGAAAGAAAGAGCTTTTTTGCTGCTTCCGACAGAACAGAGGGAGGAAATAGGCCGTGATTGTCCTCTGTGGTAAAATTAGGGAGGAAAGGGCACCCTGATGAATCTTGCTGGCTGGCAGGGCAGCTCTGCTCCAGGCCCAAGGCATGAAAGCAAGGCCCGGTGCCGATGGGCAGAGCCATGGAGGGTGGGGGACTGGGGGTGGGAGGGTGGAGGGCAGGCTCCTGGTGGCTCTCAGGGTCCCAGACCCTGTGGGCCCTGAGATGCTCTGGGGGGGAGGTGCTACTGGCCCTACTGGAAGCCCTCCTGGCAGAGTTGGGTAGCCAGGTACCCCCTTTGTCAGTCAGCAGAGCAGCTCCTCAACATGTGCTGCTTCTGGTTCTGCATCTGCCCCATCAGAGAGGGGTGTCCTTCCGATAGGGGCCCCCTTCTGAGCTCCAGCTAGGCCAGGCGTGTCAGCCCTTCCTTCCAGTCGGTCCCAAAAGCACAAAGCTCTCTCCCAGGGTGCAGCCTTCTTAAGGTCATGAAGGGTGTGGCCAACGGTGCAAAATGTCAATTAGTCTACTTTATATGATGGCCCCCCTGGAGTCTTTTAATGTTCTGCTAAACAAACATGAGGGACTGCTTCGGTGTTCTTCTCCAGAGAGGCCGCAACCTTTGGCCAGGGAAGCCACATGGAGCAAGCAGATGTCAAACCCCACATTAGATGGGGAAATTGGTCATCCTCAGGAACCTCATCTTGAGAATATCCATTTCTTCTACGTAATTAATGTTTCTTAGAAATTCTCCTTTCTTAATTGATACTTAGGTTTCAAAATCTCAGTGGTTTAGTGCATAAAAATAAATACATGATTTTTGCTTTCAAAGTAGAGATTACTGATATGGCTTGGTTTGGTCTTCCAGCACAACCAGTATTTTCTTGCAAGCCAGTTGCCTACAGGAGTGCTTTGGGAAATTACATTCCTGGCCATCAAAGGCAAAGACCCCGGATGCAACAAACCATGAGCTCCTGCGATGATCCTCTGCAAACCCCTCCCTGGGAGAAAGGCACAGGGTGTGGCTGGGACACAGCAGAGCCTGAATGCATCTCTGGCCCGGCTTCACCTCCTTTCTCCACAGATCTTTAGCCAAGCCCTTGGCATCCCTGGGGCAAACAGACTGTTTATGGGGTTGCTAGCAGAAGGTCAAGAGGGTCTTCACACACTCTTGTTGTCTGCCAGCTGATTCTGAAGTGCCAGCTTTCAGCACTGGATTATTAGATTGCAGTACTGTATATGCATAATCCAGAGGGCAGACAAGAACTGATGAGTGGGAAATGTTGGAAAAATCAACTTGGGAGAAACAGCTTCACCATGAATGTTAGCAGCAGAACAGGGACCAGGAGTGTTGAGTTCCCCTGTCCTGGATGCACCGAGCAGAGCAGAGGAAGGGCAGCTTTTCACTGACCTCCAATCTGTGGATCACACAGTACTTTTTACACTTTCCAGCCCAACAGAATGTTGGAAGGAAATGATGTAAAGAGGCTTGGGACCCCGTCTGTCAGTCTATTGTCTGTCAGCAGGATATACTCCAAAACCTGAAACAAATTGTACCACATTTGGTATGGCAGGAAAAGCTGGCAGAAGAAAGATTGTGTTTGAAAATGGGCTGATTCCATTTCCCCAAATCCATAAACAACTGCACGCAAATAGCAAATATGCATTCAAATGTGCGGAAAGATGTGCACCAGGCAGGCTTTGGTTCCTCAGGCGATTCGTTGAACAAGCACTTGGACTTCTGCTTGCGCTGGCAGCCACTTGGGCTTTTCGGCAGGTGCCAGGCAGGCCTGTTTGCACATGGCCTGCCAAGTTTCTGTAATTAAGGCATCAAAAGTCTGGGGCTGGACTAACCTCCACATCCTAGTGTGTGAGGCATGCCAAGTCTTTAAACCCATACGTAATTCCTGGATTTTATCTGTTCTAATTAATTTGCCCATTATTGTCCTGCAACTATCCAACCCAGAGCCCTCAAGATAAAATTGCAGCAGGGCTTTCCCCAGCTTGCTGCCTGCAGCTGCTAGGTGCTGCCGACTGCTACCCGGAATGTCACGGCCTCCAGCAGCTATACCACGCCTGGGATTGTCTGGGACATCATGCATGTCCTGGTTAAAGCACTGCCCAAAAGTTACCCCATCATCAATCTCCTTTCTTTCCAAGTGTGCAGTAGTGGAAGTGCAAGTGATAAATCCAAGGGAATTCAGGGGGCCCAGAGCAATTTCAGCCAAATGTTTGAGAGGCATTTCCCTGGTCAGTTTCCCCTAACTATAGGGTCACTACAGCATGGCCGCTGCCTTCCCCTTCGCCTTGCACAGTAGTAACCACAGCTATGGGGTTGTGAGGCAGAGCCCCAGTGTTCTGGTTCATCACGTTGGTTCAGAGGAAGCCCTTCACAGAGATCTCAAGTTAATCTGGCAATGTAAAAAAGCTTGTCCTTTAGTTTTTCTTTCAAATTGGAAATAATTTTGTCACAAGCACAAGTCTTTTTAACCAGATTAATCAGCCCTTAAGGATAACTCTTTAATTAATTTCTTTACTCTGGGAATAACTTTGGTTTCACAGGCTAAAACCTGGTTTTCCTCTTTTAAATGGGCAATTTCATCTAAGGCTCTTTCTAATTTAGTTGGGCATCACCCCAGGAGGCCTTATCAGCTTGTTCTAGTAAAGAAAAATAGTACCATAGAGACCTGATTTCTTTCTCCTTCCTCCAGGCCAGTTCCTTCTTTTCACATTTCCATTCATCCAGATGACTGGTCTGAGACAGCTGCAGATGGCGCTGTTCTTCTGAGCTGGTCGGGGCTCCAGGTTCTCTTGCTCCACCTGTATGCTGGCCTCTGTTTGGGCCACCTGAGCAGCGGCCTTCTCCTTCACGCTGGCTTTCAGTTCCTGGCAGTAATTCTTGAAGAGCTTCACCCGGTCATCCAGGGGCTGAATCTTTGCCACTCTTTGTCCCCTGTCATGGATCTCCCAAGGATCGTTGTCCTTTGCCATGGGATCATTCACTGGAGCATAATAAAGGAACAACAACACCAATTCTGTTGTCCCCTGATCCCTTGCCCCTTAGTCAGGGTGCCATGATTTGGTTCAGTTTTCTGACTGTCAGGCTATGTTGATTGCTGGGATGGACATCAATCCACCTCCCACCCCTCCAATGTGTGATCCCACAAATCTGGATGTCCAGGCCAACACAGACACCATGTGCTCAAAGAGCACCCTTTGCTGATGGGAGGCCAAAGAAAGCGGACTCGGCACTGGCAGCAGTCTGTCATGGCTAAGGCTCTGGCAGCACGTGGGGGGCGGTTCAATGAAATTGTAAAATTGTCCAATGCTCCAGCCCAAGAAACAGTGACGTCTAAGCATCTTGCTGCATTCCTTTGGAATGAAAACCAGCCTCTTGCGTGGACTGTATAAGGATCAAACCCAGTGCCTGTTTTACTTTCTCCTACCTGAACAGCACCATCTTACGGGGAGGCTGAATTTCGTTCCTCACCACCAGCAATGGTGTATCTTCAGTGGACCCAGGCTTCTGGAAAATTATCCTACAAAATTCTAGCATTTGCAATTCTGCCTTCTGGTTTGGAAGTATGTAAAACCAGGAACTGCAAAAGGTGGCTTTTTAAAAACAACAACATTTGTGTTACATTTAAAACTGTCCATGACTAGGGCACACATGTTTTTGCACCATCATTAACTCTGAGCAAAAGGGGCTTTACAGATTTCTGATTAACTCTCCAGCCCTGACAGGCTCAGCATTTGCTGCGTCATTTGTGATGCTCCTCTAACTGAGGCATTACTGGCATTCAGTCCATCCGCCTTTAGGCAATGCTGGAGCAGAGGAAGGAGGAGTCAGTCCCCTGGAGATGAAACCCAGGATAGGGTGCAAGGGGTGTGGGCTGTTCCTTCATTTTCTTGAAGGACAGTGAAGCAATGGTCTTTCTGAATCAGGGCAATCCTCTCCTGCTGCCTGCCTCCCAGTGTATCTCCCAGTGGCATTGGGACTGCATTCTGCCCTGCATTCTGCTAGGACACATGGTAGGGCTAGAAACATGATGATTTTGGAGGAATCTCATGTGGTGTTCCAAATGGACCACATCCTTGCAGAGGAGCAGAACTTCAAAATGGAATCCCACATCTGTCAAGCAAGAGGTTAAACCAGGTGTTGTGGGGACTGTACTACAGGGGATCTCCTCCTTCCTGAATCAACAGTTCCAGTTCATGGTAGTAAGGGAAGAGAAGTCAGACTGGTGACCAGTGCTTATTTGTGGGGTGTCTCTAAGCATAATGTTCCCCCTCCCCTTGTTCAACATCTGCATGAAACTGCTGGGAGAGGTCATCCATCAATTCTGCCAGACTCACAGCTAAATGACAGGGGAGGCTGTCACCAGGAGGGCCTTTCTCCAGCTTTGGTTGGTGCACCAAATGCAGCTCTACTTGGAATAGGAAGCCCTAACAACAGTAACCCTGCTTCTCACCAGAATTGGACTTCTGTACCATGTTCTACATGGGTCTGCCTTTAAAAACCCCCCAGAAAGTGCAAATTGGTGCAAAATGTGGCAGCCCACTTTCTGGTGACTGAGAATTGCCATTGCCATGTAAGCCATAGCCATTTGCGGGGGTGGGAGGAGGGGGGGTTACCAGTACGTTTCTGGAAGACCAAGTGCTGATGTTAACCTATAAACCTCTAAATAGGTCCATCTTCTTTGCATAGAATCAACTTGCCTGGTGCATGCTCCCCAACAAAATCTGTTAATGCCCCCCCCATTACCAAGAGGCTAGGGGAGCAAGGATAATGTTCTTCTGTTGCAACCCCTGTCTCCTGAGGTTAGATAATTTCCAACCCCCCTCTCCACCCACCCACCCCCAGCTTTCAGAAGCTTTTCTGAGAGCATTGGGAAATAAGCTCTTGTGTTACTTCAGTGTATTATTGTATAGTTGTTATCATTTTAATATTGTTTTATTGCTGTACGCTGCTGGGAGTTCATGCAGATTACGATGGTATATAAATGACAGGCAGAAATAAATGGTGGCTTTGGGTCCTTCAGGATTAAAGGAAATCTAATTCAGGAAGGCAAATAGGCTTTAATACTCTAATTTTATGACCTTAAAACCTTAATGGAAATTGAGTGTCAACTGAAGAGAAAGCAACAGGATTGGATTCCACCTGGAGCGAAAAGCAGAGTTCTTCTGAACCCCGGAGGGTGGCAGGAGGATCTCTCTCTTGTCTGAGCCCGGCCATCCAGGCAGGGCTGCCCTGGCATTCCTGGGCCTCAGAGGAAAGTGCAGGAACCCACCCCTTGGTCCGGCCGCCTTGGGCTCCATGTGGAACAGCTGGTGTGGAGGCTGTCCCTCAAAGAGTCCCTGCTGATATGGGGTCACCTGCCATAGCAGATGGAAGCTCTGGGGTGACAGACATGGACCTTCTCCAGGAACCACATGGTTGTCTCTCTCTGAACTGTTCTCCTCTCTTCACCCCACCCTAAGCTGGTGAGTCGCTCTTTGAACTCTTGTGTCCTTTTACTGTTTATCCCCCCCAAAAAATAATTTTTCTAAATCCTTAAGCTCATGTTTAAAACTCCTTTCACTAAGTATTGAAGGAACTCGCCCAGTGAATGCCATAGAACTTGCCGTTCAGAAGGTTCTTAATATTTGAAAACCAGTAAAAAAGTAATTCCAAAAGTGATAAAGAAATGAGGCTTGGCTGAACTTTGTGTCCATATAGGCTACATTATGACTGAGCTTAGTTGGAATCCCTCAATTCCCAGCCACTTGACTCACCAGACTGCAAAAACCTCAGTTCCAGTGGTCTACTCACAAGGAGCAGCTGTCCAGAGTACATGTGGGTGAACTCACGATCTCTCCTTTCTCTGGAGAAATTTCGCTGGCCAGGATCTACTCTCTGGCCCCCAATCTCCACCATAATGCCATCCCTGCTCCTTCAGGGATGTCTAGCTCGCCATGTCCTCACCAGAAGAGGGAACATGAGACTACTGCTGATGCGTGCTGGATAATTGAGAAAGCCAAAGAATACCAAAAAGAAGTCAGTAATGTGCTTTGATTATAGAAAAGCCTTTGATTGTGTCAATCATGTCAAGCTGTGGAATATGCTCAGAAAATGGGAATCCCAGAACATCTCATTGTCCTCATGAGAAACGTATATACAGTCAGGAAGCCACAGTCCGTACAGAACATGGTGAAACAGACTGGCTCCAGGTTGGCAAAGGAATGTGACAAGGCCATTATTGATTCAACCTATATGTGGAATATATATTAAGGGAAGCTGGATTGGAAGAAGATGAGCGTGGTTTTAAAAGTGGAGGAAGAAATATCTATAACCTGTGCTATGATGCTACCCTAATAGCTGAAATGCAAAGGAGTTGCAAGCCCTAGTACTAAAAGTCAAAGAGCAGAGTGAAAAAATGGGACTAAAATCAAACGTTGTTGTTGTTGTTGTTCAGTCGTTAAGTCATGTCCAACTCTTTGTGACCCCATGAACCATATTGTGCCAGGCCAACAGGTAGAACAACCAGCCTTAGAATTGAGAATTAAAATATCGAAGTGGTGGATAGTTTCTGCCTTTTAGGATCAACCATCAACAGTAAAGGAACAAGCACTCGGTAGAGCAGCCATGAAAGCCTTGGAAAAGATATTCAAATGCTGTGATGTGTCTATACTTACAAAGATCAGGATCATACAAGCCATGGCGTTCCCTGTGACACTCTATGGAAGTGAAAGTTGGACCTTAAAGAAGCAGGATTGGAAGAGTATTGATGCTTTTGAACTTTGGTGTTGGAGAAGAGTCCTGAGAAGACCATGGACAGCCAAGAAAAAACCCGATGGATCATTGAACAAATCAAACCAGAGTTGTCACTCAAGGCACAAATGACCAGGCTCAAATTATCCTACTTCAGATTCATTATGCAAAGACTCAGCAACCTGGAGGAGGCTCTAATGCTGGGAAAAGTGGAAGGAAAGAGAAGAAGAGGACGATCAGCAGCAAGGTGAATGGACTCAGTTACAGAGGCGATGAGTGCACCATTGGGAGACAGGAAAGAACAGGTTAAGGATAGATTGCCTTGTAAAAAATGTATCTAAGTGGTCACTAGGAGTTGAAAATGACTTGATGGCACTCAATTAATCAATCAATCAACCATCAATCAATCCTTTATCCTTTATTTTCCAGGAAGATTGTACTCCAGTTTCTGTATAGCTGCATCATGTATTTCTTTAGCTAGGTTTGTGTTTTCAGAGTTACTGCTTTCCCAACTCATTAATCCCCATCATTTGTTGGAGAGCAAAGTTAGTCTCTGAAAGTGAAAATTCAACAGGGAAATTGTAAGTTCATTCTTTTTGCCCAAAATGTTTTCTTTAATTAAGGTTCAGATATTTGGAGGGGTGGAATTCCAGTACATTAACATGAATGATGAAAAGTCATCCTTCAACCCCACTCTGCCTTCACCCAATGCTGCCAGATGTCAGGAGCTGATGGGTTCTGCTTACTAGGCTTTACTGCCTGTGTCCTGATCAAGAAGAGTTTTCCTGGAAACCTGTCCTTATCTACCAGCATAATAGACAAGACCCTCCAAAGTGGTGTGTGGCTTTCTGCTTCTCTCAAAGCTGAATTTTACAGTTGCATCAAGCAGTGAGCACACCTGAGATGCAGCTTTTGTGGGAAGTCTGAAGGCATCTCTCTCTTCCCAAACCTGTTATCACCGTTTTGTGCTCCCTGGTGGTCAGCAGCAAAGAACGATGACAGAGATGTAGGAGGCTCTACATGGAGGAGTTACAAATCACCCAATATCATGATCTGTTTTAACCATATCTGTTGAATCAACCACAAAAGATGGGATCACACAGCACCCTAAGGTAAATCAAATTAGCCCCGTTATGTGAGAACTTAGGCAAGTGGCCAGACTGCTGCCTATTGTCCAGTCTCCCTGACCCTGGGGTCATCTCTCTGGGCAGATATTTTTCTTGGCCCTGCCTGGTGATACTTTGGGGGACTGGTCTGGATCCTTCTGCATTTTTGTGCCTCAAGGGCAAAATAAAGGCCACAAGGAAAAATGGCCATGAAATAATTGATTCAGAAAGAACTAGGGGCAGGGGTGCAACAGACAGATTTGCCTCCTTCCTGGCAGGATGGGAGCCAGGCTGTAGTTCCCCCACCAAGTCAAGGCCTGTATCTGTTTGTCACCCCAGCAGCAGATCTATGGAAATCATTTGCAGAAGGCAATACCCCTACAGAGCTCCATGAGTGATGGTGGCATGCCAATTAATGTCCCTGGAGGCCCTGGAAAGTAGGGTCTGTGGGGCAGCAGCAGGTCAAGAGCACTGCTGGAATCAGGGCGTTGGAAGCCATCAAGTGCGATCCACCACCCCAAGGCCTCCAGATCTAATTGTCCCACTGCTGGTCCAACACAGGGGTGTCTCACGAGGATTGAAAGCTCTCCTCTCATGACTTTATCTCATTTGATCCAGCTCTGTTCCAGTGCAGCCATAACACTATTGCTGTTCCTTTACTATGACACTTGGTTTCAAGAACATTTTCATCCCCTTCACAGTGCCTGTTCTTGTCCCCATTATGTTAAAGCTTCCCTGACTGGCACCTTGTCATGCCCTCGTTGCCTTTTCTTCAACTTCTGTCTCTTTGCAGCGCAGTGTCATGAACTGGACATAGGATTCCAGGTCAGGAGCAGCATAAAGTGGAAATATTAGCCCTTGTGATGTGAAAACAATGGGTAGATCAGATTTTGTTGAATGTAGAGCAGACCTGCTGAAATCATGGAACTGGATCATGCCTAATGGGTGGCAGAAGATGGGATCAGTTCAGGATCTGCTACCAGTTCTATCAATACAGCCTAAAATCATACTTTTTTGGCCACAAAGCATTGTGGCTGTGTGTTTGCCAGTCATCCTGAGAACTTTTGTTTATATTCTTGCCTCCTTCTGTAAGTTCTCCTCCATCCTCTCATGGTCTCTTTTTCACCTCCATCCTCCATCTATGAGACTTAGAGTGCATTTATAACAGCATAAAAATGGTCATACTTGATCCACCAGGAATTTTGCCATGGAAATTTCCACTTACATACAGACTCATCCTGCCAATCTGGAAAGAACAGTCTGGCTTTTGTTTGAGGAATGTTTGCAGATGGACGTGGATGGACTGCCTTTCTTATTAGTGACATTAGCAGCTGGATGCATTTGTTTTTGTATCATCCAAATTCCTTTCTTAAGGAATATTAAGACATTAACAGGATGCAGATAGTATAGAAAATAAATTCCTGGAATGTCAAACTATCAGCTAGAAGTTGAAGACAACAGCCACTCAGTTTTGACTTCAACACAGCCCTGAATCTGTTTCAACCCCTGCTCTCCTTCAGGGGAAAGAAACCCTGCCTTTGTCTTACACTAGTTGGCCAGTTTGAGACTCAAGAACTGGGCAAAATTCCTTCCTTTCTCCACTGTTTTTCATCACAAGCACTTTCCTTTGCTTTGGGGGGATGGCGTGGGCAGTAGTATTCTTACTTCTGCAACTGAGGCCCCTGAAGTGCCACATGTCTAGGCAGATCTAGAAGGTTGTGTTTGCCTAATTGTTTTCTCACATTACAAATGTTTGAGGAACCATAGTATCATGGAGTTGGAAGGGACCAAAGAGATCACCTAGTCTAACCTCCTGCTCAGTGTAGGATCCACTAGACTATCCCTCACAGATGACCATCCAGTTTCTGTTTGAAGACCTCCAGCAAAGGACAACTCAAGTTATGATGTGGCAGCTTGTTCCGCTGGCTAGCAGCTTGTACAGTCAGGAAATTCCTCTTCATGTCTAGCCAGAACCTGCTTCCTTGTAGGTTTAATTCCAGTCCTGGAGCAATAGAAGATAAGTCTTCTCCCTCTTCTGTGTGACAGCCTCTCAGATATTTGAAGACTGTCATTATATGTCCACTTGATCATCTCTTCTCTGAGCTAAATGTATTCAGATTGACTCTCATAGGGATTCGTTTCCAGACCCTTCCCCATCTTGATAGCTGGGCTCTGAACTTACTGTAATTTGTCGCTGTTCTTTTTTGAGTAGTGTTGTCCAGAACTGGACACAGTAGTCCAAATAAGAATTGACCAGGGCAGAGTAACATGGAAGAATGACTTGTGATCAATATGTTCCTGTTAATGCACCCCAAGATGACATTATCTATTTGAACTGTGGTGCTCAGAACTGGACACAGGATTCCAAAGGGGTCTGATGAGCACAGCAGAGTAGGACAATATTTTCTATTAATCTGGACTTTATACTCCCATTAGCACACCCAGGCTGCATCACATTGTTGGCTCATGTTTAATCTGTGGTTGACAAAGACACCCAGATTCCTTTCACCAGTACTATTACCAGCCAGATCTCCCCCATCCTATACCTGTGCCCTTATTTTTTATACTCAGGCACAAAACTTATTTCTCCCTGTTCAATTCAATCCCAATAAAGTTGGGAACTAATTTCAACCCACTGTCCAAGTCTACTGGTTTTTTTAAAGTCTCCTCTAAAGGATTAGCCACCCCTCCGAGCTTTCTGTCATCCGCAGACTGTAATAAACGTCCGAACATTAATCAAAATGTTGAACAGCAGAAGGCCTAGAACAAGAACTCTTTCTTGTGGCACTCCGCTTGATATTTCCCCCCACCCTGAAATGGAACCATTTCTGAGCACTCTTTGGTTGTGTTCATTCAGCCAGTAATGAGTCTGTCTAACAGCACTATCTTCTACCCCATGTTTTATTAAAGAGAATGTCATGAGAGACTTTGTCAAAGGCTTTAACTGAGGTCCAGGTACACTATGTTTATGACATTCCCCCATTTACTAAGCAAGTAACTATCACAGAAGGAGATAAGGTTAATCAAAATCTTGATGGCTCCTGTTAATTGTAGCATGCCTGTCTAAATGCTCACAAACATGCTGTTTAATAATCTGCTTGAGGACCTTGCCGCTTTCCTTCTTGTAGGAATTATGATTACACCTTCAGTATCTAGTATACTTGCCCAGTATAGATGTCAAGCTGACAGGTCTGTAATTACATAGGTCCTCTTCCTTCCCCTTTGAAGTTGGGAACAACATTCACTCTTCTGCAGCCCTCTGGGACCTTATTAGCCTCCAGGAGTTCTCAAAACATACTGAAAGCAGTTCTTTTATAGCTTCAGTACCTTAGGATGAAGTCCATCTGGCCCTGGAGATCCAAATTTGTTTAAATTAGCTAAGTTTTCCCTTAACCTCTTTTTGTAGAATCATAGATTCATAGGGTTGGAAGGGATCCTGGAGGTCTTACAGTCCAACCCCTGCCCAGGGGGAATCCCAAACAAATGATTGTTCAACTTTGTTTGAAAACTCTGAGTGATAGAGAACCCATGACTCCAGGAAGCAGGTTGTTCCACTGATCAATAGCTCTTACAGTCAGGAAATTCAATGTCAATGTCAATATCAGATTGGGAACTGTCTCTGTAAGGCTTCTACCCCTTGATTCTTGTCCTACCCTTGGATAATAAAGCCACTCTTTTCCCTGTGACAGCCCTTCAGGGACCGGAAGATTACTATCACGTCTCCTGTCCAGGCTGAGGCCTTCTCTTTTTTAGGCAAAAAACATCCAGTTCCTTTAACTGCTCTTCACTCTCTTCATTGTTCTTCTTGGACCTCATTCCAGTTCCTCAAAATCCTTCTTCTAGTGTGGCAACAACCAAAACTGGACCCCTGAACGTGGCCCAGGCAATGCAGCCTGGAGCTGTGTCCTAAGCTGCCTTCCCTCCTTCCTCCAGTGACAGCCATGATCAACCGGGGCTCCATTTCCTTTCCAGAGAAGAATTCTACTAGGCTGGCTTCCTGTTGTGTGTGGCCTACAAAAGTATCTTGCTATCTCTAAGCCAGTGATGGCGAACCTATGACACGCGTGTCAGAAGTGACACACCGCAACATTTTGGGCAACACGCCAGCATTTACCAACAGCTGACAACAGCCATTCTCCCTGTTTGAGTTACCAAAGAAACTGAGTTTATTTGTATTTCATTTTTGTAATTATTTGACATTTCTTTATATAATACGTAGCACCACACACAATTGGACAGTATTTTTTTTAAATAAATGAATATGTAAAGAATTGTTTCTCTTTTGTTCAAAGGGAGGGGTGACACACCAGCAGAGCCAAGTTGGGCATTTTTTGAATTTTTGACAGGCTGAACCCAAAAGGTTCGACATCACTGCTCTAAGCGATCAAATAGGAAGAACAAGATATTATGGCCCTAACTGCTAACATCCATGTCAGAATCCAAATTGGGAGGCCACGTGGGCACCACCTTCATTACCAAGTTGGTTAAAACCTTGAAAGCTGCATTTGTGCACCATTCAAAGCCCGGTCAGCTTAGCTTGCTGTGTGAACTGAGGCCATTTGCTTAATGGGATCCAATTCATTAACTAAGTTAAGCAGCCTCTGCCAACCCAGGTAAGAGTTGGACCCAGAATTTATGGCCTGAGTAGGGCAGGCTTGCAAACTCACACGGCCGTTGGTTGGTGCATTTCAGCAACAGCAGCTCATGAGAGGCTAAAAGCAGCCAAGCCTTCCAACCACCAAATGGGAAGCCACAGTTGGCTGCAGAGGACAAAGAGGCAGCAAGAACTGTCCAGTTCTCAGGCAGGTGAAGGCAGCCCTCTGGCCTTGGGGTTGGCACATCTGGGCAGCAGCAACAGAGCCAGCCTGTTTCTGATGGGAGGGAGAAAAAGCAGCTGCCTTGACAGGGTCTATTGTACAAGGATCAGGCCCAATTACCACAGACTGTGCGTGTGTGTCCATCCCCAGGGGGAGGCTGGAAAAAGACCGACAAGGCAGTCGGACCAAAGGGGCCATGACTTCCTGACCCTTTTGGACTCTCCCAGGCAGCCGAGGGGACCGAGGGTTGCTGGGTGGGGCCAGGATGGCATGCTGGCTGGCCAGGAGTGGCCGGTATCTGGCCTTTCCCTGACCCGAGCCCTCAAGGTGGGCTGGGAAGGGACCATCTGGAACTCCTCTTCAGCCTGGCTGGCATCGGCTCTTCTGCCCTGGACCCTTTGTGACCAGGCTGGCTCAAATGCCCCCGAGGGCCCCAAAGGAAAGGCTGCCTGATCTCCAGCTCAGGTCTGCCCACAGTGCTGACAAGAAGCCTCATCTTCAGAAATGTGACCAACTTGGGCACACACAGGAGGTTCATGAGAAGCATCAGCACAAACATGTTTTATTGACAGCCCGTGAAAGATGACCATTTGGGCGTTCCTGTGTGTTACATGGATGCAGTTCTTTCAGCCTTCAGTCAGCAGACAAGCTGCCAGATCCGGCACATAGAAAATGCCTTTCATCAAACCCAGTACCCTTGCTAACGCTCCAAACACCAACTTCAACGGATCAGCTTCTTTCCCTGAAAGAGCACTGGGCTCCAGGATGGGAACCAGGCAGCCCCCACAAAGGGAGGAACTGGCTCTTTGACTTCAGGCTGCGGGAGGCAGCCATTCTTCAAGGAAGGTGGCCCCCAGCCCCCTCCCTTTAGCCAGGTGGATTCCCTAGGGGCATTTGGCAGCAGCGGGGGGGGGGGGGGGAGGGGGCAGCCGGCCAAGGAAGCAGCCAGGCCTGACTCGGAAGATCCCTCCCAAAGGCCAGCGGGGCATCTTCAGTGGATAGCCAGACACAGGAGGAAGGCAAGGCACTGATTCCTGGCCAAGAGGGGAATACCTTAGACTGTGATGGCTGGGGGCCATAGAAAAATCTGCCCTCCCTTAACCCTACAGACTGCCTCCCACCCCTTCCTTCAATCTACTCCCAAGGTACCATTTCAAAACCGCTTGAAGCATTTTTCCTTCGTACTGGCCTTCCCCGGTGCCTGAAGGCCCTCCCCCTCAGAGGCAGGCCACACGCGCTCAGGAGCAATACATCAGACAGCATTTTCTCCCTCCTCTCTCCAAAAGCCACCGAAAAAGTGCCACTTCCAGGCATGTAAAACCTTTGCAGCAGTGAAGCTAGAACAGAAAACCTTTGAAGAGCATTCAAATTACATTTCCAGTGACGCAGAAGAGGGACATGTGAGCTAACTGGCCCCAACGGTTCTACAGAAACAGGATGAATAATGAAATCAGCAATATTTACATTTGTATACCATACATGGGCTCCAGAAGCCAATTTTCCTCAGGACTAGACACACCATTTTTCTTTACAAACCAAACACGAGCCAGGATAGGAAGCCCATAGCCATCAACTATGCCCTTGCCTTTACCTCTGCATGCCTGGCTGGCTCCACTGAGCATGCCTCAAGGCTTAATGTGCAGCAGGAAGGAAGCTCCAGGCAAGCACATGGGCAGAGGGAAGAGCAGCAGCAGCGCAGAAGCCACACAGGTTTCGGGGGTTCTGTTCCTACCAGTTTGGGAGCTGGTGAAGAACCTGCCCATCACACTTCACCAATTATCAAGGGCACAGCAGGCCAGCCTGTTGCGCAGCCCCTAGAGATGCCAGCTACACTTGCTGCAAAAAATGAGAGCTGTCACGCCACACAGCTGGAGCACATCAGGTTGAGGAGAGCTGCACCCTACGCAGTGGCTCAGAAATCCTTTTTGGGCAGTCAGGGGCTCAAGCCCAGTTCTACAGCCTCTTCTTACCCGCTCACAGAAAGTTCTCATCTTTGGGAGAAAGCCCATCAGCGGTTCCTGCACTTGCTGAGGAACTTCCTGAGCGGGTGGTTCCTTCCACCTGCCTCTGCCCTAGGGACCTTTTCCCCTCCAAAGGAGAGTGGTCAGGGTATCATCTCTTCAAGGGGACTCTTGGTGGCCATTCAAGTCTCTGAACGTGGGACCAAAGTACGGCTGATGGCTAACAGATCCAGGAAAAGGAACATTTTCCTCCCACCACCCTGTTGACTGCTTTGCTGGATGGCTGCCCTCAGGAAGAAACAGATGGCCCCTCCTTGTGGAGAACTACACCCTGATACCTCCCAGGGGTCTTCAAGTGGGCCTGGCCTGTGCGGACATCAAGGACTCACTCCAGAGTTTATGAAGAGAGAATCAAGGAGCAGAAAAATGGGGGAAGGCTGGAAGGAGTAACACACAGCTCCACAGGCAACCAAACCAGACCTTTCTTGAAGAATCTGTTCAGCCTGAGCCTCATCTTCAGAGGGGTCAAGCAGCAGTAAATATCAGTAGGAGTAGAAACACGTTTACAGTAGAAAGAAATTTTCCAAGTTTAGCTTTGCAACCAAAGAGGCTCCGGAAAAAACAATTTACAAAAATAGATCAAGGTTTTCAGGATGTCAGCCCCTCAACCCCTGGCCTACTGGCCACTAACTGATGCCCATTGCTGGCCATGCCCAGCTGCTGCCACTGGCCATGAGGGGGCTCTCCCTGCCCCCAAGGCCCAGCTAGCAGGTCTGAACGTGTCTCTGGAACACATGCAGAGGAGGACCAATAGATCCTAAACAGTGGAGCCTGGGCCTGGACCTCAGAGTGCAGAATAAGATCTACAGGATTCAGCTCCAACAGCAAGTTAGGAAAAAGCCACACATCACCAGCTGCCTTTCCTCTCCTTGCTCAAGCAGGCTGACAGTCCCTCCGTCTGCAGAAGAGGCTCAAACCCCAGCATCCAAGTCGGCACCAGGCTGCAGCCCCCACGTTTGGGCCCCCCGAACCTTCCCTGCAACGGACCATGGAGTCTGCCCAAGCCCCCAAGATTTCCTCCCACCGGACAGCCAAGTTGCACGGGGGATGCAGGAGAAGAGGAGCCATTTCCTTGGCCTGCCCCATGGCAGCCACCCAGCCTCAGACCCACTCCTGCAGGGACCGCTTGCAGTAGAGGAGCACATGGGGATGGTCCTTCCGCTGCAGCTGCACGATGACGTAGACCAGGCCCAGGACGCAGAGCAGCAGCAGCAGCAGCAGCGCTGCCATGACGATGCTCACCGTCAGCGGGTAATCGTTGATATGCACCACGAT
This sequence comes from Liasis olivaceus, assembly GCA_030867105.1. NCBI lineage: Eukaryota > Metazoa > Chordata > Lepidosauria > Squamata > Pythonidae > Liasis > Liasis olivaceus. The sequence goes on along the minus strand of CM061359.1, from coordinate 24,785,573 downwards.
GTCCACGTCCCCCCCTCGCCCCCCACCCTCCCCAGTATCCTTCTCCACAGCTGATTCCTCCTCCTCCTCCTCCTCCTCCGGGCCTGGGCGAGGGGCCGCAGTGCCCTCCTCCGTTTCCTTGTCCTGCCTGGGCTTGAAGGGGGGCTTGCCAGAGTCAGGCCAGCGATGGCCAGGGTCCGGATCCACAGCCACCTCCTCCTGACAGCCCATGAAGTCCCGCAGAATGGATTTGGGGTAGCCAGGCTCTGTTTTCAGCCGCTCGTTGTCGAACTTCCAGTACAACCTGCCCTTGTAGAAATACGTGTAGGCTGGAAGACAGCAGGAGAGGCAACGTGTCAGGAAGGCCCCCCAAGCCCCCCGTCTCCCCCTGCCAGCTAAGAGACTCTCGGGGCCCTTTGGTGTGGTATCCCCACTGGGCATCTGCACTAACAATCCCTTGGACAGAGTATATTATGCAAAGCACGGCTGTCCAGGGCAGTCCCACCAGTGGCACCAGCACCACGTTTGCACTTTTAGAAGGAAGGGAAGGAAGAAAAGGAGAAGATGGGTGAGAAAGGGAGGCAAGCAGGGGGTGCCAAGTTCCAAGGCCTTGGTGACTGGGTTCACGGAACAGGTCCATAAAGACCCAGCATTGCATCAGCACGATACACTTGACTGCTTTTAAACTGGGTTACTTTTCTGTGGCTGAAGGGTACTGTGGAAGCCTAGCACTTTAAATTACATATGGTTCAGGGTGCAGGAACCTAGAAAATGAGTTACTTCTGTAAACTGGTGATGTATTTTGTATGGACACAGCCAAAGGTTGGCCCACTGAAGAGGACACCTTGCCACCGCCTGCCAGATGCCTCTGAAAAGGAGCCGCAGGATGGCTGGGTGGTCGGCGGCTTCTTGCTGATTTGCCACATCAGCAGCAAAGGGAAGCTCTTAATGGACTGGTGCTGAGGCTGCACATCCCTTTCCATGACTTCCTCTAACGGCACAACCCTCCAACTCCTTGATGTTGGATGTGAACATTAGAACTCTTTTCTTTTCTTTTCCAGGAAGAAGCAGAGGGAGCAGAGCAGAAGATGGCTTAGCTTAGCTGCGTGTTTAACACTATTTAGCTCTTGCTGAACCTCTCCATCCCAGGTAGTCTTTCCTCTCACAGGGAGATTCAACCTTCTCCAACCTGGAGTTCAATTCCCCAAATCCCCAAGGCTGGCATGGACATGACTGTAAAGACATTCATTTGCTCACTGACCCTGGGAATTGTAGTCTAAAACATCTGAAGACCAGGTTGCTGAAACCAGCCCTGAATGGATGATTTGTTTTAATAACGTTGCCCCGTCTATGTAGGGCATGCATTAAGCAAATTGATCAATCATTTCCTACAACTCTTTTTTTGATAAAGAATTAGTGTTACATTAATTATCTTCTAATCCTTGGGTAATGTTTAATTTGCCACTTGAACCTCAGGTGGTTCTCAGCTCTCCCTTGCTCTAGCCTCCCACCCCTGGCAAGCTGGTCCCCCTCCTTCTGGGCCAGGGTGACCTTCCTATTTGCAATCATTTGCCCCTCACTTCCCCTTTCCCTGCTATGTTCCCAGGTCTGATCTTTCTACTCACTGGCCTCAGGGCTGAGAAAGGCACCCTTGGGGGCAGGAGGGACCCCAGCCCAGATGCTGAGCTTCCTTGGGTAGCCGTGGTCCACAGAGCTCCCGTCCTCATTGAAGCGCCAGTACCTGTAGGAGGAAAGGGCCCTCGATGAACTTTTTGGGGACTCAGAGAAACTCAAGGGAGCATCAAATCCCAAAGGGCCCCACTGTGGTCCCTTGTGGCTCTTAGCAGAATCAACCCTTTGATTCGCGTCAGCTCCTGTTCTTCAGAGCTGGTTGCTGTCTCTTTTGCAGCATTGGCCAAACTGTCCCAACTCATTCTCTGAGTCCACTTTTTCAAGTGGATCAACCACCTGGAGATCTCCCTCAGTTCCAGCCCAGAAGAGCCAGAGGCCCACAAACACTATGGCGACCATAGCGCTCTGGGAAAGGGGCCCTTTTTACCAGCTGGAGGCCCGGGAAGGTCCCCCCTTGTCCAGAGCAGCTGCAGAACTAGTGTAGCTTCCTGGCTCCCAAACGAAATGCTCCCACTGAGAAGATGGCTTTGGAGAAGTGGCTGGCGCAGTTCTGCCCGTGGGGTGATAGACAGCCGGCCTGCATGGGAGCCACACTCCATGTGCGTGCTGAGAGAATACTACAAATAAGTCATGACCTCTGCTAAAACTCACGAGGTCCTTCAGAGATGTGTCCAAGGCCGCAGGAGGTGCCAGTCTGAGGAAGACAGGGCCACTGCTGCCACCCGTTACCCACCTGTCTCCTCGGAAGAAGAAAGTGTGCCCTGTGGGCTCCCACCAAACGGCAGCATCCACTTTGTCATGAGGAACGCCCAGCCCGTAACTGCTCAGGGGCTGTGGGTAGCCTGGTTCCAAGTTTGCCTCTCGGAAGAGCCAGTATTGACCCCCTGAAGAAAGGACACGCAGGGAAATCAGGCCAGGCCAAGCCAAGCAGCTAAGAAGCCAAGAGATGGCATCTGCCCGCTGGGAATTATACAGCTGTGAGGTATCAGTGGGTAATCTAACCTGCAGCATCTGCAATGCAAAAGAGAACTCAAACGTCCTTGAGGGATGGCCGAAATCCTTCCTTTGGCCCTAGCCGCCTCTCCTGCCAAACTCCTCCTCCCCTTAAGAAACACCTCCAATGAGTAGCCCAAATCCACTCCCCTAACGTTTCAACATCTCGGCTCTCGTCCTCTGCTCCATCTGAAGGCTGCTACCACTTTTCCTTCAAAATCTTCTCTTCTCCAGGCTAGTCCCTTCCAGATCATGGCTCACAGACCTTGGTTTCCAGATGACACGCTCTGGGCTGCCCAGGCCCTTCTTAAAGTGGGTTGTCCAGAGAGGGACCCAGATGCAACCAAGTGCAGAAGAGGACAGGCTGCTTCCATGGCTATTAGGGGGCATTAGAGGGCTTCTGCTGATGCAGTCACAGCTAGCCTTAACCTGCTCAGCTGCAGCATTACACCGCTGCCTCGGGCTTAGTTTAGAAGCAACTACAACCCCAGACCTTTTTCAACATGGCTATCCATTTCTCATCAAGAAATCCTATTTTCCTTTCTCCGATCTCCTGGAATCCAATTTCCTGAGACATGGATAAAATATTTAATGATGCTTTATTAACATGATGCTATCATAAAATCACAGGGTTGGAAGGACCTAGAGATCTTCCAGTCTGATCCCCACCCATCACTCCCAGATGTTGCTTACTTTGCTCCAATGTTCCTGCCATTTTGAGTTCATCAACTATTTTTTCCTGTTAATCACAGCTAAATCTAGCAAAGTGTACTATAACTGTTGCAAGAACTCAATTTTTGTTTCTCTCATCTATCCTTGCCCAAAGCACTTTCAGAGAATCATGGCCTTTTCTGCTGATAATGACATTGTTTACATACCTTGCTGTTCCTCCTTTCTTTCTATGGTGTCTCTTCACCTATCAGTTCTATCCTACAAGTGCTCTATTTTAGTGTCATCTACCAAGCCCCAGCAACATTTAGGAAATGGTATATATTGCCTTGTATTCGGATTTCAGATTCATTCTGGTTGACTTTCTGTCCTCCAGGGAATGGGCCTTGGAGACTAGGACTGGTGACAGTTCCCAGATTCTCTGCTGCTTTTGCCTGCCAGCCCCCGAGCACCACCCCGACGTCCCGACTTCCTTCTTGGCCATGTGATATTGTCCCAAGGCAACACACAGCTGTGAAGCTCTGACTCCCTCCGAGAGAATTTAGCACGGAGGGAAGTTGGAAGGGACAGGGCTAAGGAGACCGCAGAAGCCACTGAAGACATGATCCTCCTTTGGAACTGACTCTCCGGTGCCAATGAACAAGGCTGTGCAATCCTATCTGGAGGGCACTTGCCCTGCTCGGACCCAGAGGGAGCATCTGCCCCAAAAGACCAGAAAGGCTTTGAAGGTGAAATCTGGAGAAGAACCTCTGTCCTTTCCTTCTGACCAGACCCAGCCAAAGGCCTCCGCTCTCCCCTTCTGCCCACTGCTGAAGCCACTCACCCTTAAAGAAGGCAAATCGCCCATCTTGCCTCTCGTAGGCAGCGTCAATGTTCCCAGGGAGCCCCCTCCAAAAGTACCCAATGGGCATGGGGTAGTTGTCCAGCACCCGGTTATGGCGAACCCGCCAGAACCAGCGGCCCTGAAAATAAGCAAGCAACGAAAATAAGCAGCTCCTGACTTGAGACAGTGACCGTGGTTTTATATACAGTGTGTACGTAGCCTGTTGCTCTGCTGCTCTCGAGAGAAGAGTGAGATCTTGAAATGGCACTACGGTACGAGAATGATTAAAATGAAAGACGAACAAGAAAGCAACAATTCAAGTGGCAGTGCCCATCTTCCTCTCTCCCTCTCGTTCACACCCAAACGCTCAGCACTCGGATGGAGCACAGATCTGCCGCTTTCCCCCTCCAGCAGCGCAATCCAACCAGGGCTGGCCCCCGCCCTCTGGAGAACAAACGGGCTCCCATCTTACCGCCTGGCGAGCAGAGAAAGAGCTGAAGACTCAACTCAGAAAACAAAGCAGAAAACCCGCACTCGGAAAAAGGCCATCAGAAATACCAGTCGGTGCGATTTGTTTTCCTAATTTGGGCAGAAACCCTTTCCAACATTTTTGCCAGAGGGAGAAAAAAGCAAGGGCGCTGTTCCGGAGTGGGGTGATCCCACTGAAGGGACGCAGCAAGCAGGGCTCGTCCTGACCGACAGTGCCAGGCCAAGAAGGAAGCCCCCTTCTCCTGCCGCTGGGAAGGCAGGACTGGATCTGGGCCCTTCTGCAGGCAAAACAAGGGTCTCCTATGGAGCCCTTCTTTATTAGAGCATGCCGGGTGGCGGGGGTAACAATTTCAAATCTTTTTCATGTGAGGAAGCAAGCTAGAATTCATTACTAGAAGATGCAGTGATGGCCACAGACCTGATTGGCTTTAAACAGGGACTGGGTGAGTTCATGATCAAGAATTGTTAGACTTGAATCTCAGTGTACCTCTGGGCAAATGCCCACTGGAAGAGACCAGTGGTGGGGGGCAGAGGGGGTATGTCTCCCACTTGCAGCTACCCAAGAAAACTGGTTGATCACTGCGAGGGACAAAATGCTGGACTAGGATGGGCCTTGGGCCTGACCTCGCAGGCTGTTCTTACGTTCTTCAGCTGGCATTTGAGTTGATTTTATTTTGGGCTGGGTATCGGGAAAGCAAATACCAAGCCCTGCATCCAGAGCACAAGATGCCAAAGGAGGCTTGTTTGCGTTCTTGGGGAATGCCTGTTTTGGAACTTGGCTCTTTAGGGCTGAGCCTGGAAGTCTGCTCACATCAAGCCCAGGGGAACTCTCCAGAACAGGCAACCTGGATTCCAGGACAGCTGGCCAGGATTCTCCACCACAGAAGCCACAACCCAAAACCCCTTGTGAGAAGAAGCGAGTGAAGCAAAGTAAGAGAAGCACCTTGAACACAAACATCTCTCCACGCAGAACAGTGACTGTATCAAAGTCCCCATCGCAGATGTCGGGCTCAAGCTGATCTGGGGGGCCGGGTTGGGGGGGCTTGCCTGGGGGCTTCGGATCTGGCTTCCGGGGCACCACGGTAGGCAGGGGCTTGGTGGGCTGCTCTCCCGGAGTCCCTGATGGAAAAGGAAAGACCAGTGCGGATCTCGCCAGGGTGGGAAGCTTCCTCTTGGCAAGAGCCTGATTCGTTTTTAAATGTTGGCCTCTTTGTGGTTTATAATGTGTTGAGTATTGCTGTTGATGTTAACAAGGTCCGGTAGTTTTTAAAATGATATAATACATTTAGTTACACTAATTAATGAGATATTGAGAAATTTAACCTATTTCTATGATGCATATAAACTCCCAGTTTTTCTACTTTCTGTTTTTTTTCCCCCCTTTCTTTCTCCTTTTCTTAAAAGTGCTTAATAAAAAATGAAACAAAACAAAACAAAGCAAAGCAAAATAAAATTCGCCCTCCAAAGGCTGCAGGCAGCATGGCCAGTGATGGGCTAAGCCAACCTTTGCAAAGTTGCCTTTAAAAATTGCTCGTGATGGGAAAAAAAGCAGGATTTGGGGAAGACTAAGTGTTTTTCAAGGCTAAAGTGGGTACCTTCAGCCCTGCCACTTGGGGGTGCTCTGGAGACCTTAGGAGGAATGTCAGGGCAGAAGAACACAGCCCAAGAGCCACAAGTTGCTCATAAACAAAAAGAAACTTTTGGTTAGCAGCAAGTCACCCTCCTTCTGGAAGAAAAGCACCCAAAGTATGCCCAGAAAGAAGGGCAGCTGCCAAAGCAGGCTTACTCTCCAGGAACTGTCAGTCAGGCAGTGACTGCCATGGGACTCCCTGGGGCTGTTTTCTGATGGACCAAATACCAGACAGAACACCTATCCAGCCACCAGGAGTAAATCTTTTCCACAGCCACTATCTAGCCTACCATTTGTCCCTCACCAAGCAAGAACATTTTCCAGGCTCTTCTATTGTCCAATAGATGCCAGGCAGTTCTTGAGACAGAATGGTAAATATCATGAAGATGGTTGCAAAGATCATCTTCAACATCTCCACTTGGTCACTGTTGATCAGGAGATGAGGAGGGAAATAGCATCCCTGGCAGGCAGATACCTGGCTTCTTCCATGCAGCCTCTTTAGAGATCTGTCTAGAGAGGCAGCTTTGGACATTTATCCTGCATCCCTCTTTTTTAACCTGAACCCTACACACAGACACACACAGAATATCACTTGGTTACCACTTACCATACAGCTGCTGGATGCCCCGAAGGTCATCATCTGGCAACTTGAAGTTCTCTGTATCCATCCACTGGTAGAAAGGAGCCATGATGGCACTAGGGTTGCTAGAGTGCTCCAGGCCTAATGAATGGCCCAGCTCATGGATGGCCACCAGGAAGAGGTTATTCCCTGTAGATAACAGCAAGGGTCTGGGGTGTCTCAAGGCCTCCAAAATTCTGCACCCCACTGATCCATGCTTGCCCATTTACAGGGCAGGAGAGCAGAAGAGAGCCCTTCATGCTTGAAGGAGGAATATCTACAGTGAATGAAGATTCTGTGCTAAGAATTACATGGGCCTCTACTCAGAGAGGCAACCAGGGCCAGCAGCTGGCTTCAGGGAAGGAAACTGAGCCAGGTGGTAGCTAGAAGTCACAACATTGTCGAGCATAAAAGAAAATAAAAGTCCAGGATGCTTCACCAGTTTAATCTAGTCAAGTGTCCTCTGAAGACTTGATAAATGGGTATCATTTGGAAAGAGCCATCTAGTTCTCCAGGCTGAGGCCAACATGAGTTGCCTTTTCCCCTTTCTTCCTCTCTCCTATCAGCCCTTCAAGGTAGACCAGACTAAGAAACCAAGGCCATACTGGTCGGGACTTCTTTACTGTAAAGCTTATAGTAACAGAATCTCACAAGTCTGAATGTGCTTCCTCCTTCCCTCACTTTATCCTCATGTAAATTAGGGAGGGGCTTGTCTGAGACGTTTACTCAAACTAATTTCTTGGAATGGGCTCAAGTCCTGCTTATCTGACTGCTGTCTTGGTAGTGGTTCTTCCTCCTGTCCTTCAAGGCCATTCCCTCTGCCCTCTACACCTTCTCCTACCCAAGACAACTTCCTTACCCAACACTTCCATGTTCTCTAGTGTCCACGGCTCATCCAAGTCAAAATGAGCATCTCCTCCCATTCCAGGACCTGGAAAGTACGCATGGGCCAGGAAGCCCCCAGTGCCATCAAAGGGAGAACTGTCCCCATGGAATCCCGAGGCAAAGAGCACCATGATGTCAGCCTCTTCTCTCCTCTTCTGTCTAATTTCATTGTAGGGGATCTCTTGGAAGACCAGTGGGGTTACTTGTTCCCACACATGGATAGCTTGGCGGATGGCATCATACGAATGGAAGAACCCCAGCTTCTCTGTATAGTTCTGGATGCTACCAAAAAAACGGGGGGGGGGGGGAACATAGAGAAGTCTTACTACCTCTGGTTAGGGGAACAGATGGTCCTCCAGGGAGCCTCCCCCCACTGCTGTAACGTCACTCCTTTTCTTAGCTCCCCATGCTTCAGCAATTGGGATGCAAGCCCCCAAAGCTTTCTGAAAGTAAGATGCAAGAGGACAGCCAAACTTAATTGCGGAGGTCAACAGCAGCTTCCAGCAAAGCTGAAGGGTGGTCCTGTGGCAGAAAAGTAGCTGAGGACAGGTGCTGAGCTCCAGAAAAGGCAGAGAGGAGAGAGTGCCTTTGAAATGTACACCTTGCTACGAAGACCCATCACAGCTTTTTATCCACAGGCCTCACCTTTGTTGCTTGGTTTTTCCGCCACTGTACCTCAGTTCACGTACAGGTTTAATACATCACAGCTGCCACCTTTCTGACCAGGGCATGGGGGGCATCTGATGAGGTGGGCCATTTCCCACGAAGGCTCATGCCACAAAAAACTGCTCAGGCTTTAGAGTCTTAAGAGAATCTATAGGAAGAATGTTTCTTCCAGGGACTCCAGACACCGTTGCTATTCCAAGCATCTGGAAAATCAGCAGGGACTGAACTTGTGACTGTACAGTCAAAGCGCCTTTGACAATATAATCCAGGTGCACCTCAGACAATTCAAATTCAAAATACAAGAATAATCTGTAGACTAATGTAAAATCCTTATTCTTCAAAGACATTGCTAGTCCTTCTAGAAGCAGAGAAATGTCCCTGCTGGTCTTGGAAATTTTCAAGCAAGCACCCCAACACAGAATTGGCCTTCTGAACTGAACGTTAGGCTCCTCTCCATGGATCACAACCCCTACCTCCAGCCCTTCCCCTCCTCCTTCATAACCCTCTCTTTGGCAAAATCTGAATGTTGCAATCACCAGATCCTGGCATCAAGTAAATTTATGCAAAATTCTACCGTGCATTGTTTCACCTAGCATTTTAAAGGGTTTGCAACTAAACTACATGATCAAGTCCACAGCAACCCCTGCCTCCCCATGTTCTCTGTTTCAGGCCTCAACAGCTGGACATACCTAAATGTCAGGTGTGTCTGGCTCCACCTCCGTCCAGTCAACGCGTATCGCTTCCGTCGCATGTTAGCTTTGACCTGAGCCCCAATTTTGTCAGGGACTCCACACCGGGGACGCTTCATCCATCTGCAAGTTACAATAATCAGGGAAGGCAAGCAGCAAAAAGAAAATCAAAACAATTCAGCAAAAGGTCTTCCTGACTGGACTCTTAGCATACTGACATTTTGAGAATTGGTGGTGGAATGTAGCAGGAGACCCACACTGAAGCTCACCCTTGACCAGAGACCTCATGGGTTACTCTGGGCCTGGAGAGTACGGTGATCACTGCAGGAATAAACTTCAGGATGCAAGGTTTTTAAGACTTAAAACAGAGCTGTGTAATTGGGGAGGGGGCTTTGAGCCTAGGGCTACATTCTCAAGGTGGGCAAAGCAAACACTAAATGTGATTTAATTGAATTTAATAGTCCATTCCTTTTGGGCATTCAAGGTAGGTTGGAGGCTCCACAAGGACTACTGAAACTACTTTTTTGTTACAGGGTATAACAACAGAATTGAATTTCCCTCTCCTCCTCTCTTATACCCAAGCGAGCCAAGACAGCCCAATCTTGACTTTCTTTCTCACCGCCTCCTCCCTTTCATGGCTAAGCTGATGTTTATGAAACTGTTCTTGCATTCCTTCTTCATGGCTATCTCCACAGTCCTCTTCATCACCTCTCCTGGCAGTCTCTCCTTTCATGCACAAAGGCAACTAGAGACTCACTTCCCCCACCCTTATTTGGCAGTTTCCCAAAGTCACTAACAAGGCTTGATGCATGATTGCCTGGACTGGAGAATCTATCACGGCAGGAAGCACAGAGCCCTCTTCTTCCTGGAGTTGTCTAGTGAGAGAGGGGCAGACCATGGGAAATTCTTGTGTAGGAATTTCAGATGAAACTGATGTATAAGATGTGGGGCATGGACATCTCTTGTGTTTCCCATAATCTTTCAGATTCAGGATAGTCCTTCCAGTGAATCAAATGTTCCAAACATTTCCTGCATCTAGAATCCAGAATACATTCTGCTTTGTACAAGTAGTCCTCGCTTACCAACTACTTCTTCAACAACTATTTGAAGTTACAACAGCACTGAAAAAGGAGATTTATGACCAGTCCTTGAACTTGCAGCCATTGCAGCATCCCACGGTCACGATCACCATTTGTGACCTTCACAGCCAGCTTCCAACAAGCAAGGTCAATGGGGAAGCTGGCAGGAAGTTGCAAGTCATGGTCACATGACACTGCACTTAACGACCATGGGTGATCTGCTTAATGACCCCAGCTGGAACTGATGTTGTAAGTCAGGCGCGGTCACGTTTCACTTTATGACATCACTTAGCGATGGATTTGCCAGTCCCAGTTGCAGTCAGGTAAGTGAGGGCTATTCTTCTTTCCCATTCACCAGCATAGTTGTGGGAGGAACAGTTTTAAAACCAAAGAGGCGGGGGGCTCCTCATGAATAAGCAGAGCCCAATGGAATACCAGACAAATCTTCATCAAAGTAGTACTGTAACTGCAAACAAAAAGCCATTGGGTTAATTTGCTGGATAACTGGAAAGGGGCCAATAAGCACTAAATCCAGCTTTTTAGATAGGCGGGCAGAAAGTACAAAATTAGAGAAAAACAACACTGAAATCTTAGGACCCTCTTGCCTGTGTGCATCTTCAGCCGGCTTAAAGGCAACCTTGGCCAAATCTAGCTGTTCCTTTAGGAGGAGCTGACCATCTTGCCTCTCCTGCACAAGCCTGAGGTGTGAGGAATGGTAGATCCAGGAGTTCTGCAGGTCAGAATGCAGGGGCTGCCTGAAAAGGTGGCGGCACTGCTCTTATTTGGTTGGTTCTCTCAGCCTACCCACCAAAGCCTGGATTACTCCAATATGATAAACTGAATGCCTTAATAGCTGAAGAGGATCTGCCAAAATGTGGATGTAAATTGAGAGTTGCAATCCGCGATCACTTGATTGACTAATCTTCTGTACCTGAAAGCATGGTCTAGAACAATGTTTCTTAAACGTTTTGCTCTTAGGATCCCTTCCTACTTTTAAAAATTATAGAGGACCTCAAAAGAGCTTTCATTTGTATGGGTTAAATTTATCAATATTTACTGTATTAAACCCCTTCATGGATCACTGCCTTGTCGTGGCGAAGGGGCTTGTGTAACTCAGTGAAGCCATGAGCTATACCGTGCAGGGCCACCCAAGACGGACAGGTCATGACAGAGAGTTCTGACAAAATGTGGTCCACTGGAGAAGGAAATGGCAACCCACTCCAGTATCCTTGCCAAGAAAACCCCATGGACAATGTTAAAAGGCTAAAAGATATGACGCCGGAAGATGAGCCCCTCAGGTCGGAAGGTGTCCAATATGCTACTGGGGAAGAGCGGAGGGCAATTCCAAGTAGCTCCAGAAAGAGTGAAGCGGCTGGGCCAAAGCCGAAAGGACGTTCAGCTGTGGATGTATCTGGAAGCGAAAAGAAGGTCCGATGCTGTAAAGAACAATATTGTATAGGTACGTGGAATGTAAGATCCATGAACCAAGGCAAGCTGGATGTGGTCAAACATGAGATGACAAGATTGAACGTCGACATCTTGGGAATCAGCGAATTGAAATGGACGGGAATGGGTGAATTTAATTCAGGTGACCACTATATCTACTTCTGTGGGCAAGAAACCCTTAGAAGAAATGGAGTTGCACTCATAGTCAATAAGAGAGTGGGAAAGGCAGTAATGGGGTACAGCCTCAAAAACGACAGAATGATCTCAGTGCGTATCCAAGGAAAACCATTCAACATCACGGTAATCCAAGTCTATGCCCCAACCACTGATGTCGAAGAAGCTGAAGTTGACCGGTTCTATGAAGACCTACAAGACCTTCTAGAACTAGCACCAAAAAAAGATGTCCTTTTCATCATAGGGGATTGGAATGCTAAAGTAGGAAGTCAAGGAGTAATCGGAATAACAGGCAAGTTTGGCCTTGGAGTACAAAATGAAGCAGGGCAAAGGCTAATAGAGTTCTGTCAAGAGAACAAGCTAGTCATAGCAAACACTCTTTTCCAACAACACAAGAGACGACTCTACACATGGACATCACCAGATGGTCAATACCGAAACCAGATAGATTACATACTTTGCAGCCAAAGACGGAGAAGCTCTATATAGACGGCAAAAACAAGACCAGGAGCTGACTGTGGCTCAGATCATGAGCTTCTTACTGCAAAATTTAGGCTTAAATTGAAGAATGTAGGGAAAACCACTAGACCACTCAGGTATGACTTAGATCATATTCCATGTGAGTACACAGTGAAGGTGATGAATAGATTTAGAGGATTAGATTTGGTAGACAGAGTGCCTGAAGAACTATGGACGGAGGTCTGTAACATTGTACAAGAGGCAGCATCTAAAACCATCCCAAAGAAAAAGAAATGCAAGAAAGCAAAATGGCTGTCTGATGAGGCTTTACAAATAGCTGTGGAAAGAAGGAATGCGAAAAGCAAGGGTGAAAGGGAAAGATATAAGCAACTGAATGCAGATTTCCAGAGAATAGCAAGGAGAGATAAGAAGGCCTTCTTAAATGAACAATGCAAAGAAATTGAAGAAAACAATAGAATGGGGAAGACTAGAGATCTCTTCAAGAAAATTGGAGATATCAAAGGAACGTTTAGTGCAAAGATGGGCATGATAAAGGACAAAAAAGGCAGGGACCTAACAGAAGCAGAAGAGATTAAGAAGAGGTGGCAAGAATACACAGAAGAACTATACAAGAAAGATCTTAATGTCCCTGATGTCCATGCTGGTGTGGTCACTGACCCTGAGCCAGACATCCTAGAGAGTGAAGTCAAGTGGGCCTTAGGAAGCATTGCTAACAACAAAGCTAGTGGAGATGACAGTATTCCAGCTGAGTTATTTAAAATACTAAAAGACGATGCTGTTAAAGTGCTGCACTCAATATGCCAGCAAGTTTGGAAAACGCAAGTGGCCACGGGATTGGAAAAGGTCAGTTTACGTTCCAATTCCAAAGAAGGGCAATGCCAAAGAATGCTCAAACTATCGCACAATTGCACTCATTTCACATGCTAGCAAGGTTATGCTCAAAATCCTACAAGCTAGGCTTCAGCAGTACGTGAACCGAGAACTACCGGATGTACAAGCTGGGTTTCGAAGAGGCAGAGGAACTAGAGATCAAATTGCCAACATTCGCTGGATCATGGAGAAAGCACGAGAGTTCCAGAAAAGCATCTACTTCTGCTTCATTGACTATGCAAAAGCCTTTGATTGTGTGGATCACAACAAACTGTGGCAAATTCTTAAAGAGATGGGGATACCAGACCACCTTACCTGTCTCCTGAGAAATCTGTATGCGGGCCAAGAAGCAAGAGTTAGAACCGGTCATGGAACAACCGATTGGTTCAAAATAGGGAAAGGAGTACGACAAGGCTGTATACTGTCACCCTGCTTATTTAACCTATATGCAGAGTACATCATGAGAAATGCCAGGCTGGAAGAATCACAAGCCGGAATTAAGATTGCAGGGAGAATCATCAATAACCTCAGATATGCAGACGATACCACCCTAATGGCAGAAAGTGAAGAAGAACTAAAGAGCCTCTTGATGAGGGTGAAAGAGGAGAGTGCGAAAGCTGGCTTGAAACTCAACATTAAAAAAACTAAGATCATGGCATCTGGACCCATCAATCCCTGGCAAATAGAAGGGGTAGAAATGGAAGCAGTAACAGACTTCATTTATTTGGGCTCCAAGATCACCGCAGACGGAGACTGCAGCCATGAAATTAAAAGACGCTTGCTCCTTGGGAGGAAAGCTATGGCAAACCTAGATAGCATATTAAAAAGCAGAGACGTCACCTTGCCGACAAAGATCTGCATAGTCAAAGCTATGGTTTTTCCAGTAGTAATGTATGGCTGTGAGAGCTGGACCATAAAGAAGGCTGAACGCCGAAGAATTGATGCCTTTGAACTGTGGTGCTGGAGAAGACTCTTAAGAGTCCCCTGGACTGCTAGGAGGTCAAACCAGTCAATCTTAAAGGAAATCAACTTTGATTGCTCATTGGAAGGATTGATAATGAAGCTCAAGCTCAGATACTTTGGTCACCTAATGCGAAGAGAGGACTCTTTGGAAAAGACCCTGATGCTGGGAAAGATGGAAGGCAAAAGGAGAAGAGGACGGCAGAGGATGAGATGGCTAGATAGCATCACTGAAGCAATGAGCATGAAATTGAGCAAACTCAGGGAGGCAGTGAAAGATAGGAAGGCCTGGCGCAATATGGTTCATGGGGTCACGAAGAGTCGGACACGACTTAACGACTAAACAACAACACTGTATTAAAAGTTGAAATTGATGCATTTGCTGCTGCTACTGCTTCTCACGATTGTTTGATGGGATTCTAATACTGTATTATTTTTCAGTGCAGGCTGGCAAGTAATTTTGATTTTGCAGACCCCTGAGACGGTCTTGGGGGACCCTCAAGGATCCTAGGATCACACTTTTAAGAAGCACTAGAAAAAGTTTCTAGTCTTCTGAGCTGGCAGGAGGCCCTTATGAGAAATAAAATGAGCCATCTTGGTAAACAAATCCATCGCCACAAAAATAGTTGTGTAACCGTGCACAGGGGGAAAATCAGTAATCGAATCCATATAAACAGAATCCTGTGGTGCTCCTGGTGAAGGGAGAAGCTGAAACAAGCCATTGCCCTGGCATCTGCTTTCGCCCTCAGCCTCCAGAGCTAAGCACCTGGCAGAGTTTTAAACACGTCCCACATCCAGAGTTCTACTGTCATGGAAGAGTTGCAATATCTCTTCCCCTAAAAGAAGGAAATCGTATAAATGGTTGTTGTGAAGCAACTGTGAGAAAGGTGAAAAAAGAAAAAGGTGAAGAATCAGTATATGGGTCTCCTTGGAGATCATCCATCCGAGTCCAGGCATATGGAACCTGTTGCTGTTGTGGCACTCCAATCTGGTCTGGCAGATCTACAGCCTGCCTCCCTGCCCCCAGTCTTCCTGGAGAGTCTGTTCCCTGGGGAAGGGCAAAGTGGCCTGGCTGCAGAATTATGGTAGGAAGGAGTGAGCATGCAAGATCATATTCAGGTTTATATGATAGTGCATCTGACAGCATGTCCTGTGAGCGAGGAATATAAGTGATACAAAAACTTGAACAGGAAAAATTGTGCCCAATTGATTTGACAAGTTTGGAGAGATGGTGCTTTTTGCAGAATTTTCAAATTCTTGTAATCTCTCCATACCTGTACTGGAAGGACTGCTCCTTCTGTGGAATACCTCCATTGCCGGAACACTGCTTTTATTGCAAGCAACGCTTTATTGAAAATGTCACAGTTCCATTCGGTTGGGAGAAGTAAACTGAACAGAATGCATTCTGAATAGAATGCAGGAGGCTGTTTGTCATCTCCTGGTGCCCAAAAGAGAACAATGCTTCATACTCAGTCTGGAGGCATGTTTGCCCCGCAAAGGGAAAAGTGGAGTCTGAATGTTTGAGCAGCAGCTGGGAAGAGAAAAAGATTTTCAAGTCCTGAAATGCTGCTTGCTCTTGAGTAGACCATTTTAACTTATGTTTTTTCTTTAGGAGATTTGACAGAGGTGTGGCACACTCTGTAAAATTAGGGATGCATTTTCTATAAACATTTGCAAAGCCTAGAAAACACTGGACATATCTGTCATATTTCTAGGTGCCTGCCATGAGAGTACGGATTATACTTTTGCAGGATCCATTTGTATTCTTTCTACAGAGATCAGATAACCCACAGTCCAACTGGGGAAGATCAACTGCAGTTTTCCCCTGTCACAAAAAGCTTGTGTTTGCAGAGTTGCTCAAAAATTGAGTCTTGTACAAAGATGGGTTTTCTGAAAAAAAAAATGCCATCCAATTATACTGCTACATATTTGTTCAAAACATTAGAAAACATTTTATTATTGTAATGAATTTGGAGACAATTAACCAAACCACAGGGCATTACTGAGTATTCGTATTTGCTATATCTGATATCAAAAGCAGTTAAGTATTCATGGCCCTCTTTCGTTTTGATCCAGTTGTAAGCCCCCTTCAAGTCCAATTCTCTGAGTGTCTATGCCTTTCGAAAGCAGTCTGTTAGGCTTGGAATAAGAGGCGGTGGGTCGTGATCCCTGACAGTCACAGAGTTCAACACCCTAAAATCATGAGCAGGCCTCAAAGAAGAGCATCTTTTTAAAAAACAAAAAATAAGGATGCTGGTGAGGATAAAGGACGAATGAATCTTTTTCCCATATTATCATCTAGAAACTCATTTAAAGCGGCTAAGATGGAGTACTGCCTTTCAGCTAGGGACTGGGCTCCAAGCGTCAAGTCACAGGTCAGATGAAGAGGCAGCGCAGTTGCCTCCCTGTCCCCCAGAGCGCCTGCAAACTCTGCATGTTTTTCAAACAAGGAAGGGCATAGAGAGAGTTGAGTAAGAGGGAGAAGAACGAGAACGGGAAGCT
Source organism: Liasis olivaceus (assembly GCA_030867105.1). Lineage (NCBI taxonomy): Eukaryota > Metazoa > Chordata > Lepidosauria > Squamata > Pythonidae > Liasis > Liasis olivaceus. Next base: position 24,768,988 of record CM061359.1, on the reverse strand, counting down.
TGCAAACAGCGCTGCGGACACCTTTGAGGCAGAAAAGAAACTGCCGCTGCTGCGCGCAGGGATCCCGAGTGCTCCTATTTCCACGGGCTCCCTGGCGCTGGGTTCCCGGGAGGATGCAGGGAAGGGGGCCAGGGGCGCAGAGAGGCTGAAAACCCCTCCCCTTCCATTGCTTCCACACCTCAACTCTTCCAACCAGCCATCTATTAACAAGCAACGCTGGGACACTCCTTCCAAATTATCTTGGGTGCCTTGTCTCCCCAACTCATCTCTCAGCTGGTCAGCAAGCCTGAGCCAAATCATTCCACCTCACATCTTTGGCAAATAATTAAAAATGTGGTATGGATTCAAGAACTGTATGGCTATCTTGTTTCAAACGGTGAATCCCAGTTTGCTGCTGCTCTCCTACCCATTTTGTCAAATGCAGCATAAATCCTAGTAAGCGATCATTACTTCAGTGAGGGGCACAGCCCATTCGGTGTCCCCTTCTTTCAGCTGATTCAGAAAAAAGGACATTTTGGAGCGGTCAGTAGGAAATTCTGTCGGCCGGCCCACTGTAAAGAATTCCCACTAGGGAGAAACCGATCCTGGGCTCGTCCAAACCTCTCTGGCAAAACCCTGCAAGAGCGCAGAAGCACTGGCCGGACTGCCAGGTGCTCTGGGCTGAAGCAAGCCTCGTCCCAAATGCTGCATCGCTTGTCTGTTACGTGTAAATCCACTTGCTGTTGGTGTGGCAAACCATGCTTCAGGGGACAGTGGGGCGCCTGGAGGGTCAGATGCCACCTACGGAAACTCCGGGTATAGTAAGAGAAGCCCGGCAGTCCAGTCCAGTCCAGTCCAGTCCTGTCCTGTCCTGTCCTTTCCCCTCTTCTATCGAAGAGAATCAAGGCAAGGCAATTCTACAATTCCCAATCCTCATTTTGCTTTTCTGCTGCCTAAGACTGACCATTCGACAGGAATGTTCGGAAGAGATTTGGGGGGCTCATCCAAGGTACCCGCAGCCCTGGCACCTCACGGGGTGAGCCCCAACTTCATGCCACACCCGGGAGGGGCCCCGGCGGCTCCGGCACGGGGGCTTATGCCCGCGGGGGGCCTCCGAGCGACCATCGGCAGAACCGCTGGGCAAGACCTGCAGGCTCAGCGCCCTTCCCGACACGCGTCGCCGGCCTGGGGTCGCGCCGGCGGGGCGCACGCATCTAGGCGCGTTTCCCACCGCCGGGGCGGGGAGGGGAGGCGACCGGGCGCTGATTGGGCGGCCGGGCCCTTTCGGCGCCTCCGTCGCGGGCAGGGCTAAGCCGCGGGCAGGGAGGCCGGCGCCCGCCCGGCAACGGAGGGAGGGTCCCCCGCCCCGGGGAAGGCGGCGGCCCGGCGACCGCGCGGCACTTACGCTTCCGTCTCCTCGTCCAGCGCGCCGGTCACCCGGATGCCGTAGAAGGCCTGCATCTCCGCGAGGGCGGCCGAGAGGCTCCGGGCTGCGCGCAGGGGGGACAGCTGCCGGCCGGGAGCGGGGAGGTAGCCGTAGGACTGCAGCCAGGCCTGCAAAGCAGCAAGAGCGGCAGGAGCCGCTGGCAGCGCGCGGGGCCAGCGGGAGTCATGCCCGGCCCGCCCCGCCCCGCCCCGGCCCGCCCCGGCGCGCGGGAGCCGGCGGAGGTCGCGCGTTCCCACCGCCGGCCGGTGCGGCCTCCCTTCGCCCCCCCCCCCGAAGCAGCAGGTGGGGGCGGGAGAGTGGCCTAGCTCTGCCGCCGCGCTCGGACCGCAGCCGGGCTGGCGCCCGACCAGACAGGTCCGCGGGCTCCGCTGCGCCTTCGCGGGGCGCCCAGCTGGCAGGCTGCGGAGGGGCAGCCCGGAGCAGGTGCTGCGCCGGTAGCGCCGGCGCCCGGCCACCCGCCCGCCCGCCCGCCGCGGCTCGCTCTCGGCTAGCTCTGGGGGAAGCGAGGGGCGCGGCGCGGCGCGGCGCGGCCCGTTCGACCCACCTCGGCGTCCACTTCGCCCGGGACCGGCCCCGCCGAAACCCGCAGGAGAAGCAGCAGCAGTAGCGGCAGCGGCTGCACCCGGCCACCGCCGCCCATGCTGGGCGCTCGCCTCGCTCTCGGCCCGCCTCGTCACTGCCGCGGCCGCCGGACTCCGGCCCCGACCATCGCCGCGGCCTCCTCGGTCTGGGCGCGGGGCTCAGTCCGCAGCCGCCCCGTCTCTGCGGCCGCCTGCCTGCCTGCCTGCCTGCCCGCCCCGGCGACTGAGCCAGAGCCGCCAAGCGCCGCCCGCCCGCGCGCTGCGCCCCTCGCCCGAGGCTGGGCTGGGCTGGGCTTTCGGCGGCCGCGAGGGCGGCGAGGGCCGCCGCCTAACGGCCAGCCGGGTCGCGGCCAGCCTCCCGCAGCCCCAGCCCAGCCCAGCCCAGCCGCCGCCCCACGCACAGCTCCAGCCGAGGAAGCGCGTCGCCCGGTTTTTGCGGCGCGGCGGGTTGCAGGAGCCGCCGCTCTCGGAGTCCCCGGGAGCGCAGCCCGGGCAAGATAGCGGAGTCCCTCCCCCTGCAACCTTTTCCCAGAGAGACGCTTATGCGCATCCTAGGCTGCATCGAGCTCAGGAGCCTAATTCAGCGGGGGTTTCACTGTCCAGCCACGCCGCTCTCGAAGGAGACCTTTCCCTCAAGGCGCGAGCGCCGGTGGGCGCTCAGCCGCTCGCCGGAGGAAGCTCCCAAGAGCTCCGGTGCAGTTTCTCCCCATTAACCACCGGCTTACCGGATGCGCTCTGCACGCGGAGGATCGCAACAGCCTCCTCCGAGGGACCAGCGTCCAGGAGGGTGTCCTGGCCCCAGCGCTTTGCCCCACACTGAAGCGGGCTGCCAGGAGCTACTTCTAAAACCAGTTGCAGCTTTTTGTGTCAAACTACATCAATTGGGACCTTAAATTTCTAGCAAACTGGACATAAATTTCACAGGACAAATAAGATGCACTTTTAAGGGGGTCTAGGAAGTTCAGTGCAAATACAGTTACCTGAGGAACGGCCTCTTCCCCATGACTTCAACCTGTCCCACTCAATCATACAGAGAGGGCATGCTTCGGACCCCCACAGTAAAAGAACTTTGATTGGCAGGGTCCAGAAGGCAGGCCTTCTCTGCGGTAGCCCCTGCTCTCCGGAATATTCTGCCCCCGGGGGTGAGATTGGCCCCCTCACTCCTGGCCTTCCAGAGGACCTTGAAGACCTGGTTCTGCCACTTGGCCTGGGGTGGGGAGGGAATACTTCAAGCAGGGGGATGGCTAGCCCCATAGTGGGCAGCTGTCCGCAGCCTGATTTTCCATCTTCTTGGATTTTCCTTTTTTAGTATTGTTTTTAATTCTGGATGTATTATGTGTTTTAGATATATTTATAGTTTTCATGTTTTTTGTAAGTCACCCAGAGTCCCCTATTGTGGGGGAGATGGGCGGGGGAGAAATCCAACAAATAAATTAAATAAATAAATAAAAATGCAAAAACTAATTAAAACTTCAAAATACGGTTGAGCACTGCAAGTGCCTTTAAGAAAAGACCCAATCTGCAACCATTTTTCTAGAGCAAAATGCACCTATATTCAACTCCAGGTGTTTACACCGATGTTTGACCTCTTTTGGTCTTTGTCTCTATTCCTGTAAGTTTACCAACAGCTGTTGCTCTTCAATTGCAAGAGAAACCATGTATTAATGATTGGAAAAATTCTGGCTTAACATTCACATTTAGTTCTGACTTAGCACATTTTCTGCCTCAAAACTTCTTGTTATTATTAATTTCAATTTATTATAGCAGCCCACTCCCATAGACTCTGGGCAGCTTACAAATACAAAACAATAAAAGTTACGAACATAACAACCCCACAGGCAGCACAGATTAAAACAATCAAATAATAATAAACCAAATGAGGGGTCCCACAAACACATCAGCCCCGGTCCAAGACCAAAGCCAGGTTTTCAGCGCTTTTTGGAACCCCAGGAGAGAGGGTGCTGTCCCTATTGGGGGGGGCGGGTTTTCCAGAGGGTGAGGGCTGCAATGGAAAAGGCACTTTCTCGGTCCCATAAGGCAACATTGAAGAGGAAGGGCCCAGAGCACACTCGTGCTGCTGGAACATAATGGGTGGGCAGAAACAGAGATGCAGTATTGCTCTTCTGGCCATCAATGCAGCCTCTTGTGGGGTCAAGCAAGTGCTTAAGCCAGGCCCCAAAGGGCAAAGGTAACACCTTTAGGAAATTCTTCTTCCTCTGAACTTCCGTTCCTGATTCTCCCTGCACAGCTCAGGAAACAGCTCTTAGGTCCTGACAGGCCTGTGGCTCGGCCCCAGGATTTCCAGGCCAGTGCTGGGACAGTTCACAGAGCCTCTGGCCTTTAGCCACAGTCTCCAACCTCTGGAAACTGCAACGGCATAAGGCCAATTGGCTCTACTAAATCACTGCAGCTAACTAGAGCAGGGAAGAATTAACAGGCTGGACTTCCTGTAAGTCCATAAATAACATTTGGGGGAGGAGTGTCCTTCAGGACAATATTGGCAATAATTCCCCTCATCCCCAAAAGGCGAGGGTGTTGAGGGATTTACAGGAGCCGAAGTCAGCACTACCTGGAGGGATACAGATTAGGGAGGGCAACTAAAAACATTTTAGTTCTATATAATGTGGCCATACCAAATTTCTCAACCAGTATTTTGATTTATTGCATTCAGTAACTCCCTTCTTGGACCTTGAGAATGTGAGAAAAAAATCTCCAAATTACCTAGTTTCATGCCCTTCGGGGGTACAAGGTTAGTCTTTTCCCATAGCCTACCCAGTTCCTATCCAGAATGCAGGGAATTAAACATGGATAACACTGGGTTTACCTTTTCCTCTTCTTGTGGATTTGGCCTATCTGAACACCACGGTCCATTCAAGGCCGCTGTTGTGCCTTTGATGGACAAATGAAGGGTTGGGGTGCTTTAATTTGCATTTTGGCCTAGAGGAATCAAGTATTTTGCCAGTACGTGCATGGGAGATATCTAACTCTAGTGGCGTGTACAGGTTTCTTATTTTGTTCCTGTTTATGGCTTCCCCCCCCACAATTCAATCAGACAAACTGAACAACCTGAAAGCAGGTCCAGAAGTCACTTATTCAGGGTGCTTTGGAAAACCACTCATGGCTCCTCCTTCCTGTCAGTCAGCTAAGACTGAAAATGAGCTAAGACAGGCCCCAGGCCCTTCTTTTTCCATGAGCATCACAGTCCGCGGTCCATCTGTCTCCCAATGCTGCCTGACAGACCCCTCAGTGGCTGCCCTCCCATGGCAGCAACTGCTCAACGTCTGGGAGAAGCCAGCCTGGGGGCTTTAGGGTTGAGCGGACTTTCCATACAGCGAATGTGCCTACAAATGTGCCTGGCTCTGAGACAAAAAGGCAGCCTAAATACGCCCCAGAGGCGAGAGAGATGAGCCAGCGCCTGACCCAGCACCTTCCCAATTCTTACACGTGCAGCCCAAGGCTTGGTGCCCGCAAAAGGGTTGGATTCCAAACAGCTGCTTGGAAGCAGAGTCAAGACCTAATCCACATCAAGTTTTCCCCACTTTTCCTTTGGATGTTTCTTTCCTCTTTAAACTGAGTATAAACCATATCAAGGCAGAGAATGCACTTAACTGGCATTTGGTTCTTTTCTTCCTGTTCTGCGTTAACCATGGAACCCTTCTGGGCACAAAGACAGGCCTGGCCAACCTCATAACCACCACACGCTTTATCTGTAGATGTATACAGAGCCAGGCTAATGTTTCTCTACAAACAAAGCTCTGTAAACAAACTTCTAGATTATGCATCAAGGCTTAACACCAAGCTTTATACCCTTGCAGGGTTGCATCAACAGGTTGGGCCTGGCCCCTTGATTGCCGAGCAAAAGATGCAAGAACACAAATATTCGTTTTTTCTAACAGAGCAGTCATACCAGTGCTCCCTTAGCTGGAAGCTTTGCAGATGGCCATCACTTCCTCCGGTAAGTACCTCTGTCCGTAAACCATTTTAATTGCCATATTTCCCGCCCCCCCCACCAAATTTGGAATCTTGGGGCTTGGGGCAACGCAGAGCAGGGCTGCCTGGGGGAGATGGGACACTCTTGACCAGCACATGGGCTTCCAGAGGTTTTAGAAAACCAGCATTGACTAGTGTGGTGGTTTGACAAAGTAAGTATAGCCCATTAAAAGAAAGCCACAAAGTTTCTGAAACGGACCATGAAGAAAATTGCCTCTCCTTTTCTTCATTTTAACTGTGGTTCACTCTCGGAAGGGCCAGATGCCAGCAGGAGTGCTGAAGGCTGGATGTCTCACGTTAAGGATAGGCAGCATGTCCAAGGCGTCCCACCCACAGCCTGTCATCCTCTAGATGAACCTCTGACAAGACAAAGTCCTGCAGCTTGAGGAAGATCTGACCTGGCTCTCTCCCACATTCAGAGACAGACATGCAGCTTCCCCAGGCATCTGAGAACTGGAGTGGAACGGAATGGAAGCGTGTTCGGTAGGACCTGGACTGGCAGAGGCCTGGAGGGCCGTGGCCCTGAAACGTGCTTGTCGGAAGGGCAAGCTGCTGCTGTTCCACATGCGAATGCAGGGGCGCCTCTGGACATGTCTGGAAAAGGGCTGATAGTGCCCGTCCCTGTTCCTGGGCTTCTATCGCAGAGGGAATGAGAAAACCTTATTGCCAGATTTGCAACGGACTTCAGTCCCGGGGATTCGCAGAAAGTATGAAGAGCCCTCAAATCCATCCACAATCTCCTGCAATAATAGGAAGGCAAATCAAGACATGCCGAGCCCCGGGAACAGCACAGCAGAATTTTTCAGAACCTTTTGCCTCCTGGCTTTGCTCAGTTCTTTGGCTATCAACTGGTCCCCAACCTCATTCCAAGTTGTTTAAAGCCTCTCCCTGCAGATACCAGGAACCTTCTTCACATGTGCTTCTATCCCAGTACCCTGTTCAGCCTTCCACCACTAAAACAATTAAAAGAGGGCCAGTCTTTTGGAAATTTCCTATGATGGGAAAATGCTGGGCATGTTTTATTATCACAATGTGCTACCTTGGCATAGCTGCAAGTTGAAAAGGTGTGTCAAGAAATGCAAAGATTTTATAAAGCCAATCAATGCATGTCACTGTTTTCCGCTGTAGCCCTCAAAGCTTGCTGGGTCTTTAAACCCACTCCAGGCCCCATGAAAGAAAGGTAAGCAAACAGGATCTTCCATCCTTACTGGTAGAGATCTGAGCTTAACACAGACCCACCTTGAACTTGTCTCAAGCTTGAAACAAGTCCATTTCAAAAATGGGGCACTCCTGGTATGGTCAGAATGATCTGTGTGGAGGCCCAACTGTTTTGTGTATCTCTGCTAAAGGCTTCCAGTCTGGTTACCTGCAACTCCTGAATACATTGGCCTTCAAGTGCTTCCGACATGTTCCCCACACACCAGGCGAGGCTGAGGTGGAATGAGGGATCCTGTGAACAACAGTCAGCCAAGATCAGAGGTAGGTCCACCAGCATAGCCAAGCACAAGCAGAGAATGACCACCCTAGGCTCAGAGAATTGACTGCCAACATTTCAATTATAGCAAATTAGAGCCGTATCTTTTATTCTGCATTCCAACATAATTCAGAGTTCATAAAAAAAGAGGGGTAAAAGAATCAAATATTGCTAACTGAATAATGACTACTCAAAGCACAGTGAAGGGGAACAAGAGGAATGTTGGAAATGCATTTAAATACCTATTTGATTATCTGACATTTACTGTTCAGCTTCCCCCAGAGACTTCGTTCTAGAGCAGTAACTTCTTCCCTTTCCATCTTCCCTGAGAAAGCTGCAAGCCTCACCTTGTAAAAAGGCATTAGGTTAAATTCCTCCATAACTTGATCCACTTCTGAAACCAACTCCAGGATTTGAGAATGTCCGGAAGAGACCTCTAAGCCAACAAAGGTCCTGCAAGAGTTTTAGAGAATAACTTGCAGCAGCTCTTCCACAGGCAGCATCTTGCATGATGACCATTTTATTCCCAAAACTAAGCAAAGGGGCACTGGGAGAAAACTGAGAGAAGGTTCTCCTTCAGGTGATGCCAAACTTTTCCTTTTCAAAGGAAAAGGAAGAGGTAGCATAAAACTAAAAATCACTTTTAGGTAAAAAGATGACTTTATTAAAGAAGCACCATCTGCATTAGCAAGGGAGGATTTAATGGAGAAAATCAGCTGAGCAGGGACACCATGGACATTGGCAGTGGCTGAAAGGAAGGGAGGGGAGGCTCTGGGAAAATTTGGGGCTGGTGGAATATGCTGTGCCTGGAACTGCAAGGGGAGTTGTTCTTGTTAAGGTTAACAGATGTCCCTCACCCCAGTCTGTTCAGTGGAGGGCTGATTTGTACAGAACGTTTCCAAGAAAGCTTCTTTCCCTCTGCCAGTGATGGCAGCCTCTTATACTCTGGCTGGAGGCCAACTTCAGTTCTCTTCAGGACAGAGGCACATCCATTCAGGCACCACAGAATTTGGAATCTTAACGGTTGCAGACAAAATGTGACCAGGTACTGTCCTGGAGTAGGAAAATGGACACTGGACTTGCTGAGACCACACGTGTCTGCCCTCTCTCAACACCACGTCCTCTGGTCTCCCCCTTCACCCTACAGAAATATTTTGCTAATGCAACTGAAGCAATGTTCCCACACTAATGGCAGATTATTTTTTTTTATTTCTAGCCCACAACACAATACTATCCATGGCTCTTTGAGGGGGAGATCTACAGTCATTCACCCACCTGGTTTTGGTCTGGTTGGTATAAACCTTCACTTGGTCTGCTCTGCAGATGAACCTGAAACATGGCAGAGAATCCATCTAATCTGGAAAATGAAAGGCAGAAACAAAAGAACTCCAGGCCACAACTGCTTCTTTGGTTCTCCATGACTTCCTGGTGATGCTCCCAAGCTTCAAACCCAACTCAGTTATGCTAATTTAGTAACCGGGCTACTTTTTCCTCATGCATTGTATGCTAAGATTTGGGGATGTGAGAGGCGGATGCTCATCTGATCTTTTTAAAGATGATCATCGCAGTTAAAGATGGTGATAGAAGCCTGCGTGTTGCAAAGCAAATCACCAGCCTCCAGCGTCACATTTATCTGCAGCAACACCTTGGGCCCCCAGAGCCCTGCTGGGATGGCAGGCGACATTCTGGCAGTGGGTCTGCTGCATGGTAAACAGCAACCTGGTCATGCTGGCCACACCCTCCCATGGCAGCCATCCCAAGGGTACCCCCTACATATTATCAAAATTCCAGAAGCATCCCTGACCCCCAGATTGCCAATTTCCACATGGGGGGAATACAACCGAGGACTCCTTAAGAATGGGTGGCTCTCAGGCATCATGACCTGCCGAGCATGAGCGTTCGTAAGTTCAGCGAGGAGGGGAATTGAGCCACTACAATAGCAAGCAGCTCTATGATTTTTTTGCTCTCTTGTCACAACTGGTGAAAATTAGCAGCATGCCTTTCTACCATTTTGAGGCACAAAACACAAAAAAATCTTCATAGATGTAACATATTTCTTTTAAACAAAAACAAGAATCTTCCCCTCAGAAAGGCCCATGCAAAGCACAGGAAAAAAGCAGAAACTTCTAGCCCCACAGACACGTAACACACTTTGCATCATCATTGTCCTGCCCTTTTGTGAACGTAGAGGGAAAGTGCCACTGCTTGCAGTGACAGCAGGCATCCCCTCCTGCTGGTTTTTGGGCATGCTTTCTTTCTCTCCAACTGGCTGTTTACCAAACACCTGAATGGGCCTCTGCTTCTGCCTTCCCTGTATCTGAATTGCCTTACCTGCTCCTGTCAGAAGCCCACCTATCCTACAAACAACCTCCCCAAATGCAGCCTGTTAAGCAGGCATCACACACAACAGGAACTCACCGCCTGTGTGGCCTACGGGCCTCACCTGTGGAAGGAAGCCAAGCGTTCCTTGAGGGACTGGACAAAAGGGTCGATCCAGTGATGGCGCAACACCACCCCTTGGGAGAGACTGATGTGGAATTCCTCCTGTCCCATCAGCAGAGGCATGTAAGTGTGCCCACACAACAGGAGGAGCTGCAGTAATTCCAGAAAATCCTCCCCAGCTTCATCTGTAAAAACAGCAGAGTTCTTAAACTGTGTGATCCCGTCACTCCTTTTCCTGGTCTCAAATAACATCATAACCCCACCCCAAAAAACCCAGACTCTGTTATTTTACAAAAGCGTCTCAGCAGCAGCAGTCGCAAGCTTGATCCTTCACTCACAAATAAGCAATTACTAATTGCTCCCTTACCCCAAGGATATGCCCAAATGACCCTCAGTTTAAGAACCACTGCCTTAGATGCTTTCTATCCTGGGCAAGAATGCCAGAAAGGCTCAAGTTGTACTTTGAATCTTAGGGTTGGTAGGGGCCTTGGAGGTCTTCCACCATCCCCTGCCCAGGCAATAATCCTCAGATCCACCCCAGTCCCATAACTTCAGGAGGCAAACTGTTCCACTGCTTAATAGCTGTCACGTTCAGGAATTGGCTCCTTATTCCAAGCCTGGGTTTCCCTCAGCAAAGTTTCCACCGGTTGGCTCCTGTCCTGCCCTCGGGAGCTTTGCAGAATAAATCCACCCCCTCTGCCCTGGAAGACTGCATTCAGACGCCTTCTCTTCTTTAGGCTAAACGGGCCCAGTTCCCCCAACTGCTCTTTGTGGGATTTGGCCCCAAGCGCCTCACCCTCCGGGGCCTCCTCTCGGCACTCTTCCAGTTCCTCCGCGTCCTCTCTGCAGGGCAGTGACCAGAACTGGGCACAGGGCTCCAGGCGCGTCTGACCAGCGCAGCGTAGAGCGGAACAGCCGCTTCCCGGGATCCTGATGCTCCCCTCGTTGACGCAGCCCAAACTGCACTGGCTCTTGTGGCAGCAGTGGCACATTGCTGGCTCACGCTGAATCTCTGGTTTAACAAGACCGCCACATCCTTCTTGGAAGTACTATGCTAAGCCAGCAACCGCCTGTCTTGTACCTGTGCATCTGGTTTTTCCTGCCTAAGTGCAGAACTTGACATTTCTCTCCACTGAACAACACGTTGTTGAACAGGGACCATCGTTCAAGACTGCGAAGATCCTTTGGAGCCCTGAGCCTGTCTTCTGGGGTGTTAGCGATCCCCTTGCAGCTTTATGTCATCCACAAATTTTATTACCATCCCTTCTACTCCCTCATCTAGATCATTTATGAAGATGTTGAAGAGTACTGGGAACCCCAAAGTACCCCACTGCATACCTCCCTCCATGCAGACACAGACCCATAAAAGACCACATGTTGGCTACGGCTGTTCAGCCCAACTGTGAATCCACCTGGTAGTGGGTCCATCCATCCCACATTGTTCCAGTTTACCAAGAAAGAGGCTGTGGTATGATTTATCAGATGCCCTTACTGAAACAACCTAAGTATGCTACATCCACAGCATTCTCTTGGCCCACTAATCTAGTCAAGTTGTCAAAGAAAGCAAAAATAATTGTCAGAACTTCTGAACAAACTGTTTTTGCACATATTGTGTTATAGTAAAAAGTCAACAAGAAACAAATCAGAAAAGTCTTAGACCAATATATTTGCCTTGGAACCTTTGCTTTGGTCTTCTGTGTACAGCATTTGGGTAATACTGCCAGCCTGAGCCTATTACATAAAACACTTTCAACTATAGGCCTTCTCAGTAGTGACATTCTGATTCTGAATGGGGAGAAATTAGTTTTGTTTATGTTTTATTGCACTATCTAGGCATAAGTAAAAAAGTGTTTGCAGTTCCTCAAATTGTGCATCCCTCCAGTGCATAATTGCAACAAAGCACCTATTAGGGAAAAGTAATGCACAAAACTGGACATATTCAAGAAAAAGTATACAAGACCTATTAATTTTTTTTCAGAAACCTGAAACTGCTTCAAAAATGTTTGGAAATGTTAGATCTCTAGGCAGATCAGAAGCATAGAAAGCCACATTCTAGTGTTGCACTTTGCTCAAGACAACCATGTAGATTCCTAACGGAAGGGCCAATCTTCCACTTCTTTCTCAGGGAAGAGAAGGGAGAAACATAGACTTACACGGTATGTACACATGGGTTGCCCAGTTGCCTCGTTCATGAGGAAATGTCCGCAGGCGGCCTCCATGTTTACTGCTGTCATCCACCACCATTTCCTTCTCTTCCTCATCTCTGAACATCCTCCGTACACTGTCTGGCATGGGGAGGGAGGGCACTGCAGCTCTGCATGGTGGATGGAGAGTTGACAGCCTAAACATTTTCTTCTCAAAGATCAGAAGACAAGCAGCCTGTAGACAGACATTGCATAGGCCCCACTCCCTGTCCAAGAGCAATGAAAATGAGCACCACTTATGCAGTTAAGGATGAGACGCTGGAAGTCAGAGTGTGCACGGAAAAGAGGCCAGGGTTAAGGTTAGGGGCTAAAAGATGACCAGGGCCAAGACACAGAGTCTCTTCCCCACTGATATCTAGTGAACAAATAGGAAAAATAGAAAATAATAGTTCCGATTCTAGGCATGCACTGTTGTAGCATGTCTAAGTGAGGAAATTTCTCAGTCTTCAGGAAAAAGCTTCTAGTCATAAAAAAGGTGACTTGATGGCTAGGTTGTACAACATGTTTAACCAGGTTAGAAATCAGAACTGCCTTTTCAGAACATACTGATCCTGGCTAGTTTGAACTATGGTTAGCTTTTTTGTGGTTTTACATGTACCAACCCAAGAATGGTTCAATTCAATAGACGAATTAAGTGCATACTGTGGTCGCAACCTTTGTACAGTAATGTCAGTTTTCCACATCAGGATCAAGAAAGAATAATCTGCCCCAGATATCTGGATGCCGCCTTTGCTGTTAATGGAGCCCCCGAGCTCCCACATCGGCCATCTTTCAACAAGATTTGGAACCTGAAAGTTGTAGCAGAGGATCACCTTTTATCTTCCTCATGATGCACTATTCTAACTAAAACTATAACATGCTCTGGTTTTAGGCACTATTAACGAAAGCCACTCCAAGTTTGAGCAAGACACCAACGCCACAAAGAGAGACATAACCGCACTCTCGCCCCACTGCCTGCAAGGTGAAAACTGGCCGTACTCCAGCTGGGCGGCAGCGTCGGGTTCACACGCTGCCAAACGCCCCCGTTCGCTTAAGGACGCTTTACCCGCTCTAGCCCCGCATCTGGGCTAGAGCGGACCCCCAGAAGGGGGGCTCGGACTCCAGAGGGCTCCGCGAACCTAGCCCGGAAGCGAGGCCTCCGGCCCAGCTGCCACCCTCCGGCCGACAGGACGGGCGCGGGAGAGCGGACGGCACCGGCGAGCCAGAGGCCCGAGGCTTCGTCTCCGGCTGCCCGTTCTTCGGAGAAGCCGGACAGCCGCGCCCGAGCCGAGGAGCCCCGCCAGCACCCCTCGCCGGGAAGCGCCGCCGGCTCACCTGCTGCGTGGAGAGGAGGAACCGCGGCCGCCCGCCGGCGCCCACCGAGCGCCCCCGCTGCTTCTCTCCCGGGCGGCGGCGGCGGCGGCGGCGGCGGCGGCCTCAGTCTCGGCCTCACTCTCGCCAGAGCTGCTGTAGTCGACCAGCGCCGCGCTCATGGCTGTAGTCGACCCGGAAGCCGAAGCGCCGCGCCTGCGCAGAAATGACTTTCTGCCCTGCCGGTGAGGACTTGCAGTTCAGAGTCAGGTCCAAAGGTCGCGTGGCCCGCCCGTGGAGCGAGCGGGCGTCGCGTGAACTGGCGCCGACTCGTCGCGCTCAGCTTTGGGCGCTGCGGGCCCCTCAGCAACCGGGGGCGGGCGGAAGCGGCGGCTCCGTCCAGCCCGGAGCGGGCGGAAGCCTTGTTTCCCCCAGGCTTCTCCGGGCGGGAGCGGGGAGCCCGGCGGACGGAGGGCTGAGGCTGCGGGAAGGCGAGCCCGGCTCCCCTTAGGAAGCGCTTCCAGCGCCCGGGCTCGCTTCAAGCGGCGTGGCCTCGAGGGCCCGCCACCCGCTGCCAGGAGACCCAGAGCCGCCCCGAGGGCGGGCGGGCGGGCGGGCGCTCCGCGGTCGGAACCGAGGCGCCGCGAGATCGCCCGGCGCCGCGGGGCCCCTGCTCCCAGCCGGGAGATCGGGGGCGGCTGGCCAAGGGAGGCTGCCGTGCGGGTGGGACGACGGAGGCCCCTCTTCGCCCACGCCGCCGGCGGCGGGACAAGGCGGCGCCACCGGGACCCCCCCTCCCCGCCAACGCGCCGTGTCTCCTGCAAGGTGCGTCTACGTGAAACGCATCTACGCTATTCAAGTCTGCTCCAGTGCGTCATAGATTTGCGCGGAGTCTTAAAGATGAAGAAAAGCGCTTGGTGTGCATGTTCCATCCCATACAGCATGGGCCACTGCGTTATCCCAATAGAGCTAAGTTAAAAATGGAGAAGGGAGAAGATTATGGTCGTGGTGCATCGAGCGAGGGAGGGAGGAAAGAGGAGGAAGGAAGGAAAGAAGGAGGCCATCTTGCCCCCTGAGGTGAGATTGGCCCCCACTCTTTTGGCCTTCTGGAAGAGCATCAAAATCTGGCTCTTTCAACTGGCATGGGGACCCAGTGGGGGTTTGCAGTACTGAGGGTAGTTGGTGGCTTGAGGACGCTCTCCCCGTCTTTTAGCTTTCTATATTTTTCTAAAGATTTTTATTGTTTTTTATCATTTTTTACTTGTAAGCTGCCTAGAGTCACTTATACAGTGAGATGGGTGGTGTATAAGTTTGAAGAAAGGAGGGAGGGGGGGAGGGATTAATAAAAAATAGATAAGAGAAAAAAAGAGTTTGCTTTTGTAACCATAGAGTAAGGTAATTTTGTATTTGTAATTATACTTGCTATAGGTAAGATCTTGTCCCGTTCGTCAAGAGAACACTCCTGTGACACGTGTAAGGAAATGGAAGCAACATCTTTCTATTTTTTCTTTTTGCACTTTTGACTTTTTCTTTGTTCTTCTTTCTCTTTTCTTTTTACTTTGTATTAGTTCTTGTTAGTTTTTATCTTCTGTTTAATTTTTTTAATAAAAATCATGTTAAAAAAAGGAGTGTTGCATCTAATTTGCCTCCCCTCCTTTTATGAAGGAGAGTGTCTGAAGGGGGGCACCTCCAGAGGAGAGCAGCCAAGATGACAAGGGGCCTGGAAGGAAGACCATGAAGAACAGTTAGTGGCCTTGGAGCTGCTGGCCAGGAGAAGAGAAAACTGTATGGGGAAGCTGCCTGAATGTATTTGAAGAGCTGTCATATAGAAGGCAGGGCAGAACTGCTGAAGTTGTTCCAGAAGCCAGGACAAGACATGGTGGGCTTGGATTATGAGAACGTAGTGCCTGTTGGACATGAGGAAATACTTCCTAACCATGAGATCTATTCAGCAATGGCTGAGCTTGCCTCTGGAGGTGGTGGACTCTTGTTGGCTGAAGGAGGCAGAGGGCACCTGCTAGGAGTGGATTCCTGCCTTGGGTGGGGGGTTGGGCAAGATTACATGACATTGCTTTCCATGAATCTATTCTATTTCTAGCCCCAGGAACTCCAAAATCCTGCTCAACCCCCAGAATCACTATCAAAACCTCACCTCTAGGCATCTAGAGTCATGTTTAGTACACCCCATGGGCATTTTACCGGGGATAAACCTTTCTCTTGGCATGCGCAACATGACAGTGTCATTGTTCAGGGGATGGATGCTGGCTTGTAGGCAGAGTAGGCACCCAGTGCAGCCAGGATGATGCCCTGTTGGCACATCAGGATCAGGACAAAGAGGACTCAGTCTGGGGCTATCAAGGCTGACCTGAGAGAAAGGAGTCATCACCTGTCTGAAAGCCAAAATCCAGCCCCCAATTACGTCTCTAAAACAATGTCTGCCCCAGTCTGTGGAACAGTAAACTGTTATTTGAGCTTCACCTTTTGGGAGCTGGAACCCTTCATTCACCAACTTCTGAGCCCAAATTGCCCAAGAAAAAGACAGACTGCAGCTACATGTGACCACAGAGCAGAGATTTGGGTACTTCTGCAATACTGTACATGTTGCACCAGCTTCAGATCTATGAGATGGCCTGGTTCAACCAGCATGCTCAGCCATAATGTGGCTTTAGTTTTGACTTAGCAGGTTTCATGAACCCAGGCATTGTGCTTTATAAACTAGAGTTCAAGGCTTAATACCTTGTAAAATGTGAGCATTACTCAGATCATAGCTTAGCATGATACGTGAACTCAGGCCCTGTGTGCACTTTAAACTCACAGGAACTTTGAAGAAAGAGCAACTGAGGTTCACGTGTCAGGCTTACCCAAGGGACAGTGCCCTTCAACATTTTTCATAAATGATCTGGGTGAGGGGATAGAAGGGATGGTAATAACATTTGCAGACGACACAAAGCGGGGGGGGGGGGGGGTGTTGCTAACCCCTCAGAAGACTGGATGGGGCTTCAAAAGGATCTTGGGATTGGCCCCCCTCTAATAAGATGCAGTTTAGCAGTGAGACTTGTCTGGTTCTGCACTCAGGCAAGGAAAAACACATGGCCAGGCACAAGGCTGCCAGTCCCCGGTTTGGCCGTAGTACTCCTGAGAAGGATTGGGGCGTTTGGAAGACCACAGCCAAGGGCCAGCCGTGGGCCCTTGGGCAGCCAAGGGCAGCGGGGCTCCATCACAGCCGGTTTGCCGGAAGAGACTGGACGGCCGTTCGGCTGGGATGGTCCGAGGATTCCTGCCCCGGGCAGAGGGGTGGATTACATGCCCTCCAAGGTGCCTCCCAGCCCCGTCATTCTGAATTAACCCAATATAAAGGATTCTTTCTCGCTCCGGGCCATAAATCAACCGCCCCGCCCAGGATGGCCAGCTCAGCCTCCTGCCCCCGCCCCGGCTTTCTGCCTCCCCCCGCTTCCTTTGGGTCCCACTGCAGGGCAGCGAAAGGAAAGGCGACCGTCGGGGGGCGCAGACGGCTCAGGTCGCCCCTCCTGCACGTGGCTGTACGCCAAGGGTCGAAGGGAGGACCGTCACCCCCAAATCCACCGCGGCCTGGAAACGGTGAGGGCGCGGAGGGCCCGCCTCCTCCCCAACCGGGCGCCCCCGAGCCGCTTCCCGGAGAGACGCGGCGGGTGGACGGGCGGACCCGCCGCCAGAGGGCGCCGCGCCCGCCCACCCGCCTGCAGTCCCCCCTTGCGTCCGACACCGCTGCCCCTGCGGTCCGGCAGAGGGCAGCGCCGATCCCGCGGCTCTTCCGCGACGCCGCCCCTTCCTCGAGGCGCCTCCTCGCTCGCCCGCCCGCCGGTGCCCGCGCCGCCTCGGCCGGCCAGCCTTGCCCGCGCACTACGCGAGCCCGGGGATCGGAGCGGCGCGCCAGGCCCCAGGTAGGCGGGAGGGCGGCGCCGCGGGGCCTCGGGCGGGCCGGGGCGTCCCGTCGCGGAGCTGGGCGAGAGGGAGCCGCCCGCCCCGGCCGGGGAGCGCCGGGCTCCGTCTCCCCGCCTGAACTCGCCTGGGAACCGCGCAGGCCTTCGCCGGCCCGGCGGTCAGCGCCCTCGGCCTCCGAGGCTGTCGGCCGCAGCCCCACCGCTCCCCAGTCGCGGGTCCGGAGGCCCCTCGGTCGGTCCTCGGCCACCGCGGTGGGTTTTCCCTTGGGCTCGGGGCCGCCCCGAGAGAGACGCGGGTGGGCGCTGGTGCCCGCCAAGCAGCGCTGCCGCGGAGGAAGGGCGGCCCGGGGCCGGCCCTTCGCGGACCGGGAGCAGCTTCCCACCGCCTGGAGTGGGAGAGCCATGAAACAAAGCCTGCGGGGCCTCTCCGTCCGAAAGCAGCGAGCCCTGCCCGGATACGGGTGGCTCGCCCACGTTGTGGCGCTTCATCCAAAGTTAAGGGTGCCCCTTGCCTCCAAAAGTTTCCCTGCCTCTGGCTCAGGGCATAGGCGGTGAGAGAAATCGTTCCCCCCCAGAAGTCTAGAAGTGGTTTTTGTGCTTCCAGGTTTCCTTCGCTGGCGAATCTCTTTCCCTTTCCTGCATTTGGAAGAATGGAAAGAGACAATTTATGGAGAGCAGGGATGAAGCGGATTTACAGCCATTTTTAACGTGTAAGATTTTTTCAGGCTGAGGACCACAGATAGCTTTGTGTGGCAGGCCAGGGGGCCCTCCTAAGAGTACATTTGGGTTGGAACAGACGCCAAAGTAGATGTACTGTATTTTTGATGTACGGCAAACTTTGGAGGGACTTTGGGGTTTGTTCCTGTCCTCAGTAATACTTGTCAGAAGGATCTATGTGGAGCATAGATTAAGCATGAGGCCATCTGATTCTGCAGCTGCCAAAAGAGCCAGTGCAGTTTGGGCTGCGTCGACGAGGGGGAGCGTCAGGATCCCAGGGAGCGGCTGTTCCGCTCTAGGCTGCGCTGGTCAGACGCGCCTGGAGCCCTGTGCCCAGTTCTGGTCACCGCCCTGCAGAGAGGACGCGGAGGAACTGGAAGAGTGCCGAGAGGAGGCCCTGGAGGGTGAGGCGCTTGGGGCCAAATCCCACAAAGAGCAGTTGGGGGAACTGGGCCCGTTTAGCCTAAAGAAGAGTGGGCTGAGGGGAGACACGATGGCAGTCTTCAAAGACTTGAAGGGCTGTGCAAGAAAGAAGGTATGGATTTATTCTCCTCAGGTCGCAAGGGTAGGACAAGAACCAATGGGTGGAGGCCTTATAAAGGGAGCCAAACTTGAACTCAGGAGGAATTTCCTTGCACAAGAGTTACTGAACAGCCTGCCTCCATCACTGGAGGTTTTCAAGCCAAAATTGGACAGCCCTTTGTCTGGGATGGTCTGAGGATTCCTGCCCTGGGCAGGGGATTGGACTAGGAGACCTCCAAGGTCCCTTCCCACTCTAGGATTCTTTTGCTGCTGACATTTACTAAAGGCAAGCAAACACAAGATCTCGGCCACGCGAATATTCCTAGGTGGTTTGTTATTTCCTTTGAATGAAACATGGTTGGTGCTAAGGCTTGTCTGAGTTTCTGTGTCCATCAGTGGTCTTTGCAGTGAGTATTTTTCTGAGTGTAATTTAACCAAACTAGCAACTGAGCAGATAGCGCTTTCCATGTTGGTGACGACAGACCCTAACTTCCAATCTTCCTAACTTCACAAAAAGAGCTCCCAGGCTTCCAGTATCAGGCACCATTATTTCTGTTGGTCATTTGACCTCTTGATTTTGTCCAGATGGTGGAGAAGTTAGGTGGGATATTGTAAATCTGCTGAGTAGTGAAGAAAACAAGATATTTCAGCTTAAGGAACTATAGAAACATGGTGGAGGAGACAGAACTTGAAATATGGCCAAAGAAGGATCCCTGGTTGGCCAAACACGCCTGCAGTCCCCAGCTGCTAGTTCTGATCCCCAGCTTTTGATGCTGTGTTTCATGTAAAGGGACCTTGTTATGGAGAGCTTGGCAGCTCTCACACCCTGGTCCCAAGATGAAATATGTCTCTGCAGGATAAGCAGTTTCCGGTGATTCTTATTTACCTACTCTCTTTCCTTCAGGTTCCCCTCAAAGACTTTCTAGAACAAGGACAAGGGGTGAGGAGGCCAGCAGGATGTCTGGCCTGCTCTGGCCTGATGTATCTCAATTGTAGGTGGCCCCCTCCTACGAAGATTTGCACTGCCACTCCAGTGATTGATCTCTGGGAGCAGGTTTTCTCAACTGCTCTGCCTCAGTTCAGAAGCGGAAGCTCTTATTGTAGAAATCCCCATTTTTTCTCCCCAGCATGTCAGAAACCTGGTCTCAGCAGCCCCCACCCCCCCAGCAGCCCCCGCATCATGGTGCCACGGCTGCCCTCCCAGAGCACCCCATCCCGCCAAATGCGGTCACCGAGAATCCTTTGGGCTGTGCTGTCTACGGCATTCTCCTCCAGCCAGAGCCCAGCGGGCTGCAGCATCACACTCCCATCTCCGCCAGCGGTGGAGGGGAGCCCTCTCCCAAATGTGGGGCTTGTGGGCATGACCTGTCACACCTCTCCAGCCCTCAGGAGCACCAGTGCCTACAAGGAGGCCATGACCGCTCCTTCCAGTGCACTCAGTGCCTGAAGATTTTTCATCAAGCCACAGACCTCCTGGAGCATCAGTGCCTGCAAGTAGAACAGAAGCCCTTTGTCTGTGGCGTCTGCAAAATGGGCTTCTCCCTGCTCACCTCGCTGGCTCAGCACCACAGCGTCCATAATGGCAACACAGCCGTCAAGTGCTCCATCTGTGAAAAGACCTACAAGGCAGCCGCAGCCGCTGCAGTGGCGGCTCCTGAGGAACCTGCCCCGCCACAGCAGCCGGCGGCCCTCAACCGGACTCCCGTGGAGAAGCCATACAGCTGCTCCATCTGCCAGAAGCCCTTCAAGCACCTCTCGGAGCTGTCGCGGCACGAGCGGGTGCACACTGGGGAGAAGCCCTACAAGTGCAGCCTCTGCGACAAGAGCTTCAGCCAGTCCTCGCACCTGGTGCACCACAAGCGCACACACAGTGCCGAGCGGCCCTACAAGTGCACCGTGTGTGAGAAGGCCTTCAAACACCGCTCCCACCTGGTGCGCCACATGTATGCCCACTCAGGCGAGGCCCACCTCTTCCGCTGCAACGTCTGCGAGTTGCACTTCAAAGAGTCCTCAGAGCTGCTGCAGCACCCCTGCACACCAAGCAGCGAGCGGCCTTTCCGCTGCGCGGCTTGCCACAAGACCTTCCGGCGGCCTTCAGATCTCCGGCAGCATGAGCGCACCCACAGCACGGAGCGCCCCTTTCAGTGCGACCTCTGCCAGATGAGCTTCAAGCAACAGTATGCGCTCATGCGACACCGCCGCACCCACAAGGCTGTGGGCCCGGCCCCTTCTGCGGAACAGGAGACTGCACCACCGCCTTTCAAGTGCTCCTTATGCGAGAAAGGCTTTGTGCAGCCAGCCCACTTGTTGTATCACCAGCACGTCCACGGCATTGAGAACCTCTTCAAGTGCAACGCCTGCCAGAAGGGCTTCAGCCAGTCTTCAGAGCTGTTGCGCCACCGCTGCGTCCAGAGCGCTGAGCGGCCTTTCAAGTGCACCGCCTGCAGCAAGGCCTACAAGCGGGCCTCTGCCTTGCAGAAGCACCAGTTGGCCGCGCACTGTGCTGAGAAGCCCCTCCGCTGCACCTTGTGTGAGCGGCGCTTCTTCTCCTCCTCGGAGTTTGTGCAGCATCGCTGCGATCCTGCCCGCGAACGGCCCCTGAAGTGTCCGGACTGCCAGAAGCGCTTCAAGTATGCCTCTGACCTGCAGCGCCACCGGCGCGTCCACACGGGGGAAAAGCCATACAAATGCCCCTCATGCGAGAAGGCCTTCAAGCAGCGGGAACACCTGAACAAGCACCACGGGGTTCACACACGAGAGCAGCACTACAAGTGTATGTGGTGTGGTGAGCGCTTCCTGGACCTGGGCCTGCTGCAGGAGCACAGCGCGCAGCATACCTCCACAGAGGGCACTTATGCAGTGGCTCCCTGCCTGCCCTGAGCAGTTTTTCTGCCGAGCACAGTGCCTGTGCTGTTCTGGGGCTGGTCTTGGCCTGCCAGAAGAGCGCCCTCCATTGTGCAGACCCGACATGGAGTAAAATTAGCCACAGGAGTCAGGGAGCTGTGCAGTGCCAAGTCTGAGTTTGGCCCTGGCTTGCTTGGCCACGGATGGAAAAACCTGCTCTCTAAGCCTCCCAGCCGCTGGCCACCTCCTGCCATGATTCCATGGTGTTTGCGGAGCAAAAGGCTCTCTCCAAAATCAAGCCTTTGCTGCCCGTGAATGAGGGAGCAGGACTCTGGCAAGAGCGGCTAAGAAGGGGGCTGTGCAAAAGGGCTTGGAAGGTGTGCATGCCAGGCTGAAATGCCTCCTCTTGCTCATTGCCCTGGTTTTGCCATACGAGATGTTCCAGCAGGCAGGCCTTTTGTGGTGGTTTTGGCTTCAGTAGTCCACCACCATCGGGACTGGATTTCCTCCACTCCAGCCGTTGGAAAAGGCAGCAGGAAGGGCATGGAGAAAAACTCAATTTATCTATTTAAACATATTATAAAGCTAGAGCAGACCCCCAGTCCCCTCCCTCCCTCCCTCCCTCCCTCCCTCCCTCCCTCCCTCCCTCCACAGTGGTATAAATAGACAGGCTTCTCTGTGTAACTTCTGAGAAATGTAAACATTCAAGACAGGGTTCTTACTGACATGCAACTAAAGAGCATGGGCAGAAAAAATGAATTAAAACTGCACTGCTGGATCTGCCTGGAGTTGTGATCTTTTGGAACCCCATGTGCTAAAGGGGCACTGTTGCCATTAAGATAAACCAGAGTTGGAGTACTTGAGCTTTTGCACATGCCTTCATCTGGGACCATTGTGTGTGGGAGAAGTGCACGTGTATATGTGCATGTGTGTGCATGTACATATGTATGAGATGTGTAGAAACCACCTACTGCATTAAATTAGAAGATTGCTGTGAACTGGCAGTGGGGTCACTATGAAAAGGCAGGTGGTGCTACCTTTTTTGCCTGGGGTCGGGGCGGCAGCTCTCTCTCCTGGATCGATTCCACCAGCTGCATCACATTTGGAGGAGGACAGAAGTGTAGTCCGGTTGGGGGTGCTGAGCAAGGAGAGCTGCTGATTTCTCTCCGTGCCTCCTTGCAGGTCCTGGGGCTTTCCGTGGCATCCCAGCAGTGCAGAGGTGGCTTTGGGGGAGTTTTCTTTCGGGGATTACTTTTTAAACGCCGTGATTAACCACCTTGTAGCTCAGCTGGATGTCAGTTTTACAGTCCACAAAAGCTGTGACAAGTCCCCTCATTCTGATCTTGCCATACTTTGCATTCATCAGTCTCGCAAAGGCAGGCCTTCCTTTGTCCCAGGGGATGAGGCTCCAGCCCCCTTCCCTCTGCAGTGCGGGGGGCGGGGGGAGGCCTGACCTGAAAGGCTTTGCCCAGAGCCTGCCAAGCAGGATATTGTGAAATAGAAACAGGTCCCCAGACCCCTGCCTTTCCTGAGAGCCAAGGCGGCCCTCCCTTGGACAGCCTTTCTTTCCATCATCTTTGTGTGCTTCCTTTCTCCGGGGCTCCGTTGTTTCTGTAACCTCCTCCACCGAATGCTTCCCCTTTTGCTTAGTTGCCACCTGTCCTCTGCTGGAGCCTGTCTTGCTTTACTTTTTGTCTCTGCCACACCTCGCTTCTTGCTCGAGCCTTTTCTTGGAGCTTAATTCTGAATATTCTTTGGGACACCCAGATCCCAGTGTGAGAGTCAGGCATGGCTCATCCCATGTTCATGGGAAGCAAGGCCGAATTGGGCGAGGACTATTACTGGCGACTCGTTTCCTGCTGCCCTTGCCCAGTAGATTGGCAGGCTGATATAAAGCAGGGCTGGTCCTTCAAGGAAATGGCCGTTCTTTGCTCGTGGGCCTTACTGAAGGGCCACAGGGGTGCAGACTGGAGAGTCAGTTCAGTCCCAGCAATCAGCACCCCCTTTCTGGCAAAAGCATTCCGTTTTCTTGGGAAAGCTGTTCATACACTCTTACCTTCAGAAAGTAACGGGCAGTCCGTGTCTTGGTGAAGCAGCTGCAGCGGCAGCATGAAATCCAAGGCACAAAGGCCAAGGAGCTGTCTGCCTTTGAAGCTACAGTCTCTAAGGAGACCTTCCTGCTTGAGCTCACCTACAGGCTGTTCTGGGCAGGCAAAATCAAGCAGGGAGCCCCAACCAAGTCTTTGTCCATCGGGCTCCCTCCTGCAGGATCTCCTCTGGCACTTCAAGTGATTCTTCGGGACTAGGAAGCCCCTGCTTGTTCCTCTGGTGCTTGTGCAATGAACGATATTTTAAGAGCTAAAAGTATGCAGAACCACAGAAAAGCCAATGAACATTACCCATTTTTATGTTACAGAATGAAGTTTTAATGGAAAACAATCCATGGGCTTCCATTCAACCAGGGTAGGAGTTTAAGGCTGAGCCTTCATCATGGGTCTAGAAAATGGGTTTTCATGGTCAGCCAAATGATCCAGGATGTAGAGGCAGGTTCTCCCCTCTGGCATGGCCCTCCAGTGCAGAGTCCCAACAGTATTCATGGAGGAGAAAGGGCTAAATTCCTGCAGCTTTGGGGGAACAGATTCTGCCCTGCCCATTACCAGGGGTCTGTATGGGTGTGGCTGGGAGCGACACTTTCCTGTTGAGAGCACAAGAATCACTAGGAAAAAGATTTCACAGTTCATCTCCTTACTTAAAAATGGAGGTAACAAATGATCCCAGTAAAAAAAATGAATTTGGCTTTCTTTCTTTCTGTATGTATGTATGTATGTATGTATGTATGTATGTATGTATGTATTTGGTATGGCGTCCCATCTCAGTAATTGACTCTGGGCACCAAGCAAATTAAAATAAATTAAGAAACAGTTACAACCCATAATACAAAAATTAAAATACATAGCAGCTGAGGAACATGTCAAAATCGACAGTTGCTAACAGCCAGGAGACGGGCCCTTTCACACAATTGGGGCCCCAGGCAGAACCAGGTCTTTAGTGCCTTGCTTTTCTGTTGTTAAAATATTCCTTGCCAGGTTCTAGGCAAAATTTGGAAGGGAGATATACTTTTACTGTATCTGAGGCAGATTTCTCTGTATATTTAATTTTTTTTTAAAGAAAGTGTTCCTTTTGCCAAGAGCTCAGTAACTGCCCCACCTCGGTAACCCTGTTGCAACAGTCCTTTATGTTAGGTCAGGGTGAGAAAGTGAATTTGCCCAAGAATTTATGCATATGCTGGGCTTTAAGCAAGGCTTATGTGGACAAGTCCAACACAGATGGTAGGTGCCAGAACTGGGCACTGAATGGGTAAAATAACGGTCAGCTCTTTTCAAAGCATTCAGCATCTTGAGCATGTATTCACGTTAATAACACACAGCTCTTGCTGGGAAAGAAAGCCACTGTCAACAGAAGAAAGATGCCTTTTTCTGGATTTTAATTCTATGGATCTCTAAGAGTTCAGGCAGCACATCTGTTTCTCCCGCTCCCCACATGCCCTTTCCCCTCTTTTCCCTTCACAGTTGGGGTAAGAGTGCATTTCCAAAGGGGGAGGCTTGTCCCAAGCTGATGCCAAGAGCAGATTTGGTTGCTTGCTGAAAGCACAGATGCCGTTAACGCACATCTAGATGCATGGTGTTCGTGCACTACCTGAATGCTCAGTGTCAATGTTCTAGATCAACATGAGCAATATCTCTGTCAATACATTTCCAGACTGGATTATGCACAGCAGCCTCATCCATTTGTGCTATCAAGATACAAACCAGGGATTGAACCTAACTGCAGTGGACCATGGTTGAATCACAAGAAAAACCTGGTAGACCCCAGAGCTACCCTAGATTATACGTGTTCATTTAAAACAATGTGAAATACAAAGTCAGTGCCTGAAACGCTACTTTCTGCTGGAAGGCCATCTAGCTACCACTGGACTTTCTTGCACCAGGGCTGTGTATTCTGGGTGTGGGAATGAGCCACTCAGGCACAAACAATTGCCCCATTGAATGGCAGCTGCTGAATCATCATGGGTTGTTGGAAGCCCAGTAAAACCAAAGACCTATAAAACAAGTTGCACTTGAGTGGTAACACTGCAGAGGATAGACAGTTGAGATGACGCAACAGCTGTCTTAAAACAATGAAGGCATTCAAGGCTGGACCAATTTCTGCAAGAATTCTAACAGATGCATCTGAGAAACTGGGCAGCTGTGGTGGGGGCATTAATACAAGAGAGCCTTCAGTTGCAGCAGGGGGGCATGCTCATTTGGAAGGCCCAACAGCACCTTCATACCCAGGTTGGTTGGTTGGTTGGCTGGCTGGCTGGCATTACACTGGTCAAGTGGGGCTTCGAGTGGATTGGAAACCTGGACTAGAGACAGGCGGTTCAGCACTCCTGCTTTGTCCTTAGAGAGAGATCCTTGCCCACTGCAGGTACTTGCTGAAGCCAGCCCAAGAACACTGAAGCATGTGCAAAGGTGGAAAGAATGCGATGTGGTCAGTGGACAAGAATGTCTGGACTGTGCCGTTTACATTGTTACAGCCAGGAGGCGTGAAGGGAAAGAGCAGAGCAAGCGAGGTTGTTTCTTTTGGGCAGGGGTAGGGAGTAAATAGCCTTGGTTAGGGCAACGGAAGGATAGAGGGAATTCCAGGATGAAGCAAAGGGCTTCACCCTGACCTTGGCACTCTGCAGAAAGTTTTAGATCAGGGCTCCAGTTGCTCTGTCCCAGATCTCATTTCCACTTGTCCTGGTTTGTTCTGGTTCTCTGTCTCCAACATAATTGAGGCTTGGAACAGGAGTGGCAACATCTGCCATCCAGATGTGGAACTGTCAGCAGCCCCTACCAATATGGCCAGCAGCCATGGATGGCAATTGCAAAACTAGTCATGCTGGGAACAGCCTTCCAGAGGTGGTTCTTTGCAGAACAGGCTAAACTAAGTTATTTGGAAACACGGCAGATTCATTCGCACCCTCTGCTTGCCTTGGTGTGAAGATGCCTGTTTGTCAAGGACATGGATGCATGGCATCGTCCTGCCTCCGCCTATCTTTCCTCGCTCTTCTCCTGAGGGGGGCTTTTCCCTTTCTACTGGCGTAAGCCATGCCAAGTGCTCAGCCGGGCTGAGAGGGCTGTCTGTCTGATCGACCAAGGCTCCTGTGACATGGCCCCCTGAGCCTCTGATATTTAGGGCCATTTCCCTTTTGGCTGCGGGAGAGTCTGGTTCTCCCCAGAAATGCTAGGAGGCCTTTTCTCCCACTTTACTTGCTAACTTATGGGTGACAGGAGAGAGGAGGCTGCTCTTTTCTGGCATGAGAACTCCCCCACTCGCCCTTGGCTGTCCACTGACAACTGAAGACTTGCTTTCCCCATTCTTCCCACAAGGCAAGGAAAGCCGCGAGGAGATGGGAAGGGGGGAACAGCAGTGGTGTGAAGGAATGTACATCTGACCTTGGGGACAGGGAAGGAAAAAGATCAGTCACTTCTGGGAAAGAAACTCCAAATAACCCTACCTTGACTTTGCTTAGTATAAGTTGGGTTAGGGAGAAACCTGGGCAGGCTTTTAAGATGGATGTGTCTAGACCCTTGCCATGTTTCTTGACCTTGCCTACTTCAAAAGGTTGACACTTCTGGGGTGGGCAGAAGCCCTAATCTGCTTCACTGGCAAGGCAGAGGGGTTGGCACTGCAGTCAATCAGTGCTTCTTTAAGCTGCCATCGATTTCTGTTGGCTCCTGTGCTGGAAAACATCACCTTCAAAAACAAAACTCTGGGGTGGGCCAAATTGTGGCTAAGGTATTGAGAACGTACAACTCCTGCAACAGTAGATTTTGCACACATCTAGAAATGGATGCTTAGAGCTGTAGCTAACTGTAGATCAGTCCTTTAACCACAGTTTGACTCAAGGTACAGGTTCATACTACATACTACACTTCTGAATAATCCGCTCAGTGTCTTGTGTGAATGCAGCCAATGGCCTTTGAGGGGGGTTGAGGCCTACCAAGGCAGGCATTACCGTTTCTGTTGGGCCTGCCTCTGGTTTCCCGTTCCTGGCTAATACTGGAGAGCCATCGTAGGGCCTTGGATGGGCACCCAGACATGGCCCTGATGGAAAGATAATGCTCCCCCTTTAATGCACATTAATGGTGGTTTGGGTTGTGGCAGAAATACCTCCCTGAGCTCCAGATGAGAACAAGGGCTTGCTGGTCCCCCCGTTTTCCATGTGTTGAAAGAAAGATGCTGGCCTATATAGATTGGTCAGATCCTAGTTTGTTTCAGGCTGAGTTGCTTTGATACTGGGGCTGCTTGTTCTCATAACACACAAAGGGAAAGCCCTGGAGAATGACATGGATGCTTTTCCTCTTCTTTGTCTGCTCCCTCTAAACTTAAAGCACAAGGCTGAAAACATGATTTGCCTTTCTTGACCTCTTCCTCTCTTCAGGCAGCTCGTAGCTTTTATTATTTGTGGATGTTCAAAAGCTGCAGGCAGGCATCAGCCTGGTGCCTCAGGCCCTCTTCTGTGACCCACTTCCTAGCGCCAGGGCTCCAGGTAGTGAGAGCGGCTGAAAGGAAAACAGGACACGGCTTTGGTCTAAGTCTGCAATGGCTCCTTGGCCAAAGCCTTGAGGATCCCCCTTGCTGGAGGTGGCACTGGCTGCTTGGGGGATCGCTTGAGAAGAGTTCTGCCTAAGCCCCAGCGAGGAATGACTCTGAAATTCTCCAAGGCAGGCAGTCTCCTGAGGATCGTATTGGTTGTACTAGTTGACTGAGATTTCTTCACAGCAGTCCAGCCTATAACCCTGATATTTCTTGGAGGTCTCCCATCCAGGTACTACCCAGGCTCAACCCTGCCTAGCTCCAGCCCACCCCCCAAGGTCAGCCAAGGTCAGTCAGGTGCTGTCCCGAAATCGGACCTTCTACTCTAGCATCTTCAAAAGTGCTTTTTGGAAAATTAGTATTACCTCCCACATACTGTGATCCTATCTGAATTACCTAGACTACAGATGTGGTTGCCGAAGGGTTCGCTTTGCCCTCAGCTAACACAACGCTTGCAACTAAGGAGGTGCCCTGAGCCTGACGCCTCCCTCCTTTAAGAGCCTGCCCTTCCTGGGTACGCCGGGTGGAGAGCAGAGGCCTCTCCCTCCTCCTCCCGGGCTGCTTATGACCCCAGAGCCAGGTACCTGTGGGCAGTTCCAAAGCTCCTGTAGGTATTCCTGTGGCAAAAGAGGAGAACGTGGCAGTGAGTTGCTGGGAACTCCGGAGGGCGGAGGAGGAGGAGCTCCAAGGTAAGGGGACGCGCAGGGACGATACCTACACGGTGTTGTATGGAATGGGCTTTGGTCCATATCGATCCAGGCTGGGATTCTGATTGAGGCAATACTAGAAGAGCGGTAGAAGAAGTTGCCTTAAGTAATCAGCTGCAAGAAAGTTAAAACTGAGGACATCCTTAGTTTGGGGTGTGTTCCACTCTTCTCCCCCTCCCGCTTTCTGTGAAGTGCCCACCTCTTCCTGCAATCAGGCACGGACCCACTGCAGAGGGAGCCAGGGAGCTGCAGGGGAGTGCCGGATGCTCCCCTTGGGCTCCAGCCTGCCACTTTCCTCCTCTGGGCCTCCCCTGCATTTGGGAGTCTTGCAGGGTACCTGTGTAGACATGTTTGGGCTACCAGCCTCAGGTCAGAACTTTGGATGCTCCCGTGTCAAATAGCATTTAGACTTTTCTGCTGCTGAGATCCCTGGCCACGTCTTTCAGATATTTTGGACGTGTTGGAGCATTTGAATTTCGCAACATACTCCAAAGCAATTAAACATTCATTGCTGTGCCTTCGGTTCTGCTTGGGACATGGTGCAAATTGTGTTGCTGATTACTTAGGACTCAGCTGTTTTTGGGCAGGTGCATTCGCACTTTTTTCATTTAAAAAAAATTTGTTTCCTCCAAAATCTGCAGGGGACAAAACAATACAATTACCAGAACAGGGTTTTTTTTCCCCATAATTTTTGATAGGTGTATTTTTAATAGCTGCATTAAGCTATGTTTAGTGAGTTGGGATTTTGAGCAGGGGCTTCTCATTTAAAAAGATTTTTAAATGTGTGAATTATTGTATTTTCCTTCCCCAAATTGACAGCATAATCCTGGCCCATTGTGACAGAGAGTAGCCTGAAAAATGTAAACCTGAGAGATAAATAAATTAAATAAAAATGTTCCACCAAAACATTAGGATCTATATCTTGGACTCAAGTTCCCATTGTCGTCTTGGCAATTCTTTGGTTAACAGAGCACCTTCCGGATCCTGAGACAACTAAACAAACCGAGACGTAGGAAATGTTTCTGGGCTGCCACCACTATGGCTGCCCTTCCTCTTACGGAGCCAAAGGTCCAACAGTTGGATTGAAAACCAAATTCCTTTTTCTACCAAGTTCCCCCAAACCACCTTGCGATGATCCCTTAATCACAATCAAGTCTGGGGGTCTCCTGGCACAGGGTCCCCTTTGCCCTTTTGAAAAGCCTTTTGAAAAATGTCCTTTGAGCCCCCCCCCCGGAACAAGACTGACCTCCTCCCCTTGCAGGAGTGCTTCTTGCTTACCCGCCAGGTTTGCGTGACATCTGGTTTCAAGTATCTCACAGCGTAACAGCTGAATCCAAGAACTGAGAAGAAAAGAAAAAAAAAAAGAAAAGGCGTTAGTGGGCAGTGTTTGCAGGGTTGGCGCATGCAGGCAAGCAGTCTGTGCTCAGGCTTGTGGGAAAGGGGGATGCTGAAGGACTCAGGCGAGTAGCCAGAGTGCCTCCTCGGCTCCGACTGGCGATCCTCTCCCCTGGCTCGGAGGGGAAGCTGCCTGCAGAAAGCAGGGGCACCCCTAGGAAACCCCGCGTCCGCTAACAGCTCCCAGTCACTCAAGAGACAGGTCTGACTCTGGTTGCATGGTTGTGGCTGCCATCTTGACTTTTTTGACCACTGACCCTCACCCAGGCCTGCCCTGCTGTACATTAAGGAGAAGGGTTGACGGTGGTTTTCCTGCTGGCAGCTGGCATGGGGTGGGACAGGAAGCAGAGCTGGGGAAACCTGCCATGGGTGGCAGAAGAGGAGGAGGAGGAAAATGGCCACTTTTGATGCCAGTTCTCCATCCCCCCCCCAAATGCTCACTGGCCCCGAAGGAGGCGTCCCCTCCTCCCCCCCGCTCCCGCTTCTGCGCACAGAAAAGACAGGAGAGAGGCTGGGTGCCTTCGGTAAGGTTCCTGCTGGTTCCTGCGCCAGGAAAGAGCACTTTAGTTCGAACAGTCCTTGGAGCCCAAAGCAGACTTTAGAAAAAGCCTCTACGGGTTTCTTTTTTTAAGTGCTGGGAGAAAAGAACGGTTTCCACTCTTCCCGGGGCGCCTGCGCCCCTGCCTCCTCCACGGACCCCCTACAGGAAAAACGGCGGTGGGAAAGGGCTCGACGCCTCCCGCAGAAGGGGAGGGGCGCGCGCGCCGCGGGCAGGCTGGCGAGGAGCCGGCGCGGAGCCTCCCCGGGAGCGCAGCGCGCAGCTGCCCCGGACGCTCGGGGGCCCGTCTGCCGGCCTACCTTTCCTATTCAGGCTCGGGAGCTTGAACTCCCCCGCGGCGGAGACGAAGCGGGACCAGTCCTCCATGGCGCGCGTGTAGCTGGGCCACTCCTCCTGGTTGGTGCTGGGCGGCAGCGGAGCCATCTTCCCCGCTCGGTACCTGGCGGTCAGCGACTTGCCCAGCTCCGTCATGCCCTGAGCGAGGATACGGTCATCGCGCCCCTGCAGGCAGCCGCCGGCGGGGAAGAGGGTTTGGGGCGCTGGTGGAAGGGAAAGCCCCCCGCCCGCCCCCCGCCATTGCTGCCGGAGGCGAGCGGAGGCTCCGAAGCCCTTTGGGTGCATTCCCGGTTCGGGCTTCCCACGGCAGGTGGCAGCATTGGGCTACGTTGGCTGATCTGGGAGAACTATGCAGGGTCCAATCTGGTTGGTACGCGGACGAGAGACCACGAAGAAATCCCGAGCGGAAGGCCAGACGGAGAGATTAAAAAAAATCCAGAAGGCAGAAACAGCGAATCCCTTTCCTATTGTTGCCCCGAAAACTCCTCTGAGATGGTGTCGGAGTCACCTTGGGCTCGTTGTTGGTCGGTCTTTCTGAGAGACTGATTGAACTGCCCTGCCGGGGCCGTGCTTCCCGCCCCCCACCAGCGTGCAGCCCGCGGGGCCGTGGGGCCAGCGATCCGTCTGGAAGCGACTCACCAGGGAGGGGAGGCGCTTGCTGGGCACTCCAGCCAAGGTGAAGGTCGCTCTCTGAAAATCCTCTTCAGGAAACATGAACAAGAGAGGTTAGGGAGGAACCTTGTTCTTGACAGCATTACACAAATGCAAGCAATTTAAACTCTAGTATGGAGCATTTTTAAGACCATAGAAGATTTAGAAAAGAAATCTCCCCCCCCCCCCCGGCAGTTCTACCGAAAAGACAGAGGAAGCGGGGGACACTAAACTTTTAAGACTTGCCCCCCTTCCCCCACATTTAAAGAATGTCATGTCAATGTGTAATGAATTCCAATACAATCATAGAATCATCGAACGGAAGAGCTGGAGGGTCCTTGGGGATGATGCAGCCCAGTCTGCCTGGAGTAGGAGCTCCCTGCAGCATCTTCCTGGTTTAGGGCAGGACCAGGCTGGCCACGGGGTGCAGCCCCAAAAGTGAAACTGCAGTCGCAACAGTGGCTCTTGTTTTGATGTGTGTTGATCACGCTGTCCCAGCCACCATTTTGACTTCTTTGACCTCAAAATACCCGGCAGACACCCATTAGGATTCTAACCCTCTGCAAAGAGAATTCCAGGCCATAGAGCATCTCCTAAGCCGCAGCTTCCCCAACAAGGCACCTTTAGGCATGCTGGAGTTCCACTGATCCCAACCCAAAGCAATGTTTTTGCAACAAGGGGCCTTTGAGGGGCCACAGAACAACTGACCTTTTTAGCTTTTTGTTCCTATTTTGTTAAAAATTCTGAGGTTTAGTGGGGCAATCTGGGGCAGACTTCAAATTGGGTTCTAGTCAGTTTGGCATTAGAGTACAGTACGATGGCTGGAGATTGAAATCCAGCCTATCTGCAGAGCACAACGTTGAGGAAAACCATTACAGGCAGAACAGATGTAGTTGTATGGCAGAAGCATTAATTTAGGAGATGTGGGAGACACAGCTTAGCACGTGCAAGTGTAGTTGATCGGCTGGAGCAAGACCTCAAGTTCCGACAGGTCTCAGGTCCTGAATGCACAGGCCGTTGCTAGCATTCAGATCGAGTTGCACAAAGAGTAGCACCTGAGAGATGGTGCTCAGTCCCTGCCCTGGCTCTACTCCCCAAACAGTTCAGCTGGCCTCATACCTTTGGAGCAAGTGGTGGTGGTCCTGGAGTGCTCATCTGTGAGCCTGTTGGCAACGGTGTCCATGTCCATGCGCCTCAGTGTTGGCAAGCAGGGGTGGTAGAGGTGGTCCTTCACGCCAGCTAACATAATCTTCTTGGGCTCCAGGGGAATTAGAACGCCAGGCGCTGCACAGATAGGGCTGGCATCCTGGGGCCAGGGGACCAAGTCCAGAACTTGGGCCATTACTGCAAACTCAACCAGACCAAAAGAGAGGAGAGGAGAGGAGAGTTACACTTCTGAAGCCCCCATCAGGCCAACCCTTCCGCATTTGACTGCCACCCTGGCTTCTTGCCACATAGCTTAGGCATCCCCAGTATAACTGTCTAAGAAACATTATCCTTCTCCATGCATTCCTGGTCTTCTCAGAAATCTCCAAAGCCACATTCTCTGGAGCTGCAGGCCTGCTCAGGGGCCACAGCTTCCCTGACAGCTGGAAATGCTGGTCCTCAAAGGTGGGGCAAGGTGTTCTACCACTGCTCTGGTGAGCCTGGTAGCAAGCCTTACCTTTCCCAACCAGATGTATAGGGGCCATGACTCCCAGAATTTCAAGCCAACAGTTTGGGGGAGTTGATAATATTAACTGCATTTCATTATTTGAATCAAATCAGATTTGGGTTTTATCCTGGCTCTGCTCTTTTCTTTTCCAGCCCCATTATTTTTGGAGTACGGCCACTAGCATGATACTCAAGGCCTGAAAATAATAACAACAGCAACAACAGCAACAACAACAATCCATCAGTGAGGTACTACCTTGACGTGGTTGTGGGGCTTGTGTGCTCCGAGGAGGATGAGAGCTATGCCAGAGGTTCAACCATACTGGACAGGTCTCATCAGAGGAGCCAGATGAACAGTGTCTCTCCCATAAACAATATGGTGAGATGTAATTTACAGAAACCTATGCCGGATCGGTCGTTGCCCGGGTCACCAAGGACTGCGCCAGGTGTTCTAGTTCCTGGACATCTGTGACAAGAGGGCTACAGGACTTGGGACTGTTGGCTGAGCAACCAGGACCAGCAGCTGCAGAACTACTGGAAGAAAAGTTGTTTACCCGTCACAAATATACAAAGACTGAAAACAAAGAAATAGTGATCTGCTATTACAAATCAAGTCCAATGAGAAGAGGATATCTGAAAAGAATGCACCAGTTCTGGAAAGGACAACATCCAGAATCAGAAATAACAGAACAGAGGCTAGCAGATCAACTTTGATTTATAACATGAAATAAAGTATTCACAGAAGTAAAATTGGAAGAACTGCAAAGGTCTACCCAGGGCAAAGAAATCGAAGCCTTGCCAGAAGCACCTCAGACTGTAGAGGCAAACCAGGGGGAGTTAGCAGTAGAGGAACCCAGCCTAGCTACTAAATCATTTTAATTCCCAAACCAGACACCTCTCCTCTGCCTTCTCCTCAGATAGAACAAAGCCCTCTAATCAAAGGACAAGAGAAACTGAAAGAATAACTGTGCATCTAGAACAGCACAAAAAGAACAGAATAAGGTTCTGCCTGCATTGAAGCTTGTTACAGAGAAACAGCTAGCACCAGTATTAAACGATGCCAGTATTGTAATATCAAATATAAGCACTGACTCACTGCAAGAAACAAACCAACTGATGCCCAGCACGGCTGCAGTTATAACTGAATACCTTGGATGCAAAATCAACAAACAAGAAAAAAAGCCAAACAGTGCACCACCAAAATCAGTCCAGAGTCATTTTGTGTGAGATGGGCGGCTATATAAATTGTGTGTGTGTGTGTGAGAGAGAGAGAGACAGAGAGAAAACAAATGGAAGATCAGGTTGGAAAAAAAGATCAGCATGGTAAGATCAGATGCAAGCAAGTAGAACAGATAAAAGAAAAGCTGAAGAACAAGAAGACCAAAGAATACCTGATCAAGATATGTCACCTAGAAACAAGGAAGATCAAGGAAGCACTGAAAATAATAAAGCAGCAAATAACAGCCATAGCCAAAAAGATCAGCAGATACAAAGCTCAAATTGTACACTACAGGCAGAATCTCCAATTTCAGTCGAATCAGACACATTTCTACCTATCCATCAATGGAGAGGCTGCAATGAACCAGTCAACACCTGACAAACAAGAAACAGTACAGTTCTGGGCACAGCTATGGGACAACCCAAAGAAATACAAAAAGAGTACAGCTTGGATAAAGAAGGTAGATAAAATAAAAAAGAAGCTGAAATGAAAGAACTTGTAATAACAGCAGAAATGGTGGAGAAAAGGGCAAGGAAGGTCAAGAATTGGTCAGCACCAGGTGAACTGCATGGTTTTTGGTTGAAACATCTGACTGGTCTGCATCCACTCGTTGCCAAGCAGTTTAACAACAAACTGCAAGGA
Organism: Liasis olivaceus; assembly: GCA_030867105.1. Lineage (NCBI taxonomy): Eukaryota > Metazoa > Chordata > Lepidosauria > Squamata > Pythonidae > Liasis > Liasis olivaceus. Next base: position 24,733,789 of record CM061359.1, on the reverse strand, counting down.
GGTGAAATTGAAAATTGGGTAACATCTGGCAAAACCTACCTGATAATGAAAGTTCCAACAAAAGGGGCAGCACCAGGCAACTACAGGCCAATTACCTGCTTACCAACAACTTTCAAATTGGTAACTGGAGGGGTAGCTGATGCAGTCCAACAGCATCTAGTTGAAAACAAGCTCTTTCCATCTGAGCAGAAAGGAAACTGCCCAAACAGCAGAGGGACAAAAGATCAGCTCCTAATTGATTTTGGAAAACTGCAAGAGAAGGAAGACCAACTTGAATGTAGCTTGGATTGATTACAAGAAGGCATTCGACTCCCTGCCACATGATTGGATAATCAAGTGTCTAGAAATAACAGGAGTCAGTAGAAACATCAGAAGCTTTGTGCAAAGATCATTGACACAATGGAAGACACCACTGCTGGTCAATGGTGATAGACTGGGAGAGGTTAACATCAGGACAGGAATCTTTCAAAGAGACTCACTATCACCACCACTGTTCGTCATTGCATTGATTCCTCTGTCAACAATACTGAACAAGTCAGGCCACGGCTATCAAACATCAAAAACATCTGCCAGGCTATTCTACTTCCTTTACATGGACAATCTGAAGTTGTATGGAAAAACAGCACCTGAAATGGAATTGCTGCTCAACACTGTCAGAATATATAGCCAAGATATTGCAATGGAGTTTGGACTGGACAAATGTGCCACCCTGACCATCAACAGGGGGAAAATAGTGAAAACTGAAGGAATCAAAATTCACTATGGAAATAATATCAAGAGTCTGGATGAAAATCACTACATATACCAGAGCACTTTAGCATCCTTCAAGCTGACAACATCAAGCCCACTGAAGTCAAGAAGAAGGTTAGTAGTGAATACATCATGAAAGTGAAGAAGATCTTAAAGTCCAAGCTCAGTGGAGGAAATACCATCAAGGCAATTAACACCTGGGCAATACCAGTCAATAGATACACAGCTGGAATAGTGGACTGGACTCAAGCTGAACTAAAAGCCCTGGATAGGAAGACCAGAAAAATAATGACAATGAATCATGCCCTTCATCCACGCAGTGACATTGACAGACTCTACTTACCAAGGAGCATAGGTGGGCATGGAATGTTGCAAGTACACCAGATGGTTGAAGAAGAAAATGGCATTGGAAGAACATCTGAAGGACAGTGAAGAAGATGCACTGAGGCTAGTACACCATGAAGGCTTACTGAATACTGAAGAGACCAAACTGGCCTATAAGAAAGACCAAATGAAGAATAGAAAAGAGAGATGGCACGGCAAAGTATTACATGGCCAGTACACAAAAAAACTAGCAGGCAAAGCAGATAACAACAAGACCTGGCAATGGCTAAGAGCAGGAAAGTTGAAGAAAGAGACAGAGGGGCTAATTCTGGCTGCACAAGACCAAGCCTTAAGAACAATTGCATACGAAGCCAGAATTGAGAAGACAGCAGCAGACAGCAAATGAAGAAACAGTGGACCACCTAGTTAGCTGCTGCAAGAAGATCGCACAGACTGACTACAAACAACGGCGTGACAAAATAGCAACAATGGTGCATTGGAATATCTGCAAGAAACACCATTTGCCTGCAAGCGAGAACTGGTGGGACCACAAAACAGACGAAGTAATAGAAAATGCTACAGTGCTCGGGGACTTTAGAATTCAAGCAGACAAGCACCTGCCACGCAACACCCCAGACTTAACAACTGTTGGTAAGAAAGACAAAAGTCCGGATAGTGGACATTGCAGTGCCTGGAGAGAGCAGAATAGAAGAGAAAGAACTGGAGAAAATCATAAAATAGAAAGACCTGCAGATAGAAGTAGAACGACTGTGGCAAAAGAAAGCAAAGATAGTGCCAATAGTAATAGGTGCCTTGGGTGCAATCCCAAAACATCTGGAGCATCACTTGAAGACCATCGGCACTGACGAAATCACCATCAGTCAATTGCAAAAGGCAGCGTTACTTGGAACAGCCTACATCCTGCGACGATACCTCTAACACCATCAGACAGCAACATCTGCCTATCCCAGGTCCTTGGGAAGGACTCGATAGGTGGATAAAAATGCCAGATCCAGTCTAAACATCTGGCTGACTGTGCAACCAACCATAAGAATACTGTAACGTTAAGGGAAGAATTGTTTTAAATGTATTGCTACTTTTATTAGACATTTAAAATGGCCTCTTCTCTTCCCCAGTCTTCCTCTTCCAATCTGGCAGGGAAGCTGCTTACCCCAACCCTTCAACTGGTACCAGCGGAGCAACGTCAAGGAGGGTCTCCTGGCTTCGTCCTGGCAGAAGGGGCCAGGCAGGCCAGACAGTTAGGAAGACACAGAGCAGAATGCTCCGGAGGGGGGAGGATAATGCCTCGGAGCGGCAATGCCAAGCGGGCTTCTCTCCAGGTGTGGCCCAGCACAGAGCGGAAGGAGGGGAATCCTGCGGCATCCCTCAGAACCGTCACATACTGGTGCCTGGTCTTCCACCGCCCAGTCTCTCTGTGCCCTGACCCCTCGTTCTCCGTGGCAACCTCAGGGAGCCAGGGAATTGTTGGAGGAGAAGAGCCAGGTTGCTAGGAGACCCCAGCCGTGTCACTGCAGGCCCTTGGCCACTGAGCCCCCCCCCCCTGTGCTCAGTGGAGGTTGTGGAAGCAGCAGGTGCAGGAGAGGCCAGAAGGGGCAGGCCAGCCCCTTTGCTTGCGCAGCCCGGAGAAAAGCCGGGCAGCCCAGCCCAGCCCAGCCCGGGCTCTGTAGGAATCAGGAAAAGTGACCACAAGCGTATACATGTCAAGTTCAGATATTTTCCAAGGTTTCCAGACTGTGCTGTTTACAACAACCCTAAGCAACCAAAAAGAAAAAAAAGAAAGGGAAGTTCTGGAAATAAGCAACATGGAAACGGTGTCTATGGGGAGGGGGGCAAAAAAGTCAGGAGGGTGGCCACAACCATGTGATCAAAGCCCCACCCCTTTTAAGGTTGTGGCCGCTAACTTGACCGCCTCCCCTTCCCATCACAGAAAGAGGAAGGCAAAGAAATTAGTCCTGATTGTTTGAAAATCCTCTTCTGTTGAAAAAACAGCTATTGAAATACTGACAGAGACAAGGTCTCTACATCCAGAGCTGCAGGTCTGGTGCAGATTTATTCTTCCAGCCAATAGAAGTGAATATGGACATGCTCACAACACATGGACAGACTCAACCATAGTTTCAGCTGGGAAACTGCCAGCATCTTAGGCCAAGCTAAATCCAAAAATGCGAGGGAATTCTTGGAAGCTTGGTATTCAGCCATCAACAGGCACATAGAGATAAACAGCATCTACATACTATTCAAAAGAGACAAAAGACCAGAAGATCACCTTGCCAGCAATCATCACCCAGATAAGCAAAGGTTGCCACAGGCACACAATCAAGCAGCAAACATATGCCAGTCAAGGAATTACCAGAGGAGCAAAAAAAAAAAACCCACCCCGACCAGCCCTGGCAAGGCAGGCCACAGCACATAAACAGAGCGCAAACCCCACCCCATTCCAGCACTGAAGATGTTACCTGGCCGGGTAATGAAATGTTTGCAAGAAAACAGCCAAGCTCAGAGAACCCCAAGGACTCCACTGTTCTTCCAGCGTTACATATTAATACTTTTGAGTACCCCTCTGCGCAAGGTGCCCTTAAAGCTTGATGTGTTGATAAATTCCAGATTCTGAGACTATATGAGAGGAGCCTTTCCAAAAAGCAGCAATTGCTGAGGGAGGCTGACAGCCCTGTGAGTTTCAAACTCATCTCCCTTCTGGTTCCAAACTTCATGATGACTCTGACCAGTTTATTTATTTACTTAAAATATTTATATGGCCACCCATCCCATAGTATACAACTCTGGGTGGCTAACAACCATGATAAAAAACACAAGCAATAAAATCAATACAAAAAGGAAAAAAAATGGTTCTTATAAAACATGCTCTGAAATGGCAAATAGACACAAAATAGATTTTGTCATATTTTAAGATAAAAATTAGGTAATTTCACATTTAAAAACAAATAATCTGAATGCCAAGTACAGAATATGCAAGCTGGATATTCCAATGTTATGTATGTAATTAATACTGATTCTATGTACTTTTAGAAAGATAAGCTAATTGGCTCAGGAATATCAAATACTAGTTGCAAAGATCCATCACCCACGTGGGCCTTCAGAAGGACAATTTCATATCTTATTTATTTGTTTATAATTTATTCATCACATTTGTAGGTCACCACCAGAACTAGACGGCCCAGCCAACCCTTCTGCTTAAATAAACTGCCAAGAAGTAAATCAAACTGATTTTACATTCTACAAATGTATGTATACATATGTGTGTATGTATGTATAACCGCCCAGAGTCACTTCCTCATGAGATGGGCAGTGTCTAAATTCAAAATATAAATAAATAAATAAATAAATAAATAGGTTCATGGATTTAATCTGCTGATCCTGGGTGACGGTACTAGAAGAGCCCCCCACTGCTCCCAAAGATTCAGTCAGGGTGCGGGGGTGGGTGATGAGGCTCAGAGCACAAACACCCCTTTGAACCCGGTGGCGGTTTCCTGTTCAGCCTGGTCCTTCTCCTCCAACTGGTTCCTTGGCTCTCCCGGCAGGGCCCTGACTTTCTCTCCAGGTGACTCCCTTCTCTTTCATTCTAATTCGAGCAACATCTCGGACAAAGAACCTGAACGAAAGAAGAGGACTGTTACAAACCTAAACTGGCTTCGGTGTAAGGGGGAGGGAAGGGGAAATGCAGTCAGGCTTTTGAGACTCTGTTATTAGAGGCTAGATCAATACAGGATTTATTTCCAGGATTTCTTGCACAGTTTTCTGTTCCCTGGCTTGGCCTACCTCGCAGGACTGACAGTAGTCTTCCTCCCGCTTTGTGCTTGGCTCTTCCTCTGTCCTTTACACAAACCATAGAGCCGTCCTGCTTGGTGCCAAATGGATGCCTCCCAGACCCAGGGCTGTCCGGCCTCTGCTTGGACACCTGCCAGGAAACTGCTCTTCTCATTGAGTTGCTTTCCCTCACCTGCAGGCGGGTTCATTCCTGCCGTCTGGAATGAGCGAGGACAGGTCCACATATCCCTTGCTGTAGGATCCTTCCAGGCTTTGGGGCAGCGTGACCCTATTCCCCCACCCGGCCCTGTAGCCAGACTTTCTCAAGCCCTGCTCTTCAGTCACTCTTCCTAGGACCTCCCTGATCACCCCATCGCCCTTCTCTGAACCTGTCCCAGCATCTCTGGATCCTCTGCCAAGTCTGGGGCCCAGATCTGGACCCGGGGCTCAAGGGGGGCCTGACGGAGGGGAAAAAGGGAAGCGTTCCTGCCCATGATGGGCAGCATTGTAGGAGGGCAGCCTTGTGAGTCCAGGGTACCCCCAAATCAGGAGTCTGGTGTAAGGCACTCTTTGCTACCCAAGTTTCAAAGAGCCAAACAAAAACTTGAGACAAGACTTCTTTAAAAGTAAACAGATGTATTTTGGCCAAGACCCATCTGGGTGAACCCAATCAACATCGTGGCAATGAATGCTGATTGAACCACACCTTGCAAAGCAAACATCAGAGGCTTTATAGAAAGGTACAGGTGTAAAAAAATTCAAATCAGATTGTGCATCCTCTCATGCCCATACAAAGGATTTTTGGGATAGTCCAAGGGAGGGGTAAAGGTGGGTCCTAAAAAGGTGAATCTAAGCTTAACTTTTGTTTCTTGTTACCAAGGAAACATCCCGTTAGTCTTTCTTATCTCTTCTTTGTTCCTCTTTGAAATTCAGGGTCTCTCTCTTGGCAACTTCTCTACCTGGTACCAAGCTAATTCACAACTTGTTTATTCAAAGACAGTCAGGCATCTAACGGCTGGTTGCCTCAAGGCAAAGGAAAATGGGGTGGGGGAAATTCTGTGCTCTTTAAAAAGCAAACAGCAAGTTGCAAGTTAAAGTTTTAAACATAATGTAAAATAGAGTGCACTATTAAATGTATGTTATACATTATGTGAAATATATATAGAGTATAAAATTGTGTATCAAAATAATGCCCTTCACTGGTACCGGACTCTCTCCCGCAGGCACGCTCTACTTCCACGGTGCAGGCTAAAGCCACGTTCCCTTTTCAGCAGCCACCTCTGCTCTCGTCCCAGCCTCCCTTATAGTCTGTCTTCTCCCCAGACAGGCCCTCTGCAGGGAAAATGCCTTTGTGGGGCAGCCAGGGACATTTTATTTGTTTATTTATATATTAAATTTTTCACTGCCCGTCTCAGTAAAAAACGACTCTGGGCTGTTTACAAAGAAGTTAAAATCGACTGGAAGAGAATTGCTGGGTCCTGACTTTCTTCTCTCTTATTTGCTAAGAAAGCGCCAGGGTCCAGCTGTGGGATTACGAGGGCGGGGGGGGGGGGGTAGAGACTTGGAAAGAACTCCCCAAAATAAATGTAAAAGTGCTACAACAGAAATCACAGGTATCCTTGGGGCAACGCTGAGCTGTCCACAACATTGTCAACCTCCAAATGATAACATGGCCAAAATTCTTCTTTCATGTTCAAGGGCGGGTGAACAGCCTGCTGTCGTGGTCCAGATGGGAAATCCAGGCCTGTCTTTTTAATGTAAATGAGCTAAAGAAGCTTCAGCAGCAGCTGCTTTTCCTGGGACCCACAACAAGGGGTCCTCTGGAGTCCGTCTCGGTCCCACCCGGCTGGCCTTCCAAAAGGCCTCGAAGAGAGGTGGATGGCACTCCGTTTGCGAAGTTCTACATTTGGAGGTGCTTTCTGGATTGCCATCTTGTAGTTGTTTTGTAATTGGTCTGGGTCTAACTGATTGTACTTCATTGATTTACGTTGCGCTTTACTCTTTACATTGTGAGTTGGGCGGCATCAAAAATCAAAAGAAAGAGAGAGAGAGAGAGAGAGAGAGAAAGAAAGGAAGGAAGGAAGGAAGGAAGGAAGGCAGGCAGCCAGCCAGCCAGCCAGCCAGCCAGCCAGCCAGCCAGCCATTGGAAGCAGTGCTAAGCCAGCTGCAATTTGCTGATGGGTGCAGAAGGCCTCGTTTCCTAGCAACCAAAGCAGTTGCCACAGTCCGTGGATGATCCAGGGAGAGGCTTGGAAGATCTGTCTGTCCAGAAGGAGCTCCTCCCCAGAGAGGGAGGGATTAGGGCCGATGGAAAATCCAGGTGGCCGGAGAGCCAGTGGGAAAGGGCTTCCCCCTTAACAGGCTCCTGTGCCCCCTGCCAGGGAACGGTGGGCCGCGCGGTTCGCCCTTGCAGCACCCCCTGCAGTGCGCATCCTGCTTCCCTTCTCGGCAGGGCCGCTGTCCACATGCTCGGGTCGGCAGGGGGTGGGGGCTGGGTAGCGCAGCTCCTTGGGATTTGAGCGCAAGCCTGCTGCCTAATCCAATTTGTGCCCTCTGTTCCCAGCTAATTAATCCCCTTCCCAGTTTATCAGATCACTTTGGTAGCAGAGTCAAGAGCTTCTTCCAAGGAGCAGCAGGAGGAATCCAGGGCACCATCTTGCCAATCTTGCCTCCTTAAGAGGAAATAGGTCTTTCTTTCGGGTGGAAAAGGGGGCGAAGGCACCCTGCCCCCCAGCTTTGCTACTGGTAAGTGTTGCCCCTGGAGGATGGCACTCCGAGAGCAGCTAGAGGTGGCAGGAAGAGCCTGCCTGGAACCCCAAGCCCTCCGTTCCTGGGAGTGCTGGAAAGCACCCCTTCCCGAATCCCTGGGATGCATCCCCAGCGCTCCCAGGAAGGAGGGAGCTTGGTTTCCAGGCAGCCGCGCACCAGGTTCAGCATGTCCTGCTGAAGCATTGATAGCCCACTGAGTGCGCTGCTTCCTCAAGAATAAATGATGGCCGGCTTCAGGCTTTAGTGGTCCCTGAGATTTCTGGAGAAGATCTTAAGATGTGCTTGCAACTGAGAATAGGAAAAGTGCCCCCCCCCCCGCTCCCCCCATGAAGAAAAGAGAAAAAGAAAAGTGTTGCCCAGGTGGGTGTTTTTACAGTAAGAGGGGTGGGACGGGTGGGTGAGAGATGGTCCTTGCCTCTCCTAGAAGGCAAGAAATGCTATGGAGAATGCTCTGGTTGCTCCCGATGTACGCATTATGAACTAGGTGGGTTGTTGCTGGGAAGAATGCTTTGGTGACCTTCTGAAAATGGCCACAGACACTATTATTGCCACAGCAGAGGGAATTTGGGTTACATCTGCAAGGAAAACAAATGGGAAGCAACCTTTCTGCTTGAGGATATGCTGATCTTTGGCCACAATAACTTTCTGTCTGTCTGTCTACTTGATAATACAGTTTTTCTGCCCCCCACAACTCCCTCTGCATCTATCAGTGAGTGTGTGTGGGGGGGTGTCTTTCTGGGCCTGCAAGTCCCACCCCCTCCTGCGGGCATCCAAGCCTCCCCAGCAAATGTTGTCCAGCTGCCATTTGAACACATCCAATAATGAGGAGCCCACCTGGTTTCTCTGTCAAAGGGCTCTGGCTGGGCAGATTCGGTTAGGATCTGCCTCTCGGTGAGTGCATTGTTTGGTGCCCTGGAATGTGGCCAAGGACCTCTGGGCTTTTTCCTGAGAGACATTATTTCCAGGAGTTAGAAAAGGCTCTCCCCGTCATCTCTTCTCTCAGGATCTTTCAGTTCTGATGTCCCACTTGAAGACTCAAGCCGTCCAACTCCTTCCTTTTCCCCAGTTGGGGAGCGGGAAAGAAAAGAGTCAGTAGTAATGTGGAGGGTGTACAAATGGCAGTTGCAGCTGGATCTTTGATTGTGGGGAGGCGTCCAAGCTATTTTAAACTGGGGCTGATCAAACTGGAGCAAGAGGACACCCATCAACAAGCACTGCCATCCTGATCAGCTCCACAGAGCAGCCCCTTCCCTACCGTCAGTTTACCCTCAGCTTGGATGGGTTGGTTCCTTGAGATTTTCCATCCCTGGCAGGTTTCTTTCCAGCTAAAGGAGGCCAGAACATTTCTGCTGCCATAACATTACTTAAAGCCTAACCCATCTCCCAGATAGGCATTTGGCTCTCAGGTATGTACACATAAGAACTTAAAATCCTTAGCTACAACCCCATCTAGATTCCTAATAGTGCCATTCTGAGCACCTTGCTGTGTGCTGCTGTATTGAATGCAGCAATCCCCTTAGAAGCTGGGATGATCTGGCTGGAATCTGGGGTTTGATCTGCTGGTTCTGCTTCTGGTTCAAGCTTCTCTTTACCAGTGATTCCCTGGCCATCATGATCCTTCTAGGTAATTTTTATTCTTTGTGGAAAATTTCAGAACGATTTATGCCAGGGCAGCTTCACCTGTCAAGGTCTTGTGTCAAATGTGCCACACATAAAAAGCAGGTGGGGCTTCAATTGCACCACTGTGGCTGCCATCTTCACTTTTTGGACCATACCCTGCAGTCACCCCAAGCCCCGTGCAATGATTTCACAGCAGCTGCCCTAGAGGTGCAATAACCACTTGTCATGGTGTGGCAATGCTTAGGGATCAAAAGGCCCAACTGGCTCCAATTTTCTTCCAGAGGCAACTTTCAGGAATATTGCAGGCAGGTACTATCAGATTCCAAATGAGAGTTTAAAAGGGCTAGGGTAGATAACTGGGGCAAAGCTATCTCTGACAGATGGATCGCAGCTTGCCAGCCACTTAAGCTAGTAAACAACACACCAAGGGCCCTTGTCCTTGACAGGGTGTCTGCAGGGTGTCATCCAAAAAGTCCAGGTGGACTTGTTAGAAATGGGCAGAGCATCAATCACACCACTGTGGCCACCATCTGGAATTTTTAGACCATTCCCTGTGGTCACTCCTGTCCTTCGAGGAGACTGTAAGAGGGACGCAGGAAGGCCTGGCACTGGTGGAACTCTGAGCCAAGCCAGCCATCAGCCTCTCCTCCAACATGCCCTCTCCCTGGGACTTCTTTTCCAGTCACTTCTTGATCTCAGAGCTGCTCTTGATCATCCAATTCCTGGGCCTCCCTTGGGTCAAAGCCGGCACGCTGCACTTGATTCAGCCTTGTGCCAGTACCAGAATGTTTGCCTGGATTGAGAAGGTGGTACCACACCCTCCTGTGAAGTTCCACCCTCCTGTGGTGGGCGAGGAAGATGCACCAGTGGAACAGAAAGCAGCTGAGGAGGAGCCAGGACTTGCCAAGCAGGTGAGTGGCTACCTCAAAGCCGCCATGGCCATTAATTGCCTGAGCTCCACAGAATGCAAGTGCCAAGCCAGTGTGCGCAAAACTCAATGGCAAAACCACTGGCAGGGACCACTGGCGGTGGGGGAATAACCCTTGAGTCATTGTCTGTCATGGTCTGAAGCTGCACTGGTTGCTTGACCACTGGTGGCTGGACAGGCTGTGTCAGTGTGACAGTGGCTGCGTTCATATAACATGCTCTGCTGAAGTGAATGCACCATACAATGGCTTAATGGGATAGCCTGGATCATACATTATGCCAGGGCAACTGCTGGGCTCCCACAATTTTTGCTTTAGTCATTTTATTCTGGGGCAGTTATAGCCAGCAGATGACACCACTTGGTGTGGAGAGAGCCTCAGCCAGGCTGTCTGGGAACTAAAGCAGTTGAAGTTCAACACACTTGCGGACAAGCCAAAGGAAACTGAGTCACACATGCACACTCATTCGCAGAGGGCAGACATTCCACTGATGCTTCCTGCATCTCAGCCTTGATTATTAGTGCACAGGGTTCATTGGCTTTGGAACAGGAAAAGAGGCTGGATGACTGGCATTGAGCTAGATGGGAGCTACTGATCAGGATCTCCAGCATTAGTGGCTGCCATCAGTCCTCAAAGCCAGTGGGCACATTAAAGGCCACCCTGTGTCTGCCACTCTTTCTCCACATGGAAGTTCCAGGGTCCAGATCAGCCTCCACTGTTGCTTCAGCTTGTTTGGACAGAAACTCCAGCCCCCTCCCACAGGGATCATTCAGCACACCACCCATAGGGAATGGCGGGTTTTCTCATCTTTATCCCCAGCCATTTCTGGGCTTTGAATGAAGGGAACCCACTGGAGCTCCCAGGGCCGAAGAGACCCTTGTGGGCCCCACATAGCGTCTCCAAGAGGTTCCACCACCAGGTTTCTTCCTTCTAAATCCACCTCTTCTGGCATGCTTTCTCTCTTCTTTTTTAGTTACCTTATTGTTTTATCAATATAATACACTAGAGGGGACTAGTAGCCCACCAGAAGTCAACAGACTTCCCTCACCACCAGCCATCAGGGCCAGTGAGAAGGTATGTCAGAGATGGAGTTCGGCAATGACTAAATGGTCACAGATTGTAATCTGTAGAAGGAATAACCTTGAGGAACAGGAGGAACAGCTGCAGATAAAAGAAATCTGAGTCTGGGCCAGAATGGTAACTGAAAAAGTGTCTCATACAAGATCCTCCCTAGTTCTCACAAAGATAAAGGAAGAAGGGAGGAGCTCATTCAGATTTGCAAGATTCTGTTACTATAACCTTATAATAAAAGTAGTATTAGCATGCATGACTTTGGTTTCCTACTCTGGTCTACCTTGAAGGACTGACAAGGTTGGCTTCCTCCCCTCAAAGGCTGATACTTAATGGCTGATGCTTAAGGATGCACTGCAGAATTAGCTCAAACTAGGAGACTGGCAAAGCTGGGGTCAGGGCCGTCTGCTGGCTGTTCCAGGTTTCACTGGTTGCTGTTTCATGCAATCCTTTCTTTTCTTAAAGCTGCCCGAAGGAGATTTCTGCAATCCACCAGAAGGTAATTCAGGTACCAATCAGAGCTTTTGTGGGCAGGTGCCCAGGCTCTGCCAGGCGCTCCCCTCAATATCCCAAAGGCAGTCCTTGCCTCTCCGCCAGTCCCTCGGGGTGTGGTCTATATGTTTTGCTCAGGCTCCACTGGATTCAGGTACTGGTGGGTGAGAGTCACACTTGATTCTTGGGATACTCCTTTTCCTCCTTTCTTTCTCCCCCCTCCAATTCTCTTGGAGATGCTTAGGGGAGCATCTCGATTTGCCCATATAGCACCCTGACTGGGAGAGCCACACCAGTTGCCCCTTGGCTTCTGAGCACAATTCAAGATGCTGGTTTTCAGCTTTAAGGCCTTCACAGCTCAGGGCCCGTGTATCCCTGCAACCACCTATCCCCACTAACACCTGCCCGTCCAATAAAAAAAGGAAGATAAGGCTTTCTTCATATCCCTTCACTAGGGGATCAACTTCAGCTTTAAAATGTTGTATTTTTTAAATTCTGTGATGTAAGTAGGGTTAGGATAGCTCAGAGATATAAAAGATCCCATGTCAATTCCACATTGCTCAGAATCTGCTCTTGCTACCATTGTTTTCAGGTACATCCATGCAAAAATACAGCAGAAATAACTGCCGTGGTGGTAATCCTGGAGGAGTTGTGGATTGAAGTAGTTGTCTATATGTCCAAGCCTCAGAATCCACTTTGAAGAGAGGCCAGAGCTGCGCCCTAGAATCATAGAATCATAGAATCATAGAATTTCGGAGTTGGAAGGGACCACATGGATCATCTAGTCCAACCCCCTGCAATATGCAGGAAACCAATTAAACCATCCCTGAGAGGTGACTGTCCAGCCTCTTCTTAAAAACCTCCAGAGATGGAGAACTCACAACCTCCGTAGGTAGACTGTTCCACTGTTGTACAGATCTAACCATCAGGAAGTTTTTCCTTATATTTAAGTGCCCTCCTCCTTTGATGGGTGGGAAGGAAGCATCAGGTTTTGGGAGCCCTCTTGCCACCCCCGTTCTTTTGATATTGCTTTGCAGTCTCTTCTCTGTGGTACAAGGAAACCTAATGAAGGGTGCCAGGCTTAATTCCCTTGTGAGAAGCCTGAGGGCCATTTATTTTAAAATTAGAGGAGACACTACTTTTTGAGAGAACCATGATGTTACACTTGGGTACCTACTGGTACCCCCCACCCCCCACCCCCAAACCTGCTGCTTCAATTCTACCCTGAGTAAATTTTTTATAATATAATACATTTTTATTTTATAAGTCAATACCCAAGAAGCCAAAGCAGCCCCAAGGCTGTTTGGGTCCCTTATCAAAAGCAGGACTGGGGAGGACCAGTGTCCTCCAAGTGTGGCTGAGCCACAGCCCCCAGGAGCCCCAACCAGCATGGCCAACGGAAAAGGGTGCTGAGGGTCGCCTGGGGAAGAGCCCGCAGCCATGCCTTAGGAAGAACCACTCCTATTGGAAGCAGTAGCTGAACTTAGACTTGGGGTGGGGGGTGCAGGCACTGCATTATCGTGACGTGGCTTTGAAGAAATTGCATTTCACATAAGGCAGCACTTTGTGTGGAGAAAGATTCCTAAGAGACCTCCAGACTCACTGCTTCCCGCTCAGCAAAGAGCTGTTGAGACTACGGAAGACTCACATCTGAGGACCAGCTTTCTTTCTGTTTAGGGCCCATCCGAGGAGAAGCCCTGGGCACCACGGACCTGCGGCTGCTCCGGGAAAGGTACTGGATGCTTTCTTGTCAAGGCTCTTAAGCGGCGAAGGAGGGGGCGCTCCTTTCCCCCCGTGCAAGGGGCCTTGGGAGGCCTCTTCGGTCAGCTGCTGGGACGGTGTGGATTGTTGGACAGCTGGCTGTCCAACGCGGCTCTGTTTCGGGCTCTGGGTTGGGAGGAAGGATCACACCACTGGCTGAAATCACATTATGCAGGACAGAAAGAGGAAGAGGTGATGCCCGCGCCAGCTTTGCTCTCTGGGAGCCCAAAAGTCAGAGTGTTAGCAGGAAGAGCTGAGTGTAAGAAGGGTCCACTCGGGAATTCTGGGGTGGCCGGGATGCCACGACCCAAATGGGGGCTGCACTTTTGCCAGTTACTTTAGACCTTTGGCCCCCTTGACTGACTGCTGCTCTTGAGGGACAGAGTCTCCCTGTCCTGGCTTTTTCTCACCCAGCTTTCTCCCGCCTCCTTGCAGTGCTGGCCAGGGGCTCCTCTCCTGGCTTTCCCAGGGTCTGCAGAAAGTTGTTCCACAGCCGCCGGAGAGCTCCCTGGTCCCCTTGTGGGTGGCTGCAAAGAATACTGAGGCCAGCATCGATATTCCAGAAGTGGTGAGTCAGAACGCCCCTTCTTGCAGGTCTTTGGGTTTCACTCTTGAGGTTTAGTTCCTGGTGGGAATCCTGGTGGTGGTGGTGGTGGTGACGGTGATTGTTTTTTATCTGTGTTCAGACAGAGGTCCAAAGCATCAATGAAGAGGAGGAGGAACTAGGTAAATGTTTGTCACATACCCTTCCTAGGAGAGGCCCTTCATGTGTGTGGCCTGAGAAGGCTTCCAGAGCCTTTGGCGTGGAACTAGGGAGCTGCATGTCCACACATCAGGTCATCCGGAGGCCCGGAAGTCTGGCCAAGCCTCATCTCTCTGCATTTCTCCTTTTCAGAGGTAACTGTACTTGAGCCAGAAGATCAGGCTGAAGTGCAATCCAGCACGGGCAGCAGTGCTCCAGATAGCATGTAAGCTCTCCAAAAATCTGATCCTTCTCTGTGCTTAGATTGAAAAAGAAAGTGCAGGCAAGAAACCTCCCAAGTCGGATCTACATGGTGCTCTTTTTATCTCTGAGGCAAATGCTGCTCCATGGGCCCATGACATCAGTGGCCAGCATGTTTGGGGCTCCTGGTGTGGCGAGAGGCCACCCACCAACGTCCAACGTTGTAGCTTCAGGAGAGGAGGAAAAGGGGGAGGGGCCAGGGTTGGATCACTTGTGCTGATGCTGTGAGTCACTACAGTTGTGGGAGCTGCCTCAGTTCTCAACCACGGGACTTTTCTTCTCTTTCTAGCAATGGGGGAAAAGTATTTACTTGGCTGATGGAAGAACTTGAAAAAATAATGCCTCAGCCAGAGAACAGGAAAAAAGCTGAGGTGAGTGCAAGGGAGGCAAATGGTTAATTTAATTTATCCAGACCAGAAAATCAAGAACAGTTGGTCCATTTAAACAAAATCCATAGGGACTAGAAAATAATATCTTTGTAAGCCTTGGTCGTAATGTGCAATGGGAATTTTTGAGCTGCAGCCAGAGCTCTTTCTCTGCCTGGGTGTTCAAAGAGAGATCACAAAGGCTGTGCAGATGTTCGTGAATTCCAGCCCAGCCAAGAAATCAATTCAGTCAAGGGTTGTTAGTCAACACAATTTTAAACATCAGTAGAAAGCTGCCACCAGCAAGCATCTTGTAAGCAAAAAAATCAGACTTACTGTATGTCTGCTACAAGTGACATTTCCATGGGGCGTGTCTTGTCCTTTAGCAACACTTACACACATGGTCAGTGTAGATCACAAAGAGGAGGAGAATTAACTGTAACTAAAGTGTATAGTGTAGCTCTACAGGTGGGCTTGAACTGGACACCCGACACCTGCCCAGCACTCCCTCTTTGCTCTTTAAGATCACCAAGAAAGCTGAGCTCATGAGGCTTCTATGCTTAGTTTGTAGCCAGGAAATCCTTGCTCTCCACAGGCAGGAAACTCAAGAACTCGTATTAAATATGGTTGGCAACATTTTAATGCATGTAACCTGCTGAATGGATTTCAGGGCGACAGATGTTGAGTTGTTGCATCTTTGCTATAAGCTCCCCAAAGCCCTTGAATCACAGGTGTGGGTTGTTCCTCTTGGCCATGATGGCGTTTTCTACTCTTTGGAAGGGGCTGAGATAGCACCGCAATTGGATTCTCATTTTATTTTTCTGTCTTTCTGTCCCAGGAAGTGGCTCCAGAAAGACCTGCTGAAGAAAGCGGTGAGTGGCTAACCCTGTGATACTGAAATGATGGATGGGAGGCTCACTGAATTATTTATCCCAGTTGGGATGGTGCGAGTCCTGGCTTTGTATGTGTTCTGTGGACTTTCCTGGATGGTGTCCCTGACATCACAATCAGGAACAACACAAGCCTCACTCACTGGTGGCCATTTGGATCTGACAACTCATACTTCCTACAATTGCTAAGCAGAGAACTTAGTTCAGAATCTGAATAACCAGAGTAATTAAAAGATGGCACTCAAAGACATCCAGGTGCAGGAAAGTCTTGAGGGAGGCACTTCAGAGTCAGGGAGGGCATTGCAACTTGAAAGCCCAAAT
This sequence comes from Liasis olivaceus, assembly GCA_030867105.1. Taxonomy (NCBI): domain Eukaryota; kingdom Metazoa; phylum Chordata; class Lepidosauria; order Squamata; family Pythonidae; genus Liasis; species Liasis olivaceus. Next base: position 24,717,711 of record CM061359.1, on the reverse strand, counting down.
CAGTGGTTTCCAACCATCTCACTTCTAGTAGAATGGGAAATTGGAGAAAACCTGCACTGGAATCTCATGGAGGTGATCTGTCCCTTAAATCTACTTTGCGCTGCAGATAATTCCTTGGAATCAGAACCTACCTCCAGGTTTCCTTGAGAAGAAAGGTTGGGCAAGGTGCCCCCCCCTTGAACTTGGCTGGGTGGGCTCCCTCCCCCTGCCGCCACTGCTGCCCTGCTCCTGCTCCTTGCCTTGCCTTCAGCCTCTGGGCCTGACTCACAGAATCAGCCAGAAGGAAGAGCGTGGAGGACAAGGACAAGGGCCGCGGCTGCCTCATCCAGACTTGCCCACCTGCTTATTTGCCTTAGCAGCAAAAAGTAGCAGCTGAAGGGCTAAGGAGCTCCAGGAGGTGACACCAGTTTGCTCCCCATTGAGGGTTGGGGGGAGCTCCTGATGCTGACTAAGCTGTTCAGCCAGCCTCCTTTGTCAGCGTGGAATGTCCCATTTCTACAAGAGCCCCTTCCCCCCTTTTTGATACTGCAGAAAGCTGCTGGATTGAATCCCCAAACTTTGTGAGGTTGGGAAAAGGACTTCTCTCCACCTACTGTAGTTGCTGAATGGACATGACCTGCTTGGGGAAAATATTGAATGGAAACCCCCAGGAGCTGATTTTGGCCTCCAGGCCAGAAGTTCCCATATGTCTGATTTAGCAATCACTTGATTATTGTGATCTGGAAAAATTCGCCCTAAGGCAGCAACCTCACTTGCTCTGAACCACAGCATGCACGTGCCCTGACCTGACCTCCTTTCTTCTGCCATAACCCCAGTACCTTGCCCTCATTCCCAGCCCTGGGGTGAGGCAGGCTTGCAATACCCTTCGCTGTTTCCCCCTTTTCCCCACTACTGTCAAAGGGCAGCCCAAAGACGCACAAAGCCTGTAAGACCCCGTAACCCTCTCCATTCCTGCTCTGTGGGGAGTAGGAGTGGAGATGAGAGGAACCAGACTGGGATTGGAACTGAGGATCCGGGGGGGAGACCCTCAGTACAGACATTGTTACAGATGATCGAGATCAACACACAGATATCCAGGAGGAGCTCATGTGTCAGGTTTTCACAGCAGCTACACAGAGGTAGCCTACCCTGTCAAAAAGTCAAGTGGTGGCTGAGACAGGGATCCAAGCTCTGATCGTTTTTTATATACTAACCAGGTGGAGCTTTGATTGCACTGTCATGGCCACCATCTTGACTTTTTTGATCCACCCCCTAGAGACATCCTTGCTACCCTTTGTGTTACCTAATGGTCCCTATCCAAAAGGAGCAGAGTGGTATGAAGCTAAGGACCTTGGTCAACATGTTGAGAGACCAGGATGTTGAGTCCTTCTAAAGCATCTGCAATTTTAACGCACGTGCAACCCCTCCCCCTCAGGTTTGTCTCTGTCCTGAAAGCAGTCTGTCATACTTCAATCTGAGGTTGTCATTGCCATGTCACTTTATCACTTTTTCTATTTTATTTGTATTTTAATGATATTGGCTTTAATGTTAGTTTTTAAAGTACTGTAGATGTTAAATGCATTGATTGTATACTTGTGTTGTATGCATTGCATTTTTAATTGTTGAAAGCCATGCTGAGTGTATACACAAACCTATATAGTAATAGTAATAAATGTTGCTTTAAAATGTGCATTGTGGAGTTTAAAAAAATGATGTTGGCTTCTTGGAAGATTTTAAATTTAAAAATGGAATCTCAACACTGATGTATTCTGTTGGCTTGGTAGTATGAACAGCATTGTCCTCACTCCTCATGTGTGTAAATCATCCGCAGCCGACTCCAAAGAGCACAATCGAGGGACATCACAGAGTGACCCTTTCCCAGCCAGTCCTCCCAGTTCAACTGGAGCAAAGGGTGGGGCCTCATCTGACAAGCAGTCCTACCTCAGCCTCCCGCTCTTTCCCCAGAGGCCTGGAGACGACAGGACTCACAGGTATGGGAGCCTTCCAGAACCCCCGAGTTGGAAAGGGCCAGCTGGACACTTGGCGGGTCGCTGCCTCAGTTTGCCTGGGATTTGGAGGAGTGAGGCTTCCCAAGCAGTGGTTGGGTTACCTGGCAGGTTATTTTTGGCAACTGCACCAAGAGAGCCCAGCCCATCATCCATTTCCTTGGCACTTTCCCAGAGACTGATCAAGGGCACGAAGCTCATAATGGAGAAAAGATGCAGAGAATAAATGAAAGAGATTTGTTAAGATTTAATGCAAAGACGTAGGGGAAGCAAGAAAGAGGAAAGAACCCCGTTTTAAGTAAGAAAATGCTTTTTTTTCCCCCCTTAACTTCACACTTGCATAAAGGATCACTAGATCTGGGGGAGAGAAAATAGGCTGGTAAAAAGCCTGTGCTTTTTCCCTGGGACCAGGGAGGGCTTGACAAGGAAGGAGAAGACAAAGGACCAGTCAGGAGCAGCTACTCTCCCTGGGGAGAATCAAGAGCCTGAGCACTATTCTTAGGAAGCACTCCAGTGATTTAGCCATGGAGTGAGACAAGAGGTGTGCACTTGCTATACCTCCTCTCAAGGCCTGGCAGGAAGGTCTCCTGGGGAGGACATTTGATTGGGAACAAGGGAGAAGCTGGAGGTGGTTCTAATAAGACCCTTCTCCCTCACCAACAGTCTGTTCAAGCGGTTCCTTCAGGGACTGGAGAAAGTGATGCCCCAGCCTGTTACCAAAGCAAAGCAAGAGGGGCAGGTAAGGAAGGGGGCCTTCTTGGGCTACATGGTCAGGTTGGTTGCAACCAGAGCTATCAGCTTGCTGAGCTTGACAGAGCTGGCCAAGAGAGAAGCTAAAAGATGGTTGATATGGCCAAGGTAGCTCTGTGTAGCTTAGAAGCAACCATGGGAGTAAGGTGATTTCTCTAATGAAGCATGGGGTGAAAAGGATCAGCTGAGCTACCAGGTCCATGAGCACCACTGCATGAGAAAAAGATCTATATTGACCCCTGTGATTCCATGAACCACCAAGGAAGTTGGCTCTTCCTCCTCGGGGAACACAAGGTCAGGCGAGTCTTGCCAGAAGGTTTTCCAAAGGCCCTGGAGAAATGGTTGTTCTCTCTGCTGGTCCTGCTTTGCAGTGAGTTAGCCACAGGTCCCAGCTCTGCCCTACCAAGCTTCAAGTCTCAAGCAGGGACCATGGATGAGGGGATAAGTAGGCATTGTGGGCTAAGGTTAGGCAAGCAAGTAATCCTAGGTTATGACTGGAGGACCAAGACTTTGCTTAGCAAAGTATCCGTCAGTCCTTCAAGGTAGGCCAGACAGGAAACCAAAACCAGAAACTTGCAAGCCTGAAAGCACTTCTCCCCTCCTTTACTTTTACTCTCCCCAAAACTAGGGAGGGTCCCTTCTGAGACACTTTCTCCACCTCCACCCCTCCTGTGGACTCAGATTTCTCTTATCAGACTGTTGTCTAGGCTGCAGCTCTCCCTTCTGCCTCCCAAGATTATTCTTGCAGCCCTTTACAGAAAAGAGGGAAGGACCCAAGAAGGAAGAGGCAAAACAGGGACTGTAACAACTTTAGCAGCAGTTTTTCCCCTGGTGCTGATCCACGCGAGCCTCTGCTGCAGTAAATGTGTCCATCACGGCCTTCTACTGGTTGCCTGGAAAGGCTAACTCAGCTGCCTCCTGGAATAAACACCAGGGAAGCGGGGAGTCTTTCCTAAATCCAGAAGCCTCTGCAGGTGCTTGCCTGGCAATTCTCCTTTTCAGGACGATTGCGGCCAAGATCAGGGATGGTGATCAGTGGGCAAGACTTGAGCCCTTATTCCAATTCGTTCACTTGCCTCAGTCTTCTTCTGGCTACTAGGAGAGAGGGGTGACCCCAAGGGTCTCCATAGACTTGGGCATGGGGACTTTCCTGCCCCAGGGCAGGAAGATGAATATTCACTTGGCTTAATGGCTCCTTGCCTCTAAATTGGAGTGGGGAAGCTCACAATATTCCTTGGATGCAGCCAATGAAAGAGGAGAGCGGGCAGTCGCTAACTACCTGCCTGCTTGTTTTTCCTTTCCCCCAGCATATGAAAAACACCGTTCGTGGCCCAGAAGAAGAAAGTAAGTCCAGTGTTGATTCCCTTTGATGCTGTTTTGTTAGGCAGCCATGATTGGCACCCAGTTCTTGTTCCTTTGAGATGGCTGGTGGCACCATCACATGGGGAGCCTACAGCCTGCTGCACAAGAGGTCCCACTCTCTTAGCAGATAGGCAAGTGCAGCTCCTTGGGAGAAGAGCTGTGGAGATCACATATCACAGCCATGTCTTGGCAACCACTGCATGGACTACAGGACCTTGCTTTATGGAGGTGGTGGGAACTGTAATCCAATATACCTGAAGAGTATCGGGCAGATGCATCCAAAAAAGTATTGCAGGAATGATTCCTTACTCCAGAGCATTTGTAAGGCCAACGGAACCAAGGTGCAGGCAGGAGTTTACACAACATGTTAAGCCATAAGGGTGGCATTACGTGAACTGATCCAGTGGAGCTAACCAGGCATGGCATGAAGTGTGAACCTGGCCCTTAGTTTCCCCATCTTCTGATTTTCAATTCCATGCAAGGATGAACAACTCTTCTGAGATATCCCTGTCAAGTTGCAAGTCCCACCAATTTCCATCACCATTCAGAAAGAGAAGTTTGAGTGAGGTGGGTCTGTCTCATGCATCTATGTCTTTGCAGAAGGGCAGTGATTTTCTACTTAGTATTTGGTGATGTCCTCTAAAAAAAACACTGCAGGGAGCAACCAATTGTGCTTTCTTTAATGCATTCCAACAGCCATTAAGGGCTTCCATGCATTTCTTTGGTTGCCCAGAAGAGCCCAATGCTTTTCAGTCTGGGATCTCTTTTACGACTGAGAGTGAAGCCAAGCCATCTGCTTGAGCAGCACCAGCTCATTTACCTGTGAGGATTATACTTGGAATGTGCCAGACTTTTCTCCTTTCTTCCAGCCCAAGGAGTTCATGGTCATCTAATTTCCCTCCCTTCTCCTTTTGTTTCAGCGAGCAAAGGGGCTTAGCACCCCTGAAACAAATGGACATGGACAGTTTTGGAGATCTCTTTTCACAAACCAAGTGAAGCCAGCCTGAATGGGGGCGCATATTGAATCATGAATCATGAAAAAACAGAGTTCAGAGGGTTTCTTTTCCTAAATTAAATAAAGTAAATCTTACAGCAGACTTTGAACTTTAGATGGTTTTCTTGGTTACAAGTACATGAAAAGAGCAATCCATGGAGAAGTGGGGACAGTGGCTTTAGAGGTCATTGCTCCTCCTGAATGTCCTCTTAGCCAGAGGTCATGTGCCCTGGCTAAAGCCACACTGAATAGAGGGAATGCTTTGCAACCCTGTGCTCCAGCTTGTGGGCACTTAGGGTTAGTGCCTCTGCTTGAAAGCTGAACGTGGCTGTGCCTCAAAAATTTATAGTGAGAACTGCTAATTTGCTGGCTTGTTTGGATGAAATTAGCTTTAATCAATACTTGAATCTGCATTTTTTAAAACTGTACTATTGACTGTGTCCAGGCTTGGTCCTTCTATGCTCCATGTAGACCTGACTTCTGAGTTCTGACAGAGCTGCAGCTGGAATAAGCCAGCGGTTGTTCTGCATCTTCCCCGTGTGCTCATCAGCCGCAGTCCTGCTGGAACAAAGGAGGCTGCGTCCTGTCTAGTGTCATGCCAATATTGGCCGTGTTCACACAATATTGTTAACTTAGTTATCAAGCTGATCCTTGTGAGGGGCATGCACTCAGTACAATAAAACCTATGCTAACTGAACAGGCTGGGATACATAGCTAGGTACAAAAAATTAATCAAGATTAAAACCAATCAAAGTTAGCATGTTAACTTATCTAATCATGTGTGAACAGTCTATTGTTGGTCATGAATAGTAAAATCACTGGTGGTACCCCAAGCTTAACATCAATTTCTCTGTACCCCAAAATCAGCCAAAGGACAGAATCCGTAGGACTCCCATTTTGCACTACCCTCCCAAACTCAACGCCACTTTCCCTACCTGACATGGATCTGACAATATTGTTCTCTTTGGGGCTAACTGAGGTTCATGAGGGAAATCAATTAGTGTGACAAGGCAAAGTAGAGACCACCAACACCAACCAACCAACCAACCAACCAACCAACCAACCAACCAACCAACCAAGAAGTTGGCAGGAAACAGGATTCTGATAGCTCTAAGTCAGCTCTCCTTTATCAGGGAAATGAAGACATCCTAAGGGCCCAGAAGCCTTATTTAAGGGGCCAAGATGTGCATTGTGATTTACTGTCTGCCCCTCTATATTGAAGCACCTTCAGCTGGTGTGGTGGTAGCCTCGGCCTGGTGGCGGAGGTGGAGCTTTCCACTCTGAGGCGGTATCGTCTCCTGGAGGGTCCAGAATATGGAGCTGGCCGACCCTCCCGCTCACCCAAGTCTTCTGCCACACACCGCAAAGTCCAGGGGCAGCATGACACTTTCTCAGTCTTGCCAGTGTGGGTTGCAAACTGTTCTCAGGCCAGACAAGTGCGTATGCAGAGAGGCACGAGGGCACCAGATATCACCACAGAGCCCGCCTGCCTGCTGGGCCCAGCCATGATGGTGGGAGTCTCCCACCTCCTGAGACCCTGGGGCCTTGTGGGCCCTTGACAATCTTGGTTAAGACTCTTATTACTCACAGGCTATTTTAATGTGACAGGCAAAAAAAAAAAAAAAGCAGTACATTAACTGTGTTTCATTTTAATTAAAGGTAGATGCAAATAAAATGCAATCAGTTTGATTTTTGCTCTGGCACACCCCCAGGTTTTTGGCATGCAGTGCTCACTCTACTTTGCACGCCCCTGGGGGCAGGGGACTGAAAATCCACAGGGCAAGTTAGCAAGCGCCCTGGGGGCTATGCCTTTCCTAAATGCACATCTGTATGAACATCATAGGACTATTCCTCCCTATTGTTTTTGCAAGCTGTCCCACTGAGAATGAGGCAATAAGCAGAGCCAGGGAGAAGTGTTCCTTCAGGAGATCACCTGACTGTCCTCCTGGGCGAGAGAGAACTGTCATGCCCCTATTCTTTCTGTAGATGAAGCACTCTGCTGCGGAGGATGGGAGGTGGAGTCCACTACCACATTACAGAGGTTGCCGCAAATCAGGAGGAGTCTGGTAGCACCTTCATGGACTAGCAAATTTTATGAAAAGGCAGACGCTTTCATGAGCTGCAGTCCCTTCATTAGATGCATATGCGAGGTGTCCCAAGCTCCTGGTCTCGGACAACTATAGACTAGCAGACCTCTCTTCCTGCAATGTCTACCGAAGTTTGCAGTGACTGTGCCCATTGTAAAGTCAAAAGATGTGCACACCACCTGCTCAGACTCCATAGGTGATCTGAAAAGCAGGATCTGGCAACAGCAGGTGGGGAGCCAGGAAAAGCTGGGGGGGTGTCTTTCAGTTGGCATTTTGAGCCCCTGGCCATTTCTTCCACCATTTTTTTCCATTTTATGTGGCCATTTGAGATCTTCCTTGCTTGGGTCCTCATGCTCTTTTTTCGGCCCCTGCTCTTGTTCTCTCTTTCGCTCCATGGCACGTGCTAGTCTGCCATTTCTAGAGCCCATCCTCAGTTAGGACAACATCTGCAGCAGGACCATGCCATGTGGGACCCGTCTGCCTGGACTGGAAGGTTCTGTGAATGTAAAGAGTGGCCCCAATGCTTTCCTCGACCTAAGTTCACCTCCAGATCTGAGGGAAGTGTTCTCCAAAAGAATCGATGTCATAAGAAAATTGCTAACCTTTAAGTTGCCACAGGTTTCTCAGTAGCTGGGATAACACTTCACCCTAAACACTCTCAGTCCAAAGCCAATCAAATTTCCTTACTGTTGCATCAGGCCTCGACCATCATGCTAATCTGGTCAAGGCTCCTTAACCTGACGAGCTCCAGCAGGGACTCCTGGAGTGAAGGGCCATGGTTGTTCAACCGCTTTACATCTCCATCCATTTTTGCTGGAGAGCTGAGTGACCGTACAGGGCCAGGGTCCTGTCTCCTGACTGACTGGTCCGATGTTCTCAACGAACAATGCGTCTGCTTCATAATTGGCTCCTAGATGCTGATTGAGGCTGAAAGTGTCCCTCTCTTGCCCCAGTACCATTTCTGCTGTTGGGTTTGCCCAACATATTGAATCCTAAACTGACCCAGCTGGGCCAAAACAGCAACTACAGCCAATTGTGGCCCTGGAAAAGGACAGTCCTGGAGCAGCCAGGGCCAGCTGTTTGCGACCTTTGTGAAGATTTCCCGCCTGGCACTAACTTGGTGCCGCTTGCTTTGCTCGGCTGGGCGGGGCTCCCCTGCAACTGAACTGCTCCCCAGGATCATTGCTGGGACTGCAGGAGCATCCAGCAGGGAACATTTGCAGTTCCAGCCAGGGTTCAAGAGTCAGGAATGCTCCCCACTGATGAGCTAGCAACAACACCTTCTTTATGGCCTCAGCAGGCTTATTTAGGGTGACTAATTCCCTTCTGGAGAGGGGCTATTGTGACCAGTTTGCACAGCCCTTCGCTGAAAAAGTTGCTCAGGTTCACCAGAGAGTCCTTAGTGGTTACTGGGGTATCATCTTGTGATGTTATCTGGAACTTCTTTTGGTCTATTACCTCCAAGGAAGGGGCCAGGTGCTGTCAAGGTTGTCATCTGCCACCTGCTTTTTGGAAACCTGCCTGTCCTGGCTATTGTAAGGAACAGGCAGAGAAGTAGCCCCTTGGATCTGGGAGACTGACGATGGGAGGGGCAGTTTGCAGCAGCCTTGTAGAGGCTGAGGTATGCCCCCTTCTGAAGAGGTTGCCCCTGGATCCAGGAACTTTAAATCACTAGTATGCCCAACCTTCCCTTTCTAGGGTTGAGACCGCAGTGGCAGACCAGCTGTGCAGCATCCAGATGAAGTAGATTATCTGGACCCTTTTTAGTTTGGTTTCAGTCTGGACACGTGACATGGCACGCCTTGCTGACTTTCGTCAGGTCTTAGGTGAGGGGCTGTAGGGAGGATGCTGTCGATATCCTACCCCAGCACCTGGAGGATGCGGTGCTTGGATGGGAGAAGACAGGCTGAAGTAAGGTGGAGCTGCTGTTTGTGCATCAGGGCTCTCTGTGGTTGCTTCTCTGGATGGACAAGTGCTATCCATGAAGGAGCAAGTTCGCTCTTGTAAAATGGCTGCTGCGGTGGGCAGGTCTGTTTTCGAAAATCAGACTGGTGAAGTTGCTTCCCACCAACTTTCTGGATGCCAGCTGGCCTCTTACCTCAGCTTACCTTTACTTCTTTTTTTCTGGACTGTGAACACATTTTCAAGCAAGCTCTCATACTCACTGGCCATTTTTATGTTCTATATTTAAATGGGTAGAACATCTCCACAAGGAACCTGTGGAGCCTAGAGATTACAAGGATAGTACTTTGCTTTCCACCATATCATCTTCCCAGTTATTTTACTTTTTTAATGAAAACTATCTACAATTAATTACATTTAGTAGCGGTTGGGAGCCTGTGTAGGCATCCACAGGTGGGATGTGGATTGTCTACCTCTGATTCTCAGTTGTTCAAATAGGTCCTAATTTATTATTTACTATATTGTATGTATAGCCCATCCTTTGTCTAGGGCATTCAAGTACACCAATGTTCTCAATCATTTGCATCTTAAGTCCTACCACTCATTCTATCAGAGGACCAAACTGCCACCATGATTGAAACAAAAAGGCCAGTTTTTCCCAGAAGAATGTTCTGGTTTACAAACATACTGGTATTATAGTTATCCTTACTCTGTGTCCTATCAGAGTACTTTTGAGTCCCACCTGAGGTAAATGTACCAACAGTAGAGACCCACTGATAATGGCTTTGCTTCTCCTCATCCGACCTTTACAACAACCCTGCAAAATAGGTCAGAGATAGTGGTTTGTCCAGAAAGATTCATGACTGAATAGAATTGGAGGCTGGGTCTCTCTGGAAGAAGATGTGTTGTAGGCAGGGAAGAGATTTGTTCCCAAGAAAACTCTGCGAGCTGAAACAGGCCAGGATCTCTGGCCCTTCCTGTGACAGGGACCTAACGTGAAAGTCCTCCATCCAATAGCCCCCGCCCCCAGCCAAGAGAAAGACACACAGGCATTCAGGTGATTTCTGAATCTCTTGAGCCTAAATACCTATCTGGGTTGTTTAAAAAGCAAGAGAAGGAGTCTGAATTAGGCTTGGCTATTTAGTCTGGAACAAGAAGAATTCCATGTCCCTGTTGGTGGAAATTGATGCCGCTTCCTTTCCTAAAGCTATTTAGGAAGCCATTTCTCCCCCTGCCTCTGTAAAATCCAGTTTTACCTCTTAGCCTTGCTTTTTTTTGCTTTTTTTCAGCCTGTACCTTTTCCAACCAGAGGGATGCAGAAGGAGATGGTGAGATCCAGGAGGAAGTGAGGTGTTGGTCCTATCCAGCTGAGTGCCATCTGGGCTCTCCCCCCAGCCCAGGGAGAAGGCAGCATGGAGGCAAGCAGGAAGGAAAGAGGTAGGAGCTAAGGAAGGTCCTTCAGGGCAGATGGCTAGCCAGCTGACTAGGAGATGATGGGAGAACTGTGGCCACAGAAGCCAAGCCCTTGTTTGGTGGGGGGGAGAGAGGGGTTGGGGGTCTGGAGAGTGCCTGCTTAAGGCTGGATGGGATGGTGCAGGAAAGGGTTCCCAAATTCTCCAGAGCATTTTTTCTGAACTGCAGACTCTTCTTGCTTCTTCCACTGACATGAGTAGATCCTTCAAGAAAGGACCAAAACAGCAATGGGTCGAGCTATGCAGTTCCTTGGGGAAACCCATGTGGTTAGTGATGAAGGTGCTGGAGTAGGAGTAGGGAGGCCCAGGTTCTAGTCCTTCTCAGCCATAGAAGCTCCCTGGGGGACTTTGGGCCATTGTAATGGGAAGAAGGAGTAACCTTGAGGAACAGGAAGAAGAGCCACTACCAAAACAATGGTCAGATAAAAGCAATCTGAGTCCAGGACAGAAATGTGATTTGAGAAAGTGCCTGAACATGACCCTCCCTCGTTCTCATGAAGATAAAGGGAGGGAGGGGGAAGTGCATTTAGACTTGCGTGACTGCTACTAGTATTAGTAGTATTAGCGTGCATGACTTTGGTTTCCTATTCTGATCTGTTTTGAAGGGCTGACACTCTCTCAGTTCAAGAGCCAGAGTTTGGTAGTGATTAAGGTGTCGGACTCAGACCAGAGAGTCTTGGGTTCTAGTCCCCCCTCATCCATGGCAGGGGGGACTTGGGCAAGTCCCTCCCTCTCAGCCCCAGAGCCAGGGTGGTTCAATGGTGAAGACGATGGACTAGGAGTGGGGAGACCCAGGTTCCAGGCAGCCCTCGGGCACGGAAGCTCCCTGGGTGACCGTGGGCCGGGGCCTCCCTCTCAGCCCAGCAGTCAGTGCGTGGTGGTGGTGGAAGTGCTGGGCTGGAGTGGTTCTTGTCCTTCCTCTGGCCCAAAAGCTGGGGACTGCCCTCTCAGCCCAAGCTTCTTCGCAGGAGAGCTGTTACGGGGACAAGTAAGGGAGGGGGTGCTATGCGTGCCTCTCAGCTCCTGTGGAAAAGAGGGGGTGGAAATCGAATAAATAAAGAAACTGTGATGGAAACGATCCCCTTTCCAGACGGGGGGGGGGGGGGGGGCGGCTCTGGCCCTGGCAGAGTAGCAGATGCTTCCTTTGAAAAGAGCTCCTGCCCTTTTGATTTCCCTGCTGAGCTGCAATCTCTGCCATCTCTTCTGCTAGGGCTGAAGCAGATAACTGTATTTTAAAGCACGATCAGAGGCTTTTATTCCCATCTCCATAACTTTATGTAGAACTTGTCAGAGTACCCGTGATCCAAAGTCTCTTTTGCATTCAGAGTTAGAGGTCAGAAGATCAGCCCTTTTTCTGGAGATCACATCCATCATCAAACATACAGTATGTGAAAAAGAAGTCATTTTCTTCAACCGATATTAATGCTTCACGGAAGCTCGAAGTAATCGTGTTTCGACAAGCATATCTTCAGGCGTTTGTTGCAATAATAGAAATTAAATACTCACTAAACCTTTTGACTGCCCCGGAGAGGGCAGACGGTCACATTGTAGCTGAGAAATAGAACTGACAGAGGCCTCACCCTTGGATCATACCCACATTTGTTTTAGAAGTTACCAAAGGGCCACGTCCAATGCAGCAGACTCCGAAGGAGGCTTCTATTAGTGTAATGTTTCTGAGGGCTTGACAATTATGTGTGGTGCTTAGTAACCAGTCAGAGCCTCCTGGTGACCTGCTTTCCTTCCTAGCAACTGTTCTCTGCTCCTGGAGACAGCAGGCCTTTGGTCCCTAAGCGCTACTCGGCTGCAGGGTGGGTGGACAGGGCGCACGTCCTACAGAGCAGCCGGTCCGATTGAAGAGGAAAAAGGATGGGCCGTTAAACTGGATGCATCCAAAAATATCAGACTGGCAAAATTCTGGCTCTTGAAGCTGTTGCAGATTATTGTAGCACAATCAGACAGGGAGGCTTTTAGAAGGATGGAGCTAATCACAAGGGTGGATGGAAGTGTGAGATGAGGTGCTCTTCCCTTGGATACGTGATCCAAGTAGGTGAGTAGGTGAGCCTTCAGCTCTTCTTCCTTGTTCTACTTTTTTTCCGTGATGCTTCTCATTATAAATTCAACTGAGCTCACTTGACGTCGAGTTCATGAGTCAAAGGTGCTTGCTTAAGTCCAGATTCTGGAAAAGTAGTAAAAGGTGGCTGGGCATTCAGTGGGGAAGAGCACGCTTTTCTTTATTTCTTATGAACAACACTCCTGCCATTATGAGGGGGGAAGCACAATTTTGATGCATTGTGAGAAGGCCTGATATACGAAGCCCAAGGTGTCTGATGCTTCGCTGAATGTCTTTGCATAGAGATTTCCATGCCAAATCTCCTTCCACATCCATGGGATTTCCCTCTGGCAGGCAAGGCACTTGCGCAAGAGAGCGAGAGAGGGAGAGACGCACCTGCTGTAGGGAAGAGAAAGCTGCGTGGCTCTCCTCCTCTCGGCCCCATCTTGCTTCTGTTTCTTTCTTATGTCAGAATGTAACACAAGACGCAGGGAGACACCCACAACTTCCCATGTGCAGATGCGAAATGTGTCTCCCACCCTGGTTTATTCATCTGTCTTTTATATTTGATTTATACCACATCTTTCTGCTGTGGAAAGCAGGCAGCTCACTTGGATGGCCACTAGGCTTGCAACTTAGGGAAGCTTAATTGCCCAGGTGGGTAAACTTCATTGCGGTGCCAGGAGTGAGCACTAGGGATGGTATTCAGGTGATTGTGGGCTGTGGTACCCTCCATCTGAAGGCTAACACAAGCGATGCGAATGCTGCAATCGGATCCAGAGGGCCCTGGATTGCAGGATTCCTTTGTCACTTTCCATTCCACCTTATCCTGATGACTTAACTTCTGTCCTAGGGAGGCATCAAATGGCGACGCATTGGGGGAGCCGGCTTCAGAGAAAGCGGAGGCAGAGGCGGTCATTGCAGACCCCTTGATTCAGGTTGGGGGCTATTTATGTGTTTGTTTGTTTATCTGTGCTCTCGGTAATTGGTTTCATGGTAATAAAACTGCTCTTATTGTGAGGAAATGTTTCCTAACACTCAGCTGAAATGGGCTTTCCTGTAACTGAAGTTTTTTATTACCTGTTCTACAGAATAACAATACTATATTATGTGAATGCTACCACTGCTCCTCCTCCTCCTCCTCCTCCTCCTCCTCCTCCCATTCTGTGTGACATCCTGTCAGGCATTGGAAGAGCGGTATAACATGCTGCCCCCCCAGCCCCACCTCCCAGTTTTCTGTTCCTGGGGCTAAACATTCCCAGTGCCTCCAGTCATTCTTCACGAACTTAGTTTCTACTCCCTGGTCACCCTTATTGTCTTTCTCTGAACCTGCTCCAATTTCTCTGAATCCTGAATCAGAACTAGACACAGCACTTGAGGTGGGCCTGAACAAAGTGGATTAAAATGGAACAGTCACTGCCTGTGATTTGGAAACTATGCACCGGTGATGCAGCCTAAAGTTGCTTTTTCTTTCTTCTTCTTTTTACAGATGAATATGAATGCTGCTGATTCATATTCAGTTTTCAGTCAACTATAATTCCAAAACCATTTTCACATGGACTATTTTCACATGGACTATTACATATCCCCTGTGGTACATGTGTCCATTTGATTTATTTTTCCTAAATGAAGAACTTCACATTTGCCTCCTTTAAATTTCATTCTATTAATTTCAGCTCATTTCTCTATGCTATCAAGATCATCTTGAATGTTTATTCTGCCTTTTAGGGGTTCAGATAGGTCCTCCATTTTTGTGCCTTCTGCAGATCTTAGAAGCATTCCCTCTGTCTTTTCTTTCAAGTCTTTAACAAACATTTTGAGGAGTAGAGGATCCAGGACAGATCCTCGGGGCACCTCTCAGCTTCTTAGATTTAGCAGGGTCAGTCAGGACCAGATACTGCTTTGGGGGATCAAAAGGACACAGCCTCCTTCATCGCCACCTTACTGGACCTCTCAGGTTGATAAAGAGTTGTCGAACGGAATTCTTTAAGCCTGGTTTGGAAGCCAGCTGTTTTGGGTCAATGGGATGCTTTTCCATGTTAATGTTCTCTAGAATAATGTTTGTTTGTTTGTTTTTAAATGAAGAAAGAAGAAGAACAAGAAGAAGAGGAGGAGGAGGAAGAAGAGGAAGAAGAAACCACCTCTGTTGCACGTGAAGGTACTGTGCACATCACACAGGATGGCCTGCCCCATATCTGTATAGGGCAGCCTTGCGGGAACACCATCAGGGTGGGCCCACTTGGTTCTCTTCCACTGAGAGCAGGGGGAGCGTTTGGTGCACGTGCACAGAAACTAACAGGGTGTCCACAGGGTATGGTCAAAAAAGTCAAGATGGCAGCTTTGCTAGCGCAATTGATGCACATAAAAAGCAAGTTGAGGTTTGATCAGATCAATGCAGCTGCCATCTTGACTTTTTTGACCACAACCTGTGGACACCCCTGGAAACCAAGGTTGAACAATTATAAAAAGAAATGGTTATATTGTCTAACCTCCAGATACTTCAGATTTGCTCACAAATCAAGACTGCTCCTGGGCAATTTTTTCATCCCTTCACATTTCCCCCCAGTTATGTGGCCTCTGAGGACTACAGGAGGTGTCATAACCCAGTGACAGCCCAAAAATCATATTGGCCAAATTTTTTAGCCTCTGCCTTTTTCTTTTCCATTTGCCCTGGGGGGGGTTGGAGGGGTGTTAAAGATGTGTGTAAAGAGTCACACATTAGTTTTAACAGCAAATATTGTTCTGCTGAAAAAAGCTGCTTTGGTGCTGGATTTAGGGTCCTCAATTTTGGGAAGGGCCACAAACAAGAGTTACCTGTGGGAGTCAAACTGCACCACCCTTTGGGGAAAGTCCACATCTCCATCCATCAGACCGAAGCCGTTCCCATCAGCTTGGTCTCCTTTGCGTCCTCTGGCCCAAGTCTGAATGGAAGCGCTTTGCCCTCTTGCCCAGGGAAGGGCCTCCTTCGGAGCTGAGCGTCGCCCCCCTTCTCACTTGGCGCTTGTGTCTTTCTTGTTGCAGTTCCCAGCCCTGCAGCCTCAGCTTGAAGCGTCCCGCTCCCTAGCGCTGCCATGTCCAGGCAAACCCGCGATGTTGAGTTGGTTCGCCTGGTGCCCAAGAAGCCGCGCCACCATCTGCACGCCTCCCCTTCCTGCTCAGCCAGCGTGGAGCAGTTGCCCAATGTCCCCAGCTATCGCAGCACTGCTCCTCCCTCCCGCATCCCCGTCCTCGTCCCTAAGAAGCAGAAGGCTGGCATGAGCAACCCCAGTTTTTTGAAGGAAGAAGCTTCCTGTTTGGGCATCAGGGGTAACGTAGCATTTCCCACGGCTTTGGTGCCTGCAGCTTTCCTGGCTGGCCTTCCTTCACTTGGCCCATGTCTGCGTCTTTTGAGTTTAGCTGCAAAGAAGGCGTTATTTCCAGAGGGGGGGCAACAGAAGTCATCTCCAAAATGTAGGAGAGATCCGCACACTTTTTTGGGCGGGCATTCACTAAAAGTGATATGGAAATGGGAAGGGATTCATATGCCCCTCATCTGAAAATTGTAGGATGGGAAATGGGCCTTGTGAGCTAAGAAGGTTTGCAGTTCTGTGACAGACCGAAGTTAAGGAAAGGCATCCCTGCCAAGACAGCCCTGCCAGAAAGCCGTTTTGCAGCAATCTCAAACATAAATAAATAAAATAAACTAACCTAAATATTGCATTAATTTCAGAAAGGGACTCCAGCCCTAGATTAAATCTAAGTAAAGATTCACATGTTATTTGCATTTAATTGTCATTTTAGCACTATCTGGAAATAACATGTTTTCAGGCTGACAAGGGGGTATGCAAGGCATGGTCAAAAACATCAAGATGGCAGCCAGGACAATGCAGCTGAAGCTCTGCCTGATACTTTTGTGCAACACGTTTTTCTGACTATACTCTGCAGATGTCCCTGCGGGCTAAATGTGGAAAGATACTAGACATCCCAGCCTCTGATATGGCCTTGCGGAGGCAGGAGGTTTCACAGCTGCTCGGGAATCTCGGCAGAAATCCCCAAAGGAAAAGTGTTGCTCTGCACTTGTGTTTCCTGTGAATGGCTGCCCTGAGCGAGGAGTGGTGCCCTCCCAAAGAGGCCCCCTTGGGACTTTGGCCTCCCTCCTTCCCCTTCGGATCTCTGTCCCAGCTCCCAATCAGCCTGCGTAAAGCTCGTCCTCTTGGAGGTGGCTCCTTCGGCTCCCCTGGGCTCCAGGGGGTCTCCAAAGGACTGTGGGCGAGGGCTTAGGAAGGCCTGAAAGGCTCTGAAGGGATTCCTGCTGCAAAGGTGGAAGGAGCAGCCTTTATTTTCAGTGGATGCCCCCAATTTCAGACATCTTGGATTGCCACCATCTCCAGAAACTGTGGCCAAGGTGATGCTGAGAGTTGTAGCCCTACTCAGGGGCTGGGGCTGGACTGGTGAAGACTGAAGGCATCAAACAGTTTTTGGAGGTGATGGTAATACCCAACACAGAGAACAATAAGAAGGTTTAAGTGAACCAATTAAATGTAATATCTGTTGTTATTAGTCAAAAGGTATACAGATTTGAGTTTGGAAACCAACATCAGTACAGGTAGTCCTCGACTTATGACCACAATTGGGACCAGAATTTCTGTCGCTAAGCAATGCGGTCATAAAGCGAGACGTCATGTGACCATCCAATCCTGGCAGTCCCGGTTGCCGTCGTTACCGAGAATCGTGGGTCATTAGCCAAGGAGCCACCCCAATCCAAGCCATTCGGGGCTTGGTCCCTCCCAGCCTTGAGCCTGAGTGAGGTAAGGGACTGCCTCCAACTCCCCCCACCCGCCTATCTCCCCCCCATCTCTGCCCTTCTGACTGCCCTGCACCCTGCCTTGCGGGGTGGCAAGCAGCCCCAGTACCACACGGCTGTGAGGCTGCTTGCCATGCCCCAGGAAGCCCCAGCCGCCCCAGCCCAGTCCCAACTGCAGTCACCCTGCCGCCCCGGCTGACCTTCACCGTCTTCCTCCTGCTGCTGCTGCTGGGCCGGGCTGGGGCCGGGCTTCATGCTGGGGAAAAAAAGGCAAAAGCAGCCCCTAAGCCGCGGCATACCAAAGAGCCCCTCTGCTTTTGCGGCTTTTGGCTTTTTTTTGGTTCCACAGTGCGAAGCCCAGCCCCAGCAAGAAGACGGCGAAGGTCAGCTGGGGCGGCAGAGCCCAGGGCAGCAGGGGACAAAAGGGCATAGATGGGGGGGAGATAGGCGAAGGGGGGGAGATGAAATGCCCCCGTGGTCGTAAGTATGGGTGGATTGCCAAGTGCCCAAATTTTGGTCATGTGACTGCGGGGGTGCTGCAATGGCTGTAACTCCGGGCACAGGTTGTAAGTCTCTTTGTTCACTGCCATCGTAACTTTGAATAGTCGCTGAACAAATGGTCGTAAGTCAAGGACTACTTGTATATTTTTAAAGGAGAGCCAGTTTGGTATATTGGTTAAGGCATCAGGCTAGAAACCAGCAGACCATGAGTTCTAGACTTGCTTTAGGTACAAAGCCAGCTGGGTGACCTTGGGCCAGTCTCTCTCACAGCCCTAGGAAGCAGGCAATGGCAAACCAATTCTGAAAAACTTTGCCAAGAAAACTGCAGGGACTTGTTTAGATGGTTGCGAGGAGTCAACACTGACTCAAAGGCACAAATACATATATAAAGTTTTCTTTTTCACTGTGTTGCATAAAACCTTATCTAACCCTGAATAGTTAGTTTTGAAATGAACAGGTACAGCACCTTACTAAAGACACCCTTTATATCTGAAACCCCTTGTTGTCTTCTACTCTCTGTCCTCAACTTCTTATAAGAATAAGAAAACTTTAGGAAGCATTTGTACCTTTCGTTACATTATATCAAATACCTTAATTATTCCTATTAGTTTCAGAGTTTTCTGCAGTTTCACTGAAGTTTTTTTTTCTTTTTTCCTTCTCTCTTTCTTTCTTTCTTCTCTATTTTGTACTAGTTTGAGTTTTCTGCAGAAAGTAATGTAGAAACAAGGGAACAAGTAAACTAAGCATAGCAGAGGAGGCTGTTTTTGATTGTAACCAAGGGCCATCTTCTTGAGCATTCTAGAATTTACTTGAGGTCAAGAACCCGTATTGGCAATAACCCAGTTTTGTCGGCCTTTCCTGCCCAAGGACAACCATCAGCCAAATATCCCGTGGTGAAGATTCCAAATGCGGACTCTAAGACTCGCTCTTCTGGGCTGCCAGTCCTTGCCTCCCAAGCCCCAAACAGCTCCCACACCCTTGCTGTGCCACCTACACCGAAGGCTCCAAAGAGGTATGAAGCCCGTGTTGGAGGTCTATGCGGAGTCTTGTATTATGTGAGAACCTGGACCTGGGATACCTATCTCTACCATCCCACAGAATCCTCACTGGATCGTGTGTGTCCACAACTCCTTTCAGGAGTTTCCAGAACTAATTCAGCAAATTCTAGGACCATTTCCTTAGAAAGAGCAGACTCCCCAGCTAAACTTGGCAGAAGCTACCTGCATCCTCACCATGGTAAAGCTAGATAATGTCAGCCTTCCAACTGAGGCTCAGCAATCACAGGTCTCCAGATAATTAGCCTTAATTCTGCTGTAGGTTAGACTAGTAGAAAAGTTTCATTTTTTATTTTTTAGAGTAATTTTATTAAAAATTACAATTTAAAAGATAAAAACTAATAGAAACTAAAAAAAAAAGAATAAAAAGAAAAAATAGTGCAGAAAAGAAAAAATAGAAAAGAAAAAAAATAAGAATATAGTAAAGAAAAAGACATATATAAAGAAATGACTTCCCCCTTCAACACAACAAGTCTAAACATTTTTAGTAACTTATCATCTTCTCTTAAAATATAACAAATTATCTCTTCTTCTCATATCCCATCTCTTATCTATAAACAAATTCTTAAAGCCTCATCGTTCAGTCCTGATCAGCAAAAATCCATTAAAAGTTACCAGAAGTAACAACATATCTATTTTAACTTTGATCAAATAAACCAACTTTATATTTCTTCCTTTTACTTTTAACAACCTTGATCTTTAATCCATTCAAATAACGTCCTAGAACTTGATTTCTTTTCATTTTTTCTTTGTCCCTCCTCACAAAATCCTTCAAAGCTTTAACAAGTCTCTTTTGTAAATCCAATATAGGAAGGTTATTCAGGTCACTCTTCTGGTTTGTTGTTTGTATATTCCTTTTAATTATTAAGACATCAGCCAGTTTCATTTGTATGTACAGTGTAGCATCTTTTTCCATATCATTCTTGTAGCCTGTCATTTTTAAAACCACTTTCAGATCAGTCTGAGTCTTGTCCAATGAAACTTGTTTTTCTTCCATAACATCTTTTAAACACAGCCTATATATAGAGGCAGACACTCTTAAAATTAACTTCTGGGTCCGTTGTTCAAAAATAGCCTTCAGTATGTCTAATGTTAAGGTATTTTGCTCCATTCTGTATTAGTAAGTCAAGTTTAAGTGTTGTTCTCCTTTAATTGTAATATTTAGTTCCTTCTGATTCCCTTTGGTGTCCAACCAGTTCCATCCTATCATGTTTTTTTTTAAAGATAATTCAAAACAAAAGTATTTTCCCACAGGAAGGATATTTATAATTAATTCCAAAATCAGAATTCTAATCACCTTTTCTCTGTTTATTCCAAAAGATTTTTTTTAAGTCCTTAAACTTGTATTTAAACCTTCTTTCACTAAGGATTGAAGAAAACTCATCCAATGCTGTAAAACTTGTCGATCCAAAGATTCCTAATAGCTGAAAAGGAGTTAACAAGCAATTTCCGAAAGTGATTAAAAAAGAAAGTATGAAAACCCAGTGTCCTTTTGAAGGTGCTGACCGCAGTTTGAGCAAAAAGGCTCAAGTCTGTTCCCTCGTCACCCAGAGCTCTAAACCCAGCAGAGACCACTGTCTTGCAGTCTCATCACAAGGAGCAGCTGTCTGGAGCACTTGTGGCAATCTCAGTCCTCTCCTTGTCCAGAGGAATTATCGAAGAGCCGGTCTACTGGCTGGTTCATTCTGCCGGGGTTGTCAGCTCTGCTTTTCATGGAGCCATCTTCAGTCTGCTATTTCTTCCCCAGAAGTCCACCAGTAGAAAAGTTTCAGACATGACTCCAGACCAGAATGCAGCCTTATATTTAACCAGATTGCCCACCTCATTGCAAAGACACCAGAGATCTGTAGAGGTTTGAACCTGAGGCTTCTTCTTTCTCCTGCCCTTCAAACCTAACAAATGCTTGGCTGATCCCTGGATGGCCATGGCAGGCTCAGAGATGTTTTCTTAACATGTTTCCTTTTCCTTCCTTCCTCTCTAGTCTACAGGCCATTGACTCTTCTTGCCTTGGCAGTCTCAGCCCTTACAGATATGAGTCTTCATTGTCTAACAGAATGAGTCTTCCTCAGTCACCATAAAGTGACTCTTCTTCTACCCAGAGTGGTTTAATTACTCTGCTTCTTTTTTCTGCCTCTCCCTTGATTTAAACAGTCATTTTGCCTTGCACTTCTCAGCCTTGGAGCTAAGTTACTATTGACTATTGGCATAACCATCCTTTCTGCCCTAGCAAAGCTAATAACTGTTCTTTGATGCCTCTTGTGAAATTATTCATTCTTCCAGTTCCTCTTCACAGTCCTGAACTTGTCCACTAGTCTCTAAATCCAATTACATCCCTCAAAGTGGTTCTTTTTGCATGAATTGGCTTGCTTGCTATATTTTCTCATTACTTCAACAAATCTCAATATTAGTTGGTTAATGCAATTTGTGGATAGGAATAACAGTCTGGAAGAGTAGTTAAGAGTATCTTTCTCCAGCTGGTCTATCAAAACATCATTTGATTGGTGGTATTCTTAGTCTTATTCCTTTAAGCACTCAGATATAGGAGAAGAAATATTCAAGCAATTACTGTACTGTACTGATGCTTTCTTTTCCCAAATTCTTTCCCCATATTAGGAGGAAACCCTCTTCTCAAGAAGTAAATGTGGAGGAGCTGAGTCTGTCCCCAGTCAGAGCCTGGCCAGACCGGTCTAGTCCACAGGAAGAAGAGCAGATCAGGTATTGTACCTCAGCAGATCAGGGACTTCTCCCATGTTATTGCTGCAAAGTTGGATTGAGACCATGTGAATGGTCCATCACTAACTCCATTCAGGACTGGACTGGCAGTTGAGCCATACTTCAACCTGTTGCCACGACAGCATCCGACTCTGCCCTCCTAAGGATGGGAAGTGGTTGGAAGAACATAGCCAGGCTGCTACAATTGCCTTGTGGTGGCCTGACACAGGGTGTACTGTAGGAAAACTGGAGCCCATTTAATTATGAAGAAAAATGATGTTTTGGAAGAGAAGAAAGCCTACAAAATTTAGGACGTCATAGTACACCTTGGTATTGCAAAATACATAATCCCAGCTCTATGCGCATGTGGGAATGTATGCTGAAATCTTGGAAAATACTTCCTTGCAAGGCCCCAAACCCTCCATCTTAGATAGGGATGTTGCTGTTTTAATTATGCAGCGATGGCCACAGAAAACTAAAGGCTGAGTTTTATCCCGAGGGAGTCAGCCTCTTGGTGTGCTGTACAGAGTTCCTTCTGGGTGGAATATCCCAACAGTATGTTGCATACAGTGGGGACGCGGTGGCGCAGCGGCTTAATGACGCTGAAAGTGCCGGCCAGAAATGGCTGAAAGCTTCAGCGGTTCGAGTCCAGCCTCGCGTTAACAAGGTGAGCTCTTGTTTCTATACCCGCAGCTTCTGCCAACTCAGCAGATCGAAAACATACGTGAGTAGATAAATGAGGACTCTCACTCCGGCGGGAGGAAAAATGCTGGCAGCAGCTCAACAGAGAGACGGGACAAGTTGCCGGTAAAAGCGCGAAAAAACCGCGCTCGTCCGAAAAAGGGGCGCGAAGCAACGGAAATCCCGCCTCCTGTGCTGCCACCTGGGCTGACGCTCTAGGAATTAGGCTCTGGCAAAGTCTAATTCCGAAACTAGAAAGATGCAATTGCCTTGAAAACCGCTAGGGGGCGGTCACTGCAGGGTCAGTAATGACTGTTAAGCAGATTAAAAAAAAAAAAAATGTTGCATACAGGATATCTAGGAGAGAGAGTCTAGCTTACACAGAATTGCATGGACAAAGTGGGGTAAGTTTGAGTTTTCATGATGCAGGAGGCCCATGACTGGTCCTGTCCTTAAGGGAGCAGGCAGTGCTGCACGTGGCATAGCTATGACCTAGTCTGGTCTATTCTTTCCTTCCTTACAAAAAAATGTTACATGAAAGCCTAGCCTGAATAAAGCTGACAGTGGGTGTCAGAGATCAATATTTATGGGCCCATCTAGAGATGACCATGGCATTTGGAAGACTGGATGTAGTTTGATTCGTTTTTATTTTTCTGACCTCTTGCTTCAATGGCTTTTTTTCTCACTGCTCCTCACTCAAAGGGCTCTTCCTGGTGGCCTCTTCATTGCGCTTCTGTCACTGTGGTGTCCGCAGGGGCAGTCGAGCGGGGAGCAGAATGGCAAAATAAGTGCTGCACTGTTGCACCACAAACCTTTTTTATGTGACGTAATGCTGCCTGCCCACCCGAGAGGGCGGAGTTTGTGGCACAATGGCCCATGCAGCTTTCATAATACTGGTGAAAGCAGGAGCCTTCTCTTGCCGCAAGGAAAAGCATCCTCAGTAGCTTTCCTTAAGAGAGTAAATGGGTTCTGACAGAAAGAGGCATCATCTGTCGAAACCTGGTCCTCGGCTCTCTGACGGGTGGATGGTTGTGCCTCACAAGGAGGCAATGTAGCAGGTGGAAAACACACACACACACACACCACGGATCAGATTCTGCTTTACTGGGTGGAACCCCCCAGCCCCACCGAGCAGGCACAGCACCCAATCTGAGGGCAACGCTGCCCAGTAAAATTGCTCCTTTGCCCCGAGGCCAGAGGGGGAGTGGGCAGCTTTATCAGGAGAACTTTGCCCCATTTCTTCTAACAGCCAACCAGGGAAGGGGGCTCAGAATGCAGGCAGCCAAAAAGCTCCCTTTTGCTACTTTTCTACCCAGCCTTTTTAACCTGTGTTGAGTCGGTTGCAAGTCAAAAAGAATCCCCCTGATCTCTGGCCCACTGAATAAATCTTGAGACCAGAGAATGGTAGCTAAAGAGATCTCCCTTCCTTTCCCAGTCCCTCTCTGTGTTTCTGACATGCATCTAGAAGTCTCCCACTGGACATGTGTCAAAACAAATGGGGGAAGAAAAGCAGAGGGGACTATTGGCTAGAGAGCCCCTCCCAACACTTCCTGCCACCCACCCCTGCTGTCAAGACTGAAGAACTGATGGGTAGCAAGATAAGCAGAGGGAGTGGAAAGAAACAGAAGCTCTTCAGCTCTCCCTTCTTCTCCTGCCACCTCGAAGAAGTGGGATGGGAAGGGAGGTATGGGGTTAAATCCCTCCTCCTCTCCTGTCAGGATGCTTGTGCCGTTATTAAATACAGGCCGTGCACTAGAGTACAAGATCTGTGTTTAAAATTAGCTCTCGCTGCTTCTCCTCTCCGCCCAAACAAGAGGCGATGGAGGGGGGAGGAGGAGGGGGAATAAATCTCTGCACTCCTGGCGGCCTGATTTTCAGGCCGAGAGGAGAGTTAGGGAGAGCAGTTTGCAAAAGAGCCCTTCATACCTCTCCCGCTGCGCCAAAAAACAGCTGTACAGGCAGGGGCAATGATTGAGAAGCTGCGCTGGTCTCTCTGCAGCACAAGCACAAATGGCCCCAGAGGGAAGTGCAGAGAGACCGGACAGGGCAGGGCGGGATGGGGCGGGGGGGGGACACCTGATGCAGCATCGTATGGAGGTGCGATGGAATGGAATGGAAGCCTGTCCCCGGGAGTGGGAAGGGTAGAATGAACTGCTAAGGGAGGAGGAGCTCGAGAAACAATTGCTCAGTCCTGGAAAAGCAGAAATTATGGGAAAGAAATTCAAAATAACTCCATTTTGATTTCATTTGGTATAAGATAGAGTAAACAGAAATGCTGAAAAGCTTTCAAGATTCTGGTATTATATCCTATAACAATAAAGAGCATTTCCAAAACCCTCATTGCTTTGCTTCCTGTTGTTGCCTGCCTAGAAGGGCCAGCAGGACCTGGGCAGTTCCCAGCCCCTGACTGCACCATCCCCAGCAACGTCCAGGAGGCATTACAGTTTCTTCTTGCGGCAAGATTTCTGCTGGGAGAAGTGGAAATCACACTGCTTCAGCGCCAGAACTTCTAAATGCAACTGTAGGCTGTTTTCACAGAGAGCAGGGGTTGAGAAGAAGGCAGAGTTGTAAGGGCAGGTCATTTGACAATGGTCAGTGAGGCATCTTTGGCGTCTTTCTTCTGCAGCTAACGGCCTTTGCCTGTCCTTTGCCTTAAGCTGCAGGCCCTGAAGGAGTGATGGGTCACATGTCTATGATGCTTTTGCAGCTGGTCAGTGGAGACTGTGGGGGACGCCTTTCGGCCTAGAGTGGTCACCCAGTTCATTATTTTGAATTACTAGGCGATCCATTTCATTATATTGGATTTTTCTCCCTTCATGAACCATTACCTCAGAGTCAGAGAAAGTGGAGAGTATCCAACAGCATCAATACCAATAGTAATGAGAGTAAGGGAGGGACTTTGCAAAACCCAGACAAAGTGTTTTTCATGGATGGGGCTTCTTTTTACCAAGACAGAACCAGATATACGGTTCCGCTATGCAGTGACCATGTGTTGCATCTCCTCCTTTCCCACCCAGGTTTGTTTCTTTCTTAGCTTTGATCAAGGACTTTAGAATAGAGTCCCATTGTTCTCATCACTGTCCCTGAAAAGGCTAGTTTTTACAGATCAGAGGAAATGGCTTTGGCTCAAGGAAAAACATGGTTTCCTAAACTTAAACCTTAAAATTCTATATAACAGTACTTTATTGTAGGAATTTCATTTACTTTTTTTAAAAGTTGTGTTACTTTCCTGGGGTGAACAAAATTGCTCTATGAGCAATGATCTTGCACTTCCCAGCACCCCTTAAAGAAAAGATGAACAAGACCTGGGTTACATGTGGCCCCAACACCCCGGGGGGGGGTCTCCTAGGCATCCCAAGGCCTCCCCACCAAATTCAGCAGCAAAATGCCTGTTTCCTGCAGTAAAACTTGTGCTTGACCTTGTTTTTCAGGGGGTGTTTTAAGATGAAGTGGGAACGCAGGACAAAACGCTCCCGTTCCCCCTCCTATCTCTGCCCCCTCCCCAAACGAGCCAAGCTTCAGCCCCGGATGTTCAGCCCTGACCTTCCAGCATCCCTTCGCGGGCGGGCCAGGGGTCAGCCGCGGAAGCCGCCCCCCGACCCGAGGCAGGGTGCGCGGGGCGGCCCCTCATCGCCCGTCTCGGTTGCCCCGCAGCGCGGCCAGACGCGGCAGCTCAGCCGCGAGCCAGAGCAGCGCCGTCATCCACGACCGCCTGCAGGAGCTGGTGCGGCTCTTCAAGGACCGGACCGAGAAAGTCAAGGAGAAGCTGATTGACCCGGATGCCTCCTCTGACGACGAGACCCCGGCGGCCTGTGAGTGGGGCTGCCCCGAGCAGCCCGCGCGGGAGGGCGCCTGTCCCGCTGGCTGGGCTCCCCGGCGCTCCGCGGGGGGCGGCTCGGCTTGCGCGAGCCTCGGCCTTTCCGTGGGCACGGGGCGCCGCTTAATATCTTCGGCCCCGCCAGACCTTCTGGGCCTGAATCTGCTTTCCAAGGGGACCACGATAAGTTTAGATTCTGCTTGTTGTTGTTTTGGCGGCGGCGGGGCGAGGGGGGAGGCAATCTGTATTATGTTAGTAATGAAGCAAACAACTCCATGTTTCACAGCGGCTTCAGCATCCTTGAAGTTACACCAGCTAGACCCCTAGGCACAAGGTATTCCGGTCCTAACTGAAAAAAGAGCAATCCTGGCTGATTCTGGAGGCTGCCAAATGGGGATTTAGGGGCCGCGTGCAAGCTGCATTGTGGGTTGTCCACATTTAGAGGCCGCTTGCGAACTACAGAGTCTGTTCCTGAACTTTCCTCTCCAACTGCTTTGCCACACATTTGGCCCCTAAAGGATGGAGAAAACATTTTGCCCGGATTTTACCAATTTGGTTTCTTCCCTCAGCTCCTTCCAAAGAGAAAACCCCAGAGGAGAAAGGAAGAGAAGCAGAGGAAGATGGAGAGGGGCAGTACCACGAAATCCTCTGCTGCAGATTTAAGTATCGCCCCTTCCTCTGCCACTTGAGGAAAATCCAGTTCCCCAGCAGTATTGACCCCTCCTCCAGTAAGTAGCAGGGTGGGAGAAGGGAAGAACAAGCAGGTGGGGCTTTGGGGTAAACGGACCTGTTGGAAATCCCCAGGAAACTTGGTCCGCCCAAGCAATTGGCTAATCCTTATCCCTTGAAATGAAATGTAATTTGCATGGACCCTTAAATAAGGCACTTTGGGTTCTAGTCTGTCTTTCACAAGTGATATTTTCAATTATTGCAAATACCATCCAAAAAGTACAGAATAGACACTCATAACCCACATAAATATTCTTGCCAATGTAAGGTTAAATAAATTAAGCTGCAAACTGTGGACAACCGTCTGAAAGCCTCTTTTAAGCGCCATGCACACTTCTCTGAAGGAAGTCTGATGCAACTGGTAGGTGTTGCAGAGCGCTCCTCCTGAGAGCTCCACATCTGTCTCTCTTTATGGGGAGGCCAAGATGATCATCTGCATCTATCACTTTTTCTGAAGCTGAGAAGATGCCTGGGATGTGGCCTGCCGGTACTTTCATGCTGAGCTGAATTTGGGAGGAGTAGCTCCACCTCTTAGCCCACTTGCTTCACAGGCTACATGGCTCGCTGTGTGACAACTTTTTTTTTTAATAAGACTTTTATTGAGATAGATAAAAAGCACAATTAAAATACAAATCAGAAAGTATAGGAAAGAAAGAAGATAGAACTAAAAGAAAAAGACAAAAACTAGAATAGTGAAAACAGAAAAATTAAACAGAAAGTGACTTCTGACTATCTCCAATACAGATATAAATACAAATTAAAGAAAGATTAATCTCTTACCACTAATTAATCCAAATTCACATTATTTCTGTCAACCCAAACCATCTAATCATTAAATCCCGTAGTCAAAGCTTCATTTTTTTCCCATGCAAACACGTACTCTAAGAAGGGTTGCCATGAGGAGACACATTTAGAAGTGGATGTGTGACAACTCTTGCCTGATCTCTGATCCTCTTGGCCAGAAAGATCAATCTGCAAGTTGCTCCTTCCTCTTGCTCCTTGTGCTACCTCCAGCAGAGTGCAGGGCCAGCTCTCCCACTGAGGAGTTGGAAATGGGAGTTGCAGTGAGGCTTTGCATGAATTCTGAGTCTCTCCTGGGTTTCCCTTTCCTTCTAGATCTGATGTACGTGTTCTGGCTCTTTCTTGTGGTCCTGGCATGGAATTGGAACTGCTGGCTGATTCCTGTCCGCTGGGCTTTCCCATATCAAACATCAGAGAATGTCTATTATTGGATGGCTGTTGACTACCTCTGTGATTTCATCTACCTTCTGGACATCGCTGTCTTTCAGGCCCGCCTGCAGTTTGTCCATCAAGGAGATATTATCGTAAGTGGCACAGAGCAAGCCAAGCCACAACTGCAGCTGCCTGTGTTGTGTTGCATTTGCTTCTGACACCTGGTTTGAAAGCAAACCTGAATCAGTTAAGTTCTTCATCTGTAAATAGCCCACCAGATCTGGGCTCCAAAAATCTCAATGACCACTAAGCCTTTCCCAGCTGCAGACACTTTCTGTCTAGCAAGACTAGTCTAGATGTAGCCAGGACATTTATTTTAGATTTATAACATGAGGTAAAAGGCAAGTAACAGCATAAAGTATAAAATTACAGAACAATCTACAAGACTTAAGAAGCTTCAGAAGAGGAGCGATTCCTGCGCAGCAGATTTTGATGCTGTGCCCGTTTCCATGCCATGCCAGCATAAATAGCTTTCTGCTGGCCGTGCCTCAGTTTCCCTCTGAGCTTCAGATGGTGCCCTTTTGCATTTTCTTTCCTCTCCTAGACTGATAAGAAAGCCATGAGAAAGAATTACCTGAAGTCCCGTCGCTTTAAGGTCTGTAGTGTTTGTTTAATTTACTAATGGTTAAAATGACCACCAGATCATCTGAGTGAAACAGTGTTCTCAGTCATATGATTCTTAAATAATGTTCTGGACACTTAATTCTCTGTCACAATACAGATTTTATCTGGTTGGGGTAGGTATTGTAAGAATGGCATAGGAAGTTTACTATTAGTAACATTTGTGTTTAATGTCCTTGTCATTATATGAAGTAAAATTTGGGGTATACCAGGTCACTGATACATTCTGAGTGATGGGGAGACGGGTGACTCTATCGTTTTCAGAATTAGTTTTTGTCAATTACTCTCCTGTTTGTAACATGGTAAAATTCAATTCATTGTACTTGATCATTTTTAAAATGTTTGCTCAAAAACTTGTATGCATTGTTCTGCATATTTCCCAGATATATACATTTTTGTCTGCAATTTTGTTTAATTTCTACAAACAAATTACCCAGATTTAATACATTTTCGAATGTGATTTCATAGACCTATGTACTTCATGTATTCTTTCTCTTAGTATAGTTTTCTGTAGTAGAGCCTCTTTGTGTGGCCTTTACAGATGGATGCAATCTGCCTTCTTCCACTGGATTTCCTTTACTTCAAGGTTGGCGTGCATCCTCTCTTGCGCTTGCCTCGCTGCCTAAAGGTGAATCATTCTAATTTTGCATCTTGAGGGAAGGGCTGAGAAAAAGCATCTCTCCCTTTATTTGCTAGAAAAGGCAGGTGGTGGTTTATCCCTGAAGTTTAATGCAGAGGAACTTCCAAGGGATCTATCTGATTCCATGCTTCCCCCCCACTGGCTTGTGGGTGAGGAAGGGAGCCCAAAACTTCACTAGTCACTGCCTTGGGAATGTTTTTCCTTTTCTTTCCTTTCTGAACAGTGGGCAAAATCTTCTCTGGAGCTCATCAGGACTTATTTCTTTTTCACAGTACCTGGCCTTCTTCGAGTTTAACAGCCGACTTGAAGCTATTTTGAGCAAGGCCTATATTTACAGGTGAGGCTCTGCAATTTGGTCAGCCTTTCTAGGAAGGGTGCAGTTTAGCAGCTCTGCTGAGAAAGGCGTGACTTTTGCACATCATTCTCTCAGTTCTGACATGCTTTTGCCAATTGGGCCTCTCTAAAGCAAATAGTAACCACAACCACAAAAAGATCTGCACATTGATTTTGCAGAATCAAAATTTATATCCATTTTATTTCCAAACATCACAAGCCACTTTTTGCAGCAAAATAAC
Source organism: Liasis olivaceus (assembly GCA_030867105.1). Taxonomy (NCBI): domain Eukaryota; kingdom Metazoa; phylum Chordata; class Lepidosauria; order Squamata; family Pythonidae; genus Liasis; species Liasis olivaceus. The sequence continues at coordinate 24,687,762 of CM061359.1, read as the reverse complement.
AGAGACTTCTACTTTAAAGGCAAGCTCTCTTATTAACATTATGGCGTGCCTTTTTGTAGGCTAGACTTAAAGTGGAAATCCTCAGAAAGAATACTGTAATGTAATGCAGTTTATGCTGGGCCACCTCTAGAAACAGCTTAGGAAGTTCAGATGACGTGGAGACAGTAGGAGCACTGGGGAGTCAAGGAGCTGGAATGTACTGATACATTGATTAATAAATGATTGCACTGTAGTGGCTGTCATCTGTGACTTTTTTTTTACCAAATCCTACAGACAAACCTGTGTTTTTTAAAGTCTAAATATTTATGCAGCTCTTTGAGTTTACCTGGGCTTTAGTCTCTGCCTCAGAGGCCTTCTCCTTGGTGTGTGAGGAGATGTGCTGGCTGGAAGGGCTGTGCAAGGAGAAACAAGATGGGGAGGGTCATGGTTTTCCTCCACCCCTTTCTGAGCTTTAACACACACACCCAGAAAACCATGCCACAACTGTATGTACAATGACTGTGGAACTGAAGGGTCAAAGCCACACCGCTCTGACCAGGTGGAGTTTCTTGGAGGAAGACGAGGAATGCCCTAAGCCTCGCACATCCCCAGTATCCAAAATCTTTTAGCTTGTATGAACAAGAGAGAGCAAATGCATTGAACTCTCAGTAGCAACCTTTCCTGGACTCAAAGCAGCCACCCATATTTTCAGTCCTGCAGGAATGTCTGTAGAGCAGAGTCAAAAAAGTCAAGATGGCAACCATGACAGTGAGATCAAAGCTATGCCTGGTTTTTGTGTGTTGCACACACGACTTGCATAAAAGCCAGGCAGAGCTTCAATCGCGTTGTCATGGCCACATCTTGGCTTTTTGCCCGCCCTTGCAGGCAACGCTGCAGCCTTGGCTGGCTGAGAAGTGCTGGGCGGCACCCAGTGGATGCTCCCCTCTAGCCATACCTGATGCCCTCTTAGCTTTCTGCTTCTCTGAGCAATGCTCCTAAAGTTCTCTGTAAAGGGGGCCTAGGGGCACAGGAGCCCCGCCACGCCAGTCTAAGTTTCTGAGGGGACTTTGGCAGCCTGTTCCTGATGTGGTTGATCTTTTTGCCTTCTCGGTAGAGTCATAAGGATCACAGCCTACTTGCTCTTCAGCTTGCACGTGAACTCCTGTTTGTACTATTGGGCCTCCTCCTTCCAGGGGCTCGGCTCCTCCTCTTGGGTCTATGATGGCAAAGGCAACAGGTAGGCCTGAGGGGGTGGTGCTCTCAGCCGGTGCAACCAGCCCTCATGGGGGAAGGGGGCAAGGAGGAAGAGGCGCATAAGCGCATGGACCTGTTGTGTCTCCTGTGCTTTGTGTTTCTGAAGTTACATCCGCTGTTATTACTGGGCTGTCAAGACATTAATAACCATTGGAGGACTGCCTGAGCCACGTAACCTCTTCGAGATTGTTTTCCAGCTTCTCAATTACTTCACAGGCGTCTTTGCTTTCTCAGTGATGATCGGCCAGGTGAGCACTCGCTTCGCGCCTTTGTCCTGTTACAAAAATTGATGCGTTCTTTTCTCACTGGCTGCACAATACAGCTTTTATGGAGGGGCCACTATTAGCACAGGATAATATTTAATACTGCTTAAAGTTAAACTATTTATTTCTTAGAATTATGATGTAATTAAACCAACATTCTTGATTTAAAATTAAAATACTCTTCGTAACATGTACTATAATAAGTTAACAACTGTTAAAACATTAAAACACTATTAAATCAAAGAACAGCAAAAAAGGGGAGAAACATGAAGAATTTAGTAGACTTTTAGAAGCTGCTGGTTCTCTTTTATGGAAACTTGGATAAAATTCAGGGGTATTCAGCCTGCTCAGGCATAAAATTAATATCACAGCAACTTCCCCACAGACTGAATAGTTGGCCTGGAGATGTCCTGTTCCATCCTAACAAAAACAAGCCAAATTCTCCAACTGTTGGGTTTAGCTTTTCAGGTGTATCTCCTGGGTTTCATTTCAGCACTGAAGACGTTTTTGATATCGGCATAACCATCTGCAGCTGAATGAATTCCCATTAAATAAGGCGAGAGTCCAAACCTTCATTGGCATTAAAAGAGCAAACAGAAATACAGAAACACTCACTGACGTATCGCAAGATTAGTCAAAGAGAAGGCCGTACTCATTGAGAGACTTGTTTACATTTGTTTTTAAGTGCTTCATCCAAGAATTTAGCCACAATTCTGGTAATTTCAGGCACGACACTCTCAATAGGTATTGGCAGGCTGATACGGTATTTGGCGGATATTTGCCCTGTGAAGGTTTTAAAAGCAGTTCATAATGGAGAGTCTCAACTGGGTGGCAGTCAAAAATTATGTGGTGAATTGTATCAGGGGTGCCGCAAGAACAGAGCCCCTCGTGGTTGGGGATGTGTTTATACCTTCCGAGAAGTACCTCGGAAGGAAAAGAGTTTACTCTGGCCAAAAAGAAGGCCCTACGCTGAGATGGGACCTCAAGATCATGCAAATAATGCACCCTCTTACCCAAGTGAGTTTCTATACCTAACATGAAAGACGAACAAACACAGGGTTGAGCAGGTCTAAGTTTGTGATATTCTAAATCTAAAAATCTCTGTTTAATCATTCTAAATACATAAGTTTCATCCGATAAATATAAATCATCAATCACTATCCCAATTTGCTTAACTTCAGACATAATATGCTGAGACCAGAACGAAATATATTTATCCGTATTAAGGTGTGATAACAGGCTATGAGGAGCAGCTCTAAATAAAATCCTAAACCAATATTTAATTGCTAGTAACTAGGCTTTGGTTTCTATCAGATGTTGACCAGTTTCTAAGCAAACTGTGAGATAGGAGACACAATTGGGTGCCCCCAAAAGCTGCCTCAAAAAGGTTGCTTGAATGCCCTCTACTTTACCATATAAAATTTGAGAAAGAGATTTCATGTTGAATATTCTAATCTCTGCAGGTACGTATCGGTTTCCTCTTGTAAAGTAAAATTGTTTAATCTGAGCAGCCGAACAATTAGCCAGGTGGATTGTCTTATTGCGATGGGTGACCCAGGAAAGATTATAACTAAATGTAATGCCAAGATATTTGAAACTTCTGACTTGTTCGATTTCTGTGTTACCTATGAACCACCTCTGTGAGCACCATCTTTTGGCAAGCGTTATTACCTTCGATTTAGGATAATTGATAGTGAGTGGGTTGCATTGACGATAGTTATAAAATGCATCCAAGTATCATGTAAGAGAGAACTGTAGTATCGTCAGCATAAAGTAGTAATGGGGTGGGAAGGCCACCAAGCTTGTTAAATAAGGCATGACTTTTGGCAGTGTGGAATAACCGTCTCTCCATTTGCTGTTTTTTTCTAAATCTTACACAGATGAGGGATGTCGTAGGTGCTGCTACAGCAGGACAGTCGTACTATCGGAGCTGCATGGACAATACAGTAAAATATATGACTTTTTACAGAATTCCCCATTCGGTTCAGAACAGAGTCAAAACGTGGTATGAATATACTTGGCATTCTCAAGGCATGCTGGGTAAGCACCTTATTGTTTCAAAGACAAAGGGTTTATTTGGTTATTCTCTGTTGGGTAGTTGCAAGTATTGGTGGCCACAAGTGGAAGTGAAAAAGTCAACATGGTGGCCATGATGGCACCATTAAGTCCTGCCCATTTTTTACATGCATCGCAGTGTTGCTGCCATCTTGTCTTTTTGACCCCTCCCTGGCAGACACTCCTTGTTGCAGCCTAAATATAGCATTAAATGCCTTTTAACCTTAAACATGTGCATTTAAGCCAATGCTGAGAGCAATAATTGGAGGGGAGAGGAGGTCCCTCCTCCCTCTGCAGTCCGGCCAAACAGGGTCCTCTGGAGCTCCGTTTTCCACTTAAGAAGGAAGTGCCTGCCAGTGGCAGGGGACTGTCTCCTGTCCCATCAGCAGACCTGCAGTGATGGCTCTTGTTTGAGAACTTGTGCTTCCATATCCCAATTTTTTAAAAAACACATTCACCTTGCCTGTTCTGTTCCCCCTGCGTGGTTAGACCCACCGTTCCAGGCTGCCTTGTTATCCTCCGGTGTCATGGGATCCTGAGGAAGCTTTATGGCTTAGAAGACTCATTGACCATCTTTTCCAAGCATGGGGAGGGCTGGCTTATTTATTTATTTTATATATTAAATTTCTCGCTGCCCATCTCCCCCCAGTGGGGGACTCTGGGCGGCTCACACAAAACATTAAAACCATAAGTATATATAAATACGTAAAACCTAAAAATTTAAACAAAACATTACTAAAAAAGAAGGAGAAAGTCCAAGAAGATGATGGATCTGGAAGTGAAGACAGCAGGCCTCTATGGGGCTAGCCATCCCCACACTTGATGTATTCCCTCCACACCCCGGGCCAAGTGGCAGAACCAGGTTTGCTTCAGTGATTCCTGTAATCCCTGGCAGGATTTCTGTAATGGGGTGCTACCTTTGATAATGGTGCAGAAGCTCCAACCAGTGCAAAATTCTAGTAAGTTTTCTAAATTGTGACACTGAGAAAATACCCCAACCCTCCGTTTTATTATTCACACTTAAGGGCCGTAGGGTTTAGGGCCCAAAGGGTCCTCAGAGAATCCATTCTCCACTTTCCGTTCATCACCTGCAAAAATGCTGCTGTTGCGGTTGTGCTGCAAGCTGAGAAGGCTCACACAGGCTCTTTGTAGGCCCAAGCTGAAAACACTGTATTTTGACAGGCTGGAGAAATACTTCCTGTGCCTTCTGGTTTTCCTGTGTTACCTTTTTATCCCGTTTTATTGTAGTGAACATCCAGCATACTATATGACATTCAATTCTCCTTGGGGTGAAAATGTTACTCAAAATAATAATTTAAGGCAATAATACAGAGATGCATTTAGTGTCAGGTCTTGCTTGACCTCCCATGCTCCCTAAATTGGGAGAGCGTTTTGAATGTACTGTCAGAAGGGGGAAATGGATATCCAGACTTTATCTCCCTCTACCCAGTCTGCACTGATAATCTTGCAGCCCTTCGCTAGAGAAAAAGGCTGTAGTCAGACAAACAGCGTGACTGGGCTCTGGGCACTGTCCCCAGGCTGCCGTCCTTACATGTGACAGCCCGCTGCCAACGTTCTCCCACGGTGGGAGCTTCTGGAAGCAAAAAGGACCCACAGACCCCTGAGAATGCTTCTGATCAGGGGGAGGCTTTTAGTCACATGCAAGCAAACCCAAGTAGGGACTCTGTGTAAGCCCACCTGCTCAGGATGGAGAATTCAGGGATGGTGGATCCACAACTGACATCTCGGCCCAGATCTCTTCTGTCGCAACACAAGGCCAGAACACAGCTGCAGACTTGCTGCTCTCTCCTTTGCTACAGATGAATCAGAGCTGCTGACGCAGCTGCCTGAAAAGATGAAGCTGGACATTGCGATTGATGTTAACTACAACATTGTGAGCAAGGTGCCACTCTTTCAGGTACTGCCAGCTGACTCAGGGCTCCACTTACTTAACCTTAGCCAAAAGAGCAGAATGCAAGCAATTCTTTCCTTCCTTTGATTCAGGGCTGTGACCGGCAAATGATTTTTGACATGCTGAAGAGGCTGAGATCCGTGGTGTACTTGCCTAACGACTATGTGTGCAAAAAGGTAAGCAGCAGTGAAATGTTGCACCGCAATTGTCAAACTGGTGAGGGAGGTTCACAGGCATATACGATGCTCTTCATCATATGCTCCCTGTGTTATGCATTTTTTTATTATGCCACTGAAACCAATGCAAAGATGGTTCTGAGATTTCTCTAGGGTGCTTGTTCTTAAGTGGGGGGGGGGGCGTCAGTGGCAACAGAGCTGCTTGGTTGTGGTAGCCAAATATAGTTGGCCATCATCACAGTCATTACAGTTATTAGATATCAGGGAAAGTTACGTTCAAGCCAGTGAACTAAACTAATGGCAAAGCAGAAGCAGCAGAGCTCAAAAAAATGCACAAAAGTTTTGGAGGAAGATCTTGATTTCTTTAAAAGGGAATTCATGTGTGCCTTTTCCTCTGAAAACCAGAAGTCACAAATAAAAATAGGACAAAAAACATCCAATGGAGGATTATCTGGAAATATACATATATCGGACATTATTCATTTTCCTGGTCATTATTTGTCAGTTAGTGTTAAGCTCACCTTGATCACAAGAACAAAGGGATGGCAAAATAGCCCTTTTCCTTGCATTTCTCAGCTCTCTAAATCTCAGGGCCAGACAAGGGTTTAACCTGCAAACTTTCCTCTAGGGCCAGGTAGGGTAGCCTCTCCAGGGCCTGCACTGGGAAGGGTGGGAGCTCAGCCCTTTCCCTTAAAACCTCATCTTCTCTTTAACCCTTAAGCTGCTGGGAGACAGTCTCAGCAAGGGCTCTGATAACTCTTCCCTTGCTAAAACGTCTACCTCTGTGGGATTTCTACTTTGTAACTGCAGGATGTAACTTTCTAGGATACACAAGTCTTAAATTGGGTCAGATTTTCAAGAGAAAAAGGTGCCCCAATTCTTCCATTTGAAGCCCTCTTTAAGAACTATCTTAATGAAGTTCAGCTAACCAACGCTAAGGAATCCTGAACAAAAGGATCCACAGGGACAAAATTCCTCAGATCCACTTTTTCCTTGATTTTGCTTCAGGGGGAAATCGGCCGCGAGATGTACATCATTCAAGTGGGACAAGTCCAAGTGCTTGGGGGACCGGATGGGAAAACTGTGCTTGTGACCCTGAAAGCTGGGTCTGTGTTTGGAGAAATAAGGTCAGGCCAACAACACAATGTGTTCATTTCCTTATTTGTTGCATTTGTATTCTGCCTTTTCTCTGAGAGCTCAGTGTAGTTTCTGTATGGATGCCCCCTAATTGGACACCCCCTCTCACAGCCACAAGCAAGTGAGGTTGGGCTGAAAAAGGGTGACTAGCCCGGGTCAGCCAGGAAGAACTGTCATCTTCTGGATTTCCCCTGTCCAATTCCAGCATCTAAGCCATGAAACTAGGACTTCAGCTCGCCATGGCACTCACCAGAAGTTGCTTTGGGCATCTCATCTTGACGGTGGCCACATTTTATGTGAGCTATCCTTGAAAGGTGCCCTGAAGTTACAATAACCAGCTTACAGGAACATGTGATGCTGTTTCCTGGTGGCTTTCCAGGCAAAACGTGAGGCACTGTGCTGACCTTTAAAGCTGACCTATAGCAGCTTATGACCTGACTCTTGGAGGAACTGCCTCTCCTGCTGACCCTCAGATCGCCAGAGGAGCCTTTCTGAAGACAGTTGTGCCACCGGCCGGAGGCTCATCTCCCTGGTGTGCAAGAGGGGCCTTGCTCTGCGGCTCCCTGGCTCCGCAACGCTCTCTCTGAGGAAGTGCACTTAGCCCCTTGTCTCCAGCATTTAGAAAAATACAAAGACACATGCTTTCACTCAGCCTTTAATAGTTAATCTTAACTTTGCGTATTTTGGTTTCATTTAAAGATTTTTAAACTTATTGTTAGCTGCCTTGAGTGCTTATACAAGTAGAAAGGTGTGTTATAAACCTAATAAAAGAAATACTAGAACAATGCTGCACTGACTCTCAATCGTGCCTGGAGGAAACTGGGCTTGGTAGCTGGAATAAACACAGAGAAATTTAGAAAAATGAAGTCTTGCCATGGCTGTTCTTAGATATTAGGTAAAATAGCCTTTATTAGCCTGGTGACTGAATGACTCTCAAGTAGAAAAAAGGCTTAACTATGGCTGAGAAGAGTTCTGACAGCAAAGACCCTAAGATCTTGGTTAAGCTTCTCAGTCCCATTTTTTCCCACACAACCCAGGGTGGTTCTTGCCCAGCTCCTGCTCAGGTTATCTTGAGGCTGATTTACATGGGCATTGTGGCTTGGCACTGTAATGATAGTCTTATACCTGGAACATACAACTCCTGACAGAATCCCCCCTCTCCAACAATTGCTGGGTGTTACAATTTCAGCTTCTTAGTGCAATGAAGTGTAATGTAGCTACTGAGCTCCCAGTTGTACTTCTGGGATCTTGCTAGGGGACAGTGCAGACTGCTTAGACAAGCAGAAAAAAAGGGGAAACTTTCCACTGGCATTGAGATACTGACTAGATCCAGTTCTCTGATTAGACCCAGATGTGGAATTCACTAGAAAATGTGTGAAGTACCAAGGGGTGGAAGTGGAGTCCCAGAACTTTGCTTGCGCCACAGGATTAGTAAAGATTGGTTTTTTTTAAACAATCTATAGAACTGTTGCATGGATTAAAGCTACGCACCTTCAGATAGAAAATTAGATTAAACAGCAGGGCAGCTGGAGGAGTGACTTCAAGTCCTTTGCTCACTGCTCTCCCATAGCTACAAAGGGTGGGCTTCATGCTTCTGTTCTAAAACACATCAGCTGTTGCATGGTATGTTTCTCATGTAGCTACTGAAGAGCAGTTTCATTTTGGAAAGCTTCAACAACTATAGTCTTACCCACAGTAGGGTCCCAGTCTCGTGTCCATCCTGTCCACTACATGCTGCTTCAGGGCAGGCCACATACAAGTGGCAGCCAGGAAGACGTCCCTCAATAAGCTGGGGAGAGATAACCATGTGATAAGCCAGAATACCCACCAAGTGCAGGTTTGAATGTCCTGAGAGCACAAGTGCAGACACCCTCTAAACAAGTCCCTTATCCAGGCAAGCAGCAAAGAGGAGACAAGGAGCATGCCAGTCCACTCCAGTCACTCTGGCCAGTTAGCCAACTCGATTGCCCAACCAGTAGGAGTCAGGATCTTTGCAGTCATGGCCAGCAAAGCCCTACCTTCACCTTGCCAACAGACTTTGAGCAGTTTGGGTCTTCTGGGATACAAAAAGAGGAGGAGAATCTTCCTATCCTGGAAGTGGCTTCAGATCACTGGCGATTGCCACCACTACTGTGGAGAACACCAAATATACAATGCAGAACACAAAAAGCAAATGTTATTTTGACAACAACCCCAACTTTTCCCTATCTTTATCATGGCAACACAGAAGGACAATTGAGCTGGTAGGAAGAGAATGAAATCTAGTTTGGTTCCATATATGGTTCCATATTATTATGGTTCTTCAAGTCAGCCTTGACTCCTGGTGATTACATGGACAGGCCCAAACAGTTTTCTTGGCAACCTTTTCACAAGTGGTTTGCCAGAACCTTTGTCCATGATGTTCTTCTGAGTCCAGGACTTGGAGGGAATAATTGGCCCCAAATCACCCAGCTGATTCTGTGTCTAAGGGAGGACTAGAGCTCAGGTCTCCCTACTCTTAGTCCAGCATCTTTAACTATGACACCAGATTGCAGTAACACCATATACTGAACTGCAATTTAATATATGGTTTTGTTTGGTTGCAATGTTTTTGAACAGCTGAACTGAAGAAACATTTGGATTACTGAATCTTAAATTTCAATTGTTAATATTTGGTTGGAAGATATTGGGGAGAGAGGTGGAATGAAGGTTGCTGCTCCTTCCTGTGGAATAAGAGATGAAAAGTTAGGTGCTGAGTTTGTATTTTTGCTGTTTCCATTAGTTTACTGGCTGTAGGAGGTGGAAATCGGCGCACCGCTAACGTTGTGGCTCATGGATTTACTAACCTTTTCATTCTGGATAAGAAGGATTTGAATGAAATTCTGGTGCACTATCCAGAGTCCCAAAAGCTGCTGCGGAAGAAAGCCAGGTGAGATGCAGGATGATCAAGGGTTTGTACTTGATTGTTGTATTTATTGTAATTAATCAATTTACTCTCACTTTTATGCCATGACAATCAGACCACCTCCAAGAGGCTTAGGGTTAATGTTAACTGATGTGTGATGGGACTAATTTTTCCCAAGGCCATGTCTTTTGTCAGGATCAGTAGCTGGTGAAACATGTCCTCTTCTGCCTGCTGGTCTCTTTCCTTTCTTTTCGTTGGGTTGAGTTTATCCCTGCAAGCCTGCCATAAGAACAAGTCTCCTTTGTCCTCCTGGGGTAACTTGCTTGGCCTGGAATAGGTGGCTCTGCTCCTCAGGACTCTGTTTTAACTCCCAGTCCAGATTATAGAAATTCAGCCCTTAAGGTTTTATTTTGTTCCCCATGCGTGCCATGAAACAAGGCAAATTTGGAGGGAAGGGTTCTCTGCTGGTCAGGTGATCCCTACTAGTCTGGGAGAGGGCTAATCAATGAAACTTAATCCAAGGAAGATGTTCATTCTGTTGGTATGTAATCTCTGGAAGGGGGTTCAACATATGCATGGCAGTGAATGACTTACCTTTATGAGTCAGGTTTACAGTTTGACAGTGCTATTAGAGATGGCCTTTACGATGGACGTTCCTGTCTGGTGAGACAATGTGTATTTCATCAGTTTAGATGGTGCTCAAATTGTTCTCTTCTGATTATCCATGTTTTTGGATACCTTTGATTATTTCCCCACTTTCATGGAAATAATAGGGAGGCTGCTCTTGATTGGCACAATTTTATGGACTACAACAGCTTCCATATGAGGTTTAATTGTATAACTCTTTGCCCCAAGAGTTTTAGGAGAGAAAAAGACTTTTCTTCTATTCGCAATCTTCCTATGTTTTCCCACCACAGATGGAATAACTGCACAATTCCTTGCATTAATGGAGCTGCCTGGGGCAGCCAACCATCTGGAAGGGCCTAGCCTCCTACTTGTCACTTTAAAAGGAAACTTAAAAGAAGTGTAAACACAACTTTTAGAAGAGGAGCCATCGAATGAAGATGAATAGAAGGGCCATCATAAGAGTTCACACACAGTCATTCTATTGCACTCACACACGCTGTTTATTCTTAAAGATCTGACTGATTTCCAATCCTGTTCTTATATTCTCTGTTCTAGGAGAATGCTGAAAAGCAACAGCAAGCCCAAAGATGAAAAAGGGCTGCCCAAAGATGTCCTCATCATTCCTCCAAGAGCTGGGACACCAAAGCTCTTCCAAGCTGCCCTGGTAGCTGCAGGAAGAATGGGAGGCAGGGGGAGACTGGCTCACATCCGCTGGAAACTGAAGGAGCTGAAGGCGATGCAGGTTATCTCTGAAAGCTAAAGGCCTGGCAAGAGGGGAGCATGTTGTAAATCTGCCTGTGGTGGGCAGGATGGGGTGGGCATGAAACAGTAATTTATAAAACCATGGTTTATGACTTAAACATTATGTGAACCCAGCTAACTACAGCAGTAAATATCTGGGAGAGACCAGGATGGCAAACCTGTCTTACGGCATTCTGGAGGAAATCATAGTTGAACCACGAATGGGTAGTTTCATGAATGAGAAAAGGAGAAGGAAAGCCCCACAATTTTGGGGTGGGTGTATATATTTGGAATGCTGAGACCATGTCATAGGGGTTCTCACAAAACAGCTGGGCATGGCCAGTCCCAAAATAACCATTGACCAGGAAGATGCTGCTGAGGATACAAATTTTTCACCTTTATCCCTGGCCATTAAGATGTATTCTACCACCTTAGTTCTCTTTTATTGTTTTTCTGAGCACATCTTTTCCAGGCCTTGGCTGAAGTCAATCTTACATTCTAAGAATACTTCTGCCATTCAGTGGACATTCTGCTCTGCAGCATGCCAGCTCCCTTGCCAATCTTTCTTTTAATTAAAGGAATCTAAAGCAAATTCAAAAGTCAGATGAGCAGGGAGCCAAATGAGCAAAATATCTTGGCATATTCATGCCCGTGGACATTACCCCGGGGGCCCTAAACCTAGAAGAATGGATTCCAGATCTAGGATGCGGCTCCCTTGCCAGTCTTGAGGCAAGCATCTTTTTCCTACCAAGAGTAAGCAGAGTGCCTTATATGACTCTCAACCTGATTAACTTCTTTTTCAGGCTGCCAGTTCCACACCAGTTATCCCTAAATCACCAGCTAGCCATACTTCACCAGCTGGTTCTCCCAAACCTGATGACTGCAGAACTGAGATTATCTCCAAGGGTCCTGACCATCCTGTTCAGGTTTCCATGAGTCCAACTCCTAAGGGGGATGAACAGGTTCTCTTGGTGGAAGTTATAGAAAAGGATGAAACCAAGTAGAAGAACTGAATGAGCCTCCATATCTGTGGAAACTGCAGCTCAAGAAGGGCTCCTTGCTTGTAATGGATCATATTTGTTTGGATTGTTAACCATTCAAAATATAGTCTTTAATGTTGCGCTATTAAGAAAAAAGTTGACTGCAACCCAGTGTCTGCAATAAGGGACCTCTAGAATTTTTTACACACCAAGCAGTTTAACTGAGTCTTTAAAACAATTGCAGCAGAAATCCAAGAGAAATTTAGAACAATTGAAATTTGTATTAAGTAATATTGGCTTTTTAAAGATTCTCAATGTACAATAAATATTTTGATTTGCTTAAAATAGCCATAGTTTATTCTGTTGGCATGGTCTTTTAATACATGGCATAGTACAAGGTGAGGTAGGAGTGCAAAAAAAAAAGGGTAAGGAATGATTCAGAAAATGAGTAAGTTTGGAAAACAGCATTAGATACAGGCATTTGTGTACAGTAGAAGATGCAGGCCACGTAGAAGATAGATTATGTGCTATTGAGTCATTTTCAACTCCTAGCAACCACGTAGATAAAAGTAAGAGGTTCATAATATTGATCTGTTTTCCAGGGGGTTAAAAATAATTGAATTATCTTAAACAATGGCTTCTGTGGCTCTATTTGGTACTTGTTTGCTTACTGACAGAAAGCAAAATTGTGGCTATAGAAATACTAACTTGAGAGAATCTCAATGGATGCATTACAAGCCCCCAAATATAAGTATGAGATCAACAGCTTACTAGCATCTCCAGACACGGGCTTTTCCATTATATCTTTGGCTGCACTCGCGTGCTGTACATTTCCAAAAACTCCAAGTCCTAACTACCTTTGAAAGCTCATTTGCACTTTCTCTTCCTTGCTTCAGAGACGCGGGAAACCTTCATTCCTCCTGGGTTTGCAGGGGTGTCCGCCATGTATACTCAAAATCGCAGCCAGGGTCGTGCGACTGGAGCCCCACCCGTCTTTAAAAGGCTTCAGAGCCTCGACTGCGCGCGGGCAGCGGTTCGTTTCCTTTCCCCTTGGAGCTGCTTCCCACCTGCGCGCGCTCTGCCTCATTAGCGGCCTACTCAGCCCAGCCTGGGAAAGGGCCCTCCGCGCCCCCCGCCCGCGGCTGCTGCCACGCGACGCCTCCGAGCCCCCGCGGGCCTCCCGCTCCGGCGCCCGCGCATCCCCGCGGCGTGGCAGCACCCCGGCCGCGTGGGCGCGGATGCGCGCGGCCGAAGGCCCGGGCCGGAGGCGGGGCGCCGGTAGCCTCCTTCCCCGCCGGGCGCGGATCCGGCCGTTGCCTCCTCGAACGGAGCGCTGCTTGGGGCGGGCCCCGTCGGACGGCGAGCGCGTAGCGGTGCCCCCGCGTCTGCAGGTGAGCCCGGCGTGAGGGAATTGGGGAAGGCGGCCGAATGGCTGGGGGGCAGGTGCAGCTGTGGGTCTTTAAGTCACGGGTTGCACACGGCGCCTTTAAAAGTAGCGCGTCGCAATAAAGTGACATTACTTCTGTCAGCGCCTGCCAAGCGCTGCGAAAAAGCGGCGGCGGCGGGGGCTGAGGAAGGCTGGGCAGAACCGCCTTCCCGCCCGCTCCCGCGAGCCGTCCGCCACCCGCAGAGCCTTCGCAGGCCCGCCGGCAGCGAACGCGGCCGCGCCGCCTCTGACGGCCGCCTCGCCCTCTCGCTTCATAGCGTTGCGGACAAGCGCCCCCCTTCTGGTGGGCTGGCCTGCGCCGCGCCGGGAGCGCCCCCCGCCGGCCGCTGCCCTCCGCAGTCGTCGTATCTGAGCGCCGCCGCCCCCCCCCGACGAAAACTTTCCGCTAGGTCACCCAAGGGGGTGATTTTGCAGGACTTGCTAGATCTTTGGCTGTCCTGGGAAACTGGTGTAAAAAGAAGTAAAGCTCAGGAAAATGAATGTCTCTGCCCCATTCCGAACCAGCGACCCCTTGCGCGTGAAATAAACAGGACTACTCTGCTCCTGAAGGAAGCACTGTAGGAAAACCTAGAGTAGAAACTAGGCAGCCAAATCTGGAAAAATAAAGAACTTTTATTTTAAAGCTGGTTGCTGTATCTGCATCTGGATGAAGCTTCCTTCCAAGGGATGTTAAGTTTTTCAAAAAGTCTATCTGTTCTGTAAAACCCAGCCCTGGAAAGGAAAGTGACGGGCAGTCGCTTTCCTAGCGTGGGTGGGAGAGCAAAGTGGCCGGGGAACCCACCCATCAGGGCCGGGTTAATCATGGTCAGGATAAAGCATCAGGCCATCACTGGGGTCACAGAGAATGAATGGGTTGAAATCCAAACCAGGGTTTCTTAAACCGGCTTAATTTCCAGGTGATCTGCACAGGGAAGGGAGTGGCTGAAGGCAGAAGAGCTGTTGGTCTCTGAGAAGCCTTTTTGTATCTTCTGAAGCCTCGCCTCACCCTTCCTTCACAGGCTGATTATTTGGGCTGGGGATCTTGTTCTGAAAACCTGATAGATGAAAAATGTTTTGTCTTTTTTTTTTTTTAACTTCATTGTCCCCCTTCTGTGAGTACTTATGATTCAGGGGAGGATGTCGGAAGCATATGATGGAGCTGAGCAAGAAAGGGGAAACTTGGTCACGACAGAGAATCCAAGTCACAGCAGGTTAGGTCAGTCGAACCAGTCAAGCCAAGTAAGAAAAGTCAAGACGAAACCTGGCAGGTCAGATGATCAAAGGGATCAAATCAACAGGACCCAAGCAAACACTTGTCACAGAAAGGTGTTCTTCATTACAGCATGTACAATTAGTCTTACTTAGGATAAGAATACTTCTAACCCACTTTTTTACTCCATGGATCTCCAGTGGAATTCACAGGCACTCATTTGAAATATAGTCTAATTAACAATGAAGTACATCAAAGTGAAACATCAGAGCCCATTAAAATGGAACTCAACACAATAAAGAAGATAAAATTTAAATCAGTCCGAAGGTTAGCAGAAAAGGTGTTTGACTATGTACATCTTTCTGCAAAGGAAATCTTCCCCAACACTGTGGACCTAGAAAGGAGTGAAATGTCTGGGCTCCTTTGCTTTTGTTTGCCTTCCTCCTCCTCCCACTGCATGTAGCTTGTCTGATGGTCCAGCCTTGCAATTTGAACTCAAGAATTCTCAAAATATTTGCCTACTTTACAGTTTGGAACCATATAGTCTAGATGTATTTTTGGTTGTGGCAGTAATAAGAGGCCCCTGTCTCAACACAACCTCTAAAGCAGTATAATTACTCCTCATTTCCCCTCCCTGGATAAAACCCTGATTATGCTTACAGCTATTTGCAGATGTGAGCCTGGGAAGACTCCTAGTGGCTTAAAGAAGTTGTCATTCCAGATGGTTGCACACAGGGCCCTTCCAAGCAGCCACAATTTTCATTCATTCCCCAAACCCTCACAGTAGGTTTGAATTGGCTATGGCCCTCCTTGCCACCTTGGACCTTGAACTGCTGAAAGCACCACCAGCCAACCAGAGTCCTGTCCAGCTGAGCCAGGGGAAGTGCAAAAATTGGGTCCAGCTGGCGCTTGTTTGCTTGTTTGTTATGTAAGGTATTTGTAAATTTGCTGATGATGTCATGATGGGAAGAAGGCCATCTTGGCACCATCTGTCAGCTCACACTTAAAAGAATGGCGAAATACTGTTTCTGCATGATGTCATTGTTGCTGAACTTCTGTGGAGAGAGGGGAGTTATCACCAGATGGGAAATGTCCCCTCACAGCTTCATGGAGAAAGAGGTTTACTCAGCAGACTTATACCTTTAATTCCACTGGCGTTATTTGCCTGTACAAGATGCCCAGCTAGGTGGCAGCACTAGGTTGGACTTGGCTGATCTAGAAAAACTAAGCAGCCTCAGGCCTGGTTGGTGTTTGGATAGGACAAATCCCAAGATTAGAGGCTAGACTAAGAAGCCAAACAAAAAACAAACCTCCAACCCCTCACACCAGAAGGCAAAAACAAACCACTTCTGCCTTGTTTCCAAGAAAAGTACAAACATGGACCTGTCCATAAAGTCTCTAACAGTTGAGCTTGACTGGAAGGAGATTACCCTACAAGATAGCAAAACAGGGCCAGGGGTAGAAGAACAGCTTGGATGGCTTTAGGATTTATTGCATCGGGGTTCAGATAGCCAGAAGACGAGTGTAATAGTGCTAGTGATAGATCAGCTGTGTTCCATAGATGAAAGAAGAATGACTTGCTGAGTTGGCAGGCACAGCTTCACAATTGCCCGGGAAGTAACATGGCCACCTGTTGCTGTCAGAACCCCCAGCAGCCAGAGACCAGCACACACAGAGAAGCTTACTGAAGAGCTTCCCCAAACACAGAGCTAGGCCTGCCTGCTTCTTATTTCTGCCACAGGAAGCCACGAGTGATCGAATGGCTGGATCCATATAACACGCTTCACCTGGTTTAACAAAACATTGGTGTGCATCACATAACACATTATCCCCCCCAATCATATTATAGCTTAATGTGATGTTCAAACAATACGCCAAGTTCAATTCCTGGGTTCCAGCTTCATTGTTAGGTGTTCTGGGTGAACCCAGACAACCTATTTGACAAAGAACCCCAGGATGTGCTGTTTAGCAAGCTGGTTAAGGATGGGCTGGATGACACAACAAGGGGATGCACAGTTAGCTCAAAAATGATATACAAAGGGCACTCATCAGTGCTTCCTCATCAAAACATCAGGAGGCATTGAGTGGGCACCAGAAGAATCAGTCCTGGGTCCTCTACTCTTCCATAATTTTATTAATAATTTCAATAAATAGGTGAAAGAATTCCTTACCAAATTTGCAAATAACACAAAATCCAGTCAAATAGCTAATATCCTAGAAGACGGAAATAAAATTTAAAATGTTTTGAAAGGTGGAGAAATGAAGATTGATGTCAGCCCCACTAGGTAGAAGAAAATCAACTTTACAGGAAGGCTAATGTCACTTTTTCAACCCAGAGTTCTCACTCGAGGCACAAATGACCAGGCTCAAATTATCCTGCTTTGGAGACATGATGTGAAGACGTAGCTTTCTGGAGAAGGCTGTAATGCTGGGAAAGATGGAAGGAAAGAGGACAATCAGCAGCAAGGTGGAGGGACTCAGTTACAGCAGTGATGGAGGCACCATTGGAAGACTTGAAAGACCAGGTTAGGGATAGATCATCATGGAGAAAATATGTGGTTGCTAAGAGACAACAGTGACTTGATGGCACATAGTCAGTCAATCAATCAAAAGCAATCAGCCTCTTTTGCCTAGGTGATGGTTCCTGCATATTTCCATCAAGGTCGTCTTCCTTACTCTCCACACAGTGTGATGTAGCTGCAAAAAGGCCAATGCAGCTTTAGGCTACATCAGCAGAGGTATAATGTCCAAACATAGGAAATAATTGTTCACTTTATTTTGTCCCTCACAAGTACTATATCCAGTTTTGGGTACCAGAATGATTCAGAGAAATTGGAATAGGTTCAGAGAAAAGGAAAAAAGTCAGGGGAACAGAAACTACATTCTGTGAAGAGAAATTGCAGGAGTTGGGCTTATTCAGCCTTGAGACAGGAGGACTAAGAGTGACATGATAGCTTCTCCAAATACCTGAAAGGATATCATATCATGGAAGGTCAGGGTCTGTTTTTTGTCATTCCAGACTGTAGGACATGGAAGAATAGATTTAAGTCATAGGAAGTCAGATTCCAATTAAACTGTTTAAAAACTTCCTCACAGTAAGAGCAGTTTGGTGGAGGAACTCGTGATCCAGAGGGTGGTCAGTTCCCCTTCCTTGGGTGCCTTCAAGCAGAGGCAAGACCGGCTGGGGCTGAATTCCTAAGCTGAGCAAGGGGTGGGAGGCCGTGCTCTCAGCGGCCCTCTTTCAGTCTGTTTCTGCCAGTCAGCTTCAAGGGCTAGTGAGGAATTGCTCAGGCTTTGCCATCCCTAATCCAACTAGAAAGAATTCAGACCTTGAACTGGAGGCAAAGCTACCCACCCAGGAAGCCCAAACACTGCCCAACAGAGATTGCAAGGCAAGCTTTTGTCTAAAGCTGAGGGGAAAATGGAGGAGGAAGGAGTGGGATTTAGGGCTAGGGCAAGGTCTATGGCATCTCTGATTTGTGGAGTCCTTGGTGCTTTCTGAGCTTGGTTGTTTGCTTGCAGACATTTCATTACCTGACTAGGTAACCTCATCAGTGCTGATGTGATCTCTGATCTAGATGCCCTGTTATGCCTGCTGCTTGAATGAGTGGAGTGGGCACTGGCTACGGCCTTTGTCAGAGCTCATCCCCTCCTTGGTTCTGTTTCCGAGGGCTTTGACACTTGCCTTGAATCCAGACCTTGCTGCTCTGCAGCTCAGAGGAAGGCTGGGACTTAATATAATGACAGCTCAAAGTGTCTCCGAGATGAATGATCCAGACTGCTTACGCTTCCTTGGATCTGAGTCAGGCTGGGAAACTAGTTGCTACTTGAGCAAAGTAGGTTACTTACGTGTAAAGCAAAGAACAACACCTTTGAGGTGAGTTCTCTATGCTCAGAGTTATGGGAGGAACCTCCCTGTTGCATCTTCAATCTGAACTTTGAGATAAATCCAGAGGGGACAGGGTTGCAGATTGGTTCCTGTTGAGGGAAGGAGACCTGCCTGGAAAATTGGGACACAGAGGTTCCCGCAGACAGTGGACAAAAATGCATTTGTGTTCTGAGACAAAGAATGAAAGGAATGAAGAGGCAGAACTCACCCAGCTGCTGCATAATTAAAAACTTCTGTAAAATATGGATTAAAAGCTTCTCTCCTTTGACTTACTATACTTCCTCCACCATCATAATGGCAAACTGTGACTTAAGTCTTCCATGCTCCACTTTCCACAGAGCCAAACACTCAGAAGCTGAGTATCTTTACTGGATTTCCCCAGATTCACAAGGGGAAAAATTAAGAGCTTGAACTGTGAGTCTTTAAGCATGAAGTTTATTAAACTTGTTTTCCTGAACCTTAAAAAAAGTCCTCAAGAAACAAACAAACAAAATTGAAACATGATACACAGTTCTGACAGGGATTGAAATAAACAGTGTTCTCAGAATAGGAGTGGGGATGACCAACAGACAAACCAACTGTCATTTGGGATGAATAAAATTGTGTCTTTTTAGCAAGCTCTGTGCTGACTGCAAGAGATAGAAATCTGAGTGACTTTTGTGGAACACCGATTGACAATGGCCATCCAGGCCAGGAAGGGAATTCCTCCAGACTGTTGCACATCTGGCTGGCAAGAGGCAGGGACAACATCATCATAATCAGAGACTGAGGGAAATCCTGGGGTGCAGGGGAGGAGGAACAAAACAGTTGACAGCCCTGGAGGCGGTAATGGATCTCCAGGGGTGGAGAAGACCCTCTACTGTTGCTAGAGTGAAATATTTCTATAAAAGTAAAAAAACCTGAAATAACTGATACAAGGAAACTTGAAGATTCTCACACTTCCACCAGCGCGTAACTTCAGAAGACAGTAAGAAGTGGCAGACAATACCAAAGAGTTGCACTCCGGCACAACTCCTGGGCTGCTTCGTTTCAGTTGGGCGCGACGTGAGTTACAGATAAGGTGTTACAGGTTCTCCCTTATGGTGTCCCAGTGGAACCTCCTCCCCTTTTCTCATGCACTTGCGTGCAAGGTAAGGCAAGAGAAGGATCACGACGCACCTGAGCTCCCTGACTTCGCCTCTACTGATACCTTCCAACCAGTTCCTTTACAGCAAAATTGCCAAATGACCCCAACTAATCTCAGTGGCTGGAATCCCACTTGACAAGTCAGTTAAAGACCTGGAGCCTGCATTCACACAGCATGCTAAGCCAGAATAGTTTCAACATTGGTAAGCTTCCCTGTGACTGAGCATATAAAAAGTGTAAAGCCACAGTTTGGATTGTGTGTTTCATGGGAACCCAGGAAAGGGATTGTTTTGATGCCAAATGTGGCTGTGAAACTCTCTTTGGTGACCTGGCATCTTTCCAGCAGCAGTTACAGAATGCTTCATCGGCCAGTTGATAAACCAGAAGTGTCACTTAAACGCTCCAACCCACGGGATTGCTCTTGGACACAACAAAAGGCATAGAACTGCCTGTTCTCCTAGTAATTGCTCCCACACATACCTTGAATACCTTAAATAACAAAGTAAGCTCCTAACTTAACAAGGAATCCTGGACTTGCATTGTTTTTGAGAGCAAGAACATAAATCTTCTCTAATAAATTGTGCTGCTCTTTACTAGCTTGAAAGATGGAGCAGTCTCTGATCACCTTATTTCATGCATTTTCTTTAGAGCTTAAAAGAACCTCCAAGGGCTGTTCTGGCCATATTCTGAGCCACCCAAGGCTGGGACTCTGAGGGTGGCTGCCCAAGTGGAGGGCAGGGCAGGGTCCAGCCAGAGTTGCACACAAGCTCCTCATCCTTGTCTCGAGTGTTTGGGAAGGGGAGAGCCTAAAAGGAAAGGTGGCAGAGGAGGACCTGGGGAAGAGCAGCTGGAGGGACAGAGGAATGGGGAGGGCAGCCAGGGGCCCCTGAGGGCCGATCAGGAGGAGTCCGGTAGCACCTTTTCCAACTACTTTTTTGAGCTGCAGAACTGTCATTACCACGTGTGCTCAGTAGAACAGTTCTGCTGTTACAGTATAGCTGCCCCTTTTGTATTACTTTGTATTAAAATTTAAATTGTCTAGATTAAAATGGATTGCATTGTAATATAGTTATGCATGGGCTTTGGTGGCGCTTGATGTTCAGTTTCGTTTGCACATGATCAGGCCACGAGGACCCTCCTAGCCCTTTCTCAGATCCTGGGATGCTGTTTTGTTCAGGAGGAAGTGGGTACCCTGACCTGTGGGAAGGCAAGGGCAGCGGCGTTCGGCAGCCAATCTGGCCAAAGGAGGGTTGCACAGACTGATGGCATATTCGGGGGAGGGGGAGCAGGAAAAGCAGAAACTTGAGGAGGGTCTCTGAAGCGGTGGCGAGGCCTTCCTGGTCTTGCAGCGTCAAAGGCAGCCGGGTTGACGTCGCAGGCTTAACGTAGGCCCGAAGTGGCCCGTTTTCTGCACGGAGTCGTGCACAGCTGCAAGCCGGGGCAGAGCGCAAAGGGGCAGAAAGAGCGGCTACCCCACTCCGGGAAGGCAGCGCAGCCTTTGGCCACGGCTAAAACGGGCCGGGTCGGCGGGGGTCGCGGCAGCAGGAGGAAGGGCGTGCGTGAACCCGGCTACTCCCCCGCGCGGTCCCCGAGGTCCCTTCCCGCACGCCCCCGGGCTGCCCGCCGCATCCGCCCCGCTCGCGGAGAGCCGGGCGAAGCGCCAGGGTGGCTCGGCCGGCCGAGGCGAAGACAGCCCTCCCCGCGCGTGCCGGGCCCGCGTCTCGGCCGTGCCCCGCCCGCCCGCTGGGAGCTTCCCGCGCCCCGTGGCGGGCTCCTCGCCGGCGGGCTCCTGCCCAGCTCCTCCTTCCCGGTCGCTTCCCAGCTGGTGGGTCCCCTTGGAAAAGCCGCGCGCGAGACCCGCGGGGCTGCCTCGGGGCGGGGGAGCCTCCTGCTCTAGCGCTCGCCGCGGCCGGCCCGGGGTGACGACGCGGCGGCCCCAGCGGGACGCGCGAGTGGGGTCAGCCCGGCGCCTCCCCCGCGCGGCCGCCGGCAGGGCAGGGCAGGGCAGGGCAGGGCAGGGCAGGGCAAGGGGAGCGGTGCGAGTGGCCAGGTGAGCCCGGGCAGAGCGGGCGGCGTCTGGAGGCATTGCTCCGGCCCCGGCGCCGCCGCCGCCGCTTCCTCGCCCAGCGGGAGAACCTGCGCGATGCCGCGCGCGTGCGGCGAGGGAAGGGGCTGCGCTTTGTTCCGGCCCGCCGCCTCTCTTCCCTGGGCGCCGCGCTGAAGGGCCTCCTTCGCCTCCCGCAGCCCCGTCCGGAGCCGCCTCGGCGGGGAGAGGAGGAGGCACCGCCCCGGCACCTCCCGCCCCGCCCCGCCCCGCCCCCTCCCCTCCTGCTCGGCAACCGGCCCGGCGGCATTTCTGGCGTTCCATTCCGGATGCCCAAGATGAGCGGAGGGTTTCGGGGGAAGCCGGGCGGCTGAAACAGATACCGCCGATTGTGCAACGTCGGGCTCGGCAGACAAAGGTGTTGCGCCCCAGCCGGAGCCGCAGAGACGGCTGCCCCGCTTTCCTGGAGGGTCAGTTGACGGTGAGCCGCCGCAAGGGGAGCTGGCGCTGGCCGCGTTGCCGAAGGACACGCGGTTTCCCTGCGTCTTTGGCAGTGGGTTGCCCTTCGCTGCTGGCAGAGACAAGCCGGTGAGTTTAGCTGGGATTCGCTTAAAGGGACGCGCAAACTCTTCCGTTTTGGCTTTCACTCGCGCTGTTTTTCAGGCGGCGGGTCTGGGACTAAATGCTCAGCTCAGTCGGGGGTGGGGGGATAGAAGCAGCAGAGAGGCTAGGCGCTTGGGCATCTCTCCGGCACTCCCCTCCCAGAGGCTCCCCTGATCTGTCGCCAGCCACGCGGGGTCGGCGTGAAGGGGAGCTGGGACGAGGGAAGGGGAGGGTAAGGAGAGCGTTCTGGGGTCCAAGGCGGCCCTCCCGGATTGGCCCCCCAGTGCTGAGACAGCTCAGGTGCCAAAGGCGGAGGGACGGGAAGGGGGGGTTACACACAGCAGGAGCTGGGGTCTCCTCCTCCCCCCGCCACCCCCACTCCTTCTGCTCAACTTCCTTCCCTTGGAAGGGACTCCCCCCGTTTCTCCCTGAAAGTCTCTTTCCCACTCCTCATTACCGCTAGATGGCAGGAGAGAGCCAGGCTTTTCCCTAAAGTGTCTCTGGGCTGCCATCTAGCTAGAGCTTTCTGTATCTTTGCTTCCCCCTTGCGGTTGTCCGGGTTGTTGCAGCCCGGGTGTGGTGGGCCTCCCGTGTGCCAGCAGGTTTGCTGAAGCGAGGGCAGGAGGGGAGCCTGGCAGACTCCCTAGGCCTGCAGGTCCCCAGGCAACTGCCTCCTTGCTCTTGTCCAAAGCCAGAGCACACAGGAACGGGATGCCAGCATCCTCTTAGCCAGGCCTTCCACTATCAGGTTTCATTTCAGGACCTGGAGTAGATTTCTGTCCTACCAAGAACAAAACTTGGTGGGGGGTCCCTCATTATTTTTCAGTGAGGGAACTGGACAGTGGACAGAAAGGGGGTGGGAGTGGGAGTTGAATCAGCTGTGCTAAGAGGAAAGTTTTTGTTTATAGCTTTTTAGTTAGAAGAAAAGGCAAGTAAGGGGGATGTGGTGGAGGCATCTAGTTATGACTAATGCCAGGAGAATGGATGGAAAAAACTTCCTCTCTCATAATGCCAGAATGTGGATTCATCCAATGAAGGGCGATTCAGTTTTCAGTGAAAGAAGGGCTGTCTTCCCATTCAAATGTGGAATTTTACTTCCTTGAGATATGATGATGGCCTAGAGAGATCTCTGTTTATGATCTGCCCTCAGCGTCCACCTGGGATCTGTGCCTGTGCAGAGCCAAACTCCCGCCTTCCCAGGCCCCTTTTCAAGTACGAGACTGGCCTGTCCATGAGGGGCTAATATTGGCAGCACCAACAGGGTCTTCCCACCACAAGTGTCCTCAGGGTCTTCTTTGCCTGGAAGTCTCTGCATGCGCATGAGAAGCCCAGCGCAGGGGACATGACAAAGTTTGGTCTCCTTCTCTGTATTGCTATTTGTCTTCCTTTAAGGACTTCCCATCTGCCTCTAAAATGGGTGAGAACTGGATTCTGGAGTTATCAGTGCTGCAAAGATATATTGATTTTATACAGTTGTAGTGGTCATGTGTGACATTTGGTATTCTAATTTGGAGAAGCTGCTGAGATATATCTTTTTTACTTGCGTTCTTGCCTGACTGTTAAACCGGTGCAAGTTTGTTCTGCTGGGCTGAGAAACAAAAACAGCCTTGTTTCCTCAGCAATGGCAGCACATAATAAAATTTGCAAGATTAGAACAATAAATGAAATGATCTTGTGACCAGTCCTGTGTTTGGCCAGCCATGCTTACGGTGTCAGGGTAAGGTTGGACCTTGAGCACAGGATATTGGTTCTTCTTTCTTTGTCTCTGAGTTCACCTGTACCTGGACACTGACCTGGCTCAGCTGACCAGCCGCGTTGGGGACGCAGCCCATCTGGAATGCCAGCCATTCGCCTGGAGTTAATCTTGGGCCCTTTTTGTGTGAGTCAAATACAATACAATACAAAATACTTTAATGACCAAGTATAAAATATATACAAGGAATTTGTCTTCGGTGATGAACAGCAAGATCAACGGTGCGTTTGGATAGCAACAGAAAATTAATAAACAGCAACTGTCCAGTAAAATAACTTTTCCAAAAGAAGAAGCCACTGTCCAGTACATATCAAATCATATAGTATTTAACAGAGCAGTGGCACAAGGGAAAAAACTATTCCGATGTCTAGATGTTTTAACATATGGAGCTCTATAGTGCTGTCCTGAAGGAAGAAGTTGGGGTCAGGAACTGGTGGCTCTCTTCTTACAAGTAACTTAACCAACTCTATTGACTGTCGTGCCACTTTCAGCAGGCAGAAATCCGGCACAGCTGCCAGGCTGTTTTCTCTTGGGGACTGGTTGGTGCTAGTGCTACTTCTGGTCTTAAATGATCTTTATTAGACTGTAGCAGCTTCTCTTGACAGAGTTCCTGGGACTGTGCCTGTTGGAGAATAAAGTTCTACAAAGGAAAAGTTTTTTTTATTTTTCTAACCAGGTTCTTGCAGACTATTACAGTATTTATTTGGAACACTTAAGCTTTCTTTGCTGATAAAATGCATGCAACAAAAATTACTTGGTTAGATTACTTATTTATACCAGCTGCATTTGGCCAGGCTGTCAGCAAATGTGAATAAAGTCTTTCTTCTTTAAGTAGGGATCTCCCATCTTCCACAGATGCATTTCATAGCGATGGCCTGTGGGCTTGAACAAATACAGTGGAGAGGGAGGAGTGAAGCATCTGGGCAGCTGCTGAGGCACTGGCAGTGTGGGGAGCCAGGTGTTGAATTTGGCAGAACATAAGAGAGCAAGAGGCTGTTCACAGCTGATGATAAAGGCTCTTGTTGTTGTCAAACATACCTCGATAGCTTCCAAATCCAGCTATTGCAGTGGGTACCTGTGGGTTGCCTTAAAGATCTGAAAGTTTGGAAGCTTCTCCCAGGTTCAAAATACAGCAATTTGGTTATCAGCAGATACTTGCCAATAGGCCAAATGAAGTTGGCATTTAGAAAATGAAACTGGCTGAAACTAGCTGTACTACTTTAAACAAAAACATATTTTTATTCTTAACTGTATACAGTGGTACCTCGGTTCACGAACTTAATTTGTTCCGTGACTCTGGTCGCGAACCGAATTGGTCGTGAACTGAATCAAATTTTCCCATAAGGTTCAATGTAAATACGGTTAATCCATTCTGACCCCTACAAATTTGGTCGCCAACCGATTTTTGATCACGTCCCAGATCAAATTTCCCTATAAGGTTCAATGTAATTACGGTTAATCCGTTCTGAACCATATGTTTGTTTGTTTTTAAACCGCAAAAATATGACACAAAGTACAGTATGAAGAGAGAGAACGCTAACCTTGCTCGAGGCGACTTCTGGCGTGGAGGACAGGAAGGCGGGTGGGGAGGCGGTTACTGCTTAGAGGGAGAGTCCCCCTCCCTACAGGAAGCCGCGACCACGTGTCACAGGAGGGAAAATGGCTGCGGATCCTGTTCGTAACCCGATGCGGAGTTCGCGAACGGAGGCAAAATTTTGTGACCGGAGCTGTTCGTGAACCGAATTGTTCGTGAACAGAAGCGTTCGTGAACCGAGGTACCACTGTATCTATTTGTTACAAATGTTTTATGCCAGAAAGCTCAGAATCCAGTTAATAACAAAAATATTTTTTGGCAAGCCTCACATTCCAAAGGATGAACAGAACAACTTCCATTTCAGACAATGCAATTGTCAGTGTCCCCTGTGGCGTCTCTGTGTTGCAGAGGTGGGTGGATCAGGGCTACCTGGCATTTCAGCTTTTTTTCAGGGGCTGCTGTCTAACCCACCCCCATCAGAGAATGCCAAATTTGTTTACAGTCTGTAAATAACCCGTGTGCCCAGGTGGATGGCACCTGTATTGACCTCTGATTTTATCTTAATGTCTTCAATTGTTAGCCCCCTCTTCAGTTCTCCTCTCTATTAATTGACTTCTCCCTCCCTCCCTCCCTCTCGGATTACAAATCCCTCCTTTAGCCATCAAGGTCTAACTCTTGCCCTTCTCTGGCGGGCTCTTCTTGAGAATCCAGCCATGCTACTATGGGTATTTCCTAAGTTCTGAAAGGACACCCTCCCCTCTGCCAGACGCCGGATCCCTTTCTCTGGCACCTCTGATGCAGCTTCGGCGGGAGGCTCTGGTCCAGGGCTCCCTAGTGCAGGTCACAGCAGGTTTTCTGGCTGTTTACTGAGCTGCCCTGCCTTTGCTGTCCCTCTGTCCTGTTCGGGTTTCCCCTTGATGGTTCTTTGTCTGGACAGTGCAGCCTCGCCTCTTCCTGGGCTCGTATAAGGAGGAGGAGAGGCAAGAAGGGCCATGTGGTTTTTGACAACAAAGAGTGCTATTGTTACAGGCTGCAGTTGCTGCAGTCTATTTTTAATCTGTTACTCAAATGTTCCTCTTCATTTGTTGTGGTTTTTAAAAAAACCACCAAACCCCTCGTGGGGTTGCAGCAGGGAGACACCTGCCTTTCGTCCTCCTAGGTGCTTTGCCTGCTTTCCAGCAAAGCAAATCTTAATCCCTTTGAGTTGGTTGTAAAATGCCTCTTGACAGCTCCCTGGCTTGACTTTTGCTCCTTTTGAACCAGGATTTCTCTGCTCCTGACAGTATCCCGCAAGTCACGGGAACTGCACTACAACGCAGAAGATACTGTAGGAGGAGGGCCGTGTTAGTCCACAATAGCCAGGAATCAGAAGGCGCCTGGTGGTGTTTCTTCTCACTGGCAGGTTTTATTAAAGGCCAGTGCTTTGGGCAGCTGATGAAGTGAGCTGCGGCTCACAGAGCTTCTGCTCATATAGTAATGAGATTTGGCAATGGGAAAAGTGCTGATCATTTATTGCAACTTGGAAGCACGCTGCTCGCAGAAGCCCAAAAACCAGCATTAATCAAAGCACTCAGGCACACATTTTGAGGAAAAATTGTGTCCGTGGCTGGAGCCGCTGCAGCCATGTGGGAGCTGTATTAGCGAGTGGTGTGTTTCTGAGCACAGATCAAGTGTGGGAAGTCCTGCAGAGAGCCTTGAGTGGAATCTAGGAAACCAACTTTCCCAAGTGGATTCTGCATGCCCCTCTGGGTGGGCAAAGGGTGCCTGCTGAAAGTCCCCTCCTATTTCAAGGGGCCCTGGCAGCAGGCTTCTTCTGGGGGCTCCCCTCCTTTGGAACGGCCTGTCCCCTGAGGTGAGGGTGGCTCGCACTCTCACGTCTTTTGCTGGGCCCTTGAAGATTAATTTTGGGCAGAGCTGTTAGTGCTGGGAATATGAAATATAATAATTATTAACTGTATTATCATTGTAGACAGATTTTCTGCATCACCTAGAGTCCTTTGGATTGAGGTGATAGATGAGTCCCATAAATATATCTCCTCTTTCATTCTCCTTATCCATCAACCACGTACTTTGCTAGTCAGGTGTGACATTAACTCTTTGAGTTTCTTTTTGCCCAGTCAAATTCAGTTGTCAGATTTTGTCTGTCATTACAAAAACTCTGCTTCTTTTTTCTGATCTTTTTTCAGCCCAAACTCCTGCCCCTATCCCGGTCATCTCTCAGCTGTACCAACAATACCGGGATGCAACATTTGTTTACTTCTCTTGAGCTGAAGTCCTTCACTGGGAATTGCTAGATCTTGCACAAACTTGCCCCTCACCTCTGGACAATACTGTGGCACATCCTGGGACGGCTCATCCACCTCTTTCACCCTCAGCTCTCCAACACCTCCTGCCGCGTGAGTTCTGCCGTTCTTACTAGGCTGCCGTTCCAGAACGTCTCCCTTGTGGGCCATCTTTCTGGTCTCCTCCCAAAGGTCACCTTTGACGCATTCCACCAGTGCCTGGACTATAATGGTAACTAAACCCAAACATGTCAGATTGGCCTGCTTATTTAGACTTCTGCTTCTCCCCTTTCCCTAACCCCCTTATGTACAAAGATTGTATTGTATAATT
The DNA here is from genome assembly GCA_030867105.1 of Liasis olivaceus. Classification (NCBI taxonomy): domain Eukaryota; kingdom Metazoa; phylum Chordata; class Lepidosauria; order Squamata; family Pythonidae; genus Liasis; species Liasis olivaceus. The sequence continues at coordinate 24,659,557 of CM061359.1, read as the reverse complement.
CATAACACCAACAATTTAATAGCAGAAAGGTGAGAAATGGGGCAAGAATAATAGAATGGAACAGTTGGAAGGGACCTTCTAAAATAATTCCAGTGAAGGAGAATCTGCCACCTCCTAAGGCAGCTGTTAGGAAATTTAACTGAAATCTACTTTCTTATACTTTAAACCCATAGTTCCTTGTCCAGTCTTCTTGAACAGTACTGAAAAAGTCTGCCTCGTCTGTTACTCAACAGCCCTTTAGATACTTGAAGACAGGTTTCCTGTCTCCTGTGGCTTCTCTTCTCCGGGCTTAACATACTCAGTGCCTGATAGTTTTTCTTCTAGGCCCCTTATATTTCCATCTGACAGTGAAGAGAGGAAAAATAGAATGCAAAAAGAAAGGTGATAATCTGAATTTTGTAAAGGAATTAAAAAAAAATCATCAAGCTGATCTAAAGATAAGGAAAAAAGGAATATAGTCAAAAATATAGGGCCAAGTTACTTGTGGGACCACTTCTCCCTGAGGGTATTTACCCATCCTACTAGGTTAGACAGGGTGGCTGTGCTCCAGGTCCTCTCCCTTAAATGTTGCCACCTGGTGGGACCTCAGAGGTCACCCCAGCCCTTTGGAACAGCCTCCCACCAGAGATCTGAGGGATCCCTACCCTTCTAGCCTTCCAGAGGGCTGTGAAGACCAGGCACTTCCTGCAAGCCTTGGGCTAGGACATGGGGTTGAGCTATAAGGATGTTTGGTCTGGCGCCTGGGAGGAAGAGTACCTTTGTTTTTAACTATGTTTTATGGATTGTATCATTTTTAAAATTTTTGATTTCTCTAAAAATTTTATACATACACAATTAAAAAAAATCTTTAAAAGAAATAGAAAAGAGACAATCCTGAACAAACTAAAAATACAAACTAAGAAAAGAGAAAAAATCTACCTTATGTTTTACTTAGCAGTAGTCACTGGTTTACTAATGAATGCACTACTATAATATAATCAGTACAAAATATTATTGTAAAATATCACAAAATCTCTGCCATAGATATTGCTGCATCCTTTGATGAGTGGAAAATATTGCCTTTTCCAAAACACACATTTCTGACAACCATTCCTTGACATCTGGAATAATACCACTTTTCCAATTTCTTTTAGCCACCCCCATGCTCAATACAAACATAATTCCTGATAATCAGATTCCAAAGCTTTGGTGTATACTTCGACATTACATTAACTTCTTTAACATTCAAGATTTTCCCATAAATTTGCTTATATACATTAATACGCCATCTCCAAAAGATACCAAACGATCACATGACCATATCGTATGGGTCAGTGAACCCTCAAATTTTTTACACTTCCTGTATAAAAAAGCTGATGTCCATCCATAACACATGATTTTAGAAAGTTTACTTTTTGTAATTAATCCATAAAAAACTGATAATGAAATTTAAAAAGAAATGGACGTAACATATAAGAAGAAAATGATATAAAACATTATTTCCTTCATATAGCAAATGAACTTTTAATACATATAAGTTCTCTTACTAATGCAGTGAGTGGAACTGATCCGCAGGCCCCGATGGGTCTTCCCCTGAGGATTGTAGCACGATGGAATCCCAGGATGGTGAGGGGCCACTCAGGCTGTTGAGTTCAACTTGCTGCTCTAAAATAAAATTATTTAGTTCGTTTTACTTGCTTTGGAATCCAAAATCATCCCAGACAGACAGGTCTCCAGCCCCTGCTTGAGCACATGCAGTAAAGGGTATCCACTGCTTCGCTGAAGGAGTCTGGCAGCGCTTTTTCCAGCTGACCAGTTTTATGAAAAGGCCTACATTTTCATGAGCTGCAGCTCCCTTCACTAGAGGCATTTCATCAGATGCAGCTCATGAAAGCTCCTGCTTTTAACAAAATGTGTTAGTTACTACTGATTTTTTGCTATCACAGACTAATACTGCTTACCTTGTACAATCAGTACGTCTTGGGTAAGTGGTTCTACTCTTGAATTACTCTTATTCTACTAGGTATGTGATAAGTAATATTTCTATAAATACAGGTATATCTTCAAGGCTGATGCTTATAGCTTTATTATGTAACTGAAATGTTTGGTTTTACTTTTAAATAATGCACTTTAAAAAAATCCCTTTTGAAGCTAAGTACAATCATTTGTCTTTGAAGAAGAAAGCATTTTGGAAGCATATTAAATAGCGTTCTTGCTATTGCACCAAGATGCTCTTGGTGCAGTGTGAGAACTGTTCTGTTCTGTTGCTAATTCTGCACTTCGTCTGCACTTTGTGTAAATGCATTTTAGCAAGCTACAGTGCAGCAGACGTGCCAGTGGGCCATCACTGTGGTCTGTTGGTGGAGCGGAGTGAGGCCCTTTTCTCTTGTCCTTATTAGAAGACCTCTTGCGGGTCAAGATGTAAGAAGATGAGCCTGACGTCTAGGCCTTGGGCTGGGGACCTTTGGGACTGGGGCGGTGCTGGAGAACTGTTGCGGAGCAGAAATGCTGGGCAAAGCGTCCTCCATGCTTTGGAACTGGGGGCGTACTTTTGCAATAAGAGAGCTTTCTGAGACAGAAACCCATTCTGAGTTGTCCTTCTCAGAATATTAGAAGTGTTGTATTAGAATCTGAAACTCTGCGCTGTGGAATTCAAACGACCACCTGACAGGTCCTGGCTGAGTCAGTTAAAAAACGAAAGGCTTACGGGATCTCTTTCCTTCTCTCTCTCGCTCTCTATGGGAGGTGCCTGCGTCTTGCATCTCAGCAGAAACCCTCTAATTTTTCCATTGACCCAGACTGTTTAGGCTGAAAGAACGGCAAATTTGGGATTGTGGGAAATCACGGAGAGGAGGGAGCCTGCAAGCCACCCTTAAATACTAATATGGTAAATGTAATATGGTAACACTGGGTTACAGAACTGTTATCTTTGGTGAAACAGTCAGAGCCACTGGGTATTGTTTATTTTAAACTATGGTTCATGAGGGAAAAAAGGATTTGCTTGTTCATTTTCTGAGTGGACCAATTTAGTCTGGAAACCTGACCTTGCAGATAGGATACCCTTAAGAAGTTCAAAGTCAGAGACATTTCTTTCTTTTCCTTTTTTTTTAAAAAATAGACAAGGATACATCCCTTCCCCTTCTTTGCTCCTGGTGACGCTCAGGGAGCTTTCCAAAAGTACAGACTCGACCTTGTCATTTAGGGGGGGATCTGGCTGGTCGCCATTCTGCGAGTGAGACACAGCTGGTGAAGGTTTTGCAGAACACAGTTGCAGCCCAGCCCAGCCCAGCCCAGCCTTCACAATTCCCTGCAGTTGCACCCTTTAATTGCAATTTGCTTGTGGGTTTTCATTATAGGGTCTGAAAAATACTCAGGTTTGAAATTTTTTTTTTTTTATTTCTATTTTTACAGCCTCACACTTTTAAGGCATGGGGCTAGCAGTGGGAAAAGCTGAATTCAGTTCCCTCTTAGGCACGGAAGCTGGCTGGGTACCAGTCACTTTCTCTCAGCCCCAGGGAGAAGGCACTGGTGAGCCTTTTGTGAAAAGGTGGCCAAGCCTCTCCCTGGGTCCCTTTGTAAAAACTGGTGTCATATCGGCTGCCTTCTCATCCTCTGGTACAGATGCCAATTTTAAGGATAGGTTACCTATTTTTGTTAAGAGGCTAGCCTTCTCACAGTCTTTTACGAAGTCTCAGATGGATGCCATCAGGTTCTGGTGATTTGTTAGTGTGTTGTAGTTTCTCAAGATGTCCTTGAATGTCTTCTCTTGTTTCCTCAGTCTGGTTTAGATGTTCCAGTTCAATCCCCAGAAAGTCAGTACAGGCTCAGATAATCGTCCTGTGTCTTCCACAGGAAGGACAGACGCCAGAAATGCCTTCAGTTTCTCCTCCTTGAAGATCTATTTCACTCCTGTGTCATTTAATGGTCTGGCTGCTTCTCTGGCTGCTTTTCTGCTTCAAATAGATTTAAAGAAATTCTTAAGTTTAGAACTTTATAAAAAGAAAAGTTTAGAACTTTATTAAAAGTACCTTTAACTTTTTTGCCGTATACAATAATAACAATTACAGCAACAACAGTCCTCTTCCTCTTCCTTTTCTTGGCAATCCTGAATCACCAATACTTTTCCTATCAGTTTGTGCTCTTTTGACTGTGTTTCCATTTCCAGAATGAAACTTTCTTCTTAACTTTTTCTGGGCACTGCTAGAAAACCCTGCTGACCACCTCCTGGATCAGGGTGATCCTTTATGACGTTGTAGAATGCACTGTAAGAGCCTCAGCTCTTGTGATTTTATTTAATCTCCTGGCACATAAAGGAATTTGGCTCCTCTTTCCTTTCAGGAAGACGCAGTCAAATGGATCCTAAACTGACAAACTTCTCTTGGAACTGGTTTGAAGGAAAAAGCCTGTAAATTGAAGTGATGGTATTTTCCAAGGACCTGTTTAAGCTGAGAAATACAGTCTTCATTCTTCCCTCTTGCCTTGTTCATTAAGTATTTTTAAAATAATGAACATGTCCAAATAGCTATTTTTTTGTGGGGGGGTGTTAGCACCTTAGGAATGATTTCAGGTTGTTGGCGGAACATGAAAGCTCATACGATAGAGGAACGTGGCTCTCCTCCATCAGTTCCCAACTGATCATTCATGATCTTTCAAGAATTGGGTCCTGCTGAAGCTGGTATTGGGACAGAGCAACCCATTTTACGGGTACTAGATGGTTGGGGCAACCTGAGCTCACTCTGTCAGCTAGAGAGAAGCCAGCTGGGCCCATGTTTCTAGATTTCTGTGCCAGACAGGGAGAAGTGTGCAAGGCTGGATGAATTCACCAAACCAAATTGTTTCAGGAGCTTTATGGAAGCTTGCGAATGGCATTTGGGGAGATTCCTGACTTGTTTAACAGGCAGGAGCTCTAAGAAGAAAAAAGGGGAGAAGGTGGGGGCTGAAGTTACAGAGTATTTCTTGACAGGTGAATATTGGATTGATGTTTCTTGGCTTATGAGTATTCAGAGCATTGGTACTTCACTCTTCAGCCAGGAACAACTCATGAATCCTTCAAAACAGAGAGCCTGTGATGCAGTTGAATTGGCCCTGCCCTGCCCTGCCCTGCCCTCTTTCATCCATTTACCCCTTCCCTTCCCTTCCCTTCCCTTCCCTTCCCTTCCCTTCCCTTCCCTTCCCTTCCCTTCCCTTCTCTTCCCTTCCCTTCCCTTCCCTTCCCTTCCCTTCCCTTCCCTTCCCTTCCAGATTTACAGTTTCCTATTGCCATACTGCCATAAAACCTGTCCCTGTTGGCGAAGGTTGTTAGACATCCATAAATTAGGCAATGGCCTTAAATAACCACTGGACAGGAAATGCCTCTTGCAGGACTACTCCTTGGCCCTGGCTGGAGGAAATGGGCAGCGGTGACAGCCTGCATATGCCCTTCTCTCAGATGCCAGTCCAGCTCCAGGGGGTGTTACTGCAAGTTTTGAGAGGCTGCTGTTCAGAGGACTCTTGGGGCAGGGTGTGTATGTCTCTTTCTAGCATTCTGTTCTTGAGGAACTTATGAATAGGACAGGAAGAAGCAATTTGTCACAGGCAGGACTTTACCCAGGGTGGCCACAACCAAGAGAAACACTTTACCCAGAACCCAAATGGTGTGCATATTGAACAATGGCCTGGAAAGAGATTTGGGGAGGCATGGCAACAGCTCCAGGAGCTGAAGCATGCACTCACAAACAATGCTTGAATTGCTCTCCTTAATCAGGGACTTCTTCTGGACTTGCTTAAGGCTCCAAGGAGAAAAGGAACTTCATTTCCAAAGTGTTTTTCTTGGCTGTGACAAAACAATGAGTCAGAATAGGTTCTACCTTCAGTTGAAGATCTCTGTCTGTCTTGCCAACAGCTCCACAAAGGTGCGTGAAAACAGCTGACAGACGAAGATTGAGGGGTACCTTGGCAGCCACAGTCAACCTGGACTGGCAGCTGCAGCATCCCAGTGTGGAAAGCTGAAGACGGGAGAAACATGGAGAATACAGGTACTGCAAATGTGACTATGGAGCCTTCCTAAAGCTTTCAAATTTCTGCTGGAGGTTGGGGGGGGGGGGTGACAGAGAAACCCTGCTCTAGCATCTCGGGAGGGCGCAGGATTAAGATGAATTCTTAGATCATGATTTGACCATGACACTTATTGGAGTACTTTGAGCAACCCAGGATCGGCGAGTCTTTTGGGGCAGAGGGGTTATGGGTGCATGGGAATACCTTATTAGCCCCAAGTTTCATGCATTCCCATGAGGCAGCCTCCAAGCCATTCTTAAACTGTGATCCATCAGAGGCATCTTTCAAAGAGGACATTTCCTTTGCTGAAGGAGGTCCTTCTGTTAGATGAGATCCAAAGCTTTTCCCAACCTTCCAATTTGTTGCTCGGCTTTGCGTGTTTCCAGAAGGCACAGAAAACCCCCAGTTCCCTCTTTTCCATCCCATCCCTCACTGTGCCACACAGAACAAAATAGGACATGGCCAGGGGTGTCCACAGGGTGTGGTCAAAAAGATCATGATGGCAACCACAGTGGTGCGATCAACGCTTTGCTTGTTTTTTATGTACAGCACAGCTTTGATCACCATCTTGACTTTTTTGACCATATTCTGCAGACACCCTGGCCATAGCTCAGGATGTTAATCGTGGGGATGTGAGGGTCCGCCTGCTGGGTGAGAGCCAGGAGGTGTGCGTGAGTGTATGGGATGCCCGCCCTGCCGACTAGTGAGAGAGGTCGTGCAGGGGGGCAGAGTTTGATTCTAGTGTGAGGTTGGTGAGGGGGTAGGTCCCAGCCAGCACCGAGAGCATGAGCTGGTGTGTGGGTGAGATCTCCCCTCACCTGGGAGTGTTTGGTTTTGAATGCAGATGTCTGACTAGATGGAGGGATCTTTGCCCCAGACCGGGGACTCTGAGGGCCTGGGATTGGAGGCACTTGGGCCTGGCACCCCTGGGGATGATGTGGGGGGCTACATTATCGAGGTGGTGATGGGTAGGGGACGATATGGCGGGAGCAGGGGGCAGGCCATCTTCAGGAAAGACACCCCCAGTGTGTGCTACCGGTGGCGTGTTTACACCCTCCTTGCTCACTCCCAGGTCCTGACCAGCAGGTTCATAGGAGCCCTGGCCTCCGGCTGCTGCTGCTGCTTAATGCCAGGTCAGTTAAAAACAAGGCCCCCATCATAGGTGACTTGATCACTGAGGAGGGGGCAGACCTGGCATGTATCACCGAGACCTGGCTGGGGCCCAAGGGGGGGTGCTCCTCTCAGAAATGTGCCCATCTGGGTTTACGGTGTGGCACCAGCCGAGATGCCAGGGCAGGGGAGGAGGGGTGGCTGTTGTCATCTGAGAGTCTCTAGTGGCCTTCAGGGGCGTTGCTTCACAAGTTTCTGGTTCTGAGACACTGTTTCTTAGGTTGGGTGCCCGCGAACAGTTGGGAGTTCTGCTACTGTACCAGCCTCCCTGCTGCGTGGCAGCCTCCCTGCCTGTGCTGCTAGAGGCCATCTCGGGACTGGCGGTGGAGTTCCCCAGGCTTATGGTTCTGGGGGACTTCAACCTGCCATCCCTGGGACAGTCCTCGGAGGCAGCTCGGGAGTTCATGGCTACCATGGCCGCCATGGGCCTGTCTCAAATTGTGCAGGACCCAACCCGAGACAGTGGCCACATGCCGGATTTGGTTTTCTTGTCGGAGCAATGGCAAAGTGATCTGAGGGGAGATGTACAGCTTTCCCCGCTGTCATGGTCAGATCACGTCCTGGTGACCCTGAGTTTCTCCTATGCCACCCCCCCCCCCCCGCAGGGAGGCAGGACCCATGCGATTGGTCTGCCCCTGGTGCCTGATGGACCCGTCAGGGTTTCCGAGGGAGCTGGGGGATATTCCCGTGGACCTGCTGCATGGTCCAGCGGAGGCCCTGGCTGCGGATTGGAATAGGGAGGCAGCTGGGGCCTTGGACAGGATCGCGCCTTTGTGGTCTCTCTTGCTACATCGGCCCCGACACTCCCTGTGGTTCACGGAGGAGTTGAGGGTGCTGAAGAGGGACAAGAGACGTCTAGAGTGCCGCTGGAGGAAAACAAAGACCAAATCCGACCAAACACAGGTTAGAGCCGCTGTCAAGGCCTACATTGTGGCAATAAGGGTGGCGAAGCGTCAATACTTCTCTGCCCTTATTGCATCCGCAGAATGCCGCCCAGCAGCCCTGTTTAGGATCACTAGGTCCCTCCTTGGCAAGCGGGGTGTGGGGGTTCATTTGCAGGGCCGTGCAGAGGAATTTTCAGGGCATCTGCAGGACAAAGTCGCTCGGATTTATTCCAAGTTAGACTCTGAGTGTGGGGCAGGGTCTGGGGAGATAACGGGGGACCGTTCTTACCCAGTTATCTGGGAACAGTTTGAACTTGTTGCTTCTGAGGAAGTGGAGAGGGTCCTGGGGACTGTGAAGGCCACCACTTGCCATCTTGACCCATGTCCCTCCTGGCCGGTGAAAGCAGCTCGGGAGGTGACATGGTTGGAATCAGGCAATGGTTACTACATCCTTGCAGGAGGGAGTGTTTCTGGCTGCCTTTAAGGAGGCATTGGTGCACCCCCTCCTCAAGAAACCCTCCCTGGATCCCACGATACTGGACAATTTTTGTCCAGTCTCCCACCTTCCCTGTTTGGGGAAGGTAGTTGAGAAAGTGGTGGCTTCACAGCTCCAAAGGGTTCTGGAGGAAACGGATTATCTGGATCCCTTCCAGTCAGGTTTCAGGCCTGGTTATGGAATGGAAACGGCATTGGTCACACTTATGGATGACCTCTGGCGGGAGCGGGATGGTGGAAGTGTGACCATCCTTGCTCTCAGCGGCTTTCGATACCATACACCACAGTATCCTATTGGGACGGCTCAGGAATCTGGGGGTGGGCGGCACAATTTTGTGCTGGTTCATCTCCTTTCTTTGGGGCTGGTCCCAGTCAGTGGTGATAGGGAGCAAGAGGTCCCATCCTTGGCCCCTCCTCTGTGGGGTGCCGCAGGGTTCGGTTCTCTTCCGCTCCTTTTCAACATGTACATGAAACCGCTGGGTGAGATCATCCGTCATCATGGGATGAGGTATCATCAGTATGCTGATGATACGCAGCTATACATCGCCATCCCTGGTGAGGTAAGTGATGCCGTGGCCACCCTTTTGCGGTGCCTGGAGGCTGTAAGGGTCTGGATGGGGAACAACAGGCTTCGGCTGAACCCTGGTAAGACGGAGTGACTGTGGGTTAATGGCTCCTCTGTATCCGGGACTTTGTCATCTTTGGTGCTGGATGGGGTAGCGCTGCCCCAGACAGACCCAGTGCGTAATTTGGGGGTCCTCCTGGACTCACGGCTCCTGCTCAAAGAGCAGGTGGCAGCTGCGGCCAGGAGGGCTTTTGCACAGCTTCGGGTTGTGCACCAGTTACGCCTTTTCCTGGATCGGGATGCCCTTCGAACGGTCACTCATGCTCTTGTTATCTCCCAGATAGACTACTGCAATGCGCTCTACATGGGGCTACCCTTGAAGAGTATCCGGAAGCTTCAGCTGGTCCAGAATGCAGCCGCGCAAGCAATTTTTGGGGTCCGAAGAAGGACCCATATAACACTTTTTCTCTGTGAGCTGCATTGGGTACCGGTTTGCTTCTGGGTCCAATTTAAGGTGTTGGTTATTACCTTTAAAGCCCTACATGGCATGGGGCCAGGCTAACTGAGGGACCGCCTCGCCCCCACGATTTCAACCCGTCCCACCCGATCTCACAGAGAAGGCATGCTCTGGACCCCCTCGGTAAAAGAACTCCGATTAGCGGGGTCCAGAAGGTGGGCCTTCTCTGCTGTAGCCCCCGCCCTTTGGAACATCTTGCCCCCAGAGGTGAGACAGGCCCCCTCACTCCCGGCCTTTCGGAGGGATTTGAAGACTTGGCTCAGCCATCTGGCCTGGGGCGGGGAGGGAGGCTGTCAGAAATGGGGTTGGCTAGCCCCTTAGTGGCCTGGTGTGGCCTCCATCGACCTCTTGGATTTTTTAATCTTTTTCTATCTGTGTAAGTGTGGTTCTCTTTTTATAACTTTTAATTATGTATTTATGGTTTTAATTTGATGTAAACTGCCCAGAGTCCCCCATTGTGGGGAGACGTCAAATAAATAAATAAATAAATAAATAAATAAATAAATAAATAAATCATCATCATCATCATCATCATCATCATCATCATCATCATGCCGACAGACTGTCCTCCCCAAATGTTGGTTTTTGAGCTGCTACAGCAAGGGCTGGGTGGCCCCAAGGAGACCAGTGTGGCAACAGCTCTTGAGACCAATTTGCTTCAGGAGAGCCCAAGTTTGCCTGTGATATCCTGCCAGAATTTGGTAAATAAAAAGTAAATAAATTAGGTTCTCCTTGCAAACATTTCATTACCAAACTAGGTAACACAGAAAAGTACAGAACTTCAGTTGTGTGGTTGGTGCGACCATCTTTAGTTTTCGTAACCTCCCTCTGGCAGATGCCTCTGCTACCTTGTGAATCTTCGATATGCAAATGTTGAAGTAGCAAACGGGCTGGAATGACGGCAGGAAAGTGCAGCAAAGCGGCTACTTGGAGGAGCCCCTGGGTGGGCAGGATTTGTGACCCTCCCCCACTGGGCAGGGGGCATCATCTTTGGCTTCCTGCAGCAGTCCTAATTCACACTGTCCCCCTTCCCAGGGATCCCTGGGAAAATAACCCCCCTGGTGCAAACTGCTGGGGTAGCAAAGATGATCTAGCTCCTGGCTAGAGATGACAGCCGGAGGGACCCCACCCCTGCCCACAGTTATGGCAGGATCGCTTTGCTGTCATCAGCCACGGCATACGACTGATGCCTCGTGCCCTCAGCCATGGTTTCCCTCCATCTCTGCTCCTCCTTTTGCTGCGATGTAGCATTTATTAAGTATTGGGTTTTTTTCCCTCAAAAGAGCTGAGGAGGTTTACAGGTTGTTTCTTGCTCTGCTCTTCAAAGCCTCGTGGTTTGAGCTTGTTCAGGCATATCTGGGGGAGGAGGTAGTCCCTGGCTTGTTCTGGTTCACAGGCTGCAACAAGTCTCTTTTTTCCTCCTTTTTGGGGCTTCGGAGCAAAGTGAAACAGGGAGAAAAAGACGCAGGGACATGCTCTAAAGCAGGCTGGAAATAGGATGGTGTATAAAGAAGGTGGAAAGCATCAGAGGATGAGCTAGTGAGTGAAGGGCTGGGGAGAAACGTAGAAAGCAAGGCACAGGCTGCGCATGGCTTCTTTCTGTCAGCAGGAACGGAGCTTGAGGTAAGAGCTGCTCTAAGTGCCATAGCCGCTCCAATCGGATAGACTATGGCGTGCATTTTCCTTAGTGGGGGAATTTTTAGAGACAGGTGGGAGGAAGTTTAAAGAAGAAGAATGACAAGGTGGGAAGCCTCCTTCTGCACAGAGCTCCTGCATTGTCTGGGCTCAGCCACTTTTTTATTATTCATCAGAGGAAGTTGTGCAGCAAAAAATAGAATGGCTCCCTCCAGCACTTTAAAGCTCCCTGTGATATAAACATCGCATGTGGCATTTTGAGCAGTTACGTGGCTTGCGCAGGGCAGTTGCTGTTTGCTTGTGACAGATGTGTCTGCTGTTCTTACGGCGAGAGGGTTCACTTCAGCCCTGTAGTGTTTAGCTGCCTCAGAGAGCTGAAGAACAGAATAGGAATCGAAAACACCCCCCACAGTTAAGGTTAGTGGGAAATACTGAGGTGGTTCCTTCCAACAAAGGGCTGAAAACATTGTGGGAAAATACGATTTTCAACAAGCAAGTGACACTTGCTGCTTGATGTTTGCCACAATGTGTGGTTACTAGCCTGCCAATCTTTTCCTTCTAATAAAATCACCCGGGTGTGACACTTGCAAGCAGGACATGAATAATTGGGAGCCAGGTGCACAGTGAAGTGGTATGGAATGGGGACAGACAGGATTTTTGTTCTGGGTTTTTTTACACCATGGTGAGAGCTTGCTTCTAAAAGAGTTCTTTTTAACCAGTAACAAGCCATTTACTGCCATTTTAGACAAGAACTGGGAACAATAGGGATCCAAAATGCCATTTGTATCTGACATGTTGCTTCAAGATAATAGAGTAGGTTCCTATGTTTTCCCAGAACCAGGAGCTGCTCAGGAGGTTTCCAGTTCTCCTCGGATGACGCAGCTGGTTTTAGACATCATGAGGAGGGGTGGGGACCTCTTATCAGTCAGCTGCATGGAATGTGTAGTAGAGAAGCGTGAATAGCGAGTGAATGTTGCTGCCTACAGTTTTTCTCTTTGTATGGCTGTGATTGTATCTCAAGTTGTAGCCTTTGGAAGACAGGAGGCTGTTAGCCTCATCAGGCTTTGTCCAGCTAATGGTGTGTGTGTGTGTGTGTCAGTGGCTGTCCCAAGTCCTCCCCAAGTGTTCCATAGCTTTCCAAAAGACTTCATCTGGTGGATCCTAAAGGCATTCAAAGGCAAAAGGTAAACTGAAATACACGTGGCATGCAGGTTGTGGCGATTCTATAATTATAAATAATTAAAATGCATTAACATTTCAACTCACTATAATGTTCTGTTTCTTCTTTCCTAATAAACAAAACAAATGCACCTTGGTACCAGTGAGAAAAATGGTGGTATGTTTCCACTCCCCCTCCTGCCCACCTCCTCCTCCTCTTCCAGCTCCTCCTCCGGCTTGCAGTGGAAAACTAGAAACTCTGTTGCTGGCTTCCCCAAAACATTTTTCCCTCCCTGTGCCCTGTGGACCCTTTTCCTGGGCTCTCTGGAATTAACTGCCAACTTGCATCAGAGGAATATTGGAATGTTGATGTGCATCCTCTCCATTTCATGGCTTCTAGGGCAGCATATTCTAGAAGCTCAGACACACCACTCCGTCTCTCTGTCTCTCCCCTGTTCTGGTTAAACTGGCAATCACTGACTTTTCTGCACTTCAACTGATTTTAATCCTGAACTTAACAGATGAACTAAGTTACGTTTGAGTTTGAGTTCTTTCGTGACTCTAGTTATCTTTCCTGCCAGCTATATAGAAGATGGAAAAATTTAGTTTTCTGTAGTGCAGGGAACTTTTGATAAAGGTCTTCCAAAAAAGGCTGCTTTGGTGCTCCAAGTGAACCACAAAGTCCTCCTGCAGAAAATGGCTTGATTTCTTATTTCTCCTTCCTCCTCGTTCTGTATGTCAAGGCATAGGTACCCCTGGTTTATTTACAAAATGATGGGCAAGTGACCATCTAAATTCATTATCCAGGCTGTGGTGCTTCGGATAATCAGGGAGAAGTTCAGAGCTTTTTGAAGCTTTCCTTCAAGCCATGTTTTCCTGCAGTTTCAAGAGGACCCAGGCCTATATTTGCTGGAGGAAGCTGCACCTCCTCCTGAGCTGATTCTCCTCCTCAGAAGAACAGTTGTGCTGCACAGCCAGGGCTAAATACTGGTGTTGCTGGCTTAGTTGGCAGGTTTGTGTCTGCAAGAGGGAGTCATTAATGGAAGCCTTGGAGTAACCTTTCCTGCTATGCCAACTTGTTTTTAGCACAGAGAGTCCCTCCTGTGAGAACATCTCTATGTTGCTCATCATTTGGCTGTTTCTCAGAGAGGTTTTCGTATTTGTTGGCTGTCAGCTTTTCTCATATTATTTAGCTCAAAATCCCACTCAGACGTTCTAGGGATTTTTGTATCTTAAAGTCCAGGGTTCTGCTGGAGTGCTCCCCCCCTCTCTCTCACTTATGGGGACAGAAGTGAGGAGCGCTGTGCTGTGAGCAGAGGCACAGAGGCAGAGGCGCTGCCTTCTCTCCACTTGTGTGGTTGTTGCGTGCATCCTTCTAGACATGCTCCTTGGGGGAGTTTGAGGAAGCCAGTGTGATGGTGCCTTTCTGTGTCTTTTGTGCTACTTTGTGTCCCTCTCAGATTATGTTGCTATGCTTGGAAAGTCGAATTTTTATACTTGTGATAAACTAGAGGCCCCTGTTTCCTTGTACAAATGAATTGTGGTTTGATAACAGATTGAACTATCCAAATTTCTCTCCAACACACTAGTGTTTACAAATTGAAGGTAGCTACGTTGGTTGTAAGATGAAATCTGAACAGGAATGTTGATTTGCCAATTGCTAAATTATTGTCGAGTGATGAGATTTCAAGTTCTCTTAGTTCTACTTTGAACTAGATATTTAATTTAAAAAATGTATTGATGTGGTGGAGAAAGGAAAAGGAATTTCAGGAAAGGAAATATTCTCAAAATGTGTCTTATCACTGTCTTGATGGACAGCAATTTGGCCAAGGCTTCCCTGCGGGTTCGTCCCATGGAAAGTCTCATGGAATGAAATCCCCAGGATTGGTGTTGGGTTTGGTTGCACGTATGATTTGCTCCTGCCAGATGGAAAACAGTTTCCAAGTCACACCAAGGGCTCCTAGGATGGAGATGGAGGTGAAAGGCCCATTTTGTTTTTGAGAGTATAAATGTCAGAAGAAACCTGAATCCACTGCTGGCAACTACTCAAGACAAATATCTAAATGTAATTTTTTTTCACTTGCCATCCATTTCTTTTGGTGGACAGGCATGGGTGGGGCCTTCTTGGCTGTTGGGGCTGGCAGCTTACCCCCAGTCTCCTGGCAGCGGTGAGCAAATGTCAGCCATCCTCTAGAAGGGGACTCAGTCACTGCAGTTTCAGCCAGTGGGGCCCTGCTTGTAACCTCTGCTGTTAGGGCCCTTCATGGAGTGAAGCACAGCTTTATTCCATGCTGTTCTTCCTTAACTTCATGTCCTCTGTAGCTCTGCTGCCTAGTGACCAGGCCAGCTCTGCTGTGTGCTATGTTCAATTTCCTGTTTTCTGGCAGGAGGAAGAGTCTTTAGTGGGAAACGGACCAACTTAGCAGGGGTGCATCAGCTTCCAGTGGTGCAGAAGTTGGTGGAGTCTCGGGCCCAACTGCAAGAGGAAAAGTTGCAGCTGCAGCAACAGTTACTGTTGCTGCAGGAGAAACTTGCTGTGCGAGAGAGCAGCCCACTCACTCAGGCTGCGCAGCTGCAGAACAAGGTATTTTCCTTTGTAATGGAATAAGATAGGCTCACTGATCCTCCAGAAATCTTTTGTGGAACCTGCCCTTTGCTGGCGTCCCTGATCGGCACTCCTTTCCTCGCACTGTCTCTGCAAAGTTACCCCCCCGTACGTATCCCCCATGGTTGGAGAGAACCGGGAGAAGTCCTTGCCTCCAATCCTTCTGCACCAGCTGGACCATCCTAGTAGCTCTCACACTCTCCTTGTCTTTGCCATCTCTTTGGCTCAACATCACTTTTGTGCTTGCGCAAGTTTAATGCCAAGACCCAAAGGGTATGCTTCTACAGTACACTTAATCACCGTGACTAAAGGCATAACATCTGCATTCATATAATACACTGAACTTGGTTCATTTTAACTTGGCTAATGTGTCTGTGTGTTCAAAACCAAAATGAAAACAGGAAAAAAATTAAAATTCAACTAAGAAATTGGAGGGTGGGGACCAAAAGAAAGTCACACCTAAAATGTGCAGCGAAAAATGCATACAACCTTTAAAATGCCCTGTTGCAGTATTAAGGGTTGAGAATTGGAAGGGACTTCTAAGCCATATTCCTACATGCAGGGCCAAGCTTCTTCTGCCTGATTCAGGGAATCCTAAATAGAAGTCTCTCTCTTTTTGGGGGTTGGGGGGGCAAACCTAGCTTGTGTATAGTAATGATTGTCTGCTTCCCCTTGGTTGTGTACACATTTCCCTTTGGGCCATGAAGCTCTTGGGGTTCAAGTCACTCACGGAAGTGACTGCCCTGGGTGTGAGCCTAAACCATGCTTCCAGCAAGCATTTGGGGCTCAGATCCAGCTTGTCTGATCTTGTTACTGAAGAAGGTGAGCTGGGCTGCTTCTCCATTCCCCCTTCAGACCATCACAACACTAACAACGATGCACATCCTTTTCAGCACTTGGCATTAGGTTCTTGATACCCGCAGGCCGTACTGTTGGGCCAGGAATGCCCCTATGCTCACCAAAGGGCCAAGAGCCTGCATCAAAGCTAGAGCGTTTCTGCTGGAGAAGCAGCTGTAACATCCCTTCCTCCTTATCCCAGTCCCTTTCCATAACACAGAACATGAAATGCCTTTTTTGGGGGGGGGGGAAGTGTGGGATCCTCTATTTTCCTTCCTAAAGGAGCATTCCCTTTTCATTATATGAGCCTCCACTTGCTGCCTGACCATTCCCCCCTTTCCTTCTTGCCCCTCGGAGGGAACTTGGCCTCCGTGTCATCCAGTAATTCCAGGCTGTATCGTTTGGAAACCATCAAAGCAATTCCAGTTCATCAGCACTTAATCCCTTTTTGTTAATCTGCAGTTCCAGACAGGTAGAAACATCAGGACGTGTGCTGATTCTTGGTGACTGCCTGGCTCAGAAAACTGACCCTTGAGTTAGCTCAGTTCCAGTCATGGCTTGAAGAAGAGAAATGACCCTTTTGATCTGCAGCTGTGGTTGGCTGCAGCAAATGATCTTAAGTGCTTAGAAAAGGCCAAAACATGTGAAGCTGCCCCACCCTCTTACTCCTTTTAGCTCCTACTTGCCTTTCCCAAGTCAGGCCAAGGTCTCTCCTACTCCTACTCCTGCTCTGGGCCTCCCTACCATCTGTTCACATATCACTTTCTCAGCACTGATACCATATGCGGGCTTGGCTTATTCATTGTTGCACAGTGTTTTATGATTGTGGAAATATGTGGAAAGATTTTCCTTGGACTTAGTCTCTGGTGAAACCAAGCTGTGTGTTCATCTTGTACTTCCTGTTCTTTTAATAAACATTGGAAGACTTGCTCTCATGGCTGACATGTACAGTATCCTTTGCAGGCTGTGTGTGCAAGAGGGGCATTTCCAGCAACACAGGCATCCTTTACCATCTGTGTTTCCTCTTTGCTCACCGAGGAATTGAGATCTACAGCTTAAGATGACTTTTGCAAGAGACTGGCTGTCAGAATTCCATTCATAAGTCTGATGTTTTGGGTATGCTGGTCAGAATTTAAAATTTAGATGCTAAAAGCATATGTGACAGCTGAGCTGTGTTGACTACGAACTGCAGAAGTAGAGGATTGGAGCTGAGAGGCCAGAGCCAAACTTCCAAGAACTTCAAACAACTGAAATTGGAAAGCATGTTTATTGTGTCACAGAAGTTGATGGGTGGAATTTAACTTACCATTTCCGTGTTCCTGATGCATAAATGAGTGTTGTACTTCAGTCCCTCTTTTGTATTGGCAGACAGAAAGCCTGAAGGACAGACTCCCAAGGCCCGCTCAGGAGATGAACAGGCTTCATTCTGCGCTGGTGAGTTGTGGATCCTCTTGCCTATGGTTTGGTTCCAGCAAGGACTTCCGGGAGGTCTTGTGGCATCTGACGGTTTGCTCAGAGAGGCAGAATGACAACTGCTTCAAACCAATTGAATTCCATTTAGGTATAGGATGCAGCCTTAAATAATGGACGGAATTCCAGATAGTGTGTACAGTATTTTTCTGAAACTCATTGTGGGGTTGGACTTACATAATTGTTTGACCACCCCAATAATTGTCAGTAACCAACTGACCATTGCATTTGCATGTCAAAGCTTCCAAAGACTGATGCGTCTTATGGGAAGTGCAGCGCATTGAATTGTTAACCTTACATTGTTTCTGAAGCTCACAAAACCTGGTTTGAAGTAGACACATCCTACTCCCATTTAGGCAGATATCAGCATCATATTGCGTTGGTCCTTCAAGAAAGGCCTGTGCTCAGGCCTGCGGTTTGTGTTGCTTTGTTGAAGTCTTCTCCCCTTTGAAGTGTTAATTCTGTGGATAAACCGTTCCTCTGCTGCCTCATCATTCCTGTGTAACCTTCCTGCCTTGTTTTTTCACAAGCCTTTCTTTTACAATAGCTTTCCCTTCTTGGAGCCTTCAAGAGGTACTGGACTACAAATTCCATCATCTGCAACCAGCAAGGCTTTGGGCAATTTGGCTGGAGGTGATAGGAATTGTAGGCCAATCGGGGGAAGCTATGAATTGGTGCTGGTTGAGAGAAAATGCCCTTTGTCAGGGGTTTTACTTTTGTTACAAGAAAAGGCCGGGGCAGAGCAGTTGGCTTGCTTGGAGTTGCCAGAGCGTGGGAAAGACATGGCCAACTCTGCTTTGAAACACCTGTGGGGAAGTTACTCGCCTGGAGAACTCTGGTCTGTCTGCTGAGAAATGAGCCTGAAGAGTAGGAACTAATAAACATTCTGGATGAGAAAATAAGTACAGGAAACCAAAGTATATCTATGTCATATGTATGTTAATATTTCACAATAAAAGCAATATTGTATACAATGCAACATTCATTCGTACAAATTATAAGGGTGTTGGTCTGAAGGGAAAATAATAATTAACACCCCCACACACATACTTTTTATTGCTAGATCAATTCAACTGATTCACGGGGTTTGTTTACTTTGTTGCATTCATTTGGGCAGGCTCACTGCCCAAAGGGTGACACCAACAGGTGTTTGTACTGTGCACAGTCTGATGCTGGAGTGTTCCAGCTAATTCAACTAATTCACTGGGCTTGTTTATAGTGAGTCTGTATTCAGTCTGGCTGGCGAGCCATCAGAGCCTTTCTTCCTTCTTTGCAGTCCTTTGCTGAGTCTCCTGATGTCTTCCGAAGATTGTCTGAGAACAGCTCCCTCGTGCCACAGCCTTTCTTTATATTTAGCACGGCAGGCAGGGCTTGCCTCCTTCTATAATTAGTTTACTATCTGAGTACACACAAACAGAGGCAGTGCCTAAACATTTAATTTAGTTTTCCATTGTTTCAGATTGCAACATTTCGCCAGTGGTAAATGCATTGGAAATTAATGCCATATCCAAATAAACAAAAGAAGAACTATTGACTGAATTGCATTTTAATCTTCATCCATGCGCAATATTTATAATTAGATTCAGTTAGAGAAAGGATGATATCGTATCAGTTCTGATGGTGGGCATTTCTGATCAGATAGTCGCAGCTCTCATTTTGTCATGAAAAGGGTTTTCTAATTTAATTGGGGCTTCAGGTGTCACGGTTCTTCACTGGAAGAAAGACTCACCTCAGAATGTTCATAACCTTGTTCTGCTGTTTTTGACCACAGCTTCCTTTAAGAGATAGACTTACCTCAGAACCAGTGATGAGGTGAAATATGCTCTGAAACTTTCTGCTATTCTTTTAAATGGAAAACTGCTCAGTGTCTGGCATTTTCTCCAGGAGGTGGCCTGCCCATTTAAAGAGTAAATACCTCCCAAAGCAGATGCCCTTCTGACTTCTGTTCATTTCCTATGCTGTCCTCAGGGTGGCACAGACCTGGAGAAGCACCGGGACCTCTTGGTTGCAGAAAACATGCATTTAAAGCAGGAGATAAAGCTGTGTGAAGCCCAGCTGCAGGAGCTGAGGAAGCATTCGGTGAGATGCATCAACTGTCCACACAGCCAGGTGAAGCACTGTTCCTCTCCAGTTGGGTCTCTGGCAGGCGGACCTGTTCCTTAGATGCCTTTTCCTTTCCTCCTGCAGGAGAACCTAAAGTTGCAGGAGAAGCTGGCACAAGTAAAGCAGGAAGCAGAAGAAGCAAAAGGACGCCTTTCTGAGTTGGACCTGGAGGTGGAGCAGAAAACCAACCGTCTCGCGGAGGTAGAACTGCGGCTGAAGGACTCCTTAGCAGAGAGGGCCGAGGAGGAGGAGCGGCTGAGCCGGAGACTACGAGATAGCCAGGAAGTGATAGCAAGCCTCAAGGCCCAGCCTCATCAGGTCAAGGTGAGGATGGTGTTGCATAGTGCTTGGAGGGCTGGCGGGATGCATGGTCCAAGGCCCCGGCTCTCTCCCTCTTTCCAATCCCGGGTGGCTCAGTCTGGGGTGTTCTGCTGCTTGCAGTATGTCATCAAAACGGTGGAAGTTGAGTCCTCTAAGACCAAGCAAGCCCTCTGTGAAGCCCAGTCGCGGAACCAGTACTTGCAGGACCAAGTTGGAATGCAGAGGCAAGTGCTAAAGGAGATGGAGCAGCAACTGCAGAATTCCCAGAAGGCAGCAGCCCAGCTCAGGGCCCAGGTGAGCCATCCTGAACATGGAGAAAAGGGAAGAGGAAGCAAGAAGGCCAGGGGGTGGAGGCGGGAAGAAAGGGAGGCATTCCAGGGCAATTCTTGCTTGGAGGACTAAGGATACGACTGGTGCGTTTTTCCCTTTGGCTCCTGGTCACTTGCAGAAGGACCTGAGTTCGAGACCCAATTGGTGTAGCTCCACTTCCTCTTTGCCGCTGCAGCTTATACTCATTGTGGTTCCTTTCACTCTCAAGCTGAAATCTCCTGGTGTGCTCCAAAGTACAGGTAGTCCTCAACCTACAACCATTTGTTCGGTGACCGAAGTTACGATGGCACTGAACAAATGGTGGTTATGAACGGTCCTCGGAGTTCTGGCTGTCCCAGCAACCCCGTGGTCACATGATGGCGATCTGGGCGCTTGGCAACCGGTTTACACTTACAACTGGTTACAGCGCCCCACAATCATGAGATTGCCATTTGCAACCTTCACTGCCGGATTCCCCAGAAAGTCAATGGGGAAGCTGGCAGGGAAGATCGCAAGTTGCTGGGGTAAGTCTCCCCCCTGCTCACCCTCCCCCAGCCCCTCTGTGCTTGGGCAGCACTGGCCACTCATGCACCCCCACGCAATCTCCCTGACCCACACTGTGCCTCTCACACACCCCCTTGCACTCTTGTGCACCCTCTCCAACCCACGCTGCACCCTTGAACACCCTCCCTGACCCTCACTGTGCCTCTTGTGCACCCACATGCATCCTCCCTGACCCACAATGTGCCTCTTGTGCACTCCCTCGCACCCTAGCACACTCTCCCTGACCCTCATGCACCTCCTCACCCTCCCCAACCTACGCCCCATCTCTTGCGCACCCTTGTGCACCCTCCCTGACCCGTGCCACACCCTCATGCATCCTCACCAACCCGGACCTCTCATGAACCCTCTCGCATCCTTGCACACTCCCCCACCCTTGCCATACCCTTGTGCACCCCCTTGCACCCTCCCTGACCCACACTGCACCTCTCGCACACCCCCTTGCACCATCATGCACCCTCCCTGACCTGTGCCACACCCTCGTGCACCTTCCCCAACCTGCACTGTGCCTTCCTCACATCCCCACGCACCCTCTTGCTCCCGCTCTCACCCAGCAGCAGCCACTTACCTGCCTGCCAGCGTCCCCACTGACTTTGGCTGTGGGAAGCCAGCAGGAAGTTGCTTTACCCAATGATGGTGGGATTCAGTTAACGATGGCAACTGGGACTGCAGGGATTGCCATCACTAAGCGATGTGGTTGTGCTTTACAACCGCATTGCTTAGTGACAGAAATTCCAGTCCCAATTGCCATCGTAAGTCGAGGACTACCTGTAGGCAGAATTTCATCCTTGGATTCTAGGAGGACGGAAGCTTTCTAGTGCTGCAGATAAAATAGCATTGGGTACCTTGTTCTGTCCCTCCTCCACAGATCTTTGGGGCAGTAACACAGATGAGAGAAAATGAGGGGGAACGTGCCCTCCCTCTCTAAACACTTGTGTGGCAGAGCAAGTGAAAACCCTGCCTAGACACACCTGTCGTTTCCTCTCAGAAGTGGTGGAAGAAGCTACTGGAGTCCTGCTAGAGATGAGAAAGGGAAAAGAAGTCTGTCTTCCTCTGCCTCAGGACTTAGTTTGGTCCATTTTCTAGGTTAAGGTGTATGAATCCGAGTTAGAACGATCCCATGAGCAGATGCTGGAGGAGATGCAGAACATGGAGGAGGACAAGAACCGAGCCATTGAAGAAGCTTTTGCTCAAGCACAAGTAGAAATGAAAGCTGTTCATGAAAATCTGGCAGGTGAATACCTTTTGAACTGGAGGAATGTTCCTTGGCTGGATCGGATTTGCTTTCAGAGAGGCAGCTTAGAGGTTCCTTCAGCCTCTCCTGAGCTGTCCAGTTGTGGCCTGGCTGAAGAGGGGAAATGGCTGATGGAAGTGGGCACTCTCCAGGCCAGATCTTTGAAGTTTCTTTCTCAGTTTGCCCTTGTGCCTTTTGCAGGAGTGCGGACCAATCTGCTAACGCTCCAGCCAGCTCTTCGTACCCTCACCAATGACTACAATAGCTTAAAGCGCCAGGTCAGAGAGTTCCCTGTTCTGCTTCAAGAAGCCTTACGGAGCGCCAAGGCTGAGGTTAGCCCAACAACAGAATGTTCCTTTCTCTTTCTTTCTTCTGCAAACTTCCTTTTTCATATCCCAAAGAGATCTTTCTAATTGCTCTAAGAAGAAGAGGGAGCCCTGGGGTGACGGGAAGGGCTGAGGCTCTTCTCCTCTCCGAGGGACACCAGAAGACCCTAACGTGGCTTGTCTTTCTCCAAGATTGGGCAGGCCATTGAAGAGGTGAGCAGCGCCAATCAGGAGCTGCTGAGAAAATACAGAAAGGAGCTGCAACTCCGGAAGAAATGTCACAATGAGCTGGTGCGATTGAAAGGTTTGCTCCTCCACTGTGCACACATTGGGGCAGAGTAGAGATGCTGGCTGAGCGCCTTGAGTTGGAGCCCAGGGTTGCTGAGTTGGGCTTGCCTGGTGGAGGCACATTTGGGGTAGAACAGCAATTGTACCTGGAGGGTGGAGGGGATGCCTGAGTGGATCTCCAGGAGATTGGAAGGCATCCCACTTGACTGAAGTAGGGACCTAAACCAGACTTTATTCCTCAGCACCATTAAGAAAGATATTCCTTGGGAATACCATAAGGCAGGGTGAGCAGAGATGTACATGGCAGATCAGGAAACATCTGTTCCAGTTGTTTAACTGTGTTTTGAGTCCCAGAATTGGATGCACAACCAGTGAACTTTTGGCTTTGTTCACTTCAGCAGCATAATTTGGGGAAGGGCTCCAGTTTGCCTCTGTTATGGTTATAAATTACAGGCCCTATCATTTCCTTTTAAGGTAATATCCGAGTGTTTGGCCGTGTTAGGCCAATACGAATAGAGGATGGTGAAGGGCCAGAAGCTGTAAGTGCAGTGACATTTGATCCTGATGATGACGCTGTCCTACATCTGATGCACAAAGGGAAGCTGGTATCATTTGAACTGGACAAAGTTTTCCGTCCAGAAGCAACACAGGAAGATGTAAGTGAGGACCTTCTGGGTCAGAGAATCAGGGGTATCTGGAAGGAAACTCTCATTTGCAGTGTTCCTCAACTGACTGGGGATTCCTAGGGACGATGATTTCTCTACAGATGAAAAAGGACAGATCATCCCTGCAGTATCTCTTCTTTCTGCCTCACTTGACATTTTGAGAAGCTGTTGGTTTAGAGGGACAGTCCATGAGAATGTATCTCAGGAAACTGTTTTCAGCAGTGGGGCATTCCTTTGCTGGTAACTGTGCCTGTGTTGTTTTCCAAAGGTATTCCAAGAAGTTCAGGCTCTGATCACATCATGCATTGATGGTTACAACGTTTGTATTTTTGCCTATGGACAAACTGGTGCTGGCAAGACATACACAATGGAGGTGAGCAGTTTTCATTTCTTTCTGCTCCCTTTGTATTCTCCACTCCTTTTCCCCCTGCCTGCTGCAGACTAGCTGGGTTGGTTTCAGAGAACCAGTGCAAAATGCCACTGATGGGGGCTGGGAAGAGAATCTGTAATTGCATACTTGCCAATATCTAGTTCCTTTACTCTCACTTCCTGGGACTTAATTTCTGTTCCCTGATCATCCTTGTTGTCTTCCTCTGAATTGTTCTAGTTCATCTGAATCTTTAAAAAAAAAATGTGTCCAGAATTGAACATGTTACAGTTGGTGGAACCACACCAGTGCAGCATAAAGTGGAACTTTTACTTCCCATGATTTGGAAAATCTACTTCTGTTGATGCAAGCTAAAATTGCATTTGTCTTTTTTTGCAACCATAGTACCCTATTGACTCCTACTCAGTATCTAAACTTCCAAGCCAGATGTCCCCCATTCTGTACTTGTGCATTTAATTTTTTTTGTGCCCTCAAGATAGATTTGAATGTCTTTTTCTGTCTTCTAGAATATTAGCTATTTCACCCAAAGTTGTATTGTCTGCAAATTTGATAAATAGGCTTTCCCCTTCTTCACCCAAGTCATTAATAAAAAGTATTGGAAAGTAGAGGAACTTATCTTTTCGTATCATATCATCCACTTGCACCTCCTTTCAACTGGAGGAGGAGCCACTGAAGAGCACTGTTTGAGTGCAGATTTCAAACCAGCTCCATATCCATTTAATTGCCAAGTCACCCAGCCCTGAGTTCACTAGCTGGCCAATCAGATGTCCCGGGGTTCTGTGTCCAGTGCCTCACTGAAATGGCAGATGTCCACCACAGACTACCTTTGAGCATTCTGCAGGCACTTGTGTTTGGGAAACAGATGATAAAATTTATCATGGTTGTAGATCAACATCATAAAAAAAACAGACTGTCCAAATTGTCCATATAAATGTACATATAAAACTTAGGGAAAGAAATACACAGACAAGCTAACAAGGTCAGTTGTTTCAGTGGTGAAAAAGAAATACAAGTATATTTGGGGTTTGGGAGACCTGAACAGTTAGTTTTCAGACATTCGTGACAATGGGAGCAGAATCATTCATTAATTCATTCTTTCATTAATTAATCCAATTTATATAGCCACCCATCTCACATTTGTGATTTTGGGCAGCTTACAGTTAAAAACATAAACAGTATCAAAAGATAAAAAAATAAAACAGCCATACAAATGTTAAAAACCATTAAAAGCCACACAGTATCGTTACCAGGAGAGCACAGCCATTCAAGAACCATCCTGCCATTTTATGGGCTTCACACCCCTCTCTGGTCCCCAGGCCAGATGGCAAAGGGCCCTTCCTAGAAAGCTACCTTTCTGGAGGTTTCTGTGGGTTTTTCAGCCAAAAGGGATAACACTTTCTCTTCCTCTGACCAGCCAGAACAATTTAGCAGGAGGGAGCAATTAAGTCTGAATGCCAGCCTGCGTAGAAGGGGCACTGCAGTAGCACATGTGTAATTATCTCAGCATCACCCAGCTGGCAAGACTGTATTCATTCCTGGACTGTGAGTTTGTTGTTTCTCCCTTGCAACAACAGTGAAGGCCAAATCTTGACCCTCACTCAAGGAGGAGTTTCTCCGGTGCAGGAAGCACATGGCATTAAAGATTGCTGGTTGGAGTGAAAGGTCTTTGGGGCTGCATTTGATTATCAATCCAGAGGGTGTAGAACTCCAATCATTTTGAAGATTCAAGTCCAGTGTACCTTGTTTCAGTTCTGAATTGGCACCCTCTTCCCCCAATGACACCAAATTCTGAAACGGTAGACCATAGCTTTAAAGATCCAAATTAATATATTTTTCCCTAACTGATTGGCTGTCTAGTAAAGTTAAGGAAGCGAGACAGCCCAGATTAAAGATGAGTTTGGACCAGAATCCAAGATGGCGTAGCCTCATACAACCCACAGTAAAGCTAGCCCAGATTCCACATGTAACAGAGAATTCGTTAGAAATGTGACTCTTAAAATGTGGGCTGGGTAGCTTCAGGGCTCTTAGGGGATCATAAATACAGATGTATGACCGCAAAGAAGGAGGGTTTTACACTCTTGGTTTACTGGACCACTTGCTTGGGGGAGGGGGGAGAGACTGTACACGAAACCAGTAATTTGCATGAATCATTCATACCACTTTGGATATGGCGGACTTTATCCATTATTTTGTGGTGATGTTTGGATGATGCTATAGAGCTTGTCTAAAGTAAACCAAGGTCTGTTAAAGTAAGGTTAACTATATATTTTGAAAAGGAAATAAATACCTGACTGCTGGCCTTTTTTGAACTGTGCCAAGTTCAAAAGCCACTCAGACCAATTTCCAGGAAGGGTGGCAAAAAGAATTATATTAAGAAATTGGAAAAGTGATATTATTCCAGATGTCAAGGAATGGTTGTTGGAAATGTTGTGGCCTATCTGTTTTGGAAAAGGCCATATTTTCTACTAATCAAAGGATGTAGCAATGTGTGTTACTATGGCAGAGATTCTGTAATATCTTACAATGATATCTTGCATTGTTCATATTGTTGTAGTGAATTCATTGGTATACCAGTGACTATTGAGAAGTATAAAACATAAGATAGATTTTTTTTCTTTTCCTTCTTAGTTTGTATGTTTTAGTTTGTACTTTTAATTGTTTTAATTTTCTTTTCTTTTTTCTTTAAGAAAATATTTTTTTAAAAAAAGGAAGGAAGGGTGCTTTACCTCCACTGGACCCTTGACCTTGGCAAGCACCAGTCGCAAACTGTCTTTCTGGGGCTGCCGTCCTGCATGCTTGGAAGCGAGGGCAGCGGTGGAGCTGGCATGTCATCAGAATGCCAAGATCCGCTTTTTTCAGGGTGCCCCTAACGTTGCCACTCAGGAGGCATCTCTGAAATGGCCACTTCCAGTTTCTTCACCCTGGAGTTCCTTTCCTTTTAACATTAACCTGATGCAGGTCTGTCTCTCTCATCAGGGGACTCTGGAAAACCCTGGGATCAACCAGCGGGCTCTGCAGCTTCTCTTCTCCGAAGTGCAGTCCAAAGCCCCTGACTGGAATTACAGGATCACTGTCAGTGTAGCCGAAATCTATAACGAAGCTCTCAGGTAACAGCCAGAAACCAGCCTCTCTAGCAGAGCCCACCATAGTTGGATTTGCTTTGGAAGAGGGGCTTTGGAGTGTGTGGGAGGACCACCGCAGCCCCTGCCCACGACTTGTTGGAGCGATGACCGTGCGTTTTGCAGGGAGGCTTCGGAGTTGCACTCAGGGATGTTCCAAAGCACCTCCCCCCACCCCCCACCCCGATCTGAAGCATTGCCCATCTTGGACTCTCTCTGGACACAAGGGAATGGTGCGCAAAGCTGCATCATGCCAGAGCAGCCATGCTCTCAGCCAGGCTGGTTTGTTGTGGCTTCTCTGACTTGATTTGGGTTAGAAAGTAAAATCTTTGGGCTAAAACAAGAGTCTGAATTCCGGGGTTCCCCTCCATTCTTCCTGCAAAATGGCTGTTTCCCTGAAGCATTGAATGGGGTTTGGGGCTGTGCACTTTAAAGCAGAGGCCCATTCTTCTCTTTCATTTTGCATCTTAACAATAGGAAGTTGCTTCCATCTCTCTTTGTCCAGTTCCACTACAATTTGGCCATTGTGGTTTTTACACCTGTTTCTTTCTCCCTGGATGAATGCATTCTCCTGGGGTGACCATGACTGCAGGACTGTCACTGTCTTCCTCTCAGAGATTTGCTTGGAAAGGAGCCTCAGGAGAAGCTGGAGATCAGACTCTGCCCAGATGGCAGTGGGCAGCTTTATGTTCCAGGCTTGACAGAGTTCCCCGTTCATAGCGTTGAAGACATCAACCAGGTTAGCAGGGGATAGGAAGGCATTCTTGGCATGCCAGTCGCGCTAGTGGTATCTGGGAGTGGATGTGCCATCAGGGTGGAACCCAGCCCCTGAGATGGAACTTTAGATCACCCTGATGGAAGAGGAAGGAGTCCACGCAAGTGAGATGGCCTAAGTCAGTGTTTGTCAATCTCAGCAACTTTAAGCTGTGCGGGCTTCCAGAATTCCCCAGCCAGCTTGCTTGGGATTTTAACAGCCACAAAATTGGTGTTTAGCCCTTTAGATGAGAAAAAGGGGATCAAAAAGCTGAAAATGGGGGGATTAAGCTGATTAACTCAATCCCCCAAAGGCTGCTCCGAACCAAGAAAACTAGATTCTCAGAATCTCATTAGTCAGATTTATTGCAGGGAAAATGGGTTACAGAATCCTGGATGCTGAATATGAGTTCTTTAGCTTCCATTAAGTTTGTTAGGGCAGGGCCTCCTTGGGGGGATGTCTTTGATCCTCTTCCCAACTCCTCTTGATGCAGAAAGATGTTGCTATCTATTTGCCTGCCATCTCTTCTGGCCCTACAGGATTTTGCAAACGTCATTCTGGTTTCCAGGGTCAGGGAATTCCATTATGGTTTCTCCATCTTTCCCCCAGGTCTTCGAGTTTGGTCATATCAACCGAGCAACTGAGTACACCCACCTGAATGAGCACAGCTCCAGATCTCATGCCCTCCTCATGGTCACAGTGAGGGGAATCGATTGCAGCACAGGAATAAGAACCACAGGTTGGTACGGATTCCTCATCAAATTCAGCATGAATTGCTGAATCTGCAGAATATCAATGAGTAGCCAGTCCGGCTGATGGCAGAGGGATGGGCCATGTTTGGAGCTCCTGCAGACCTCTACTCCGAGCTGCAGGCCTGTTACAGTTGCACAACAAGGGATGGCTGCATCTCTTTGGATTTCTGTAATACTAACATTGTTCAACTTTTTTTTCAGAAAGCTTAAGTTGTCAAGAAGAACTCATATACATTTGAATGTATGTTGTATCGGCGAAAATGTGTACATTTTTTTTTACATATTTCTGTAAGATATGTTCTTTGCAAAGAGTTTTTTCAATTTTTTAATATACCATTTTTACACACTTTTTTGGGGTTGGGGAACTACTCTACAAAATTCAGAGAAGGGCAAACAGTAAAGGATAATTGCAGTCTAGTATGTATATTACTTTGAGATGTTCAAATTAGATTGTTTCACGTTAACATGCAAACCACATGAGTTACACTCCCATTCCTGTGTGCAGCAGGTGGATCACTGTGGAATTATTGCTTCTTCAGGCAACCTGAACACTCAGATGAGATTTTTTTTTTAATTTGGGGAATGGCATCTTGTCTGCTTATAGCGCCATGGGTCAAATGCTCCATAGCATCCATCTTCACCATGGGCTGTGCTTGAGCAAGCTTTAAGTAATGGTAGCAGTGTAATGTGTTAGAACTTTTTCTTGGGAGTTAGTTGAGATTCAGTGCTGTGGCATGCTCAAAAAGAATAGAGGAAATCTTGTCATATTTATGCTGAAACATGGAAAAGAGAAGCAGCTTGCTTTCAGTTTGTGGGTGACTAAGGAGTCATTTTATCAAGTGAGAACATCAGTCCATCTTGTGCAGTATTAAGATGGACTTCAGTCATTCACTTTGGTGAATTAGTGGAAGTCTGCAGCAAGAGCAAATGAGGTGCAGTCCTAGAGCCACCCAGTCTAATTTCAGAGGTCCTTTGTAAGTGATCAATTCAAGTCTCTGGTAATAGTTGCCTGTTCCCTGGAGACAGAAGGAGGTGACAGAAAGATAGAGGGGATGGCCACCATCACCACCGCACTTTAGCCTTGCTCACCACTTGGCCTGTCCCATTCCCCCTCCCCCCTCAAAAAAGATTGCCTTGAGGGCACAGTCTGGTTTACAGCTTTTGATGATCTTGGATGGACCTTAGTCTTCTAGAAAGTTGGCAGCTGAGCCCAGTGTCTTATTGGCATAGTAAATTTAGGATTGCAGCTTAAGTGTCTGCCTTCTCAATTCCTAGGGAAGCTGAATTTAGTAGACCTGGCAGGATCTGAGCGTGTGGGTAGATCTGGTGCAGAAGGGAACAGGTTGCGTGAGGCTCAATACATCAACAAGTCACTCTCGGCTTTGGGAGATGTGATCTATGCGCTGCGTTCCCGCCAGGGCCACGTGCCGTTCCGTAATTCCAAGCTGACATACCTCCTCCAAGATTCTCTCAGTGGTGAGAGCAAAACCCTCATGATGGTCCAGGTGAGTATTTACCAGAGAAAGATGGACTTGGTTGAGTTTTTCAGGTGACCCAGGACAAAATGCAGGTTAAGTATTTTGCACCTGACATGCATGCTGCTTTGATCTTGTTTAAATGGCTATGTCATATCATGTGTAGGTGTCCCATACATCAATGGTTGATGATGTTCTCCAGCCTACATTGTTTGGATACTTTAAAAAATGCTTTTATATGCTTGGCTGTGTAATCTCCCTACTGTGCACGTCCTGCTCTAAGCATTCACCCAATCCCCATTTGAAAAAGCAAACTAAAAATCCCTCTCAAGGTTGCAAAGAGGCCCGTGTTCCATTGTCTGCATCTGTTAAGGTGTGGGCAAGAAGCATTAATGGAAGACTAGATAACGTGCAGTAAAATTGATTTTCTGAATGTGGATCTTTATTTATCCAGAGTGGTATTACAAAAGCTCAAAAGGAACTCCAAGATTTCCAAAAATCTTTCAGAAGAAACCTTAAAGGCACACCTCCCCCAACCCGTGTAATAATCAATAGAGAATAAAATGCCGCTCCTGGATGGGCGAAATCCTGTACCAAGGTCTCCTCATTACATTTCCTTGCAGTTCCTACTTGGTGCACTGGTCTTGCTTGCTCAGGGTTGCCAAGAGTGCTGTGCTAAAAATGGGGGCAGATAGTGCCTGGTTATGGGTTTGGAAAACATCGAGGAGCTGATTGCGATGCTAAAACCCTGTGTGGTGCAGGAGCTGGTTATCAGCTGCGGACCTCCTTTTTCCAGTCCTTGCAACCTGCCCCTGTCAGACAACTAGGGGGGTGCCTGTGCAGGGTCCCCAGCAGCCAGGAGGTAGAGTGTGAGGGGTCTTGATGGCAAGCCCCCTCCTCTAGAGCAGCTTCTCTCAGGAGAGCAAACATCCTCATGTTCTCCCAGAACTGGTGAAAACATGGCTTTTCCCAAACACCTTTAGGGATTAACATGTTCTGACGCCACCAGAATTTTAATAATAATTTAATGTGTTATTTGTGATTCCTTTTTAATGCTTAATTTCTGTACACTGCCTAGAGTCTGGCTGGTCTCAGGCAGTAAGATAAATTTGACAAACAAGTAGATAAACTTCACTGAGATGCAGCCTCACCATCTAAACCATCCCACAGAAGGGCATAGCAGGAGGAGAGCCGCGTTAGACAATGGGGGAAAGCATCAGGAGTCTGGTAGCACTTTTTCCAACTGGCCAATTTTATTAAAGGGCATAAGTTTTGTGAGCTGCACTCACTCATCAGGTGAGGAAAAGGTGAGGGCAGTTTGGTGTCATGCTTAAAGGTGTGCTGGACTAGGAGCAGCAAGACCCAAGTTTGAGGCCTCCCTTAGGCAAGAAAGCCAGCGGGTGACTCTGGGCCAGCCGCTCTCTCTCAGTCCAACCCACCTCACAGGGTTGTTGTTGTGGGAATATATAGTTGAAAAAGTAGTCGAAAATGAGCAGGTTAAATTATTGTGGGATTTCCGAATACAAACTGATAAAGTCTTGGCGCATAACACACCAGATTTAAATGTGGTTGAAAAGAAGAAAGTGTGGATAATTGATATGGCAATACCAGGGGTAGTAGAATAGAAGACAAAGAAATCCTGGCTTTGCCAGAAGGCCCAGGGGCCGGAGGGGGGCCCGCACCTGTGGAGATGGCAGCATCTTGCAGGTTTTTAGGGCTAAAAAAAAAATTATAGGAGGTTCTTAGGACATTTTTAATACATGTTTCTTTTAAATTATTTATAGATTTTACCCCATTGTTGGAGGGACTTGTGTTTTTTTCCTTTTTTATTATTGTGAGCTGCCCAGAGTCACCCGCTGGGGGAGATGGGCGGCATACAAGTTTGATAATAAATAAATAAATAAAATAAATAAAAATTGGAGATGATCACAAAGTATCAAGATCTGAAAACTGAAGTTGAAATATTATGACATAAACCAGCCGTGGTGGTTCCACTGGTTATCGGCACGCTGGCTGCCATACCAACAAGCCTTGGATGACACTTAAAAAAGCTGCGCAGTGACAAAATTTCCATCTGTCAATTACAAAAGTCCACACTGCTTGGATCCACTATGCCGATACATTACAGCAACCCTGGTTCTTAGGAAGAACTCAATGCAAATGAAGGCAACACCAGCTAAAGAACTGGCAGCTGTGATTTCACCTTGTTGTGGATGATGATGATGATGATGATGAAGAAGAAGATCATCATTACAAATACCTGGGCATCCTTCAGGCTACAATATCAAGCACACCGAAGTCAAGAAGAAGGTTAGTAGTGAATACATCATGAAAGTGAAGAAGATCTTAAAGTCCAAGCTCAGTGGAGGAAATACCATCAAGGCAATTAACACCTGGGCAATACCAGTCATTAGATACACAGCTGGAATAGTGGACTGGACTCAAGCTGAACTAAAAGCCCTGGATAGGAAGACCAGAAAAATAATGACAATGAATCATGCCCTTCATCCACGCAGCGACATTGACAGACTCTACTTACCAAGGAGCATAAGTGGGCATGGAATGTTGCAAGTACACCAGATGGTTGAAGAAGAAAATGGCATTGGAAGAACATCTGAAGGACAGTGAAGAAGATGCACTGAGGCTAGTACACCATGAAGGCTTACTGAATACTGAAGAGACCAAACTGGCCTATAAGAAAGACCAAATGAAGAATAGAAAAGAGAGATGGCACGGCAAAGTATTACATGGCCAGTACACAAAAAAACTAGCAGGCAAAGCAGATAACAACAAGACCTGGCAATGGCTAAGAGCAGGAAAGTTGAAGAAAGAGACAGAGGGGCTAATTCTGGCTGCACAAGACCAAGCCTTAAGAACAATTGCATACGAAGCCAGAATTGAGAAGACAGCAGCAGACAGCAAATGAAGAAACAGTGGACCACCTAGTTAGCTGCTGCAAGAAGATCGCACAGACTGACTACAAACAACGGCGTGACAAAATAGCAACAATGGTGCATTGGAATATCTGCAAGAAACACCATTTGCCTGCAAGCGAGAACTGGTGGGACCACAAAACAGACGAAGTAATAGAAAATGCTACAGTGCTCGGGGACTTTAGAATTCAAGCAGACAAGCACCTGCCACGCAACACCCCAGACTTAACAACTGTTGGTAAGAAAGACAAAAGTCCGGATAGTGGACATTGCAGTGCCTGGAGAGAGCAGAATAGAAGAGAAAGAACTGGAGAAAATCATAAAATAGAAAGACCTGCAGATAGAAGTAGAACGACTGTGGCAAAAGAAAGCAAAGATAGTGCCAATAGTAATAGGTGCCTTGGGTGCAATCCCAAAACATCTGGAGCATCACTTGAAGACCATCGGCACTGACGAAATCACCATCAGTCAATTGCAAAAGGCAGCGTTACTTGGAACAGCCTACATCCTGCGACGATACCTCTAACACCATCAGACAGCAACATCTGCCTATCCCAGGTCCTTGGGAAGGACTCGATAGGTGGATAAAAATGCCAAATCCAGTCTAAACATCTGGCTGACTGTGCAACCAACCATAAGAATAAGAATAAGAACAGAGGGAGGGAAGACAGGTTAGTTGTGTAGAAGCAGTTCCATGTGAAAATTGCCCCTCTGTGCCTCTGATTAAATGAGCTGCAGCTCACAAAACATGGTCCTTTTAATAAATTTGGTTAGTGGGTTTCCTTCTGATGTTTGGCCACCGAAATGCACGTGGGGTTAGTTTTCTAAACCTCGCGGAGGTGATTGGTCTCGGGGTACGCAAAGGCGAACCGCCACTCTCTAATCCCGGCATGAGGCTCAGCAGGAGCCCCCAGTCCCTGCATTGGGGCAGGCAGTCTGCGCTCCCTGGCCAGCAAGGGGCAACACCGGGGTCTTCCTGCGACACTACCCTGGCTCTGAGCTCTGTGCTGGATGAAGGAAAGGAAAGGGCAGGGACAGCCACCGTTGCTTGCGCTTTCCCCTCATGCTGCCTACTTGGGATTTGGTTTTCATACATGTATTGAGAAATTTTTTTTTTACAAGATTAGAAACTACAGAAACACAAAGAATTAAAAAAGGAAAAAGATATGAAAAGATAAAAGAAAAAAATCAGAGACAGTAAAGGTCAAGAAAAGAAAGAAGGAAAAAAATACCTAAAGTGACTTCTAATCTTCTTTGTAGCTGTTACAAACATAATTATTACCATTTCCACCCTCCAAATTATATATTATAGTTCCCTTCTCCTAAACAACTCTTTTTAATCAGTAAATCCTGAAATCATCAATTTATTGTTTTCCATTTTCAGCAAAGAGTCCATAAAGGGTTTCCAGTCTTTTATAAAAGTAGTTATTGTCCTTCCCTAATCAGACAAGTCAATTTTGCTATTTCTGCAAATTCTGCCATCTTTCACAGTCCACTCCTCCATTGTGGGTTTTTCTGTATTTTTCCATCTTTGTGCACATAATAGCCTTGCTGCAAGTTATGATGGCAATTGGGACCAGAATTTCTGTAGCTAAGCAATGTGGCCGCAAAGTGCGATGTCATGTGACTACTTCACTTAGCAGTGGCAATCCCTGCCACTATTAAGTGAAAATCTAGGGTTGTTAAGCAAGCATCTCCTTGCAACTTCCTGCCAGCTTCCAATAATCAAAGTCAATGGGGAAGCCAGCAAGAAGTTGCAAGTCCCAGGTAGCTCACAAGCAGACCAGCAGGCAGGAAAGTGGCTGCTGATGGGTGGGAGAGGAGTGTGGGGGTGGGGGTGGCCGGGGAGGCACGGCAGGAGCGTGGCAGGGCTTGGGGTAGCTGCTGCCGGATGGGGGAGGGTGTGCAAGTGGCTGGGGAGGTATGGCGCGAGTGCAGCGAGGCTCAGGGATGGTGTTAGAGTGGGGGAGACTTATCCGAGCAACTTGTGACCTTCCTTGCCAGCTTCCCCATTGAGTTTGCTTGTGGGAAGGCCAGCAGGGAAGGTCACAAATCGTGATCATGTGACCGCAGGACACTGCAACCGTTGTAAGTGCAAGCCAGTTGCCAAATGCCCAGATTGCAATCACGTGACCATGGGGGTCCTGGGACGGCTGGAACTTTGGGGACTGGTCATAACCACCACTCATTCAGCACTGTTGTAACTTCAGACAGTCACTGAACGAGTGGTCATTAACCAAGGACTACCTGTATATAAAACGGATAAAAGAATCATCCATTAATCTTTTCTAATTGACTATCCATAAATCCTAGTAAAAAAAGCTCTGGTTTCAACTGAGTTACATTTTAAAATTCTCTGCACTGTTGTATATATTTGTGTCCAATATTTTTTCACATTTTCTCAAGTGTACCATGCATGGTAAAATGTCCCTTTGTGCTTTTCACATTTCCAGCAACAGTTAGAAGTATCTTTATACATCTTGATAGTCTCTAATGACAGATACCAACGGTATATCATTTTATAGTTCTCTTTTAAATTGTAAGACAATGTGAATTTAAGTCCTTTTAATCACGTTTTTCCCATCTGTGTATTATAACCAAAATTCTTAGCCCATTTTGTCATGCACTCTTTAACTTGTTCTTCTTCCATTTCAAATCTCAACAGTAGTTTATACATTTTAGCAATTACGTGATTGTCATTTGTACAGGTGAAACTCGAAAAATTAGAATATCGTGCAGATGTTCATTTATGTCAGTATGGCAACTCAAAAGGTGAAACCAATATATGAGATAGACACATTACATGCAAAGCAAGATATGTCAAGCCTTACTTTAGTATAATTGTGATGATTATGGCGTACAGCTTATGAAAACCCCAAATTCACAATCTCAGAAAATTAGAATAGTGTGAAAAGGTTCAATATTCTAGGCTCAAAGTGTCCCACTCTAAGCAGCTAATGAATCCATAACACCTGCAAAGGGTTCCTGAGCCTTTCAATGGTCTCTCAGGCTGGTTCAGTAGGAATCACAAGCATGGGAAAGACTGCTGACCTGACAGTTGTGTAGAAAACCATCATTGACACCCTCCATAAGGAGGGAAAGCCCCAAAAGGTAATTGCAAAAGAAGTTGGATGTTCCCAAAGTGCTGTATCAAAGCACATCAGTAGAAGGTTATGTGGAAGGGAAAAGTGTGGTAGAAAAAGGTGCACAAGCAGCAGGGATGACCGCAGCCTGGAGAGGATTGTCAGGAAAAGGCCATTCAAAAGTGTTGGGGACTTTCACAAGGAGTGGACTGAGGCTGGAGTTAGTGCATCAAGAGCCACCACACACAGACGGATCCCGGACATGGGCTTCAAATGTCGTATTCCTCTTGTCAAGCCGCTCCTGAACAACAAACAACGTCAGAAGCGTCTTACCTGGGCTACAGAAAAAAAGAACTGGTCTGTTGCCCAGTGGTCCAAAGTCCTCTTTTCTGATGAGAGCAACTTTTGCATCTCATTTGGGAACCAAGGACCCAGAGTCTGGAGGAAGAATGGAGAGGCACACAATGCACGATACTTGAAGTCCAGTGTGAAGTTTCCACAGTCTGTGTTGATTTGGGGAGCCATGTCATCTGCTGGTGTTGGTCCACTGTGCTTCATTAAGTCCAGGGTCAACGCAGCCGTCTACCAGGAGATTTTGGAGCACTTCATGCTTCCTTCCGCAGACGAGCTTTATGGGGATGCTGACTTCATTTTCCAGCAGGACCTGGCACCTGCCCACACTGCCAAAAGTACCAAAACCTGGTTCAATGACCATGGGATTACTGTGCTTGATTGGCCAGCAAACTCACCTGACCTGAACCCCATAGAGAATCTATGGGGCATCGCCAAGAGAAAGATGAGGGACATGAGACCGAACAATGCAGCGGAGCTGAAGGCCGCTATTGAAGCATCCTGGTCTTCCATAACACCTCAGCAGTGCCACAGGCTGATAGCATCCATGCCACGCCGCATTGCGGCAGTCATTGCTGCAAAAGGGGCCCAAACCAAGTACTGAGTACATATGCATGCTTATACTTTGCAGAGGTCCGATATTGTTCTATTTCCAATCCTTGTGTTATTGATGTCGTGTAATATTCTAATTTTCTGAGATTGTGAATTTGGGGTTTTCATAAGCTGTACGCCATAATCATCACAATTATACCAAAGTAAGGCTTGACATATCTCGCTTTGCATGTAATGCGTCTATCTCATATATTGGTTTCACCTTTTGAGTTGCCATACTGACATAAATGAACATTTGCATTTGATATTCTAATTTTTCGAGTTTCACCTGTATGTAATTCCCTTTCAAATTCTGTTGGGGTTTGGTTTCCTTGCCTTGCTGGTTCAGTTCACGAATGGCTTCTGAAACGGGATCCCTCAGGCGGCAATTCTCGGCCAGGACGACTGAGCCCAGGCCCCGTGAAAGCCAGCTTTTCACCAGGTGGCCTCCTCCCTGCAGCCCAATGCAGGCGTTTTCTTCCTCTTTGTAGCAGCAGTGCCCTTTGGGGCCACCTGAGGCCAGGCAGAGGTTGCCCAGCTGGAACCAAGGCGTTTCCAGGGTGGGCTGTAGCCCCCTCTTTCCCACGGGCCGCTTCGGTGGTTCACGGCTGTGACTGTCCCCTTTCTCCTCCTGGTTCTCAGGTTTCTCCAGCTGAGAAGAATACGAGTGAGACACTCTGTTCCCTCAAGTTTGCCGAGAGGGTTCGCTCTGTGGAACTGGGCCCTGGTGCTCGGAGGGCAGAACTGGGCTCCTGGACCAGCCAGGAGCACTTAGAGGTACTGTAACTGCCTGGCTTCCTGGGGTCCCGTGCCTGGCAGATTCCCGTTGTTAAAAACTGCTGTCCCTCCCGACCGCTTCCCTCTGAGCTCCTGGAGCGTGGCGGTTCTGCAGACAGAAAGCTTGGGTCAGCAAAGGGGGACCAGCCATCCTGAGTCAGCACCTCAAGGGAACCCCGCTTAGCCTCCTTCAGCACAGGTGAGGGGCTGCCTCGGCCCGGGGGCTGCTTGTGGGAAGAAGGAAGGTTCAGGCCATTAAAGAGCCTTGATCTCCGTGTGCGGATTGCGCCAACCCCCCTCACGGGGCAAGATTAATGGTGGGGAAGCGGTTTTCGGAGGCAGCCTCTCTGCGCTTGTGCTTGAGCTTGAACTGTATGAGGCTGGATGGGGTCCTGGCAGCTGAGTGGATGAGGGCCTGAGCATCCCACTTCCCCTGTGAGACGTGGCAGGGAGACTGCAGCCTGCCTGCTTCTGCCGTTGGATCCTCAGGAAAACGTGAAGCGGAGTCCAAGGTGGCAGTGCAAGTTTCTGACCCCCTTCACCTCCAGTGCCAGGGCTGAAAAGGGCGGTTATAAGGATTTGGGGTAATATACCTAGAGGGGTTACAAGGTGGACCAAGTCTAAGGCAGTAGCTTGGTGCTCGAGCATCTTCTCTGTTGATGCAGCCCCGGCTCCAATCTCCTTCTTTTGCAGAGCAAACTAAGGTGAGCTTAGTGTTAACCCTAAATGGGGAGTGCGCTCCCTTGTGTCTTACAGCAGGGGTGGCAACTGTGGCCCCCAGCAATCTGTTTTTGGTTCTGAAGCCCCCAGAAGTTGTATTCCCAACTTTCAGGAACAAAGTGGCTGAATTTCAGTGGCACATTTTGCAGGCAAAGATTGTAAAATAAGATTGGAAATGGGAGTGCAGAGTATTTATAAATGAAATGCTCGTCTTAAAACCCTCCAAAACTACAGCAACAACAACAACAAAAAAAGAGCTGAACATCTTCATCCCTGCCTTCTGCAGTCAGGGCTCCAGAAGGCTCCATGTGGCCAGCTGGGAGGATGAGCGAGTGGCCATTGCCTGGCCAAAAATGGTTTCCCACTTCCATTTTCCCAATTTGCAAAGTGTCCTCAAAACCGGCCTCCAAGAAATGACTGATTTTAAAACCCTCAGGTGTTGTGTCCTTTAGTGCAAGTGCTCTGAGGAAGGAAGCATTGAACACTTTGTTCAGAGAGCTCCAGATCTGTGTTTGCGTGTCTTGTGGAGCCCAGTTTCTCTCAGCCATCTCCTCCAGGCTGGGGGCTTCCATGTCTTCCTTGCATAAGGTCCAGCCAGATGGACTTGTGACTCACCCACTGAAGGGTGCCGTCTCACACCACCCTGGAATCTGAATCAGGTGTGGCTAAGGGAGCCTTCCCAGACCAAGGTCAGGGTACAGAGTTCGCAAGAATAAGCAGCTTGGATCCTTCAGGTCCAACAAAATCCTAAAACCCACCCTGATTCTGTGTCAAGTTCAGTCAGTGGAAGGGGGTGGGTGGGCGTGTTGGGGAGAGACCGTGGTTGTGCGATTGCTTCAGCAGACTGAGCTCACTGTCACATTGGCCAGAGGAACCTTCCTGGTAATGGCCACAGCTCTGATTTCCTGTGGCTGCTTGTCTCCAGGTAGAGCCCTCTGCCGCCGTACAGCCCTGCATCCGAACGCAGCCTTCCCCTCGAACGGGGCGTTCAAGCTCACTTCGGGCAAAGCTCCAGACTACAGGTAAGAGCCCTTTAGTTTTTGGAGCTTGCTTGACCTCCTCCAAAGAGAGAATAACGTGCTCCAGCCATTGCCAAGAGTTGGGCTGAACTCTGGGGCTGGATCCTGGTCTGTCTCACGGAAGCCTTCTTTGGCGTCTGGTGAGAGTGCACCAGCAGGTCCTCCTGATGTCACCAAAGGTGCCAAGAATCCTGAAGTCAGGTGGGCATCCTTTGTTGCCATGGGGATTTTCCCTCGCTCTTGTTTACATCCACGTGTGTGCACAACAGATATCCCTGCAGGAATTGGTGGGAAGGAGCTGTCACCTCTCCCCACTCCTGGGATACATAAGTAGGATTGCTGAAGAGTGAAAGCCTCTCTGCCCTTCGCCTCCCGCCCACCTCGTCCAGGAGAGGAGAAGCTTGACAGAGCCGAGCTGTGGAAAGGGGGATGGATCTCCATGCCTGCCTCTTTGGGCAGCGCAGCCACTCCCAACTCTTGAAACCCCACCCAACTGTGCCGAGGATGGGGGGCGCAGGGGGGCAGAGTGTCTTTCCCAACACTCCCTTGGCACAGCAGCCCAAGGCTTTTTGAGGGCAGAGGTTGTAGCCCCCCCTTGCAGGACTGTCAGAGTTGTCCAAGACTGGAAGACGTGAGACAGTTCAAGGCAGACGGCCAGAGAGAACTGGGCCTAGACGTCCCACCACCCGTCCCAAGGACGGGAACAGCAGCAGATTGCCGGATTCAGCTGAGTTGGGAGCTGGGCTTGGGGAACATTTTGAGGAAGCTTAAAAGGCGTTGATAGCCATAGCCATATTGGATTGCTCCATATGCCAATTGAACTGTCAGGCAAGTATAACGGAACAGCGTATGGCATAGAGGAATGCAGGATGGAAGGAAGCCTGTAGGCCTCTCCTGTGGTCTTATCCATTGCCACATATCACCCATGTGATCAGGTCCACATCATGTTCAGAAGCCTCACTAGGAAGATGAGGCAGAAACCTGTTTGGAGCATCAAATCAAACGTCCATCTGGTCACAACGTTAGCCAGATGCTTAGGGGAAACTTAACAGCCATCCCAGAAATTTTATTCTTCCATTAATCAATGTAGCTTGCAACCATTTCCTGTTTCATGAGACAAACTCAGTTGTTCCATTTGATTTCAGCCTGGAATTAAGAGATGCTCTTTTTGCCTCCAGGTGAGTAGAGATAGATGCCTGGATCATGAGATCTTACTCTGATTAACAAGGTGTATCTTCTGCTGTGGCCAGAATGAGAAGGAAAGCAGAATGAATGCTCTCTTTGGTCAAGGCCACAGTTGATCCTTGTCTGTAGAATTAGCATCAGACTGAGCCTGGACACAGACGTGAAATCCAAAAATCCCAGTCTCCCTTTTAATGTTACTCTTTTTTTCTTTGCAACCCAACAGAATGTTGGAAAGAAATTACATAATGCAGGCTGGGACTCTGTCTGTCAGCCTGATAACAGTCCAAAACCAGAATGGAACAGGACCAAGTATTATGTGTGGGCCAAAACTGGCAAAAGGCAGACAGACTTCAAAAATGGGCCAGATCCAGTCTGGGACCGCAGAGAACGGAAATCCCTGTGCATCCTGTGGGGCAACAATTTTTGCAGCTGTTCTACTGAAAGCCCCCCTCCTGGTCATGTGACCTAGCCCCCCTTGTGCTGCCCAGTGCTCTCGTATCGTAGAGACAGAGCTGGGATGCTGCATGATTATTTGCCTCTCAGTCTGATTTAATTCTGTAGTTCCACTCCTGATTTTCCTTCAAGGAAAAAAAACCCCTACAGAACACAAAAAACTGAAAAAATAAAATGAGGCTGAGAATAAATGTCCTTTGCATGTTAAAATACACTAAAGATATACAAACAAAAGTATTTTTACTTTTTTACAAAAGTAAAAATGTGGCAGATTTATCCTGCTTTGTTTCCTTGTCCTGAAATGTGGCAGATTTATCCTGCTTTGCATCTGGATCACCAAGGTTGGTTTCTTAAGATTTATACTCTGCTGGGTTGTAGAAGCACCTGCTTTTCCCGCTCACCATCTCTCTCATCTCTTTTTGATGCTTTCAGCTGCAGATGCAAAAACTGCTTCATTTTCTGAAACACTTTCTGTGCAGGAATCACAGATTTGATATTGAAGCAATGATCCTTACTGAATGGGTTAAACTGATTTTAGTTCCAGTGGGTTATGGAACACAATGTTTGGCTGTTTTTAATGTCCAGAGTATTAAGAAATAAAGTAGATTTAATTTTGCTGAGAAGACAAAACAAAATCAGTAGAACTACTTCTCCCATTGACCTTAATGGATATATTCTAGGAATAATTAATTAAGCCTGAATCAAACTCCCAATTCTAAATGGAATGCCTGCGTCATTTAGATTTAACTTCCCATCTGCTGAACGTTCTGCACAGGGAAAATTTTGGGTGCACCACGCAGGAGCTGGCTAGCCTGGGTGTGCATGCAGCGAAATGGCAAGTGTATTGGAAGGCAACATTTCCTTAAAATCTCTGTTCAGTGGAATTCCCTGCCAGAGCACAAACAAATTCATGTATTTGTTTGTTTCTTTGTTTTAGGGAAACCGAGGCCAATTCCTGTGTGAAAACTGGTTGAAAAGGTGTTTTCAGAGAGGACTTTGGGAAACCATGCCAGCTTTCTAAAGGCCCCATCCTGGGCTGCTTCTGGGAACAACAGAGACGTCCAGGTGTCTGGACCATCCACTGCTGGCAGTGGGGCAGGGCGCTTGGGTCCATGTGGACTTCAGGAAAGGGTTGTTTCCTGA
Organism: Liasis olivaceus; assembly: GCA_030867105.1. Lineage (NCBI taxonomy): Eukaryota > Metazoa > Chordata > Lepidosauria > Squamata > Pythonidae > Liasis > Liasis olivaceus. The sequence goes on along the minus strand of CM061359.1, from coordinate 24,617,659 downwards.
TGGATACAGCAGATTTTTAACACATTTTTTTTTAAAAGAGAGCAGAGGTTCTAAACACACTCTGCTCATGTACCCTCTCTCTTTCATTTTTATTTGAATAAAAATGTTGCACCCAGTTGCTAAAATGTTGCACCCATCTATCTGCCATCTCAATCTTACATGCTGCTGAAGGGCAATATGAAAACTACAATTGAAATATAGTCAGGCAGAGCTGAAGGAATACTGAGTTACACTTTTGCCTCACGTACTATTAACTCTTGGCAGAGGCTAAAGGCATTTCTCTTCCCAGATTTTTAAAAAAATCCGTCATAGAGTAAGTGTTGGATAGTCAGCTTAGAGCTCCTGCAAAATACAGATTAAATAGATTTGCTTCCATTTTTTTACCTTCTACCCTGCTTTCTGGAGAAAGAATGACATCAATGAACAGCTCAATAGCACTAGGCAATTTCCTACGACATACAAACTTGAAAGAAAAAAAATCAGAATAAAGCAGTGAGTTAAATTTAGGCCCTCATCCAGCTGGGGATTATTTAGGTAGCATAGCTGATGGGCAAAGATGATAATCTTATTACTCTGACTAAACTGGTATCTTAAAATCCTCTACCCATTTATGGAGACGCAAGATGATACAAGGTGAGGTCCTGTTTGGTGACTGTCAGTGATGCCCCTGTAGTTTTACCTTCTGCTTCAGCCAGGATTATCCGTTCTTCTGGAAGATAGTGTTGGAACACATTGAGCTGAACAAACAAGCTGTGGCTGCTGAAACAATCCAGAAGAATGAAGCAAAGGAAAGGCACTGGGAACTTTCCAACACTTTTGGTAGCCACCACCGCCTCTCTTCTTTCTTCTTGAAACAGAAAAACTGGTCCTCAGCATGACTTAGCCTGTTTTTTTTTTTAGTATAAATATAGAATTTACATCTACAAATAAAAGTTGAGATAGCTGCTCCACAACTACTATATTAGAAATACAGAGTCCTATCTAAATTTCCTCTAAAAATGTCTTTTTTTTTCAACTTGCAGACTGTTCCCAAAAATACTTAAGTAAAAATATAGACCAACATTTGAAGCCCTGTGAAGATGTCTTGGCTGATTCTATGGTGTAGCAGTGGTGCTATTGCTGCTAAGATGTTGGAAGGAGTCTGGTAGCACTTTTTCCTACTAACAAATTGTACTAAAAGGCAACTGCTTTCCTGAGGTGCAGCTCCCTTCATCAGCTCACAAAACCAATGAAGTTAATTGAAAGAGGCTACCAGACTGATTTTTGCTACCACAGACTAACACAGCTCTCCCCTGTAATGTAGGTAAGATGTTGAAGAGGTTGATCCTAAATTCATGCCTCTTTCAAAGCTCTTGTCCAGCCATTAGTCACAGCTTATAAGTGGAGAAGTAGGCTGTAATACGGATTAGGGTTTTCATATTTCATGTGGCCTAGGAAGAAGGGTACAGTGCGAAAAAACCCCGTTTTAAACTAGTGATTGCTGATTTATTATAAAATTTATTCCACAAATTTTGTGTAAATTGTGTTTACAGTATTCCAAACTTGTAAGGTTTTAATTTGGTTATGCAATTCACTCCCATCTCCCCAGGGATCCATCTCCAGAGCAAGTCTAAATTACGCTGCACCCTTTCTCAGTGAATCCTCTCTTGTGTAGAAGATTCTGGGTGCAGTTTATAAAACAAGGGCTTCATAGGTTTCATGAGACTTTAGAAACAATAGTATCTGAACTAAGTTTCAAACTACTGGTCTACTTGTAATTGCAACAAGCATCTGTTTCAATTGGCAAAACCCAACTGCACCTAACTGCAGAGACAGTTTCAAACAGAAGACAGAAATGGTGTTTCGGTAAGTTACTAACTTTTCTGAAAATAATACAAGGAAGCTAATTTAAAACTGGATAGCTGTTGCTTTCAGGATTGCAATCTAATCTTAATCTAGTCCCAAAGGTGGACTACAGTTTAGAGATGCTTGAAATAGGCGTTGGGTGGAGAAATAATGGAATGACTATCAAGTACTATATGCAAGACATTGTGTGTGTCTGTCAGAAGACTTCTTTTAAAAAAATAGGTACATCAGCACATCAGCATAAACCTTTCAATAGTTTGGAGGAGGAGGAGGAATGCTATACAGGCGCTGGAAAAAAAGCTGGAGTTTTATGCGTTTTGTACACCCCCCCAAGAGACCGTGAGCTGCCACATGCCAGTGATTTTCCTGGAAAGATGCTGAAGCAGCAACTGCTGCATTGGAAAGTGTGGCTCTTCTGCGCAGAGTTGTGAAACTAACCCTGAGATTCATGACTGTGTTACACATTTCAGACACTGAAACCTAGTTTGGAGGTTCACTTTTGCTTAAGACGTGATGAAATCTCTCTTCAGCTTAAGGCAGAGGTGGCATTTAAGAGAAAAACCACAAGCTGAGCACTCTGACTCACTTCAGCCACTAGCATGCTTTCCCTGTAAAGAGATTTCAAAAGGTCTGCAGCTAAAAAACTTTGCTGCTATTTTGTCTTGAGCTAAAACATCCATTTTCAGTAAGAATATATAACCAGAGTAGGTTATAAAGAAAGAGGATTTATTCTGAATTGCAGAATGTAGCCACACAGATTTCCAAAATGAAAGTTACAAACATTTAATAAAATTTGTCATAAGTTACAATCGTATGACCAGCAGGCTCCAGCAATGCAGGGAAAGACCATTCTACTCCCCAGTACTGAGACGATTTCCACACGGGAAAAAGCCAACGACGGATTCATCTGTTATCAGAAAAACTTGGCTCAAGCTCTGTAGGCCAAAAGGCAAACGGAAGGGACCCAGTGCAGCCGCACCCCAGGCACAGGGAGCCCTGGTCCAGTCCCACCCAACCCAAGACGGCTGGAAAGGACACAAGTCAAGAGTTTACCACCATTACTGGCTGGCGAGAAGAGGATGCTGAGCAATGCGAGCCTTTCGGCCAGAAGTGGATGGGGCCTGTGCGTCCTCGGCTCTTTACCTGAAGGCAGCTGTGTCAGTGCAGGAAGGAGGTGAGTGCCACAACAGGAAAGTCTGGTTTGAAATGTGGCCTGTAAGGCACTGGACTTGTGCAGCCTGGCAGCCTCCTGGAAAGGGACAAGAAGATGGGCCCCAGGCGAATCTCCAAAACCGGGCTGGGTTGGAGGGCAAAGCAACAGGCGAAGGCTCTTCCGGCCACAGCTGAGGGCAGGTGGATGATGTGGCGGGGGTCACTCGAGGACAGCCATCAGGAGGTGCAGCTCCCGGAAGGCACTGCCATGGCGGCCACTGAGGCCAGACCGGTTCTTGATGAAAGCGCTGATGGTTTTCAATTGCTTGTAGCACACGCGGCACTTCTGGAGCCTGGATCAAGAAGAAAACTAACTGGCAAAGGAGACGCGCTACCCTGGAGGGCTCAAAATATTATTTTACTTATCTTTAGGGAAAAAAGGGTTGCACTTTCAGAGGAAAGCACTGCTCAAGCAATGATATTTACATCACGAAGTCAGGCAAAAAAAAATGGTGTGTCGGGAAGAGGGTACATAGCAAGCAATGTCAATTGAGCTGACAGGTCCTCTTGGAGACAATCCCCAATTTCACATGCAATGCAGTGCAGTGCACTGAACACTGCGCTGTATTGTAATGTCACCCTCATCACCACAAAGGCCCTGCTCGGAGTAAACACTAATGTCAGTTGGCAAACATGAAATGCTGCACAGAGGAAGGCAGCCTTTATGATGCTCTGCTTCCCAAATCTCTAGTGTTTTAACAGGTAATGAGGGAGCAGGTATTCAAAGGCGGCAAAAGAACATGGGAGTGCAGAAGCCATTTGGAACTGTATGCCGAGCCTGACAGCACTTCACATCCAACTGTCTGGATGTTCCTCCCTTATTAGGAGAACAGGCTTCTTGTCGCCAGTTCACACAAAGAACATGAGGAAGAGACCAAGAACATCTCTGTCTTCAAACCTGGGAGATAACTTGGATTCTGAAGGGCCAAAACAATCCAGGGGTTTGCAACCTCACCTTACCCTCTCTTTCAATATATCTTGGAAGCTCTGGAAGTATCTTGCTTTCTGAGTTGGTGGGGGCAAGTAAGAACATGACACCACCATCAGAAGCATCTACTCAACCTTGGCAGAACGTATTTGGATCCCATTATGTGTAAGTCTAGATATTTCTAGCCTAAATCTGTGGGATTCAAAGTGTTATGAGGGGGGACAGGGCTACTGGTGGTCATGACTGGATTCACAGCATCACAAGTGCAGAAGCCTGGTAGATCAGCAGTGAAAAATGTTACCTCTCCTCTCGGGAAATGTCCACTCCCACAGATGGGGGTGCTGCGAGGATGTCTGTGATCAGGGGCAGAAACCTTTGCAGAATTAGCTTCAGTGATGCACAGCCTGTCTGAACATAACTGACACAAGAGAAAGAGAATTGGGGAGAAGAAACAGTTTCAAAACCAACCCCCACCCCAAGAGGATAAACAGGTGGAGAAAAAAAGATGGAACCATAGCAGCTTTGATCCTCCTCCCAAGGCCTTCACTTCCAATGTAGCATCAAGAAGGCCTCCCTTCAGGACCCCTAGTACCTCCCAAGTGTTGCTGAGAGTCACTCCCTCATGAGTTACCATGTGACTCCTTGCTCAGCATCTTAGCTGCAAACAGGGGACTCCTCTGCTGTCCAAGGAGCAGGACCCTTTTGGGAAAGCAAGGCAGTTGCTCTTGGCTGCCTTATGACCCAGAGAGGACAAATGAAATGGAGCTTTGTTGAAACAGTTTTTAAGAAATAGTGATAACTCTGGAGTCCTTGGTGCTCTCTGAGCTTGGTTGTTTGCTTGCAGACATTTCATTACCCAACTAGGTAACATCAGTGTGAGTGTGGAGTTTGCTCTCTGTTTATGTATAGTTGCTTGCCCTGCCAGTGTTGGCGGGGGTGTGGTTTTCTCCTTGGTAATTCCTTGATTAGGGCCTTGTTTTCTGCTTGATTGTTTGCCTGGGGTTAATCCTGCTTATCTGGGTGAAAGCTGCTGGAGAGGATATGTTCTGGTCTGTTTCCTTCTTAGCTTTTTTATTGTCTCTTTTGAATGGTGGGTAAACATGGTTTATCTCTGTGTGTCTATTGATGGCTGATTTATTTGAATGCCAGACTTCCAGGAATTCCATAGTGTTTTTGGATTTAGCTTGGTCTAGGATGCTCAGTTTCCCAGTTGAAACTGTGGTTGAGTCTGTCCATGTGTTGTGAGATTAAGGAGTTTTCATCGTGTCTTCTGACTGCTAGATGGTGTTCATGGAAGCACTCTGCTAGTCTTCTGCCCGTCTGTCCTACATAGTGGCTGTTACAGTTAGTGTAGCTGACTCCTGTTCTTCATTCTTGGGCTACTGGGTCTTTTGGTTTACTCAAGATGTTTTGGAGGGCTTTAGTTATTTTGTGTGCTACGGTGATGCTGTGTGGTTGTAATAGTCTGTTGTTTGTTTCTGAGATGTTTTTGATGTATGGCAGTGTTATCCTTTTCATAGCTTGTGCTGGTCATGCTGTAGTGGCTTCAGTGGTCAGGCACTTATGTGGGTATCCATTTTGTTGGAAGATGTCGTATAGGCAGTCTGTTTCCTTTTTTCTGCTGTTCTGGGTTGCTGCAGTGCATTTGTGATAAGCTATTTTTCTCTGGAATACCATTTAACTCATTTCTCCTTCGCCCTGCCCTAAGAGCTTGTGAACCCAGAGCCTGCGCTTATGAAGTAACCTGCACATACACATCCAGCATCATAGTGAAAAAAGGGGCTCCTTGTTCTAGCTGATCATCTGCAAAAACTGCCTTGAAAAAGTTATCTGGCTGATTTTCAGAAAGCTTTTAACAAAATCCCTAATCAAAGGCTTATAGGAAAAAACAGGACCAATTAAACAGTCCCTCAAATGAACTAGTTAAAGAACTGGAAAGACTCAGGAACTTCTATGTCTGTCTGACTGTAAAGCATCGATAACCTCCTCTGCAGTCTGAAAGGTGCTCACAGCAGGTCACCAACCAGCAAGAACCAAACTAGTCCAATTTAACTTCCTTGGGAACAATCTGGAATTAAGCAGAAGGGCTGAAGTAGCCCCACTGGTAGGCATCAAGAGCTCTAGGCAGACAGCAAAGAACTTCCCCAAACAGAATGAAGGGCAACAGAAGGACAGAAAAGATGTGTAAGGCAAGGCAAGGCATGTGAGGGAGGCAAGGGCAAAGCTGTGACTCCTCAGGCTTCAGAGTGCTTCTGATCTGGGAGGAGAGGAACGCTGTGCAGCAGGAAAGAAACAAAGGAATCCTCTCTGCAGCTATGGTTTCGCTTGCAAGGTGGTAGAACTGTCTGCGCTGAGACGGGCCTGTTCCAATGCTTGCTTCTGAAGTAAAGCCTCCATGTTAGGCATGCTCTATTTACATGGAAGATGTAAAGCTTCACTGTGCTCAATGCTGCCTTTCACCTGGCCCCTGAGCAGCAAGTGTGCCCTCAACTGAAGCCTCCCTCTACAGGAAGCCTGCACCGGTGTCTCAGGCAAGCTGGACTGCTCTCTCTCTTCTGAGGTTAAGGTACATCCCCAGGATCCTGGCTTGGCCTGACCCAGTGCTGCTGTTTTAGCAACCATTAACACAATACAAGGAGCTTACAACCAGAAGAAAGGGTTACCTTTCATATTTGCTTTGCAGAAGCTTTTCTATCTGCGGCAAGACAACTGTGCACAGATCCAGTTTCCAAAGAGATCTAGGAAAAGGAGAAAGATTACACTGGACTATGGCATCCCTCACTCTGTTGAGCCCTCAGGCAGAGATTGCAAAGTCTTGGCTGAAGCAGAGGAGAGCCATGGTCAGCAGAAGGTGAAATGGACCGACTCCAACTGTTCAGACTGCAGGCTACCTGCAGGAATGAAAGCCTGAGTGGCTTCAAGATCAGCTGAAGATTAGAACTTTGTGCCCTGATCCATCCACACGTCCCTGTGCTGTCCAGACAGGACCAGGAAGAATATATGGACCTCTTACAGGAGAGACTGTAATATCCAACGCGTGCTACATGCCAAGGAACCAATCATACTTTTTACTACAGCAGCTCAGCCAAACACCAGCAAATTCTCTGTGATGCCAGGGTTTGCAAGCAGTAAGTAAAAAGAACTCAGATCCAGGGACTCAGCACCCAAGCAGTCCAGCCAACCTCCCCGAGGCAGAAAAACAGCTTGAGACTTACGCCTTTTGGTTTACAATGTTCAGAAGGTCAACAACCACTGAGAGGTCATTGATGGCCACAGCAGAGTCTACCGAAGTCTGAGGAGAAACCACAGAGGTAGGATAGGATTACAGCAAGGCACCTCACTCAGTTGGTGGCAGGTGGGAACAGAGACTAGTGTGACTCCAGATGTTGAACCACAAATCCCAGCATCCCTCACCCTCTAATAAATTTGCTTCTAGAGACCAAACAGCACCTATTTTGTCAAACAGAAGGAAAGATATTCACTTGCATGACGACTTCCTGCTCTCTTTGGCAGAAGGAACTCACCCAAGGGCAGATCCTGCTAAGACAGGAAGGCCAAGCTAAGAGTCACTCCCCATCCCACAAGCTAATTTCCAGACTCATGTGGACCACCAGGCCAAAGACAATATTGACCAGAAGATCAATTCTGGACTGCCAAGAGGGTGAATGTCAGCTTGCTTACCTGCAGCAATCATCTGTGCAGTGGCCATCTATGGGTCTGCACCTGGGTAGACCATCGTTCCAGAATATACTCGAGTTTTTTCTGGGATCGAGTTCCCCACATGGCACAGGACAAGTGCTTTTGTTCCAGTCCTGGCACAACAGCCCAAAAGTACAACTAGGACATACACCGCGTGCACAATTATTAGGCAAGTTGTATTTTTGAGGATGAATTTCATTATTCAACAACTAAAGTGCTCTTGGTCAATCCAAAATATTAATAAACCTCAAACCTGAATATTTAAGAAAGTAAAAGTGAGGTTTGGGCTTTCTTAGGAGCATATCTATGTGTACACAATTATTGGGCAAGTATTAGTGTGCAGAATTATTATGCAACTACCATATTTTTCCGTCAATAAGACGCCCCCATGTACAAGACGACCCCCTTTTCCAACCCAAAATTAAGAAATCAATATTTTAAAGATAGTGCAGAACACATTTTTATTTCGTAATTAGTTAACATTTACCTGATACACTCGGTGGGAGGAGGTCCAAACTGTCTCTCTGCAGCTCTATTTCCATGCTCTTTTGCATAACTGATTACCTTCAAGCACGAGTGAAACTGCCGATAGCTTGTCTCTGCAGGCAGACTTCCTCTAATTGGTTTGTTCAGCATCAGCTGACGTCAGTTACATAAGGCTCGTGATTGGAGGAAGTCTGTTTGGGAGACAAGCTATTTCACTCGTGATTGGAGGCTGGCAACAGGAGGAAGCCTCTTTGCAGAGACAAAGTATGGGCAGTTTTGCAACCGCACAGTTCTCTCCTCGGCTGACTTCCTTGAATAAGACGCCCTTCAATTTTTAGCGTAAGGATTTTAGAAAAACGTATCATCTTATAGTCGGAAAAATACGGTAAATGAAAAACGAAAATTCCCCCATCTCACTCGTTTATTTTCATCTGTTAAAGTGAGAATAATAAACAAACAACTCAAAATGTACAAATAAACATTTCTGACATTTCAAACAAAAAATCAGTGACCAATATAGCCACCCTTCTTTGCGATAACAGTCATAAGCCATTCCACTCCATTCATGGAGTCTGTCAGTTTCTTGATCTGTTGACGATCAACTTTTTGCGCAGCAGCAACCACAGCCTCCCAGAGACTGTTCAGAGAGGCGTACTGTTTTCCTTCACCGTAAATCTCCCGTTTGAGAAGGGCCCACAAGTTCTCAACAGGGTTTAGGCCAGGTGAGGAAGGGGACCATGTCATTATTCTTTCATCTTTGAGGCCTTTACTGGCTAGCCACGCAGTGGAGTACTTCGATGCATGCGATGGAGCATTGTCCTGCATAAACATCATGGTCTTCTTGAAAGATGCAGACTTTTTCCTGTACCACTGCTTGAAGAAAGTGTCTTCTAAAAACTGGCAGTAGGTTTGGGAGTTGATTTTGAGTCCATCTTCAACCCGAAAAGGTCCAACTAGCTCATCTGTAATAATACCAGCCTATACCAGTACCCCACCTCCACCTTGCTGGTGTCTGAGTCGAAGTGGAGCTCTGTGCCCATTACCGATCCAGCCACGGGCCCATCCATCTGGTCCGTCAAGAGTCACTCTCATTTCATCAGTCCATAAAACCTTTGAGAAATCTGTCTTCAGATATTTCTTGGCCCAGTCTTGCCGTTTCAACTTATGTGTCTTGTTCAGTGGTGGTCGAGTTTCAGCCTTCCTTACCTTGGCCATGTCTCTGAGCACTGAACACCTTGTACTTCTGGGCACTTCAGGTAGGTTGCAGTTCTGGAATATGACAGCACTGGAGGATAATGGGTTCCTGGTAGCTTCATGATTGATTCTTCTCAAATCTTTGGCAGTTAATTTGCATCTCTTTTTCTCAACACGTTTCTTGCGACCCTGTTGACTATTTGCAACAAAACGTTTGATGGTTCTGTGGTCACACCCCAATATCTTAGCAATTTCAAGAGTGCTGCATCCCTCTGAAAGACTTTTTACAATTTTTGACTTTTCAGAGTCAGTTCAATCTCTTTTTTGGCCCATTTTGCCTGAGGAAAAGAAGCTGCCTAATAATTATGCACACCTTGATATAGGGTGTTGATCTCCTTAGGCCACACCCTCCCTCATTACACAAATACACATCACCTGATACGCTTATATCCAATAAGCATTCAGGTTTATACAGCTTGGAGGTGGAAAATATGCATAAAAATGATGATATGGTCAAAATACTCACTTGCCTAATAATTGTGCCCACAGTGTACTCTAAGAGATCTTTGGTAAAAAGACCCAACAAAATCAGAAATGGTAACCAAAGAATTATAGCCAGAGAAGCAACTGAAATGAAATACAAAATTCTTCAGTGAAGAAACAGGTAACGAATGCTCCTATGATGGTGGTTTTCTACTGTGGTGACAGAACTGAGGCACAGTGTTAGCAGGAGGATTCCCACCCAAAAACTCAGCTGTACAATAACCCAGGGTGGTTAGGTTTAGGCAGAAAACAACGGGCTTTAGCTGCCCAAGAGGACCACATCTGCAGAGAGGCACCCTCCTCTCAAGATGAGCATCATAACAAACAGGAGAGATTGAAATTTAGGGATTTTGAAATTGTGTTGCTTCTTGCAAGAACAAGGCTTAGGAATAGATTTTGGGATGCTGAAATAAGAGATTCTGCTTTGTCAATTAATCATAATATATAACTTGTTTTTTTTCCAATTATATCCCATTATTATCCAAACAAGTGTTTATAGTACCAGCTCAATAGGGAAATGAACCTTTCTTAGTGATGGGATGCTGGAGTCAACATCCAAATGTCCTGTATGAAGGTTCACAGCCGCAAGAGCTTGGTCAGAAGAGCCAAATGCACCCACCCAGCCTCAAACCCTGTCATCCAAGCCATCAGCCAGCTTGCCTTGATGTCCCCGGTACTCCACACAGCCCTCACTGTGTCCAAATTCTTATGGCGACTGGTTAGCACCACACACATTGTCTCGTGGCCCTTCCGGATCTGAGACATGGCCTCCTCGTCTACAATTTCCGTCAGGCCTTGGTTCTTCATGGCCTGCAAGTACAGAGCCAAAAGGGAAATACACCAAGCTAGGTGGGAGGTGACCACGAATGCTTGCAAAGAACAACTTCTCACCCCAGCAGTCATAACCAAGGGATGCATCCTAGTTTAGGTTCTTCTTAATAGCTAACAGGTTTTAGCGTAGAAACAAAGCAATAAGACAATAAGACAATAAGGTGGATCATTGTAGGGTTATATAAACTGATAGAGAGAAAAATCTGCTCCTGTCCTGTTACCTGAATCCCATTGAAAGATCTGGTTACCGATGTCTGAGGAGTCTCAATATTGGACAAATCAGTCACATACTACCTCCTGGTGGTCAGTATAAGTAAAAACACTACACAGAATATACACGGAGTAAAAATAGGGACATTCCTAAGAATTGATGCTGTACTGGATCACAAAGTTGCCTTCCTCTTCCTTGGGTGTTTTTCACTCATCCTCTCACCCACTTTTGTTCTAAATACAATTTTATTAATATCACTTTAAAAAAAAAAAAACTAAACGGACAGGAGGAAATTAAAAGCTACATTTTAGCTTGGATAAGCTATGTCAATGACATTTTAATTTAATTCTAATGCCATTTTTAAATTCTTTGGAGAATCTTATTTTATGGCTTTTTATACAACTTGGTGATTATTTACAATATCTTCTAAATATCAGAACTATCTACCTTTATTTAGAGAATAATATACAGTATTATTAAAATTATATATTATTTTTAGGTCTTGCATATTTAGGGATAGATTTGTCTCAGTTGAAGAATTTGGTCACACTTGCTGGGATGCAAAACGCACAGAGGAGCCTGGCCTGAAAGAAACTTCAGAGCTTTTATGCACTTGGCAAACTTCGTACGGCCTTTCTCACCCACAAGTTCTCTTTGAATATGAAACACAATTGTGATAGCATCTCTGTTCTAAAAACAAGCCATTTGTTCGATATTTTGCCCTCACGGCTTCTGGAGGATCCTTATGAGACAGCCCTTAGAAGGTGGGGACCTGATTTCCCTGCATTTCCTGCTTAAGGATGATGAGGGTGGGTTGGAGTCATCTGTCTTCCTTCTCTTGCTCTTCAGTGAGATCCAAAGGCCCTGGTTCTCAGAGATAAAGCAGGAAGCTCAGCTTCTGGCTAAATGCACTCAAAGGCTCAATGCCTCTTCCATGTTCTGGAGCACCAGTACAGTTGGGGCTGCCTCTTTCTCCAGTTTCTCTTGGGAACTTGCCAGAAAGCTGGGGGGGGGGTTGGTTTGTGTGTGTCACTGAATTATTGCCCAATCTCTCCCGACCATTCTTATATCACCTAACAAGCCCTGAAATGAACTGACTCATTTTCTGGGTGTGTACATCACATCAAACCAGGAGCTAACCCAACAAATTTAATTTATCATAAAAAGTGCCAGGGTTAAAACTATCCAGGCTTATTAGCATGTCCGAATGCAGTCACTGGGCCTTGACATAATCCAGCTAAGCCTGTTGTGTGGGTGCAGCCATACAGAAGGCAAGCCGTTTGCTGTTTACATCCTAAAGAATGTTCCCCCTTTGGTCAAACCAATAAACGCTCCCTCACTTAGCTGCTAACTGTTTCTTCCCAACCTCTTTTTTTGCACGCAAGAAACATACCGGCAGGAAGTCAGAGGCCTTCAGCCCAATAGGCTCATTCCTGGCAGCCGGAATCACCGAGGGCTCCACCCTGGTTATTGGTGTTGAGGCGGCTATGGGCCGCCTCTGAACAGGGTCCGTCTGCAGTGGGGAATGACATGCCGGTCATGCAAGCTTTCAAGAGCAGAGATAGACTGTCTTCCTGCTTCTACGTTGCTCAAAGGCCTAAGTATGCCCTTTGTCAAAAAGGGCTGCACGCTCCAGCGTTCTCTCCTCACTAAGTATCAGCAATGCCCGATTGGCCAGCTCAAAGTCCCAAGACCCTGAAGGGAAGCCAATGGAAGACCACCCCCAGTTGGCAACTCATTTGCTTTCACCCACATTTGGACAGAAGCAACTAAAGGTTTCCACGGAGAATGTAGTTGCCTCTATCCCCAAATGAGCAGCCCTGAAGCCCCAACTAAAGGTGGGGAGGAGGAGAGGCTGAAGAGGCAAGGCACTTACACTCTCTTGGCGTGGCAACGGGGACTCGGTGTCTACTGCTTGGCTGGCCCTTGAGGCTTCTTTGGCAAGTACAGCCTCTGGAGGGAGAGGGAGTAAGGACTTAGGGTCTCTTGGAAGAGGCAGAAAAAACACTGCTGCTGGTTCGAGGAAGGGCACAAGTCCTCTGGAGAAAAGTTCCAGCATTTGGGCTTTCTTAAGCTTAGAAAAGGCAGTGCATAAAAAACAGCTTGACAAAGGTACATCAAATCATGCACAGTGTGAAAAATGCAGATGAGAAGTTTTCATTCTGCCCTCAAAATCTCAGGTATTTCTTCACAGAGCACACAGTTAAATTGTGGAATTCAGTCCCACAAAACAGGGTGATGGACCCTGGGACGAGCAGCTTCCAAGGGAGACTTGACTGACTCATGGAGCAAAAACCCTGGGAAGAGAAGGCTATCAATGGCTCCCAGTTGTGTATTACTTCCAGTCAGGGAGGCAGGATACCACCCTATGAACTGCTGCAGAACACACAGGGAAAGATCAGGGCATGTGTCCTGCTTGTGTGCTTCCCTGAGACCTCCAGCTGCTCACAGAGATCACAGAAGGCTGAGCTACAAAGGCCTCTGCTCTCCTGTGTCCTGGATTGCAACCCTTAGGGATCAAATGCAATCTTTGGAGCAAAGAAAACACCCAAGAACTGAACTGACCAGCATGCTGAATGCCTTCCTCTATTATTTTCACTTAGTGCAAGGAATACCGAAGATAAAGCAAAAAACAAAACCAAACCAGTGTTCAAATCTATCTTTTACAAACATCCATGTGATATCAAGAATCTTATGCATGTATAAAGCCCTTCTGTATACTCCTTAAAAAGAAAGTCCTAACTCACCATCTTCTGGAGGTGCAGGAAAAGGCTCACTCTTGCTGGGTGGAGTCCGTGCTATAAAGACAAAAGTCCAACTTCAGCTGGAACTTTTTTCTTTTTCATGGAGGCTACACAAGAGATGAGATTATTCTTGATCTCTAGCTTGACTGTAATACAACACTCCTGCACTGTCTATTAACACTAAGGGGCACTTCCCACATTAAAATCACCAGAATCTTCTAATACCACATGCACAAGAAGATTAGCGATGAAAGGTTTCTAATTCCAAACAGTATCTAACTCATTGCTGGAATATTGATTGCTTCTTCCAACAATATTCCAACAGTATATACTCAACATATATGAGCAGTAAAACTCTTGCTAAAGATCCACCTGAAAACTCAGATGTTATGACACATCTCAACACCTGAATGACTACTGGGTCAACTATTTTGTAGTAACCTGCAACCTCTTGAAGTTTACTAAACCAGCTAGAGTTGTATGGAATGTGCATTCATATCTGCTTCACAAAGATAAGGCTTTAAAAACTGGAAAGATTTATGAGCAGGTTTTGCCCCAAAGCCAAGCCAAATTAGTTCAAGAATGCTGAAGTCCGACTCAGGTGACTTCAACCGCACTCACTGATGGAGTTCTTTGGCTGGAAGATCTCTTTGTAATCCTCTAAGTTCTGGATCTCTGCAGTGGATTCCCTTTCTTCCCTGTCATCCTCACTGCTTGGACTGCGCCTCTCACTCTCCGAGCTGTGTTTCACTCTAAGGCGTGAGAGACAGAGACAGAGACCAGTAAGCCAAGCTCCAACACCCGGGAGCCCTCTGCCTACCCGTCTTCCCAAGAAGTCCAGCCCCCTTACCTCTGGGGCTTGCTGCAGGTAGTTGCTGGCCTTTCATAGTTTCGTCGTAGGGAGGAGCCCATAGATGGGGGCTGAGTCAGAGGTTTGTCATCTCTGACCAGCCCATGGAGTCCAGACCCACATTTTGTGATTCTGCTGAGGTCCACAACATATGAAGAGACGGTGCTTTGGGTGAAAGAAACGCCAATCTAACAGAAAGAATCCGCATTCTTAGAATGTTAGGTATCCGCAAAGGTCTAGAAAAAGCTTCCGTCCTACGTCAAGATAGCTACCCTCTGTCACAGCTGCTGGGAAGATTAGGGCTTCCAAGAGGGAAGGAAAGCTGCTGCATTTGCTGAAGGCTGCCTTGGCAAGCAGCAAGGCTGGGGAGGGCCAGAGCCCTGCCGTTCCTGCCCCTGCCACCTTGAGGCCCTTTGCTGGTGGCAGCATACCAACTGGAGCCAGAATCAGGCCAGGAACAGGCTTTGTGCAGTTCCTTCACTCACCAACTGATTGTTACAGATAGACAAATCAGCCACTTTGCCCCAATTCACCAAGACTACTTCAAAGCATCGCTCGGGCTCCCAGCCATACACTCGCAGGGCATCTTGGCTGCCGGCATATAAGCAGCAGCCATCAGGATTAAAGAGCACGCACCTGCAGGGGAGGAGAGGCAACAATGAGTGTGCCATTCCACTCGACATGGGCCGCCAAATTCAAAGGGAAGCCTAAAATTGGCCAAGTGAAGCACTGCATCCACACACTCGATGAGAGGAAACACCTTAAATAACAACAAGAACAACCAGCCGCCGCCACCACCATTCCTGGTGACAAACATATGTTGCATCAAAAGGGAGCCCTTACCTAACAGGCGTGGCCTCTTCCTCAATGCAACTCACTGTCTGAAACTTCTCCAAGTCCCAAAATCTGACTGTCCTATCAGAAAACAAAACAAAACAAAACCCTAAGGAGGTGAAAGCGCAGGCATCTCCAATCCCATCTTCGAAGCAATGGGAAGTCAAACCAGTCGTCTTTCTTCACTGTTTGTTTCCAGCAAGAGCCAGCCCCAGAGATCCAACTTCATGCTCCTCTCACATCTCATTTCTCTATTTCTGGGATCCTAAAGAGAGCTGCCATTTGCCTGAATCCCTAAGTGAGGAAAAAAAGACTGCCATCTCCTTAAACAGACTTCTGTTATCTAAAGAAGCAAGCAGCTAACTCAGCCAGAGTGTAAGCCCAAGTGTGAAACGTGAAAGAGCATGAACATGGGGGGGGGGGGCTTCAAACAGCTTTCCCCTTCATCTTTGCCTAGTAAAGTTCTACCTGTAACCCCTCTGACCAGCATGCTGAAGCATGCTTCATTTTTTTTTAATGCAGACTGACATTTGTTAATGAAAGAAAGGGAAAAAAGTCACTCTGCAGTGAGACGGGCAGTGACAAATTTGAAATAGGAAGGAAGGAAGGAAGGAAGGAAGGAAGGAAGGAAGCTTTAAGAAGGATTACAAGGACCTTTCACTTTTTAAACATTAGAATATAATGTAAGTATGACAACCAGAAGATATGATAATATATAGGAGTGCTAATAATACAGGAGTGCTAATAAAATCAGACAAAAATATAGAATGAAACCTTGGCTTTGAGGGATAGCAGATATTGTATAAGAAATATAGGCTAAGATTTCATAACACAGATGCTCTGAAAAATAAATGGAGAAGCAGCAAAAAGGAATTGTCTCAACAAGTTACTTGATATCTACAATTTAATCCTGCTTTGTTGCCAATCCACTCAATAACAAAAATAATAAAGCCACAGCCAAATTACACAACTTGGGAGGAAAGCCAGTGGCAAAAGAGGGCAGAAGTCAAGACTTCTATGGCACACAAACTAACACTTAAGATTCTGGAGAAGGCAGAGGCTCTGGAGGAGAGCAGCACACTCAGAATTTCAATGCAAGCTTTGCTGCTAAATGCTGAATCAGTTCTAGTTCTCCGAACAATCATTTTGTGTGCGTTACAGCAGATGGAGGAACAATCCTTCTGGGCACAAGGGATCACCATATTGCTGCCATCTCTTCTACAGCAGGAAAAGACACTTTGCTGGGGCTGTGCTGGTGGATCTGGGCCAAGTGGTATGCAGAGAGCTGAATCCTTCAGGGGACTACAACCCCACCAGGAAAGATTTTATACACTGACAACCAAGCAGGACAATTTAACATCAACACCTCCAGCAACACCTCTGTTTATGCCAAGCAGTTACTGAATCCTGAGAGCTGTTCAAGGATTCTACAGTTTCCCAGTAGTGAAGGAAGCCTGGGGAGCAACTGAAGAAAGGCTTC
Source organism: Liasis olivaceus (assembly GCA_030867105.1). Classification (NCBI taxonomy): domain Eukaryota; kingdom Metazoa; phylum Chordata; class Lepidosauria; order Squamata; family Pythonidae; genus Liasis; species Liasis olivaceus. The sequence goes on along the minus strand of CM061359.1, from coordinate 24,600,802 downwards.
ACTTGAGCACAAAGAGGATACAAACTCCAGTAAGTTACGTTCCCCAACAGCTTCACGTAGATTGCAACAATATGGAAAATATTATGGGGAATCCACAAAGGCAAATCCTGACTTCTTTCTGCAGACTGGTGAACAAAAAGGCTTTCCCACGCAGATCAACAACCATTCAAAGTCTGCAAGCAGAACTATGACACATTCCAACAAGCCCTTGGCAAATCTTCTGCCACTTTCTTGGTACTACAATACAGCATCTCACGCCAATGCCCTCTATTCCCCAGCGAGAGCTTCTTTTACCTGTCGGAGCTACCCGAGGCCAAAAGGTACTCATTGGGGTGGAATTCAATGACGTTGACTGGTCCAGTGTGTCCTGTGAACTCAAACATGATCTTCCCAGCAGCCAGGTCCCACAACTAGACAGGGAAAGAACCACAAAACCTTTTCTTGTCAGAGTGTTGATGGGTCAGAGTAAATTCCACTGGCATCAGCTAAGCTGTTAAATGGCCTAAACTGCCATCAAAGGGACAGACGGAGAAGGAGAGGGTTCTGGGCCGCACGGCACATCTACCTTCACTGTGTGATCATCGGAGGAAGATGCCAACCATTTCCCATCAGGACTGAACCGGAGACACCTAACTGCTTGGGTGTGGCCCTGCAAAGTGAAAACAGGCCCAGCTGGTTTGTTTATTTCTTAGACTGGCATCCTGCCTTTCATTCAAGAGTTCAAGGCAGCATACAAAATACCTGCTCCTCCCATTTTTATACAACAACCACCTGATGAGATAGGTTGGGCTGAGAGAGAATGATTTGCTCAAAGTCACCCAGGATAATGACACCTCAGAGAGATTCCCCAGGAGTAAGTTAAGGCAGCACAGGGCACCGAAAGAGGGGAGAGGCCACATGCTTTCTAACCGGAGTCCCTCTACAGCATTTAAGCTTATAAAAGGTTCTCAGGCAAAGGTCTGCAAAAAGATCTTGCCTCCCTCTTACAGGACTGCTCCTGTTATACCATTCTGCCTGTTGCCCAGCAGCGCCCTCCCCAGGCCCTGGATCTCACAGAATGGTGGCAGGGGGAGCTGCGGGGGAACCCAACCTGCCCTTCCTGGGGCTGACTTCAGAGGCAGCCTAGGAGTTCATGGTCACCATGACAACCATTGGCTCATCCTAGACCATCATGGCTACAACTCTTATGGGTGGACACACATTAGATTGGTCTTTTGCCTCAGAACAGCTGCTACGTGATCTGAGGGCAAAGGACGTTAACATGTATGTCTTGTGCTATCAGCACAACAGTTACTTTAAAGAAAGGTGCTAATGTTCCATAATACTGATTTAACATCAGATCTGAACACTGTGTAACTTAATGCATAAATAAAATATTGGTGCATTAAGCGACTATCTTTGAAACATATTTTAAAACCATAAATACTCTTCTGCTCCTGTTTCATGCTCAACTAGTAACTGACAAGTTGTGATTTCTGACTTGGGACTTCTAGCTTTTCAGGCCTGTTTCATGTGAAAGGGCATGCCTCCAAATCAAATCACATCTTTCCTACAGTCACAGTCCAGCATCCACACCTCCAAAAATGTGTCTAATACAGTAAGAAGCATCAGGAAAAAGAGTTTCTTGTAAGTGCAATTAAAAAGGCTTCAAATGAACCCTGGTAAGACGGAGTGGCTGTGGGTACGGGGAGCCTCAAGATCTAGGAGCTTATCATCCTTGGTTCTAGATGGGGTCGCACTACCCCAGACAGAACTGGTGCATAATCTGGGGGTCCTCTTGGACTCACGACTCCTGTTTGAAGAGCAGGTGGCAGTCGTAGCTAGGAGGGCCTTCACACAGCTTCATGTTGTGCGTCAGTTATGCCCCTTCCTGGATCAGGAGGCCCTCCGTGTAGTCACTCATGCCCTGGTCACCTCCCGATTGGATTACTGCAATGTCCTCTACATGGGGCTACCCTGGAAGAGTATTCAGAAGCTACAGCTGGCGCAAAATGCAATGGTACAGACTGTTTTGAACACCCCTAGGGTGGCACATATAACATCTCTGTTACGTGAGCTGCATTGGTTGCCAGTTTGCTTCCGGGTCCAATTCAAGGTGTTGGTTATTACTTTTAAAGCCCTTCATGGCACAAGACCAGGTTATCTGAGGAGCTGTCTTGCCCCCGTTAGATCAGCCTGCCCCACTTGGTCTGGCAGAAGGGGCACGTTGCAGACCCCACCAGTCAAGATGCTTCGACTGGTGGGGTCTAGGAAGAGGGCCTTTTCTGCCGTGGCCCCTGCCCTGTGGAACAGCTGACCTCCTGAGGTGCAGTCCACCCCCACTCTCCTGGCCTTCCAGAAAAGTGTGAAAACATGGCTATGCCAGATGGCCTGGGGGCCTGATGGGGGTTCGCGCTGTTGGAATTGGCTGATGGAATAATCAATACCACTTCCTCCATCATCTTGAATTGTATATAGTCTTTTTATATAGAATTGTTATTAACTAATTTTAATATAGATATTTACATTTTCATTGTTTTTACTGTTTTGGATTTTAATTGTGAGCTGCCCAGAATTGCCCTCTGGGGGAAATGGGCAGCATATAAATTTGATAAATAAATAAATAAAATGGGATACTTTATCCTACAGGAAAATGGATTAATATTTTGCTTTCTCTTTATTAGAATACAAGTATATTTATCATTCCTGATTCATAAAGCTTTTCAAATTGTCCCAGTAAATGTTATGCATTGCAAAAGTGGATTTCAGGATATCAGTTGAAAGAGATCATGGTTTTCTTCTTACCTTGTACCTGAAGACACAACCTTTCCTTCTTACATCCCAAAGCTGCATGAAAGAAAAAGTACTGTTTCTTTTTAAAAGAAAAAAAAATTAAATATCCTGATCAATCAAGGTTTGTCTTAAACTAAGAAGTCCTGATTTCTGATCTGGGACTGAATAACTGTTTGAAAGCATAGAGCTAATATAATTTGAAAGGGATATTTGAATGCCCAACTTGCATTCTGACACTAAGAAGCATCTCTCTCTTTTCTTATGGCACTTCCTGCACTCCTCCTCCTACCTTGTGATAATGGTGCCCAGATCTGGCTGTTGTTGGCTTCTACAAATGGATATCTATCACCATGTTGGAGGAAAAGTATCCTTTGTTCATGATTACATAGAACAATATACAAGCAAATGTGCATTTCAGATCTCTGGCCAAGCAGCGTAACCCTTCCCCACTTTCATTTTATGGCCCAGGAGAAATATGGACTACAGTAGGATGAACAAGAAGCTGACTGTAGCAATGAGATTCAAAAGTGGCAAAAAGACTCACGAAAACCAAGAACTGCAAGCAGCTTCTTGAGCAAACTGATCATTAATTCCTACACATCAAGCAGGATCCCCTACTGTGTCCGCTTCTGCTGTTGCAAATGTTCATCATCGTTCTGCAAGGCCACACAGAGAGTGGCAGATGTATTGGCCTTACCTTAATGTTGGTGTCCAGGGACCCTGAAGCCACAAAGCCTCCGTAAGGATGGAAATCTAGGCTGCAGATATTTGCTTTATGGCCCATTAATGTACGGAGAACTGGAGAGGAAATTCAGGGGAAGAAAATTATGCTCTAAAAAGATGCTATTGTTCTGCCAGTGATAAATGCATACCAGACAACATGGTTGGTATAATTTTGTGTTTTATTTGGTTAAGGTTTGTGTGAGATGGGCGGCTATATAAATGTGATATATAAATAAAAGATAAATAATTTATTGTAAAGTTGAATCAAAATACAACTTCTTAAAGGTGAATCTGTATGTCAAATTAGGATCATTTTTCTATAACTGAAGAAATCAATGGGGAAGGATATTTGATTGTTATAAATTTGTCACAAGAGGCCACATATTGCTGTGCAAAATTATAGAGGCTTGAATGCCAGACAAACAGGATTTACTTCCTATAATAGTTTATATCTGAATGATAAAAACATACAGCTCCAACTTCTTGGTCAACTGACTAGTCAAACGTTACCAGGCAACAGTCAAGTATTGAAATCATTAGAAGTATTTTTATAGTAGTGGAAAAATATGCTAATTACAGAAGCAATTATCTTTAATGAGAGTCCATAGTCCAGTCTCTCCCATTAGCATTGGAGTAAATCATGGAGAAACCGAACAGAGCTGACCTGGTGATTGCTTGGGCTGACTCTCTAGATGCTTGTAACTAGCGCAAACGTCTGCTCAACAGACCAACACTTCTGACTAGACATCATCTTCCTGACCCCAGGAAGAATTCATTTTTCAGAAAAAGATAGGAGGGCAAGAAACTATGCATGACCTGCAGAACAGCCAGCCCAGTGGGCGAAATCTTCCCTAATTCCACATTACCCTTTTCTTATAAAGCACTTGCTTCTAGACCTCTGCTATTTCCTCCATACACAAGGAATTTATAGAAGAGAAGTAGCTGAAATCTTCCTGAGTAAGATGATGTGGTGTTGCCTGCTGCTTTTAGGTTACAATTGACCAACATATTAGAATATCTTTTTATTTCAAAACATTTTTTTAAAAAACAGATATACCTAGTGATTGTTTTTTCCCTCAAATACAAATAAAGTTCTGTGGTGCTTGTATTAACCAATACCTTTATGTGATCATTTCAGGACATAATTGTTTTTCCATCTGCTAATCTTTGTAAGAATAGTTCTTGCTGTAACTGCAGTATTTTTTATAATTCTACATATATGCATTTTTTACACTTATCCATAGCTCACAGATGGAGACTTAGAGATGGAGAAGAGCTGGTCCCAAGAAATGAGCCTACAGGCCAGAACCCTTTCTATATTATTTGAAATACCACATGCTTCCTTAAGAACTAATCCTCCATTTAGTCATTTTTATCTAATTAAGCATGGCTCTATTTGTCTGATTAATACTAGCAATTCATTTTTATGCTTTCTGAAAAGTGGTACCCTGCAGATACTAAACATAAGCATATTACATGCCATGATGTTTCAAAAATGCTGCAAAGGATGTATTATGTGTCTATACTATAATTATTTATCAAATGAGATCCTAATCTATGCACAACTTTTCTCTGTTGCTTCAAGGAGAATCAGTTCTGTTAATAATTGCATAGTTTCCACTTTTAACTAAGATTTAATTCTAAACAAGACCACCAATCAGTTTGAATAAATATCTATGTGAAATAGAAAAGCTAAAGACCATGTTGTATTTCTGTTTCTTGTGTTATGATTTCTTAAGGCAAAGCTACTGTGTGGCACAGAAAGGAAATCTGTGGCTCAAAACTCTTTATTATTTGCTATGGTCAACATGGGAGAATCCAGGTACTCCCAGTTCTCATACAGAACAGACCGAGATCAACTACAGTCTTTTATCTGAGAAAGACTGAAGGAGTAAATGCCCTTGTAACCTTCAGAGAAAGACTTAGTTGACTGGCATCCTTTCTACAGGCCAGCTAGACAAGGGAAGGTGCCAAAACTTCTTTCAAACCTACTTTTGGCAGCTTCCAAGTCCCAGATCCGAATGGAACCTGACTGAGATCCTGCAACAATGAGCTCTTCATTTGTATTAATCTTCACACTCTCCACTGGCGTTGTGTGACCGGTTAGACTCTGAACAAGATGAAAAAGCAAGAGTCAGCCAACTGAAGGGAGGGGTGCCAGCCACAACAGTCAAGTTGGTCATGAAACAAGGATCTGAGAAGTAGCAGCACATTAAAAAAGATCTTTGAGATACAGGTGCCTTAATTTTGCCTTTTGGTGCAAAGCCAGGTCAAAATTATGCAAAAGTTAATTATTTCAACTTGCTAGTTTTATTAAACAATAAACACTTCCTGATTTTTTTGTGGAAAAGTTTAAAGAGATGGCTGCAAAATAAATTACTATAAATATTTCCTGTTACCAGCTGCTATTTCTGCCTCTGAATTCTCTTGTTACCTGTGCCATGGAAAGACAGAATCTCTCTCTGCTCTGTTAAAAAGAGCATCTACAGCTGTTCAGCTCCAGGGATATCTGTGATAGCAAGGAGACAAATGTTGTCCAATGGAAAAAAGATCCATTTCTTTGAGCCAGAAGGAAATACAGGTTTGGGTGTCATGCTGGCACGTAGGAAATACATGTTTGGATTATTCCTTGCTAAAATTAATCAGTAATATTTTTCAATAAAGAAAAGAGTCTTGGGAATGACCATCTGGTAATGTGTAATCACCACAGTTGTAGAGTTTGCTCTGGAAACTAAATCAACCTCCATTTGTGGAAGTGACTGCTACTGTGTGTTTTAAGATACCAAAGGAAACTGTTGGGATGGTTAAATGACTTTATAACTAAACAATGTGCTACTATTACCATGGTGGTTATATCTGTTGATTCAATACTGCATGGCTGATATAAAGCCAGGGTCCTCCTGCTGGACACTTCCCTTGTCACCCCCAATTTCTTAACCTTGGACTACCAATGCTCTGGAAAAGCCAATGTCAATGCCGGCTTCTAGTAGCTACGTATTTTCCCTCCTAAGAGGACAGAGGTTACTGGGCCCTTTGTGGGGTAGGGAGGGTGCTTCACTGGCCTCCACAGCAGCCCCAGGAGACGGGGCATTCGTACTGTAAAAGCGAGCTGGGGAGCCAGCCAATGCAGCCTCCATCTGAAGATGAAGTACCAGCAACCCCAACTCACCACGCAACAGCTGGGCTCGGGCTCCCAAGTATCAGCCCTAAAAGCTGCCTAGCAACTCAGGAGTCCCTCTTTCCCTAACGCAGTGCAACATTCTTTGATGAAACTCCGGCTGGTTTTGCAGTCTTAACTCGGGTTACTGTTTGCTAAGGAAGCTATGGTGGCCTGGTTCACAAATAAGCCTCTGAGCCATTTACAGCCACAGTGGCTGGGCAATCATTAATTACAGCCTTTGTTGTATCAAAACTAAAATTAATTCTCACTGATTTTCCTTAACTAAATACTGGACTGCAAAATATCATTAGCCACAAACATTTTGCCGGCATTTAATGCTATCCAAATGTATTTTTAATGTTTGTGCAGAAGTATGCTGCTCAGCTTGCACTTATGGCACGTTAACTTGGGAAAGGTCTGCGCAGAGCATCCAAAAGCAACAAGCACCCTTATGGACATTCCATCCCTTCCCGTCATTGCTATGAGGCAGCTGGGCCAACTGCTGGGCAGAGTTTACCCCACACTGGCAGAACTCCTCTATCACTCTCAGCGCGTTGCAAATTGAGCTGCCTACTGATTGGTTAAGGAAATTTACCCAACCACAAGACTAAAATGCTAGGGTGTGACCACGGAAAAGCACAACCCAGTTTCAAGTACGGCTGGAGACTGCTATTTGTCTTTTTAAAAAACACAACACAACAGATGCCCCTCTCTTCTTCCAGTAAAAATCAGCATAGCATTTGGTTAAGTTGCCAAAAGACTGTCACAGCAGACAGAAAAACCACCACCTTGTGGTTTAGCAGAAGTGTAACATACTTCTTAAGGAATCTCCCCTTTTCTGTTTTTAACCAAGTAATAAGCTATTTTCTTGTGAAAGAGAGCCAATTTGGTATAATGGTAAATGTGTTGGACCAGAAGCCAGAAAATTGTGAGTTCTAGTCCTGCCTTTGGTATGAAATCATCTGGGTAACTTTGGACCAATCACACTATCTTAGCACTAGAAAGAAGGCAACAGCAAGCTACTTCCAAAAATCTTGCCAAGAAAACTACATGGACTTGTCCCTGTAGTTGCCAAGAGCTTGAAGACGAACACATACCCTCCTGGGAAACTGGGCAGCTCTGCAAGTTACCTTCTTTCTTAACAACGAGTATTCATATTGTAATATTTAGAGTAAAAGGAGGTTCTTATGTCTTTTTTTCCTAATAACATTTGATTTTCTCTTTGGAAATTGGCTTATCTCCCACTGGTGAAAGGAAGGAAAACCTGAACCCTCTGGTCAGTATTTATTTTAATAGCCAGGAGGTCACATTATAAAAATTACTTCATTGTTTCTATTTTAACTATTCTGGTGACTAAAAGGTAGCACAGGTTGTTAGAATGGTATCTCTTTCACACACTGCCATTGGGGGGAAGATATCAGGGGAGATTGGGGGTGGCAGTGGGAACTACCATGTCACTACACAAAGCAGGAAAATGGGGCGAGTGTTGGAAGATCTTGAGGGCTCCTGGAAAAGCGGGTTTGAGACCTCCAGCTTTCCACCTTACAGGATCAACCCTCTGCTATGAGGGTCTAGTGCAAATCACACACAGATTCAGAAGACTCCTCCTTCCAGGGAAGCCAAGTTTAGGATCCGAGACTTGGAAAGATGCAGCCCTGCTTAGTTTCAACATGGCTTCTGCCCAATATGCAGTCAGGCTATAGATTTGTGCAGAACGTGGGATGGATTCCTGACTCCCTGAGGCCAAGGAATGGCAGCTGGCATCACTGGCATGGAGATCAGTTGGGGCCTATTTCTCCCCCAATCTGCTACTGCCACCACCTCTGTTCACTTGTCTTTTCCTTTGGATACTAAAGAGGTAAGGACAAGGGCAAGGGAACATCAGGAGAGGATGCTTTAGAAAGAAAGAGGGCTACCTCTAATGACTACCTGACTACCAGCTCAGCCCCTAACAGTCCAAAGCATGTCTCAGGAATAGCATTACAGAGAGAGTCTTCAGGTGACTTTGTGGGAGTCCCACTGGGCCAGAATTAGACAGCTCAGCACAGTGGGTCCCTGAACAAGACTCCAATAGCACAATCCTGTATACGTCTACTAAGTAAATTTCCTTTCTTCTTAATGGGCTTTACATAGAGTATAGATGATTACAGCCTAATAATCAACCAGCACAAGAGGAAATTGTGGCAATGCTACAACTATTATATGCAACTCACCAACAAACTAAAGGAGCATCAGTGAGAACACAAAAGGCAGCTACAGAGCATCATAACTTGTAATGCATTCTTTAAACAGTGACTTCTACTCATTAACTGAGTCTATGTGGGGGTTGGAAGGAAAGAAAAGCCCTTTAAAAAAATCATACAGGAACAACACATTCTTCAAAAAAATAACTGTTTCTTTGTTAAATTATTGTGGGAAAGAGACAGAACATTCACTTTCACTAAGCCATAATGTGGTTTGTCTGTCTTTGGCTTAATGTGTGATTTGAATCCAACCAATTGCAATTTATTCAATAAAACATGGGTAACTAATCCATGTGGTTAACAGGTCAAGAACAGTCTTAGCACATGTGTTAAGCACCTTGTTCCAGAGCACCACAGACCACTCTCACAGCACCTAAAACAGTTAGGTGAGCCCACAACTAATAGCACAGAAGAAACAAAGACTCCCTTCCCTCTTTTGTTCCTGGATGAAAGAAAGGAGGAGCAGGGTGCTAGAAGGAAATACTGAGCTTCTTCTCCCTGGCCCATCTCTTCTATTATCACAGAGAAATTAACCAATTCTTACCATAATGCAGTTGGGCTTGTTAACTGACCAGATATTAACCCGACAATCATCTCCACCAGTTGCCAGGAGCCGGCCTGAACTTTTGCCCAGGACAAGGGAAGAAACGTTGCTGCTGTGTGCAATGATTTCCTCTACATAAAAAAGCAAGTGCAAGCTATTAGTTTATTTTATTAGTTCTTCAGTTACTGGCAGTCATCTCTCGCCTGCCAATCACACACAGAGCAGGCAACTGGTAGTCAGGTTTACTTCAGGTAAGTTTATCTGCATATTTTATACATGCTTATGGTTACAACATAATATTACAGTGCATAACCTGAGATTAAACCCTCCTGCAATATATATAGTTGCATAGGACTGGAGTCTCAAAGACAGGATAAGAATTTGAATGCTGCCTTGTTGCACTTATACAACCCCTGAAGTCCACACTGGAGGCCAAACTAGTCAGGTTAGACACTCCAAAATCTGCAGCCTCTGCTAATCTTGTGCCCATCAATTTCTGTGGAGAACTTCCAGTTTCAGTATGAGCAGGGGCTTACTTTTCTGGTTCTGTTTGGCCCATCAGAGAAAGACCACGAAGTTCGGCATAAAGAGCTTCACTAACAGCTGTGGAAATCTGACACCTGGGCTTTTTAGTAAAGCAACTGCTATCCTTTGGAGCTGCTGCATCCTCCTTGGCTTCCAGCCTGAGAGCTACTCATCCTTGAAACCAATGGGACAAGGCAGCGATTGTCAGCTCAGTATGACACCCCACTTCAGCAACTACCTCTGCCCCTCTGCTGCTGGCCTAGACTGACGGCCATCCATTCTTCAGAGGACCTAGACTAACTATTGGGTCCTACAGAAATGACTTCCTCCCTCCCTCCCTCCCTTTTTCCCGTGCAGCCCTTCCCTCTCCCAGCCATTTTCTTGGAAGAAAAAGAACGAGATGAGATGCGGCCAGTAGCAATACACTCCACACCCCAGAAGTCTCCGGAAAGGAGGAGGGAGGAAAAGAAGCACCCGAGAACGGGGAGCACAGATGCCAAGGAGCGTGAGGGCAGCCGAAACAGAGCTGCCCTCCTGCCAACGACGGCTTTACTCACGCAGCTTCCAAGCGGTCTTGGTGGTAACTGCTGCTGCCATTGTCGGTTCTCCCTCCTGAACGGGGTCTTCTTCATCAGCACGGGGGGCTGGACCCCCCAGATCCCAGGTTCTAGCTTCCGATGGAGCTGCAGCAGCTAAGTTAGCGGGGGAACATCCGTGCCTCCGCCTCGATCTTTCTTCTAGGCGCGTGGAGGGTGGCCTAGAAAGAAAAAAGGGGAGAGACCACCAGCTTGAAAGGGCAGAAGAACCCCCGCCCAAGCCGAACCGTCTGCAGGCAGATCAGAGGACTAGGGCTTTCCCTCCTCATCCCCGCCCCCCGCAACAAACCCCCCACTTTCCTCAGAGGCCGATTTTTCCCCACGGCGCACCTCGGGAGGAGGGCAGCGCCCGGCCGCCACCTTCCTTGCTTGGCTGCAGCGGGGAACGGCGGGCAGAAAACCGCCCCGACCCTCAAAGCTCGCTCAAGGGCGCCGGCCTGGCTTCCCGGCCGCGATCGCGGCGGCGAGGGAAGGCGCGTCCGCTCTCGTCTCGGGCCGTCTTGCCATCTGGTGGCGGGGAGTTCCACCGCCCGCCCGGCCGCGACCGCAGCCGCCAAGGACTCTGCGGAACTACGCGGCGCCCACTGGAGAGCTCAGACCGGGAAGGCTCGCGGCTTCTCGCCCAGCCCCGCAGGCCGGTTGAGCGCTCACCTGGCGGCGTCGCGGCGCTTCGGCGGTGAACGGCTCCTGGGCTCTCGGCCGCCCGCTCCCATCCCGCGCCCCGATTGGTCGCTGCCTGACAACCGACGCCCTGGCAACAGACCGCGCACCAGTGCCCTCCCCTTCCCGGGCCCAGCCTATCTCGCTGCCTCTTTGGCTCGCCAATCAAAGCGAGGGCCGCCTTTCCCGGCGACGTTATCCAACCGCTACGAGGATTGAACAGCGCGAGAACGAGGCTGAGACACCCCTAGACTAAGACATGCAGAGTCGCCAAGCCGCCCCGCTGTGTTTCCGTTGAGGGCATTGTTTGGACGACAGGGGCGGTGACGTAGGCGGAAGCTCCTCAACTGGGCTGAGCTTCAGCGCGGATCCGAAGCCGCCGAAGAGAGGCGCGGCTTCTTCTTGAGGCTGTTTCCTTTGGGATTCCTGGGCTGCCCGCTCCGCAGCTGCTCTTGGCCGCGCCCAGCAGAAGCCATCCTCAGATGCAATAAAAAACGCAAACGCCGGGAAAAAAACCACCGTGGCGCCACGCGAGGCCCGGGGGGACTCGGCCGGAAGGGCCAGGCGTGGCTCTGGCGGGGTCGCGGCCCGGAGAAGGCCGGCTTCCTGGGGGCAGAGGCCAAGGCGGGCGGCGCCGTAGGAAACCGGGCCCAGCGCGGCCTCGACGGGCCTTCCAAGCAGAGGGCGGTTCCTGCCTGGCGTTGCCGCAGAAGCAGACGGACGGAGTGGGACGGAGTGGGGCAGCTGGGGCGGGGCCGGACCCGGCCCGCCACCTCTTCCAGGCCGACGGAGGTCGGCCCTCCCTCAGCGGAGCGGATCCGGCACCCCGTCGCCTCCCAGGTGGCCTTCGCCCGCCGGGGAGGACCCCGTTCGCTCCTCCCGGTTAAGCAGGCCAGCGTGGCTTCCATGGCCTCGACGGGACCTGCCGGCCGGAGCTCGCCTCTTCGCAAAGCGATTTTACCCCTCGTGACTTATTCTACCCCAGCAGAGCGCGGGACCGCCGGGCATCTCTCTGCCGGGCAGGAGTGCGAGGCCTTGCCCCTTCGATCACCGGGACGTGATCCCTGCAGCGGTCTAGGCGTCTCTTCCGGCATTTCATCTCCCAAAGCTCCTTCGGAGGCCCCACGTGCATCCTGCGATCAACGTACAGGGAGGACCGCATAGGAGCCAATAGGTCTCTGGGCCTGGGCCTGGGCCTGGGCCTGGGCCTGGGCCAGGGCCAGGGCCTGGGCCAGGGCCAGGGCCAGGGCCAGGGCCGGAGCCTCCGCCAAGCCCCAGGTCCCGCTGGAGCCGCCCCCCCCCCCCCCCCCCCCAGCAAGCCAAAAAGCAACCAGAAAATAATCAGTTCGCAGCAAGGAACTGATGGGTCATGTCCTCAACACCCAAATCACATCACAGCTGCCCCAAGATAAAAACCAGATCTAGCATGTGACCTCCAATATAGGTTTTTAAATTTTAATTCTGTGTTAAAGCCCTTGACAGGACTTAGTGGAACAGTACAAAGCGGTTCCAGAAGAATTTTTGCATTACCCCAAACGTCCCTGTGGAATAAGAGCTCATTTGTCCATTTTTTTGTATTTTTGCAATTTACATGCCCCACACATGCTGACCTGGCATGTGTTATAGATGGGTTTGAGCAACCTGGAGACCGGGTAGTCTCTCCTCAAAATGTCAGGATTTCTTGCACTGAGATGGCGAGAACAGTTGGAAATCCTGTGGTTTATATGAGCTGCCCAGCAGAGTCCTCTCCTAAGAAGCTTGACTAGGTCTCAGGGCTGATTTGGAGTCACCTGTTTGGGGTTAGGAGAGGTCAGTCTTCGTGGCTTGGGAGCTCGGTTGGGAAATGTTTAGAGCTCAAGGTGACCCTGGTCTTTACTCAGGCAATCTCAGGCTGACACACAGAGGCAGCCATGTGCTTGATTTCATCATTGCCTCCAAACAGTTGCTGAGGGATCTGGATAAGGAGGGTATTTCTTGGATCCCTTTTTGCTCCAGATGAGATTGGTGCCACTGGGACCTCTATGGGTTGAACAGGTCAATTGAGGTTGGTCATCCTAGGCACCTTATTGGATTCAGGCAGACACCAGGGCAGTCCTGTGGAGTGCTTGGCTGCCCAGTCACAAGAAGCAAGACAGGATTGCTCCCTGGCAGCCTCTCTCTGTTGGGTGATTCTGGCTTATTGAGGAGCCCCAGAAAACAAAGTGGCAGAGGCAAGGCCTGGAGTGCCAGTGGAGAAAGACAAGAAACAGTCCTCATGGAGCATAGGTACACATTTAAGTTTGAGCCTGCAATGCAGGCAAAGCATTAATTGTCTCATGATATGTCAGTGAGCTGTTGCCCAATGGCCTCTTTACGATGGCCAACTTTCCATTAGGAAAAGGACAAGAAGTCCACCTGGTCATTGTGATTGGTTTGTGCAGCATTTTGGCAATAACACTGCTCTGATTCGTAAGCTCTGAAGAGCAACTAGGGCTGCATCTTGCCATGTTATCTGGGAACTGCTTTGACTGAAATCTGAGGAAGTGGATAAAATGGTCAGTGGTATGTCCTCAGCCACTTTTGTGTTGGCTCCATGTTTCTTGTCTCCTGCATGGGGCAGAGGAAGCTGTGATGATCTGAATCTGGAAAAGGATCAGTGCTGTGCTGCAGGAGGGAGCTGTGTCTGCAGCCTTGAAAGAGGTGGTGATGTGCCCCTCCTTAAGAGTGCCCCCCCAGATCCAGCCTCTTTGGACAACTGTCATCCAATGTCTAATCTCCCCTTTTTAGAGGAGACTGTTTAGATACAGCCTCTTAGCAACTACAGAGCAACCTACAGGAAGTGGATTATCTTCCATATCCTTTTCAATCAGGGTTCAGACCTGGGCAGAGAAGGCATTGATTACTCTTGGCAATAATCTTTGCTGGGACCTAGATGGAGGTACTGCACCATCTGGTCCTGTTAGACTCCTCAGAGCCCCTTACCATTGACCATGATATTGGTCTGGATTGTCTGTGAGACTAGGGACTGGAGATACTGTTTTATAGTCTGTCTGCTCCTTCCTTAGTGGGCAGATCCACTCCATGGTACTGGCAGAGGAGAGAATGGCCTGATGCCTGATGCCTGTTTTTTTTTTTTTCCCTCTCCCCCCTGCCCCCTTCAGTCAGAGAATATCCATCAATTTGACCTATCGTGACATTAGTATGCTGAAACCTGGTTATGGATTGCTACTCTGGCTGCAGAGATGTGTCAATGTCTTGATCCAGTTCTGGGAGCTATGCATGAGTAGACTCATGGCTACTGTTCTGCGGCTGGATGGCTATGGCCAAGAGTACCTTTGCCCAGCTTTGGCTGATGTACCAGTTGTAGCTCTACCCAGAGCAGGAGGACCTTACAATAGTGATTCATGTCCTCACCGCTATGTAGTTGGGCTACTGCAGTGAAGTTTATGGGGGTGCCCTTGAAAACCATTAGGAAGCTTCAGCTAATCTAGGAAAGCAGTAGCCCAGTTGTTGATCACTGCAAGCATGTTACACCAGTGCTTGAGGCCTTGCACTAACTTCCCATTGGCTTACAGTTGCAGTTCTAAGCCTATGCAGCCATATATGACTAGGCTGCAAGGTATGGGGCTGCCCTCTCCAGCCAAGATTGAGCCAGGCATCTCAGAAGCTGCTTGTGGTTCCCCACTATTGTGAAGTGAGGAAAGCTACAATCTGCAGGAGCCACTTCTCACAGCTGCAACTCTCCATGGAACAACCTCTCAGCAAACCCCCATGTGGCTCCAAATGTATTTGTCTTCCGAAAGCTGTTAAAAACTGAACTGTTGGAGATTATGCTGATGAGTGACTGTTTTTTTTAAATTGGCTTTTTATTTTATTATTACTTTACTGTATTTTTACAGTATACATTTGTTGTGACTTGCCAGGAGTCCACTTGATGGCAGCAGATACAGATGAGAAAACTAATAAAGATGAGAATGCTTGTTTTTAACTGGTTTTATAGAATATTTTAATTCTTGATTTTATTGTACACCACCCAGAGTTACTTCGTGTGAGATGGATGGCCATATAAATTTGACAAATAAATAAAGCTCCACAGTTGAACTGATTTGTGACAGCAGACTATAGATGGGGACAGTATGTCTTCTCTTAATTTCATGACCACAGGGGAGCGGGGGTTGACATTTTGGAGGCCCACTCAACAATGTCAACACAAGTTGAGTTTGCAAAAGAAACTAGCCTAACATGTACAGGTGGTCCTTACTTACTGACTGCCTCATGCAGCGACCATTCAAAATTATGACAGTGCTAAAAGCATAAGTTTATTTATTTATCAAATTTATCTGGCCTCCCATCCCACCCGAAGTGACTCTGGGCAGTGTACAATAAAACCAAGAATTAAAACAGTTTGTAAACCCCTTAAAATGTTGTGACCAATTCTTACATTTATGACCGTCACAGCATCCTTGGCCACGTGATAACCATTTGCATGCATGCATGCATTTTCACTTGCAACAAGCAGAGTTAATACAAAGGCAGAAGTAAAATTGTAAGTTGCATCCACATGATTTTCCACTTAGTGACTGCATCACTTAGCAACCAAGCTGCTGGTCCCAATTGTGGTCGCTAAGCAAGGACTACCTGTAGTTAGCTGGTTTGCAGTTCAGTGTGTTATGTAAAGCCAGGCAACTGGCTTTATTTTTTAACCATGGTTCATTTAACCAGGTGTTAGCCTGTTGTGCCAGTACAACCAATACAGAAAGGAAAGCGAACAGCTCTGCCATCTTTAGAACATCATTAGCTCCCCTTTCTCTTTAGCCTGCTAGATATTGTTCACAGACCTCCCTGTTTTTCTACATCAAGTAATCACCAGTGGCTTGTTGTAGAATGCAGATCATGGTTCTGATGAACTATATTGGAGCAAAAGTGCCTGGAATATTTGTATTCAGGGGTGTCTACAAATTATGGTAAAAAAAATCAAGGTGGCAGCCATCAGGGTATTTTGACTATACCAAGTGGCTCCCATGCTGATCTAATCTCTCGTGTGTGTGATGCTTTAAAAAAAAAAATTAATTTGACAGTGTTTTCAGTTTGTTTTTTGCCGTATGCCGCCCAAAGTCACTTCTTATGAGATGGGCAGCCATATAAATTTGATAAATAAATACCTTGTATACTCCCCTGGATACAAATCTTTTGTATTTAAGAGCCTGACCACAGGAAAACACAGCAGTTACACTACTCCATCAAGGAAGAACCCACTGCTTTTCAGCCATTTTCATCCCATACTACATACATACACATTTACCTAAGTGTGTGTTACTGCATATTAGCAACTCCACTGTCCAAATTAAAGCTTTTGTGTTTGGAGGCACAAAGACTTTTTGCTGGATATTGTATTAACTTCAAGGTTGCGTCAGGTAAGCTTCTAGATGTGGAATGTAACCAAGGTGTGAAGGCTCATGCACTGAAAATGCACTTCAGTGTATACTGTGGCCATGGGGGAACTGAAAACATGTAACAGCAATTCAAGCACTTCCTTTTGAAAATGTGCAGTTTGAGAGAAGACTGGCAGAAACTGCTGGTGGAAGGAGGGGCAATTATTTATTTGCCACAAATCACCTTTCCACTCCCTCTGTTGCCTTATGTTAAAGCTGTGAGAATTTGTTGTTTGGGATTATTTATATATTGCAGCTTTGACCCACAGTCTCCCCTTTACAGGATAGCGATTCAGGATTGCTCTCATCTCCTGGCCTAAGGGGCCTTTTATCTCCACCACTTTTGTTTTCTGTTGCCTGAATCTCCCAGGAGGGCCTGCTGGATACTTTTCTGTACCTCTGGTGAAATCTTGAGAACTTGGCAAAGGAAAGATTCCTGGAACATTCCTTACTTTCCTTGGCCACAATGCAGGAAAGACACACGGCATCTCTGTAGCACACAAACCAACTAAAGCCCTCCAAAACATCTTAAGTAAACCAAAAGACCCAGTAGCCCAAGAAGAAGAAAACAGACATCGTCTGCAACATTCAGTGTAAGGACTACAACAGCCAGTATGTAAGATGGACAGGCAGAAGACTAGCAGAGCGCATCCACGAGCACCAACTAGCAGTCAAAAGACACGATGAAAACGCCTTAATCTCACAACACATGGACAGACTCAACCATGGTTTCAGCTGGGAAACTCAGCATCCTAGACCAAGCTAAATCCAAAAACGCCAGGGAATTCCTGGAAGCCTGGCATTCAGACACACAGAGATAAACCACGTTTACCCACCATTCAAGAGAGACAATAAAAAAGCTAAGAAGGAAACAGACCAGAACATATCCTCTCCAGCAGCCTGCACCCAGATAAGCAGGATTAACCCCAGGCAAACAATCAAGCAGAAAACAAGGCATGGAACCACCAAAGGAACTCCCCCCCTCAGCACGGACAGGGCAAGCTACTGTAGATAAGCAGAGCCCACCCCACTCCCTCCCAGCGCTGAAGATGTTACCTGGCCGGGTAACGAAACGTCTGAAGAAAACAACCGAGCTCAGAGAACCCCAAGGACGCCACAACCAGGAAAGGAGGCGGCGGGAACCGCTCCCGCGACGTGGGTCTCCCCGGGCCTTTTACCGTGACGCGCCGACCCACCAGCCCGGCGTCCAAACGGCCGTCCTTAGCGCACCCGCGCAAGCAACACGAGCGGTGCCCTTCGCAGCGAAGCCGAGGCTGGCGAGGGCCGGAGGGGCTGCGCCGAACTGCCCCCGCCGGACCGCAGAACCCCTCAACCCCCGATGGGCGGAGCACAAGCGGAGGAGGAGGAGGAGGAGCTTCTTTCGGCCCATAAATCATCGCGTCACCCGACGTGGCGCGGAAAATGTCGAGGGGGCATTTCCGGATTTCGATTACGCTCCGCGCGTATCGCCAGGCCGGGGCTTCTACCCCGCCCACATTTCGTTTACCCGGAAGCGACGCATCCGATTGGCGTTAACTCTTCTACGGCTTCTCTCTGGCGCCCGTGGGAGGGGGGAGCGCTCCTGCGCGGGAGCAGCGGAGCGCGCCCAACAGTCGCGCGGCAGGGAGCCCGGCAGGCCCTGCGGCGGGATTCACCGCCGCCGCGCCATGTCGGTGGTTTTCGTCCCCGAGCGACTCCGCGGCAAAGCTGAGGTGAACCAAGAGACGCTGCGACGGGTGAGCTACCACTGCTCCCATAACAGCTGCCCTTCGGGACCCCGCGGGGTCTCCCGACTCCCGCCGGGAACCGGAAGCGCCGCGGCCTTGTCGCGCAGGCCCGCCCCAGGCCTTCCCCTCCCCTTCCCTCCGGCCTGGCCCGGCTGCGTCCTCGGGCTGGCGGGGCGAGACCGTTTCTAAAACGGGGTTGCTTCGCCCCGAGAATTCCCGCTGTCTCGTTCGCGGAGCCTGAGTGGACCGTCTGCGGCTTGATGGTTTCTTCCTGCGATTGTCTCCAACGCGGAAGGCATTTAGAGAGAACGGTGGGGATTGTCGTGTTCCGTATGGAGCTCCGCGCTCTTACCGAAGTCGCTGCAGCGAGTTCCGTCAGTCCCAGCCAACACGTCCGACTGTCTTGTTGGCTGAGACATGATGAATCCTGTTGATTTGGGTTTGCAGCCGCTGTTGATTTAGTCAGTGGACTGAGTCTGGTTTAAGCCTTGGGTTCACGAGGACATAGTTAAGCCACGTGCGAGCAAGCTACGCTTGGCTTAGTGAATTCAGCGGTGGATGGTCCCAGGCTAAGGAAGACCGTGCTAGAGTAACCCAAAATGAACATAAAATGCAAGTAGAATCTTTGCTTACTCCTGCATAACCAAGTTATTAAGCATTGATGAACGTGCTGCAGTTCTAGGTAATGTTATCTATCCGTTGTGATTTTCAGCTGCTAGAAGAAAATGATCAGCTGATTCGCTGTATTGTGGAGTATCAGAATAAAGGAAGAGCTGCAGAATGTGTGCAGTAAGTACTTCTATTCTGTCAGAATGACCGTGATGAATGCTAATGACAGTATGTCCTGTTGCTAGATGTATATTTAAGTCCTATTCATCTACATGCCGGACCTCAGCTTATGCTGGGTTAGTGGTAGTATTTAAAAAAAAAAATGGATCACCATCCTTTCAGGTGAAGAATGGTCCTGATGTAACATGCTCCAGATTATGAGGTAGCATCCCTGGAAGTGTACTTTTCCTGATTGAAATCTATTTTACATGATAATTTTTATACACTCAAAGGTGGAGTTACTCTGTCATATGCCTGTGCAGTTATTTGATTTGAAGGAGTGCAAACTCAGGTTCACTAAGTCCTAGCAGGCCCTGGATTCATCTTTTCTGAAGTGAATCTCAATCATCACACAATCCAGGTTGTTTCAGCCTGTGCTACTTGCTTTGAGTTTGACACCTGTTAATCTTTACCTTCCAAGGCTTCTGAAATCTGTGAGGGCTGGACTTCAAAGATGATTGAGATCTCTTAAGATATGGCAGGTTGATTGTGGTGTGGGATAATATTCTGTCTTAGTTATTGGGCAATAATAGCGCATGTCATTTTTTCTAGTACTTTAGACCTATGACAGCTGAGCATCAGACTAGATTAGTGACTTTCTTTGGAAATTGAATGGGATAGTGTGATCCACTGATTCTCTTAGGAGCTTCTGATACAATCCATGGTATTCTTGGATCATCTAAAGGGCCTAGGCCTGCTGTTTTTTGGTCTCAGTCCTATCAGGAACACTGGTATCAGAATGTGATGCTGGGAGATGATGGCTTTATCCCACAGTCATTAATTTATGGGGCATTGTAAGAGTTTAATCTTGTCAACAATACTTTTTAATATCTACACATACCTGCTGGTGGATAGTGCAGATGGCACTCAGTTCTATCTTTCATTTCATTTACTCATCCCACTAAAGCTGTGGAACTCTTAGCTGGATGAGTATAAGCAAACTGGAATTTAATTAGACAACATGGTAGTTAGTAAAAAGACTATTCCAGGTGGAGGTTAGCAATTAACCCTAGACAGGCTTACATTCTACTGGAATTGGTGGTAATTTGGGAAACGAAAGTAGAAGGTCATTAGAAGTATGGATGAGCATCTTAGAGTAGTAATCAACTGTAACCCTATGAAAAGAGGATGAATCTTACTTTAGTGAGAAGGCTACAGAAGTCTTTAGCAGCTGTTGAGAAACTGGAAGAGCAGTTCTGAAAACTCAATCACTGCTTGTTGTAATGAATTTTCACCAACATTTCATTCTTTGCCTTCTTCCTACAGGCACCAGCACACATTGCACAGAAATCTTATTTATTTGGCTACTATTGCTGATGCATCTCCTTCCCCAAATGTAGAGAAGATGGTCACAGAGTAACACCGTTTCCAGCACATCGGTATTTGGAGAGAACGAGCCAGCTGAAGAAGAGACAGCAGTCAACTGCAATCTTTGGCTGAAAACTGCAGAACTGTGCTTCTTTAAAAGAGGACATGCCTTTGCATGATCAGTAAATACTGTTTTATTTATCTTCTCTCTTTATGCAAAAAGAAAAATGGCACTGAATTCAGTTACAGTAACATCTCACTACGGTAGGTCTAGGAGGACATTTTTTCACAAGCAGGTGTTTTTTTATTGTATTTCTTCACTTTCTCTTACGCTAAGCTTTGGTTGTAGAATATAATTTATAATAAAACTAGAATTATCCTCAGTCCTTAGAGATTTGGCAGTTTTCAAGTGAAACTGAAGTTGCTGCAAACAACATATTAATAGACTGCTTTACAAATAGCTATTTTGCATGGCTTTTGTGTTCTCCTTTTTAGATCCATTAGCAGTCCTGAAGTGTTCCATATCAATGAAGAATCTAATATTCTTTTTAACCCCCATCCCATAAAATCTGAAGTTTCTTGCCAGGGAAATTGTTTTTCTACCCATAGAAACAATCATTCTTTTCAGCTGTTAGATGTCTAGAAGGAAGAGTGTAGCAGCCCTCATAATCTCTCAATTTCAGATTAAGCCAACGTTTGTAAATTCCAGTGAGCTGTCCTGAGGGATCTGCCTGCCTTCAGAAGACCTTGTCCTTACCAAGAATCCCCTGTATATACCACACCAGAAACCGAGCTGAGGATCATAGATACTCTAACATACGCAAGCAGAATACAACCTATTACACAAATATATTTGAGTCCTGGAAAAGCAAAAGACATGAGAAATAAACTCTCTGCCTTAACTGCATTAGGTATAAGTTGAAGTAAAGAGGAACTTCGACAAGCTTCCCAGATTCATGCATTAAAGTACATTCCACGACTCCTAGCAATTCCTGTTTTCTGACCTTGCCCAAAGGGCTGACAGTTACTGTGGCTGATGAGGGTTGAAGAGATTCAAATTATTTCATATGGTGAACTATTTTTTCTGGGTGCAGAAATTACTAATTTCTAGATACTGATGAATTATAGAAAAGTCTCAAAATTATATCTGATAGAGAAAATTTATCTAGAAAATTATCTAGGACAGGCCTGATATATCACTTTAAAGAATTTGAGTGAAGTAGAGTAGGGAATAGCACTATCAAGTTAAAGTGGTGGGATGAAGCAACATCATATCAACATTCTAAAATCTGGCTGTTCATTTCAGTGTATGAACTCTGAATGAAAGCTCAGCCAAGGTAAAAACAGGCATTTAAAGACTTGTGAGGAAGGAAATCTAAAAGATGACTATTGTTTACTGCTTTATATGGCATAGAAGTTGGGGCAGCTCTCTTAAATAATGCAGGTGCCTGAGCAAAAGGTGCCAAACACCCATGTAATAAATATAGTTCTGTGTCATGTGGAACAATTAAGCTGTTACCAAATCTACAAAATGACATCAAGCTGTGACCTAGATAGTAAGGTTTCAGACTACTCACATAAAGAATTTCACATTATCTGTCAGTTTTGGTCCAAGATGTTCTGTTTCCTGCAGCAAAGACCAATTATTCAAAAGGAGCAGAAGTGATAGAAAGGGAGAATGAGATTATTGAATGAATGGAAGGAAGGAAGGAAGGAAGGAAGGAAGGAAGGAAAAATTCAGAGGCTGCCTGACTCCAGAACGAATCTGGGCAGCTTGCACTATCTGTTTAAAGTATCTGCATATGTTCAGAAATCCAAGTGAAAGAATATGACAATGCTGTGGAGAAAATCAGGGTTAAAATAAATAGAATAAATGAAAGCAATACTGTGCTGGTGTCTTTGACTGCTTAACCAACAGGGAGATCTAGATTATGTTTTCCAAAAGCAAACTAGATGATTCTTCAAAGAGGAATCTTTGGGCAACAAACTGCGAGATCAGTCTTTCTTCTTGCTGACATATTTTTCCTCTGGAGGGGGAAGGAAACCACAAGATCACCAGCTATTTTCGACCTGATCCTAACTAGTAGAGAACATAAGTAGCAGGAACATAGGGGGAAAGTGACTTAATTCTTGATTTAAAAAAAAAACTCTAGGAATGCTGCAGACATATGGCATGACCCATAGCATGATATGAGTGGATATATAGCTGGTTCAAAAGTCATGCTAAGATTCACCAATGGTTCTTCATCTATTAAGAGGAATACCATGTGCTCCAGTCCTGGATCCTCCACTATTTTTACTAATGATTTCATAAAACGGGAGGGAATGCTTTGCAAGGTTACAAGTCATTGACGGTTTAAAATAATGGGCTGAAAGTAACAATAAAAGTTAATACAAATGCAATTCTGCAGTAGGAAATTGAAATCAAAGGCCCAATAAGATGGATGCCTGGCTTGGAAATAGTACAGATAGTTCTCAAGTTACAATAGCAATAAAGTGTGATGTCATGTGACTGTATTGATTAGCAAAGCAATCCCTGCAGTCCCCGTTGCCATAGTTAAGTGAGGATTGTGGGTTGTTAAGTGAGAACATCCTTGCAACTTCCTGCCAGCTTCCAAAAACCAAAGTCAGTGGGAAAGCCAGCAGGAAGTTGCAAGTACCAGGTGGCTTGCAAGCAGGCTAGCAGGCAGATAATTGGCAGCTGCTGGGTGTGAGAGAGAACAAGGGGGTATGCAGGTGACCGAGGAGGTGCAGCACGAGTGCAGCAGGGGTTGGGGTGGCTCCTGCCAGGTGGGGCAGGGTGCACGAGAGTGCATAAGCATAAGAGGGGAGGTGCAGCGCATGCAGCAAGGTTCAGGGAGGGTGTGTGGGTGGGGGGAGACTTACCCAAGCAACTTGCAACCTTTCCTGCTGGCTTCCCCATTGACTTTGCCTGTGGGAAGTGGGCAGGGAAGGTTGCAAATTGTGATCACGTGACCATGGGACACTACAACCATCATAAGTGCGAGCTGGTTGCCAAGAGCCCAGATTGCAGTCACGTGACAGTGGGGGTGCTGGAATTCTGAAGACCGGTCATAACCACCACTTGTTCAGCACCATTGTAACTTTGGTTGCTGAACCAGTGCTCGTTAACCGAGTACTACCTGTATTTGTAATTGATAAAAGGCTAAGTAAGAGGCAACAGTGTGATGTGAGTGCAAAAAATTAATACAATGACAGGAAGTAATAGTTCTGCTGTTACTAGACCTCATCTCGAATACTTAGTCTAGTTCTGGGCATCTCACTTTAAATAGGATTCAGAAACAAAAACAAAACCCCCACCAACACTGGCAGGGCAGGCCACAGCACATAAAGAGAGAGCAAACCCCATTCCATTCTAGCACTGAAGATGTTACCTAACCGGGTAATGAAATGCTTGCAAGAAAAGAACCAAGCTCAAAGAACCCCAAGGACTCCACAGGATTCAGAAAAACTTAACAAGTTCAGAGGATAATCAGGGGACTAGAAACTGAGTCCTATGAAGAGAGATGGAAGGAGCTGCTTCTTTCTGAGAAAAAAAGTGGGACTTCCAGGGGACGTACTGTGAACTGAAGACAGTTCTGTGAAAGCAGCAAGACCAAGAAACTGGTGAGTAGACCAGTTCCTTGGAACCTCTGGATGAGGAGAGAACAGGAGATTGCTCCCATGTGCTCTGAACAGCTGCTCCTCATCAGGAGGAGCAGGTTTGAGTGCTGGGAGAGAAAGAGATTAGCCATCTTGCTTGCAGTCATGGTGGAGACTTTTAAAGGTTACTAAGTTAGCAAACCTCACTTCCTAATCACTTTCGGAATTGCTCATTAACTACTACTAAACTCTGAGAGACTTTTCGAACAAGAAGTCTGAAAACTCCGGGTGAGTCTGTCTTTAATCCTGAACAAAAGAAAATTTTAATAATAAGCTTAAGAATTTAAAGAATCTGAAATAAACAGCAAAAAGCTAAACAAGATTTTATTTATACAGAATAAGGGTCCAAATAAAATTGGAATATTGTATTAGTGTGTATGTATGTATATAGTTTATATAGCGCCAATACTTCTCTGCCCTTATTGCATCTGCAGAGCGCCTCCCGGCGGCCCCGTTTGGGATCACTAGATCCCTCCTTGGTGAGGGGGATCTGGGGATTCATTTGTAGGGCCGTGTGGAGGAATTTTCAGAGCATCTGCAGGATAAAATTGCTCAGATTCGTTCCAAGTTAGACTCTGAGCATGGTGCAGGGTCTGGGGAGATACCAGGGGATTGTTCTTACCCAGTTACCTGGGAACAGTTTGATCCTGTTGTTCCTGAGGAAGTGGACAGGATCCTCCAGACTGAAGGCCACCACGTCATTTGGACCCATGCCCCTCTTGGCTGGTGAAAGCAGCTCGGGAGGTGACATGCGGTTGGATCCAGGAGATAGTTAATACATCCTTGAGGGAGGGAGGGTTTCCAGTGCCTTTAAAGAGGCATTGGTGCACCCTCCTCCTCAAGAAACCCTCCCTGGATCCTACTGTACTAGACAATTTCCGTCCAGTCTCCCACCTCCCCTTCTTGGGGAAGGTGGTTGAGAAAGTGGTGGCATCACAGCTCCAAAGGGTTCTGGAGGAAACGGATTATCTGGAGCCCTTCCAGTCAGGTTTCAGGTATGGAACGGAAACGGCATTGGTTGCACTTATGGATGATTTCTGGCGGGAACAGGATGGTGGAAGTGCGACCATCCTTGCTCTCCTTGATCTCTCAGCGGCTTTCGATACCGTTGGCCACGGTATCCTGTTGGGATGACTCAGGGAATTGGGGGTGGGCGGCATGGTCTTGTGCTGGTTCATCCCTTTCTCCAGGGCCGATCCCAATCAGTGGTGATAGGGAGCGAGAGGTCCCTCCTCGGCCCCTCCTTTGTGGGGTGCTGCAGGGCTCGGTTCTCTCTCCGCTCCTTTTCAACATGTACGTGAAACCGCTGGGTGAGATCATCCGCCATCATGGGATGAGGTATCATCAGTATGCTGATGATACTCAATGATATATCTCCATCCCTGGTGAGGTAAGTGATGCCGTGACCATCATCCCGCGGTGCCTGGAGACTGTAAGGGTCTGGATGGGGAACAACAGGCTCTAGCTGAACCCTGGTAAGACAGAGTGGCTGTGGGTTAATGGCTACTCTGTACTTTGTCATCTTTGGTGCTGGATGGGGTAGCACTGCCCCAGACAGACCCAGTGCGTAATCTGGGGGTCCTCCTGGACTCATGGCTCCTGCTCAAAGAGCAGGTGGCGGCCGTGGCCAGGAGGGCCTTTGCAGAACTTTGGGTTGTGCACCAGTTACGCCTTTTCCTGGATCAGGATGCCCTTCAAATGGTCACTCATGCCCTTGTTATCTCCCAGATAGACTACTGCAATGCGCTCTACATGGGGCTAACCTTGAAGAGTATCTGGAAGCTTCAGCTGGTTCAGAGGGCAGCCACGTGAGCTATTTTTGGGGCCCGAAGAAGGACGCACATAACACCGTTGCTTCGCAAGCTGCATTGGGTACCAGTTTGTCTCCAGGTCCAATTCAAGGTGTTGGTTATCACCTTTAAAGTGGCATGGGGCCAGGCTACCTGAGGGACCGCCTCTTCCCTATGACTTCAACCCGTCCCACCCGATCACACAGAGAGGGCATGCTTCGGACCCCCTCAGCAAAAGAGCTCCGACCAGCAGGGTCCAGAAGGCGAGCCTTCTCTGCTGTAGCCCCCGCCCTTTGGAACATCTTGCCCCTGGAGGTGAGATTGGCCCCCTCACTCCTGCCCTTTCGGAGGGATCTGAAGACCTGGCTCTGCCGTCTGGCCTGGGGCAGGGAGGGAAGTTATCAAGTGTGGGGTTGGCTAGCCCCTTAGAGGCCTGGCATTGCTGCCCTGAACCATCAGCCTCCTGGACTTTTTCCTTCATCTTTTGTAACTGGGTATATAGGTTTTTAATTGTATATTTATTTATTGTTTTTAATGAGTTGTGAGCCGCCCATAGTCCCCCACTGGGGGGAGATAGGCGGCGACAAATTTAATAAATAATTAAAAAAAAACAATGTCAGTAATGATGTCAGCTTCTATGAATACACTATATCCAAAAGATGCTACTGAAGAAATAACAGGTGTAGAACAAATTTTATCTGACAAGATAGAAATGGCATCGAAAGTGGATTTACAACTGACAGGCCAAGAGAATGACTTAGAAAAGGATGTTTCACTGGATCTACAAAAGACACTGGCTGAGGCTTTAAAATTTAAAAGGGAAATACAAATGACAAACCAAGAGAGTGACCTGGATAATTTTTTCCTATTGGATTTACAAAAGAGGCTTGTTAAAGCCTTGAAGAACTCTGTGTGATGGGACAAAGAAGAAATGAAGAGACATCAAATCCTACAACATTTGAATAAACTAAAGATTAAGATTGCTAGAAGTAAAAAGAAGGAATATAAAGTTGGTTTATATGATCACAATTAAAACAAGACAGGTTGTTGCTTCTGGCAACCCTTTATGGACTTTCTGCTGACACCAGGACTGAAAAGGTAATGTTTTATGGATTTGTTGACAGATAAGAGATGGGATAGGGGATGGAAGAGGTAAATGTTTGTAACCTTAGAGGGGGTGAAGAGTCACTTGTTTATTCTTGTTGTGATAAAGCTTGGAAGTCACTTCTTTATATATTTCTCTATTATATTCTTTTCTTTTTCATTTTTTCTTGCACTTTTTACTCCTTTATATTTTCTTTAAGTTTAGTTTGTATTAGATTTTACTATTATAATCAAAATTCTTAATAAAAATTATGTATATTTATTTAAAAAAAGAAGAAAAAAGTGGGAGAGGGATGACAGCACTCTTCCAAAAGCTGAAAGGACGCCACAGGAGGAAGTCAGGTCCTCTTCTCTATTATTCCAAAGTGCACACAGAACAATGGAAGAAACATTCTGGTTGAGTGTTTAAAAAAGGCATTTTGACAGTAAAAGTAGTTTAACAGAACCGGTTCAGGAATGTTGTCCAGCGAGTTCCCTGTGCTTTGCAAGAACTGGTTGTTAAACTCTCACACGTATTACAGCTGAGCCAGAAACTTTCATTTTCCCTGCTGCCCAGGCAGAGTAGGAAAGGAAGCCTGGAGCACATCTGAGAGGAACCAGATGTTGCATACCCAGGTAAGACCACAACCCTGACAGGGTCATGCTCCACACTTTCCAGATAGCCAGCTGGTCCAGGGAGAACAACCAAAAATGTGAGCTTATCTCCTAAACTTCACTTATATTTAAAATATGGGACTGAAGCACCTAGTGAAAATTTTAACTTCTAAATAAAACATGAAGTTCTTTTTTGTAGAACATGGAGTGCATAATTGTGGTTTGTGGCTGAAAATTTCTCTCAGATTATGTGCTTATGGATTTTTAGTTCAATAGTACTATGGGCAAAAAAAACTGCATCAATCAAATTTAAGCAGAAAGTGGCCAGTGAATTCAGGACTGTAGCTGATGCCTCTTCAGTAGTAAAGCCTTTAACATAAATTTAAAAGTTTAAAACTGAGCCATATTAGCAATATTAAACAGAGGAAAAAAAATTAAATAAGGAAAAATATTCTCCCCAAGCACTCTTAATTTCACCATCCACATTCAAGAATATCAACCAAATTCTCTATATGTCTTCAGTTCTCTGAGTAAAGGAACAAGGAACTAATTTTCTAACCTTTCACTGTCAAGAAATGCCATCCAGCTCGAAAAGAATTCTTTGTATGGAAGATATGTCTTGCATTCCAAAATCTCTGCATTTCTTAAGGGTTTCAATTTAAATTGTATTATTTAGAGCAAATTCCTGAATTTGTGATGAGAAAAGTCAGTCAAATCTGAAATTTTAGTGGTTTATGGCACTACAATATCTGAACATCCACCTTTTGTAATTTTATTGAAATTCGATAGCTTTTTAAAACAAGGCACCTAGCTACATCCTGGTTATTCATATGTATATGTCTCATTCTGAAGGGCTCACATGGCAAATTACTGTCAGAACAAGTCATTCATCAGAATGGCAGGTTCCTCTTTGTTGGAGGTGCCCATCTCCAGGCCCGTCAGAATCTACCATTCTATGAAACTTACAAAGGACGCTTTGTTATGGTGTGTACTAGGTACCATTGGGCACTGGGGAAGCAGAGAGTTGGTTAGGGGAGAATCGCTTCCTTTCTGTAGGTGTTCTATTACAGTAGGAAAAAGAAATCGGGATAAAAGAAGTGGACTTGTATTTTCACAATCATCTCTGCCCTGCATGTAGATTACTAGTCATGTTTCTTGTCTTTTGGCCTCTCCAGCAAAACTATTTTGGGACTGATGACCCTTACAGCCCCCGCCCCCCCCAACACACACCATTACATCGTTTTTCTCCAAATTCCAAATGGCCTAACTGCTTTTGAAAAGTCAGGACACAAAGAGTTCAAGTAGGAAGTTTTATTCTATCCCTCCCTCACCTAAAAAAAGGCCCCTACTTTACAGGAGAAACTGTTGCTCAAACATATCTCTGCTTCAAAAGTGGTTTGCCACACAGCTTGTGAACTGAATATTGAAGCTTTCATGAGCATTCAGTGCCATGTGAGCAAGTCTTTGGATCAGGCCCTGAAGCACAAGCCAAAATCCAAAAAGCATGCACCCACTTTTACGCAACGCAGGTCTCTAAGTAATAGTAGAGCATAACCTCCCAGCCAGCTTTAGGACTGAAAAGCAACACAAGAGCTTTAGCTTGAGGGATAATAGGTGGTGAGAAAGAATTATCAAATTAACACTGAGCAGTCCCCATTGGTCAGCAGGTTACACCTGGATAAAGAGAACATTCCTAACATGGAGCCTTTAATTCAGCTTACAAGCAGAATTAAGCATTGGCGTGGGCCAGTCTCAGTACAGATGGTTCCACCACCTTGAAGGAGAAGTCTGCATATCTTATCCTGAATCCTTTAACTTTCTCATACAGTCTTGTCCCCACCCCCACCCGTCACCCTTGCTTTGCTTTATGAATCTTAGTTGTTCTTTGCTCTTCAATCAATTAGGAGAAATCTCTCCACAGTTTTTGGTAACCATCTTGGAATTTCATCATTTTGAATAATTTTGTATGATCTACAAATGTGGCCACTTCTGCAGTATCCTGAATTCCAGATTGCTTGTCATCAGTAAGGCATCTGAGGTATCTTTCAAAGTGCAAGAGGGTGGAAATGCTTTGCATATTGTATTGGCCAAAAAGGACAACAATCCTGAACATAAAACAATCCTTCCAAAAAGGAAGAGTTGATAGCAAAATATTATAAACTCACAAAATTCCAGTGCAATGCTTCAGTTCTCCATCTTCTCAACCTAAAGTTGCCAACTCCAGCTAAAACTCATGCTGTATATTCATATACTCTAAGAAGTGGCTTGTATGTGCATTGAATATATGGTTGTAAGTATACCTGGCAGAACCCACAGCCTAAAAAAGGGCAGGGCAAGGAGAAAAAATAGACTATTTTTATTAATTGAATGCGTATCTATTGATCAAAATGTATTACCTGTAAAATAAGGCACTCCCTTTATTAACATATTCCCATCTGCATGTACCATCCATTCTTTCTCACACATAGAAACACAAATATGCACACAACACTCTTCCTCCTCCTCCAAGCAGAAACAGCCAAAAAAAAAAGAGGAAAAAGAGTAGGATGGAGATGGTGCAAGGCAAAGTGATAGCTTCAGTGGGAAGAGAAATAAAGAGAAAGGAGGGAAGAAAACTGGATGGAGAGGAGGCAAGGAAGAGGGGAAGGAAAAAAAGAGACAGAGGCAAGCAACCAAGGTTCAGGCTAATTTTCAATTTGCTTGCTTCCAATAGCGTAAGACAGACACTCCCCCTGTCCCAAAATTCAACCTCAGCTTTCTATTTTGTAAACACAGTAGGTGGAACATACATATGCTTCCCTGGTCAGCAAAATCAATCAACCATCTTCGCTAGTAGAGGGCAGGGGACCCTCAATTCGTTGTAAGGCAAATCTAGTGTTTTATTTTCCTCCTGTGATTGGAATGAAGGCTAAGCTAGAACTTTGGAGTAGTTGCAAAGGGGGGTGGGAGCTATTTGCTGAACAGGCTGGATGCACAATTTTTCTACTGAAGGAGGCATCACGTGAGACCTGTTTATTAAGCCTGTAATATACCACAGTGGAGGAGACAGGATTATCTTCCTGCTCTGGATATGTTGCTCAGTGAAGCACTACTGGAAAAGGCATGGGCCTCTGCTGCTTATGGTAAGGGCCATACTTGGTGGGACAGCTAAAGACAAGGCCTCAGAACCATGCAGGCATAGAATAACCTGTGGCAACATTGGCTTGTTGGAGCAAAATGAAGATGGAGGTCTGACTGATACCAGTCCTTTAAAAGGCTGTTTGGATATGCAATTTGTGCCACTATTTCTCTAAAGAGCAGTAGCTGAATGTCAATAGAAGCGTAGCAGGTACAGATAGATCTTGTGTGCCATGAAAAGTGGAGTTGCCTTGGATGTAAGTGGGGAATCTGTGAGTAGGTCCACAAAAACCTGGAAGATCCTTTCCAAACAATAGCCTGGCCAATGTTACATCTACAAGATCATTTTTCAGGTAGAAACTGATGTCTGCTACTAAGGCAGATTCAACAAGGGGGCAGACCAGTCCTTTTAGGACCAAGCAGAGGACCCCAGAGAGTGCAGCTGGATTCCCTGGCTGAGGATGTCCAGTGTGAAGGTAAGGCCTATGATGGGTTTGTGGACACTTGCACCATTTTGGATACCAGGCTTTCCATAATCAGTTGGGACATATCAGAATGACTTTTGCTGTCTTCAGATATGTCTAATGTAGTACCTGGGTTAGCAGAGTGAATTGAGGCTAGACATAGAAGACACCCTTGGAACATCTGATGTTCAGAGAATCTATGGCTCCCTCCATGGGGATACTGTTGCTCAGGCTGCAGTTAGCTTATAATGGAAAGAGGTCAACTGAAAGATTCAGGACTGTGTGGTGATCTCTCAAAAAATTTGTGGGTACAGGCTCCATTTTTCCAGATCTGCATCAGACTAGCTTAGTCTTTGGAACTGAAGGAGCCCTAGATGTGTTTGGTGGAAAGGGACAGAAATTGAGATTCCACTTCTTCCCAATTTCCTGAGGGTTCTCTTATGAGGGCTGGGACTTGGTTCTGCCTTCGCATTCACATGTGTTCAGGTTCCATTTCTATCAAAATCAGCACAAATTAGCAAGGTAGCAAACGTATTTGTGCAAGGTAGTTCAAATGTGTTCAGAGAGAAAATTGTTGTCCAGAGCTCCAGGATTTTATGCTATGCTTGAAGCCTGGTGTGGTCCAGGACCTATGCAGCCCTGGCAAAGGGCCTCCCAGTCCAGAAGGCTGGCTTTGGATGGGAAGGGATAACTCCTAGATGGGTTTTCTTCTGTCTACAGCCGTAGATATCCATTATTCAAAGGACTGTTTCATGTGTGAGCTCAGTGGAATCACAGCTTCCTTTCCCAATATTATTTCCTTCTGGAACAAAAAAAGCACTCACTGTAAGGGGGTATGAGTGAGGTCAGTCCATGCATGAGATTATGAGGCCCTGGAGATAAACCAAGATTGCTCAATTTGATTGGCATGCAACTCTAACCTGGTAACTCCTATAATTTCTGTTACCTGGGAGGAGAGTCAGGCTGTGATGGAACATATCTATGAAGAGGAGGGTGATGTGGGGGATAGCAAGAGATCAAGGCTATTAGGAAGGAGGGGGTGCATTCCAGGAGGGGAAAGGAGACAAAAGACAATACAGCCCGCACGGGGAGTGTGGGAAGCAAAAGAGGTTCAGGATAGCCTGAATCTCCCAGGATATATCCACTTGTTGTAGTAGTATAGATTTAGTCCGGCAAGATTCTGTCTATAAGGTATAAGCAAATAAAGGAACTTTACTCAACTGGACTGTTTCACCGTTATTCTTGGGCTGGGCCTGACACAGGCCTACCATGGGGTCTAAAATTGCTTCCAGTTACTGGCACATTGTTAGATGCAGTTATTTCTTCTGAATGATGCTGAAGACTAGTGAGAAGCGCTGGATTATGTCTGGATGTAATGCTTGTCTTTTTAAAAGGAAGAACAGCTGATGAAGTCACCTAGATTTAGGTAAATGTGAACTCTCTGTCTCTGTGTACATTCTGGAGGCCAATGCCAGCCCAAAAAGGAGGATTGTGTATGGGGAGTGGCAACCCCCATATCTCAATCTCAAGAACTTCCAATGGAGTAGGTAGATAAATATATGTAAATATACTCCAAAGAAACTTAACAGTTCCTAGGCTGAAGGTAATCTGAAAGGGATTTTAGTATCTCCAAAAGACATTTGGAGGACTCCATATACTGACTTATCTTTATGAAATCTAGATCAGTCCAATACACCTTGTTTTGAGGTACCATGAAAAAAAACTTTGTAACACATTGAGAATTCTTTTGCCAGTGGAACTACCTCCTTGGTGGCAAGCAGATGACCAATGATTTGGAGCATCTGGAGGTACTTTTCCTTCTATTATTACCAGGGCAAAGCTATAAATCAGTTGTGATAGAGGTCTTTGAATTCTATAGTGTAGCTATGGAAAACTGTGCAAAGCGCCCAGGTATCCATGGTAATATGGGTTAGGCTAGCCAAATAGAAAAGGTAGAAGATCTTGAGAAGTCTTTGTTATTAGGGATCTGGACCACTGCTCCTTTGGTTGGTAGTTTGAGTCCCACCAGGGGGCATGGAATGGACTGCTTTCTACTGGGAAGGCTTCAGCCATCAGGTTCAATAATGGATTAGTGGATGGTAGAACTGGAAATTAGGATCTTATGAAAAATTCTGGTCAGCAATGAGAAACTCGATTGCGACAAAAGCTTCATGGTATCTGTGGAAGCCTGCTCCTTTGAGAGCTCTCCTTCCCCTCCTATCTATCTAGAAGCAAAGAAATGGATCCAGTGAGGGAGTCAGAACCATAGGAGCACCTGTTCCCTGGGAGCCCAAGGCTCCTTGTCTAAAGAAACACATTCCCCTTTTAGTCTATGTCAGGGACACCCTTCTTTTATAGGGCAAGGGATCAAGGATGATCCCACTGCTCCTAAGGAATCAGCACTGTGATTTCCAAGGACCATCACTGGTATGAGGAGAGAATGCTGCCTGGGAAGTGACTGGGCCTCCTGGAGAGATGGCTGCTTGAAGGCTGAGCCCCCAAAATTATGGACCCACCCGAGATCTCTCCTGAAGTATCCAAGGAGAGTATAGGATTTTCAAGCTTTTTAGAGGGCACTGCAATCAAGAAAATCAGAATACTTGACAAAAAAGGAAAGGCTGGAGGTTAGATTAGCAGGGAGCTCTTGCAGCAGCCCACTTACCAGAGCAGGCAGGACTACCAACTAACTGGGAGGTAGCACTCTATTCCCGCCTCGGGCACCCAAAAATTGTTCCTGTCTGCTGGAATGAGGAGGAGCCCAACTAATGATTCTCTCCAGCCACAGCAGGAGAATAACTTTCAACATAATTGCGCTCATTATTTTTTGGATATATCTTACTTTAACATGATATAACCTATTATTAAAGGTATATCTTTAATAAAGCAAATAGGGTTGTTTTTACTTACAGGTGCTTCAAAATTAAAAACAAAATGTACAGTTCCAGTTCCAAAGCATTAGCTATTCACAGAAGTACTGCATTAAAGATAAATTGACTAAGCACCATGCCCCTTGCACTTGGCTGTGTGAAACCTTGCTTGCCAATACTTGGGAAAATTACAAGTGCTCAGAATAACCGGAAGCAGTGGATGATGTAGCACCTACCAGACAAAAAATGATTCACCTGCATTTCCACTATTTAACTTCAATTTTAGAAATTGCCAATGCTTGCATTTGTCGTTCAACCGCAACAGCAACTTAAATGTTCTATAGGAATTCAACACAACATATATCTGTACTTTGACTTGAAAGCCTTGTGGCATACAACTGCAATCTATTTTAAGGTCCAATACAAGTTTTCAATGGTATACTTGAGGAGACTCAAAACCACTTTTTAAATTCACCAACATTTTAGCAGAAAGTACAGAACATTAACAATGTACAGACAGAAGCCACACTGATTGTGCAAAGCACATGACTGTAAAGTTATGCACAGCAAACAATTCTGTAAACATGGTAAGGATGGGATTTCAGGAAACAAGGTGACAATATCATAAATACAGGCAACATTGGCATCCTTAACCAGCACAAAGAGTAACATTTTAGGCCCGCCAAGATGGCCGATCGGCACACAAGCAGAAGGTGGATGGGCCTTAACGCTATCCACCCCAACATTTAGTGTTTTTCATTGTATTTATATATATTTATATATAATTTGGTATCTTTAATATACACATGTAAGTTTGTAGAAAATGGGAACTTAAATGTGCTTTTATCTTCATCAAAAACTATATGTATTTATAACTAATAACCCATTTTACTTGTCAATGTATTAGAATGATATGAATTAAGAAAATATAAAAATAATATTAATACTGTCAAAAACCTTTATACCAGAAAATATTGTGGTTTATAATTACTCTTTCAAAGATGAAATATGAAAATTTAAATAGGTTTTTATAAAGACTTCTCTCACTTCAATTAATATACAATGGGATCACTATACATATTTACCTTTTTTTCCAATTGAAGCACCAGTCATTCCCCAGATCCACTTTGGTTGGAAGATATTTCTAATTCCACAGGTTCATTTCTTTAATGGCACATATTGACTGAAAGTAGTTTATTTTAATCCTTAGCACTACAAAAAATAGTGTTTTAAGTTCTCTCTCTTCTGAGCCAGCTCATGTTTTTACACACTAAGTCTAGCATTGAAATAAGACTTATATTTGCAAGTAGTCTTAACTATTCTTTCATACATTTAAGGAGCACTGTATGGATAATGCCTTTGGCCAAATGTAAAAGTATCAAATGTAGTGTCATAAACAGCACCCACCAAAAAGACTTTATGGAGGTGGACTGTGCTAATTGATCGGCCAGATAACTTTTCACAGAACTAGAGCGGTTCCAGCTGTTTTGCACAAACTAAATAACTGGAAATAATTAGATTTTCAGTTGTTTTTTCCCACTCCCGTTTCAAGGGATTTGTGTGGCACATTAACAACTACTGCATTAAAAAAGCTATCACAGCCTGTGAAAGTCAGAGCGAAGACTTTATAATTTTGTCAATTAGAAATCTGAAGAAAATGAGTGTTGAGCAAAACTGCTAGATTGGCTTAAAAATACTCAAATCTGTTTTAGCAAGAAATGGTAACTATAAATCTATATGAAAAAATAGCTATAAAATACAGTGTTTTCTGTGGTAAGAGTGTCACCATTTGTTACCAGGGGAGTCCATATGCTTTGAAAGGGTCACAGTTTAGGGCTGTTGTGTAGACACTGCGTGCCAAGTACTGTAAAGAATAAGAGAATCGCCACCAGAAGCTGTCACCCCACCTAACACCCAGCAGACAGCCCCCCACTGTACAACTGGGAAACAAAGCAAGCATATCTCATACCAAAGACTTTGGTCCTCTGCTGCCTCTCTCACGAGGAGGGAAAGGAACGTCAGTACTGATGCATATAGGACGGTCTGCGTTCGTGCTTGCCTGGAAAAGGTTTGAAGCCCTTATTCACCTGCTTGTGCTGAGACAGGGGCAGCGGTGGTGACTGCTGTGGCTGCTGTGTGTAGGCAAAAGGGGAGGACATCCCTGTCGACGGAGTGCAGTCATTGGCAGCTGACCAAACGGGAGATTGCAGAATCTGCATGGTGTCGTTCCAGTGGCTGGCAGGGCTGCTTAGCTGATAAAAAGACATATTTTGACCTGGCTGCACGTGCTGCCAAGGAGCCTTTGGGGGCCAGGTTTTGGTTTTATTGTCCTGCAAGAGCAATGAAGAAATCTGAGCTTCCTTCCTGTACGCCCCCCTTGGAGACCACGGCAAACTTGGTCCCCAAGCCAAGGATAAATGACAATCACACAGAGAAATGACTTCACTCCCTCCCCCAATCCCCCAAATTCTTTTGGCTTTTCAAGGGGGCTTAAAGGCAGGTCAACCTGGCCTTTCGCATTACTGTTAATGCAATTAACTGTTTAATGGCTTCTTTGATCATATCTGTACAGATATGAGTACAGGTTTGTGCACTTCTGGGGAAAAAAAAACAAGTATGAAATACTAACAAGAAACAAAATAAACCTGTCCTGAAAACCCTAGTATGCAAGTCCTCAGCAATCTTTGTCCCGTGTAACCCAATAATATCTTGTAAGATCTTTTCATATTAGTCCTGCCATCTCGCCTTCTCTTGGATGGAGCACAGAACTGGCTCCTTGCAGAAGTGCACCTAGGTCAGCCATTTAAGTGCACACACATAGAGGATTTCTGGGACCAGGCAGGAAGAAATTTAAAAAACAAGATGGAATATTAGGACTTGTGCTCATGCTCATCCCTTCCCTTAGTTACTTCTATCCTACTGAGCCTTATCTCATTTCTGCATTTAAGCTCCATCTTTTTTGCCTTCTCTAGCTATGTGAGAAAATGCACACAATCTGTCATTTTGCTGGATATTTTGCTGGGATCAAGGTTTTCTAACAATGTAAGCCAATATAAGCCCCCCCACCCAAATAGTCTTCCTGCCAACCCCAAAACCTGGCTATGGAAAAATGAAGAGGAGCAACTCACTAAAATCCCCTAAAGAAGTGATTGTAGATTTGACTCAGAGCGAAGCTGTCAAAAAACAACATAAGCAATCTCGAATAAATTCCACTCCATCAAAAGGGAATGTGGTGTCATCAATCTTTAATCCAGGAAGTTTGTTTAAGAAAATGGCTCAATTTGAGTCAATTTTTCTCAAGATACTGCTTTTTAAAAATGACGTGCAAGCCAACTAAATGCATGCCTTCCGTTTTTAGCCTCTTTGAAAGGCGTAATATTCAGTTCAATTCAAGACTTGCCTGGTTATGATCATCCACTGTGGAAAGGAGTGGTGGTGAAGGAAGTGTGCTTGTGTCTTGTTCCCCACTGCTGTGTTTCCTACAAAAACAAAAAATAAAAATGTTAACTTATATACAGGTTGTTGTTGTTGTTGTTCAGTCGTTAAGTCATGTCCGACTCTTCGTGACCCCATGAACCATATTGCGCCAGGCCTTCCTATCTTTCACTGCCTCCCTGATTTTGCTCAATTTCATGCTCATTGCTTCAGTGATGCTATCTAGCCATCTCATCCTCTGCCGTCCTCTTCTCCTTTTGCCTTCCATATTTCCCAGCATACAGGTAGTACTTGCTTAACAACCACAATTGGGACCGGAATCTCAGTCATTGAGTGAGATGCCCACATGACTGCTTCATTCAATGACTGCAATCAGGGCACTCCTGGTTGCAGTCATTAAGCAATCTCCCAGGTCATTAAGCGGATGGAGTAGAAGAGCTGTCTGCTGAAGGATTTTAGCTCTGCATGAAGCTGAAATCCTTCAGCAGACAAGCTCTTTCGGTCTGTCCTCTTTCCCCTCCCCTCTCTCAGCGGTGAACGGAGCACCTGAAGATTTGAGGCCCAGTGCTGAAAGGGGAGGGGAAACCTCACAGCAGCATGAAGGCAGGGACCTCAAATCCCAAAGATTTGAGCTCCATAACTTCCCTACCACCACATCCCCTCTGCTTGCAACCTTCCCTGCCAGCTTCCAATGTAGAGAAGATTGCAAATGGCAATCACATGATTGCGGGGTGCTTGGCAACCAGTCATAAATGCAAGCCAGTTGCCAAAATGCAGCCACATAACCCATGTGACAGGCCCAGCACGATGTTTTACGACACCCGGAAGTGCTTTACAGGCCGTAAAGCACCCTTTCCAAGGCCGTCATAATTTCGAACCATCGTTAAACAAACGGTCATTATGCAAGGACTACCTGCATATTCATTCCAATGAAGAGAAAATGTCTTGATAGTTTAATGGCAGGTTTTAGGGAAAATAGTGTTTAATCTATGCAATCCTGTATTCAGTAATTCTGTAGTTAAACTGAAAGAGGGTGTGACACTTCCAAATATGCCAGAACAAAGGATCCCCTCTGACATTAACTGTGAAGTACCGATCCGCTGCTCTTAGAGCAATCCATAGAGAGTGGTCTGAGAATTATATTTCAGCACTGTGTCAATTAGCACCCTAATACTCTTCTGGAATAACTGTGGAAAGTTATAATTGCTCCCCCTATCAGATCTAACTGAAGAGCAGTCCTGCTGCACCAGGCCAAGAATTCATCTAGTTCAAGTGTGTTCAACAATGACCTGCTTGATGTCTAAGCTAAGATTCAAAATGCCATGCAAACCCACATCTTTAGGTTAACCTTGGGGTGCATCCATACATCTACAGGTGAAACTCGAAAAATTAGAATATCAAATGCAAATGTTCATTTATGTCAGTATGGCAACTCAAAAGGTGAAACCAATATATGAGATAGACGCATTACATGCAAAGCGAGATATGTCAAGCCTTACTTTGGTATAATTGTGATGATTATGGCGTACAGCTTATGAAAACCCCAAATTCACAATCTCAGAAAATTAGAATATTACATGACATCAATAACACAAGGATTGGAAATAGAACAATATCGGACCTCTGCAAAGTATAAGCATGCATATGTACTCAGTATTTGGTTTGGGCCCCTTTTGCAGCAATGACTGCCGCAATGCGGTGTGGCATGGATGCTATCAGCCTGTGGCACTGCTGAGGTGTTATGGAAGACCGGGATGCTTCAATAGCGGCCTTCAGCTCCGCTGCATTGTTTGGTCTCATGTCCCTCATCTTTCTCTTGGCGATGCCCCATAGATTCTCTATGGGGTTCAGGTCAGGCGAGTTTGCTGGCCAATCAAGCACAGTAATCCCATGGTCATTGAACCAGGTTTTGGTGCTTTTGGCAGTGTGGGCAGGTGCCAGGTCCTGCTGGAAAATGAAGTCAGCATCCCCATAAAGCTCGTCTGCGGAAGGAAGCATGAAGTGCTCCAAAATCTCCTGGTAGACGGCTGCGTTGACCCTGGACTTAATGAAGCACAGTGGACCAACACCAGCAGATGACATGGCTCCCCAAATCAACACAGACTGTGGAAACTTCACACTGGACTTCAAGCATCATGCATTGTGTGCCTCTCCATTCTTCCTCCAGACTCTGGGTCCTTGGTTCCCAAATGAGATGCAAAAGTTGCTCTCATCAGAAAAGAGGACTTTGGACCACTGGGCAACAGACCAGTTCTTTTTTTCTGTAGCCCAGGTAAGACGCTTCTGACGTTGTTTGTTGTTCAGGAGCGGCTTGACAAGAGGAATACGACATTTGAAGCCCATGTCCAGGATCCGTCTGTGTGTGGTGGCTCTTGATGCACTAACTCCAGCCTCAGTCCACTCCTTGTGAAAGTCCCCAACACTTTTGAATGGCCTTTTCCTGACAATCCTCTCCAGGCTGCGGTCATCCCTGCTGCTTGTGCACCATTTTCTACCACACTTTTCCCTTCCACATAACCTTCTACTGATGTGCTTTGATACAGCACTTTGGGAACATCCAACTTCTTTTGCAATTACCTTTTGGGGCTTTCCCTCCTTATAGAGGGTGTCAATGATGGTTT
The DNA here is from genome assembly GCA_030867105.1 of Liasis olivaceus. Taxonomy (NCBI): domain Eukaryota; kingdom Metazoa; phylum Chordata; class Lepidosauria; order Squamata; family Pythonidae; genus Liasis; species Liasis olivaceus. The sequence goes on along the minus strand of CM061359.1, from coordinate 24,560,650 downwards.
TCTGCACAACTGTCAGGTCAGCAGTCGTTCCCATGCTTGTGATTCCTACTGAACCAGCCTGAGAGACCATTGAAAGGCTCAGGAACCCTTTGCAGGTGTTATGGATTCATTAGCTGCTTAGAGTGGGACACTTTGAGCCTAGAATATTGAACCTTTTCACACTATTCTAATTTTCTGAGAGTGTGAATTTGGGGTTTTCATAAGCTGTACGCCATAATCATCACACTTATACCAAAGTAAGGCTTGACATATCTTGCTTTGCATGTAATGTGTCTATCTCATATATTGGTTTCACCTTTTGAGTTGCCATACTGACATAAATGAACATTTGCACGATATTCTAATTTTTCGAGTTTCACCTGTAGCTATTGTGTGAACACACTTACTAGCTCTGACACAAGACCTTAGCCTTACGCGCTTCACACCAGCTCTCATTCGTTTGTTACTTGGATATTCCAACACAGGCACTCTTTTCATAATGACTTTACAGCAATAATCCTGACCCAGCAAAAACAGGGGCACCACAGCCAATCCATGTATGCATCACCAACCTATTTGAATTCTGTCTCTCAGACCCCACCCCTAAATCTATATTGTAAGTTGAAGCAGGACCACATGGGGTAAACATAGGTGTGGCCAAAAAGTGAAAGGAGAGATATCTGAATTTCCAGACAGAGCTTCTTCTGTGACTCTGCTAGGACAAGAGAAAAAATTAAGGTAAGATAACTAGCTCTTTCACGAAACAAACATTTCTTCTTCTACTTACCTTCTTTGTTTGACAGCAGCCACAATGTCAGGCCCTGAGAACATGGAAAACAAGCTGTCTCCATTGGCTGAGGAGGTCTCATCACTGGAACTGGCAGAGTCCCCCTGAGTCCCTGACCAGCTACTGGTCATCTCCCTATGAAGAAGCAGCAAGGCAGGATGAAAGGGGCTGTCTGGGGAATTAGGGATAGTGGGATTCTTACACTCCATATTCAGAGTCAATCGTGATAGGGCAAGATCTCATGGGACCATTTTCAAAATCACTAAACTGATCAACAATCTTACAAGGTATGATACAGGATTTATCTTGTAGTTTCTTAAGCTCCTGCATTTGGAATTACTCTTAGCTAAGTATCCTCAGCACATCCTCTTAAAAGGAAAGATACAGGCATTATTTATCCATATGTGCCATTTTGAACCTAAGAGAAATATGGCATAAACATTTAAACTACAAAATAAAATGTATTACATCAACAAAACAGCCTCAAAACTTAACTAAAACCAATTTACTTAATTTCTATAATGGTCTGCACAGTGCAATGTACAAAAGAGTGCTACCAAGGGCTCCTTACCCATCTGTGAAATACTCTGGGAAGGGCCAGGTCCTGTGGAGGTCATCAGGATGAGACCAGTTGCTACGTGCATTGCTGGGGCGACGGAAGTGTTGTGCCTGCCTCTTCTGCTGCATGGCCTGGCTGACCCCAGCCACATAGCGGGCAAACTCTGGATCTGAGCCAACTGGGCAGAAGAAAAGAAATCTCTATCAGTCAGCTATTTCTATTCCAATTATCTCTTCATTTAATTCTTTAAGCCACCCCTCAGCGTGTGCATGCATCCACGGACATGTATGAGAAACCAGTTGGCGATCTGGAACGTCTGTTCAGTGCTGAATATTCAGCACTTCACTGAAAAGTGCTTTACTGGCAAGTTGTCTCTGTGTAATGCAAGCCACAAGCAAAGCAGCAGCACGGGGCAGTCTTCAGCGGACTATGGAAGCAGCGATGGCCTTGTGCCCAGGACCACTGAAGGAAAACTTTCTTTGTGTGGCTGATTAAAAAAGGAATACAAATAGATCAATAATCATAAAAAGAAGCTGCTAGTAGTTTACAGTAGCAGTTATGTTATCAAAAGCATAACAACAAATCAGCTCATCTTGCTAAGAAGCGGCAATGGCAAAATAAAGAAATTCAGAGCAAAGGAGGAGAGAAAATTTCAAGTTAAACTCAAATCCAGGCTGCCCCCATGGCAGATCAGGTAGGAGGCTGCCTGCTCAGTAAAATGCCCTATGTGCTCCAAAGCATCTGGAGTCCAGAACCCTGGACATTCATGAATATCTGGATGATCCCTCAGCAGATGGTGCTGTTACTAAACTTGGCAGCCTGGCTTGGCTGGTGGAAAAAGTCATTCCTGAAGTGCATTCCTCTGCTAATAGAGGCTGCTCTCTACCATAAAGCATGTCTGGAGAAAGAGATCCAAAAAAGCCAACAATCTTCATTTGGGCTACTTTGTCTTCCCATTGACAATTAGCTGAAGGAATGTACCAGGGTGAGCGCACACATCTTTCTTCAGCTGTACCAATGAACTGACAAAAAGTCCTCCCAGGCAAGGAGAGCTGACTACAACGAAGACTAAATTGGGCTTTGAGGATAGGATGGGGCATCCAGGGTAAGAAAGTCTACCCTAAGGCAAAGAAGCAGCTGCCCCCAACATGCATAACAGAAGAAGCAGACTGCCCCACCACCACCCCATCCCCCTTTTCATGCTCCCAAAGACAGCCAGATGGTCTGGGAGAGCCAAGGGGCAGAGCTGTGTTCTGACTGAACTTGAGCAAGGCCTTGTGACTCTCAACCATCTGAAGACCAGTTTGTGGGGCTCAGGAACATTCCCACACCCAAGCACCACGGGGATTGGCTGTTCCTGAAGCAAGTAAGCCTGAAGCCCTCCAACTGTCCCGGACACAGAATCATTTTTGCTTATAGGCCAGTTTCAAATTTTTGAAAAGCAAGATAGAAGAAACTGAATTACTGTTTTATTAACTAGTGCTAAATGAGCTTAACTATTAGGAGTAGCTCTGTTCACTAGTCAAAATATCCCAAATATATAGCCAAAGCAATGCTGCATGGTCTGATGATCAGTCTAAAAGTACAGTGGCAGCTACAAGGAAAGAATAACCAAAGACTGCAAAAATCTTGGATATGTGCAGGCTATCAGCAATTGACAGTTGGACCACACTCTACCACTTGTCTATCCCTGCTTTAATGGAAGTTTGAAACATGATGAAGAACTAACCACGCACTCATTTCATTCTCGTGGGAATACAGAATGTACAAAGTTCTGAGAGAGAAACATATGATGAAAAGAACTGTGGTCCTCAAAGGCTTGTATGACAGTAAATTTGGCATAACACTTTTTGGTTTCTCACCTGGAAACTACAAGAGACTACTATTTTTTAATAAGCCAAAAGCACCCACAGAGCCTGGCTCCTGCAATTCCTTCCAACCCCTTAATAGATTTCTGTCAGGGTCCAATGACCAGAAGGGCTGGCACCAACCTCCAGAGAAGCTGCCCAGAGGTTTTTCCTCCACAACCTCAGCCAGATCCAGCCCGCTTTCACACTCAACCTTTCTTTTGCTGGCTTCTTTCCCACAGAACAACTTGGACCCATTCACTTCAGTTTTAAGCTTTGTCCTTTACATTACAATCCAGATCCGCTTCACATTATTTTTTCCAACATTCTGTTGGGTTGGAAATAGTAAAAATAGTATTTTAAAAGTGGATTCATTTTGGATTACACCTAGAGCTTTCTACTAATTTCAGTCAGTAAATCACTCTGGTTCTCTTTTCTCTATCCACTTCAGAATATGAGAAAATTTCTCTGGCCGCTCTCAAGATCTAGCAATGGACAGCTTTCAAAAGACACCTGGATGTTAGTTAATCAATATGCTGCAAAATAATGTATTGGTTAGTTGAACACACCTGCAGGATCAAAAGGTAGAAACTCGCCCAGCACCCCAAAGATTCCATCACTTTGGTCACGATTCGGCCATGTGTTGTTTCTAGGCCCTTGAGGTTTCTGGCCCAGCATTTCTGACATCATGTTATCCATGTAGCTGTTCACAAGGCCCAGGCTGTATAAATCAGAGCTCAGATCGGAAAAGGCATGGCTGCTCCACTGAGGCAGAGGGGAAAGTCCTGGCCCAACTGTCTGGCCTGGTGGCTGGCTGGAACCAGCTGGCCACTTACTGGGCAGGCGCTGCTGTGATCCAATGGGCTGGCGCAAGGGCTGATAGTGCTGCTGCTGCGGTTTCTGGGCGTGGGGCTGCTGCGGCAGCCCTGGCTGGAGATGGTGCAGCGGGGTGTGAGATGAAGACTGTGGTGGCGGCAGCTGCACAGCAGCTGGTTTCTGTTCTGCTACAGCAGAAGAGGAGGCAACCGAGGTTCTTCTTCTCATCAGTGGAGAGGTTTGCTGGGACTTGCCCATGTTGAAACCCGAGAGGAAATCGATGACCTCCTGCATTTCCTGGTCAGTTGGTAAATTCATGCCTTTGGCATCCTTACCATCTTCTATTATGCCCCCCTCCTGCCTTTCAAGGAGCCCATTGACTCCATGATGGTTAGAGCTCTGCATCAGCTGGGCAGGCTCAAGAGCCCTTGGAAAGTTGCCAAGGTTCAAAATGCTTTGCAGTCGAGCATCCACATTACTTGGTAGTTTTGCTTTGTCCTCTGAGTTGTTAGCTATAAAAAGGGTTTTAGAAGGTATATTAGGAATGGAGTAACTTCCACTGTTGTTTGAACTTGTACAAGAAGTTTTTTTGGTAAATCGTGATGTCAGCTTTGAGAAAGTCTTCTGCAAACCACCTGTTGCTTTACTGCCATTTCCAGATGGTAAGTCAGTGTGACCCCCAAAGTCAGAGATCTCACGTTGGAGCTGGATCTGAATGTAGGGCAATGCTTGCTCCCTGTTTAAACAAAAAGAACCTTCTAGTTTAGGTTAAAAAATTACTTAGAAAATAGTTCTGCAAAAATTAGATCAAAGATGCAATTAAGTTTTTCAGGTTAGGAAAATAAAAGCTATTCACAAAATCCTGAATTAGGCAGTCTAATAAATGAATTCCTCATAACAGCATAAACAGTTGCCTTGAAAAAGTAAAAATATCAGTATGTCTGGGAAAAACTAAACTACTCAGAAACTAAAGTTTTTAAAATCTGGGCAATTCAATGAAAACATCAATACATAGCCAGTAAGTTGAAAAAGTACTCAGTCTAAGCCTTGAGAATAAAGGTGGGATATAAATATTTCTATAAATAAATGAATTAAATGCTCATCTGCTGGAGTAGCCCAAGCTGCAAATCCGTAACCTACTGAATTTGAATTATTTTTCCAGAGAGAAATGGGTATGGGGAAACTCCATAAGAAAGAAGACTGGAAGAGGCAAAAGCAAAAATTACAGGCAGAGTTAATTGGTAAAACAAAGAGAACATTTCTGCACTGAAATTACAAAGTCAAAATACTGTGTTTGTCTATGAATACTTTCCAACAAAGGATAAGAGGGGGGAGGTCTGGTCAGGTTCAGGAAGCCTTTCTCAGTGCTATTTCCTTGTACAGCACCAAGGAATTTGATAGCAGCACTTGACCGAGTTGAAAGGGCTACAGACAGGAACATTTTTGAGTGCTCATACTGCCCAAAAAACCTTCCAAAATAAAACAAACAAACAAACAAAAAAACATTTATTATGAAGCCATAAACACCTGGCTGGACAAAATGCATTTTTGGTTGTGAGGTGTCAGATGATTTTTCAATATGCTCATTATCAGCCAAGAAGTATATGGATGGAGAGATCCTTAGGAACACCTGAATTAAGACTCCCAATTCCTAAAGCCTGCATGATGTTCTACTGCCCAATACTTTTTCATGTAAACCTCATTCCTCACATACAGAGACTGTTAAAATTCTCTTCTACCATTTATAGGTAATTTGACAATCTGCCCCAATTTATTCCCAGACATACAGATCAGCCTAAATTAGGGATGAGCCACCTGTGATTCCTGCAGGTATTCTTTCTTGAAACTTTGCTATGAACCCCAGAGCCTCTCTTCATTTGTCAAATTTCAAGGATAAACTATGAAATTTCTGAAATAGTTTTACACTATTTTTTCATTTGTCCTTTTCCATCTTTTCAAATGCCCACTTGATAACCATGTTCTGGCCCCCTATGCTCAGCCTCAAGACCTGGTCTCTAGAACCTAGAAGCTCTGGACTCCAGCTGTTGCTACTTAATGCCAGGTCAACCTGCAATAAAGCCTCCTCATCCATGATATGATTGAGGATGAGAGGGCCCATCTGACCTGTATCACTGAAACCAGACTGGTGTGTGTGTCTGTGTGTCCCCTCTCTGTAATGTGCCCTCCTGGGTTTTGGGCGTGGCATTAACCACAACTCCAGGGCAGGTATGGGGAGTGGCGGTTGTTAATCAAGAGTCTCTGATGGCCTTTAGGGGCGCTGTCCCAGACATAGCTGGATGGAAGACTCACTTTGTGAGGTTGGGCTGTAAGGATCAGATGGGATTTCTGTTTGTTTACCTCTCTCCCTGCAGTGTAGCAGCAATCCTGCCTGAGCTCCTTGATTCCATGGCTAGGCTGGCAGTGGAGTTCCTCAGGCTTATGGTCCTGGGAGACTTCAATCTGCCTTTTTTGAGCCTGGTATCAGGGGTGGCTCGGGAGTTTGTGGACACCATGGATGTGTTTCAATTATGGAGGGCCCAACCCACGGTGGATGTCACATATTAGACCCACTGTCTCAGGGCAGTGGTGTTGTGATCTGGTTTTGAGGGATGCTAACATCAGTCCCTTGCTAGAGAGAGAGATCACATCCTCTTGCCTCTGGATTTCTCTGTGTCCATTCCCACCCACCCCCACTTTAAAGCAACACTTTAATGCAAATTTCTCAGAGGCACATAGATCTAAGATGTCCATGAAGCAGGAAGCTATTATGTGCATGCAAAAAGAACAACTGAACTGTTTCCCCACCATGTTAGATGCTGCTGCCCAGAAATTCTGATTTATAGTCTAAGTGACTTCAACTATCCCTGGCCTAGATGAAGATTCTCATATTCATCTTCATTTGAACAAGGAGTGTTATGCAGTGCCAGTACTGTACAAATTGCAGCCAGAGTCAGGCCTACTAACCTTCCTTCTTTCCAGCGATTTAGGTCAAACACTGCAGTATAAAGTACGTCTACCAGTCCTAACGTTTTCTCTGGATCCAGGCTTCTCTGCAGCAGAGACATTGTTGCAGGGTCTTCTTTCAGGCACCTGAGACAGGTGGAGAATCAGGCATTTACATCTTAAGATCACTAATGTTCTGATCACAACACAGGGCAATCTTCTGACTAAGATTAGACAGGCTCCCAGTGTGAAGTGAAGTGAAGCTTCCAGAGATAATTCAAAACTTGACTATTTGATGGTTTGAACTTTATTTTTTTATTTCCTTCAATTTACTGTATTATGATAGTTTTGATGATACTGTAAATCACATTGAGATATTTAATAACATTTCTTAACATTTTCACACACACACACACACACACACACACTGTTCTCCTGGGTTTCCTTAAGTAGTAAATTCTAATTACCAAGTTGATGGGACTTGAACCACAATTCTGGAGCCTTCTAAACTGATTTGTGGTGCATAGGCTTCTTTGTTTTCAATCTGTGCTGTATCTACAACCACCTAATTGAAAAGAAAAATAAGTAAGCAACTGCCACTTTAAAGCTACTGTTTCTTTTAAAAAATGTAAGTAGAATGTCCCTCTCCAAACTTAACAATAACCACCATGTTTTGTTGCAACCACCATGGCCCCAGGTGAGCTAAACACTGATCAACTGCATTTTAACCATTTCAATCCACTGCATTTAAACATTAAACAAACAAGAGATATATCTGAATGGTATTTACAATTGCAAGGAGGTGCTGAAATGAAGAATTGTTCACTTTGACAATCATGAAATATAATAGCTAAGAAACTTCAGGGTGTACTTAAAGAGGAAGAAATCATTAAGTATTTTTCAGCAGCTGATTATTTAATCTTCTTTTTCATGCTTTTTTGGAAAGGTGCAAACAACTGAAGTCAAGGAATCCATTTTAATCCTGCTTACACTGCTACACAAGATTAGAAAAAACAAATCTTGATAATCATATCCCCCCACTTTTTAGCTAGAGTTAGGAGGAAAGTTATAAAAAGGAACAGCTTCACCACTACAGCAAGTGTGTCAGGGCAAGAGACACCAAGGCCTCCTAACACTCAGAGAACGCTTGATTCAGCAGCCCTGCCTCCCCCTCTCTGGTCACTTGCATGACAGCTTTGTTCTCATCCCTCAAATGCCTCAAACTCTCTGCACTCTTGAGAATGCAGATTTTAATGGTATAATGCCCACTGCACTTTCAGAGGAAACAGAAGCACACACCCAACCTATTCAACTGAACTTGACTCAAAACCCAGCCAATTAACCTTTCATACACCCAGCCTTGGAAATGACTTCCAGCAGCTATTGTTCTTGCTGTACAGATGTTTCCTTCTCCACCACCACCACCCAAACAAGATCTTCACTGGTACAGTTACCTAGAGGCAATTCAGTGGACTTCCTGATACTGCTTCTCTGGCTCTGGAAGGCACCCAAGGTGATTTCTGTTCAACTCACCAGAAACAACCCTAACTTAAAGAATGTTAGGGTTCAGGGTTCACTCAGTGACTGGTGGGCAAAGGTGGGCTACTCATGACTTTGCACAGGCATCTCTTTAACTGACAATTCTGTTTTTAGAATGGAAACTCTTAGGTTGAAGTGCTCACCTCTTCCTGAAATGCTAAAGGAAATGAGCACCATCACTAGAGAAACAGCTAATTCATCTGTTTCCCCACCACCACAAGTCGTTTCTTACACAGATAATCCTTCCCTTTCCCCAACCTAGGTTTGCCCATGTTACACCTCTGTTGCGTAAGCTGCACTGGCTCTGTTTTCTTCCAGGTATAATTCAAGTTGCAATTACCTTTAAAGCCCTACATGGCATGGGGCCAGGTTATTTGCAGAACCATCTCTCCCTAAGAGTACTTGCCCATACCTCTAGATTGGATAGAGAGGCACATTCCAGGTCCCTCCCCTTAAAAGTTGTCATCTTGCAGGACCTAGGAAGCATGCTTTTTCTGTGGCAGCCCCTACCCTTTTGACCTTCCAGAAAGCCATGAAGAGCTGGCTTTCTCCCAAACGTGGGGATAGGGTGAAGTCAAAATTGGAAAAGAGTGTTGTGAGTTGGTTGGTGCCTAGTTTTTCTGTTTCTTTTTATTACTGTTTTTTGCTTTTATTCTTTGTATAATATTGTTTTATATTATGGTTGTGAGCTACCCAGAGTTCTGGTTTTAAGATAGGCAGCCATAAAAATATTTTAAAATCAATCAATCAATCAATCAATCAATCCTTGTTTCTGTTGTCAAAGCTGCATGAAATTCTTGCCTCCACTTTATTTAGTGGATTTAAGAACACAGTTTTTCTGCCTACAGGTAGCATGAACTATCAATCTGAAATATCAAGCATTTGTTCTAGGTGACAGATGCCAGCTCATCCTTCAATGGCAGTTTAATGTAATTTATTTATTAGATTTACATCCTGCCTTTCCTCTAGGAGTTCAGAACACTGTAAATCCTCCTCCAATTTTTCCCGTGAGGCAGGTTGGGCAGAGGAAGAGAGTGATTGGCTAAAATTAGGCTGAAAAATAACTTGTTCAGGAATATAAGTATTTTCCCATGTCAAATTTAAAAATAAGCTGTTGTAATATGTAGACAGAAACAGCCCACTTGCACCTTGAAAGTCTCTTTTTCTCACAAGTCAAGGAAAAACGTGGTGAAGTAGGTGAGACTAGTGAAACCTAGTGTTTCACACAGGGAAATGTGTACAAACTTCTGATCAGAACCATTTTGCTCTAAGTTATATGATTTCCCCAAAACAATGTGACCATGAAGAATTTGCTGGTTAATGATACTGCAATATGTGCCAAAAGCAAACTTAGTCCGAACAGAATTACCTATACACACAAGAGATGTATCAGCAATACTTCCAAAGATTAGAAAAAAAACTCAAGGGGGAGAAATCAACACAAGACCATGAACATGCTCATCTCTGGGGTGACAACACAGAGAAACTGGGAGGTTGTGAGGAGCAAAGTGAGGAAGAAAAGCCCTAACTGGCTGAAACCCTACATACAATATTTTACTGCAAGTCCAACTGCTATAATTTAACTTTAGTCTTTCAGGACTAAATTATCTGCCTTGTGCTCCTGCCTTCCCTTTATTTTGGCACCTTCATACAATTGTCAATTCATGGCTACTTACCAGCCCAGCTTGTCCAAATAACAATTGTACAGCAGTCTTACAGGCTCCCCGCCATGTAGAAGGGCAAACTTGGTTCAGGACTTCTGTCACAGGAGAGTCATCTCTTGGGGTCATTCCATTATGGTAACCAGCTTCTTTAATTAGTTGTATCATAGTGTGCTGCCAATATATATATATATATATATATATATAGGGGGGGAGAGATAAGCAAAAAACAAGCAACATAAGCATTCCCCAGTCCACCTCAATATTTTTTGCACTGCTGACATCTAGAATTCCTACTTACATTACTGCTGCTTAAGTTATTATGGCCCAAACCAATTTTCACCAGTTTCCCACAAACTTACTGCTTCCAGGCCATGCCATGACCCAGTCCCAGCTCCAGTCAGTCTATATGCACACGGACAGGATCAAAAGGAAATGCCAACGGCAGCTAGAAGCAGTGCAAGAGAATGTTGGAAAGCAGTACTGAGTGGAGAGAAAGAAATGATGCATGAAACCATCAACATTACCATGTTAGAGAGATCTGGGACAGTTTAAAGAGAGGTTGTTTACTTGAATTGCAAGTGGAGCACTGCTCCCTCAGTTGAAACTTTTCCAATTTCATGATAAGAATCCTGGAGACCAAGAGTGATAGCAGAGAAAATGGTTTCTGTATAATGATAATTATGACATTAATCAAGAATAGATATTTGTAAGTTTCAAGGCCATAATTGATTGACTAATCATGGAAGATTCATGGTAGAATCATGGAAACGTAAAAAGAATTCGAAAAGAAGCAGAAGACTAGAAGGCAACTTAGAGGTATAACTAAACCTTTCAGCTTAGAGGTATCACACTTTTTAATGAAAATTACTGGGTTTTGCAGCCCAGAAATGGTATGCCTATTGATAGGAACAGAGAAAATATGTAGAATTCAAGGTAGACTATGCTAACAGAATTATAAGAATATGTTTTTGTGAGATTAAGCACCACCAGAGAAAAAGAAAGTGGGTTGTTTCTTTAAAATTAATAATAAAGAATTTCAGGCATAATTTGTCTTAAGATCAAGTAGGAAAATAAGTTTCATTTATGTCCCAACAATGCAAAAAATGGAGGAGAAATTAATAAAATAGTACAAGTCAACAAAAAATGCAAATAAGTGTCCAAAGCAAATTGCTTATTTTACAAATTGGATTGGAGTCAAAATCTTACAGCTTTCGGGTACCACTAATAAAATGATTGACATAAACATGATCAGGTCAGATTTATTCCATCTTCATACAGAATGAGATATGGTTGTCTTCTACTATTATTGTTACTCATGCCCTCCTTAGTACATTTAGCTAAATTCTAAGATCAAACATAGAAATTAAAACAAAATTAAGACATAAGAAATTTAAGCTAACTATATATGCTACCAATGAAGCATTATTTGTACAGGAGCCTATTATATCTACCCACACAATTCAGTTTGAATTGCATGAATTGTATAAATTAACTTTACAAAATCCATGAGATACCCTTTAATGTTGAATAGAAGAATTCCAAATTAATTATTTTTAATCATTAAAATTTACCTGACAAAAATTAAGAGATACCTGCAAATTGGTTTTAAAAGATAAGGAAATCTGATGTAATTTGTTGCTGCCTCCTGAATTACAAATAACTTTATTATAATCAGCTGAAGAAGCATCAACAGAAGAGACTAATCATCATCCTATAAGCTTCCTGAAACCAAATATGTTATACAATATTACATTGCATTAATTATTTGGAATCATTTATATATTTGCACAAGTTTTAGTTCACTGCCTAGAGTCAAAAGGCTGCCATTTTCCATATGTATTTCTAAAAAAAAATCAGAATAAAAATAAATGAATATTTTGTCCTCAGAATTTAATCAAAATGGTTCATAAAGTTCAAGTATCAGCCATCCCTTAGTTTCAGTCAGTACTGAACTGTGTCAGTTATAAGAGTAGACTGGGGCAGGTCAATAAATAGGATTGTTGCACTATATATAAGAAAAAAATTACTTACAAAGAAATTGAGGAATCAGAGCATGGAAGTCCTGTTGAAAGTGTTTGGGTAAGAACAGACACACAAGAATGACACTGCTGTGGAAGTTTAATATAGCCCACTTGGGCAGACAAAAGATTGAGATAAGGCCTTTCTACGTCAGATGACCATTTTTTCAAAGAGGCATGCAGTGGTAAGAATAGGGCATTTCAGATATCTTACTGGGAATCTAGCTCAGCCGGGAATCAGAGATCTAACAAATTCTTGTCCTCTCTTGCTAACAACTTTTTTGTCAGAAAATGAAAGAAAAATACAAAGAGTTCCACTATTCTGGACTCAATCCTCGCCAACAGGGAAAAGTTGGCTGTAACATGAATGTGATCAGCACCTTAGGGGAAAGCAATCATGTTATCCTTCAAATTCTGATATTCAGAGGAGGAGGTACTGAGAACAGTCAGACCTGCAAACTGGGCTTCAGAAGAGCAGATTCTGATGAATTCCAAAGGAAGTTAGGTTGGATCCAATGGCTTGAAATCTTGAAGGAGAACAATGGCCAGAAGATGGAAAATTCTACGAAACTAGATACTGAAGGTACAATCATAAACAATTCCTACAAGGAAAAACAGGAGAAATCGAAAAAAGCCAAGATGGATATATACAGCTCTTTAAAATCCTGAAGAGATTATGGACTATAATTTTGCACATGGAACCATACTACATCTGAAATCTAGGTTTCTTAAAACATAAGGCATAACATAACAAAATATTAGATTTTGTCTGACTTGTTACAATAAGGGGCAGGCTTTCTCAAATTAGTTTGAAACTGCTGTTATTCTTCATTCTGATTCGTATTATATTGGTTGCCTTTGCTGATTATTGATTAGATTTTGACAACAGTTTTAAAGTGCCAAATTGATAAAATATCACCTCATATGCAGTACTAATTTAGTGTGTTGCTTTGAAAATTCTTATTCAATTTTATGCAGCTTGTAAATCTATTTTTTTTCGTTCCTTTTTCTTCATGATTTCTTGATTGCACTTTTAAATATCTGTTAAAGTAAAACAAAGTAGTTTTTAAAAAGAAAAAAAGGGAAATCTACAGGAAATTTACAGGGAGTATAGTCAAAGATGAATCCAAGGTCATTTCCAGTGGGTATAGCTCCAGTGCAAAGAGAAAGTGGTGGTGATGGCAAGAAGGCAGAACTTCTTAACTCCTATTTTGCACCAGCCTTCTCTTAGAGGGAAATGGAACTCTAGCTGGCCATCATTATGCTACTGGGGGGAAAAGAAGAGAGGTTAGACAAGAGGAATATAAGAGAGAATGTAACTAATTTAAACAAATTTGGATCTCCAGGGCCAGATAGACTTCATTCTAGGGTATTAGAGGCTATAAAAGAACTGCTTTCAGTATGTTTTGAGAACTCCTAGAGGCTAATAAGGTCCCAGAGGGCTGCAGAAGAGTGAATATGTTGTTCCCATTTTCAAAGAGGGGAAGGAAGAGGACCTATGTAATTACAGACCTGTCAGCTTGACCTCTATACTGGGCAAATATACTAGATACTGAAGGTGCAATCATAAACATTTCCTACAAGAAGGAAAGCGGCAAGGTCCTCAAGCAGATTATTAAACAGCATGTTTGTGAGCATTTACACAGGCATGCTACAATTAACAGGAGCCATCAAGATTTTGATTAACCTTATCTCCTTCTGTGATACAGTTACAGTGGAACCTCGGTTCACGAACTTAATTCGTTCCGCGACTCTGGTCGCGACCCGAAATGGTCGCGACCTGAATCAAATTTTCCCATAAGGTTCAACGTAAATAAGGTTAATCCGTTCCGACCCCAAATTTGGTCACCAACTGATTTCTGGTTGCGACCCTAGTCAAATTTCCCCATAAGGTTCAATGTAAATACGGTTAATCCATTCTGAACCAGTGAAAGCAATGGCGGGGAAGGTTTATGTAGCACGCACAGCGGAGCGGGAGCTTCCCCCCCCGCGCTGATTCCTCTTAATTCCCCGCTCTTTCCTTTGTGCATAGCCCTTGGCGCGCGCGACAAAAGCACAGTGAAAGCAATGGGGGGGAAGGCTTATGTAGCACGCACAGTGGAGCGGGAGCTTCCCCCCCCCCAATGATTCCTCCGCGCTCTTTCCTTTCTCCATAGCGACAAAAGCACAGTGAAAGCAATCAGCGCGCTGGGGGGAAAGGCTTATGTCGCGCGCACGCACAGCAGAGCGGGAGCTCCCCACCCGCACTGATTCCTCCGCGCTCTTTCCTTTCTCCATAGCGACAAAAGCACAGTGAAAGCAATCACCAGGCCAAGGGCTATGGCCAAAGGAAAGAGCAAATTTCCCCATAAGGTTCAATGTAAATACAAACAGTTCTGAAACATATGCATTTTATTTTTAAACCACAAAAACATGAAAAAAAGCACAGTATGAAGAGGGAGAATGGGGTGGGGAGGCAGTTAGTGTTTGGAGGGAGAGTCCCCTCCCTACAGGAAGTCGCGACCATGTGACACGGGAGGGAAAATGGCCACGGTTCCTGCTTGGAGGGAGAGTCCCCTCCCTACAGGAAGTCGCGACCACATGACACGGGAGGGAAAATGGCCGCAGATCCTGTTCGTCACCCGATCCGGCGTTCGCGACCGGAGGTAAATTTTTGCGGCCGGAGCTGGTCGTGACCCGAATTGTTCGTGAACAGATGCGTTCGTGAACCGAGGTTCCACTGTACTTGCTTAGTAGATGGGGGAATGTCATAAACATAGTCTACCTGGACCTCAGTTAAAGACTTTGACCAAGTCTCTCATGAAATTCTCTTTAATAAAACATGGGGTAGAAGATAGTGCTGTTAGACAGACTCATTACTGGCTGAATGAACACAACCAAAGAGTGCTCAGAAATGGTTCCATTTCAGGGTGGAGGGAAATATCAAGTGGAGTGCCACAAGAACTCTGTCCTAGGCCTTTGAAATGCTGTTCAACATTTTGATCAATGAGTTGAAGGGATATTTATTAAAGTCTGCAGATGACAGAAAGCTAGGAGGGATGGCTAATCCTTTAGAGAAGACTTTAAAAAACTCAATAGACTTGGGCAGCAGGCTGAAATATGAGTAAGATGGAATTGAACAGGGAGAAATAAGTTTTGCATCTGAGTAGAAAAAATAATGGCACAAGTATAGGATGGGGGAGATCTGGTTGGCAATAGTACCGGTGAAAGGAATCTGGATGTCTTTGTCAACTACAGGTTAAACATGAGCCACCAGTGTGATGCAGCTTGGGTGTGCCAATAGGAGTATAAAGTCCAGATTAGTAGAAAATATTGTTCTAATCTGTTGTGCTTTGGTCAGACCCCATTTGGAATCCTGTGTCCAGTTCTGAGCACCACAGTTCAAAAAGATAGTGACAAGTAGAATGAGTTCAGATGAGAGCTACCAAAATGGTGAGGGGACTGGAATATGAGAAGCCCATATGAGAAGCAGTTAAAGAAACTGAGTACTTTTAACCTACAAAGGAGATAACTGATGGGAGATATGATATCAATGTTCATACATCTGCTGCACAGAAGTTTATCAGGAGAGGGAGTTGGACCAATTGACTGATTAATTATGTGCCATCCAGTTGTTTTTAACTCCTAGCGACCACATAGACAGATCTTCTCCAAGACTATCTATCCCTAACCTGTTCTTTCATGTCTTCCAATGGAGCCCTCATTGCCTCTGTAACTGAGTCCATCCACCTTGCTGCTGGTCGTCCTCTTCTTCTCTTTCCTTCCACCTTTTCCAGAGAGCTGGGTCTCCAAAGTAGGATAATTTGAGCCTGGTCATTTGTGCCTCGAGTGAGAACTCTGGATTGATTTGTTCAATGATCCATCAGTTGTTTTCTTGGCTGTCCATGGTATTCTCAGGAGTCTTCTTCAATACCAAAGTTCAAAAGTATCAATACTCTTCCTATCCTGCTTCTTTTAAAGTCCAGCTTTCTCTTCCATAGAGTGTCACAGGGAATACCACGGCTTGCACGATTCTGAATATCTTTTCCAAAGCCTTCATGGCTGCTCTATGGAGTGGTAGTCTGTAGCATAATTCTTGACTGCTTGTTTCTTTATTGTTGATGGTTGATCCGAAAAGGCAGAAGCTATCCAATACTTTGATATCCTCATTGTCAATTTTAAGCCTGGTTGTTTTTTTTTTTTTTAAATCACTTTCAGTCATGACCGATTCTACGGAGACTACCTGGACAAGTCCCTGCAGTTTTCCTGGCAAGTTTTTTTTGGAAGTGGATTGCCATTGCCTCCTTCCTAGGGTGGAGCCCAGCTGGCGGTTGCAGGAAATCGAGTCTCTTACATTGCGTTGTGTCCAGCAACCGGCAACTGATTCCTGTTTTCCCGTGCAAGGCGCCGCCAACATTTTTCCTCCCACCAGGGTGAGAGTACCTATTTATCTACTCGCTTACACTTTTGAGCTGCTAGGTGGGCAGGAGCTAAGGGTGCAAGACAGGAGCTCACCCCGTCAAGCGGAGCTTGGGCTTGAACCACTGAAGTGTCGACTATTTCTGGCCGGCAACTTCCAGCATTATTAAGCTGCTGCACCACCACGTCCCTCATTGGTTGTTCTACCTGTTGTCATTAATTTGGTCTTCTTTATATTTAATTTTAGTCCCATTTTTTCACTCTTTTTGTTGTTGTTGTTCAGTCGTTAAGTCGTGTCCGACTCTTCGTGACCCCATGAACCATATCGCGCCAGGCCTTCCTATCTTTCACTGCCTCCCTGAGTTTGCTCAATTTCATGCTCATTGCTTCAGTGATGCTATCTAGCCATCTCATCCTCTGCCGCCCTCTTCTCCTTTTGCCTTCCATCTTTCCCAGCATCAGGGTCTTTTCCAAAGAGTCCTCTCTTCGCATTAGGTGACCAAAGTATCTGAACTTGAGCTTCATTATCAATCCTTCCAATGAGCAATCAGAGTTGATTTCCTTTAAGATTGACTGGTTTGACTTCCTAGCAGTCCAGGGGACTCTTAAGAGTCTTCTCCAGCACCACAGTTCAAAGGCATCAATTCTTCGGCGTTCAGCCTTCTTTATGGTCCAGCTCTCACAGCCATACATTACTACTGAAAAAACCATAGCTTTGACTATGCGGATCTTTGTCGGCAAGGTGACGTCTCTGCTTTTTAATATGCTATCTAGGTTTGCCATAGCTTTCCTCCCAAGGAACAAGCGTCTTTTAATTTCATGGCTGCAGTCTCCGTCTGCGGTGATCTTGGAGCCCAAATAAATGAAGTCTGTTACTGCTTCCATTTCTACCCCTTCTATTTGCCAGGGATTGATGGGTCCAGATGCCATGATCTTAGTTTTTTTAATGTTGAGTTTCAAGGCAGCTTTCGCACTCTCCTCTTTCACCCTCATCAAGAGGCTCTTTAGTTCTTCTTCACTTTCTGCCATTAGGGTGGTATCGTCTGCATATCTGAGGTGATTGATGTTTCTCCCTGCAATCTTAATTCCGGCTTGTGATTCTTCCAGCCTGGCATTTCTCATGATATACTCTGCATATAGGTTAAATAAGCAGGGTGACAGTATACAGCCTTGTCGTACTCCTTTCCCTATTTTGAACCAATTTTTCACTCTGTTCTTTGACTTTTAGTACTAGGGCTTGCAGATCCTTTGCATTTTCAGCTATCAGGGTAGTGTCATCAGCATAGTGTAGGTTATTGATGTTTCTTCCTCCAATTTTAAAACCATGCTCACCTTCTCTTATTATATATTCCACATATAGGTTGAATAAATAAGGGGAGAGTATGCAGTCTTGTTGCACTCCTTTGCCAACCTGGAGCCAGAACCATGTTCTGTCCGGACTATGGCTTCCTGACCTGTATGTAAGTTTCTCATGAGGACAATTAGATGTTCTGAGATTCCCACTATTCTGAGCACATCCCCAGCTTGATATGATTGACACAATCAAAGAAGCACATACTGACTTCTTTTTGGTATTCTTTGGCTTTTTCAATTATTCAGTGTGCATCAGCCAGCTTGAACATCTGGCATCTCTTTTTCCAAGTAGGGCTCTAAACTACATTAAATGATCCTAAGCATTATTTTGCTAGCATGTGAAATTAAGGTTATTGTATGATAGTTTGCACACTTTGATAAGTCGTTGTCTTTTTTTTTTTTTTGGTATTGGAATAAAGATTCACCTCTTCCAGTTGGTTGGCCACTGTGTCGTTTTCCAGATTTGCTGGCATAGCTTGGTTAGAACCTTGACTTATTTTTCTTCTGCTGCTTGCCATATTTAAGTGGGTATTTCATCAGTTCCTGTAGCCTTCCCACTTAGTAATGACCCAAATGCTGATCTAACTTCATCTTCTAGTACTAGAAGTTCTTGTAAGTAAGGAATATCTTCTAAGGTATCTTGGATGTTGACATCTCTACTGTACAGTGTTTCAGTATACTCCATCTTTCTTTGAATCAGTTATTATCTGTCCACTGGTATCCTTTAGCATACCAATTCAAGGTTGGAAACTCCTTCTGAGTTCAGAGATTCCCTGAAAGACTTTCCTTGTTTTTCCATGTTTGTTTCCCTCTTCAATGTCTTTGCAGATGTTATTGTAATACTGCTTCTTGCCTCTTCTAACAGCTCTCTGAAACTCTTTGTTAATTCCTTTCTGAGGTTTTTGTCTTTCTTGGCTTTGGCTTCTCTTTTCTTCTTGGGATTTTCCATATTTTGTTCTGACATCCAGTTTACTTTCTTCTCTTTCTTCATTTTTGGCAGTCTCTTTTCACATTCATTCTTAACTTCTTTAAGTTCATTCCATAATTCCTCTGGTTCTCTATCAATGAGGTTCAGGACTTCAAAGCAATTCCTGAGGTTTATGTTTAAGATCATGTTAAGATATGTTTAAGATCATATCCTGGAAACTGACTGGCTTTCTTCCTCTTAATTAGCTTAACTCGGAGCCTGCACAAGTGCTGTTCGTGATCTATTCCACGGTCAGTACTTGGCCATGTCTTTGATGCTCCTCCACCTCCTTTTAGCAATAATATAGTCAATTTGATTTCTACATAATCCATCTGGTGAAGTTCATGTATAGAGGCATTGTTTCAGTTGTCTGAAGACAGTGTAAGCTATGAAGAAATCATTAGAGTGGCAGAAATTGGTAACTTGGTCTCCTACTTCATTTTGGTTTCCTAAGCCATATAATTCAACTACATTTTCCTCTTTCATGTTTCCAACTTTGGCATTCCAGTCACCAATCATAAGCAGCACATCTTGCTTGTGTGTTCTGTCAATTTTGAATTGAACTTGATAATCAACCTCCTCTTTTTCTGCATTGGTGATTGGAGCAGAAACTTGACTGATCATCATATTAAAGGATTGTCCACAAAGTCTAATCAATATTATTTGGTCATTGATTGCATTGTAGCCAAATACTGTTGTTGCTATAACCTTCCTACCTAACCTATAAGCAACATCATTTCTTCTTTGTTTTTCATGTCCTGAGTAATAAACAGTTTTTCATTTATATATACAAATTAAAAATCCCCTCTCACCTCTATGGATGGTATGTGTCTTCCTCAGTCTTGGGTACTCTACCAGAGGCCTGGGAGTTTGAGGGTTCTGTGCAGTATCCTAGCTGCCATTATGTGTTGGACTGTCTCTGAGGCTTCTCTGCACAGTTTGTACCTTGGGTCCTGTCTAGTGTGATAGACCCCTGCTTCTATGGATTTGGTGCTTAGTGCCTGTCCTTGTGCTGCTATGATCAGTGCCTCAGTGCTGTCTTTCAGTCCAGCCCTTTCCAGCCACTGGTAGGATTTCCCAATGTCAGCCTCCTCAGCTGCCTGTCAATAGTACATTCCATTGTCTTGCCATGGCACTTCCTCTGCTTGAACTTCCTCCCATGTCTGCTGCTGCCTCAGGTATTCTCTCAGCAGTTAATCTTTGGGTGCCATCTTACTGATGGACTCCTGGATATTCCGGGTTTTGTCCAGGACAGTGGCTTTGACACTCAATAGACCCCACTTGCCCTCGTTCTGGCTGGTGTACAGTCTCTGGGTGTTGGGCTTGGGGTGGAAACCTCTGTACATTGTGAGGAGCTTCCAGGTCTTCACATCAGCAGCCTCCATGTCCTCTTCTGGCCCCCTTACTATACTGGCAGAATATCTGATGACTGGAAGGGCATATATATTAATGGCATGGATCTTGTTCTTCCCATTGAGCTGGCTCTTCAGGACCTGTCTTATCCTTTGGTGGTACTTGGATGTTGCTGTCTTCCTTGCCTCTTCATTGTGGTTCCCATGTGACTGTGGGATACCAAGGTACTTGTAGCTGGTCTCTATGTCTGCTATGTAGCCCACTGGTAATTCAACCCCATCAGTCTTAACTACCTTCCCTCTCTTCACTACCATCCGGCCACACTTCTCTAGTCTGAATCACATCCCAATGTCCTCACTGTAGATCTGTGTCAGATGGATCAGCAAGTTGATGTCTCACTCACTTTCAGCATACAGCTTGATGTCATCCATGTAGAGGAGGTGGCTGATGGCAGTTCCACTCTTGAACTTGTACCCGTATCCAGTCCTTGTGATTATCTGGCTGAGGGGGTTCAAGCCCATGCAGAACAGCAATGGGGACAGTGCACCACCTTGGTATATGCTGCACTTGCTGGCCACTTGTGTGAGCTGTCTTGAGTTGATTTCCAGTGTTGTCTTCCACAGTCCCATTGAGTGCTTGAGGAAGGTCTTTAGTGTCCTGTTAACTTTGTATAGCACCAGGCATTCAAAGATCCATGTATGTGGCATTGAGTTGTAGGCTTTCCTGTAGTCAATCCAGGCTGTTCTCAGATTGGTCTGTGTAGACCTTAAGTCTTGGGTGACTACTCTATCTATGAGCAACTGGTGTTTTGAGCCTCTGGTGTTGTTCCTAATGCCCTTCTGAGCTGTGCTCATGTATGGTCCTATAGCTTGGCAGCTATGATGCCTGATAGGACTTTCCATGTTGTGGGGAGGCAGATTACTGGCCAGTAGTTGGATGGTGCTGTTCCCTTGTGAGGGTCTTTCATGATTAGCACTGTCCTTCCTTCTGTTAGCCAGTTTGGCTGGGAGCCTGCTGCTAGCAGCTGGTTCATCTGTGCTGCTAGGTGTTCATGCACTGCTGTTAGTTTCTTTAGTCATTAAGTGTGGATCATGTCCAGGCCAGATGCTGTCCAACTCTTCATGTTCTTGACCCACTATTGGATGTCTGCTACTGCGATGGTGACTGGTCCCTGTTGTGGGAGATTGCTGTGGTCTGCTTTCAGGTCCTGCAGCCACTTTGCACTCTTCTCTTTCTCCCATATGTTCTTCCAGTACTGTTCAGTTTCTGCTGTTGGTGGCTCTGCTGTTATGCACTGCAGTTGGGAGTACACCTTGGATGGTTCTTTGGAGAACAGGGCATTTATCTTCTTGGCCTCTGCTTCTCTAGTGTATCTCCTTAGCCTGGTAGCCAGTGCTGTGAGCCGTTGTTTAGCAGTCTCTAGGGCTTCAGATTGAATCAGGCCCTTGTATTTTTTCAGTAGCTAAGTCTTATCCTTAATCTCCATACCTTTCTGTAAGTCCACCAGCTGACTAACTTCTGAGTTGCCTTGATTGTAGCCTCCAACCTAATTTTCGGGCGGGGGGGATGTACTGTGTTCTTCTTGCTTGTGTAGTTAAGCATCTCCAGGATTATCATGTCTGTAGTGTATACCGGTTCATTGGTTTGAGTTATAGTGGTATTAGGGATTGTCATGAGGGCTCTATTGGCATCTTCTAACATACTATCTGATGGTACTTCTCCACTGAGCCTTGGTAATCAGTCTCAAGGGTTGACTGTAGCCAGTTTGTCTATGATCTTACGCCTCATATCAGCTGCTGCGCTCTGTAATGGAGGGGGTGGCAGTGACGTTCCAGCTTCAGGTGTTGGCTGCATGTCCAGTTGTTCTTCCAGGTCTTCTTGAGTCCAGGATGTACGTAATGTATAGTTCGTCTATCTCAAGTTGTGAGAGCAGCTTCACTATGTTGAGCATTGGGCAACTAGCTGTTTCTCAGTTAGTGTGGATGTAGGTCTTTTGTCCATCCATAGTTCCCTCATACATTTTGTATATCACCTCTCATTAGGTCTACTGTTGTAGTAGCATTCCATCAATTCCAGGTTCTCTTGTCTCATCCATATATGGTTTGTTCCAGTAGCTCACTTATTGTCAGATTGTCCTGGTTCCCCAACATCTGGCACAGGCCTTATTAATCTAGGTGACATTCGAGTTGGCATGGCTCTTAGTTCATGTCACTCTCATATTCAAGGTAGGAAGGTGAAGCATTAGGGGGTCTTTGCCCAAGGACTGCTACTGTAGGATAGGTACTAGCTGGGATTCGAACCCCGGTCTCCCGTGTCAAAGGACAGCACTCTAATCACTATGCTATCCAGCCTCACACACACACACACACACACACAGAGACAATTTTTATTAAGAATTTTGATTATAATAGTAACATATAATACAAACTAAACTTATAAAGAAAGAAAAGAGAATAGAAAGGAGTAAAAAGGGCAAGGAAATAATAAAGAGAAAAGAAATATATAAAGAAGTGACTTCCAACCTTCATCACAACAAGAATAAACAAATTTAGTGACTCTTCACCCCCTCTAAGGTTACAAACATTTACATCTTCCATCCCCTATCCCATCTCTTATCTATCAACAAATCCATAAAATATTACCTTTTCAGTCCTGATGTCAGCAGAAAGTCCATAAAGGGTTGCCAGAAGCAACATGTCTTGTTTTTCAAATAAACCAAATAAACCAACTTTATATTCCTTCCTTTTACTTCTAACAGTCTGAATCTTTAGTTCACTCAAATATTGTCAGGATTTGATTTCTCTTCTTCTTTGTCCCATCACACAGAGTTCTTCAAGGCTTTGTGTGACTTCAAGGCTCTAACAAGCCTCTTTTGTAAATTAAATAGGAAAAAATTATCCAGATCCCTCTCTTGATCTGTCATTTGTATTTCCCTTTTAAATTTTAAAGCCTCAGCCAGTGTCTTTTGTAGATCCAGTGAAACATCCTTTTTCATTCTCTTGGCCTGTCAGTTGTACATCCACTTTCGATACCATTTCTATCTTGTCAGATAAAATTTGTTCTACATCTGTTATTTCTTCAATAGCATCTTTTGAACATAGACTTTCCACAGAAGCCGACATCACTACTGAGATTGTTGACATTGTGGCTACTATTTTCTGACTCCATTCTTCAAAAGTCTCCTTCAGTATTTTCATTTTTAGAAATTTTGCAACATTTTACAGGCTTGTAAATCTTTCCGCTGCCTAAAAATGTTCGTCTCCTCTAGTGTTCAGTTTTTGAAATCATGAAATTGCTTATCTGTTTTTTCTTGTAAAAAACAAAACAGAATCTATTTCCCATGAGAAGCTGTTCGTTCTTTATAATTAATTCCAAAATCTTATTGTAAAAGTTTCAATATTCCAATTCTATCTGGACCCTTAGTCCATTTATAACTTTTTAAGATCAAAATCTTGTTTAGCTTTTTGCTATTTATTTCAGATTCTTTATATTCTTAAGCTTAAAATTTTCTTTTGTTCAGGATTGAAGGCAGACTCACCCGGCATTTTCAGACTTGTCATTTTGAAGGTCTCTCACAGCTTAGAAGTAGCTAATAAGCAATTCTGATAGTGATTAGAAAGTGAGGTTTGCTAACTTAGTGACCTTTAAAAATCTCCACCGCAGTTGCAAGCAAGATGGCTAATTCCGTCATCTCCCAGTGCTCAAACCCATGGAAAACCTGTCCTGTGGTTTCCTCACGAGGAGCAGCTGTCCAGAGCACATGCAGATAATCTCCTGTCCTCTCATCATCTGGAAAGTTTTCAAGGAACCGGCTACTCACCAGTTCCTTGGTCTTTGCCGCAGTTGTCAGCTCCATTTTTGCAGAGCTCTCTTAAGTTCACCATACCTCCTCCAGCAGCCACATAAACAGTGCAATCTTCTGACTGAAAGTGTTCAGTCCCAGTCCATCTCAATTCGCTGATGCTTAATGTGTCAAGTTGTAGTTGTTTCATTTCATCTTTCACTATGTTGAGCTTTCCCGTTTTCATGCTTATGTTCCACATTCCTATTGTAATTCTATCTTTGCAGCTTCACATTTTCTTTTCCTGTATGGCAACATCTGCAACTAGACATGCCAAAGGCTTTAATCTACGCCACGTCATAAACACCATTAGTATGCTGAAAGAACCTCAGCTCTTCCTCAGAAGCATGTTGAGTGCCATCCAACCTGAGGGGGCCATTATCCAGCACTATATCATCAATCACTTTATATTTTCTATCCATGTGGTTTTCTTGGTAAAAATACAGGAGCAGTTTACCATTGCCTTTTCCTGCACAATATAAACTGATGCCTTTGCCATTGTCACTAAAGCGATCCTTTGCCTCCAGCATCTTCTTATATCGCTGCTGCCCAATATAGGTGCCTGCTTGCTTTAGCTGGGCAGCTGGGATGACCTTCACGCTTTGGGTGACCCTGCTGGGAGTATATACGCTTGGCATGCACTCCCAACCTTCTTCACTCATCCCTCCCAGGAACACTCCCTGTGCCACAATGAGGCAGCACAGCAGGACTTGTGGGGCGGGGGGAGGTTGGACCAATACACAGAGGTAAGTTCAGGTGAGATGACAGGAGAAATGTCCTTGCAGTTACAGGTAAAAATGTGCTACCCATCTCTCTTCAGACTAAGGCAAGGAGGCAAACCATGAACATACAAAGCCATTCTGAATTATTCAGGAAGCAAGAGGAAACTGCCAGAAAGGTTCAGGATGGCATGACACAAAGCAGAAAAGATGCCCATGTAAAATGGCAAGAAGATTCTCTTGATTGAACATAATCAGTTTTTTGCCCCCAATTCCACTTCACTTTCTCATGAATGTACTTGTCACAGTAACACAAATTTTCAAAGGCTTGTTCTCTGCCTGTATGCTTTCAGCACAGAACTTTTATTCAGTAGGAAAAGATTTGATAATGCAAACTATTTGATTTAGAGCCTTACCGTTTTCAGCTTTAAGTTATCTGCTGCAGATTCATTGAAGGATATTCCTTTCAGAAAGTGGGCCCCTATCTGGATGGGAACTGTTGGCAGCTCACACTGAATCGGCTGAGAGGGAGTCTGTCTCCGTCCAGTCTGCTGGGCTTCAGCATCGCTGCAACAGCCCTTAAGACACAAAAGACCAAAGCAATACATAATTTAATTGCCATCCACCAGACTTGCCTCTCTTAATCCATCTTGCCTGGATCCAGAGAAACAGGCTCTTACCTGCAAGCTTGCTTCAATTGCCTTTGGATTCAAGTGGAAACCAGCCTTCATTGCATATTCACAGTGACCCAAACTTTCCAAAGCAATCTTATATGCCTGATATATGTATAAAAAAGAAATAAATAAGTACCAGAACTGACTGTCTACTTCATAAAACCAGAAAAAGGAAAACCGCCCCACTATTCAATCACTCCTTAACATGGACCTGTGGTTATGGGCAGCCTAAACAATAAAGAAAATAATCACTTCAGGGAAACTGACCTGTAAAGCACTGTCTGTTTTCAAGTTCAATTCTTTTAGCTGGTGCTCTGGAATTGCCACATTTTGGGAGCAGAAGAGCTGCTGGACCTCGATTCCAGCCAAACAGCCATCACGACCTCCTTCTTTCTCTCGAAGCCGTGAAGTGGCCTTTAAATAGGTTGCAGAAAATTTGAAGAAGACAAAATAACAAAATGACAAAAGCAATTTTGAATTATTTAGTGAAGTTAAATTTCATAATTTACATTTCATATTGGGACATTAGCCATGGTTTAGGAAAAAGATACAACAACTGCAGCTTTGCTTTTACAAACACAAGCTCTGATCAAAGATCCCCTCATAACGTAGGCAAACAAAGTATCTATGCAAATATAACTTTTTTTTGGTAATTTTTACTGAAGAAATTTTTAAAAGAATAAAAAACAACACAAATTTTGAAAGAGAAAAGTAAGGAAAGTAAAGTAATAAGTGAAAAAGAAAGTGAAAAGAGAAGAGAGGAAAAAGTTATAAAGAAGCAGCTTCTGGTCTTCTTATCAGCAGTTACAAGTACATTTATATTTTACCCTCTCTCTCTAAGGTTACAACATAATTTCCTTCTTTCCATAGTCTACCCTTTCTAATGATCAAACCCATAAATCACAAGTTCATTTTTTTCTTTTTTCAGCAAAAAGTCCATAAAGGGTTTCCAGTCACTAATAAATGTAGGTATTGTCCTTTCTCTAATCAAACAAGTCAGTTTTGCCATCTCTGCTAATTCTGTCATCTTCACCAGCCATTACTGTAATGTGAGCATTTCAGAGTCTTTCCAATTTTGTGCATATAATAATCTTCCAGCAGTTATTATATATAAAAACAATATTCCATAATTCTTTTCAAATTGTCTATCTATTAGTTCCAACAAGAAGAGTTCTGGTTTCAATGGAATATTAATTTTTAAAATTCTTTGTATCACTGTATGGATTTGAACCCAAAATTGTCTGGCTTTTTTGCAAGTCCAGCAGGCACGATAAAATGACCCTTCATATGTTTTCCACATTTCCAACATAAATTTGAAGTACAGGTAGTCCCCAGGTGAAGAACACCCAGGTTACAGACGACCCATAGTTAAGAACGGAGCCTATTTTAGCAAACTTTGAGTTAAGTACACAATGGTTCAAGTTCATTACATAATACTACTTATACAGTATTATACAATAATACCGTTCTGGCTTACATACAAATTCAACTTAAGGACAGACCTTGGGAACGGAACTCATTCTTAAACTGGGGACTGTCTGTACCTTTATACATTCTAGATAAATTTTCTGGAGTCATGTACCAACAATACATCATTTTATAAAACTTCTATTTAAATTATAACAATGTAAATTTCAGTCCTTTCAGTCATGTATTTTTCCATTGTTCCATCAGTAGATTATGTCCAAAGTTCTTAGCCAATTTTATCACACACTTTTTCACTTGTTCTACTTCCATTTCAAATTTCCAACAAAAGTTTATACATTTTAGCAATTACATGTTCATAATTTGTACATAGTTCAATTTCTAATTGTCTTGTACTGTTCAATTCCAAATGTCTTGTTATATACCATGAATCTTTCCCTTAACTGTGCATACAAAAACCATTGAAAACTAAATCCCTCTGCAGTCAATTGATCTCTTGATTTCATCTTATATTCTCCATGCTCTTGTTGTAACAACTCTTGATAGGTTAACCATCTCTCTTTGCCTGCTGTTTCTTTTTTATAAAATGTTTCCTGTGCTGAAACCAATAAGGGTATTTTTGGGCACAGCCTGGATTTATATCGATTTCATATTCTTAATATGGCACTCCTAACATAATGGTTTTTAAAATCTACATTAACTTTATTGTACCACAGAAAGCCATGCCATCTAAACTTCATATTGTGCCCTTCTAGTTCTAAAATTCTCTTCCCAGCAGCATCCACTCTTTCATCCAAACCAAGCAGCAGGCTGCAAAATACAATTTCAAATCAGGCAGTTCCAATCCTCCTTGTTCCTTTGTACCTTGGAGGATTTTATATTTAACCCTTGGCTTTTTCCCTTGCCATACAAACCCAGATATAACTTCTTGCCATTGCTTAAATGGTACATCAGTTGTCAAAATAACAACTGTTGTTATTATTAACATCAGTTGGAACAAAAACATCATTCTAGGCAATATATTCATTTTTATCGCAGAAATTCTCCCCAGCAATGACAATTGTAATTTCTCCCATCTTAGCATATCCTTAATTTCATTCTATATCTTAATTGTTCTGAAATAACATACAATTCGCATTACAGTAACACCCAAGTATTTTTACTTTTTTCTCAACCTTAAAACCAGTTTTTTTCCATCAACTGTTTTTGCTCTTCCATCCTCATGTTTTTTGTTCACATTTTTGTTTTCTCATTATTTATTTTTTAAATTCAGCTAACACACCAAAATCCTTTAATTTTTCCATTAATATTTCCATTCCATCCAAAGGATTTTCCAGAATTATTACTAAATCATCGGCAAACTCTTGAAATGTGTATGTTTCCCTTTCAATCCTCACTCCAGCAATTATTTTGTCTTATATCTCTATTACTTCCAGAGCTAAGATGAATAACAATGGTGACAAGGGGCGTCCTTGTCTTGTCCCTTTCTTTATCTCACAAGGTTTTGTTAATTCTCCATTTACAATTATCTGTGCCTTTTGTGAGGTGTAAACAAAATTCACACCAAAGCCTGTATCTTCCAAAATTTTAAACAAGAAAGTCCAGTTCAAATTGTCAAAGGCCTTTTCTGCATCTAGAAAAATCAATGCAGTTTGTTTTTCATTATGTTGTTCTAAGTATTCCAAAATATCAAATATGTTTCTAATATTATCTCTCAACTATCTTCTGGGTAAAAACCCACATTGATCTTCATGAATAAAGTCCTGTAAAACCATCTTCATTCTCTCAGCTAAAATCATTGTAAATAACTTATAGTCATTACTCAATAATGATATTGGGTGGTAATTTTTTGCTGAAGTCAAATCTTGACCTTCTTTAGGTATTAATGCTTTATTAGCCTCAATCCAACTGTCCAGTATCTTTCTAGTCTGTAAAATAGAGTTCATCATACATTGCAATGGTTATAATAATTCATCTTCAAAATGTTTATAATAAGAGGCTGGTAAACATTTCCCTATTTTTGCCTTTTTTATGGCTTCACAAACTTCCTTTGTTATAGGTTCATTCATTCATTCTGTTTTTCTGTGATCTTCACAGAAGATCAAAGAAGATCTTTGTTTCTTTAAATATTCATCAACCTTTGCCAGGAAAACAACTTCTCCTTTATGTAATTTAGAATAACACTGATGAAATATTTTTTGCGTCTTTCAATTTTCTGTTGATATGGTGTTTCCATCTTATAATTTTAATATTTTTAATATTTTTCTCTTTTTCTTTCCTCAATTTATATATCAACCATTTCCCTGGCTTAGGGTTCTTTTGTTTTGCATAGTTCATTTTTACTTCCATTTCTTTTACTGTTAACATGGACAATTGCCATTGTAAGAGTTTAATTTGTTAAGAAATAGTTTCTTTCTGCAACAATATTTCATTTGACCTCCATCTGAAGGAACTCACTTTCCTTCTAAATGCTAAAGTCACTGGATTGTGGTCTGGAAAGGTCTTTGACAGTATCTCCACTTTTATGGAAACTAGTAACCTAATTCTTAGATATCCAAAACAAATCAATTCTTGAAAAAGATCTATGTCTTTCAGAAAAATAATTATATTCTTTTGCATCACCATTTTTGTACCACCATGCATTTACAAGCTAATTGGAGGCTTACATACAAAACAACTCCATTTCTCTTTTTGGCTCCTGCTGAAATAAATTCTTCACCTAAATTTTTGCAAATCAAATATTTTGTATCCTTTTTTCTAATATACATTTCTTGTAAATTTTCTTCTTTTTTGAGGAGCATTTGTTCCATTTATATTCCATGTTAGACATTTAAAATCCATATTTATGCCAAAAACTTAGAAAAGTCAATACCTGTAGCACCTAACTTGGTGTCTCCTCAATTTCTTGTTGTGGCTGTTGCTTAGGGCCTTTTTCACTTCCATTTGCATTTCTTCCAATTCCCCTTTAAATTTTTCTAAGAACTCTCTTGCTTTCTGGATTGAACAAAGTGTATAAGAATATTCCTTGGTACATTTCTTAATTTTACAAATTGCATGTTGATTCTATACACTTTGTCAATTTCTGCCTCCATATCATCTTCATCCTATTCCAAAAAGGTTTGTTAGAGACTGAACAACCTTTTCTCTGGTGTCTTCTTCAGGATCCTCTGGAACTGCAAGTCTCAAGCAAAATTCTTTTTCTCTCAATTCCAGTAATGCTACATTGTCTAAGTCCTTTTCCATCCCTGTTTATTATTTTTCTTTTACATTCTAAAATGTCCACTTCGTCATTAATTTAACTTCTTCCATAAGTTGTCCTATAGATTTAATTTTTTTGTAACTTCTTTAATCTCCTCTTTCATCTTTACAAACCTTTCTTCCATTCTCACTTCAAAAGCAACCAGCTCATAGATTTGACAGATACCTGCTTTCCCATTTCTTCAAACATCTTTTGTAATACTTCTGGAGTAATCCCCTTTTCTGTCAGTTGCTCCAATGATCCACTCCTTCCCTCACCAAGCCTTGCAGCTTTTCTGGTGGTTGCCATTCTTTTGTTTATAATACAAAAGTAAAAGTAAATCAATTATGAAGATGAAAATAAAAGGCAAGCTGCTCCTTTTTCTTCTTCTTTTGCCTCTTCTATACCCTTAAGGCTTTAGTCCAATCTATCTAGTTTTAATGACACAGTCGATCTCATGTTACACTTATCTCCTTGTTTTGTAAATTCCACCAACTGTCTTTTCCCTTTAATGTCAAACAATCAAAATTCCCACAAAGTGCTGCTCTAATTAATTCCAAATAGCATCAAAAGCACTTTTTATATATATTTCAATTCAATAAATTGCTATTAAAACTTTTAAACAAGAAAATAAAAACACAAACTAATATAAAGTAGGGAAAAGAAAAAAAAGGAAGGAAAGGAAAGAAATCAAAGAAAAAGCAAAAAGTGCAAGAAACAAAAAAATAGAAAAGAAAGAAGATATAAAGAAGTGGCTTCTGATTTTCTTCACAGCAGTTATAAGTACAAATACATTTTAATCTCTCTCCCTAAAGTTACATATTACTCTTCTTTCTATAATCTATCCTATCTAATTACCAAAACCATAAATCACAAGTTTTTTTTTCATTTTCACGCAAAAAGTTCATAAGAGGTTTCCAGTCATCAATAAATGTAGATTATGTCTTTTCTCTAATCAAAGAAGTCAATTCATCCATTTCAGCAAAATCTCAAATAGCACCAAAAGCACTTTCGCCAAAATATTAATCTTTCAAATTTGTTTAGTCCCCTTTATCTGTTTATAACTTTTTTAGTCAAGCTTTTTGCTGTTGTTTTAAAGTCTTTTAAAAATATTATTTTCCTCTTTGTTTTACTTTCTGTAATTTGGAAGGAAGGCTGACTCACCAAGAGATTGTTTTCTTTGTCCCACTGTTTTCAAATACCTCTTTTCAACTGTAAATTGATTGTATCCGAAAATGATTAAGAAAGTGAAGGTGTGGTCAAACTTAGCATCCTTTAAAAGGCTGCGCTTGTGTGTGCGAGCTTACTGTTCCTCCCTCAACCCCCTGCCACTCTACTCACAAGAAAACCACAGGGCTTCCATCCCACGGCCAAGGAATAGTAGTCCAGGGTGCAGGTGGGTGATCTCTTGGTCTCTCCTTTATCAGGAAAGACTTCACCAGCCAGAAATCACCGCTGGCCACTGTTCACTACTACAGTGCCATCTCCGCTCCTTCAGAAACGTCTGATCCACCACAGAACTTCATCTGAAAGCCCCTATGCAAATGTAGCTCTGAATAATTTTACAAGGGGAAGATCTGTGTACCCTTACAATCTGATGTGTGTTAACAATACAGCAGACAAAGCAGCAAATACAGGATTGAACCAGACCATGCCTAACTACATTTTAGAAAAGCCATCACTGAAGTCTTCCATATAGGCCATGTCTGCACAAGATGGGGAAGTCACATCACATACTTCCCTGGTCGATTGACTTATTCTGGATGTGAAGGGAGCAATAGAGATGTTTTAATCAGTCACCCATCAGCCATTATTTACTCTCTCCAGCTGAGGATGGGAGATTTCACTTCTTTTCCAACATCCCATTTTTAATATTTTTCTCCAAAACAAGAGTAAATCAATCCCTGGTTGTGGCTGTGTCGTCGTTGTCGTCCTCCTCCTTCATCATCATCATCATCATCATCATCATCGACTAAATGATTATATGCCATCAATTTAGTGTCAAATCTTAGCAACCACATGCTTAAAAGCTTGTGAACCCTTTTGAATTTTCAATATTTCTGCATAAATATGACTTAAAACGGGATCTGTTCTCCACACAAATCCTAAAACTAGATAAGAGAGTCCAATTAAACAAATGAGTAAAAAAACATTATACTTGTTCATTTAGTTATTGAGGAAAATGATCCAAAACTACATATTTGTGTGTGGCAAAAGTAAGTGAACCTCTAGGATTATCAGTTCATTTGAAGGGGAAATTAAAGTCAGGTGTTTCAATCAATGGGATGATAATCAGGTGTGAGTGTGGGAGGTCCTGCCTTATTTAAAGAACAGAATTTTGGGTATTCACTATCAGTCTGAGCTTCACAATGCAGGTATATGGAAGTGTGTCATGTCTCAAACAAAGGAGATTTCTAAGGACTTCTAAAAAGCAGTTGTTGAGGCTCACCAGGCTGGAAAAGGTTACAAAACTATTTCCAAAGAGTCTGGACTCCACCAGTCCACTGCCAGGCAGATCGTGTACAAATGGAGGCAATTCAACACCACTATTATCTCCCCCAAGAATGGGAGACCAACCAAGATAGCATCAAGAACAAGGTGTGTAATACTCTGGGAGACCTCCAAGAACCCTAGGATAACGTCTAAGGCACTAAAAGGCCTCCCTTGCATTGATGAATGTCAGCATTCATGAGACCACCATCAGGAGAACACTGAACAACATTGTGCATGGCAGGGCTGCAAGGAGAAAGCCATTACTCTCCTATTCAATATATAGGGCTTTATAGGTAATGACCATCAACTTGAATCACACCCAGAAGCAAACTGGCAACCAGTGCAGTTTGCAAAATAGAATTATTACATGAGCATGTTGAGACATGCCCATCACTGCCCATGCCACTCCATCCTGGACCAGTTGAGGCTTCAAGGTGATCTTCAAAGATAGCCTCATGTAAAACACATTGCAGTAGTTAAGCTGTGAGGTGTCCAGGGGATGAGTTACTCTCTGAAGGGCCTCCTGATCTAGGAAAAGCCGCAACTGGTACACCAGAGGGAGCTGTGTAAATACCTTCCTGGCCACAGCTGCCACCTGTTCATTGAGCAGGAGCTATGAGCCTAGGAAGACCTCCAGACTGTGCACCACTCTTGAATGGAGAACTTTACCCATTCAAGGTTAAAGATAGAAGATCCCTAGATCTGAGTGGCTTAAACAGCCACAGCCACTTGGTCTTTGTAGGATTGACTGGGAGATGGTTCTTCCCCATCCGCACAGCCTCCAGACATTGGGACACACCCTTGGCAGCCTCACTTGGATGACCCAGGGTCAAAAGATATAATTGGGTATCATCAGCATACTCAAAGAATCATAGAATCATACGGTTGGAAGGGACCTTGGAGGTCTTCTAGTCCAACCCAAAGATTGGTTGTCCAATCTTTTCTTGAAAACCTCCAGCAATGGAGGACCCACAACTCCAAGAGGCAAGCTGTTCCACTGCTTAATAGTTCTCACTGTCAGGAAATTCCTCCTTATTTCCAGGTTGGATCTCCCTCTGATGAGCTTCCACCTATTGCTTCTTGTCCTACCCTCAGGTGCTATGGAGAACAAACTGATACTCTCTTTCCTGTGGCAGCCCTTCAAGTACTGGAAGACTGCTGCCTAGAGTCACTTGTATAGTGAGATGGGCGGCATATATAAAATTGAAAAATAAATAAATAAATCATGTCTTGCCTCAGTCTTCTCTTCATTAAGCTAAATATAACTAGTTCCTTTAGCCATTCTTCATAGGATTTAGCCTCCACACCCCTTATCATCTTTGTTGCTCCTCTCTCTACTCCTTCTAGGGCCTCAGCATCTTTTTTGTATTGTGGGGACCAGAACTGGGCGCAGTATTCCAAATGTCCAGCCGGCTCAGAAGGATACTATGGTCAACATATCGAAAGCCAGTACATGGTCAGGGTCAATGCTGCTGTGGACCTAAATGTCCACAGAAATGAAGTATCAATAGAGCCTTCTGGGATTTTGTCTCTGTTGTAAAACTAGAAGCATCCATTATCCCTCTGGTCAGCTGTTTTAACCACTTAGCTGATCAAGGAGAGTTGCTGGGGCCATTGGGGGCTAAAAGTGGACCCTTTAAGTTTGATTGGCTGGGTCAACTTTTTTTTTTAATAGTAATTTTATTAAAAATTCCAATTAAAAAGATAAAAACTAATACAAACTAAAAACATAAAAGAATAAAAAGAAAAAATAGAAAGTGCAGAAAAGAAAAAAATAGAAAAACAGAAAAACAGAAAAGAAAAAATATGAATATAGTAAAGAAAAAGAAAAATATATAAAGAAATGGCTTCCCCCTTCATCACAAGTATAAACAATTTTAGTAACTTATCACCTTCTCTGAAAATACAACAAATGATCTCTTCCTCCCATATCCCATGTATCTATAAACAAATCCTTAACAAACAAAAACAAAAACAGCAAAAGTTCATTAAGGATTACCAAAGATGATAACATATCTATTGTAACCTTGATCAAATAAACCAACTTTATATTCCTTCCTTTTACTTTTAACAAAAGAAATGGCAAACTAAAAGCAGAACCAATGACCATGAAAGAGCCAGTGAGTAGACCAGCTCTTCATAATTCCTCTGGACAAGGAGATGACTTGAGATCACCCACAAGTGCTCCAGAAAGTTGCTCCTCACAAGGAGATCGCAAGACAGCAGTATCCAGTGGGTTTAGAGCTCTGGGAGACAAGGGAATAGCCATCTTTTTGCTCAAACTGCAGTCAGTGCCTTCAAAAGGACAGTGGGTTCACATACTTTCTTTTCTAATCACTTTCAGAAATTGCTTGTTAACTGATTTTCAGCTATTAGGAACCTTTGGATCAATACGTTTTACAGCACTGAGTGAGTTTCCTTCAATTCCTAGCGAAAGAAGTTTTAAATACAAATGTAAGGACTTTAAAAAAAATCATTTGGAATAAACAAAAGGGTGATTAGAATTTTGATTTTGGAAAGTTACAAACGGACTAAGGGTCCAGATGGATTTGAAATAAGATTTTGGAATTAATTATAAGAATCCTTCCCATGAGAAAATGCTTTTGTTTTGAATTCTCTTTAAAAAAAATAATAGGATAAGGCTTTGAAAGTTGAACACTAGAGGGAACCAGAAGGAACTACAATTAAAGGAGAACAACCGTTAAATTTGACTTACAAATACAAAATGAAGCAAAATATTTTAACATTGGACATATTGAAGGATATTTTTGAACAATAGACCCAGAAGTTAATTTTAAGAGTGTCTGCCTCTATATATAGGCTGTGTTTAAAAGATGTTATGGAAGAAAAACAAGTTTCATTGGACAAGACTGAGACTGATCTGAAAGTGGTTTTAAAAATGACAGGCTACAAGAATGATATGGAAAAAGATGCTACACTGTACATACAAATGAAACTGGCTGATGTCTTAATAATTAAAAGGAATATACAAACAACAAACTAGAAGAGTGACCTGGATAACTTTCCTATATTGGATTTACAAAAGAGACTTGATAAAACTTTGAAGAATTTTGTGAGAAAGGACAAAGAAAAAATGGAAAGAAATCAAATTCTAGGACATTATTTTAAGGGGCTGGGTCAACTTTCCTGTTGCACAGCCCACTAAACTCTTTGACCCAATTAAGCATGTCTTCTGAACATGACCACAGAGAAATTTTCTGCACATGGAAACCTAGCTGTCACAAAGATGGCCAAAATCAATTCTGTGACAGATGAAGAGAAAGGCAACAATTTCTGATTAGAGACAGAAGACTGAATTTAGAACTGCTGACATCTGCACATAGCAGCACATTCCTACCTCTGTTGCTCCCTTCCATGACCGCACTGCTTCATCAAGTTCAGTCGTGGGGCTTGCGCTGGATGTCTCACTCATGCTAGAATTTTTTCTTTCCTGGGCTGCAGCCTCAGTAAAGCATGACTGAGCCACTGGTTGGACTTTCTGCAAAGCCTGGGATAGAAACTGAAAATGAACCTGCATCACGGTCAAAAAGCAGCGTCCAAGTACCTGTGAAAATGAAAAAAACAGACCACCATTAGGTCAGGAATGGGGGATTTTGTGCAATTATTTGGAAGTACTCAAACTAGATCTTCACATGCAAAATATCTGATTGCCTCCTTTTTGACTTTTCCCCCTAGTCCTGGAATTTCTTAGTGGTCTTTCACCCAAATATTAACCAGCCCAAGCACACTCAGCTTTTCAGTGGCAGCCCACTTCCATGCAAAAGAAAACACTGTTCACAAAATCATCCTAAATCAAGCTCAACTTGAGAGAAATTTTGTTTTACTATCCTTTATATAATTTTGAAATTAATAAAAGCATCCCTCCACTATACTGAAAGACCACTGTTTACAGTATTAAAATGTCAGGCTGTGACTGCAAAGCTATACATATTAAACTAGAAATAAGCACATGGAATATCATGGAATATATTCCTGAATAAACATGAGTATGAATTTCTCTAACCTGGAATGTTAAACTGCAGTATATAT
The DNA here is from genome assembly GCA_030867105.1 of Liasis olivaceus. Taxonomy (NCBI): domain Eukaryota; kingdom Metazoa; phylum Chordata; class Lepidosauria; order Squamata; family Pythonidae; genus Liasis; species Liasis olivaceus. The sequence continues at coordinate 24,523,987 of CM061359.1, read as the reverse complement.
TTATTGAAGCCTTGATATTTTTTTGTAGTTTGTCAATTTAAGAAAACACATACTATCAATTAAGTTATTAAACACTACCATCCTCACTGTAATCATTAAGCAAGCAAACAGGGAGAGCAGGGAAGTCTATTTATTTATTTATGTAATTTCTATAGCCACCCATCTCAATCCAAGTGACTTTGGGCAATGAACAATTTCAATAATTAAAACCATTAAAACCATTACAAATTTAACATATAGGCAGCTGAGAATTATAATAATAATTACATAAAAATTAACAGTGCATCCAGATAATGGGGAATCCTAACACTTTTGGGACCCCAGGCTCAGGCACACAGTCAGGTTTTTAAAGCCTTGCAAAAGGCTAGCAGGGCCAGGGCCATCCTGAGCTCCAAAGCAAGAATGTTCCAAAGGGCAGGGGCTATTGCTGAAAAGGCACGCCTTCTGGTCCCCACCAGCCAACACTCCTTGGCTTCTGGGATCCACAGCATCCCCAATCTACTAGACTGAATTGGACGGGTAGAAACTATTGGGAGAAGATGGACCCTTAGATATTTATTTATTTTATTTTATTGGATTTATTCGCCGCCCATCTCCCCCACAATAGGGGACTCTGGGTGACTCACAAAAACATTAAAACTATAAATATATCCAAAATTTAAAACAATACAGATAAAACATCCAGAATTTAAAACAATACTAAAGAAAGGAGGATCCAAGCAGATGGAAAATCAGGCTGGAGAGAACTGGCCACTACAGGGCTAGCCACCCCCCTGCTGGAAGTATTCCCTCCCTACCCCAGGCCAAGTGGCAGAACCCGGTCTTCAAGGCCCTTCAGAAGGCCAGGAGTGAGGGGACCAATCGCACCTCCGGGGGCAGAATGTTCCAAAGATAACCCAGTTCTAAGCCACACAGGGCTTTAAAGGCAACAACCAGCACCTTGAATGGTACCCGGAAGCACACTGGCAACCAATGCAGCTCCTGTAGTAGTGGTGTTACATGTGCCATATATCCAGCACCATTTACTACCCATGCAGCCGCATTTTTTGCACCAGTTGAGGCTTCCAAATGCTCTTCAGGAGCAGCCCCATGTAGAGCATGTTGCAGTAATCCAAACAGGAGGTAACAATGGCATGAGTGACTGTGAGGAGAGCCTTCTGGTCCAGGAATGGGTGCAACTGGCGCACAACCCGAAGGTGTGTAAGGGCCCTCTTAGCCACGGCTGCCACCTGCTCTGAGTAGGAGCCGCAAGTCCAAGAGGACCCCCAGATTGCATACCAGGTTTGCCTGGGGCAGTGCTACCCCATCCAATACCAAAGATGGAAAATCCTTGTCCCCAGTAGGACCAAATACCCAAAGCCCTTCCATCTTGCTTGGATTGAGTCAGAGCCCATTGCACCCTATTCAGGCCCCTACAGCCTCCAGACACTGGGACAGAACATCCACAGCATCATTCAGTGGGCCTGGAGTAGAGATATATAACTGGGTATCATCTGCATATTGATGGTACCTTACCCCAAACTGTCGGATCACCTCACCCAGTGGCTTCATGTAGATGTTAAATAGGAGAGGAGAGAAGACCAAGCCCTGAGGCACCCCACACAATAGGGGCCATGGGCTGGATCTCTCCCCCCAATCAACACCAACTGACATAAAAAGAGGAAAACCAGGACAGCACAGTGCTGCCTATACCCAACTCCCGAAGCCAATTCAGAAAGATACCATGATCAGTGGTATCAAATGCCACTGAGAGGTCAAGAACAGCAAGAATGGAAGCACTACCCCCATCCCACTCCCGCCACAGGTCATCCAAGAGCGCAATCAATCCTGTTTCAGTTCCAAACCTCTGCCTGAACTGTGACTGAAAGGGGTCCAGATAATCCGCTTTATCCAGAGGCTTCTGCAATTGCCATGTGTCAGGCCTAGCCCAAGGAACTCCAAGAGACCATGCAAATTCAGTCCAGCTATGTTTATTAGCTACAGCCTCTATCAGGAATCTTCCCAGACTAAAACCCCAGTTCCCAAAGTCCTCCAGCCACAACAGTGTGAATTCCTCAGGGAGGTGTCAGTCTCATTCTTTTGTTCCTCCCACGCGGTTCTGGTGAGCTAAGAAAATGCTTATCTCCCTGAGCTTGGCCTTCATAATTCCATTCCATCACACATGCTACCACTCTCTCCACCAACTTTCCTAAAAAAGACAGGTTGAAAACTGGACAAAAGTTGTCCAGATCAGTTGGGTCAAGCGAAAGCCCCTTAAGGGAGGGGCACACCACTGCCTCCTTAAGAGCTGGTGGAACCACTCCCTCCTTTAACAATGAATTGACCACTGCCCATACCCAACCAAGTGTCCCCTCCCGTGTAGCTTCAGTATTATTCCCTCCTAGGAAGGACCAGATCACCTAAAATAGGGTCACTGGATGACTATCCACAGACACAATAAGAGCGGAGAAGTATAATACAATAAGGGTGGTGAAATTAATGTTATCGTTTGTTGTTCATCACAGGAAAGTGGAGTTGGGGAGAACTGCTTTCAGGACCTGCAGAGGACATGCCATATCTCTTTTCCTTCCTGAAAACAAGAACCATCCATGCTGCAAGTACATGCTGACTGTCAGTCCTCTGATATAGGCCATATCAGGAAACAGACTCCATTATGACTATTAGAAGCGTACTTTACTGCTGCAGGGTATAACCACAGAATCTTGAAAGCCCCTCTCTTATAACGAAGAGAATCATGGCAGGGCAATCTTGACCTTCTTTCTCACCATCTCCTCCCTTTCAGAACTAAGCTGGCATTTACATAATCACCCTTGCATTCCTTCTACATTGGCTGACCTACTGGAAGAGAAGGTGAAGGGGCTAGAGGCAAAACTGTCCAGTCTCCAGCTTATCTGAGGAGATGGAAAATTCTTGATTTGGCATAGAAAGTTCTTGTGAGGGACATATAAGCACCAAAAGCCCCCAGAAGTTAGAAGTAAGCTAAAGAGAAGGGAAGGAAAGATGGAGAAATGTGACACAAAGAAGACAAATCCCCTAAAACTTCACTCCATTAATTATCTCACTCTACTCTGCCTTGGTCAGACCTCACTTGAAGTATTGTGTTCAGTTCTGCACACCCCAATTTAAAAAGGACATTGATAAACTGGACCAAATCCAGAGAAGGGCTACAGTGGTGAAAGGACTAGAAAACAAGTCCTATAAGTCCTAGGTATGTTTAGGTTGAGAGGGACATGATAAATTGTCTTCAAATACCTGAAGGGGTGTTACATTATAGAGGGTTTGACTTATTCTCACTTGCTCCAGAAGATAAGACTAGTCCAGAAGATAAGACTAGAACTAATGGGATGAAACTTCAAGGATGTAGATACAGATTAGATATTAGGAAGAACTTATTGACAGTAAGAACTGTTAGTCAGTAGAATAGGTTACTCACGGAGTGGTTTCCTCCCCTTCACTGGAGGTTTTCAGAGACTGGATAGCCATCTATCAGGCTCTGATAGATGGCTCCTGCTGTGTGCAGGGGGTTAGACTTTATGACTTCTTAGGTCACTTCCAACTGTATGATTCTATGACTCACTGTTGAGGATTTTCTGGATGAAGAGCAGCTGCCACAAGTCTCAGGTCTTGTGGAAGAGGACTCTACAGCTCTGCAAAGGGAAGGGTTGTGCCTCCATCTTGAACAGGAGGAAGCACTGTGTATTACAATGAGACTGAAGTCACAATCTGTCTGCTAGATAGCCTATCAAGAAAAGTGTTCCAGTCTTCCTGGGATACATATCTGGAATGTGACAGAAAGGCTTCAAAGACTTAAGCCTACTGACAAATATCCCTTCCTACTGATCCATCTGGGAGTAAAGGACACAGACAGTGTAGACAGCAAGGAAGACGACATTGACAGAGGTATGCAGGAACTGTTATCTAGGCAAAAGGGGCTGAAACGTTTTTTAAGTCTAGAATTACAAGATAATATTTGGAAGCGGCTCAGGAAGATGCCTCCCTAAATTACTTAATTATATGAAGGAGGAGGTCGTCCAGCACCATCAGACTTGCAAGATTGCTATTTTCATGTCCTGGCTTCAGCAAAAGGAGAAAATGTCCATATAATTGGCAGGCAAAGTGCTGGCATGATGTGGGCGAGGCTTGCAGAGCAGCTGGGTGGGAAAACACATACTGTAGAAGGAGTGGAGCATTTGGAGCAAGGCTTGTGAAGACGACAGGAAAGCTTGTCTGGAGAGATGGCAGCAGACGGGTGGGGGGAAGGCAACAGAAGTTGGGAAGCAGGAGAAAGAGCGTGTGTGTGCATGACAGCTTACTAGAGGCTGAGAAGACGATGTAATCCAAGTCAGATAGTCCATAGTGAAATACCATACATAGCTTGAAAAGTACCGAGGGATGAGCCAGAAACTTGGTCAGGAACACACTGAGGTTGAAACAAGGCAGGAGTCAAGAGCAGGAATTCATGAAGCACAAAGCCAGATGCCGAAATTGCTTCCAGCAATGGAAGGCAATCCCTGAACAGTTTAAATCATCTCCCTACCGAGTGTGCACAGCTGACGCTTTCCTTGCTCAACGGTTGCCAATAATGAAGCACCAACTTGCTTGCAGAGTCAGTGTCTTGCTGCTTATTTATATTTATTTATACATCATATTTATATGGCCGCCCATCTTGCACAAGCAACTCTGGGCGGCATACATCATTATTTATATATTAACAATTACTAATTTCTCTACAATTACTAATCTTCTCTACTTGGCCAGCAGCGGTCGCATGGAAGTTGGATCATCCGGGCTTTCTTCCTCCGCCGATCTTCCTGACGTTTGTGTTGCGTCTTCCACCAATTGCATCTAGGCGGGTCCAGCACCGGTTCCTGTTCCCCACGCAGAGCACCACCAGCGTTTCCTCCCACCAAAATGGGAGTACCTATTTATCTACTCAGAGGTGGTATGCTTTCGAACTGCTAGGTGGGCAGGAGCTAGGGACGAATGACGGGAGCTCACCCCGTCATGCGGAGCTGGGCTCGACCCACTGGAGTGTCGATCATTTCTGCCTGGCAAACTCCAGCGTCATTAAGCCACTACACCACCATGTCCCCTCGCTTGCTTGCGAGGCGCTTATTTTGACAGGATGCAGGATTCTCAGGCCGGGGGGAGGGGGTTGCCCTGCTTCTTGACACCCATATTGGCTAAAGAAGGATCAGTGCTGGCTGAAGAGGGGCCTGAGAGGGTGTCAGTGTTGGATTCAGTGGCTGTTGAATCAGTGGGCACAACACAGGGTAGGGCCTGATCTGCCCACATCTTGGGGCCTGGCTCTGAGGCCATGACAGTTGTAACAGGTAGTCCTTGCTTAGCAACCACAACTGGGCCCGGAATTTCCATCACTAAGTGATGTGGTCGTAAAGCAAAATATTACATGACTGCTTTGCTTAGTGACTGCAATCCTGGCACTCCCGGGTGCCATCATTAACTGAGAATTGAGGGTTGTTTAGTGGTGGGAGTCCCACGTAAGGAGAGTGGGGGTGCCACAGGAGGGTGGGGGAGGCCCTGGGAAGCCTGGCACAGGCCACACACAATTTGGGGGTGTTGCAGCGCTGTGCAAAACTGCAGCTGCCCCTGGAAGTCTCAGCCCTCCCGAGCCCAGCAGCGCTTATGACTGCAGGGGCTCCGCAACTACCCCAACCACCTATGTCCTCCCCATCTATGCCCTTCTGGCCACGCTGCACAGCGGCATTTGGCGGCAGTGGCACTAGAGGTGGGGCTGAAGTGGAGGCCCAGGGCCTTCAGCAGTCTCAGCCAGCGGCCGCCGTGCCCAGGTCTCTACTACAGCCCCAATGCCGCCACTGCCACTGAGAAATGCTGCCTCAAGCTCCACACCACAGCCAGCCACCCTAGTACATTGCGCAAAACCCCAGTTGCCCTTGTTACCAAGCTTCACAGGCTCTTCCATGCCCAGCTGACCTTCACCATTTTCCTCCCACTCCTGATGTGGCATGCCTGACCTGATCCTACTGTATGTGACGCAGCTGCTGGCTATGCCAGGTCTTTTTCCCAAGGCTGCTCGCACCATTCTTCAATTCACGTGCCCCATTCCTTCTCCAAATTGCACACCCCATTCTCATGATCCTTCGGAAACCTTCTGGTCTTCCCCAGGTCTCACGAGAACAAGCATGCTATTTGGAGAAGGAATGGGGTGTGCGATTTGGAGAATAAGGTCTTCTGAAGCACCACAAGTGTCAATCCAGCTTCCCTTAATATATATTCATCATATAGACTGGCTAAATATGGGGAGAGTATACAGTGTTGTCGGACTCCTTTGGCAACCTGGAGCCAGTCTCATTAACCATGTTCTTCCTGACCTGTATATAAGTTTCTCATGAGGACAATGAAATGTTCGGGGATTCCCATTTTCCTAAGCACATTCTACAACTTAATGTGATTGACACAATCAAAGGTCTTTCTCCAATAAATGAAGCACATACTGACTTTTTAATATTTTTTGGCTTTCTCAATTATCCAGCGTGCATTAGCAATAACATCTTATGTTCCTTGGCCTTTTCTAAAGCCCGTTTGAACATCTGGTATCTCTTTTTCCATGCAGGGCTCTAATCTCTGTTGGATGATCCTAAGCATTATTTTACTAGCATGGGAATTAAGGATATTGCACGATAGTTTGCACACACTGATAAGTCTCCTTGTTTTGGTATTGGAATACAGATCAACCTGTTCCAATCTGTTGGCTATTATACTGTTCTCTAGATTTGCTGGCATACCTTGACTAGAACCAACCTACCAACCTACCAACCTACCAACCAACCAACCAACCAACCAACCAACCTACCTACCAACCGACCTACCGACCTACCGACCAACCGACCTTCCTTCCTTCCTTCCTTCCTTCCTTCCTTCCTTCCTTCCTTCCTTCCTTCCTTCCTTCCTTCCTTCCGCTTGTATGCCGCCCATCTCCCCCAACGGGTGACTCTGGGCGGCTCACAATAATAAAAAAGAAGAAAAAACACAAAAAAACACAAGTCTCTCCAAATATGGCTAAAATCTATAAATAATTAAAAAAAAACATATATTAAAAATGCCCTAAAAACCTCCTCTGATTTTAGCCCTAAAAAACCTGTAAGATGCTTGGGGGGGGGGGGACAACCCATCATCCCACCAGCCATCTCCACAGGTGCGGGCCCCCCTCTGGCCCCCAGGCCTTCTGGCAGAGCCAGGATTTGAGCCCTTTCCTGAAGGCCATGAGGGAGAGGGCATACCGCACCTCAGGAGGCAGGATGTTCCATAGGGCGGGCACTGCAGCAGAAAAGGCTCTCTGCCTAGACCCCACCAATCAAAATTCCTTGACTGGTGGGGTCCGCAACCTGCCCCTTCTGCTGGACCGAGTGGGGCGGACTGAAATGACCGGGGCGAGGCGGTTCCTCAGATAACCTGGTCCCGTGCCATGAAGGGCTTTAAAGGTAATGACCAACACCTTGAACTGGACCTGGAAACATGCAACTCACGCAACAGCGGTGTTATACGTACCCTCCTAGGGGCATTAAGAACTGTCCGCGCCGCCACATTCTGCACCAGCTGTAGCTTCCGGATACTCTTCAAGGGTAGCCCCATGTAGAGTGCATTACAGTAGTCCAACCCGGAGGTGACCAGGGCATGAGTGACCATGCGGAGGTCCTCCTGATCCAGGAAGGGGCGTAACTGCCGCACAACACGAAGTCATGCAAAGGCCCTCCTAGCCACGACTGCCACCTGCTCTTTGAGCAGGAGTCATTAGTCCAGGAGAACCCCCAGATTACACACCGGGTCTGTCTGGGGTAGTGTAACCCCGTCAAGAACCAAAGATGACAAAGTCCTAGATCTTGAGGCTCCCCGTATCCACAGCCACTCCATCTTACCAGGGTTCAGCTGAAGCCTGTTGTCCCCCATCCAGGCCCCCACAGCCTCCAGGCACCGCGAGAGGGCAGTCACAGCGTCACTTAGGGCACCTGGGATGGAGATGTATAGTTGGGTATCATCAGCATACTGATGATACCTCACCCCATGGTGCCGGATGATCTCACCCAGCGGTTTCATGTAGATATTAAATAGAAGCGGTGAAAGCACTGACCCCTGTGGCACCCCACAAAGTAGGGGCCAGGGGCTGGACTTCTCGCTCCCTATCAACACCGATTGGGTTCGGCCTTGGAGAAAGGAGCTGAACCACCACAACATTGTGCCACCCAGCCCCAACTCCTGCAGCCGACCCAAAAGGATACCATGGTCGATGGTATCGAAAGCCGCCAAGAGGTCAAGAAGAGCAAGGATGGATGCACTCCCCCCATCCCGCTCTCGCCAGAGATCATCTAAAAGTGCGACCAATGCTGTTTCTGTCCCATAACCGGTCCTGAATCCTGACTGATAGGGGTCCAGATAATCCGTTTCCTCCAGGATCCTCTGAAGCTGCCGCGCGACCACCTTTTCTACTACCTTCCCTAAAAAGGGGAGGTGGGAGACTGGACGAAAATTGTCCAGGAGGGTGGGGTCTAGCAACGGTTTCTTGAGGAGTGGGTGGACCAAAGCCTCTTTGAAAGGCTTCGGGAACACCCCCTCCTGCAAGGATGAATTAACCACCGCCAGGACCCACCCTAAAGTCACCTCCTTGGTAGCTTTAACTAACCAGGAGGGACAAGGATCTAAACCACAGGTGGTCGCACTGACAGCCCCGAGGACCCTGTCCACTTCCTCAGGGGCAACAGGATCAAACCGTTCCCAGATAACTGGGCAAGAACGCTCCCTGGGCAACTCCCCTGGACCTACTTCACGCTTGGCTTCCAACTGAGAATGGATCTGAACGATTTTATCCATCAGGTGTTCAGCAAATTCCTCTGCACGACCCTACAAGTAGTCCTCTGCCCCCCCTTTTCCCAGGAGGGCCCGGGTGACCCTAAACAGGGCTCCAGGGTGACACTCTGAGGATGCAATAAGAGCGGAGAAATGTTGGCGTTTCACTGCCCTTACCACCACTAGGTAGGCCTTAATAGCAGCTCTAACCCGTGTTCGGTCTGATTCGTCCCCAGTTTTCCGCCAGCGGCACTCTAGACGTAAAAGAATCTTTACTGATTCTTCTTCTGCTGCTTGTTTTTCCGTATCTGTTTCCATCTTCAGTGTCTTTACAGATGTTGTTGTAATACTCCATCTTCTCTGAAAGCTCTCTGAAACTCTTTGTTAAGTTCCTCTCTGAGACTATTATCTTTCTTGGCTTTGGCTTCTCTTCTCGGCTCGTCTTGTGTCAGAAATGCAGGAACTGGAAGGGAGATAATTATTAATCTAAATTTTAAAAAATTAAAAACTTTAATAAAAATATATATTTATATAATTCTTGCCCAATGCTGGTCCATGTTGATGGCAAAGATATTTCCGACCAGCAAGTCATTCTGTGTGCATGTCAGTCCCAAGGGGCACTGCAAAAGATGGATAATTGTTTGAATAGCGCCACATTCACAATAAATATCCTTGTCTTCAGGAAGAAACCCCCATTTTTCCATTTGATCTTTAGTTCTACCCAAACCAGTGCACAGTCTATTTAAACATCTCCAAACTGTCCATTCCTCCTCCGAACCTCCAGGCAATTTTCCATTATTTTTATTATTATTATTATATTAATAATAATATAATTATTATTAAATAATAATTATTATTTCTTCTGACATCCGTTTCTTAATTTTTGGTAGTATGTTTTCACATCCATCCTTAATGACATCCTTACGTTCATTCCACAGGTCCTCTGGTTCTCTATCAATGAGTTTCAAGACTTCAAAGCAATTCCTGATGTTCTCTTTGAAAATGGTGGGCATATGCTCAAGACCATATCGTGGAAACTGACTGGCTTTCTTCTTCTTCTTTAGCTTAACTTGGAGCTTCCACATGACCACTTCGTGATCTGTTCCATGGTCAGTACCTGGCCATGTCTTTGATGCTATAATTGAGCTCCTCCACCTCCTTTTATCAATAATATAGTCAGTTTGATTTCTATGTACTCCATCTGGGGATGTCCACATATAGAGGTGTCTGGTTGTTTCAAGACAGTGTTAGCTATGAAGAATTCGTTGGAGTAGCAGAAATCGATAAGTCAGTCTCCTGCTTCATTTTGGTTTCCTAAGCCATATAATCCAACTACATTTTCCTCCTTCATGTTTCCAACTTTGGCATTTCAGCCTCCAGTCACAAGGAGCACATCTTGCTTGAGTTTTCTGTTCATTTTGAATTGAACTTGATCATAAAACTCATCAACATCCTCTCCATCTGCATCAGTGGTTGCAGCATAAACTTGAATGATCGTCTTATTAAAGGATAGTCCACAAAGTCTAATCAATATTATTTGGTCACTGATTGCACTGTAGCCAAGTACTGTTCTTGCCCTTCCTAACTATAAAAGCAATGCTGTTCCTTGTTTTTCATGTCCTGAGTAAATAAATGGTGTGATCTTTTGACTGAAAATGTACAATCTCAGTCCTTCTCAATTCGCTGGTGCCTAAGATGCCAATCTGTTGTTGTTTTGTTTTATCTTTCACTGTGATGAGCTTTCCCATGTTCATGCTTCTTATCTTCCATGTTCCTACTATAATTCTGTCTTTGCAGCTTCGGATCTGCTTTTCCTGTATGGCAACATCAGCAACTAGACATCCCAAAGGCTTTAATCTAGCCACATCATAAACACCATTAGGACTCTGAAAGATCCTCGGCTCTTCCTCAGTAGCATGTTGAGTGCTATCCGACCTGAGGAGCCCATCACCTGGCACTACATCGTCAATCGTTTAATATTTTCTAACCATGCGGTTTTCTTGGTAGAAATATAGGAGTGGTTTACCATTGCCTTCTCCCACGTAATATGAACTGATGCCTTTGCCATTGTCACTAAAGTGATCCTTTGCCTCTGGCATCTTCCTATATCTCTGCTGCCCAATACAGATGCCTGTTTGCTTTAGCTTGGCAGTTGGGATGACCTTCACACCTTAGGTGACACTGCTGAGAATATATACTCTTGGCATACACTCCCAACATTCTTTGCTCTTCCCTCCCAGGAATACCCCCCAACACAATGAGGCAGCACAGCAGGATTTAGGAGGGATCAAGTTCATAATTCCTCTCTATTGTGCAACAATCAGATTGCACCTAGAATATTGCATTTAGTTCTGGCTTCTGAAGGACACAGACAAACAGGAGTGATCTGATAGAGAGCAAACAAGAAAATAAGGGGCAATAAAAGAAAAACTTAAGAGAATCTGTTTGAGGCATTGACCTAGAGACAAGAAGAATATAACTTTTGTTTTCTTGCTTTAGTTACAATGAAGGATTATGCAGCTGCATCAGATCTGATTACATGGTAACATCATTGAGGGTAACTTCTATTCATCAAGGTAGAACCCTGAATCATACAGAACTGTTCCAGAAGATAGGACAAGAAATCACATGCTTAGATTACAAGCAAGCATATTTTAATTAAACATCTGAATGTGGCTGGACTGGATTGGATATCAGAATTTCCTAACAGTGAAAGCTGTTCAATGCTGGAATAGACTTCCTTGAGTGGTGGTGAACCCACCTTTACTGGAGATGCTTAAACAGAGGCTTCATAGCCATCAGTCAGGGATGCTATAGAAGTAGATTCTAGAAAAGTGATGGCAAACCTATGACATGCGTGTCAAAGGTGACACGCCACAATATTTTGGGTGATATACCAGCATTCACCAACACCCGACAACTATTCTCCCTGTTTGTGTTACCAAATAAATTGAGTTTGTTTTATTTGTATTTCATTTCTGTAAGTATTTGACATTTCTTTATATAATACTTAGCACCATACATGATTGGACTGTATTTTTTAAAATAAATGGATATGTAAAGAATTGTTTCTCTTTTGTTCAAGGGGGTGTGTGACACACCAGCAGAGTCAAATGAGGCATTTTCCAAATTTCTGACAAGCCAAGCCCAAAAGGTTTGCCATCACTGTTCTAGAGGCACTTAGAAAGTGTTGGACTAGATGAATTCTATCTTGTCTGTTCCTTTATATTTCAAAATTCTAAGTGAGGAGGTCTCAGAATAACTCCTTTCATCTTTTTCCTTTGTGGCCTAACTTTAATGCCTTTAAGCTGACGTGGTGAGAAGAAAGTGTTAGTGAAGTACACTAAAAGTTATTTTAAAGCAAAGCCATTATACCATTTTACTTGAAGCTAATGTTAAGATTGCTCTCAAACAGAGATCTCAGTCAAAAACACCTTGTAGCAAGGACATGGCTTCTCAGATGTGGCTATGAGGGATTTCTGATGTACCTCCATGAATTTATATCGGGTTAACTTTTGCCTGTAGCTTTTACATGTATTCTATGGCTACATCGATGGCTATAAATGAAGATCAATTTGACTACAAGTGACTTAAAGCTATTATCTTTTGCTTCACTGGTCTGGACTATGGCAAGACATGACATCTGTTGTGACACAATTATAACACCCCTGTTATTCCTTCCAAGAAATGATGGCCTCATGGACTGGATCTATGCAGAGAATAAGAAGGGTCTCAACCTTACTCCACCTGTATCCTTTTCATAAAATCACTGGGACAAGAATCTGGACTTGTAATAGAATCCTAGACCAAAAGAGTTGCAGCACTATTTCAGCATTAACCAGTAACTGGATTGTTTGTTTCCTGGCCCAGCCACTGACCTGGGCAAGTGTTCTATCCCAGGAGACATTGGAAATTATTTTGCCTTTTTAGGTGCATCTGATGGAAAATTTACAGATGACTTTCCTGGGTGCAGCAGAAAATGAAAAAGTCTTACAGGGAGACATGATGCATTTTAGAAATATATCACCTAGTCACTTCATGGTTTGATCACTGCAATGCACTTTACATGGGGCTGCCTTTAAATACCACTCAGAAGCTTCAACTGGCCCAGAATGCAGCAGCAAGGGCAGTGATGGGGATGCTTCAACATGCCAATGCAACACCTCTGCTTCCCAGTATAGATTCCATGTGCGATTCACAGAATGGCATACGGCTTGGTTATCTGAGGGACCGCTGATCTCTTCCAGTGTCAGCCCAGATAGTTCAGTCTGACAGGACTGGTGTATTCTGGGTTCTTTTGATCAAGCAATGCCATCTATCGGGACCCTGGAGCCTTCTTTGTCATGGTGCCTGCCTTCTGGAATGAGATTCCCCTTGAAAGCTGGGTGGCTCCTAACATGCTGGTGTTCCGGAGGGCCTTAAAGACCAGGCTGTTCTCCTAGGCTCTGGGCTAGGGTGATTGGAGCCCCTTGCTGTGCATTATAGCTTTTCGTGTTGTTGGCTGGATTCACCACCAACTTATTTAATATTTTCTATTTAGATTATATATTTTTATTTATTCTTATACTGTGAGCCACTCAGAATTGATCTGGAATGGGGCAGTACCTAAATCCAATCAACTGATCACCTGTGGAAAACATACTGATAACAGGGCTTTTATTAGTCTTAAATTAAAATCCTTTTGTATTGTCGAAGGCTTTCACGGCCGGCATACGAAGGCTGGTGTGGATCTTCCGGGTTGTGTGGCCGTGGTCTGGAAGTTAGGAAACAGAACTTCCAGACTACGGCCACACAACCCGGAAGATCCACACCAGCCTAAAATCCTTTTGATATTTGATATATTTTGATCCTTTTTGCTATAGCCCAGAAACTGTTTCTTAGAATAAATATGCTTTTTCACAGACTCATACAGTTGCAAGCGCCTCAAAGGTCACCTAATCCAACCTTCAGTATTTTATTCATATGCAAATTTAAATAAAATTCAGGTGTTCCAATAAAGTTTCATATGACTATCCTATTACAAATGTCACATTAAATACGCAGAAATAATTTCAGTTACTACTTTTGTCATGCACCTGTACTAACCAAAGAGGCATCTGAAAAACTTGTATTTTATACAAGGTACTATTGCCAGTGGAATCTGGAAAAGAATATGCTAGGGAGGGAATTCCATTGAAATGTATTTTTACCAAATTAATTGATGCCAGTATTTTGAAGATTCTACGAAAAAAGAGAATGGTAAGCATAAGCTTTTCACAAAACAAAAGTACATATGGTGTCAGAAACCTCGCAATTATTATCCATTGTGCCTAGCTTGCTTGCTTCGGTTCTGCCATTACAAGAAGGGGGGGAGAGAGAGAAACAGAAAAAGAAACCATTAGAGGCAGATGCTATGTTATCTGTTCTGAGGAATGCCAAGGTCGTACCAGCGTGAGACCAGGAGAAACCAGAAAGAAGGACTATGGGCTAGGAAGGGGGAGTGAAGGGAAAAGGGGGTTAAGAAAAGATTGGCGCGCACGGGCTTTTAGTTTCAGCAATGCTTTGAGGCTGTACACTTCTTCTTAATAAAAGAACTTTACTTTGGACTTACTGAAGTCTCATTGAAAGCATCTTTATTGGGAACTGAGTAGTGCAGGTTCTCACATTTGGCCTTCTTAACCTTTCCCCTTCAACAGATTTATTAACAAGAATTGGTCAGAAATGGTAGAACCTAAATCTATTTAAGTAAAACTGTTTGTGGTAGTGGCTCACTCCTCCCTGTCTGTTTCATCTAGTCTCCTCTGACATTCCATTACAATTCAATCATTTCCTTTCTTCGTATGAAGTTTAAACCTAACAGCTTAGGTATGCTGACTGATTTCTCTATGAAGTTTCCTTATTTTAAGTATTCAGCTAAGATACAAGAAAATACTTGCACCAGTTAGTGTCTTTACAAAACTTCTTAAAGAAACAAGAGTATTAGTTTTGAATCCAATTCACTTAACTTAAAATAATGTATTTAATCTACATAATCTTCTATATGTACTTTGAAAATATCAGACTAAAGAGCACACGATGGCAACTCCATTCTTTGGGCTATGCCAGCCATGATAAATAGAAACAAATTGTGACTATAGAGCAGATTGTCAACACATGTGACTAAATTTACAAAATTTCAGAACATACAACTCTATATACATTTAACATAGTGTTTTTCCCCTTCAAAATTCTTATACTGTTGCAGATTGAGATGCAGGAAGATTGAGTTTTCTTATCTTAAAAGACTGTCTCTGTGCCCAAACTATCACTATTTGCATAAAAGGAGGAGGTGCAGTCTTACTTTTGCACAGAGAATGTAATAGTGGAAGAAATGCCATTTTGGGGTTTTTGCCAATTACAACCCAATTTGACCTTGGTGGAGTGGGGAGATGGCAGCTGCTGAGCATCTGGGTTAGGATGGAACATGCATACATCAGGATGCATGGTGGACTTGTGAGAAAGCCAAGAAATTCTAGATACAAATTCATATAGTGATGCAAAGGATCTTAAAGATTAATATTGCTAAGAAACCAGAACTATTTTTAAAGATTATTTTATTGCTAAGAAACCAGAACTCTTTCTAATTCATGGACAATTAATTAGAAAAGTTTCATGGTAGATTGATATTGTATATGGTAACTGCAGCAAGACTATGCACAATGATGGAACAATAATGAAATTTCCAGAGTGGAGGAATGGATTGTGAAAATGTCAGAATTTGCAAAAATGGCAAATACTGACCTGTTTGGTCAGAGAACAAACAACTAAAACTTTTTTGAAAGACTAAAAACCTTATATGGACTTTTTGCTGAAAGAAGAAAAAAATGAATCGTTGATTTATGGATTTGAAGATCGAGAAAGATGTGGGCTAAATGAGGAGGCATGGAGATCTGTAAAATATTTAAGAGGGAGGAGGGACAATAAGATTGTAATTATCTCTTGAAAAGTTCAGAAATCATTTATATATTTCTTAACTTTAATTTTTTTTCTTGCACTTTTTTGTATTTCCTTCTTTTCTGTTTTTTTCCTTTTGATTCGTCTTTTATTATATGAAAATTATTAATAAATATAAATTAAAAAAAGAACATACTGTATTTTTCCGTCAATAAGACACCCCCATGTACAAGATGACCCCCATTTTTCCAACCCCAAATTAAGAAATCAATATTTCAAAGATAGT
Source organism: Liasis olivaceus (assembly GCA_030867105.1). Lineage (NCBI taxonomy): Eukaryota > Metazoa > Chordata > Lepidosauria > Squamata > Pythonidae > Liasis > Liasis olivaceus. The sequence continues at coordinate 24,507,966 of CM061359.1, read as the reverse complement.
GCAGAACACATTTTTATTTAGTAATTAGTTAACATTGACCTGATACATTCAGTGGGAGGAGGTCCAAACCGTCTCTCTGCAGCTCTGTTTCCATGCTCTTTTGTATAACTGATTACATTCAAGCACGAGTGAAACTGCCGATAGCTTCTCTCTGCAAACAGCCTTCTCTAATTGGTTTGTTCAGCATCAGCTGACGTCAGTTACATAAGGCTCGTGATTGGAGGAAGTCTGTTTGGGAGACAAGCTATTTCACTCGTGATTGGAGGAAGGAAGGGGGAGGAAGGCTGCCTGCAGAGACAAAGTATGGGCAGTTTTGCCACCGCGCGGTTCTCTCCTCGGCTGACTTCCTTGAATAAGACGCCCTTCAATTTTTAGCGTAAGGATTTTAGAAAAAAGTATCGTCTTATAGTCGGAAAAATACGGTACATTCACGAGGGACAAGCAGGGTTGGGTGTCTGTTAAAGTTTCACTTGAGAGAGGCTTCTAAGAGCTTGGAAGAGATAACAGCCATGAAGCAAGTGTATATTAAGGATGCAACTCTGAATGCGATTCCAAATAGGAGTTAAAGTGTTGCTGACAGTTGGGATATGCCCCTAGCCCGTACTTCTTGATAGCAGTCCTCTGCTTGGAGATAGGATACACTTTTACAAGCTTCAGATGAAAAAGTTCCAAAGCCTGTGTGAAAAGTTTCAGTTAATTTTAAATTTGAGTCCCATATTTGTCTCAAGAAACTGCGGTAGCTTAAATGGGCAGAAAGATTTTTGAAAATTGTTTTAATTACTTCTGACTAGCACACCAGTGTGATTTAGCAATAGTACCAGACAAGGACTGAGGAAAAGTTCAACTTCCATTTTGATGCAATGTGGGGGATACAAACATAATCACATACATCATCTTGGGCTTCCTGAATGAAAAGAGGAACATAAATACAATCAATCAATCAATCAATCAATCAATCACATAAAATTAAGTAAAGCTGTCATAAGGCAGTTAAAGTTCACAATCAGGGAAAATCCAAAAAAATTCAACCTCCATTTCTACTCTACAGAAACATTTGAACAGCAATAATGTAGAATATGATCTCATCTAATATGAAGCCCTAAACCAATCAGGAACACAAAGCTACTATTTCCCATAACATTGTACAGGTAGTCCTCGCCTAACAACTACAATTGGGACTGGAACTTCCATCGCTAAGTGACGCAGTTGTTAGGTAAAACATCACGTGACTGCATCGCTTAGCGACTGCAATCTTGGTAGTTCTGGTTGCCATTGTTAAGTGGATGCCCTGGTCGTTCGGCAAGACAACTTACTGCTGGCTTCCCACAATCAAATAAGTGGGGAAGCCGGCAGGAAGTTGCAAGCCCCAGGTGCTGCCAGGTAGGGGAGGGAGTGAGGGTGTGTGTGGGGGTGCGTGGGAGGGTTGGGGAGGGTGTACAGTGGTGCGGTGCGAGGACCTCAGAACCGCTTGGATTTTCAGCCCCAGAGCTGAAAATCCTGCTTGGATTTCAGCATGGACCTTTTTCAGGCAGCCCCTGAAAGCTCTGGGACGTTTGGTGCACAGAGCTTTGGGGGCTGGCTGAAAAAGGTCCATGCTGAAATCCAAGCAGGATTTTCAGCCATGGAGGATTTTCAGCCCCAGAGTGGACAGGCTGAAATCCAAGCAGGATTTTCACCCATAGAGGATTTTCAGCCCCAGAGCGGAGAGGCTTCATAAGCCTCTCCACTCTGGGGCTAAAAATCCTCTGTGGCTGAAAACACTGCTTAGATTTCAGCACAAAGCCTTTTCAAGCAGTCCCCAGAGACGAGAAGGAGTCTTCTCAGCAAGTGGTAGCAGCTTGCGACCTTCCCTACCGGCTTCCCCATTGACTTTCTGGGGAAGCTGAAAGGGAAGATTGCAAATGGCGATCACATGACCGCAGGGCACTTGGCAACCAGTCATAAAGGTGAACAGACTGCCTTAACTTCGGGTCCAGGTCATAAGTCCCTTCATTCAGCACTGTTGTAACTTTGAATGATCGCTGAACAAACAATCATTAAGCGAGGACTACCTGTATACTATAGCAGGCCTGAAGGCTTTTAGAGTCCCTTCAAGATAATATCAAACTATTTTCTGTTCATTTTGCCTACATCAATACTCTGTACAGAACCACCAAAATAGTCCTGAGGATGTCAATTTGCAATAATCACACAGAAGACCACCGTTTCTTACAGATGTTGCAAATCCACTGATAGAAACATAGAATTGTGGAATTGGAAATAATTTTCTATTCTAACCCTCAAAAATATGCAGAAGTCTGCCAAATCATCTCCAAGAGGTGACTGTCCAGTCTCTCCTTAAAAACCTCGCAAGATGGAGAACCCACAGCCTATGTACATAAACTGTTGTACAGATCTTACCATCAGAATGTTTTTACCTAAATCTGCCTAAGTGACTTTACTTATAAAGAACATGCAGCTTGGTTTCCTCACTATAAAAACATAGAAGCTTCTCCCAGTATCTGGTTAATATTGCCAGCACCCCCCCTGAGAAAGGCCTCCTTCAGTTGCAGATTATGCCTTCAGCATATCTTGAAAGGAGATTTTGCAAGCACCCTGTTCCTGTGGTACTGGTCAAGTGGAGGAAATTATTCACTTCACCTCCACTGCCCCATTTACTTAGATTAGAGCAAATTATTGGTGGTACGTGAATTCAAGGGCTCAGACCCTGAATGGCTGAAATATCTTCTTGCAGTTGTGTTTCCAACCGTTAGTAGTCAGGTTGCTACTTTTGCTTTGTTGTTATTTAAATTCAGAAAGAATTTTAAGTTCTTAATCATAGCCCTGGCTTTATCTTGTTTTGACCTCTTTGTATCTAACACTCTTGTTATTACTTTACCTTATTTTATTGTTGTTATGTTTATGCTATGTTACACTGCTATGACCTATGGTTATAACAATAAAACTTGTTTAAAGTTCACAGCTCTGAACACTAGAAGTAATATTTTAATCTTACACTCAGACAGAAAGACCAACTGAGAACAATCAAGGCTATCTTGAATAATAAAGGGAGACATATTCTAACTTTATGCATATATACTTACACACTCCACATTAGAAATCTTGTGTGTATATTTAGTATTATGCTAAAAGAAAATGCACATCTGACTATGTATGTCTTAATGCAGACGGCAAGGTAGCACATGTGGTATCAGCAATAGCAACTATACAGCAAAAATAAAGTGACACCTGTCATTTTTATTTAGTACAGAAATGCCTGAGGCAAACTGTTGGGATGGATATAGAGAACAAGAATGCAGAAGATTTAGCTAACAGTACTGTCACACAGGACAGTTTTGCAAATTTAGAACATGAAATATTTTTACTAGGGTTATCTTACAAAAACACAGAAGACTCATGCAGCAATACATGGCTTAAGGGGGGGATGTTAAGAAAGCTACTGGCAATATAATATATATAAAGAGACAGCACTAAGCTGGAACACCACAATCTTGCTATTCAAAAAGCACTTATGAAAGAAAAAACTGATCCTTACTTTACAAAGACTGGATCCTTCAAAACCTCCCCGCAACAGTATTTTTAAAATCATATCCTCAAGATAACCTATTCGTATTCATCCTCCTTTCTATTCAAACGGATATCATTTAAATTAGACTCCATTCCAGAAAAGCAAAACTAGATCCTTCGCTATTAAGTTAAACTCAGAAAGCAAAGTCAATATAAGAATAAAATATTCTGACCAGGCCAGAATAAGATGATAACAAAGCAAAGTATCAACACAAAAACATACTGGCAAGATCCAGATAAAGCTCAGGGCCTGAATAACTCATCACTAACCCAATTCCTGTAAGGTCATTTGGCAGACTCACTAGTTACCACACAAAATTTTACCATCTTAAAGGCAACGGCTGCATTTGTACTTGCCAATAAAAGATCTACTTGATCTATTTAAGAGAGAGAGAGATGGATAGATGGATAGATGGATAGATGGATGGATGGATGGATGGATGGATGGATGGATGGATGAGTGGCAAGGAAATGAGGTGGACACATGTACCATGACTTAAGCAAATCTTCTGACAAAATTTCCCCTGAGAAACTCATACAGAAGATGGCAAACTATGGGCTGTGGACTCCACCACCATTAGATGGAAAAACGAGTTGGTTGAACAAATGCATCAAACAAATCTATGATTAGTATACATGTGTTAACCTAGTGGGAAGTGTCAAGTGGAAGCTCTGTGATATTTATAAATTATAAATAGTTTGAACAGCAGTGTCAGAAAATGTGATTTTCAAATTTGCAGATGATACACATTTGGGGGGGATAGTAAAGAGAATGGTATCAGGAAGTTATTGACAAGCTGGAAAAATATGCAGAAAATAATAAGATGGGTTAGAACAAGGAAAATACACATGATCTACATTTGGATAGGGGAAAAATCAAAGACTTAAGCATAGGATGAAGGGGTGTATTGTAAGGCTCTTACTATCTGCCTAAAATGGAAAGTAAGTCTTTTTCAAAGAGGAATGGACATAATGTCACCTACGCTGAAAAATGTTGAGGGCCACCGATATGCAGGGCCTGACTTACATGCGGGAGAGGAGTCACACGTTGGGTCTGGTTTTTGTCTGAGGCAGTGGTGTTGTGATCTAGAGTTCAGGAATGTTAATGTTAGTTCCTTGCCACATGCTGCTCCTAACTGTAGTGAGGTGGGGCCTATTCAATCATCCTACCCAGGTGACTGGTGGACCCTATGCAGTTTCAGAGGGAGCTTGGGTTTCTGTGATGGGCACATAGTTCAGCTGAGGCTCTTGCCATAGCTTGGAATGAGCATGTGACAGGAGCCTTGGACCAGATCGCACCCATGCACACTCTCTATGGCTGCAAATTTTGTAGACCACCATGGTTTACTAAGGAGCTCCAAAAGATGAAGCAATGCAACAGATGTCAAGAGCATCGTTGGGGAAAAACAAAGAGGCCAACCAAGGACAGGTAAGAGCCTTTATTAGGACTTACCTTGTGACAATAAGGGTGACAAAGCGAACCTACTTGTCTGCTCTTATTGTATCAATAGATTGCCACCAGATGGTCCTGTTTCAAGTGACCAGATCCCTGCTGGATAAGGAGGAACTAGAGAACTCTTGCAGGGCTGGTGCAAGGAACATTCTCAACATCTGTTAGACAAAGTCATTCAACTTTGTTTGGAGTTGGACTCTGTCTGGGCAGGTCCTTTGGAAGTAACTAAGACACATCTGAACTTGTTATTTGGGGAGAAGTTTGAGCCAGCTGATCCTGAGGAAGTGTAAAGGGTCCTTGCAGCTATCAGCTCAGCCACCTGTGTTCTGGACCCTCCTGACTGGTCAAGGCTGTCAGATTCAGCCTAGGAAGCACACACTGCTAGCACAGAGCCGTTGGTCAATTTCACCGCCTCAGGCAATAGGTGATCAAGGCAGGAAACAAGGCAACTGCAAATAAACTACCGACAGGGGACGGGCAGTTAACTCGCAGCAGGGAGTCATCTAGAAGTGGCAAACTGGAGTGCAGCCGGCTCCCCAGGCACCCCGGGCAACTCTGGCTTACCATACACTGGGAGCGCAGCAATCCAGAGGCAATCAGAAACCAGATTAAAACAGCCACTCCAACTCACCATAAGAAAAGCTCCAGGAATGCAAGGGCAAGGCAGACAAAAGAAGAAGATTACAACACAAGAGAAACTGGCTGAATCTGCCATCAAGGCAAGGGGAAGGAAGATCGCAATGGACAGATGGGTAGCCAAGGGCAAGGGGCGGAACCGAGGGGTACTGCGGGTAGGGGGGAACCCTATAAAACTATTGTAAGAAACTGTGCAAGGCCAATCCTGGCTTTGTCTGTAACCGCTGCGCATTACGCCTGAATAAACTAGCTTTCATCTGACCCTGTGCCTCACGAAGTTTCTGTTCAGCGATGAATGCAGCAAACCTTACAAAGGCCTCCCGAAGGCAGCATATGGTCGGGTCCAAGTGATGGTTAATTGCCTCTGAGGAAATGGGCAGTACCACCTACCTTGAAGGAGGCCATCCTTAGACCCTACAGGGTTTGATAACTTTTGTCCAGTCTCCAACCTTCCTTTTTTAGGGAAGGTTGTTGAAAGGGTAGTTGGCACATAGCTGCAGAAGGCCCTGGATGAAGTAAATTATCTGGACCCTCTTCAGTCTGGGTTCAGACCAGGATACATTTGAGACTATATTGGTTGCACTTGTGGATGACCTCTGGAGGGTTAGGATGGAGGTGGTATAACTCTCCTGGCCCTCCTGGATCTCTCGACAGCTTTTAATACCATTGAGCATGGTATCGATTGGACCAGCTCTGGGGACTGGGAGGCACTGTTTTATAGTGGTTCTCCTCTTTTCTCCATGGCCAGCTCCAGTCAGTGCTTACTGGGGGGAGAGTTTGAGCCCTAGGCCCCTGCAGCATCAGGTGCCTCAGGGGTTGGATCTATCACCATTCATCTTTAACATCTACAAGAAACCGCTGGGTGAGGTCATTCAATGGCACAGGGTGTGGTATCATCAATGTGCTGATAATACTCAGTTATACATCTCTACCCCTAGCAGGTCAGGGATGCTGTTGAGCTGCTGACCAATGCCTGGAGACTATGAGGGTCTGGATGACTCTGCTCTAGCAAGACATAATGGCTTTGGGTTTTTGGTTGCCCAAGGTCTGGTAATGTAACATCTTTGATCCTCGACTTCCCCAGACAGAGTTTGCACTTCCTGGGACAGACTTGGTGTGTAATTTGGGGGTCCTTGTGGCTCCTGATTGAGGAGCAGATGGCAACCATGGATAGGGGGGCCTTTGCACAGATTCATTTTGTGCATCAACTGCACCCATTCCTAGACAGAGACACCTTGCTCACAGTCACTCATGCCCTGGTCACTTCCTGGTTGGATTACTGCAATGTGCTTTACATGGGTTGAAGACCACCTAAAAGTTACAAGTGGTGCTGAATGTGGAGGCATGCACAGTGTTGGGCACCTCTCAGTTTGCCCATATTGCACTGCTATTGTGTAAGCTACATTGGCTCCCAGCTTCTTTCCAGCTGCAATTCAAGGTGCTGGTTATCATCTTTAAAGCCCTACATGGCATGGGACCAGGTTATTTATTATCTCCCTGCACCACCAAGTTGGATAGAGAGGGCATGCTCCAGGTTTGTTTCCTTAAATGTTGCCATCTAGTGGGACTTAGGAAGCATACCTTTTCCACAGTGGTCCCTGTGTTGTGGAACACCCTTCCCCCAGGGATCTGGAAGGCCCTTATCCTCTTAACCTTCTGGAAGGCTGTTAAGAGTTGGGTCTTCCCTGTCACTGGGACAGGGTGAGATGGGAGCCTATGGAAGGTTTTCTTGGAGACATTCAAAGAGGATGGCTAAGGCACTGAGTTTTTGTTTTTATTGTTTCTTGATCTTACTGTTGTTGTAAGCTGCCCAGAGTTGTGTTCTAAGATGGGCAGCCATACTGTAAAAATCTTTAAATCAATCAATAAATCAATCAATCAAGGCAAATTCTTCTTAAAATGACACCTGGTCTATGGCATTACCACAGATTTGCCTTTTGGCAAACACCATCACTTTGGCCTTGCTATAATTGATGGTCTTTCCTACAAGAAGAAGCTAAAGCTCAAAGCAATTTTCACATCTCTGTAAGAGACTATGACAGAAGTACTGTACTGTTGCATAAAGTAAAATAGTGCTGTGTCTGCCAGCTAATTTAGACAGTGGAAGTCTGGATTGTCCAGTCTATTACTGTGTAATATAAAGATGAAATAATGTTGGAACTAAAATGCATCCTTTCTGGACTTCTCTCATGGTATCATATCTGATGGTCTTCTCAGGGCTGCATTTAACCTATGGGAGGTATTACTATAGTGAATGGGGAAACGTAAACATAGGTCAACTAACTTACACTAACTAGCTAACACTGGTACCCACCAATCATTAGATTTTAAAAATCAGGTGGATGGAATCCCAGATTTAAATTGGACAATTAACTTGGCAACTTCTGGAGTTGTAACCGATGGGTTACTCTGGGAATAAAGAAGAAGAAAATAGGATGATTAACATCTGCAGTGTATAACATTTTATAAGTCATTCTGTAGATCAGGTTCTCTGATGTTAAAGGAACTGAGTAGGAATTCAGAGGAGACCAAAGAGAGATGTGATAGCAGACTTCAGATATTTAAAGGGTTCCCATATATAGCAGAAAGTGGACTGTTGCCCTGAAGGTAGGTTGAAACTGCAAGGAAACAGATTTAGGTTAGATATTAGGAGGAATTTCCTGACAATAAGAGTTGTTAATCAGTGGAATAGGTTACCTCATGAAGTGACATGCTCCCTTCAGTGAGGTCCTCAAACAGAGGCTGGGTAGCCAGGTACCCAAAACTTTTAGCAGGTACTGCACCAAGCAGAGAATTAGACATACTGAGGTCTCTTCCAACTCTGTCATTCTCTGAGTGAATTACCTGCTAAAATGTGACACCCAAACATAACAACTATATGTCAATATTCAACAGAAGACAAAAGTAATGCAGGAGACTTGGACAAGGTACATCCAGGATTCCTGGACTGTTGATTGCAATATTGTGTGCCAAAAACAGACACCTCTGCATTATTAGCCTCATCTCTGAGAGTAACATTTTTGCTGCAATATGCTCTTTATCAAATCATATTTTTAAGTTATATAATTGAAAGCAATTCTTCCCTGAGCTAGAGTTGACAGGAACCCCCACACAGGCAGTGAGTATAACACTTTGACGGCTGCCAAAAAAAATGTTATCTGCACAAAAATTTCATCTTATTTTCATCTAGTTTTCATCAGTCAGTTATCAGCCAAAATTGTGGGCTGGTAGGTGTTCTCCACAGGCAGGTGGATATTTTAAGATCAACATCAAAGAGATATGATCCCCATCTAAATAATAATCAATTATTAAACAATGCCAGGAGATCATGACATTTTCTGAACACTTGTTCTCTGTGTTTTCTAGTGAGAAAAATTCTCCGAGGATGTCATTCTAGAGTGCACCATTAAGCACAAAACTATCTAGGCTGTTCAACTATAATATCAAACATCCTTAGAAGATTCATGCTTCTAAATTATTTTTACATATATTTTTTCTATTATCCTTCCTCAGAATAAAATTCCAGACTAATTACAAAATGAAGAAAAAAACAGTATACAATGCATAAGCAGAATAAAACAGACCAGCAATTATGAGTGCAGTTAATTTAAATAAAAAAGGTGAATCTTGCTTATCATAACAGCAACCAGTATGAATGTTAGGCAATCTTGTTCATTCTACAGTTTAAAAGGAAGCTTCATAGCAAGTTGCCTCCATTTCAATTCAGTTAGCCTCAAAGATTGGGAATTCCCAACCAGGGGCTACCCTAAGTCCCAACACACTGGTGGGAACAGTTGAAAAAAGTTGACATAGCATCGCCTGCTGAACAAATACACTTCTTAAATCATCTGTATCTCAAGATGTTCAATGATTTAACAGTTAGAAGCAAGCAACTACCAAAGCTCTTTTATACTAGCTATCTGAATGAAGTGTTCCAGTTAATATACTCATGATTGTATTTTGCACCAGCTGTAAGCTTCTGGAGTATTCTTAAAAGCTACTCTGCAAGCCTAAGATGCTAAAAAAAAAAAAAAGACAGCACCATCCAAAATTAGCTGAATCTCTCTCTCTCCTCAAAGCAGAGGATCAACCCACAGGATCTCCACCTTTTCAGGACTGAGCTTTACCATGGGCATTACCAACTCAAAAGGGTTAATTATAATTTGACTCCAAAAGCAGAAGCTGTGTTATCAGTATAGTGATGGCTCTTTTTCCATATACCCTGATCACTGCATGGAAGAAACAATCAAACTACATAAGACCCCAAAACAAATATTTTATCACATTTTAAATTCATAAGATTCATGCCAATAGAGATTCATGCATATTTTAAATTCATAAGATTCATGCCAATTGGAATCTTCACAAGATATTCAGGAATCCAGTGCATGCCATAAGCCTTACAAGTGGGCCCTATTTCTGAATACCATCCTCAAAAAGGATCTAAAGGACTTAAAAATTTAAAGTTAGATTAGTGTCATCTTCTTAGAGGCAATGTCTAGAACCACCATACTCAGACATATAGATTTACTATTTTAAACATCCAAACTTTACACTAAGTGAATGAGTGCTATGATGCAATTATTTTTTGGAACTGTTACTGCAGTAATGGTCACACAAGTTGGTGAATTTTTGCATTTTATTTCCCACATGCATAGGGATTGGTATAGAAGAAAAGGATCAGTAGATTCCAGGGAAATTAAAATTGTATTCATTCTTATAATATCAGTATCAAACTAAATATAGCATACCATTTATCCATAATTCCATGAAAGTCTGTACTGTTATACATTTATTACAGCAGTTTGAATAGCTACTAGGGAAGATATGTGATACAGCATCCTTCCATTTCTTTAAACATTTCATAGCAATAAAACTGCCATTCCTTCTGAAGAAAATATTGGATAACCAACAAATACAATAAAAGACATATGTATCTCTAACTTGTACCAGATATGGTCTACCTTGACTGGAACCCTAAAACTTTTTCACAGATCTTGCTTAAAGAAGGGAGTAACTCACCTCAATGTCCTGTAGGCTGAACTCCTTCTGATCTTTAAAGTTGGCTGCTCCAGCACTAAGTTCCATGAGCATTTTTGCGATTTCTGGTTTTATTGCTGCTGTGAGTCGACTTGCTGCTTCCATGACATGTTCCTGCACGTCCTTCAGTTGCATAGCTGCCTTAGAATAGTGCGAGTTCCGGAATACACTGCTGAAAAGATCTGTGAGGAAAGTGCTTGCACGGCAAAATACATTGAGTGCATCTAGGTATTTGGAGATTCCCTGCTGGAGGTCTGCGATTGGAGTCGCATGACTGCAGCTGCCAGCAGCAGCCAGGGAAACCAGAGGAGATGTTGGAGCTGAAGATGCCAAGGATGTACCCAGAGTCTTGCCTAGTTCTGGCACTTGATACTGCTGGTGTTGCTGCCCTTTTTGCTTGGACCCGCCAAGCAAAAAGCGCCGCTTATAGTCCATTTTACTTTCTTGTGCACTGCAGCAATACATAAGGAAGTACTTGGCCAAGGGTTTTTTTGAATTAATTCGTTCTCATGAGTTGCTCTCTTGGAAATCCATCTACATGTAGCAGTAGTGGAGGAGTATGCACATAATTTTTATAGGAGGCATTTGGAAAAAAAATCTAGGTAATAACGTGTCAGTAGTGAGAATGGCAGCAGTTTTGCTGACTTGTAGAATTCACTGTTCAAATGCAGCACTGCTGCAATTACAAATTATAATCGTAAAAGCAAGTGGTGGTAACTAAAAATACTATTTCCTCCTTAGCAGTCTATAGTGGGCACCCAGGAAGTAATTGCAACACACAGGACAAAAAAGCCATCTGCTGGAGTTTTCCTGTCAATGCATTTCTGACACCTGATGTTAACATTGTTTTAAACTGAAGAAAACTCATGTTTAAAAAGTTGTACCATAGTTATAAATTTCTTCAGTTAGTATTAGGAGAGGAAGAGTAAAATCACTGCTCAACAGTGATCATTAACGCAGACTATGACTGTTCTTGAAGAACCACTGAGTCTTAACATCAGCAGACGAAATAACTTCGTGGTTTGACAGAGCCTGTCAGTCAAATCCCATCTTAATACTGAAAAAAAAGCAAATTTCTTTTCTAGAGTCTTCACTACTACACATTATTCATAACATATTTTTCTTTTCCTTTTATTGCAAGCCTTTCCACTTTTCCTTCTCGGTGCTGAGGTAGTTTCCTTTTAATATTACTAAGTGGTGCTTTCGGGATTCATTTTTCTTGATTGTAGAATATTTAGGATGCAGAAATGTATTCTAAGGCCTCTAGGTCATTTCCTGGCAAGGGGAAAATTGCAAAAAAGTTTATTGTTTAGTAATATGCTTTATTACAAAAAGTTAACTCCTACTCGCCTGCAATAATCTTGATAGCAGACTACCACACAAACACATGTGTATCTTATTTGTAAACTGAACTTTAATACAATAAAGTAAATTCAAGATATCATAAAACTTTTCTCATTTACAGTCCAATCTAAAACTCAGATATTCAATACTTCCTCTATTTATACTTTTGGTCTTGCAGAGTGCCTTGAGAGAAGTCAGATGATACTTGAATGTGACTGGTTTTAAGAAAATGCCCTGCTGAAGAGTACTCTAGTTAGCAAGAAACACTGTGAAACACTTCTCAACCTAGGTTGCTAGCTTTAACTGAAACTAATGCTGCAGATCCCCCAGCTGGATAAATCTGTCTATGTGTCATACTTGTATACATATATGTGTGCATTTATTTATTTATTCAATTTTATTTATTTATTTATTTGTTTATTTATTTATTTATTGGATTTCTCTCCCGCCCATATCCCCTACAATAGGGGACTCTGGGTGGGTTACAAAGAGATTAAAACTATAAATATATATAAAATACATCCCATATATACAATTAAAAATACTAGAAACAAAAAATCCAAGAAGATGGAAAATCAGGGTGGGGATAGCCGGCCACTAAAGGGCTAGCCATCTCCCTGCTTGAGCTGTTCCCTCCCTACCCCAGGCCAAGTGGCAGAACCAGGTCTTCAAGGTCCTTCGGAAGGCCAGGAGTGAGGGGGCCAATCGCACCTCCAGGGGCAGGATGTTCCAAACAGCATTCTACATATATAAGTAGGTCTCAGAAACTATACTCCAATAACTTTTTTTTAAAAAATCCAGGATAGGGCCTGGAAAAATCTCTCTCTCCCTCTGCATTCTCTTACTCATGCAAACCACTTTTATACATAAAACTTAATGCCACATTCCTGCCTCTTAAGCCCAAAAGAAACAGCAAAAAGAAGGGGAAAACGGTAATAAAAAACAAAGAGTGAAATCTAGTACTGAATACTGCATCAAAAAGACTTGGTTCCTGTTCTCCAATGTCACTGCAAGTCACATGACCACTTAGAAACAAGTGATTTGAGTACAGTGCATCTTTATTTGAATTACTGAGTTTTTTCTTTATTTAAAATATTTAGAGCTCAGTCACTATCCAGAGGAACTCATAGAGGGTTTTAAGTTATAAAGGGTAGGTAATGTCAATACCAGCTGTCTTCCAAAAGAAGGGAATACAAAAGCTGGGGTTCCTCACAGTTGTACATTTCCACTCTGGGCCAGCCAAGTGATGCTGAGGCCCTTTCCCAGTGCCTAGTGACTCTGTGGGTCTAAATGGAGGACTGCAGCCTTTGGCTCAATCCTGGCCAGACTGAGTGGTTCTGAGCTTTAAGGCCTCCTGGTTCCAGAGATTTTCCACCTTTAACTCTGCCTAGGGATGCACCTCCCGAGTGAGAGTTGGTGTGTAATTTGGGGGTCCTCCTGGACTTACAGCTCCTGCTCGAAGAGCAGATTGCAGCTGTAACTAGGGGGACCTTTGCACAGGTTCAGCTTGTGCACCAATTGCAGCCATTTCTTTGGGAGGTCTTGCTCATGGCAACTCATACCTCACACAGTTATTCATACCTTAATCATCTCCCATTTGGATTACTGTAAGGCATTCTATATTATAAAGTAAGATGCACTATATGGGGCATTCAGAAGCTGTAACTGGTCTAGAATGCAGCAGTGCAGGCAGTTTTGGCATCTCTTGCTACACCCATATAATTCCACTGCTCTGGCTCCCGGTAGGCTCCTGGGTGCGATTCAAGGTACTAGTTATCACCTATAAAGCCGTACATGACATATGGCCAGGCTACTTGTGGGACTACCTTTTTCCCAATATTCTGTAAACATTTCAATTTCTTTTTCTTTCTTTCTGAATATATTGTAATGAAAGAAAAATCTGGAAAAAAGAAAAGATCGCCCCCTCTCTTTAATTTTCCCCCATTCTTTCCTTCTTCTCTGAATGTATGTTAAACATATTTAAACTTTATTATTAATTTAAACACTGGCATTTTTATGAAGTTAACACAATCATGGACCTTGTGCAGCCCCAAACTTAACAGATATTAATTAAACCTTCCTTTTTTGGAGGGAGGAGGGAATTTAAACCTGTTTTGAAGGGAGGAGAGAAATTAATTCAACCTGTTTTGGTAAGAGGTATTCCTTTGTGCGCTGTGGGCTCTGGGGTCCAGAGCAGGTCAGCTACCAGCATAAAGTTGCTGTCAGAAACCTGGCAATCAATTAATCAGCATTATAGCTAGCTTGCTCAGTTCTGCCATAGTAGTAGTGGGGGGGGGGGGGGGCGGGTAGATGAATAGCAGTTAGAGCAGATGTCTTATTATCTACAGGTGAAAGTCGAAAAATTAGAATATCGTGCAAATGTTCATTTATGTCAGTATGGCAACTCAAAAGGTGAAAACAATATATGAGATAGACGCATTACATGCAAAGCGAGATATGTCAAGCCTTACTTTGGTATAATTGTGATGATTATGGCGTACAGCTTATGAAAACCCCAAATTCACAATCTCAGAAAATTAGAATATTACATGACATCAATAACACAAGGATTGGAAATAGAACAATATCGGACCTCTGCAAAGTATAAGCATGCATATGTACTCAGTACTTGGTTTGGGCCCCTTTTGCAGCAATGCGGCATGGCATGGATGCTATCAGCCTGTGGCACTGCTGAGGTGTTATGGAAGACCAGGATGCTTCAATAGCGGCCTTCAGCTCCGCTGCATTGTTCGGTCTCATGTCCCTCATCTTCCTCTTGGCGATGCCCCATAGATTCTCTATGGGGTTCAGGTCAGGCGAGTTTGCTGGCCAATCAAGCACAGTAATCCCATGGTCACTGAACCAGGTTTTGGTGCTTTTGGCAGTGTGGGCAGGTGCCAAGTCCTGCTGGAAAATGAAGTCAGCATCCCCATAAAGCTCGTCTGCGGAAGGAAGCATGAAGTGCTCCAAAATCTCCTGGTAGACGGCTGCGTTGACCCTGGACTTAATGAAGCACAGTGGACCAACACCAGCAGATGACATGGCTCCCCAAATCAACACAGACTGTGGAAACTTCACACTGGACTTCAAGCATCGTGCATTGTGTGCCTCTCCATTCTTCCTCCAGACTCTGGGTCCTTGGTTCCCAAATGAGATGCAAAAGTTGCTCTCATCAGAAAAGAGGACTTTGGACCACTGGGCAACAGACCAGTTCTTTTTTTCTGTAGCCCAGGTAAGACGCTTCTGATGTTGTTTGTTGTTCAGGAGCGGCTTGACAAGAGGAATACGACATTTGAAGCCCATGTCCAGGATCCGTCTGTGTGTGGTGGCTCTTGATGCACTAACTCCAGCCTCAGTCCACTCCTTGTGAAAGTCCCCAACACTTTTGAATGGCCTTTTCCTGACAATCCTCTCCAGGCTGCGGTCATCCCTGCTGCTTGTGCACCTTTTTCTACCACACACTTCCCTTCCACATAACCTTCTATTGATGTGCTTTGATACAGCACTTTGGCAACATCCAACTTCTTTTGCAATTACCTTTTGGGGCTTTCCCTCCTTATGGAGGGTGTCAATGATGGTTTTCTGCACAACTGTCAGGTCAGCAGTCGTTCCCATGCTTGTGATTCCTACTGAACCAGCCTGAGAGACCATTGAAAGGCTCAGGAACCCTTTGCAGGTGTTATGGATTCATTAGCTGATTAGAGTGGGACACTTTGAGCCTAGAATATTGAGCCTGTTCACACTATTCTAATTTTCTGAGATTGTGAATTTGGGGTTTTCATAAGCTGTACGCCATAATCATCACAATTATACCAAAGTAAGGCTTGACATATCTCGCTTTGCATGTAATGCGTCTATCTCATAAATCGGTTTCACCTTTTGAGTTGCCATCCTGACATAAATGAACATCTGCACGATATTCTAATTTTTTGAGTTTCACCTGTAGTGTTCAAGAATGCCAAGGTTGTGCCAGTGTGAGAGCAGAAGGCACCAGAAAGACTGAGGGGAGGAAGGGGGGCAAGGAATGAGGGGTTAAGAAAGCGCTGGCACGCGCGGGCTTTTCACTTCCAGCAATCTCTACTACAGACTGTGTGTTAACCCTCAATAAACTGATTTTCTTTTGGACTTGCTGAGTTCCAGAGGAGGTTTCTTTTTATTGTGGTTGAAAGCTGCAGTTACTGACATTCGCCTACCTGCTGTCCTGGGGAAAAGGCACAAGCTCGCTGCCTCAGCTGAACTGCAGCAGCAAAGCTGCTTGGCTCTGCTGCAGCACAAACTGAGAGGGAATTTCTGTCATGTGGTGCTCTCGCTCAGTCCACACCACGGCAGCACCAAGCAATCCTCACTGCTGCAGTTAAGCTGAGGTAGCAAACTTGTGCAGGACCCCTCGCAAGCCTGAAGTTTTATGGTGGCTGGTGACTAATTCCATTAATATTTAGTTTTAAAACGTGAATATTATCAATGTTTTATTGTATTTTTATTTCATTTTGTTAAATATTTCCCAATTACGTTTTAATCTGGTTCGGGCCGCACTCAAGAATGTTGTGGGCTACATCAGCCCATGGGCCACATGTTTGACACCTCTGATTTACATTCTACCAGAAGAGCAAATCTGTCGCTTGGGAGCGTTCCCTGACCTTAACTGTCACTGGATCTGTAATAGATGGCTGTGGTGAGGTGCGTGTTTTCACAACTGTGAGCCAATTACCACCTTTCCTGAGTTGGTCAGATTTGCAAATATTTATTCCCAAGTCCATTACAGCCTGTCTCAACTGCGCAATGTACTCTACATAAGGCTAGCCTTGAAAAGTAGCCATAAAATCATATTGATTTTACAGTTATGTTTCGTGTGTTTTATATATTGCCTTTTCGTTTTAATTATTATAAAGCACATTGAGTGTTTATATAGGTAGAAAAGTGGGGTGCGAATTAAAAAATAAAAGGAAACAAGAAAGAAACCTTGAAGACCATTCCTTTTATTCTCTTTGGACAGCTGCAACAGGACAATCTCCAGTTCAAACCTCTCTGATGTCATATTATAGTTCCTATTTGAATAGTATGAGGAAATTACTTCAAAGGGCTGTTTATGAAAATAAATGGGATGGGAAATATTTCAGTCCCTTGAGCTGTGATGGACTTCTTTTTATTGAAAATGTTCAGGTGGAGGCTTTATTGCCATCTATCAGGAATGCTTTAATAAATAAATTTCTGCACTAAGCAATGGATTGGAACCAATGGCCTTAATGAACCATTCTAGGATCTATGGAGATAGTGTAAATTGTATCCATACATCTATGAGTGATTTACAGAAGGATGATAAAATCCTTCAAGATAAAATAAGGACCCTGGAGCTTGACTGGTCTCATTTATGTATGACTGAAATTCCAAAAGAAGCAGAGAAAGGCCAATCTAATATATTAGTTTACTGTATGATATTGCCACGTGCATATACTTGATATGGAGTAAGGCGCCTTTCTTGTTTATTATCACTAATATTAATTATATGTAACAATGGTCTCCTTTGTAACCTGGAGTGGAAAAGGCTGGGGTTTCCAGATAGCCATATGAGCTTTTTCACACACATCCCTTTCAGACAGGTTTAACTGATTTCTCCAAAGCAGGAAAAACCTCAGTATTTCCTAACATTTTAGTAAAAGCACTGGAAAAAACTACCTACCAGGAAAATTTCAAGTCCCTTCTTTCTCACGCTCAACAGAGGTATTCTGTTTCAGGTCTCCAGACATGACAAAAAAACAGCACGGAGAAAGAAGGTTTTTTGGGGGAAAAAAGGATGTCATTTTTATTTCCTTTGCATTTGTCAAAATAAATGAAGGTTGGACAGGAGCTGACAGTCCTGTTCTCATAAGATTTGCAGGGCCAGATCCTGATTCATATGAAAAGGAACACCCCTTCCTCTCCGTGCTAACATTATTTGGGCCACAGGAATCAGCTCTAAATGAAAAAGTGACATCCAAGAACATTCATGATCCTGCATCTAAACATGTCCACCTTCCCTGGTACAGGGAACAAGGCAAGCTTCAACTTTTGTCCATATTTCCAATAAGTCAGCACAATATATAAGCTGGAATGCCTGCTTGAAAGATAAAGAAGCCAACTGTTTCCTTTTACGTTCGACTGGGCCTACGGTCAGAAAAACAGCACCATCATACCCACAATTTTATTTATTTGCTAGATGTATATACAGCCTTTTCTATCAGAGTTCCAGGCAGTATGCAAAGCACTCCTCCTATAGCAATAACCCTGAGAACCACTTGCCCAAAGTTACTCAGTGAATTTCCATAGACAAGGGTGGACTTGAGCCTGGCCCTCTCTCATCCAATTCCAAAAGCTTATGTACTACACTGGCTCTCTCGTGTTATTTAGACAGCACCTTCCCCCATTCATCTGTTGGTCTCCTTTAACCCTAACTTTTTGGCACCACTGATGACCAGCCTAAATTATTAAAATCCTGGAATACGAAATTACTGTGCTAAAGAGAACTGTGCTAATATCTTACAATGCCAACATTCTAATTCCATTTTGTGGACAGTGTTAGTGTGAGGGCAGAGATTGCTGGATAGAAGGCAGAAATATGCCCATACTTTTTCTTTTCTTTAAAAAGAACAGGGAACTCTATTTGATTGCTTTACAAGAATAGAATCAAAGAATTGTAGAGCGGGAGGGATCCCTGGGGCCACTGAGTCCAACTCCAAGCTCATATTGGAATTCAAGTTCATCCTTAATAGATAGCTATCTAACTACTTTTTGAACATTTATGAAATCTAGATAAGGAAGAGACTATTGGGTGGTTTGATCTGACATCCGTAAAGACTCACCAATAATATGCAGAAAAATGAGGTACTCTAATTAATTAACCAAAAAAGAAGAAACTGTACATCAGACCATTAAGAGAGCATCAGGTTGCTAAGATTGAAACATGTACAAATTCTCCAAAGGACTTTTAATCTTTTCGTTTGAAAGAATTTTCAAGATTGGCAACAGGTCAGTCCAAACCCTCTTTTGATGTTTTCCTTTTGAGCATAGGTTTGCTGTGGATAAGGAGTCATTTAGCCAAAATCCAAAGTGTATTTAAGATTTTACTGACATTTCATTTTTTTACAGAAATGCAATAAATATGCAAACTGTGAAATATCCTTTTCTTTCAGTTTGAGCAACATAAATTATGAACTCTTGATGTCAAGAAGAAAGAGTGGGAAGGTAGAAAAATGCTGCCTATATCAGTCTTTCAATGGATTGCAATCAAACTCCACGTATTCAGCAGCCATAACCCAAGAACATTCTAAACGCCTCAGAAACATGCATTTATTCAATACCACCTTACAGACAGTAGTGACAAACTGACTAACTCCTTGCTTGTAAAGAGCATTGCTATAGGACACATTAATCACTAAGTAACAGTTCAGTCAAATCAAATCAATCCTTATTGTGGTCACTAACTAGCACAAGTAATAAATCAGTCAATTTTTGCGACTAACAGTAGTTCTGATTTCCAGAGGATTCCCACTTACCCATCAGCAGAGTATTTGTACCCAAGCCCTTGTACTATGCACCTTTACACAGGATTTTTCAAAGCTGGTTGCGTGAGGATTTCAATGGGTTCTGCGGGACTAAGGGGTAAAAAAAAAAAATTCTTCAAGGGACTAAGGGAAAAAAATCGTCTCATTTGCAGAAGCTTTTTTCCCCTCTAGGCAGAAAGGCCTTTTCTCCTTAGTTCCTTGCACAACTTTTTTCTCTAGTCACTAAGGTATGACATAAAGGGTGGGGCTTGTCAGCTGACATTCAAAAGCCCCATCCGTCTTGAACAAGGTTCTGGGATTTTTTTTAATGAACAGAAAAAGCTTACTGAAAAAGTTTGAAAACCTCTGCCTTAACACCCTTTCCAATATAAATTAAAAAACAAACAAACACAGGCACTGTAGCTGCTCCTTTCAAATAGAGAAATACACAAGGCAAGCCCGTGCAATGTTTCAATGTTTGAAATACGATTTCTCAACCACCTGTCCCCAGCAATTCTAAAGTATGATGTAAAGGAGAAAGACCTTTTGTTGACATGCTAGTCTTGTTATGGGGAGAGGGGGATGTTAATGTGGTGATGCATTAAAAATTAAACCTGCAAACTTAGGTTAAATATTCAACTGACGCAAGATATCAAAAAAAGTTTCTAATAATGCATTTGGTCTCTCAAAGCAAACCATATAAAGAGGACAGGGCTCTGCCAAAATCTCTACTCTATGTCTCTGAATTGTACACGTATAGTGGTGTCTAAAAGTTTGTGAACCTTTTTGAATTATCAATATTTCTGCATAAATATTACCTAGAATGTGATCCACACAAGTCCTAAAACTAAAAGAAAACCCAATTAAACAAATAAGTCAAAAACATTAGATTTGTTCATTTACTCATTGAGGGAAATGATCCAAAGCTACATATTTGTGTGTGGCAAAAGTATGTGAACCTTTGCTTTCAATAACTGGTGTGTCCCCCTTGGGCACCAATAACTGCAACTATAGGTAGTCCTTGTTTCACTACCACAATTGGGACCAGCAACTTGGTCATTAAGTGAAGTGGTTGCTAAGTGAAAAATCATGTGACTGCAAATGCGCTTACTATTTTACACAGGACAACATGCACTAACTGACTGTAATGGTGAACACATGACTGAGAGAGAGATGCTGCAAAGGTCATAAATGAGGACATTGGTCACAAAGTTTCTTTTTCAACACCACTGTAACTGTAAATGGTCACTGTCTGAGGCAGTTACTAAGCAAGGACTACTTGTAAATATTTCCAATAATTGTTGATCAGTCCTGCACATCAGCTTGGAGGAATTTTAGCCCATTCCATTTTATGGAATGTCTTCAACTCAGGGATGTTGGTGGACTTCCTCACATGAACTGCCCACTTCAGGTCCTTCAGGTCATTTCTATAGGACTAAGGTCAGGACTTTCTCTGTTGTAATCATTCTTAGGTCATACAACTTGTGTGTTTTGGATAGTTTTCTCGCTGCAGGACCCATTTCCCCCTGAGCTTCAGTTCACCCTGATATCTTCCTGTAGAATTTGCTGGTACTATTCAGAATTCATAGTTCCATCAATGACGGCAAGCCATCCAGGTCCAGAAGCAGCAAAGCAGGCCCAAACCAGGATACTGCCACCGCATTTCACAGATGAGATAAGGTTCTTATGCCGGAATGCAGCCTTTGCTTTTTGCCAAACGTAACATTTTTCATTCAAGCCCAAAAGTTCCATTTTGGTCTCATCCGTCCATGGAACATTCCTCCAACAGCCTTCTGGCTTATCCACGTGGTCTTTCGCGAACTGTAGATGGACAGCAATGTTCTTTTTGGAGACTAGTGGCTTTCTCCTTGCAACCCTGCAATGCACACCACTGTTGTTCACTGTACTCCTGATGGTAATCTCATGAACAGTCACATTCGCCAATGCAAGAGAGGCCTTTAGTTCCGTAGACAATATCCTGGTGTTGAGTCCTCCTGGAGTATTACACGCCTTGCTCTTGATGCAATCTTTGTTGGTCGACTACTCCTGGGGAGGGTACCAATGGTGTTGAATTGCCTCCATTTGTACACCATCTGCCTCACAGTGGACTGGTGGAGTCCAAACTCTTTGGAAATAGTTTTGTAACCTTTTCCCAGCCTGATGAGCACCAACAACTGTTGCTTTGGAATCCTCAGAAATCTCCTCTGTTTGAGCCATGACACACTTCCACATACCTGTGTTGTGAAGATCAGACTTTGATAGTTGAATACCCAGAATTCTGTTCTTTAAATAAGGCAGGACCTCCCACACTCATGCCTGATTATCATCCCACTGACTGGGATCCCACACTTGACTCTAATTCCCCCTTCAAGCGAACTGATAATCTTAGAGGTTCACGTACTTTTTCTATACACAAATATGTAGCTTTGGATCATTTTCCTCAATAACTAAATTAACAAGTATAATGTTTTTGACTCATTTGTTTAATTGGGTTCTCTTTATCTAGTTTTAGTACTTGTGTGGAGAACAGATCCCATTTTAGGTCATATTTATCCAGAATTATAGAAAATATATATAAATTTGCTTAATAAATAAATCATTTTAAAAAATGTTCACAAACTTTTAAGTACCAGTGTAAATAATTTAATCTTCACACTGAGAGTTGAAAAAAACCCATGGTTTGTTCCTCAGATTGTACCGAGTATTCAGTGGGCACAGGAAATGTTGTCAGCCTTTCAGCTGTTGTCCAATTCAAAATACTGCCTTATCTAAAATTAGCTGCCAACCAAAGATGTTCAGACACTCAGACTGAAGGCTTCAGTTACACTTGTGAACTGCAATCAAGGTAGCGCCTACTCTAAATTTCATTACATTTTCAAATGCTACATCAAAATAACCCAAATTATTCAATTATATTTGTACTAAACTGCACTTATATGATTTGGGAATGTACAATTTTTGTAAACAATCTAGCACAGAAAAGTGTAAATTCATTAAGAAAAATTGTGATTACTTGAATAATAAGGTGAAGAATTGCAACTACTGGGAGATTTTAAATTTCAAACTACAAGCTAAAATTTGCTTGTATAAGCAAAGACACTAACCATGCCAAACTGTGCAACAGAATCCAAGATTCATTCTTGCACAGCAATCTATTACTTAGCTCATTAAAATCAAAGAACCAATATTTTGACTGTTTACTTAATGAAAACAAGAACAGCAATTAAATGGTTTCTTGTTTTCTACAGGTAGTCCTAGCTTACCAAATGCCTTTTAGCAACTGTTCAAAGTTAAGACAGTTGAAAAAAAAAAAACAGCTTTGTGACCAATCCTCACATTTACAGCCATCACAACATCCCAAAGATTGCCATTTGGGCACTTCACAACCAACACACATTTATGACCATTGCAGCATTCTGCGGTCACGTGATCGCCATTTGCGAGCTTCACAACCGGCTTCCAACAAGCAGAATTAATGGAAAACACAAAAGTGAAATTGCAAGTCATGGTCACGTGATGTCTCACTTAACCACAGTGATTTAACAATGGAAGCAGAAGTGATGTTTTAAGTCTGGCGCAGTCACATGATTTTTCGCTTAGCGACAGCGGCGCTTAATTATGCAGATGCTGGTCCCAATTGTGGTAGGTAAGTGAGTACTATCTGTATTTAAAAGCTATGTGCTATTTCATTCCTGTAATTCAGTTATATGAAATAGAGAAAACATGCTAATTGCTTATGTAAAGAGTTGTAGGGATTTAGAAATAAAGTCCAAATTTTACTCCTCCATCCCAATTGTACAAAGTGCACCAAATATCCTACCTCTGACTTTCTCATTATTCTGCATTCCCACAAGCCCAAAGAAACCACAACCTCTTCATTATACTTAATTATACTTAATTTGGACTTGAGAAGACATATTAATATGTTTCAGCATGACAATATTTCAGGGGAAAAAGAGGAAAGCTATCTAAAACCACTATGATCTACAAAACACAACTCAGCTGATGCTTTTCAGATTATGTAACTACTTCACTTTTAACATGACACAAAGCAGCTCAGACTGGTCTTCTGTTCATATGTCTTATATTTTTAAGAACAATCACCAAGTTCTTGAAAAAGCAACACAGAGTTGAAGGATTCACTGGGAAAAGGAATAATGCCCCAAAGAACTGTAGAAGGATCAGTCTAACTGCTTATGTGAATTCAATTATCTGAGCAAAGATAATTTTGTGCTGCCTATTGATTAAAGGGACATCTGATATGAAACTGCTATTACATGTCAATGCTAATCAGACTACTTAATCTATCCAGCTGAAGTATCCCAAATTGGCCAACTCAAACTCTTGGCCCAGTACTGAAACATTTCCAAACGATGAGCTCTTTAGATAAATTACTTTATATATTAATCTGCCTCACTTGACTTCATGAATCCTGTTACAAAGAATGAAATACAATACCAACACTGTGTAAGGAATGCACTGATCTAGATGTATTTTGCAGTTCCATTATGTCAAAAGCTCAAAGATATAATTACCACACATATTCATTACTGTATTTAGAGAAAATGAACAAGGGAAGAGAGATGAGTAAGTCAAATATATAAGAATTCCAAATATATCCTGTTATGATCTTACTAGTAGTACAGAGAGGCACTTAAACTGATATTGTTTGGTACTGAAAAAAGCCACATTATCATGCAAAACAAAAGTCATGTATTAGACACAGCATATGTCAGGACTGTGAGACACAATCTACATATCAGGGCAGGGATGTGGACTATGGATGTGGATGATTGGAGATACTAAGAGCTATAATTCAGCAACATTTGGTTGAAGCCAGATACTCCAAATTAGAAGCCAATTCTCCTTTTTTTCCTGTGTGTAAATTAAAAATTAAGATTTCTATAATGTTAAACTTGAATGGTTGCTGTGAAATACTACATCTCTTGAGGATGGTCCATTTCTTTATATATTCCTCTATGTAAATTCATGCCCCCCAAGTACTGCTATGCTGCCTCACTGCAGCGGGGGAATGTTCCTGGGAGGGATGAGCAAAGAAGGTTGGGAGTATATGCCAAGGGTATATACTACCAGCAGGGTCACCCACGGTGTGAAGGTTATGCCCAGCTAAAGTAGGCACCTATATTGGGCAACAGTGATATAGGAAGATGCCAGAGGCAAAGGATCACTTTAGTGACAATGGCAAAGGCATCAATTCATATTGTGCAGGAGAACGCAAGGTAAAGCACTCCTGTGTTTTTACCAAGAAAACCATTTGGTTAGAAAATATTAAACGACTGACGATATGGTGCCAGGTGATGGGCTCCTCAGGTCGGATGGCACTCAACATGCTACTGAGGAAGAGCCGAGGATCTTTCGGAGTCCTAATGGTGTTTATGATGTGGCTAGATTAAAGCCTTTGGGATGTCTAGTTGCTGATGTTGCCATACAGGAAAAGCAGATCCGAAGCTGCAAAGACAGAATTATAGTAGGAACATGGAAGATAAGAAACATGAACATGGGAAAGCTCAACACAGTGAAAGATAAAACAAAACAACAACAGATTGGCATCTTAGGCACCAGCGAATTGAGAAGGACTGAGATTGTACACTTTCAGTCAAAAGATCACACCATTTATTTACTCAGGACACGAAAAACAAAGAAGGAACAGCATTGCTTTTATAATTAGGAAGGGCAAGAACAGTACTTGGCTACAGTGCAATCAATGACCAAATAATATTGATTAGACTTTGTGGACTACCCTTTAATAAGACGATCATTCAAGTTTATGCTGCAACCACTGATGCAGATGGAGAGGATGTTGATGAGTTTTATGATCAAGTTCAATTCAAAATCAACAGAAAACTCAATGTGATGGAATGGAATTATGAAGGCCAGACTCAGGGAGGGAAACATGCTCTTTCGTCTCCTGAGGGGTGAGGAAGAGATAAGAGGATGAGGCTGGCACCTCCCTGAGGAATTCACTCTGTTTTGACTGGCTGACTTTGGGAACTGAGGTTTCAGTCTGGGAAGATTCTTGCTAGAGGTTGTAGCTAATAAACATTGCTGAACTGAATCTGCATGGTCTCCTGGAGTTCCTCGGGCTAGGCCTGATACTCAAGCAAGATGTGTTCCTTGTGACTGGAGGCTGAAATGCCAAAGTTGGAAATATGAAAGAAGAAAATGTAGTTGGATTATATGGCTTAGGAAACCAAAATGAAGCAGGAGATTGACTTATCGATTTCTGCTACTCCAATGAATTCTTCATAGCTAACACTGTCTTGAAACAACCAGACACTTCTATATGTGGACATCCCCAGATGGAGTACACAGAAATCAAACTGACTATATTATTGATAAAAGGAGGTGGAGGAGCTCAATTATAGCATCAAAGACATGGCCAGGTACTGACCATGGAACAGATCATGAAGTGGTCATGTGGAAGCTCCAAGTTAAGCTAAAGAAGAAGAAGAAAGCCAGTCAATTTCCATGATATGGTCTTGAGCACATGCCCACCATTTTCAAAGAGAACATCAGGAATTGCTTTGAAGTCCTGAATCTCATTGATAGAGAACCAGAGGACCTGTGGAATGAATGTAAGGAAGTCATTAGGGATGGATGTGAAAACATACTACCAAAAATGAAGAAACGGATGTCAGAAGAAATAATGGAAAACTGACGAGAAGCCAAAGGCAAGAAAGATAATAGTCTCAGAGAGGAACTTAACAAAGAGTTTCAGAGAGCCGTTAGAGAAGCAGCAGTATTACAACAACATCTGTAAAGACACTGAAGATGGAAACAGAAAAGCAGAGGAGTAAGAATTATAAGCAAATCCCAATAGAGAACTGACTGATGCAGATGAATCACTCAACCTTCAACTACTGTTTCTGTATGAACAAACAAGTACAGCGGTACCTCGTGTTACGAACTTAA
Source organism: Liasis olivaceus (assembly GCA_030867105.1). Lineage (NCBI taxonomy): Eukaryota > Metazoa > Chordata > Lepidosauria > Squamata > Pythonidae > Liasis > Liasis olivaceus. The sequence continues at coordinate 24,481,476 of CM061359.1, read as the reverse complement.
TCCATTCCGTGACTCTGATCGCAACTCGATTTGATCGCACCGCGAGGCAAATTTCCCCATAAGGTTCAATGTAAATACGGCTAATCCGCCCTCTGAATTTGGTCGTGCCGCGAGGCAAATTTCCCCATAAGGTTCAATGTAAATACATACGGCTCTGCATTTTCTTCGGAGCCATGCTGACAAGCACACCAAAAACCTTCCAAATGCCACAAAACACACCACAAGCCTCACTGAACGTCTCCTTGCTACCGCGATCTCGCCCACAGGAAGCCGCGACCACGTGGCAGCAGGGCAAATGGCCGCGGATCCGGTTCGTAGTGCGGGGTGGAGGTCGCACGGCGAGGTAAATTTTTGGGGCCGGAGCTGATCGTATCGCGAAAAATTCGTAAGGAGGGGCGTTCGTAACCCGAGGTACCACTGTACAAACCTTCCTGAGTCATGATGCATCATTTCCTTGGAAGCATCTTTTGATATAGGAGAACTTGGAATCATCTTGATGAGACACATATTATGGGGAAATTCATATTAATCAACTTCTCTTTTGACATCTGCTTCAGGGTCAAAGAACACGTGACATGGGAGAAATAAGACTGGATTTCCTCCTAATTTTTTTCCCTTAAATCAGAGCCCTTTTCCTTTGGTTATGCTAAATTAAAACAGCAGTCTTCCCAAATGTGCTTCCTGTATCACTTCTGTGCCACCACAATACTTGGTTCCCAGGGCAGGAATGTGGTAACAACCATCATTGCTTTTTCTTCAAAAAGAAAGGGTTACATTACCCATTACCCTTCTCTAGCACTTCTGCTTTAATCAAAATCAAAGATTATCTGCTATCCTGTTGTCTTAAATTCAGGTTACTTTTGCTTTGAGGTTTACCTTTTGCTTTCTACAGATTTTGACATCCTTACTTCCAAGAACCACACTGTTAATTTTTAGATATGCTCCTAAAATATGCTGTACTTCATAAAATATAACATGGCATTAAAATATGCTTCATAAAGTATAATTTTAAGAGCTCTGAAATGATGCTGAAACTAGTTGTAGTTTTTGTTCTCTTTATATCTACAATATATGCATTGCTTCACAGCCATAGCAGGAATTTCAGTCTTGCTATATGGCCCTTTATAAAGTATCCAAAGTTTCTCAACTTATACCCTTCATACCTGTTGGAATACTCATGTTGAGGACTATGGATAATGAAAATTACAGACCAGGCCAGAGAGGATCACATTAGGAAAGATGTGGAAGAACATACTGAAGACAGATCAGAAACACACAGTGACACCAACACTTCCCTGGCAAGCCAAAAGTTATTCAAAATAGGAAAAAAACCCCAAACACAAGGTATTGCTTGACCAGAGACAGCATGTGAGAACAGGAAAGGAGGAGGAGAAACTATCTTTGAAGCCACACATTGCTACCCAAAATGTATTGTAACAATATTATTTCAATGAACACTGGGATTCCTTTCTGGCACGGCAGACTTATTTTACACCAATTACTAAAATAAAATAACATTTTCTACTGATACATCTTTATATAAGTGATAAATTAGATAATATAGGCAAACTATGAGCTATTACTCCATGACTATCTTTGTTTGTACACTGCTCAGAGTCACATCACGTGAGATGGGCGGCCATATAAATATGATAAATAAATAAATATAAATATTTAAATAAAGGTTGGAGAAAGGGGAGGTTGCTGAAAAGGTAGGACCTCCCCTCCTTTTAAACATTTTATTATGTGAAAAATACCTGGCTTATAGTTTACAAGCAACGTAGTAGTTCATGTTGTCCTACTGTTCCTGCTTAGTTCTTCCCAACTAAAAAAAAAGGATCAGAAAAAAAAATATGCCTGGTTTGCCACTTTCCCATCGAGCCACTGATCACTGACATAATTAAATAAATTTGATATTACTCACTTAACCACCCTAATTGGGACTGGCAACTCTGCCACTAAGCGAAGGGTTGCTAACTGAGAAATCACATGACTGCGACTGTGCTTTCCGGCTGGAGAGAAAAAGACACGTCAGTTTTACACCTTCAGCTTCTGTTTGCCTCCTAAAAACTCCCTCACCCTTTGGAAGGCTCAAGCACCTGCTTCCTATCTTCTACACATCGAAAGCAATGTGATCACGCAGCTGCCCAGGGCTGGGAGCCGCCAGTGCACTACACAAACAGGTTACAGTACTCTCTTGAAATCTCTTCATCAATCTCTCCACTCTGCGAGGGGGATGGGGAGAAAAAAAGCAATTTCTGTAGACAATCTCTCCTTTTGCCTGACCCTTTCCCACTGCTAGCAAGATCGCATTGCTTTTGATGTACAGAAGAGCAAACAGTTTACTCTCTTGAAATCTCCTCTCCAATCTCTCTACTCTGCGGGGGGAGGGGGGAGGGTAAGGGTCAGGCAAGGGAGAGATTGCCTACAGAAATCACTTGCCTGCCCACCCCCACCCCCAGCAGAGCATAGAGACTGGAGAGAAAGTGATTTCAAGAGAGTACTGTAAGCTGTTTGCACAGCATGCCTGTGGCTCCCAGCCCTGGGCTGCCGATGCGATCACATTGCTTTTGATGTGTAGAAGACCAAACAGCTTAGTTTCTTGAAATCCCTTTCTCTCCATCAATCTGCTCTGCAAGGGGGGAAAAAAAGAAAAACCCACAGGTCAGGCACAGGATAATGCATACTGACTGTAATGGCAATCATGTGACTGAGGGACACTGCAAAGGTCATAAATGGTCTATAAAGTTATTTTTTCAGCACCGTCATAACTTTGAACAGTCGCTGAACAAATGGTTGGTAAGCCAGGACTACCTGTACTTTGATGTTACTTACTACCAAGCTGGAGTCTACTGCTAGTGTCGACACTGGTTTCTGATTACTGGCTTGTTTGGGAGCAGAATGCCAGAAGGTCCTTGTTTGAATGCAATATTACATTCTTTCTTCCTGGAAAGTTTCTAGTCACTGTAGCTGCACCCACTGAGAGAAGAAGCCAAGAGAAGAAGCCAAGAAATCAGGCAGTGTGGACGGACCCACCACCGTGAATAAGAAACGAGAATTCTTTTCAAATCCAAGTTATCATTTTGCATGAATATGGTCATTGTGCTAAAGTATTTCTTTTCTGCATAAATGAACAACCAATATATAGGTTTCTCAAATAACTTAGTTTATCATTTTGGAATACTGGTAACTCAGAAAATAATATCATGCTTATTTTCAGACTTATTACTATTCATTAACAAACTATTTATTGTTTTTATAGTGTATCTAAATAAAGATCCTCTAAAACATTTTTAACATTGTTAAAACTACCCTGACATTTAGCTGAAAGTCTGAGAGAAAAAAGCAAGAGGCAAATGATCCAAAAAGCTACTACAAAATGAATAAGGCAAACTCATGATCAAGTTTCTTCTTTTTTACTGATACAGTTTTGCATTGCTTACTGAAATGAATTTGCACCTGTTCTCATATATTCTGATTTATTTATCATTTCTACATTCCTCACATGTTTGATAACTGGTAACAATGTCTTCACTGTTTGAGCTCCATATATATTCAACTTTTTGAACAAGTTTATTAAGCTGAATCTGACCAAGTTAATTTTGCTCAACGTTTCTATACCACACAAGAACATGACCTAAGCTCATTAAGTATGGTCAATGCTTTTCCATAGCACTTATTACCCAGATGATGGAACACAAATTACAGTTACCAACTATATATTCCAGTCTGATCCATCCTAGTAACTAGTATTTAATCTCTCACAAGCATTAAGTGGCAGACACTCCTCCTCTTACAAATAGACCATTGTCGAAAACAGTTCCCAACAACAACAATCCACAGAATTTAAAGGGATCTGTAGAGTCTTGCTAGTGGGCACCATGATGTCTCTAAACAATCTTCAAATTTTTAAAAATAAATAGTCCAGATCACAAGATCTCATGAGCTTTGGGCCATTTAATTTAAAATATATATATATACATTTGGATATATCTCCACAACATCACAGACAGTTGTCCCCTGCAACCACCAGCTGACCTCTGAAATCTTGTTTCTGCATTTACTCACACAACTCTATTACAGAACCCAAATTAAATAAGCTTGAGTGTGTTTATCAACAATACTGTTCTGAATAGAAAAATTAGGAGATCCAAGATGGCGGCTGCCAGCAAATGCCGGTCATTGCCGCCACATTGGGAGGTTTTGCGGTTTTGACCCCTCCCCTAGGGATTTTACCATCTTTTTGGGGTGGACTGGGTGCGAAGGAGACCATGAGGGGGTTCTACCCCCTTTCGTGTGTCGACTCAGGCGCAACCCCTGGACAGAGTGGCAGGGCGCTGGCAGAACGCGGTGGTGTGCGGTGGAGAACAGCAGCCTTGGACAAGCCTCAGGCGAACTCCGGTGTGGCAGAGTTCGTGTATGGTGCAGCGAGCCCCCAGAGCAGAGAGCTTTGTTGGTCCCCAGCGTAGCGGTGACTCTTGACAAGCCTTGAGACAGCGTGGTGAACCCCAAGAGGCACTGGTGCAGCACGGCAAGCCTATTGAGCCCACCTTGTCTCGGAGCGGCGGAGAGAGCCCTCGCAAACCTCAGCGTGGGCGGTGACCTACAGCAAGCCCTGAAATGATGCATCCCCAGGGGGGTGCAACAAGTCACAGTGAGTCCTGCTGAGCCCTGGCGCAGCGCAGGAAGCCCCGGTGAGTTCCAGTACGGCGCGGTAAACCACAACAGGCCCTGGTGCGGCACACCGAGCCCCAGGCCCAGCGGGCCCAGCAAGCCCCGGATGCAGTATACCCAAACCCAGGTCCAGCAGGCCCTTACATGGCACGGCTAGCCCTAGGGGCCCTGGAGCAGTGCCACGAGTTCCAACGACCCCGGGGCTACATGTTGTGCTTTAGTGAGCCCCGGAGCAACACAGCAAACTCCAGGGATGTGGGAACTTACAGACGGCTGGAGTCCTGGGAGCTTGGTGGTTTGGTACAAGGACACTGGGCGGGTTGGGGAGGCCAAGGCCGTAGTGGACTTGTAGTCCAGCTGTGGAGGAAGATTGTTTGGCTCCGGAGGAATAGCCTGACGGGAGCAGCTGGACACCATATGAAGCCAACAGCCTTTGGTTTTAAGACTGATGAACTGGGGATTAGAACATAGCCACCCCCATTTAACACCCCCCCCGTGTCAGTGGAGAACCATGGGGTCCCTTCAGTGTGAGTCTAGGACTCCCTCCTGGGAGTGAGTCTGGGAGGGAGTCTGGGAGTGTATGAGGATGTGAGGATCCACCTTCTGGGTGAGAGACAGGAGATGTAGGTGAATGGGAAGCCTGCCCTGCCGACTAGTGAGAGAGGTCATGCAGGGGGGCAGAGTGTGATAGTGTAAGGTCTGGGGGGGTCCTAGCCGGCGCCGAGAGTGTGAGCTGGTGCGCGGGCAAGAACTTCCCTCACCTGGGAGTGTGTGATGGAATGGTTTGAAGGCCGCACTCAGGGAGATAAGCATTTCCTTAGCCACCAGAAAGAGCATGGGAAGGTGAAGAGGATGAGACTGGCACCACCCTAAGGAATTTGCAGTGTTTGCTTGCTGGCTTGGGAAGTTTAGATTTAGTATGGTGAGATTCTGTCTTGTAGGTGGAAGCTAATAAATGCTATAGAACTATATCTGTACTGTCTCATGGAGGTCTTTGGGCTGAACCTGACAGAGTGTCTGGTTCTGAATGAGGATGTCTGACTGGGAGGAGGGAACTTTACCCTAGATTAGGAACCCGGAGGTCTAGGAATGGAGGTACTTGGGCCCGGAACCCCGGGGACTACGCAGTGGACTATACTATCAAGGTGGTGATGGGTAGCGGACAATATTGCAGGAGATGGAGGGCGGGCCATCTTCGGGGAAGACGCCCCCGGTGTGTTACTGGTGGTGTATTCTGGCCCTCCTGGCTCATCCCCAGGCCCTGGTCAGCAGGTTTGTAGGGGCCCTGGCCTTTGGCTGCTGCTGCTTAATGCCAGGTTGGTTAACAAGGAGGCCCCCCTCATATGAGACTTAATCACCAAGGAGGAGGTAGACCCCGCATGCATTACCGAGACCTGGCTGGGGCCTGAGGGGGGGGGGTCCCCCTCTCGGAAATGTGCCCAGCTGGATTCACAGTGTGGCACCAGCCAAGATGCCAGGGCAGGGGAGGAGGGGTGGCTGTTGTCATCCGGGACTCTCTGTGGCCTTCAGGACATTGCTCCCCAAGTTTCTGGCTGTGAGACACTGTTCTTTAGGTTGGGTTCCCGTGAACAGTTGGGAGTTCTGCTACTGAACCAGCCTCCCTGCTGCCTGGCAGCCTCCCTGCCTCAGCTGCTGGAGGCCATCTCGAGGCTGGTGGTGGAGTTTCCCAGGCTTATGGTTCTGGGGGACTTCAACCTGCCATCCCTGGGACGGTCACCGGAGGTGGCTCGGGATTTCATGGCTACCATGGCAGCCATGGGCCTGTCTCAAATTGTGCAGGGCCCAACCCGAGACAGTGGTCACATGCCGGATTTGGTCTTCTTGACGGAGCAATGGCAAAGTGATCTGAGGGGAGATGTACAGCTTTCCCCGCTGTCATGGTCAGATCATGTCCTGGTGACCCTGAGTTTCTCCTATGCCACCCCCCTCCGCAGGGAGGCAGGACCCATGCGACTGGTCCACCTCCGGTCCCTGATGGACCCATCAGGGTTTCAGAAGGAGCCGGGGGGGGGGTATTCCCGTGGATCTGCTACATGATCCAGTGGAGGCCTTGGCTGCTGCCTGGAATAGGGAGGTGGCCGGGGCCTTGGACAGGATTGCACCTATGCGACCTCTCTTGCCACATCAGTCCCAACACTCCCCGTGGTTTATGGAGGAGTTGAGGGTCAAGAGACATCTAGTGCACCACTGGAGAAAGACAGACTGAATCTGACCAAACACAGGTTAGAGCTGCTATCAAGGCCTACACTGTGCCAATAAGAGCAGCGAAGAGCCAATGCTTCTCTGCTGTTATCACATCTGCAGAATGCCACCCAGTGGTCCTGTTCAAGATCACTAAGTCCCTCCTTGGTAAGGGAGATGTGGGGGTTCATTTGCAGGGCTGCGTGGAGGAATTTTCAGAGCATTTGCAGGACAAAGCCACTCGGATTCTTTCCAAGTTAGACTCTGAGCGTGGGGCAGGGTCTGGGGACCGTTTTTACCCAGTTATCTGGGAACAGTTTGATCCTATTGATCCTGAGGAAGTGGACAGGATCCTGGGGATTGTGAACGCCACCACTTGCCATCTTGACCCATGCCCCCCTGGCTGGTGAAAGCAGCTCGGGAGGTGACATGTGCTTGGATCCAGGCGATGGTTACTACATCCTTACAGGAGGGAGTGTTTCCGGCTGCCTTTAAGGAGGCGTTGGTACACCCCCTCCTCAAGAAACCCTCCATGGATCCTACTGTACTAGACAATTTCCGTCCAGATTCCCACCTCCCCTTCTTGGGGAAGGTGGTTGAGAAAGTGGTGGCATCACAGCTCCAAAGGGTTCTGGAGGAAACGGATTATCTGGAGCCCTTCCAATCAGGTTTCAGGCCCGATTATGGAACGGAAATGGCATTGGTTGCACTTATGGATGATCTGTGGCAGGAGCGGGATGGTGGAAGTGCAACCATCCTTGCTCTCCTTGATCTCTCAGCGGCTTTTGATACCGTCAACCATGGTATCCTGTTGGGACTCAGGGAATTGGGGGTGGGTGGCATGGTCTTGTGCTGGTTCACCTCCTTTCTTCAGGGCCGATCCCAATCGATGGTGATAGGGAGCGAGAGATCCCATCCTCGGCCCCTCCTCTGTGGGGTGCCGCAGGGTTCGGTTCTCTCTCCGCTCCTTTTCAACATGTACGTGAAACCGCTGGGTGAGATCATCTGTCATCATGGGATGAGGTATCATCAGTATGCTGATGATACTCAATGATATATCTCCATCCCTGGTGAGGTAAGTGATGCCGTGACCATCATCTCGCGGTGCCTGGAGACTGTAAGGGTCTGGATGGGGAACAACAGGCTCTAGCTGAACCCTGGTAAGACAGAGTGGCTGTGGGTTAATGGCTCCTCTGTATCCGGGACTTTGTCATCTTTGGTGTTGGATGGGGTAGCACTGCCCCAGACAGACCCAGTGTGTAATCTGGGGGTCCTCCTAGACTCATGGCTCCTGCTTGAAGAGCAGGTGGCGGCTGTGGCAAGGAGGGCCTTTGCACAACTTCGGCTTGTGCATCAGTTATGCCATTTTCTGAATCAGGATGCCCTTCGAATGGTCACTCATACCCTTATTATCTCCCAGATAGACTACTGCAATGCGCTCTACATGGGGCTACCCTTGAAGAGTATCCGGAAGCTACAGCTGGTCCAGAATGCAGTTGTGCATGCTATTTTTGGAGCCCCAGGAAGGAACCATGTAACACCATTGCTCCGCGAGCTGCATTGGGTACCAGTCTGCTTCTGGGTCCAATTCCAGGTGTTGGTTATCACCTTTAAAGCCCTATATGGCATGGGACCAGGTTACCTGAGGGGCCACCTCTTCCCCATGACTTCAACCCGTCCCACTCAATCACACAGACAGGGCATGCTTCGGAACCCCACAGTAAAAGACTTCGATTAGCGGGGTCCAGAGGCAGGACTTCTCTGCGGTAGCCCCCACTCTCTGGAATATTGTGCCCCTGGAGGTGAGATTGGCCCCCTCACTCCTGGCCTTCCGGAGGGCTTTGAAGACCTGGTTCTGCCACATGGCCTGGGGTGGGAATACGTCAAGTATGGGGATGGCTAGCCCCATAGAGACCTGCTATCTTTAGCCCCAGATCCTTCATCTTCTTGGACTCTCTTCCTCTTTTTTAATAATGTTTTTTAAATTTTTATGTTTTATGTATTTGTATGTATTTATGGTTTTAATGTTTTGTGCGAACTGCCCAGAGTCCCCCATTGGGGGGAGATGGGCGGGGGAGAAATTTAATAAATAAATAAATTCTATAAAAGGCCAGCAAGTCCATTTCAATCACTTCCAGGACTCCTTGTTCTTCTTTAGGCTGCAGACAGTTCTTAAGGACATTGGCTGTACGTTTGGGGTGGTGGTCCTGCTGCAGAATAAATTTGGGGCCAATCACATGCCTCCCTGATGGTATGGCATGATGGATAAGTATCTGCCTATATCTCTCAGCACTGAGGACACCATTGATCCTGACCAAATCTCCAACTCCATTTGCAGAAATGCAGCCCCAAACGTGCAAGGAACCTCCACCATGCTTCACTGTTGCCTGCAGACACTCATTATTATACCACTCTCCAGCCCTTCAATGAACAAACTGCCTCCTGCTACAGCCAAATATTTCAGATTTTGACTCATCAGTCCAGAGCACCTGCTGCCATTTTTCTACACCCCAGTTCCTATGTTTTCGTGCATAGTTCAGTCGCTCAGCCTTGTTTCCACGTTGGAGGTATGGCTTTCTGGCCGCAATTCTTCCATGAAGACCACTTCTGGCCAGACTTCTCCGGACAGTAGATGGATGTACCTGGGTCCCACTGGTTTCCGCCAGTTCTGTGCTGATGGCACTGCTGGACATCTTCCGATGTCGAAGAGAAGCAAGCATGATGTGTCTTCCATCTGCTGCATTAAGTTTCCTTGGCCAACCGCTGTGTCTACGGTCCTCAGTGTTGCCCATTTCTTTGTGCTTCTTCAAAAGAGCTCAAACAGCACATCTTGAAACCCCAGTCTGCTTTTTGCCTGGAAGAGACCTTGCTGATGCAGTATAACTACCTTGTGTCTTGTTGCTGTGCTCAGTCTTGCCATGGTGTATGACCTGTGACGTGAACCTGTCTTCCACAACCTCGCCTTAGTAGCAGAGTTTGGCTCTTCCTCACCCAGTTTTAAGCCTCCTAGACAACTGTTTCTGTTTTAGTTAATGACTGTGTTTCGACCTACATATGAAATTGATGATCATTAGCACCTGCTTGGTATAATTGGTTAATCATACACCTGACTCTAATCCTACAAGATCCCTGATTTTGTGCAAGTGTACAAAGTGTGCAAGTGTAAGAATTGATGCTGGTTTGAAGCCAAAGGGTAGTCACACCAAGTGTTGATTTGATTTAGATTTCTGTTGTTTGATCACTTTGCATTTTATAAATTGATAAACAATTACAATATATGTTTTTGAAAGCATTCTTACTTTACAGCATTTTTTCACACCTGCCTAAAACTTTTGCACAGTACCGTATGTATTAACCATAGTCCAATAAATTCACTTTGTAAACCTTCTGTTTACTTTTAAAAAGCTTAAATTTTAGTCCTTTCTTATAGTGTCCCACCAGTTGGTACCCTATCACCTTCCTGTCTTCTCCCAGAAATATCTTCAATATTTTCTCTTCATCTGTTCCCAGGAATGGCCTTACTGATGCAATACTTCCCTTTTGCAAACCCAAAATAAAATCTTTCCAGATCACTCTTCTCCGTTATCTGTATCTCTGTTATCTGTCCCCTTTGAACATTATAATATCAATTGATTCCATTTGTAATTCAATTCTAACATCTTTTCCATATCATCTTTTGGCCATCTCAAATCCATATTTAAATCCACAACTTCTTTATTCATATCACCTTCATAGTCCAACATTTTTTTGAACTCCAATTCCACATTTGGTTCAGTCTTCACTTTTTTCCAAAGTTAATCATCTTATCCGCTCTTTCCTCTATCTTTTTTTCAAGGCACTTAAATCTAGCTCCTAGTTCATCAAACGTTGACTGGAGTAGACTTAAAGGAGTTGTTTTATCTTCTAGCAGCTGCTCCAAGGGACCTCTTTTAGGCATTTCTTCTTTTTGTTTTTTCTTCTTTCCCCTTATACAAGTAAAATGTATAGTCAGATATAGTTAATTACAAGTGAAAGTAAACTGCAGTTCACGCCCTCTAGTGCCTTTCAAGCTGAAATGGCAGGTGTGTGTGCTCAGCTTCCAAGGGATCACATAGGAATCAAGTTACAGTCTAGCTCTGTTTCTAAAGCCCCCTCAATCAGCGGACAGAATTGAATAAAACAAGAAACCTTCCCATAGAACAGACAAACCTTGTTGCTGCAGATGGAGTTTTGTGAAAAAATAAACTTTTAACAAATAAATCTTCCTTTTTCACTGTAAGTAGATTTTAAGTCTCTTTTAAATTCCACTATTCCAGCTTTTTGCAAATTAATCAGCTTAATTTAAAACTCTATTTCTTCATTTAAAAATATAGTTCCAAAAATAAGGATAAGCCCCAAGAGATTTACTTATCTGTTGTGAAGGAGTCTCTCTTAAGCTGAAAAATAGTTACAGATCAAAGTGTTTAAGAAATGGGAATTGGTTGGCTCTAATGTCCATTAAAGGCTGCACCGCAGCAGTGAATGGAGATGATTCCCCTGCCTCCCAATCACGCAACTCAAGAACCGTTTGCAGAGGCTTCAGTCTCCACAATCAACTTTCAAAGAATGGCTGTCAGGAGACCAAATGGGTCGATTTTCTTGCTTCCTCCTTTATCCGGAGCAAGTTGGGCAGCCAGCACTTGCTGCCAGCCACCAATCCAGCTGCGGTGTCATCTCTCCCTGTTGCATTTAAACCGCCATGTTCCCACCAGAAGTCCAATAAAGCCTTTTTTCCACGCTCTCTAAAGCCTGTTGCTTTGATTGAAGAACTTGAAAAAATTCTTTGGGAATAATGAATAATTTAAACTAAAATACCATATATTTAAAATCTAATAATGTAACTTCTAACTGTAGATTTTAGATATCAAAATGACAAGTCCTCTTGAAATTATGGCTCAAGAACTTAATTTGTCAGGTGCTAAAAAGGTCTTAGAAAAGACCCTGATGCTGGGAAAGATGGAAGGCAAAAGGAGAAGAGGACGGCAGAGGATGAGATGGCTAGATAGCATCACTGAAGCAATGAGCATGAAATTGAGCAAACTCAAGGAGGCAGTGAAAGATAGGAAGGCCTGGCGCAATATGGTTCATGGGGTCACGAAGAGTCAGACACGACTTAACGACTGAACAACAACAAAAAAAAGGTCATGAGTAGTTTCAAAACTTTGACATTTTTTTACATTAACCTAATTCACATATAGTTTATTGAATGGATCAATGATTAACCACAGCTTCTTGGATTAATCTATAATTGATTAAATATACACAGTACATTAAGCATTAGTCACTTTTAAGGACTACAATTGTATGTGTATTAGATTATCTCCCAGATCAATACTGCACACTTTAGATAACTCTCTCTCATACACACCTCCCTCTCTGGTAAAGTACCTATTCCATATATAGAAGGGTACCAATTAGGGTGACCCAATACACTTTTTTTGTCTGAGGTGAAGACAAAATAGTCTCCCCAAAAGGATATGGTATCAGTTAAGCCCTTCTTTAACATCAACAATGAGATAACATCTACTGAACTTGAGGGCAGCAAAAAATATAAGAATGATAGGGTAAGTTGATTTATTATGTGCCATCAAGTCATTTTCAACTCCTAGCGACCACATCAATAGATTGTCATGGAGAAAATCTATCCCTTAGTCTTTCAGGCCTTCCAACAGTGCACTCATCGCAACTGTAACTGAGCCCATCCACCTTGCTGCTGGTCATCCTCTTTCCTTCCACCTTTCCTAGCATTAGAACCTTTTTCAGAGACCTAGATCTTTGTATAACATGTCCAAAGTAGGATAATTTGAGCCTGGTCATTTGTGCCTCAAGTGAGAACTTTGGGTTGATTTGTTCGATGATTCATTGGTGTGTTTTTCTTGATAGGGCAAGTAGCCTGTTACAATAGCCTTGTCCTTCAATACTTGGTTTTGGTTCCAAAACCACCATTTGAGGAAAACATTATTATTCTATCTAGTAGAAAACTAGGCATGAGTATCAACTCATGGCCATAGTAATATAATAAGTCTGTTAAAAGGCAACTTTCTTTACTCTTCTAATGCAGGGATAGGCAGCCAGTGACTCTTATGTAGCTACCTAGACCCATTTTTGCACCTCCTGGAGTCTTCCATCATCATGCTGACAAAATGCTCATTTGTGGCATGATTTTTGTTGTGTTTTTTAATGAAATAAAGATACGGGTCTTGAAAGTAACCTAAACTTCCAAAGTATAAAAAAGAACTGCCCTGCATTCTTGTTAAGCAAGCAAGAAAGAAACCAGAAGAATGAGATCAATGACAAAAAAAATCACTCCTATTTAACCAAAACATATCTTTATTGCAAAATGATCATTACCTTACTTCTCACCTGTAATATCAAATAAGAAAATTAGAAACTAATAGAGGAACACTGAAACTTAATCTGGATTTATCCTATTAACTGAATTTATATCCTTTGAAATCAACAGGGAAAAATGAGTTAAATTCCACTGATTAAAGCATTCAATAAAATAAAAATCAATTAAGTAAAAAGATAAATAAATGCTTTTCTTGCTCAGATTTCAAGGAAAAATTCTTTTGTCTTGATTATGGATTTTCTTAGTCATACCAGTTTTTCACCACAAAATGCAACGTACTTTTACCATAAAATCAGAATATGAATCACTAGCGGTTTGACTAGATTAATCAGATTATATATTCAGCCATATATGCAAGGCAAAAATCTTGATTTAATTAGGTCAAGGTAGTTTTTAAAACCACAAAACCAAGCAACAAATTAATTACAAGGCTACACAAGTCAAGTTATTAGTTTCCACAAAGAAAATCATGTCACAAATTCTTATGACTGATCCCAAGTGTGCCATTTTCCTCAGGTTTAATATATTAAAGAACAGAAATTGTATTTTTACCTTTTAGCTTCTCAGTCAAGGACAGAAAGCAGTCTGAACTACTAGAAAGTCCTACTTCTTGGACTACAGGAGGCAGGAACAAGACAGATCTTCCTCACTTATTCATAAATAAAAAATAACAAATTATTAAGTCAAGATGGTACCTATTCTGAGGTTCTTAAAAAAAATTCTAACAAAAATATGTAAGGCATGGAAGCTGGCTGAGTGACTTTGGGCCAGTCCCTCTCCCTCAGCCCAACCCATCTCATATGGTTGTGGGGAAAATGGAAAGAAGGAGCATTATGTGTGCCACCTTGAGTACTAAATAAAGTTAGGATATACATCTAATAATAATAACACATTCCTAAAATTGTAACTGCTTAAATAGCAGGAAGCTCCCAAGAGGAATAGATTGGGGCTGAAGAAATCAAATGGATTTTAAAATTATTTTGGAATGCAGAAATATTTGCAGGATCATCTGCCTCTAATGTTCCTTCCTGTCTGGTAAGATCTCACAAGTTTGGCATCCTTTGGGTCCTGTCTATTGAACAATATCACCTATGGAACCCAGGAGGTACGCCTACTCATCATTATACCTGCCCTCTGCCACAGGTATTTTGGGAGGGGGGCAAGGTCCACATGGCCCCAACTCTGTTGTCCTTCCAGAAAGCCTTAAAGACCAGATTCTTCCTACAGGCACTGGGCCAGATCATTATGTGAATCCAGTGAGATTTTGCCTGTTTAATTGTTGTAGTTGCCCCACTCCCCAGAAGGGACATTTCTATTACTGTCTTTTAACTGATTATTTTATTCATTTTAACAAATAATATAAGCCATCAAGTGTTACATGTGAGTGGATGGCTATAGAAAGTGAAATCATAAATAAATGCATTTTTTAAAAAAGTTGACAGTTTGGAAGAAGGATCATGACTTGATATATGTCCATACCACTTTCAGATTGTGCATTTCCATGTTACTTTAATCACCTGAAAAACCTCTCAAACCTTCAGCTCTTGCTTCCATCTTCTATTGTGGTACCCCTCCCCCGCTGAAAAAAGGCAGTTGCAACTAGACTAAAATAGCAGAAGCATAACGAGAAGGCCTATAGTTCCAAATATCAGTTGATTTTTTTTTTCAGGAACAGGGAGCAATCATTGCTTATTTACTTCCTCACCTTTGCAGCCTTAGGCACAATCTAGCCATGACAACCTCTGACAGAATCTACTTTGAATGTGGTTTCTTCCTGGAGTTCATATTAAAATAATTACTTTGGTAACATCTAATTCACTCTTTTTCATTTGTTTATCTCACATATGCAGGATCTTTGGCTCTCCAAAGCCTTAGGAGCAGCCCTGTGAGTACCTTTCAAAGTTGCTACTGAATTATAATTCTTAATGTGATAGAAGGGAAGCTATTAAATACAAGGAGAACAATCACATCTCACTATAGTTAATTTATATTAAAGTACATGTATATTAAATTACATAAAATAAATATAATTTCTATTCTAGCCCCTTTCACTTTTCAAAGACCAAGTACATGCATTTATACTCTTGCCTGATAACATTCTGAAAACTTTATAATAGGTAAAACAGAGATCAAATAGAATGATTCCCATATCTGGTAGATAGCAATTAAAGGATACAGTTTGTTCAAAAAGAATAGAAAAAAAAAATAGAAAGAGTTGCACTGTATGTTCAAATAGCCACTGCTGATCAGAAATTCAAAAGCATGAACTTGGCAATGCTATATAGATATCTCAGTGAAAATAAATGGAATAACCAATAAAATCACACTGTTATTGGGGCATACTATCATCCACCCAACAAAAAGAAAATGTGGATGTTTTTCCAAAGCAAACTGCAGACTTTTCAAAGAGGCATGAAATTGTAATGATGGGAGAATTTAAATATCACAAAATCTGTTGGTCCATTCAGGAAATTCCAAACTTCTGACAACTTTCTCCTTCAAAGACAGACACAGGAAGATCAACTATCCTTGACTTGATACTAATCAAAAGGAAGACATAGATGAGGTAGTGGAAGTAGCAAAGCAGTCTAGTTTTTAAAGGAAACTAAAAATTAGTATTTTTAAATGTGCATCTTGAACTTCAAAAAAATATATATTTTAATGAACTTAGAGCAATGGCAAGTAGATTCTATGGTTAGGACAAGCTGAAGATGTGCAAGAGTTCCTAAAGAACAGTATCACAACAAAGCACAAATGCAAAATAGTCCAAAGAGATAGAAGAACAGCAGACAAAGCCAAAAACTCAGTGAGATGCACGTAGAGGAAATGGAAAAAGGACCAAGTCACAAAGGAGGAGTAAAGTCAGGTAACTCAGAATTATAGAGCTGATGTCAGGAAAATAAAAACTCAGAACTAGCTGAGGTTAGCAAATGATGCTAATAAGAAAGGCTTCTTTTAACGTAATCAAAATTAGCAAAGAAGAGAATAAGCATCCCAACTGTTCAATGAAGATAGCAAAATGCTAGCAGGTAACAAAGAAAAGGCAGAGTTACTCAATTTCTTTTTTACTTCCATCTTCTACAAAAAGTATGTTGTAAAGAACAAGGTGAGAGATAGGACTAAAGCTTGAAATTGATATACAGGCAGTCATTGGTTAACAACAGCAATTGGGACCAGAATTTGTCACTAAGTGATACGGTCATACAATGGGATGTCCCATGACCACACTGCACAGCAACAGCAGTTCCAGCACTTCCCAGGTGCCATCATTAGACTTCATTAAGTAGTCACCATTTGTGACCTCCTGACGGCTTCACCACCGACTTTGCTTATAGGAAGCCAGCAAAGAAGGTTGCTAATGTTGACCACATGAATGCAGCTCACTGCAACATCATAATTGTGAGCCAGGCACCAAGTCCCCAGATAGCAATCACATGATCATGACCGCAAGGATGCTGCAAAGCCCAGAACTTTGAGGACGACTCATTCAGCACCATCACAAGTTTGAACAGTTGCTGAATGAGTGGTCATTAAGTGAGGACAACCTGTAAAAATGGTCAGGGAATATGCTGAATTACAGGTAGTCTTCGTTTAGCAACTGCAACTGGCAATTTAGTCATTAAGCAAAGCAGTCACTAAATGAAATTCATGTCACCGCGATTGTGCTTATGATTTTACTTCAGCTTTCCCTTGCTTTACAGCGTCAGAAGGAAACAATCCCAAACATCCAAGTGAGTCCAAACAGTAGGCAAGGTTTCCAGAACTCGACTCACGAGGAAGCAGGGTAAAAAGACAAATCTTATAGCCCTTTTACCCCGCTCCTCCACCCTTTGGAAAGCTCACCCTGGTACTGGAATAATTAGCAAGAAGAGAATTGATGTTTGTATTTACATTCATTGGAGAGGAAGGGATTACAAGAGAGTAAACAAGCACACAATGGGGAATACACATCAAAAAGAATCCCACTGCTGTGAGCTACCAGCTGCTTAGGAGGCAAACAAAAGCCTTCAGTGTGAAACTGATTAGGATCTTGTCAATTTCAGGCAGCAGTTGTGAGCTGGCTAAGGTCACAGAGCTGAGCTTGTTAACTTGCCCTTAGCACTATTTAGAGAGGAGCTGGGCTGCTGAGAAAAGCAGCTTAAGAAGAGATAACTTTTTAGGTAGTCTTTCCACTCGGCAAGGGGAAGAAAAAGAAAAAATATGGGTAAGGCACAGGGCAACACCTACTAACTGACTGTAATGGCAAACACATGTCTTATGCTGTGAAGATTGTAAATGTGGGCACTGGTTACAAAGTTACTTTTTCATTAATGTCATAACTCCAAACAGTCACTGTCCAAGGCAGTTCCTAAATGAGGGTTACCTCATCAAATCTCCAAGACCAGATGAATTACATCCTAAGATACTAAAAGAACTAGTTGATAATCTGGAAACTCTTATTATTTTTGAGAAATACTAGAGAATTGATGAAGTGCCAGATGACTGGAGAGCAAACATCCCTATTTTCAAAAGAGAAATGTAAGAGAAACACTAAAAGGAACTACAGATCAGTCAGTCTGACATTGGTAACTGGAAGGTTTCTAGAGCTGATCACACAGAGTTTGGTTTAAAATCACCCAGAAAGTAATGTATTCAATCAAATGTACAAGAGTGAGATGGGGATATGTGGCTTGATAACAGTACTTGTGAAAAACATGTTAGAACAGCAGCATGATGCACCTGTGAAAAATCCAAGTTTAAGGCTGCATCAACAGAAGCATAAATTCCAAATAAGAAGCACCAATTGTTTTACTATATTCTGCTTTGGTCAGATGCCACCTCAAATGCCATTTTCTGAGCACCACATTTTGAAAGGACTCAGAGAAAGTAGTGTAGATTGTGTTCAGAGAAGGTTGTTGTTGTTCAATTGTTAAGTTGTATCCGACTCTTCGTGACCCCATGAACCATATCGCGCCAGGCCTTCCTGTCCTTCACTGCCTCCCTGAGTTTGCTCAGTTTCATGCTCATTGTTTCAGTGATGCTATCTAACCATCTCATTCGCTGCCATCCCCTTCTCCTTTTGCCTTCAATCTTTCCCAGCATCAGGGTCTTTTCCAAAGAGTCCTCTCTTCGCATTAGGTGACCAAAGTATCTGAGCTTGAGCTTCATTATCAATCCTTCCAATGAGCAGTCAGGGTTTAAGATTGAATGGTTTGACCTCCTAGCAGTCCAGGGGACTCTTAAGAGTCTTCTCCAGCACCACAGTTCAAAGGCATCAATTCTTCGGCGTTCAGCCTTCTTTATGGTCCAGCTCTCACAGCCATACATTACTACTGGAAAAACCACAGCTTTGACTATGCAGATCTTTGTCGGCAAGGTGACATCTCTGCTTTTTAATATGCTATCTAGGTTTGCCATAGCTTTCCTCCCAAGGAGCAAGCGTCTTTTAATTTCACGGCTGCAGTCTCCGTCTGCGGTGATCTTGGAGCCCAAATAAATGAAGTCTGTTACTGCGTCCATTTCTACCCCTTCTATTTGCCAGGAATTGATGGGTCCAGATGCCATGATCTTAGTTTTTTTAATGTTGAGTTTCAAGCCAGCTTTCGCACTCTCCTCTTTCACCCTCATCAAGAGGCTCTTTAGTTCTTCTTCACTTTCTGCCATTAGGGTGGTATCGTCTGCATATCTGAGGTTATTGATGTTTCTCCCTGCAATCTTAATTCCGACTTGTGATTCTTCTAGCCTGGCATTTCTCATGATGTACTCTGCATATAGGTTAAATAAGCAGAGTGACAGTATACAGCCTTGTCGTACTCCTTTCCCTATTTTGAACCAATCGGTTGTTCCATGACCGGTTCTAACTGTTGCTTCTTGGCCCGCATACAGATTTCTCAGGAGACAGGTAAGGTGGTCTGGTATCCCCATCTCTTTAAGAATTTGCCAGAGTTTGTTGTGATCCACACAATCAAAGGCTTTTGCATAGTCAATGAAGCAGAAGTAGATGCTTTTCTGGAACTCTCATGCTTTCTCCATGATCCAGCGAATGTTGGCAATTTGATCTCTAGTTCCTCTGCCTCTTCGAAACCCAGCTTGTACATCCGGTAGTTCTTGGTTCACGTACTGCTGAAGCCTAGCTTGTAGGATTTTGAGCATAACCTTGCTAGCATGTGAAATGAGTGCAATTGTGCGATAGTTTGAGCATTCTTTGGCATTGCCCTTCTTTGGAATCGGAACGTAAACTGACCTTTTCCAATCCCGTGGCCACTGTTGCGTTTTCCAAACTTGCTGGCATATTGAGTGCAGCACTTTAACAGCATCGTCTTTTAGTATTTTAAATAACTCAGCTGGAATACTGTCATCTCCACTAGCTTTGTTGTTAGCAATGCTTCCTAAGGCCCACTTGACTTCACTCTCTAGGATGTCTGGCTCAGGGTCAGTGACCACACCAGCATGGACATCAGGGACATTAAGATCTTTCTTGTATACTTCTTCTGTGTATTCTTGCCACCTCTTCTTAATCTCTTCTGCTTCTGTTAGGTCCCTGCCTTTTTTGTCCTTTATCATGCCCATCTTTGCACTAAACGTTCCTTTGATATCTCTAATTTTCTTGAAGAGATCTCTAGTCTTCCCCATTCTACTGTTTTCCTCAATTTCTTTGCATTGTTCATGTAAGAAGGCCTTCTTATCTCTCCTTGCTATTCTCTGGAAATCTGCATTCAGTTGCTTATATCTTTCCCTTTCACCCTTGCTTTTCGCATTCCTTTTTTCCACAGCTATTTGTAAAGCCTCATCAGACAGCCATTTTGCTTTCTTGTATTTCTTTTTCTTTGGGATGGTTTTAGTTGCTGCCTCTTGTACAATGTTACAGACCTCCGTCCATAGTTCTTCAGGCACTCTGTCTACCAAATCTAATCCTCTAAATCTATTCATCACCTTCACTGTGTACTCACATGGAATATGATCTAAGTCATACCTGAGTGGTCTAGTGGTTTTCCCTACCTTCTTCAATTTAAGCCTAAATTTTGCAGTAAGAAGCTCATGATCTGAGCCACAGTCAGCTCCTGGTCTTGTTTTTGCCGTCTGTATAGAGCTTCTCCATCTTTGGCTGCAAAGTATGTAATCAATCTGGTTTCGGTATTGACCATCTGGTGATGTCCGTGTGTAGAGTCATCTCTTGTGTTGTTGGAAAAGAGTGTTTGCTATGACTAGCTTGTTCTCTTGACAGAACTCTATTAGCCTTTGCCCTGCTTCATTTTGTACTCCAAGGCCAAACTTGCCTGTTATTCCGATTACTCCTTGACTTCCTACTTTAGCATTCCAAACCCCTATAATGAAAAGGACATCTTTTTTTGGTGCTAGTTCTAGAAGGTGTTGTAGGTCTTCATAGAACCGGTCAACTTCAGCTTCTTCGGCATCAGTGGTTGGGGCATAGACTTGGATTACCGTGATGTTGAATGGTTTTCCTTGGATACGCACTGAGATCATTCTGTCGTTTTTGAGGTTGTACCCCATTACTGCCTTTCCCACTCTCTTATTGACTATGAGTGCAACTCCATTTCTTCTAAGGGTTTCTTGCCCACAGTAGTAGATATGATGGTCACCTGAATTAAATTCACCCATTCCCGTCCATTTCAATTCGCTGATTCCCAAGATGTCGACGTTCAATCTTGTCACCTCATGTTTGACCACATCCAGCTTGCCTTGGTTCATGGATCTTACATTCCACGTACCTATACAATATTGCATCGGACCTTCTTTTCGCTTCCAGATACATCCACAGCTGAACGTCCTTTCGGCTTTGGCCCAGCCGCTTCACTCTTTCTGGAGCTACTTGGAATTGCCCTCCGCTCTTCCCCAGTAGCATATTGGACACCTTCCAACCTGAGGGGCTCATCTTCCGGCGTCATATCTTTTAGCCTTTTAACATTGTCCATGGGGTTTTCTTGGCAAGGATACTGGAGTGGGTTGCCATTTCCTTCTCCAGTGGACCACAATTTGTCAGAACTCTCTGTCATGACCTGTCCGTCTTGGGTGGCCCTGCACGGTATAGCTCATGGCTTCACTGAGTTACACAAGCCCCTTCGCCACGACAAGGCAGTGATCCATGAAGGGGACACAAAAGCATAGTTCTTATAATTTTGCTCATTGGAAGGATTGATAATGAAGCTCAAGCTCAGATACTCTGGTCACCTAATGTGAAGAGAGGACTCCTTGGAAAAGACCCTGATGCTGGGAAAGATTGAAGGCAAAAGGAGAAGGGGATGGCAGAGGATGAGATGGTTAGATAGCATCACTGAAGCAATGAGCATGAAACTGAGCAAACTCAGGGAGGCAGTGAAGGACAGGAAGGCCTGGTGCGATATGGTTCATGGGGTCACGAAGAGTCGGACACAACTTAACGACTGAACAACAACAATTTCTTAAGTCCTTGTACTAACAAAGCTGTCTACTATAACCCAAAAGTTTCAATATCTTGCCTTCCGAGTATTCGTTTTCTGTTTTTTGTTTTGGATAATAACTATAATTTTAAAAGAAAAAGAACAGTAAAAACTAACAAGAATATTAAGAAAAAGAAGAAAAAAGAAATTGGAAAAAAATAGAACAGTAAAGCTCAAGGGTGCAGAAAAAAGAAGAGAAAAAAGAAAAAAGGGATTGACTTCCAACCCTCCTTGCAACAGATATGTAACAATATACATTAAACTCTTGCTCTAAATTAACATAACTTCCATTATTTCTATTAACCCATATTATTTCTAATCAAATCCATACGACATAATTTCATTTTTTTGTTTCCTGCAAAAAGTCCAAAAAAGGTTTCCAGTTAGCATAAAAATTACACAATGTCTTATTATGAATCAAAGCCGTTAATTCACCATCTCAGCCAAATCCACCAGCTTCACCATCCATTCTTCACAACTTCAGTTTTGACATAATTAATACCTAGTTTTGACACTTAATATCCAAATAAGCTGATAACACTTGCAAACTGCATCATAAATCCACCAGGGTTAGTGGCAAAGTTACAGCATTGTCAGCACATGAAAGGATAGGCATGCGTTTACTTATCAAGAACAGAAGATGGCATTCATTTTTTGGTGGAGCTTGTGCAATGAAATATAAAAATTAACAAGGATGTAAGTTTGCACTCTCATTTAGCACCTTTTTGGATAGGAATTGGGTTGGACAAGCCTCCATGATCATTGCTAGATTATGTAAAACAATCTAATGTCACCAGTCTAGTAAGTAAAATCAGAACCTCCCAGTGTGAAAAAATATTGCAGCCAGACTAGTTACACTTCCCACTGTATGGTAGTAATATCTGTCCAAAATAACAAAATCATGGTATGCTAGAAAATATCTGCTTCACTGAAAGAAACCAGGAAGAGTATATAAATCCAGATTGCTCAAGCATGTGAGCCAGGTCACTTGAACATTCTAGAGGGGAAAAAGAAACACTCCAAAGAAAAGAACTCAAGAGTGATCGCACTAGGAAAGATTTCTTCCTAACCACAAATTATAGCAACTAGCCAAGAGACTAATATTTTCTTTAAAAATCTTGTCAGTTTGCTAAAAGATGTTTACTTTGGAATCCTTGGTGCTCTCTCAGCTTGGTTGTTTGCTTGCAGACATTTCATTACCCAACTAGGTAACATCATCAGTACAAGTGAGTGTGAGGTTTGCTCCTTGTTAATATACAGTCACGTGCCTTGCTAGTTTTGGTGGGGGTGTGGTTTTGTCCTTGGTAGCGTGCGCTCCCTACTGCACTCCCACATATACTGTACAGCCAAAAGTATGGATCCACATGTAGATGACACCTAATAAACCATCAACAACATCTTCAAAGGAATAACATTCATAAGGGAAGAAGAAAACAACAATACACTATCCTTCCTGGATATCCACATCAGCAGAGGAAATGATGGCAAATTAGAAATGCAAGTCTATTGAAAAACAACCCACACTAAAAAAGTGCTCTATTACCAAAGTAACAACCCAACCTCCTACAAGAAGAGCAGTATAAGAACATTATTCAGACACACTGCAGCAACCCAGAACACCAGAAAAAGGAAAGAGACCACCTATACAACATCTTCCAACAAAATAGATACCCACGTAACTTTATCAAAAAGTACCTGACCACTCAACCCACTACAGCATGACCAACACAACCTATGAAAAGGATAACACTGTGATACATCAAAAACATCTCAGAAACAAACAACAGACTATTACAACCACACAGCATCACCACAGCACACAAACCAACTAAAGCCCTCCAAAACATCTTAAGTAAACCAAAAGTCCCAGTAGCCCAAGAAGAAAAAAACAGACATCGTCTACAACATACAATGTAAGGACTATAATAGCCACTATGTAGGACAGATGGGCAGAAGACTAGCAGAGTGCATCCATGAACACCAACTAGCAGTCAGAAGACACAATGAAAACGCCTTAATCACACAACACATGGACAGACTCAACCACAGTTTCAGCTGGGAAACTATGAGCATCCTAGACCAAGCTAAATTAAAAAATGCTAGGGAATTCCTGAAAGCTTGGCATTCAGACAAACACACAGAGATAAACCATATTTACACACCATTCAAGAGAGAATAAAAAAGCTAAGAAGGAAACAAAAAGACCAGAACACATCCTCTCCAGCAGCCTTCACCCAGATAAGCAGACATTAACACCAGGCAAACAGTCAAGCAGAAAACAATACCTTAATCAAGGAACTACCAAGGAGAAAACCAGACCCCCATCAAAACTGGCAGGGCAAACAACTGTATATAAATGGGAAGCAAACCCCACACTCACTCACACTGATGACGTTATCTAGTTGGGTAATGAAATATCTACAAGCAAACAACCAAACTCAGAGAGCACCAAGGACTCCACGGTTCAACACTGAGCTACATATATTCTCTTCTATTGAAATGTTTACTTTTCTTAAAGAAACTAAAATTATCTATGAGCATCTATGAGCATAATGATTTCAATATCAACATGAGACTTTCAAGATGGCAGCAGGGAGCGGATGCCTAGTGCGTAGCTCCCAGCCATAACCACCATAAACCAGCTTTCTGTCAGGTTCAGCCGGCATGGCGCTACTAGGAAAACCAGCCAGCCGCACTGAGCTAATTCTACCTCCCGCTTGCAAGCCGGGGAAAAAGAGGAAGTGCAAGCCGCGGTTGATTAATGGGCCACCTGCGCCCGCTTAACAGGAAACCACAGGGTGGAAGTTTTGTATCCACCCTGATAAGCGGCGCACGCCAAAACAAAGAAGAAAGCCGCAAGCTGCGGAAAGGAGATCACCGCGCGATCAAGCAAACCCCAGCTTTGCGCACAACTGAAAGGACCCTGAGGAAACAAGCCCACGCCGGAGGGGCAACTAATCAAGGGACAACGGGAACTGACTGAACCTGCCATCTGGACAATTAAGGGGGATTATTGGGGCACCGACAAGCCGCCACATGTAACTCGACAGGGCAAAACAAGGGAAGAGGAGAGCTATAAATTGTAACACGAAATGTGCCAAGCCAGTCCTGGCTTTGTTTGTAACTGTTGCGTTATGCTTGAGTAAACTTCTTTTGTGAACCACACGTGTCACAGGAGTTTCTCTTGACGAACGGGGCATTCCTTACACTTTCAACCATGGCCAGTATGGGGCTGAGGAGAGCTGGAGGTGTGGGACCCATGGGTGAATGTGGGGTGAATGAAGAGAACCCCCAGCATTACCTCTGTCTGAGGCAGGCCATCACAGTGGGGAGGAGAGTTGCAGTGGCGGCGGCTGGGACAAGGATGCTGAGAATGGAAAGGAGAGGACATGGGCAATGGGGGCGAGTGTGGCAGCGGGTGGCACTTGGACCCAAGGGGTTGACGGAGGCTGTGACAGTTGCGGTGGCAGCAGTGGTGGCAGGAGAATGCTGATGGCAGCTGCCATGGCTGCGCTGTTCGAGCCAAGAACGACGCCCAGGCTCAAGGGGAGTGACGCCGGAGCTGAGAGTTGGTCCAGCTGGGCCAGGAATGTTAGCGGAGCTGGGGCCCAAGCCCAATGCTGCTGTTTTTGGCAGCAGTAGCACCTGCAGTGGGAGCACCGGCAACTACGGTGGGATGGCGGTGACAAGGGCGAGACTGAGGTGGACTCAATGAGAGAGCGGAGGCCAGAGCCCAAGGGCCCACAGTACCTGAAGCCCAAAGAGACATTGGGACCTTGGGGGTTGTGGGGTTCTAGCCCCTATGTGGCAAGGGGCTTCCCTACCCCTAGAGAAGAGGCTGGGGGGACTCGAGCGGTTGTGGGATGTGTGGGTGGATGGTGTGTGCTTGTGAGCTGAATGTGCTACTCTCTGCCCAGATGGGAGACGGGGAGAGGGTAGGTGAATGTGGCCCTCTTCTCTGGCCAGTGAGAGAAGTCAGTGGAGAGAGGGTGTTTGAGAAAGGGGAATTGGGGTGAATGGGCCCTTGTTGGCACTGAGAGCAGTTAGCTGAAGTGCCACAGGGGCTCGTTTCCACACCCCCTTTTTCTCCTCTCCCCTGTATGGTTGTGGTATGGTAGGCCCCTTAAGTTGGAGGCCAGGAGGGCGGGGGGAGGCGCACCTTGGGCGGTTCAGGGCGGGTATTCAGGTGGTGACGGGCATGGGACGGTATGATGGAAGCCAGAGGGCAGGCCGTTTCAGGGGAAGATGCCCCTGATGCATTATACCGGTGGTGTGTTCTAGCCCTCTTGTCTCAAGCCCAGACCCTGGTCAGCAGGCCCACAGAGGCCCGGGCTTTCGGCTGCTGCTGATTAATGCCAGGTCAGTCAATAATAAGGCCCCCTTTATTCACGACCTTATTGGGGAGGAGCAGGCTGACCTGGCATGCATTACCAAGACCTGGCTAGCACCAGAATGGGGTGTTGCCCTTTCAGAATTGTGTCCATCTGGGTTTAGGGTTTGGCACCAGCTGAGACCCCAGGACAGGGGAGGGGATGTGGCAGTTGTCATCAGGGAATCTCTACTGGCCTTCAGGGGCTCTGCTCCACAAGTTGCTGGATGAGACCCCCTGTTCCTGAGGTTGGGCACACGGGATCAGTTAGGAGTGTTGCTATTGTACCAGCCTCTCTGCTGCATAGCATCCTCCCTGCCCGAGCTGCTGGAGGCCATCTCGGGGTTGGCAGTGGAGTTCCCCAGACTTATGGTCTTGGCGGACTTTAATCTGCCGTCCCTGGGGTTAGCCTCGGAGGCGGCCCGGGAGTTCATGGCCACCATGGGCCTATCCCAGATCATCTGTGGCCAGACTCTGGACAGTGGTCACACTCCAGACATGGTTTTCTTGTCGGAGCAGTGGCAGCATGATCTGCTGGGGGATATTATCCCCTCTTTCATGGTCAGACCACTCTCTGGTGGCTGTGAGAGTCTCCTATGCTGCCCCCTCCGCAGGGAGGTGAGGCCTATTCGAACGGTCCACCTCTGATGACTGATGGACCCGCAAGGGTTCCAAAGGGAGCTGGGGGTTCTTCCTGAGGCCTTGCTGCATGGTCCAGCGGAGGCCCTGGCTGCAGCCTGGAATAGGGAGGTGGCTGGGGCCTTGGACAGGATTGCGCCTGTGCGGCCTCTCTTGGCCCATCGCCCCCGGCACTCCCTGTGGTTTATGGAGGAATTATGGGAGCTGAAAAGGGCTAAGACACATCTAGAACGCCACTGGTGGAAAACTAAAGACGAGTCTGACTGAACACAGGTTAGAGCTGCTATTAAGGCCTACCTAGTGGCGGTAAGGGTGGCGAAACGCCAGTATTTCTCCGCTCTTATTGCATCCTCAGAGTGTCACCCGGCAGTCCTGTTTAGGGTCACCCGGTGCCTCCTGGGTAGGGAGGGCTCGAAGGACTATTTACAGGGCTGTGCAGAGGAATGTGCTGAACACCTGATGGATAAAATCACTTGGATCCATTCTCAGTTGGAGGCCAAGCGTGTGGCGGGTCCAGTGGATTTGCCCAGGGAACGTTCTTACCTAGTTATTTGGGAACGGTTTGATCCAGCTGGCCCTGAGGAAGTGAACAGTAATTCCAGTAGTGCCACATTATCTAAATCTTTTTCCATCTCTCGATTTATTATTTGCTTTATTTTCCAAAATTTCCATTTTGTCTTTAATTTGTTTAACCTCTCCACTCATTTGTATTACAGATTCTTCAAATTTTTTATTCATCTTTTCTTCCATATTTGCAAATCTTTCCTCCGTTCTCCCTTCAAGTGAAGCCAGATTTCTCTTAACAGATTCAGTCATTGATGTGGTAACATTCTTCCCCAATTCTTCAAACATCCTTTGTAAAATCTCTGGCATAATCCCTTTTTCTGTTATTTGCTCTGTTAACGATCCTCTCCTCCCTTCTGCAATTTTCGCTGCTTTCCTGGTAGTAGCCATTTCTTTTCTTTAATTTGTAATCCAGAAAGGAGAAGTAAAAATAAAAGAGATACTTTTTTTTTCTTTCTTTTTTTTCCTCTGTGTCCTTAACTCTTTAGGCACATTTGGCACTCCATAGTTCTATAGTCACATGATCTTTTGCAACTTTCCCTTATCTCTTTATTCAGTGAAATCAACCAATCATCCTTTTTAGCAAGTTTAAACAGCCCTCGTTCCCACAGATGCATGTATTATTTAATTCAAAAGTACTTTAAAGCAAACAATATTCCAAATTTAACGATCCATTTAATGTGTTTTAAACTTAATTTAAACTCTTAGCAAGCTTTTTGCTTTTAATTATTTTTAAATCCTTGTAATTATTTCTTTGCTTTTTATTTTAATCTGTGTTGAAGGATCACTCACCCGGTGGTTTAGTTGCCCTGCTGCTTGGAAGATGTCTGTAGCTTTTAAAACTATTGTAATCCAAATATGCACTAGAAAGTGAAGTGGGTGAACCCAGTGTCCTTAAACAGGCTCCGCATGAGGCTATGAGCTTGGTATTTCTCCCTTGGCTCCCGGCACTCTACTCACAAGTCCGGCGCACAAGTGAGTAATCTCCTGGCTTCTCCTTTTCTGAAGAAGCTCCACTGGCCTAGCCTTGTCACCCAGCCATCGGTCTCCACCTCAGCTGCGTCTCCACTGTTCAGAGGTGTGTTAGTCCACCATTTTCTCCACCCAGAAGTTGTATAGGCATTTTGCATTTCTTTTCAATTAAGGACTTGGCTGGGACTGATTTCTCTAATGTAATTCATGGTTTACATTGAGGTAAACAACATTTGTGCTTCAAAGGTAATGTACCAACATGCGCATATGAGCATTCACAGAGAAAGACAGATCAATTTAAGCATCTTTTTTAAGGGGAAGAAAATCCATTGGGCTTCACTTTTCTCCAATAAAAAAGTCTTAAATCATTCTATTTGACATTTGTACTTGGGCACATGCATAATGCAACAACCATTAACATTTTCCTATAGTTCATATAACAAGTAATTATAGTTTATATAATAAGTAATTGAGCTCCAAGTGTTAATAATAAGAGTATGTAATGTAGGGGGAATGAATATGGCATTAACTGATTATGTGCCATCAAGTCAGGGCTCTTAGCAACCACATAGATACATTTTCTCCATGAAAACCTGTCCCCAACTTGGTCCTTCAAGCCTTCCAATGGTGCACCCACTGCTACTGTAACTGAGTCCATGGTATTCTCAGGAGTCTTTTCCAGCACCAAAGTTCAGAAGGATCAATAGTCTCAACAGAAGAGAATACACACACACACACACTAGTTTTTCTATCTTGCTTCTTTGGAGTCCAACTTTAACTCTGAGTGTCACAAGGAAAACCACTGCCTCCCAATTTTGATCTTTGTAGTTATAGTTACATCATGGCATCTGAATCTTTTCCAAGGCCTTCATTGATACTCTACCATGTGGTAGTCTACAACATATTTCTTGACTGCTGATTCCTTTGAAAGTTGCTCCTTTTAGGCAGAAGCTATCCCCACTTCAATATCTTGTCAACTCTAAGGCTGTTGCTGTACCAGTTGTCATGAGTTTGGTCTTCTTTATAATTAATCTTAGTCCCATTTTTCCACTGTGCTCCTTGACCTTCAATATTAGGGTTTGCAGATTATTTGCATTTTCAGCTATCACAGTAGCTGTGATATAGTAGTATCATCAGCATGGTGTAAGCAGGTTATTGATGTTTCTTCCTCCAATTTTAAAGCCACACTCATCTTCTTCAAATCCAGCCTCCTGCAATATATATTCCGCATATAAGTTGAATAAATAAGGAAAGAGTATATAGCCTTGGCACCCTAACTCCTTTGCCAACCTGGAGCCATTTTGCCTATAGTGTGGCTTCCTGACCTGTGTATAGGTTTTACATGAGGACAATAAGATGTTCTGTGATTCCTTTTTTTCTGAGCACATTCCACAGCTTGACATGATCAACTTAATCAAAGGCCTTTCTATAAAGCACGTGCTGTTTTCTTTTTGGTACTTTTTTACTTTTTCAATTATGCAACATGCATCAGCAATGTCTCTGGTCCCTCAACTTTTTCTAAAGCCAGTTTAAACATCTGCCATTTCCCTTTCCACAAGAGCTCTGCATTGGATGATCTTAAGTATTATTTGCTAACATGAAGTTTGCACACTCTGTTAAGTCTTTTTTCTTTGGTATTGGTATGTAGACTGATCTCTTCCAATCTGCTGGCCACTATGTTGCTCTCCAGATTGGTTGGGATAGTTTGGTTAGAAAGTTGACAGATTCTTTTTCTGCTGTTTGCCGTATTTCTGTAGATATAGTATGTACAGTATTTCAATATACTCCTTCCATCTTTGTTCTACCTTGAATCAGTTAGGTATTTCCATTGGTGTCCTTCAACATACCAGTTTGAAGCTGGAAACTCCTGAGTTCAGAGATCCTTTAGAAGACTTTTCTTATTTTTTCATGTCTGTTTCCACCTTCAATGACCTTATAGATGTTATTTT
Organism: Liasis olivaceus; assembly: GCA_030867105.1. NCBI lineage: Eukaryota > Metazoa > Chordata > Lepidosauria > Squamata > Pythonidae > Liasis > Liasis olivaceus. Next base: position 24,451,320 of record CM061359.1, on the reverse strand, counting down.
AACACTATCAGCTCTCTGAAGTTCTTTGTTAATGTTTTCCTGAGATCTTTGTCTCAGGGAAAGCCACAAAGCTGGTCTCCTTGCACATTCTTGTCATTTTCATCTTTGACATGATATGCACAAAGAACCTGTATGGCTCTGATGTTATATGATGCAATTTCCACTCATATACGCCTCTGACTTCTGGCATTTCTAATCTCTTATCAAGCTACAGTTCTGTACAAAAATGAGTCTTTCTCTACTTCTTGCAGGTACACACAGAAAAGCACCAGTGCATATGTTGAGAATGAAGGATTAGACATTTCTCTGAGGTTCCAATTTCTGCTGTGGGGGTGGTATGTCACTAACTGGAATGTTATGTAGAGATTACCCAGCAAACAAACCACACACTGCTGCTGAAATCTGACATACCTAAAGGGCTATTCACCTCTAATGTCTTTAGTAGCACTGTCTTAGCCTTCTTCAGAACTACAGTGGTATATTTTCTTCTCACAAAGACCAGAACTACATGGGAAGAGACAATCACATATTTTCTAGATCCTTTTAATTGGCAGGCCCATTCAGAGCATGACACAACAGTCACCTGTATTAACATGATGGGATTATGTAGTTGGTACACTATCCTACTCATCATCATCTCCTCATCTTCCAAAGGAGGAAACTGCAAAATAGTTAGCATTCCAAACTGAAAAAAGCAGAAATTCTATCCCTAGATCTATGTTTATTGACTAAGAGCTCTCTATCATGACTAATTCACTTATCTCAAATCATCAGCTCAGAACCTCCACACATCACTGTGAATAAGTTTCATGGTACACTGATACATAACTGATTAGAAAAATGAGGTATATCTGCATGCTTCCAAATAAATATATTCAGTGTGATAAGCAACTTATAATATACTGTAGAGCAGGGGTTCTCAAACTATGGCCCGCGGGCCGGATACAGCCCACCAGGGTCATTTATCCGGCCCGCCCACCTGATTGGCCGCTGCTGCTGTCTGTCGGGGCTGTGTTGGGAGCTGCAGGCGATGCACGAGGAGGGAGATTGCAGAGCCAGACTATTCTATATTACAGGTATACCGGGTTGTCTTGCGGCTCTCCTCCTCTCTTCATACTCCGCGGGAGGGATCCTCTGTACAGGGTGATTGATTGAATCAGAGCGCCTGACTGGCCGCCGCCACTGTCTGTCGGGGCTGTGTCGGGAGCTACAGGCGATGCACGAGGAGGGAGATTGCAGAGCCAGACTAGTCTACATTACAGGTATACCAGGCCGTCTTGCGGCTCTCCTCCGCTCAGTGTGTTGTTCTCCAAGCTGCTTGTCTCATTCCTTCTCCCAATTGCCCACCCCGTTCTTGCAATCCTTCGGAAACCATCTGGTCTTCCCCAGCTCTCATGAGTACAGGTGCCCTATTTGGAGAACGGCAGGAGCCCCGTTCTCATGGTGCTTCGGGTTTGCATTTTATGTTCCTTCCTGTTTTACCCACACAATGGATTTCATTCGGAATGTCATTAAAATATTCCCAATAACCTGCTGCCATGACTAGGTTTTAGTCAACAGAAGGCACTATCAGTGCCTGAAACTTATTTCCAAGATTAAATTCCAGTTTTACAGGGACAGTCCTGATTCTGGGGAAGGCACCCTCAAACTAATGGGAAGGCTCAAGGTAGAGCAGGCAGAACTGTATGGGAACAGGTAGCCAAAGAAATGATGTCTTTCCATTACTCCTCAAGTCTTGGGGTACCTTATGGTGGAAGGGAACACGGGAATGAATTATCCATTTTACTGGCTGCTTGATTAGTACTAGTCTGCAGAAATCCAGAATAAGAAGCAAAGGTAGTGTTTCCTGTATCTCTTTGTTGACAACTAATGGATTTTTGCAGATCAGGTCTGATAGCCTTATAATGGAGAGAGTGGTCAATTGATTGTTAGTCATTTATTAAATTAATTTGGCCTGGAAATAATTTTTCACAGAGTGTAAAAGCACAACAGGGAACAGGAATGTTTGGAACTACTTAAAGTTGCTTCATTCCAGAGAAGCTCTTCTAAACATCTTTGTGTCCTTTTTTTTCTGGTAATTTTTGCCTGTGACTTTGGGGAAATTGACTTGTAGATTAATTTGTATACATGTATGCATTTTTTAATATTTGTATATCCAAGTTTTTATTTTTGGAAATCAGGTCAGCCTATTTCTTTGCAAATTATCAGGACTGCAGAAAGCATTGTACTCAGTTTCTGTTTCACTTTCTCTTCTCTTCTGTTCCTTGCATTTATATCCAAACTCCTCTTCCTTGCCCAGACCTGTTCCATCATCTCAAATTCTTTGTACAGGTAGTCATCGCTTAACAACCATTCATTCAGTAGTTATGCTCAGTCCCCAAAGTTACAGCTGTTGCAGCACCCCTGCAGTCACATGATCAAAATTCAGGCACTTGGCAGCCCGTCCACACTTACAACCACAGGGGCACTTCAACTCATACTTCCTCATACTCCGCGGGAGGGATCCTCTGTGCAGGGTGATCGGTGGGGTCCAGGGCGCCCTATTACTTTCTCCATTTGGGCTGTGTGGTTGCCCCTCAAGTAGGAGAATGGCCACTGGCATTGACCAATAATGCGGGGGGCAGGGGGTGGGGGGGCTGGGATGGGATGGGGGGAGGATAACATTTCCTGACACTGACCATCAATGCAGGGTGGGGTTTATGTTGGTTAAAATTGTTCTTTATTTTAATTATTGTATTTTTTTCCTGTTTTTTTTTGTACTACAAATAAAGTATGTGCAGTGTGCATAAGAATTCATTCATGTTTTTTTCAAACTATTATTGTGAGCCGCCCAGAGTCACCTGTTGGGGGAGATGGGCGGCATACAAGTTTAATAATAAATAAATAAATAAATAAATAAATAAGATAGATAGATAGATAGATAGATAGATAGATAGATAGATAGATAGATAGTCCGGCCCCCCAACATTTTGAGGGACTGTGAACTGGCCCCCTGTTTAAAAAGTTTGAGGACCCCTGCTGTAGAGTAAATATTATATGAACCTATAATACTAAACAACTTTGTGCGAAATAAGCAATTAGGCAACAAATATATTTTCCATATAACAGCAGTTGCATTTTCTTGTTTGTGTAAACTAAAGCATGAGAAATACACAGCCACAAAAAAGTGACTATAGAAAAGGACAAAAAGAAACAAAAAGAAAATACTGATAGAGAATGATCACTAAATTGTTGGGTTTCAAATTCAGTGATTTCATTGTTTCTACTTTTTTTAAATTACCTTTTTGCTGAAAGTTTTGGTACAGATAATTTAAACCTCTCCCTTGGCAGAGATAATTCTGATGGACAAAAATGTCTGAACATGGCCTAAAATGTCTACTGTGTACAACTTTATTTTTCAAACTCAAGATATTATGTTAAAAGGATAGCTTTCATCAGTTAGGGGTCACCCTGTATCATAATGCAGGAGTAATTTTAACAGAAATTACAATTTAAAGTCATGTGTCTGATAATATTCTAATTCCTAATGTGAGTATTAGGCTGAAATATAAGTATAGGCTCATATAATACCACTTCATACTACCAAAGCAACAACCCTACACCAAAATGCAAAAACAAGAATGAGATTACATGGAATAAGGCTGACACACCCATGGGGAATATGGGAAAAAGGAAACAAATGGCAAGGAAGGAGACCATCTTTTTAAACCTTCCATCTCTGTGCCAAAAGCCAGAAGAAAAGATTAACTTAATCCCTCTATTCCAGGTTTGGACAAAATGGAAAGCATAGACAAAGTTACCAAACAAACCCAGGATAAAAACTGGTTAAAGAGCTCTGTGAACCCAATTTTGTCTTATCATCGTATGATATACTTTTTTAAATTACCTGTCTTAGTATGTTACATGGACATGTCTAGAGTCAGTCCACATATAAATTCTTATATCTCCATCTTTGCCTCCTTTCCTATTAAATGCTTTTCTAAGCTTGAGAAATTCTATCAATGATAGCAAAATTAAACAAGGATAAATCATTTGTGAACCGAATCCATTTGAAATTTTTGATAACCAAAGCAAATATGCTTTATTTCAAGATAATTATTTCAAAAAGCTGAAAATCAAACTGCAATTTGTTTTGGATTCAAAACTCGAAGGTTGGTTGATAACTCTCTGAATTACTTGATGCTCCACTCATTAATTCCATATGAGTTAAATCAAAGCTGCGTTACTCAGTCAAAATATTCTCCAGTCATGAGTAGCCAAAGAGCTTTTAAAAATTCTGAAAAGAGAGCCATAAATTTGCAAAGCCATAAAATATAATAAACTCACTCTTATCATTTACACAATGTCTCTAAAAATGATGCCAAAAGAGCTTAAAGCCCCTTTTCATTAAAATAGGAAAGCCAGCTGCTCTATTTTGCCATGCTATCCTAAGGGTTAATTGTCACAGGCAGTGAGGCTCAGCTGAGCAATTCTATAGACTACTGTTTCCCAACTTTATGGCCTTCCAACTGTGTTGGAGCACAATCACTCTACTTCTAAATCCATATGGTCAATGGCCATGGAATGGAGGAATTATAGTCCCATGTAGATGGAGGGTAAAAGAAAGGTACAGTAATTCTACTTTAAATACTCTATTAAGCTTCTATAATTAGCTCTATTCTCAGTGGGAAACAGATTATTTTTTCTTATTAACCAAATTTACTTTCCATCTCACAGGAAAATACTGAAATTGTCAGCTCTTGCTTCTGGAATATTAATGGCATATTTGTGGCAACTGGTCTTCCCACACCCCTTTTGCATGGGCAAACACACATAAACTCTAATTTTGAAGTCAGGTAGATTCCAGATAGCTCTCTTTGAAGTTAAAGCACAATTCCTTCATTATTGCTACTTTCCAAATAAAGTATCCATGCTGGGAAGTATACACGCAAAAGGAAACAATGGGTGAATGTCAAGCCTGCAAAATTTGGAGAAAATCACAGAGTAATGGCACTTGCTCTTAACACACTCACTAAAACACAAGCTCTTTGTCTTAAGAATCACATATTTCAGCTGTGCTCTATATGACCGCACATTCTTTCACCTCGCAGCTTGGAATTAATTCCTGTAACACTCTCAAAAATAGGGAAAAAAAGCCTCCATCTGAAATTATGCAGGAAAGAAAAAGAGGGTAAATGGCTATGGAATACCCACTATAGGTAGGAACTCTTAATGTTGCTATGTATAGCTATGTAACTGTGACATACATATTCCTTTTCATAAACAATAACATAAGCCTTCAATGAGATACATATCTCATAGCATTAGTGAGCTATATGTCACTGCCCATCAAGATTCCAGTCTTAAAAAGAAGAGGAATTAATTAAGCTGCAGCACCCAAATGACAATTTCATCTGCATCCTACTGCTATCTACTATACTGGAATTTGAACTCCTTTCTTGTGAAATAACTGTCTTGACCACTACTCCACTACATCAGGGTGGGATTTCTCAGTTTGACCTTACTTTTACAATTTTTCAGCAGAGTCTCTATCCCTACCTTTAAGGGCCAATCTGCTATAAGAGACAGATTTCATTTTACTACCACAGATTTCCATCATTTAACTACTGATTACTAACTTGTGGTCTAGAGTAAGATCTGAAATTACTGCAAACTCCTAACCAATCTAACATCTTAAGGACCAAATAAATAATGCTGAAGCTAATACTTCTTACTCTTGCAACTACAGATTCATATATCATGCAAACCATAATGTGGTTGTCCTATGCTGGCTTAGCTCAGTGTATGAATTCAGTCTATAAACTCCATAAATCCATAAACTATGGCTTGACATTACATATGGACCTAGTAACCGACTGATTCATGCACAAAGCCAAAATCAATAAATTACATAATGGTTTTGCACATGTGCATCCAGAAATTTTGGCTGATTCAATAAAGCAAGTTTAAAATAAACCATGAAACCTGGTCAATACATAGCTGAAATGAGGATTGACATATTTTTGCCTAGGATTATTATTTGGGGATTTGTCTCAATGTAATACAATGACAAATTATTGTATTACAAATTATATACATTACGTGAAGACCTAGCACTCTGGAGAAGGTTCTAATGCTGGGAAAGGTGGAAGGAAAGAAGAGGACTACCAGCAATAAAGTAGATAGACTCCATTTCAGTAGCAATGGGGGCACCGTTGGAAGAACTGAAGGACCAGGTTAGGGACAGATCATCATGGAAAAAATCTATCTAGAGGTCACTAAGAGTTGACAATGACTTGAGGGCAAATAATCAATTAATCAATACAATGACCAGTGAGAGTGCAGGATAATTAGTATGGTCTTAATGACCGCACCCACTGACAGTTTTAACTTGAGTAAACTAACATCAATACTAAGTATGCATTGGGTACTGGCTAGATTTCACTGGTAACTGATTTGTATCAACAGGTCTCATTCTCAGATAAGCTGTGCCATATGTACAATAAAATCACATTAAGGTTAGAAAAATTCACACTTTACATCATTACATACATGAAGTATGGTATCCTCCTCTGTACATACTTAATTACTATATATGTTCCTTATCTGAAGAACTGCACTAACTTTATAAGTAAAAGGAAAAACTTTCATAAACGTTGGCCTCTCAATAATTAACAAACAATAACCAACCATACTAAGCTATAATACGGTTGGCTTGATTTTGGCTTCTAGTGTTTCAAATGGCAAATAAAACAGTGTTTAAACAGACTTGTGAATCAGGTCAGCATGCCTCCATGAGGATAATTTATGTAAGAAATCATAACTCCAAATTCACAGCACACTAAGCTGTGTTTAGTTAGTTTCAACTTAGGTTTATTTGTTTATTAAATTTATCCCCACCCATCTCCCCCCAATGGGGGACTCTGGGCAACTCACAACTCATTAAATAAATAAATATACAATTAAAAACCTATACACACAATTACTAAAAAAGAAGGAAAGAGTCCAGAAGGCCAATGGTTCAGAGCAGCAAATGCCAGGCCTCTAGCCAACCCCACACTTGATGTCTTCCCTCCCCACCCCAGGCCAGATGGCAGAGCCAGGTCTTCAAATCCCTCCGGGAGGCCAGGAGTGAAGGGGCCAATCTCACCTCCGGGGGCAAGATATTCCAAAGGGTGGGGACTACAGCAGAGAAGGCCAGTATGTTCTAGCCACTGTGATTTTTAAAACCATGGTTTATGAATTTTTCTGACTGTGAATCCAGTTACCAATTATAGTTAACTACTGTATTAGTATTTTGAACAATGAAGTTTGTTTTTTATACTAATAATACGGAATAAGAATCCACTTAACATTTCTGGACAGGCAATAACCACAAAATTTATAACATGCACCAAACTTCATATTTATTATGTTTTTTCTACGCAGAATCAATAGAAAATACCTATCTGGAACAAGTGTCTCAAAACACAAATATCTGAAAGTGAAATATAATTTTATGCACAAATACTACTCAGTATTTTTGCATTAAAAGGGTGACATAGTTGTTGCTGCTATAATTGTAGGTCAATAGAATAATTGCAACTCAGGATCAGTCCTGCAAGTTTACCCTTTGGCTTTAACCTTAACATTATAGGTCAACAAGATTCATTTTTATAAAACATGCTGCAGTTTGATCATAAATCAGCTGTCCTGTTTAAGAACTGAAACTGTACAATAAAGGTTAGGATTAAGATCCAGAGTACAATATCTTCTACAAGAGGTTTTGCAATATGAGTTCTTCTACAATTACTACTAATGCTTGTGTTTTGATGCATGCATAATGGGATTAGGTTCACACATTACACTAAGCTTTGTTCCTGATTAATAAGTTTTTAATGAATAAATCCTGGGTTCAAATGCTAAATTAAACATAACATGATTTGTTTTAACTTAGTGTAATTTGTGATATAACCAGAACTAACTAAAATAATTTCAGATCTTTAAATAAAGATGGAAGCAGTCTTAGTTTATATTTTCAATGAAGGTTCTTGCACCTATAGCATCTACACAATTTAATAAGACATCAGCCATAGTTCACAAACCACAATTAATAGATTTTTGTCTTAATGTGGTTTGTTTGGCTTTTGCTTAGCTTGTGTAAACCTAGCAACTGTGGTTTATAAGCCACAGCTTATATCTTAACAACAGGTGAGCCAGCTAACTATGGTTTGTTAATAAATCATACTTATGTGAGCTGATTGTGAGACAGCTTTATTTATTCAAACCATTTACATAGCTGCCCATCTCACAACAGTGACACTAAGGGGTACAATTAAAAACAACATAATTTACTAGGAAAACATCCTGTGTGACATCTATGCTCAGAAACAAGCTATCTGTAAAGATGTCTGAGAAGAAAGCTACAATACTCTTGCCCATTGGGCTGATTTCCTTTCAATCAGGACAATTTTTAACAGCTGTGAAGCCAGAAGAACAGGTTAACTTCCATCCCATCTCCCGTAGCCACAAAACTTCACCAAGAATTTCAGTGAGGCTTATTACACGTCTCAATTGCAGTTTCGTAAAGGCAAGCACACATTATGGCTCATTTAGAGTAGAAGGCCTTATTATAGAATAAACTCATCATTTCTTGGAAGTTCTGCCATGCTACAGGTTTAATGCCTTTATGACTATTATAGCTTCTGCTACCATCATTTTCATAACTTTTCAATAAATGGGAAAAAACACAGATGGCTCACATACTGTGCTCAACTGTATTTCTTGACTAACTCATAATTAGTTGGATCCACAGTTATGCTACTTCATAAACTACAGTCTACAAGTCCTAATAGGTGGATCACATTACATACTCAGCTGTAGCCAAACAGCCAATATTATGGATTAGTACAATGTGTGAATCCAACCAGTCTCTTGTCCAAACCCATTCACTAACAGCACAATTGGGATCGCAATCCACATATCAACTTTATGTCATACCAGAGTGACTGAACAATGACTTCCCTTTATTAGCAACTCCTACTGCTGTTCCCAAATACTTGAAGTCAGCATTTCCATCTGTAACACTGGCATATATGCTATTTCAGCATCACAGGGTTACATTTACTAAGGCTGCATAGGTAAAAAAAATCATTGTTCTCCATCTCAGCAATATAAAGACTGAACAGAATTGCCATAAAAATAAACAGCAGTCTTAGAAACATATATACTCCTACCTGCAAAAAACCCAGCATAAGTCAACATAATGCAAAAAATATACCATGAGATTTGGAAAAATTACACTGAAAGTAGAAACCATGCCAGGGAATCTAACACAATAAATACTGCTGGAAGCGCACTAGTGCTAAGCAACTTATTTTATTCATACGTTTTTTCTCATCATTCCTATAGTACTTGAAGATACCAAACATTATATAAAGCTCCTTTTCTCAGTTCTCCTCACAACTCACTGTGAGATAAGTTGCATTAAAAGACAGGCCAGTTTCATATTACAGTATGTGCTAACTCATGCCCTTATTGTTTGTAAATTAGTTTTTTTGTGTTGCATAAATACAATCTGAAAGTTACAAGTGATATCTAATAATTCTGCATCCTGAATTCAAAGTAACACATTTGAAGAATGAAATATTCAATAGCAACATATGTAAAAATGGCAAATTTCAACCTTCCATAGCACTATGAAACTATGTTCCACAGTCACAAAACAATGACTGTTTTTAAAGAACCATTCTTGAATAAAGGAACTTCAAAAGAGTGTCCTATGTGAAACAACTGAACTCTACATTACATTAAAGATACCACTGCTCAGTCTTTTGCATAATGGTAAATTTCTATTCTTTTTGCCTTTTGTTTCTCTTTGAACCCATTCCTTTGAACCCACCCAATCTGCTAACTTCAGATCACAATTCATAGACCTGATAACAAGGACTCTAGCCCACACAAAATATACCACAATAGATGTGTTACTCTTTAAAGGGTTACAATAGCGCTCTGCAGGTTTTGCTTGTAACAGATTAATGTATGTACAAATAGCCCAATTATCCAAAAATATGAGCACTGTTCAAACAATTTTACAGGTGTTTCCTTTTTTACTTATAACATTCAAAATAGTGAGATAATGCAAGCCTACAACACTAGCTCAATGTGCTTTTGTATCCAACATTTTTTGTTTACAGGGACTTCTTGTATATTTTAATACTGTTATTCCACCATAACAAGAGATTATACCTCCTGCAATTTAATACTATAGTGTGCACAATTCAAAACTCTATAGAGGAATAACTTTCCAACTTAATGGCAAATCTATCACACTAAGGAGCAACCTAAAAATAAGTATTTTGCAATAGATCCAATCATGCTTATTGGCAGTCTTTCCTCAAAATTAAACCACATTAAGCAGGTTCAGAAGCAAAGAAAATGAAGCTCCTTCCTTATACGTATTCTCTTTCCTAATGCTGGCTTCTTCTTTTCACTGGTTTTTACTATTTGATAAAATATTTTAGTCTTTGAAAATACACTACATCCTTGATTCTCAAAGGATAAATAATTCACCAAGGATGCTGGAGTAAAAGAGATCATAGCGGGTGAAGTTTCGAAGGCATGCCAAGATCCTCCAGGAAACCACAGACACTTTCGGATTCTCCCGCACGTTTAAAAGCAATGAAATCCAGGCTTCGTGTGACACGATCCCCTCTTTTAAACGGGTGCCCGTTCACTACCCAAATCAGGTCAACCTAAGATGGCCCCAAGCCGTCTTTCAGCCCCGCGTTGAGGCCGGCCCCTGGGACCCAGACCCAGCCCAGGCACCCGCCGGGAGACCTTTTCTCCGCCGCCGCGGACGCAGTTGGCCCAGTTCATCCGCGAAGAGCCAGAGGAGCAGCCCCGGCCCCGCAGGGCGGCCCATTACAGCCATGGGGACCAGCTGCCACTCGCCTCCTCCGCCTCCCTCCCGCTGCGTCGGCGGCGGCCCCGTCACTCCCGGGCAGCGGGGGATTCCGGGAGCAGCGGGGCTCCCCGCTCCGCCCCGCCCCGCCCGGCGGCCGCAAGGGTCCCGAGCCGGGCAGAGCCGGGGCCCCCGCCCGCGCAGGCGCACTTGCCGCCCTCGGAATTCACCCCTGGGCAGGGGCCCTCCCTCCGCGGACCCGCGCCTCGCCTCGCCTCGCCTCGCCTCGCCTCGGCCCGGCCCGGCCCGGCCCGGCGGCCTGGCGGTCAGGCCCGGCTGGTGGGCCGTGAGGCGCGGCACCCCTCCCCACCGACGGACCGGCGGCCGCCCTCCTGAGGGAGCGGGCGCCCAGGCCGTGGCATGCGCGGCCCTCGCTCACCTGCCGCCGCGCTGACGGACCGGCGGCAGTCCGCCCGCGACGCGGTCTCGGCTGGCTGGTGGGCTGCGCTCCGGAGCGGCGGGCGGTTGGGCGGCGGCGGCGGCCCGGAAACGGAGGAGCAGCGGCGGCGGCGGCGGCGGCTCTCAGCCGGACGCCGAGGGGAGGGGTCTGCGCGGGGCGGGGCTTCTGGACTGACAGGCGCTGCGGGCGGGGCGAGCGGCCAGAGGAGGCTGAGCGCCTGGAGCGGCTCCTTTCCCCAACCGCCGCCCTCGGGAGTTAGAAACGGGACTCGAGCCCCCCGCCTGGTCTTAGTTCACACGACACAAGCAGGACTCTCCTCCAGGTCAGATCCGGCGTGGGGGACTCGGAGCCCGGGATTGCCCCTAGCGCGCTTCGTTTATGGTCAAGGATTATGGGAGCTGTAGTCCGAAGTCCTCTAAGGCCGCCCGGCTGTCCTGGGCTCAGGGGGCGTCGCCTTCTCCTGGGCCGGCTGCGCCTGACTGGTTGCGAAGCCCCGCTCACCCGCGCCCCGGGCTGTTGCCGGGGTCGCTGCCCGCGCGGGCGTCGGGGCCGGGTCGGGGCGCGGCTGGCTGCTGGGGGTCCGTGGGCTGAGAGGCGCGGGCCCCGGGAGGCGGGAAGGGACGCGCGGTGGTGGGGCCGGGTCTGCTGGGATAAATCTGAAGCTGTGCTTTTATGGATTTGAAATGTTTTAAGCCCACTTTTCTACTTAAAAGCCCAGCAAACATGATGATTATAAATACAACTAACAACTACAATTATCTTTTTTAATGTCCAACACTGAGAGGGTTCCAACTTAAAGACTGCACTGACATAATGTTGAACAAATTGTTTGTGCACAATAATTCATCTTATGCTTTCACTGGTCAGAATGTATTTTATGATCTTGGTAAAAACATCTCTTTTCTTAGATTAATAGATCTGGGCATAACTACATTGCCATTTACTGTGCAATTTATTAACCTTTCCCCAATATTTTTGCTGAAAGCAAAATATTGCTTTTAGCAAAAATATTCTTCTTAACCATACACATAATCTATAATCAATAGCAGTCATTCTGTTGCTTAAAATGTATTTTTAGTAATGTGGAACAGTTTCCAAATACTCTGTGTAGCAGGAAGAGAAAGACTGGAGCATTTAGAAAGCCTCATGATATATTACAGCAGCAGTGGAAGAATATGGTAGCAGCAAAGCTCTTGATGAAGGACCCCATGATGTCTATTTAGTGGATCCACTGGTGGCTCAAAAAATCTCACCCCAGGTTTCTTCATGAGCAAATCCTCCTCCAGCTGGAAAGAGGTATCTAGTAGGGAGTTAGAGGGTTCAGTTCTGGGCCCAGGACTTGTCAGTATTTATATTGATGTCGTGAATGAGGGGCTGGAGGAGGGAGTGCTTGATCAGATTCCCATCTCAAGTACAAAGTGATTTTGGATGCCATGATATAAGAAAGATGCAGAGAAAGTGGAACTGGTGCCCAGAAGGGCAACACAGATGATGATGGAGTTGAAGACAAAGAGGGATACTGTGTATTGAGAAAAGAATGTCAGAGTGAGGATATTATAGCATTTTTTCAACTCCCTGAAGAAGGTCAGAGGGCCGAGAGTGCTTTCCTATCCTCACAGAGTGGAATTTCTTGATGGCAAGAGCAACTAGAGAATGGGACCAGAGGAGGCAGTGAGCCCCTCTTCCCTGGGCTCAAACAGGCTGGACCATCATCTGTTAGGGGAACTTCGGTGGAGCATCCAGCACTGAGCTGGGCATGGACTCAGGGTCCTTCCCAGGATTTTAGGATCCTGTTTCTCCCAGGATTTAGAGCAGCAATACAGGGTCACTCCAGGAGGAGAGCGAGCTGTGCTCTTTGCATGGGAGCAGGAAGAGGCTGGGTGCTGTGCTATGTTTACAATTAAAAATGGCCTCCTGGATAAACTGCATTTCACTGGATTCTCAAACCACGCTAAACCAGGAGCAAGCAGTTTCTGTTATGTCTTAATGTGATGTCTGACTCCAGTCGTTATATGGCAGAATTACTCACAATCAGGAAATACATTTCTTAGATATCATGCAGAGAGGTAGTAGTTTTTAACATCATCTTTTTGGTGATGTTTAGGGATGCATTCAGGTCTGACTACTATTCTTCGTCTGAGTTTTGGCTTGCAAGACTGTGTGCACGTGCAGACTTTGAAAAATAAAACCCACCATCTTTTCTAGCCATCAGGGAAGGAAGTATCCATTGTTTTGTTGTCCGGTTATTCTGTTTCAAATAAACAGTTTTCAGTTACTTTTCCAGTTATTTGTTCTTTAACAAAATTGCTGACCTGAATTTGGATCCCCAGAGGTCTGAATAACAAACTGTTCATCCAGGATTGTCCTGCTCAGCAAGTAGAAAGCTTTCCTGTAGGCAGCATTCCTCAACTTGGCATCCTCCAGATGTGTTGGGATTTTGGCCAGAATGCCACCCTGATACATCTGGGGGTACAGAGTTACTATGTGAGATGGCTGGCTATACAAATGTGATACAGACAGACAGACAGTGGTTGGGAAAGCTGCTGCATGGACACTGGCATATGTGTTTTGAGAAGTGCTTGACATTTCTGGAGCTGAAGTCTAAGCCTCTGTACACTCCCAAAAAGTTTTTCCACTTGCATGCAGAAAACCTTTAAAGCAAGAGATTGTCATGTTCCTGACCTTTTTTTAAAAAAGTCTTACTTTTCTTTCTGGATTGGATGAAATAGTTTATGATCTTTGTTCCCAATTAGTGTATTTGGAAAATCTCATTTTAATCTTTTTAAAAAGTGCATGCCCTTGTTTGTTCTTTATCACAGCCTTTCATGAAACGAGGAACACTAGGCAATCCCTGTTTAGCCTAGGTGGTCTCCTGGTGGTCTCCCATACAAACACTAACCATGTCCAACTCTACTCAGCTTTTTGGAGATAAACTGAGAAGAGTTAGGTCCTTTTTTAATGAAATTTATACCAACAACTACTGAAGTCTCTTGGTAGCTTACAAAATTAATTTCTTTCTTTTTTTCTTTCTTTTCCTCTTTTTTCCTGGTTGTGCTTTTACATCTCTTATTTTGAGAAATAAAAAATACAATGAAATAGAATTTAAAAAATTAAAACCAGAGAGAAACCCCAGTGATATCATTCACATGTCCTGCCATTTGGGCTTGGTTTCACGTGGGTAAAACTGCAGCCCAGGGGTATATATAACGCAGGGTATGGTCAAAAGCAGTCAATATGTCAGCCCCAGTGGTGTGATTTAAAGGTTGCCTTTTTTAGGTGGCCACTGTCTCAACTTTTTTAGCCAGGCTCTGCAGACACCCACGCTGCAGTCCATAAGCAACCCTCTCCACCTCAATTTTTGAACCAATGAAATGTTGAAATTCATCAACAAGAGTACTGTTTTCCTGCTGTAAAATTTTCTGCTCTTTTTTTTTTTTTGTCCCCAGATGGGGGCAAATACATGTGTTCAGTCTCTCAAAGCTTCACGCTGCTATTATATACCCTACCTAAAAATTAAAGTCTAGAAATGCCAGCACATCATTGTTGTTCAGTCGTTAAGTCGTGTCTGACTCTTTGTGACCCCGTGAACCATATCGCGCCAGGTCTTCCTGTCCTTCATTGTCTCCCTGAGTTTGCTCAGTTTCATGCTCATTGCTTCAGTGATGCTATCTAACCATCTCATCCTCTGCCATCCTCTTCTCCTTTTGCCTTCAATCTTTCCCAGCATCAGGGTCTTTTCCGAAGAGTCCTCTCTTCGCATTAGGTGACCAAAGTATCTGAGCTTGAGCTTCATTATCAATCCTTCCAATGAGCAATCAGGGTTGATTTCCTTTAAGATTGACTGGTTTGACCTCCTAGCAGTCCAGGGGACTCTTAAGAGTCTTCTCCAGCACCACAGTTCAAAGGCATCAATTCTTTGGTGCTCAGCCTTCTTTATGGTCCAGCTCTCGCAGCCATACATTACTACTGGAAAAACCATAGCTTTGACTATGCAGATCTTTGTCGGCAAGGTGACGTCTCTGCTTTTTAATATGCTATCTAGGTTTGCCATAGCTTTCCTCCCAAGGAGCAAGCGTCTTTTAATTTCACGGCTGCAGTCTCCGTCTGCGGTGATCTTGGAGCCCAAATAAATGAAGTCTGTTACTGCTTCCATTTCTACCCCTTCTATTTGCCAGGAATTGATGGGTCCAGATGCCATGATCTTAGTTTTTTTAATGTTGAGTTTCAAGCCAGCTTTCGCACTCTCCTCTTTCACCTTCATCAAGAGGCTCTTTAGTTCTTCTTCACTTTCTGCCATTAGGGTGGTATCGTCTGCATATCTGAGGTTATTGATGATTCTCCCTGCAATCTTAATTCCGGCTTGTGATTCTTCCAGCCTGGCATTTCTCATGATGTACTCTGTCTATAGGTTAAATAAGCAGGGTGACAGTATACAGCCTTGTCGTACACCTTTCCCTATTTTGAACCAATCGGTTGTTCCATGACCGGTTCTAACTGTTGCTTCTTGGCCCGCATACAGATTTCTCAGGAGACAGGTAAGGTGGTCTGGTACCCCCATCTTTAAGAATTTGCCACAGTTTGTTGTGATCCACACAATCGAAGGCTTTTGCATAGTCAACGAAGCAGAAGTAGATATTTTTCTGGAACTCTCGTGCTTTCTCCATGATCTGGCGAATGTTGGCAGTTTGATCTCTAGTTCCTCTGCCTCTTCGAAACCCAGCTTGTACATCCGGTAGTTCTCAGTTCACGTACTGCTGAAGCCTAGCTTGTAGGATTTTGAGCATAACCTTGCTAGCATGTAAAATGAGTGCAATTGTGCGATAGTTTGAGCATTCTCTGGCATTGCCCTTCTTTGGAATTGGAATGTAAACTGACCTTTTCCAATCCCGTGGAAAACCACTGTTGCGTTTTCCAAACTTGCTGGCATATTGAGTGCAGCACATCATTAGGCACAACCAAAAAGTTTCTGTGGTGCAGCAGATTTTGTGCATCCACCATTATGGGGTGCTCAATAAATCATACTTAAACCATGGTTCAGTACAATGTGTGAACTCACCCATATTCTTATTACTGTCTGCAAATTAATGTCTTGAGGGCCTGTGTTGCTCTTAGAGTATTCAGTCCAGTGTTTCAGCAGTCTAGCACTACATTTCTATCCTTTCCCTCAGGAGCCCTTGCCAAAAGGAAATTCCCTCAAAACCACCAAGTGCAGCTGGAAGTCTGGCCAAGCAGTCTGCATGATTTTTGAACTCCTGGATGAGTCTGAATATTGGGAGAGCTTTGTTTTGGTAACTAATATGTGGTGAAGTTTTAATGCATGTCAGACAGGGCTTCAATTAGGTCTGGTACATAAAGGGATTGGGAATGTGCTGGTGGTGACAACTCCCTGCAGATCAGATCCATTTGTTCAAATATCCCAGATGATGCCACCTGCAACGAGCTTGCTTTAGGTCAGCTATGGTCCTGCCTTTGAGGCACCAATGACCAGGCTCACATTTATCCTACCTCAGACACATGATGCGAAGACCTAGCAGCTCTCTGGAGAAGGCTCTAATGCTGGGAGAGGTGGAAGGAAAGAGAAGAAGTGGACAACCAGCAGCAAGGGGGATGGACTCAATTATGGTGGCAATGGGGGCACCATTGGAAGACTTGAAACACCAGGGTGAGGACTGATCCTCAGATGCAGCTGCTGAACTTGGGAGCAAAGCTGCAGGTTCCATGGAGTTGGTACTTTCTCCTCTGTTCAAGCAAGGCTGTTCCTGATCCTGCTGTAACCCTGCTTTGGAGCCCATCTGTGAAGAAAGCAGGTTGTGCATGCTTTCCTTCCTGCCTTCTCCTTGGCTCATCCTAGCTGCCACCAATGAATTATTTTTAGCCCCATGATCTCTGAACAAGCCAGGTCAGGGGTGTTCACAGGGTATGATCAGAAAAGTAAAGATCTTGGCTGTGGTAGTGCAATACACATAAAAATGGGTGGCGCTTCTATTGCACCATCACAGCCCCATCTCGACTTTTGTGAACGTGCCCTGTGGAGACCCTGAACCAGGTTACAGAAGGAGGGCTGCCTCTCCAGGAACCTGGAAGGTACAAGAATTATATTCCATACCAACAATTCCTGGCAAAATACTCTACATGGGCTTTGTTTTGCCACCACTACTAAACCTGACAGAAAGCTGCCCTAGATTTCACTTCCGCCAACAGCAAGGATCTCTGAAAAGAAACCCCTTAAGTAGAGATAAAAGCCAGTTCTGAGCTACCTACTCTAATGTAATTTTTTCTCAGTAGCAAAGCTCTTGGCCCTACCTCTCTGAAGTTTAGGCACTGGGGTGCCATAGGGGCCACCACTAAATTTGCCTGCCTCACAGGCAGAGACAACAGAATTTTGCAACTTAATTTACCCTTCCTTCTCATGAATGGGGCTGCCCCAACTGGGCTTTGCCAGGCAGTGTTGTTGCCTTGTTCAATTTAATGCCAGGTTCTCCAGGGTGGATTCCCTGAGTCCCTTCCCCTCCCATACAGTGTCTCCTAGAAGACTGACAGCCCTGTAAAACATTTTCATACTTGCTGTCCTATAGAAATTGTCCCATTTACTGCAGGTTGACATCAGAAACCCAAAGAGCAGCCAGCCATAGTCCAGACTACTGCAGATGGCAGGATCTTTGAAAGTATTCCATAGGACTCTCACTCTCTAGGGTAGTCCTTCAGAGAAACAGAAGGTTGATAACACCTATGTCTCTCTCTCTCCCTCTCTCTCTCTCTCACACACACACACACCAAAGTTTGATTGGAAAGTTATTGGAAATCTTATTATAAATATGTACTTTTTAGGTTTATGTTTGTTTTTCCAGTGGGAATCTCAGTCTCCTGAAAGGCCCACCATCATGCAGCATGAGAGTCTAATTTCCATTTTGCCCCCCCCCCCATGCCCAGAAGACAAAATAGGTGGTGCAAGCAAGGTGCTTTACAGCCACAGTCAAATGGAGGTGCAGTGCTCAGTGACTGGATGAGACAGGGAATGGTCTCACAGCAGACCTGCAGAGCCATTTGGAGCTGAGGAGATCACCAACCTCTCCCTGTGTCATTCCAAGGCTTCATGCTAGATTGCCTCAGCAGTAAGCTAGCAATGAAATGGGGGTGACATCATAAGAACACATCCACTACAAACAGTTGGAGGGGTGTTGTGCTGCAGTGTATAGGACATGTGGATGACCCCTATTCTCATCAACCGGCATCATCTTTCCCATCTCCACAGCCCTCACCTTCTGCCATCAACAGCTCTTTGCTCCTTTAGTACCACTTGGAATTAGAATTGAAGGCTACACAAAACAGAAAGCCATGGTGTAGCAATGGTTTGTTGAATAAATCGATCTGAAGTGCTAGCACAACACACTGTGCCATAAACCAGGATTCAGAAACCCAAACGGCCAAATTCACATATTAAGTCATGATGTGGTTTGCTTGCTTTTGTTATGTTTCAGGAAATCTGTACTTGCCTCTTTGGCTCTGATCTACAATAAATCTATTATTAAATTGTTAAATTGCTTGTTGCTGTGCTGCCAAAGCTTCCTGAGCATATATTATAAATGGGCAGCTTATTAGCATGTTAATAAGTCAGTGTGTTATGCAAAGTCACATTAGCTTATGGTTCAATGCATAGCATGAGCCCAGCCCACTAGGTTAATTCAGGAAACCAGGGTTTAGAACCATGAATTAGCATGTTGTGTGAACAGAGACTCTCACTTCTCAAACTAAAGTCTTCCTGGACTGATGTCTAGAAGCCATGATGATCTGAAGGAGAACTAATAAATATAGATTAAGTCCCAAGAAGGCCAAAAAGCAATTGGGTGAGGAGTAGGGCTAACCCAGCCTTGGCTGTATCTGGATGCGCTCCCTGAGGAGCAGTGAATATGAAATTTGAAGGACTCACCTTTGTACCACCTGATACTCAGGCAATGACTCCAGGACCAGGAGCATTTTCTCCCTTCAGCTGGTACCCCCAGTGGTAATCTTTTCTGGAACAGGAAGACCATGCCAGAATGCCTTTGATCTGGGGGTCCCTCTGAAACCACTGAAACCTTCCCTTTGGAAACTCAATTCCATGGCTTCCACTTGAGGTTCAATGGCAACCTAGACGTCCCTGAAGGAGCAGGGACAGGATTGTGGTGGAGATTGGTGGCCAGGTGGTGAATTCTGGTTGGCAAAGTCTCTCTGGACAAGGAGAGACCATGAGATCGCCCACCTGCACCCCGGACAGCTGCTCCTCATGAGACCACAGGAATTGTGGTTTTCGTGGTCAACTTGTAAGTTGAGCTGCTGGGAGTCAAAGGATTTCAATCATGCTCAGAACTGCAATGTAGCCTGTAATGGACATAAGGTTCACAAAAGCCTCACTTTCTTAATCACTATTGGATATAATAAATTTAAAGTTAAACAGAGATCTTCAGATCGGCAGGATAAGGAAAAACCACTTGGTGAGTCAACCGTCTTTCTGGATCAAAGAAAGTTAAAAAAATAATGTTTTAAAGGATTTTAAATTGCTAGCAAAAAGCTTAACAAGGATTTGATGTAAGAAAGTTTAAATGGATAAAGGGGACAATAATTTTGAAAGGTTAATTTTTGGCAAAAGTGCTTTTGAAAATATTGGAACTAAATAGACGGACTGGACTTTTGTGGGAATGTTGTTTGTTTAATATTAAAGAACACATAATTAGTGGATTTTACAAAACAAGATAAAGATAATATGAGACAGACTGTATGACTGCAACTACAGAGTGTCAAATGAGACTAGAGTATTAAGGACACAGAAAGGCAAAACAGAAAAAAAAGGCGGGGGAAGACTGCCTTTTACTTTTTCCCTTGTAACTGAGACATGGCAAAAAGATGTATCTAAGTTTGCATGGCAAGGGAAAAAGCCACAAGTTAAATGTAAGGTGTTACAAGATGCAAAGGAAGGAGGAGGATTAGGTTTACCTGATCTGAAATTGTATTTTGCAGCTTGTTGTTTGGTTTGGATGAAAGAATGGGTGTTGCTGAAAAATAAAAGACTTTTAGAAATAAGACGTTTAGAGTTAGAAGAACATGACCTGAGAATTGGGTGGCATGGATATTTGTCGTACAATAAGGCAAGATTAATGTAGATTTCAAAAATAATTGTTAGACGTGCCATATTGAGAATATGGAATAGATACAAACCCAGGCTGTGCCCAAGAACATCTTTATGGCTCTCAGCACAAGCAGCATTTCTCTTATAGTTGAGAAATAATAGGCAAAGATAAATGGTTAACACAGGGTTTCTCAGCCAGGGTTCCATGGAACTCTAGGGTTCTGCAGGAGGTCACTAGGAGTTACCTGGGAGATAATGATTTATTTAAAAAATTATTTCAAATTTGGGCAATGCATTCTCGCAGTGATGAGCAGAGACCAAACAAAAATCTAGTTACAACTCTTTCTGAACTCTCTGATAGTACACTGTAGGACAGTGTTTATTTGGTTGAACCCATTCTTAGTTTTTGACAGGAGATGGGGAGACTGTTGATAACAGGTGAACACTATATTGCAGGAAGGGAGGAATATATTGAAGGAAGTGGAGGGAGAAGTGCATTTTTCAAGAAATTAATGGACTTGTCTGTGATGTCAGTCTCTCCCTCCTGCATCTTTTCCCTGCTGTTTTCCTGTAGTTTATTTTATCCTGTTATTTTAAATAAATTTTGTACATGTTTATTCAGTCATATCTGAAGGTCCAATGTGGTGATTTTTGAAGAGGAGGCGTGAGAAAGAAAAGGAGGATTCTAGAATGGACAATACCGGTAAGTTTAATGATGATAATGATAATGAAGAATTTAAATCTTCTCAGGCATTCCCCTGCACTGGTACATCAACGGACTTTTAAAAAGTCTGTCTTTACAATGAAAGCTATTTATCAATGGTTTTACATGGACTGGTGATCCAAGTTGTCCTATTCTGTTGTGCTTCATCTGTGGCAAACAACTTACAAATGCAGCAATGGCTTCAGCAAAATTAAACTACAATTCACAGCCATATGACAAGTAAAAGTTCTGATTATTTTAAATGGCTATTGGAATCACAGAACAAACAGAGTAAAGCTTTTGTTAATAAAATGACAGTCAGTAAAAAAGCCCAATAAGTAAGTTATTTAGTAGCAGAACTTATTACATAGCAAAGGAAAAGTCATGCTTTGGGTAAGAAAGTAATCATGGCAGCATGTAAAATAATAGTGGGAAAAATACTAGGACCTGATGCAGTACAGGAAATTGAAAAGGTTCCACTGTCAAACGGTACAATAAGTCGATGTATTGATGACATGTCACATGACGCTGAAGAGGTTTTGCGTGATAAACTGAAGAACAGTAGCTTTTCTGTCCAAGTTGATGAGTCAACAGATTTCACCAATAAATGTCATGTTATGGTATTAGTAAGATTTGTGAATGATGGTGAAATTCAAGAAAACTTTTTCTGCTGCAAAGAACTACACAAAACATGCAAAAGCCAAGATGTATTTAATGTTCTATCTTCATATTTGGAAACAAAAAGTCTGTCTTGGAGGTACTGTGTTAGCATCTGTACCGATGGTGCTCCATCAATGGTTGGCTCCATGAGAGGTTTTGTTTCTCTTGTAAGAAAAGAAAATCCTGATGTTGTCACAACACACTGCTTTCTTCACAGAGAGGTGTTGGTGTCAAAAACTCTTTGAGATGAAATGAAAAAAGTTCTGGATGACACTACAAAAATGGTTAACTTTATTAAACAAAGACCAATTCACTCAAGGTTGTTTAAAAAAACTGTGTGAAAACCTGGACAAAGAGCATATGAGTCTCTTGCTACACACAGAAATATGGTGGCTCAACAGAGAAAGAGTTCTCAACGGGGTGTTTGAGCTGAAGGCAGAATTGCAATAATATTTTTGAGAAAATAATATTCCACATTTTGCTCTGCCTTGAAGATGGAGAATGGTTGCAGAAAGCTGACATTTTTCATCACATGAACCAGCTGAACAAGTCTCTGCAAGGCACTCTGCAAGGTCAAAAAATGTTTTGACCAAGTGGATTTAAAAGAAAACTGAATGTTTGGAAAAATCATGGTGCAAAAGGAAATATTGAAATGTTTTCATGCTGCTTGGCTTGAAAGTGAGGAAGGATACCAGAAAGTCTCAAATCTAATTGAAAACCACCTGGAAGTACTGCAGAACAAAACTGATCAGTCCTTTCCCTCCCTTTCAACATGACATATGACTGGGTGAGGAATCCTTTCTCTGCATCTTCTGCTCAGCTTGAGAACTTTACTTTGAAGGAAGAGGAAGAACTTTGTGAGCTGCAGTGTAATTGTACACTCAAGATGAGATTCAGTGATCAGCCCATGGACGAGTTCTGGATTTCTGTGAAGGAAGCGTCTCCTGCCATTCGTAGGAAGGCACTGAACATGTTGCTGCAGTTTTCGGCTTCTTACATGTGTGAGCAAGCTGCTGCTTCTTTAACAAGCATCGAAAGCAAAGACAGAAATCGTCTTATTTCAGTTGAAGATGAAATCCATGTGTGCTTATCTCAAATTTGGCCCAGAATTGTGTATTTGTGTAGCAAAAAAACATGCACAGGTTTCACATTGAAAAGCTGTTAAATTCTTGATTTTTAGTTTAAGAACACTGTTAATGCATATATACAGGCCTACGCATGAAACAAATATAATAGTTTTATAACTAACTGAATGTGTAGGGGTTCCCTGAAGCCTGAAAAATATTTCAAGGGTTTCTCCAGAGTCAAAAGGTTGAGAAAAACTGTATTATACAGTACTCCTAAAAGTGGGAAAGCCTGAATGCTATTCTGCACTGCCATCTCCTGTTGAAGTTGAGTACAGCATTACAAACCAATTCAATTCTTGGATTGCTTCACACATGTAGCCCAAAATTAGCAGTTGTCTGCTGGCATCTTTTTTGACTACCATTGTATTAAAAGGTATAAGCTTTTGTGAACTGTATTTCACGTCTTCGAAAGCCAGTTTGGTGTAAGGCATCAGGCTAGAAACTGGCAGACCTTGAGTTCTAATGCTGCCTGAGGCACGAAGCCAGCCGGGTGACCGTGGCCCAGTCCCTCTCTCTCAGCTGCGGGAAGAAGCAGGCAAGGGCAAACCACTTCCGAAACCCTTGCCAAGAAAACTGCAGGGACTTGTCCAGGCGGTCCCCAGGAGTCAACACTGATTCAAAGGGACCAAAAAAAAAAAAAGCTGAACATGATGTAAGCTGATGTAAGAACTGAAGAGGGATAAAGCAGGGTAGGAGGGGAGAGAAGGATGGTTCTACACACACAAGTTATGCAGATGCAGACTGAGAGAGATTATTATTAATTATATCCATAGTTACAATTGATATTTATTAACAACCACTAATTATTAATTAAAATTAACATTATTAGCAATTGTAATGTGTTAAAAACCCATTGTGTTGGTTAAGGCCTTCTGAGATCGCTTGAAAGTTTCTGATATAAGTGCAATCTCTCATTCTATGATGCTGTTGTAGTTTTATTATTCTAAGATGGCAACTTAGAAATCTACACTAAAGTGTCCTGGGAAATTAAAATGCTCTGCTAATACTTTGTCCTTGTTTTGAGTCCAGTCATGTGAAGCCTGTGTCAACTCTTCTGCAAGAAGTCTGGCCTGTTTGGAAACCAGAGGGCCCCACTGGCAGATGATGGTATATGTTACATTGGAGGAAGAGCATGTGAAGGCACCTCTAATCCTGTGTGTGGAGTTGTTGGGTTTGTGATGGTGCTGTTGATGCAAATGTAGGGGTAGAATACACATCTGGGCTCGTTGCACATGTAGTAGTTTCTCCCAGAGGAAAGGAATGAAGGAGTCAGGCTTTATTCCTGGTGACTTTATGGATGCATCCATCAGTTTTTTTGGCATCCCTATTGAAATGACTTTCCACTACCGCCTTCAACAATGTTTCTCCAAATTCCCAGTGGAGCTTACAGCCCTGGAATTTCCTGGAAGAAATCCATACAAATACTAACCAGATCCAACCATACTTAGTTTCTGAATCCAGATGGTCAGCCAGATATTACCACCTGTAGATATGTTTTTATACATAGAGGTCCCTTAATCACAGAATAAGAGATTAATATAATTACATGTGCGTACAGTAACTTATAACTTGTGTCTATCTTAACTTGAATGTAGGACATGATGAAATGAGCAATAATACAATGCTAATCTTCACATTTAATGTATTTTATTTCCATCTGTCATGTTAACAACACAAAGTACAATAAGATGAAATATAATAGTAAAAATAATACACATATAAATGCTAAAATTATCATAAAACAAATTCAGAAGGCATAAGAATTCCTGAGCGAACATGTCCTATGTTTGGGGAGTGACACAGAAGGACCCAACAAATGGGTCTCTGAAAACAAAGACAATTTGAAAAAGAGCTGCCTTTTAGATCTTAGTATCTAGGCAGGATCAGAGCAAGAGAAGTGATCAGGCTCTGAGCCATCAGGAGCTTTAAAGGTTAAAAATGAAGACCTTAAATTTGTGCCCTATAAATAACTGGCAACAATGCAAATCTCTTAGTTTGAGCAATAATATGATCCTCAGAATTCTGCAGCCTTTTTGCCACACTTTGCAGGCAATTCAAACTTCTGGATAGCATTCAAGGGAAGTTCTAAATAGACTGCATTGCAGTGGTCTAATTATGGTATCCCCAAGGCATGGCAAACTCTGACTGAACTGAACTTTGTTCAGACTTGCTCAGAATGGATACAGCTGCAACATTAGAGATAGAGTGCAAAAACACTCTTTGCTAGCAGTGCCAAAGACAAGAAGCGTTCCCAGCATGCTGACCTGCTTTTCCAGAGAAAAATAGGCCTAAACCCCAGCCCTTGATTGTGGCTCTGCTCAGCCATGCCTTTTCTTATCTTCATTTCAGCTTGTTCCCTCTCATCCGCTCCATTAGGGTTCAAGGTTATCA
This sequence comes from Liasis olivaceus, assembly GCA_030867105.1. Taxonomy (NCBI): domain Eukaryota; kingdom Metazoa; phylum Chordata; class Lepidosauria; order Squamata; family Pythonidae; genus Liasis; species Liasis olivaceus. Next base: position 24,426,015 of record CM061359.1, on the reverse strand, counting down.
ATACTTTTCTTAGATTGGCAGCAGGAGCAATTGAGGTGGGCATCATAAGCATTGTGATGGCACTTGGCCCCAGGGTGCTGGAAGATCCCTCCTAGCAGATTTGTGGAAATTTGAATTAGCATTTGAGACAAGATTGAATGAAATGAAACACCTCCAGCCAGCCTTTAAAGAGCAGTGCCTCGTTTCCCCAATCTATCTGGACACACATTGCTAGGAAGAACTAGAAGCCAGGCAAAACTGTGGTCTTCAGACCCAAATCACCAGAAATTCTAGAATTACAGATTTTAGGTCAAGAGAACATTTCGTTCATACATATGGCAACATCTAAATATTTATGCTGTCTTATACTACTCTAGTTTATAACTGCGTATGTTCTTCTTTTATACAGTACCTTTGCAAATAATGATTTTATTCATTTTATTAAATTTACATAACTGCCCATCTCACACAAAGTAACTCTGGGCAGCGTATGATTAGTCTTAAGTAATGTTTTAACACTCTAGTACCTGTATTTAGTGTTCCATTTCATTTTTATTTTATATTCTTCCTAATTTAATTAGAAATTGTTCTGTTATTTTTGTTCAAGCTCTGCAAAGTCTGTTAAACAACTAGACTTTTCTGGTCAAGTGACAGTAATAAAAATGTTCAGTAGTTTTATGAAATCTACTCATTACCTCTGTTAAGTAAGAGGGAGCCACCCTTCCTGCAAGAAGGTCTATGACCCATCTGTTATCTTGGGGCTGGTTGCACCTGAGATGAGCCAGAAGGGGCCAGGGCTAAATAAGAGGTAAAATAAATAGATTCTTTGTCTGTTTTCTTCAAATATTCTGTCCATATCCTTGACATGGATAATTTAGAACCCAAAATAATGAGAAAAGCAGCTGCAAGGTACTGGGGCAGCAAAGCCACAGGAGAAAACTAGCCACTAAACCTTTAACAAGTGGCACACTCACAAATCAGTGAGTTGGAGAGTTAAGGGACCAGAAACCAGGAGGCTATGAGTTCTAGTTTTCCCTTAGGCATGGAAGTTGATTGGATAACTTTGGGCCAGTCACTCGCTGTCTCCCAACTCCACCCGCCTCACTGGGAAAACAGGAAGCAGCAGCATTATGTACAGCACCTTATTTATTGTATCATTTAATATAGCCATTAATCTTGTTGCCTGGAATTTTAGGCTTTATTAACAGCATTTAATAAAATTGATATTAGCATTTTAATATGGCATCTGGGCCTCCTTTTGAAGTTTAGGAAAGCACATTTTTCCTTTTAGCCAAAGCCATTTCCTTTAATGTGCAAAAACTAGCCCTTTCAGGGACTGTCAGTCAAACAACAGGGCTGTATTCTGAAGTCCTTGAGGGTTGCAAGTGTTAAAGAAAAAAGCCTGGGTGGGAAAGGAGGAGATGCAACATATTTTAAAGGTGTCTGTCTTTTCTTATGTCTAATCAATGTCTTTTATTGTTTGATTTGTTGCTTTCTGATGCATCACATATATCAAATGTATGTATCATTTATTTCTGTACCCTATATAAAGACTTGACCAGCCCTTAATGCTTTTTGCTTTGCCTGAAGTACTTGTGGTTCATATTGTTGGGGGGGGGGGGTGGCGGCAAATAAGCCACTTTGCAAAGGTATCGGTAGGTTCTTTGCAGCTCCACGCCACTCAGGTGCCTGAGTTTTAAAGACAACAATCTCACAGTTGTGACTCTGGGTGGCGAACATATAAAATCAATAAGGAACAAAAACAAAACGTGATAGTAAACATAATAAACATTTCCCACATTCCTTTAGAGTTGTACAAAGGCAGGATATAAATCTAATAATAAATAAGTGCATAAAACTGAGACTATTACGTTCCTCAGTGCTTCAGAATAAAACAACAGCAGGACAGGACCGCCGGGGAGCAGCAAACAGCCCTGCCTCGCCTGGCCGCCATCCGCGCAACAGTGGGGGACGGCCGCCGCCGCCGCCGCCGCCGAGCAACAGAGGCCGTCGCGATCCACGTCCCGCGAGGCTGCCTTCGTCTGCTGACCGGCGGGGCAGGAAGGAGCCCGCCCGGGCCCTTTCGCCCCGTCCCTCCGGGCTGGCTCCCCTGCCTGATCCCGGGCGCTCTCCGTCCTGCTTCCTTCTCGCGAAAAGAACCGGGCGGAGCCTTAGGGCCGCCGCTGCGTTCAGGGGAGCGCTGAAAGAGCGCCGAGCCGCTTTCTCCCCCCGATGGCATCGGGCCGGCCTGGAGCCGCGACAGGGAGACGCGGGCTCTCTTCGCGCGGTCCTTCTCTGAGGGAAGCGCAGCGCCTGGCTCGCCCCACCTGACCCCCAAACCAGCTGGCGGCTTCATAGGTCTCACTAAGCCTCAAGCAAGTAAACCACATTTTAGCGTAGCGGGTATGTTCAGCCTGGGTTCACACGACACTCAAAACCAAACCAGACACGAATCACGAGCAGGCCACGTTTTTGTTCGGATGAACGGCAAGCCCAAGCCAATCTTAATGTGCGCAGTGGGGAGGCCCGGGGTGACCTAGACCCGTTCGCGAGGGAAACCAGCCGCGGAGGCCGGCGAAGGCCCGAGAAAGGCAGGGAGGGGGCCGCGGCGCCTCCGCGCAGCCGCGCCGCCCCGGGAGAGGCCGGGGCGGGGCTTCCGGGCGCGGCTGAAAAGCCTCGCCCGCGCCCGCCGCCTCCTCTGCTCCCCCGGCCCCGACGCGGCATGGCGCTCTCCGCCGACCCCTGCTTCCAGCGGCTGGCCGAATGGCACCGGGCGCACGCCGGGCAGCTGCTGCTGCGGCAGCTCTTCGAGGCCGATCCCGAGCGCTTCCGCAAGTTCAGGTGGGCGCCGGAGGTCGCGCGCGCCCCGGGCGGCTCCTGGCGGCGCCGACCTCCTCTGCCTTCGCGAAGGCTGCCGGGCCGGCCCTCCCTCCCTCGCCCCCAGCCGGCGGGCCCGGCAGCCCCTTTCCGTGGGGCTGACCGAAGATACGCGGGCGGCGGCGGCGGCGGCGACGGTCCTCCTCGCCTCTCCGCTGCGACCATGCGGAAGGGGGAGGATGGGGGTTGTAGTCCAACCCGTCTGCAGGGGCAGGTCGCCCAGCTGAATTCGGCCTCCGCCAGTCGAGGGCAGACCGCTGCGGAGCGGGGCAGCTTTGGAGAAAGGTTGGCTAGAGGTCAGCGAACGGCGGCCCCCTTTTCGCGACGTAAAACTCCATCGCGCGAAGGGCCGAGCCGTCCAACCGAAGCGGAAGCCCGGAAGATTTAGGCAGCATGCACAGAAATATATCCTGTGCATTTGTGTTCATCAGCTAACTTGAGTTTCTCCCACAGTGGTGGTGTCGAAGCTTTGGTTGGATTTGCATAAGCCCCTGAAGCAGGATAATTAAAGACCCAGTAGCTGCATTTGCTTAGTGTGTTCATCTTGATTAATGTTAATCCTGATTATTTGGGGGCAGCATTTGTGTATTGTATAAATCCACCCCATTTCAAAGGATTGTGCAGAGCCAGAAACTGGGTCTGTTTGCAAACCAGTGTTCATGAGTTGTGCAACCATCCTTTATCCTTTGCTATGATGAAGCCTGATGAATCCTCTCCTTGGACTCAAAGCAGCTTTCAGCTTTGATAATAGAGAATCTCAAATAGTAAAATAGCAAATTGCTTTCCTGTCTCTGTGGTAAGTTGTAACGAAATCGGCAGCAGGTGGCATAACAGGCCTTTTCTTATTGCTTCCTGATGGATGATTTTGCAATCATCCTGAAATGTTAAATCTTTTTACTGAACCTTAGGATTGTTGGGGGGAGGGATGTAAGGAAGACTAAGCTTTTTTATAAGAGGAAAATCAGTTTCTATGGATTTTTAAAATTGACAAGTAGCAGGCTTGCAAATAATGAGAGGAAAATATTTCTTTTTAAGGGATAGCCTTTTTCCTGAATGTCCATCCAAGAGACCCTGGTCCCATTAGCTGAGGCCATAAACCTGCTTCAGGTTTGTTTAATTAAAAAAGAAAAAACCCTTTTCATTAACCTAAGACCTGAGTCATGACAGATTGCAGAGGAGTTGCATTGGTGCTGGGGATGCCATTTTTTGCAAGTTTCGGTTTCAATCACTCTGACTCTTCCCTTGGTGGATGAGCTCCCCACCTTCCCGCTTTCAAAAAGCATCAGCCCTTTTAGGGAGGAGGGTTTCTGTCCCCTGTTGCTTAGAGGCCTCGGCTGGGGCTGTCCTAGGTGCTGCTGGTGGGGAGACCAGAGATGGGGAATAGGCCGCATTTCATGTGTTTGGGGAAGTGAGGGCCCCAAAGCATGAGCAAAATGAAAAGTTGGTGGGGCGTGATGCAGGTAGAGGAACTGCCAGCAATTTGTTTTTTCAGTGGTTGGGGGAGGGGCATTCCTGGCATGTTGTAAGGACTCACACTACAATTTTTATGCATTTCTCACCTCAGCCCAGCAGTTGTATGGCAGGGGCTCTGGGGGTTGCAAGCAAGAGAGAGAAGGGCCAGAATTCCTGGGGCAGTTGACGGAAAGGTGGGCAAGAGATGCAGCTCTCATTTGGTTGCTTTCAGTAGAGTTTCCCAGCAGTGGCAATCTTCTGTTAGCTGAACCTAAGCTGCAAAATGACTTTCAGAATTTTAAAAGAATCAGAAAGTAGCTTTTGTTACTTGACCTCTTTAAACTGTTTTCTGCCAGTGCAGAGATTCTTTCTGCCCTATCTACCCAGAGAGCCAGTTTGGTATAGCGGTTAAGGCATCAGGATAGAAACCAGGAGACCGTGAGTTCTACTCCCTACCTTAGGCACAAAGCCAGCTGGGTGACCTTGAAATCATAGGAAGAAGGAGGCAAGGGCAAACCAATTCCAAAAACCTTGCCAAGAAAACTGCAGGCAGTCGCCAGGAATCAATTTTTTTATTTTTTATGGTTTAGCTGAACATTTTAGTAAAATGTTTTGCCTGCTTGAGTGGAGGTACAAATGTCTTTTTGAGGTACAAATAAAGCATTTTCTAAAATGCCCCTTGTTTTCTCCGGTGATCAGACAGTTCTCCTCTGGCTGGTCTGATACATTTATGGAAATAGGAGCCACAAGACGAAATAAGGAGGAAACGAGTGCCTATTTTTTACAAGCTCTCTGATTCATATGATTTCCCAATGAAAGAGGGCTCCTTGAAAATGCTTTGAGACTTTCGATACAATAAAGAATGCATTTTTCCTCGTACCAATTTTTCTCTACTTTCCCCACTTTTTTATATTTACTACAAAAACAGGCAACTTTTTAACATAAGGAGCTGCACTTTCTAAAGCTAGTTTTTCCAGTTGTTATGGCAGGAATGCCACCAGATGGAGGATCTGGGAAAGCAGTTCTGTGAATCTTTTGTATTCCTAGCCATTTCTGTGGTCTCAGGTCCAACTCTCTTGCCTGCAATAGAAAATCACATCTCTTCTCCCCATTCCAAGGCATGGATGCATTAAAGCATATGCAGGTAGCCTTTGTTGGTGATATTCCCCTGAGCTGACCTGTTGGTCATGAACCTGAAAGTCTGGGGAAATCACTCTTGGGAGTGATTCCCCTCAATTTTTTTCTCCATTTCTTGCCCCAGTATTTTACTTGTTCTGCCATTGTGTGAAAGCCTTGCAGATACAGTAAAACCTTCAATTACCCTTGGCCTTTGGAAATCTGGAATGATAGCTTCGCCCACATTTCCCTTCAGGGATGATTAGAGGGCACATAAAGCATGTTTCTTGATTTCGGAAGAAGGGCTGTTAACTGCTAATGCTGATGTTTGTCTTTCCCTATGGACAGATGCACGTGAACAGACAAAGTTGTTGCTGCTTTATTGCCTGCAAAACTGTCTGTCTTACAAAAGATTTAAGGCTAAAATTTATTTCTTTACTATAATTTGTCTGTTCTCTCTTCTCATGCTCCTGTTTGGATTAGAGGATTATTGGAATTTTCTTTCATTACATGCCTTCCTTTCTCTGCTAAGGCAAGTGGTAGGATGTTCATTTATGTAATAGGGTTGCTCTCTCTCTGGCAGTGTGACCCTGAAGACGGAGCATGGGGACATCTTGGTGGACTATTCAAAGAATCTTGTTACAGAAGAAGTTATGAAGTTGCTGGTGGAACTGGTAATTTAATCCACATTGTCTAGGATAATGTTTTATAGCTTCTGATAACTATATATTATATATAATATAAATAATCATATATATATATAATACATTATGATGTATGTGCGTATATACAGTAGTATGTAAAAATTTTAGGCAGGTGTGAAAAAATGCTGTAAAGTAATGCTTTCAAAAATATATATTGTAATTGTTTATGTTCATCAATTTACAAAATGCAAAGTGAGTGAACAGAAGAGAAATCCAAATCAAATCAATATTTAGTGTAACCACCCTTTGCCTTCAAAACAGCATCAATTCTTCTACAGTAGGTACACTTGCACACACTTTTTGAAGGAACTCGGTAGGTAGATTGTTCCAAACATCTTGGAAAATTAACCACAGATCTCCTGTGGATGTAGGCTGCCTCAAATCCTTCTGTCTCTTCATGTAATCCCAGACAGACTCGATGTTGAAATCAGGGCTCTGTGGAGGCCAAGCCATCACTTCCAGGACTTCTTGTTCTTCTTTATGCTGAAGAGAGTTCTTAAAGACATTGGCTGTACGTTTGGGGTGGTTGTCCTGCTGCAGAATAAATTTGGGGCCAATCACATGCCTCCCTGATGGTATGGCATGATGGATAAGTATCTGCCTGTATTTCTCAGCATTGAGGACACCATTGATCCTGACCAAATCTCCAACCCCATTTGCAGAAATGCAGCCCCAGACTTGCAAGGAACTTCTACCATGCTTCACTGTTGCCTGCAGACACTCATTATTGTACCGCTCTCTAGCCCTTCGGCGAACAAACTGCCTCCTGCTACAGCTAAATATTTCAAATTTTGACTCATCAGTCCAGAGCACCTGTTGCCATTTTTCTGCATCCCAGTTCCTATGTTTTCGTGCATAGTTGAGTTGCTTAGCCTTGTTTCCATGTCGGAGGTATGGCTTTCTGGCCGCAATTCTTCCATGAAGACCACTTCTGGCCAGACTTCTCCGGACAGTAGATGGATGTACCTGGGTCCCACTGGTTTCCGCCAGTTCTGTGCTGATGGCACTGCTGGACATCTTCCGATGTCGAAGAGAAGCAAGCATGATGTGTCTTCCATCTGCTGCATTAAGTTTCCTTGGCCAACCGCTGTGTCTACGGTCCTCAACGTTGCCCGTTTCTTTGTGCTTCTTCAAAAGAGCTCAAACAGCACATCTTGAAACCCCAGTCTGCTTTGAAATTTTTGCCTGGGAGAGACCTTGCTGATGCAGTGTGTCTTGTTGCTGTCCTCAGTGTTGCCATGGTGTATGACCTGTGACATGAAACTCTCTTCCACAACCTCGCCTTAGTAGCAGAGTTTGGCTGTTCCTTGCCCAGTTTTAAGCCTCCTAGACAGCTGTGTCTGTTTCAGTTAATGACTGTGTTTCAACCTACATATGAAATTGATGATCATTAGCACCTGCTTGGTATAATTGGTTAATCATACACCTGAGTCTAATCCCACAAGATCCCTGACTTTGTGCAAGTGTACAAAGTGTGCAAGTGTAAGAATTGATGCTGGTTTGAAGCCAAAGGGTAGTCACACCAAATGTTGATTTGATTTAGATTTCTTTTCTGTTCGCTCACTTTGCATTTTGTAAATTGCTAAACATAAACAATTACAATATATGTTTTTGAAAGCATTCTTACTTTACAGCATTTTTTCACACCTGCCTAAAACTTTTGCACAGTATTGTATATATACATACGCACACCATAATGTATTACCTGCATTGCATGTACTTTTTACAATGAACCATAAGCAGAAAAAAATCCACAAAAGCCAAATCAGCTTAAATCTAAAACTGAACTCTTCCAAACACAAAAATTAATGAATTGGTAGAATGTGATGTTTTGATCACATTACGTATAAATATTTCTAGTTTCTGTCATGTTGGGCTTCAGCTGCTACTCTTCATAAAGCCCTAGATATACTAACTTGCCTCCACTAAGGTTGCCCTGAACGTGGGATGTATTTGGGGGTTTTGAGACTTTCCCAAGAGATGTTTTAGATTTCCCTTCCCTGGATATGTACAAGCAGTGGCTGATTTCCCATTTGTCAGGGAAGTTTGGATTTCTGCTGTATGCAAGGGCTGAATTCAGTGCCTTCCTTCTGACTGGGATTCTGTGATATGCCGAGTCCCAATTTAGAGAAAACGAAGTAGCAGGCAAGGACTCTGACATTGACTTAGCAACTTCTTGAGAGATAGCAGTGGTGATGGGTTGGACTGGCACTTGGGATACCCAGGTTCAAGTCCACACTCTACCATGGAAGCTCATGGGGTGACACTGGGCCAGTTTTTCTCTTTCAGCCCAACCCACCTGAGAGGGATGTTGTTATGGGGGTAAACGGGAAGGAGGAGGGCTATGTAGGACTGCCTTGAGCTCCTATACCAAAGGAGTAATTAACTCAGCTACCTTAGAGGCAGTAGGGTGTGGATGGAAAATGGATCAGCTATTTATCTGGTTCTTGCTGGAGGATTTGGAAAGCCAATTATTTCCTATGTTAAATAGGTGTTTTGACTTTCAGGCCAAATCAAGAGGCATTGAAAAAGCTAGAAAGGAAATGTTCACTGGAGAAAAAATCAACTTCACTGAGGTATGAGCTATTTTTATCCCTGATCTGAAGGTTCTTCATGCTCCTGAAATAGTAACCTTTGATTGGCTTCAGGCTAGAAGGGTGTGAGAATTTGGCTGCTTTGCTCAGTCCTGCAGATCAGGGAGTGAATTGTTTTTTAGGATTAACAGCTGTAAGCAACTGGATTAGAAAAACCATTGGATTCTTAAGTGTTACAGAACAATAATTTGAGAGGCCAGTCTGGCCCAGAGGCGGGTGGATATCTGTGAAACATGATCTCCTTGGGGTGAGGGAATTGGTGGCTACCATCTCTGGATATTTTTATCCAAGGCCCAAGATATAAATACAAATGTGAAAACATGGAAGGTCACTGTCCCCAAACTGAACAGAATAGGCCAAATTTGGGGAGGGGGAGAACTAGCAAAAGAAAAGGCATTCAGAGATGGGCCAGATGCATCCAGCGACTGCAGAGGAAAAGTCCTGCCCCAAGAGAGGTTTTGGACTGCTGGCAACCGCTCTGTTCCAAGCCCCCCTCCCTTCTGGTCCAGAACAGAAGTAGCACATGTGTACACACAACAGGCCCAAGTACACGTGGTACTTGGCTGCACAGGAGAAAGAGCAGTGTCCTACTGTACCTACTGGAGGTAGGAGAGTTGGAAAGGATTGAGAAGCCATGCCCTCCTGCTTTGTTTTGAACATCCTGTGAGCCTCTAAAAGCTGGGCTGGGGTCTCTGGAGACATGCCTCCTCATGACATTCAGTTGGTATCATATTTCCTCTCTTTTCTTGCACTCCTTCTGGAAGGAGTGCTCGTAGGACAAGGCATCAGGGGTCAAGAAAGAGCTGCTCCCTTCCTGATCCAGGGAGGGCCACTTTGATTTTCATTTGGATAATAAACTGAGCTCTGGGGCTGCACATCTGCTCTTTATCCTGCCTTTCCCCAGCATTTTGGGCCTAATGCAGAAGAGGACAACCTTCTTGAAGCCAGGGGTCACTTTTCCTCAAATGCAGGGACCACAGATAATGAAATGGGGAGATCACCAGAGGAGACAGACAATATTTATGACCCGGTTTTGGGGGGTTGAGGTTAAGAGTAAATAGGGGCATTACACATTGTGAAGGCTTGATACAACTATTTTGATTCTTTCTTCAGTACATAAATAAAAGAAAAGCAGGTTTTGGCAGTGTGATCTGGGCTGGAGCTCCATCAGGATGGAGCAATGTTGTATAGCCTTGATAGTCAGAAGTCCTGAGAAGATATACAAGAAATGTGTTGAGCACTTGTTACAAAACACTTAGGTTCTGCAAAGCAAAATGACCCCGTGTTCTTTGGGAGGGGGCGGGATAGCTTAAGATGCATCTTAAAGATATTACACAAGTGAAGCAAGTTCCTCAGTTACGGCAGAGGAACCTACTGAAGTTCCCCTTCCATAACTCTTGGGTTATGTTCATTATGTGGTTGTGTAATTCCTGCATGAAAGAAAAAACCAACTTTTAAATGGTTTCTGAAGAATCTCCAGTAACCCAGATTTCTTCCAACTGGGAGCCTCCAGGTATATGTGGACCAGAATGCGCAGATGATGGGGTACACTAGCCTGACACCTCTCAGGGGCATCAGGCTCAGATAGTTGATGGCTTGCTGGTAAAGATAAAGATTGCAGGCTGACTGCTAAGGACTTGAGCTGGCTGCAGGTCTGATCTGATTGCAGGCCTATGCAATAAGATGAGGGAAGTATATTAGCAGGAACTTGGTCATGTTTTCTAAGCTGTTAGAGTTAAGCTTGGTCATGTTTTGGTTTGGAAAGGCCTGTTAAGACTTTAAACAGAGAAGTTACCAACCTTCATGCAGCCATAGTTCTCCAAGCTAGTTTTCAGCCTTTTTGTTTCTCCAGCCTAAGAAACGTAATAGAAAATCGTCAGTTGTGCTGTAGGTATCTGTCTGGAGAAATTCTAGCTAAGGCTAGCAGCTGGCATCCTCTCCTACCCCTTTGGCTGTTACAAGTTCTAGACTCTGGTCTCACTGGCACAATGCCTGTCACACCTGGTGCAATGCCAGGTTACATCAGCATGATTTTCCTACTCTATAGGAGCATCAAGGGAGGGCTTGCTCAAGCCCTTGTCATTGCAGCAGACAAAAGAAACATGGGCCTTCTCTGTGGCTGCCCCAGTCCTGTGCAGCCTGCCTAAGGTTGCCCCCTCTGCTCTTGGTATCCCAGAAAGCTACAACACTCCTTTCTGCACAAGCTTGATCTGAGCAGACAATTTTTAGCTACATTATACTTAAGCTCCTTAATAGTTTGTTTATTTTATGCTGTTATTGTCAACTGCCCAAAGTCAAATGATTGGGGTAGTATAAAAATATTATAAATAAACAAAACCTCAGTGCCTGCCTTTAGAGAAAAGGCAGACAGGCAGGTAGCCCTCCCTGAGGAGGTCACAGGTCAGGAGGAAGAGGAACCAGGCCAAGAGGGCCTGGAGTCACGCCAAGGGGATTGTGGGGATGGCATCTTTGGAAGGTGAGAGGAAGAGGGATTGTTCTTGGTTTGCGTTGTTGTTGGATCAACACCTGTTCTGTGTGAACGTTCAGAAGAGCAACAGTTCTGCTTTGGGTCTCTCTTGGATAGCCTGGGCTGGACCTGAACTTCCTTTCACTCTCCTCTCGCTTCCTGATACAGAACCGAGCTGTGCTCCACATTGCTCTCCGGAATCGCTCAAATGCTCCAATCTTCGTTGAAGGCAAAGATGTCGTTCCGGAAGTGAACCAAGTTTTGGAGAAGATGAAGAATTTCTGCCAGGTATAAACCATTTGCCTGACTCTGCGCCAGTCTGGAGTCCCTGACAGTTACCTTCCATTCACACTGGCTACTTAGACTTCGTGGTTTGACAGAAATGTCCCCTTGCAAGATGTGCTGCTCATGGTGTCACAGGAAGAAATAGAATGAGGTAGAGGACTGTTGTGCCAATTCTGCCCCCCATCTCATTTCTGCCTCTTTCTCAGGAGCTGAAAACTTATCTTACAGTCCCACCCATTGAAAAAGGAAGCTTTAAGAATTACATGGCTGTTAGTCTGGCTGGCTTCATATATCCTTTAGCAAGTTTGTGAGTGGCATAACGTTCTGATTTGTAAACCATGGCTGTGATCTAGCTATTTGTGATTACTCAAACTGTGATGAAGGACTCTGTAGTCTAGCAGTATTGATTCTATAAATTATCTAATCTGTGATTAATAATTTAATTTTGCAAGCCCAAAATGTATGTTTTTATATTAGCAAAGCTGGAAATTAGTTTTTAGATGAATACAGATAGTCCTCGGTTAAAATCCATTTGTTCAGCAACCATTTAAAGTTATTCCCTAAACAAAGGGACTTAACAACTGGCTGATGCAGTGTCCTCACAGTCATGTGAACAAAATTCAGGCCTACCTGCATTATGACCATCTTTTGGCTGCCCGCTGCCTCCAGCTGCCCCCACCCATCACACCGTGCACCACTGTTGTATGAGCTGGGACCTCCTTTTGTGCTACCTCCTTTGCACGGGCACAGCTGGGGCCTTCTTTCACATGGAGGCCCTGGGGGGAGGCGTGAGAGAAGCCACAGCTACACTGTCATGAAAGAAGGCCCCACCCGGTACAGTAGTGGTGCACGGTCTGGCGGGTGTAACAGCAGCGGACCCAGCTAGGTGGCAGGGGTGGCTGGTGGCAGCAGGTAGGTGGAGGACAGAAATGGGGGGAGATAGGCAGGTGGGGGGAAGTTCAAGAGGAGGCACTCCCTTACCTTCAAAAGAGACAAAAACACTAAGAAGGAAACAAAAAGGCCAGAACGCATTCTCTCTAGCAACCTACACCCAGATAAGCAGAGATTAATAATAAATAATGATAAATGGAGCAAACCCCCACATTCACTAGCATTGATGGTGTTACCCAGTTGGGTAATGAAATGTCTGCAAGCAAACAACCAAACGCAGCACCAAGGACTCCACAGTCCCTCACCTTAGCAAGGCTCGGGGCTGGGTAGGACCAGGCTGGGAATGGCTTGGATTGGGTGGGTCCTCACCTAAGAACCAGTGGGATTCAGTTAGCAAAGAGAATGGCCAAGATTGTTGTCACTAAGTGATGCGGTCATGTGACATCACACTTTACAACCATGTCACTTAGCAGTGGCAATTTTGGCACTCCCCATTGCCATTGTTAACCAAGGACTTCCTGTATTACATATAACCCTCATGAAATTGTGAGTTTTATGGGAGATGGTAGAAATCATGCTGTGAATATAGTAGTCTAAGGAGAATGGTGTGGAGGAACTAGAGTTCAGGTGTAAACAGGAAGATACCCTTATTTGTTGTGGAATTATGGCTACAAGCACACATTGGAGCAAGCTGGGGAGGGAGAATTGAATCATGAAGAGAAAGGCCCATGGAAAATTATCTGGCGTAGAAAAGGCAGAATAAGAAAACAGGCTAAATCACTGAGGAAACTAAGACTGAAGACTTGGAGTAAAGATAGGACTATGGAATTGTAAGAACCAGACTGTCTTGCAGGTTGAGTCAAATGAGCAGCTTGAACTCTCCCCAGTATCAGAACAATAAGGCATTCATTTACATAATAAATAAAAATGGGGGTTGTTTTTGTTTTTATAATTTCTTTCTTCGCTGAGAGACCTCCAGATAGTCCTCAAAGAGTCCCTGGGCAGTTTTCTGTTCTGGCCATGGCACCCCCCAGACCTGCTTGTCTTCCACAGGATGGTTGCACTGAGGCAGCAAGCTGTTGCTGTCAGAGTCTGCACACTCATTCCCAAAGTGTAGTAAATCCTCTGGAGTCCAAACAGTTCCATCAAAGATTTCTTTATTGGGAGAAATGCACAGCAGCTATAGTTTGTTGAGTCTAATTCTACGAAGCTAAACCTTCCCTTTTTAAGCCCAAATCCCCCCCTTTTCCTTTCTTTTTCCCGCTTGAAATTCTCCGGCTCTCACAGTGCTTGACCTTGTAGGCGCCTCTGTAGAGATAACGACACCTGGCATCCTCTCCCCCCTTTTTTCTAACTTCAATGGCAGGTCAAGCAAGCGGCCTGCAATTAACATTTTTACCGTTAACCATTTAACATACATTGCTAAGCTAAGTTAAAAGCAATTAAGTTTTCTAGCTTGCGTAGATCCTGACAGTTGCTTAGATGTGGAGGAGGCAGCTCAGGGCAAACCCTACAGCAGGAGGAACTTCCTGTTGCCTCGCAAGCAGGGCATTTTTAAAAAACATTTTTTCATGTGCCCATCTATCTCCTCCAAAAGTTGTATGCAGATTTGTCCACCAAGATTTAAGCATGGCTGTATACAGATGAAACTGGAGTGTTGATCTCTAATTCTGTCTGCAGAGACTTGGAGTATTTGGGAGGCAGGGCCTTGCTTGTTCTCTCCATAGGCGTGACCTGCAGCTTGGCTAGACTGGCTCTGGGTCAGAGCTTGTTTGTGCCAGGGACTTGCTGATATAAGCACGACTGCCCCTGTCAGGTAGACAACATGAACCCAAATGCCAGGTGATACAGACTGGGCAGAGGGGGAAAGTGGTTGTTTGGCAGTTTTTACTTGGCCAGCCGGGACAGGAGGGTGCGAAAAGCTGGATGTGTTGCCATGTGCTCCCCTGAAGTTAGGTGAGATCCAGAGCTCAGTTCATGTCAGCCCTTCAAGGAAGACCAGAATAGGAAACCAATGACTACAGATCCAGAACTACTTTTATTGGAACAGCTATAGTAACAGAATCTTGCAAATCTGAATGTGCTTCCCCTTCCCTAATTTATCTTTGTTTGAACTAGGGAAGGGCTTGTCTGAGATGTTTACTCACACTACTTTCTTGGCCTGGGCTCAAGCCCCACTTATCTGACCATTGCCTTGGTGGCGGCTCTTCCTCCTGTCCTTCAAGGCCATTCCCTATTTCCTCTACAGTTCCCCTCAGTTCCAGTCAGCGTGGATCTTGTGATACACTGTTCTTGGCTGCCTCAGTTCTTGGTGGGTCAGTTCCTCAAAGTAGCCTGATTGTATACAGCATCTACACAATAATACCCCGCACTTGAGGAGAATGCCATTATTCTTAAGCTATGCAAAAAGTAATTCTTTATATTTATTAAAGAATTTTCATATAATAAAATACAAATCCCCGCCAAAAAAACAAAAAAGATGCAGACAAAGAAAAAGAAACCTAATCAAGAAATATATAAATGACTTCCGACCTTCTTTTCAACAAATAATTACAATCTTATTGTCCCTCCTCCCTCTTAAATATTTTATAAATCCCATCACCCCTTCATTTAGTCCACATCTTTCTTAATCTTCAAATCCATAAATCATCAATTAATTGTTTTCTTTTTTCAGCAAAAAGTCCATATAAGGTTTCCAGTCTTTAAAAAAAGTTTTAGTTGTTTGTTCTCTGACCAAACAGGTCGGTTTTGCCATTTCTACAAATTCTGACATTTTCACAATCCACTCCTCCACTGTGGGAAGCAAAGAGTATTTCCTTCAGTTGCTGAACTCATGCATAATTCAGGTTCCAGAGGTGCCTCTTTGAAATCTTGTTTAAAAAAGAACCAAACGTCAGCTGGTGGTCAGCCGGGCACCTGAAATCCAATGTCCAGATCTTGACTGTCCTCCCCAAGAGGCAAGTCATACTTCCTGAAAGGACTGTTGTCTTCTTTTTTACAGAAAGTCCGTAGTGGTGAGTGGAAAGGCTACACTGGAAAAACCATCACTGATGTGGTCAACATTGGCATTGGTGGTTCTGACTTGGTAAGTGGGTCTCTGCAGCATCTGTCTCCGCAGGAGTGGTGAGTTCAGGGGATTGGCAATGCTCAAGGCTTGTCCTCTTCGTCCAGGGGCCCCTCATGGTGACTGAAGCACTGAAGCCTTATTCTAAGGGAGGCCCTCGTGCTTGGTTTGTGTCCAACATCGATGGCACTCACATGGCCAAGACTCTTGCGGAGCTGAATCCCGAGACAGCGCTTTTCATCATTGCCTCCAAGGTATGTCCTGGTCTGGGGAAGGGACAGTTTTCCCCATTCTTTCAAAAGTAGAGTAAAGGTGATATCTGCATTTGCTGACAAGCCCAAAGCTAAAAAGCTCTTGGGCTGAGGACTAGTCCACTAACGAGTTATTGATGTGGTGAAAAATATTCAAAGTGTGTGTGAGCCCTAAGCATGTATACTCATGTTTTCATCCATATTAAGATTGTCTTTTTAAACAAATTGAGAAGCACTCACCCAGCAAATGTCCAACCTGCAGCTCTGAAGGTTTTTCAATCTTAATGAAACAGTAAGAAAAACAAACTCCAAGGTGATTAAAAAGGTGAGGTTTGGATGAACTTTAAGTCTTTAAAAAGGCTATATTAATGGCTCAGCATGATGAAACCCACAACTCTTGGCTAATTGCAAGCGGCTGCAAAAACAGCAGTTTCTGCTGCTGACTCATTAAAAAAATACCCCAGCTGTCCAGAATGGATGAGAGTAATCTCAAGATCTCTCTTTTATCCAGAGAGAATTATGGGCAGTCTGGATCCCACATCCAGCTGCCTTTCAGCCACAGTGCCCCCATGAAACACAGATGTCAGTTCTCCAGCCTCACCGGAAGCAGACTTTCCACAAGAGAACTTTATCTGAACGAATTGCAGTTGCTAAACAAGGAGAGGGTATAAGTCATTTGGTTAATGAGCAAGTCAGATTGTCTGGAACTCAGAAATAACAAGTTCCATGCTTAAAGCTGGAGCAGACAGGAGAGAAGGCAATCACCAGCTTGAGAGAATCCAAAGTTTTAAAAACAATTGTTACAGAAAGAGACTATACACATTTTTCCACGAATAGTGCCTTGGTGGCTTTTACCCCAAACGTGCAAAGAGTTCCAAAATGGCTTGTCTCCTTCTCCAAGTAATAAACAGATGTGTTTGCAATTAATACAGTTAAAGTGTCAAATTAAGTCAAAAGAACTAAAAACATGCAAAGAGGTATTTGAATGTGTTGAAGCAGAATTGCTAAAGACTCTGAAGCCATTGGTTTATAACGGTTTGGAGTTCTGTTGTTCTTGCCATTTCTGTGACTGACAGAACCTAGATGAAATATGAAAAATGCAAGAACATCCTATCAGTGTGTTTTATGATTTATGCAGAGCACAGAATTTGGCTTTTCTCTCTGTAGAATCTGGGTTGTCTTTATTATAGGCCTTGGTAATGAAGTGTTTAGAAAGAATCTTTTGGCATGTTCACAAACATCCTTCATCTGTTAGTACTAAACTGATTAAAAACTAAGCATGTCTTCATCCTGCCTTTGCAGCCTGTCAGATTACCCAGATTTTAAGTATTGGCCTCTGCAGCTGCTGTGTAGCTGATTCTGTCACAAAAACCTCAAAGGGCTGCAGAAGCACCAGTTGAAGGAACCTTCTTCCTGTCTTTGTGATTATCATGCACTAGATGCCACAACCACTCTGTAGATGACCTGGCCAAGTTTCTAACTCTTTCTTCTTTCCTGGTTCCTAGACTTTTACCACTCAAGAAACAATCACAAATGCTGAAACTGCCAAAGAATGGTTTCTTCACGCTGCTAAAGATGTAAGTAGAAGTTTGTTCATTTCCAATATTTATATCCCACCCCAGTCCTGACAAACTCTGGGTGGTAATAAGAAAGTAACATATATAATACAAAAAACAATGAGAAAAGTAAAACAACATAATAAAGTGCCAGGAACAGCTAAGAGCCAAAATATAGCTTTAACTTGTTTCCACATGCTGGCAGGATTAGGGCTATCTGTCCTTCCAAAGAGAGGGGTGTGCCATTGAGAAGATTATTGCTTGGTCCATACCCCGTGAACCTTGTGAGGAGTGGGGACAACATCCGGCCTTTTCTGGATGTTCAGTTTGCCTGGGAGTACCCAATAATTTGTCTGCAAAAGATTGCCTGGCTCTGTCTTTCTGTGAATGGTTACTTAAGTGTAAAAGAGGTAGGGAACAAGATAGAATCCACCACTGTAAAGCTTCTGCCTGGTGCCAAGGAAACAGTTTTTACTCTAAAGGTGTGTGGGTATGGCCTTCTTTATCTTCGGGAAAGTCTAGGAGGACAATTTTTGGATTTTTCAGCTGTTTCACTTGGACTGTTGTTGGCGCTTTGGCTTCCTAACAGGATGTCTACATTCAAAGTCCAGCAACACGCCCCTCCCCCTTGAATTGCTACTCAAGCTGAAGTTCTTGACATAAAGCTTGGTGCAGATGCAGAACATGGGTGCATCCATTCCCTCCCTTGTCCACTTTTAACCATAGTTGCTAAAGCTGTATCTGAGCCATGGATTCAAACTCTGCTTTATGAGGGAACCACATTAGTACTGATGAGATTGAAATTGGCAAGGAAGGGAATTTTGCTTCGGGTGAAGCACACATTCCTGAAAGAGTTTCCTGGCTTCCACATTTTAGCCAAGCTGTTTTATTAAATGCCTTGGGGCATTGTGGGGCCAGTTATGCTGCAAGAGAACATGAGATGCCTTTGCAACTTGGCTGCTTTTTCTTGGACTGTGCCCAGGTATATTTAAGAGAGAGGGTGGCCTTTTCAGAGACGGATGCTTAGTCTATGAATAGGCCTCCTCAAATTGTTCCTTCCATTCTCCGGTACCTTCTCTGCTGTCTTTATCCTATCAGCCTCTCTGTTGGCAGTGCTAGTTAGCTGATGGAATCAAAACATTGCCCTTTTTTTTTAAGTGCAGAGGATGCTAGATTGAGGACCCATTAATGAGTTTTGGGATGGGGCTGTAGCATATAGCGATCTAGGAGAGTGGACCCTTATGTGTTGCTGTCCAGCTAAAGGCATAAAGCAGTGGCTTCCAGACTGCATTCAGAACAAGAGCAGGATTATTGAAGTGTCCCTGATATTCTCCAGTGACAGCCTGTACACACCCACACCCTTTCCAGCAATGAGTTTGCAGCCTTGCAGGTCGCCAGTTGGCTGTGCTCCAAAATGCACATGATTCATGCTGGGAGTTGGGGAGGCCCAGCAGTCAGGTTAGCTGGCAACCGGTGGCTATGTCCAGCTTCCTGGAATCCCTCTGAATGGAAGGGGGGAGGGATTCTCGATCACCACACCAATCTGTAAGATGCCAAAGGACCCATAAATAAGGGGCAGTAGACCAGGGCAGTTTTGTGGCATCTCCATCCAGGCAAGTCCTCTCACTTGCTCAGGACCTTTGCTTCCCTGCCTTCACCCTTGGGAGGGTCAGTCCTAGTCTTTTGCTGTCTCTCATAAACTCTTTATGGACTTTTTGCTGAAAATGGATAAAAATGATATTTCTGGATTTGCTGATTGAAAAGGGCTAAATATGGGAAGAAGTGAACTATGTGATGTATCCTTGATGGGGGAGGAGTAACAATAAGTTTGTAACTGCTGTAAGGAAGATCATTTAAATATTTCTTTTTCTTTCCTTATTACTGCACTTTTTGTTTATTTTTTCTTTCTTAACTTCATTTTCTGTATTTTTTCTATATCTTTTACCTGTTTAAAAAGTCTCTAATAAAAATTATATTTAAACAAAAGAACATGTAATATCGCTTTAACTGGTTTGCTTTGTTTATTAAAGCCTTCTGCAGTGGCCAAGCACTTCATCGCCCTCTCTACCAATGGGGTGAGTACATCGTTTGTGTGCGTGTGCATATCCATTTTTAAAATCTGTAATTTCAGGCCAGTATTTTACTAATCTGATATTTGAGGCTGGCAATCCTAAATCTCCAGGATTGATAGATCAAATTAAGGTGTGATGCTTTACTGAAAATAACTGAATGGAGTGGGGCCTTTCATCTGTGAATATCTGCCCTGGAGGTTGTGGGTTGTGGGTGGGAAATTCAGTCTTACAGATCTCTGTATGTGAGCACATCAATGACCCGTTTCTCTCTCTTCTGCTGGTATTTTAGCCTAAAGTCAAAGACTTCGGAATTGACACTGAAAACATGTTTGAGTTCTGGGATGTAAGTAAAATCTGTGCAAGGTCACCTCTGTTATTTTCTTCTCATCTCCAGCACCCTCTTCTGGAGTATGTTCTGCCCCCTCCACACACACGCAGTGGCGTGGTCCCGAAAGTTGAAATGCTGGTGTCGAAAAAGGCTCCTCTACCCCCTCGCGGACCTTTTCAGATCATTTTGGAATGTAAACCACTTTCCTCCTGGTGAATTGTGTCTTCTGCCAGCAGCGTTCAGAGGATGCTGTCTTAGACCTTTGCCAGCCTCCCCACCTCCTGGGCTCTGGCCCCTCTGTTGCAGGAGCAGAAGTAGATGTTGGGCAGACAGCTGTGCGGTGCTGAACGCCCACGAGAGGCTGACACCGTGGCAGCATCTATGCCAGGGCAGGTCAGCCGCAGTTGCAGCAGGTGAAGCGTCCTGCTCCTCAGCTGTTCTGCCACGTGCTCATCAGTGATCAGGCCAGGAGGGTGTTGCCCCCATTTTGGCCTAGACAGCTGCTGGGTAAAAAAAGAGCCTTAGCTGCTCGCAGGTTGGTCTGAAGATGCTATTATAAGCCATGACATTTGCTTGTGGAAGCTTGTTATCTGGGCCACTAAAGGTCACATCTTGGTGGAGACCTCGACCCTGAATTTCCCAAGTCTTGCAAGTGGTCTGAGCAAAATGGCTTTGGCAGTAAAGATTGGGAAGCTCTGGGGATATGGTGACCAGAATGCAATCTTAATTGTAGGTCTAATCATTTAAATTGGAAGCCTTGTCTGTTCCATTCGTGCATCCACAGGAACTTTGCCCTGAGTAATCTGCCTTTTGGAGGAAGGCGGGAAGTATTTGTCAGTTGCAATACTTACTTTCCTGCTTGTTAATCTTAGTAACGTATCAAGTGTCCCCTCCTGACTTTCTTCTTCTCATGTACAGAACATGACTGACCTTGGGTGCCAAAAATGCACTCCTTGTGTCCCCACTGGGGATTCAGAAGTATTCTGCCATAGATTCTAGAGGGAATGAAATTGGGTGCTGCAGCTGATCCATGGTAGGATGAAGTCCTGCCAAAACTTAATCAACATAGCTTTTTCTGGGGAAGGGCAGATGCTATCTGGCCATTTATCATTTGGACAAGCATTTCTGCAGATTTGAATCAGAGCACATATTGGCAGAATTATCCATTGCCAACAGAGGCCAGGCCTGGCTCTCCTTTGATGGAAGCAACAGGAAGGGTGGCCGTAGGGCGCTTCTTTGTGCTGGAGATACCCTGATCCTCTGGGCCTAGAAGGGCTGCTCCTAGACTTTGTCTCCTCAAGCTTCCATTTTAATTCCTATTCCGAGGATAAATGTGGTAATCTCTGTTTCTCTTTCCTCCCCTTTGCAGTGGGTTGGTGGACGTTACTCACTGTGGTCAGCCATTGGCCTCTCCATCGCTCTGCATATTGGTGTGTATCTCTGCTCCCCTGTGAACCTGATAGTTCCATGGAGGCTGATTAAAGTTAGTTTAGCTTAATAGCTGATTGGATCATTCTTAAGTGTAAATAGCATTTTTTGGGGAAAGAAAAGGGTTAAAAAAATCTTAGAAGGTTGTAGAATTCTAGCAGTCTTTTGTGTTTTCATACCTATTAAGCAGATTGCCAGTTAACTTTGCATTAATTAGTGATTTAGACTTTAATAGAATTTAATAGAACTGAACACTATTAAATCACTCTGGTTTCTTTAATGACATTTTTTTTTTCATGAATGGAACTGTTGGATTGGAGGCAGCAGACACAGTGCATGGTTAACTCATGCCGGCTTTGCGTGGTAGGAATTGTAGTCCAGCAAATCTTGGTGACAGATTATTGGAAGGTCCTCCTAGCTGTATTGACAAACTGTTATGTAATGTTGGTTTATTACCACTTCGTCTCTCCCTTGGGCTTCTGGCCACTGTGCAGAAAGACTTCATGCTACGCTGAAGCCCAGCAAGGCCTGGCCCGTTCCTGCTGTAGCAGCTGCAGAGAGAGTTCAGGGGCTGCCACTTCCTCAGAGGTTTACCTTTGGCCTTCTTGTAAACCCCCAGCCATAGACAAGCAACTTTGCTAGCCATTTCCTTCCCAGACAAAGTTCTTATCCTTCAACTGAGACAAAATAATGCTTACTATAAAAATACAGTTCTGAGAAAGCAGGTAAAGAGTCTTAGAAATATTTTGGATTTATTGTATGGACAGTATTGTAGGAAGTGAGTGGTGATGGTGATAGAGGAAGGCTTTTTGATTGACCAATACAGGTGGAGCTTAGTAAGAGCCAAACTATGTTTAATGTATTCAGAACTGTGATCCCTTCACTAGATTCCTGCATAGTTGGGCAGGTGGTCTGGAGAGAAGAGAGAGGTGGGCAAAGAGTCCTTGTCAGGCAGAGGGAGGGTCTTCTAGCAGCATGAATATTTGCCCCGAGACTTCCTGAGCAGCAGAATTAAGCCAGAATTCAGAGACTGGAAATGGCAACAATTCACGACTCATACGAGCAGAGTTCCCGATCCCTAGGGATTTTGCTTCTGGGCTGCTATTTGTCAGTTCAGACATACAAGCCAGCTAAGGCTGAAGAATGGAAGGCCCATCTGAAAACTCACTCCGTGCAACCTGCGTTTTAGCATTACAGTCCCCTACTTACAAACAGGTTATGTTCCAAGAGGCTGTTTGTAAGTCCGTTTTGTTCGTAAGTTCAACCAAGTTAAAAGTTAAAAAAAAAAGAGAGCAGGAGGCAGGGCAGCAGTGTGGGCAGAGGAGCCCTATCTTCTGCTGCAATGCATCACCAGGTGAGGCAGGAGAAGGGAACGAAGGACGAGCCAGTGGGCCGCGGGCCGCTCTGTTGCCAGGCGAGGCAGGAGAGGCGGCGGTGGCTCCTCGGGTGAAGGATGAGCCAGTGGGACTCAGCCTGCTCTATTGCCGGGCAAGGCGGGAGACCTCCACCCCCTTTCCCATGTCCTCTGCCGCCACCCCCTCTCCTGCCTTACCCAGCAACGGAGCGCGCAGCGTAAACTGACCCTTTCTGGGAACGCCAACTCCAGTGCGAACCTCAAATGCAAATGCACTGCAAACTAACCCTTTCCCGCCTTCTCCTGACTTCCAATTCCAACTTCCAGCCCAACTTCAGGTTCTGACTTCGGGTCCATCTTGTTCATATTGGTGAAAGTTCACAACATGAAAGTTTGCAAGTAGGGGACTGTCTGTATATCCAAACCCAGCCAGCTTTCTTTTCTTTGCTCTCTGAAGTTCATAATTTTAAGTTCTGTACCTGACCATAGCAGTTGATGGGACCTTCTACAAAGGCTTGAAGTTGCTCAGTTTCATGCTTCTGGAAGGATGATGAACCTCATAACTTTTTATTGCTCCCTGTGTCTGACTGCTGCCTCTGGAACTCTCTGTGGCCAGTTTGTGCCTTATTGTTCAGGGATGCCATGAATAACAGGGTTTTAAGACCAGATTCTTTTAGACTGACCCATCTTCAGCTCTCTTAGGAAGCTTTAAGGCCTGTGATTCTATTTTATATATACATATGTATATAATTTTATTAAAAGTTTTAACAGCAATAGTAAGAATTAATATAAAACAAAATTAGAACAGAAAATGAAAAAGAAAGAGAAAAATAACAGAAAGCTAAAAGTGCAATAAAAAAAGAAAAGAGAAATAAATAGAACAATATAAAGAAAGATATAAAGATATAAAGAAATAGCTTTCAATATTCTTCACAGCAGTTATAAGTACAATTACATTTTAACCTCTCTCTCTAAAGTTATATCATGACTCTCTTCTTTCTATAGTCTATCCTGTCTATTCATCAGAACTATAAATCACAATATATCTGCCATGATCATCAGTCAGTATAAGTTTTGGATGTAATTGAGGATTTATATTTTTGAGGATAAAATTGAGGATTTTTTTTATTCCTGCTGAAATGAATTCTGCACCCAGATTTTTGTGACTCAAATATTTTATATCTTTTTTTCTAATATGTGCTGCTTGTAAAGCAAATCACATCTTGTTTTAACTTTTTCAAATAATTTTTAAAAATTCTCTTTTGGGGAGCATTTTTTCCATTTATAGTCCACATTAAGCATTTATAATCCATAATTAGGCCACATTTTTAGAAAAGCCAGTACCCGTGGCACCCAATGTAGAATCATCTTGAGTGTCTTGTTGTACCTGTTGTGGCATTTGTTTAGTCACATTTGTCATTGTCACTTCCATTTGTATTTCCTCCAATTCTTCTTTAAATTCCCCCCCAAAATCTCTTCCTTTGTGCACAGAGCAGTCCGAATCTCTGCTGTTTAAAAGTAAAAATCTCCACTTCCAACTTATCCCATCTAAATGGGATCTTTAAGTTCGTCAGAAAAAAATACTCTTTTCTCTTACATAATATGCTAACTGGAATTTCCTTAAGTACAGTTACATCTATATTGTCAGTCCTCAATCTAGTATTAAAATGCTGCTGCAAAACTTGATCTCTAGTCTTCCTTACAAAGGAACAACCCTTGGAACATTTCTTAATTTTGCAAAATGTGTATTAATCCTATAAACCTTATAATTCTCTGTCTCAGTGTCAGCTTCCTCCCGATCCAGGAATTTAGGCAGAGACTTAATCTTTTCTCTGATATCTTCTCCATGTTCTTCTGGAATTGCTCTAAATCTTAACATTCTGTTTCTCTTTGGGAGAGGCTCCAGATGGCGATGGGTGAGCAGCATTGAGTCTATGCTCTCCATTTTATTTCATTTTATTCTATCCTGCAACATCCTATTTTATTTTATTTTACAAATTTTAATTTATTTTAAACTATATCGCCTGAAGAGTCATCTTTCTGCTCCAGCTATAATTTGATAAAATATACACCAGGATTCAAGAATGGGAAAAGGGAAGAAGAGACAGCGTATACATTCTGCAACACAGATTCCATCTAAGCCTCTGAAGCAGCAGAAAACGGACGAATATAGTATAAACAGACAGACAACTCCAGTAAGTAATTCTGCCCCTACATCCTCTCCAGATAGACATAGCACTCATAATTCCTTGGAATGGGATTTACAGACTGAAATTGAAAGCCAGCAGCTTTAGAACTTTCTTCTTCCCTGTCAGAAGACGCCTCCCCTCCCCGGACTTCTGCCGTTTGTTCAGCAGCCGCTTTGCTTATGCAGGACGGGGATGATATAAACTTAAAAAGGGAGAACGTAACAGACTTTATATCTAGGCAGTGCTTGCTTACAGCACGAATGGTGATCTCAATCTTTGAACTTTTAACTTCAGTTAAAAATAAAGTTGACTCATTAAAGGAGTCCTTTGTAAAATACACTGAGAGTCACCTAAACAAAATAGAAGCTATAAAGACACTGTTACTCACACTGACACAGCGAACAGTCAACAGGGAATCCAAAGATGATCCCACTTCCGAATCTACCAGGAGAGAAAGGAATAACTATGGAGGGTATAACTCTCAAGAAGAAAAGGGGCAGAGACAAGATAAGTGTAATTATTACTTACAGATCAATCAGATCACCCTGCAGATTTCCAATAACAGAGTGAACAGAAGACGATGGGGCTACAGAAAGGCAGTCATTCTGTCCTTGAGCTGGCTGCTTCGCTGCAAACGTTCTTTGATAGACTTATTACATGCTGAATGGCTGCCATCTAGAAGGGGCTGCATGCGTATTCTGCTAACAGCAGCCTACAGTTCCTAGCATGCTCTTTAAAATGAAGACCTTCCTGAGCACCTTTTCTAGATTCCCAGTACGTGTTTTCTGCTCAGAGAAAACTAGCCCACTTCTGGATCAGTTTTCCCGAGAGGGTGCTACCACTTTAAAATCTAAGTGTAGCAACTTGAACTCAGATAACTTTGAGGATGTTTCATCAGCAATGACCCTGAGAAAGAAGAGTATTAACAAACTCTGTTATCTACAGTTAGGGAGTCTGTTGAGGACTCATTGGAAGAAAAGCTGATTGACTCCTTTGGTGCATTGCCAGATTTAGAGCAAGCAGACATTATACAAAGACTGGATGAACTAAGAGAAACTTTGGTGACAACATGTTCTGTAGCAAAGCCATTGATTGACTTGGCTTTACCTTGTACCCAGGATTGTGGCAATACAACCAATCAACAAATTGTTGATATTGCTTTACTTAAAAGCCCAGCCACACAGAAAACCATCGGAGAACCCTTAATGTCTAATCCAGTCCTTGACAATCTGCAGCCTGACAAATTGTCACATCAATTAGAGAACCCAAAGTACACAGATTCTGAGGAAAAAGTTAACCTCTTGTTGCCTATGGATCCAGATGTATCTTTGACATCTTCTAACAGTGTGGCTTCCCAATTGTATCCCCCAGAAAATGCTTACAAAATCTTGTGGGGGCTAGATGGGGATACTGAAGATCAAACCATCAAAGGTGAAGAACTTTTGTCCCAGCAACTGGCAACTCCTCAGAGACAGAGGCCTGGGCTTTATGCCATCTCTGGAACTACCAACTTTGATATTGATGCAGCCTTCTCTGATATCCAACATATACCTATCTCTCCGATAGCTGAATCTAACAACAATCAACACAAAGCATCCTGCGTTTCCATCATCCTTCAGGACTTCCCTTTGACAACGGTCACTTCTGGGAATTCAGATTGACATTCGGGTGCTCCTCAACCCCTTTCTATTCTCTCATGGAATATTGCAGGCTGGAATGCTAAATCCAAAGACTCTGCCTTCATAAATTACATTGCTGAATTTGACCTACTCCTACTCCAAGGAACCTGGCTTGACAACAGCTTGTATATAAGTGGGTATAAATCTTTTTCATTACCTGCAGTCCCTGGAGCAGGATGAGGCAGATTGTGTGGTGGATTAAATATACAAATCTCAACTAAACTATGTTCAAGCATTATAGAGTTAGATCCAATGGAGCACTATGCAATGTCTGTGCTGTTAAAATTTAATAATGCTCTATTACTATTCGTTAATGTTTACCTTCCACCTGTTCAAAACAGGTCCCAATTTAACAATTTATGGTCTAGATTTAAAGCATACATAAGTACTCTTATGCTAAATAATCCCTCAGCTAATGTAATAGTCTCTGGTGACCTAAATGCTAGGGTGGGGGCAAATGATAAGGCACTCTTTACTCAGTTCCATCACTGCCCTCCAGAACTAGTTACAACTCCCCCTTTGTTAATCCGGCAATCTAAAGACTCTAAAGGGGACTACAAGGGGCTGTGCCTATTACAAACAATTAACAAACTAAATTTATATTTATTAAATGGAACTATCATTAGTGATTTTCCTGGTGAATTCTCCCACTGGGTCAGCTCAAGACCTTCCCTGATTGACTATACTCTAATTTCATGGAACTTGATGACTTCTGTACAAAAATTTTATCCAGAAAATCGACCTGACAGTGACCATCTTCCAAGTATTACAGTTATAAAAGCATTTGACAACTGCTTTTTGGAAACAGAACCCACCCCAATTCAGGATTTAGATTTGGAGCCAAGGCTGGTCCGTGTCAAATGGACTCAGCAACTTAGTGAGCAAATCTCTGAGCTGCTTTTATCTGAAGCAGCATTGTAATTACACCTCATCATAGTTAAGAGAGAGGTCTGGGGATTCTCCTCTACAGACATTTACACGATTCAGTTATTCCGGCCAGTGATCTCCACCAATATCAAGGAAAAGAGAAAATCCAGGGGGTAGGACTTATTCCTCCCAGTCCTGGTTTGATGCAGAATGTTTTGAGGCCAAAAGAAAACTGATTGGGGAATTTAAGCTATATAAAGAGAACCCAGTTGAGCATTCCATCCAAGACTTTATGCTCTTGAAGAAACAATATAAACATCTTTTACAAAACAAGAAAAGAGAATTTACTAAGGCTTCCTGGCAGCATCTCAAGGCAGAAACTCCACTCTGTTCTGGCACTTGATAGCTTCCCATTCAATTGACAGGCCTCTCTCACTTCCTCACCTTCTACCTGCATCTGTGTGGGAGGATCATTTTAGAGTTAGGAAACAGAACTTCCAGACCACGGCCACACAACCCGGAAGATCCACACCAGCCTTAGAGCATTATATTCACAAGAAGAGGTCTGTACAATTGAGTTAGATCTTAATGCTAACCTGCTTCCCAACTGGGCCCCTGTTACAAATGCTGAAATAAAGAGACTTATAAATCAGCTAAAGTCTGATAAAGCTCCAGGCAATGACTTTATTACACCCGAAATACTACGTAATAATTTGGAATGGTAGACCCCTGTTTTTGCTTCCCTGTTTACTTATATTGATCGCACTGCATAAATTCCAGAGGATTGGGGCCTAGCTATTGTGCCTGTTTTTAAAAAGGGCACCCGAGACTTGCCTGCTAATTATAGGCCCATTAGCTTGCTAAGCATAATAAGTAAGCTCTGTGCCAGATACCTATATAATAAATTAGTTGACTGGATTGATTCAGAGCATATATTGGCAGATGAGCAAGGAGGCTTCAGGTCTGGACATTCTATCTATGGACATGCCCTTATACTTCAACATCTGGCCGAAAAATACACATCCAAAACAGGTTCAACACTATACACTGCTTTTATTGATTTTAGGTCTGCATTCGATCTGGTTTCCAGAGCAAGGCTTTGGTCTAAGCTCCTCTATACCACCATTGATAGACGGTTACTGTTGCTCATGCATAATCTCTATAAGAACTCTAGAATCAAAGTTTGATGCAGTATGCAAGGCTATCACACAAATGAAATTCCAACTTACAGAGGAGTGAGGCAGGGCTGTATTTTAGCTCCCTTGCTGTTTAACCTGTATATAAATCCATTGGTGGCCAAAATAAACCAACTAGAACATCACCCCCCAAAATTGGCAAACAGGCATATTGCAACTTTGCTGTATGCAGATGACAGTACTCCTATCACAAACACAAATTGGACTTAGACGAGCCATGAGTGCTCTGGCCAGATATTGCTCAGAGGAAGTATTCAAAATTAACTATAGCAAGACTAAGATTTTGACTTTTGCTAAGAGACCTAAATTGCACACCTGGAGGATAAATGGCCAGAATATTGAACAAGTCAAATCTTTTAAATACTTGGGCATGGTTTTTCATAGCTCCACTAAACACAGTGCACACCAAAATTATGTTATACAAAGTGCTCAAAAAACAGTGGTTGCAATCCAATCCTTTCACTTTACCAGAGGAGCACAGCGTATCCCAGCAGCACTGAAGTTATACCCGGCTAAGACTCGTTCACAATTACTCTTTGGTGTCCGGCTAGGACCTTTTTTTTTTTTTTTTACTCCTCTGGAAAGGGTTCAATCCAAATTCCTAAGAGCCGTATTTCAGGTACCCCCCCTGCACTCCAAATGTTGTATTAAGGAGGGAGGCAGGGCTGCCCAAAGTTGAAACAGGTGCATGGATCTGTATTGTAGCACATTGGTTGAAACTATTATTTTTTCTTATAGGTTTGGGTTCTTTCCTTATTAAGGACAATTATCAATCAGTATGGGTCGGGACTATTCTACAAAAACTCCAACATCTTGGCTTTTCTAGGGAGGCGTTCCTAATGATGGGTTATGAGCGTGCACTCTGAATTCAAACAACGTATCAAAGACCTGGAAGTCCAGCAGGACCAGTCTGCTCTTCCTAAGAATGTTTTTTTGAGCAGTCAAGTCGTCTTATAAGCCAATGAGATACCTAAATTACATAACCATCCCCAAACTTCGGAGGGCACTAACTCTAGCATGTTGTAATGCTCTTCCTACAGCAGTTTTGGAGGGCCGATACAAAAAAGTCCCATACGAGCTGAGAATGTGCCCCTGTGGACAAGGGGCTATTGAAACTACAGTACATGTTCTGCTATACTGTATTTTCTATAAGGATTCACGGACCCGTTTCACTCCTCATTTGGTAAAATATCCTGGAAATTCTGATCCTTTTTATGTGCGGTTGTTGCTATCTGATCAGAATAATATAGTTTCCTTGAACATAGCTAAATTTTGTTACACTGTTTGTTAAATCAGACAGACGTTGATTGCCCATTGATGATCCCACCAATCTGCAAAGATGTTATGTTTAGTTTTATTTTATTTTAATGTATTTTAATTCACTTTAATGAATTTTTAACATACTTTTGTTTGTGGTTCTGGTCTGTGACCGTAATAAAGATTCAGTTCAGTTCTCTCAATCCCAGTAATGCCAAGTTATACCAATCTTTCTCCATCTCTCTATTTATAACTTCTGTCTTGCTTTCCAGAACTTCCACTTTATCAATAATTTGCTTTAGATCTCCAGCCAATTGTCCTACAGATTCTTTAGTTTTCTTAATTTCTTCATGTCCTTTTTCATTCCTGCAAATCTTTCTTCCATTTCCTTTTTAAAAGCATCCAAACTATTGACAACTGTTTCAGTCACTTTCTTGCCAAATTCCTCAAACATTTTCTGCAATAAATTTGGTGAAATGCCTGTATCTGTAAGTTGTTCTAATGAAACTCTACTTTCTTCTCCTAATCTTGTAGCTTTTCTTGTGGTTGCCATTATGAGAAAGTGAAAATATGTCAGTTACTAGAGTAAAAGTAAAAGGCAGGCTTCTCTTTTTTTTTTTATGCTTTGCTTTTTTCTGTCTTTAATACTTCAGTCCTAATTAGCTCTCTGTAGTTACAGTCACACAGTCTGGTTCATATTACCCTAATTTTGTAAAATTCGCCAATTATCTCCTTTCCTTAATAAACAATTAACTTTCCCATGGAGGTCCGGTCTGTTTGTCTAATTTTACTATTTTCAGAGGCACTTTCATCAGAAAAAAAATTATTCTGCTTGTCCCCTTTATCTGTTTAAAACTTTCTTTTATCTTAAAGAACCCAAAACTTTTCTCACAATCTTGTTAAGCTTTTTGCTTTTAAATTAAAATTCTTTAAGATAGCATTTTTTTCCTCCTCTTCATTCCAAAAAGAAGGCAATTCACCGAGAGTCTTTGTTTTTCCCTGCAGTTCAGAATATCCCTCTTTGGTTGTAAATTAATTATATCCAAAGGTGTTTAAGAAAGTAAGGGTTTTGCTGGTCATGTATCCATAAAGGCTGCACAGCGGTTTAGGGCGCGTTGATATTCCCTTGGCTCCCAAGCTGCTCCACTCATGATTGACCACAAGAAACTCAATTCCTGTGGTCTCCTTATGTGGAGCTACTATCCAGAGTGCAAGTGGGTGATCCCCTGATCTCTCCTTCCTCCAGAGAGATTTTCGTCAGCCAGAACCTTATCTCCTGGCCACTGATTTCACCACGGTGCTGTCCCCACTCACAGGGACGTCTTACCTGCTATTGGGTCCTCACCCAGAAGCCTAAAGCCTGTGATTCTCATGGGGCAGAGAAAGGCCTTCTGGATCTTGATACTGCCTCATCCCTCCTTTCTCAGTTTTAAATCCTGTTCTATTCCAAGAGAACAACAATGCTTCAGAGGCATTAGGCCTTGGACTTTAAAATCTGCACTCTTGAAATATATATTCTGTTTTTAATAATAAAACTATTTTAATTAGGTTTTGACAATTTTGAGAAACTGCTTGCTGGAGCCCATTGGATGGTAAGTCCCTTTTTAGCAGCTGATCTCCCACTGAGGGTGGGATCTGGGGTTTGGGGGAGATTGGTGACTGTGGGCTACATGTGGCCCCCAGATTACACTGCCAAGATTCAGCAGCAAATTGCTGCAATTTTCCAGGTCTTTTGTTTGTTTGTTTTGTTTACAAAAGAGCTTAAAAAAAATGTTAAGTCTCTTTTTCCCTCCTAGACACCCCCCCCCCAACAAAATGCACAGAAAAAAGGGACAGAAAGAGCCTATTCTCTCTAATTATGCCAGAGTGCCCTGAGGTTGAAAAAAATGCTAAAAACACATGACTGTACAGCATCTAGCTGTCATCTTGGGACTCATGGGTACAACCTGCTGGGAGGCCAAATTCCAGGGAAGAAATTCTCTGCCCCAAACTACCTCCAGAATCGGATCCTTTCTTTGATTTGAACCAGCTTGTAAGTTGGTCTCTTAAAATTCTGGGGTGGGCAGCCCCATGCCCACCTACAGAAGGAGAAAAAAATGGGTGCCAGTGATGCAGGATAGGATTCTGAGCTATTGAACCTGGGTTTGAATTTCCACTGGCCAAGAACAGTGCTGCCTTAACTTTCACAAAATAATATTTATTTCCTAATGTTTGACCTGAATTTGGGAAGCCCTAAAAATCTTGGTGTTCCATTAGAGTTTTGTACTGGGTCTTCTGGGGCTCTAGCTTGTCCTATTAATCCAGTTTCATTTTTATACTGCTTGCTTAAAAGGACAATCACTTCCTCTCAGCCCCCCTGGAGAAGAATGTCCCCGTGCTGCTGGCAATGTTGGGGGTCTGGTACATCAACTGCTACGGGGCAGAAACCCATGCACTTCTGCCATACGACCAGTACATGCATCGCTTTGCTGCTTACTTCCAGCAGGTGAGGCTGGCTCCTTTTTGTTCTCTAGGGGACGGGGTCCTCACTCACTTAAGAGGGATGAGAGCTATGCTTCAGCACATGCTGAGGGTGGCTTTTGGCTGCCTTGAGCCTTGGGGGCAGCCCCCCATCTGTCCTGGTGGCACATGCGTCAATGGGGTGTGTGTATTCCTAAACACCACCTGACTCTCATCACATGCCTCCAGTGCACTTGTACCATCTCTGGCCAGAATTCAGCCTCATCCATTTCATGACAGGTGCAAAGGCCTAAGTAAGTCTGATGGTGTTCTGCTCTTGATCAGGGGGATATGGAATCAAACGGGAAGTACATCACAAGGAAGGGCACTCGTGTGAACTATAATACTGGACCAATTGTGTGGGGCGAACCTGGAACCAACGGGCAACATGCCTTCTATCAGCTGATTCACCAAGGTAGGGAGAAAGGGGATGGGTTGTTTAGCCATATTAGCCATCTTTGATGTGAATTGTTCAATGTCAGATATCTGTTCAATTGCTCAAGATAGCTTGTGGGAGCATTGGGTGAGTGCAGACTAACAGACATTTAAAATACAGAGCTGCACGTTTAACTGTACAGAACTTGTCCAAAGTTCTTTATGGCCAATCTAGTTGTGCGGATGTTCTCTGCACAGCAATCATGGTGGTGTCAGACTCTATGGCCCTCCAGATCTTGTTGAGATCCAGTTGGCTTCACCAGTAGACAATGTGGCCCATGACCAGAGTTGGGATAAGGTGACCTGTACCCCAGCAGTAGTTCCCTGTCTCTGCTATAAAATGACTTTTTCCTTGATCTTTTTGCAGGTACTCGCATGATCCCTTGTGACTTCCTGATCCCAGTCCAGACACAGAATCCAATCAGAAATGGCCTGCATCACAAGGTGAAATGGCTTGCAATCCACTTTTTCCCTAACTGTATTAAACCTTGTGCTAAGCTCTGTCTAATTTTGAAAGAGCAACCTTCCTGCCCCAAATAATTTCAAAGGGACAGTTAATGAGTCTCTTTCTTTTATACGGGATAACTCTTCCCCCACTCTCAAAATATTGTGTCAACCCTGTGTTTTCTTCTACTATTTTGAGTGATGATAATATGTAACATTGCTGCCATTGTAAAGTGTAAATTCTGCACAACTGCCACAAGACTCTACTGCAGCAATTTCCCCATTTTAGTCATGATTATTTTCCGAGGAAATGATGCCAAATGTTGAGAAAGGGGTTCCTAGGTGGAACTGAATGACACATTTGTGTGTCTTAATGGACCCATTTCAAGTTGCAGACTTTGAAAAGAGTCTGGCTGCTGTGAAGGCAAAAAACAAGGCAGGATGCAGTTCCGTGGAATGAAGACCTGATGCGTCCCAAGAGAGTTCTTGAAGCCATTTTGAATGGTGTCAGGTCATAAGCCTGTTTTCTTGGGTCCCCCATCGTCTGTACTGGCATTCCAGAATTTTAGCCAGAGAAAGACGTTTCTTAGCTTTTTAAGCTAGAAATGCTGAGAAACTAAAGCTAGAACATCCTGTGTGTTAAAATGTGTCCTTTGCCCCAGAACAAGTCCTCCTCAGTCCCACCAAAAAGCGGTAGCGTAACAAAACAAGACACAAATCTCTAGACGTCTGCCATATTTAATTGTTTCCATCTTTTCTAGTGAGTCTATTTGTCCTGTTTTCAGGGAAAAGGATAAGACAGCTCAGTGTAGAGGGTT
Organism: Liasis olivaceus; assembly: GCA_030867105.1. Lineage (NCBI taxonomy): Eukaryota > Metazoa > Chordata > Lepidosauria > Squamata > Pythonidae > Liasis > Liasis olivaceus. The sequence goes on along the minus strand of CM061359.1, from coordinate 24,392,213 downwards.
GCATGTAAATTCTTAAACTCTTCCTTAATGCACTTTTGGGGCTTCCTCACCTAAGACTAAAATTCATCTTCAGCCTTTGTGGAGCCACCCACATCTGCAGTCATGGTAGGAGGCAGGGCACTGGTTGGTTTGAAAAACCAAGGAGATATGTACAGGCATTTTGAAGCAGAGCTGTGAATATTGCATTTAAAATTCACTGGGAGAAGAGAGGTTAAGTGACTCGGCTATAAACTTGTGTTACAGAACTTTGAAAATTCTATGCTTTCCTAATTTCCTCAGGCTGGACTTGGTCAGAGCAGATTTAGATCTGGCATTTTTGCATATGCTAATCTGTGTTGCCCTGGAGTCCCAGGTGGGCATGTTTTCTCCTCCATGTTGGTGGGGTGGTAGCTGGTCTTCAGCGGAGGAGATGCTGTTTGTCCAGTGCAGCTACTCAGTAGACCAGGTGCTAAACTTGCCATCCGGACCTCTTACTCCTTCCTGCCAGATTCTTCTAGCCAACTTTCTTGCTCAAACAGAGGCATTAATGAAAGGAAAGACAACAGACGAGGCCCGCAAGGAATTGCAGGCTGCTGGACTGAGTGGAGAGGCTCTGGAGAAACTGCTTCCACATAAGGTATTTGGGGTGTGGGTTTCCATGAAAGTTCACCTACCACCCTTCCTTTTGCACATTTATGTGATCAATGAATGGAGGAGTGAATGGCCTCAAAAGGTGAGAGATCAAGACTGGTGTGGTATATACACATTGATTGACTTAGCCTGCTGCTGTGAACAAGGAGTTTTCAGCTTCATCATAGAGCTTGTTCAGTGGATGACCACTTTTATCCATATGGGTGGGCAGCACAGCATAAATTCTGAATACTGCATCGAGGTAGAGCTTGTTTTAGAGTCACATGAGAATGGTGACTTCCTGATCCAAAGAGGTGACAAATGCAAGCTCCTCTGTATGGATAGGGATGAATATGAGCAACTGGTTTGTGTTTTGTGAAGTCAAGTCTACATTTTCTTGACTTTGGGATATGAAGAGCTGGCAGTTTCTGGTGTCTGGGTTTTTTTTGTTTTTGTTTTGTGGGGGGGTTGAACAGAGAACTCTGTATGTGGGTGTTCATATGTAATGCTTTATCACTGGCAGATGTATCTGAAAATTGGAATATAATATCTGTCTCTTTCTTGAAAGGTCTTTGAAGGAAACCGCCCAACCAATTCCATTGCTTTTACTAAGCTTAACCCATTCATTCTTGGAGCCTTAATTGGTAATTTTTTTCTTCCGTATTTATGTTCCTTGACTTAAATATATTTAAATATTGACTTATTGTTAATACTGCTTTCACTGAAAACAATCTCTTTCCAGCAATGTATGAGCACAAGATCTTTGTTCAAGGAGTTATGTGGGATATTAACAGCTATGACCAGTGGGGGTAAGTTTCCTCCCATATATAAATTTATAAATACTTTTCCCCCCCTGCTCACTAAGGTGTAGCCTGCCTTTCCTGAGAGTTAGAAGTTCCTTAATACCTTGCATTCCTGTCAAGGCAAGATCAATTTAGGCTGAATATGGTTTGGAAAGAAAGAATAGCTTCATTGAATCTGGGCCCATTTCACAATAACTTTCTGAAGACTGAATGTGCCTTTGATGGGTCAGACTAAGCCATGAAACCTCTTCTTGTACATTTTCTCTCAATTTAGGGTTTAGCATATTGAGTGAACCCAGGCAGCATATAAGACTCAGATAGATTTGAGAAATTAGTTTGGTAACTTTTTACCAGTTAATTTTTGACTACTCATGAACTTGGTTTTTCTGTTGCAAATGTTTGTTTATGCCACAGTGTGCTGAGCCTTAACTGTGGTTTTCAGGTGACAGTGGTTGGATTCCCACAGCAAACAGAACATGGTTTAGTGTGGTTGGGAAGGTTGAGAATAGAAATCCAGTGCCTGTTTTAAAGCATTTGCTCTGGAGCCTGAATTTCCCCTTCCTTCCTTCCTTCCTTCCTTCCTTCCTTCCTTCCTTCCTTCCTTCCTTCCTTCCTTCCTTCAGTGTTGAGCTTGGAAAACAACTGGCAAAGAAAATTGAGCCTGAACTGGAGTCGGATGCACCAGTCACCTCCCACGATGCCTCAACCAACGGGCTGATTGCCTTCATCAAGAAGCACCGAGCCTGACTGCAACAGGATGCCCGATGCCCAGATCACTGTTGTAGCTGCTGCTCTTTTAGCCCCTTCCCCCAAGGTCATGCTTCGCGCCAGTTCTGGCCTCGTTGTTGTTCTTGATGGTTAGCTTTATTGCATCAGAAGCAGTGTCACAAAGGAACCCTAAAAAAAAAGTCCTGCTAAATCTGGAAATTTGATCTTGTGACAGTTTCATGACAATTGTGATACGTAGAGCACCGTATCCCTCCTGTTTCAATTCCCATGCCTGGCCCTGCTGTGGAACAGGAGCAGCGTGTAGTGGGTGGTTAAACCCTTTCTCATGTTGTCTTGTGAAGCCCCAGCCTTACCTGTACACAATTAAACTAGAATCAATTATAACATCTCTCTATTCTTCATTATTTGGACTGTAAATTGTCTTGGTCTGTGTACAGAGGGGACTCAAGCACATCAAGGCCCTGCAAACTTAATTTTTTCATCCTCAGAAAAAAGGCTTCAGTCCTGGAGGCTTCCAGTCTGGTCCCAATCTGGGGGTTTATGGTGGAACCGATGGTCTGGATGTTGAGTACCTCTGGTCCTCTTTGGTTGCTGCTGTCTCCTGCTAAGTCCATTTTGGCATCAGAGGTCATCATAGGAGGGGAAATTGCTGCCAGTTGAGGTTGGGGGAAACACAAATCCACATATGTTCAGAGGTGCCGTTTCTTGGTGGACATGTTGGGGGATTCTAGGCCCCTCTGAGCCCGCCTTCTTTGGTTCTGTCCTTTAAAAAAGGGTGAGAATGTCAAATGGTCTGCAGGCCAGTTTGGGGGCATCAAGTTCCATATATTTTTTATTCCCACAGAGCTGCTTTGTTGAAAAAGGATGATTTAAAGCCCTGTATCAGGACTCTGGTTGCACCTTTTCCAACTAACAAATTGTATTAAAAAGCAGAAGGGGTTTTTTTTTGTATATATAATTTTTATAAATCAAAATTTTAAAGAATAAAAACCATACAAATTTGGAAAGAAAAAAGTAAAGATAGTAATAAGTGAAAAAAGTGCAAAGAAAGTAATAGAGAAAAGAAAGAAAGGAAAGGAAAAGTTAAAATTTAATCTTTATTACAGTCTTAGACCAGAATAGAAAAGTTACAAAGAAGCAGCTTCAGATCTTGACAGCAGTTGCAAGTACATTTATATTTTACCCTCTCTCTTTAAGGTTGCAACATAATTTCCTTCTTTCCATGGTCTACCCTTTCTAATCATCAAATCCATAAATCACAAGTTCATTTTTTCTTTTTTCAGCAAAAAGTCCATAAGGGCTTATGAAAGGTGCTTCCTTTTAATCAAATGCAACCAGACTCCTGATTTTTTACCAGCAGAGACCAACAAAGTTCTTCTACAATGGGAAGCAGTGCATGTACAGGTAGTCCTCAACTTATGACCATTCAGTGATGAGTCGAAGTTACGACGGCACTGAACGAATTGAGGTTATGACCAGTCCTTGGAGTTCCAGCCGTCCCAGCACCGACCCTTGCTGCACATCCTTTGCACCCTCCTTGATTCTCGCTGGACCTCCTTCACACACTCTCCCTGACCCTAGCCACGCCTCCCTCATGTACCCTCCCCAATCCTCACCACATCTCCCTCACACCCTCCCCTACCCGGCATCAGCCACTTGCCTGCCTGCTGACCTGCTTGCAGGCCACCTGGAACTTGCAACTTCCTGCTGGCTTCCCCACTGACTTGGTTGTGGGAAGCCGGCAGGAAGTTGCCTCGCCTAACAACCATGGGATTTGGTTAACAATAGCAACTGGGACTGCAGGGATTGCCATCACTAAGCGATGCAGTTGCACTTTACCACCGCATCACTTAGCAATGGAAATTCCAGTCCCAATTGCTGTCATAACTTGGGGACTACTTGTAGTCAGAAGAATAGTGTTTTTAGCCAGCACTTCTCCCTCAGAGATCTGATTCAGGATGAGATCTGGATCCATAAATATCCCAGCAGCACATCTGGACATCCACAGTGCAGTTGGTGCTGCCTTCCCTGGAGAGAGCCTCCTGCTTGGCTTTCTCCTTGCCTATCTGCTCTTCTAAATGCTCTTGTGTTGCCATTAGGTGCTTGGTTGAATGGAGTGTATGGTTGGAAGTGCAAGGACTCATGGCAATATACAAGCACTGGGCTTTGCATCTTGTGCGCCCTGGGCAGGCATTCTTGCCCTTCCCCGGGGGAAAGGGGAGCTTGGGGTGTCCCTTTCCCACTGCACAAAAATCTCAAATTCCTAGCTGCGTCTCCAGAGAATGAGATGCTGCGCGCTCTGCTTTTTCTCCCCTTTGCAGCCACTCCATTCCATCCCCTTCCAGCCTGGTGGTTCTCCTCCCTCTCCCCCCCCACATGACCCCCCAGCACAGACCAGGCACAGACGCTGCAAGGGACTGGCTAGGGTGTGGAATCTTCTGCAGAGCTCAGGGTGAGGAGCTGTTCTTTGCTTAAAAATAGGCAAAATAATGATGCTTGGGACAAGGCTTCCCAGCCAGGATGGCTTATAGGCAGAATTGATCCAGCCTCCCACCCTGTTTAGGGCTGTATTGCAAGTCCAAGCTATGATTCCAGCTTCTCCTCCTCCCCCACATGTACTCAAGGAACACCCAAGTTGAAGAGGTCAGCAAAGAAAAGTAGATTGCTCGAGGTGACATTGCAAAGAACAAAGCAACCCAGAAAAGCTGATAATTACATTCCTTTTGGGGGGGGGGGGCACAATATCCTAAGGGAACCTGAAAGTGGTCAGCCTGGTTTAAAGACCTTGGTGGTCCTTAACAGCTCCCTATAGTTTCAGAGTCTGCTTTGAATTTAAATCACAGAAATCTTTCTTGCCTGCCCCAACCATGTGGCTACCTTCCATCATTAGAATAACCCTGTCATTCAAAAAGCCCCCTCCCCATTTTTTTGTCTACTAATGCTGAGCATCTATTGGCTCAAAGCTAAGAAAGTGCTATACAACTTCGCAGCATTTTTTTTTTTAATGAAAATACACAATCTGTTGTGGGTATGTGTGGGATCCCAATGCAATGCATGTTTGCTGATCTGAAGTCCTACCAGAAAATTAAAATTAAAGTTTTTAATAACATGGAGAAGAATAAGACCAGAACAAAATGACCGACCGACAGGGCAATCAGATTAATTAGAGGCCCCAATAGATGAAGTCTTAGCTTTGCAGCCTTCTTCCACTCTCCAGCATTGCATTAGCTGACCTATATCAAATAATAAGCAACTTGAGGCAGTTCCACACAGGCAAGGGATTATGTATGATAATTCTTGTGTGATTAAAGCGTTTGTCTTTGATATAAAGGAAGCACCAAGTATGTTTTAGTTTGTCCTCAGTTTTTTATTGATTAGCTGAGATGGTGGCGGAAAACCCTCCAGACCCTCCTGTTCAGCCATCCCTCTGTGCTCTGAATGAACCCAAGCCCAGTCAGTTCCCTGGGGGTATATCCAGCCTCCTGGAGACAACTAGAACGCTTTCTGCTGTTTCAAAGACTGGGAGGGCTGCTGATTCTGCACTGCCACCATCACCAGGAGCAAAACACCAAGATGTACACCTCTTTAAAGTTCCACTAGATTCTTTTTTTTTCTTTTTAAATAAACCTGGGAAAAATATGATCAACGTGGTAGTTAACGAGCTTTCTCCAGTAGGGGGTACCCCAAGAAAGGTAGCAAAGGGACCTGGCATTGGTAGAATTGGTAGAACCCTAAGAATAAAGCAAGAATTCTGTGTTGTTATTTTTCTCCATTTTATTATTAATATTTTGAAAGGATGTAAGAAGAGGTGATACAAAGGTAGAGGAATAAGGTAGCGAAATGCAGGTGGATAAACAAATCTTTAACTTCATCACATGAATATATTCCAATACAGCGTTAGAAATGTATGTACTCCATGGCCTAAATAGACCCTTTTAACGCTAGGATTACGGTTTAGTGTGCCTCAAGCAACCTGGATTCATAAGCCAGGTTCAAACCCTGAACTGAATAATAGAGTCAAGGACTGGGGCCAAGAAAGCTGAAAAAACAGACCAATTTGGGGGTATTGCGCTTGCAAACAAAGAAAATACATTTGCAGGAATCAGTGCATAGAAAAATTACAAGGAAGCAGGTTCAGGCTAGACACCCAGAGGAATTTCTTGACTGTATGAACTGCCAGCTAATTGAGCAGGCTGCTATTGAGACTACTTAGCCTCACTTTATGATTCTATGATTCCACACACTTTTTAATGCTACCTAGTCAGTGAAGCTTCTGATGCTATATAGCTCTGAATGTGGGACTGAGCTTCTGAGGGAAAAAAACACAATTGACAGCCATTCTTGACCTGATATCTGATGCTAGCAGGGCCAAGGATCTTTGGCTTTCTTCCCCTTACCTCTCAACAGACTTCCCTTTTCACCTTTTGATGCTCTTTTTTTTTTTCTGTTGGCCCCAGGAGTGTATTGTAATTCTCCCCCAGGGGCATGTGGGACCCTCTCCAGCCAGCGTGGGGTAAGTGGAGATCTAGTGGAAGAGCAAATGACAGAGCTATGTGGAGAGAGAGGACTCGTTCAGTCAAAATGGCTCCCACCTCTACCTCTTCTGATTTCTGGGGCCATCTGCAAAGTCAGGCCAAACCACCAGTTCCCAGTTAAAAAGGCAACTTCTGTGATTTTATAATGGACTGACCTGGTATGGATCATGAAGACCTGGCAAGTTGGAGCAAACAGAGCTCCAAGTGGTACAGAGCTCCTGGCCAGGAAGGGACTAGTTGTCCCATCTTTTTCCAGGCACCCATTCAGGACTTTTTACCAGTATGTCTCAGCTGTACTCATCTACACATGTTCAGGTAAAACAGGTTCTGTTGGTGACTTGACCCTGGTGCCTAACTTTAACTAGAGCCATTAAAAGCTGGTAATGACCAGCACCAGGAAGTTGGTCTGGAGGTCTCCCAGCAAGTACAGGGTCTCTATTAGCCTTTTGAAGGACTGTGAAGACCTGACTCTTCACCCAGCTTTGGGCTAGTGAGCCCAGCAAGTGTTAGAGCACAGGGAGGTTATGTGATGTCGCAGCACTGTGTTTGGGATGTGTGGTGCCGTGTGGGGTTATTTATTCTGTTTTTATTTAACATTATTGTGAACTGCCTAGGATTATCTTCTATAAGATAGGCAGCCATATATATTTTTAAAGAAAAATTAATTAAATAAAATCTCCCACAGCAGAAGGGTTCCTTTGCTAAGAGGGTTGGCATTGGGCAGGCAGCCACATCTAGTGTCACAACAATACATTGATGATGGTCAGCTGCTCTTCTTCGCCCTTCCTGCAAGTCCAGAGTGGACATTCTGAGAACCTCCTCCATGTCCAGGCTGAGAGGGACTCAGGGTGGCAGACCAGACTGAGGCCGAAGTTGGGAAAAACGAGTTTGCTGCTAATTCTGGGGGTTGAACTCGGGGACCAGGCAATACATCCATTCTGGATTGGGGGCCAGGGTCAGAGGTTGACAGCCTGGGCTTTTCCTGGATCCAGCCTGGATGCTCAACTGTTACTTGGGTTACGAGAAACATTTATTAGCTTCAACCAGTTACATTCCAGCTGGAGGAGTTACCTGGCCTTGGGGAAGTCAAGGTTGGTTTGCCAGTCCTCCAGGGATACTTCTAACATGGATAAACTATTTTTTTCTGGAACAAATGCTTCTCATTACAGGTTAGAAAAGGGCTTGAAATCTATCTTTAGTTTTTAATGTTTTTTATTTATTGAAAACTGCCAGGCAGTTTGGGAACAGATGGCATATAAACTTGTAACAGATAAGATTAGACGAGACGAGACGAGACGAGACGAGACGAGACGAGATGAGATGAGATGAGATGAGATGAAATACAATACAATACAATACAATACAATAGCTGAAGAGGCAGTAGATGGAACATTCTAATTCTGCTTGAGAACAAGCGCAGCTTCATCTCAGCTCTACCAATTGCCTTTTAGGCTTCTTAAACGAACACAAAAAACAACAGAGGCAGAGCCACCAGGACAAATAGGAAAGAAATTATTCAAAGCACAGGTAATATTTATTGCACCCAACACATTTTGGAACTGCAAACTCTTTCCAGAGAGGAATTCATTTTATTTTGCCCTTCCCTCAAAAAGGTGACTAAAAAAATAAAAATAAATAAAACAGAGAACAAGTCAGTCATCCAATAAGGTAGTTACAAAAATGAAACTCAACTGATAAAATATAAAGTTCAACTGCTGTCGCTTCCTGTGTGGCTGCAACATCCATAGGGAAACTGCCTGCATGTCTGTAAGGGTATTATTATGCACCAAGCCAAGTATCAAATGATGATACCCAGAGAAGGAACTTGGTCCTGCAAATGAGAGAGAGAAAGAAAAAATATTACATAAGATCTAACCCAAAGAATACAGAGATGCCTCCACCTTGTCAGCTGATATCCTCCAGGTGCATTGGTCATTTTCTGCCAGCCTTTTGCTGGGTGTGAGGTTGATGGAAGCCATTCTAGGAACCTTACAATCTACAAGAAGAAAACTACAGCCTCTTCTCTCGACTTGAAATGCAGGAACAGAATTGAGGTGTTAAAGTTATACAGGGAGACTCCCTCAAGCACAGCTTGACAGTGGAACTAATGCCTTAGGAAGATGGTGGACTCCCATTCATTGAGGTCTTTGTGGTAGATATTTTCATTTGGCTTCTTGTTCTGAGCAGAAAATTTAATCTGATGGCCTCACTGCTCCCTTCCAATTCCATGATTCAGGGAGTCTTTGGCAAGTCTTACTGAAATTATTGAAAACACCTCAGATTTCTACAGTTCCTACTGATTTCCAACAAATTTCTCTTGAGTTAATTTATTCTAAGGAATTAAGGAGATTTCACTTTGAAAAGGCATAGGAAATGTTATCAGGACCATTGCCTACTTCTGATCTGTATGTCTAAAAGGCCTGGTGACAGCAGCATTTTGGACCAATTTACACTGAAAAGTCTTAGCTTATTTAATGCATCTTGCTTATGTGTATGTGCTCCACATTCCTTCTGGTACTGCCCTGGCTACCTCTAAAAACATCTGAACAGTTGCTCTGTTTCCAGACACAAAGAACAACTGCACCTCACACGTAGGGAAGGCCCTTTGAGCAAATATTGATTGGGGTTGAATTCCAGAAAAGCTAAGCGGAAGAGCCCCCACCCCCACCCAGCACAACCAGCAAAGGAAAGCTTATTGCACCTGCCAGCTGAGCTGTCTTTTAGAAACAGGATGGGGGTGTCCTCTTCTATTGGAAGAAAAACCACCCTTCTCAGCCCACCTTGATCTGACCACCACTGTTCCAATTTCCTTGCTCCCCCCCCACATTTACCAAGGTGAATCATAATGATAGCATACAAAGAAACATGTCACTTTCATAATAAGGTAAAAAAGGATTTAAAGATCAGCTGCAGCTTTCAGTAAATTCTAAAACATGTTGATTTTTTCCCCTTAAATTCCCTGCTCAGCTTTGCATACATAAAGTGTGACTTATTTTTAGGGTTTCCAATCTGATTTCATTTAGATAAGGCATTCTAAATTTCCAACAATCCTGCAGTTAAAAACAAAAACTATTGCCAAATTTCAGTCTTTGGATAGGTAAGGATATGTGTTTAAAAACAGACTGACTGCAATTTTGTTTCCTTGCCTTCTCAAGGCATTTTGCAGGTGAACAAGCCAACTGCCTTCTACCTCTTTCCTCATGCTTCAGGCAGATGCTCCATCATAATATATCTATCAACTCTCTCACTCTCTGCTAGTTCAGTTTAATGTGACATCCACTTAAACTTAAAAACAAAACAAGTTGTTCAATGAAAAAAGAAGGTTCATGTCATCCAGCCCATCTGTGCTGTGCAGGCCTGCCTGTCTGCATGTGCAAAGAACTGGTTTTCTTGTACTGTGACTTCATACTGAGCTTGTATGTTTGATTGAAGGTCAATGAAAGCAGGTCTTGGCCTGCTCATCACTTAAACTGGACATAGTCTGTTCTTGGAGGCTAATCCAAGTATCATATCAGCTTGCAGTTGCCTTGGTTACTCTTATGAAGGGATGAGCTCCTGCTTCAAAGTAGAGGATCAGCAAGGCTTTGGGAAGCACCATCATGTTGGAAGGGGGCCATGGAGGCCAATCAATCCAAATCCTACTCAAGGCAGGAATCCAAATTAAAGCATTGACAGAGGCCTCTGCCTGAACACATCCAGGGAAGAGGTGTTCACAATCTTTCTGGGTCATTGGAACTTTGTCTAACTGTTCTTGGTTCAGCTGTTGAACCTTCAGAAGTTGTTTCTAAATTCAAGTGGAATCTGAATTCCTGTAATTACATAGTATAATTTTGTACCCACACTCAGTGGTGATAGAGAACAGAACTGGATCTTCTTCCATCTGACCTCCCTTCAGATATCTGAAAAGTGCCTCATTACCTCCTCTCAGCTGCCTTTTTTCAAGGCCAGAGCAACTCAGGGCTGCAAGACAGTCTCCTGATCATCTTTCCTGCTCCTCTCTGACGGTCTTCCAGTTCATCTGGAACTTTCCAAGTGCTCAGTAGTGCTCAGAAGTATATGTGGATCTCTGTTTTTATTTTTTTAATATAAATTTTATTAAAAGTTTTAAAAAGATAAAAACTAATATAAAGTAAAGAAAAAGAAGAAAGGAAAAGAGAAAGAAGAAAGACAAAAGTGCAAAAAGAAAAGATAAAAAGAAATAGAAGCAGCTTCCAATTTTTTTTTCAGCAAATACAAGTATGATTGCAAAATTATCTCTTACTCTTTGGTTACAAAAATAAAAGCTCTCTTTTTTCTATTATTTAATTTTTTTTTCTTCTAATCATCAAAACTATAAATCGTAAGTTCATTTTTTTCTGTTTCATGCAAAAAGTCTATAAGGGGTTTCCAGTCAGCAATAAATGTAGATGTTGTCTTTTCTCTGTTCAAAGAGGTCAATTTAGCCTTCTCAGCAAGTTCCATCATCTTCACCAACCATTCCTCCATTGTGGGTATTGCTGAGTCTTTCCATCTTTGTGCATACAATAATCTCGCTGCAGTTATCATGTACAAAACCAAAGTTCTGTGACTTTTCTCTAGCTGTCTGTCCATTACTCCCAAAAGAAAAGCCCATGGTTTCAACTGTACATTGGTTTTAAAATCTTCTGAATTAGTACATTTATTTCTATCCAAACTTCTTTGGTTCACCAGTTGTCAAAAACAAAAATTGTCTGAAACAAAAATAACATTCTAGGTAAAACATTCATTTTAATCACTGAAATTTTCCCCAACAATGACAGTTGCACTTTATCCCATCTTAGCATATCTTTTTTTAACTTCATTCCATGTCTTAACATAATTATTTTGAAATAACATACAGTTCATATTTGTCACAGTGTTACCCAAATATTTTACCTTCTTCTCAATCTTAAAACCTGTTTTATTCATCAGTTCTGTTTGAACTTGTATTTTCATATTTTTGTTAACATCTTTGTCTTCTTAAAACCTACTAATGCACCAAATTCTTTTAATTTACTCATTAATAATTCAATTCCCTTTAAAGGGTCTTCCAAAACCAACACCAAATCATCTGCAGAAGCTCTTAACTTACATGTTTCTTTTTTAATCTTTACGCAGAGTCCTCTCATCTTATGTCTCTATTCAATATTTCAAGAATCAAAATAAACAGGAGAGGGGGACAGTGGGCAACCTTGCCTTGTTCCTTTTTGTATCTCACATGGTTTAGTTAAGTCTCCATTAACAATTTGTGCTGTCTTGTCTGTGAAGTATAAATCGATTTCACCCATTTAATAAAATACTCTCCAAAATTCATATCTTCTAAAACTTTAAATAGAGAAGTCCAATTCAGATTGTCAAAAGACTTTTCTGTATCTAAGAAGATCAGTGCGGCTTGTTTTTCATTATGTTCCAAATATTCCAAAATAACCAACCTATTTCTAACTTTGTCTTTCAACTGTCTTTTAGGTAAAAACCCACATTGATCCTCATGAATAAATTCTTGCAAAATTATTTTAAATCTTTCAGCTAAAATCATTGTGAACAACTTACAATTGTTATTCAGTAATGATACTGGTCTGTAGTTTCTTGCTAAAGTAAAATCTTGTCCCTCCTTGGGTAATAATGTTATATTGGCCTCTTTCCAAGTCTCTGGCATCTTTCCTCCCTGCAGAACATGAATTCATCATGTCTTGTAAAGGTTCATCCTCAAACACTTATAATACAAACTCCTTGGTCCATCAGGTCCAGGCATCTTTCCTGGTTTCCTCTTTTTAACAGCTTCCAAAACTTCCCTTATTGTTATAGGTCTATTCATATGTCCTTTATATAAATTAGAGTGATATTGATAAAATATTTTTTGTATAGCCACATTGTCCATTAATACAGTATCTCCCTCTTGTAAATTCAATATTTTCTTTTCTCTTTCTTTTCGCAATTTATAAGCCAACCATTTCCCTGGTTTGTTTGCAAATTAAAAATGTGTTTTGCATAATTCAATTTTATGTCCATTTTTTTATTGTTAACATAGATAGCTGTTGATACTAATATTTCCTAGGGAGTTCTTTAAATATTCTTTTCTTTTTATCTCATCCAAAATATTTTGTGTTTTCTCTTGTCTCTTCTTTTTAAGTTCAGAATTATGTTCAGATAACTTCTAATAAAGGCTTTACTTGTGTTCCAAACCATTCTCAAATCAGTTGCTTGTAGAACATCACTTTATCCTCATTTGTTGTGTAGATTCCCAACATCAGTCTTAACCCCCATGTAAATTAACTTCTACCCCCACAAATCTACCATATTCATCAGTCAGTATAAATTCTGGTTTTAGTTGGGGGTTAATATACAAGAATGATGATATATCAGCTGCATTTGCAAAATTATATCAGCTGTATTGATACATCAGTTGCATATGCCATTTCCAATGGGGTAAAAGAGGTGCTAGCCTCTGTTCAATCTGTTCTTTTTTTTGCATGTTGTCACGTGCTGTCCAAGGTCTGAAGGAGGGAGGGTACATTGGACGGCTCTCTCTTTGACCTTCACTGCTTGAATGCATGGACAAAGTGCCTCTATGCAGTCATCCAAACTCTCAGACGCCGCTATGCTCTTTGGCCTGACTATCAGCCTGAACAAGATTGAAATACTTTACCAGCCCGTGCCAAATACCAAACTCATAGAACCAAAAATCACTGTTGACACCCAGCTGACAAATGTAAACAGCTTCAGATACTTGGGAAGCATCATCTTGAGCAATGGGTGTTTGGACAAAGAAATTGACTCCAGGATCAGCAAGGCCAGCCAGACATTGGGGCGGTTGCGTACTAGAGTGCTCAATCAACATGCCATCTGTATCACCACAAAGTTGAAAGTCTACAGAGCTGTGGTTATTCTTTCTCTCCTATATGGATGTGAGTCCTGGACTCTGTACTGTAGGCACATCAAACAACTGGAGAAATTTCATATGCGCACTTTCTGCTCCATCCCCTGCATTCATTGGCAAGACCATGTTTCCAACCTAGAGGCCTTGGATCGTGCTGAGTCCCCCAGCACTGAGTCCCTGACTATCAGAGCCCAGATGTGGTGGGTGGGAAACATCATCAGAATGGATGAGCACTGTATGCCTTGCCAGTTGCTGTATGGTATACTGGAGACTGGGAAGAGACCTTGAGGTCGACCACAAAGATGCTGTGAAATAAAGCCTACACCACTGTGACATCCAGCTGCAGCTGCTGACAGAACCTGCTGGCGAGCCCTGTGCTATGAATCCTCCACCAGCTTTGAAGAAAGGCACTGCCAAAATCTGATAAAAAACTGTGAGTGGTGTCACAGAATAACACCCACAGTTACAACAACAATGGAATTCCAGTGCCCCCATTGCGCTAGACTCTGCTCTTCCAGACTGGGACCGTAAAGCCACCTCTATGTCCACAGATGAACTACAGAACAGCATGTCTTCTTCAAACACAAAGGACTATCATATAATATACAAGACAACTCCATTTCTCTTTTTAATATCTGCTCAAATAAATTCTTCAACCAAAGTTTTAAAAGTCAAATATTGTGTATCTTTTTTTCTGATATGAGTCTCTTTTAAGCAAATAATGTCATTTTAATTTTTTAAAATAATGATTTTTTTCTCTTTTGAGGAGCGTTTGCTCTGTTATATGTCATATTAACCATTTGTGATCCATAATCAAGCCAAAAATGTAGAGGAGTCAATACCTATAGCACCTAATTCAATATCATCCTTTTCCAGTTCCTGTTTCAGCTGTTGTGATTTTTTTGTAGGTTCCTCTGAAATCTCCACTTGCATCTCTTCCAATTCCTTCTGAACAAAATTCAGTCTGGATCTCTGCTGTTTAAAAGTAAAAATCACACTTTCCAATTTATCCCATCAAAATGGGATCTTTTTCTGTTTTAATTTTCAGCCAAAAAAGCATATTCTTTTCTCTTCCATAAAATTCTAATAGGAATTTATTTCAAAACAATTATATCTGTATTATCCATTTTCAATCTTGTATTAAAATGCTGTTGCAGAACTTAGTCCCTTGTCTTCTTCCTAACAAACTGCACCAAAATATCCCTTGGGACGTTTCTTGTTCTGGCACATCTACAGGTGAAACTCGAAAAATTAGAATATCGTGCAAATGTTCATTTATGTCAGTATGGCAACTCAAAAGGTGAAACCAATATATGAGATAGACACATTACATGCAAAGCGAGATATGTCAAGCCTTACTTTGGTATAATTGTGATGATTATGGCGTACAGCTTATGAAAACCCAAAATTCACAATCTCAGAAAATTAGAATATTACATGACATCAATAACACAAGGATTGGAAATAGAACAATATCGGACCTCTGCAAAGTATAAGCATGCATATGTACTCAGTACTTGGTTTGGGCCCCTTTTGCAGCAATGACTGCCACAATGAGGCGTGGCATGGATGCTATCAGCCTGTGGCACTGCTGAGGTGTTATGGAAGACCAGGATGCTTCAATAGCGGCCTTCAGCTCCGCTGCATTGTTCGGTCTCATGTCCCTCATCTTCCTCTTGGCGATGCCCCATAGATTCTCTATGGGGTTCAGGTCAGGCGAGTTTGCTGGCCAATCAAGCACAGTAATCCCATGGTCACTGAACCAGGTTTTGGTGCTTTTGGCAGTGTGGGCAGGTGCCAAGTCCTGCTGGAAAATGAAGTCAGCATCCCCATAAAGCTCGTCTGCGGAAGGAAGCATGAAGTGCTCCAAAATCTCCTGGTAGACGGCTGCGTTGACCCTGGACTTAATGAAGCACAGTGGACCAACACCAGCAGATGACATGGCTCCCCAAATCAACACAGACTGTGGAAACTTCACACTGGACTTCAAGCATCGTGCATTGTGTGCCTCTCCATTCTTCCTCCAGACTCTGGGTCCTTGGTTCCCAAATGAGATGCAAAAGTTGCTCTCATCAGAAAAGAGGACTTTGGACCACTGGGCAACAGACCAGTTCTTTTTTTCTGTAGCCCAGGTAAGACGCTTCTGATGTTGTTTGTTGTTCAGGAGCGGCTTGACAAGAGGAATACGACATTTGAAGCCCACGTCCAGGATCCGTCTGTGTGTGGTGGCTCTTGATGCACTAACTCCAGCCTCGGTCCACTCCTTGTGAAAGTCCCCAACACTTTTGAATGGCCTTTTCCTGACAATCCTCTCCAGGCTGCGGTCATCCCTGCTGCTTGTGCACCTTTTTCTACCACACTTTTCCCTTCCACATAACCTTCTACTGATGTGCTTTGATACAGCACTTTGGGAACATCCAACTTCTTTTGCAATTACCTTTTGGGGCTTTCCCTCCTTATGGAGGGTGTCAATTATGGTTTTCTGCACAACTGTCAGGTCAGCAGTCGTTCCCATGCTTGTGATTCCTACTGAACCAGCCTGAGAGACCATTGAAAGGCTCAGGAACCCTTTGCAGGTGTTATGGATTCATTAGCTGATTAGAGTGGGACACTTTGAGCCTAGAATATTGAACCTTTTCACACTATTCTAATTTTCTGAAATTATGAATTTGGGGTTTTCATAAGCTGTACGCCATAATCATCACACTTATACCAAAGTAAGGCTTGACATATCTCGCTTTGCATGTAATGCGTCTATCTCATATATTGGTTTCACCTTTTGAGTTGCCATACTGACATAAATGAACATTTGCACGATATTCTAATTTTTCGAGTTTCACCTGTAGTATTTATTTTATAAACTTTATAAATTTCCTCTTCCCAATCCAAAACATTTGCCAAGACTTTAATAATCCTTTCTCTGATATCTTAATCAGAAATTTCTGGAATAGTTCTAAATTTCAAACAAAATTCTTTCTCTCTCAATTCCAATCAAGCCAAATCATGTATTCTCTATGTATAACTTCTGTCTTGCTCTCTAAAATTTAAAGCCCTTCATGGCACAGGACCAGGTTATCTGAGGAACCACCTCACCCTGGTTATCTCAGCCCACCCCACTCGGTCCAGCAGAAGGGGCAGGTTGCAGACCCCACTGGTCAAGGAATTTCGATTGGTGGGGTCTAGGCAGAGGGCCTTTTCTGCTGCAGCGCCCGCCCTATGGAACATCCTGCCTCCCGAGGTCCGGTGTCCCCCTCCCTCATGGCCTTCAGAAAAGGAGTTAAATCCTGGCTTTGCCAGAAGGCCCGGGGGTCGGATGGGGGCTCGCATCTGTGGAGATGGCTGGTGGGATGATGGGTTCTGGCTCCCCCCCCCCAGCATCTTGAAGGTGTGAGTGCTAAAATATACAGGGGGGTTTTAGGACATTTGTAATGTATGATTGTATTTTAATTATTTATGGATTTTAGCCACTGTTGGAGGGATTGGTGTTTGTTCTTTTTTGTTATTGTGAGCCGCCCAGAGTCACCCGTTGGGGGAGATGGGCGGCATACAAGTTTAATAATAAATAAATAAATAAAATTTCCACTTTTTTCATTGATTTATTTTATCTCTCCAGATACTTGCTTTATAAAACTTTCCAACTTTTTGACTTCTTCAGTCATTTCCTCTTTCATCTTTGCAAGTCTTTCATCCATTCTTTTTTTAAAAGCTTCTGTTTTATTGCCCATCTGTTCAAATAATTTCTGAAGCAAACCTAGTGTAACTGTGTTCTCTGCAGCTTGCTCTAGTGATTCCCTCCTGCCCTCTCTTGCCATTTTTCTAGTAGTTGCCATTATATATTATAATCCAAAAGCAAAGGTATCTCAAACAAGCAAAAGTTAAAGGCAAGTTCCACCCCCCTTTTTTCCTTTTCCCCTTTTTTAATCTTTCTATTGCTTTAACACTTTCGCTCTCTGTAACTTCCAGCCACATTACAAATCACCTCACCATAGCAACATAAAGACACAGTCTAGGTCATTACCTTATCTTTTGTTATATAAAGTCCTACAATTAGATGTACTCTTTAACAGTAAACAAAAACATGAAGGTCTCATCTTTTTAACTAGCAACTTTATCCCAAAGCACTTTCATCAAAAATAAAAATAATAATGAAAAAAAAAAATAGAAAAATAATTCTTTTTCTGTTTTAAAACGTTCTTAAATCTTCTCTTTGTTAAGCTTTTTGCAAAAAGTTCTTGCATCTGTAAATCCTTAAAGTCTCTTTTTTTGTAATCCCGAAAGAAGGTTTAACTCACCACAAGGAATCTTATCTTTGCCGCAAAGGAAATCTCTCTGTATCTATAGATTATTTCCTAAAGTGGTTAAGAAATGAGGATGGCAGGGTTCCTATACACCGCAGTTGTGAGCATAGATGGAATCTTGGGATTCCTGGCAGCTCAACTCCTGAGCTGACTTGCAAAAACTTCAATTTCTGCAGTATACAGTGGTACCTCAAGATACGAATTTAATCCGTTCCGTGACTCTGATCGCAAGTCGAATTGGTCGCATCCTGAAGCACGTTTTCCCATAGGGTTCAATGTAAATACGGTTAATCCGTTCCACCCTCTGAATTTGGTCGCATCCTGAAGCACATGTCCCCATAAGGTTCAATATGTCAGCCGGCGTTGCACGGCTAGGAAATTCCCCAGGCGCACTTTAGTCAGCCCTAGCGCAGAAAAAGGAAGTGCTAATGAAATCTGAGAAAGGCTTCCGCGCGCACAGCCGGGAGCGGGAGCTTCCCCCCCACCCCCCGTGCTGATTCCTCTTAATTCCGCGCTCTTTCCTTTGTGCATAGCCCTTGGCGTGTGCGCGACAAAAGCACAGTGAAAGCAATGGGGGGGAAGGCTTATGTAGCACGCACAGCAGAGCGGGAGCTTCCCCATTCCGCGCTCTTTCCTTTGTGCATAGCCCTTGGTGCGCCTGACAAAAGCACAGTGAAAGCAATGGGGGGGAAGGCCTATGTAGCGTGCACAGCGGAGCGGGAGCTTCCCCACCCCACTGATTCCTCCACGCTGTTTCCTTTCTCCATAGCGACAAAAGCACAGTGAAAGCAATATCAGCGCGCTGGAGGGAAAGGCTTATGTCATGCGCACGCACAGCCGGGAGCGGGAGCTTCCCCACCCCACTGATTCCTCTGCGCTCTTTCCTTTCTCCATAGCGACAAAAGCACAGTGAAAGCAATATCAGCGCGCTGGAGGGAAAGGCTTATGTCGCGTGCACGCACAGCCGGAAGCGGGAGCTTCCCCACCCCACTGATTCCTCCGTGCTCTTTCCTTTCTCCATAGCGACAAAAGCACAGTGAAAGCAATATCAGCGCACTGGAGGGAAAGGCTTATGTCGCGCGCATGCACAGTCGGGAGCGGGAGCTTCCCCCCCCCCATGCGCTCAGATTTCATTAGCACTTCCTCTTTCTGCATTGCTTTCCTTGGGCTTTTGTCCTCGCACTCAGATTCATTAGCACTTCCTCTTGGAAGCCGCGACCACGTGGCAGCAGGGCAAATGGCCGCGGATCCGGTTCGTAGCTTGAGGCGGAGTTCGCATGTTGAGGCAAATTTTTGCAGCCGGAGCTGGTCGTATCTTGAAATTTTCGTAAGATGGGGCGTTCGTATCTTGAGGTACCACTGTACTCACAAGGAGCTGCCATCCAGACTGCAAGTGAGTCATCTCATGATCTCCCATTAATCTAGGGAGATTTTGCTGGCTGGTGTCTACCTTCCAGCCTGCATTCTCAGCCGTAACGTCTCTCCACTCCTTCGGAAACATCAGCCCGCCATAATTCCTCACTGGAAGCCTGGAAATATATATGGATGTCTAGAAGAAATCTGTCAGCCCTTTAGGGTAGATCAGACTAGGAAACCAAAGTCATGCCAGCTTTAATTTTTATTATAGAGCTATGATAACAGAATATTTCAAGTCTTAATGTGCTTGCCCCTTTCTTCTCTTTACCTTTGGGAGAACTAGGGAAGGTCATGTCTGAGCAGCTTATCCAAGTTACATTTCTGCCAGACTCAGATTTTTTGACTGTTGTCTTGGTAATGGCTCTTCCTCCTGTTCCTCAAGGTTATTCCTTCTTCCCATTACAGAATCTAATCAAAGCAGAATAAAGCAGAAATATTACCTCCCACATCCAGCTTCTACTTCTTGAAAGGAGACTGGACCAGGAACAGACTCAAGAGATACCCGTCTTTAAAAACTCCTGAAGAACAGCTTCCCCTCAAGTAACCTGTTTCGAAATTGAACATCTTTTACCATCACTCCTGCAAGACCTGCAGTTTCCTCATGCCCACTGACTAAATGGAGAAAACAACTTTGCTCCCTCGTCATCTTCAGCTATTACAAAAGGGAAGGGATTTGTGTTAATGGCCATACTTTCAAAGTTTTCCTGTCTCTAAGGGCAGTAAGGATATTGTGGCAACACTATCACAGCACTGATGACAGAACAGTTCTAGTTTGCTTTTTCATCTTTTGGCCACCAAACATGGCAATGGAATTAAGGACAGGTTCTGGAGAATGCCCAAAAGGGGGTACTCATCTCTTTATTGCAAGCCTGGGCTAATTTCCTCTCTTCTCTTGCTCCAGCCTAAACTTCTCCTCATTCAAATCTTAAATTTCCTTCCAGTTTATCCATTTTTGTGGGTGGCTGGGGTGGGCTGCCTTAACTCCTGGCCATTACATGAACGAGTCTCTGCAGTTTCCTTGGCCACATTTTCAGAAATGGTTTGCCCTTACTTTCTTCCTGGGACTAAGTAGCACACAATCACCCAGCTGGCCTTACACCTAACGCATGACTAGAACACATGGTCTCCTGGTTTCTGGCCTAGTGCCTTTAACCACTACACCATACTGGCTCTCAATTTGCCCAATATCCTTAAATTATGGCACCTAGAAATAGACACTGGATAGTACTAAATTCCTCTTGAGGATGAAAAGGACATTAAAGTGCAATTGTATTCCTGAGCTTTGAAATGAAGTGACTCCAATTCCTGTTCCAGCAGGCAAAGCTCTGGGGGGATAGAAAGTCTCAAGGAACACAGCAGGACCCTGGATCTCAATGTTCCCAAAGGGCACGTTGGCTACGGGGGTTTACTTCTGAAAACAACATAGATTGGATGAAAATAACCCACCACAATTAATAAATCTTGCAAGTTAAGCCATTACATGTTGGAAACATCCTGCACCCATACAATATGGAGGAGCATCTATAAGTATAAAAACTAAAGCTGAGTAATCTTTTCACAGATAGCAAGACCAGCGGCTCTCTGGAGCTATCTCATGTCAACACATGTTTTGCAAATGGACCTCTCAGTAGCGCAGTAGTGCATGTTTGTGATTCCTGTAATGGTGACATAAGAACTAAACAGTCTAACACTTCAAGTTAGAAGTGCTGAAGAAAAACGTGATTTATCCAGAAATGAATGAAATTAACTTTGTATCTTAAATATACCCTCTAGAACTCTTCCCTCTTCATCCTGTGCTATCTAGAAGTAGATCACAATTGTTACTTGCAAAACACCTTGTAATCTCCCTACGAGTGAGCCACTTGGAATTTGAATGGGTTGGTCTATCATACCCTGCCGTGGTTTCCTTTTCTAAAATAGCTTGGGGTGTGTGTATGTTTAAATTAATACAAACGTACATTTAGGTTCATTCAAAAAAACATAAAATATGTTGGAACAGTATTAGTATGGTGCCATGTAACATGTATGCCAATAATTTTTTGCTATGTAATACACTATAAAATCAGAGATAACTACAAAATGTCTTTATTGAAAAAAGCAGATTATAACATCTAAGGTTAAATGAAATTCTGACTTTTAATATTAAAATAACTTAGGATGACAGTAAGATTTTTTAGATAAATAAATCTACATTTCCCAATGTTTATTCTTCAACAATCACGGAAACCAAGTGGCAATACAAAACCCCCGACAAGTCTATGAACTAAAAAACTGAAGTTTTAGAAAGATATATACAAACATGGTTAAACTAATATATTTGCAGATTTAAACTAGACACATAATATACAAATTGGGCATTTATATATTTCCTACAAAATAAAAATTAACATTGGTCCAAGTTCTTGGAAAAAAACTATATTCTTTTAAAGAAAAATGCAAATATTTCTCAAGAAAAAAACTTAATTTAAGTCAAATTATATACTCTAGTTATGGCATTAGTTGCATGTTGAATCACAGAAGTTTATTGGGGCCTAAGAAAAGACTTGTTTGCCTTCTTTAGAGTTTTAGTTAAACTCAATGGAGTTCTCCCATCAATTTTTGCAATTTTATCATTTATAAATTATAAAACACGCACCCTCTTGTTTTGAAACAACTGTTTCCCCATCCTTAACTACTTCAATCTCCTTTGGAATCTTACATTATGGGGCAGGATGGGTCTTCCAAATACATCTACTGTTTTTTCATTAAGTGCATTTTCCACAAAATGAACTGAAGAGAATCTCTGGTTCCTCACCCATGCACATATGAATCAGTGAAGTGAAAGCGAGAGAGAGGACAAATCTCCCATAAATAATATTTTGGCACAAATGTTAAAAGCACTTCATCCCTGTGGAGCCAAAACTCTTCTGAAGTAAATGCAGAGGTGGCACTTAACTCCCAGTGTTGTCTTCGCAGCTTTCCACCATCTTGCGTCCCCGGGGGTGCAGCACCCATCCAGAGGGCACTCTGCTGATGAGAAAGGCTGACAGGCAGCTTCCCTTGGCAGATTCAGGCAGAGAAGCCCCCTCCCTCGTGCTTTCAGCGAGAGATGCCCGGTGGGCAAAGCAAGCGTGCTGCTGGGGCGCATGGCCAGCCCGCCACTTGACAGGCACTGGGCTCCACCATTCAGCAACTGTTAATGGGAGGTAGCAGGTTTCACATTGCAGAATACAGTTTATTTTTGCTGCATGACACTTTCTAGCTGTTTTCTCTTTAAAGACAGTGTTTTTAATATGGAAAAAGACATTGATTGGAAAGACAGGAGAACTCTGCTGTGATCAGGTTTTGGTGATGGGGGAAAAATAAAAATTAAAACAGCAAAATGTTGATGAAAGAAATCAGGCAGTTTGACAAATCTATTTAAATATGTAAAGGTAATCTGAAATATTTTAAACAAGTGAAATAAATAGCCTGGTAACAAGTTTGAGAAACAGTACCATGTGTAAATATTTTAGATATTTTAGATGTTATGCTATTTGCTGAAGTTTAAGGCACAGACAAGTTTGCCATTAAATCATCAAGATGCTAAAAACTCAACAGCAGAGGATTGAGGGAGGTACTTTCTTCAGTCCTAGGTTTACACTTCAACCTGGAAATTTGTTTGAAGCTGAATCGACTCTGATCCAGAAGAGCAGACAGTACACAAAGCTGGACAAGGGAGAAGGAATGAGAAAGCCATCTGTGAGAGGAGGCGGTTTGGGAATGCATGGTAGGGTTCTTTACAGTAAAACTCAAAACAAATTATGTGAAAATCACAGTGTAGATTTTCTGCAAACTTCAAAACATGGAAAAGCAGAAGGAAGCATCTGGAACAGCCTTAAAAGGGCTGATCTGATGGGATATGGGGGGGAGGTTTCTTTCCAATGGGCCCCAACATGCTCACACGCACATTTGGAAGGAACTTACATTCCTTTTGCGCTGACTTGCCGTGAAGATTCTTCACCCTCCTCAGTACTTTAGGATAGAAAATGTTCCTGCTACAGCTGGCAGGACTCTTTGGATACTTGGGGAAATTCAGCCTGAACTGCTATGGAAAATGCTGCTGCTCTCCTATTAGGGTCTCTTTTACAGTTTTCAAACAGATTTAACACTGTATTTTCACCTGATTCCCAAAGCATACTTTCACTGAAGGTACTGGAGCACCAACAGTTTTCTGACCACCAAGACCTGGTCCAGTTGGTTTTATCAGAAGTAGCAAGCTAAAACCATTTAAGGTCAATGTATGCAAGGAATTAATACAACATGGCTGATCAAGCCTAAAATGATGCTGTCCATTTTAATTACATAACTCTTCAACTCAAATAATCAAAGCTTATTTTTTTAATAGAAAAAGTAAATTTTTTCATGTGGAACACAGAGTTGGGAGTGTGCTTTAAAAATTTAGCCAAAATAGAAGCATAAGTCTTCTAACACTTCTTAACAATACATAATTTCATATCTAATGTTTTAAATTTTGCTAGGTTTTCAAGAAAACCCAGACGAGCTATAGGTCAACATGCCAATAGGCTATATATAGACATTTTTTTTTAAATCCAAATTTGAGGCTAAATGTTTCACAGGTTTTTATGTTCAAAATGCAAAATGCTCCAAATTAGTTAATTCCTTGCTATACATCTGAGTCAATTTCTTTACATCCAGAGGCCTAGGAAAAAGACTATTGTCTCCTGAGGCTTTTAAAACTGTTTTGTGAGCCAACTAAAAAATTGCTTTGTGATGGTCAAGAGGCCATGAAAATTTACATGCAAGTGCTGTGGATTCAAGTATAGTAGGTATAACTTGGCCTTTAAAGCTAGATTATAATCAATTTGTTAAAAAAACAAATAGTATGAAGCAACTGTCTTAAAAATACCTCTAGAAGAAATATGTTTGCAACTGAAGTCACACCACAGAACTGCAACCCTTTTAACTGAAAGGGAATGGTACATTTGCAATAGTCAGGGTACCCAAGGTGGTGGTGGCGGGATGTCAAAAAAGTCAAGACGGTGGCTATAATCATTCAACTGAAATCACCATCTTGAGTTTTTTTAAATCTTTCCTGTAGACACTCCAGGCTAAAGTTATTAGCAGAAATCAGTTTCAGAATAGGTGACTTTGAGAAGTGCCAAAAATGCATGGAATTGATGTTTGGGAAAGATCTTGACAAAAGAGAGCCCGATTCTTTGCCTGTACAGTCACCAGGTAGATCAAGACCAAGAAGGTGTTTTCCCCATATTCAGGAAGAGAGAATGGCCAATGGAGCTTCCGCAGGTAGCCTTAAGGACCTCAGCCCTGGTAATTTCTGCTGCCATTGATAGCAGGGAGCAGAATCGTTCTGGGGCTCCAGGCTACATCTGAGTTTTGGGGTGCTGGGAAGATTCCCTTCAAAAATGAGTGGTGGCAGGCCCAAAGAAATGGATGGGGTTAGGACAGAAACAAATTGACTTAATTCAAATTTGAATTAATTAAATTTAATGAATAAGTGTATATGTACTTAAAATTTTCCCATTCTGACACATTAAGATTGGCAACTGAGGTGCAACTTTTGGAGAATTCTAAGGAAAAACTAAGGATTGGGAAAGGTGAAGCTTGCGCCCTTTTTCTCCACCTGCAATGCTGATTTCAGCAAGTGCCCTCTGCACACAATTGCTGCCTGGCAGACCCCAGAAAGTTATGAGGTAGCCTGTCTTCCCAGACAGCCCTACAGCTTTCACCTTCATTGTGCACGTGTCCTGCCCCCACCTGGAAACAGGTAAACAGCCACAAGAAGCCTCACACCTTTGCCAAAAAACTATGAACCACGCCTGACATATCCTGGAATAGGAATGCTCTCCATGCCTTCATTAAAAAAAAAAACCCAGTGGGCTTCCTGCACATAATGTCTTGCATACTCTTTTGTTCTTGTTTTGCACAGAAACCCAACAAAAGAACAGGGTGGAAAGCCAACAGGTATCACCCACACTGTAGTCAGTTGTTTCTTTTAAGTCACATTCAAACTGGCCATCAATCTTTTCACACATACAACCATTGTGCCCCTCAAATTATGAGAACCACAAGGTCAGGGTGCAAGAAGACCTAAAAAACAGTAAAAGCATTTTTGGTCTCTTTCCTGTTGGGAAGATTAAGATTCTTCTGGGAGCTCAAACAATCAACAGTAAAAACGGAAGCAAGCCCATATTAATGGAGGGCCAGTCATCCCAACAGCTCTGACATCCCTAACCCTAACCCCTTTGCCATCCAATCCATGAGGTGCATCACTTTTCAGGTACCAGCATCTTGGAAAGAATTACTTAGGCAAATTGTACACAGACCCAAAGAGGTGCCCCCTCCTTCCCAATCTTAGAAGCAATAAATAATTGTGGCTGCTTTGTTTTTCTAGAAAGTCTTTTGTCGGGCTCTTTTCCCAGCAAGTTGTCTTCCTCCTGGTCTTGAGTAGATGGGAAGTGGAAGCCTCAGAGTTCAGTGATATGCATGGGGTACCCAGGGAGAGAGTGCGCTGACACTTTAGTGCTCAAGCGCCTAATATGACAGGTGTGGCAGAGCAGGTGTCTCTCTAATGGATAGCATCGATGGCCTTCCTCGTCATTCAGCTGGAGTCCGCAATCCTAAGAGAAACAAGACTACCCATTAGTGGCCAGTGGACTTAGGGTATCTCTGGGAGATGTGACTGAAAGAAGTCCTCATTTGGCAACTGCCTCATTTAGCTACCGTTTGCAGCTATGACAGTGATGAAAAAGTAACCTTACGACCAATCCTCGCATTTATGACCTTCATAGGTCGGTCTAGCAAAGGAAAGGTGCAGTACATTCATGAGCACAATTGTGGTTTCACTTAGCGACCGCTTTGCTTAACAACTGAGTTGCCAATCCCAATTGTAGTTGCTAAATGAGGACTACCTGCAATCCTCTTGCAAGACAGACAAACTTCAGTGCTCACAGAATTCAAAGACATCCACCATTTCTGGAAATTCCAGGTCTATAGAGATCACCAAGTACTGGGAACAGGAAATGGCATAGCAGTGAATTATAGTTGTGACCTCTTTGGAAAGAGTGTTCTGAAAACCCTCAGCAGGGAGGAACAGGCACTCAGAGGCAGTGCTCCTTCTTCGTTCAACCAAGCCCTCATTTGAAGTCCCTAGCAAAAAGGAGGCTAGAAGGCTTCTACAGGCTACAGATGCAGATTATCTAGACCTACACTAGTTGGTTTTTAAGCCTGGGCACAGAATGAACACTGCACTGGTTGTTCTCATAGATGACCTGTGGTGAGACTTGACTGGAGGGAGCATGGTAATATTTCTCCCCTTGGATCTCTCAGCAGCCTTCAATACTGTGGATTACAGTATGTTTCCAGAGTACTTCTAAGGGTTATGAACAGGAGATAGCATTTTATGGTGGTTTTGCTCTAGTCTGAGTGCTTGTGTCCAGTTGGTTATGGTGGGAGGAAAAGGTTGGGTCTACAGGTACTTTTAAGCCTCAGCTCTTTCTCCTACCCTATTTAACATCTACATGGAGTTGTTGGGAAAGGTCATCCAATGGTTTGGGGTAAGTATCATCAATATGCCAATGATATTCAATTGTGCACTTCCATCTTGGGCCTAATGAGATATGGTGAAAGTCCTGTCAGAGTCTGCATGGAAAAAAACCCAAGCAAGATGGAGTGGCTGTTGATTCAGAAGCCTCCTGATTCTAGAATTGTACCAACTGACTCAGTGAAATTGTGCTCTCTCAGAGAGCAAAGGCTCCCATGCTGGGAGTGGGGAAGGGGTCCTCCTGGATTCTTAGCTCCTGCTTGAGGAACAGGTAGAAGCTGTGGCCAAGGTGACCTTAGCCCAGTTTCAGCTGGTGCACAGTTGCTCACTTGTGGCTTGCCATTTTTCCTCCCATTAATTACCATACTTCACTCCACATGGCGTTATGCTTGAAGATCAACAGGAAACCTGAGCTAGTCTGGAACTCAGCAGTGTCCATGCTCACTGAGGAGTCAGGACACTGCCACATTACACCACTGCAGCCAGAGCTGTACTGCTCATGTGTCCAAGTACAATTCAAGGTGCTGGTTGCTATATTTAAAGCCCTAAATGGCTTGGGAACTGGGCACCTAAAAGACCCCCTTTTCGCAGCAGATTTTCCCACTGAAAAGCCTGTTGAGACTTCCCACCTACCAGAGATTGTGAGGAAGACCAGGGGCTGCCTGTGTTCAACACAGCACTGAGAATGATTTTAAGCCAGAGTTTCGTGTACAAGGCATTAGGGATGACACATGAGTTACCAGACCATGCTAAGCCCCAACACACTAACCATATTATAGCTTAGCATTGAGGTGTGGGATGCTGCCCACCACGGCCTCTCAGCACACAGCAATCTTTCAACTGTGCCCCTCAACTGAAGGATGGAGGCTTCTGGATCTGCTAGAAGACACCCTCAGGAGGCAAACGATTTAATATTTTCCAGGCATCTTTTATTATATATAGGTCCAGCCCCCGGCCCCTACTTTGTGGGGTGCCACAGGGGTCAGTGCTTTCACCGCTCCTATTTAATATCTACATGAAACCGCTGGGTGAGATCATCCGGCACCACGGGGTGAGGTATCATCAGTATGCTGATGATACCCAACTATACATCTCCATCCCAGGTGCCCTAAGTGACGCTGTGACTGCCCTCTCGCGGTGCCTGGAGGCTGTGGGGGCCTGGATGGGGGACAACAGGCTTCAGCTGAACCCTGGTAAGACGGAGTGGCTGTGGATACGGGGAGCCTCAAGATCTAGGACCTTGTCATCGTTGGTTCTTGATGGGGTTGCACTACCCCAGACAGACCCGGTGCGTAATCTGGGGGTTCTCTTGGACTCACGACTCCTGCTCGAAGAGCAGGTGGCAGTCATGGCTAGGAGGGCCTTTGCAGGACTTCGTATGGTGCGCCAGTTACGCCCCTTCCTGGATCAGGGGGACCTCCGCACGGTCACTCATGCCCTGGTCACCTCTGGGTTGGACTACTGTAATGCGCTCTACATGGGGCTACCCTTGAAGAGAATCCGGAAGCTACAGCTGGTGCAGAATGCGGCGGCGCGGACAGTTCTTAATGCCCCTAGGAGGGCACATATAACACCGCTGTTGCGCGAGCTGCATTGGTTACCGGTTTGTTTCCGGGTCCAATTCAAGGTGTTGGTTATTACCTTTAAAGCCCTTTATGGCACAGGACCAGGTTATCTGAGGAACCGCCTCGCCCTGGTCACTTCAGCCCGTCCCACTCGGTCCAGCAGAAGGGGCAGGTTGCAGACCCCACCAGTCAGGGAATTTCGATTGGTGGGGTCGAGGCAGAGAGCCTTTTCTGCTGAAGTGCCCGCCCTATGGAACATCCTGCCTCCTGAGGTCCGGTGTGCCCCCTCCCTCATGGCCTTCAGGAAAGGTATTAAATCCTGGCTCTGCCAGAAGGCCTGGGGGCCAGAGGGGGGCCCGCACCTGTGGAGATGGCTGGTGGGATGATGGGTTGTCTCCCCCCCCCAGCATCTTACAGGTTTTTCAGGGCCATAAACCAGAGGAGGTTTTTTAATATGTTTTTAATTATTTATAGTTTTTAGCCATCTCGGTGAGAGCTGTGTTTTTATTGTAAGCTGCCCAGAGTCACCCGTTGGGGGAGATGGGCAGCATACAAGCCGAATGAATGAATGAATGAATGAATGAATGAATGAATGAATGAATGAATAAATAAATAAATTTCTAAAGGTTGATGATCTCCCAAACTTCTTTATATCTCATTTTGCTATATATCCTGTTGTGCTTTTATTGTTTACACCTCTTTATTACTGTTTTATATTAGTCTATACATCCTTGTAACCCACCCTGGAATGTTTAAATTAAAGAGTAGCAGAGAAATGCTTTAGGCAAATTAGGAAGCAAAAGCAAAACATACCAGGAATATGTGACCAATCCTTTTGAGGGTCTTGAACTCGTTTCTTTTCCTGGGGGATGCACCAGATCTAAAGTGCCTGCCTGCCTCCCTCCCCTCCTCCAACTGGGCTGTCTTAGCAGCTCCAAGGTTTACCTCGCAGTGGTAACATTCCACGTGGTAATCCCTGTCCATTGACACCACCCGGATGGTCTCTTCAGAACCCTAATTTGGAGAGACAGCAAAAGAGGGTGAAAACTGGGCAGGTGTCCATCAACTGTTCTAAGGAAAACAGGCACTTTGAAACCTCCCTCTACAACTGTATAAACACCTCTTTGCTATAATAAATGCCACACATGTGGTGGCTGGCCTTGGTCAATGAAACCTTTATTTTGATTCCATTTCCCAAATAATGAATTTTCTTCCTTGCAAAATTAAATGCGGAAATTATGGTTCCTTAACATGCACTTTCTCTGCAAAATTTGTGCTCGGTCCTAGCTCTATAGTGGAAAAGACAGGAGTCCATATTAGCAGATTAGAGAAAGGAAACACTGTAGGAAGCTCATATGGATCAGAGATAGAGAATGGCCGAGATTGCCCACTCAAGAGGGCAAATGAATCACTTTGTGGGGCTTCAGCATGTGCCAACACAGTTGACTGGGTCAATGTATGATGCAAATCAAGCCAGTGTCTTAGCATGCCTGAGGAGATGAAGTGTGTGCAATAGGCGTTACTTTAATGGGCATGGAAAGCCCTTTCAACAGACTGCATCCAAGAGGCTATTGCCTCTTGGTATAGGGGTGAAACTCGAAAAATTAGAATATCGTGCAAATGTTCATTTATGTCAGTATGGCAACTCAAAAGGTGAAACCAATATATGAGATAGACACATTACATGCAAAGCGAGATATGTCAAGCCTTACTTTGGTATAATTGTGATGATTATGGCGTACAGCTTATAAAAACCCAAAATTCACAATCTCAGAAAATTAGAATATTACATGACATCAATAACACAGGGATTGGAAATAGAACAATATCGGACCTCTGCAAAGTATAAGCATGCATATGTACTCAGTACTTGGTTTGGGCCCCTTTTGCAGCAATGACTGCCGCAATGCGGCGTGGCATGGATGCTATCAGCCTGTGAAACTGCTGAGGTGTTATGGAAGACCGGGATGCTTCAATAGCGGCCTTCAGCTCCGCTGCATTGTTCAGTCTCATGTCCCTCATCTTTCTCTTGGCGATGCCCCATAGATTCTCTATGGGGTTCAGGTCAGGCGAGTTTGCTGGCCAATCAAGCACAGTAATCCCATGGTCACTGAACCAGGTTTTGGTACTTTTGGCAGTGTGGGCAGGCGCCAGGTCCTGCTGGAAAATGAAGTCAGCATCCCCATAAAGCTCGTCTGCGGAAGGAAGCATGAAGTGCTCCAAAATCTCCTGGTAGACGGCTGCGTTGACCCTGGACTTAATGAAGCACAGTGGACCAACGCCAGCAGATGACATGGCTCCCCAAATCAACAGAGACTGTGGAAACTTCACACTGGACTTCAAGCATCGTGCATTGTGTGCCTCTCCATTCTTCCTCCAGACTCTGGGTCCTTGGTTCCCAAATGAGATGCAAAAGTTGCTCTCATCAGAAAAGAGGACTTTGGACCACTGGGCAACAGACCAGTTCTTTTTTTCTGTAGCCCAGGTAAGACGCTTCTGACGTTGTTTGTTGTTCAGGAGCGGCTTGACAAGACGAATACGACATTTGAAGCCCACGTCCAGGATCCGTCTGTGTGTGGTGGCTCTTGATGCACTAACTCCAGCCTCGGTCCACTCCTTGTGAAAGTCCCCAACACTTTTGAATGGCCTTTTCCTGACAATCCTCTCCAGGCTGCGGTCATCCCTGCTGCTTGTGCACCTTTTTCTACCACACTTTTCCCTTCCACATAACCTTCTATTGATGTACTTTGATACAGCACTTTGGGAACATCCAACGTCTTTTGCAATTACCTTTTGGGGCTTTCCCTCCTTATGGAGGGTGTCAATGATGGTTTTCTGCACAACTGTCAGGTCAGCAGTCGTTCCCATGCTTGTGATTCCTACTGAACCAGCCTGAGAGACCATTGAAAGGCTCAGGAACCCTTTGCAGGTGTTATGGATTCATTAGCTGATTAGAGTGGGACACTTTGAGCCTAGAATATTGAACCTTTTCACACTATTCTAATTTTCTGAGATTGGGAATTTGGGGTTTTCAAAAGCTGTACGCCATAATAATGACAATTATACCAAAGTAAGGCTTGACATATCTCGCTTTGCATGTAATGCGTCTATCTCATATATTGGTTTCACCTTCTGAGTTGCCATACTGACATAAATGAACATTTGCACGATATTCTAATTTTTCGAGTTTCACCTGTATACTGCGTGTATGTGTGTGTGTGAGAAAGAGAGAGAGAGAGAGAGACAGAGACAAATAGACAGGTAGAAGACAGGATGTTGTTCAAAGGTCAATCTGGTTTAATTACTGGGACTGGAGCATGGTTACAACCCAGCTGCACAGACAAAAAGCTGTGTTTGTAGCCAGCACAGAATGGCTGTGCCAGAGCCAAAACATCAATCAAATGACAAAGAAGAGCATACCTGGGCTGGCAAAATAGGCTGGTTACAGGAAGCACACTTGGGTGCAAAAACCCTAGATTTGGGGGGGAAAAAGAGGTTAATTTTTTCTTAAGAGAAAGAGATAAAGAGAAAGAGAATGGTAGGCAGGCAAGCAGTATTTTAACAACTGAGAGCAAGCAAAGTTGGTTAATCCCAACTTCTTCCCATTATTGTGTTCCATTTTTAGACCATAACAGCATGTGAAATCTTAATTTAGCTATGGATTTATGTCCATCCTTCCATTCAAAGCAGGACAGCTTAACAAAATGATCCCATTAACCCAGTACAGCCCACCAATAGTTTACTGGTCTTCCTGGGCAGGAATGAAGCCTGAAGATTATACTGAATGGCTGCCATCTAGTGAGACCCATTTGGTCCCCATGAGCCATCACTTCTGCAGGTAGGATTTAATTCATCTCCAAATATCACTGATGGAAATGTTAAAAAAAAAAAAAAGATGTGATCTCCTTTAAGATTTGGAGCAGTTCTTGTAACACTTTCAATGTAACATACAAAAATGTTGAAAATTAGATCTCCTTGCTGTCAGTCCTTAAACAGGAATTGATCCTGGATATTGTTTCCTTTAGCTGCAGTCAACCCTTCCTCATGACCTGAGCAGTGGGTCCCCCTCTTTTCTCCTGCCCTGCAGAGCTCTGCATTCTCACGTGTGATAGTCTTTGACACAGTAAATATTGTTCTCCACATCTACAGTGAAGGGTATGCCATCCAGACATTCATTGCACACCACACAGCGAAAACAGCCAGGATGGTATGACTTCCCAAGAGCTTGTAAAATCTGTAAAAAAAATCACAGGTCACAAATTACACAAAGTCTCTTCCTGATGGCTATAGTTTCATGTGTCTAGAAACAGTACATTCAAGGCTTGGAAAAATCATTCAGATTATTAAGGTCTTGGAATGACCATTGGAACCACTGGCACTGTGGAGGATTCCTCCCCATGAGAAGCCCAACTCTAATAAGGCCTCTCTCATTTCCTAAGCCACAATGCAGTATTAGTTTGCCATTGCCTCTCTTAGTTTGTGTTTGTATTTTTTTAACTTCCCAGCCTAGCCAGCAGTGCTGGCATTTCCTAGAAATCTCCAATCCAAGTACTAACCAATAAGGATGACTGCTTCTTCCCCATTCTGCTCTTCTGCAAATTTTGGAACCAAGTCTGAATTTGCAACCAGCCTCCAAGTTTTAGGCCTCAAAATTGAACTCTGTTTGTGGCAATCGCTCCAGGAGACATTAAAAGGGAAGATTCACCCAATATTACCCTCTGCAGGCCCAACTCTTTGATTGGCAGATGGACTATAATTGCCCCTCATCTTTCTGACTCTGTCTTGATTTGCATTCTGTGCTATGTGGAGGAATTCCCAAGCCTACTTATGATGCTTCTTGCCAAAAGAGTCAACACTCTTTTTATTGTCAGAACTCCTATGTGTTCATTCAGTCCAGATACTGGTAATATCCTCCCACCTGCATTGAGCAAACTAATACATTGTCTCAAGGTAGAGAGTCTTGAGTTCAAAAGTATTTTCAACCATGATGGCCATGAGGTAGACCTAATCATGTCATTATTTTGCAGAATTCTGTGATGAAAGTGAGATAAACTCTTGATGTTCTAGCTCTGGCCTCAATTGATGTCCTTCAGATGTGTAGGATTACAATTCCCACTGTCCCCAGCTGGCTTGGCATTGGATATGCTAATTGGAAATGATTGTCTTGTGAGTTCCAAACATCAGAGGGCACCAAAATGGGGGAATAAATGTTCCCCAGATCAAACTGAAAAGAGGAAGAATCAACCTTTAAATCTGAAGCTCTCAGAGAAGGAAAAATGTTTCTTCCAAATGCATTAATTAAAATAGAACAGAACAAAACAAAACAAAGAAAACAACAACACTGAAAATCAAGTTCTGAAACCCAGGTAGACAGTTTGCTGGGGGGGTGTGTGTCATCCCAAGTGACCCTAAGGGAGAAATACAGAGATTTGGAGATGTGAGAAAAAGATGAACTGCAATGCTGTTGAGTGCCCCTGTGAGCTGCTTCAGCATACAAGAACCTGTTTCTGCGAAAATTCCAGCACCACCTCTATGGCTTTGATGCTTCAACCAAAATCAGGTATGTATGTATGCATGCATGCATGCATGCATGCATGCATGCATTCATTCAATTTCTATAGCCACCCATCTCAATCCAAGTGACTCTAGGCAGCGATGGATGGATGGGTGAACACCTGATTTTGGTTGAAGCATCAAAGCCATAGAGGACGTTTTGTCCCTAGTGGAGTTGTTGTCAGGTAGCTGGCATGGTTGTCTTTCTTCTGGAGAAGCCAGATCTGACTTTAGATTACTGATGCCTGAGCCAGTGGCAGCGCTTCAGATTAGCAGTTTCCACTGCTAATATTTCACTCATCTGAGTAGCAGACTGAAGAAGCAATGTTTTGTGGATTGGTCACACCTTCTGGCTATTTATGAACTGGAGAATATTTGGTAGCAGCTGGAGAGGGAGCAATTGTAGAGAAAGGTCTGACCGGATTCTTATCAGAGCATCTCCTCTGGTTGTTCCTGCAGGATAGAATCTAGAATTGAACTGATTGGTTTTCTGGGGTCACGAACAAGTCCACAAATGGGGACCTAAAGTGCTGTATCATCATCTGAAAGGCATGCAAAATAAAGGTTCCAACTTATGCAGGGATGGCTCATTGAGCTAACATTTATTAAAATTCAGTCAGATATCCTTTACGTAGCCCTGCTGTTTTACTCATCAAGGGAAGAAGTTGTATGTTTTCTGATGAAGAGTATGAGATACTATGATCTTTTAAAATTTTATTAATTTATTTCACTCAAATATTACAAACAGAAAAAAACTGAAAAGAAAGCTAACTGATCCATAATTGAACTTTGGTCACCATCCTTCTAAAATCATAGCTGGGATGATGGAGAATCATCTGCTGAATGATAAACAGAGACCAAATGTCCACTTACGTGTTTCCGATTGTTTAAATATTGGAGGTCAATCACTCTGAAAGTTCTATACTTCACACTTACTTATTTAAATGTGGAACAACAAAGCTAAACAGGGATCCTCCAGCAGAGGGAATGGAATTAGGAATAAAAGTGGTGACATAACATAGGCTGAAATAGAAGTGAAGGAATGCTGGAAGGAATGTTTTAGAATTTTTTATGGAAATTATATTGATAAGAATGGGATTGAAACTCTAAATGTCAGTATCCATGGAGTTGTGCCATATCTGAAATTTGGGCTTTAGAGTTTAGATCTAAATTTGGTTTATGCTATCCACTTCTTGTTCTTCAGTCATTAAGTCGTGTCCGACGCTTTGTGACCCCATGAACCATATTGCGCCAGGCCTTCCTGTCCTTCACTGCCTCCCTGAGTTTGCTCAATTTCATGCTCATTGCTTCAGTGATGCTATCTAACCATCTCATTCTCTGCCGTCTTCTTCTCCTTTTGCCTTCAATCTTTCCCAGCATCAGGGTCTTTTCCAAGGAGTCCTCTCTTCGCATTAGGTTATCTATCCACAGTATTCTCTTAATGTTCATTCTCACTATTTGTTACTTTTTTTTCTTCTTACTGATTCTAATTATGCTAGAAGTTTAATAAACATGTTTTGACTAGAAATTGAGCATAAAACAAGTACTCTAAGTTCCCTGAGATTTGTAATCTATCCTTATTTTATTATTTAAACTGGCTTCTTTTCAACTATTATAATCACCATTATAATCTGTGTTACCCATTTTAAACTTGTTTTTATATTAGTATTATACTTCTTCTTTTTGACAATTATAACACCTAATTTGTAAGAATAAATAAAAGCAAAAAAGAGAAAAAAAAGGTTTGTATGAAGGCTGCAGTTATGTCCAGTGACTGGAAAGGTAGTGAGAGTGAATGCAAAAACTACAGGGGAATGAGTTTATTAAATGAGCCTGGGAAAATGTTGGCAGAATTCTGACTGAAAGAGTACCAGAAATGACCATGAGCAAAAACTGTAAGTGCCATTTGATTTGCTGCCAGGTGGGGCATAAAACTTTGTTAAGAGCAACACAGAATGGAGTTACAGCAGAAGAAATGGAGGGCCTAGTGAAGGATTCAACTCTGAGCAGGGAGCAAGACGTAGCTATGGGGGTTGGTGGAAGTGGGGAAGCTCCATTTCCAGGGTCAAACATGGGAAAGTGTTACAGCAAGAGGGTTGGCTTCTCACTCCAGGTGGCAGGCAGAGAAAATGGAGCCCTGGGAAAATCCAAAGCGGAGGAGCCGATCGGGTGGGCTGTTGTCAGAGGGGAGGCCAACCTCCATTTCTCCCGTGGCCTCTGGCACGAATGAGTGAATCTTGGCAATGAATCTGCTTGGAGGCTGGCTGGAAGCCAGGTGACGGGGGGAAAATACCCAGCCTGCAAAAAGAGGACTGGAGCTAATAGTTTGCACAGTAGAATCAGCAAAGCTACTTGCATTAAAATTTTTATTCTGTGGACTGTGTGAAATTGCTCTGGTGGACGTGTGCTGGTGAAAGGGAGCAATGACTGAGACCATACTTCAGAAAGCCATTGCTCCTTTCCTTTTTTCTTTCCTCTCTGATGTTCTTCCAGGTCTCTGACTTTGCTGCATATGATAAAAGTTTAAAATTCTGAGTCAGAGTGAATTATTGTCTGCTGAAACCCTGAATACTGTTTTAAAAAAGGGGGTGGGGGAGACAGACAATTACAAGCCTTTCCCATTTTGAGAAAGGGACCTTGCCCTCAGCACATGCTTTGCTCCCTCACCAAGCTATGGAAGGGGGCTGCCCCTTACGCCTCCCTGGTTGTTCGGTGGCAGAGAGGTTTCCCTGGGAGTCCCATGGCTGGGGGCAGTAAGCCACCTTGCCTCTCCCCCAGGAGTTGCAGGGAGAGGAAAACAGGACAGTGGGAGGAGCACTCTGGAGCCCCTCCCAGAGCCAGAGAGGGCTGAGGGTGGGATGGAGACCAAAGGCAAGCTGGGAGGAACAAGGATGGCAATTTTTTCTCCTCAAAGTTTTTGAATCAAGTATTAATTCAAGTCAGAAACTGAGAGTTTTTTCTCCTTTTTTCTGACCGTCAAACGCAAGAGAGAAACAACAGATCACAGCAATAAAGACCTCTTTTTCTTCATTCCAACCTGCTGCTAGTCCCTCCTCAGCCATGGAAGTTCATGGGGTAACTTTGGGCCAGCCACACTCAACCTACCTCAAAGGGCTGTTGTGGGGAAAAAAAGGAAGGAATGCTATGTACATTGCTTTGAGCTTCTGAATGAAAGGCAGGATAGAAATCTAACAAATGAATAAATTTAATCTGCAAACATAAGGCAGCAGAGAACGTGGGTGCTCCTAAAGGGAGGCAAAGTTACTCAGAAAGCAGGCCTTGTAGAGAAGTGCACAGGGGCCAGGTGGGCAGCCCCAGGGAGAGGGCTGAGGAGATCCTGCTGGGAAGCCCATGAGAGGCAGACACTGGACCCCAAGGGAAAGCCTCGCTAGAGAGGCAGAATTAGAGCTGGAGAGTCCAGGAGGCAGAGGAGACAGCGGTTGCTTCTCCACAGACTCCTCCATGAAGGGGAGACTGTGGAAGTTGATTTTGGCAACTTTGCACGGACACACCAGGGATACAACATTCCTAAATATGCCTATCTGGGTTTGCCTGGCCAAGTGGGACACTACTGGTGATGGCCCCATGCAAACTGGGGCAAGAGGCACGGATGGCAATTATGAGCATGCCTGTGGAAAGTTCTGCAACCTTAGAAAGAAATTCAGCAATTAACTGGCTCTTCCTTACTTGCTGTGCTTTGCAGAAACACTACCTGCCCAAATGGTACCTATCGGTCTGAGGACCACAAGTCTGCTATGCCCATACATGCAACACTTGGCATAAGAGAGACAAACTTCCTTTTATTCTACAATAAAGAGCAAGAGAAGTACCTGCTCAGACATCTCCTTCGACTACAGTAATTTCTTTCCAAATTCAGTAAGCCTGGGTAAATTAACCACACATTACATTAAAGCTGCCTAGTATGCCCATTGCCTCTAACCTTTGGAGAAGGACAGTAGAATTTGATGCATCCTAATGGGATGGTAAGTTAAATACCACTGAGGAGAGGACCCTCTGAACCAGCAAACAGTAGCTTAGATAAAGGCCATCCCAACACACCCAAGACATAACCCTTAAAGGAGGCCTGTGCATTACACAGTCCTCCAGTTAAAGGTCTATTAAACCTTTTCTTGGTCACTGAAAAATGTATGAATTGATACATTTTGCCAATGATGGGAAGATAGATTCCATGGGATCTGCAATATTAATACAATCACAAATCCTAAAAGGAACATTCTCTTTCCATTTTTCACATTGTTTTATGTGGCAAGCAATGAACATTCAGGTTTAGAAGGGGAGAAATGAGGGTGCTACAATCTTCAATAAAGAATATCAGGGTCTGAAGGAGGCACTCTAAGAGAATGATTATATTTCAATTTTGAATCTCTTGGATGGGAAATATGATAGAACTACACTTAGCTATAACTCCTGCAGTTGCCTTGTCAACCTGCAGAAGAAAAATGTCCTTTCTGGCAGGTAATTGAGCAGAAACTGAGTTCAGGGATGGACATCTCTACTCCCTGTTTCCTAAATTTTGCCCAATTTAAACATCTAAATCTCTTACCTCTGTTTAAACAAAAACTGCCAGTGTTTAAGTTTGCTATCCAAGGGAATGACTGGAAAAATGAAGCAAGACAAAATAACTGTTTAACTGCAGCTATTCTCCAAAGCAAAGATAACTTTAATCTTGCCATTTCACCTGCCTCAAATGTGAGTTGCAAATCCTACACAGCAATCAGCTCACTTACTTTATATAAATACCAAGCTATCTAAATGAAAAACAGTTAAAGTGCTGTTCTGACAATTCCCAATGTTTATACTGGTACTGCTATGCAAATACTATTGTGCTGAAAGTTCTGCAGAGAAAAAGTCAGTGGACAGTGACAGCCCTATGCTTTATCTCTCTTCAGCACAATCATTCCAAGTACGGTCTGTTCACCTTTACGCAAACCTTCTGACCTATAAAACCTTCTTCAAAGCCATTCCCCACAGAACCTCAAATGAGTATTTCACCCCAAACTAACAAACTTTTTATAAATGTCTAAAGACATATGGGCATTTAACAGATTGGCAAGAGCGAACAGTAGTGAGAATTCATTAAATGTGTATCTTCTAGGCACAAAGCCAGACTGATCCACAGATAGATAGATAGATATAGATATGATGCTTCCAGCTAGGAATATCATAACTGTTTTTATATCTTCATTTAATAATGCTATGGTGAAATGATCTGGTCTTTCAATATTTGCTGGGTCACAATCCATGTGGCCAACCCCGTATGAAGTCGAATGTTTGGGAAGATGCCCATTCTTTGCAGGAATCAGGAAGGCCTGTCCAAAAAGGAACTGCTCTGTGAAAAGGCCCCATCTTCTTTCCAAATGAGAGAGACAACCCCAACACTACCTACAGGTGAAACTCGAAAAATTAGAATATCGTTCAAATGTTCATTTATGTCAGTATGGCAACTCAAAAGGTGAAACCAATATATGAGATAGACGCATTACATGCAAAGCGAGATGTCAAGCCTTACTTTGGTATAATTGTCATTATTATGGCGTACAGCTTTTGAAAACCCCAAATTCCCAATCTCAGAAAATTAGAATAGTGTGAAAAGGTTCAATATTCTAGGCTCAAAGTGTCCCACTCTAATCAGCTAATGAATCCATAACACCTGCAAAGGGTTCCTGAGCCTTTCAATGGTCTCTCAGGCTGGTTCAGTAGGAATCACAAGCATGGGAACGACTGCTGACCTGACAGTTGTGCAGAAAACCATCATTGACACCCTCCATAAGGAGGGAAAGCCCCAAAAGGTAATTGCAAAAGACGTTGGATGTTCCCAAAGTGCTGTATCAAAGCACATCAATAGAAGGTTATGTGGAAGGGAAAAGTGTGGTAGAAAAAGGTGCACAAGCAGCAGGGATGACCGCAGCCTGGAGAGGATTGTCAGGAAAAGGCCATTCAAAAGTGTTGGGGACTTTCACAAGGAGTGGACTGAGGCTGGAGTTAGTGCATCAACAGCCACCACACACAGACGGATCCTGGACGTGGGCTTCAAATGTCGTATTCCTCTTGTCAAGCCGCTCCTGAACAACAAACAACATCAGAAGCGTCTTACCTGGGCTACAGAAAAAAAGAACTGGTCTGTTGCCCAGTGGTCCAAAGTCCTCTTTTCTGATGAGAGCAACTTTTGCATCTCATTTGGGAACCAAGGACCCAGAGTCTGGAGGAAGAATGGAGAGGCACACAATGCACGATGCTTGAAGTCCAGTGTGTAGTTTCCACAGTCTCTGTTGATTTGGGGAGCCATGTCATCTGCTGGTCTTGGTCCACTGTGCTTCATTAAGTCCAGGGTCAACGCAGCCGTCCACCAGGAGATTTTGGAGCACTTCATGCTTCCTTCCGCAGACAAGCTTTATGGGGATGCTGACTTCATTTTCCAGCAGGACCTGGCGCCTGCCCACACTGCCAAAAGTACCAAAACCTGGTTCAGTGACCATGGGATTACTGTGCTTGATTGGCCAGCAAACTCGCCTGACCTGAACCCCATAGAGAATCTATGGGGCATCGCCAAGAGAAAGATGAGGGACATGAGACTGAACAATGCAGCGGAGCTGAAGGCCGCTATTGAAGCATCCCAGTCTTCCATAACACCTCAGCAGTGTCACAGGCTGATAGCATCCATGCCACGCCGCATTGCGGCAGTCATTGCTGCAAAAGGGGCCCAAACCAAGTACTGAGTACATATGCATGCTTATACTTTGCAGAGGTCCGATATTGTTCTATTTCCAATCCTTGTGTTATTGATGTCATGTAATATTCTAATTTTCTGAGATTGTGAATTTTGGGTTTTCATAAGCTGTACGCCATAATCATCACAATTATACCAAAGTAAGGCTTGACATATCTCGCTTTGCATGTAATGCGTCTATCTCATATATTGGTTTCACCTTTTGAGTTGCCATACTGATATAAATGAACATTTGCACAATATTCTAATTTTTCGAGTTTCACCTGTAGAATGCTTTCCTGCCATCTCTTGAAGAAACAAAAATAGACACAATAAATTTAAACTAGAAGTAAAAATATTTTTGTCAATATATTGCCATCAGGGTTTCCCTTGATGGTAAAATTTTCTTTGTCCATGGAGGACCAAACTGGTCCACGTCTGGTAGATTTTATGCAGTATCATCAGGCAAAAATTCTCCTGTGCGGGGCCACATCCGAGGCTCAGTGGTGCTTCCTTGGAGTAACTGCCCCATCCAGCATTCAGGCACTGCAGTCTAAGAAAGCTGATGCTGGAGACTGAAAGCCTCTGGGGAAGATTACTACCATCTTTTAGAACCATCCGGAACTATGTCTTGGGCCACAGATAGGAGCCCTGTGGGGAGTTCAGAGTACAGTAGTAATTTTCTAAGACACAATACCTGTGACTGGCTGGGTTCATACAACAGACTGAACTTGGTTACAGCACCGATCTGTTTTCTGGCTGCACACAACATACTGAAATGTAAAGCGAACAGGCCAAGTTCTTAGAACATGTCACACCACAAAAACATTATGGTTAAAACTAATCAAGCTTAGCAAGTTGTGCAAATGCAGCTGCTGGCACCTTAGTGAACCTGTTCAGCATGTTAGGCAAATGTAGCCACAATCTTGATGCATGTGTGCATGGGGAAGAGAAAAAACAACGGTAGCCCGACCCAGCAGCCTCCTTCCTTCCGAAGCTGAGACTCTTACCATTTCCATTATGAGATGGCCGCAAATGAAGCACTTGTCTGCTGTCTGCTGAAACCCTGAATACTGTTTAAAAAAAGGGGGTGGGGGAGACAGACAGTTACAAGCCTTTCCCTTTTTGCTTGAGTCCTGTACATTTTCTTCTCAACAAGAATAAGGCAAACTTGCCAAATCTTCATGATTAATGACTAAAGTGAAAATGGTTCTTCATGCATTACTTTCCCCAAGATTCTCACAATTGCACTGAAGAGGATACATTTTTGATCCCAAACATTTCAACTTGCATTACAA
Source organism: Liasis olivaceus (assembly GCA_030867105.1). Classification (NCBI taxonomy): domain Eukaryota; kingdom Metazoa; phylum Chordata; class Lepidosauria; order Squamata; family Pythonidae; genus Liasis; species Liasis olivaceus. The sequence goes on along the minus strand of CM061359.1, from coordinate 24,350,263 downwards.
AGTTGTACTGAAATATCTTTTTCTTCTAGTTAAAATGAAACTGTAACTGTGATATTTAACACAAAAAACTCACTTCAGCATAGACAAACTTCCAAGCAATGGTGAGAACAGCAAGTGTGAATCCTGTTTTGCATCAAACCTTCATTTTCAGTTTCATTTGTACAGACTTCAATTTGCTACATCTGATGAAAGCAAACAACCAACCTCTGCTTTGTCACAACTGAGGACTGGAATTGTTGGGTCTCTGTGTCAATGGTGGGAGGGGGAAGATACTATTTGTTAAATCTTTTCCAAATGATTATCTTTTAGACATAACAGAATCAAATAATGTTAAGCTCTGCTAAAACTCTCCCCCAGCCCCTCCCAATTCTATTCAAGATGTGTCCATGGTATCAGTATTCATTTAAATCAGAGATTGAAGGAATTACCACATTTTTAAAAATAAATATGCAAGGTAATGTTGAATCACTTATTTTTGGTGATTATTTTTTCTGATATTGCTTTCAAAAACCGCTTCTGCATCAATTTTGTCCTCACTTCTATCAATGGTCCCTGACTGGTTCGTTCTGTTTTGCCATAGTGTAACTAAGCCAGGAGGAGGAAGAAATGGCGAGAAAGGAGTGACAAAAACATCATAAAGGAAGATGAGTTTAAGTGTAATAAGCCAATAAAAACTACTTTTTATCCCCAAATTAAAAGCAAATAGATATAATGTGAGAGAGGCAGTTTGGTCTTGTGGTGAAGGCCCCAGGCTAGAAAGCGGGAGATGGCGAGTTCTAGTCCTGCCTGAGGCACGAAAGCCTTAGGCTGGGTGACTTTGGGCCAGTCCCTCTCCCTCAGCCCAGCCCACCTCACAGGGTGGTTGTTGGGGGGAAAATAGGAGGAGGAAGGAGCATTAGCTATGTTTGCCGCCTTGAGTTATTTATAAAAATAACAAAAGCGGGATAAAAAAAATCTAAAAAACATGGAGACAGCCATTAATAAGGACATCAATACAGGAAGGAAATAGATATATGACCCAAGGATTCCAATGACTGGGCAAATGTGAGGAACAACAGGAAGCATTAGAAAATCTTAATGCAGGAAGACAAATATGATTTAGATAGCACAATTGAATCCTGTAAAGTGAAACCCATGAGTGAAATGCAAGGATTGGGTGTAGAATTTATTAAAAAAAATATGCCAGGCAAAAAGCATGTTAGGCGAATATAGCCACAATATTGTGTTGTGTGGGGAAGAGAAAGAATAAAAGTAGCCCGAATAAAGGGGGAATTAAATTTCATGTGAAGAAAGTGCACACGTGCACTGAAATGCAGGAATTGAACGTGAGGGTCTTGTAAGAGTATCCAGGTAAGAATACATGGAAAGGGAAGGAGCAAAAATATTGTTGCAGAGATATGCTACAGATCATCAAGCCAGGCAGGTGGTCTGGATAATACTCTCCTAGGCCAGATTACCTGGACAACTCTTGGAAAACCAACTCAGCCAAGACTGCAAGCCAAGCTCTCAAAAATTTCATTCAACGAGGTTAGATGGTTGAAGAGATAAAAGTAGTGGGAACCTTGAGAGAAAGTGATTCGTGTCTTCTGGGCATTCAAGACACAACAAACTGGGACACTGTTGTATACACACACTAGATTTCAAGAAGCAAACTTAGATAATGGAATCCCATGTACTGAAACCCTCATATTTAAGTGAGTGCAAGAGGGCTGGAGAGTTTTTAAAATAAGGGGACAGCTTTAGAAACCTTTCTGGGAGCAGAGGGAGCTTTTAACCAAGCTCAAGGGACATGTACAGGAAACAGAGGATGGGCATAACTACCAAGGAAGAATACATGCAAACAACTAATGTCTGCAAAATGAAAGTGAAAAAACATAAAAAACTTATGCTTGCAATGAAACTAAATGATGCAAAAGTTGGTAGGATAGTAACAGGTGATAGGAAGAGGGCAGAGCTTCTCAACAATTACTTTGCTTTAATCTTCTCTCCGAAGGGAAACTGTGTCCATCTGGCAAAAAGAGGCAGTGACAACCCAAGGTAAATAAAGAGATGCTTAGGAAGCACCTGGCCAGCATTAATGAGTTTCAGTCACTAGAATCAGATCAATTATATTCAAGAAAATGGGATGCCAGAGGATTGGAGAAAGACAAATGTTGTTCCTGTCTGGAAAAAAATGGGGAAAAGGGGGACTAGAGTAACTTCAGACCAGTCAGTTGATATAAAGTATTAGATTATACAGTAGTTGGTTTGTGAGCATTTAGAAAAGAATGCAGTATTTGGCAGGGCACAACATGAGTTTATCAAAAATACATCATGCCAAGCCAACCTCGCCTCCTTTTTCGTAAGAGTGACCGGTTTAGCTGACCACAGGAATGTAGTATACATAATGTAGCTTGAGCAAAACATCTGACAAAGTCTTCTGATGAGATTCCAGTACAGAAGAGAGCAAAATATGGGCTGGACTATGCTATCAATAGATGGATTCAGTGGTTGAACAACTGTACAGAAAGGGAACATCAGTTATTCCACATGAAGCTGGAGAGCTCTGTCAAATGATTCCATTCTAGGCCCTATTTTTTTCAACATATTTATAAATAACTTGGCTGAGGGGTTGGAAAATATGATTATCAAATTTGAAGACAACACAAGCACAGAGTGACAGTATCAAGATTCAGGAAGATCGTGACTATCTGAAAAATGGGCAGAAACTGGCCGGGAGAATTTTAAAAAATGCCAAGTCCTACAGTTATATAGGAAAAATCAAACACACAAGTATATGATGGGGATCACATATCAAAAATGATTTGGATCACAAGCTAACATGAGCCAATAGTATGATGCAGCTGCCCTCCCCCAAGGCATTTTAGGCTGCATTAACAGAAGGACAGTGTCAATATCAAGAGAATTCATCATTCCTTTCTATAGTGCATTAATAAAAATACACCTATAATATTGTGTTCAGTTCTGGGCACTAGATTTTAGGAAAGACACTGACAAACTGGAGGGTGTCCAGAGGGGAGTAATAAAGATGATAAGAAGCAAACCTCAGGAGGAGGAGTTGTAGGTGCGAATATGTTCAGCCTGGAGAATAATCTGTGGGGAGTCACGATAAATGCCTTCACGTGTCTGAAGGGCTGTCATCCAGAAAATGGACAGAAGTGTTTAGAGTTGTTCCAGAACACAGAAAGAAACAAGGGGTTAAATTACATTAATTTAAATTGTCCAATAAGAACTGATTGTGCTAAGTTACTGTGAAAAAAAAAAGGAACAATAATTTCAGACAGCATACTACAACAATTTGTTGTAGTTCCCACTTGTTCTCTTCAATAAATTCAGGTAGATATCCTGCATCAAAACAATATAATTTCTACACCAGAGAGGCCATAGATATGCAAACTATATAAATATTTGAATAAAAAATATTAAAAATAAAACATTAAGTTTATAGAAAAACTTGATGCAGAAAAGGCCCCCAGAAACTCTGCCTCCCACAAAAGCTTCCACCAACCAGAAGGTTCCACTTGGGGGCAGGGCTATACCATGTCCCACCGAAGCACTGCAAAAATCACAAACCAAGCTACTTGGTTCGGTCCCAAAGTAGTTCTTTCTTGTCCAGAGCGCAGCTCATAGATTAACCATCCTAAGTGAGAGGAGTGGTCTTTATTTGAATGCCAGAAAAAAACTTGTAAGAGCAGTTCGAGAATGGAACCAGGGACCCAGAGACATGCAAGCTCCCGTGTGCCAGAAGTGTTCAGACAAGATGCTTTAATATGGATTCCTGCACTAAGCAGTCCAAAATCAGGAGGGATCTGGTAGCACTTTTCAGACTAATGCGTTTCATTAAAAGGCGTTAAGTTTTAAGCCCTGAGCAAGGGCTTATAGGATGTGGGTTCATGGCACTGATTACATCCCCATGCTGAATGGGGAATTCTAAGAGATGAAGTCTACATGTCTTAACAGTTACCAAGGTTGGGGAACGCTGGATTAGATTACGTTGTCAAGGGCACTTAACGCTTAACTGAGCGGCCTATCAGTGTCACTGGAATTCCAGCCAACTAATCATGAATAGTCAAGAAAACAAAGGGATCAATCCAGAGTTTCATTCAAGGCACAAATGTCCAAGCTCAAATTCTCATACAGCTCTCTTGATAAGTCTATAATGTTGGGAAAGGTGGAAGGAAAGAGAAAAAAGAGAATGCCAGCAGAAAAGTGGATGAACCTGATTACAGTGGCAATGGGTGAACTGAATGGTGAGATTGGGGACAGATCATCCTGGAGAAGATGTTGCAAAGAGCTGACACCGACTAATGGCACTCACTCACTCACTCAATATTGAAACTTTATTTCAAATTTGTGATGCCTCCTGTCTGGTCTCTTATCCAGATGAGGAGGCTATTCTGCTGCTGCTGAACATTACACAACAATTGTCTGTTCACTTGACACTACATCCAATATTTGTTCATCAGAATACATACTGGGCCACTATGCAGTTTTTTTTTTAAACCTCATCATGATAAGACATGGAACATAGTTCAAGGACAGGATAAAAGGTGGACTATCTGGAACAGATGGCTTTGAAAACATGAGGTGTTTGTGTGCATTGCTTCTAGCCAAGAATTTGAGAATATTAGACTAAGAGTGCAGAAGTCATTTAAAATTAGCTATACAAATTAGCAAACAGAAAAAAAAATAGTTTCGGTCAGGCTTTTAAAAATATTTAAAATATTCACAGAAATATTCCTCAGAGCTAATTGAAATCAGCTTGGTGTAGCTTACAAAAGTTATTTGTTGTGACTAAAGGTAAAGATTTAAATCTTTTAAAGATTTTAAAAAAATACAAAGCAGGAATGCAAATCTATGCAACATGTAAATACATTTGTAAGATAGCTTGGTTATGGCTAAATGAACATTTGGTGGCAAAACTAGGATTGTTGCTACATAATAGCTGGGTTCACACAAAATGCTTAACCAAGTCAATTAAAGACCTATGGCTACTGTTCACAACACAAGAAATTTGATTAATTTTAATTTTGGCTGTTGTTTTCATGGTTTATGATACCAGACCCAGAAAACAGGGCAATTCAGCATTAAATTGGGCGTTGGGCCAATATTTGAAATAAATCTAAGCAAGTGTGATAGCAAAGGCTACTGACATGACGGTGGGGAGAGCTTTAAGCCAGCCAAACGTTCTCTGGCTTGACAGGTGTGGGGATACTCTTATTCATCAGAATAGGTAAGGATCCTTGTTGTCCATTGCTCTGGATCCAACTTAGCACATACCCTAGAACCTTTCAAGATTACTCTGCAGTAAGTAGACCATAACATTCTATATAAAAGAACAAAGCTTGGAAAAGAGAAAAAGTTCTGAAATGCTGGCCAAGACAACCTTCTGCTGACTTCTACCCTTGCTTTCCTCTCCTTTTTGCTTTGTAAGAAATGAAATCACCTTGGTGATTCTCAAATGCTGCCTCCAGGAGTGACCATCTGCCAGCATCTTCTAAAGGCCATGTCCTCAGGTTTTGGATAGAACAGATGAATAGATCCATGACAAGCAGCACGAGACCAGCAGTGGAATAAGACCCAATCAACTCTACAGCCCTGCCACAATGAATTTAATTGAACCATCTGGCTTTCACTTGATAAAGAATACAAAGAACCATTTATTGATCAACAAGGGACAACACTCTGAGCAAATGAATGGCCCAGGGGCAGACATGGTTCTCTGGGTGAATATACTGTATATTCTGAGGAGAGAGCAGACAAGCTGACATAATCCTCTCTTCTATGGCACCAATTCAATTATATGTACCTCATGGCAGGGCTTTTTTGTCTTAAAAAAACAACCAGGATTTTGCTCAGAAGTTCAACAACTAAATGTTCAAAATGTTTTCTCCCTAGTGTAATCTTTGTGTGCATTCCAAATATCAGTATAACATTTATCTGAAGAAACCTGAAATGATGTGTGCTGATGCTGAACTGGAGCTGGGTTTCAGTGCAGACATGATGGAACCAAGTTGATGTCTATACTATTGTCCTGTTCAAAAGTGCACTCTTATTTTACATTACATTTGCCCAACCTGGAAACTTCTACATGTGTTTGGACATGCATGTGCTGAAAGCCAGATTGCTTTTCATCAGAAAGGAGAATAATGTTCCTTTTGGATTGTTTTGTGCCTTTGAGTCAGTGTGGACTTCTGGTGGCTGCCTGGACAAATCCCTGCAGTTTTCTTGGCAAGGGTTTCGGAAGTGGTTTGCCCTTGCCTGCTTCTTCCCGCAGCTGAGAGAGAGGGACTGGGCCACGGTCACCCGGCTGGCTTTGAGCCTGAGGCGGACTAGAACTCAGGGTCTGCCAGTTTCTAGCCTGATGCCTTAACCACGACACCAAAATGGTTCTCTTTGGAATCTAGCCCCTTGTATTTGATATTCCTTTTTTAACATGTGCACATCTAATAGTTATTTGAATGTTCAGATAGACAAAAATAATCCAACAAAACTGTTATTTAAAAAGGATTTGCCCAACTCACTGCCATCCAGATGTGTGCACCAATTTCCAGCCAGTATGGCCCTTTCTCAGAAATCTGGGCAGAGACATCCATGGAGGGGTGTGTGTGTGCGGGGGGTGAGAAAACTCAAGATGGTGGCCACAACCATGAAGTTGAAGTCCCAACACTGTTTAATGTACAACATGTATAAAAAAGGGCAAGGCTTCAATCACATGGTCACAACTGCCATAATGACTTTTTTTTACACAAAAACCATCATGGGCACTCCTGTATCTGTTTATTAAAATGCTAGCTGCATGTTACACTCTTGACTAAGAGTTACTGTCCTGGCTACAATAAATTTTCTTAATAGTTAAATACTTAAAACAATACCTTTGCCCTTAAACCTGTCAAACCAGTGGTAAATCTGATAAACTTAAATAGATAGTAAGGGCACAACCTCTTTAGAGAGTGGAATATGGAGTTTTGTCTAATTCAGCCTTTCCAGGCTGGAAGCTGTCTTTAATTTCCAGCCAAATGTTAGGCCAATCGAATTTCTGTACCGTTCCCAAATTCCTGGAATATTCTGGGTTTTAAAACATCTTGCATGCTGAAATTTGCGCTACAGGTAGTCCTTGAGTTATGACTGCAATTGGGACTGGGATTGCCGTAGCTAAGTGATGTGGTCATAAAGCACGATGTCACATGACCTTATCGCTTAGCGATGGTAATCCAGGCAACCCCAGGTAAGGAGCGCAGCGGTGCTGAAGAGACGTAGGGTAGGCCCTGGGAGGCCTGGTGCAGGCCGCGCAAGTCAGGGGAGGAGGTGCTTGGTGCAAGAAAGGCCGGGAAATGACGTGGGGTGCAAGCGATTGCAGGGAGGCCAAGGAAAGAAGGTGTGAAGTGTGTACGAAGGGGGAAAGAGGGTGTGGTGCACACAAGCGAAGAAAGGCCGGGGCGAGGGGGGGAGAGACTTAGCCCAGCGACTTGCAACCTTGTCGGCTTCCCATTGATTTTGCTTGGGGGAAGCCAGCAGGGAAGGTTGCAAATGGCAATCATGTGATTGCGGGCAACTGGTCATAAGTGCAAAAGTACCAAGCATCTAGATAATGATTATGTCACCACGGGGTGCTGGCACAGCTGCAATTTTGAGACTGGTTGTAAGTCGCCTTTTCCAGCATGGTCACTGAACGAATGGTCATAACTCGAGGACTGCCTGTATCTGAATTGTGTTTCCCTCAAATGCCTAACTATCCCAGATTAGGAGCTTGGTGTCTTATCAAGACCACTTCCTCCCTACTGCACTGTGATTCTCAAGAAGTTTCTGGTTTCCAGTTTGCAGCCTGGTTCACAAGTTATAGTCATGGGAAATCAGGTGGGGCTTGCATTTTAACATAAGCCATGTTACATCTCAATTCTGCTTGATGAGACAGAATCAGAAATGAATCACCCCATACTTGTCTCTGGGCACTAAGGAGTCTAGAACTGAAGCTACATTTTAGCCTTATACCTAGAATGTCTAGTTTAGACAAGGAAATCCAGAATAATAGGGCAAGTCTTGGCAGAGTTCCGTGGTAGTATTAATCACTCATCTTCTGACTTTCATATTCACTCCAAACACATGTGCAGCCTTTTTTAAGATGCATAATTTTATATTCTGTTGTGAAGCAATAGTGTTAAATGACGATTTACATTTTAAATTATCCTTCTTGCATTAGAAACAATTTATGCAAGAATTTAGGGGGAGAACTAATTAAGAAATGAGAGATTCTTTTATTGTTGTTTATTCTGTACCAAGCCACTGGATTCTCTTCAGCCTTTTGGTATATTTTAATAGCTCCTGTCCATTTCAGCCCCCAGAAGATGCCTGGGACCTGGCCCTCCCTGATTTCTCCTTAAGGTTTAGGCCTTATAAAACTTATTGCTACCATCAAGGAAAGGAAGGAGAAGGTGAAATCAAATAAGATACTGTGAAACTGTAAAGCCTTATACAATATATTCATGATTATAATCAGATCAAGAATGTACTGGCTTCGTAATTCCACATTTTTTCTGCATGCTAATGCACACAGACATATGTTGGTATACTCTAAATCAATGTGTAGAATTAGATTTATGCTTGAGAGTACAGTGTACAGGTAGTACTCAACCAATGACCATTCATCCAGCAATCATTAGAAGTTACAACAGTGCTGAACGAATGGTGGTTACAACTAGTCCTTGGAGTTCCAGCAGCCCCAGCACCTCCTTGGTCATGTGATTGTGATCTGGGTACTTGGGAATCAGTTTGCACTTACAACCGGTTGCAGTGCCTCCGGATCACGTAATCATAATTTGCAACCTTCCCTGCTGGCTTCCAAAGAAAGTAAATGAGGAAGCTGGCAGGGAAGGTCACAAGTTGCTGGGGTAAGTCTCCCCCACCTGCACACCCTCCCCCAGCCCTTCTGCACTCGTGCTGGCTCCTTGTGCAGCCTTGTGACCCTCGCACACCCTCCCTGACCCATGCCACACCTTCGTGCACCCTCCCTGATCCTCGTGCACCCTCCCCAACCCACGCCTCTTGCATACCCCCTCACACTCAGGACTGCAACTGCATCACTTAGAGACAGAGATTCCAGTACCAATTGCTGTTGTAAGTTGAGGACTACCAGTAACTTTTACAAGCTATTAACACCCTTTCTCATGTCAGCCATGGAGATTTGGTGCATGACAAGAAAGTATCTCTTTAAGGGGTGCCCAATTTTTTCTGGCCAGGCTCAGGTATCATTTTGAGAGCATCTTAGGGGCACTCACACAAAAATGGGACAGACTCACCCGCTCCCATATTCTACCTCCTGAGCACCCTTCATCTTCTTCCAGGTTCACTTCCCAGGCAAGCTCTCCTCTATAGCTTTGTCAATAGAGGTTCTGAAGCATTCTTGGAAATCAATATGAGGCTTAAGAATGGTGCATTGCTTTACAACAAACTAACTTCACAGTTAAGATGTTACAGCCTAAAGTAATTTAAGAATAACATTAAGGAACGTAAGGTCAGGCGAGCATAGGGGAGGTGTGGGCACAGGATTTTGGACACAAATGTCATGCTGTTAAGAAAAAATGGTGGTGGGGTGGGAGGCATCCCACTGTCAAAGAGACCACAAAGATATCTGAATTGTTAATAACACTGCTTTCCTGCAGCTTCTTTGAGGAACGCAGGGGAAAAGCTGTTGTGTCCAGCCTGGCACCCTTCTCATGGGCAGACCATGCTATGGAATCCCAGGGCCCCACACAGAAAATCCTTCCCTTTGGTGTTCATCTCATACTGGATTTCCAAGGGATGCCACTTTCCTCCAGGCAGAGTTCTGTGAGTCATATCATTTTTTTGTGCAATTTATCTGCTGCCTCAATCTCAGCAGGGCCAACAGCAGGCAGCCTGCTGGTGTTCTTTAAAGAGTCGATGAATTCACCACCACCACTGCTGCCACCCCAAGAAATGTGCTGCCCCCAATGTTTCACCATCGCCACCAGCTCCAGCACTGCTGCTGCTACACTAGCCACCAAATAGCTGATCGGTGTGCTAGGTATTCCTTAGTGGCCCATGATGATTATTACCAATGTGATCCTTTCTCCTACAGGTTTGTAGGCCTGGTCTAGGCAGGTTAGAGATATTCAAAGAATAATAAATAATACCTTGCATTAAATCATTAAAAGGAATACAACCAATATAGGTGTCCGTGGCTCAAGAGTCAGTCTCCAAAGGCCTTCCAGAAAAATCAGTTTTAACAGCCTTTGGAAGGCCTTGAAAGTGGGGGCCTTAATATTTTGAAACTGGCATTTCCCAAAATGCACCCCCAGGTTGGAAAAAGACACATCTGCTACATCTCTGCTTACAGGGCAGCTTTGGCATAGCTAGCCTGCTGGCTTACGCTTTGGTGGCAAATAGGGCTTGTTCATTCAAGTAGGAATCTGGCTGCAATATTATCACGAACTAACATTCCTTGTGTCAACAGCACACCCTTGATGCCTATCCCAGGTCCTCTGTGGGTCAGCTGACTTGTTCAGCCAAATTCCAGAGCTATATGCTTGTAACAGGGACTGTACTATAGAAATTTCTCCTGCCCACCAAAAACTTGTGCAAAGTCACACTGCCTTGCAACAAGGCCAATTCCCAGGTTTCACAAGGAATGTCAATCACACAGTATGGATTTGCATATGTTGGACAGACAAGTCCTAAGCAAACATTATCTTTCTACACAACAAACTAGTGAGTTTTGAGATGGAACAGGTGCTCAATAGATGTTATGTGGAAGGATGGTAACAACCCCTCCACATAACAACCAGCCCACTGTGGTTGTCAGCCATGCCATTTACCAGTAATATCAATCCAATCAATTTCTTTCATACTGTCTGAACTCTTCAGTGAAAAGGCTGTAATCAAAATTTCCCAATCTTCCCAGGGAATTGGATGTTTCATTGGCTTCTAATGTAATCAGGAACACTTTGATTGCCCTTTGCATATGCAAACAGGGTATGCGATCATCATTACTATTATCAATACCACCACACTGATTAGTTAGGGGACACAAAGTTAGAGCCAATCCCCAGTTATTGCATGGGTAAATGCATGTAATCTCACCAACCAACCAACCAACCACCCTCCCTCCCATTTACTTCTGCCACAATCAACAGGCTCTTGATTTTTTTTTTTTTACCCTGGATATTTGAAACATCCATGGTAAAAAAATCCTCCATATATCTGTAGTAAATAACATCAACCAAACTGGCAGGCATCACATCACGCACCAAAAGCCATTTAAAAGCATTAGGTTTTTCTAAAGGGAGGGTATCACAAATAGAGGTGCTGATGCTTAAAAGCAGTGCCTACCAGCATCAGCACCACACACCTTATAGAATGGAGGGATTCTCAACAGTTTCTCCTGAGTTGCATCAGTTAATTCCAGCTAGAAAAGGCAGTCCTGCAAGCACCTCAAAATCAAGCTGTATAGTCTATACTCTCTCTATATAAGCTATAGGTCTATAGCTCTGAAGCACTGGTGCAATATGCTTGTGGTGACAAAGATCAATTGATAGTCAGAGCATTGCGTTCTGGATTAGTTGGCACGTCTTAGTAGTCTTCAAAAGAAGCCCAGGTAGAGCACACAAAAGTAGTCCAGTGAAGCACTCTCCCCTCCCAATAGGATTGCTAGCACACCAACGGGACAAGGAGCCCCTTGGCCATGGCCTTCACTTGCCCATAAAGGAGCAGCTGTGAGTCTAGGAAGATTCCCCCCCCACCCAATCATATATCTGCCCTTGCAAGGACAGGGCTACTGAGAGACCACACAAGAGCTTCTAGGGCACCTCAATAGTAACTTATCTTGCTAGTATTCTTTCTCTTTTCCCACTTCCCTCAACTTATCAAAGTTATTTTTTTGTAGTCCATCATCTGCTCGTATCACCTGCCCAAATATATGAATATTTGCTTCCCGATCACTGCAGAAAGGGAGCACTCAATGCTTATTTGATCCAGGCTTGACTGTCTGCAGTCTAGGGTACCCTTAGAAACCATCTCCAAATCCGTTAGTTTGAAGCCATCTATCTTTTCCTTCACTTCTTAATCTCCAACTTTTACAGCCATCAAAGAATAGCTTGCCCTCCTATATAATAACTCCTCTCTAAAGAGTTTCCCTAAAGAAGTAAAAACTTGGCTCTCAAAGCCATTTGGAGGGTGCGAGATTTTGGTATCGGTACCATTCTAGTGTATATTGTCAATTACTGTAGCGTTGCTTTTAATTCTGTTTTTTTGTGTGTATGCTATGCTAAGTTGTTGGGAGTAGAGCAGCACAGAAACAATAAATAAAATAAATAACTGCATCTGTTAGGGAAAGTTTTTCATTTTGTGCCTTTGAGTCAGTGTTGACTCCTGGCGACTGCCTGGACAAGTCCCTGCAGTTTTCTTAGCAATATTTTTCAGAATTGGTTTGCCATTGCCTGCTTCCTAGGGCTGAGAGAAAGTGACTGGCCCAAGGTCACCCAGCTGGCTTTGTGCTCAAGGCAGGACTAGAACTCAGGGCCTGCCAGTTTCTAGCCTGATGCCTTAACCACTACACCAAACTGGCTCTCATAATGGAAAGACTACTGCTTTAATTCTTCTTAGCTATCACTGAGTTATTCTTGTCCTTCACAATCTTGTTTACGTTTTTGTCGCTTTACTTCTGCAGCACGTTCCACCTTATTCTTAAGCTAAAAAAGCACCTTCACTTTTTCATAGTCAAGTTCAGTAAGCATAAAAGTTACCTTGATATTATATTATGCTTCGGACTCCTTCAGTAAAAGAGCTCCGATAAGTGGGGTCCAGAAGGCACGCCTTCTCTGCAGAAGGCACGCCTTCCCCACCCTTTGGAACATCTTGCCCCCGGAGTTGAGATTGGCCCCCTCACTCCTGGCCTCCCGGAGGGATTTGAAGACCTGGCTCTGCCGCTTGGCCCAGGGTGGGGAGGGAAGACGTCAAGCGTGGGGATGGCTAGCCCCTCAGAGGCCTGTCGTCTGCAGCTCTGGAAACCATCAGCCTCTTGGAGTTTTTCTTTTTTTTTTGGTCATGCTTTGCATAGTTTTCATGTTTTATGTAATTTTATATATATTTATTGTTTTAACGGATCTTGTGAGCCGCCCAGAGTCCCCCATTAGGGGGAGCTGGATGGAGATAAATCAAATAAACAAATAAATTAATTAAAAAAAAAAACATTAACCTGGTTTTCCATTTTCTATTTCTACTTTCCTAATCAGCTGCTATGTTTTAACATTATTTTTAATAGCAAAATACCAAAAACAATAGTTGCATTATCACCATCCACAAAAAAATAAACTCTGGTTATATATATATATGTTGGTGATTAAAATAAAAGTGATAAAAAACCCAGAAAAAAAGAAAAAAGATCTAGTAGTTATTGGATAGACAGCCATATAAAATTCAAAATTCTGACTCGCAAAATGAACGAGAGCTGCAGCTTGGGGAACAGCATGAAATGGTGAAGGCCAATGGTGCGGGGCTGGAGGCGGCATTTTTGAGTGGCGGCAGCAGTGCTGGGGCTAAATTGAGACCTGGGAGCGGTGGCCGCTGGCTTAGACTGCTGAAGGCCTTGGGCCTCTACTTCTGCCCCAGCCCAGGCGCTGCTGCTGCTGAATGCTGCTGTGCAGGTCAGCCAAAAGGGCATAGATGGGGAGGGGAGAGATGGGCAGGGGGAGCTGCAGTGTCCCTGTAGTCGTAAGCGTTGCTGGGCCTGGCTGGGGTGGCTGCAGCTTTGTGCCACGCTGCAGCACCCCCCCAAGTTGCGCGTGGCCTGCACTGGGCTTCCCAGGGCCTCCCCCACCCCCCTGAGGCACCCCCGTGCTCCTTACCTGGGACTCCATCCACTTAATGACCTGCGATTCTTGCTTAATGACAGCAGCTGGAAGTGCAGTTGATAAGTGAAGTGGTCATGTGATAATTTACTTAACAACAGCATCACTTAGCAACCTAAATTCCGGTCTCAATTGTGGTTGCTAAGTGAGGACTACTTGTATAATAGTCTTATTTCTCTGAATTGTTTGATAGCACTGTTTGTAATTTAAACAAACATGATTTACACTAATGAGAATATATAAATAATATAATAAACATAGAGTGCAACAGTTGGCACCAGGATTCACAATTCTGTGGATTTTTTTTTCCAAATGTCACAGCCTTCATTTTAAAAATGACTGCATGATCCATATCGACAACCTACCACCATGAAAACCAGAAAACCCACTCCAGTCCTACACAACTCATGTCACCTTCCCAGGGCTGACCAAGCTGCACTAAATCTGTGGAAAATTTCTTTTAAATCGTTTGCCAGTATCAACAATGATTTATTTTTCTTTTTTCTAACATGGTATTCAAAGGCCAGTAGGCAGAGTGGATCCAAATTGTTCCTGATTAAAAATAGCAAGCCCTATTTTCTCTGGCTTTAAGTATGCTGCAATTGATCAACAAAAGGGAGTAAGAGTGTCTGGCTGGGGATATTTATGTGAGCAGAAGGCAGCTGGGGTTTTAAAGTCCCTCTGAAAGGATCACCCCCTAACTGAATGCCAGCCCTACCCAAGTCATACAGTCCTGATGGTAACAGTTTGTGCAGCAGTACGAATGGCCTGGCACTGATGTTTCAGCTGTACTCCAGAATCCTCTGCAAGATCAGAACTCAGATTAGGCACACAACTGTGCAGGGCAACACAAAAGGACTTTCACTGTTGCCACCATGATCTCTTTTCTTGGACACCCTGACTCAGGGAAGAGCAGCCATGCCTCTTCAGTCTTCACTGACAGCTCCAGCGAGCATACCAGTGATATACCGTGAGATGGACTGAGTTCTCATACCAGTGATATACAGTGAGATGGACTGAGAAACAGGGAAAGGGCTGCAGATTACCCACTCCTCCCCCAGTTATCAATCCTAGGAGTTAAACTGGGTGAGCCAAATCTTTTGGTTTGTAAGTTGTACCTCACAGCTTAGCCACTTGTGTTTCATTCAGCAGACCCTGGTTAAACTATGGCTTAGCACAATGTGTGAGCATAAGCTGCATGCAGCAGGGACAAAGATAATCTAACTGCCTTCATCCAGCAGCCTGCATGAGACCCAGCCCCTTGCACTGGCTTCTCTGCAGGCTGGAGGGAATCTGAAGCACCTGCAGGAAAGAAAGTGGTGGAAACAGGCACAACCAGAGAATGAAAATGCTGGCTTGAGCAAGAGGAGTTATAGTAATTTGGGCCACGCATGCTTCAAAAACAGTTCGAGAGAGAGTCAAGACGCATCTGATGTACCTCCACAGGCAACACCCCCTTCGGGCAACTGCTCCCTCCTTGTCTTCCTTGTAGTAAGCTGTGATGTGCCGGGTCAATGTTTGCCACCACAGACTACTGAGAAGAATTCTAATCTGAACCTCCCTCCCAAAGCACAATGTTCTCCTATGGAAACTATTATCTCCCTGGACTAGAGCACCTGGCCATTGCCACTTACACTGCCCTATCCCCAGAGATGATCTCTGTAGCCCATCCTCTCAAGACCTTTTCCCCGATGGGAGGCCTGCTGACTGGAGAAAGAACCACCGAGGCCCCTCCTCTCCATTCACAGCATTCGGCCCAGGGAGACTGGCCTGGCACTTCCCAGCTCTTTGGCCATCAAAGAATCACCTAATTTTCCCCAATTTTCTAATATCTTCTAGAAGCTCTGCTGCCATTTGAATTAAATTTATATTTTGGTTAGCCTGTGGTTTTAATATTTATGATTGAGTTAATAAACTACTCTGAGTGAGGAAAAAAGCATTCTCCTCATAGTATAGTAGGATATATGCTAGTAATGCAAGAAAGAATTGCTAGAAAGGGAAATTCATGTGCAGTTAGCGTAATCCTTGGTTGTGCCACGTGTAGCAAGCTGGGGTGTCCACAGGATATGGTAAAAAGTCATGATGGTTGTACACATAAAAAACAGGTAGAGCTTTTATTGTGGCCTCCATCTTGACTTTTTTGACCACAACCCCTCCCCCAGGTAGTCTCTTCTACGTATTCATTCTTTCTGCTCCCAGAATGACAGCTGGTCTTTCTAAAAACATGCTGGTTTTCTTCACATACTGATTCAGGTTAAAGACTAGATGGCTCTGGGTTAGAAACATGCTTTGGTTGGAGTTAAACCTGATCAGTGGCTTTTCATGTTGCATCACGTTTATGGTCCAATGTGTGTGAATCCAGAAAATTGATTAATTCAGTAAGCTGGGGAAATGTATTGTGCATATATAGCCATCTTCTCACACATTAACCTGGCATGCTGAATTAAGAGTTTCAAAACTGGGAACTTTTGACCAGGATTTATTTATTTGTATCCTGTCCTTCTGCCACAGAGCCCAAGATGATACTTGCAACACTTCCATCTTTCATCATCACAAGTGTCTTTGGTTGTGTTGGAGTCGGAAATTGCCCAAGATGGCCAACAACTTTCTCATTCATATTGGTATTTGGATCCAGATCTTGGCAAAATACTATGCCAGCACTACAGTTTAGTTTAGTTTAGTTTAGTTTAGTATTAATTGATCAGTCCCACAACCTTATCAATAAAACAAAACAAAATTAAAATCATGCAATATACAATACATAGTCCAATTCCAAGAAGTAAAACAGACAGGAGAAAAAACAGTGATAAAATACATACGTGATAATACAAGGAGTCAGTAATCAGATAAGTGAATCTCCCTTACAGGTTACCCCAGTTTGTTCAACGTATTGGGTTCTTAAAACTACCGCCTTAGTTATAAACTCAGCAGTTCTGCGTACAATATGCACATTAGAACCCTGGAGGAAAGAAGACAATCTGTGGTTTGGATCCCAGTTTGCTGTTCTTTCCAATAAGGATGACAGATATTTAAGCCTAATGGGTGCATGTAATTGGCAACTGAACAAAATATGGAAAACATTTTCAATGGCTGGTGAATCACATATGCAGGTTCTCTCATGATATGGCAAGTGGTGGAAGCGCCCATATCTGGCCATGGAACCCATCAACTCAAATCTAGCTCTGGAAGAGGCCCTTCTTAAAAACTGTGGCAGACTTACTGATAGATATTTTTCAGGTTGAAAAGTAATTTTATTTTTAGCCAACCATCTTAAAGATCTATTTTTAGTCAATAATTCCATGTCAGTTTGTGCACTAATATCTAGGACTCTGTTTAAAAATTTCCCTTGCCTAAGAGGCTATTAGGGGGGACGCGGTGGCGCAGCGGCTTAATGACGCTGAAAGTGCCGGCCAGAAATGGCTGAAAGCTTCAGCGGTTCGAGTCCAGCCTCGCGTTAACAAGGTGAGCTCTTGTTTCTATACCCGCAGCTTCTGCCAACTCAGCAGATCGAAAACATACGTGAGTAGATAAATGAGGACTCTCACTCCGGTGGAGGAAAAATGCTGGCAGCAGCTCAACAGAGAGAGACGGGACAAGTTGCCGGTAAAAGCGCGAAAACCGCGCTCGTCCGAAAAAAAAAAGGGGCGCGAAGCAACGGAAATCCCGCCTCCTGTGCTGCCAGCTGGGCTGACGCTCTAGGAATTAGGCTCTGGCAAAGTCTAATTCCGAAACTAGAAAGATGCAATTGCCTTGAAAACCGCTAGGGGGCGGTCACTG
Organism: Liasis olivaceus; assembly: GCA_030867105.1. Lineage (NCBI taxonomy): Eukaryota > Metazoa > Chordata > Lepidosauria > Squamata > Pythonidae > Liasis > Liasis olivaceus. Next base: position 24,332,624 of record CM061359.1, on the reverse strand, counting down.
CAGGGTCAGTAATGACTGTTAAGCAGATAAAAAAAAAAAAAAAAAAAAAAAAAAAAAAAGAGGCTATTGAAAGCAGATATCGTGAAATAACTCCACAGAGTTGGCTGAACTAGGAATTGGGCTGTGCCATATTTATCTGTTCAGTTAAGCATATTTTGGGAAGTCTATCAGAGTCCATTGATTGGATTCTCAGCCAGTACATGAAAGCTTTAATTATTAGATGACTATCTAAGGAATGGATACCTAATTCTGCTCTGACTGCAGGGGCAGACATATTCTTATCAGTTCTCAATATGCATCTTAAAAAGCGGGTCTGAATTTGTTCAAGTGGGGTAGCTTTATTTAAACCCCACGATTCTGCACCATAGGTCAGCACTGGAACTATTTTTGCCCTAAACACTTTCAGTATAGGGGTCAGGGTGCCTGGGTAATTGTAGTTAAATAATTTATATAACATTTTAGTGCTTGCCGTGGCCCTTGCCGAGCTTCTTTTGAAGTGATTTAACCACAACCCTGTACTAGTAAAAACCACTCCTAGGTAGTTAAAAAGATTCACTTGTTCTATAAACTCCCCATTTATCTGCCTGTCAGCACTACATATCTGGGAAATATATGACTTCTCATGTTCATTTTGAAGTATCTTTTCTTGCTTATCACTTAAAACCTCAGTGGCTGGATTCACACAGAATGCTAGACTACACTGTACAGGTAGTCCCTTGGTTAAGAACGCCCAGGTTACAGACAACCTATAGTTAAGATTGGAGCCTATTGTAGCAAAATTCAAGTTAAATACACAATGATTCGAGTTAAATACACAGTGGTTTGAGTTCATTATACAATACTACTAATTCAGTATTATACAAGCCTCTGCTGGCTTACATATAAATCTGACTTAAGGACAGACCTTGGGAACAGAACTTGTTCTTAAACAGGAGGCTACCTGTACTAAACTGCTAAATTAATTGTCTTAAGCAGTTGTATGAACCAGGCTGTCCCCTGAAGCCATAATATAGTTTTTCTGTATGGGAACACAGGAATGTTTTGCTAACTTAGGATAGGGATTGAGGAGATTGTGTCAACTTAGCTAGTGAGAACGTATGGGCAGTTTAAATGATGTTTCAGAATCTTCCCAGCTAGAAGCAAATGAGATTAATATGTGGATTTATGCTATTTGCCAAGATTTAAAATGAAGAAGCAAAACAAGCTATCTTTGCATTTCAAGTATTCCACATGGAATACAAATATGTTGAGACCAAGGGTGGAAGCACAATTTGACCCATTAATCTATATTCTCATAGCCCAAACATTACTGATTTGTGAAATATATTACTGTTATAGCCTGTTCCCTAATCTGGCCTTAATTAATTTATCTTTAATTCAACTCTTGTGTTCCAACAGGAGAAGATTAGTATTATTAAGAGAAGGATAAGAACAGAAGGCTATAGTCCTGATGGCAGATAGTCCATCAGCACTAGGAATGGCCTCTGAAACTCTGTAACTGAAATTTTAGAAATTGTTAATTGGGGTCATTTAGTTTGACCACAAACAAGGCAAATCCAATTTTAGGCTCTATCAAAGGGAAGTAAAAGTTCTACAGGTAGACCTTGCTTAATGACTGCCGTGTTTAGTGACCATTCAAAGTTATGACGGCAGTGAAAAAGTAACTTTATGACCAGCCCTCGCATTTATGACTGTCACCACATCCTGTGGTCACACGTTTATAATATGTGCACTTCACAGCTGGCTTCCCACAAGCAGAGTCAATGGAGAAGCTGGCAGTAAAGCTGCAAGTCATGGTCATGTGATGGCTTGTTTAACAACCTGCAGTGACTTGCTTAATGACAAAATAGGAAGTGACGTAAGTCTGTTGTGGTCATGTGATGTTTCACTTAGTGACCGCATCACTTAGCAACAGAGTTGCTGGTCCCAATTGTGGTCGCCAAGTGAGGACTACTTGTATTTTATTCTGCATTTCTTTTATTTTATTTATTTATCATATTTATATATAGCTGCCCATCTCACACAAGGTGACTCTGGGCAGCATACAACAATAAAAAAGATACATAAAAACAACTACATCTAAAAAAAACAGTAAAAACACACAAAACAGGAGAGGATAAAATTAATAAGGGAGCCATTGTAAAATTTCCCTGGTCTCCTGGGAATCCCAGACCTGATCACATAGTCAGGTCTTGAGTCTTTATCTGACCATTCTTTGAGTATTATAATCAGTTTAGGTCACCAAACTTTTCAAACAATCTAGAAAAGGTTCAGAGAAAAGTAACTAGGACAATCACAGAGGGATATGATAGCATTCTTCAAATACCTAAAAAGATGTCTCATAAAAAACCCAAATTATAGATTTATGTTATGACAAGGCAGATTATGACTGACAAGTGTTCAAGCAGATATGTTTAAATTTGGATTCCTGCATAGAACAGAGAATTAGATTTGACGGTCCCAATGACTCCTTCCAACTCAGGATTATTTTAAGTAGGCAATGAAACTTAATTGCTGCCTACACAGAATGGTCATCTGTCTGCCCCAAAGCAGCCTGCCTTCCATGGAGGTTCTTCAGCCTAAATTGCCCCTGCCTAGGGAGATGGCCTAACAATTGGGCAACGCAAGTCCCACAACCACATGACTACTTCTATAGCATATTTTGAGGCTGTTATTACACCCAACATTTGATTGTGGGATTTCAGGATTTATTTTTTGCATATTCAACAGGGGAAGTAAAAGAGAAAGTCTTGGATGAGTGGCTTCGGCTCCACTAATTCATTTTCAGTATTTATCTCTTGCTCCAAGATAGTCAAAATTGTTAGAAAAGCCCCCACCACATTTCTTTAAAAAACAAAAACAAAAAAAACAGAACCCAACAAGCAATTTAGAACTCTTTGGCAATAGCTGGCTTAAAATTAGTTTTCCTTTTCGTCATGCAAACAAAACTGTGGAAAACTGTGTCTAAGGCAGAGGCAGATCTTTCTGTTGCCCCATCCACTTTTCATTTTTTTAAACTACAGAGCGGCCTTTCTATACTGCAGGTACAACAGGGAAGTATTAGCAGGGATGACAGAAAAAGCCAAGATGGTAGCCATGACTCTGCAGTCAAAATCCTGTGGCACGTGTGAAAAGACGCGAGGCTCTGGTCATGGGGATATGGCCATCTCAGCTTTTTCAGTCCCCACCCCTGCCATGCACAGAAAGCTGACGTTTAGCCCAACAGTGCGTCCTCCTTCAGTGAGTGCGAAAAGACTGAGGAGGGAACAGTTCATCCCACAACTATTTCTCAAAATGTAATATAATTATACAAATAAATAAACACGGTCATGATGGAAAACTGGTCTGAAATCTTGTGGATGCTATCTAAGATTCCCTTCTGTCTCCAGTCTGCCAAAAATGGTTTTGTAACTTTAAAATAAGTATATCTGTGGAAAAGTTCAATATGGTGGCATGTATAAGGCCAGTATACTGGATTTTACCACCACATTCCTGGCATGCTCTATAGCTGCTCCTCAGAGAAGAGTATAATCAAGATAATTTGAGAAAAAAAATCCTCTGCTACTATCAGTATCCAACATCCTAACAGGATTTATCAAATTATTCACAATTTGTTTTTGATTTTGCAATTCACACAAATGTAATTGAGCTTCATTTAATGTGTAGCTGCCTTGTACACATTAATACCTCACAAGACTCGGAGATGCCTAAAATCTTACTTACTAGGAAGTCTTCTTCACAGTAGACTTTTCCATTAACATTGTAGAAGGCTTTCCCTCGTAATCTTCTCCCTGTTAAAGATATTGTACTGTCAGATCTTTAACATTCTGGGGATATTATAAAAGGGGATTAATAACAATACAACAGATGGGAACAGATGAGTTCAGGAACATGTGCGCAAACTACGGCTGTGGGTACAAAAGTAGTTTTTAACATAACAGAAGGGGAAAAGTGTCACATATGTGCAGTCATATAAATTTATGTAATTAATGAAGTTTAAGCTTAATGAGATGTAAATTAAATCAATTTGGTCTTGGAACTTCCTGGGGCTCAGCCCTGAGGAGATGTAGCTCCTCGGCCTCCCAAAGCTTGCACATCCTGCTTTAGAGCATCTCAGGAACGGCAACATAAAAGGTAACAGCCTTGGAACCTTCACACCCTTCCTGCCTTCTCTTCCTATTCCAGATACCCTTTGCAAAGCTTGCTCATTTATTGCTCCCCAAATTTCAGCACTTTTGAAGTTCTCTGGATAGTATATTAGTTAGTTTACATCATGCAAAAAGCCAAGAATTAAGAACAGATCAGTAACCAAGATGGTGAGATCAGGAGCCAAGTCTCCTGGAGAGGCTCTTCAGGGACAAAAGAACAAGGAAACTTTCCCACATGAACTTCCTTAAGTGGATTTGCCTTGGGAATCCACACCTGGAAGCTCCACTTCTTTCAGTTAATGTCATGTTTCACAAACAAAGAGTGAAAGGAGGAGGTACAAATAGGAATGTTTTGATTTCACCATCCCTATTCATAACTCAGACCAGATGACTTGGCTGAAATAATCTGGGATTGCTCAGTGTGGACAGGCGGTGACGTGCAGATATTCAGACTTACACAAATTTAAAGTATTTCTAAAAATGCTGTTTCATTTGGAAATATAATAAAATCAGCCTTTCCTGCGCGGTCTCCCTCCAAAGATGTTGGATTTCAATATTTATGTCTTTCCTGTATCATCCCCTGAACAAATAGCTTGATCTTGATTTTAGCAGAAGCTAACAACCAAACTCATGATGATGGATCCTCACAAATTTATATAGCTCATGATAACTTACACGACTGATGCAGACTCTGACATACTGGCCCCTTTACCATCTGAAGGGGAACCATCTCTCTGACATCAGGCTCCAGGAACCTGCTGACACTCCTGTCCTGGTACACTGCAACATGGCATGCCGGATGCAGAGATCTCGGTTTTATAAATTTTATCACTACATTTGAAATTGGGAGGCTAATGACTACTACATAAATGGTTATAATTCCTTTTTAATTCCTGACCTGATATGTTCTGGCTGTACTGTTTCAATTCACTAAGAATTCCTTGCTTGCAGTCAATGTATACATCCCTCCAACTTACTCCTGCTCCGAGGCAAATATGTTAGGGACTAACTTGGAGGTCTATTTAAGCAACCTCCTGAAGACTTTGTCTTCTGCTCATGTAGTAATTGCCAGGGATTTCAGTGCTACAATGGGGGCTAATTATAAACTTCTTTACTCCGAATACCATGTGATTAGCCCAGATCATGAGATACCTCCCCCACTACTTCCAAGGGAATCCAAAGACAATACTGCAGACCATAAAGGTCTACATATGGCTCAAACACTCAACAAATTAGATTTCTTCCAGCTGGATGGGGCCACAGGAAAGTAACTATCCCACACAATTTTCCCACTGGGCAGGAGTCAGACCTTTTTTTCTAGACTATATTATCACTTCTAGAAGCCTCTGCCCCTTTTTACTGGGGTTCCAAATGTACTATTGGCCTGAGAGTAATCATTTCCCTAACATCCTAAGACTGCAAGCTTTTGGCATTTAGAGACGAGTTTGGTCCTTAACAATGAATTGGAATTAGGACTGACCCATGTCAGGTGGTCCTCCTAGCTGAAAGAGAAATGATACAAGCATTAGTCTCAAAGGGGGGAGATTGAAAAGGATACCCTCATTACTTATAACCATCTTATACAGCTCTTACAATCAGTCCTTACAACAGCAGGTAAAACCCAGTCTATAAATAGCAGCAGCTCCTGCTTCCAAACCAAGACTGCCAGAATACCAGGAAAGAGCTAGTTCCCTGCTTCAAAAAATATAGAAGAGACCCTACATCACATACCCAAGACCTCAATATAAAAAGGTGATAAAGGAGGCTGATTCAATAGAAGATGAAACAGGCATTTAGGCACATCTGGCAGCAATTAACAGGCACAGCACATGCCAAGAATACAGTCTTGTTTTGGCATCCCATTGCTACCCATTTTTCCACTAGTCTATCTTGAGTTCCCTACTTAATACAGTACCAGCTGCTGAATTGGAGAACCAGTTTTGGACCCTATACATGACAGATGACACATTTATGTTTAACACAGGCTCCAATGTAACTGACAGTTCATACCCTCAGTGGCTCCCCATTACATGCAATGAAGTCGCAGATGTAATCAAAGAGCTCAGCCCAGGCAAGGTGCTAGGCATAGAATTTATTATAGCTGAGGTTTTCTGAAGTGATTTGGACTGGTGGACTCTGGTATTAGCCTCTCTGTTTACATACATTTATCATACAGTGATGATTCCCAGATTGGGGCCTTGCCCCAACAATTCCTGTTTACAAAAAATATAATCAGAATCTTCCGACCAACTACTACCCTATCAGTCTACTGAGCATTATCAGCAAAAAATATTGCAGACACCTATCCATAAAGTTTCAGCACTGGTTAGACCTAGAGAATATTTTAGCCAAGGAACAAGATGGATTTAGAAGTGGCTGCTCTATTTTTGATCATGCTGTTATTCTGCAATACTTATTCTACTTAGTAGAGAAATACTCTTCAAAACCACATGCGAAGCTATATACTGTATCCACAGATTTCACAGTGGCCTCTGACTTTATCTCCCACTCTAATCTTTGGCATAAACTCCAAAACTCCAGCACAGACAGAAGGCTTTTCCCACTTATCTACAAATTTTATGACAACACAACTATAAAGGTCAGATGCAGCTACTCTCAGGGTTATTATTCCAAGGAAATCCCTGTTAACAGAGAAGTTCAGCAGGGATGCATTCTGGCACCATCACTATTTAATTATTATATCAATTCTATAGGTCCTAGGATGAATAACCTTTCACACCATTCCCCCAAACTGGCAAACAAGCATATAGCACTTCTCTTATATGCAGACAATGTAGCATCCATACTGGTTTAAAAAGAGTATTGTGAGCCCTGGCTGAAGATTGTAATGCAGAAGCCCTAGAAATTAACTACGGTAAAGCAAAGTGCTGGTGTTCACAAAACACCCTAAAAACACATCTGGGAATTAAATAATCATCCAACTGAGCAGGTCAAACCATTCAATTATTTCAGCATCGTATTTCAAGTCACAACCAAATGTAGGCTACATATGGATCATGTAATTCAAAAAGCCCAAAGATCTGCCACAGTTCTTCAAACAGTCTTTTATACTACAGGGCATCCTATATTCCTGCTGCACTTTGAATGCATTCAGCCCAAGTCTGGGCACAATTACTGTTTGGGGCTCGGATGCGTCCATACCATTCTTTTGCTCGTTTAGAAAGGGTACAGACTAAGTTCCTCAGGACTTTATTTCAAGTTTCATGTTGTGTCTCAAATGCGATCCTACATCACAAAGCTGGGGTTAGCAAGACTGAATCCAGCACCTGGATTTATACATTTTCACATACTGGACTAAACTGCTTTTCTCCCTGGCAGATCTAGCACTCCAGGTCCTTTCTAACAAATTTCTTTCCTCTTGGCCCAAAGCAATACATAAAAAACAGGAACTTCTGGGTTTTTCCTTAACTCAGGTACACATGTTAGGGCAAGAGTGCACAGCAGAGGCAATCAAGCAATGCCTCAAGGACAATGAGATTGACAAACAGACGTGATGTCCTTCCCCAAAGAGGTATTTTAAGCAGCCCTTGTACCCCTTATAGGCCAGCCGGTTATCTTAAACAAAATACAGTTCCCAAACTAAGGTCTTTAACCTCGGTACAATGCAATGCACTTCTACCAGTGGTCTTAGAGGGGAGATACAAAGGCATCCCATTTAAATTTAGACTTTGCCAATGTGATGAAGATGTCACTGAAACCATCAAACTTACTGTCCATTTTATGTTGGGACTTGCCATGAGCTGCTAACCCCACACCTAATTAAATATCCTGATCAGTCTGACCTGTTTTACTTAAAATTTTCAGATTCAAATTATTCCATTTCCTTAAGCATGCCTAAATTTTGTCATGTTCCATGTGGGACGTACAGCAGATTGACTGATTAGTGTACCCAATTGGATAATCAATATTATACATTTTATGTGTGTAAGGTGTTTTATGGACTGGTCATTCTTCCTTTCAATGCTTTTGTCCTACAATCAACATTGCTTGAGAAGAGGACATTAGGATCAGGAAGGTTGCTATAAAGGAACATTCTAGAAGTCAAACTAGGAAATTTCTGCTTGCGGATGATCTTCCTAGGAATGTTGGCATCTGTGGGAAGAGGAGAGAAAAGTGAAAAATATACCTCATGAGAACACAATACAAATCCCATGACTTAGGTATTTATGTCCAAGTCAGGATAAGGCCTAGATCACCCACTGAGCTGGAACAAGACTTATTTCTAGAGAATAATAGCTACAGCATCATCACAAATTTCAAACTCCTTGATTTCAAAGTTGTACTCAATTTTGAGCAGAATATATCCATCCAGCTCACACCACCACCTCTTTCCTGTAGCATCTGCTCCATAGAAATGATCTTCTCCTTCTACTTCCTCCAGGAGATAGGACTTTCATTTTCAGTGGGCTTAGCTAGGAATGACCTTGGGGATGCTTTCATGGAATTTCCATCAGAGAGAGAGAACAGAATGACTGACCAGGCTGACGAAGGCCATTAGCAGCTGGAGAAACAAAAGCTTCTAGACCAGGAACACTTTTTTATACACTTTTGCTGCCACGTTACAGAGAATTCCATCTACAGTTTCTTTTACCATATTCTCACCTCACACAACACCCCCATAGATATCTTCCTCATTTCTTGGATCCAACATCCTCACCTCTCTCTCCTTCATTTGGTAACAAGTGAATGTAGCTCTGGAGCCAGACATTTTGTGCTCAATGAGTTATTGCTTCCAAGGGCCAGTTCAGAAACAGTAGGGCTAGCAGCACAGCTGTGTTCCTAGCATGCCTGCCATAGTTACAACATTTGGGGATCACTTGCCTGATCCCAAATGTTGCAAAGATGCCTCTTGCCTATCTTTTCCAACTCATCCATGCACCCCTACCCCTCACCCTGCCACAGTTCCTTATTAGGAAGCCTCTGGGCCATTTCAGCCCAACATCTCCAGCCCACCCTAGAGAAGGAAGGGGGGAACTAAGGAGGATTATTATTTTATGTATTTCTGAAATGACACTGAAACCCTAATTTTATATCCAAGAGCAATAATTTTCAAAAAGCTTCTGTTGTTATCTTCTGCTCTGCCTTCTCCTGCCAAGAATCACAGAAGCCACTGGAATGAGGCTACATCAAAGAATATTTTTGGAGATGGGGGGGGAGGGAGGGAGACAGAAGGCTGCTCAGGTCTTCTTTTACTCACACTGAAAAACTGTTTCCCCCCCGCCCCGCCCTCTACCATGCCCTTAAGTAGAGATGGCTTGTAGTGACTTGTTTAGAATCTATACCCAGATGGAATCCTGAAGCAAGCAAGAGCTCGCCTGCAGACAAAGTGAAGGAGTACAGGTGAAGGGGGAGGGGAATAACCTGTTTTCTCGTATACAAAAATGAGGTATCTATTTTACATGGGTTATTGTGAAAGAATCCCCACAGCTTCATACTGTATATATCAAGAAACAATTCAAACAATTTCATCAGATGCATGGCTTAGCAGATGGAATTCAAATTTCTCATTAAGTGCACTGAATATCCAGCCCCCTTCCTCCAATTCTCTTTTATTTTCTCTTCTTCCTAGCTGCTAACATTTTGACTGTATATCCCTTGGGATAGAAGCCTATTTTTGTTTTCATGCACAAGTGTTCCACACAAGTTTTATTATAGTTGTTACTCCCCTCAAAGCCTGGGGTTGACCCTTCTACTGTTAAAGAACAAACAACTGGGACTAATACGGCAAAAATTCTCCAACCCATGAATTGATCACAATGAGGAGCTTCACATGTTCCAATATAACTAGTTAGCAAAGTGAGGTGGCTGTTTGTGCTGGCCATCAGTTAAGGAAAAAGATGCACTGCCTCTAGGAGTCAAGTCAGGGAATCAAGGAAGGAAGATGCTGGAAGACATGAAGGACAAGGCATATCATTGCTTTGCAACTTTGCAACAATTCCAATATATTTATTTCTTTATTATTAAATTTGTATGCTGCCCATCTCCCCCAATGGGTGATTCTGGGCAGCTCACAGTTAAAATAAAAAACCCATCAACAATTAAAAATACCCATAAATAATTAAAATTAATTAATCCAAAAAATCAATTATAAAAAATAACCCTGTACATAAATACTAAAAATATTCAAGATGATGGGGGGGGCACAATATATAAATTAATTAAAAAAAAGATTGCATAAAAATCTCCCTTTTGTTATGAAAGGACACATTTCAACGTATGTTAAAAGAGTTTGTTCATCCTACCCAGTAAGGATGGGGAAGGAGAAACCAGGTAACAACAGCTGGTGCTCTACAGTGGCAAAGAGACCAGGAAAAGTTTCAAAATTATGAACTTTATAGTTTTGCCTTCTTCAAATTGGCACTCTCCAGATATGTTGGACTACAGCTCACATAAACCATGGGCAGTACGCCTCCTGACACAACTTGTAAGAGAGTGTAGGAATTATTCAAACTTTCTGGAATACTATTTGGAGAAGGCTGAATTAGTTGGAATTTTGCTTCACCCATGAACTCATGAGCTATTCTTAGCCAAGCCACTCCATCTTCAGAACATCTGTTAGTCTACAGACCTACTTATCTGGGATATTGTACAGGTTATGACAAGGTAATACCCACAAATGTTCTAGAAGTTAATAGGTAGAAGTTAATTTACATGGGATTAAGACTATGGGGTTGGAAATTTATGCCTCAAATGAGGATAAAGGGATGTTCTACAAAACTTATGGAGAGATTAATAGATTTCTCTTATGAAAGCTGGTGTTTGATGGGGGATTGGAATGGAGTGATTTCCCCATAAATGGACAGGACTTCTGAGAAAAATATTAAAATTACTCAAGGTAAATTACCAGAAGTTTTTTTAATTTGATGGATAATTTAGGGTTGGTTGATATATGGAGACAGAAAAATGGCAGTTCAAGAGAGTACACTTACTTTTCAGAAAGACACATATTTCTCAAGAATAGACATGATTTGGATTTCAAGAGACTTGGCTACTAAGGCCCCTAAAGTAGAGATTCTACCAAAGACTTTTTCAGATCATAATCTTGTGAGTTTGGTTTATAGAAGAAAATCTAGTTCTTTTAGATGGAGATTAAATGAAGCATTGTTACAGAAAGAAGCAATTGTCGAGGATTGTAAAAAGAAATTAAAATAATTCTTTAAAATTAATTTAAACAAAGGCACTGATCTGAGAATGGTTTGGGATGCAAGTAAAGCCTTTATTAGAGGTTATCTGAATATAATTCTGAATTTAGAGACAAGAGAAAACACAAAATATTTTGGATGAGATAAAAAGAAAAGAAGAATTAAAGAACTCCCCAGGAAATATTAGTATCTCTCAACAAATTAAGATTTTATGGCAACAGATTTTATGTTAACAATAAGAGAAATGGACATAAAATTGAATTATTCAGAACAAAGAAATTTTGAATTTGCAAACAAACCAGGGAAATGGTTGGTTTATAAATTGCGAAGAGAAAGAGAAAAGAAAACAATACTGAAATTACAAGAGGGAGATACTATATTAATGAACAATGTGGCTATTTTTGTTGTTCAGTCGTTAAGTCGTGTCTGACTCTTCGTGACCCCATGAACCATATCCCGCCAGGCCTTCCTGTCCTTCACTGTCTCCCTGAGTTTGCTCAGTTTCATGCTCATTGCTTCAGTGATGCTATCTAACCATCTCATCCTCTGCCATCTTCTTCTCCTTTTGCCTTCAATCTTTCCCAGCATCAGGGTCTTTTCCAAAGAGTCCTCTCTTCGCATTAGGTGACCAAAGTATCTGAGCTTGAGCTTCATTATCAATCCTTCCAATGAGCAATCAGGGTTGATTTCCTTTAAGATTGACTGGTTTGACTTCCTAGCAGTCCAGGGGACTCTTAAGAGTCTTCTCCAGCACCACAGTTCAAAGGCATCAATTCTTCGGCGTTCAACCTTCTTTATGGTCCAGCTCTCAAGCCACACATTACTACTGGAAAAACCATAGCTTTGACTATGCGGATCTTTGTCGGCAAGGTGACGTCTCTGCGTTTTAATATGCTGTCTAGGTTTGCCATAGCTTTCCTCCCAAGGAACAAGCATCTTTTAATTTCATGGCTGCAGTCTCCGTCTGCGGTGATCTTGGAGCCCAAATAAATGAAGTCTGTTACTGCTTCCATTTCTACCCCTTCTATTTGCCAGGAATTGATGGGTCCAGATGCCATGATCTTAGTTTTTTTTAATGTTGAGTTTCAAGCCAGCATTTGTACTCTCCTCTTTCACCCTCATCAAGAATCTCTTTAGTTCTTCTTCACTTTCTGCCATTAGGGTGGTATCATCTGCATATCTGAGGTTGTTGATGTTTCTCCCTGCAATCTTATTTCCGGCTTGTGATTCTTCCAGCCTGGCATTTCTCATGATGTACTCTGCATATAGGTTAAATAAGCAGGGTGACAGTATACAGCCTTGTTGTACTCCTTTCCCTATTTTAACCAATCGGTTGTTCCATGACCAGTTCTAACTGTTGCTTCTTGGCCCGCATATAGATTTCTCAGGAGACAGGTAAGATGGTCTGGTACCCCCATCTCTTTAAGAATTTGCCACAGTTTGTTGTAATCCACACAATCAAAGACTTTTGCATAGTCAACGAAGCAGAAGTAGATGCTTTTCTGGAACTCTCATGCTTTCTCCACGATCCAGCGAATGTTGGCAATTTGATCTCTAGTTCCTCTGCCTCTTCGAAACCCAGCTTGTACATCCGGCAGTTCTCAGTTCACATACTGCTGAAGCCTAGCTTGTAGGATTTTGAGCATAACCTTACTAGCATGTGAAATGAGTGCAATTGTGCGATAGTTTGAGTATTCTTTGGCATTGCCCTTCTTTGGAATTGGAACGTAAACTGACCTTTTCCAATCCCATGGCCACTGTTGCGTTTTCCAAACTTGCTGGCATATTGAGTGCAGCACTTTAACAGCATCATCTTTTAGTATTTTAAATAACTCGGATGGAATATTGTCATCTCCACTAGCTTTGTTGTTAGTAATGCTTCCTAAGGCCCACTTGACTTCACTCTCTGGGATGTCTGGCTCAAGGTCAGTGACCACACCAGCATCGACATCAGGGACATTAAGATCTTTCTTGTATAGTTCTTCTGTGTATTCTTGCCACCTCTTCTTTATCTCTTCTGCTTCTGTTAGGTCCCTGCCTTTTTTGTCCTTTATCATGCCCATTTTTGTGCTAAACGTTCCTTTGATATCTCCAATTTTCTTGAAGAGATCTCTAGTCTTCCCCATTCTATTGTTTTCCTCGATTTCTTTGCATTGTTCATTTAGCCTTTTGACATTGTCCATGGGGTTTTCTTGGCAAGGATACTGGAGTGGGTTGCCTTTTCCTTCTCCAGTGGACCACATTTTGTCAGAACTCTCTGTCATGACCTGTCCGTCTTGGGTGGCCCGGCATGGTATAGCTCATGGCTTCACTGAGTTACGCAAGCCCGTTCGCCATGACAAGGCAGTGATCCATGAAGGGGAATGTGGCTATACAAAAAGCAATTTATCAATATTATTCGAATTTCTATACAGGACATGATATTCCATTGGAGAAAACAGATGAGTATCTTAGAAAACTTACAGAGGATTACAGAAAAACAAAGACAAATTATGAATGGACCTGTAAACAATAAGGGAAGTTTCAGATGCTATTAAAAAGAGTAAATCAGGCAAGATGCCTGGACCAGATGGATTATCGAATTTGTATTATAATTTTTTTTTAAATTTATATTTATATTTCAAATTTGGTCACCACCCATCTCATGAGAAAGTGACTCTGGGTGGTTTACAATAAAAACAACAAATAAATATTAATTAAAATACAGTAAAATAGCATAAAAATACAATAAAAATACAATCATATATTTGTAAATGCTTTAAGGATGAACCTTTACAACCTTTAGAAGACATGATGAATTCTGTTCTGCAGGGAGGAAAGATGCCAGAGACTTGGAAAGAGGCCAATATAACATTAATACCCAAAGAAGGACAAGATTTGACTTTAGCAAGAAACTACAAACCAGTATCATTACTGAATAACAATTATAAGTTGTTTACAATTATTTAACGGAAGGATTGAAAATAATTTTGCAATAATTTATTCATGAGGACCAATGTGGGTTTTTACCTAAAAGGCAGGCAAAGGATAATATTAGAACTATGTTGGATATTTTGGAATATTTGGAACATAATGAAAAACAAGCCGCATTGATCTTTTCAGTTGCAGAGAAGGCTTTTGACAATTTGGACTAGTTTGTTTAAAGTAATGGAAGATGTGAATTTTGGAGAGAATTTTATAAAATGGGTAAAATCAATTTATACTTCACAGACAGCACAAATTGTTAATGGAGACTTAACTAAACCACATGAGATACAAAAAGGAACAAGGCAAGGTTGCCCACTGTTCCCCTCTCCTGTTTATTTTGGTTCTTGAAACACTGAATAGAGACATAAGACGAGAGGACTCTGAGCGTAAAGATTAAAAAAGAAACATGTAAGTTAAGAGCTTCTGCAGATGATTTGGTGTTGGTTTTGGAAGACCCTTTAAAGGGAATTGAATTATTAATTATTAATCTTGAAACCTGCTAATGCACCAAATTTTTAAAATTTACTCATTAATAAATTAAAAGAATTTGGTGCATTAGCAGGTTTCAAGATTAATAAACAGAAGACAAAGATGTTCATAAAAATGATGGAAATACAAGATCAAACAGAATTGATGAATAAAACAGGTTTCAAGATTGAGGAGAAGGTAAAATTCTTGGGTATCACTATGACAAATATGAATTGTATGTTATTTCGAAATAACTATGTTAAGACATGGAATGAAGTTAAAAAAGATATGTTAAGATGGGACAAAGTACAATTGTTGCTATTGGGGCGAATCTCTGTGATTAAGATGAATATTTTATCTAGAATGTTATTTTTGTTTCAGACAATACCTGTTTTGACACTGATGTACCATTTACACAATGGCAGAAGGATACATCTAAATTTGTATGGCAAGGGAAAAAACCACAAGTTAAATATAAGGTATTACAAGATGCAAAGGAAAGAGGATGATTGGATTTGCCAGATTTGAATTATACTTTGCTGTGTGCTATTTAGCTTGGATGAAAGAGTGGTGTTGATGAGAAATAGAAGGTCACTGGAGTTAGAAGGCACGATCTGAGATTTGGATGGCATGGATATCTGTGGTACAACAAAGCTAAGGTTACTGTAGATTTTAAAAATCACGTTAGATGTGCCAGTTTGAGAATATGGAATAAATACAAATTTAGGTTGTGCCCAAAACCACCTTTGTGGCTCTCACCACAAGAAGCATTTTATAGTCGAGAAATGATATGTAAGCATAAATGGCCTGACAAGAGAAAGACATACTTGTCAATGGTTTTTTTTATGTGCAATTATCAGAAAGGTTTAAAGTAGATAAAAGATTTTTTGGTTTTGAACGATGTAAGTGTAAGGAATGCCCCGTTCGACAAGAGAAACTCTCGTGACACGTGTGGTTCACAAAAGAGGTTTACTCAAGCATAACGCAACAGTTACAAAGCCAGGACTGGCTTGGCACATTACATTGTTCAATTTATACCTCTCCCCTTCCCGCGTTTTCGCCCTGTCATGTTACAGGCTGCAGATTATCGGTGCCCCAATAATCCCCCTTAATTGTCCAGATGGTAGGTTCAGCCCGTGTCCCATTGTCCCTTGATTGACTGCCCCTCCGGCGTGGGCTGGTTTCCTCGGGATCCTTTCAGTTGCGTGCAAAACCGGGGTTTGTTGGATCGCGCGGTGATCACCTTTCCGCAGCTCACGGCTCCGTTCATTGTTGGCATGTGCCGCTTATCAGGGTGAATTCAAAACTTCCACCCTGTGGTTTCTCTGTTGGGCTCAGGTGGCCCATCAATTAGCCGTGGCTCGCACTTCCTCTTTTCTCCCCGGCTTGCGAGCGGGCGGTACAATTGGCTCAGCGCGGCTGGCCGGGCTTTCTAGCAATGCCATGCTGGCTGAACCTGACAGTAAGATGGAGTTTGAAACAGAATTACGTAAAATGAACATGTTATTGCTAAAATGTATGAACTTTTGTTGAAATTCAAGACAGAAGAAGTGAAAGAATATATCATAAAATGAGCTAAAAACTTTGGTTACAATATACAAATGGATCAGTGGGAAAATATGTGGTTGAAAGGATTGAAATTAACATTATGTTCTAGTTTTAAAGATAATTTTTATAAAATTATGTACTGTATTTATTTGTCACCAGAGAAATTGTCTAGAATGTATAAAGGTACCTTGAATTTGTGCTGGAAATGGGAACAACATGAAGGGACACTTTATCATGTTTGGTGGACATGTAAAAAAGCCAAAAGGATACAAATACATAAACTAATTCAGAAGATTTTAAAGACTAATGTACAATTGAAACCAGAGGCTTTTCTTTTGGGAGTAATGGACAGACAGCTAGAGAAAAGTCACGGAACTTTCTTTTTATATATGATTAATTATGAGCAGCGAGATTATTATATGCTCAAAAGTGAAAGGTTCGGCATTACCCACAATAGAGGAATGGCTGGTGAAGATGATGGAATTTGCAGAGTTGGTTAAATTGACTTCCTTGATCAGAGAAAAGACAACATCTACATTTATGGCTGACTGGAAACCCCTTATAGACTTTTTGCATGAAACAGAAAAAAATGCACTTATGACTTGTGATTTTGATGATTAGAAGAAAAAAAATTAAATAATAGAAAAAAGAGAGCTTTTATTTTTGTAACCAAAGAGTAAGAGATAATTTTGCAATCATACTTGTATTTGCTGAAAAGAAAATTGGAAGCTGCTTCTATTTCTTTTTATCTTTTCTTTTTGCACCTTTGTCTTTTTCTCTTTTTCTTTCTTTGTTTTCTTTGCTCTGTATTAGGTTTTGTTAGTTAACTTCTTTTTAAATCTTTTAATAAAAATGTTTGCAAAAATATTGATTGATCGATCAATCAATCAATCTCTTTCTTTGTCCTTATCAAGAAATCTCTATTAAATTCTGAAGTTGGCATAAAAGTAAAATGTGGAGAGCCAGCTGCCCTGGACCTTTGCTTCACCATCCTTTGCAGCAACGGTTCCATCTGGTGAGCTAATCCCAGTCAGCCTCTCTAAAACTTGGGGCCTAATTTCTTCTTCCTTCTCCTCCATCTAGAAAAAAATACTTTAACCCCAGATGATATAATTATGCAGGTTGCGTAAAGTGCAGCCTTCTTTAACGGAGATGTATACGTAGATGGAGTTCTGGGATACACTGATTTATTAGATTTACATCCTGCCTTTTGTGCAGAAGCTCAGCTCCAATACTTTGGAGGGCACCCAGTAGAGGAAAGCTGCTTTAAGGGCAAACTGATTTGCTTAACTTCTCTCAGCTGGCACACTTAAGTTTTCTTTCCATAAATTCCAAGAGTTTGGAAAGAGGTTTGCAAAATTTAACATTCCAACATAATTTTTAATAGCTGATTGGAGGCCACAGACTGCTAGAGCTAGAGGGAAAGAAAACTGAACAATACTTTATTTCAGTGTATAACTGCTTCTGGGCAACGCAAGCAGTTCTTAACATTCTAAGTACTACTTGGTGATGGGGCAAATGTCTCAGAAAGCTGCTTTCCACAGAATGGTGCCAGCTGCTAGATTTAGATCCTGATGCTCTCAAGACAAGATCTGGGGCTCCACTGCAAATGGTGGCAGGCAGTTTAAGATGCAATCGCCCACTCCCATTTAAAATGACTTAATAACCCCCAAAATGTGAGCATGACAGCAAGTTCAGCCAATCTAATACTACCTTTTGGATCATGGTGCCAATGGTGTATTTCTTATTTATTAACTAGATTTATAAGACTGCCCAACTCAGTATGACTCTGAGAAGTATATGACACAAAAAATTAACAATAAAATCAGTAACAAAAACAAAACAAAACCCCAAACCATATATCATTAAAACATGCACAATATATAAATATAAAATACAAAATATAAAATGGTGACCAAGCACCATAACAAACAACCAAAAAGGGACTCCACTCAGTTGGCCCCTAATTTTTTTTTTTTTTATCTGCACTCAGTCATTACCGACTCTGCAGTGACTGCTTTTTGGATGAGTCCTTTTGCAGTTTTCAAGGCAAGGTGTTTCGGAAGTGGTTTGCCAGTGCTTCCTTCCTAGTGCAGAGCCCAGCTGGTGAGCGCAGGAGGCGGGGTTTCTGTTGCTTCGCGCCTTTTTCGGGCGAGCGCGGCTTCCACGCTACCGGCAACTGCTCCTGACTCCTTTTGCAAGGCGCCGCCAGCATTTTTCCTCCCACTGGGGTGAGTCCCCATTTATCTACTCACGTAAGTTTTCAAACTGTTGGGTTGACAGGAACTGGGGGAGGAAGCAGGATCTTGCTCTGCTGTGCGGAGCTGGGCTCGAACCGCTGAAGTGTCGACCATTTCTGGCCGGCAACTTTCAGCGTCATTAAGCCACTGCGCCACCGCGTCCCCTACTGGCCCCTAATACAAAGGGGAAAAGCCAGATCTTAAGGGCTTTCATAAAGGCTTGCAGAGATGGGGCATGTTGTATATTGGGCTGGGGGGGGGGGAGAAATCATTCCAGAGAGCAGGGGTAACCAAAGAAAAGGCATGCTTCCTAGGTCTTTAAGATGACAACATTTGAAAGAAGGAACCTACACCATTCCCTCCATGTGGGAGCGTGGGTGGGTAAGCAGATGTTCTTGGGAGAAGGGAGTCCCTCAAGTATCCTGGTCCTATGCCATTTGTTGTTGTTCAGTCGTTAAGTCGTGTCCGACTCTTCGTGACCCCATGAACCATATTGCGCCAGGCCTTCCTGTCCTTCACTGCCTCCCTGAGTTTGCTCAATTTCACGCTCATTGCTTCAGTGATGCTATCTAACCATCTCATCCTCTGCCGTCCTCTTCTCCTTTTGCCTTCAATCTTTCCCAGCATCAGGGTCTTTTCCAAAGAGTCCTCTCTTCGCATTAGGTGACCAAAGTATCTGAGCTTGAGCTTCATTATCAATCCTTCCAATGAGCAATCAGGGTTGATTTCCTTTAAGATTGACTGGTTTGACCTCCTAGCAGTCCAGGGGACTCTTAAGAGTCTTCTCCAGCACCACAGTTCAAAGGCATCAATTCTTCGGCGCTCAGCCTTCTTTATGGTCCAGCTCTCACAGCCATACATTACTACTGGAAAAACCATAGCTTTGACTATGCGGATCTTTGTCGGCAAGGTGACATCTCTGCTTTTTAATATGCTATCTAGGTTTGCCATAGCTTTCCTCCCAAGGAGCAAGCGTCTCTTAATTTCATGGCTGCAGTCTCCATCTGCGGTGATCTTCGAGCCCAAATAAATGAAGTCTGTTACTGCTCCCATTTCTACCCCTTCTATTTGCCAGGAATTGATGGGCCCAGATGCCATGATCTTAGTTTTTTTAATGTTGAGTTTCAAGCCAGCTTTTGCACTCTCCTCTTTCACCCTCATCAAGAGGCTCTTTAGTTCTTCTTCACTTTCTGCCATTAGGGTGGTATCATCTGCATATCTGAGGTTGTTGATATTTCTCCCTGCAATCTTTATTCCAGCTTTTGATTCTTCCAGCCTGGCATTTCTCATGATGTACTCTGCATATAGGTTAAATAAGCAGGGTGACAGTATACAGCCTTGTCGTACTCCTTTCCCTATTTTGAACCAATCGGTTGTTCCATGACCGGTTCTAACTGTTGCTTCTTGGCCCGCGTACAGATTTCTCAGGAGACAGGTAAGGTGGTCTGGTACCCCCATCTCTTTAAGAATTTGCCACAGTTTGTTGTGATCCACACAATCAAAGGCTTTTGCATAGTCAATGAAGCAGAAGTAGATGTTTTTCTGGAACTCTCGTGCTTTCTCCATGATCCAGCGAATGTTGGCAATTTGATCTCTAGTTCCTCTGCCTCTTCGAAACCCAGCTTGTACATCCGGTAGTTCTTGGTTCACGTACTGCTGAAGCCTAGCTTGTAGGATTTTGAGCATAACCTTGCTAGCATGTGAAATGAGTGCAATTGTGCGATAGTTTGAGCATTCTTTGGCATTGCCCTTCTTTGGAATTGGAACATAAACTGACCTTTTCCAATCCTGTGGCCACTGTTGCGTTTTCCAAACTTGCTGGCATATTGAGTGCAGCACTTTAACAGCATCGTCTTTTAGTATTTTAAATAACTCAGCTGGAATACTGTCATCTCCACTAGCTTTGTTGTTAGCAATGCTTCCTAAGGCCCACTTGACTTCACTCTCTAGGATGTCCGGCTCAAGGTCAGTGACCACACCAGTATGGACATCAGGGACATTAAGATCTTTCTTGTATAGTTCTTCTGTGTATTCTTGCCACCTCTTTTTAATCTCTTCTGCTTCTGTTAGGTCCCTGCCTTTTTTGTCCTTTATCATGCCCATCTTTGCACTAAACGTTCCTTTGATATCTCCAATTTTCTTGAAGAGATCTCTAGTCTTTCCCATTCTATTGTTTTCCTCGATTTCTTTGCATTGTTCATTTAAGAAGGCCTTTTTATCTCTTCTTGCTGTTCTCTGGAAATCTGCATTCAGTTGCTTATATCTTTCCCTTTCACCCTTGCTTTTCGCATTCCTTCTTTCCACAGCTATTTGTAAAGCCTCATCAGATAGCCATTTTGCTTTCTTGCATTTCTTTTTCTTTGGGATGGTTTTAGTTGCTGCCTCCTGTACAATGTTACGGACCTCCGTCCATAGTTCTTCAGGCACTCTGTCTACCAAATCTAATCCTCTAAATCTATTCATCACCTTCACTGTATACTCATAAGGAACATGATCTAAGTCATACCTGAGTGGTCTAGTGGTTTTCCCTACGTTCTTCAATTTAAGCCTAAATTTTGCAGTAAGAAGCTCATGATCTGAGCCACAGTCAGCTCCTGGTCTTGTTTTTGCTGTCTGTATAGAGCTTCTCCATCTTTGACTGCAAAGTATATAATCAATCTGGTTTCGGTATTGACCGTCTGGTGATGTCCATGTGTAGAGTCGTCTCTTGTGTTGTTGGAAAAGAGTGTTTGCTATGACTAGTTTGTTCTCTTGACAGAACTCTATTAGCCTTTGCCCTGCTTCATTTTGTACTCCAAGGCCAAACTTGCCTGTTATTCCGATTACTCCTTGACTTCCTACTTTAGCATTCCAATCCCCTATGATGAAAAGGACATCTTTTTTTGGTGCTAGTTCTAGAAGGTGTTGTAGGTCTTCATAGAACTGGTCAACTTCAGCTTCTTTGGCATCAGTGGTTGGGGCATAGACTTGGATTACTGTGATGTTGAATGGTTTGCCCTGGATACGCACTGAGATCATTCTGTCGTTTTTGAGGTTGTAACCCATTACTGCCTTTCCCACTCTCTTATTGACTATGAGTGCAACTCCATTTCTTCTAAGGGTTTCTTGCCCACAGTAGTAGATATAATGGTCACCTGAATTAAATTCACCCATTCCTGTCCATTTCAATTCGCTGATTCCCAAGATGTCGATGTTTAATCTTGTCATCTCATGTTTGACCACATCCAGCTTGCCTTGGTTCATAGATCTTACATTCCATGTACCTATACAATATTGTTCTTTACAGCATCGGACCTTCTTTTCGCTTCCAGATACATCCACAGCTGAACGTCCTTTCGGCTTTGGCCCAGCCGCTTCACTCTTTCTGGAGCTCCTTGGAATTGCCCTCCGCTCTTCCCCAGTAGCATATTGGACACCTTCCGACCTGAGGGGCTCATCTTCCGGCGTCATATCTTTTAGCCTTTTAACATTGTCCATGGGGTTTTCTTGGCAAGAATACTGGAGTGGGTTGCCATTTCCTTCTCCAGTGGACCACATTTTGTCAGAACTCTCTGTCATGACCTGTCCGTCTTGGGTGGCCCTGCACGGTATAGCTCATGGCTTCACTGAGTTACGCAAGCCCCTTCGCCACGACAAGGCAGTGATCCATGAAGGGGGTCCTATGCCATATAGGGCTTTAAAAGTAATAACCAGCACCTTGAATCACACTTGGAAACCTACTGGAAGTGAATGCAGCTTCCAGAATAGCATGAGCATAACAAGATGCTCCTGTAACTACCCACACTGCTGCATTCTGGACCAACTGAAGTTTCCGGATGGTTGCCCCATGTACAGTGTTTTGCAATAATCCAATTGGGAGGTGACTAAGGCATGGCGACCATGAGCAGGGCCTCCTGGTCCAGGAATGGGTGCAACTGGCGCACAAGGCGCAGTTGTGTAAAGGGCCCCTGGCCATAGCTGCCACCTGCTGTTCAAGCCAAAGCTGTGAGTCCAGGAAAACCCTCAGATTGTGCACCAAGTATGAATGGGGTAGTGTCAACCCATCTTAGACCAAAGATGGAAACCTTCCAGCTCCTGGATCTGGGGAACCCCAAACCCATAATAACTCAGTCCTGGGAGGATTGAGCTGCAATCTCTTCTTCCCCATCCAGACCTCAGAGCCTCTAGACACTGGGAAAGAACCTCAAGAGCCTCCCCTGGACAGCTGGGGACAGAGTTGTATAACTGGGTATCATCCGTGTATTGATGATACCTCACCCTGAACCAACAGATGACCTCTCCCAGCAGCTTCATGTAGATATTGAAAAGGAGCAGGAAGAGGGTAGAGCCCTTAGGCTCCCTACAAAGCAAGGTCTTAGGGCTTGACCTCTCCCCTTCCACCAACACTGACTGGAACTGGCCTGGGAGGAAGGAGGAAAACCACCATAGAACAGGGCCTCCCACTCCCAACCCCTTCAGCTGGTCCAGAAGGATACTAGAGTCGATGGTATCAAAGACTGCTGAGAGATCTAGATGCTTTTCATTTATGCTCTCTGGGATTATACCTAATCAAAATATTTGTATTTCTAATTAAAATTTTATTTTCAGAATTTTTTGAATGTTTTGGTGCATTTCTTTCTAGTACTTTGGGTTTTTTAAACATAATTACCAGAGAAAATGAATGCATAATCAAAAGACCTACTGTTCATCATCAGAAACTTTTTTTTTTTTTTTTACTATTCAGCAGTTTGCAGAATTAATTAATATAGATCAGCATGGATGACTGTAATGAATCATGGCTTCAATTTATCAATATCTGTATGACTGCAAAGCATACATTTTGTATGTCTTTGTTTTTTTGTTTAGTTTTTTCCTTCTTTTATAATTGTATGTATTCTTTTTCTTTTTTGTATTTAGTTAATTAAAAAATTAAAATAAAAAACAGAAAGAGATCGGGGACAGCAACACCCCCAGCCTGAGCTCACTAGATCATCAACAAGCGTGACCAAAGCCATCTCTGTAATCCTGACTGGAAAAGGTCCATATAATCCGCTTCCTGTGCATTTCTTCAGGACTAACAGGTTCAAACGCCTCCCAAATACTAAAACATCACAAGACTGTGCTCCTGTCAACTCCATAGGACCTGTGTAACTGGAGTCCAACTCAGTGCGGATCTGAGCAAATTTATCCACCAGGTGTCAAGAAGAGTCCTCAGGTGCTTCACGAATCCTTCCTGACCCAGATGGGATCAGGTTGCCCTGAACAGGGATGCTGGCTGACTCTCAGAAGATGCAGTAAGGGCAGAGAAATAAGCTTGTTTTACTGCCCTTACTACCACAAGGTAGGCTGCAACAAGGCTTTCACCTGTGTCTGGTTGGATTTGCTCCTAGTTTTCACCAGCAGTACCCTAGGCATCTCTTCTGCCACTTCATCCCCCTCAGGCCCTCTGAAAACTAGGGGGCACAATGGGGTCTGTGCCCAGAGAGTCCACACAGGCACGATCCGACCTAAGGTCACTGCTGCCTCATCCCAGGCAGCTACCAAGGTGTCAGTCGAACCACCTATCAAAACCTCAGGAAAAACCCAGAGCTCCCTCTGAAACTCAATAGGGTCTATTAGGGGCCTGAGATGGGCTGATCGAATGGATGGGGGTGCTATGGTAAACTCCAGAGATGCCAGGTAGTGGTCTGTCTATGACAAGGGACAACTGGTAACATCCCCAACTTCAGAACACATAGCCACCACCCTGAAACAAAAGCCAGGGTCCCCCTTGTGGGTTTGACCTGCAATAAGCTGGATCAGGCCCATGGTTTTTATGGTGGCCATGAACATCTGCACTGCCTCCAACCCAGAGATGGAGGGCAGGGTGGCTGGTACAGTAGCACAACTCCCAACTTATCCTTCAGCCCAATCTTACAAGTAGATCGGGTTCCTGGCGACCTTCAGATTCTCCCAGTAGACAATAGCAACCCCCAACCACCCTTGGAGTTGCAGCTGGTGCCACACCTGAAACCCCTCTTGGCACATTACAGAGAGAGGCATTCTTCCTTCTTTGCCCAGCCAGGTCTTGATCAGCCCGTTCATCTAGGATTAGATCCTAGACGAGGCAAGCTTTATTAGAGGCTAACCTGATATTAAGCAGGACCTGCTGTAGTCCAGCATTGGCTAAGGTTTAATAACCAATAACCAGGTATATAGGCCGAGGGCCAGAGTGTGGGATGGATACATGCTTCCCATGTGCAACCCGTTCTCTGTCTCCCACAATCTCTTATTGTTATCACCATCGCAATCCTGTCCCCGTCTCTAACCCCCCCAGATGCCCTACTCCCCCCATCCTCTGCCCTTCCCTCAGCCACCAGAAATCCCATAAACTAACCAACCACAAAGCCTTCCACTCAGCTGGCAAGTCAGTACCGGGGCGCTTCTGACTACATACTCAACATCCCTGAACCAACTCCCTGCCCACATACACTCAAGCCCAACCACCCCCCTTCTTCTGCTTACACCAGAGGCAGGGGCACCAACCACAGCGTCATCAGGCTAAGGCAAGCCACTACTCCCCAAGCCCCAGCCCTTCCTCCAACACTCTACCCTCCAACCCACCTTCACCCCCATCTCCCTCCCCACTATCTGTCCCAGCTCTGCGTGCTCTTTTAGGACGCAGAGCAACGTAGCTTCCAGAGGGCCGAAAAATCCCTGCAACCCAGTCCATCCTAGCAGCTCTGGCCACACTGTTGCATCAGAACCCTTTGAGGCATGGAACAGAGAGAATGAATTGCCTTCCCCTTCTGGGCATGAAGTCACTGATGCAGCAAGATGATTCCTGCAGGATACTGGCTGGACTCACCAAAAGCTATCAGCCAGCTCCCGTTCACGCTGCAGACTGATGCCAGCCTCATCCACCCACAGCCCTCCAGGTGTCATCAAAAGAATGAACGGAGGCGGGGGTCTTGTCTTCTCCTCACTCCAGAGCCCTCACTGGCTCCAAGGCTCCAAGCTCCCTGTCACTCCCTTCCTTTTAGGGTATAGCATAAACTTTATTATGGCCTTAGACCAGCTTAAATAAAATAAATAAATAAAAGCATAAAATACAGAAAATATACAGAAAGTGCCCCACAAGTCATAAAAATGTCAATAAAGAAAAAAAAAGCAAGGAAAAGAAGGAAAAGAAAGCTAGGGTTGGGATTAAATTAATGTTAAAGATGTGGCCAGAGTGCAGTTGTGTTACACAGTATTTGCTGCCTCCCTCCCAGAACAGCCACAACCTGTCTGGGTTATGAATAACAGTCTGCCCAGAGAGAGAAGGGCATTCATTATCCCTGAGTGGGGGTTCTTTGGAGGGGGGGCTAATTAATGTATCACGTAGGTCTCTTTCAAACTGCAATACAGCAGAACACGTTGCACCTCCACTATAGCATGGGAGCCACATGGGCAGAGGTGTTCATAGAAAGGAATCTTTTGATATTTGCCATTATTAACTAAAGGGGATGAAGCTTCAAGGAATAGGAAGAACATCTTAACAGTAGGAGCTGCCAATCAGTGGAATAGGTTGCCACATTCTTCCCCTTTACTGGAGGTTTTCAAACACAGGCTGGAGAGTCATCTATTGTGGATGGTGTAACAAATGCTGTGGTGTGCAGGGGGTTGGGCTAGATGACCTCTTGGGTCATTTCCAACTCTTATGATTCTATGAACTATTGAGGCCAGTGCATCAAAACTAGCTAGGGCATATACTCTGTGATGTCTATGATTTGTTAAGGAATGGCAGTAATCAGCTGTCTTAACGGTAAGTGAGCCTCCAAGACTTAAACTGCTTTGGTGCCACACTAATATCTTGCTGCCATCCCATGTCAAGAATCCCCCCCCCCCGCTCAATATTCGTTTTGCTTGATCACATGTCATTTTCTGCATTGCCTCACTAGAGAAGCCATATACAGTGCATTTTTCTCTAATATGTGTTTTCCAGGAAGTTATCAGGAATATCAGTCCAACCAGGGTAAACATTAATTTCAACTGGTAGTTTAAATTGGCAGTCCAGATCCTGGTCTCTATCCTTGTGATTCCTAATTGTAATCTTAAAGCTGCACTGGAGACACTTCCAGGAACTTGCATACGACAGCAGAAACGTAGACTGTACCCTCTTTGCCACAGTTAAATTGGTATAAGACCCAAATTGAGAACCATATAGTGCATGATTACTTTTGCCCCAAATAATTTTAAGGAAGCTAGAATATAGTGTCCACTTTTAGAAAAATAAAAGGACAATATGACTGTGGCACCCCTCTAAGCCACCTGAGACACATAAGCCAGATATGGTTCTCTATTAAAACATTTAATTTGCTCTATTTTGTTACCATTAATAAACCAGCTATTGCATTTAGATCTCTTGCTGAGGCCATAATTTTCCACTTGGTAATTTACTGTCAATTTTTTTTCTTCACAGTATTGAACAAAGGATTTTAAGGCCCTTTGCATTGCTATCAGACAGTGAGAGAATAACTATGTCATCAACATACAGGGGAACTGAAAGATGCCTATAAACTAATTTAGGACGATGAAAATTACTTTTGCTAAGATATTCTACAACTGAGTTTCCATAAAGATTAGGGGAACTTCAGGAATTTAAAGGCCAGAAGGCAGCTGCAGACTCAGCCACCTGAATGCAGTGTTGGCAAGCTCACTTCTGTTATCCCCATTCTAGCCAGCTGCCCAGCAACCAGGCCTAACAGCTGGAAGGGAAAATCAATGGGGAACAGAAGCAGCCTTGCCAAGAACACTAAAAAAAATCTACTGTCCTCTACAGGGGTAACCGCGACACATGCCCCTCTGGAAGACTCTGCCTGGAGTTGAATCCCACAATACCTCTGTTCTAAGAATTCTGTGTCAGTGACCAGCTACTCCAGAAAGAATTTCCCTGTTCCTGAGCTTTTTTGGAGCCCCCACCTCAGGAGTGTTTTCCAGATGCAGGGTTTCCTTCCTCTTCCTGTGGTTTTACCTGGCTACAACCTCTGGCACAGCAATCTGATCTGACCAGTTTTCAGAAATTCATAGGATGTGGCTCTCCATTTCACACCTGCCCATTTAGGTGAAGAACAACAGAGTAGCTCATTTTGCCTTGATAGGCAAAATCTCTGTTTGTAAGACCAACACGCAGAAAGACAAATCCACTGTAGGCCAATTAAGAAAAATACAAATCCATTTATGAGGCTACTTAAACCAAAATGCCTTATCACAGACAAACCACAGGCAAAGATGTATAATTAACAAATAGGGGACTAAGCTACTTAAATTATGTATTGCTTCCCCTCCTTTTAAGTTGTGTGTTAATTGGTGGAAAGGGAGGAAGAATATTGTAGCTGAGCCACCAAAAGACACCAAGTCACATCAAGTAAAAATTTCTTCCACTCTACTATTTTGCTCAATAGTTGAGGCTGGAAAGGCTGTTCTAGGACAGGTAGCATGTCAACTGGCTACCTACCAGATAGGAAGCGCTGGGCTTACAGTTCATCCCAGCCAGCAATATTCCATTTATAGATTATAATATCTGAAAAGCCTTATCACATTGGGGATAAGATTGGGGAGCATTGTCTAGAAGGAGTCAAATTAAAAATAACTCTGTAAGAGAACTACAGTGAAGAAGTTAAGACAACCAGAAAAACAGAAAAGATAGCAAAAGTAAACTGGATTAGACTACCATAAGATGAATTTGAGTCAACAGCTCTACACCACAAGGTGAAAGGAATGCAAGCAGCAACCCATAAAGCTCATTCTAGACCCTGTGCCACTCAATGTATTTATAAACATCTTGGATGAAGGTTAGAACATCTGCAGATGATACAAAGCTGGAGAATTAGCAAACACCTTGGAGGAAAATATTAAGATTCAGGAGTATCTTGACATACTGGAGCAATAGACCAGCAAGATGACTTTCAACAGTGAAAAATGCAAATATGGAAGGAAAATCAACAATGTAAGTATGGAAGAACTGGTGGGTGGGTAAAAAAACCTACTGAGCAGCAGTACATGCAAAAATACATGTGTGTCTTCTATTTGTGTACTTGTGTGCTTGTGTGTCTTATATTCAAGCTGAATATAAGCCAAAAAAATGAGGAAAGAAACAAATGCAATCCTAGGCTATGTCAGCAAAAATCTAGTGCTAAGATAAAGCGAAGGCCTCTTCATTCTACATTAGTCAGACCACAGATAGAACATTGGTCCATTTCTGAGTACTGCATTTTGGGAAAGGCAATCATACTGGTGCATGTTCAGAAGAGAGTAATCATGATGAAAAAGGACTGAATAGAAAAAATGTATGAGGAATGGTGGAAGTGCAATGCTGGGTATATTTAGCCTGGAGGGGAGATGGGATTGCCATCTTCAAGTATCTGAAGACCCATCATGCAGAAGACAGGACAGAACTGTTCAAAGTTGTCCATGAAATAGGACAAGAAACAAAGGGTTTAAATGAAAAGGAAGTAACTTTGAATCATACATCAGGAAAAAAATTCCCAAGGGAATAAGTGGCCTTGGAAGGCAAAAGACTCTCTTTCTCTTGGAAATCTTTAAACAGATTGGTTGGGCATCTGTTAGAGATGCTGTAGTAATAGATTCTTGCACTAGGCAGAGGTTAGACTGAATGATTTCCAAAACTGCTTCCAATAATAATTATGTTATTCATTCCATGACTCAATTCACAAAAAGTATAAAAAATGTTTATCAAACATTATCAAAGTCTCTTCAACATGTCACAAGGTAACAAGGCAGAGGTTTTTTTAGAGGTGGCAGCCCAACTGTGGAATGTCTGCTGCTTCAGAAGAAGGCATGTCTGGGGTTGTGTCTATTTTACTGACTGCCTCCCAAGAGTATTTCACTATTTCATTTCACTGTATTTTGCATTTCTAGTCATTCTTATTATACACCACTGCGGTATCTATATAGAAGGGGAACTAAAATCCTTTAGTAGCAAACTACAAGTGCGGGCAGCCAAAGAGTTTGCCCCACCCTACACAAATCAGCCAGTGAAATTAGCATGCCAAGGAATAGGGTTCTAGGTTATTCTACTCATGTGCAGAGATTATTGTTTTAGACTACTGTTGCAGTCTAAAATGGTACAGCTTTTAACTGTTGCTTGAAAGAACAGGGCTTGGCAGCTGCCCTATGATTTAACAAACAGGGACATTCAATTTCAAACATCTCAGAATATCTCTGGAGATTAAACTGGATTTTTTCCGTTCTTATTTTTTAAAAAGTTAATAACTTAAATTTTAGCTGCCCCTTTCTTACTGCTACCCTCTCATTTATGACTGAAAACAGGAAGGATTGGAAGAAGGAAGTTTCTCTGCTTGGCTAATGTATGGTCTTCATTTTCAATCATCTCAAATAAAATAAATATTATATTAAATTTAAAAACCTTAATTTTTAAGCCTTCTGCCAGAAATGTCTGAGTCAGCTTTTTAGGAGCCAGCCAAAAGGTGGGGTATTTTTGTATCGTTTGTCTATGGAGACTATTCCCACATCCCATCCTTTTTCCTTACCCTCAGGCGTAAGGAACATTTCTGGATTGTGGGAAAGGAAGGAAAGAAGATTCTTGGGTTACTTCTGGCCCTTCAAAGTGGACAAGCAGGAAGTGATGGTCCAACTATACTGAGAAGGCAGGTCAGGAAATGCAAAGTACAGTCTCAGAACATGGAAATATTATTTCACAGAACCCTTGGGCACCAATACTTCATTTTTAGCCCCAAATATTCCAAAATGATTCAGCCAGAATTCAGGTAGAAAAATGGCCAAAGATGCAGGGGGGAGAAGTAGTAGGAATGGGAGGGTAAGTGAACTACTCCAATTCCTACCCTTAACACCTCCAAATCCCTGAGAACTTTCATCCCTGTCTTTTTCAATGACTTCCTGTAGGTCACCAACTGACCAGGAAGTAAGCTGCAGCCTTCTTGCTCAAAATGCTACCCGATCCAGTAAAGAGGAAGACAGGAATGTCAAGTGTTGGCTCAAGCAAGGTGCAGGCATTATGGGAGAGATCTAAGACTGTGCTACAGGACATTAAATGCCTTGAAACAGTGGCAAAACTCTTTCACAACTATAATGGCTTGAAACATGTTCCTTCCCTTAAAATAATATTTGCAGGAAGCTGAGTTCTGCACTCAAAAAGAGATAGCCACATATTAGTAACCCAAGATTTCTGGTTGACACTGATACTGGCTTGTTTCCACAGCCCGTTCACACCTCTTTCGCAACTCCCATTCAGTTTGCTTGGCTTCACATCCATCGCTGTAACCAGGTTTGAATGCAAAATGAAGGAAGTATTTCTGATTTGTTAATATTTTCTGGTCCTCAGTGCACGTCAGTACACTGGATATATTTCCTAGTTGGTGGGATGCAAGCAACAGCATGTTGACTAACAAGGCTGCATTTAGAGAAGAGATCCTTGTCTGTGCAGAATACTGTGAGCGCACTCTGGTTAAAACGTGACACTTGGAGCATATAAAAGTGAGAGTCCATAAACTAGTAACAGGTAAGCTTAAATGAACCTTACATAAATTTGGGGGGAAATTATGCTATTGCAAAATGAAGACAATCCAAGGGAAAAAATTATTCTGATAGGTGGAATTGATGAATGGGTGGGAACAAGATAAGAGAGAACCAAAAAAGTTATTGGACCATCTGGAGACCCAAGAAGGAATGACTGTGAGCATCTGCTTAGAATTCATGGCATTATTCTATTCATGCATACACATGGAAAAGCAATGAATTAAAACACATGATTGACTTGATCGTTTATTATGAAAGACTGAGTAAATTAGTGAAGGATAAAAAAATTATGAGAGGTTCTGAATATGGGGCAGAGTATTTTTTGGTCATATCAAAAAATAATGGACATGGAAGAAAAGGATAGATGTGAACGAATTACAGTGAAAATAGAATGACTGTGGGAAAAAGAAGTATGAGTGATCATTAGGAAGAAGATGTGGCAGCTGCTTGGAACAGAATGAAAAAAGTTACCAAGTTTCACAAAAGTGTGTGGAATTACATTCATGCAAAGCATGAAAAAGGAAGCTTATCGGAATGGTGAATTGAAGGAGTCTATAGCAGTAAACAGATACATACTAAGGAATGATTGCTATAGAAAAAGAGGATAAAAAATATTTTATAAAGAGAAAAAATGTAGTTAAAACAAGGTTAAGATTAAAAAACAGAATGCAGTACAATTATCATGGAAATACAAAATATTTTGGAAATGGGCAAAGGGCTAAATAAGAAGCCTCTAGCAGAGTAAACAGAATTTTTAAAAAGTAACAAAATGATTTGGGAGAAAGCTGAAGTGAAGGAATGATGGAAGGAGTATTTCAGAGTTTGGCATAGAAATGATGGGTCAATTGCTGTGAGAATTTTGAAAAATTTTAAGTTTGCAGAAATAAGATCAGGTAAGTAGAGAAATGTTTAAAAAATGGATGTGGTTTGTGCTATGGAACTTACTCAATGCATATGGGAAAGCTGCCCCTGTAGCTGATGACTGGAAGAAGGCCATTTCTTGTTCCCCTACAGGAGAGAGCTGCTTCACTGAAGTGCATCAGGGCAGACCATACGTTTCTACACAGGACAGGCAGAGAAATGAACATCACAGAACAGCAAAAACTCCTTTTTATGTTTTTGCTCCCAGGCAAACATCTGGGAGCATGTGGCTCTGGAAGGAACAGGATCAGGAGGCACTTGGTGCCACTGGAGTTCAGTGGCCAGTACCAGAGGGCAATGGCAACCACCTCAGCAAATCATGCCACAGAGCCCCGGTGAAGAATCTTGGCCCCCCATGGACAGCCACCCTATCAAAGAAGAGAGGTGATGTGGTAGGGTGACTCCCAGGTAAGGAGAACTGAGATGGCTGTGGGCACACCCAATATGACACCACAGGTGCCTGTATACCAGCCCTGATGGAAAGGTTACCGAGACTACTCAAACCCACACAGACAAGCAGCCTTTCCTCTTGATCCAGGCAGGGGCAAATGATGTGGCCAAAATGCTGAAAGAATATTGGGAGGCTTTGGGCAGAAGCTGAAGGAATTGGAATGCAGGGAGTTTTTCCTCAATGCTTCCAGGGAGGATCACAGCCCAAAAAGGGAAAATAGGATCCTGGGGGTCAGTTGGCTATGCAGATGTTGTTACAAGAAAGGTTCAGATTCCACAACAATGGCTCACACTCTTCACAAAAAACTCCTGGGAAAGGACATACAAAAATTGGGAAGAAAGTGTTTAGCACATGCCTTGCCAATCTCAGCAGAAGCACATTAAACTAGAACAACAACAACAGGAGGAGGGGAAGGGAGGAAAAGTGAAAGCCCTGAACTGAATAACAGAGAAGAATTAGAATTGGGGCCAAGAAAGCTGAAGGAACAGACCAATAAATAGGCTGGGGGTATCAAACTTGTAAGCAAAGAAAATACACTTACAGGAATCAGAGCATAGAAATCCTGTTGAAAGTGTTCGTTGACACTGTATTATATATAGAGAGACAAAAGTGATACCATCATGAAAGTATGTTATAGTTCATCCAGGCAAGCGGAAGATACAGATGAGCTTTTCTCATCAGATGACCAGTGTTTCAAAGAGACATGCAGTAATGGTAACCAATATTACATGGCGCAAACAGGACACCAACTCCATCAAAGAAATAAGGGACACTAAACTGCAACAAAGATCCAAGACTGTCAGTATCTCACAGCCACCCATGCCATTAAAACCAGCCAAACATTTAACTGGGAGAATACTGAAATTACAGATCCCTGCAAACCACAAAAAAGCCAGAAAATTCCTGGTACTCAAATAAATGGACCATTAACAGATTCATTGTACATATCTACAAATAGATGAGGAGCACTAATTAAAATGTCCGAGAATCAACTGACCATGCAGCAAACTTCCAATCACCAACCAACACCCCCCCCCCCAGTTCATGTCCAATACAGTCTACAAATACTACAAGGCACCCCCACACCTTCCCTTTTGGAATCACTGCAGCAGAGAGACAGCAGACACGTTTTCAGCAGAAAATGGGATTTGGAAAAGGGGATTTCAGTTATCCTGACATCTCCTGGGAATCTCACTCTGTCAACAGTCAGAAGTCTCCAAAATTCTTGTCCTATCTTGCTAACATCTTCATTTCTCAGAAGGTGGAAGAAAGAAAGGGAGTCTGCCATCCTGGACCCAACTCTTATCAACAGGGAGGAATTGCCTGAAAAAGTGATGGGGGGAAAGTGATCATATTATCTTGAATTTGTGATATCTAGAGAAGGAGCAACTGAGAAGAGTCAGAGCTGCACCCTGGACTCCAAGAGAGCAGATTCTGATGAACTGTGAGTGAAGACAGTCTGGCTTCAGTGGCATAAAATACTGAAGGATTCTTGAGTGTCCAGGAAAGGTTGGGAAATTCTATGAAACAAGACACTGAAGGGCCAATCTTGAACAATCCCATAATGGGGGAAATCTAAAGAAGCCATCACAGATTCATGGTGCTATCTAAAGTGAAGAGAAAAGGTGAAATCTACAGGAAACAGAAGGAGGGGAACATAGCCAAAGAATTCAAGGTAATCTCCAGGATCTACAGGGACTCTGTCAAAAAAAAATCTCAGAAAGATTGTGAGAAATACTTGGAACAACAACAAGAAGTTTCCTTTAGAAGTGTTAGAAACAGATGGATAGTCAAAAGGAGCCTAAGTCCATTGCAAAGAGAAAGTGATGAATCTATAATGAGTACTGATGAGAAGGCAGAACTTCTTAGCTCTTATTTGGCATCTTTCTTCTCCCAGAAGGAAGAATGAAACCCTAGCTGATCATGGTAATGCCAGTGAGGAAAGAAGAGAACTTGCATCTTAAGTTAGACAAGAAGAGGATAAGAGAAAACTTAGCTAATTTAAATTAATTCAAATCTCTAAGGCCAGATAGATTGTATCCCAGGGTACTGAAGGAACTAGCAGAAGTGATTGCAGAATCCTGAAGGACTAGTGATAGTAGTAGTAGTTTATTAATTGATTAGTCTTAGAACCACATCAAAGAAAAGAAAAGAAAGGTAAAATACAGGATATAATTCCAGGGTAAAATAGATAAAAGAAAATACAATAATAAAACACATATGTGCTAAACACAAAGAATCAGCATTCAGATAAATACATCACCTTTACATGATACTTTGATTCTTAACTGAATGGTCTTGTCTATAAACTTGGCAGTTCCGCTAACCATGTATACGTTAGAGCTCAGGAGGAAATAGGGCAGTCTGAGATTCAGGTCCCAGTGGGCTGTTCTTTCAAGTAGATATGTTAAATGATTAAGCCTAAAAGGGGCATAGAGTTGACAGTCAAACAAAACATGAGCAATATCTTTGATGGCTGGGGCACCACATATACACGTACTCTCATGATATGGCAGGTAATGGAAGCACCCATACTTGGCCATGGAATCTAACAACTCGAAACTCGCTCTAGAATAGGCCCTTCTTAAGAATTGCATCAAACTCATTGACAGGAATTTTTTGAATTGGAAAATGGTTTGTTCTTAGCTAGCCAATTTAAAGGTTTTTTTAACCAATAACTCCATGTCTGTTTGGGCACTGATATCTAGACTCTCTGTTTAAAAATTTTCTTTGCCTGGGAGACAGTTTAGAGTTATTGGGTGGAAAACCCATGCTGTGAAATAACTTTAGAAAGTCAGCTTACCCAAGAGGTGGGGTGAGCCATACTTACCTGTTCAGCTAAATGTACTTTGAGTAGTCTATCAGGGTCCATTAAATGGATCCTCTGCCAATAAGTAAAGACATTAATTATTGAGTGGCTGTGTATGGAGTGGATACCTGTTTCTGCTCTGACCACAGGGGCTGATGTGTTCTTGTCAATTCCCAGTATGCTTCTTAAAATACAGACTAAGATTTTGATGGTCTGGGCTTGTTCAAGTGAAGTAGCTTTTGTAAGTGATTGTGATTTTGATGGTAATTCTGCACCACAGGTCAGCATTGGAACTATTTTGCTCTAAATGCTTTCAATATAGTGGTCAAGGTACCTGGGTAATTATAATTAAATAGTTTATATATTGATACTTGCCTCAATCCTTGCTGAGCTTCTTTTAAAATAATTTATCCACAACCCTGTTGGTAAAAGTCACTCCTAAATAAGTGAAAGAAGTCACTTGTCCAGTAGGCTCCCCATTCAACTGCCAGTTATATTTCACACTTTTTTTGTTAAATACCATCATTTTAGATTTCGTTTTATGGATGTTTAAAGAATTGAGAATGCAGTAGGTATTTAGATTTTGCAACAATTTTCTCAGGCCTATTTGAGAATGTGCCATTAGAACCATATCATCAGCATATAAAGCAATATTAATACATTTATCTTATTTCTCTTTGGCACATCTGAACCATACAGGAATCCTGAAATATTGTTGACACAGAGGTTAAAAAGCATTGGGTTGAAGAACTAGTGAGGTCCCAAAAGACAGGAGGAGAACAAACATCATTCCTTTCTTCAAAAAGGGAAAGAATGTAGACCCATGTAATTACAGACCTGTCAGCTTGACCTCTATACTGGTCAAGGTCCTCAAGCAGATTATTAAACAGCATGTATGAACACTTAGGCAAGCACGCTACAATTAACAGGAGCCATCAAGATTTTGATGAACCTTATCTCCTCCTGTCATACAGTTACTTGCTTAGTAGATAGGGGGAATGTCATAAACACAGTGTACCTGGCAAAGCCTTTGAAAGTCTCTCATGACACTCTCTTTAATAAAACATGGGGTAGAAGATAGTGCTTTTAGGCAGACTCATTACTGGCTGAATGAACATAACCAAAGAGTTCTCAAAAATGGCTCCATTAAGTGGAGTGCCACAGAACTCTTAGTTTTTCTGCTGTTCAACATTTTGATCAATGAGTTGAAGGGGCATTTATTAAAGTCTGTAAATGACAAAACTAGGAGGCATGGCTAATCTTTAGAGGAAAAAGAGAAGATCTTTAAAAAAAAAACCCAACAGACT
This sequence comes from Liasis olivaceus, assembly GCA_030867105.1. Classification (NCBI taxonomy): domain Eukaryota; kingdom Metazoa; phylum Chordata; class Lepidosauria; order Squamata; family Pythonidae; genus Liasis; species Liasis olivaceus. The sequence goes on along the minus strand of CM061359.1, from coordinate 24,296,083 downwards.
TGGGCAGTGGGCTGAAATATGAGTAGGATAGAATTGAATAGGGAGAAATAAGTTTTGCACCTGAGTAGGAAAAATGAAAGGCATACAAATGAGCAAGACTGGCTTGTAAGTAGTACACCTGAAAAGGAGCTGGGTGTCTTTGTTGACCACAAGTTGAACATAAGCCAGCAGTGTAATACAGCTGCATAAAGGGAAATGCTATCTTGGGGGTGCATTAAACAAGAGCATAGGGCCCAGATCACCTGAAGTAATTGTTCCCCTCTAATCTGCCCTCATCAGATCCCATTTGGAATATTATATGCAGTTCTGGGCACCACAGTTCAAAAAAAGGACTGTGACAAATTGGAGCAATTTCAGAGGAGGGCTATCAAGATGGCGAAGAGTCTGGTAAACAACCTTATGAGTAACAGTTAAAGGATCTAGGCACATTTAGGCCCAGTAAAAGAGAATAGAGGAGCAATATGATTGCTGTCTTCAAATATCTGAAGATATCCGCTTGGTGACTAATTCTCTGAACCTTCTGAAATGTGCTAGGAATCTGGACCAGACAAGGAAATGTAAAAGGCTTCAATTCCTTGGAGAATGTGTGGGAACTGAACCACTATTCCAGCAAAAAAGGAAGCACAGTACAGAAGCTGCTCAAACCCAAAGTGTCGGCAAGCAGCCAATGTCCTTCTACATTACATTCCACTGGTCTGTTCTGATCCTCTTTCCTACTACTGTATCAAAGGCTGGAAAAAAAAACTTAGGCAAGGAGGAGAGAGGGGCATTTTTGGAGGAAAGGAAAAGATTGGTGTCCAAATTCATCTCCAAAGAAACTACACCTGATAGGAATTTGAAATCGAAAGATCTGCAAAGCATTTCCTGTGGATTCTTCTCCTTTCTTCTTTCACATGGTGGCAGGACAACAAAGGTCCCAGTGGCAGAACCACAAAGGTTGCATGCCTTGTGAACCTAGATCACACCAACTTACAGAAAGACAAGACCTCCCTCCAAATGTACACTTCGTTTTATGCTAAAGTTCTTGCAGCTACACCCCAGTGAGAATACATCCGCTCCTTCTTCAAATGGAACTGGGCGCTCATCTGATAGGCCAGAAAAAGCTGAAAAGGCCTTTTGTAATGGAGGGAAAGACAGTCTTGAGGAGAAGGTATACAAACACACTCACATTTTCTGCACTAAAGCAGAGTGCATTCCAGTCATTCAGTACATCAAGAGACCCTAAAATACTTTAGAAGTCTCAGTCTTTTGAATAATAAAGTCTCTGCCTAATCAAGGCAGAACTGGAGGCAAAAGTTGCTATTTAAAACAAAATGAAGCCAATGCAATTCTCCTTTCTTTCAATCAGAGTTCTGTAGAAGAGAGTATTCAATGTTTGCAATAGATCTTTTCAAAAACCACTCCAAATCTGCCAAGACAAAGTAAAAGATCCCAGCGCTGTTTTTTTGAGGGGCCGGCATGTGTCTTGTTACTACAAGTATTAGGATGCAAATCTCATATCACAAGCTTTTGGCTGGCCAATAAACACAAACCTGGCATACAATGTCTGTGTAGAACAAAAGGCTTGCTGCTAAACTAGCAGGAGCTCTACGTAAACAAGGAGCATTCTTGGAGGCTGAGGTCACTGACTTGCTCAATTCTGTTTTACCCCAGTCTGGGATTTGACAATTTAAGTATGGGAGAGAGGCAGTCCTGTCCCCCCCACCCCCGCCCTGGAGCATGCACGCACACACACACACACACACACACACGACAGAAGAATGCTAGTTGTTTCTTTGAAAGGGTTTATATTTGAAAGCCCTATCCTGTGAAGGAACCAGATACAATATTCTCAGTACAGATTATTTTAATATAAGATACTGAAGGGTTGGAAAAATCCCTCTTTGAGAATGAAAACATACAGATGTACATGAATATGAGAGGGAGTGGTTACAGTGATTATATTTTATATCTAACAGGCTAATTCCTATATTTACTATTCATTCTTCATGAGACATTGACCAAAGTTAGTATTTTGGGCATCTCTTAAAAGCTGAATTGTGAATAGCATCAATCACTACCAGTATTAATACTGAGACTCAGTAAAATATTGCATTGGGTCCATGTTCAGCTTCTTGAAAATCTCAGCTTTAATTTTTATTAAAGCAAATTTTAGCTCATGTACCTCCACTAGTTTGTTTGAAAATGTGTGGGCAATGACTGGAATCTCAAAAATGACCAGATCGCTCAGGAGGTCAACCATTAGTGGGAGCTGAGCTGCAAAGCTCCCCCTTCCTCCCTAGTAACAACCAAATTAAATTAAGCAAGTTGCAAGAGTAGCAGAAATGCACAAAATGAGAAATTATGCATTACAGAAGGGTGACAAGCTGCAAAATCTGGGTATCAGACAGCTTGTGTCACCCGAATGATTTTTTAAAAAATGCAATGAAATTCCTCTGACCTCCATTAAACTTCTATTTAAACAGTATCCACACTCAGGAGCAGGATGAAGACAAAGGAAGTTGTCCCAGGGCCTACTTGTGTGCACCCATGCATGCATTCAGCTCTACCAGTCCTTGAAAAATAAAAGCAGGCCCATTTGCCACTACTAGGAATATGATGTCTACCCAAAGGCTGGACTAAGATCTGCACAAAAAATGACCCCAATAGGCATTTGTCTGAAGAAAGACAGCGTCCGAGGTCTAAATGTCTGCACAGAGACATTGACACTGGACTACACCTTTTAAGTGGACTGCCCAATCACCCTGCAGATTCTAAAATGCAACTCAGCACAGGTAACAATGGAGGCCTGCTGATGCCTTTCATTTCCCTAAGCCAGCCAAGCTACAGAGGGCAGGAACCTGTCCAAGAGTCCTGTAGAAGCTTATAAATATACAGGAATTGCTCATGTATTTATTTTTATGGCTTTGTTCCATGACCACCCACTCACCAAGCTACATTATATTGGAACCCTACATCCCAGCTTTCCATCAAGGCAGTCTTCAAACCTACAACTACTGAACTCTTCTGCCATGTGCACCTGAAGTGCTTCTCAGTGTCTGAGAATCAAGTATCAACCTGAGAACCTGATTTAAAAATTCTGCAATGCCAGAGGACTCTATGGTGGACACTGGATACCCCTCATTTATATAGAACTGTCTGTGGGAACCCGCAATGCTCAATTCCCAATAACGATTATTCCCTTGATTCTCAGATAAGTTCAAAGAAAAGTTCATTTATTGAGAAAAAGTGTACAGTCTCAAAAGCATTGCTGAAACTAAAAAGCTCGCGCGTGGTAACCTTTTCTTAACCCTTTTCTCCTTACTCCTCCCTTTCCGTCCCATAGTTCTTCCAACTCGTTTCTCCTGGTTTCACGCTGGTACGACCTTGGCATTCCTGGGAACAGATAACGCAGCATCTGCCTTTAACGGTGTTTCCTCCGTCTCCCTCTCCCCCCCTTCTTAAAATGGCAGAACCGAAGCAAGCAAGCTAGCAGCCATGGTTAAGTAATTGCAAGGCTTCTGACACTGTCCTTGAAAGCATACAGTTTGAAAAAAATAACTAATCTCAGACAACTTTTGGCCACCATTCCATCATGGACTACCTTGATTCCTTGCTGTGAATCCTGTGAGAAAAGTTGCCAAATGGTAACATCCCTCCCAGTTTGACTATGTTCCCATATATAGCATTCTTCAAACATGTCTGTCTCCTACTCCCACTGTCAACATGGCTAACATGAGAGCTACAGACCCACACACCAATGAAGGACAAAGCTGGAGAGGACTGACCTAGCTAACATCTAAGTAAAGATTATGAATCCCTTATGGAGGGACCATTAGTTCCATTTTGTAACATTAAGAATGGAGAAAAGTAAAAACACACAGCTCATATCAGATGTGAGGGACAATGACAGCCTTCTTTCAATGGTCTCCAAGGACACATTTCTGCAGCTATCTTTGGACAGCATCATATGGAAACCTTCCATTTAACAGGAGGAAAAAAAGGGGAGCTATTCCATTTGCTATTTGAGCAGGCTTGATACCAAACTACTCTGATCAGTCAGACACGAATTTGCGTCCCACATTGTTTCGGTTCCCACAGCTGCTGGAGATTTTTTTCTTTTTCTTTTTTAGCATCCAAAGAATGTTAAAAATATAAGATCTAGGCAGTGGGAAGTCATGTGGGGGAAGGGAGTAGAAGAGGAGTCTTTTAAAAAGTTGTTCATATCCAAATCATTGCAAACAGTAAACACTGTGTGGAATGCAGAAAAAGAATGGCCAAAGTCTACATACAAACACAGGACTAAAAATGTTCTCTGACCAAGCAATCCAAATTTTTCAACAAGAAAAGCTAAATTTTATTAATCAATTAATTTTAAAATACATTTGAGAAGCATTTTCTTGTATGTTTTGGCTTTTGCCAGTCACAGTGAGGAGAAAGCAGGTACATATGATGCCTGAAGCCTCACTAACAACCCCTGGACATTTCAGCTACCTCTCTTGCCTCCTGAGTTGGATAGACTTCTTGGAAAATGGCCCCATCCCCACAGCTGGGGCGTATGGAAGCCATAGCCCACCTCCCCCCTTTTATCCTCAAACGAATGTCCCCATAGGCACTGTGATCTGGTTTGAAGCTTCAACACTTTCTCAGGACGTGGGAAGACCTGAAATGTTGAATGGTGTTGCCACTCCTCCAAAATGGTTGACTGTACTGTGATTTAGCTACTTAGCTGATCAGGAAGCCCAAAACAAATTATCTTACTCAGGAACTCAAAAAGAAGGTAGAGCTCTGAGCGTAACACAGAAACTACTGGTTAATTAACTGGGAACGTGGTGGTCTGGTGCAAGGACGCTGGGCGGGTTGGGGGGGCTGAGGCTGTAGTGGACTTGGAATCCAGCTGCGGAGGACGATCGTTTGGCTTCAGAGGAACAGCTGGACAGGGGAGCAGCCAGACAGCAAAAGAAACCACCAGACCTTGGTTTTAAGACTAGTGAATTGGGGATTAAGAAGCTAGCCACCCCCATCTACCCCCCCTCAGGGAACTGCGGGGTTCCTCCAGTGTGAGTCTGGGACTCCCTCCTGGGAGTGAGAGTCTGGGAGGGAGTCTGGGAGTGCATGAGGATATCAAGATCAGGATCCACCTTCTGGGTGGGAGACAGGAAGTGTGAGGGAGTGAATGGGATGTCCACCCTGCCGACTAGTGAGAAAGGTCGTGGAGGGTGGCAAAGGGTGTGTGGGAGTGTAAGGTTTGGTAGGGGGTGGATCCTGGCGGCGCCGAGAGTGCAAGCTTGTGTGCCAGCACGACCCTCCCTCACCTGTGAGTGTTTGGGTGTGAATGAGGATGAGTGGCTGAAAGGAGGGACCCTTGCCCTGGATTAGGGACCCCGGAGGTCCAGGAGTGGAGGCACTTGGGCCCAGAGCCCCCGGGGATTATGCGGTGGGCTACACTATCGAGGTGGTGATGGGTAGGGGATGATATGGCGGGAGCTGGAGAGTGGGCCATCTTCGGGGAAGACATCCCCGGTGTGTGTTACCAGTGGCGTGTTCCGGCCCTCCTGGCTCATTCCCAGGGCCTGGTCAGCAGGTTCGTAGGGGCCCTGGCCTTCGGCTGCTGCTGCTGCTTAATGCCAGGTCGGTTAACAACAAGAACCCCCTCATATGTGACTTGATCACCGAGGAGGGGGCAGACCTGGCATGCATTACTGAGACCTGGCTGGGGCCTCTCGGGAATGTGCCCAGCTGGATTCTCGGTGTGGCACCAGCCGAGATGCCAGGGCAGGGGAGGAGGAGTGGCTGTTGTGATCCGAGAGTCTCTAGTGGCCTTTAGGGGCATTGCTCCACAAGTTTCTGGCTGTGAGACACTGTTCATTAGGTTGGGTGCCCGTGAACAGTTGGGAGTTCTGCTATTGTACCAGCCTCCCTGCTGCGTGGCAGCCTCCCTGCCTGAGCTGCTGGAGGCCATCTCAGGGCTGGTGGTGGAGTTCCCCAGGCTTATGGTTCTGGGGGACTTCAACCTACCGTCCCTGGGGCGGTCCTCGGAGGTGGCTCGGGAGTTCATGGCTACCATGGCAGCCATGGGCCTGTCTCAAATTGTGCGGGACCCAACCCAAGACAGTGGCCACATGCCGGATTTGGTTTTCTTGTCGGAACAATGGCAAACTCATCTGAGGGGAGATCTACAGCTTTCCCCGTTGTCATGGTCAGATCATGTCCTGGTAACCCTGAGTTTCTCCTATACCACCCCCCTCTGCAGGGAGGCAGGACCCATGTGATTGCTCCACCCCTGGCGCCTGATGGACTGTCAGGGTTTCAGAGGGAGCCGGGGGTATTCCCATGGATCTGCTGCACAGTCCAGCGGAGGCTGCTGCCTGGAATAGGGAGGTGGCCGGGGCCTTGGACAGGATCGCACCTATGGGACCTCTCTTGCCACATCGGCCCCAACACTCCCCGTGGTTTACAGAGGAGTTGAGGGTGCTGAAGAGGGTTAAGAGACGTCTAGTGGGCTGCTGGAGGAAAACAAAGATCGAATCCGACCAAACACAGGTTAGAGCCGCTATCAAGGCCTACCTTGTGGCAATAAGAGTGGTGAAGCGCCACTACTTCTCTGCCCTTATCGTGTCCGCAGAATGCCGCCCGGCGGCCCTGTTTAGGATCACTAGGTCCCTCCTTGGTAAGGGGGATGCGGGGGTTCATTTGCAGGGCCATGTGGAGGAATTTTCGGAGCATCTGCAGTACAAAGTAGCTCGGATTCGTTCCAAGTTAAACTCTGAGCGTGGGGCAGGGTCTGGGGAGATACCGGGGGACTCTTCTTACCCAGTTATCTGGGAACGGTTTGATCCTGTTGCTCCTGAGGAAGTGGACAGGATCCTGGGGACTGTGAACACCACCACCTGCCATCTTGACCCATGCCCCTCCTGGCTGGTGAAAGCAGCTCGGGAGGTGACATGTGGTGGATCCAAGCGATGGTTACTACATCCTTGCAGGAGGGAGTGTTTCCAGCTGCTTTTAAGGAGGCATTGGTGCACCCCCTCCTCAAGAAACCCTCCCTGGATCCGACTGCGCTGGACAATTTTCGTTCAGTCTCCCACCTCCCGTTTGGGGAAGGTGGCTGAGAAAGTGGTGGCATCACAACTCCAAAGGGTTCTGGAGGAAACGGATTATCTGGAGCCCTTCCAGTCAGGTTTCAGGCCTGGTTATGGAACGGAAATGGCATTGGTCGCACTTATGGATGATCTCTGGCGGGAGCGGGATGGTGGAAGTGCGACCATCCTTGCTCTCCTTGATCTCTCAGCAGCTTTCGATACCGTTGACCACGGTATCCTGTTGGGACGGCTCAGGGAATTGGGGGTGGGCGGCACGGTCTTGTGCTGGTTCACCCCTTTCTCCAGGGCCCAATCGGTGGTGATAGGGAGCGAGAGGTCCCTCCTCGGCCCCTCCTTTGTAGGGTGCCGCAAGGTTTGGTTCTCTCTCCGCTCCTTTTCAACATCTACATGAAACCGCTGGGTGAGATCATCTGTCATCATGGGATGAGGTATCATCAGTATGCTGATGATACGCAGCTATACATCGCCATCCCTGGTGAGGTAAGTGATGCCGTGGCCACCCTTTCGCGGTGCCTGGAGGCTGTAAGGGTCTGGATGGGGAACAACAGGCTTCGGCTGAACCCTGGTAAGACGGAGTGGCTGTGGGTTAATGGCTCCTCTGTATCCGGGACTTTGTCATCTTTGGTGCTGGATGGGGTAGCGCTGCCCCAGACAGACCCAGTGCGTAATTTGGGGGTCCTCCTGGACTCACGGCTCCTGCTTGAAGAGAAGGTGGCAGCTGTGGCAAGGAGGGCCTTTGCACAACTTCGGGTTGTGCATCAGTTATGCCCTTTCCTGGATCGGGATCCCCTTCGAACAGTCACTCATGCCCTTGTTATCTCCCAGATAGACTACTGCAATGAGCTCTACATAGGGCTACCCTTGAAGAGTATCCGGAAGCTACAGCCGGTCCAGAATGCAGCCCTGCGGGCTACTTTTGGAGCCCCAAGGAGGGCCCATATAATGCCACTGCTCCACAAGCTGCATTGGGTACCAGTTTGCTTCCGGGTCAAATTCAAGGTGTTGGTTGTCACCTTTAAAGCCCTACACGGCATGGGACCAGGTTACCTAAGGGACCGCCTCTCCCCTATGACTTCAACCCGTCCCACCCAATCACACAGAGAGGGCATGCTTCGGACCCCCTCAGCAAAAGAGCTCCAACCAGCAGGGTCCAGAAGGCAGGCTTCTCTGCTGTAGCTCCCGCTCTTTGGAACATCTTGCCCCCGGAGGTGCGATTGGCCCCCTCACTCCTGGCCTTCTGTAGGGCTTTGAAGACCTGGTTCTGCCACTTGGCCTGGGGTGGGGAGAGAACACCTCAAGCATGTGGATGGCTAGCCCCATAGAGGCCTCCTGTCTTCAGCCTCAGATTTTTCATCTTCTTGGACTCTCCTTCCCCCTTTTTAGTAATGCTTTTAACTGATGTTTTATGTATTTATATATATTTATGTTTTTAATGTTTGTTGTGAGTCGCCCAGAGTTCCCCCATCAGGGGGAAATGGGCGGGTGAGAAATTTAATCTATCTATCTATCTACCGTATTTTTCTGACAATAAGACGCCCCCATGTACAAGACGACCCCCATTTTTCCAACCCCAAATTAAGAAATCAATATTTTAAAGATAGTGCAGAACACATTTTTATTTAATAATTAGTTAACATTTACCTGATACACTCGGTGGGAGGAGGTCCAAACAGTCTCTCTGCAGCTCTATTTCCAGGCTCTTCTGCATAACTGATTACATTCAAGCACGAGTGAAACTGCCAATAGCTTGTCTCTACAAACAGACTTCCTCTAATTGGTTTGTTCAGCATCAGCTGACATCAGTTACATAAGGCTCCTGATTGGAGGAAGTCTGTTTGGGAGACAAGCTATTTCACTTGTGATTGGAGGCTGGCAATAGGAGGAAGCCTCTTTGCAGAGACAAAGTATGGGCAGTTTTGCCACCGCGCGGTTCTCTCCTCGGCTGACTTCCTTGAATAAGACGCCCTTCAATTTTTAGCGTAAGGATTTTAGAAAAAAGTATCGTCTTATAGTTGGAAAAATACGGTATCTATCTATCTATCTATCTATCTATCTATATATCTATCTATCTTTCTTCTGAGGCATTTTATAAAAATTGAATTAAAGAAATCAGAAATAAAACCACTGGAACCACCAACCATTTTCTGGAAGGCAACTGGGCCACTACAGAGGTGGGGTCTTAGCCCACATATCAAATCATGCATTTCTCCTTCAGCCACATTCCAGTCCAATTTTGAGGGAGAGCAATGCTCTCAGACTTTTTTAAAGTCACAGCTCAAAGGGAAGCTGAAAGGAGCTTCAGGAACACCTTGAGGCCAAATGATGCCACTTTCGTCACCTGGTCTATTTTAGACAGAGATTGTGCTCTGACTGAAGAAAGCAACGAGCTTTTGAAACTAACCTGTTTGCTACACATTTACTCTGATCAGATACAGCCTTCTCCATCCTGCTGTTATCCTTACAGGGAGTCCCCAGTTTAAGAATGCCTGATTTACAGCTGATCCATAGTTAAGAACAGAGCCTACTGTAGCAAAAGTCAAGTTAAATACACAATGGTTCGAATTCGTTACACAATACTACTTACACAGTATTATACAATAATACCATTCCATCTTACACACAAATTCGACTTAAGGACAGACCTTGGGAACAGAACTCGTTCTTAAACTGGGGACTACCTGCGTATGCTAAACTTTAATTCCTCCTAGCCAAGCTGACAGGAATGATACTTAATGCAACTGTAGGCTAGCTGCTCCAGGAAGGTGATAAAATGTTTGGCAATATTACTTTATATTAGTGAAGTGGGGAACCTTTTCCAGTCTTTGCAGAGAGGAAATGCTAAAGAAGGTTAATATTTTCTGCCTTTACTTCACTTACAGCCAAAAGCAACAGGAAACAACAAACCATACATCCACTGGCACAGATTACATCAAACTACTTTTGGTGCCAGAAACAAAACCATAAAATATAAAAATCAAGTTTCTTTGAATGAATTGAATCCACACACATGGATTACAATCCATCAGAAGCAAATCTTATTAGAATGAACAAGCCTGCCTACTGAAGATGCAAGGGATTAAATGCAAAACCTTCAACATGAAAATAAAAATATTAAAATAAATAAAAATCAAATAGCTCAGCCCCTCAGTCAATCTCTTGGGCAATCCACAAAAAATCCCACTTTCTGGAATTTAGCTGACTGCTGCTCTAACCCTAATAACATTGAGGATGCAACAAGGGGGAGTTTTGGATGGAACCATATCCATTTTTTGCAATGGTTGCTCAAGCAATATGAGGGAAAGACGGGAAAACTGGAGACTGTAATCTTACACTCTAAACTCTTTGAAACAGGGCTTACTTTCTGTCTTAGGAACATTTCTAGTGTTTGTTCCCTGAAATTCAAAGTATTTTCTTGTAAACCTTGATCAAACTTGACATTCTTCAGTTTACAAATAGTGCAGCAATGAAAATCCTATTTGAAGGAATTCCAGGGGTGGTCTGTGGGGTTAAAAAAAAGTAGAAATGGTGTCTGCAACCCTGTGATTAAATCTCTTCTGATGACAGTGGGGATGCCAGAGTCCAACTTTTGAAATTTGTGCAATCTGAAAGTTAGACTTCTGGGTCACTTGTGTTGTTGCAGAGAAACTGATAGACTGTGAAGCACTAATAACCAGGCAGCATTTGGATGTTATAGAATCATAGGTTTGGAAGAGACCAACTCCCTGCCCGGAGCAGGAATCCTTTTACTATTCTGGACAAATGGCTGTCAAGCTTTGTTTGAAAACTTCCAGTGGTGGAGCCTTCCATGACTCCAGGAGGCAGGCTGTTCTACTGCTTATTAGATCTCTGTCAGGCAATTCTTCCTTGTTTTGAGTTTGGATCTCCTGCTGTAAAGCTTCCACCCACTGGTTCTCCACCTACCCACAGGAGATCTATGGGAAATAAATTGACATCCTCTTCCCTGTAAAAACCCTTCAGGGATTGGAAGGCTGCTATCATATCTCCCCTTAGCCTTCTTTTCTTTAGGTTAAATATACCAAGTTCCTTTACTTGTTCTTTATAGAACTTAGCCTCCAAGCCCTTCACCATTTTTGTCACTGTTCTCTACACTTTTTTTAGTTCCTCAGCATTCTTTTGTATTGGGCTATTTCACTGCTCTGCCATCTTTCTTCCATGGAATTTAGGGCAGAATACAGGCAGTCCTTGGGCTACAACCACTCGTTCAGCAACCACTCAAAGTTACAACGGTGCTGAATGAGTATTTACAACCAGTCCTCAAATTTCCAGCCATCCAACACTACCATGGTCATGACTGTGATCTGGGTGCTTGGCAACCAGCTCACACTTACAATGGTTGCAGTGTCCTGCATCATGTGATCGCAATTTGCGACCTTCCCTACCAGCTTCCCACAAGCAAAGTCAATGGGGAAGCTGGCAGGGAAGGTTGCATGTTGCTCCTGTGAGTTGTCCCACCACTTTTTCTCTCAAGGAGCCCCACTATGGAGTACGAGATCCCAGGGATCTCATACTTTGTAGCACCCCCCACCTGCCTGCCCTCTGTAGTGTACCTGCCTGCAGCACCCCTTGCCCGCTGGACTCCCTTGCATGCATGCTGCCTCTGCCAGTGCTCCCTAGTGCCCGTCTGTGGCCCACCCACGCTACCTAGCACCTGCCCACAAGCACCCACTCACACCTTGCTTGGGATTCCTGCCTCTTCCCACTTCATGAGCTGCATGGTCCTGGGATTATGACGGCAACCAGGACTGCCATCACTAAGTTATGCGGTCATGTGACATTGCACTTTACAACTGCATCGCTTAGCGACAGAATTTCTGGTCCCAATTGCCGTCGTAACCTGAGGACTACCTGTACATGGTTCGCTTGCCATATTCACTGACCCCAAGAGTCAGGTTAGGTTAGGAGACAGTGGTGTTCCCAAGGTTACCCACTGAGCTTCACAACTAAGCATGTTTTGATCCCAAATGTTTCCAGTTCTAGACCAATACTTTAATTAGCCTATTACACTGGATCCAAAGTTTGAGGTAAACAGACTGTCTCCAGCTTGGCTTCTGCCAAATGTTTACTGATTGGAAAACTTTGCTCTTTCCTTATTTCCCTTTTCTCTAAGCAAAACATGCCCCATTCTTTTGGTGCTTCCTTGTACTATTCCAGAGAGATAGCTAGAAATGTTCTTTCCTTCAGGGCTGTGGAGTTGGAGTCAGAAGCAACTCTTGGGTTACTGGAATTGGAGTCAGTAAAAATATACCAACTCTGACTCCTAATATATTTAAATTGCATATAATAAAAATAATATGTTAAATTTTCCTATTTCATAGATAATAATTTGATCAACCTATTTTTTCAGGATATATTTTAATTTCAAGTTCTCTGCAAATTTCAAAATATAACATATTCTGTGATATTTTTATTTGAGATAGCAGCACCCTATGAAGAAAATCACAATGACAAAAAGAGTGTCACCAAAGTTGGCTGTTTTGGAACATACAGTAACAACAGATGAGAAACATTATGTATGTCAGTGTATTATAGAAGATGATGATTCTGAAAAAACAATGTAATGCACAAATTAGTAGTTTTAGTGGTTCTGACAAAAATGCACCTATAAGAGCATAAAATCTGAAAAGACACTTGCAGCGTTTACATCTTAAAGTGTTAGAAGCTGTGAATGAGAAAGATAATAACAGCAGTCCATCTACTTCAGGGCTAAAGAAAGACCAGAAGTCTACTGGAGGCCAAACACAACTATCAAGATTCTTTACATCTGACCAAGTTACCATAACAATGATGCCAGAAAAGTTCAAAAATATCATCACTGAAATGGCAGTGAAGAATAGTGTACCTCTATCCTTTTTTTCACAACCATCCTTTTTAGGCTTAGAAATGACTAGAAAACTTGGAGTTTCTCTAGAAAGAGAAAGCATAAGGAGACTTATAACTGAAGAGGCCAAATGTAAGAAAGAAGAACTTTGGAAAAGTTTGAAAGGATGTTTTGTCTTCATTGAAATGGATGCATTCACGTCAGTCAATTATTTTGCTATTAATGTTAGATTTGTTGATGAAAGCTATAAAATGATAACTTGGACATTAGGAGTAAAAGACACCCAGGCACATCACACCAGCGAATATCTTCAGAAGTCAGTGGAAGATGTTTTGGAAGATTTTGAAATTAAAAAGGAATAGGTTCTATGCATTGTAACAAATAATGTTTCAATTATGTTAAGCATAATTGAGAAAATGAATAAAGTTGACAAAGAAAGCACACAAATATTAGAAGATGAAGTTCCTATTCCTGCAAATAATCCACAAACAGTGCAAATAGAAGAGAGCAGTGAAACTCAAACTTTAGATGATATTACTGAAGAAACATCTAAGTCTATTACAATTCAACATGTGTGTTGTGCTGTACATACATTGCAACTAGCAATAAGAGATGGATTGAAATGCAGCTACTCTCATTGGCAAGTTAAGGCAAGTAGCTGTTGCAGCCAGGACCCCTAAAACAGATGCTATTCTGCAGAGACTTTTAGTTCAAGCAAATGCTTTATCATCAAATAAGTGCTGGAAAAGGAGCCATTTTGGATCAAACAACACACTGAGGAAGCACTTATTTGATGATAAAGCATTTGCTTGAACTAAAACACTTTCTGGAAGATCTGGACAACATAAACGTTTCAGTAACTGAAAGCCAATGGGCACAAGTGACAGAATTAGAAAGTCTACTTTCTCACCCTTTTACTGTCACCAAGAAGTTGCAATCTGAGGATTTAATACCTGGTAAATTCTTGCTGGAGTGGAAAAGCTTGATGTATTGCCTAAACAAAAGAGGAGGATTAATTGCTGATGGCACTGTATCTTCAGTGAAGAAAAGGGGGGGGTGTCTCTTGTTGGATAATCAAAACTTGTTAGCTGCTATTTACATTGATCCAATGAACCGACTTTTGTTAGGCAATGACCAAGTTGCTACAGGAAAACAGGCACTCTATGAAGCAGCAGTTCACACAAAAGGGTTATCGGAAACACCTGAACCAAATGAAGCTAGAAGCATTGGTAACTCAGAATCATCCTCTTCAAATGAAGAATTAGAGTTTGAAGCCTACTTGGACAGAATGCTGTTTAAGCATGCAAAACAACCAGTCCAAATAAAGAAATTTCAGCAACAATTTTTGAAGGATTAAAGGAAGTGGAAAAGTATGATCGTTCATTGAAACTGACTATAGAAGAAGCCATCCTTGTTTATCCAGAGGTTATTAGTGATGTACCTAGAACTGTAACAGCAATGCCACCCACCCAAGTCAGAGCTGAAAGACTGTTTTCAGCACTGAAAATAGTCAAATCAGATTTAAGGGCTTCTATGAGGGAGGATTTGGCAGAAGCAATTCTGTTTCTAAGAACAATATGTTAGTCTTCAACTTCAACCATCTTCTATAATATAATTTTTATTTCATTAAATATTATGTTTCATGTTATATTCACTTGAATTTTATATTCAAACGATGTTTTAATCTTGAAAAAGAAAGTTTGTTACTTATGTAACTAATTGAGTTCATTTCTTTTAAAACAGTCATTTGTTAAGTTGTTTTAGGTGTTCAATTGTTTTTTACTTTTTTGTAGTTTTGACTTTGAATTCTTTTTAGTAATATCAAAGGATATACTTTAGATTTTTGAACTAGTAGAGAAAGTTGTTCCTGATTTTTTTTACAGTTTCTTTCTTTTATATCCTAGTATTTTATAGTCCTTTGATAAAAATATAACCTCATTGTTTTTATTTTTTAGCTTTTATCCTTTGTTTAAACTATAAGGTTCCTGAATGTTTGTAATTTCTTTAAGAACTAAAATAAAAGAAACCAGAATGTCTTAGCTATACCCTTTAGACCAGGGGCCCTCAAACTTTTTAAACAGGGGGCCAGTTCACAGTACCTCAGAATGTTGGGGGGCCGGGCTATTTATTTATTTATTATTAAACTTGTATGCCGCCCATCTCCCCCAATGGGTGACTGGGCGGCTCACAATAGTTTGAAAAAAACATGAATGAATTCTTATGCACACATTTTATTTGTAGTACAAAAAAAAAAACAGGAAAAAAACAATACAATAATTAAAATAAAGAACAATTTTAACCAACATAAACCACACCCTGCATTGGTGGTCAGTGTCACTAAATGTTATCCTCCCCCCATCCCAGCCCCCCGCATTATTGGTCAGTGCCAGTGGCCATTCTCCTACTTGAGGGTAACCACACAGTCCAAATGGAGAAAATAATAGGGCGCCCTGGATCCCACCAATCACCCTGCACAGAGGATCCCTCCCGCGGAGTATGAGGAAGTATGAGTTGAAGTGCCACTTTTTAAACCCTCCCCCCCCTTGTCTTGGTGCCACAATTCTTTATCACCTGGTGGTGACCTCGTTCCTTCCTCCCACTCATAACATAGCTCTGGCCTAAATTGCCCATATAAGGTTAAGTACCTCTGCGTCCCAAAGCACTGTCCCAATTACAACCATTAACATCCCTCCTCCCTAGTCAGGAATGGCAGAATCCAATCAAGCAAACACCCATTGACTGCTACAGCTTTTTAAATTGACATTTGGTTGATGCAGGTTCTGAGAGTAACTTTGGGGACTGAGCATAACTACTGAATGAATGGTTGTTAAGTGATGACTACCTGTACAAAGAATTTGAGACGATGGAACAGGTCTGGGCAAGGAAGAGGAGTTTGGATATAAATGCAAGGAACAGAAGAGAAGAAAAAGTGAAACAGAAACTGAGTACAATGCTTTCTGCGGTCCTGATAATTTGCAAAGAAGTAGGCTGACCTGATTTCCAAAAATAAAAACTTGGATATATGAATATTAAAAATGCATACATGTATACAAATCTACAAGTCAATTTCCCCAGTCACAGGCAAAAATTACCAGAAAAAAAAGGACACAAAGATGTTTAGAAGAGCTTCTCTGGAATGAAGCAACTTTAAGTAGTTCCAAACATTCCTGTTCCCTGTTGTGCTTTTACACTCTGTGAAAAATTATTTCCAGGCCAAATTAATTTAATAAATGACTAACAATCAATTGACCACTCTCTCCATCATAAGGCTATCAGACTGATCTGCAAAAATCCATTAGTTGTCAGCAAAGAGATACAGGAAACACTACCTTTGCTTCTTATTCTGGATTTCTGCAGACTAGTACTAATCAAGCAGCCAGTAAAATGGATAATGGAATATCTTCATTCCCACGTTCCCTTCCACCATAAGGTACCCCAAGACTTGAGGAGTAATGAAAAGACATCATTTCTTTGGCTACCTGTTCCCATACTGTTCTGCCTGCTCCACCTTGAGCTCTCCCATTAGTTCGAGGATGCCTTCCCCAAAATCAGGACTGTCCCTGTAAAACTGGAATTTAATCTTGGAAATAAGTTTCAGGCACTGATAGTGCCTTCTGTTGACTAAAACCTAGCCATGGCAGCAGGTTATTGGGAATATTTTAATGACATTCCGAATGAAATCCATTGTGTGGGTAAAACAGGAAGGAACATAAAATGCAAACCCGAAGCACCATGAGAACGGGGCTCCTGCCGTTCTCCAAATAGGGCGCCTGTACTCATGAGAGCTGGGGAAAACCAGATGGTTTCCGAAGGATTGCAAGAACGGGGTGGGCAATTGGGAGAAAGAATGAGACAAGCAGCTTGGAGAACGACACACCGAGAGGAGAGCCACAAGATGGCCCGGTATACCTGTAACGTAGACTAGTCTGGCTCTGCAATCTCCCTCCTCGTGCATCACCTGCAGCTCCCGACACAGCCCCGACAGACAGCAGCGGCGGCCAATCAGGCGCTCTGATTCAATCAATCACCCTGCACAGAGGATCCCTCCCGTGGAGTACGAGGAGAGGAGAGCCGCAAGACGACCCGGTATACCTGTAATGTAGACTAGTCTGGCTCTGCAATCTCTCTCCTCGTGCATCGCCTGCAGCTCCCAACACAGCCCCGACAGACAGCAGCGGCGGCCAATCAGGTGGGCGGGCTGGATAAATGACCCTGGCGGGCCGTATCCGGCCCGCGGGCCGTAGTTTGAGAACCCCTGCTTTAGACCCAAGCTTTAACAGGTTAGGGTTCTAAAAAGTTGCCTGCTGATTCACACCAGCAGTGATGAAATGCCTTGTATGTTGTGTGCTTAAAGTCGATATAGGAAATATATAATCAGTATATTTATAATTTATTTCCTATATCGATATATAATTAAAGGAGTCGGAGTTGGAGGTACCATGAATAAAGGAGTCAGAGTCAGAGTCGCAGATTTTATATGCTGATTCCACAGCCCTGCTTTCCTTGTAGCAAAGTACCTAATGTCCCCTTACCACCAATTTGTAATAATTACGTGTTGATTTTTAAGTACTTCTTTACTTTACTCATAATGTGTTTTTAATCCACTGGGAGACTCTGATTGGCTTACAATCTGCTTATAGTCGTGAGATTAGAAACCATACAACAAACCCTCAAGACATACCACTCCACTGACCGCAAAAGGCACCATATCTGCTCCCCAAACGCCCCCCAAAAGAGCCAGGTCTTCAACAGAAAGGGGAAGTCCTTACATTTGAGGGAAAGTCATTCAAGGTGCTGTACATTCACAAGAAGCTTCCACGTTGACAGAGATCAACTGAGAGAAGTGAGTCTATTTGAAGGTCTGTTCAAATCGTCCCTCTGAATGTGTGGGATGGTCACTATAATAGGTCACATTTCACAGGCTGTTCTTAAGCAGCAAAACCTTTGGCCCAGCACCCTTCAATTCCAGTAATATAAAAGGCCTCTAAAGAAAATCTCCAGGGTGAAAGAAATATGTGGGAGGACTTCTTCAATATTCTTCAAAGCTCTGTCTGTCCTCTTTGGCTGTTCAGCCTCACAATTCAGCCCTGACAAGGACAGAAGTTATTCCAAATTCCTGCATTCTGTTTTATATTGTGTTACGTAGGGCAGCAGTTCCAAAGTGTCCATTCCTAACCACAGCAATGCCAAGAGGACTAAGCATATATTACAACATCATGATGCATGTTCTGCCCCTGTCACATGGTCACACACAAATACATAAGGGGTACAGTTAACCTGCAATATTGTGACACATGTTTTGTCACTCACCTCACTGCCCCGCAGGCACCTTTGTGCAGTCGCACTGCTATTCCCTCCCACGCATTTCTGGCCAAATCACAACTTTTGCACATCACTCCCATTTGCACTCCCCTAAATGACCTGATGAAGTTTCACCCTTCATTCTCATGACAGATTTATTTTTTGCACATATCAAACCTCATACTGAGCAAACAGTGGAGACAACCTACTAGCAGGGTTCAATTCTAACAGGTGCACAAGACAAAAGAATTGTACAGATGTTGTCTGAATACAAGTGTGCAACTTACCACAAGAGCAGCATGTAAAGCAGTTGGTGTGGTAAAGGTTCCCCATGGCTTGGCAAGCTTGGCTGGCCCCATACACCCCCTTTCCACACTTGATACAAATACCTTTGGAGGAAAAAAAAAACAAAAAACAGAAGGAACATTAGAACTTGGTAAAGGTCTGCAAGTACCCCTCAGATTTCAAGTAGAAATCTGCAGGTACCTTATTTATAGGAAAGGATTACATTATCTGAGAAGAGCCGCGGGGTGCAAATGGCTGTAGCCCCCATGGTCAGCCAGAGATTTTCTTTCTTTTCATTCCCCTTCCCCCACCCATGTCTTTCCTCTTTTCCATCCTGTTCTTTTCCTTCAACCTTTTTCTGCTCTGCTGGAGAAAGGGAGGTGGTTATTAGCATACTCATACTTATGTGCTTCTGTGCATGAGAGAACATGGTTGCTATACTCAGATGGGGATCAGTTAATGTTGCAAATGAGCATCTTATTTTAGAGGCAAGTAATTTTATTTGCTAGTTATTACATTTATTTTCTTCTTGGCATTGCCAGGGGGTAAGGGTGGGGTAGTGGCTTCACATGGGCACATTTATTAAGCAGATGAAGAATTCCATGACTGGTTTCCACTGGGGTTGGCTGTCCTAAGTTGATAAGGTAGGAAAACTGGACATGTTTCTCTCTTTAGTTTTCTCCTGTCTACTCTTCCTTTGGGGGCCACCATATTAAATCTGGGGTTCTCTCCTTTTGGATAAATATATTTCTTCTTCATATCTGCTCAGAACAGAATTTGAGCACTCTTACTAGCTCAACTTCCAAACAGAGAGGCTTTTGAAGACTGCCCTCATTTAAAAGTAATAGGTCAGAAAGAAAGCTGTTTTTTAAACCATCTCTGAAGAAAGACGGGAGGTGAAAAAAGGAGACCAGAACCTATGTTATATTCTCTTGAGAAAGACTGGTGAACATTTTTAATTGCTTTTGTTAAAAATCAGACATATTTGCTGACCCAGGGAGTTTCCAGCAGTGGATCCAGACTTTTCTTCTTCCTATCCTGCCTCCAAGGCTAGCCTACCCTGCAGGTCAACAGCTGGGGCACTGACAATCTGACTGCTAGGCAAACACAAGGTCTGATCAAAACAGCTGGGTTAGGAGGGAATCCTGGAACTAGGAAATGCCAACATCTGTCCAAGCCACTTCATCACAAATTTGACTGATATTGTTCCCTCTCCCACCTGCCCACTCCCATGTGTATCCAAGAAGGAAAGATACAATTATCACTTTTACAATATCCAGATGGAGTTCTATAAAAACAGAAACTGTCACTTTATTTCAGTTCTAGGACATAATATTCATCCTAGAAATTATTTAAGAAGAGAAGGACATTCAAGCTCTGATTTACCAACAAAAAGGTGGAGTTTGGCTTGCTTACTTTAAGGCAAGGCACCAGAAGTGCTTGGTTTACCACATCAAACATGCTTAACCACTGGTGCTTTGGGAAGCTGGGACCCCAACAAAATCTGCTGAGTCTACACAGGTTCTGCACTGTTGCTCCAGGTTTGAGGAAGCCAACCTCTCTGTGCTCAGGGAAAGCATCTGGGGCTTTCCTTTTTTCAGCCTCCATGAGCTACAGAGATGATACGGCGGTACAGCCAATTTGGAGGGAGGTGACTGGATTTTAAGGGGGAAGAAGGATACAACACCTTCTCTTCCCCCAAAATCACAAGCAAAATTTGCTAAAGGGGTGGCTTTGTGGCCAAATTTTGGCAGTATAATCAAGAGGGAGACACTCTTTTCATCATAATATTATTGTTATATTAGTATTTCATTCTTTTAAACAAATGTTATTTTATGCCCCTTGGTAAGCTCTGCTCTTTATTGAAGTCAACTTTAATGAAAAAACTAAATACCCATGTATCTCTGGCACCATGCACCAAGTTTATAACTGCTCAATCTACTCAAATTCTTGAAAATGTGGCTGTGCTTCTGAAGAAGAAAATTTACCACCTCTCACATACATACATACATCACCATTCAATGACCTAGAAGGTATTTTCATAATTCTGACCCAAGATCTGCACTAAAGACACAGCACCAAGAAATCAAATGAACATAATGTAAAGAGAATGCATCGGATTGTAATAATTTGCAATTATTTGCAAGTCAATGGAGAAAGTCTTAAAAGCCCCATATAACTAAAGAGTTAACTGGGAGGGATTAACTGAACTAACTCCAAAAACACCACAAGGACAACTTGAATGGCAATCTGTTATCCCATTCCTGCAGCAGGAGGACCACAGAAAAACAATCAACGATTTCCAATCTGCCAAATATAAGTAATTTGATAGTGAAAGTTATGTTTGACAAAAGAAAGGCAGTTTAGGGCTGAGAAGGTGAAGTAAAATTGGAGGGTATTGGTTTACTGGCCACAAGCTGAAAACTGAAAGGCCTACCTCTACAAATATACAAACACAAAAACTATGAAAACCTACGCTGTTTTTTTCACAAGGAACCTAAAACATCTTCTTGGACTGAATTCATTCTCATGTAGCTTGATGTTGGCCACTTCACTGTTTTACACTAAGGCAACAGTGAAATGCCCATTTTTCACAGAATCCAAATACCTGGCAGCAAAAGTCAGCCCTAGTTGGACAGTGATATGATCAGCTTTCCAAATCTTAAAAACATGGAGTTACAGACTCTTCCCCAAATGTTGAGGATGCTGAAAATAAGCAGAATAAAACTAATGGTATCTTGCTCAAAATCACAATAAATGATTTCTATGAACCAGAAAACTTCTCTATTATGGTCACTGACCAGTATTACATAGAACTTAATGACAGGGTTAGAGGGACTTCAGGAAAGATACATTAAAACATATAGATAAATTGAACAAATAACGGAATACACTACAAATACAAGTAATAGAATACTAAACATTTTAAATACTTAAAACTAAATCACTAAATTAGAGAACTACCTTGTAAAGAAAAATTTAAAATACATTACTTAGCTACTGAGTGAATAAAGTACTTTCCTACTACACTAGGTAAAAACACTAATATACTAACTGCATAAGCTACTAAAATATTTTAAAAAATTAAGATGTGATTTCCTTTGATCAATCACTTTATTTCAGTTACAAGTCAGTGCCACTATTTAAATTCCATGCAATCAGTACAATATACTACATCCAATGATCCCTACTTCACTCCTCCTTATAAGCATGCCATATATGGCACGCTCAACCGAATTTCACTACTTGCCATGTGATTTATCTTTACTTTTTCCTGAACTAGGTATTTTACGCAGACATAATCCAGAGCTATTGGGACTTTTTTGTACCACTGTATCCTGGTTCTAGGAATATCTCTGTCCAGGTGACCCCAACAGAAGGACATAGTCCAGTCTTTCTATTTACCATCCCCAGAGGAGAAGAATCTTTCAACACATGATATATGCTTACATCTACTATCAAGTATCACTGGAGGGTATATTCAAGCAGACTGGGTGAATACTCGATTATACTTTGGAGTAAATTTTTCAAATAATAGGGGTTATGTAACCAACTTTCAGCTACTGCCTGTCTCCTTGCAAGGTCATGTCCGTAAATCAGTGATGTGTTCCATTCCGCAAAGCAGCGAGGCAGGCAGCTCACAGCACAAGAACTTCTGCTCAACTCTGTTTCCACATAGCATGAAAAAGAGCCCACCAGCATCAGCAGGGCCAAACCTTGGGGGAGGAAGTTCAGCTTTGGCTAAGTTCTCAATATCGCCATTAAGTAGGTTTGCCTCAAGCAGACTACCACATGTGGTATGTAACATGCCACTCAGAAGACTTTCTTGAACAATGTGGACTGAGTGGCCTCAAGATCTCCTAGCCCTATTTACCCTCCATAAAGGAGAAGGACTAGGGTTTGGCCAGGAAGAATCTGACGGTGGTCATCTGATATAGAAAAAGACAGTATGGCTGGAATATCTCTTCACATCTTCTGCAAGGTGGAGACAGGTGGAGATGTCTGTGGGATCAGGTGCTTTTGTCAAAATGATCAAAGCAGCTTCACAAAGTTTCACCCTCTTCCCACATGCATATGACACAAGGCACTTACCGAACGAGCAGTGTTTGCATCATGTTAGCTCTATGCTGTTTTTGGCATCTGTCCCCTCTGCCCCCAGCTTTCTGTGGATGCCTCTGGACCCCAATTGAACAGGTGCGCACCTATAAATACCTTGGAGTGCAATTCCATGCTTCTCTATTCTGGAATACACATTTCCTTTATTGAGCAAGTGTGGCACAGCGCACTTCATCAGCAATTATAAGATTCTACCACTCAAAAGGAGCCCATTATATCCCTGCAGCATGCAAGGTCTTCCAAGCTAAAGTAATACCTCAGCTCCTCTATGGCTCTCAGATTTGCTCCCTCGCAAACCTCAATAAAATTGAAACTATTCAAAATAAGTCTATGAGAGCCATTTTGATGGTACCAAAAAGTGTTAAAAATGCCATCTTAAGGGTAGAATTAGGTATAGTTTCATTGGATGCCAGAGCATGGCTTCTTCTTCTTACCTTCTGGCTAAAGTTACTACTGTCTCCTATAGGTTTAGCCCCGTTAGTATTTAAGGATCATTTCAAATCATCGTGGCAAAAACAAGCCTCAGATAGAATTCAATTGCTGGGCTTCTCTATGCAAACTCTGTGCTTATTAGGATTTGATGATGTTAGAACTGCCCTTAAACAACGTATCTGGGACATAGATTTACAAACAAATTTACGTAAGGTGTTGCACCCCAATATTTGTCAGTTTCTACCACAAGGGTTTATTCTAGCTTATTTAACATCTATTACAATTCTGAAATTTCGCAAAGCTTTCACCCTAGCTAGAACAGACGCGTTGCCCTCAGCAGTCCTTTTTGGACGTTTAAGGGCATTCCCATGCACCTTCGATTATGTCCACGTGGAGATGGCTCAATAGAAACACTAAGCCATATGCTATTATATTGCTCCCTATATAAGGATTCTAGACAGATATATATATTATATACCCAATATTGAAGAGATTTCCTGGCAGGGAGTGTGACTTCCATCTAATGCTACTCCTTTCAGACAAAGACCCGGAAATATCCTCCCAAGTTGCCCGGTTTTGAGCTACCATCTGTACAATACGCTCCACCATTATTTAGAGCTAAAATTCCACAACATAGTATCTTACTTTGATATATTTTAGCACTGTTATTTTAATTATTAAATAATATTAATTGTTTTGTTTTATAGATATATATAAATGTAAGATGGTTGTATTGTATACTTTGACTGTATCTGGCCTTAGGGCTGTAATAAACATGTGTGTGTGGATGCCTCTGTGGGTAGCATATAAAAGGTATGTTTTCTGATTCCCAGGTGAATGAAAAATCACCGACTAATACGCACAAACTATTTTGTTTCAGGGTCCACATAGATGCATATAGAAACAGTGAGACACTATGAATAAGAGCAGATATTATGGCTAAGATGCTATGGCTAAAATCCAATCTCTACAGATTCTAGCTGTTTGATCTATGAATAATTAAGACAAAATTGTGACCCACCAATCCAGACTATCAGGGCATGATTCACTTCCACAAATCTTTGTATGAAGAGTATCATAATGGTAAGCAATGTATGTGTGTTCTTTGATGGAGAGGGCTCCTTAAACTTATACCTAATAGTCACCTGACTCAACCTACCCCGAAGAGAATGGTTTATTATAGAGCCTCACATACTTTTTCCAGCAAAGACAGTGAATGCATTCACTGTAGATATGACACAGTGCCCTGTTTTAGGTAGTGTTTGTTTAACTAGAAATTCTTCACCTATTAATAGAACTTGGAAAACACTTAGATCCCCTTGTAGGTTCCAGTACAATAGGATTACAGGGAGTTCTAAATGGGTCACAAACTCTCTCACCATTTTAAATCTGAGGCTCCATGTCCTACACTAAATACAGAGGCACACATCTTTAAATCTAGCACTGTCAAGTTTTGACAGTTAAAGGAGTATTTTTATCTGGCAATGGAGAAAAAAATCAAAAGAAACAAAACTTTTCATTTCTAGCCAGCAACAACCATAACAAGGACTTTGTCTCTAAATATGACCATCTGCCCAGAAAAGAGAGAAAGATAAGTGTGTGCATTGGGGGGGGGGGGGGCAGGGGCAACTAGTTGGTTCTTTTCAAGGCAATTGTGATTGGCCACATCTATCTTGGCATTTTGGCAGCCTTTTCTAAGAGTTAATAAAACAGAAACATCAGATTTACTATAAAGAAAATGTAAACTGAATACCAAAAAAATGTTTAGTGTGCTGAAAGGTCAGCCTAATAAATTCAGGATCATGAATTATACACAACTAAAAAGCAGGGCGATGTGAAAGGAGCCCTTAAGAGTAAGTTCTCGAGTGAAGGCTTCCTAAGGGTCAACAGCTGGAGCCAGAACCTGGAGCTGAGAGAAGATTCCATCAGAACATGTTTCCTCAGCTTTATATTCAGCCTGACCAAAAAAAACCCAGCAATTGCCACTCCAGAACAGGAGCTGAACCCAGTCCTCAACTCTGAAACATGTGGGAAGAGCCCACAATGACCCATTGGCTAACACCCAGTCCTGATATTCCCAACTGCAGAGTCCTTGAGGCATGGTATCGCTTTCATCCCTATTTCTGTTGCCCCAATCAGATTTGCCATTGGTGGGGGGAGGAGAGAAGGGAGTACAGAGATAACCCACACCTTGTCCCTCGGGAACTGCAAGCCTGCTGCAATTCTTAAGTTGCCTTGTCCTTCTCTAAACCCATTAGTGCCTAAGATAAGCACAGCAAGAGGACAAGGTGAACATTAGCATCCACCTCTAGCACAAGTGACCAGGGCAGGTGTCAAACTTTCCAGCAGCTGCCACACCTTTTCCACACCTCAGTCAAGCAAGACTAACTTATCCCTGCACAGGGCCCAGTAAATAAAACTGCATCTGTTTCAACTTGCCTTCTGCAAACCTCTTTCAATACTGATGAACTGGGGGAGGGATTTGATTTTATACAGATATCATCTAGACATAAAAGCCAGCATAAGCTTAAAAATTCAGAAACTGTGTTATCCTTTATCTGATGGCCATATCAAATAAACCAAATTTTGGTTGTTCTGTTATGTTGCTTGGTTGCTATATTTATATATTGTACATGTTTAATGTTATATGGGGGGGTTGTTGGTTTATTGCTTGTTTTTTATGTTGTACGCCGCCCAGTCACACTGTTTGAATTGGGCAGCCTTATAAATCTTATAAACAAACAAATAAACAACATGAGGGCCACTATGGGAAAACAGTAGCAAAAAATGAGGATTCAAGATGGCAGCAGGGAACTGGCGCCCAGTGCGTAGCTCCCAACCGTAACCAGCATGGGGTTGAGGAGAGTCGGAGGTATGGGATTGGTATGTGAACGCAGGGTGAATGTAGAGAACTTCTGGCATTCACTCCTGGATCCAGGGGGATGATGGTGGCTGCGACGGTTGTGGCGATGGTGGGAGAGTGCTGGTGGCAGCTGCCGAGGCCACACTGTCTGGGCCCGTGTGTGGTGACGATGGAGTCGAGAGTCAGTCCAGCTGGGCCGGGAATGTCTGCAGGGCTAAGGCCCAAGCCCAAAGCTATTAGTCTTGGCAGCAGCAATGGCGGTGACAGCACCGGTGACGGCGGCGGGATGGCAGCGATGAGTGCACCAGGGGCGAGGCTGAGGCGGACCCAACGGTGACAGTGCAGCAGAGGCCAAAGCCCGAGGGCCCACAGTTCCTGAAGCCCATAGAGACATCAGGACCTTGGGGATTCTGGGTTCTAGCCCCTAATGTGGCAAAGGGGCTTCCCTTACCCCTAGAGAAGAGGCCAGGGGACTGGAGTTGTTGTGGGGTTTGTTGGTGTGGGGTGTGTGGATGTTGGATGAATGTGCCACCCTCTGGCCATGTAGGAGGCAGGAAGAGGGTAGGAGTGGATGTGGCCCTCTTCTCACCAGCTAATGAGAGAGGCCGGATGAGAGAGGGAGTGTGTTAGGGGAGTGGGGGGACTGAGCCCCTGTTGGCGCTGAGAGCAGATAGCTCAAGTGCCACAGGGGTGCATTCCCCCCGCCATATTCCCCTCTCGCCCTGTTTGGTTTGTGGTATGGCAGGCCCCTTAGGTTGGAGGCCAAGGGGGTAGGTGGAGGATCACCTTGGGCGATTCAAGGCAGGTATTCAGGTGGTGATGGGCATGGGACGTTATGACGGGAGCCAGAGGGAAGATGCCCTTGATATGTTATACTGGTGGCGCATTCTAGCCCTCTCGGCTCAAGCCCAGTCCCTGGTCAGCAGGCCTACAGAGACCTGGGCTTTTGGCTGCTGCTGATAAATGCCAGGTCGGTCAATAATAAGGCCCCCCTTATTCGCAACCTTACTGGAGAGGAGCAGGCCGACCTGGCATGCATTACCGAGACCTGGCTGACACCAGAAGGGGGCGTTGCCCTTTCAGAATTGCGTCCAGACAGGTTTAGGGTTTGGCACCAGCTGAGACCCTAGGGCAGGGCAGGGGGTGTGACAGTGGTCATCTGGGAATCTCTGCTGGCTTTCAGGGGCTCTGCTCCACAAGTGGCTGGATGTGAGACACTGTTACTGAAGTTGGGCACATGGGATCAGATGGGAGTGTTGCTTCTGTACCAGCCTCCCTGCTGCATAGCAACCTCCCTGCCTCACCTGCTAGAGGCCATCTTGGGGGTGGCAGTGCAGTTCCCTAGGCTTATGGTCTTGGGGGACTTTAATCTGCCATCCCTGGGGTTGGCCTCGGAGGCTGCTTGGGAGTTCATGGCTACCATGGCTGCCATGGGCCTATCCCAAGTCATCTATGGCCCGACTGGGGACAGTGGTTACACTCCAGACATGGTTTTCTTGTCAGAGCAGTGGCAGCATGATCTGGTGGGGGATTTGATATTATCCCTTCTGTTATGGTCAGACCACTCCCTGGTGGCCTTGGGCTTCTCCTATACTGCCCCCCTCTGCAGGGAGACAGGACCTATTCGAACAGTCCGCCCTTGGTGACTGATGGACCCGCAAGGGTTCCAAAGGGAGCTGGGGGTTGTTCCTGATGCCTTGCTGCGTGGTCCAGCAGAGGCCCTGGCCGCAGTATGGAATAAGGAGGTGGCTGTGCGGCCTCTCTTGGCCCATTGCTCCCGGCACTCCCCGTGGTTTACCGAGTTAAGGGAGCTGAAAAGGGCCAAGAGATGTCTTGAGAGCCGCTGGCAGAAAACTAAAGTCGAGTCTGACCGAACATGGGTTAGAGCCGCTATTAAGGCCTACCTATTGACGGTAAGGGAGGCGAAACGTCATTATTTCTCCACTTTTATTGCATCCTCAGAGTGTTGCCTGGCAGCCCTGTTCCGGGTCACTCGGTCCCTCCTGGGTAGGGAGGGCTCAGAGGACTATCTGCAAGGCCGTGCAGAGGAATTTGCTGAACGCCAGATGGATAAAATCACTTGGATCCGTTCTCAGTTGGAGGCCAAGCGTGAGGCAGGTCCAGTGGAGATGGCCGGGGAGCGGTCGTACCCAGTTATCTGGGACTGGTTTGATCCTGTTGGTCCTGAGGAAGTGGACAGGGTCCTCAGGGCTGTTAGCACAGCTACCTGTATTTTGGATCCCTGTCCTTCCTGGTTGGTTAAAGCCACCAAGGAGGTGACTTTAGGGTGGGTACTGGCGGTGGTCAATTCATCCCTGTTCCCGAAGCCTTTTAAGGAGGCTTTGGTCTGCCCCCTCCTCAAGAAACTATTGCTAGATCCCACCCTTCTGGACAATTTTTGTCCAGTCTCCCCGCTTCCCTTTCTAGGAAAGGTGGTAGAAAAGGTGATCGCGCGGCAGCTCCAGAGGATCCTGGAGGAAATGGATTATCTGGACCCCTATCAATCAGGTTTCAGGCCCAGTTATGGGACAGAAACAGCACTGATCGCGCTTTTGGATGATCTCTGGCGAAAGCGGGATGGGGGTAGCGCACCCATCCTTGCTCTTCTTGACCTCTCGGCGGCTTTCGATACCATCGACCATGGTATCCTTTTGGGTCAGCTGCAGGAGTTGGAGCTGGGTGGCACAGTTCTGTGCTGGTTCAGCTCCTTTCTCCAAGGCCGAACCCAATCAGTGTTGATAGAGGTCCAACCCACAGCCCCTACCCTGTGTGGTGCCTCAGGGTTCAGTGCTCTTGCCGTTCCTATTTAACGTCTACATGAGACAGTTGGGTGAGATCATCCGGCATCATGGGATGCGGTATCGCCAGCATGCTGATGATACCCAATTATACATCTCCATCCCGGGTAACCTAAGTGATGCTGTGGCTACCCTTTCACAGTGCCTGGAGGCTGTAGTGCCTGGATAGGGGACAACAGGCTTCAACTGAACCCTGGTAAGACAGAGTGGCTGTGGGTACGGGGAGCCTCAAGATCTAGGAGTTTATCAACTTTGGTTCTTGACGGGGTCGCACTACCCCAGACAGACCCAGTGTATAATCTGGGAGTCCTCCTGGACTCACAACTCCTGTTCAAAGAGCAGGTGGCAGCTGTGGCTAGGAGGGCCTTTGTGCAACTTTGTGTTGTGCGGCAGTTATGCCCCTTCCTCAATCGGGAGGCCCTCCTCACTGTCACTCATGTCCTGGTCACCTCTCAGTTGGATTACTGCAATGCGCTCTACATGGGGCTACCCCTGAAGAGTATCCAGAAGCTACAGGTGGCACAGAATGCGGCAGCATGGACAGTGTGAGCTGCATTGGTTGCTGATTTGCTTCCGGGTCCAATTCAAGATGTTGGTTATCACCTTTAAAGCCCTTCATGGCACAGGACCAGGTGCCATCTTGCCTGTTATATCAGCCCACCCCACTCGGTCCGGCAGAAGTGGCATATTGCAGACCCCACCAGTCAAGGAATTTCATCCGGTGGGATCTAGGAAGAGGGCCTTTTCTGCCATGGCCTCCGCTCTGTAGAACAATCTACCACCTGAGGTGCATTGTGCCCCCACTCTCATGGCCTTCAAGAAGAGCATGAAATCCTGGCTACGCCAGATGGCCTGGGGGCCTGATGGGGGCTCGCATCAGTGGAAATGGCTTGTGGGGTAATTGATTTTGCCCCCCATCATCTTGAATGTTTTTAGTTTTTATGTATAGGGATTGCTTTATAGCTTGACTTTTTAATTGATTAATTAATTTCAATTAATTAATATGGTATGTATTTTTGTTTGTGGGTTTTGTTTTAATTGTGAGCTGCCCAGAGTCACCTGTTGGGGGAGATGGGCAGCATCCAAATTTAATAAATAAATAAATAAATCACAAAGTCATGGGCACCTTAAAAATAAATTTATTAAACAACATAAAATTTCTGTGGCTTAGAATCTATTATATTGGCTACAGACTAAGTCAGTCTCCCCAGATTTAATGGAATGCTGCATTCAACACAAAAGCTCACAAAAACTCTTGTCATCATTTGGTGCAAGACCATTCTGTGGGGACATAACCATTTAGCCCTTTGCTGTCATTCCTGGGAACAAATGATATAGCCATATGTTTTCTTCACTCCTGCCTCTTAAAGTACAGAGAGAAGACAGGAACTGAACCAAAAGCTACACAGATGGTGTCAACAGAAACAGCATAGATTCTTTGATGGTGTGTATTTGTGAGATGAGGAACTCCTAACATTTCTAGAGAATTAGGAACAATCAGTTTGGAAAGGCCTTACAAAGCTGATCTTGGCGGGGGGGGTGTTTCAACCTGAATCTGTGAGAGGGTAGATAAAATAGATGATTTCAACAAGCTTAGAGAAGTATTAGGTGGGATCCCATGGACAGAAATTATAAGGACAAAGGAAATGTGGGAGGCTGGGAACTTGTGATATTGGAAATATAACCACCATCCTAGTAAGAAAAAAAGTGGGGGGCAACTTAAAAAAATAATCATGGATCCACAGGGAGCTTTTGGTTTAAAAGGGACATGTACAGGAAATGGAACATGAATATAAACACCAGGGAGGTCCACCAGCCAAGAGTTGTTTTTTTTATTATGATGGCATACAAAGATGATAGATAGATAGATAGATAGATAGATAGATAGATAGATAGATAAAATTAGAAAGGCAAAAGGGCAAGGACTTTTGAGGGAAGCTAAAATAATGAAGAACTTCTTTAGCTATGTCAGCAGTAAAAGGAAGAAAAAAGAAGGGGAGGACCTACCGCTTGAAGAATGTGGTAGGACAGAACAAGTGATGGAAGGATTAGAAGTGGGCAAATATTGTTTCTATTTTCCAAAAGGGGACAACAGAGATTCTGGGTAAATACAGATCTGTCAGCCTGATGTTGATATTGAGCAAAACCATGAAACAAATTATTAAGCAGATCATTTGAGAGCATTCAGAGAAGAAATGCAGTGCACTGTGACTTGAGCAAAGCACTGACCAAGTCTCCCATGAAGTCCTTGCAGAACTATACTACCACTACATGGATACAGAGCTGGCTGAACTCATCAATGTACATCAATGGCTCTGGATCAACCCAGAGGTATTGAGCGCTACAGTGTCAAGATCAGAGAAGTCATTGTTCCTCTTTCCTCTGTGTTGGTCAGAAAACTAGAATATTGCATCCAGCAATGCATTTTAGGAAGGACACTGATGGACACAAGAGGACCCAGAAGAGGGCAACTAGACAATAAGAAATTAAGTTTCTTCAATTATCTGAAAAGCTGTCATGGGACAGAGTTGTTCAGAGTTGTTCTAGAAGACAGGACAAGAAATAATGGCTTCAGATTGCAAGGAATTCCTGCCTTATGACTTGTCAACATTCCTTCACTTGATGTTGTTCTACTGGGAATGCTGTAGTAATGGATTCCTGCTTTTTGCATGGGGTTGAACCAGGTGCCTTCCAAACCTTACATTTTATGATTCTGAAAAAAAATTCTACTGTCACTTCGTCTTCCCTGACAGCCATCTGACTTAGCTAACTTGTGTGTGAAAGGTGGGCTCCCCAAGTTCTAGTAGGGACCAGGGAATGGGAGAAAACAACAACAGTTACATTCCTGCACCTTCACCATTCTAGAACCACAAAAGAACCTTTACTCAATGTCACTGATATTGAATGAAACATCTGAGTTGGCCCTTAGAATGAACCCTGCTACTGTTGCAGAAACCAGTCCAAACATGTCTCCTTATTCCATGAGAAACAAATGCCAATCCTTGTTAAAAAAAAAAAAAAGTACCACTTGCAAATTTGTACATTTAGCAAGTTCCCTTATCTTTTAAGTATGGAATTCAGAAACTATCATCAAGGAATGAGAAGGAATACTCATTACATGAGACCAGAGAACAAAGAGCAGCATTTGCCGAGTCAGTGGAAAGAAATACAGCTGCATTGTTTGCCAAAGTTATGGACTGAAAATAAAATTTGGCCTACGGATGATTCCAGTATTTTGGGAGAACATTTGTGTACTGCAGATAGTGGGTCATTTCCCTCCACTCAACAGATGCTATTTCAGTTGGGAAAATTGTTCAAAGAGCACCAAGGCACTGGAGCATCTGAAGAATGAAGAAAAGCTAGAGCTCTTTTTCTGGACAAGCATATAAAAAAGACAAACAGAAAAAGTGATTAGGTCATCCTCATCCTCAGTGCCTTGTCCATTCTACAGACTCCTAATGGGAGAACCTAACAGATTGTAGCTGAACTATTAAAATCCAGCACTCCTCATAGTAGTATCTGCTTAGATGCTTCTAGAAAGCTTGCTAATGGGGCATAAATAACATTCATTCTATCTGGGTTTAGCACCTACCACTGTGGTTTCTAATGCAGTCAACTGTTGTGATCAAGTACTATTTATATATCTGCCCACTATGAATTTCCTACAAGCCATCCAAGCTGTCATCTATCATTACACAGTGGCAGCAAATTTTCTAAGCTAATTATGTGATCAGTAAAGATATACAGTGGTACCTCAAGATACGAACGCCCCACCTTACGAAAATTTCGAGATGCGACCAGCTCCGGCCGCAAAAATTTACCTCAACATGTGAACTCCGCCTCAAGCTACGAACCGGATCTGCGGCCATTTGCCCTGCTGCCACGTGGTTGCGGCTTCCAAGAGGAAGTGCTAATGAAATCTGAGCGCGAAGACAAAAGCCCAAGGAAAGCAATGCAGAAAAAGGAAGTGCTAATGAAATCTGAGCGTGCGGGGGGGGGGGAAGCTCCCGCTCCCAGCTGTGCGCGCGCGCGACATAAGCCTTTCCCCCCAGCACGCTGATTGCTTTCACTGTGCTTTTGTCGCTATGGAGAAAGGAAAGAACGCGGAGGAATCGGGGGGGGGGGAAGCTCCCGCTCCCGGCTGTGCGTGCGTGGGACATAAGCCTTTCCCCCCAGCGCGGTGATATTGCTTTCACTGTGCTTTTGTCGCTATGGAGAAAGGAAACAGCGCGGAGGAATCAGTGGGGGGGGGGGAAGCTCCCGCTCCACTGTGCGCGCTACATAAGCCTTCCCTCCCATTGCTTTCACTGTGCTTTTGTCACGCACGCCAAGGGCTATGCACAAAGGAAAGAGCGCGGAATTAAGAGGAATCAGCGCGGGGGTGGGGAAGCTCCCGCTCCGCTGTGTGCGCTACATAAGCCTTCCCCCCCATTGCTTTCACTGTGCTTTTGTTGCGCACACACCAAGGGCTATGCACAAAGGAAAGAGCGCGGAATTAAGAGGAATCAGCACGGGGGGTGGGGGGAAAGCTCCCGCTCCCAGCTGTGCGCGCGGGAACCTTTCTCAGATTTCATTAGCACTTCCTTTTTCTGCGCTAGGGCTGACTAAAGCGCGCCTGGGGAATTTCCTAGCCGTGCAACGCCGGCTGACACATTGAACCTTATGGGGACATGTGCTTCAGGATGCGACCAAATTCGGAGGGCGGATTAGCCATATTTACATTGAACCTTATGGGGAAATTTGCTTCAGGATGCGACCAAATTCAGAGGGTGGAACGGATTAACCGTATTTACATTGAACCCTATGGGAAAACGTGCTTCAGGATGCGACCAATTCGACTTGCGATCAGAGTCACGGAACGGATTAAATTCGTATCTTGAGGTACCACTGTAGTTCATAGAGTATCAAGATGATCTCATGGTAACTCTGTACACCCAGTCTCTCCTAAGTGGGCACCCTCCAGAATTATTGGACTTCCAGTTCCCAAAATTTTGAGCACGCATGATCAAAAGTTATGCAGGCTAGTAGTTCAGGGAGCTGTAGTCCCAAAACATCTGGAGAACACATGATTAATACCACGTTTGCATACATCTCAGTAATTTCCAGTTTATTACCATATTTCTAGTGAATACTTTTCCAGATCCTGCTCCCCTCGTAAGAGATTAGGTCTCTTTTCCACTGATACAAAATGTAACACAGGCATTCTTCTGCAGTGACAGTATTCTCCCACTTTGGGTCATAACAGGGTCTAGCAAGAAATTGGGAAATGATTTTGGAACTTGACTCACATCACTGTTAGATCTGATTGTTCCAAAGTGTGTTAAATAGATGAGATGCATAAGGGGCCCAGGATTAATAGAAAAGATTACTTAATCTTTGTAATTTACTACAGAAACATTAATTAACATACATTGAAGCTCTTCACATACATTATTTAGTTGCAGTTTTTACAAGAACTCTGAATGGTGTCAGATTATTATTCCAGTGACTTCCCTAAAACCATCCAGCAAGTTCACAGTGAAGGCAAGATTTCAATTGGGGACTTCCTGACTTGTAGGCCTATTTCTTAGCCAGGTACATATACTATTTTTTTTTTAAATCCGCACTCAATCGTTACCGATTCTGCGGCGACTGCCTGGACGAGTCCCTGCAGTTTTCAAGGCAAGGTGTTTCGGAAGTGGTTTTGCCAGTGCCTCCTTCCTAGAGCAGAGCCCAGCTGGCGAGCGCAGGAGGCGGGGTTTCCATTGCTTCGCACCTTTTTCGGGCATGCACAGCTTCCGCGTTAACAGCAACTTGGTCCCATCTCCCATGCAAGCGCCGCCAGCATTTTTCCTCCCACCGGGGTGAGTACCCATTTATCTACTCATGTAAGTTTTTGAGCTGCTGGGTTGGCAGGAGCTAGGGAGGAAGCAGGAGCTCGTTCTGCTGTGCGGAGCTGGGCTCGAACCGCTGAAGTGTCGACCATTTCTGGCCGGCAACTTTCAGCATCATTAAGCCACTGCGCCACTGTGTCTCCCTACATATACTATGCTAGCTCTCATAGATTTGGGCAGGGAGCTACCCGTGCAATCATGAGCTGCTGGAATTTCATAGGATCAACAAGCAGGGGACCTGATCCCTTGGCTCTTCTGGAAGAATGCACTGGCTACATCAGCTTGTCCTCAAGGCAAAACAGTATGAAAATTCTGCCTGGGTAGTTCATGGAAGTCATTCAGTTTCCAAAACAGTAGAAACAGCCGGGTGGAGGAAACGGAAGGGCAACAGATCAGATGCCCTAACTTCATAGAATCACAGCACTGGAAGGGACACCAGAGCCTCTCTGATTTACCTTGAGCAAATGAGAACTCACAATTCATGAATGTCAGCTATTCCTAGGAAGCTTCACACAAAGTTGAGCCAAAATGTCCTTCCATGTAATTTCTACCTCTTGGTTCTAGTCCTTCTCTGGAGCAACCACAGGACACGTCTACATGGCAATGTTTCAAAAAGCAGGCTTTCATGTCTAATCTTAATCTCTGTTCTATAGACTAAACTTTCCAGTCCTTTCAGTCATTTCCAGATGCCTCCCCACTTTTAGATCATTCAATGGACACATTCCAGTTCATAATATCCTTCCTAAAATGTGGCACTCAGACACAGTGTTCCATGTCTCATAGAGTCTATCATAAGAATGCATCAGGAACTATCATATGGGGTTTATGCATGGCACTACAGTACTTCTCTAATGTTAGGCTCTTTGAGAGCTGCATAAAAATTGAAAGCAATTCCTTCGAAGTATGAATCACAGAGTAAATTCCACAAGATTTATAGAGAAGAAAGAGATGGGGTTATAGAACTCCAACAACTGAACTATTTCCCATTTAGAACCAATATATTTCTATGCACAACACAGTGAAAATGTTTTCCCCCCCTTTTTAACAGTCTTAAGTGACAGTCTGATGATGTTTCAGAGATGCCCTTCTGTTTCTTGAAGACAATCCAAATGTTTAAGAAATCTCAAGTAATGTTATTCATCAGATGAAGAATATTTCAAGGCACAAAGAAAACACAGTAGCTGAAGCCACATGATGGCTGGGTTAGGGTTGGAATTCCCCCCCCACACACACACTAATGTTTGATGACATTTTCCAAGGGACTTCCTGTTCACACTGCTGATTTCACTGCTAACTGAATATTCTAAAAAAATCTTAAAAAGGGGAAATTTTGTAAGGTTACAAAACAGGAATATTCAACATCCCATGGTGACTAAAAAAACAAAAACAGCCTGAAAACAAAATCCTACAAATAGTGGAAAGAGTGGCATACATATCGTGGAAACTCACAAGTAACTAGCAAAACTTATGTTGAGATGCTTTAAGGGTACTATTTCTGAACATAATTTATCAACAGTATTCCTGAAATGCAGAATCCAGGACTTAACGGTGAAAACCTTGCCCATCTTCTCTGGGACTAAAAACCTGGAAAGTTCCTCACCATGAAAGCACTTTCCTCTCTGGCTCACCTCACTGCTCACAATCATTCTTTTAAAGCTGCTGCTCCCTGTGACCCCGAATAATGTGGCCATAGGTGCTCAAAAATTAGAAGAATTTTATGCCAAATAAATCCAAGATAACACACCATCAAAATCTGAAGCTTCTAGCATGGGTGCATTTTTTAAAATGTAGCTGAGTCTGATTTTGTAAAAGCCAGGGACCCTATTTTTAATTTATATTTAATAAATACTGTGATGCTTTGAAATTAACTTGATGTCACCTTCTGTGAGATGGGCAGCTATATAAATATGACAGACAGACAGATACAGTTGCAAGAAAAAGTATGTGAACCTTTTGGAATTTCACGGTGTTCTGCATTAATTTGTCATAAAATGTGATCTGAGCATCATCTAAGTCAAGAGTATTGACAAATATAATGTGCCTAAAATAATAACACAAAAACAATTCTGATCCTTCATGTCTTTATTGAACACACTCGTTCAACATTCAAAATGCTAGTGGAAAAAGTAAGTGAACCCTTGGAATCAATAACTGGTTGACACCTCCCCCTCCGCCCCGGTAGCAATAACCTCAACCAGGTGCTTCCTGTAGCTGTGGGTCAGACCTGCACTTCGTTCAGGAGGGATTTTAGCCCATTCTTCCTGGCAGAACTGCTTTAGCTCTGTCATATTTTTTGGATGTCTCATGTGTATGGCTCTCTTCAAGTCATTCCATAGCATCTCTATTGGGTTGAGGTCTGGGCTCTGACTTGGCCACTCCAAAAGGCGGATTTTGTTTTTCTGAAGCCATTCTGTCGTGGACTTGCTCCGGTGTTTTGGGTCATTGTCCTGTTGCATCGCCCAACTTCTACAGAGTTTCACAGCTGACGTACAGACATTCTCACATTATCCTGAAGAATTTTTTGATACACTTGGGAATTCATCTTCCCCTCAATGACTGCAAGCTGGCCGGGCCCTGATGCAGCAAAGCAGGTCCAAATCATGATGTTTCCTCCACCATACTTTACGGTTGGGATGATGTTTTCATGATGATATGCAGTGCCCTTTTTACGCCAGATGTAGTGCTGCGTGTTCTTTCCAAATAGTTCAATCTTTGTTTCATCAGTCCACAAAACATTTTGCCAATACCGCTGTGGAGTGTCAATGTGCTCTTTCGCAAACTTCAGGCGTGCAGCAATGTTCTTTGTAGTAAGCAGCGGCTTCCTTTGTGGTGTCCTGCCAGACACCCTGCTTGTTCAATGTTTTACATACTGTAGACTCGTAAACACAGATGTTAGCCAGTTCCAATGATGCCTTCAAATCTTTGGCTGTCACTCGGGGTTGTTTCTTTACCTCATTGATGAGTCTTTGTTGTGCTCTTGGGGTCATTTTGACTGGCCTCCCACTTCTTGGTAGAGTAGCCACAGTCCCAAAGGGTCTCCATTTGTAGATCGTTTGCCTAACTGTAGACTGGTGAATTTCTAAGGTCTTTGAAATCACTTTGTAACCCTTTCCAGCTTTATGTAAATCAACAATTCTTGATCGTAGATCCTCTGAAAGCTCTTTTTGGCGAGGCATAGTTCACATAAGCGTATTCTTCTTATGCAGAGCAAACTCAAAAACTTTGAGTAGTTTTTATCAGTCAACATAGCTCTAGTCCACAGCTCCAAACTCATTTTCTTAACAAGACTCCAGGTATGCTAACACCTGACTCCAATTAGCTTTTTTGAGGTCAACTCAAGGGTTCATATACTTATTCCACTAGCACTATGAGGTTTTTATGGTTGTTCTCAATAAAGACATGAAGGATCAGAATTGTTTTTGTGTTATTATTTTAGGCACATAATATTTGTCAATACTCTTGACTTAGATAATGGTCAGATCACATTTTATGACAAATTAATGCAAACACCATGAAATTCCAAGAGATTCACATACTTTTTCTTGCAACTGTATTGTAATTCTTATGAGTTTTGCTGCTTATGTGAATTTTTTTAAAAAGTGCAAAGCTTCAAACTTTACAGGGGAGCACAGAAAGCACAAGTTTTGTTCACAGGGCACACCCCACTTCTGAAGTTATGGTAGAAAGAGGAAGAAAAAAGCATTAGCTTCTAGGTGTATCTCTCACAGATTCCTTAGTAATTCCCATTAATAATCTATAGCATTTTGTTTTTGTTTTAATAAATATATACATTATTTGAGAATCTGTTACCATTATTACATCTACAGAGCTTGCATATGCAGTTCCTTCCACCTTCCAAATATCTATAGTTTGAACAGGCAACAATTATAAGCCACACAATTGTAATCCATAGGGCACTTACTCTGTAAAAATTAAAATACTCTTAAAACTATTTCAAGACAGATTCATAAAATACACTTGCAAACCAAATCAAACAATTTGGAAAGCAGCCCTATGCACTACTTTGGATATATAAAGTGCCAGTTGAAATCCCTAGTTAAAAAGGTCTGGGGACAAAGAATAAAAAAGTCCCTTTCCTACCCAAGATCCTGGAACTGCTGCCAATCTGAGACCACAAACTGCAAGTTCCTGAAGATGTCTCATCATACCTCTGCCTTCCCCACTCCAAGGTCCTCCAGGTATTTTGCAGTACACCTCCCATCATGCACCAGCCAGCTCCCCAAGAGACAGAACCCAAAACATCAAGTTTAAAATCATCACCATGACTGCAGTCAGACTAACCCTATTCCATTTGGGATATGTCCTTAGTAGACTGTGGCAATGCAATAGACATATCTTGATTTCAACAAAGCATTTGACAACCTCCCACCCCGCACTTAATATTCGGATTAGTGAGCTAGCAAAATATAGGCTAGGGCATTGGCTAGATGGGTCCAAGAGCTGGCTTGAAAATCACATTCAAAGCACTAATGATCAGTGCCTCCTCTTTAGCCTGGAGTGAGTTACTGAGTGGGGCACTGCAGGTTTGGTCACAGTCCAGGTGTCTTCAACATTTAAATCCATAACTTGGACAAAGTGGTGGAGGAAATTTTTACCAAATTCCCAGATGATACAAAATTGAGTGGGGCAGCTTATATGCTTCACAGAAACAATATTCAAACTTATTAGCTTGTTAATAAGTTAGAGAAATGGGTTGAAAATAACAGTATGAAATGCAGACGTCTTCAATTAATAATAATGAAATCAAATTCAGATTACAGAATTGAGGCTACCTGGTGTGATATACATATATGTGAAGAAGATTCCAGCAGTGAAAAAGCCCAATTTAATTATGTAGTTTACAAATCCTAGGAAGTAAGAACTCCACTATATTCTCCTTAGCCTCAAATACTGTCCAGACAGATACAGGGAAAAAAAAGAGTCCACGGGGTGATCAAAGGACTGGAAACTAAGTTCTATGAGCAGAGACTGAGCGAAGGGACTGTATTTAGCCTTCAGAAAATGTTGGAAAGGGGACAGATAATAGTCTTCCAATACCTAAAATACCATATAGGTCAAAACCTGTTCTCTATCAACCTCAAGAGCAGAATATGAGTGAATTTACAAGAAGGTAGATTCCAGTTGGATTATATTCCTGTAGAACCTTAGAAAAAAACTTTTAACAAGAATAGAACCAATGACTGGGGGGGGGGGGCTCCCCTTCATTGGATGTGTTCAAATAGAGGCTGAACCACCATCTGTTGGGGATGTTTCAAGTTGGATTCCTGCACTGAGCCAAATGTTGGATTTGATAGCTTCAGTGGCCACTTCCAGCTCCATGATTCTGATTCAATAAGTTTCTCTGCAGGGAATAGAAGATACCTAGAACTCTAAAAATGTATGAGAAAGTAGAATCAATACAGAAGAACTGGCAAGCACATTTCTTTTTCCAGTGTTGGAATCTCACAGGGCCCTACTGCAGCTTTCTCATATCCTTCAGTCACAATGGACTTACAGAGAGGAAGGAAGATGACCTTGACATGGGTAGGCCAGATCCATTACCAAAGTGACAAGGGGAAAAACATGGCTTAAGTCCAAAACAAGAAGGCATGGGCAAAAGACATAGGCAAGACATCTCTGTAATTAACATAAATATAAGGAGGACTGGGGTGGAAGGAGAGTGAAACACAGTCAGATTTGCAAGTTTCTGTTATTATAGCCAAAATGAATAAAAGTAGTTTTAGCCTTTGAGTGAAGTTGATTTCTTGGTCTACATCAGTGTTTTTCAAACTTGGCAATTTTAAGATGTGTGGACTTCAACTCTCAGAATTTCCAAGCCAGCAAGGGTGCATGAGAGGTGTGGCATGGGTCAAGAAGGGTTGGAAAGGATGTGCGAGAGGCGTGGCACAGGTCCTGGGGGATGATCAGAACTTCAAGGACTGATTGTAACCACCATTCATTCAGCACTATCGTAACTTGGAACAGTTGCTGACCGAATAGTCATAGGTCAAGGACTACCTGTATAAAGAATTACTGTGGTGACACTAGAGATGTATTGCTTAGATACTGGAATGTATGCAGATGATGCTGTGTTGTTGGCTGAGATTATGAATGATCTGCAGCTAATTTAGACAGATTATATGATGCAAGGAGGAGCATGGATCTGAAAATTAATGTATCAAAGACTAAGTTGTTTTTGACAGGAAAAACTGAATGGTTACAAGACACACAAATGGCAAAAACCAGCAAGCAGAACTAATTTTACAGTGTTTACTAAAGAAGGAAAACTAGGTAGAGAAATTTTAAGAAGTACAAATGCAGTGAAAGGCAGTGGGGGATATGTGGTGTTTTATGAAGAACATTTCTTGAGAGGAGCAAAAAGGGATCTGTACAGGTAGTCCCCGGGTTAAGAACGCCCAGTTTAAAGATGACCCATAGTTAAGAATGGAGCTTACTGTAGCAAAAGTCGAGTTAAATACACAATGGTTTGAGTTAAATATACAATGTTTTGAGTTAATTACACAATACTACTTATACAGTAAATACTGTTCTGGCTTATATACAAATTCGACTTAAGGTCAGACCTTGGGAACAGAACTCATTCTTAAACTGGGGACTACCTGTATAAAGGTGTACTTCTTCCTACTTGGTTGGGTATGTCAAGAGAAACGTGAAAGGTAGTTGAATGTAGGGTGAATTTAACTAAGAAAGGGCATGTTAAAACTAGCAGAAACAGGATCAAGAAGAAATGGGTGATGAACAAATGTGGACTGAAGAGAAAAGGGAGCAGTCAGTAGAAAAGTAATACTTTCAGGTAGTGTGGTTGTATTAAGAGAAGGAAGAAGAATCCAGTCACAAAACAAATATATGAACGAAGAATACATGGGAGAGGAAGGGAAAACTCAGAAAATCAGGGTTAGATGAAGCTGTTGAGATCTTCAGAGAGGGGTGAAAAGCTTAAAGAGGAAAAGGCAGCACACGAAGAGAAGTACGGACACAGTGGAAGCAAAGAGGGCTGTTTGCAAAGAAACAAGATACAGGAAGGTACAAGTTAATGGAATGGGCATATACTAGTTTTAGCTATAATTTCCTTTCTTCTTTGGCTTATTATTTCGATGTTTTGTATAACAGCCCTTACCCTGAATGGGAAAATGTGATGCATGTGTTTGTATGATCTCAATCATGTATGGTAGGGTTCTAAACTGTGGGTTGGAACACTGGATATCACAAGAAATGTACAGTCACATTAAAAAAAAACAACTGATCAGGCTTTACAAAAAGACAGCACTGTCAAAACTCATTCCAGGCTTTGCCTGTGCAATACCCAGTGAGTATTTGTGGTACAAATGTATGTTATACAGAAATTAAAATTTCATAGAAACAGAGAATGAAGAGTTGGAAAGGAGATCCTCTAGATCAGGGGTTCCCAAACTCTTTCGCTCATCGACCCCTTCATGAAGTTTCAGATTGTTCATTGACCTTCCTGAGGCAGCCTATTCTATCGTTGAATGGATCTTCCTGATGTCCAACCAAAATCCACTTTCTTATAAGACGAAGCCACAGTTTCTTGTTCTAAAACAACTCTGAATAATTCTGCTCCACCTTCTACATGACAGCTCTTCAGATGCTCTAAGGCAGCTACGATGTCTCCCCACAATCTTGTCTTCCCCAGGTTAATTGTACCAAATACCTCCAACTGTTCTCATTAGTTTCTCCTTCCTGGTCTGCTACTGATTGCTGTCTTCTATGTCCAGTTTGTCCTACAATACTGTACCTAGAACTGGACATAATATTTCAGATGCAATCTGAGCATGACTTCTTCCCCTGCTCTTGACACTCTACTTCTGCTGATGAGCCTAAGACGTTTTTGGTTTTGCCCTTTGTTCCAACTTGCCAAGATACTCCTGAATCTTCTAAGGCAGGGGTTTCCAAACTCTTCAGCTCATCTTTAATAGTACTACAAATAATAATAGTAGTAGTAATATCGGCCTTGGATAGTCCTATCGACCCTTGGGGGTCGATAGTGACCACTTTGGGGAACCCTGTTTTAAGGTGTTTTTGTGATGGAATGGAATTATGAAGGCCAGGCTCAGGGAGATAAGCGCGTTCTTAGTTCACGGCAAGAACGTGGGAAGTGCAAGAGGATGAGGCTGGCACCTCCCTGAGGAATTCATGGTGTTGTGACTGGCTAGCTTGGGAGCTAGGGTTCAGTCTGGGGAGATTCTTTCTAGAGGTTGTAGCTAATAAACACAGCAGAACTGAATTTGCATTGTCCCTTGGAGTTCTTTGGGCTAAACCTGACAGTTTTTTCTCCTATTTTTGTACTGACTACAAATTTAATTAAAGTAATGTATGTCTTGCTGAACCCTAATTCCAATTAAATCAATTCCAATAAAGTTTTATTAATGGGAGCTCACACAAATCATTTATCACTTTTGGGCATCACATACTATAAAGTTTGGGAATCCCTGAGATATACTACTGGACTGTCATGCCTTTTTCCAAGCATTTATGTATTTTGAAATACAGCATTTTGAAAATGCATTTTACTATTTTTTTCCTACATTTCAGTTCAACTAATTTCAAACATGTTGTGATGCTCAAACAAAATACAAGCAGCATTACTTAGTATATTTGTTTTAGCTTTGCTTACTAGATACAAGCAAAAAATGCCAAATTAAATCACTATCAATTTAGGGAGAAAAAAAAATGTGTCAATGATAGAATACAGTTCAGCAGAAACTGACCAATTTTCCCAAAAGCGTGTCATAATTTATAGTGAGCTGACAAGCAAC
Organism: Liasis olivaceus; assembly: GCA_030867105.1. Lineage (NCBI taxonomy): Eukaryota > Metazoa > Chordata > Lepidosauria > Squamata > Pythonidae > Liasis > Liasis olivaceus. Next base: position 24,252,699 of record CM061359.1, on the reverse strand, counting down.
CCCCAAAACTTGTATCCCCTGGTCTTTCGATAAAAATATGGGCTGTTGCAGGACAGTGAAATGGGCTGGAACAGTCAACCTTCAGACAGATGATAACTGTTATTTCACCTATGGAAACATGACAAAAATTCATCAGATCAGGTGTAGGTACCATATAGACCTGGAATCCCGTTCTGGGCCACAGAGCTCCATTTAACCAAAACTGCTGAAAACAGATGATCGTTTCCTGTCATCTAGAAGTGGAAATCCTAAAAACTAGAATGTAACTCCTAAAAGAGGCACAAGAAAATTAAAAAGGAAAACTGTAAGCCTTCCTTCCACTTAAAGATGAAAAATCTCTACTGCCTGCTATGTTCTCCTAAACACCATTAAGCACGATTTGTAGCTACTATAAGGACGCTCCCATGCTGCCTTGGCAATAGAGGTAGCCACATCCAAAAGCTGCCTGGATTCCTTGGGGCATTTTCAGCATTAGAACCACCTTCCCTACCTGAGCATTCTTCCCAGTAGGTGGACTTCAGTTTCCAGATTTCCTTCTACTGGCCATACTGGTGACTAGGAATTCTGATAAGTCCCCACCGGAAGGTCAGGGAAGGCTTGTCTATTGAGAGACTGGCACATCAGCAAAAACTCCTGCCAGACGGAACAAAAGGGCCACATGTGTAAGTTTCCCGTTTCCAGCTCTAGTTGGCCAGATGTTCCCAGAAAATTTGCAAGGCCCAGAAGAGGATGGTCTGAGGCCTTCTTGGTAACCCCACTGTACTTCCTGTTTTCATAGTAGCCTAGAGTTGAGAGGGGCCATTTGGGCTGCTGAGCTCCAACCCTGCTTTTTAAATTCAAGCAGCTCCTCTTTGCTTTACTAGTGAAAAGCAACTGAACCACAAGACTAGTCTTGCTACAGTGAAAAAGCACCCCAGCAAAGCCTAATTTCTGGCTGAGTGACTCCTCCTGGGGAACAGCAGCTAAGCCAGCCAGTTCCATCTGAATGGTTTCTCTCTTCCGTAAGAAGGGAGTAAACGGAGCCATTGCCACATTCAGCTCCAGTAGCCTTGTGGGGACTGAAAAGGCTACCTTGCCTCACTGGTGCTTGTAAAATAATGCAGGCAAGAGCAGAGCAAGATTTGTAAGATTTTCAACTATTCACAATACCAAGCATGGCTCCGGCATAAAATGGCCAGGTATGGCCAGGCTCACAGGGAGGTGGCAGTTTTAGCATTCCTGTGATGCAGACTGTGGCTAGCTCTGTGTCATCTGCTTCAGAGATCCTGAAGAAGCCTATCTGGGAGACTCATACAAAGCTGTGAGTTATAAATGAACTAAAGAGTCTGGGACTCACAAAGAAAACCCTTTTAACCAAGATTAAAACTAAGTTTAGCATGTAGTGCAAAGGAAGCCATTACGTCTTTAACTGACTTGTTTAAGTGTGCTGTGAGAACACAGCTCACTCTCTTAAAGGGGAGGAAGCTGAGTTAAGACAAGGAAATTTGGCAGCTGAGACCAGGCTAAGGTGGAATTGAGTTTGTGGTTAGCATCTTGCAGGCTGTGGGAAGCAGGACATTGTGTGAAACTACCATGTGGCCTGCTTGTCTGGGCAACAGTTTCTGTTTTGGAAACCTTGGTTAAAGGGGTAGCCTGCTGGGAACACAACCAGTGAATTCTGGGGTGGGGTGGGAGAATGACTCCAAAGCTCCCCAAAATTTTCCAAAGATTTTTCTCTGGGATTGGAAAGAGGGCAAGTCAGCATCTGAGAAGCCAGCAAATTCCCACGAGAAGAGCATGGGAGAGAGGCACCATTTCTGCCACAGATGAAGCATTATGGGTCCTATCCAAATGCAACCTTTATTGCGCTATACTTCTTTCAGAGGAGTTCAGCATGTTGCTTTTCATCCCCCACTCTGACAGATAGTGACAAGACCCCAAAGAAGTGGGAGGACAGTTTGCTGCAGCCACCGTGCAGCACCACTGGGGGCTAATGCAAGACTATGCACAGGAGCCAGACATGAATGGGGAGGTGCCCCGAACAGGCTGGCAGTGCTCTTCAAGGCCCAGCTGGGGGGCTCCCCCCTCCTCTCTCCTTGGGGAGACTACCTTCCCTCACAGAGTTGTTGTGAGGATCATAAGGACGGGGGACAAACACTCCAGGCACACCTGGAGGAAACTCCAAAGGAACTTCAGATACATTAAGCAGCCAATCCTCCCAGCCAGGCACTGGGGTATGATGGGAGTTGTAGTTTAACGTTCGTGTAGGATATCAAGGCGGAAAAAAGTACATCGCAGAAGCAACAACCCAACAGGTACCTTTTTGTTGGCGTTGCCCCCCACCCCGTAATCCCAGAGGACGCCTCTGGGGAGATGCCTGAGAAGGGGAAGAATGGAGGGGGACCAACGCGAAGGCGAAGCGCGCTGAGCGCAGACGTTTCCAACCAGGCTTCTCGGGCTTACTCGCCAGTAAACTTGACTTCCCTGAAAAGGCCACCCCGGTTCAGCGCTCGGCCCGAGGGGGAGGCCGCACTCACCGAAGTATTCCTTCCGCACGTGCATCTCCAGCTCCTTCTCCAGCTCCAGCGTGAGCGCCTCCAGCCGCCGCTCCACCTGGCTGGGGCCGCTCTCCCTCGCCGGCGTGACCTGGTAGGGGAGCCGCAACTTGGGGGCCGCGCCACAGGGCAGGGAGGCGGCGTCGGGGCTCGCCGGCGGCCTCGGGAAGGCGTCGGCCGCGGCGTCGGGGGCCGCCGGGGGCCCCTCCTCGGGAAGCATCGACGCCTGCGGCGAGGGCGCCGGCAGTTCTGGGTAGGCGCCCGTCGAGCCGCGGGAGCTGCGCGAGCTGTGGCTGGAGAGGCTGGACCGCGGGCTGACCAGGGAAGCGGCGCCGGCGCCCCCGGACGGCGCGAGGGGCCGGGCGGCCGCGGCCTCCAGCTCGGCGGAGGAGCGCGGGCTGGCGTGCCGCTGGTCGTAGCCCATGCTGATGCCGCTGGTGCGGGTGCTGCTCGGCTTGCTGCCGCCGCCGCCGCCGCCGCCGTCGGAGGATCCGGCGAGGCTGGCGCGCGGGCTGGAGTGCTTGCTGGTGTCGCTGGCCGTGCTGGCGTAGCTGGAGCGCGGGCTGAGCGCCGCCTCGGTCGCCGCCAGGCTGCCGCGCGGGCTAGCCAAGGGGCCGCCCCCCGCCGCCGGCCCGCAGCACGTCGAAGCCCGCGGGCTGGCCCCTCCGGCCGCCTTGCCGCGCGGGAAGCCCTCGGCCGAGTAGCGCTTGTAGCAGGGCAGCGCCACCTCCGAGCGCGGGCAGGGCCCCTCGTCGCCGCTCGGCGCGCGCGGCGGCGGGCAGCCGGTCTCGCCCGACGGGTAGGGAGGCGGGGGGCCGTTCAGCGGCTGCTCCCGACGCCGGCGCCGCCCGACGCCCTCCTGGGGGAGCGCCGGCTCGGCCATGGGCTCGCGGGGCTGGGCGGCCCTGCTCCGCGCGCCCGCCCGCCGGCGAGGTTAGTGCCGCGGCCGCCCCGCGCCGCGCCGCCAGGAGCGGCCGCCAGGCATCCCGGCCTCGCCCGGCCACGCGCGGGGGAGGCGCCGCGCGGAGGTCCCGCCTCGCCTCGCCGCCCGGCGGGAGGACTCGCGGCCCCTTCCCCCGCCGACGAGGTCCGGGGCGGCGCTCTCCGGACGGCTCCCTCCTTTGTGCGGGCGGCGGAGGAACTTCTTTGTGTGGGGCAAGAGTGCGCGGAGGAGCGTGACGGCGCTGCGTCCCTCTGGAATGCGGCTAATTCCGAAGCCAAACAATGACTTGAACCGGGGCGGGGCGGCGCGACGCGGCGCGGGCGGGGAGGGGTTCGGTGGGGCCGCCCCCCGGCGCCCCCGCCCACGGGCTCCTGGCCGTTCCCCGCCGGGCGCCCCGGGGAGGAGACTCGACGAGGTGGGCGCTTCCGCCGGGAGGCGGCGGGTCTCTGGACGCGTGGCCCGCCATTCGCCCCCCTTGCGGCGCCCGCTTCCCCTCCATCTGCCTGTTCTGCGACAGGCCTCTGGGGGTTGGCCCGACGGCACGTACGAACGGCGCAGGACCTCGCGGAGAGCCTCGGCCAACGCTTGTGCGCGCGGCGATCCTCGGTTTATAACGCAGGAGGACCGTTAAGGCTCGGTTACGCACGACTAGTCCACCGTATTGGGGGGGGGGGGGGGCGGTACAAGTGTAATAGTTACTAAATAAAACGTTAACTTAGTGTTTCCTGCAACCCCCCCCGTGGTAGTTTATGACCCCGTGGACGTATTTTCCCATCCGCCCAGATGAGACGCAACATGCTAAACATAGTTTTGACGTTTTAGTGGGTGAAGACCCGTTCGTCACTTTACAGTTTGCCACAGGACGCCACCCTAGAACGTGGACTGGTTCGGTAGCCGGGTGAAGCACATCTGGTGATCACATGAAAAGCCAGAAACCGGTCAGCCTCAGGAAAGCGCCAGCAGCCGCCTCCCTCCGCAGCTACGCGCCGGTGTGTTCCCTCGCCTGGCCCAGCGGGAAGCCGGAGGTGTGCCGGGAGCGAGGGACGCCCCGTGGCAGAGAACCCCGTCGGAGGGGCCCAGTCATGGGGGTGACTGTTCACACCGGCGGCTCATTCGGGCCTCCAGGGGAAGCATTGCAAGGGGGAGAGGAGCCACCGAGCAGAGCCGGCACAACCTTTCCACAAGCAGGTGACCAGCCTGGGCACCCTTTCTGCCTTGGGGGGGGGGGCTTCTGATTCATCCTTGCCTTTGATTTTAGGGAAAGACAGATTGTTGCAGGAGCTCTGGAGTTCCAAAACCCGTCAGTCCCTAATCCCCAAGCCTGTTGGGGTAAAAAAGGCTGGCTCTGGGGCTGAAAGAGACTTGTCTCTCCCAGCCATGCGTTTTTTCACCTGGGGGGGCATTTATGGTGGCACTGAGCAGAGAGTGAAAGATGCTCTCACACATAATTCAAAGAAACTTCGTGCACCTCTGGCTTCAGCATGCTTTGTGGGGGCTCCCCCTGAAATGCCGCCTCTTCTAGCCACTGCTTTGTTTTGGGGCTCCTCTGATGTAACAGGGTGCATATTAGATGCAGATGCAAAGAACCAGGCAGGGAATAGGCAGCAGCCAGGGAGCAGGGCAGGATTCACCAATTTCTCCAGAGTGTCCTCCATGGGGTGACAGGATCCTGGAGGGGCCCATGGGGTGGAGCAGCATAGCAGTGCGATGTTGCCAGCATGGTGGGCTGGATTGGGGCGTGGCTGCTCACAGGAGCAGTTTGTGGGCTTTAATGGAGAGCATCTCTGGGTCCGGATGGCCTCTGCACCAGTACATCTTGTACACTAGTTGCACCCCTTCCTGGATTGGGACTCCCTTCAGGCCCTGGTCACCTTACAATTGGATTACTGTAATGTACTCTACATGGGGCTTCTCCTGAAGACCACTCTGAAGCTACAGCTGGTCCAGAAAGCAGTGGTGTGGGCAGTGATGGACATGTTGCGGGATGCGCACATAACCCTGCTGCTTGGTTTAGCATGTTGTGCAATTCAGCTTCAGTGGGTTTTTTACCTCCAAATATACAGCAGGGAAAGAGTCTCCTGATTTTCATAGAATATAAGGATTGTACGACATTGGAGAACATCTACATCAATCTTTTACCCAGTGCAAAAATCTACCACTCCAGCATCCCTGATAGATACTCCTCCAGACTGTGCTTAAAAACCTCCAGCATAGGAGAGTCCATCACCTCCTAAGGAAGTCTGTTCCATTCTTGCAGTTGTTGCTGTTCAGAAGTTCTTCCTGATTAAAATGTCTGCAACAATACTAAAAGTTCTATTCCTTCAGAATAATTTAACCATTCCAGCTGTACTGTCCTCAGTTTCCATGAACAGACCCTTGATTGTTAGAAAAATTACGTCTATTCTTTTGTCCAAGAAGAACAAAAAATAATAAAATATATCTAATTTTAACAATGTTGTTTTGGAGAATGTTCTAGCATGCAGTTTTCTTGTAAACACAATATCCTTAGATTCTTAAATCACAATTTAATTGTCAGAATATCTTCTTTTACAAATACAGTATTTCTTTGTGATTCTGTTTTGAATCGTCAGGTTATTCCCACTGGCCAAGAGAAAGCCAGGTTCAGATTCACCCTCAGTCCTGGAAGCTCACTGGGTAACGTTGGGCTGCTTGCTATCTGTTATTGTAGGGGAAATGAGAATGGGGGGCCAGACTAGGAGTCTTGAGCTTTTGGGGGGGAAAGACAGCATATAAATTTAATAAATAAATACATGCGCTTAGACTATACTGTAATATCTTGAATGGAGTAAGTGTCTATTAAAATATAGCTTAAATCTGTTTTCACTTAAACTACTTTTATTCATTTCAGAACTACATGGTAGGAAATCTGGTGGCTAACTTCCAATCTGCATTTTTGTCTGAGAACTCCTGTTCAGATCAGTTGTTCTCAGAATTCTCTCTCTCTCTCTCTCTCTCACACTCTCTCTCACACACACACACACACACACACACACAAACACACACAGAGCAGCTTTAATCCTGAATTCTAGTCAGGGCAAGTTGAGGAACGGTGGCCAAATTAGAACTTTAGGATTATTAATATTGTCCCCCAGAGATCTGTATGGCTCCTGCCCTGATGACGGTGAGAAAGTAATTGAAAACTTTTTGGCTGTTCTCCCAGGCCTTGGGGCAGGGTGGTGGGTGAGCTCCCATAGAACATTTGCTCATTGTAGAGAGTTTGCCTTCTGGATGATCTGTTTCTTTATTTTTTATTGTTCCTACTTTTTTAAAGTGTAAGCTGCCCAGAGGTGCTTGGAACTGGGTGGCCTCCAAATTATGTTACATTAACTGGAGGATGAGTCATGGCAACTGGACTTCTTTTCTTTTGGTTAGATACGTTTCGCTGCTTGTCCAAGCAGCTTCTTCAGTCTAGAAGTTCTTACTTCTAGGTATCTAACCAAAAGAAAAGAAGTCCAGTTGCCATGACTCAACCTCCAGATAATTCCACCTGGATAACTGAGAATCTTCATCAACTTCAATGTATTACATTAAATTAAAATTTAAGACCATTAATATTATGTGAATATTGAATAATTCATATAGTCCCCAGCTCCATGCAAATTCTCCACCCAAACGTTCTCCTACATGAACTTTTCAGGATCTTAAAGTCTTCTTTTGGTTCTTTGAGCCTCAGAAAATCCAATCAGGTGATGGTGGCACATCAGTCCTGACAAGTTCTTCCGTTGTGATGCATCTTCCTCTAACCTCAAAGAGTCTGAGATCAAAGGTAGGCTTCACTCAGGCCCTTTTGATCCTCTGGTGTTAAGTTTTGAGCACAATGCATTATTATTATTATTGTTATTATTATTATTATTATTAGATTTATATCTTGCCTTTATTTTGTATAACATATCTAATGATCCATCCTCCTATTTTCCCCACAACCACAACCCTGTGAGGTGGGTTGTGTGGAGAGACAGGGATGGCTCTAAGTCCCCCATGCCTAAGGCAGAACTAGAACTCACAGCCTCCTGGCTTCTAGTTGAACACCTTCATCACTACACCAAACTGGCTCTCTTATTTGAGTCAATCCTGACTCGACAACTGCAGTTTTCTTGGCAAGGTTTTTTGGAAGTGGTTTGCCATTGAATGCTTCCTGGGGATGAGAGAGAGGGACTGGCCCAAGGTCACCCAGCTGGCTTTGTGCCTGAGGTGGGACTAAAACTCACAGTCTGTGGGTTTTAGTTCAGCAGCTTCACCACTATACCAAACTGGCTCCCTGCCCTACTTTGCCCAACCTTAACCCATCTGAGAGACTATTATTACTATTTATTTATTTTTATGCCTTTGAGTCAGTCTTGGCTCCTGGCAACTGTCTGGAAAAGTCCCTGCAGTTTTCTTGGCAAGGTTTTCAGAAGTGGCCTTGCAACTGCCTGCTTCCTAGGGCTGAGAGAGAGGGACTGGCCCATGGTCACCCAGCTGGCTTCGTGCCTCAGGTGGGACTAGAACTCATAGTCTGCTGGTTTTAGTTCAGAAGCTTTACCACTACACCAAACTGGTTCTTTATGTTATTTACATTATTTATACCCTGCCTTCTGCTCTGGTGAGCAAGAAGCTGAGAAAGGTTGGTATTCCAGGTCACTAGTTCATACAGAATCACCATGGTCAGTCTGAAGCCCTCATGCCACATGTCTCCCCACACACACCCCGCCCAACACAATCCAAACTAATCCTATGGATTACTTGGCTTTGGTTTAAAGCACTATGTATAGCCAGATATTATGGTTTGTAAATCACAGTTTATGGTTTGAGGTGATGTGGTTTAACCCTAACCCTAACCCTATCCATGGACGTTTACTCAGCAAACTATAATTAAACAGTCCAAAGTTTAACGGAATGTGCAAAGCAAAGCATTTGACAAAATACTGCACGATGCCCAGATTTGCTGGCTTTATCATAGCTATCTTGAAAGAATATCAAACTGGGTGCACTGAGTGTGGTGCTAGAAGGTTTGATCCTAGTTGCGTACGTTTCAACATTTTCACTAATGACTTGGATGAGGAGGAGGAAGGAATGCTTACTGAATTTGCAGAAGACCACATTGGAAGGGATAGCGAATATCCTGAAAGATAGAAATTAAATTCAAAGCAATATTCTGGTTAAAGAAATCAATTAAAAATAGCAGAATTAATGTTAACAGAGACAGATGCAAAATTCTTTATGTAGGAAAAAGAAAGTGCATGGCTATAGAATGCAGCTAACATGACATAGTACATGTGAAAAGGTTGTTGGAATTGTAACTGATCATCAGCTAGGGATGTTTGCAGTACTGGGCTGGTTGAGTTCTAAGAAAAAAACCACTGCAGGGATATGGAATGATAGCCTTATTCCAATACCTGAAAGGATGGCACGCAGAAGGAGGACAAGACCTCTTCTCCATCATTCCAGAGTGCAGGACTCAGGATAATGTGTTCTATTTTAGCTGCTCAGATTGAAGTGGCCTAAAATTGCTTATACTTAGTAAGTAAGTAAATAAAACAAATTTAAATTACAGGATTTGAAACCTGATTTTGCAAGTTAGAAAAATCTGTGTAACAATAGGACCACTGACTTGGAGAGGTGGTGGGCAGGGATCATAGGATGCATTCAAGCAGAGATTTGGACAGTCCTCTCCTCTGCCCTGAGATGCTTTCATTGGGATTCCTGCACTGGGCAGAGGGTTAGACTCAATTACTTAATGGCCCCTTCTAACTTTGTGATTGTGTGCATCTAAATGTAACAGTGTCTGCTTTTGTGAGGGTATGCTGATCTATTTAATTGTTTTGATTTAAATATCGTTTTGCTGATGGTTGTGAACTTCTCTGGATGCTGAAGAGTGAGTGGGCTACCACTGCATCAGTTGCATTGGCTGCAAATGCAGTGTAGCTCTGAAAGAATCCCTTGCATTCTCCAAGTCCTCACTCATGCACCTTGCCATCCTAAGTCCACTCAACAAAAACTCTGTGACCAGTATGCAGTATGCACCATTCTCTCCTGGAAGATGTATCTCCCACCTGTCCATGGAAGACCACGTGGAGCTGCTGGGCATGCAGGCAGTTTCCTTCATCCCTTGAGTAATTTTCTCCACAGGTTTTTAGGAATTGACCCAAGTCTAAAAAATATTTTAAACATTTGTTTTACTGACCCTTCAGCAATAACTTGCATACCATTTTCCATTCCCCACCAGCCATAATACAATTTAGATTCCTACCATTCTTTCAATATTTGAATGTTGATACAGCTAAGTGCCAGCCACACAAGCAGCCAGAAGGTTCAGCCATGACTGATGTGTCATAAATACCTACGATTAGATAGATAGGTGAAGCATCCCCTGGGATTTAAGACTTTTAGAGACGCTGATGTAGGACAGCAGCTAAAGAAATGGAGCTTCCCATTCTGCCATCCTGAAATAAGATTGCTTTTTATTCATTTAATCTACCCAACAAGCCATAGACTTAAGCTTGTTAAAATCCAAATCTTTAACAAAATATTGATAATGGTGGTTAATAATGGCCTCAGCTCTCTGCAGATTAAGCCCCCCCTTTGCATTCATGAAGTACAGCTTCTTCACCAGTCATACTAGCTAGCCATTTGTGGCCAGAATCTGTCCTTGCTCCCAAGGATTGAGCTGAAAGCAGGTTACACCTTTCTGCAAATGCACTAAAAAGTAATCCTGGGTCTTAAAGACCACATGATGAACACTGGAAAAAAAAACCTGTTCCTTGTAACATGGAAAAGCTATTTATTGCAAACATCCCAAATCTACTTTCAACTGTATGTTGTGAGATCCTTTGGAGTTGATCAAGATGCTCAACATTGAAGGTCACAGCATTTTAGTTCCACTGCAACTTCTATTTATTGAATTGATTTATTACCCCTTCATTTACTGTGGTAAGTACTTGGTGCAGCTAATGAAGCCTAGAAACTGGATATAAAAATTTAAAACACATTGAAATTGACAATAATTATTAAATTTATCTAACAGTTAAAAGCTTGGTGAGCAGGATGCATCTTTAGAAGTTCTAAACATGGAGACAAGGAATCAAGTGCTACTCCTGACTGCATCCGTAGTCTGGGAGCACCACAGGGAACCCTTTTCTGCCTACCAAAAGGACAGGTCTCTTCACAATGAGGCATATCTTCAAAAGCTTCTGCAAACCTTAATAGCAAGATTTGCAAAGGAAGACTGCTTTTTCACCCCTTCACTGTGCTTGTCATTGACTTACTGGGGAGAGGAAAAGGGAGAACATTATGATGCCATGGGTGGGGACTAAGCATTTCTCTTGAGATCCCACTTGTCAACATGGATCTTTTTCTCAAGTTGCATCCTATTTCTTTCTTGGTTACACAACAGAAAGGAGGCTCAGACAAACTCTCTTCTCCATTCAAAGAATGCATGGTGAACGCTGGAGAATGTGGCTAATCAGGTGTCCCACACTAAGGTTGGGTTCAGAGCTTACATTAGACTAAACTGGGTAGTTTATGGTTCAGTATGTTGGGAGCTCAAGCTATTGTCTTAGCGTGTGCAAACGTGTTATGTGGATACAGCAACTGTTAAATTAAATCTAGGTTTAGCATGGTGTCTGAACCCAGTGTACATGAAGAGACTGAAGAGGGATTGTGCAGGAGGGCACAACAAATTGGGAAAGCAGATTAAGGGATTAATATCCTGTCAGGGAATGTAGCTTGTATAAGCTTGTGACTCCACTCTTGCTGCAGTTTCATTCTGACATTTTATAGGTAGAAGATGGTTTGAAGCTCTCTCCCTCCCCCCGCCCAAGTTATTAAATGGACTGAAGTTGGCAACCCTCTCACCATCCAGGTGTAATTAGCTAGAACATCATTTGAGGAACTAGCTATGAGATAGTGCCATCTAAGCAGGGTAATTTCCCCCAGTACAAACAGGTTATGGGTAGTCTTCGTTTAGTGACAATAGGGACCAGCAACTTGGTCGCTGACATGGTCACTAAATGGAAAATCATGTGATTGTGCTTACAATTTTACTTGAGTTTTCCGTTTTCCACACTCCCCTGCCCTTTGGAGTACTGGGATAATTACTAAGAAGGGAATTAATGTTTGTATTTACATTAATTGGAGAGGAAGGAATTACAAGAGAGTACACTTAAGGCACACAATGGGGAATACACATCGAAAGGAATGCACTCATGCCTTCTCCAAGTGCATTCCACTGAGTGCCAGCTTACTCTCTTGTAATCCCTTCCTCTCCAATCTTTATGCTCTGTGGGTGGGGGGGCAGAGAGAAAAAAAAGGGTCAGGCACAGGAGAGAGTGCCTAAAGAGATTGCTTGCTTAGGCAATTTCTCTGCTATGTGAGGGGGAAAAAAGAAAAAAAATGGGTCAGGCACAGAATATGTACTAGATTGTAATGGTGAACACGTGACTCAGAGATGCTGCAAAGGTCATAAATGTGCACCTTGTTGCAAAGTTTTTTTTAGCACCGTTGTAACTTCGAATGGTCGCTGCATGAGGCAATTGGTAAGCAAGGTCTACCTGTATATCCTTTGAATGCAAGTAGCAGTGGTGTCCCATTCCAAGATTTGAACACAACAGGAGAGAAAATGATGGGTGGGAAGCCCTCTTACTTGCAACCCCTGCTGTCTCCTAAAAGAGATTAATGGAATTGTTTTTTGGTGTCCCATCCATTTTTGTCTTGATGGAAATGCATTGATTTTCAATGTTATCATTTGCAGTTGGGTTACATATATCAGCTTTACAACACTCTGAAATAGTGAAAACACTTAAGGTGATTTAAATGTTGTAATGGCAAATAAAGATTTTCTCTGATGATCAGTGACAAAAATTTTTATTAAAAAAACCCTCCCTTTTCAATGCCAACAAAGGATGTTTTTCAAAAGCCCTGCAGTATGTTTGTGGATGCTTAAGATCAAAGTTAGTACAGTATTAAGTATGAAGACACTTTACAAATCCTCATGTCAGCACACAGGTGGTCTGTGCAAACAGAAGTAGCTTACAGCTAATGTATTTATTTGGTCCATCAGATGCCTGGTAGAGTAGCAGTTAAGTTTTACAGAACATCCCATATAAATAAGCTGAAACTGTAACAGTACACCAACATCCATTTCTGACACAGCGGGCACTACCAGCTGACGGAGTAAATTGTTTTACAGTAATTTACATAGTGTCGAATGACTACTTGAAACACAACTCATCTTCATTTTCCAAATTTTGCTGTGAAGGTGTGATAAATTGCAAGAACTAGGCTAAGAAATGCTTTTTTTTTTTTGAGCCAGAATTGAAATGTTCTGAAAAGTTACCAATTGATACATCCTCTCCACTAATCTGGGGTTCCCTTGTTTTCACTTAGCAATTCATCTTTCAAACATTATAGGGATCTTCATTTTCATGACTGCTTAAGTGTTAATAAGCTAGTCCAGTATATTCAAAATAGCATACTGGGGAAGATCTAAATGCTATGGAATGACCATGGCAGAGATTCTGCAAACCAGGGGCTGATACAGCTAGTTCTGGACATTTCACACCTCCCTTCCCTTGGCCTTTTGGCACACCCTCTGGCATGGCAGCCCTCAGTCCAGGGCTATCACATCATCCTGTTTGTCATCTGGCAGCTCAGAACGCATTCTTTTTGCACCAGTGTATTCTTTGTCATCAAGCTTCCTCTTGCGGTTCTTAGCTTCTGTGTCATCTGCATTCTTTGATGGATCTTCTTCAGTCTCAACAATCAGAACATCTTCATCATCTTCATCTTGAGCTAGAAAAGAAAGAGTCATCATAGTGCAAATTGGCTTCACAATTCCTTAAAATGCATGTTTACTGGAAGAATTTTTCTGTGCATTTTTATTTCTATCAGATCTTTCTTCTATTAGAGAACCATTTATGAATATGTCACAGCCTGACACTTGCAGTGAAGGATGTGAATTGCTAAACCACTTTAACTCCTAAAATTTCTGGTCACAGAGAGAGCAGGACATACTGGTTGTGAGGACAAGACCAACCTAATAGGAAAGAAATTGGTGTATGGATTCAGATGCTTAGGAAAATCTGTGTATGTTTTACAGAATATTAAAAAATGTACAAAAGTATTAGTTTCTCTTCAGACAGCTTACATTTCAACATTTGACATGGCTGCCAAAACTTCCAAAATGTCTGAAGTACCTCAACAATATTGTTTTCCCTTACCTGTGGATGTTGAGGGCTGGGCCCCATCATCGCTTCCATTGGTGATATTTCTTGTGGGCTGTTCTGATGATTTGGGACCAATGATTTCATCGCCAACAACTTCAAACTCCAAATCTTTTGCAAGGTCTTCGCTGATCAAAAAGATACAGACAAGAATAAGCTTGTATGGGCACAGTTGCATGTATAATGAGAAGAAGTGTTCCTGAACCTCCTCTAGGTCCTCACAACTGGCCGAGAAAATCCAGGGCTGAGCCACAAATTTGATCTCTTTGCTAGAAATATATCTACCATTCTTTCTGCAGAAATTCAGTTTCTGACTTCAGCAATATCTCATAAAGTTGGACTTGACTATCCTCACCTGTGCAGCACATTGATCAGTAGGGTATAATCCTGCAGAAAATCATCCGCTTGCAGCCGAGTGCCATTTCGGATCCCAAATTCTGACAACTTCTTGTGGTTATTTGCTGTAAGCAAGAAAGGAAATCAGAAAAAGGACACTTGTAATGTTTTGTGAAAATGTATTTAACCTTCAAAATTTTTAAAATAATCAAACACATAAGGCTGCTAAAAACAATTGAAGTATAGTCAGTTCTTTGCCTGACTGGGGGGGAAAAAAACGGGAGTTGCATGTACCATATTTAAAAGAAAGGAATACGCACAAAAGGTGTAAAGGTTTTATGGATGCAGAGGATACAGTGTTTTCAGAAGCTGCCAGGATTACTTCTTCCTTGACTGCACAAACAGTTGCTTTAACATGCTCACTCAACCCCTCTATCCAGCTGCAAGCATGCCATCTTCCAGCCCCTGATACTCACTCCTCTTTATAGCACAGGTCAGAGTCGGGCTTGGAGGGAGAAGGGTTGCTGCAGGCCTCTTCCCCATGGTTTCCTTTCCCAATTTTTTTCTCTTCCACTTCCACACTTGCCCAGATGAGTCACTGTCCCACCCTTGCTTTGTGAGACCTTTTCTGCTTTCCCTCTCAATTTTTCCCACCACAGGTACCATTTTCCTTGCATCACACACTAGCAAGTGCAGAAAGAGAACAAATTTTTATTCCCTCAGATAAACTACTGATAGAAGGGAACTTCCATGCTCTTATTTGTGTTCTTGGACTTTTCCTGCTTTACAAGCGGCTGAAGAAGCAAGGGAAATCCCTCCCCCCTGGTTTCCATTGCTCTTTTTTGCTTCTTGGAAAGGAAGAAAGGGAACAAGAGGTGATGGGTGACCTGGCTAAGCAGCAAATTTTCCCTTCCAGGCCGCTGCCACTGCTGAAGATCTCTGCCCTCAATCCTTTATTTCTGCCTGCAAAGACTGCACCTTTTCACCCTTTTGCTGTTTCATAAGCAGGTGCAAGCAGATTTTGATGACTGAGAATTTACTCCTGATTTTGGAGTAGTCCTGTTGTCTTACTATTGGAAAGGGGAAGTGAAGATTAGTACAATTGCAAAGGTGGTGAATTGAGAAGAGGATATGTTTTTAAAATTAATTATAACCAGAATACAATGTAATGTGCTTCTCAGAAAGAATAAGGTGTTCGTTTCTATTGTGGTGGGATACAAGACCTTGGACAGAGTGATACTGATGAAATGTAACATAAAGAAAATTGACAGCATTAAGGAATCTTTTTCCTTAATGTGATCTGGCTTTTGATATTCACCATCCTGTTTTAGCTTTAAGTTCATACCTTCAGTTTCTCCTTCTTCTGAAGAGATGAGAATAGTTCCCTTTCCATCTTCTATCTGAACATCAGGCGCGACCATATTAAATTTCTCTTTCACTATCTGTTAGGTTAAAATATAGATTTCAGATGCTAAGACTCTTTCTTCCACTCTCTAATTCTAAACATGAGAATGTTAAAAGTTAATCTTGGGGCACAGATTCTGGGGAAGAGCATCCTATCAACACTGTTCAAGCAGGAACGGAATGGAGAAAGAGCAGCTCTTTTACCTTGTCCTGCAGTGTTAGAACAGTCACTTTGTGGACATTGAGCTTCACTGTTACTTCTGGCTTACTTGCACAAACGTAGCAGTTAGGATTTGGAGGGTCCAGAGCACATGGAACAAGCAGCTTCTTTTTGGGATTAGGCTGTTTATTTAGGAAGATCTTAGAGGGCAAGAGAAAACAAATCATATACTCAGGAGGGGCAAGAAGAAAAGAAAAGAACTCAATTACTACCACACTTACCGCTCTGCACTGCTCAATTTTTCCTGAGAGAATTTTTAGACCCTCCAGCACTATCAGACCAGCTATTATGGCATTGGTAGTAGCTATAGCAGGGATAATGTTTCCTGCCATTGCTGAAAAGAAAACAAAAATAGGATGCCTTTTTTTCCACATAGGATGTGGAAAGGGGCAAAGCAAATACTTTAAAAAGTTCAGGGAAACATGAACTTACATTTGATATCAAATCTGCTCTTCATGTTCATACTAAAGATATGCATCCTGAGATTCGCAGCAGAAGTGACAAAATCCATTGCAGAAGAGTCATCCTGTAAACAAGATTTCCATCTTCAGTTAACAAGAAAGTACTTATAGCCCCATCAGAAGATATAAAATAACTGTAGGGGTCATTTTGTTCTCAGTTTCATATAATATCAAAACCTTTCTCATGCACATTTGCACAGCAAAGGTTAACATTATCTAATTTATTCATTTATTTGCTTTCAAGTCAACCTTGATTCCTGGCGATTGCCTGGATAAGTCTCTGCAGTTTTCTTGATAACATTTTCAGATCACTGCCTTCTTCCTAACAGAGACTAGAGTCAGGGTCATTGGATAATACACACTGAAAGGGCCAGATTGGTCATCCTTAGAGGAATCCATTACTATTAAGCTGTTTGCGGAATAACAATATGGTGCCAAGAATTACTTTGATTTCAATACTTTACACATGGCAAGGGTACCTCAGCTTACATATTTCACAATGCCATGTTTTTCTTTTTCTGAGATTAGTTTTTTTTTTTTAAAAGAGCAGTTTGACAATGAAACCAATGACTCAGAGAGCAGTGGGTTCTCCTTCAGTGGATGTGTTCAGAGACTGTTCAGATGCTGTAATATGGATTCCTATACTGACCAGTGTCTTGGACTCCACAGCTTCCATTTCATCTTAAATGGCTCCTTCTGACTCTATTAAATAATGCATAATGCTATTTCTTAGTCAGCAGGCTGGTTTACTCCTCTGCATTCAACAGACTCCCAAGCATTTGCTGAACTAACCTTATCCCATACAAGCTCAGCTCCATCACCTTTTTCTGCCAGTTGAACTCTCAGGGTCTCTATGCTCTTAGCGAACAAATGTGCATAGCTCTTTACATCTAAAACCTGTTGGTCCTTGAGGCCCAAAGGAGACTCATTCTGCTGATTAAATGTGCTGTTGTCTTCAGAAGGAAAAAGAAAAAAGAAAAACAGCAACTTGTTCTTTAAAAACATTTCCAAATTCAATGCAATTTCACATCAAATATATTATTTGTGCATTAAGACAATGGGACTGTCACTCTGCAACCACTACAAACAAAATACAGGTCTGAAGGAAATAAAGAGCAGCACAAATAGTCCCCAGAGTTTGCATAATGTGCTTCCCACCTTCTGTTGGAAGGGAGCTGCCAATTCAGTAGAGACAGAGATAAAGTAAAGTTTAACAGGCAGGCAAAATATTCATCCAAACAGTATCTCAAAATAATGGACTTGACTTTGATTCTTGGAAGCAGCCTGGACTGTGGCTGCTGCTTCCCCTACAAAAGGCGTCTGCTTCTGCCTTGGCTCCATTTAAATTCCTGATGGGGGGAGGAGGAGGCCCAGGTGGAGAGTGTGCTGGGGTGGAGGCATTTGAGCTGGGGAAAGAAGCCTGGACAGCATAGGGATGTTTGGACAGGTGTGCTGGGTGGCAGATGGATGGAGGGTTAAGTAGTGGGTATATGCTGAGGAAACAGCAGCACCAATTCCTTTTCCCCAGCCTGGTTCCTGCCCCAATCCACAGTTCTTTGCTGACAGAGCAGTCAGAGAAAAACGGGCCCTTAAACTGTTGAAGGACAACAGTTCCGATGGCTGATGTTGAGAAGGACAACCATGATTTATTGAAACAAAATGGGATTCCATTTAGATGGGAGAAACTAGAGGGGATAAACTTTTTCTTTCAAAAAAGGAAATATTGTCTGAACACAGTATAAAAAGCGAGAGATTTTCTGGAGAAATTTAAAAAAGAGCTACAACAGACACCTAAAGAAAGCACAGGACAAACTAAGAAACAAACTGGAAAAATATCAGAGAGATATAAACCTGATGCAGAACAGGATGCTACAAGCATGAACTTTTCAAAACTATTCAAATAAATACGGATTACAGATTTCGGACATGGAACATAAATGGGGCAAATTCACCTCAAAAAAGGAAGAAGATAATTCATCATCTGAAAAAGTTAAAACAGGATATAATTTGTCTCCAGGAAACACATATTAGAAACAAAGATACAACACATTTAATATGTACAAAGCTAGGGCAGGAATTTATTTTGGCGGGACCAAAAAAACCTAATGGAGTAGTTTTATACATTAACCCCAATGAAAGCCTTGGTTAATAATAGTAGATCCAAACGGTAGATTTGTGGGGGTGGAAATCAAACTTCAAGGACAAAAAACTTTTATTTTGGGATTCTACACACCAAATGAAAATAAGAGATCCTTTTACAAACATTTGATGGATCAACTGATACAATTCTGTCAAAGTTGTTGCTTGATGGGTGACTGGAATGCTGTTGTTTTTCCACATTTGGATAGATCATCAGAAAAGAATATCCAAAATACTCAAGGAAAATTGCCAACATCCTTTTTCGACCTGGTAGATAATTTAGCATTAGTCGATATTTGGAGGCATATAAACAGTAATATCAGGGATTATACATATTCCTCTCAAAGACATCAATCCTTCTCTAGAAGTGATATGATATCTAAAACTTTAGCTGCCCTGACTTCAAAAGTAGAAATTCTCCCAAAGACATTTTCTGATCATAATTCTGTTAACTTGATCCTTAAAAAGCTACATCTTATACATGGAAATTAAATGAAACTTTATTACAGAAAGATCAAATAGTCAATGACTGTAAAAAGAAATTAAAAGAATATTTTGAGGATAATTTAAATAAAAGCAGATATAAATACAGTCTGGGATGTAAGCAAAGCTGTAATGAGGGGCCACTTTATAAAATATAATAAAGAAGAAGAAATCTCAAGAAAAAACTCAAGAGATTTTACTTATGTAAAACAAAAAAAAAAATCTGCAAATAAACCTGGAAAATTGTTGGCCTTCAAATTACAGAAAGAGAGGGAGAAAAGGACAATTTTCAAACTTGAAGAATAACAGATAATGTAACTATACAAAACATCTTTCACCAATATTATTCCACCTTGTATAAAAAAACTGATGTTCCTATAGAAAAAATAGACTCTTATCTTAGAAAACAAAACTTGCCAAAATTGACAACTTTGCAGAGACAGACTTTGAATGATCGAATAACGAAGGAGGAAATTATGGAAGCTATAAAACAGATTAAAACTGGAAAATTGCCAGGCCCAGATGGTCTTCCAGCATCCTATTATAAATATTTTGAAAATGAAATCCCACAACCACTTCTTACTACAATGAACCATATTTTAAAGGAGG
Organism: Liasis olivaceus; assembly: GCA_030867105.1. Lineage (NCBI taxonomy): Eukaryota > Metazoa > Chordata > Lepidosauria > Squamata > Pythonidae > Liasis > Liasis olivaceus. Next base: position 24,233,350 of record CM061359.1, on the reverse strand, counting down.
GTCGATGCTGGAATCATGGAAAGAAGCGAATATTGCATTAATTCCCAAAGATAGCCAAGATTTAAATTTGACCAAAAACTATAGACCAATATCATTATTGAATAGTGATTATAAAATACCGTATTTTTCCGACTATAAGATGATACTTTTTTCTAAAATTCTTACGTTAAAAATTGAAGGGCGTCTTATTCAAGGAAGTCAGCTGAGGAGAGAACCGCGCGGTGGCAAAACTGCCCATACTTTGTCTCTGCAGGCAGGCTTCCTCCTATTGCTAGCCTCCAATCACAAGTGAAATAGCTTGTCTCCCAAACAGACTTCCTCCAATCACGAGCCTTATGTAACTGACGTCAGCTGATGCTGAACAAACCAATTAGAGGAAGTCTGCCTGCAGAGACAAGCTATCGGCAGTTTCACTTGTGCTTGAAGGTAATCAGTTATGCAAAAGAGCCTGGAAATAGAGCTGCAGAGAGACGGTTTGGACCTCCTCCCACCGAGTGTATCAGGTAAATGTTAACTAATTATGAAATAAAAATGTGTTCTGCACTATCTTTAAAATATTGATTTCTTAATTTTGGGTTGGAAAAGTGGGGGTCGTCTTGTACATGGGGGTGTCTTATTGACGGAAAAATATGGTATTTACAACTATTTTGGCCAATAGATTGAAAACAGTTCTGCAGGACTTTATTCATTTAGACCAAAGTGGGTTTTTACCTAAAAGACAGTTGAAAGATAATTTGAGAACAGTTTTGAATATCATTGAATATCTACAACATAACGAAAAGCAGGCTGCATTCTTTTTTTAGATGCGAAAAAAGCATTTGATAATCTTAATTGGTCCTTCCTATTTAAAGTTCTAGAAATTATGGAATTTGGGGATAATTTTACAAAATGGGTAGGGTCAATATATAGACCACAAAAAGCAAGAATTATAGTGAATGGTGATCTAACACCACTGTGTGACATTCAAAAAGGAATGAGACAGGGATGCCCTTTGTCTCCACTCCTATTTATATTGGTTTTGGAAGTTCTGAACAAGGACCTAAGAAAAGGGGATGGGATAAGGGGAATTAAGGTAAAAAGTGAGATATATAAATTAAGAGCATTCACTGATGATGTGGTATTGATGGTACAAGACTAGCTGAAAGGGGTAGAGATATTAATGAATAAATTAAAGGAATTTGGTTCATTGGCGGACTTCACAATTAATAAACATAAAACAAAAATGTTAATAAAAAATATGGGATCACAAGACCAAACAAAACTGATGATTAAAACCTGATGATTAAAAAAATGAAATATTTAGGTATTACTTTAACAAACATAAATTGTATGTTGTATCAGAACAATTATGTAAAAATATGGAATGAAGTGAAAAAAGATCTTGTTAGATGGGAAAAACTACATTTATCTTTATTGGGGAGAATTGCTGTGGTAAAAATGAACATCTTACCAAGAATGTTATTTTTATTCCAAACAATACTGGTACTAACCACAGAATTACCATTTAAACAATGGCAGCAGGAGATTATCAAAATTTATTTGGCAAGGAAAAAAACCTAGAGTGAAATATAAAATTCTGTGTGATGCAAAAGAGAGGGGAGGTTTAGCCCTACTGAATTTAAAATTATATTTTGCAGCATCTTGCTTAGTTTGGGCAAAAGAATGGTGATGTCAGGTTCAGCCCAAGACACCTGAGACAGTCCAGAAATCAGCTCAGCTTCTTTATTAGCTTGCACCTAAGAGACAGAATCTCACCAGACTAACTCTAATCTCCCAGTGACAGCAACTATAACCATTATGACCTTAGGGAGGGGCCAGTCTCTTCCTCTTGACTTTCACAGTCCATCTGGAGGCTGAGGAGATGTTTTCCTTGGAATGTCTCTCCCCCTTCCCTGTAACCTTGGAGCTCCATTCCAGGATCCTCCCCACTCATGCTTTCCATTACAGGTTAACGTTAAGAGACAGAAGATTATTAAAGTTAGAAGGTCATGACTTGAGATTCGAGTGGCATGCCTACCTGTGTTATAATATGGTTAAGGCCAATGCGGACTTTAGAAATCATTATATTAGATGTGCCATTCTAAGAATATGGAATAAATATAAATCTAGAATATGTCCCAAGCTACCTTTGTGGTTATCTCCACAAGAAGCATATCACAGAAAAGAGATGACAGGTAATTATAATTGGATACGATATAAGGATTTGTTGGAATATCAGCAAGGGGATATTAGATTGAAAATTAGAGAAGATTTGACCTCACAAGGCTTCAAGTGCCATTGGTTTCTATATATGCAACTATCAGAAAGATTTAAAGTTGATAAGAAACTATATGAATTTGAAAGGGATAAAACTATATTTGAAACCGAATTATGTTTAAATGATGATCATCTCATAACTAAAATGTATAAATTACTGTTAACTTTGGAAACGGAAGAGGAATTAGTAAAAGATTGTATGATAAAATGGGCAAAAAAATTCCAATATAATATCCAAATTGAACAATGGGAAAATATGTGGTTAAAGAGTCTCGAATTTACATTATGTTATAACCTTAAAGAAAATTTCTACAAAATGATGTATAGATGGCATTTGACACCAGATAAACTCTCTAAAACGTATAAAGGAATATTGAATGCCTGCTGGAAATGTAAAAGACAGGAAGGAACCTTTTATCACCTTTGGTGGTCCTGTAAAAAAGTACAAAAATACTGGATGGACATACATATAGTTATACGAAACATTTTGAAAATGGACATTCAATTGAAATCAGAAATCTTTTTATTAGGGACGATGGATATGCGTTTAGAAAAAGAACACATGGTATTCTACTTCTTTATATGACAACAGCTGTGAGACTGCTTCTGGCTCAACACTGGAAAGACCAGGCATTACCTACAGTAGAGGAGTGAATTGTCAAGTTGTCAGAATTAGCAGGGATGGTGAAATTGACGGTGATTATAAAAGAAAAAACACTGAAAAAATTCTGGAAAGACTGGAAGCCATTTATTGATTTTTTTGTATAAAACTGAAGAAAGTCAAATAGTGACATATGAGTTTGATGATTAGGGATAACAATAGACTATTGGGAAAAGCAGAAGCTATATTATAAAGTTAAACAAGGCTGTATGAAAAGTTTTTTGTATATATCCTTTGCAAAAGAAGTCAGAAGTCACTTTGTTAAATGTTCGTATATGTTTATTTTTTTTTCTTTCTTCTATTTTCTAATCTACATTTCTACTATTTTTCTTCTCTTGCAATTCTTCTATTTCTCATACTGTCATTGTAATCTTTTTTTCTTTTGTTTTTTTAATTTGTATATTATGAAAAATAAAAATAATTGGAACGGAAAAGAAAAACAGGCCCTTAAACTGTTGAAGGACAACAGTTCCAATGGCTGATGTTGAGAAGGACAACCCTGAGCGGGCTGTCTTCATAATTGTTTCTGATTTAAGAGACACCATTTCCCCTGGAAAAGTCCATTAAGTTGAGGCTTTACTTTTTTATGCATAACATTTACAACACACAAACATCCTCAACATTTTCATAGCTGCATTTGTGAAATGGAATGAACTCAAGAGGCAGTCCTTGGACCAATAATTTTTGATAACTTTTGAGGAAGGTTGTTGAGAAGGTTGTCAGTCTGCAGCTGATGAGAATCCTGGAGGAAATGGATTATCTAGATCCGTTCCAGTCCAGTTTCAGGCTGGGATTTAGTGCTAAGACAGCTTGCTGCACTTGTAGATGACCTGTGGTAGAACCAGGATGGAGGTAGTACATCTATCCTTGTGTTCTTTGATCTCTCAGTGGCTTTTGAACCTGTCAATCATGGTATCCTTTTGAGCTGGCTCTGTGGGTTAGGGACTGGAGGGACTGTTTTACAATGGTTCTCTTCTTTTCTCTAGGGTTGGTTCCCATCAATGTTGGTTGAGGGGGCGAGATCACTCCCTAGGCCCCTCCTTTGTGGGGTGGCAGGAAGTTCTTCTCTCTCCCCTCCTATTTAACATCTACGTGATGTTGCTGGGAGAGGTCATCTGTTGCCATGGGGTGAGGTGTGGTCAGTACACTGATGATACCCAGCTGTACATCGCCCATGGCAAATTAAGCAAGATTGTTGATGACCTGTCTCAGAGTCTGGAAGCTGTAGGGTTTGGATGGGGAATGTCAGGCCCAGGCCAAGAACAATGGTGAAACAGTCCAGTTGAGCAAAGTTCCTTTATTTGCTTACACCTTATAGACAGAATCTTGCCAGACTAAATCTATACTACAGCAATAAGTGGATATATCTGGGGAGATTCTAGGGAGTGGCTATCCTGAAGTTCTTTTCCTTCCCACACTCCCCCTGTGGCCTGTGTTGTCATTTGTCTCTCTTCCCTTCCTGGAATGCACCCCCTCCTTCCTGATAGCCTTGATCTCTCACATCACCCTCCTCTTTGTAGATACATTTCATCACAGGGAAAAAGAGGCTTCAGCTCAACCCTGGCAAAACAGTGGCTCTGGGGCCTTTTGGATCTGGGAATTTACCAACTTTGGTGCTGGGTGGGGTGGCCCTGCCCCAAATAGACCCTGTGTTCCATCTGGGGGTCCTTCTGGACTCATGATTCCTGCTTGAGGAGCAGATGGAAGTTGTGACTAGAAGGGCCTTTGTGCAACTTTGTGCTATGCACCAGTTGTGCCTGTTCCTGGATTGGGAGGCTATACCCTCAGTCATTTATGCCCTGGTCACTTCCCAAATGGATTACTGTAATGTGCTCTACATGGGGCTGCTCTTGAAGAGCATCTGGAAGCTTCAGCTGGTGCAAAATGCGGTGGCACAGGCAGTTATGTGTACCCCTAGAACTGCACATCACACCTCTGCTCCACGAGCTGCAATGGTTGCCAGTCTGCTTCCAGATTCAATTCAAGGTGCTGGTTATGACCTGTAAAGCCCTATATGGCATGGGACCAGGTTATTTGAGGGACCTCCTCTCCCTGGTTACATCTACCTGTCCCATCAAGTCTGGTAGGTAGGGCCTGTGGTGGATCATGTCTGCTAAGGAGCTTTATCAGGCAGAACCCAGGCGGAGACCCTTTTCTGCTGTGGCACCCACCCTGTGGAACAACATTCCCCCAAGAATGGCCCCATTGCTTCCAATAGTTTGGAAGGCTCTTAAAACTTGGTTTTGTCATCAGGCCTGTGGGCCCATCAAAGTATGGAGCCCACAAAATGATTGTGTTGTTTGTAAGTTTTGGAATATGCTCTTCCGTGTTTTTTGCTTTATTTATACTTTTTAACTACTTTACTTGTATTTTAATGGTTTTGTTTTTCAATTGTTTTGATGGTTTGGTTTTTGTTAAATTGTACGTGCTACCCAGAGTCACATATGTGAGATGGGTGGCTATACACATCAAATAAATGAATGAATGAATGAATGAATGAATGAATGAATGAATGAATTTTTCTTTTTGATTTTTTTGTCTCAAAAAAGTCATTGGGAATTGGGTGGCATATAAATTTCAATAACAACAACAACAACAACGAGTCAAATTTAAACTGGCATGATCATATCCTTCAAAAGAATATTTTGGAACAAAGAATGACCTGTAATCTTGAAGGATGAACACTAGAGATGACTTTGCACATGTGTCTCTCATCCCAGTTGTTACTGCCAACTGCAGAATTGTGAAATCACAATTTTAGATACTCTTCAAATTGGGAGGATACAGTGCAGGGGACCAGTACTAAATAAATGGTGTGAATACACAGATTCTCTACCAGAGGCCAGTAATGAAATACTTAATTGTTTGGCTGATTCAGTTAATTATGTTTGATATTTTCAATTCCATTAGATATTTTCAGCTCTTAATCTAAAAATGCTTACCTTGATTTTGTATTTCATTCCAGTCCAGGGGAATAGGAGGTTTCCTTTTTCTCCAGAGCTTATCCATTGTTAGCAGATACCTGATGTCATCTTTGAAAAGCTAGAAAACCAAATTTGGAAAGAAAGCCAAGTGATGCTCTTTTATGATATACATATTAACAGCTCTCTGGTTAGGGCTGATAGAGAACTTTAGGAACAGGGCTGTTTTAAAGATATGCTGAATGACAGTAGCAAATTTCTGGAAAATCTCATTTTAAGTTGCTGAGTGCAATTTTGTGCAAATTTGACAAAAAAAGAGCAAAATTAAATTTATAGACATGCTGTGTTCTCTTTGTGAACTCTAAAGATTTAATATCAACTGAAGCAGCCTAATGGCCCATAAAAGAAATAAAATAAAGAAGGTCCACCCATATCAACTCCCATTTGATCCAACTGCACTCCTCAGGCAATACAATACGGCCCCCGGGCCAGAAAAGGTTGTCTGCTCCTCATACAAACTTTTGCCCACATAACCCCTTCTTTCTGTTTTAGCAGCCTTCCCCTCTCAAATGTATAGCTTGTCACTATGAAAAACATCTCTCAGAAACAACACAGAGAGTATGAATGAGGTTAGGAGCATTTGGAGTTTTCGAATTCGTATACCAGCACAGGAGGAAGATGAGGTTCAGAGAACAAGGGAAATGCGTGGGTGTAGAGAGTACAGTGTGTAGCGGAACCCCTACACAAGTCTCTAGAAGGTATTCTTCTGCAATATAGGAACAGCATCCTTTCTCTTAAATGTCCCTGATCGAAACAGCTTAAATGCAACTGATCAAAGCTGGTGATACCTTGCAGCAACCATACCGGGCTATAAATTCTCAAGGTATAACAGATAGGTTATTCCTAAGTATGTACCCTTGTTGCTAAATACATTGCTAAATAAATAAATGGAAACACTTTACAAACTTAAATTTAAAAAATGTAAAACTTTTTAAAATTAAAAACTGATGACTCTACTGTGGTATAATGTTTCATTTAATTTCATCAGCTGCATCCTACTGTACCACCTAGGCACTACATGGAAATAAGTACATTACAGATATTTACTTCACAGTTCTGTTTTTATTGAGTATGCCATACCTTAGTGAAAAGTTTAACTGCATCATAGCCTGTTGATTTAGCCCATTCCTTGGTTGAAACACGTTTAATGTCCCCATCCTCATTCGAGGCTCTTGCTCTAGCCTCAGCTTCTGCTGGCTCCCCTGTCAATAATGGAACATTTTACTTTCATTACTAAGATATTTTGCCCAATATCTTTTAACTAAAGAATAGGTATTTCTCAGGAAAAAAGCCCATGTAGAGGGTTGCGGACATTGTTCAGATTACCACAGAATCCAACTGCTTAGCTGGGTATATGAGAGAATCCAAGACTCAGAGCCATGTATGTTCTTAATCCAAACCCTTTAAAAGAAAATGGCTAAGACTCAGATGGTTCGAAAGGTTTTCCTGCGGATGGTGACAGTTCTGTGGCAAGGAGAATGGAAATACCCTTGTGTGATAGTTGGTTGGCCCTCGGGAAGAAAAGCCTGGTGAGAATCAGTAGGAGCTGTGAAGAGGTTTTAGGTCTCCAATAAACAGAATAAAGGGTTCATTTCAAGAATGAAGAGGCAATTTTACACTTACAAGCAGCTTCAGGATCAGCTCTGTCAGGAGACACCTCTTGATCAGCATCTTCTTCTCCAAACAATTGGCTATGCATTCAAACACACAAAATACACAATTTCATACATTCACATCACTTTTCCAAATAAAGTATAATCAAGAGCAACTATTCGTTTTGTTTATTGGATTGTTCCCAGAGCCTAGTCCAGTATTTTAACTACTACACCACACAGGCAAGTGTTCATTTTAAGAACTAGGGAGAAAAAACCAATTAGCATAGTAAGAGTCAGAGATGGTGTCTGTCCAAATTGGAGAAGCTAATCAGTCTTGATCTGCATTCAAATATTATAGTGAATCCTCCTGTTTGACAAGACAGACTACTATCTCCTCCAAGCTCTATCCTCAAATATGCTTACTGTTAAGGAAATTTTTTTCTGGCATTCAGTTGGAATTTGCTTTCCTTTAACTTAAATCCATTATTATGTGCAGTGACAAAGAACAGGTTTTGGCCTTCTATATGTCATCCTTAGAGGAGTTTCACAAATACCCCCATATCCTCCTCATAGTTCTCTTCTCAATGCCAAATGTGCCCTATTTCCCCAATATCTCCTTAAGGGTTTCTAGTCTCTGGATCATCTTTGTTGCTCATCTTTGAACCAATTCCAAATTCCAGATGGGGCCCAACCAGTAAAGAACAGACTGCAACTACTGGTATTTGGTTCAAAGGAACCATGTTGGTTACAGTATTCTTGGTATTCATCACTCAAGGCAGTTATTAGAAGAATAATCTGTGAATTACTACAAAAATGTGTCAGAGAAGTTTCCACAAAAAATAGGCACTCTTGCTGCAACTGGACAGGACAACCTGTCTTGCTTGTGTTTACATTTACAGCATGCCAGCAATGATCTGTTACATCCAGGTTTCTTTCGTTAGGTGGGATCGTCCACTCAATAGTCCTATCAGACAAATCTGCATAACACGCCAGGTACAGAACCCCAGCCCAGGCAGTTACTTCTTAGCGCTTACAAAGCAGAGAGTACCAGAATCCCTCTGAGCTTTGCAACAGGAAAATGGCATTTATCCCTTTAAAACAGATAGCTTACTTGAATAAATACTTTGCCCACACAATGCAATGGATGGGTTCAGAAGGAGTGTTCCGAATGGTACAGCCTGGAAATGTTTTCTGGGTTGGTTTGGGGTGACATTCATAACACTCTGTCACTCCCTATTGAGGGAAAAATTAGAAAAAAAATACTGCAGAGTGTGTATTGTTACATTTTGAGGATTATAATGCTGCAGCATGAGAGACCAGAAAGACAATAATGTCTTACCTTTTTGATAACTGTGACCTGCCCAAGATAGCCTGCGGTCCCACTTTCTATAAGAGGGACATCAGCAGCCAGACACATCCTGTTCACATGGTTACGGGCAGCTGTGCAAAGAGATGACTATTACTGACTTCCAAGAACCAGAAAGGGCTAGGTTCAATACTGCCAGATTTCTCCCTAAAGTACAGTGGTGTCAGTCCTACAAGATAGACCAGACTAAGAAACCAATGCCATATAGGTTGGAACTACTTTTACTGTAACAGCTTAGTAACAGAATCCGGCAAGTCTGAATGTGCTTCTCCTCTCCCTCATTTTATCTTTGTGTGAATTAGGGAGGGGCTTGTCTGATACAGTTTCTCAAATTAGTTTCTTGGAACGGGCTCAAGCACTGCTTATCTGACCACTGCCTTAGCAGCGGCTCTTCTTCCTGTTCTTCAGGGCCATTCCCTATGACCTCTACAAGTGGTTACTGTTCACTTTGATCACTGGGCAACAATTAAGTTAGCAGCTTGCAATCAGAGCAGGTGTTCTCAACATTAATTCTTAAACATTACTCCCCATATCCATCTCTGCAGCACATGTTATTAGGAAATAGATTGGAACAGATGCAGGGAATAATTGAGGTCACAAATGTGTTTGTCTGTGAGACCCATTTCAAAACGTAAGATGCAAAAAGAAATCTCACCTCTGTTATCTAAGGCATTCATAACTAGGGTGAACTGACGAAAAAATTCCACATTATAATCAGGGCTGCAGAAAAAGAACACATACCTGTTTTAGTTAAGTCTGTCTGTCAAGTAAAACCTACATGAATGCAACCCTTTCCAACATCAATCACAAGGATTTGTAATTCTACTGGTTACCCAGTCCATCACACAAAACATATGAATTAGCAGGTTAATTCAAAAATTACTTTCTCTCAGTTAATAGATCAAAACAGTTTGGAGAAAAATAAAATGGGCTGTTATATTTCAGGCTGGACAGGTAACTGATGGAAGATCACTGTTCTCTCCACAACCTGTTTCCTTAAACAAAAGCTAGTTAGAACCCGCCAAAAATAACTTTCTAATACTTTATTTTCGGAATAAAGTTGACTGTGTTACATCTAGTGAAATCTATCTTTTTGTTTGGAATATGTATAGCTGATGATGAGGTGATGGTTTCAGAAGTTTCAGTCGCTATCAGGTATTCTATAATGTTACCAAATCAATATTAAGTAGAAAAAGGAAAATTAAGCAGTCTGGTATCTTACAATGCCTCACGTTATGGAAGAAACTCTAGACTGTGTGACAAACAGAATTTATTTCCAAAAGCCAGGTTTCTTGAATTTAGACATTTTTTAAAAATAACTAAGCAGTAAAAACATTTAAGAACAAAAGTCAGACATACTTCATAATGCTGTCATGATAAGCAATAATATTAGCTTGTGGGTGAAATTGTAGCACACTTTCTTTGGCAACCTGCAAGAGATCAAGAATGCATATTTATACTCAAGAACCAATTAAACTTCACACTGTGAATCAAAAGTGGCCTTATGAATTTTTAACAAGTGTACAAGACAAACAGAAGGACACAAACCAAACCAAGAAAATGAAAAAGAAATGTTTGGTGCACATATATACCCTCTCCTCCTTTAGCGACTACAATCCATTCCAGTGATTTGGTCATTAAGTGAAATGGTCACTAAGTGAACAAGTGACTAATGGAGAGAGAGAGTGACCCTAAGATCACTGGTTGCTGCCATCTCATTCACATAAAGTTCTCTTGTACAGTATCCTTTGCCTGACCCATTTTTTTCTTCCCCCTCCCCCACAGGGTAGAAAGATTGCCCTAAACAAGCTCCGTTTTCCTGAGCTGCTTTTCTCCCCAGCACAGTGCTTCCCTAAAATGTGCTAATTGCAAGGTAACAACTTCAGCTCTGTGATCTTAATTAGTTGATTAGAACCTTCCCACCAGCTCAGCTGCTGCCTGAAACTGACCAGACCTTAATCAATTTCACACTGAAGGCTTTTGTTGCAGGAGCACAAAATTTGGTTGTAAATGTGCACTGGTGAGAAAATTAATGATAAATTACCATTTATTACCATCACATCTGCAAACTACCTAACCGAAATAGTTGCTAAACAAGGAGTGGCTGTACTTTATTACAAAATCTCAATTCTGAGGAAAAAACTCTTTCAGAGGAATGTGAATGATAAAAAATGGTGTCTTTACAATGCATACATCAAAGGAGTATCCACTCTTACTCATATAGTTGCTAGTAATCATACCTATGCTGCATCGGGGTTTATCTCAAGTATAGTTTTTTTCACTATAACCAATAATTTGAGTATAACTGCATGCTTTGAATATCCTCTCTGCTTTTTTTATTGTTTTTTTAAAATTAGTGACATTTATTTATTTATACTGCAAATTTAGCCACCGCCCATCTTACTCAGAGAGCGACTCTGGGTGGTTTACAATAAAAACAAGAATAAAAACCAATTAAAATACAATAAAAACATAAAATATTCATAAATAAATGCTTTTTTCCCAATCTTTAGCATAGACCTATGAGTTTGCATACTTGTGGAATTGGGCGTTTTTACATTATGGCCCAAAATTTGCACATAATATAAATTGTTGCTGTTAATTACTTTAAACTGTATTTAATTTATCTGGGCTCTGCTCACAAATATTTTTACACTTTTATTTTTGCTTTAACTGACACTTTTTAAGTAACTCATTATTTAAAAAAATGTTACCATGTATTTGTACTATTCTTTTGGAATTCATTTTATGTAAAGCTTATATTGTTTTATACTTATTAATGTGTTTTGTATGTTGTAGTGATTATTTTGATGAATGAATTGTAAACATGTCATTTCTATCATTCACATTCCCCTGAAGAACGTTTTCCTGAGGAAGTTTGTTCCATTGCTGAACAATCCTGTTACTTTTTTCTGATTTACAACCAAAATCTACTTTAACCCCAGTTTCTTGTCCTGTCCACTGGAACAACTCTGAAATTAATGTGTCTCCCTGCAGTTTGCAGTGCCTCCAAGCATTCCTTGTAACTTTCTTTCCTCTTGGCCCTTTATCATCTTGATTGCTCTATCTTACACATGCTCATGTTTGTCAGTGTTCTTAAAATGAACCACCAAGCAAGAAAACAAGCAGGAGTATGGCAAGGAAGTGTGGTGGAGGAGGCACTTTTTTGATCCCTTTCTTTTCTTTTCTCTTTTTTCCCATTGCTGTCTTTCAGTCCAGGTTAATCCTCACAACAACCCTAACCCTAACATGTAGGAGCTCACAAAGCAAGCAAACAAACAGAAGATCTGCATGGAAATCTGGCAAGGGGAATTGGCAGGGAAGGCTCCAAACCATATGGGTAGTGAGGGAACATCACTGTAACTTGTAAACTGTGTGCAATACTTGCCTTCCTGCCAAAGTACACCTGTGGTGACTATGCTTGTTTCCTTATCAGTGGAGAAAGTGAAGCAATTTGAGGAGAGAGCTGCTCCACTGAAGTGCATCAGGGAAGACAAGAAGTTCCTACACAGGATAGTTGAACCTCTCCAAGACAGGCAGAGAAATGAACACCACAGCAAAAATTCTTTTTGGAAGAGGCAAACACCTGGGAGCATGTGATCCCATGAAGGAAGAGGTACCAGTGGAACTCAGGAACAAAGCTGGCATTCCCTCTAGACCACAATCAATAGCCACCTCAACAAACCATGCCACAGAGCACTGTAGAAAATGCTTGGGCTCCCATGGATTCAAGATATCTGAGAGCTACCCTGAGAAAGCAGCAGCATGTCATGGTGGTGGCTGGTTTCCTACTAAGAGGAAACAAGGTGACTGTATGCAGGAGGTGTGTTGCCTTTCAGATGCCCATATATAAGATGTGATAGAGAGATTTCCAAGTCAATTCAAACCCACTGGGCGGTATCCTTTCCTCTTGACCCAGGATGACACAGCCAGAAGAGACCTCTGGAAATTAAGAGGTCTTGGGCAGGAAGGTTGAAGGACCTGGAAGCAAACATAGCTTTTTCCTCAATCCTTCTGGTCAAGGGTCATAATACAAGGAGAGAAAACAGAATCCTGGAAGTCAACAATTGGATGGTATTGCCAAGAAGTATTTGGGCTCTACAATGACCATACCACCTTCACAAAGGACTCCTGGTAAAATACTGGGAAGAAAGCATTAGGTAGGTGCCTCGCACAGAAATTCAGGAATGAGAGTATGGAAATCATGTTGAAAATAAAGCCGTTGTGGGAGCTTGTTATAGATTGTCTGGGCAGACAGAAGATACAGACGAGGCCTTTCTGCATCAGAAGACTATGCAAAAGGCATGCAAAAGTGAGAACAGGGGGGTTAGGTTATCCTGACATCTGCTGGTAATCTAACTTGGCCAAGAGTCAGAGGTATAACAAATTCTTGTTCTATCTTCTGTCAACATAATTTGGCAGAAAACAGAAAAAAAGATCAAGGGTTCTCTTATCCTAGATCTCATCCTTACCACAGGGAGTAGAAGAACTTTGAGGGAAAGTGATCTTGTCATCTTTGAATTTGCAATACCCAGGGGAGTGAGAACTGAGAAGAGTCAGACTTGAATCCTGGACTTCAGAAGAGCAAATTCTGATGAACTCCAAGGGAAGGTAGATTGGATCCAATGACTTCTAATCCTGAAGGAGAAAAGTATCCCTAACCAGTGGGAAACTACAAGGAACTACAAAACAACTACAAAGAACTACAAAGGAACTTTAAAACTACAAGGAACTTCCTGACTGTATGAACTGTCAGTCAATGGAACAGGTTGCCACATGAGGACGTAAATTCTCCTTTGATAGGGGTATTCAGGCAGAAAAGATGCTCTAGTGGATCCTGCACTGAGTGAGTGTTGGATGAGATGACCTCTAGGTCCTATACAACTTATGGTTCTACTTTAGTGCCCAGATCTGAATGGCTTTGGATGTATTATTTTTTTTCTGTGCTTTTTAATCTTTTCATGTTTTTTGTTATTTGTTTACTTGGTTTTTAACCCAATGCTAGACACCTAAGGCAGCCATATAAATTGACTAAATAAATATTTAAGGTACGGTTTGCCCAGTGAAAAATGGAGAGGAACAAGACTTCTCCTTGAGAGAGAGAATATAAATAGTAGATAAATTGAGTTGAAGCTGAAAAATATAAGAAATTGAGTATACTCAGGAGTCCTCTTACCTGAGCTTTTGATCTTCCAACGTGCTTCTTTTGAAACAAGAACTGCCTATTGAGATTACTGACATCAATGGTATCCAGATCAATCTAGAAATATAGTAATTGCAGTCACCAGATCTGTTCAGATGAATTAACAAAAGCATATTTTATGCATATCAGAAATCACGGCACTGCATTTTGAATGGGGAAGGCACAGAGAGATAGACCACCCCCTTGCTATGTCACCTCAGTCATCTCTAAAAATGCAGCTATGTACTATTTCAGTATACAAAGCCGAACACCAAGCTACCCTAGACTTGGATCACTTTGGAACACAAATTGTTACTGAATTAAGAAATGGTATTTCTAAGTTAACATTTTCAATTGCCTGGTTCCATTAGCAGTCAGTAGACAGAAGAGAATGTATATCATGCAATATTATCTTGCATGTACATGTTTAAATTTACAATTTAAACAATCTTGCACGTACATGTTTAAATTTACAACATAAGGCAGTTTAATTGGGTGCTTTTATTTTAGGAATATGTCACCAGAAAAACTGGCTAATACATGATTTAAAAAATTTGTATCAAAGCAGCCCATTAAAAATGCACAAAAACAGAAAGCAAAGAGCAAACCTGGAATTAAAATCCACATTTCAGCAGCAGCCCAAAGGGTATTTGAATCCTGCTGGCTGCAGCCATATCATGATTGGTTTTGAACAGTCTCTGATGTTGAATGAAGCACATGGGTGGCAGATGGGTCTCTTGTTTGTGCTTAAAGCTTCATGTATGGGCTTTGATAAACCCATAATTATTGGAATGCAAACAGAATGAATTGGGTCCAGGCTTAGTCATACTTAAACTAGAAAAACTGAAATCAGGTTAATCAAGATATCAATGGATTTGCTCCCAGTATAATCAAATCTGGATCCAACCTACTGCATATTAAAAATATACAGATAACCTTCTATCCCATTTTCTAGCTTTTACTTCATAATAATCAGCAAGCAACTGTTTTGATTTGCATTATAAAATGAAATCAGTGATTTCCAGCATAATAATCTGCCTGCTGTACCACTGTCCCAGTCAATTCCAATTAAAGAATGAGATAAATCAATGAAATGTGGCTAAATTAAGCTTTGTTAGTAAAGGAAAAAAATGTTACCTACAACTGTCCTATATAGATGCAAAAGTATACTTTTCTAAGCAGGAAGGAGCTATAAGGATATATCAGTTTATGAATGTCTGAAAAATGTCATTTGAAATCCTCCACAATTTTTGCATCCTTTCTTTATGAGATTAAAGCCTGAAATTTTAAGTATTTTAGATTGCTGTTTATTTAAAAATAACATACGAAACTTATACCATACCACCATTTGTCAGCTGTGGATGTGCTTTATCTTTTCTGGTATTTTGCTATTAACATTGCATTTTCTTCTAGCTCAGGCTCTGCTCATCAGTATTCTACTGCCTGTTTTCTTGTAATTCCTCAAATATTATTAGTGGTGAGAGGGAACATTATGTCTAATGATTGTGCTGATATTTCTATACTTCAAAATGGAACAAAATGCCAATGAATAATCATGAATGCATCTGAATTTGGATTCTGTTTCAGCTGAGACCCAGAACAAACAAAATGTTCTGAGTTTTATTTCTGCAGAAATGCAGCCACCTCCAAAATAGTTCAGAACTTGTGGAACATCATGGATTTGGGGGGCGGTGTGTGGAATCAAAACCCATTTTATGTTTCCTGCATATGTTTATGTTTCCTTCTGTGAAAACATTAATGCACAATCTTTTTCCAGTTAGGTGTCATTAGCATACTAGTGTACCATACACAGCAGCCACAGTACACAAATACTGAAACAGACTCCTTACAAACGTAAAAGAGTTTTGAAAAAAAACAAAACACCAGATCCTTCAACTCTGCAGGGAGTGCATTCCAAAGAGCTGCGTTTGCAGCAGAGAAGGCTCAATTAAGAGTTGCCACCAGACAATCTTGCAGCAATCACAGGCAAACTACAAGTATATGTATTTACCAGCCACAGCCACAGCAACTTGCTGACTTTGTTGATAAATGCAACAATCTTGAATTTATCCATTTCGAACCCTAAACTGCCAATTATTTTGGGCTGGTCCCTGGCAATAATACTTTTAAACTCTTTTAAGTCAGACCCTCCCTCGGTGTTTTTCCTATAAATTGTTAAAACATTGTTAAAAGTCCTTTTCCAAAAACTCACTATAAAGACCTATCACTTTTCAATATCTTACTTTTTCTGATTTCAACTGCTATTTGATGACTGAGGTTTTAGGAACTCTTGTTTTCTATGGGGTGGGTTTGTCCCAGTTGAGGTTGAACCAGGTCAAAGACCTATTAACTGCATTCATACAACATACTAAGTTTAGCTAGTTTTAACTTGGGGGCGGTAGGGTGCTAACTTAGCATCTTGTGCAAACCCAAACCATTGGTCACTTTGTGGGTTAATGCATTGCAATGTACTAATCCAGAAAAACGGATTACAGGCATACCTCGTTATTGCACTTCGCTTTATTGTGCTTCATAGATATTGCATTTATCAAACAGCATTGCATGCTACAGAGAAATCTTTTGTGAAAGGAAGAGTCAATCGATACAGCAAACTTTATTGTCTTATTTTAAGAAAATTTTAAATTAAGGTATGTACATTGTTTTTTTAGACATAATGCTATTGCACACTTAATAGACTACAGTGTAGTGTAAACATAACTTTGATATGCACTGGGAAACCAAAAAATTTGTGTGCCTTGCTTTATTGCGATATTTGCTTTATTGAGTTGGTCTGGAAGAACCCACAGTATCTCCAAGGTATGCCTGTAATTCTATAAGTTAACTATCTTGCACAAACCCAGGTCCTTAGATTTCATAAGTACCTACTGAATAAACAAATTAAGATTTCAGATATGAGCAACAGAAAAGCTGAACTCAAAACACAAATTGCTCATCTAGCATTAACTCCTTGGCAGCAGCTGAATAGATACTTCTAGGAAGCCCATAATAAAAGGGGTTGCTATTCTTTTCTATTGTTTGTTTACAGCAGTGTTTCTCAACCTTGGCAACTTTAAGATGTGCCAAGCCCACACATCTTAAAGTTGCCAAGGTTGAGAAACACTGGTTTAGAGTGTCTAAAAGGCACCCTGGCTCTGTACATGGATGCTCCACTGTCAGCAGCTGCCACATCTAAACTGACCAGAAAATAACTCCCTGTGAGATGTAATGGCAAAAGTGTTATATGGAACCCAAATTTCCTCTGGTGATGAAGATGAGGGCAACTATGGCCAGCCACTCTCTCAGCCTATTTAATCTCACCGAATCGACGCGACAGGAAACGGGAACAAAGGACGGAAAGGAGGCAAGCCCAGGGTTATACAGCTCTTCAACACTCGTGCCCTGTAAGGGAGCCGAGGAGGACCCCTGGTCTACCAGCTTTGCTCCTAGGGAGGCGGGCTGCCTCCAGCAGGACACCAGTTGCAGCTCCGAGCATCAGCAGCCACTCCCCAACCTGAAAAGTCTCTGCCTGGATCCTCTTCGAGGGCCCTGAGAGCCGCTGGAGGGCTCACCGCTGGGGCGCAACTGCTACTTTCCCAGGGAGCCGCCCCACGGCGGCTCATCCGGGACCCTCAACTCAAGCGTCCCTACGATGCATAAGCTGCAGGCAGCCTTCCCCCGAGACTTCCCTCGGCTCCCCTCCAGAGCCCGTCGGAAGGGCCTGGGTCAGCCTGAGGATTGAAAGCCGGGAGTGGGGCACCGGGCACCGAAGGTGGACTATCCCTGCAGAGGGAGGCTCCCTTCGCGCGCCGCCGCCAAGCCCCGCCCCGCGTCCACAGGGGTGCCCCTCCCGGGGGGGAACACGAACAGCCCTGAGGGCGACGGCGCCCGAGGAAAGGCGCCGAGCCAAGGAAGGGGAAACGTCTACCCGCCCACTTGCTCCGCAGGCCTCACCACGTCGATGTGGGCGAAGCCGGTGAGCACCAGGTCCTTGAGAAGCTCGCAGCCGATGCCGCCGGCGCCCACCACCAGCACCCGCGCACAAGCCACGGCCTGGGCCAGCTCCCCCTGCAGGGCCAGAGCCGCCGCCGCCGCCGCCGCCGCCGCCATCCCAGGACGGAGGAAGCAGGCGGGAAAAGGGAAAGCGAGCGACTCCGAGCGAGGCGCCGCGCATGCGCGAATCCTCAGGCTGCCTCCGGCGAGCGTCACCACGGAGCAGAAAGCGCGCTCCCAGAGCGGCCGCTGCCCTCGCCGCGCGGCGACCCCTAGCGACTGGCGGGCAGGCAGTACGGTGCGGTGACTCTGGGGTGGCCGCCCAGCTCCGGCTTCCCGTTCAGCGGCCGAGCGGAGCGGCGGCCCCCTCTTTGGGCACAGCGGGCTCGACCCCAGGACCGCGGCCCGCATCGCTCCTAGCCGCTTCTCTTCCCCAGCGCGCTGGCGAGGGACGGCCCTCGAGGCGCGGCTTTGCTCTTTCCGAGCCGCGGCTGCCACGAAAGGACGGGCGGCCCCTTCCGCTCGGCATTCACCGGGGCTCCGCAAAGCGGAGGTGCCCGCCCGGCTGAAGGGGGCGCCGCGACGCCTTCTGTCAACCGGCCCGAAGACTGTGCGGCAGGAGGGCGAGCCCGACCCGCCTCTTCTCCGCTTCCAGCCCGGCGTTCCGCCGCAGAGGCACAGGCAGCACCCCCAGGAGAAGGTGCCCCACTCGTCGAATGCTTTCCCGAACGGGCGCATCGCTCCAAGCCTTTTGCAAAGCACCAAGCCGGGCTCGACTCTCGGCAACTCTCCAGCCGCTTCCCCTTCCTTCGCAGCAGCCGTTCTTAGCAGGCAAACGCGACCGGGCGCTGCCTCCCGCTCCCCAGAGGGAAGACGAAGCCAGCGGGGCTGGTGCGCGGGAGCATCCTGGCAGACCGGAGGGGCAATGGGGGCAGCCCCCCTTTCTGGGAGAGGGGTGTCTTGCTGCCGGACTGCATCACCAGGCAGCCAGTTGGAGAGTGGGTGCAAAACAAAAGGAGTTCCACCCAACAACCGCTCATAGGCAGGAGTAACCCCTGTTGCACAGCCTGGAGAACAGAAGCGCACACTTTTTCCAAACGAAAACTGGAGCCCTTTCATTGCCTAACCTGATGTTGGAAGAGGGAGCGATAAGTCTCCAAGCAATAACCCAGCCCCAACCATAAAGGGCTTTATAGATTAATGCGCGGGCATCACACAAAATATAAATAATATTTATATAAAATATATTATTAATTATAATTTATATAAAAATACAAATAGGCACTTTTGGTTCCACACTCAGTCTCCAAAGACCTTTTTTCACCTGCCTTGGGAAGGCCATGAGAGCAGGAACCAATGTTGCCCCAAGAGGCAACCTGTTCCATGGTAAGAGAACTACTACCAAGAATGCCCAAAGTTGGGATTTCCCTGGTAGGTGGAATCCCTTAGTAGGGATTCTTCCTAGTCTGGCCTAGAACAGTGAGCTTTCCTGGTGGTAACCAAAAAAGTACTAACCAATCCTGTTTAGCTTCTGAGCCTGGACAAGGTTAGGTAGGTGCGACCTGTGGAGGCTAACATCAGCAAAAGACAAAAGGGATCCCCTCACCGCCGGAGTATACCGCATGCCATGCAGCTGCAGACAAGTATACATTGGGACCATAAAACGCAGCATCCATACCAGGATAAAAGAACACGAAAGACACTGCAGACTACAACAACCAGAAAAATCTGCAGTAGCTGAACATGCTCTCAAGCACACTGGACACAAAATCCTATTTGAAAACACAGAGATACTGACTGGACAACACCAACAGCCACTATACCAGGCTATACTGGGAAGCCATTGAGATTCACAAACACCAGCAGAGTTTCAATAAAAAAGAGGAAAGTCTAAAAATCAACAAAACCTGGCTACCAATCCTGAAAAATACAGCCTGTAAAAGGTCAACGAACTCAGCTCAACCACCAGGACTCACACAATGAACATGCTAATCACCCTGAGCAGCCACTCTTTAACAACTCAATAGAAAAAACCCTGCCTAACCCCCAGGAAGATACACACATATTCTGACACCAAAACAAGCAGCCACCCATTAACCCCCCCCCCCCCTTCAGGCACCCTCGCTGATCTCTATAAATACCCACAACAGGGTCACTTCATCCTGGGCACAGAGAGAACCGCTCCTATCTGTGCTCCTGCCCTCTGAAGATGCCGGTCACAGATGCTGGCGAAACATTAGGAAACAAAACTTCCAGAACACGGCCACACAGCCGGGAAGACCCACACCAGCTAACATTCCTTCTTTTGCACAAATTACAGAGCTTCATGATTCACTGTTTCTTTTGTGAACAGCAAGCTTGTGGCACTTCTCAGTTAAAACACATTAACTCACACACAATTTCAGTTAGGCAAGGAATTACAGTAAATAGAATTTATTTAAACAGTTGCTGATCTGGATCTTCTTGTACAAAAATATATTCTTCCAAGGGTGTAGAACTGGCTGTCCAACAACTTTTCTCACACGTGTACACCACTGCAGTTCCAAATTCTATTGATGTATCTGCCAAAAAAGGAGATGGGCATTTTCAAGGTTACTGCCCTCATCACAAATGCATGTAGGAATTTATGAAAGTTAGTCCTTCTAACAAAAACAAATAATAAAAAGACAAGATTAAAACTCTAACACACCATCAGCTCCATAACAGTGTTCTCTCAAAAAACGCCCAAAATACTGGGCTTGCCCCCCTCCCCCCATTCTGACCTGGGAAAGAGACAGGTCTTAACAGCCTTCTGGAAGGCAAGGAGGGACTGGGCCCTCTGTATTTCAGGGGAGAAGCTGTTCCATAGGGTAGGCACAGCTACAGAAAAGGCTCACTTCCTAAGTCCCATCAGATAACAACACTTAACAGAGGAGACCTGGAGAAAACCCACCATCTCCAATCTAGTGGGATGGGTAGATATCCTCAAGGAGAGGCGATCCCTCAAATAACCTGGCCCCATGCCATACAGGACTTTAAAGTGATGCCCAGCACCTGGAACTGCACCTGGAAAAAAGTTGGTGCAACTTGCATAGCAGTGGTGTATTATGGGCAAGATGCAGGGTGCTCCAAACTGCATGTGCTGCTGCATTCTGGACCAGTTGAAATTTCCAAGTGGTTTTCAAGGGCAGTCCCATTTTGCAGTAGTCCTAATGGGAAGTGACCATGGCATGGGTCTCCCAGTCCAGGAATGGAGCACAAAATGAATTCATGCAAAGGCCCTATGGACACAGCTGTCACCTGCTCCTCAAGCAGGAGCTATGCGTCCAGAAGATCCCCACATTGTGCACCACCTCTCTCTGGGGGAGTGCTACCCTGTCAAGAGTTAAAGATGGCAAGTCTCCAGATCTGGGGGTCCCCAAAACCAAAAGCTGCTGGGGTTAAGTCACAGATGGTTCCTCTCCATCCAGACCCTCACAGCCTTCAGGCACAGGGTAAGCACCTGAATGGGATTATGTATGTATATATATTTTTTATTGAACATGTTATGGCCACCCACTCCAACAGACTCTGGGCAGCTTACAAAATCTAATGTAAAGTTAAAAACAATTAAAACACAACATGACAGCACCACCACCCCTTTCAGAGCCCCAAAAGATGTGCGCCATCTGTATCTTTCGGATTACTATTCCAGTGGGTGGGGGCCATGACAAAGAAGGCATGCTTTCTAGGTCCCACAAGATGACAACATTTAATAGAAGGGACCTGGAACACAACCACTCTGCCTGAACTACCAGGTTTCAACGTTTTTCTTTTATAATTTTGTGTATTCTTTTTCCTTCTTTTTTGTATATTGTGTATGTGTGTGTTGTCCTGTCCCCCCCTCCACCAGAGCAGAGAGATTGCTTAAACAAGCTATCTTTTCCTGAGCAGCTTTTCTCCAGAGCACAATGCTTCCCTAAAAAGTGCTAACTGCAAGTTAACAAGCTCAGCTCTGTGACTTTAATTAGTGGATTAGAACCCTCTGTGGCTTGCTACCTTAAACTGACCAAACCTTAATCAGTTTCACACTGAAGGCTTTTTTGCCTCCTAAGCAGTTGGCAGCTGGCAGCTTCTAGGTGCTAGCCAAACAGCTGGGGCTAGCACATTCCCCTCAATGTGTATTCTCTACTGTGTTCCTATTTACTCATTTGTAATCCCTTCCTTCCCAATGAATGTAAATACTGTACAAATATTACTGTAATTTCCTTCTTGCTAATTATCCCAGTGCTAGGGTGAGCATTCCAAAGGGTGGGGGAATGGGGAAAAGGGGCTATAAGCTTTGCCCTTTTACCCAGCTTTCTGGTGAGTCAAATTCCAGAGAATGAGAGTGAGTCAAATTCCAGAATTCCCAGATTCTGTTTGGGCTCGCCCGGCTGCTGGGGGACAGATCCCTCTGGCACTGTAAGTGTAATTTTTTAATAAATTTTCTGTAAAAGGTTTGTTGCTGACCTGGCATCACCCTTGGTGTTCTCGTTCTTTGGTATCTGTCCTGCAAATCCTAAATTAAGCATCAATGCTCAAATTAGTGGCAACATACAGTATGTATGTATATTTTTAAAAAGGGCATTTCCATGTAGAGTGAACTGCAGTAATCTAGTCATGAGGTGACCAGGGTGTGAATGACCATCTGAAGGGATTCCCTTTCAAGGAAGGGGTGCTACTGACATACAAGATGTATCCAGGAGGACCCCCAAGTTGTGCACCAGTCTTGAAGGGGGAAGTGCAACCCCATCGAAGACCAACAGTGGAAACATCCCTAACTCCTGGTATGTGTTGAGCCCTCTATTACTTGGGACAGGTCCATGGTTGCCATGGAGGCCATGAACTCCTGAGCCACTCTGAACTGAATGTCATTAGGTGCCAGGTTAAAGTCCCCAAGGACCATCAGCCTTGGGAACTCCACTGCCAGCCCAGCCACAGAATCCAGCTACTTAAGCAGAGATGATGGTGGGTGGCAGGGAGGATGGTATACCAGCAGCAGTCCCAACTGTTCTAGAAGGCCCAACTTAAGCCAGAGGGTCTCACATCTGGTTATCTGAGAAGCAGAGCCTCTAAGAGACTTCAGCAACTCACAGATAGCAATAGCCACCTCCTTCTCCCCATGAGTCTCAGTGATGCAAAACTTGAAACCCAGGTGGACATATTTTTGAGAGGGCAACTCCCTCCTCAGGCCCACCCAGGACTCGATTACAGGTGAAACTCGAAAAATTAGAATATCGTGCAAATGTTCATTTATGTCAGTATGGCAACTCAAAAGGTGAAACCAATATATGAGATAGACGCATTACATGCAAAGCGAGATATGTCAAGCCTTACTTTGGTATAATTGTGATGATTATGGCGTACAGCTTATGAAAACCCCAAATTCTTAATTCAGGTTGCCTACCGTTGTCCTTGGTCTTCAGCATATTGACCATGGCTGGCATAAGTTGGAATTCAAAGATTCTATTACTTTTGCAGTTATTACAGGGTGGGACTGTCGCTTGGAAGTCTGCAGATGGGCTGGTAATAAATAAAGGCTGGCCATCCCAGGAGTACCTAATTGTCAAAAGATCTCAAACATATTGTTACTGCCCCCAAGCTTCCATATAAGACAAAAATTCTCTCTAGGCAGCTAAACAAAAATATGCTAAGAATAATTATGATACTACAAATGTATGGAATAAAAGCATAATAAAACTTTTTAAAAAGAAAACACCAGAAGTGAAAATACTCTGTCACAATATTACAATTAGAATCACAGCCAAAATCCATAAACAAAAGTAAGATATTGTTCAGGCCAGTACTGACTCCTCCATCCATGTAGTTCTAGAAGCAGTTTGCCTTGGTCTGTTGGGTGTCTTTAGATTTCCCAGTCTAGCCTACAGCCCTGGATTTTCCAAAGATCCACCATCCCAATACTAAGACTGGCCCTGCTGAGTTTTTTGCATTAGCCAGGGCAGCCTGGGGCTGCCATCAAATCTAGAACAGAGCAATGAAACCTCATTCAGAGACTGGGGGAGGGGAGCAATATCTGGCAGGGAGGGCCTGAGAGAGCAAGCTCTTTTTGGGGATGAAGCCATTTGGTAACAGGACAAATCTACCTTTGTCAGGGCTTGGTCCCATTAGATAAGAGCATACAAACACCCTGCTATGCGAGCAGATAGTTTGGCTCTTTTACTGTTCCCTCCACACCAAGGCTGGGTTCAGATATTATTCTAAGTCTGTTTAATTTGGGGTTAATATGCTACACGAACTCAGGTGCTAACAGCTTAGCACTAGGGACGTACAAAACATTCCATGCACAAGAAAAGTTGGTTTGAGTAATCCCTGCTCAAACTGAAACATGTTTCAAATACTGTGTTTCATATGAGTAATGAAAGGGGGCTGTTTTTTCTGGATATGAATGGAACCACAGCTGTACTAGGCAGAAATGGCTTGGAGTGGGGATGGGGGAGTTGGTAAGAGTGGGAAAAGGCATGACTGGGGAGTTTCCTCAGTGACAGAGTATGCAAACCCTGGCGGCAGCAGCTGCTATGGAGAGGGAAGATTTTTGGGAAGATCACGGCAGGTGGGTGGGCCGGTAGGATATGCCGCATAAGAATCCTGGTCCTCACTGCTAGGACTACTGGAAAAGCAACAGGCAGGGAGGGAAGAGAAGCCCTGGGAAGATGAGGAGCAGGTGAGCCAGTAAGATACACCCGGACGCAAGGTGTGGGAGTGGGGGAGAGGGGTCAACAAGGATACAGTGCAAACAGAATGTCATCAGCCTAGGAGCCAAGAAAGGGTACATGTGCTAGTTGAAAGAAAATCAGAAGAATCTCATTTACCAGATGGCAAACCAATGAGAATCCTCCCAACCATCCCTTTTAATTTTTTTTTTAATTTGCTCACAAATGAAACAAAGAAAGAGAAGAAAAAGGAACAAGAGAAAAGGAACAAAAAAGAGAAAGGGAAATAAAAGGAAACACAAAAACATAATATGTTGCATAGAGAAAACCATTCAGCCTAATTTTTAAATATATCATTAAACCTTGAATGAAAGGAATAATTGATTTGTCTTTTCATTATGTCAATGGAGACACTTCATAAACAGAATGTGAATATACAGTAGGAGTCTGATACCATGTATG
This sequence comes from Liasis olivaceus, assembly GCA_030867105.1. NCBI lineage: Eukaryota > Metazoa > Chordata > Lepidosauria > Squamata > Pythonidae > Liasis > Liasis olivaceus. The sequence continues at coordinate 24,208,186 of CM061359.1, read as the reverse complement.
CTGACATTTGATTAAAATATATGCATGTTTGTGAGTTGTAACTCACTTCATTAGCTGCATGGCGATGACGCTATGTCTTTTAATCAAATCTGTTATTTGGAAAAACTACTACCAGACTCCTGATTTTGGGCTACTGTAGACTAACATGGTTCTCCTCCTACAATGTGCTCACCTTTCCAAAGCAGCCACTGTGTGCAGAAAGGTGAGAACCAAAGGCACTGCTACAGAAATCATTAAATGTATTCGAAAGGGGAAAGACATCCCCTGATTGCTCTTACCGATTATTTCTGTTATTGTATTTTATGGTACGTTATATATTATGGCCTGTGGTTACAACAATAAAACTTACTATGCAGTGTTACAGCCCAGCTCTATGAACCAAAGCAGATCAATTCAGAACATTTTGTCCTACAGAATTGCCAAACTTTTGGCTTATACATCATTTGGAAACCCTGATTTTGGTTTATTTTGTTACAAGGGCTTTCAGCTGCAATATACAGAAAATATTTTGCTTTGGACTATTAAGTCCATCCCTTTAGTCTTCTTCAGTTCACCTGAGCCAATGGTTGGAACTTTTATTTAAGAAGGAGAGGATCCATGTGGGGCCGCCCAGAGCAGTGGGGAAACCTGCCCTGAAAGCACAGCACTGAAGTGCCAATTTGCAGCAATGTGTTTGTCCATTTTTTAATTAAAGGTTACAGCAGGTGTGTTAAATACCTGCCAGCTGAATGCCACTTTTTGTCTTGGATCCTCCCCTCCCATTTGTAAAAGAGAGCAGCACACTTCACTTCTGAATCCTCCAGGGACATCACTACATTGTCAGCAACCCTACTGCCTTGGAGGGAAATTGTTTTTTTTTTAAGTGCTCCAAAAGCCTGCTTCCCAAGATTTAGGATACCTCCCTTCATGTAGGGCTCAAAGATATTCTAAATTCTAGCTTAATTTCATATACATTCCCAGTTTTCTAATATCCAGACACTAAATAAATGGGCCAAGCCTACCTTAAGATCTGTTCCTGGCAGAATGAAATTCTTTTCATGAACTTGTGGAACATCTGGTTTCTTTTTTCAGCTTCACTCTTCTCATACTTCTCACCAGAATCATCAGTGGTGTAACTGAAAGAGGGGAGACACCAATATTAGACCAATCACATTACTGCATTAGTAACAAACTCACAAGTGTTTTCTACTAAACAGAGAAAGTGAAAACTGTGGTCTGGGATATCCACAGGGTATGGTAAAAAAGTAAAGATGGTGGACATGACAGCAGGATTGAAGCTCTGCCTGGTTTAACTTACCAGACGGAAGATTTATCTACAACTTCTATGCTGTTGACTTTATGGCTGATCCTGATCATTTTTATACTTGCATTTTGTTATCTGAATGGTTTGAAATTTACTTCTGTGAATTGCTTTGAAGCCACTAATAGAAAACTGTAAATATTCAAATCAGCAAATCTCTTGAATATACTCTGTTCTACGCTGTACGTTCTCCAAATCTGTACATCTGGCTGTTGCTACAAATTCTTCAGCCACTCAAGGACCTTCCCAACCCAGGGAGACTCTGGAAGACTCTTTCACGTTAGCCTTGACTTGTGCCTCACCCTGCTGACATCAACTGCTCCAAATCCACATCCTCCCTCTGCTGATATTCCTTTAAAAGCCTCTGAGCGTGATCCACATTGTCACAACCAAGGCAGTCTTCTTCATCCACTACACTGATGTAGTAGGGCTGAAACTCAGGGATGCAGCTGGAGGGTTTGATTTGCTCTTTCTCAGCTAGATCACAAAAGACCCCTGTGTTTTTCCTGAGGCTCAGCCTCTGGAACTGAGCTACACAGTGTGCTTCTCTGGGAAAAGAGTCAAATATCCCACACAGCTCAGAAGATGCTTCTTTACAGTCTTCTTCCCAATCTTCTGCTCCATCGCACCAGTCCATGACTGCTCGTGTCCGTTCTTGCTCCTGTTAAAACAAGGGATGCAGAAGTAACCTCATGCAGAGCCAGATCCAAGTGGAGTATTGTTTATAAAGAAGCAGTTGCTTTAAATCATCAGACTGGAGATTTTCCCAGTCCTGCTTGGAGAGGCCAGGAATTGTTTTATGTTCTTTTTTAATTGTTGTGAGCCACCCAGTCACATATTTGAGATGGGCAGCTATATTGAATGAATGAATGAATTCTGTTTGGGCCCTTCTGCCTGCAGAACAAAGCTATACCCGTGAGCTATTTATGCTTCTTTCAGGAGACACAATGCAGATTTTGCACAGCTGCTGAGACCTTTGAAATGGAACACATGGCTATAGAGAAAGCAAATGTAAATGAATTCCAGAGGGAAACTGTTAGATTGCTGCAGCAAAAACAAATAAGGCAACTTTCAGGCCAAGAGACTCACATACCTTAGAACTCATGCATTTAACACAGCATCACAATAAATGTATTTAAACTCTGAAATGACTTGCCTACAAATTCACAATAATATTAATATGACTATTCCCAAAGTGAGTTACTATTTGAGCTCAGAATTAAGCCCAATCATATTACAGTATTTAGTGTGTTGCACATGTGCATCTTGCCTTCCACCAAGGAACATAGCTTAAGATACGTGGCACCTGGGCAACTGACCAGACTGAGACTATCTGAGCTTCAGGATGAGTGTTGATGTAGGGCAGGGTTCCCTAAAGTGGTCAATATTAACCCCCAAGGGTGATGGGACTATCCATTGTTGTTGTTATTCGTAGTACTATTAGTTAAAGTAGAATTTATTAACTTATTTTCATATAATAAATGTTTGGGGGTTGATGAACAATCTGAAACTTCATGAAGGAGTTGATAAGCTGAAGAGTTTGGGGACCCCTGGTGTAGAGGCTGTTTCTGCAAAGCAGGCCCAGGGACTAACCTCCTTTGGACAAGGCTGTGCAGCATGGCGTCACACCACTAACACAAACAAGCTTTGATTGTATCCTGAGAGTAAGACCCTCTGAACAGCAAGAGTTAATTCTCACTAAACATCAAGAGGGTAGTACTTTCATCTGAAAAATTTAATCTGAGTTTTTTTTAAATAGTAATTTTATTAAATATTATAATTACAAGAGTAAAAACTAATACAAACTAAAAGATGGAAGAATATAAAGAAAGAATAGAAAGTGCAGAAAAGAAAAAAAGGAAAAATAGAAAAATAGAAAAGAATATAGTAAAGAAAAAGAAAAGAAATATATACAGAAGTGACTTCCCACCTTCATCACAAACAATTTAGTAACTTAAAAATACCCCTCCTCTTAAAATACAACAAATGATCTCTTCTTCCCATATCCCATCTCTTATCTATAAATAAATCCATAAAGCATCTTCATTTCAGTGCTGGTGTCAGCAAAAGTCCATTAAGGGTTACCAGAGAGAACAACATACCTATTTTAACCCTGATCAAATAAACCAACTCTATATTCCTTCCTTTTACTTCTAACAATCTTAGTTTGTAATTTTTTAAAACCAAAGTTTTAATCACTCTTTTGCTGTTTATTCCAAAAAAAATTTTTTTTTAAAGTTCTTAAACTTGTAGTTAAAATTTTCTTTCACTAAGGATTGAAGGAAACTCACCCGGTACTGTCAAACTTGTTGATCCAAAGGTTTTTAATAGCTGAAAAGCAGTTAACAAGCAATTTCCAAATGATTAGAAAAGGAAGTATGTGAACTTTCAAAGGTGCTGACCATGGTTTAAGCAACATGGCTATTCCCTCATGTCCCAGAGCTCTAAACCCACCGGAGACCACTGTCTTGAGGTCTCGTTGCAAGGAGCAGCTGTCTGGAGCACTTGTGGATCTCAAATCCTCTCCTTGTCCAGAAAGGAACTGTTGAAGAGCCGGTCTACTTGCTGGCTCTTCATTCTGCTGCAATTGTCAACTCCACTTTTCGCGGAGCCATCTTCAGTCCACCATTTCTTCCTCTGGAAGTCCCAAAAATTTAATCTGAGTTTTTGATGACAATGAATTAAAGGATTTGCATGGGATCAAAATTCCAGATGCAATTACTAGCTTATGCAAAGAAAACACAGGTTTAAATCAGCAAGTATACTTCTGAGTATACACATGCACAGGACTGAGTTATAAGACAAAAAAATATGAAAAAAAATCCCAAGCTTTACCATTTAAAATCTTTTTTGGGTAGTGAGTGGACATATATTATTTTGGAAAGAGAAACCACAGACTAACAACAGGATTGACGGAGTACGTTTTGCAATCAAAACTGCTCTGCTGAAGAATATCTCTACTTTACCTACTGGAATAAATGGACCTATTATGAAGTTCTGCTTTCCTCTCAGCAAGTCCCAGTATATCACCATTGTCAGCATCTATGCACCAACTCTCATGAATCCAGACAAAGACAAGGAAGGTTTCTACGAGGACTTGGATCAGACTATTCAGACAACCCCCACCAGCGGCAAACTCATCATTTTGGGCAACTTTAACACTAGGGTGGGGACAGACAGCGACAACTGGGATGGAGTCCTTGGAAGACATGAGGTGGGAAAACTAATCAGTAATGGCCTGCTGCTTCTGAGCAAGTGTGCCGAGCACAACTTGTGCATCACTAACATGATGTTCAGACTTGCAAACAAGTACAAAACAACTTGGATGCATCTCAGGTCCAAACACTGGCACCTACTTGACTGTTATAGTACGCCAACGTGACTTTAAAGATGTCACCATCACCCGGGCCATGTGAGGTGCTAAGTGCTGGACAAATCACAGGTTGGTTTGGTTGGTCCTCAACCTGCACGTAACCCCTTTACATTATAAGCAACCAAGGAGTGTCAAAATGTCATTCAACATTGGCAGACTGCAAGGTCTAGGTCAAGTCGAACATTTTCAAGATGTACTTGATGAAAAACTCTCCTGACAATTTACCGCTTGTGGGAACCTGTTCTGAAAAGTGGATGCAGTTTAAAGATGTCATCACACAGACTGTGACAGCTGTACTTGAAGTAAAAACCCAGGCACATCAAGACTGGTTTGATGAAAACCACAAGACTATTTCTGCAGCCCTCCAGGCCAAGAACAAGCCCCATGCAGATTGGCAGAATGACCCGTCATCTGTCTCAAAGAAGACAAACACCTGCAGTCCAAAGTACAGATGGAACTGCGAGAAATGCAGGACGAGTGGTGGCAGAGAAAGGCTGACCAGGTGGAATGCTATGCAGACATGCATGCCACCAGAGAGTTATTCAGTGCCATAAAATCTGTTTATGGTTCTTCTAAATCAGGATGCTCCCCCTTGCTGTTATCTGAGCCTGATCAAAGACCAGAAAGGACTGAAAAACTGCTGGGCTGAATACTTTTCCAATCTACTCAATAAGCCATCCAGAGTAGATCCTGATGTCTTACAGCAGATTCCTCAGCAGCCAGTCTTAGATGCCCTAGACCTGCTTCCTAGACTGATGAGATTAAGAAAAAGATCTTGCAGATGAACTCAAATAAAGCAACAGGACAGGATGGTATTCCTGCTGAGATCTACAAAGTACTAGACCCAAACACCTTACGGGCATTTCAAGATATCTTGGAAGACATTTGGTTCACAGAGGAGATGCCTGCCAACTTCTGCGATGCCCTCATAGTGGCTCTCTATAAAAATAAGGGAAGTAAAGCAGACTGCGGAAATTACAAGGGTACCTCACTGCTGTCCATCGAAGGCAAGATTTTTGCCTGTATTCTTCTGAACAGGCTTGTCACTGTCTCAGAAAGGAACCTCCCAGAGGTGCAGTGTGGCTTTTGGCCAGAATGGAGTACAGTAGACATGATATTTACCATGAGGCAAGTACAGGCCTTTTTACTCTGTCTTCATGGACCTGACAAAGGCATTTGACCCTGTGAACAGGGAAGCTCTCTGGATCATCCTGAGACGTTATGGATGCCTCAGAAAATTCGTGAAGTTGATTCAGCTGCTCCATGATGGAATGACAAGACAAGTAATTTACAATGGTGATACGTCAGCTGCATTTGCCATTTCCAATGGGGTGAAACAGGGTTGTGTACTACCTGCAGTTCTGTTCGATCTGTTCTTTGCTTGGCATGTTATCATGTGCTGTCCAGGGTCTGAAGGAAGGAGTATACATCAGGCACCAATTGGATGGCTCTCTCTTTGACCTTCGCTGCTTGAATTCACAGTGCCTCCATACAGTCATTCAAGAAACCTTCTTTGCTGATGACTGTGTGCTCCTGGCACACAAAGACAGTGATCTACAGTTAACGCTGAACAAACTCTCAGATGCTGCTATGCTCTTCAGCCTATCAGCCTGAACAAGACTGAAGTACTTTACCAGCCCGTGCCAAATGCCTAACCCCTAGAACCAAAAATCACTGTTGACACTCAGCTGACAAATATAAACAGGTTCAAATACTTGGGAAGCATCATCTTGAGCGATGGGTCTTTGGGTAAAGAAATTGACTCCAGGTACAGTTAGGCCAGCCAGGCTCTGGGGTGGCTGTGTACTAGAGTGCTCAATCAACACAACATCCATTATTTCCACAAAACTGAAAGTCTACAGAGCTGTGGTTATCCCTTCTCTCCTATATGGATGTGAACCCTGGACTTTGTACTGACGACACATCAAACAACTGGAGAAATTTCACATGTGCGCCCTCTGCTCCATCCTTGGCATTTGTTGGCAAGACCATGTCTCCAACCTGGGGGGCTTGGATTGCACAGAGTCTACCAGCATCGAGTCCTTGATTATCAGAGCCCAGATGCGATGGTTGGGACATGTCATCAGAATGGATGACCCCTGTATGCCTTGCCAGTTGCTCTATGGTGAATTGTAGACTGGAAAGAGACTTCGAGGTCATCCACACAAGCGCTACAAAGACACTGTGACATTCAGCCAAGGGAACTAGAAGCTGCAGCTGCTGACAGAACCCACTGGTGAGCCCTGTGCTATGAAGTCTACACCAGCTTTGAAGACAGGCGCCGCCAAAAACTGATGGAAAATCGTGAGCAACATCACAGAATAACACCCACAGTTACTGTAACAATGGACTTCCAGTGGCCCCATTGTGATAGACTCTGCGCTTCCAGACTGGAACTGCATAGCCACCTCTGTGTTCACAGATGAACTGTGTATCTTCTTCGAACCCGAAGGACTACCTATAAACATTTAACTGTAAGCTGCCCAGAGTTAATTTAGAGTTAGGAGGCCTCTAAATCTAATAAACAATTCCTTTTTTCTTTTGCTAAACTCTCTTCTAGATCCTGCTTCAGCAAACAAAGGACATCCCCCAAGAGCAAAGTCTGTCAACCCCAACTGTAGCAGGCACCACATTAAGAAACACACTTCTGAGCAAGAATTAGGGATACATTTTTCAACAATATGAAGATTTTTTTTTTTAGGGGAGGCAATACATAGTTGACTGCTTCAGCTTCAGAGAATGTTTGCCTGCTCTTGCATCACTCTAATTGCATGACTAGACTTTAACATCTGTCATTGTTTAATGCAGCTTTTCCCACGTTGGGGTCCACCAACCACATATATGACTTCAGCACTAGAATTTTCTGGTGGGAATTTAGTAAGTTGAAATCTTACACCTAGAGGACATCCAGATTGGGAACCTGATGTAAAAAGGCATGTTAGTCTTCCCATTAATGTTCCATATAGATATACTGAGACAAGAGGCACAAATATAAATATACTAAATACATTCTAATGAGGACTACAGATATTATGTTGTAGCCTGTTGCAAACTACCCTTGTGTTTCTACAGAATGATATATGCACTACTTTCTCTCTATATGTTTTATTGGCACTGGGACTCAAGCCAGTTGTTCAGTGGCCATTCAATGCTCCAGTTCTAAAGTGAATTTTTTAGTTGACAGTCCAGCAAAGGCTTGTACTTCTATACTGGAAGTCCTTCCACAGACAGAAAGCTGACTTGGGCCACATGCAACTGGTTAAAGAATACATTCCCGCTGGCACACGATACCTGTTTCCGTGTGTAGTTTTGTATTTCTTTTCTTGGGACTTGCAAATACTGGGACCGTAACACCTTCCAGCTTTAAAAACACGGTAGAGACAGTAGCAAAAGAGAAACATAAGTTAATGTTAGTGAACAGAAATTAAATGCTTCACAGTAACTTTACTAGATTTGGCAGCTTAGGGACTAAAAGGGTAATCTGAATAAATCAAGAAATTTGTGGCTTGAATTCCTTCTCTCCCATGTTCTCACTGAGTGAACTAATATAGGATGCCACCTGATTCTAAGCCAGGCCATTAGTCCACCTTGTTTTGCATGGTATTCACACAACACATGGCTTGCTTTATTGATTATACCACAATTAGCTGATTACCTCAACACACTAAAAACAAACCATGGTTTATAAACCACAATGGCTGGGTTCACACAGCACACTAAGCCATACAGGCAGTCCTCACTTAATGACAGTAACTGGGGATGGGAATTTCCATCATAAACCATGACATCAGGTGACTGCATCACTTACCAATGGCAATCCCAGCAGTCTCCCATTGCCATCATTAAGAGAGGATCGCAGGTCATTAAGCGAGGACCTCATGTGACCGTGATTTGCGACCTTCCCTGCTGGCTTCCCACAAGCAAAGTCAATGGGGAAGCTGGCAGAAAGGCGCAAGTCCTGGGGGGCTTGTAAGCAGGCCAGCGGGCAGGTGAGTGCTCCAGAGTGCAGGCAGGCAGGGGAGGGGCTGCTGTGGTGTGAGTGTGGCTGGGTGGGTGTGCACTATGGAGTGCGGGCAGGGGGGTGCTGCACAGCGGGCTCCTTGGGAGAAAAAGTGGCGGGAGCAACTTATGGGAGCGACTTGTGACCTTCCCTGCCAGCTTCTCCATTGACTTTGCTTGTAGGAAGCCAGCAGGGAAGGTCACATATGCTGATCACATGACTGCGAGAGGCTGCAACCATTGTAAGTGCAAGCTGGTTGCCAAGTGCCCGAATTGTGATCACATGACCACTGGGTGCTGCGACAGCAGGAACCTTAAGGACTGGTCATAAGTACCACTCGTTCAGTGCTGTCACAAGTTCAAACGATTGCTGAACAAGTGGTCGCTGAACCTGTAAACAAATAAAATGTATATGGCTTGCTGGGGTTCCTAAACCAAGTGGCACGAGCTCTGGAATATTCCTTCCCACCCGAGATCTTTGGCATACAAGGGAGGTGCTCATCTGTAACTTGCAAACTCAAAAACAGGGAGGACCCACTTCATGAGATTGTACAAAATATTAAGAGAGTTTGCATACAAAGCATTCTACGTAATATTATTTCTTAGTTATGTGCATCATAGTTTCACTTAAACACAAGACAGAGGTACTGCCCCCCAAATGCTGAGATGGGGTAAGATAAACTCCAACCCACCTTTCAGAATTCCCCCAGCAGCTTTTCGTGGCGCAAGCAAATACATTAATGACCCGGTGGTACAGTGACCCTTCCAGGGGACAATAGATTTGCACCACATGCAGTAAGCCAGCCCTGCAAATCCCACAGGAAGGATGGACCACAGCCACTGAGAGCATCCAATCCTAGGAGAACAGGAAAAGATTCTGAAGTCGTTTAATCTTCAATAAAAGATATTTGTTTATCTCTTTCTAGCAACTTCACCAAGCAATGCCACACAAAAGACAACATGTGCTGTATGTTGGTCAGTCTGCCCTCTAACCTTTTCCCGGTTGGCCTAACACCTGCAGCTACACGGTGGACCTACGTAGCGGCTTCTAGCTACCCCTTCCCGCAACTGCTGACCGCCAGGCGTGCACGTGCGAAGGTCGTGCGTTCCCTTCCGGCAGAGGGTTCAAACCCGCAGCGTAACACCTGGCTCCCGGCGGCCACTCCGTCAGTCCTCCTCCTCGGGCTCCGAAAAAGAGCCGGGACCGGAACGGCGCCCCTGCCGCCAACACCGCGGGGCGAGGGCGCCGCAGCGACCGCGACTTCAGAGGGAGGGAGGGCGGCGGCCGGAGGGGCCCAGCGGGGACGGCTCGAGGACCGCCGAAAGCCTTCGCGCGAAGGGGCGCGCAGCATCCTCCGGAGCCGCCCGCGTTGAGCCGGGATTCCTCGCAGGACGCCCAGCCAAGCCCATCAGCGCCCGGCGCCCGTCACGCTCCCGGCCCAGGACCATCTCCAGGCGGCGGCGGCGCCCTCCGCCGGCTCACCGGAGACCCGCCCAGCTTGCTGGCGATGCCCTGCAGCGGGAGGCCGTCGCCCAGCGGGACGGCGGCGTCGCGCAGGCCCAGCAGCACTGGCGGCGGAGCGGCCGCCATGGCGCCTCGGGCCACCTACGCGGCGGAAGGGGCGGCGCGGCCGGAAGCGCGGCGCCCGCCCTCTCGCCCGTGGAGGCGGCGGCCAAGTCCGGGGCACGGGGGGCCGGGCCGGGCCGGGCCGGGCCGCGGCGGCGGCGGCTGCTCGGGCGCCGCCCGGAGAAGGGGGCTGTCGCGCGGGGCCCGCCGGTTAGCGTCGCCCGCGCTAGGGCGCCCAGCCTCTTGCGCTCGAAATGCCCGTGGGGCAGGGGGCACCCGGCTCCCCGGAAGGGGAGGGGCTGCGTAAACCCCCAGCCGAGGCGGCGGGGAAGCAAGAGAGCGCCCGGGGGCGCGGGGTACAGCTCGGCTGGAAGGGACTCGCTTTCTTCGAGAGGCGCGGGCCGCTGCCGGCTGGGGAGGGGCAGCGGGGGGAGGGCCTGGTGGTCGGCTTGCTGGATTCGGCTGGCTGCCGCGGGCGTAAGCCCTGCGCCTGCCGGGCCCCGGGTCTCCCCTTGGCGTTGCCACTGCAAGTAGCCCGCCTATCCGCTAACGCCGTCCTTAATAAAGGCAAGTAGCATGGTGGAGCCCTAGTCGCGGGGCAGCCCCTTGGACAGCCCTAACCCTCGTTCTTTCGCGCCATCCTTAAGAGGTAAACCCACGAGTGACAGAAAGGCCAAGTGCGAACGCTTTTGCTCCTGATAGGCGCAGGTTTAAGAAACGGATTTAAATCATCTCCCATTCTAAGATTAAAATCTTTCCTAAGCATTGGTAATTAAACGAGATCTGCCGTCCTACAGTCTAAAGATGTCGTTCAATCTTTGATCATGCACTCCACAATTGCTTTTTGTATATACTTCTGAGTAAATGTGCAAAACCAATATCTAAGGAGCGAGAGATTAACACTCTTGCTTTTTAGGCTTTTTGAGTCACAGCTTTTCAAAACCAGACATTAGAAATCTTGATTTTGCTGGATATCAGATGTGGTTATCTATTTTTGGCTTCATTAGGGATTAATAGATGATCCTGGTAAAATATTCTGTGTCTCTGGATTTTGATATTGAATGATAATGCAAGAACATGGACCAATATGTAATGTGAGAAAAGTACCAACTGATAAAATTTTTAAATTTAGCCCAGTTTAAAAAAAAATAATCTAAGGATGTTTTCACCCAAAGCTGTGAGATTGCAGGTTTAATTGATAAACACATTACCAAACAGCAGTCTTAAAACAAGTGAGCCAAAAGAAGTGGTCCAAATATGTAAGTTTGAAACATGGATGAACTAGAAAGAAATTTCACAGAGATATTTTTCTTATTGAATGGTTTTATTCTGGCTTAAAATAGAAGCCCCACTTTTCTGTAGCAAGGTACACTGAAGGTATGTCATGCTGCTGTTTATTAGGGTACATTACACCCCAAATAGTAAACCCAAATAATTGGTGGGTAAATTGAAACCAAATCATACCTTCATAACATGTCTCATTGGTATTTACAATTGATCTGGTTTAAATAAATTTGGGACACCTTATACAATATACATAGTTATTGCAACAATACAGCACTCGCCTTTTGTCTAAAAAACCCCTCAAAACGCTCAGTATCATGATTTGTGGATTCCAAAAAGGCATTGTTGTTAACATGCAGAATATTACTAAACAATAGTATCTAATTCTACAGTTGCCAAATACTTAACCTCATATGGAAATGAATTACAAAATACTTCCTTATAGTGCTATACAAAAAATATAAAATTATGATTCTATCACTTAAATATTCCCATTTGCTAACAGTGCATTTATCCACATTTTATCACTACTGAACACGAAGGAAAATGAACAAAAATTCAGCAAATTAGATAAAATACTTTAATCTTTGGATCCCTTTATTCTTGTGGCTTTCAGATATACATAAAAATACAAATTATTAAGATTTGTTTCTAATTATAACTTAATATCAAAAGAAGTCATAACTAGTTATTCAGAATTGACCTCAATTACTCCAGACAAAATCACTCTTGGGATACTGGGGTAAAAATGAACAGTCAATGTCTCCAAGCTACAGTCCATCAAAACTCTGGCAATTGCAAACACTAAGAAATCACTTTTGAGTATGTCAACAATACAAAACAAAGTCAACATTTTAAGAATTGGTACATGGAGACATTTCATTTTTATTCCAGGCACATCAACGGGAACATCAGAACTCAGGGAGTGGCTCATTTTTCACTTACTATCATAACACGACCTACAAATTGTGCCGTAAAATGTTAACGTTTATCTAAATAGCCCCTTAATGTGGTCCAATCCTACAGCAGGACCAAAACTAGAAAATGGATTTCTTGCAAGAGAATTATTTTAATCCTGAATAATGGAAGAACATTTCAAATATTTATTGGTAGTCAAAATATAAAAAACAAACAAATTTAAAGCTGAAAAGCTAGAAAGAAACCCTCCAAACAACTAACTTGTGTGTTTAGCATTTCAACACAGCAGTTTTGTAGACTTAAAAATGTTTATTCTTAAAAAATTAGTTGCTTTTTATACAGCTATACAAAGTCCCTAGTGTTTCTTTGGCAATGGGATAATCATGGAATTATACAACTATAAAAAGCTTCCTTTGCCTAAGAAACAGGATTTTCTATGTTTATAAGTTTTTTTTACTGACAAACCAAGTTTCCTACTGCCCAGCACCCTATTTGACAAAAAGTACAACTATCTGAAAAGGGATATTATAGGATTTCAAATACAACCTTCACTGGATCAACACACTCACAGTACTGACGGCCTTCTGCATACAATTGTCTTTGCAGCCTGCAGCAATTATCAAATACAATTTTAGTTAAGAAAAATCCTTTCTGTGATGAAAAAAATACTAAAATTCCACTGAAGTACTGCTTTATACTTTAACTATATGTAAGAAATTATTTAAGTCTTCTATCTCAAATATATTTAATGTTCATGTTTTTGAAGATGGCCATATTTTCAAAAAAGGTTACTGCTCCAAACCCCTTTGAAACTAAAAACAAACCCCAGTGCTGGTGAAGTTTTAACAGCAAATGAACATAATTCTTTGCAAAGACCAACACTTTCTCGGTACCACGAAGATCAACAAGTCCATCTGCTTTCAAATTCTTTGTAGATTATGCTGCAACTTTGTTGTCTTTCTAAAAAGTAATATAAGATTAACATTACTTTTGGTCCAAGGTAGTATAAAATCAATTTGATTAAGAACAGATCATAAACTTGTCAACAAATTTTCAGAATGAACAAATGAGTTTCATTACACCTACTAGACCTTACCAACTATGTGTTATAATAAGCTCCTACAATAATAAATACATTGAAATAAGAATGGAATAGAACAATTTCTTCCCTTAAGAGAACTTAAGCCATGCCTCTCCTACCATACCCCAAAGGAGGGATGGTACTTCAGTGCCCATGTTTGGTGTGTGAGAAGTCCCAATTCATTGCCTGGCACAGATGGAAAGTCCCCTGCCTGAACCCCTGCAAGGCTATTGCTGGGGAGTATAGCTAATGATGTGAGAAAGATCAGTGGTCTGACTTGATAAAAAGGGAACTTCACAATGAATTCGTAGCCCATTTCTTGTGCTGCTCAACCAATTAATGAAGCTGCACACCAACGGCAGGATAGGAAAGGAATAACTGGCAGGAAGATTCATAGAACCATTTCAGATCTTGTTTTATATTTCATTGAACTGATATAATCACACTATACATTTTTTTGGTGAAAATCATAAGGTATACTGAGAGAATGGTACCATAATTAAAGAAAAAAAAATGAGTGAATTGTCTAGACAGTTTTAGTTCTGTAAGAAGCACTGCAATTAGCAATACTGTAGAAGTAATTACTTTCTAGAAGTAATAAAATTGGTAACTCCCATACCCTATATTCAAAATCCGCGAACTCCCTGCCGCCACGGCCACCTCTGAATCCACCACGAAAACCCCGAGGAGCACTGAAGTTTCCTCTTGTGTTTCCACGTCCTCTACCTCCCCGGAAGCCACCAGCTCCTCCGTTTCCCCCTCTGGCTCTGAACCCCCCCCGACCACGGTTTGGACGCAATGGAATTCCAAATGTCTCTGCATTTAGTCTTCTTTCCTCTGCCCAGGTTGGTCTTCGTTCTCTGAAGATACATAAGTAACAAGAATTGTTACTCTGAGTCAGTTTCATCATACAGAATACTTGCACCAATGACCATTGGACATGCCATGGGTAGCTAGCAAAATCAAATGTGAAAACTGTATTACAGCAATTATTATGTAACTCCTTTCTCAAACCCTTGATAGTAGATATCCAAAGGAAAAGAGACAGGTGGATTTAGAGGTCCCAGTATCCTCATTAAAGTTCCACTTGGTAGAGAACTAAGGTCAGAAGGAATTCATTAAGCTGTTGATAAACTGATACAATATTTGGAAGTCACCCAAATCTGGAAAAAAACCCGACTGCACCTTTTTACAAGATAAAGATGATGAAACAAACTTGTCCACTGCCTCGGCCTTGGATTTTGGCAGAACCAGTCTGCTTTAAACAGAAGTCTGAGCCACTGCTCCACCTATTGTTCATAAGTCACAAGACCAGAGTGCAGTTTACACCTGCAGCAAAATGGAAGAGTAGAATGAACTGTAGCATGCCAGAGTACAAAAGAAAGATTATACTTATAAAAATAAGTTACGTGTATTCCCGTGATAAGATAGAAATAATTTTTAGTTGCAGACATTGCAATATATTGGGAGCATTCAAAGTTGCACCCAATACATGATGCACTAATCCAGTTCATTCTACTGCCGTCATTTTGCTTAATGTGAAAAAGAAACTTCAGTTCTCTATTCACATTCAAAATCCTGGCTCAGACATTCTAGTATCATTTGCAATGGCTCCCTTACTATGGTTAACATCACCCTCTCCTGTTGTGTGTGTTTTTACAGTTTTTATAGTTGTAATGATTGTTTTATATATATATTTATGGGTTTTTTAATTGAGTGTTGTACACTGCCCAGAGTCACTTTTTTGTGAGATGGGTGGCTATATAAATATTATCAATAAATAAAAATAAATCAATCAAAAGAATGCCACGTTCTGCTTCCTCAATGCCCAACCAAATCTGATACCTGTTGTCATCACAGGAAATGTTATCGAAGAAAGACTTGGTTTTGTCATAGTAGCAATTGGGGCCAAGTGGGTCCTCATCATCTGCATTGCCTTCACTGTTTTGGGTATCAACACCTGAATCGCCTTTATCTTCCCCATTCACAGGTTTTTCTGGCTTATCCTCTAGAAAATCAAGCGGGGAACATAGAGAAAAGAAAAAAAAAAAGATCAACCTCAATGAGCATTCTAAGCAAATAATTTTTTAAAAAGGCAGATAACCAGTTAAATTTATTATCACCAGAGAAGAAAGGATGCTATGTATAACACAGGATAGTCCACCAAAAGAAAGTCTGAGTCCCTGTCTGATTTTCTTGGGTACGGTTGCTTTTGTAGCAGAACAATACAATGACTGCAATCAAGATATTGTCACATGGGGAAAAGGACCCCAAAACTGGGGAGAAATACAAAACAGCTCTTTTAATTTTCTCTCATTTCTTTTCTTGCCTCTTTCACCACACTTTACCTTACTCCTGTAAGTAGCAAAAACTAAAGCTACACTGTGACATTAGCTAGATCCACATTTAGTTATATTTAGAATCAAATCACTGAAATCATGATGCCATGATGATTTTCAATCTATTCTAAGTGTGATTAGGTATGAACTCAACCACTGAAAACTGTATCATTACATTCAGACTATCTGAGTTCTTAAATATGGAATACACACTGTGTTTCAAATGTTGTCAGACGACTTTTCAGATTACTTTAGGAAAAGCAAAATTACCTAGGAGGAATATATTTAAGTGAAACCTCTCTTTTCAACAACAAACACCCATAACACTTAACTCCAAAGTCAGCAAGCCTCGTAAAAATAAAAAGCTCTATTCACCACTTACCTTTCAGTTTTAGCTTATTATGAAATTCACGATCTATTTCATCTTTATTAAACTGTGCATTTGCACTTTCAAAGTCAAAATCCTTCTCAAACTTCATGGGAACATCCCGCCTAATACCAAACCTTCCTCTGCCTCCCCGATGACCTCCACGGCCCCTCCGTGCTGAAGGTGCACCTGGACCTGTAAGAAAAAACAGGGTCTGAAGGCACCAACTGTGTATCTGCAGCTGCAGATCTTCATTTTTTGATAAACAGTGTCTCCAATGGGCAATGTTCTGTTTGCCAATACTGATCATGTTAAACGACTTATATCTGATGTCACCAGACAAGATCAGTGTACACATACTGAATGCTTTATTTTTGGTCAATTAGCTTAAAAAGCCACAGAAATTCTGAATTAATATTTCATAAGACTGAAGACTGTTCCACTGCTCAATCATTTCAGGATGATAAATGTTTGTGTAATGAGTGAGACACAAATTCAAAAACTACCAGTGACAGAAATACTTCCAAGTAGCCTTGGGCTGAAAACTTCTAGGTGAGCCCTGCCCCCCACTGCCAAATCTTAGAGGAGAGGAAAGAAGTTTCCTTTGCTATTTCACAAACAGAACATCCTTATGATGTCTGAATAAGGGACCAGCTGTTTGTGGATCAGAACTGAAACCCACTTTGGTCCTGGTTTGTTTCAATCAGCAATGGCTGGAACAAGCCATCTCCCTGTATTCAGGGATATAATGCAAGACTTTCTATCCAGTTTATTCTCAAGTCCAAAGGAAG
Source organism: Liasis olivaceus (assembly GCA_030867105.1). NCBI lineage: Eukaryota > Metazoa > Chordata > Lepidosauria > Squamata > Pythonidae > Liasis > Liasis olivaceus. The sequence continues at coordinate 24,191,167 of CM061359.1, read as the reverse complement.
CAGGAAAGGAGAGGGGATGTTCTTATATCTCAACTCTTTAAAGCTGGGAAGACCTTTCATGGCATCTTTGTAGTTTAGTCCACCCTATACCACAATGTTTTACTTTTTTCAAAAGTGACTTTAGTTTACCCATTTGTCGCTTGTTTTCATTTCTAAGATGCTCTGCTTCACATCTGGCCACTTTGTGTGCTTCAGCTAGGAATTGAGAAAATGCAAATAACATTGTTATTTTTTTCATAGTGTTTCCATCACCACAGGCATTATAGAAAGCCAGATCTAAGCACTGTATTGTATTTTTCCAACTATTTAGCAAAAACCCAGACTTGATGGCAAGTGGGTGCTTGTGAGAAAGCAGAGTCTTGTTCGCTGCTCAAAATACAGATATGCAAGATGTTCTGTGCACAATTCAAGTGGTGCATGTCTGAACCAGAACATGTGTTTTGGCTGTTGTGGTCCATGCACAGGACAAACAGGGTCTGGGTATACTTTGGTCTCTGCATAGAAGGGAGGACTAATACAGGTGGTCCTTGTTTAGCAACCACTTGTTCAGTGACCATTCGAACTTGCGATGGGGCTGAACAAATGGTACTTATGACCGGTCCTTGAAGTTCCAGCCACTGCAGTGCCCCTGCAGTCACATGATCATGATCTGGGTGCTCAGCAACCAGCCTGGATTTCTGACCATCACAGCATCTCACGGTCATATGATCACAATTTGCGACCTTCCCTGCCAGCTTCCCACAAGCAAAGTCAACAGGGAAGCCGGTAGGAAGTCAGGATCACATGAGGTCCTAGCTTAACGACCGCGCTGTCCTTGCTTAACAATGGTAACCAGGAACTGCCATCACTAATTGGCGTGGTCACATGACAATGTGCTTTTTGACCACATTGCTTAGTGATGGAAATTCTGGTCTCAATTACTGTTGTTAAGTGAGGACTACCTGTATTTTGGCAGTGGGAAGATCAAGGTTGGTGGGATACACTGCACTGAAACAGCAGCAGTGGCTAAAGAAAAACAGGGAAGAGAAGCTGCTGGGGAGATCAGGGTGGGAAGCCAGTGGGATATAAGACAACTGGGATATATTCTATATATTCTCTTCTATTGATACAACTGGGATAATAGATGAGGAAAGGGAGGAAAGGGAAGGTGCTAGGAAGTTAGGGGGCAGGTGAGATATACTGTACTCATAGTTCCTGAGGGGAGAAGCAAGGCAATGTGTGCTAACCTTGCCCTACTCACCCCATCAGGTTTTGTCTCATCTGGAACTTAGAAGAATCAAAATGTTTCTCGTTTCATTTTTGCCAAACTCTGGCTAACCTTAAATGTTTGGCGGAATCTCCAGAATGTGATGGGTTTGTTCCAGATTAAAAACCATCAATTTTTCTGTTCTGCACATGCCCCAGAACAAAAGGATGAATTTTCCCAAGCTGGAATCCACCACTGAACAGCTTTTCTGCTGCCAGAAGTATCTTCCCAGATACAAGACAGAAAGATGCAGCTGTCATTTTATCTCAAGACCTGACATTTATCTGCAGGCAGATGATCTCTATACCACTTTAGGAGTTGAAGCATTTAAGGCAAATCGAAATTCAATTACATGGATTTTTAAAAGAGTAGTAAAGGCTTACAAAAATGTCTAAAGCAACCCAACACACACAATGCTGCAGCAATCCTATTCTAAAGTAAAGTTCTACCTCTCCTGTGTTCCTGGTGATCCAATGGTTTTTGGCTGGTAGGTCCAAGTGGTCGGTTTGAAATAGGACTTCTCCTCCCAACTGTGGCTGAAGCAGGTAAGTGGGCTGATGCAGTTTGCACTGCTTGTTCCAGGGTTGGACTCTTTCTCAAGTGATCTAAGGGAGGAGGGGTTGACCGAGCTGTAACAGAAGCAGGAATGATAGCTTATGCTCTCCTTTAAGGATTCCCTGGAAATCTACTAATCCACTTGAACAAGTCAAAACACTGTGAAACTGAACTGTTTCTGTACCATCACTCATTACTCTGGAGTAAAGTTAGATAAAAATATTCCCTTTATCTGTTTTTAAAGAGAGGGAGCTCATCTTGCTGTAAATCTTTCATTTTCATAAAACAATAACTTAAAAAAAGAGCTTGTTGTCTGGCAGGGAGAATTTAATCAACCCCTCATAGAATAGGGTTATATATCCAGTCAGAAATGTATGAGGGCAAAGGATCTAGGTTCCTTCTATGGTATGTGTGTTTGTATTTATAGTTGCTGACTAGCATTTTCATATAGAAAGTAGATAGCTTTCAAATATAAAACATTTTAGAAGTTGTACCTATAATTTCCTCACTAAGATCTAGTGTGATCAAAAGATCAAGGAACTTCAGGTTTTAATATCTGATGATGGGGAACAGGGCAGTCTATTAAAATGTTGTGCTATGCTTAAACCTGTACTATCATAACTGTGGACCACAGATTTATAAGACACATATTATATCGTGCAATACATGACAATTATCAGGAATGTGAAAGGATTAATTTTTACCTTGAGAAAGCTGTGTTTTTAGTGATCTTGCATCTGTTGTAAAAGTGGAACCAACTGCAGTGTTTTGGGACAAATTAGTACTCGCTGGAGTTTCTGTTCCAAAAGATGTCAGTGAACTTCCTGCATCAAGAAAAAAGAAGTGTCACATCTCACTCGTGTTATTTTTACTGTTATTTTTTTTTAATAATCAATTCAGATCATCCCAAAGCAGGGTATAATGCCTCTCTCACAGTCACCTCGTGTGTTGGCTACTTGCAATGAGCTCTACATGGGACTGCCCTTGAAGGCCACTCAGCTCAAATTATCCAAAAGGCAGCAGCTCAAATAGTTATGGACAGCCCTCTGTTTGCCCATATGATCCCTCTGCTCTGCAGCTGCACTTACCAGTTGGCTTCTGGATACCATTCAAGGTGCTGGTTGTCAAATGTAAGGTCCTTTATGGCTCAGGGCCTGGACAACTGCAGATCACCTTTTCCCAGCATTATCTGCTTGTCCAATTAAATCTAGTAGGACTGACATGTTTCATGTTCCATCAATAAAACAATCTCCTTGCGGGATCCTAAAGATACACATTATCTGTGGCTACACCTGCTCTTTCGAAAAGTTCCCCCGCCTGACCAGAAATCTGAATTGCCCCTGACCCTGCTGTCTTTTAGGAAAGCCTTAATACATAGTTTTTAGCTCCTCCCTCCCCCCAAATTAAACAAATAAATATTCTGAAATGTCCAAAGATTCCAGTAATTTTTGGCTAGGAATAGTGGTATTTCTTGGGTTTGGATAAGCTGTTCCCCTGTAGTGGAGGCTGCAGAACTGCAGAAAAATAGTACTGTCAGACCCAGCTAACATTCTCACTCACCCACTTTTACCTCAGCTAAACTTGATTTCATAGAATTTTTAAAAAATAATTTATTTTATCTCGAGGGCTAAGAATTGTGCAACTGCTATCTTTTTTAAAAATGTAGTTGCTTGTTGAAGAAAAAAAAAATAATGTAACATACCAACACCAACAGCCCCAAACTGCTGTCCCACTAATGGGCTTGGACTAAACTGGCTATAGGCTGGCATTCTGCCAAAAGGACCATAAGAACCCACAGACTGGAATGAAGAAGTAGAAGATGATCCTAGAGAAGACTGAATAAAACAATATTTAAAAGAGACTCATCAAAACAGATAGAGACAAACAGAACCCAAACATAGAATTTCTGCTGTTTTCTAGAAATCAGCAATAAGAATAAAGGAGACTCTTCTTTTAACAGGACTCCAACTGCAGTGCAGTGGCCTACAACAAATGCAAATGTGCACATTTATAAAAGCTCATTTTACACATTGAAAAAATATATAATTTTAATTTTCATCAATTAAATGATGAATTGAATTGAATTTCATCAATTAAATGATGAAATGATAATTTTCAAACACATTAGCCATTAAGATAACAAAGTATGGAATAACAGTGAATAGGAGGCTCTATTAAAGCTCTACTACAGCTCCAAGTTATGTTGGCCATTTCCTCTTATTCCATGTTTTGTTATCCTAGTGGCAACATACATGGCAAGTTAGCTTTTTTGACCTGCATCATTTGTAAATATATTTGTTGATTTATAAATATTGCATTTTGAATCTGTTGGAAAAGAAATGTAACCTGAAAGCTGTGACAGTCCTGATAAGTGCTCTTATTTATCTGCTGCTCAAAAGCAAGTTATGCTGGTAAAACTCTTTCTATAGAGCTCCTTATTGTCTAATGACAGAACAGCAGAACAGGTTTTTCAACTGTATGCATATTTTTTCTCTGGGATGTCTCTTGAGTTGTGCACCAGGAAATTCTTGCAGACCCCTTAAGCAAAATGTGTAGGGTCACACCTCAAAAATCTATAGTACGCAATGGGAGAGCAAGGTTTTTTTTAATCATAATGCTGGCAGATGTATTTTACAAGCTGCCAAGAAACAATTTTTTTCCTGATGCAAAGACTGAGCAGTGTTCATTCTCATTGTGTCACAATTCAGCTTGAATTGAATTGAACTGAAGTAGAAAAGTGGGATAGAAATATAAATAAAGCATAGCCCTTGTTCTTGAGTAGACATAACCTGTTCTTGAGTACAACCAATCTGTTCAGTGCATGCATCATGAAAAGGGATGCTGAGGGAGATTTGGGGAAGGGGGCCAAAAGGCAAAACTTTTCAGTTTTTGCTCCATCTCTATGGAACAGTTACCCCAGAAATCCAGATGGTATACTCCCTAATGGTTTTTAGGAAAACAGTTAAAACTGAATTGTTCCACAGAACGTTTGGTCTGTTGCTGGGATTGGACACCAAGGGAGGGGCATTGTTCTATAGTTTTAAGTGAATGTTTTAGGGTTTTTAAACTGTTATGGATATATGTAAATTGCTGGGAATCCATGTGCAATTGGTGGATTGTAAATGTTGCAATAAATAAATACTTAAATGCATTGTACTTGAATAAAATACTTTAAAATATTTAAGGGAGCCAGTTTGGTGTAGTGGTTAAGGCACCACGCTAGAAACTGGGAAACCATGAGTTCTAGTCCTGCCTTAGGCACAAAGCCAGCTGGGTGACCTTGGGCCAGTCACTCTCTCTTAGCCCTCAGTAGAAGGCAATGGCATACCAGTCAGAAATCTTGGCAAAAAAACTGCAGGGAGTAGTCCAGGCAGTTGCCAGGAATCAACACCGACTTGAAGGCATACACACACACAAAAACCCAAAGGCAATTGTACAGATTGGAAAGGACCACCCAGTCTGTAGTAATGGATACATGATATTTGATTTTATTTGAAGTATTTTTATATTATTTCTCATAGCAATTTTTTAAAATTATCTCTTATTCTCCCTCTCTTCAGAGAGACACACAACTTTTAAGCAATCTAGTCTAATTTTGTCAATTAAGTATTTTTCTGGATTTTTTTACATATATACATACCATATATGTTTAAGTATATTAGATACTGGCCTTGATGGTGTTATTTTATTAATAGTATTACTATTTAAGACTTATTGGTATTTGGGTTATGTAAAATTTTAGGCTTTATTTCTAGCATTTTAATAAAGGTGATATTAGCATTAAAGAAACAAACCTGGGTGGGAAAGGAAGAGATGCAACATATTTTATGGGTTTCTGTCTTTTCTCACATCTAACAAAACAAAGCCTTTATTGCACATCAATGTCTTTTATTGTTTGATTGGTTGCTTTCTGATGTACCATATATATCAAATGTATGTATCATTTGTTTCTGTAACCTATATAAAGACTTGACTGCCCCCTTAATAAATGCCTTTCATTTTGCCTGAAATACTTATGGTTGGTATTGCGGGGGGGAGGGGAGGGGGGAGGGGCAAAAAAAGCCACTTTGCAAAGGTACTGGGTGTTTCTCAAATTCAGGGAAATATTCAGCAAATATTTATGTAGAGTAGCATTCAATGCAATTTAAAACACACATAGATACACACATTTTCACTTTTCACAATTAGACCCTCATAAAGCTTAGTGTGTTATAGAGTAATACCTGAACAATTGCTGGATCTTGGGGAAGAGAGCACTGCGGTTTAGGAGGTTCACAAACAGTTAAATCCTTAATATCGCTGCCGCGGAATATAATGTATTCAAATACTTCATCACGAGGTGGTATAGGCCGATCAGTTGGTCTATCTTCTGTCCCAAATGAACGAACTACAGAACAAAACAATTTTGCATTATTGTTATATGCAAACAATTCAAGAGGTTAGATCAGCATTCCTAGAGCAATATCCCTCATACATTTGGTCTACTCTGCCAATACTTTCAAATGAACATGACTTCTCAAAAATAAAGTTAAATAGAGGCATATCAATCTGAATAAAAAGTCTTATTTATTTCAATATTTGCATGCTGCTCAGCGATAAATCTACAAAATTCTGTCACATCATGCCAAAATACAAATGATCCTGTTAAAGAAATCACTGTTCAAACTAAACAAATCCTTACTAAAATAGCAATACCCTAAAGACAAAATTAAGAACAGCTTCAGAGAAAGATCAACAATAGTTGAAAACAATTCAGTATACTAAAAATATTAGTTAATAGCAGTTTGAAATAAGACCAGAGCCTATTTAGAATATATTTCCAGGCTACAAAAAAAGGAAGTCTGCAAGCTACCTGCATTTTCACCTGAATATAATTTTTACTTGTCAGTCTACTATGGCAATGTTTACTTGTAACCTGTCCTTATAAACTAAATTTAAAACAAGCAACAGTTGATGTGGAGGTGGAACATCCTGGGAGAAGCAGGCTAATGATGTCACTACTGTCAGCTATGATCATCAGTGCATCCTTTATTTTAGAGGGAAGTAGTGTCTGTCCCCACCCAACAGATCAGCTACACTCTTGAAGAAACACCTGAAGTGCCATCCAGATCCACAAACTTAATTCAGAACAAAACTACAGGTAGTCCTCATTTAGCTAGCACAATTGGGACTGGCAACTTGGTCGTTAAGTGAAATGGTCACTAAGTGAAACCATGACTGTATTTATGATCTTACTTCAGTTTTCCTTAGCTTTACAGACCTGCAAAGGTCATAAATGCAAGGATTGGTCGTAAAGTTACTTTTTCATCACCGTCGTAACTGTGAGCAGTTGCTAAATGAAGCAGTTGCTAAACAAGGGCTACCTGTATTGTGTGGGGAAGCAGTCCTTTTGGAACCTTGTGCACATTTAATTTTGGGCAGCCAAAGCATTCCAAAAGGCCACACGCTCAAACTTTGCAATAGTATATGCTGTGGCAACTGCTTCTCACCCAAACATGATACAAAGAGGCACAACACACAATGTGTGACTGCCCAGAAATATTTTATCTGCAATATTTGCATGTTGTTAATATACCTCTGAATTTTCTGCAAGCTGTTCTTGACCAGTGATGCATTCCAAATCTGACATTTTGGCTGAGAAATTGAAACTTTAAAACACCACAAGAATATATCACCTCAGAATATATAGGGTATAGATTCACAAAAAGCAAAGCAATATTGGTCTATACGGAAGGTGCTCAAACAGATGGTTGTATAATATTTTAAGAACACCCAATTTTATAATATTTATATCATACTTAAAAAAATAACAATAATTTATTAAATTTATATGCTGCCTGACTCCCAGTGACTCTTAAATGGGAAACTTAAATGGGATAAGCTGTCACCTGACAGAGACTGAGTAATGATGCAATATTGTTTCATTAATTTTTATCTTTAACATGTATAATTTATTGCATTTTTATCAATGTATGTGAACTGTCAGGAGTTCCAGTAAACATAATAAATGCTACAAAATAGTAAGCAAGTTTCTGAGCTTGCCAGAACTCATCCTTGGGCAGATTATAATTTGAGAGAAAGCAGTATATGTTCTTTTACTAAATCTTCAAGTTGCAGGACATAAAATATGTCAACAGCTACTTCAAGAAGCACAAGTCCAAAGATGAAGTCTTGTCCAAATCTAAGAAGCCAACATTGCTGAAATGACACACAACCATCACGAACAAGAAGCATTTCTACTTCTACAGATCCAGATTTTTTTTTAGATTTTTTATCTTGCCTTTGTTATTTTTATAAATAACTAAAGGTGGTGAACATACCTAATACTTCTTCCTCCTCCTATTTTTCCCACAACAACCCTGTCAGGTGAGTTGGGCTGAGAGAGAGTGACTGGCCCAAAGTCACCTGGCTGGCTTTCATGCCTAAGGTGGGACTAGAATTCAGAGTCTCCTGGTTTCTAACCTGGTGCCTTAACCACTAAACCAAACTGACTCTAGCTTTCCAGGGTTGTTCCACATAAGATTAACAAGCAGCAGCATCAGATGGACTGCATTACAGGTAGTCCTCACTTACTGATTGCAATTGGGACTGGCAACTCTGCTGCTAAGTAACATGGTCATAAAATGAAAAATCATGACCATGTTTGACTTTTGACAGCAGTTTGTCAGTTCCAGCTGCTGCTGTTAAGCAAATCATGATAGGTCATTAAGCATGATGTCACATGACCACAACATGTGACTTCCTGCTGGCTTCCCCACTGAGTTTGCTTATTGGAATCCGGCTGTGAAAGTCGCAAATGGCAATCACAGGCACATGGGATGCTGTGACTGTCATAAATATGCACTGGTTTCCAAGCGCCCAAATAGTGATCACATGGCCACGGGGACACTGAGACAACCGCAACTTCAAGGAACAGTTGTAAGTCTCCTTGTTCAGCGCTGTCATAACTTTGAACAGTTGCTGAATGAATGGTCAGTAAGCAAGGACTACCTGTATTTGCTTCAGGCCTAAACTACTGCGATGTGCTATATGCAGGACCCCTCTCAAACAACATCTTGGAATGAAATGCAGCAACTAAGCTCCAAACTGGGGCACAATATAGAGACTAAATTATATCAATTTTGAAATACCTGTACTGGCACTGTATTGAAGGTCTTTCTTGAAACTAAACAATTTATTATTGCCATAATTGAACCACCTCAAAACACTAATGTTCCCTTGAATTTTTCTCCTATCTCTTGCTGGGCTGAAATAGGGAAATCAAAATTAAGAATGCTACAGAGATATTGGGTATCTGATTGCATGCACACTGTTCTCCCAATATGCTTTCACTTGTTATCAGTTAAAAAGAACAAGTAAATTAGTAATGTCAGGCTGTATGGAGAAGGCAGGGATGATAGATGCAGTGAAAAATGAAAGACTGGGGTTGCAGTTATGTATCCTTGTGACTCAAAGTCTGCAAATGAAAAGAAGCATAGTTATGACTAAATAAGCAAAAGACTGGGCTTTGCAACCAACAGGTTCTTCTTAAAGTGATATCTGCATAAATCTTTAAAAATGTTTATGGTTTTGAATCACCCTTTTTAAAAGACGCAGCACATCTGCTGTTTCATAAAATTCTGCATGAAACTTGTTCACAGTATGGAATTTAAACTCCAAACTATTTGGACTATAATTCCAGATTTGAATAATATTCAACTTTTATAGCAGGGGAATGCAATTTGAGCAATTGATACTAGCATATTGTACGTGCTTCCACAGTGAAAAGTTAACAGCATTTTTTAAATACTGACCATGCTTAAAAATACCTTACAACCAGCATGCTAACTTAAAATACAGAAATTCTGTACTGAGGAAAACAGAACTTAATGATAGCTTTGGTATATTTAGAACAGAATCATAACAATTGGAAAATGTTATGGAATATAAATAATAATACTGCATATTATTAATATATATTATGTTTTAATAATTAATATAAAATAATACAATAAAAATACTATGGAAGCTGTTATATTGTGAATCTGACTATGTCTGGCCTACCTTCTATGGCCTCAGGTAGAGGTCTTCCTCAACATGAGCTATCTGAGCTATCTTTTGTACCTACAGCCTGCTGCAGCAGATTAAACTTGGGGTTTCTCTCTACAAAGCTTCAGTTCTGTCACTGCACTATGGTTCCTATAATTTGGGTATGCAGAGATTCTTCGACTAGTCAAGATGTAGTTTGCCTGTAACCAAACATAAAAGTTTCTTGTCTTCACTTAATGTTTTCTGGGGAAGTGAGACAATTCTCTTTTATCAGATAAGACTGCTGCTTGGTATGTCTACTAACCAAATTCAAAACCTGTAGTTCCTGTATTTTGAACTACATCTCACTAACCCACATCACTCCATCCAGCAAGAGTTTCTGTAGCCCAGACAGGGACAGTCAGATTGCCAGCATCTTCAGGTATAGCTAAGATCCCAGTTTAAGTGTCCAACTTCAGACAGTAATCTGGTGTCTACTTGAAGATGCTGGAGGGCTGAAAGGGCTTCTGGAATGCATAGCACATACTCTACCAAAGACATACAGTCTTCTTTCCACAACATTACAAAAAGTGATGCTAAATATTTCATATAGTAAAACTGGGAGGAATGAAAAGCAGAACAAAAATCCCAGAGGATGAGGAACTCTGTTACTCTATCTACCTTGAGAGTATAAAAAGATTGAATTAGTGAAGATTCTTTCTTGTTTAAAGGAAGAGGCAAAAGGGATGAAACTCAAGAAAGTTAGGGTGGATAGTATAACAGAGTTCCTAAGAGAGTCGAAGCAGAAACAGTATCAAGTACTGACCCGGGGAAAGAGTTAAATAAAGTAGAAAAAACTTGCCAAGTGAGCACAAGTAATACTCAAGGTACCATGTCAATACTCATTCTTTTAAATAATACTGTTTTGAACCACCCCAAAACTATTTTTATTCAGTGTTGTAAGGTGGCTCGGCCTTAAGTCAGGAAAATGTCGCGTGGATCACAGAAGAAAAAGGCGAACAGCCTAACAGGCCAAGGCAATTTATATTTTTCTCTCAAATACAAACGCAACAACTGGCCGATCGATTAGCTGACTGCAAACAGCACTTGGAAAGCCAGCCACTTCAACCAGGAAAAAGGGGAAGCGGGTCCCCATGGGGGAAAATAAGAGCTCCGCGGCCCGTCATGGTCCTGACTTCGCTCGCGGCGGGGCTCGGCCCTCCTCCCAATACCCCACGTCGCCGATCCCCGAAAGAGGCCCTCCGAGGCCCGAGTAGCGCCGTCACCCGGCCTGTGGAGCCCGTTCCGCGCCCGGCGCCTCACCCTTGGCGAGGGCCACGGTAGAGTTCTCGGTGTCGATGGTGTAGAGGATGCCCTCGTAGCGGATCTCGGCCTTGGAGATGAGGCTGATCTTGCTGCCGATGTACGGCGTGCCCCCACTCATGGCGCCGCCACCACCGGCCGAGACCCGGTTCGCCTGCTACTCGGTTGCTGCTCGTCTGCCGCCACCGCCGCCGCTTCCCCGGCTTCGCTTCCCCCGCGCGCGGCCTCCAGGCTACAGCCGCCCCGACGCTCCCAATATGGCGGCCACCGCCTTCAGCAGTGCCACGAAATGGATGCCGGGAAGCAACAGCGACATCTCGCGAGAATCACGGAGGCGCGCGCGCGCGCGCGCGGCGAAAACGGAGAAGGCGGGGTGCGGGGAGATTGGGAGGCCATCGCTAGGAATTCTGGGAGTTATAGTCCCAGGGGGCGCGGGATGCCCAAGCGGCGCGGCCTTCCCGGGCCGTCCGCCGCCACGGTCCTCCTCGGGGACCCTCCAGGTTTGCGTGGGGCTCTTGGGGCAGGGGAGAGAGGAGCTGACTGCCTGCTCGCAGCAAGAGCGCGGAGCCTGATAGAGCATCCCTGTTCCGGCTTCGCGCCCCCTCGGCCGGGCTGCGTCAAGCAGGCTTTGCTCTGCAGCCCCAGGGACCCCCCTCCCGCAGGGGCGGCGCGTGCCAAAGAGACCGAAGCCCATCCTCTTCCTCCAGCGCTAGGAGAAGGCTGCGCTCCCCTTTGAGCTGGCCCGGGAAGGCCGAGTCGTAAAACCGGGGGAAGCGGGAGGAGGTAAGAGGGCTCTAGGCAGCGCTGGCCGTTGGAGCCCTCCTGGGCTCGTAACGGGCTGGTGATCCTGGGGTGGACTGGGCGGTTTTGATCTGCCTCAGGGCGGCTGGTGCGAGAGGAGCCCAAAGACGCCTGGAGCAGGGTAGGACAGGCCAAGAGAAGAGGGCTGAAGGAGGCCGGGGTCCAGCTTGGGGTGAAGCTCCGTAGCACGGAGGGCTCTCGCGTCTGAGTCGCGCGAGGCCAAGCTCTACACCAGGGCGGTCGGAGGGGGAGCGGGAGAAGGCCGGCCGGCATCTTTATCCCTTTTCTTAATTCTGAATACAGGGAATTAGAAAATTCAGCCTTTGGAAGGAGGGCGGTGCGTGTTCTTGCTGCCCCTGACCTAGAGGTAACAAATTGCAAAACCATTAGTGTCCTTCATCAATTTATTCACTTCCAATTCCCTCATAAAGCCATCAAAGTTTTGCCAAGTATGTGGGGAATGAATTTGCACAGGTCAGTTAGGAAGAAGTGTTTTAATATGCACTGCCCAGAGTCACATTCATGAGATGGATGGCTATAAACATTAGATAGATAGATAGATAGATAGATAGATAGATAGATAGATAGATAGATAGATAAAGAAGTGCTTGTTCTGAATCTCTGTGCCTGTTCTAAATCTCCTTCCAATCAGCTTCATTAGATGGCCTTGGTCTTCATGTTTTGAGAATGGGTGAAAGACTTTCCCCTCTCCTTTTTCAGGCCCTTAATGATTTTATGCACCTTGACCCTGTCTTCCCTCAATCACCATTTTTCTAAGCAAAATAATCCCAAATACTCTAGTCTTTTCTTGTGAGGAATGTGTTTGTGAATAGCAACCATAATTGTACACAGAGACAGGTGGTTTGTATCATGGCATTCCAATGGCAGCAGTTTTATTATCACTCCTTTTCCTACTAATCCAAAGAATGGAATCTTCCTTTTTCACAGCTTCCACATAGACAATCAATTCCATGATGACTCCAAGATCTTTTCCTGGTTTGTTACATAGCTCAGACCTCAGACAGCTCTTCTTAGCCAAATCCCTAGTCTTTAAAATCTATCAGGACAGGAGTAGCAGTGGACTTTTCATGTCAGTAGTGGGCTGGCTTAAAGAATCAACAGACAGCAGTGGAAGAAGAAAGATACATCTGATTAGCAGCAATGGATTGCTGATATGTATTGTTTGTCAGTCTTTGAATTAGGGTTTTTTTCCACAAAAGGGCAAGGCAGAAAATACAGGTAGTTCTCTCTTAATGACCATTTGTTCAGTGACCATTCAGAGTTATGACGGCACCGAACAAGGGGGACTTACCACTGGTTTGCAGAGTTGTGGCCATCACAGTGCTCCATGGTCACATGATTATGATTCAGGCACTTGGCAGTTGGCTTGCATTTATGATAGTTGCAGCATCCCGCAGTCATGGAATTACCATTTGCAACCTTCCCTGCCGGCTTCCCACAAGCAAAGTCAATAGGGAAGCCAGCAGGGAAGGTCACAAGTTGTTTCCATAAGTTGCTCCCACTCCTGCTGCTTTTTCTCCCAAGGAACTCTGCTACAGAGTATGATACCCTGGGGATCTCATACTCTGTAGCATGCACCTGCCCGCAGTGCCCCTCTGCCCACAGTCCATAGTGTATGCCCACCTGCGCTCGTGCCAGATTGCAACACCTACCTGTGTGCCTGCCCGCACTCCACAGCACCCCCCCACCTAGACTTGCTGACACCAGGCCACAACCCCCAACGCCTGACTGTACTCACGCTGTGCTACAGCACCCACCCGTGTGCCCACCCACCCTCTACAGCAGCAACCCCCACTTGCCCACTCTCGTGCTGCAGTCGCAAGTCACAGTCATGTGAGTTCCTTGCTTAGTGACCTGTGATCCTTGCTTAACAAGGTAATAAGCAATGTGATCACGTGACATTGCACTTTACGATAGCATCACTTAGTGATGGAAATTTGAGTCCCAATTGCTGTCTTAACCCAAGGACTACCTGAATGGATAAAATGAAGGTGTTCTTTTTATAATACAATTTTCCATGCCTTCCCCTTTTTTTAATTGTTTATTAATTTTGAAATACAGCATTATATTTTTAATGTAGTTGCCTGTATGCATAGTTTTCCTTCTACTACTTTGTTTGATATAATTAAAAAACTTGCAGACTAAATATATTGCATAAAAAAATTAATCATAATGGCCCCATGTATGTTTATTAATACCTTAATTATATTTTACTTTTTGTTCTTTTTACATCTCTTTTATTCTTCACTTCTCACATTTGTTTAAAATATTTAATAGAAATAAAAAACAATCATAATGGGAACTTATTCAAAAATTGCATTTAAAATAATCTATGGCTTAGTGCAGTGATGGTGAACCTATGACGTGTGTGTCAAAGGTAACACGCCACAACGTTTTGGATGACATGCCAACCTTTACCAACACCTGGCAACAACTATTCTCCCTATGTGAGTTACCAAAGAAACTGAGTTTTACTCGTATTTCATTTTTGTAATTATTTGACATTTCTTTATGTAATACGTAGCACCACACATGATTGGACTATATTTTTTTTAAATAAATGAATATGTAAAGAATTGTTTTTCTTTTGTTTGAGGGGGTGTGTGCGACACCCCAGCAGAGTCAAGTTAGGCATTTTCCTAGTTTTTGACACACTGAGCCCAAAAGGTTCACCGTCACTGGCTTAGTGCAATGTGAATGTATTTAAAAGAGTGCTCAGGACTCCAGCCTAATTTAGACTTAAGGCCTCTCATGAGGCACTCTCCAAAATCCTAATAACACAAATGCTTTTCCCCCAATATTGTGTGATAGCTGCTACCATCTAGTGGCAACTTGACTTTGAATACTTGACATTCTTAAAAGGCCCTAGCTCTTCAGGATGCTTAGGGATGGAATGAATTTTCATATTATTTTTGAGTGATTATTTTCTGAGATTTTATACTTTCAGGAAATTGATTCACTGGAATTAGTGTTGAAACCACCACCCACAATACAACATGCCTCTTTTCTAAGGAAAAGAGAGAAAGCTGCTGCTGCTGCTGCTGCTGCTGCTATTATGGTCGGTCACACAGTCAGCCAGATGTTTAGACTGGATTTTGCAATTTTATCCACCTGTTGAGTCCTTCCCAAGGACCTGGGATAGGCAGATGTTGTTTGATGGTGTTAAAGGTATCGTCGCAGGATGTAAGCTGTTCCAAGTAAAGCTGCCCTTTGCAATTGACTGATGGTGATTTTTATTAATATCTATGGTGTTCAAGTGCTGCTCCAGATGTTTTGGGATTGCATCCAAGGCGCTTATTATTGTTGGTACTGTCTTTGCTTTCTTTTGCCACAGTCATTCTACTTCTATTTGTAGGTCTTTGTATTTTGTGATTTTTTTCCAGTTTTCTCTTCTCTTCTGTCTCCAGGCATCGCAATGTCCACTATCCAGACTTTTTTGTCTTTCTTATCAACAATTGTTAAGTCTGGGGTGTTGTTTGAATTCTAAAGTCCCAGAGCACTTTAGCTTCTTCATTTTCTATTACTTCGTCTGTTTTGTGGTCCCACCAGTTTTTTTTTTGCTTGCAGGCAAACGGTATTTTTTGCAGATATTCCAATGCACCATTGTTGCTACTTTGTCATGCCATTGTTTGTAGTCAATCTGTGCAATCTTGCAGCAGCTAAATAGGTGGTCCACTGTTTCTTCAGTTTCTTTGCAGAGGCGGCATTTGCTGTCTGTTGCTGTATTCTCAATTCTGGCTTTGTATGCATTTGTTCTTAAGGCTTGGTCTTGTGCAGCCAGAATTAGCCCCTCTGTCTCTTTCTTCAGCTTTCCTGCTCTTAGCTATTGCCAGGTCTTGTTGTTATCTGCTTTGCCTGCTAGTTTTTTTGTATACTGGCCATGTAATACTTTGCCTTGCCATGTCTCTTTTCTATTCTTCATCTGGTCTTTTTTATAGGCCAGTTTGGTTTCTTTGGTATTCAGTAAACCTTCATGGTGTGCTAGCCTCATTGCATCTTCTTCACTGTCCTTCAGATGTTCTTCTAATGCCATTTTTCTTCTTCAACTGTCCTTGGTAAGTAGAGTCTGTCAGCGTCGCTGCGTGGATGAAGGGCATGATTCATTGTCATTATTTTTCTGGTCTTCCTATCCAGGGCTTTTATTCAGCTTGAGTCCAGTCCACTATTCCAGCTGTGAATCTAATGACTGGAATTGCCCGGGAGTTAATCGCCTTGATGGTATTTCCGTGACTGAGTTTGGACTTTAAGATCTTCTTCACTTTCATGATGTATTCACTACTAAACTTCTTTTTTACTTCAGTGTGCTTGATATTGTCAGCCTGAAGGATGCCCAGGTATTTGTAGTGATCTTCTTCATCTGGACTCTTGATGTTATTTCCATAGGACCCTGTTGATTGTAAGGATGACACATTTGTCCGGTCCAAACTCCATTGCAATATCTTGGCTGTATATTTGGACAGTGTTGAGCAGCAATACCATTTCAAATGGTGTTTTTCCATATAAAGGAGGTAGGATAGCCTGGCAGATGTTTTTGATGTTTGAGAGCTGTGGCCTGACTTGTTCAGTATTGTTGACAGAGGAATCAATGCAATGACAAACAGTGGTGGTGATAGTGAGTCTCTTTGAAAGATTCCTGTCCTGATGTTAACCTCTCCCAGTCTATCACCATTGACCAGCAGTGGTGTCTTCCATTGTGTCAATGATCTTTGCACAAAGCTTCTGATGTTTCTACTGACTCCTGTTATTTCTAGACACTTGATTATCCAATCATGTGGCAGGGAGTCGAATGCCTTCTTGTAATCAATCCAAGCTACATTCAAGTTGGTCTTCCTTCTCTTGCAGTTTTCCAAAATCAATTAGGAGCTGATCTTTTGTCCCTCTGCTGTTTGGGCAGTTTCCTTTCTGCTCAGATGGAAAGAGCTTGTTTTCAACTAGATGCTGTTGGACTGCATCAGCTACCACTCCAGTTACCAATTTGAAAGTTGTTGGTAAGCAGGTAATTGGCCTGTAGTTGCCTGGTGCTGCCCCTTTTGTTGGAACTTTCATTATCAGGTAGGTTTTGCCAGATGTTACCCAATTTTCAATTTCACCTCCTTGCAGTTTGTTGTTAAACTGCTTGGCAACGAGTGGATGCAGACCAGTCAGATGTTTCAACCAAAAACCATGCAGTTCACCTGGTGCTGACCAATTCTTGACCTTCCTTGCCCTTTTCTCCACCATTTCTGCTGTTATTACAAGTTCTTTCATTTCAGCTTCTTTTTTATTTTATCTACCTTCTTTATCCAAGCTGTACTCTTTTTGTATTTCTTTGGGTTGTCCCATAGCTGTGCCCAGAACTGTACTGTTTCTTGTTTGTCAGGTGTTGACTGGTTCATTGCAGCCTCTCCATTGATGGATAGGTAGAAATGTGTCTGATTCGACTGAAATTGGAGATTCTGCCTGTAGTGTACAATTTGAGCTTTGTATCTGCTGATCTTCTTGGCTATGGCTGTTATTTGCTGCTTTATTATTTTCAGTGCTTCCTTGATCTTCCTTGTTTCTAGGTGATATTTCTTGATCAGGTATTCTTTGGTCTTCTTGTTCTTCAGCTTCTTTTCTTTTATCTGTTCTACTTGCTTGCATCTGATCTTACCATGCTGATCTTATTTTCCAACCTGATCTTCCATTTTGGTGGTGCACTGTTTGGTTTTTTTCCTTGTTTGTTGATTTTGCATCCAGGGTTTTCAGTTATAACTGCAGCCACACTGTACATCAGTTGGTTGGCTTGTTGCAGTACTATAATATTTGATATTATAGTACTGGCATCTTTTAATACTTGCACTAGATGTTTCTTTGTAACAAGCATCAGTGCAGGCAAGCTTATTCTGTTATTTTTGTGCTGTTCTACATCCTCAGTTATTCTTTGTTTCAGTTCCTCTTGTTTTTTAGTTAGAGGGCTTTGTTCATTCTGAGGAGAAGGCAGAGGAGACGGTGCCTGGTTTGGGAATGAGAACGATTTAATAGTGATGCTGGCTTCCTCTACTACCAACTCCCCCTGGATTGCCTCTACTGCCTGAGCTACTTCTGGCAAGGCTTTGATTTCTTTGCCCTGGGTAGACCTTTGCAGTTCTTCCAATTTTACTTCTGTGAATACTTTATTTCATGTTATAAATTAATGTTGATCTGCTAGCCTCTGTTCTGTTATTTCTGATTCTCTATGTTGTTCTTTCCAGAACTGGTGCATTCTTTTCAGATACCCTCTTCTCATTGGACATGATTTGTAATAACAGATCATTATTTCTTTATTTTCAGTTTTTGTATACAGATGGAACTCGAAAAATTAGAATATCGTGCAAATGTTCATTTATGTCAGGATGGCAACTCAAAAGGTGAAACCAATATATGAGATAGACGCATTACATGCAAAGCGAGATATGTCAAGCCTTACTTTGGTATAATTGTGATGATTATGGCGTACAGCTTATGAAAACCCCAAATTCACAATCTCAGAAAATTAGAATATTACATGACATCAATAACACAAGGATTGGAAATAGAACAATATCGGACCTCTGCAAAGTATAAGCATGCATATGTACTCAGTACTTGGTTTGGGCCCCTTTTGCAGCAATGACTGCCACAATGAGGCGTGGCATGGATGCTATCAGCCTGCGGCACTGCTGAGGTGTTATGGAAGACCAGGATGCTTCAATAGCGGCCTTCAGCTCCGCTGCATTGTTCGGTCTCATGTCCCTCATCTTTCTCTTGGCGATGCCCCATAGATTCTGTATGGGGTTCAGGTCAGGCGTGTTTGCTGGCCAATCAAGCACAGTAATCCCATGGTCATTGAACCAGGTTTTGGTACTTTTGGCAGTGTGGGCAGGTGCCAAGTCCTGCTGGAAAATGAAGTCAGCATCCCCATAAAGCTCGTCTGCGGAAGGAAGCATGAAGTGCTCCAAAATCTCCTGGTAGACGGCTGCGTTGACCCTGGACTTAATGAAGCACAGTGGACCAACGCCAGCAGATGACATGGCTCCCCAAATCAACAGAGACTGTGGAAACTTCACACTGGACTTCAAGCATCGTGCATTGTGTGCCTCTCCATTCTTCCTCCAGACTCTGGGTCCTTGGTTCCCAAATGAGATGCAAAAGTTGCTCTCATCAGAAAAGAGGACTTTGGACCACTGGGCAACAGACCAGTTCTTTTTTTCTGTAGCCCAGGTAAGACGCTTCTGACGTTGTTTGTTGTTCAGGAGCGCCTTGACAAGAGGAATATGACATTTGAAGCCCACGTCCAGGATCCGTCTGTGTGTGGTGGCTCTTGATGCACTAACTCCAGCCTCAGTCCACTCCTTGTGAAAGTCCCCAACACTTTTGAATGGCCTTTTCCTGACAATCCTCTCCAGGCTGCGGTCATCCCTGCTGCTTGTGCACCTTTTTCTACCACACTTTCCCCTTCCACATAGCCTTCTATTGATGTGCTTTGATACAGCACTTTGGGAACATCCAACTTCTTTTGCAATTACCTTTTGGGGCTTTCCCTCCTTATGGAGGGTGTCAATGATGGTTTTCTGCACAACTGTCAGGTCAGCAGTCGTTCCCATGCTTGTGATTCCTACTGAACCAGCCTGAGAGACCATTGAAAGGCTCAGGAACCCTTTGTAGGTGTTATGGATTCATTAGCTGAATTGAGTGGGACACTTTGAGCCTAGAATATTGAACCTTTTCACACTATTCTAATTTTCTGAGATTGTGAATTTGGGGTTTTCATAAGCTGTACGCCATAATCATCACAATTATACCAAAGTAAGGCTTGACATATCTCGCTTTGCATGTAATGCATCTATCTCATATATTGGTTTTACCTTTTGAGTTGCCATCCTGACATAAATGAACATTTGCACGATATTCTAATTTTTCGAGTTTCACCTGTATTTGTGACAGGTAAACAACTTTTCTTCCAGTAGTTCTGCAGCTGCTGGTCCTGGTTGCTCAGCCAACAGTCCCAAGTCCTGTAGCCCTCTTGTCACAGATGTCCAGGAACTAGAACACCTGGCGCAGTCCTTGGTGACCCGGGCAACGACCGATCCGGCATAGGTTTCTGTAAATTACATCTCACCATATTGTTTATGGGAGAGACACTGTTCATCTGGCTCCTCTGATTAGACCTGTCCAGTATGGTTGAACCTCTGGCATAGCTCTCATCCTCCTTGGAGCACACAAGCCCCACAACCACATCAAGTTAGTGCCTGTTGTGTTATTATACACAACAACATGAAATCACAGCTGCCAGTTCTTTAGCTGGTGTTGGCCTTCATTCACATCGAATTCTTCCCAAGAACCAAGGATGCTGTAACGTGTCAGCATAGTCTATGTGGGGATCCAAGCAGTGTGGCCTTTTGTACTTGACAGATGGAAATTTTGTCAATGTGCAGATTTTCTAAGTGCCGTTCAAGGCTTTTTAGCATGGCACCCAGTGTGCCGATGACCACTGGGATCACCATGGCCAATTTATGCCATAATTTTTCAACTTCAGTTTTCAGATCTTGATACTTTATGATCTTCTCCAATTCTTTACCTTCTGTTCTACTATCCCCTGGTATTGCCACATCTGTTATCCATACTTTCTTCTTTTCAACCATCGTTAAATCTGGTGTATTATGCACCAAGACTTTATCAATTTGTACTCAGAAATCCCACAATATTTTAACCTGCTCATTTTCAACTACTTTTTCAACTATATGTTCCCACCAGTTTTTCATTACTGGCAAATGATAATTTTTACAGATGTTCCAGTGAATCATTTTGGTGATTGTGTTATGTCATTAATAGTCAGTTTCTGCAATCTTCTTGCACGAGCTGAGTATATGATCTGTTGTTTCTTCTGCTTCTTCGCACAATCTGCACTTTGGATCATTTGATGATTTTTCAATTCTGGCCTTGATTGCATTAGTTCGAATAGCTTGCTCTTGAGCAGCCAAAATCAAGCCTTCAGTTTCTTTTTTTTAATGTTCCAGTTGTAAGCCATTGCCAGGTTTTATCTTTATCTACTTTCCCCTTGATCTTTTGTAGAAATTGGCCATGTAATGCTTTTCCTTGCCAGCATTTCGATATTCACGTTTTGTTTCCTGTACATTCAGTAAGTTCCAATTTTCAACTTGCATCCGTGTTTGTTGTTCACTGTCTTTTACATAATAAGCCAATGCATGCTTTTCTTCTTCAACAGTTTGTTTGACTTGAAGTAAACCTCTGCCTCCATTTCTGCAAAGCAGGTATAATTTATTAATATCACTATGGGGATGTAATGCATAGTGAATAGTCATGAGTTTCTTCAGTAGAGAGCTTAAATCAACAGCCAGGTTGATTAGATATCATGGGTGTTGTAATCCTACACATTTGAAAGACATTCTTACTGTTCCCAATGCAAACTTGTCTTTTTCACCCAAAGATTCATTTTTCTCACAGTATAAATATGATTAAGAAATAAGCCCTACTTGAAGAGGAATATTTGGAAAACAGAATTCAGTAATCTGCTTAGCTTCTCTTTCTCCTCCTTCTCCCCCCTTATACTTTCTTTAGCTGTATTAGATGAAAAATTTAGGAAGATCCCTTACTGAGTGAGTTGTTCTTCAGTTCAGTTAAATTCCTTTAGTATTACAGGTCACAGTGTGTTGCTCTTCACTGCTTTTTCTACAGAGGTGTTCATTTATTTATTTCTCTGTTATTTATTAAGTGTCAGGTGGTACAGGTCAACATTACATTTCCTTACAGCTTTTGCACTGCAAGTCCTTTTATAACATTCAATTCTCTGGACCTCCATTCAGAGGATTTTGGATGCAGCATATAAACTTTTACTTTGTACTTAATTTCCAAAAATCAGACAATGCCCACTGTTTCCAAAGCAGTCCACACAATTGAAATAATTTACTTCATTTGTGTCAGTTTAAGTTATTTGCATAATAATTGCACATATGACATTAAAACATCATTACATGTTTTGCAAGTGATGTGGATTCAGCCACTGATATAAATTCACATTTAACAGATTTTTGGATTTAACAAATACCCCCTTAACCCAAGAGCCTGGTTAAATCAAAGTTTTACTGTACTATTGCTTAATTCTGCCCAGCTGCATGTACAATTTGGTGGGATATACTAATGGCAAGAGTTAACTCGATTTTACATAGACTGCGTTTACACTGTTTAACAATTTAGGTTTTTAGTAGGGTATTTTTGTTGTTAAATTTTGCTCTCTCTGGGTTTTTTTTTTTATCATATATTATCTTATAATATACATTGTATTTCTGTCATGATAGACTATAATTGAGAGTTGCAATTTTTAATTAAATCTGTTTTTTACACGTCATTGGGAGGGAAGAGAATGTTTGTAAATCCAAATGCCTGTTAAATCCAAATTGTTAATATAATTTAGGCATTTGCAAATTAATTTAAAGATAGGGACCAGAACAACCAGTCCCAGTAGTTAATTCGTTGACTAAACGTAAGAGTTTACAGGTTGTTTTAAGCAAAGTTCTATATTTGGCTTTTGAGACAAAATTAAACTTGATGTCATTTACATTTGATTAAGCTTAAATCTCATAAGAATTATGACAATTCTTCAACCATGTAGTTAATCTTTTTTCCATTCCATCGCATTAAAAATTGCAAATATTTAATAACAATGAGTGGAATGTGTGAGTCTGTAACGAAGGCTTTCAACAGAACCATCAAAAACCTGGCATTCGCATCAATAATTAATTTTCCCAATCAATATGTCTTGTCAGTGTTTATCTCCTTCCTTGTAGGCTGCTTTGCTTAACCAATGCCCTTTGGGAGAAATTGGAAAATTGCATCTCGAAACTCATTTGGGAACACCCAAATACAGGTGATAATAGTGGCAGGTGATTTTAATGCCAGAATTAGCCCCAATGATGTGGCACTCTTCTACTTCAGCAAGTATCTCTCTTCCTCTAGGGGATATCTGGATAATAATATGCAACATTTCAGGGACTTGGGAATTAACATGGAAGGCCGGCACTTAGTACAGCTTGCTAGGTCCCTTCAACTCTACATATTAAATGGTGTGGTAAAGGGTGACACAGAGGGAGCTCTCACATATTAGGGGACCCAAAGGTCGAGCAACTATATGCTAACCTCATGCAATTTATTTAATAAGTTAAATAATTTGGGCTCTGACCAGACAGTGATCACCTTCCTTTATTACTCCACCTGGCTATAACTACCGTTTAACTCATTTAGGTAATGTTGGGTGTCTGTGGAGTTCAAATCAGTCACAGGATTAAATGAACCACAAAACAGGCACAGCGGATACAGCTTTTGTTTACCAACAATGAGTTCTCCAACACCCAGGAGCATCTCTTACCAAGCTCAGATCCAATAGAGGCCCTAGCCATATATTAAAATCTTATAAGCACTATCCAGCCACTCCTAAAATTTCCCCCGTCCCAGGCTAGGAGAAGACCTGCTGGTATCCATCGGAAGCCATGGTTTGATCTGGAGTACATTTCTGCCAGGGCAGAATTAAAGAGAGCCTTCTGAGTCCATAGATCAAGCAACCGTCCACACACTAAAATCCAGCTAATTAACCAGAAACGGCATTACAAAAATCTAATTAAAATGAAAAAAATAAGCCTTTATCCAGCAAACTGGGGGCAACTTTTTCAACCTACAAGGAATGAGAACACCTCTCTATTCTGGAGACTAATTACCTGTTCATCATAGAAAGGGAGGCAGCAACTGGAGACTAGGATTCCAGCTGCTACATGGGAAGAGTTCTATATTACACTTAATAGTTCTCTCCCCATCTCCTGGCCTCTGAATGAGAATAGCATCCCTTCATGGTCCCCAGGGTCCCATTCAGATATTCTGAAACTAATAAGTCGGTTGAAAAGTGGGAAAGGCTCTGGCAGTGACCAAATACCACCTGAGTTGCTGAAGGGAAATGCTGACTGGTGAGCTCCTGCCCTGGCTTCCTTTTTTACTCTCATTAAAAATACATTCCAAATGCCAGGTGACTGGAACCAGTCTCTATAGGTAGTCCTTGAGTTACAACAGCAATTGGGACTGGAATTTCTGTTGCTGATGTGGTTTTAAATTTCAGAAGATTCTGTTATATCTGCCCACAGATGATCAATAACCCTGATTGTAGCTTCATTTCCATCAGCTACTGCTAAAGGGAAATGAATTGGGTTCAGTGGGTCTTTTTCTGCCCAGGCTTCCCCTGACGTAGCATCCCCATTTAAATAGTAAATTCTCATTTATTTTTATGACTGTTTAAACTTAACCACATTGCTGACTCCACAAAATTGAAGTTTGTAATTGGTGGTATGTGTGTGTGTGTGTATAAATGGATAGATGATAGATAGATAGATAGATAGATAGATAGAAAATGTCTTACAACACATGCACACACACACACATATCGAGAAAAGGCCTTTGGGCTATTAAGAAACCTTTTCTACTAACTGCCATGACTGCCACTGAAGGCTTCCAGGGGAGTTTTCAGAGGAGACTCACTCTTTTCCTATTTATAATTTATAGACCTCTTTAAAGTTAAACTTAAATTAACTTGGTGAAACAATACTAGCAAGCTTAGTAGTTGGAATTCAACTCCTTCTGTGTTGTACAAGTGAGGAAGCTGAGGTGCAACTAATACATTGAGAGTGGATTAGTTGACTGATCTAGCAACCTGAGGCTAGAAAAGCATGGGCAGGGGTCGAACAAGGTGTCTCTAGCATTTTATTCCTCCTGCTATGCTACTTTCCTGAAGGTGATGACACTTAGAGCCTGGTGCTCCTCCTTTGTAGCTCTATCCTTGAATTTAGGTGCACCAGTGACTAGATAGTGGGAAGAATAAGAGGCTACTGCTGTTTAGCTACAAAATACGCCTCTAAAACACACTGTGGTGGCAGATCTTTCTCTGACCAGAAATCACCATGACCTTAGTATGTATTAGGAGAAATATCCTTGTAGTGATACTGCCACCAAGTGCACACAGACAATAAGTTAAGAAAGTCTTGTGGCTCATGTTACAGGGAAACCAAACAATAAACAGAAGGGAACAGTTCCAAAAGTATATTTTCTGTTTCTTTTATTTTTTGGCTGTTATGACCAAGGATGAAAGATTCCACAAACATAACAATATCTTTAACAGCAGTAGTTTGGGGGGGGGGGGGACTTGTGAGCACATGTGGAATTTTGAGAGCATTCCATGAATATGTAAATAAAAGCTGCCCAGAGTCGCTTTTCTGAGAGATAGAGGGCTATATAAATTTGATTAACAAATAAAATAAATAAAATGATTGCCACTGATCACAAGGCTGTGACAAAACACTCAGTTACCAAAGGTAAAATCAAGACATTGCTCCACACAACTGCTATTAGCCTCCCCAGGATATTCCCCATCATCCCAATCTTAACATTTCTCCTTTTTCCAGACAGGTAAGTACCATCCTTTTTTATTTCCTGAGAACATACATGAGTATTCTTTTCAATAAATATGATGCCGCAGATTTATGCTTTGCTTGGCAGCAGGTCGGGTTCCCTTTTTTAAAAAGTTTTAAAATCTTAAGGTGTACAAATGTGGGACGTTGTGGAGAGGCTGGGAAAGGAGTGGATGAGAACACAAGCATAAACAACCACAGATAGCAGTGGGCAAATCAATTGAGAGCTTATCTCATCAACAGCTACTTATCCCAAGTGGAGAGAAATGTGGGGAAAAGCATTTCATAAGTATTCAAAATGTTTCTGCTTTCATTAGTTCACTATAAATGAGGCTGGAAAATTCATATTAAAGTTTCCAATATCTGTATGTACCCAGAATAGTGTTCAAGAGACATCACTGGAATCTATATTGTTCTTGCTTCCTTGTCTTGCCCTGCTAGGTGGACCTTGACCACATAGAACCTGCTTTTGGTTACCCTTGATTTAGTCCAGGAATGCAAAAGGTTTGGCCATTGGCCACAGGGATTCCACCAGCATGTCTTTTGCTGACCCAAGTGGATGGAGTAAAAATTTGGGAAGGCACAAAACTTGTAATAGTGGAGAACAATTCTGGACCAAATGCTTTCTTCATTCCACAAGCCACTTGTTGCATAAAAGATCTAAAGTACATTCTCTTTACAAAAGAGCAGCTGGCATTCTTCTCCAGGAGCTTCAGGCAAGGAGGGAAACCTTCCTGAACACAGGCCAGCCAGAGGCAAAGTCAGCTGGACTTTCCTTGCTGGTCAATTATCCTAGCCAGGAATTTTGTTCTAAATTGGTCAGCCTGGAGTAGTGGAAATGCTGGTCATGTTTACTTAAAAATTGCAAATTCATACCCCAAAACATCAAGGCTCACTGTTTACCCTACCCCTGCTCCTGTCCAGCCAAGAAGCAAATCTGCTTTATTCTGTAACTGCACACAGAATCTGACTGAGAATGACAAGCCCGAATGGTTCACTTGAGGGTAGATATAACTCATGTTACATCTACCAATCCCATCAGGTCCAGCAGAAGGGGCATGTTAGGGGTCCTGTCCACTAAGGAATGTCATCTGAAAGGACCCAGAAGGAGAGGCTTTTTTGCCACAGCACCCACCCTTGGGAACATCATCTCCCCTGAGGTAAGATTGGCCTTGAAGGCCCTGAAGACATGGCTTTGCCATCCTGCCTGGGAATCTGGTGGTGGTGTGAAGCCTGTGAAATGGTTACATTGTTTGCAACATGGACTGCACTCTCCTGCATATTATATTTTTATGTTTTTAATGGTTTTTTAATTGTTTTAATGTGTTTCAATGGTTTTGATGTTGTTTGGGTTATTTATTTGTTTTTGTGTTTTTTTAAATTGTGAGCAGCCCAGAGTCACTTATGTGAGATGGGCAGCTATAGAAATTGAACAAATAAATAAATGTCAAATTGCTATGTACATAACAATTAGTAAGTGCTTATACTTATGCTCCCCAGCTTTTTATAAAGACCTTTTCTTTGCATAAACCAACATGCAGTCACCCATTTATTCTGCCAGAATAAATAAAAATGGCCTCCCGCTGATGTTAATGCTTGATTGTAAGACTGCAACCATTTAATTTCTTTTTTTTTACAACAAGTATTTGAAGATTGTTGATTTACAAATCCTCTAAAGGGAAGGAGCAAAACATTGCCTAGTTTGCTTTTTGTCAGCAGCACTGCATAAAATTGAGATTCAGAGCTCACCTGCGGTGAGATGGGCAACCATATAAATTGGTATAATAATAATAATAATAATAATAATAATAATAATAATAATAATAGTGATCTGTATGTATGTGTATGTGTGTTTGAATTTACTTCTTTTAAAGCTACATATTAATGTACAATTAATGACTGTAGACATATTCATGAGTTGTGGATTAAGGTTTATTTTACTGATGGGACTAATAATACTCCCATTTGGGACTTCTTGATGAAATGTCTCTGAATCAGAAGAACTGTAGCCAGTAGATCTGGATTGCAAAAGTCCAAACAGCCACTGGATGAAAACAGAGTTGTCTGGATTTTTGCAACCCAGAACTGATAACCCTAGAAAACCATTAAATGAAACAAGATCATTGAGCTGAGCAACATTCTTTGGCCTCTGGTAGCCAAACCTTTGACCTGGTGGAGAGCAGAAAGTGGCTGGATAGGGCTCACTCTTCTCCCATAGCATTATACACATTTATGGCATAGTCAAGTGGCAGGGTGTTAGAATAGACCCAGGGAGACCCAGGTTGAATGCCATCCTCAGCCCTGCAATCTCTCTTAGTCACTGTGGGTTAGTCACTATCTCTCAAGTTTATCTCTCCCCATACCCTAGTGGTGGTGTGGGGAAATTGGAGAAAAGAATGTCATGCACCCTGCCTTGAGCTTCTGCAGCTCCTCTAGAATGATATACTGTAGAGAACCTGATTCAGGATGTGATTTGCAAAGCCACTCTCTTACTAAAAACTTCTACAAATCCGCCCTTGAGAAAACTTTTGGGGCACTCCAGTATGGAGAACATGTCTTGGAAGCCCTGGGCCTTCATGTTCAGATTCCAGGTCACTATGACGGCATTCCTCAAGAGAGGAATATTGGCCAGTCATGAAGGGATGCTCATCCACAAAGACCAGTGGGCCATCAGAAAATTGATCTTTGAGCCAATAAGAGAGATGACAAACATGAACTTTTACCTTCTGTGGGATCATTCCTGTTTCCATGCAAATTAGAATGTTTGGGACACACCATGGAATCTGGAACAGCGCTTGCAAAAACTTAGATTGAACAGCATCCAGGGGCTTTGGGTCATTGTAGATGCATATCTGTGCACCATACAGCATTTGTGATATACAGTGGTACCTCGGGTTACGAACTTAATCCGTTCCGTGACTCTGATTGCAACTCAAGTTGGTCGCAACGCGAGGTAAATTTTCCCATAAGGTTCAATGTAAGTACGGTTAATCCGTTCCGCCCTCCGAATTTGGTCGCACCACGAGGCAAATTTCCCCATAAGATTCAATGTAAATACGGCTAATCCGCCCTCCGAACTTGGTCACACCACGAGGCAAATTTCCCCATAAGGTTCAATGTAAATACATACGGTTAAACAGTTCTGAAACATTTTCTTTGGAGCCATGCTGACAAGCACACCAAAAACCTTCCAAACGCCACAAAACACACCACAAGCCTCACCGAACGTCTCCTTGCTACCGCAATCTCGCCCACAGGAAGCCGCGACCACGTGGCAGCAGGGCAAATGACCGCGGATCCGGTTCGTAGCTCGAGGTGGAGTTCGCATGTTGAGGTAAATTTTTGGGGCCAGAGCTGGTTGTATCTCGAAAAATTCGTAAGGAGGGGTGTTCGTAACCCGAGGTACCACTGTAGATTTAGCTTTAATTGGCTTAATGGCAGCAGGTATGCATCTACCTCCCTTAGAGTGAAAAAAATCCCAGGATTGCCTTGGCACTATTACTGGCTTTGGCAGAGATGACTCTCAATTGTTCCTGCCAACTTCCAAAGCCTTGAAAAATTACTCCAAGATATTTAAAAGCTGGAACTTGTTCTATTTGTTAGTTCTTACTTGCCATGGGTGTTTATGGCAGCTAGGTCTTCCTGAGAAAACCATAATTTTAGCCTTGGAGTAATTAATTGTAAGCCCTTCCTCCTTGCAAAATTCTGCTAAGGCCTACAAACTTCTCCTAAGGCCCACCTGTGTAAGCAAGAGAATTGTGTACAGCAGCATTGCCAAATGTCTGTCCCTGAGCTTTGTGGGGGGGGGGCATTCTTTTTTGGTAAGAGCAGCAACCACTGAGTTTATATAAATATTAAAGAGTAGGGGAACTAAAATACACCCCTGTTTTGATCCTTGACAGATTGGAATGTCGGCAGTAAGATAGCCAGCTTTATTATACCTAACATGGGTGACTGGAGTCATGCAGCATCCAGATTAGTGAAAATAACTATTAGTCAATAGATGTAAGGGCAAGCTTCCACCAGAGTCTATATCTTGGGATGGAACTGAAGATGATTTTAGATTGATAAAACCAAAGTATAAAGGGCGTTGCTGTCCCCATGTGTATTTTTCTGTTAAGAATTGCAAGATGGTGTAGTGGTCCATTATACATCTGGCCTCTCTAAATCCCACTCTAGATCATTTGTAGGCATCTCTCCTGTTCCAGCCAGTCCAGCAGCTTGCAGTACAAAAAATGGCATAGAGTTTGCTGGGTACACTTAATATACTAAGTGAACAGTAATTCAGGGGATCTGTATTGTTGCCTGTACTGTACTGGTTACAGGTAATCCTCAGTTAATGACCACTTGTTCAGCGACTGTTCAAAGTTACAACAGCACTGAATGAGTGGTGGTTATGACCAGTCCTCAAAGTTTTGGCTGTCCTAGCACCCCATGGTCACATAATTGTGATCCAGGTGCTTGGCGAAGTCAATGGAGAAGCCAGCAGGGAAGGTTGCAAGTAGCTCGAGTAAGTCTCTCCCACCCGTGCTCTCTCTTCAACCCCTCTGTGTTCATGACACACCTTGCCTCTCTGGCTACCCACACACCCTTGCGCACCCTCCCCCACCCAGCAGCAGCCACTCCAAGCCCTGCCACACTCACACCACACCTCCCCCGCCACTTGTGCACCCTCGTGCACCCTTCTCCACCCAGCAACAGCTACTTAACTGCCTGTTGGCCTGCTTGCTTGAAAGTACCTCTTCCCTTCTTTACTTTTACTCTCCCAAAAACTAGGGGGAGTCCCTTCTGAGACACTTTCCCCACCCCCACCCCCTTTGGACTCAGATTTTATTTATCAAACTGTTGTCTAGGCTGTGGCTCTTCTTTCTGTCTCCCAAGATCATTCCCACATACCATTACACTAAGCCAGGAATGGCTATTGGATATTGTCAGCTAGGGATTCTAGGGGATGGAACCAGACACACATGGAAGGCATGAGACTGGGGAAAGTTCTAGATGTTATCTGTGGTTCCCCAGAATATAATAATTTTTCATATTTTTTTTTTAAATCTTGAGAGATCACCCAATCTCATGAGACTCTTGTATGACATGTTCCCGTTTCAGACAAGAATATACAAGAATTTGGTGATGATCTAATTTAATAAAAAAACACAAGATTTGACAATCTTGTGAGGCTTTAGGTGGTTTTTGAAAAAAATTGAAATCCCAGAAGCATACCTGGTGCCTGAAAGCATTACTCCTTCTAGAAGAAATTTTATTACGTTTTATAATTATCCAAAACATAAATATAAAGACAGAAGTATGATCAACAGAAACTTGGAATCATTATTCTTTTTGGTATTTCATGTGAAGATTCTTGGTATTCTCTTCTAAGATATTTTTATTTTTCTGTCCTTTCTTCTGCTTCTTACCCCCCCTTTTTTTTTTGCCTGACAGGTCTCTGAGGATTTGTTTTATTCTTCCTGCTCTGACTACAATGCTTAAGGCTGCACATTGCCACAGCATATTTTGCAGCCAAAGGAAAAGACATTGGGTTCCTTTCAGATGCCTTTTGACTTGTGTACCTTTGATTTGCTATCAAGGTTGTATTTTTGTAATTTTCAATGTTCCAGTAATGTAGTATACAACAGTATTCTGTGCAGCAACAACCCCTGCATGGGAACATTCTTTTTACTTACAGAAATTTAATTACTTATTTTTGAGATTCCAAACAAGACAACATTTTTAAAGCTTCATTAAAACATGTGCACCTTTGAATAAAGATTAATATAATATGATAATTCTGTACAGAACTACAAATAAAATTACAGAAGAGCCAAAGGGCAGCTTTTCCCTATTGAATTGGGAATAGAAATTTGGATATTTTTTTCAGTAATAAAAAAATTATTTCTATTATTTTCTATCTTCATAGAAAGACACAAATATTTAAAGGGGTCTTTCAGAGTGAGTATTTAATCAAAAGGATCAAGTTATCTTTGAGTAGCTGGTCATTGAGCAAACAAACATTATCAATGGGTAGCTGTAGTCTTAACAAGATCAAAAGACTATGGAGAGCCAGTGAATTTCCATGAACCAATCAGGGACTTCATTCAAGTAGTGAGTGAGTGAGTGAGTGAGTGAAGACACTTACTAGCTCTAGCTCATTTAGGAATATGTGGACCTGCTCTCTCACAACTTTGGTAAATTGGGCCAAACAAAAGAAAGCAAACAAAAAATAGAAAAATAACAGGTAAATTTTATTGGATTTAATCTTAAATGTGATTACAATTGCATTAATCAAATACAGTTAATACAATTATTTCCCATGAATTAGATAATATAATTTTAATATATTAAGCTTGGTGGCAACTTCTGAAAGGCCATTCCCAAAGCATTTCAAGGCTGTGTGTAGCCTTGGGTCTGCAGCCAAACCCCTTGGATCTATTCTATGTTGGCTAACAATGGCTTTCCAGAATTTAGGCAGAATCTCAAAGATGATAAGGATGGAATCTTCTCTATTCAGAAGTCTCCCCAAGTCTTTGCTGTTTAACCCTGCAGCAGTGAAATGGTGTCTCTCTGAAGTAGGCTCATTTTGGGAATACAGAGCCTTTCTACTACAGCTGGAGCAGAACTGGCTCTTGTATTCTTTATCACCTCTTTTGTTTTGACTTTGCAGTCACTTTTTTATCTTGCTGCAGTTAAAATAGCTCCTTGGGAAAAGGTTGATGGACAAGGCAAGGAAGAGGTCAGCCTCAAAACAAGAGTTCAAAGCAAAGTTTCTGGTCCAGGTAGCACCCTGGACAGCTCCAAATGAACTCCATCGACCAATTCTCTCAGAATTTCAAATTGAAGAATAATAATAATAAGAGCACAAGCCTGCTTAATCGAGTAAGAAAAGCTTTAGAAACTAATAGACAACCAGTGACCTGTTGGGTCATCGTTTCAGAGATACTTCTTTATCTAAACAGAGAAACAGAATGATCAAGGGCAAAAAAGCAGTGGGAGTGGGAGTGACTTGTGACTTGCTGCTGGCTTCCCCATTGACTTTGCTATGGGGAAGCTGGCAGAAGTCTGCCTGCCTGCCTCTCTCCCTCCCTCCCTCTTGCTTCCTTCCCTCCCTCCCTCCCTCCCTCCCTTGCAATTCCTTCCTTCCTTCCTTCCTTCCTTCCTTTCTTCCCTCCCTCCCTCCCTCCCTCTTCCTTCCTTCCTTCCTTCCTTCCCTCCCTCCCTCCCTCCCTCCCTCTCTCTCACATCCTTCCTTCTTCCCTCCCTCTTCCCTCCCTTCTCACTCCCTCCTTCCCCCTTCCTTCCCCCCTCCCTCCCTCCTTTCCCTTCCCTTCCTTCCTCCCTCACTTCCTCCCTCTTCCTCCCTCCCTCTCTCTCATTTCCTCCCTCCTTCCCACCCTCCTTCTTCCCCCTCACTCCCTCTCTTCCTTCCTCCCTCTCACTTCTTTCCCTCCTTCCTCCCCTCCCTCTCTCCCCTTCCTTCCTTCCTTCCTTCCTTCCTCCCTCGCTCCCTCCCTTCCCTTCCCTTCCTCCTTCCCTTTCTCCCTCACTTCTTTCCCTCCTTCCTCCCTCCTTCTCACTTCCTCCCCTCTTTCCCTCCCTCCCTCCCCTTCCTTCCCACCCACCCACCCTCCCTCCTTCCATCCTTGCCTGCCTGCCTGCCTTCCTCTTTCTCCCTCCCTCCTCTCACTTCCTTCCCTCCTTCCTCCCTTCCTTCCTCTCCCTTCCTTCCTCCCTTCCCTCCCTCTCTCCCTCCCTTCCTCCCCTTCCCTCCTTCCCACCTCCTGCCCTCCCTTCCTTGCCTGCCTGCCTGCCTTCTCCTTTCTCCCTCCCTCCTCCTCTTTCCTTCCCTCCCTTCCGTCCTCTTCCTTCCTTCATTTCCATATATAATACAGTAAAACCTTGGTTTGCGAGTATAATTTGTTCTGGAAACATGTTTGTAATCCAAAGCACTTGTATATCAAAGCGATCACCCACAATCCCACAGCGAGAGAGAGAAGAACCATTGGCTCAGTTGTGATCATGTGACATTCGGCGTCATGTACTACTCGTATTGCAAGACATCACTTGTTTATCAAGTTAAAATTTATTAGAAATGTTTGCTCGTCTTGCGGAACACTCGCAGAACAAGTTACTCGCAATCCAAGTTTCTACTCTATAGGCTTGTGCATTTGCCCTCCCCTCATGACCCTCAGGAGAGCCCTGGTGAAGCTGCATCCTCCCGCTCCTCCTTGGCCTGCCACTTTGCTGGGAGGAGGAGGAACCAAGGGAGCCATGGTCTGTGAGGAAAACTGCACCCCTGCTCCATTTTCTGCCATGTCCCCAAGGGCCTCCTCCTCCAAGGGAGGAAGAGGGCTCACCCATCGACCACCAGCATCCTCCAGCTAGCCCTACCTTCCCAACAGGCATCCAAGTTGCTCCCTCATCCTTCCCTCACTGCCAAATGCCGTTAAGAGATTTCACATTTCTGCCTCAGTTCCAACGCAGCCAATTGACACTCCCCTGTCAGGCCTTGCGGCCAGCCAATTGGGCGCAGGGGACAGGGGGAGACAGGAAAGAGGTCAGGAATACACCCATGACAATCACGTGACCTGGGCTGACTGCTGCAGTGCAGTGCTGAAGCAGCCACTAATTTCCCAAATTTCAATCCCACAGGAGTCATGGGTCCTTACATTTTGTAAGTTAGCCCACTTGAGGTGTAAGCTTTTGCCCGTTCGTCCAAAGAAACTCCCGTGACACATGTGGTTCACAAAAGAGGTTTACTCGAGCGTAATGTAGCAGTTACAAACAAAGCCAGGACTGGCTTGGCACAATACATTGTTTCTTTTATACCTCCCCCCTTCCCGCGATTTTTGCCCTGCGATCTAGTTACAGGTTGTCACTCATCTCCCCATTGATTCCCTCCCCCCAATAGTCCGTCTGGCAGGTTCAGCCCCAGATCCATTGTCCGTTGATTGCTCGCCCCTCTGGCGTGGCTGGGTCTTCCGTGATCCTTCTTTGAAGACAAGATCGAAGGTAGGCGCCATTCTCGGTTCCCCGCTTCGCCGGTTTGCTTATTGTTGGCTCGCGCCTCTTATCAGCCAACATTAATTGTTTCCACTTTGCGGTTTTCCCGCCGGCTGGGCGCAAGGGCCATTAATCTCCTACTTCCCCTTTTTCTCTAGCGCGAAACTAGCCACGCTCGGAAGCTGCTACAATCGGCTGCGTGGTCTCTGTTTTCTCTTGCGGCTTATGCCGGCTGAACCTGACATGAGGTACCTTTGTTGGGAAATTGTTGCCCTCCCACACACTGTTTCATCCAGTTCAAGGTTACAGACAGGATTTAGTAGTATATACCGTATTTTTCTGACTATAAGATGATACTTTTTTCTAAAATCCTTACGCTAAAAATTGAAGGGCGTCTTATTCAAGGAAGTCAGCCGAGGAGAGAACCGCGCGGTGGCAAAACTGCCCATACTTTGTCTCTGCAGGCAGCCTTCCTCCTCCTTCCTTCCTCCAATCACGAGTGAAATAGCTTGTCTCCCAAACAGACTTCCTCCAATCAGGAGCGTTATGTAACTGACGTCAGCTGATGCTGAACAAACCAATTAGAGGACGTCTGTTTGCAGAGACAAGCTATCGGCAGTTTCACTCGTGCTTGAATGTAATCAGTTATGCAAAAGAGCATGGAAACAGAGCTGCAGAGAGATGGTTTGGACCTCCTCCCACCGAGTGTATCAGGTAAATGTTAACTAATTACTAAATAAAAATGTGTTCTGCACTATCTTTAAAATATTGTTATAATAAATATTTTAATATTTATTCTTTAATATAAGAATATTAATAATATTCTTTAAATAAGAAATAAAATATTTCTTAATTTTGGGTTGGAAAAGTGGGGATCGTCTTGTACATGGGGGCGTCTTATTGACGGAAAAATACGGTAGATGTTTCTAATGGTGTTGGGAAGCCTGTGGCTCCACCATTTTTTCTGGGATGGTCCTGTCGCTTGCCTCAGATGAAGGGGGCCAAGGAAGTCCTAGGGAAGTAGAGCTTTGTCAGTGCTGAAAGGAATTCTTTGTCCTATTGTATAACCAAGAATACTCTAGACTTTTGTTTTTGATAAGTCTGAAACAGACTGTCGCATGGAAAGTCTGGAAAGCTAATGCTGAATATCATCCAGTGGCCTCACTCAGGATAAGGTACTTTATTACATTTCAGAACAGAATTATATGCTTATCTAAATGGATAAATTATTCTCCCATAATCCTGTGCAATGCACTGAGCATTTGTGGCATGCATGTCAGATTATTTTGCAGCTAAAACTGAGATGGAAAAAGTCCCTTCAAAGCTTGAATAACATGTTTCTGATGAGAGCTGTCTGCATGGACAGCCTGTAGCAGCACCACAGAAGAATTGGCAAGATGCAGTCCACTTTCCTCTCTTTGTGTATATAATATGAAATTCCTCCACACCTGCAAAGCTTTGTGAATTGCACCATTTTCCTCCAAACTCCGCACTCATGCTTAGAAAGGGTTACTTAACCATGACA
Organism: Liasis olivaceus; assembly: GCA_030867105.1. Lineage (NCBI taxonomy): Eukaryota > Metazoa > Chordata > Lepidosauria > Squamata > Pythonidae > Liasis > Liasis olivaceus. The sequence goes on along the minus strand of CM061359.1, from coordinate 24,155,253 downwards.
ATTTACATGTAAGCCACTCCCACTGAACTTTTTATCTGTATTGCTACTTCTATAATTAAGATAAAGAGCTCCCTAATCTGACACCTGCAAAAGAGTGGGGAGCAAAGGTATACTAGACATAAAAATATTTTTGGCAGGTGGTCAATTGTTTGGATTACCAAATTATTAGCAGGAGATGTCATCAGACCCTCTCCAGATGTTGTGTGCTGAAGATGAGGTCTTACCTAAAAATATCCCTGGCAGTAGGTCAGCTGTCTGACTTGTGACCAAGTCACTGATAGGAGGTGCCACCAAGCTATTCCCGGGTGTTATGTTGCTTATACTTCCTGTCCTGTGAACAAATATAAAAAGATGGCAAAATAGCCTAAATACTTTGAACCTCAGTGTAGACCTTAAGAACTAGGAAGGTCCATTCACTGTCATTTCTGGAGATCCAGACAAGCTGAAAGAATGTAGTTTGGTTCATGGCCACTAGGTCCAACACACAACTTTTCAGCGTTAATACGCTCACTTTTTTTTTTTTGGTTCTAACTGTGAGTCAGAGTGCTAATACACTGTTTTGTTTTAATATACGTGTGGCTTATATAATTACTGGAAATTAGTTTAGTTTAGTTGACCTAATACAGAACTGCTTTTAGGAAAAAATGGTGTTTCAGATTTGGAACTGAAGTTTTTGTGTGAAAATTAGCTAGACATGCAACCTCTAGATAATCTCTATTTGATCTTGGCAAAATGTTTACAGGCAAAAATTGCCCAGAGTCTCCTGTCAAACCTGCTCATAAGGCATTTCATTCTTATAGCAGTTCTGTTTTATATATAACAATAGAAAAGAAAATATCTTTGTGAAGGTGATTTCACCAGGTCTCAAGATTGAAATACAATATTTTCCAACAATTTTTTTTTAAAGTGTGGGAAGTCATGGGAAGGTAGTCACATTTAGGAAAAATACCATAAAATTTAAAATCATAAAATCATAAAATTTGCTGAATGCTGAATGTGAACATTAGCAAATATGTAGTAATTACATGATTTTTAGAGTGTTTTATTTCCAGACTCAGAATATTGAGATTTATTCTAACTGGGTTATAATAATTCTTATATAATTAATAAAGTAACTCTTTAATGCTGTAGCAGGATCCTGTCTTATCTCTTCATGTCCTGCTTCATATTAGTCGAGTGATACTGAGTCCCAAGGTGGAAGTCTTTATATTTGGCCTCATTCGTTTAGGGATTGCAGGAGACCTTTCTAGCCACTTCCTGTCATCTCTCCAATCCCACTTTTCTAATGAGGGGTGTAGCAAGTTGGCTCAGAATGGATTCTTGTTCTGCTTAGAATATTTTGAAAGTATCTCAGACAGTTTGGCAAGGTTTTCATCTGCTGGAATGCACCTGGTTGGTTACTGTGTGACTCAGAATGCCAAATAAATTAGATTCAGATCCAACTTCAGGACCTTTTAAAAAAGGCTCTTGAGTTATTTTACTGCAGTGCCCTGCTGTTGCAACCAGTTATATCTATGCCTTCCAGAAATTAAGGATTTAACTTAATTAATGTGAATAATGTAAAATGGTTGAAAAACATGCCTCCAAAGCCAATTAGTTACCAGATGAAGCATCTGCTCCTGCTAACCATACCCATCTATTTGAAGATGGGTTGACTGATTGCCACCTAAAAAAATAACCAGAAGGTCTAAATAAGTTGTGTCCCAAATAATTTCCATCTCCTTTCCCAAAACTTGTTTGGATTGGGGAATAGAACTGGGTTTCACCACTGAAAATTGTGTCCTAAGGATGATGGAGAGGAATTTTTAAGAAGTAAAGAGACAAAGCAGATATGAATGCACCCTCAGGAACACCTATGTTTCATTGATGGACACTACTGACAGGATAATCCAGGGTATATTTTATGAATGCCTGAGAACAGATATGTTATTCTGTTTTTTTCAGAAAAACAGCATTAGAAAATGATAATCACATGTAAAAAAAGTGATAATGTATGGTCACTCTATCTGACATTATACTGTAAACTGAACATTGTAGAACTTTGTCATATCATATAAAAAAAGCCAATTTCAAAAGTCACTTTCCATTGTTGAGCATGTCTAGCTATTCACCAAATGTGCATAATCTACAAATTACATGAGCATAAATGCCTTGCCTATGTCTGAATGCTGCAGAAAGATAGAAAATGTTCTGTGGTTACATAGCAATAGTGCTTTCCATAGACTTTGCCCTCATAATGTACAGTATCAATACAGGCTTATTGAACACAGACTGTTTTTAAGCCATGTTTTCTTCTTTCACTGGAGCCTTTAAAAATAACCATCACTTGCTGTTCTCTGCAGTTTAGAGTTTAAATTCGGTTCATGGACAGAAGGTTTTTTTTAATGTGAATTGTTTCAGACCATTTATAATAACATGGCAAGGTGTTTCCAGGTACCAAAAATCCAAACCATCAAAAATCTGATGAGGTGGAGAGGTGATTTATAGGTCTTTGCAAAGCAGAAAAACAACCCCAGTTTCCCTGGGGTTCTTTCACGTAAAAGAGAAAAGCTTTTGCATTTTTAAAGAATCCAAACCCTTTACAAACCTTTTCTTTTAAATAAATTCAACACCAGAGGGCAGTGTTTTTACATTAATTATTATTTTTTTCTTTAGTATATTAGTTGAAACAATTTTAATTTCCTTTTCCTAAAAAATGGAATATAAAATACCAACTATACATTTCCCTTTTTATTAAGCAAAATGTAATGCACATCCCATAGTTGTATTCTATTCTTTCTCGTTTAGTTTTTTTCTTAAATATTATATTTTTCATAATAATGTAACTTCTGGTTGACAGCAATAATAATGGTAACATTCTTGTTTTCTGCCTGGAGATAAATTTGTTGCAGCCTTATTATAGTCTTTTGAAAATGCTATCTGAGGATAGAAGACTTTGTTATTATGTAGTCCTTCCTGGTCAGTATGCACAACTGACTCTAAAAGTTTTGGGAATTTATTAGGATAGACAGCCTCAGCCTCTTAGGACTGACTGGTTTTCAGGAATCACTCTAAGATTTTCCCAGTGAAATATTAGGCAGTTCTGTCACAAGCCTTACTTTGGAGATGACAAGGTCTGTTCATTGATCCTGGGTTGGTCCCTTGATTTACCAAGTTGCTCAGGGTAGTGAAGAAAAAGAGGATTCTCTGCAACGTGAGTTTTGCCATATGCATTATGTGTTGTATTTTTCTTCCAGTTAAGATGGCAGGGAGAGTGGGAGCTGCAGAGCCTCTGTCCTTGTAATTTTATGTTTTGTGTATCTGTCTGTTGTGTGATTGGAGGGATGCTGTTGGACTGATTCACCAGAATGGAAGCTGGACTGCTCAGGTGTTTGGACTTTTTCAGTTGGAGTGTGGAGGACGGCAGCACTTACTGTCTTACAGCACGCGCCACGTCTACCACCCAGACTGCATTTGCCACGCTTGCAAACTTGGCAGTTCTTTTGCATTTGGTGGCAGTGTTTCTGGACTGGTTTGGTTGCTACTGCTGCTGCTGCTGGGATCTGCTATGGCTGCTGCATCTGCCGCGTTTGCGAACTTGGCGGCTTTTTTTAACCTGGGAGCAGCGTTCTTGGACTGACTTATCTGGAGGAGTTACTGCCATACAGATTTGTTTGTGCTGCTCTGGAGGATTGCTTGGGCTGTCCTTTCGAGGAGTGGACCGAGAAGCAGTCATCGCCTCTCCAACCGCATTTTAGAGCTCAGTGGTGTGGTAGCTTTTTAACCATCTTTCTGGCATTGGCTTGTCATTGGGATGCTGGGGCTTTGAAGGTAGGTGTGGATGGTGGCTGGGGGGTTGCAGTATAGTGGCAGACTGCTGTGGACCCCCCTCTGTGGAGGCCTTTCTGCCTTCCCTCCTGTAGCCCCAAGGAAGAAGAAACACCTTGGCTCCCATTTAATGGTGAAGTGCCTAGGAATTGGACTGTGGATTTCCCACTGGGAATTGAGTATTATTCCTCCTCTTTTGCTTTTCTCTGGGTGACAGCCAGAGGTGGACTTGGTGGGGGGTGAATGGGTTGGGAACCTCTGCCAGCTGGTGGGAGCAGCGGGGTATGGGGTCTTGGATGTGAGTAGTGTGTGAGTGGGTGTGAGTGTGTTAATTCCTCTCTCTGGGTAAGAGTCGGAGGAGGAATTGACGGAGGGTGAATGGGTAGGGAGCCCTCTGCCTGCTGGTGGGAGCAGCAAGGGAGGGATGCCTGTGCATGTTTGTGGGGGAGGCTGTTGTAGTGAAGTGGGGGAGGAGGTTGCTGGGTTCTGATGGTGCTAAGAGCTGACAAAGCTAAAGTGCTTTGGGGTGCCTTGCTTCCCCTCCCAGGTATGGCTGGTAAGGACAACAGATGCTTCCTAGTCTTGGGAACTGAGGGGCTTGGATATGGGGATGGGGCTGCTGTTGGGGGGATGGGGATGGGCCAAAGTATTATGGTGGTGATGGGCATGGAGCGATATGGTGGGAGATGGGGAGTGGACCATTCCCAGGGACCATGGGACCATTGTTATTGATCTCACATTCCAGCTCCTCAGTCTTAGCCCCATTACCCTGTCAGCAGACCTTCAGAGGCTCTGGTTTCCATCTGCTGCTTCTGAATGCCAGATCGGTCTGTAATAAGGCCTCCCTCATCAGTGATTTAATTATGATGAGAGGGCTAATCTGTTATGTATCACAGACCTGGCTAGATCCAGAGTGGGGGTAGCCCTCTTGGAGTTATGCCCAGCTGGGTTTTGAGTGTGGCATCAGCCAAAATCTTTGGGCAGGGGTGGAGGTGTGGTGACTGTTACCCGGGAATCTCTTACGGTTTTCAGGGGTGCTGCATTACAGGTCACCAGATGCAAAACCCTGTTCATTAAGTTGGGCTTTAGGAATCAGTTGGGTTGCTGCTGTTAATACTAGTCTCCCTGCTGCACAGCAATTTCCCTGCTTGAGCTCCTTGACACCATTTCTGGGTTGGCAATGGAGTTCCCCAGACTTATGGTCTTGGAGGACTTCAATCTGCCTTCTCTAGGGATGGGGTCCAAGGTGGCTCAGGAGTTCATCACCACCCTGATGGCTGTGGGCTTATCCCAAATCATCCAGAGCCCGACATGGGACAGTAGCCATATACCCGGTGTTCCTGTTGGAGCAGTGGCTATATGATCTGAAATTGGGGGAGCTTTTGATGTCCTCCTTGTCATGGTCAGATCACGCCCTGATTATGATGGGATTCTCTAGTACCACTATACACTGCAGGGAGGCTGGACCCATTAGATTAGTCCATCTTGGTGACTAATGGACCAGGGTGGGTTCCAGAGGGAGCTGGGGGTTGTTCCTGCTGGTCTGCTGCATGGTCCAACCAAAGCCTTGGTCGCCACTTGGAATAAGGGGGCAGCTAAGGCTTTGGAGCGGATCATACCCATGCCACATTTTCTCCTCTTGGGGATCCCCGCACTCTCCGTGGTTGTGATGGAATGTGAGGGTGACCTTGGAAGATGGGGGGAAGAGATACCACCCAGGGAATGATCAGATAAAAGAGAAAGGAGTCTGCAACAGAGTAATGGCCAGAAAAAGAAACTTAGGAAGGACCCGCCCTAATTACTCAGGTGGTAAATAGGGCAGGCGGGAGATTTGTACTTTCACACTTGCAAGATTCTGTTAATGTGGCCTTACAATAAAGTAGAATTGTCTCATCTAGTTGTGTCCAGTTTACCTGCGAGGGCTAACCGTGGTTTATGGAAGAACTGAGGGAGAGGAAGCAAGAGAAGAGACATGTAGAGCGCTGCTGGTGCTTGACAAGGGACAAACTCGACTGAACATGGGTTAGAGTTGCTATTAAGGCCTACCTAGTAGTGATAAGGGCAGCAAAGCATCATTACTCCGCTCTTATTGTGTCAGCAGATAGCCACCCCACGGCCCTGTTTCAGGTGATGCAAGCCCTCCTAGGTAAGGATGGCTCAGAGAACTTTTTGCAGGGATGTGCAGAGGAATTTCCCCAGCATCTGTTGGATAACATCACTTGGATTTGTTCTCACTTGGACGCTGGCTTTGTTACAGGTCTGGTGGAGATGCCTAGGGAGGAGACTTGCGCTGTTGGAACCTGTTGGACCTGAGGAAGTAGACAGGGTCCTTGGGGCTGTGAGCTCAGCCACCTGCTCTTTAGATCCATGCCCCTCCTGGCTGGTTAAAACAGCCAGGGGGGTGATGTGTGAGTGAGTTCTAGCGATGGGTAATGCTTCCTTGAGTGAGAGGGTTGTTCATTCACCTCTTAAGGAGGCTTTGGTTCACCCCCTCCTCAAGATGCCATTGCTGGACCTCTGTGATGGAATGTGAGGGTGGCGTTGGAAGATGGGGAAAGAGATGCTGCCTAGAGAATGATCAGATAAAAGAGAAAGGAGTCTGCAACAGGGTAATGGTCAAAGAAAGAAACTTAGGAAAGACACGCCATAACTACTCAGGAGGTAAAGAGAGAGGGCAGGAGATTTGTGCTTTTATATTTGCAAGATTCTATTAATGTAGCCTTATAATAAAGTAGAATTAGTTCATCGAGTCTTGTTTCCTGTCTGGTTTACCTGGGAGACCTGACATCAATCTTGCAAGTCTGCTACTCTCTTAAAGAGAGGAATTTTGAGAATGGCCTCTGATCCTCAAGGAACCCCGCTATCCATGGAACATCTGGCAGCCGCATTGTTGCAGCATCAACAGCAAGTAGATGCACAGATTTACACAATGCTAACTATAACGCTAATGCTATACAGGTGAAACTCGAAAAATTAGAATATCGTGCAAATGTTCATTTATGTCAGGATGGCAACTCAAAAGGTGAAACCAATATATGAGATAGACGCATTACATGCAAAGCGAGATATGTCAAGCCTTACTTTGGTATAATTGTGATGATTATGGCATACAGCTTATGAAAACCCCAAATTCACAATCTCAGAAAATTAGAATATTACATGACATCAATAACACAAGGATTGGAAATAGAACAATATCGGACCTCTGCAAAGTATAAGCATGCATATGTACTCAGTACTTGGTTTGGGCCCCTTTTGCAGCAATGACTGCCGCAATGCGGCGTGGCATGGATGCTATCAGCCTGTGGCACTGCTGAGGTGTTATGGAAGACCAGGATGCTTCAATAGCGGCCTTCAGCTCCGCTGCATTGTTTGGTCTCATGTCCCTCATCTTTCTCTTGGCAATGCCCCATAGATTCTGTATGGGGTTCAGGGCAGGTGAGTTTGCTGGCCAATCAAGCACAGTAATCCCATCGTCATTGAACCAGGTTTTGGTACTTTTGGCAGTGTGGGCAGGTGCCAAGTCCTGCTGGAAAATGAAGTCAGCATCCCCATAAAGCTTGTCTGCAGAAGGAAGCATGAAGTGCTCCAAAATCTCCTGGTAGACGGCTGCGTTGACCCTGGACTTAATGAAGTACAGTGGACCAACACCAGCAGATGACATGGCTCCCCAAATCAACACAGACTGTGGAAACTTCACACTGGACTTCAAGCATCGTGCATTGTGTGCCTCTCCATTCTTCCTCCAGACTCTGGGTCCTTGGTTCCCAAATGAGATGCAAAAGTTGCTCTCATCAGAAAAGAGGACTTTGGACCACTGGGCAACAGACCAGTTCTTTTTTTCTGTAGCCCAGGTAAGACGCTTCTGACGTTGTTTGTTGTTCAGGAGCGGCTTGACAAGAGGAATACAACATTTGAAGCCCACGTCCAGGATCCGTCTGTGTGTGGTGGCTCTTGATGCACTAACTCCAGCCTCAGTCCACTCCTTGTGAAAGTCCCCAACACTTTTGAATGGCCTTTTCCTGACAATCCTCTCCAGGCTGCGGTCATCCCTGCTGCTTGTGCACCTTTTTCTACCACACTTTTCCCTTCCACATAACCTTCTATTGATGTGCTTTGATACAGCACTTTGGGAACATCCAACGTCTTTTGCAATTACCTTTTGGGGCTTTCCCTCCTTATGGAGGGTGTCAATGATGGTTTTCTGCACAACTGTCAGGTCAGCAGTCGTTCCCATGCTTGTGATTCCTACTGAACCAGCCTGAGAGACCATTGAAAGGCTCAGGAACCCTTTGCAGGTGTTATGGATTCATTAGCTGCTTAGAGTGGGACACTTTGAGCCTAGAATATTGAACCTTTTCACACTATTCTAATTTTCTGAGAGTGTGAATTTGGGGTTTTCATAAGCTGTACACCATAATCATCACAATTATACCAAAGTAAGGCTTGACATATCTCGCTTTGCATGTAATGCATCTATCTCATATATTGGTTTTACCTTTTGAGTTGCCATACTGACATAAATGAACATTTGCACGATATTCTAATTTTTCGAGTTTCACCTGTAACTAACTCAGCAACCAGGGCAGAATTTACCTCAGCCCACAGCAAGCACAACCAATGGTGGCCCAGCCAATGGTCTTGCATTCCCATGGCAGCTTGCTGGAGAAGTTTGGAGGGGACCAGGATCAATTCTGGACATTCATCGCTCAGTGTGAGAAGTTTATGGCAGGCAGACCAGTCGAATTTCCCACTGATTGCACCAAAGTGGGAAATCTGAAGGAAACAGCAGCTAAGTGGGCAATACCGCTTATTGAGGGGAACGATCTGGTGCTAGACAACTATCAAGGACACTTTGGGGATCCCATACAGAGAATCACAGCTAGTCGAGAGATCTGAAAGCTCAAGCAGGGACAGAGAAATGTAAGGGCGTATATTTCGGACTTTAAATTACTTGCTGGCAATGTAGGGTGGAACAGCTTACCCTAATTGACCAGTTCAGGGAAGGGCTGAACGATGAACTAAGGGATCAGCTGGTGAGACAAGGCATTCCAAATAACCTAGATATGCTATATCAGTGTTGTGTAATTATGTATGCCTGACTAGAAAAGTTGAGGCAGGGAAAGAACAGGAAGGAGAAGAGATCCTACAGTCTGTCCCCCCCATACCACCTCTCCTGATGGCCTCTTCGGAATCCAGTGTGGGAGAGCCCATGCAAATCGGTGCAACCAAGAGATCCCTGTCATCAGGAGAGAAGCAAAGAAGAGGGAATCAGGGGCTATGCTTTTACTGTGGGACCTCAGGACACACAGCAAGATTGTGGGCAATAAAAGTGCCAGCGGCTGTTATAGCAATAAGATGCAAAGCTTGTAAGTCAACAGAGCACAAATCCAGCAATTGCCCAGCGTGTTCTCAAATGGTGCCCCAGGGAAACTATACCAGCCTCCCTCCCAGGAGCTCTGCAGGGGGGCCATCCACTGTTTGAGGAAGCTCTGACAGCCGACAAAAGGCAAGCAAATATGATTACTCCTGTTATTGTTTTTTTAGATCCCAGGCAGAAAGTGGAGCTTGCTGCTCTCGTAGACTGGGGCAACCACTAACTTCATAGATATAGAAATAGTATAGAAGCTGAAGTTGCCAACCCAAGCTCTACAAAGCCCAACGATAGTCGAGATACTAACGGCAGGACTGATTCTGCAGTGCACAGTTCCTTTGCAATTGACAATCAAAGATCACACAGAGTTCATAACACTCTATGTAACAGCCTCCTTGCAAGTGCCCATAATCTTGGGAATAGAATGGCTTCAGATGCATGACCCAGTGATAAGTTGGGAGCCAGGGACACTCTCATTTCCATCCCCTAAATGCCAATAACATTGCTTACAAGCAGTGAAAGCTAAACCCCCCCCCCCCACACTCCACTGCAGGACAAGGGAGGGTCAGCGCTGCCAGAAAAATATGCAGATTACGCAGATGTGTTTGGGGAGGAAGAGGCAGCCATCTCACCCGCACACCAGTATGTGATTGCACCAACTTGAAACCAAGGGCCCAAATCCCAGCAAAGAGGCAGTATCTCATGTCTGCATGTGAATTAGCTATACTCAAAGAGTATCTGGATGTCAACATCAAAAAAAGGTTTATTCGTTCTTCCAATTCACCCATGTTCTTTGTACCCCCCAAAAAACTAGAGGGTGAAGCAGCAGCCACTCTGAAGGGAAAGGAGGGAGCCCACATTCATGACTACAAAGACCTGAACAAAGTGACAATTAGGGACCATTATCTACTCCCATTTCTCCAATCTGCTAGACCGGCTACAAAAGGCATGCATCTTTACCAAACTAGACTTGAGAAGTGCTTACAACCTAATCAGAATGAAAAAAGGACATGAGTATTTAACAGCCTTCGATTCAAGGCATGGAAAATTTGAATGTACAGTAATGCCATTTGACCTAATCAACTGCGGGGCTGTTTTTTGTACATTCATGAACCCTATGCAGAAGTTGCTTATAACAATGCTGTACATGATAGTACAGGTCTATCACCTTTTAAAATTGTAACAGGCCAGGACTTTGTACCTATCCCCAAATTGCCACATGAGACAACAGGAGTAAAGTCTCTGGATGAGTGGGGGGAAAATAAGGCAATTATGGCTGATCACAGAAAAGGCACTTGCGAAAGCAAAGAGCAGCTACAAAGAACAAGCTGATAAAAAGAGGGCGCCACATGAACCCTGGAAAGTAGGGGATAAGGTGTGGCTATCCACAAAAAACATAAAATCATCACAAGCTTGTAAAAAACTTGGGTATAAATATTTAGGACCTCTTGAAATTGATAAAGTAATGAATCCTTTGTCAGTACGTTTAAGTCTCCCTAAGCATTTAAGCAAAATTAATCCTGTGTTCCACAATGACTTGTTAAAACCATATAAAGAGTCTGAGAAATGGAGGCCAACGGTGCCAAACCCAGAACCGATTATGATTGAAGGGGAGCAACACTTTGAAATCAAAGAAATTCTGGACTCTAGGAGACATAGGGGGGACATTCAGTATTTAGTGCATCAGGAAGCATTTCCCAAAATCCTTTGCTGAATGGGGGTCTAAGAAACATGTAAAAGCACCGGACTTACTGTTAGAGTTTCATGATAAGTATCCAGACAAACCCAAATAATGTGAAGGGGCAAATGGCTTAAATGTATTTTGATTATGTAATTTTACTCTGTTGCTTTCTAGGGAACCTGATCAACGCAGATGCAAGGCGTTTTTTTTTTAGGGGCAGTATGTCAGAACCTGCAGCAATTGAAAGAATAGCCACAAGAGGACTGATTTATTGGGGATAATAAATGCTGGGTTTGCTTGCTTTGATTCTGCCATTTGTAACAAAGGGGGGGGGGGGGGGGGGACTGAAAGAAGACAGAGCCGGTGTCATCTTGAAGGCTGGGAAGCAGAGGTGTTATCAGGGTGAGAAATTCACAAGGCCACAACTCGGTGAGAAAGAAATCTGGCACCAAAGAAAAAGGGGGAGTACAGGGGGTAAAAGTAGAGGGAAAGTTACACAGGCTTTAGTTTTAGCAATGCTTTGCTTAGAGCTGCATGTACCATCCAATAAAGGAGATTTTATCTGAACCAGGCCTGGTTTCATGAGAATTCTTCTGGATTGTGATTTGGATATTGTAGACTTGACACAGTCCCTGGTGAGCCAGTGGGACTGTTGCAACTACTGGAAACTCCTTCCCAGCCATGGGACACTTTTTCTCTAGATTTCATCACTGATCTTCCTCCAGTGTGGGGATATACTACCATACTGGTAGTAGTGGATTTATTTACCAAATTGGCCCATTTTATTCTTTGCAAGGATCTCCCAACGGCCAAGAAACAGCTCAACTCTTCTTGGACCACATCTTTAGATATAGAGGATAGGTTAATCATGTCATGACAGACTGAGGAAATCAATTCACTCCCAAATTTTGGAGGGCCCTCTTGCAATTATTAAATATTAAAATTCCTCGCACCATCTGGAGGCAAATGGAGAAACTGAGAAAGTTAACCAAGTATTACAGCAGTATTTAAGATGCTATATTTCTTACCAGCAAGACAATTGGACTGATCTCATACCTCTTGCTGAGTTTGCTTACAACAACGCATCACTGATACGTCACCATTCCAGGAAACTTACAGGTTCCACCCATGGGTCTTACCAACAACTAGACAAGAAAGCACTGTTTCTCATGCCACAGATTTCCTGCAAGAGAGACAAGCAGCCCAAAGCCCCTTAAAGGAACAGCTTGAACTAGCAAAGACCGCGTACAAAAAAGCAGCAGATGCACATAGGCAAAAGGGAGCTAGAATTGCAGAAGGAGATTTGGTGTGGCTTTCTACAAAATTTCTAACTTCTGTGAGACCTTCCAAGAAGCTGGACTCAAAATCTATTGGCCCTTTCCCAGTAATTAAGCAAATTAACCCAGTGGCCTTATAATTGCAGTTGCCAACATCAATGAAGATTCACTCTGTGTTCCATTGGTCTTTGCTTGCAAAGGAAGCCCCCCCCCCCCCCCCGCACTCTACGTTCACAGACAACACCCCTCCTCCCATTCTAGTAAACAGGAAGAAGAATACGAGATGGAAGAGGTGTTAGACTCTAGATGCAGAGGGAAGCGGATCAAGTACTTGATACACTAGAAAGACTACCCAGAGTCAGAAGGATCATGGGAGGCAGCAATGGACATGCATGGACCACAGTTGGTTCACTTTCACAACCAGTACCACAGCAAACCCAGTTCTTGGCAACTACTGGCCTTGCAGGAGTCAGGCACTGACCAAGATGAGCAGGAAGAGTTTTTCTGTGGGGTGGAGGGAGCCTCAAAAATAGCAAGAGACCAAGTAGGGGGAAATGACTCAGTTCCTTTCACATTAGGCATGCAGGACTGGAGTGGGGGAGGCCAACAGATTCCTGAGGGAGGGGCGGCTGTCACCTCAACTGGAGCAAATGGTTTGCGGGAAGCCTCATGTGATTTCGGGGAGTTATTGGAAGAAGAGGATGACATAGCTGAATTTCATTCTCACAGTCCATGGCCTCTTTCCCCTGGGATGTCATGTCCTCAGGGTCAGACTCAGCCGCAATGCAGGGTGCTTCAGGCATTCACTTGGACCCTGAGGCAATTCCCTGCACCCCACTGAAATGTGCAACTTGTGAGCAAGCAGCAAGATGCTGAACTGACCAGCAATGCTTAAGGAAAGATTAGCAACAGTTGTGCATGCTCGGCAGGGAGGGGATTTAAGCCTCACAGAAACAGCCTTCATTTGCTAGAATGAACACTGGCATTTGGCTTTGTGCACTAACTCTTGCTTGGAATCCAGTTACTTGTGACCTTGTCTTGTTAATTGACGAAGATCTTGTCCCTCCCTTGGTTTGACATAATACATCTTTGGCTTGATTTTGGACTGCTTGACCTGGAATTTGCCTTCACCCAGTTAAGTGCTTATCTGTGACAAATTGCTGCTTTCTTGCTTTTTGCCTTTTATTCCACCAACTCCTGCTCCCTTGCTGTTGGAACTTACAGAAACAAGTCTTTCTCTTAACACTGCATGTGCCCTCAACCTGTGTCTGGCTCTTGAAGAAGTGTTTAAAAAGCCAGGATGTGAAATGGGAACTTGAGAGGGGGAGATGAAGCTGAAGGGGAGGGTGATGGGATGAATGTGAGTGTGGCCTTGGAAGATGGGGGAAAGAGATGCCACCTTGGGAACATCAGATAAAAGAGAAAGGAGTCTGCAAACAGAGTGATGGTCAAAGAAAGAAACTTAGGAAACCTCCCATAACTACTCAGGTGGTAAATAAGGAGGGTGGGAGATTTGTGCTTTTATATTTGCAAGATTCTGTTAATGTAACCTTATGATAAAGTAGAATTAATTCATCTAGTCTTGTTTCCTGTCTGGTTTACCTGGGAGGGCTGACAACCCCACTATACTGGACAATTTTCATCCAGTATCTAACCTCCCCTTTTTGGAGAAGGTGATTGAGAAGGTGGTTGCGCAGCAGCTTCAGAGAACCTTGGATGAAGCAGATTATCTGGATCCTTTTCAGCTGGGATTCAGGCCTGTGTTTGGGACAGAAACAGCATTGGTCATGCTTTTGGATGATCTCTGGTGAGGGCAGGATAGGGGTTGTACATCCATCCTTGCCCTACTTGACCTCTCTGCAGCTTTCGATACCATTGACCATGGTATCCTTCTGGATTGGCTCACAGGATTGGGGATGGGCAGCACAATGTGCTGGTTCACCTCCTTCCTCTGGAGCCAATTCCAGTTGGTGGTGGTTGGGGAGGAGAGATCTCACCCTTGGCCCCTGTTATGTGGGGTGCCGCAGGGTTTGGTACTCTCCCCCCTTCTATTTAACATCTACATGAGGTTGTTGGTTCAGCTCATCTGTCACCATGGGATAAGATATCATCAGTATGCTGACGATACCCAATTATGCATCTCTGCCCCTGGCGAATTAAGCGATGCTGTGAATATCTTATCCCAGTGCCTGGAGGCTGTGAGTGTCTGAATGGGGAACAAGAGGCTTCAGCTGAACCCTGGCAAAACTGAGTGGTTTTGGGTTTTGGGGCCTTCTGGTTCTAGGACTATGCCATCATTGGTGCTAGGTTGGGTGGCACTGCCCCAGGCTGACCCTGTGCACAATCTGGGGGTCCTCCTGGACTCATGCCTCCTGCACAGGTGGCAGTCATGGCTAGGAGGGCCTTGCACAGGTTCGTATTGTGTGCCAGTTGCGCCCATTCCTAGATCGGGGGGCTCTGCTCACTGTTACTCATACCCTAGTCACCTCCTATTTGGATTTTTGTAATGCGCACTACATGTGGCTGCTCTTGAAGAGTATCCAGAAGCTTCAGCTGGTGCAAAATGAAGCAGCCCGGGCAGTTATGTGTGTCCCTAGAGCGGTACACGTTACACCTCTGCTCTTCAAGCTGCACTGGTTGCCAGTTTGCTTCCAGGTCCAATTCAAGGTGCTGGCTTTGACCTTTAAAGCCCTTCATGGCACAGGGCTGGGATATTTGAGGGGCCGCCTTTCCCCGATTATACCTGCCCACCCCATCAGGTCTGGCATAGAAGGCATGCTGTGGGTCCTGTCTGCCAGAGAATTACATTTGGCTGGTCCCAGGAGGCAGGCCTTCTCTGCCATGGCACCTGCCTTGTGGAAACTTCTCCCCCCAGAAGTGACATTAGCGCCATCCTTCTCAACATTTCGCAAGTCCCTCAAGACCTGGCTATGTTATCAGGCCTGGAGGTCCCAGGGGACTGGGGAGATTTTGCGATGGCTCCCTTACTGTGGTTAATACAATCCTCTCTTGTTTTGTGTGTTTTTTATAGTTATTTTTTAATTGAGACTGTTTTTATGTTTTTAATTAAGTGTTGTACACCGTCCAGAGTCACTTTTATGTGAGATGGGTAGCTATATAAATATGATAGACGATGAGAGGGAGAGAGATTTGAGAGATGTTTAATACTTTGCCTTGAAGGAGAGTATGGTGTGTCACTGCTTGAAGGAGCCATCTCTCAATTTCACAATATTGGACATCTATCTTTTGAGAAGATAGACTGCAATTGCAGAAAACCTGAGTGAAGTAGATTATTTTGATCCCTTTCAGCTGGGTTTCAGAACTGTGTGGGAGGGAAACTCCATAGATCACTTTTGTGGAAGACTTCCACCAAAACGTGAAAGTGGCCCTCCTAGTTCTACTAGATATCTTAGTGGTATTTCATTCTATCAGTAGCACCAGTTGGTAGTGTTGAGTAACCAAGCTCTTGGCTGCATCTGGCAGGGTGCCACAAGGTTTGCTCTCTCTCTCTCTCTCTCTCTCTCTCTCCACTCTCAAGTGTAGTTGTGTAGAATGAAATTTAATACTCGTGTTGTTGTTATGCAGGCTGTATTAAGAAGATGTCTGCAGAGCTACACAGCTTCAGACATAATCTCACCAGGAAGTCACCAGGCTGGGCAAAGTAATTCAGCAGAACCTGTAAGTTCGACAAGTATCTGAACTGCAACCTGATTTAAAATTCAAAAATCTTAAAATCCTTAAGATTCCAGTCAATTTACAAACTGCCCCACTCCAGTACTTCCTGAAGGAGCCAGGTCTTTAAGGCCTTCCTGAAGGACAGCAGAGTTGGGGCTGCATGGGAGAAAGCTATACTAGACAGTAGGTGTGACAATAAAGAAAGCAACCCTCCTGAGCTCCATAAGATAACTTTGATTTGTTGATGGGGCCTGGAGCATGCTGGCCCTGTTGGATCTTATAGGATAGTCATTAAAAAAATGGAGAAAGGCAGTCCCATAAATATCCAAGCCCTAAGTGATGACAGGCTTTATAAATGGTCATCACCATCCTGAGTTGCACCTGGAAGCCAACTGGCAACCAATGCTGCTTGTGAAGTAGAGGTATATGGACATACCAAAGTATACCCACCATATTCTGGACCAGCTGTAGCTTCAGAATGGTCTTTAAGGGCAGCCCCATATATAGCACTCTGCAGTAGTCTAAACAAGAGATGCCTAAGGCATGAGTGACTGTTAGAAGGGTGCCCGATCCAGGAAAGGGTGCAATCGCTGTCATCTGCTCTTTCAGTAAGGCCTGTAAGTCTAGGAGGAGCCTCAGAGAGTACAGCATTTTCTTCTGGAGAAGTTCAACATTGAGATCAATGTTGGGAAACTCAGCAAGCCCAGATCTAAGTAGTACATTGGCTTAACTGGTTATAGCCCCTGTAGCTACAGATAGCCAAGTCTTTTCAATCATTAGGAAATGCAAGGTTGTATATAGAAGTTAATTCATTAAGAATCAGAGCTTTTTGCAAACCAACTTAAAAAGCCCTTCTACTTTGACCCCACTGGTATTGCTATGGATGTCCACAGGGTATGGTAAAAAAAAAATCAAGATAATGATTGTCATGGTGCAATCGAAGTTCCATCTATTTTTTATGTGCATCACATCACACCACCACAACTGCATTCTTTTTTTTAACCATACCCTGGGTATGGCAAAGAAAGTGGTTTGCAGTTTGTATTAATCTGGAAGCACATTGTGTTTACTTTTTCCAAGGCTTCCTGCAGTCTTTCAAACATCTGTTGGGTTCCCTGGCACTGCCCTAATAATACTGTGTGAGTGGAACAACACAAGCATTTCTCCTTCATTAACACAACTTTCAGTTTTAACCCCCCACAACCCCTAAGAAGAATGAGTGTTTTCTTTCGCATGGATGTTTTAAATGGAGCCCAAATTGCTTCTTGCATTTACTTAGTTTATATGTAGATACCAGTAGAAATTATAAATTTTTCTTTGGGAGAAGCACATGCTTGAGGCACTGATTAACAAATCAATAAACCTTTAGTGAGTTTTGGTAAATAACCTGTCATGTATGCATGTTGTTCCTTTTTCCCCTCCAGAGAACAAATTTTAGTGAGTAAAAGCAGTTGCCTTTTCTCTCTTCTCTCTCTTCTTCCCTTTCCTCCATCAAGAAAGTAAGAAGTGATTCTGCAGCATTTGACTAAGTCCATAAAATTTCATGGAATTATTAAACAGCAATTGAGATCAAGCTTTGCCTTGATAATCTGAACAAAGAATTTACATTTCCACCTCTAACCTCTCCTGGGGACAAATAGATGTCTGACTATTGAGCCTGTGGGCAAAGAGCTGGAAATCTGTATTAATCCTCTGAATGCTGACGAATTTTCCTCACATTCTCAGCATGGGTGAAGAATGTGTTTGTAGCCAGGAGGCAAACTGGCATCTAAAGCCAAGCAAGGATTTTGAAAAATAGTAGTGTGTATAAATGTATTTTGCCTGTAGTGTTTTATTATGGCATATTTTCTTCATTACTTTATACTCTACCTTTTTTTAAAAGCAGTTCAAGGTTTTTTTTAGTTGCTTGGGTAAAAGATTGGCTGGTAAGAAATGATCAGCAAAGTTTGTTTTACTAGATCAACAGCTCAGTCATTTGTCCTTTTGCCCAAAAATAAACTGCTCAATTTAAGGAATAAGTAACAGCTATTGGAATTATGTCTCTCTGCACTTTTTTTTTTTAAATTACCCTCAAGAAATTTGCATGAGGACTCATTTTACAAAGCACACTAAACTAGTTTAAAATTTTAACAAGTTTTGGTTTTGGCTTAGCCATTATGATTTGCAAACATGGTTTTTGGTTTAGTGTTATGTGTGAGCCCAGTCATTGGCTTGTTCAACAAATCAGGCTTGGCACCTACCCTATGAAAGCTGTTTCAGAAATGGCTTCTTTTAAGAAGGTTTTAAAAATCTATCTGTGTTCCCTGGCCTTTTCTGTGGCTTCTGTCGCTGATGGGTATTGTAAAAGTGTATTGGATGGGAACTGGTTTTATTAAAAATGTTTAATATTTTATAGGATTTTTGTGCTCTTTTTATGCTGAAGCCACAGTGGGAAAATGATGGTTTTGAAAGATGGTTAGGAAATGCAAGAGAAAGGCATAAATAAATCCCTGCTTGTTGCATATGACAAAGCTCCTCTGGTCTGGGTCCTGAGCGGGGCTGTGTCTGCAGGCAGGAGAGGGCCTTATTTTTTTTTAAGCCTTTGTCAACTTCTTCCCATATCTTCATTCCCTCCCTGCACCCTGGTTTCTTGCAGTCTATACTCACCATTTGCCTTAGCCCACATGGGTGATCAGCTCCATCCACCATTCCTTGTGGTTTAGGCTGCCTGGTACTTTGTTGCTCAAAGATCTTGGGGATCTTCCCTTTTGGGTTTCTAGTTATTCAACAGGCTTGACACTTGCACAGTGGCATTAATCTTGACTAGGGACTCTGCTCCTGAGATAGTGGGATGTGAATGCCTATCTGGTAAGCTAAGCTGTAAGGGCAAGCTGTGTATCCTACTGGTGTACTGGATGACTGCTGCCTGGCAGGGTCCTTGCCTGACCTCCTCAATTTGGTCTCATACTGGGTGACCATGTTCTGGAGGCAGGTTCAGGTGGAGCTTGCTTTATGGGCTCTGAGGCAACCATGGGCCTGTCCCAAGTAATTTTGGGTCCAACACATATAGATGGGCATATAAGACTTCTCCTTTGTCTCAGAGCAGATGGGTAGTGATCTAAATATGGAGGATATTTCCATCATCCCTTTGCTGTGACCTAGATGAGATTAATTGCCATCTAGGACCTCAGCTGGATGATGGGACCATTAAGATGGTCTACCCTGATTCCTAATGGGTGCTAATGGTTTATGATGGGCATTTGTTTGTTTGTTTTTTAGATTTGTTTTATCCCACCTTTATTATTTTTATAAATGACTCAAGGTGGCAAACATACCTAATACTCCTTCCTCCTCCTATTTTCCCCACAACAACAACCCTGTAAGGTGAGTTGGGCTGAGAGAGAGTGACTGGCCCAAAGTCACCCAGCTGGCTTTCGTACCTAAGGCAGGACTAGAACTCACCGTCTTTTCCTGCAATCTTGCCTGGATAGCTACCAGCAACAAGTTGTGACCTGAGCATGTGACCTGATTGCCCTTGAGAAGCCTCTGTTGGCCAATCCTGGACTGCTCCTTGGTTTACTGAGGACCTCTGGAAAATAAAGCTGCAGAAGGGATGCCTGGCTGAGGAAGGTGAAAAGTGTCCTGGCTTCAATGAATGCCCAGGCAAATTGGCAGGCAAAGAATGGGTGTGAAGCGGGCAGTTGGGGGTGAGGCTTACTGAGGTGCTGGGCAGAAATACACAGGCACTGCAGAAGGAGTGGGGTGTTTAGGAGCAATGCGTTTGCAGCGAGGCTTGTAAAAACATCAGGAAGGCTTGTCTGGAGAGATGGCAGCAGACAGTAGGGGGAGGCAACAGAAGAGCAGTTGGGAAGCAGGAGAAAGAGTGTGTGTGTGCACAACAGCTTACTAGAGGCTGAGGAGAAGACATAATCCAAGTCAGTCCATAGTGAAATACCACACAATAGTTTGAAAAGTACTGAGGAATGAGCCAGAGACTTGGTCAGGAACACACCAAGGTTGAAACAAGGCAGGAGTCAAGAGCAGGAATTCACACAGCACAAACCCAAATACCAAATTGCTTCCAGCAACAGAAGGCAATCCCAGCACAGTTTAAATCATCTCCCCACCGAGTGTGCGCAGCTGAGGCTTTCCTTGCTCAGCCGTTGCCAATAATGAGGCACCAGCTTGCTTGCAGAGTCAGCGTCTTGCCGCTTGCTTTGATGCAGTGCAGGATTCTCAGGCTGGGGTAGGTGGGGGGGGGCTAGGGGGTTTGCCCTGCTTCTTGGCACCTGTGTTGGCTAAAGAAGGATCAGTGCTGGCTGAGGAGGGGCCTGAGAGGTTTTCAGTGTTGGATCCAGTAGCTGTTGAATCAGTGGGCGCAAAGCAGAGTGGGGCCTGCTCTACCCACATCTTGGAGCCTGGCTCTGAGGCCATGACAGCATCTTTCTCTCCCTCTCCATTTTAGGTTGGCTTGGGGATGGATTTTAACTAGGAAAAAAAGCATGTCAAGATTTTGTTTGGCCTTAAAAAAAAATTACATCCTCGTAAAATTTTCAGAAGATACAGTTCTGCCAATAATTTTTTTATCTGTTTACAAGAGATGCAAAGACCTCAGAGAGGCAAGGTAATAAGACAGCCAGCCATTTGCAACATTTACAGTTTGTATATACTGTCAGGTTCAGCCGGCACGGCGCCCCGTAGAAGCCTCATAGAAGCCCACCGCCGGGCTGAGCCAATTTCACTGCATGCTGCGAGCCGGGAGGAAAAGGGGAAGTGGGAACCGCAGGGCTAATCAGCGGCCACCTGCGCCTAGCCGGCGGGGAAACCACAGAATGGAAGCAATTAATCTACACTGATAAGCGGCACGAGCTAACAATAAGTGGAACAGCGAGCCGAGAAGCCAAGATCACCACGCCTCCAGAAACCCCGGTTCTGCATGCAAAGTAAAGGACTTAGAGGAAACCAACCCACGCCGGAGGGGAAATCAATCAATGGACAATGGGATTCGGGCTGAACCTGCCATCTGGACTATTCAAGGGGGGATTATTGGGGCGCGGATAATCCGCCGCTGGCAACGCGATCGCGGGGCAAAAACCGTGGGAAGGGGAGGTATAAAGGAACCAATGTATTGTACCAAGCCAGTCCTGGCTTTGCTTGTAACTGTCACGTTACGCTTGAGTAAACCTCTTTTGTGAACCACACGTGTCACGGGAGTTTCTCTTGACGAACGGGGCAAATTCTTACATAAAGCCAGGACTCACCTCTAACGCTACCCGGTACCACCGAGGAGCGCTTTTTCCACGTATTCTATTACAGATGATGGCCAGCGACAAGGAATCCGTTGGTCGGCTGGAGCAGGAAGAGTTCGGGATCGCGGAGGCGATGGCGGAGCCAACCTTACGCAATGAGATGACAGCCAGGATCGGGGACCCCCCACCGGTGAGATGGTCGATCGGGGTGAACCAGGGACCCGACCAGTTGGGGGTTACGATGACCCGAGGCTCAGGGTCACGGACCTGAAGGTGGGAGGAGGAGTTCGCCCAACTGGAGACAAGGGTCAGCCAGCGCCTAGACTCCGTGCAGGCGACACTCCAAGCCATACTACTGAGGCTGGATCAGCTGACGCCAGGAGCCACGGCACCGGGACCCCAGCCGACACCGGCACCAACCCCACTGTCGGTGGACCGCCGGGCAGCAGACGCATTGAGACTCCGGGGCGTGACCAGAAAATTCTCGGGAGACCCTGAGCAGCTGCCCCAATTCCTGACCCATGTGCGCAGCTTCATGCAGAGGGGGGGTCACCTGTTTACCAGGGACGAAGACAGGGTCTCCTACGTAGCCGAGCTGCTAGACGGCCAAGCAGCGAGCTGGGTGACCGGGCTGTACGATGCCAACGCGGCAGAGCTGAAGAGTTTCCCGGACTTCATGCAGGCGCTCCAGGATAGGTTCGAGGACACCCTGAGCACCAGGAGAGCCGAGGACGACATCCTGCACTTCAGGCAGAGGGATAAGTCCGTGTCTGAGTACGCGTTGGAGTTCCAGAGGCTAGTGGAGAAGCTCACGGACTGGCCGGAGTCGCTCCGGGTAAGATATTTCAAGAGGGGTCTCAACCCAGAGATCCTGGAATGGGCGCTGGGCCGGGATGACCCGACCACCATAAAAGATTGGATCTGGCTGGCCGGGAGGGTGGAGTCGGCCTGGCGACAGATTCAGCAGAGCACATGGAGACGAGACCGGGTGAGAGACAAGCCGAAGGAGCGGACCGCCGAGGAGAAGCGGAGCAGCGGCCGACAGCCCCTGGGGGGGCGAGAGGCGCCCAAGGCATCGAACCTGTGTTTCCAGTGCGGGGGATGAGGCCATCGGGCGGTGCAGTGTCCGACGGAACGGGAAGGGACCCCGTCCCGCGCTGAGGTCAAGCCACCGCGTCCAATCGGGAATGGAGCTGACTGTCCTCGGAAGAGCGCAGCAGCGGCAGTGACCGAGAGAGGCCAGATGGGGTGGTCGACCCCCGAGACGGCATCCTCTGGGGAGGAATCGGAGCCAGCGGGAAACAAGGTGCGCTCGCACTGAATGGCATCCCAGTGCGAGCCGGGGAGCCAAGACGCGTGGACCCGATAGCCGACGAGGACTGCCCCCCCCTTCGGGTGAGAGTACACGTCCGGGGGGTGAGATCCGGGGGGGAAGCGCAGTTACAGGCACTGCTGGACTCGGGCTGTACGCACTGCCTGATGCACCCAGCCATAGTATCCGGGCTCAGGCTGGAGTTGCGGCGCCTTAAGGAGCCTATCGCGTTCAGTCAACTGGACGGTTCAGTAGCGGGGGGGACCGGCTCAGTACCACACCGAGCCGGTCCAGATGACAGTCGGGGACCACTGAGAGGAGCTGAGATTCGTGGTGGTCCCGATCGCCGACTATGCGGTGGTGCTTGGATTGGCGTGGCTACGACGTCAGAACCCGCGGATCGACTGGACGAGGGAAGCACTGAGCTTCGAGAACGAGGAGCCGGGGAGGCGAGAGAGCAGGGGATATCGGCAGCTGGCAGGGGCCACGGAGGAACCAAGGGAAGGCCAGAGGCGTCCGGAGCGGATCCCGGAGCACCGAGGAGCGGCAGCGATACCCAGGCGGGACCAGGCGGCGACGGCGAGTGGGTCCAAGGAGGAGTGCGGGTCGGGGCTGGGGGAAGCCCCAGAAGCCGAAGGCATCCCGTGGCAGTACTGGAGCTTGGCGGCAGTATTCGGGGAGGAGTCCGACCAGATTCCACCCCACAGACCCAGCGACTGCGCCATTGAGCTGGAGCCGGGAGCCAAACTGCCCAAGCCAAAAATGTACTCCTTGTCGATGAAGGAGATGAGCGCCCTACGGGAGTTCATCGACAAGAATCTGGTGCGGGGTTTCATCCGGCCCGCGAAGTCACCGTTAGCGGCCCCAGTGTTGTTCCGGGAGAAGAAAGACGGCTCACTCTGAATGTGTGTGGACTATCGGGGGCTAAATGCAATTAGCACCGAGTATAAATACCCTCTCCCCTTGAGGAAGGACTTATTTTCACATCTATCTAAGGGGAAGGTATTCACCAAATTGGACTTGCGCGAAGCGTACTTCAGGGTCAGGATCCGCGCAGGAGATGCGTGGAAAACGGCATTCAACACGCCCCTTGGAAGTTA
Source organism: Liasis olivaceus (assembly GCA_030867105.1). Lineage (NCBI taxonomy): Eukaryota > Metazoa > Chordata > Lepidosauria > Squamata > Pythonidae > Liasis > Liasis olivaceus. Next base: position 24,131,799 of record CM061359.1, on the reverse strand, counting down.
CGAATTTTGCGTAATGCCGTTCGGGTTAAAAGGGGCTCCAGGGGTATTTATGCAGCTAATAAACAAGGTACTGCATGACCTACTTTACCGAGGCATCCTGGTCTACCTGGACGACATCCTAATCTACACAGAGACGCTGGCGGAGCATGTGGAGTTGGTGCACACGGTGCTCCGTAGACTACTGAAGGCCCAACTGTACACGAAGCTCTCAAAATGTGAGTTTCACCGGGAGCAGCTGGATTACCTAGGCTACCGGATATCTAGCCAGGGGATCGAGATGGACCCGGCAAAGGTGAGGGATGTACTAGGGTGGGAAGCACCACGGACCCGGAGGCAGCTCCAAAGCTTCCTGGGATTCGCGAACTTCTACCGACAGTTCATCCCAAACTTCACCCAAGTTGCCCTCCCCCTGACGGACCTACTAAAGACCAAGGGCAGCGAGAAACCCCTGAAACCCAGCATGGCACTCAAGTGGACCCCGGAATGCCAAGGAGCATTTGAGGACTTGAAGCGGCGGTTCACAGCGGAACCGATCCTGCGACACCCCGACCTGGACCGGCAATTCGTCATTTAGGTGGATGGGTCGGACGTGGCAACGGGGGCGGTCCTACTGCAACCCGGTCCGGAAGGGCCCCTCCACCCGTGCGCCTATGCTTCCCGTAAGTTCATTGAGACTGAAAGACGGTGGATGGTGTGGGAGAAGGAGGCGTACGCGGTAAAGTGGGCTTTAGCCACATGGAGGCACTTGCTGGAGGGGGCGTCCAAGCCGTTCGAGGTGTGGACGGACCATAAGAACCTGGAAGCCCTAAAGACCCTGCGGAGGCTATCCCTGAAGCAGGCGCGATGGTCCCAGTACTTTGGGAGGTTCGACTTCACACTGAAGCACATCCCCGGGAAGAGGAATTTCCTGGCGGTGGGTTGTCGTGCATGCCCCAACATACCAGTCTGCGAGAGGACATTGTGGATTCCATCATCCCTGCCGGTAGGCTGGCCGCAAAGGCAGTAACCCGGAGCCAAGCACGCTGGCAGGCGAGGCATGCGACGCCAGAGGTGCAGCAGGAGTTCGCGGAAGCAGCGAAGCGAGATCCCTGGCTCAAGGCAAACGGCGACGGACTAACCAGCCAAGGAGACCTGTGGTGGCACGAGGGGAAGGTGTATGTTCCTGAGGAATGCCAGCGGCAGGTGATGGAGAGAGCCCATGACAACCGGAGTGCGGGGCACTACGGCTTCGTGAAGACGCTCCACTTAATCAGGCAGCAGTTCTGGTGGCCAACGCTCTGAAAGGACGTAGAAGCCTACGCGGGGGGGTGCCCGGTGTGCGCAACGGCAAATGGGAGTCAGGGGAAGCCCAGGGGGTTGCTCCAACCCGTGGCGAATCCCGATGGCCCATGGCAAGAGATCGCCATGGATTTTATAGTGGAATTACCGGAGAGCAAGGGCAAGACCGCCATTTGGGTGGTCACGGACTTGTTCTCGAAACAAGCGCACTTTGTGGCTTGCTGGCAAGTCCCCACAACAGAGAGGTTGGCGAGACTCTTCGTGCAGCATATCTACTGGCTACACGGCGCGCCTCGATGAGTCATCAGCGACCAGGGGGGGAACTTCATCGCCCGCTTCTGGAGAGAGTTCCTGAAGCGGGTAGGGACACAGCAAGCCCTCTCGTCCACGGCGCATCCGCAGACGGACGGATCCACCGAACGCCTGAATGGGGGGCTTGAGCAGTATCTGAGGTGCTACGTGGGGCATCAGCAGGATGACTGGGCGGAGCTACTGCCGTTCGTGGAAGTAGCATACAACAACGCCATCCACAAGAGCACCGGGTTCTCCCCATTCAAAGTGGCCACGGGACGAGACTTTGTGCCCATGCCGGAACTGCCCCAACCGGCATCCCACATCGACTCCCTGGACTCCTGGTTCACCCAAATAGACGCCATGAGAAAAGCGGCGTGTGCGGCGCTGCAGGACGCCAGGGCGGAATACAAGAAGTACGCCGACCACAAGAGGTCCCCCAAGTGGCAGTGGAAAGTGGGGGATCAGGTCTACCTGTCGACTAAGAACTTAAAAACACACCAGGCTTCGAAGAAACTTAGCCCGAGGTTTGTAGGACCGTTCCCCATCGCGGAAATAATCAACCCAGTGACGGTTCGGCTGACGCTCCCCAAAAGCCTAGGAAGAATCCACCCGGTATTTCACTGCAGCTTATTAAAGCCGCACCAACCAGGGAACGACTGGCACAAAGCAGAGGCGATACCGGTACCCATCATGATCGGCAGGGAGCAGCACTTCGAGGTGAAGCAGATACTGGACGTGAGGAGGCACAAGGGACAGATCCAGCTGCTGGTGCAATGGAAACAGTTCCCCAAGTCCCACAGCGAATGGGTAAGCCAAGCCCATGTCAAAGCGCCGGATTTAGTACGAGACTTTTACAACAGATACCCCGGGAAACCGAGGTAAAGAGCGGGGGGGGGTCTGTTTTCAGGGGGGCGGTATGTCAGGTTCAGCCGGCACAGCATCCCGTAGAAGCCCCATAGAAGCCCACCGCCGGGCTGAGCCAATTTCACTGCATGCTGCGAGCCGGGAGGAAAAGGGGAAGTGGGAACCGCAGGGCTAATCAGCGGCCACCTGCGCCTAGCTGGCGGGGAAACCGCAGAATGGAAGCAATTAATCTACACTGATAAGCGGCGCGAGCTAACAATAAGTGGAACAGTGAGCCGAGAAGCCAAGATCACCGCACCTCCAGAAACCCCGGTTCTGCATGCAAAGTAAAGGACTTAGAGGAAACCAACCCACGCCGGAGGGGAAATCAATCAATGGACAATGGGATTCGGGCTGAACCTGCCATCTGGACTACTCAAGGGGGGATTATTGGGGCGCGGATAATCCGCCGCTGGCAACGCGATCGCGGGGCAAAAACCGCGGGAAGGGGAGGTATAAAGGAACCAATGTATTGTACCAAGCCAGTCCTGGCTTTGCTTGTAACTGTTGCGTTACGCTTGAGTAAACCTCTTTTGTGAACCACACGTGTCACGGGAGTTTCTCTTGACGAATGGGGCAAATTCTTACATATACCACCACATTGGTACTGCTCACTTTATCCCACTCCGTCTCTAATAATGTGAGACTGGATGCTTCCTTTTGGCTGCCCAAACTGACATCACCTAGGAAGTCTGATCTAATTACATGTAATTTTAATCTTGTTTTACAGATAGCTGCATTTGACGATCAAAATGTCAGAACCTGCATCACCCAACTATTGTTGTTTTCCATTGTATTGCATTCGATGAGAGTTGGATTGATTTGTTTCTGCCAATTGCAACTAAGGAGGGAGGGGGTTGCTGTTAAAGGTTGTAATAGGAGTAGTAACGGGAGGTGGGAAGGAGCTTAACCGTATATGGGCAATTTAGACTGAGCTGATTGCCGGCAAGGCAGCTGGGGCCCAAAGAGCCAGGAAGGAGCTCTGGTAGGAGGGGGAGGAAGGAAAGAGGTCACCAGCAGGTGGAGAGACGCCAGGCAATAAGGGGAGGGGGGATAAATAGAGGGAAGTTTACTCAAGGCTTTAGTTTTAGCAATGTTCTGTTTGCAAGCTACATGTACCACATAATAAAGAAGTATTTTTCTGAACCAAGCCTGGTTGCATGAGAATGCTTCTGAATTGGGTTTTGGGCATTGTGGACTTGACACAAAATATGTTTTTTATCAATTATTCAGTACAGAAAAATCCATAGAACTAATTTTCCTATAATAAGAATTACATGAGTTGAGTTCTTAGTATTCAGTTTTGAGAAGTGAACTATCAAGGAAACTGGAAACATTTAAAACAGAGCTTCATGGAATCAAAGTACATGTGAATCTGGATGGTCAACAACTGGTCAATTTGAGAGTATTCTTGGTTTTAATTAAAGGGAAATGGTTTAGAGAGCAGGACTAGTGGTGAGATTAATTTACTCCTTTCACCAACTTCATCCCCATGATTGCTGTAGCTGAAGAAAATTTCAGTTTTGAGTTAATTGTGATTTAATCCAGTCTCCAATTCAAACTGATTTTCCTCTCTCCTTTTTAGAGGCCTATATTTCATCAAATTGGGCTATTGTTTGGCACAATCCCACCTCCATCTCTCCCTGCTGCTCTTCCTCCCTGAGGTACCATCTGAAAGAGGTTTCTTTGCGCTCTTGCACAGTACAGCAAGCCCTGGATAAACACTTTTGCTACATCCCTCTTAACATTATTTCCTGCTATTCCATTTGAAATTCTCAGGGTGACATTAGGGAAAATGAAAAACATGCCACCAAGACTAAATGACCCTTCAAATATGATGTAAAGAACCCCAAAATATATACCAAAATATATCATAGGTATCTTTTTTATATATAATTTTTATTAAAGATTTTCACATAAGTAAAAGATAAACATGAAATTATATAGAGTGAAATTTTTATAAAAAGAGATAAAAGATAAAAGAAAAAGTAGAAAAGACAATGTAGGTAAAAAAGGAAAGATATATATAAAGCAGCGACTTCCAATCTTTTTTACAGCAGTTACAAAGTTCATTATCTCTCCTTCCTCTTTAAAGTTACAACATGGTTCTTCCCATATTCAACCCCTTTTTAATCAGCAAATCCATAAATCACCAATTCATTTTTTCCATTTTCGGCAAAAAGGTCTTTGGCAATATTTATTAATACATGTAGCCAGATTTTTAGAAATCCAAATATATCTATTCTTGAGAAAGATCTGTGTCTTTCAGAGAAATATATATATTCTTTAGAATCACCATTTTTATGTTGCCATATGTCTATAAGCTAAAAGTCTGTCATTTCAAAAAATATTTTCAGTAGTTTACCTTGTGTTAATTCCTTTCACAGAGATTCTGTCTTTTTGCAAGCAAACCACTCCATTCCAATCTCCCATTAGATACCAATTTTCATATGACAAGTCCATTAATTTTTCCATAAGTCCTTTACAAAAAAAATAGCATTTTCATTTGAAGCATATATTCCTAATATGGTCTTGGTTTTATTCAAATTAATTTCAACCCCCACATATCTGCCATGGTCATCAATCAATATCAATTTTGGTTGTAACTGTGGGTTATATACGAAATGACTCTTTTTTTTTTTTTACTTCTCCCTGCTGAAATAAATTCTTGACCCAAATTTTTATGAATCAAATATTTTTTGTCCTGTTTTCTTATATGCGCTTCCTATAGGTAAATCACATCTTGTTTCAGCTTTTTCAAATAATGAAATAATTCTTTCTTTTTGGGGGAGCATTTGCCCCATTTATATTCCATATTAGGCATTTGAGTTATGGTATGAACTTAGAAAAGTCTAAAGCTGGCGCCCAACATAGTAGTCTCTTCTTCAGTCTCTTGCTGTGCTTGCTGGATAGCTCCTTCTTTTGAATCTACTTCTGTCCCCTCTGATTCCTCTTTAAACTTCTCAAAAAAAGTCCTGAGCCCTTTGAACTAAGCAACTCTGCTGCTTAAAAGTTAACTTTTCTTTCAAGTTTGTCCCAACAAAACGGTATCTGTTTGAGTTTGTCAGTCAAAAAGGTATATTCTTTTCTCTTACACAGAATTCTGATAGGTATTTCTTTGAGCACAATTACTTCTAAATTATTAATCTTCAGCTTAGCATTAAAATGTTGTTGAAGAACTGGTCTCTTGTCTTCTTCCTGATGAAGTGCACCAATATATATCTTGGTACATTTCTTAACTTTGCATATCCTGTATTAATTCTGTACATTTTATCCACTTCTGCATCCATTATTTTCTTTATCCCATTCTAAAAATGTTGTTAAAGATTCCACAGCCCTCTCCCTAATATCTTTACCAAGGTACTCTGGAACAGCTCTGTCTTAAACAAAATTCTTTCTGTCTTAATTCCAGGAGTGACAAATTATCCAAATCTTTTTGCATTTCTGTTTATTATTTCTGTCTTATTTTCCAAAATTTCATTTTTTTTCTTTAAATTATTTAACCTCTCCACTCATCTGTATTACACATTCCTCAAGTTTTTTATTAATCTTTTCTTCCTTATTTGCAAGTCTTTCCTCCCTTCTCCCTTCTAGAAATCAGATCTCTTTTAACTGATGTGGTCACTGCTGCAGTTACAGCCTCAGTCACTGATGCTGCGACACTCTTCCCTGTTTCTTCAAACATGTTTTGTAAAATCTCTGGCATAATTCCTTTCTCTGTCATTTGCTCTGTTAACGATCCTCTCCTCCCTTCTGCAAGTTTTGCTACTTTCCTACTAGTAGCCATTTCTCTTTAATTTATAATCCAGAAAGGAGAAGTAAAAGTAAAAGAGAGACTCCCCCCACCCACTTTCTATGTAACCTTAACTCTTTAGTCCCATTTGGCACTCTGTAGTTTTATAGTCACATGGTCTTTCCCTTATCTCTTTGTTTAGCGAAGCTGACCGATCATCCCCTTCAGCAATCTAAACAGTTATCTTTCCCATGGAGGTATTAATTAATTAATTAATTAATTCCAAGTACTTTAAAGTAAATAATATTTCAAATTCAACTGCCCTCTTAATTTGTTTTAAATTTTCTTAGTTCAAACTCTTGGCGAGCTTTTTGTTTTTAATTATTAAAATTATGTTTAAATCCTTCTAATTGTCTCCTTACTTTTAACTTTAACCTGGGTTGATGTATCACTCACTGGGTGGTTAGATTGGCTGCTTGGAATATCTCTATGACTTTCCAAGTTTTCCCCACTCTAAAGTGCACTAGAGTGGGCTAACTCAGTGTTCTTTAAGCAGGCTCCACTTGAGGCTGTGAGTTTGGCCCTTCTTCCTTGGCAGCCGGTGTGCTATTAATCCTGAAGGTTTACTTGCGAGGAGCTGCCTTCTGGAGCACAGGTGGGAGATCTCACAGTTTCTCCTTATCTAGAAAAGCTTCGCAGGTCTGGGCTCATCGCCTGGCCACTAATCTCCATCTCAGAGTTGTCCCTGCAACGCAAAGGTGTGTTAATCCATCATTTTCTCCACCTGGAAGCCAAGATATCATAGGTATCTAAACCTGGGGCGGGGAGAGGGTTTTGAGAGTGTTGTCTAGTCACAAAATGACTGCTTGTTGGACAGGGGCAGTTACTCAGGTAAAGCAGACTGGTGAGAATTCTCCCAACCATCCCCTCTATTGTTAAAAAAAAAATGAAACAAAGAAAAGAAAAAGGAATGAAAGGGAAAAGGAACAAAATAAAGAGAAATGAAAAGAAGGAAACACAAAAACATAATCAGTTGCATAAAGGACATCATTTAGCTTAAATTTTAAAGGCATCATTAAACCTTGACCAAATGGAATAATTATTTACTTGTCTTTCCATTACATCAATACCAGCTCAGAAAGTGAATTCATAGCAGAAGGAGTCTAGCTGCACCTTTGTCAGAAACGGTGCTACCAGATTTCCCTCTGATTTTTGACTGCCATAAATTAATAATACTGTCCCCATACAATTAATACATAGCAATAATTCAGTAAGTCTGGTCTCACAGCTATCAACTGAAGTGTGATCTTCTTTGATGTGCTCCATGCTCAATAAATCCATAATTCTTCATATAGTGATGTTCTGAGTTTTTTGTGCACAGTTCAGAAATACATACACCTCTAACACATATTGATCTTTCAAATACTATATTAAAAAGCATGGATTGCACACCAAAGTGATGTAATAACTCTATTATCTTACTTTGGTGTACTATCCATGCTTTTTAAGTACCCCCAGCTCTTTTTACTACAACTTAATTAACTTGATAGTCAATCCTTTTTATACATTTTTGGGATATGCAGTAAAATTAGGTTGAATTAGTCTCACTTTTAGATCTTAGGAAACATACAATATTCTTTAAGGCCCTTAGCCATTTTGTTAATATGGGGTGACTCTTTGTTCCTGATTTGATATGATATATTCCTTTCTAAAATTTAAAAATAGACTTAGAATAATCCAAAATGCATTCCCAAGTTATTAGTGCTGTTATTCATTTTTTATAGTGACTTTCAGATGGTTCCCCAAAAATATACCTTTTCCAACTCCACATCAGACTTATTCTTGATTAGATAATCTTCTGGTATCAGTCTATAACTGACTGGGTAATCATATGTCATATAGATTATTGTTATATCTGATCGTGCCCCAAAGCAATATAAATTACTGTAAGAATTATCTCATTTTTCAAGGTGATATTTAAACATAAATATCATTATGAAAGGACCATTCTTTTAAATAAAATAGGTGGAACAGAAACTTGAATGTTTGCTTAAATAGTCTGTGAGTCTTTGGGAGAGCTTTAAGACAGCGGTCTCCAACCTTTTTGGCACCAGGGACTGGTTTCGTGGAAGACAATTTTTCCACGGACCTGAGAGTGGGGGATGGTTTCAGGATGATTCAAGCGCATTACATTTATTGTGCACTTTATTATTATTACATTGTAATATATAATGAAATAATTATACAACTCGCCATAATGCAGAATCAGTGGGAGCCCTGAGCTTGTTTTCCTGCAACTAGACAGTCCCATCTGGGGGTGATGGGAGACAGTGACACCCGAAGTGTGTTGCTTATGTCCAGTCTACTCCGTAATCTCGTTTTGGTTGCTGTCACTACAGAAAACCCTGCTTCACAAAGATAGGATGTTGGAAATGGAAGCAGGCTTTTCAGTGCTTTTGTGGCAATCTAAGGATTTTCTGCCTTGACTTTAATCCAGAACGTATGGAGATTTGAAATTGTCCTAAACATACTTTTAAGGCCACCGTCATTTGCAATCTCAAGCAGCCGATCCTCTTCTAGCACGGACAAAGTCGATTCACCTGGCTTATTCACAAATGGGTCTTGGATCCATTCCTTCCCAGTTCGTGGGTCTTTTGTGGTTGGGAAGTAATGCTCAAACTTTTGAAAGCTGAGATTAGGTGATCATGCACCAGCTGGGAGAAAAAAGGCCCTGGCTCAGTCTCTTTCAAAATCTCCACTAATGTTTGAAACATGTCAAAAATCCCAATGTTCACTCACCACCCCCAAATTCCAGTTTGGCTTTGAATGCAGCCACTTTATCTGCCAGCTTGAACATAGTTGTCATTCTCCCCTGAAGTGACAGATTGAATTTGTTGAGCAGGTTGAATATGTCACACAAGTAAGCAAGTTTTGTGACCCATTCTGTGTCACTGAAATCTGCCAGTGGTGACTGTTTTTCTAAAAGAAATCTCTGGAGTGGCTCTCATAACTCAAAAACTCTGGCCAGTGATCTACCTTTAGAAAGCCATCTCACTTCTGTGTATAAGAGAAGATGTGTGTGCTCTGCATCCATCTCCTCACAGAGCTGTGTGAACAGACGTGAGTTAAGGGCATGTATTTTAATATGGTTGATAATTTTAATCACATCCTGCAAAATGTTGTTAAGTTCAGGTGACATTTTTTGGCTAGCCAGCATTTCTCTATGGATGACACAGTGCATAGACTCACATTCAGAAGTGGCATCTTTGACCCAAGTAGTGAAACCAGAAAGACGTCCAGTCATGGCAGCTGCTCTGTCTGTGCATATACCGACACAAAATGATCAATTCAGTTTACCTGATATGTAAATCATTCAAAGACTTGAATAGTTCTGCAGCTGTGGTGTTGGTTGGCAACAAAAGTGCACATAACATATCCTCATGCATATCCTTGTGAAAAATATATTGCACAAAAACAAGTATTGTTGTCTTGTTGTCAACATCGGTAGACTTGTCAACCTGGATTGCCACGGCGACTCATTAATCCTCTCTAACAATTGTGCCTCGATATCATCTGCTATTTCATCAATTCATCTAGTTATGGTGCTAGCCGAAAGAGGAACAAGTGCCACCTTTTGAACTGCAGCCTCTCTTAAAAGTTCACAACAAATGTCCTTAGCAGCAGGCAGGATCAACTCTTCACCAATAGTAAAGGGCTTCTTTGCTTTAGCAATGCAGTTAGCCACTAAGAATGATGCTCTCAGTGCAGACACATTTGATGAAGTGGTGGCCTTCAATAATTACCTCTGTTCTTTGTGTTCACCTTTTTTTCTTTTGAAAAACTCCAAAGCCTTGTCTTTTAATGCAGAGTGCTTGGTCTCCATGTGGCGAAGCAGTTTTGAAGGTTTCATGACTTCGTTGGATAGCCAGTCACCACATATTATACGAAGCGGGCTTGGAGAATGTGAATCACCTGTTGCAATGAACCCATGATTTAAGTAGGACTCTTGGTATTTTCTTTTAAATGCAGCTTTCTTTTTGCTGGCAGTCTTATCGTCTTCTGCTGCCTCATCATTGGGTCTTTCCCCCTTTTCAAAGAAGCTCTCCAGCGACATTTGTTTTTTACTCATTTTGGCTAGGGTTAGCTTGTGGGCTTACCAAAACTATGACTGAGACAAGTGCGCAGTGCGGGAAGGAGGCGCGGATGGAAATGGTAAATAAAATAATGGGCGGGCCATGCATGGAGTAAAATAAGTGTCAGATTCTGACTTAAACCCTCCCCAGCGCTAGCATCACCGCCTCAGCTCCACCTCAGATCTCAACAGATGAGAATCATCATTAGATTCTCATAAGGAGTGCGCAACCTAGATCTCTCACATGCGCAGTTCACAGTAGGGTTCGTGCTCCTATGAGAATCTAACACCGCCACTGATCTGACAGGAGGCGGAGCTCAGGCAGTAATGCGAGCGATGGGAGCAGCTGTAAATACAGATGATGCTTCGGTCACTTGCCCGCCGCTCACCTCTTGCTGTGCGGCCTGGTTCCTAACAGGCCATGGACCGGTACCGGTCTGTGGCCTGCAGGTTGGGGACCCCTGCTTTAAGGCACATGTGGGTGTATTGTTTATGCATCATGGAAAAATATTTAAAAAAGAATTTTTGGGGGGGGGAAATAGAAGCTAAAGAACTTTGAGCACATACACAATAAGAGTTATGCTAAATAATATAAAACTCTTAAAAGTATTAACTCTTAAAATTAATTCATTACTACATCATCTGCATAACATTTCATCTTGTATTCCTGTCCTTGAATTTTGATCTCAGTTATCTATACCTTTTTGAATCTTGTTTACTAAAACTTCCAGAACAATTACAAATAGTAGAATGAACACCCTTGCCTTGTACTAATTGAAAAGCTTGTGGAGAATGTTACATTCACTGTACTGCTGTTTGCCATTGGTATATGCTATCCGTTTAGGTTTTGAATCCTTCTCCAGGATTCACTTTAAGATCTCTTACTAAAGCCCATTCTAAATTGTCAGTTTTCTTCCACATCTAGCAATATTACTGCTGCCTTCTTTTTCTTAATGTTGATGAACTCTAGCGCATCTATGATAAATCTGCAGTTATCTTTCATCTTCCTTTTTGTAGTGTAACCTGCCTGATCTGTATGTATAATTTTGGGAATGCACTTCCTCATACTTCAGCTGGTATAGTAGTGAATATCTTATAATCAATATTTAGTAAAGAAATTGGTCTATGTGGCTGGAGCCATCAGCCTATCTGGGCCTGACATCTTCTGAATTCTAATTTTCTTTATTGTTTCTTTAATCTCTTGAGTTGTTATACATTTGCTTAAGATTTGTCTATATTTTTCAGTAAATTTTTTAGGCTTTGAGTTTTCAATATATGTTTTCACATTTCCTTTGTCAATTTTATGTGTGGAATATAATTCCATTAAAAAATTGCAAGTTCTTCTATTAATTCAAATCTTGCATATGTTTGTTCTCTTCCTCTATTGCTATTATTGTTCTTCTTTCTCTTTTTTCTAATTAGATATTCCAGAATTCCCCTGGTTTGTTTGCCTTTTCAAAATGATTTTGTTATATTTTGTCTTAAATAAGTTTGTTTAACTTTATTTAACTCTTTCCATTTTAATTTAGTTTAATGCTGCAGCTATATGAAGTTTCCCCTAGTCTTCATTTCCAGCATCCTTCTCTGCACCAGGGAGTTGTCTGTTCTCCTGAGTGGTTCAACTTTTGTATAAGGAGGATATAGTCCTAATGGGTACAGGTAGTCCTCAGGTTCGATCACTTGTTCAGCAACTGTTCAAACTAGCAATGGCATTGAACAAGGGGTACTTATTATGAGTCCTTGGAATTCTGGCTATGGCAGTGTTTCCGCAGTCACGATTGTGATTTACAACGTTCCCTGCCAGCCTGCTGAAGCAAAGTCATTGGGGAAGCCGACAGGAAGTCGGAGGTCATGATTACATGAGGTCCTCGCTTAACAACCTGTATGGTCCTCGCTTAATGACAGCAACTAGGACTGCCAGAACTACCATCACTAAGTGACACAGTCACATGATGTTTAGCAACAACAATTCCAGTTTCAATTGCGGCCATAACTTGAGAACTACTTGTATTCCTTTCATTTCCAAAGACTTCCAGTGCAAATGGAATTTCCATCCATATCATTCCCCCCAAGGTGAAACCCTATTCATCTTTCTGACCCAGTTGACCTTCCTGAAGGCCCTGAAAACTTGGTTTTTGTCATTGGGTGGGGATCCCATGGAAATCTGGGGATCCCTGGCTGGCTGGGGAATTCTGGGAGTTGGTCCACACATCTTAAAGTTGCCAAGGTTGAGAAACACTGATATACAGAAGGTAATTGCAATAGAGTTATAGATAATAATAATAGGGTATAGTATATTGAACAGTAATAGTATAGAATATAGAGTAGTAGTCTTAATAATATAATAATTGTCATAATAATAGTATAGAGATAACAATAGAACAGAATATAGGAAGCACTCACATATCACTTTTATATGTTCATTTTTACAAAATAAAACATGTCGCCAACCCTTTTATAGGGAGATATAAAGAAACCACCTGTCCAGGATCCAAGTACTTTTGTGTCTGTCTTGAATCTGGGTCAGTCCAAGTGGGCATCATTTAAAAAACAACCTGTGAAAGCATGTCTGATTGTTCTTCATCCCCTCACCTTTCTTTTGACATGATTTTTTCCCCCTTCTTTCTTTGTAATAAAAATTTCTTCCAAATACAGTGTCTTCCTATTGTACTGCTGTAACCATCCTGTTTGTCAAGTCCACCAAGTCCAAACCCCGATTCAGAAGAATTCTCCTGAAACCAGGCCTGGTTCAGATAAATGCTCCTTTGTCGGTTGGAGATGCAGCTTGAAGCAAAGCATTGCTAAAACTAATGCCCGGGTAAATTTCCCTCTACTTTTCCCGCCCCCCCCCCCCCACTTCTATTTTGGCGCCTGATTTCTTTCTCACAGGATGGTGGCCTTGTAGATTCCTCCCCCTGATAACACAGTCCTTCCTGGCCTTCAGGCCACCACCCATTTTGTCTGCTTTCAATTCTTGCTGTAAATTTCCATATCAATGTAAGTACCTTTCCATCTCAAATCAATACCCCAAGCACACCTATTAACTACTATTTCCCCCCCTTGCTACAAATAGCAGAATCAAATCAAGCAAACTCCTATTGACTAAACAAGCAAACTCCTATTGACTACTATAGCTATTAAATCAGTCTTCTTGTGATAAACATTTGATTAATGCAGGTTCTAACACTGTTATTTTCTGTTGTTTCCACTCTGTATTAAATCATGGATCAATTGATAGGATGGTTGGGTGAGGTAGTACTTTTCCTAATGCCTGCTCTTTCTTTTCATCCACATTCTTAACATTCTTTACAATCTGCTTTTTATTACCATCTTCCTGAAAACAGTCTTTCCCAGAACCTTTTACATATTCTCCTTCTCTTCCTTCATCTCTCTGCCACCCCATCAAATTGTACAGTTATTCAAAATATACAAAACTATATATAGACTGCGTTTATATGTATTTATAAATGTGTGTGTAAATAAATGCAGTTGATTAACATTCGCTTTTTGCAGTTTATGCTTATGGTCTTCAAGGTTTGGAGTTAAAATGTATATGTCCTTTGGTGCCATCTGGTGGATCATCTACTGTCTTACAAGGGAAGTATAATACAGTACTTTGGGTTCAAGGTTGACTGAATTGTTTAGACTTATAATTCATTCAAGCATTTACAAAAGCAATTAATTAAAGCTCATAAATTGCTTCAATTGACAAATGTTAATTATCTAAATCTCAATTAGTCAGTTGTTCAAATCTTGCTGCTATGACAGCTCAACAGAATCTATTTTCAAATGCAATTCTTGAGCTCATCTTGGCTAAAGGTTTTTTCCTTTATAAAAAGGAGTTCTCACCACTGGTCCTTTGTTGCTGCAGTCTGATCCTCTCTCCCTCATTTCTTGTCCTTTCTCCTGGTTTAAATCTGGCTACTAAATCAAAATAACAATAGTTGTAATCCAAAGTAGGATGGTTGTTTTTATAAAACAAAACAACTCCGATGGTTAGTTTGTATAAACCAAAAGAAGTCCAGTTGTTAGTTCTTTAAAGATCCTTGAAATTCCTCTATCAGAAAGCGGGGAGAAAGGCTTCGTTGGGTTGGGCAATCAACCTTTCAAGAAAAAAGTGTGGGTGCTAGGATTGGCCACGCTTTCTTAGCTTAAATCTTGGCTTAGGTGCCTAAGGATTAATAAAAATACCGCAAACTCAAGCAGGACAGGAAAAATTCCTGTCAAATTCACCCCCACATCCCTATCTTCAGATGAGTAAAACAGGGCTATATCCTTTATGTTCAACTTCTACACAAATTGCTGCCCTTTCTACATCAGAATTTCACCCTCCAACACTTGTCCATTGTCCTATTTCTTTATATATAATTTTTATTGAGGATTTTAATTACAATAATAAAATCTAATACAAACTAAAAGAAAGAAGAATAGAAAGAAAGAGTGAAAGGTACAAAGGGGAAAAACAGAAAATAAAAAGAAAAAAAGAAAGGAAAGTAAGAATATAGTGGAGAGAGAAAAGAAATATATAAAGAAGTGACTTCCAACCTTCATCACAAGTATAAACTATTTCTGTCACTCTTCACCCCCTCTTAGTTTACAACCAATGATCTCTTCATCCTGTATCCCATTTCTTATCTATAGACAAATTCATAAAGCATCATCTTTTCAGTCCTAGTGTCAGCAGAAAGTCCATTAAGGGTTACCAGAAATAACAACATATCTTATTTTAACCTTGATCAAATAAACCAACTTGATATTCCTTCCTTTTATTTCTAATATTCTTAATCTTTATTCCATTCAAATAATGTCATTGAATTTGATTTCTTTTCATTTCTTCTTTGTCCCTTCTCACAAGATTCTTCAAAGCTTTATCAAGCTTATTTTGTAAATCCACTATAAAAGAATTATCCAGGTCACTCTCATATTTCACTCTCTCCTATTTCAATCCTCTTATATGCAGATGTGCCCATTTTATCCATAACCCGTGTGAGCCTTTGGAGATACCAAGCTATTTTAGCATTCTATTGTTCTAGGGAATTTCTGAAAATCAATTACTCAAAAACTAAGATTCTAGTTTTCCCTAAAACATGCTTTAAGCCCCCTCCACTTGCTGGAATAACTAATTGAGTGAGCTTTTTATTAGAATTCAGGTTTCTAACACAATCTTAAAATGTGCTAGTCATCAAGGCAATAATTACATTGATGCAGCAATAAAATTGTATAAAGCAAAGGCCTATGTTTGCTATACAGTGCACAATTTTGTGTTTATAAGGATGCCCCTACTTTAGAAGTTGGTCAGTCTAAGTTTCTGAAAGCCATACTACATGTCCTTCTCTCAACTTCAGATGCCCTTGTTCACCTAAGATCTTGGCTGCATTTCTCCTGGGGACTGTCTGGGACTTTGCCATTTCAGATTGTGGCTGAAGCAAATCTTCTGGGGTGAGTCTCTGGTTCATTACAGAGGTTTGCCTAAGGAGGCAAATTGATTCTGATCTGGCACATTGTGGCCACTCACTCCTGGCAACATGATCTCTTGGTCCAGATAAAGCCTTAATTGAACCCTATATGGTGCAATTGCAGGTTCTCCACAGACAATTCCTAGCTACCTCTATAACATCTTACATATTTCACAGAGGAGACTTTTGATCTTGGTTAAATTGTTGTACTACTTGTTATGGAAACTATATGCAAATATACTACTTCTGGTACAGCAATTGCATGCTCAGATATAGGCTGCATGTATTGTCATGTATATTGTGTATGTGTAACATGTATTGTTACCCTATTCATTGTACCACCCGTAGTGTCTGGCACTCATAAACCCGATTACAGTGGTACCTCGGTTCACGAACGCTTCTGTTCACGAACAATTCAGTTCACAAACAGCTCCGGTCTCAAAATTTTGCCACCATTCGCGAATGCCGGATCGGGTTATGAACAGGATCTGCGGCCATTTTCCCTCCCATGACACGTGGTCGCGGCTTCCTGTAGGGAGGGGGACTCTCCCTCCAAGCAGTAACCGCCTCCCCACCCACCTTCCTGTCCTCCACGCCAGAAGTCATGTCGAGCAAGGTTAGCTTTCTCTCTCTTCGTACTGTACTTTGTGTCATATTTTTGCGGTTTAAAAAAAAAAAAACATATGGTTCAGAACGGATTAACCGTATTTACATTGAACCTTATGGGAAAATTTGATTCGGTTCACGACCAATTCGGTTCGCGACCAGAGTCGCGGAACGAATTAAGTTCGTGAACCGAGGTACCACTGTATTAGAAATGTTAGTTGTCTTTTTGATGAAGACATTACAAGCGTCCTTCTGCAAGTGCTAAACTTGGACAATCACTATAACTGTTGCCAAGTTTCTAGCAATAGCTATGGCTTGCAAAAGCTGAATGATATTCTTAATTGTTTTAGGGTTTTTCCCCCGTATTTTAAATTTTGTACTTGTTTTATTTGTCTGAATGAGATTCAGAAACATGAAAAATCTCCCTTGTCATAGAAAAAAGCCTTTATTTCTTTGATTCATGAAGAATCCGACTCATCCTGAGTCACATAGACCATAATCTGAGTCACACTGAACATAGATTATAAGATCGTCACTCTTATTTGCTAAAGGAAAAAAAATGTTGTTTTCCCAAATCTCCTTCCTTGGGAGAGCATGGATCACAGCTCTTTTTCAGATCTGGTATTCCACTTAATTTGAAACCTTGGTGTATTCTGTGTACAATGCTTAACAGGCTTTGCCTTTAAGAGGATGTTCTTATGATGTTCAAGGAAAAAGGATACGTGTAATACACTGCATTTATATCACAATTCTGAACTCATATTGGATTGCTAAACTATTGCTGCTGTTACCTTTCCTCTTGTTTGCACTTCTCAGATAGACTCCATCTTGTGACCTGTGCTAATAAAGAAGTTTCTAAGATTTGATGTTTTGTTCTCTCTTAACCAAAAGAGAGATTAATGAAACCAAGTTGTTTTCCTGAATTTCCTGTGATTGTATTGTCAAATGATCATTTGTGTTTCCCCTTGTTTGTACTTATGTCACGGTCTCCATTGTGACATGAGGAACTAATGCAAAGTTTCTCTGATTTCATTTTGTAAGAGAGAGTTTTGTTCTCTCTTAGTGAAAGGGAGATTAGTGAAACCCACTTCATTTCCAGATTCTCCTTACTAGGGACAATATGAAACAGCAGCCCTTTTTGTAATTCTGGTATTCCACTTACTTGGAAACATGAATGGTTACAGTTCAGCCAGGTCAACTGGAACAACAGCATTGGCAGATAAGCCTAAGAAGTAAATCAAGAGCTGACCAATCCCCAGATATGAAAGAGCAGAACGTTTCAGAAGCCCTTTGGTCTGCTTTCCTTCCTGTCCAGGAATACTAGTGGCCGAGAAAAGCCAGCCTTATGAACCTGAATGCCCCACCCTGCCATGCTGCCTGGGAGGATGCGAATGGTATTCTAACACATTAGAAGAAGACTCCATCACAAACAGCTTGATCCAAAGCAACTGCTCTATGCTGTGGTTCCCCTGGGAGGGGGTTCAATGTCCCGTGCTGCAAGTTCTGTAGCTCCTGACACAGGAGATTTTTGTGCAAAGCTGAAACAAGAACAAAAACTTCAGAAGAGGAAATGTTGGCAGTTCCCTGAGCTGCCCCCTGTCCCATGACCACATATGTGGCCTTTAGTGAAAGAAAGACCAGCCTTATCTTAGAGCAGCAGCAAAAGGCCCTTGGTTTCCCAAAGGGGGGAGAGAGAACAGAAAGCCATATCCATGGAGAAACTTGCCCACCAAACTAGAAACTGCTGGGACCACATATATAACTAAATGAATTCAACAATTATGTACATACATCAAGCCAGATTTTTTTCAATGCAGTTTGCTAAGAAAACTCTAGGCTAGTTCTCACAGAATTATACATCAAAGACAGTCAAGCCTCTGGTTTCCATGCATGATTTTGAGTTTCTTTCTTGATCTGTATACAGGTGAAACTCGAAAAATTAGAATATTGTGCAAATGTTCATTTATGTCAGTATGGCAACTCAAAAGGTGAAACCGATATATGAGATAGACGCATTACATGCAAAGCGAGATATGTCAAGCCTTACTTTGGTATAATTGTGATGATTATGGTGTACAGCTTATGAAAACCCCAAATTCACACTCTCAGAAAATTAGAATAGTGTGAAAAGGTTCAATATTCTAGGCTCAAAGTGTCCCACTCTAAGCAGCTAATGAATCCATAACACCTGCAAAGGGTTCCTGAGCCTTTCAATGGTCTCTCAGGCTGGTTCAGTAGGAATCACAAGCATGGGAACAACTGCTGACCTGACAGTTGTGCAGAAAACCATCATTGACACCCTCCATAAGGAGGGAAAGCCCCAAAAGGTAATTGCAAAAGTTGGATGTTCCCAAAGTGCTGTATCAAAGCACATGAATAGAAGGTTATGTGGAAGGGGAAAGTGTGGTAGAAAAAGGTGCACAAGCAGCAGGGATGACCGCAGCCTGGAGAGGATTGTCAGGAAAAGGCCATTCAAAAGTGTTGGGGACTTTCACAAGGAGTGGACCGAGGCTGGAGTTAGTGCATCAAGAGCCACCACACACAGACGGATCCTGGACATGGGCTTCAAATGTCGTATTCCTCTTGTCAAGCCGCTCCTGAACAACAAACAACGTCAGAAGCGTCTTACCTGAGCTACAGAAAAAAAGAACTGGTCTGTTGCCCAGTGGTCCAAAGTCCTCTTTTCTGATGAGAGCATCTTTTGCATCTCATTTGGGAACCAAGGACCCAGAGTCTGGAGGAAGAATGGAGAGGCACACAATGCACGATGCTTGAAGTCCAGTGTGAAGTTTCCACAGTCTGTGTTGATTTGGGGAGCCATGTCATCTGCTGGCGTTGGTCCACTGTGCTTCATTAAGTCCAGGGTCAACGCAGCCGTCTACCAGGAGATTTTGGAGCACTTCATGCTTCCTTCCGCAGACGAGCTTTATGGGGATGCTGACTTCATTTTCCAGCAGGACTTGGCACCTGCCCACACTGCCAAAAGTACCAAAACCTGGTTCAATGACCATGGGATTACTGTGCTTGATTGGCCAGCAAACTCGCCTGACCTGAACCCCATAGAGAATCTATGGGGCATCACCAAGAGAAAGATGAGGGACATGAGACCGAACAATGCAGCGGAGCTGAAGGCCGCTATTGAAGCATCCCGGTCTTCCATAACACCTCAGCAGTGCCGCAGGCTGATAGCATCCATGCCATGCCACATTGCAGCAGTCATTGCTGCAAAAGGGGCCCAAACCAAGTACTGAGTACATATGCATGCTTATACTTTGCAGAGGTCCGATATTGTTCTATTTCCAATCCTTGTGTTATTGATGTCGTGTAATATTCTAATTTTCTGAGATTGTGAATTTGGGGTTTTCATAAGCTGTACGCCATAATCATCACAATTATACCAAAGTAAGGCTTGACATATCTCGCTTTGCATGTAATGCGTCTATCTCATATATTGGTTTCACCTTTTGAGATGCCATCCTGACATAAATGAACATTTGCACGATATTCTAATTTTTCGAGTTTCACCTGTATGTCTTGGGTGTTATAGGATGTTTTGGAAATGGAGAGTTTGGGGAGGAAAAAGATTTTTTTTCTTTTTTCAAGATGACACCAGGATGGACGCAGGGGTTGTGTGCTTACCCATTTTGAGAGTTGGAATATGTTGTGAATGGCCCTGGCCGGAGAAGTGGAGGACCGGCAACAGGTTCTCAAATCGTTTGGAGAGTTGGGAGAGCCTGAGTTGGGAGAGCCTTGAGTGTTGTCAGCGGCAGCAGGACAATGCCTGGAATGGTGGTGGATTATGTGGCCACTAGATAACAGCATAGCCTCGTTGGGACCTCCCAGGGTGGTGAAGGAGCGGAGTGGTGGCTGGCAACAGTTTTTCTACTGCCCAGAATTGAAAGCAGTGAATTGGCAGTGGAGGGAGCCTGATGACGCCACAGATCAACTGCTGTTTGTTAAACTGACGAGCAACGTGGGGCCAGCTCCCAGTACAGCAGTGACATGGCAGGGAAGCTTGCCTTGTTCTGCCCCCCTGTGCTCAGCGCCAGGACCTGGTTTCTAGAGTTTTGGTGGCTCTGGACTTCTAGCTGCTGCTGCTGAATGCCAGGTAAATATGTGATAAAGCCTCCCTCATCCATGACTTAATCATGGATGAGAATGCTGACCTGGCTTGTATTGCTGAAACCTGGTTGGGATGGGGGGTGGAGGGTTCCCCTCTCTGAAATGTGCTCTCCAGTGTTTCAAGTGTGGCACCAACTGCAACTCCAGGGCAGGGCTGGGGGTATGGCTGTTATCATTTGTGTGTCCCTGGTGGCCACTAGATCTGGATTTGGGGGATATTAATATCAGTCCCCTGCCATGGATGGACCACTCTTTCTTAGCCCTAGAGTTCTCCACAGCCTCCTCCCACTGCAGGGAGGTGGAGCCTATTTGATTGGCCCACCCCAGGCACCTGATCAACCCAGTGTGGTTTCAGAGGGAACTTGGGATTTTTCCTGAAAGTACCGAGAGTGCGCAGTTTGGCAGAGGCTCTTGTCGCAGCTTGAAATGAGCAGGTGACTGGGGCCATGGACCGAATTGCACCGGTGTGGACTCTCTGTGTACATGGATCTTGTAGAGCGCCATGGTTTACCAAGTGCCTCAGAGACATGAAGCGACATAAGAGACTCCTAGAATGCTGCTGGAGGAAGACAAAGAGCGAGGCCGACTGAGCACAGGTAAGAGCCTATATTAGGACTTACCTTGTAGCGATAAGGGTGGCAAAGTGTAATTACTTCTCCATCCTTATTGCAATTGCAAATAGCCGCCCAGTGGCCCTGTCTTGGATGGCCAGGTCCCTCCAGGGTAAGGAAAAGCTAGCAGAGCCTTTGCAGGGTTGCTGTGAGGAATATTCTCGGCATCTGTTGGATACAGTCACTCAACTTCACTCGGAGTTGGACTCTGGCTGGGCAGATCCTTTGGAGGTGACGGAGACACATCTGAGCCTTATTATCTGGGAGGAGTTCGAGCCGGTTGCTCTTGAGGAAGTAGACAGGGTCCTTGTGGCTGTGAGCTCAGCCACCTGTGTTCTGGACCCATGCCCCTCCTGGCTGGTTAAGGCCTCCTGGGAGGTGGCATGTGGTTGGGTCCATGCAGCAATTAATGACTCTATGCAGAAGGGGGTGGTGCTGCCTGCCTTGAAGGAGGTGGTGGTGCCTTCTCAAGAGGCAGTCCTTGGACCCAACAGTGTTAGACAACTTTTGCCCAGTCTCCAACTTCCCTTTTTAAGGAAAATTGTTGAGAGGGTGGTTGGTGCACAGCTACAGAGGGACTGGATGAAGCAGATTATTTGAACCCTTTTCAGTCTGGGTTCAGGCTGGGGTACAGCATTGAAATAGCATTGGTCGCACTTATTGATGACCTTTAGAGGGCTCAGGATGGGGGTGGTGCAACCATTCTGGCCCTCCTGGACCTCCCAGTGGCTTTTGATACCATCAACCATGGTATCCTTCTGGACTGGCTTTGGGGGTTGGGAGTGGGAGGCAGTGCTATGGTGGTTCTTCTCCTTCCTCCATGGCTGGTTCCAGTTGGTGATGGTGGGGGAGGAGAGGTCGAGCCCTAGGCCCCTGCAAGTGAGATACCTCAGGGCTCAAGACTTTTGCCTCTCCTTTTTAACATCTACATGAAACTGCTGGGGGAGGTCATCCATCGGTATGGAGTGCAGTATCATCAGTATGCTGATGATACTTAGTTATATATCTCCACCCTAGCTGTACAGGTGATGCTGTGGCAGTGCTGGCCAAGTGCCTGGAGGTTGTAAGGGTCTGAATGGGGAGGAACTGGCTTTGACTCAACCCTGTCAAGATGGAGAGGCTCTGGATTTTTGGCCCCCCAGGTCCAGGTGATATTTCATCTCTGATTCTGGACAGTGTGGCACTCCTCAGACTGAGTTGGTGCACAATTTGGGGGTCCTCCTAGACTCATGGCTCCTGCTTGAGGAGCAGGTGGCAGCCATGGCTAGGGGGACCTTTGCACAGATTCGTCTGGTACACCAATTGTGCCCCTTCCTGGACCGGGACGCCTTGCTCATGGTCACTCATGCCTTGCTCACTTTCTGTTTGGATTACTTTAACACATTCTACATGGGGCTGCCCTTGAAGACCACCTGGAAGCTATAAGTGGTCCAGAATGCAGCAGCATGCACAGTGATGGGTGCGCCTAGGTTTACCCATGTAAAACCTCTGTTATGTAAGCTGCACTGGCTCCTGGTTTCCTTCTGGGTGCAATTCAAGGTGCTGGTTATTACCTTTAAAGCCCTATATAGTACAGGGCCAGGTTATCTGCAGGATTTCCTCTCCCTAAGGACATCTACCCATCCTAGTAGATCAGATAGGATGGGCACGCTCCTAGTTCCTTCCCTTAAACATTGCCATCTTATGGAATCTAGGAAGCATACCTTTTCTGTGGCAGCCACTACCCTATGGAACCCCCATCCTCCTGAAATTCAGCAGGCCCCCACCCTCCTAGCCTTCTGAAAAGCATTTAAGACATGGCTTTTTCCCCAAGTGCTGGGATAAGGTGAAATTGATGAGAGGACTTAGTGACTGACTGCATGTGAAAGTTTATCTTGGTGCCAGGTTGTAATGATTGTGGTTTTAATAGGGATATGTAAGTATTAATTGATGTTGTTTTAACTGTTGGTTGGGAGCTGCCCAGAGTTTGATATAAGATGAGTGGCTATATAAAGGTTTTAAATAAATAAATACCTATTTCAAAATGATGTACAATAAGCAGAAGTAACTGGATAATGAAAAGCCACTGATCAATCATTATACTTGGCCTTAAGATCTCATTCATGGGCATAAGTCTTTCAGCACAGGTCAGCTGCTTGCCTATTTCTCCCATTAAATAAAAACCAGCCCCTCTTTGCATGTTAGTGCCATATCCAAACCATGTTCCTTGCTATTGCTTCTCCTTGAAACAGGCTCTCTGCAACCTAAATGTAAGCAAAGAAGAATCCCATTTTTCCCAATCTCAGGCCTTCCAGATAGGAAGGGATGACGCTTTCTAGAATTCTCAGCCTGGATAGCCAAGTTGAGTTCCCAACACATCTGGAGGCCACCAAGTTGGGCAAAAAGTGGCAGAATCTGTACAACCTGAATAAGGTAACACTTAAAGAATTTTAACAAATTGTAAAGGTTAAGTAATAGGAAAACAAGTGCAATAATGAGACTTGAGAATGAGATACTCATTTTCACTTGTATTGTTTCAGATGTTAACTTGATAATTGATACAACTTATTTATTCATAAATAAATTTATTCAGAGTAAAAATATGGATAATCAAATTGTATATGTCTTCCTGCCAAAAATACTGTGATTCAGGTATACAAGGCTTTAAAAAAATGAAAACATAATTAGCTGCACTTGTCTGAAGCCAATTAATCTTAATTAGCATTGCTCTTAGCAAAGTCTGTAAATCGATTATTATTGTTGGTTGTCTTTGGTCAACTGTGATAAACAACCTGTTTTGTCATTAAAGTTTGAATTGAAAAGTTTTGTACTACAAACCTCCAGAGCAAATAAAGTTGTGAAACACATTGGTTCAGTTTGAAAACCTGGATAACTGTGTTGTGCCAGGCTCTGGTCTAATTTCTGCATCTCAACACCATCACAAAAGGACAAGTTTGGACTTTACAATGGCACCTAGTTTGACTGAATTTTCAAACACAAATGCATCAACTCCCCCTTTTATCTATGCAAACTTTTCAGAAAGTTGTCAAGTCCAACACAGCTCTTCTCCAACCTAAAGGTGTGTTAGAAGCACAGCTTTCAGAACTCCATGCTAAATAGTATTGGGAATTCTGGGAATCACATCTCCAGTACATCTGGAGAGTGCCAAGCTGTGGAGAGTCCTTTTTGATTGCCTGAGATTTTAAAGACAAGCTGCTGTTGCCTGATAACTCTTTTTATTAGCTGTTATTATTGATGTTTCTTTAATTAGCAAGTTTTTTTTTACTTAGTAGATTCCTAGTTATCCAATTCCTCTCAAAATACTTCTTCTGTTCTCCAGTGACTTGAGTGTCAATTAATCAGTTCCTGATCAATTTTCCTTTGCAATCCAAACAACTACTTTTACTTATTATCCAGATAATTCCTTCTCTTGCAAGAAATGGGAAATGACATTAAAGGCAATTACAAAGTAATGTGGCCATCCCTGATGCAGGAAGCATCTTATTATTACCTTTGATACACAGGGCAAAGAGAAAGCTACCAATTAAGATAGAATGCCTGTATGAAATTGCATCAGTGACAATAATCAATGCATATTGGCCAGGCTGTGTCTCCCCATTAGGGAGAAATTGGCCAGTGAGGATGCATTTCTAGAACCAAAGCACACATCCAGCAAATTCTTTCTGCATTACCTCATTTCGATGCAGGACAGGAAGAAGCAGTTTTTCAGAGTTGAAGGAATGATGAAAGAGATGCTATTAATTTCTTGTGTCTTACTACAGACGGTAGTGAAACAAGTTTTTAAAACTCTACAAAATCAAGCAAATCCTGCTTACCAGAGAGAAAACTAGGATGATCAGCAAACCCCACATGAAATTCTCCATAGTGCCATTTTTGACTTTCTGAGCAAAAAGAAATGCTGCCTGTTTTCAGCTTCATAGTCCTGTGCTTAATTCTTACATCACACACGCAGACATTTTGTAGCTGGAAGGCCCTCTCTCTTAGTAGGAACTGCAACTGTATCCACCATGATGCAACCTACTAAATTTCTTCCTTGTTCATGGATACAGTGAAAGGAATGTAAGAGAAGCTCCAGCGTTGTGGAACAGTCTCCTTTTTTCCCAAAACAAGTTCAACACAGGCCTGTACAACTTATGACCTGCGGGCCACATGTGGCCCACCAAGCAACCTTCTGCAGCCCACTGACATTTTTTAAAAAGTAGTAAACTTATAGCTGCTGCTACCACCGTGAAAGACACACTGCCGAGCACCGTCAAGCCTTGCTGCCACCACCGGTTCTAATGCTTCCATTGCTCTGCTAGCTGAGGAACAGTTGGTTGGCATGCCAGGTATTTCTTTGTGGCCCATGAGGGTTTTCAATTTATCAGCGCCTCCTTTCCCCTTGACGAGTTGTGAGATCCCCACAATCATGAGGCTTTCTGAAATTTACATTGTGAACCCTTTGATCCCATGGCTGAGCGGCTGTGACCACGCAAGCAAAACACAGCTCTTCAAACCAAGAGGGGTTTTGAGAGTGATATTCAGAAGAAAGTAATATCCGTAATGAAACCAATATAGCCGGAAGCAATAAGAATCAATTTATTAACCAGAGCAAGAGAGAGAAAACTCAAGAAATGCCAAGTCTCCCATTTATTTTAACACTAACCTACCTCACACAGTTATATTGTGGGGTTAAAATACGGGGAACCATGTACCCTGTTTGAAAAATGACGGTGTCCTAAAAATATCACAAACCTAAGAACATGCTTTAGAACCATCCTCCATGGCATCAGCTTTGATGCAAAGCGTATATAGGGTGTATGTATTTTGTCAGTCATTCAGATCTTCGCAGAGGAAACCTATTCTTAAAATCCCCTTATTTATCCCCTTATTTATCCTTTCTACTGTTTCATAACTGTATGCACTTACAACACACACTTACGGTAAATCACAATTACAGCTCTACACTTTTAGTTTATACTAGACAACCCATGACCCACTGGGCCATTGTTTCAGAGATATTTCCTTACTGAAGCAGAGAAACAGAATGACCAAGGCAAAAAAGCAGTGGGAGCGGGAGCGACTTGCGACTTGCTGCCGGCTTCCCCATTGACTTTGCTTGTGGGAAGCTGGCAGGGAGCATCAGAAATCTTCCTTCCTTCTTTCCTTCTTCCTTCTCTCCCTCCCTCCCTTTAATTATTAAATGCATATGCCACCCATCTCTCCCAGAGGGTGACTTTGGGTAGCTTATAATTAAAAACCAAGACAATGAAAACAATAAAATATAAATACCCCCTGATTAAAATACAAATAACAAACCTATAAAAGCAATATACAAATCAAGAAGATGGGGGAAGCAGTATCAATCATCCCACAAGCCAGTTCCAGCAATGTGAGCCCCCATTAGGCACCCAGGCCATCTGGCATAGCCATGTTTTTACACCTTTTCGGAAAGCCAGGAGAGTGGGGGGAGCCCGCACCTCAGCTGGCAAGCTGTTCCACAGGGCGGGGGCCACGGCAGAAAAGGCCCTCTTCCTAGACCCCGCCAGCCGAAATTCCTTGGCTGGCGGGGTCTGCAACATGTCTTTTCTCACAAACCGAGTGGGGTGGGCAGATATAATGGGGGCGAGACGGCTCCTCCGATAACCTAGTCCTGTGCCATGAAGGGCTTTAAAGGTGATAACCAACACCTTGAATTGGATCTGGAAGCAAACCAGCAACCAATACAGCTCGCGTAACAGAGGTATTATATATGCTGCCCTAGGGGCGCCCAAGATTGTCCTCACCACTGCTTTTTGTGCCAGCTGTGGCTTCTGAATACTCTTCAAGGGTAGCCCCGTGTATTTTTTTTATTTCATACGTTTATTTGCAACCATAGGTTTTAGCAAAATTCATTTAAAGTTACATCAATCCATATCAATTCAGTCTGTCCCCTCCAGTATTTGCTGCACTATTTGTCAACATTTGCCTCTGTATCTTTCTTGCAGCCATTGCAAACAATGCAACTTGATTAGTTACATATTCATTTTCATCAGACAACAAAAAATAAATTTTTTCTAGATTAGTCTGATTCGACTGACTTAGCAAAGGCATAATAAATCTAACTCTTGGTTCTTGATATAATCTGCAGTGTAATAAATAATGAGTCAGATCTTCCACCTGTGAGGTATTACAAATACATAAACGGTGTGTAGTTGGTAACCCTCTATATCTTCCGCCTAATTAGGCTGTTGGCATTGTTTGAAAACTAAGTTCTGTAAAAGCTTGTCTCAGGGACTGGGGTATGGAATACTGTAAGTAATGTGACATTCCTTGCCAATTTTTAAAAAGACGATACTACTTGGCCAACTTAAGCCTGCATACCTGATCTCTATCCTGTCTAAAATCTTTAAAAAAGAAATAATCCCTCAATAGTGTATGGTAGTGTGCGTCGTTAAATAGTTCCTGATCTAGGGATAATTGAAAAAATAGTTTTTGACACAGAATCGCCCATCTGTTGCTATTACAATTTTTTTGCCAGATAATTATTGGGAATAAGAACTAATAGGATTATTGCCTTCTTTACTCTTGTATTGATTGATGGGAGGCCGATTTCTTATTTCAACATTGCCGCTGGTATACATGAAGGTAAGGCTAGGATTGATCTCACAAATTTATTCTGGACCACTTCTAATTCTTCTAATTTTCTAAACCCCCAAATTGGGGCCCCATATATCAACTGTGATATTGTTTTCCCCTGGAAGATCTTAAGTGCAGGTTGAACTAAGCGTCCTCCTTTTGAATAGAAGAAGGAACAAATAGCCCTCATAGATCTCATGGCTGTTATTTTTGTTGATGCTATATGTGAGTTCCAAGACAATATTTCAGTAAACTGGATACCCAAATACTTAAATGACCTCACTTGTTCTGTCTCCCTGCCATCTAGAGTCCATCTATGTCTCTTTGGTCTTTTGGCAAATACTACTACCTTGGTTTTAGAATAATTTATCTGCAAGTGGTTTTTCTTACAATACATGGCAAATTCAGTCAGAGTTCTCGTTCCAATTAAGGTTGTCGACATAAGTACCATATCATCTGCATACAGTAATATAGGGACCTTTTTACTTCTAATGGATGGAGCGTGGAAAGAAGGATTATTTAAGTCTTCTACGATATTGTTTATATAAAAGTTAAAAAGGAAAGGGGCCAGTAGACAGCCCTGGCGGACACCTTTTACGGTTTTAATCTGCTTTGTTAAGGAACCACTCTGATTTATCCTTACTTGTATATAGGTGTCTTCATATAATATATATATTAAATAAAGTAATCTTCTATCTATATCAGTAACTAAAAACTTCTCCCATAATTTCCCTCTATTTATTGTGTCAAAGGCAGATGATAAATCAATGAATGCTGCATACAGGCATTTTGAGGGTCCATTCATTGATTTATGGATCAGGTGTTATAAAATGAAACATTGATCTATAGTACTATGTTCCTTTCTAAAACCTGCCTGTTCTTCTGCTATAATCTGCCTAGTATCTGCCCAATCAATCAGTCTGTTTAAAAGGTATCTTGTATATAGCTTGCACCCTATGTCAATAAGACTTAAAGGTCAAAAATTAGCTGGATTTGTAGTATCTCCCTTTTTATATATTGGGATTACTATACTATTATTCCAACCTACAGGTAATCAAGCAGTGGCAAACAAAGAGGCGAGTATAGGGGCCCACCAATCGGGAAATGCCTTAAAGATTTCTGGAGGTAACATGTCCTCTCCTGGGGCTTTACCAGCTGTCTGTTGTGCAATTATTCGTTTAACTTCTGCCACAGTTAGTTAAGTCCACATAAGTTAGTTAAGTCCACATAAGTTGGACTTATAGGTCGAAAATTAGCTGGATTTGTAGTATCTCCCTTTTTATATATTGGGATTACTATACTATTATTCCAACCTACAGGTAATCGAGCAGGTAAACAAAGAGGCGAGTATAGGGGCCCACCAATCCGGAAATGCCTTAAAGATTTCTGGAGGTAACATGTCCTCTCCTGGGGCTTTACCAGCTGTCTGTTGTGCAATTATTCGTTTAACTTCTGCCACAGTTACAGGGGGCCATTTTGGGGATGTTTTTAATATATCAATACCCCTTAGCTGTTGGTTTGATGTACTAGTATCCTCAAATTTATTTTTAAAATAAACTATCCAATCTTCTGGTGTAATCTGGGCTTCTATCATTACTTTTATTTCTCTCTGGCCTTGGGAAACTAGTTCCCAGAATTTCGCATCGTTATTTTGCAAACATGACAGTCTTAGTTCTTGCCACTGTGTTTTATAATAATCTTGTTTACTCCTAATCAATGCTTGATATTTTTGGCATTTATCTCTCACTGCCTCTACCCTATCAAATGATTTATCCTTCTTTATTTGTCTGATAAGTCTGGCTAATTCCTTTCTTTCACGTCTACATTCATGACTAAACCACAAGATTCTGGTTTTATTCATTTTCCCTTGCCATGTTTTACACACCAGTGGTTTAAGGTTGACAGCCACTTCCTCATATATGCTCTTTGCATTTCTGGTATATTGAATAATGGTAAGCCTCTGTTGTAACATTGTTGGACTATATAATGTTGATCTTACAACTTCGGCCAAGGGGAGTGTCCACTTTAAACGTTTCTGATTTTGTATGGAACCGTCTATATTATGGTTCTCTTGTGCTACATTATTTCCACCAACCCACATTAAATCCAGGCTGATTGATAAATGATCACTCTCAGATCTGTCTACAATATTAAAACACTGTGCTAATGGGATCACTGAGGATGATATAAATATATAATCAACAACAGCTCCCCCTCTATGACTGACTGATGTATATGAGCCCCCAGATTGATCCCATTGTGATCCATTTAAATTGACCATTTGTAGTTTATACATCAGTTTGAGTAGTTCTAAACCACGCTTATTCTGAGCCTTATCATATGACATATGGCCCAGGGGGAAGATGGCCTCCATTTCAAATAGGCCTTTATCTTTTAAGTTCAATATTTCCAGAGCTGGGCCAATTCTAGCGTTAAAATCCCCACAAATAATTAAATCTACACTTGTGGAATACTGTAATGTATCAACTAAAGACTGTTCCAATTTATCCCAATTAGCCTGTTGTTTGGGTGGGGCATAAATGATAGCACATATTAATGTTCTCCCTTTAAATTTCAGCATCAATATTTGGATTTCATCTATATCATAATTTCCAAGATTTATTTCTTCTATTCCCGCATCCAGATGTACTGCAATTAGGGTCATTAAAGCCCTTTGGCACGCCCCATTTTTTGGTCCCTCTTGGCCCATTTATAAAAACACATATAACCAGGTATAACTGTCACCTTTGGCATGCCCCATTCTTTGGTCCCTCTTGGCCCATTTATAAAAACACATATAACCAGGTATAACTGTCACCTTATTTTCCACCAACCAAGTTTCTTGGAGAAAAATCATATCATAATCTTGTAAAAAATGCAAGAATTCCCCATCTATACATTTGCCCACCCATCCAACAATGTTCCAAGATATACATTTAATTGCAGATGTCTTCATATTGTTTTCTTGTCAACTCTGTTGCGTATCCTTATTTTGAATTTGACTCTGATGATTATTTTGTTTACTTTTCCTGCGAAATTGTGTTGTGTTGACATATGACCTAGCTGTTGGCCTCTGGTCCTTTCTTCCTTTGAGGTGTTATATACTTCTTCTGGCCATGTCGCTTGTTCTATTGAATTCAAAGTTCCTTGGATATCCTCATAGACACAATTATTTTTAGGCCCAGGGATATTTGATGTAGACTTATATGTTACATCCTGGGCTTTCTTGGAGGGTCTCAAATTCGGATTTATATCTGATTGCTTTACTCTGTGCACTTCTGCGGTAGTCTTATAAACTCCTGCATTATTTATTTCCATTATCTTATCCATCTCAGGTGACAATGTATTTTGTACTGCTCTATGAGATACCTGCTGTACCAGGTTATGCTTTTTTATATAGCTCCTTTCATGAACATTAGCAGTGCTTACTATACGTTGTTTTGCCAGAGCACTGTATTTTGGTAACACACATGCTATTGTAAGGTTCGTTTCTGTATTGCTTGGGTTTTCCCCCATCTCTGTTCTTTCACTATCCTTACCCAAGTTGTTATATTCGTTTTCTTCCACTTGTAATGCATGTGGTACCTCAATTCTTTATGTTTCCAATGTTAATTGGATCGTGTTGTTTTTATAAGCTTCACAAAGTATGTTATTTTGGAAGTTTCTGGATACCCCTATTGAAAATTTATTCAGCAATCTCTTTTTCTTTATCACCGAACTGGCCGTTGCCGTAGACTCAAACATTACGATTGCTCTGGTATTTATATAGTTATAAAATAGGTATTCTACTTTATTTATATCTTTTATTGAGAGGTTGATTACGTCTAGGGATTGCATCAGATGAACAAAATATATTTTCCTATCAAACTGAGTCTGTAAACCATTAGGTTTGGGGTAGTTAGTGAAAGTCAGTTTGTTGGGGATCAGTTGTAAATGCCAGGTATTTTGTTTAATATCAATATTTCTTAGTTGGTTCTTGGATAAGGAGGCCATGCTGAGATCAACTTGTATAATAGGTTTGTCAAATTGAGTACATTTACTATCTGCTTCTAATTGGGTGGGGTTTACTTGTTTGCTCCTCTGACTCTTTTCATTCAATTTGTTTTGTGATATCTGGTTTCCTTTATCTTTCTTATGTTTATGCTTTTTTCTCCCTGGGTTATTCAAAGATTTTCTTGATTGTTTGCTCTTTTTGCATTTAGTCTCAATGATTTGCCAGTTTATTTGGCTTGAATTTCTTTGTTGTTCTGCAACACTTCAGGTTTTTAATGTTTTTACTTTTCTTGACTTTTCCCTTTTTATTAGCCTTCTTTCGTAATTTAACACCTTCCTTGGGTGTTTTTATTTTTTGTTTCACAGTTGTTATTTCTATTTCTTCTTCAAGGTTAGAAATGTGGCCTATTGTGGCTGATGATGGATTCACAAGGGTTTCTTCTAGTTTATGGACTTTTCCATTTATTGTTTTAAGTATCAATTCTGTCAAAGTTGGTAGTAAATCTTTACACTGGCTGACTGTCTTTGTGCAAGGGAATAGTAAAGAAGGCATCTTTGAGATCTATAACGCTGAAGTGGGTGGCCGTCTTGGGGATGCCACTCAACAAAGTGTATGGATTTGGTACTACTGGGTGTAATGGCATCGTTCACCGGGCGCAGGTCTTGAACTGGCCGGTAGGACCCATCAGGCTTCTTGATGGGAAGTATTGCTGTGTTCCATGGGGAACTTACTGGGACCACAATTCCGGCATCTAAGAACTTCTCGAGCAGCTTTTGGATGGAACGCACCACTTCTGGAGGGTGGTACCGTTGCTTCACCCGAACTGGGGTAGCGAAGGGCTTAGGCTTGACTATAATAGGGGCTTGGTGGGCGGCGAACCCAGGAGGGTTGTCCTCGGCCCACAGTCTGGGAACTTTGAATTGTCGCCAGTCATCGTTGGGAGGTTCTGTGGGTCTAGCAAGAAGAACACGCCATGCTTCCTGGGGTCTACTGCGGACTTCAACCTTGGTCCCTTCAGGCGTGAGGGAGATGGTAGCTCCCATCTTCATTAGGAGGTCTCTTCCCATGAGGGATACTGGGCATTGGGGCATGTATAGAAACTCATGCAGTTGGACCATCCCTCCTTTTAGGGCACATTCAAGGGGCTTGGTAAATGGAAGTTCAGTGCTCCTTCCTTGGATTCCCTGCACTATCATGGTTTCAGATCCAAGGGGTCCCATTTTCTGGTTCAGTACCGAGACACCAGCTCCTGTGTCTACCAGGAACGGGATGGTCGTCTCGCCCACCCTGAGGGTAACGATGGGTTCGGGGGGTGGGTCCCTGCAACCCGGTCCTCTTCATTGTTCCTGGCTCATGGCTACTCGGCTGCGTGGTGGCCGGGGTGCCACACGGGGTCTTCTTTCAAAGTGTCTGAGTGGGTGTGGACACTCCCTCTTCCAATGTCCCTTTTCACCACAATTGGCACATCCCCTTCCCTGGGGACACTCAGCCTTCCAGTGGTCTGGATTGCCACACTGAAAGCAAGCACCTTGCTTGGGACTATGAGGCCGCCCTGCCCCACGGGGATGAACCTGGAGAGCAGCTGCCAAGAGGTTCGCCTGGCGGGACATATCTTCCTGTTTCTGCTTCTCTGCCAATTGGGGTCGGTTAACAAACACTCGCTTGGCTATCTCCACCAACTCCCCGATGTTCTTTCCTAGGGCACCATCCAGACGCTGGAGTTTTAAGCGAATGTCTGGGGTGCTTTGTGATATAAACTTCTCATTAAGCATCATCTGATGGTCTGCAGCACACAGGTTAATGCTAGCATACTGTTCGTACGCAGTCACCAGTCGGTCCAAGAATGCCTCTGGGCTTTCGTCGGGACCCTGGGTTATGGAGGCAGCTTTTACAAAGTTGACAGGGGGCTTTCCTGCCACCCGCAAAGCTCTCATCATGAGGGTGCGGTAGTCATGGAGGTGTGTCTGTCCCTCCGGGCTGTTTGGATCCCACCCTGGGTTTTCATCTGCCTTCCTTCGCTGCCTCTGATCTCTCTGGTCAGGGGTATCCAGAGGGTACATTTCTTTTAATAGATTCTCTTTTGCGGACCTGACTTTTTCCCGATCCTCAGGAGTGAGGAGGGTATTCAGGAGCTGTTGGATATCTTCCCATGTAGGGAGGTGGGTATGCATAACAGTTTCAAGAAGGTCGCAAACCTCTCGTGGTTTCTCAGAAAAGGGGCCATAGTGTTGCCTCCAGTTTAATAAATCAGTTGTGGTGAAAGGAGTATACTGGAAGATAGAGGTGATGACTGACTGGCCTCCTTCCTCCCTGGCCTCCCTTGTTTGGACTGCGCGCAAGGGTGCCATCAATGAAGGGGGATCATGGCTCCAGGTACGGAAAGCCACAGGGGGTTCTGGAGGGGGAGCCGAAGGGCCTCCTACTTCTTCCACGACCTCTTCCTCCTTCATCCTAGGCCGTCCTCGGGGGCCCTGATAGGGAGGGGGCATCTCATCTTCAATTGGACTGGAGTCCATCAAAATAGGGTAGAGTGGCTGTTGTTTATCTTTGGCTTTCAATTTCTCAAAGACTTCTTTTGCTGTGGGCTTTGGAACTGGTCCCACTCTGGCCAGGCAAACTTTAACTGGCCCATCGCCAGTCTCACATGCGCATTTAATCAACCATCCGGGGCGGGTCTTCACGGCCCATCGCCACTGGTCAATGTAGGGATACTGATCCCAATGGCCGTCTTGGCGGACTTTGTTGTATACTGCATTTACTATTAGCCAATCAAATGTCCCTTCTTCAGGCCAGTTGACTCCAAACGTTGGCCATTCTTGTTTACAGAAAATCTTCAGGGTATCCGGGTCGCACCTGGGATCCCCATAGTCGCCACTGAAGGCAGCTTTAAAGTTTTTCAGCATGCACGACAGAGGGGTAACTTTGCTTCCTGTGTTCCCCATGGTGTGGGTCTCCTAACGTGTACCTGATGTTAGACTTTGGCAAGGGGTTCTCCTGTCAGGCCTCGGTCCGGCTCAGGGAAACGGCGAGACAGTCCTCCCAGCACTCGCTGGCCTCCTTTTAAAGGACCTGTCCCCTCCTGCCTTGGTCTCCCGGCAATCGCTGGCTCTTCCTTTTAAAGACCAATCCCTGCTACGGAGCGTGCCAGATTTCCAATCCCTTACTCCTTTAGGAGAAGGGATGTTCCCAACCCACTTGCCTATACACTACAGCCGACCTACGGTGCCGGACACTCAACGGTCACCAATAGGAACTGCGACTGTTTAACCACCCACACAATCCTAGAAGGCACCCACTCTTGGGCCCTTCACCCCCAGGAGGATGCGCTTTTCCTCCTCTTCCGCCTCACCGGTTATGACGGGTATTCCCCACTGAGTATACTCGCCTGGTCTGGTCGCTAGTCGGCCCACTCACTCCTCTGTTCCTCCGGCCGGCCGTCCACTCACTCCTCTGCTCGTCACCGTGAATGGGCCCTTGGATCCAGGGGAAGGCTCCCTACTCTCTGCGGCGTCCGCTGGTCCCGAGGCACAGGAGTCAAGGGGTTCTGCCAGCTGGTTGCGTCGAGCCGCCGGGCATCGCTGAGTCTCAGGAGGTCCACTGGTCCTGCTCAAAGGGCCGGGAGAGTCCCATCTGGGTCACCAGAAATGTTACGGGTGGGAGCAACGCAACATTTATAGATGACGAGACTCTCACTGGGTCATTCGGGAAGAAGCTTTATTTGCGCAAAGGTTCAGTTAGGACTCGCAGGTCCCTGCAAAGAACTGAACCCCGAAAAGGAGTTCAGCAAGCCTTTTTATCATTACAAGAGCCGTTTCTCCCCAATCCCCCCCTCAGTGCCCTCCCCATGCCTTCCGTACTCCAAATTTGGTCAATTGCTGGTAGCTAAACCACAAGTCCTTGTCTTCACCGGTTGTACCTTGTTTTGGGTACATTTCGGCCTTGTTGTCTAGAGCATTGCTATCTGAGGAGGGAGGGAGATAAGAGCACTCAACATCAGCAGAAAGGAAAGTTACAGAGAGTTACGTTTAAAATGTAAAACTTCACAAAATACAAGTTTCATACAAAATATAGGATATAACAAAAGACTTCTTCTCATATTTGCTTCCGAGACTTATCACTGCAAAGCCTCTAGCTAAAAAAACACTTCCAGAGAAGAGGTTCACTACTTGGTTACTAGTTAGGACTACATAACCCAAAAATGTAGAATAAAGATAAGAATGAAGTTACAAATAAAAGATTACAAAGTTGGCTTATTTACTTAAGGTTAAAATATAGATGTTTCTGGTATGTGTTAAACTTTGAAGGAGTTTCTGAGAGAAGACAAAAGGAAATCAACTTGTGGGACACTATTTG
The DNA here is from genome assembly GCA_030867105.1 of Liasis olivaceus. Lineage (NCBI taxonomy): Eukaryota > Metazoa > Chordata > Lepidosauria > Squamata > Pythonidae > Liasis > Liasis olivaceus. The sequence goes on along the minus strand of CM061359.1, from coordinate 24,095,720 downwards.
AAGAGATTAAAGATCGAGATTCTTAATAAGTTGTTTTTGGTAGCTCTTAATGGATTTAACTATGTTCAAATGAGGAGACTTTAAAGATTTGTTTATAGATAAGAGATAAGATATGGGAAGAAGAGATCTTTTATTGAAATGTTAAAGAAGGTGATAAGTTCCTGAAATTGTATTTGTCTTGATGAAGGAGGAAGTAATTTCTTTATATATGTTTTCTTTTCTCTTTATATATTTTTTTTCCTTTTCCTTTTCCTTTTCCTTTTCCTTTTCCTTTTCCTTTTCCTTTGCACTTTTTTGCTTTTACTCTTTATATTTTTCTTAGTTTGTATTAGTTTTATATCTCTGTATTTAAAACAAAGATATAAAACTATTTTTTTTAAAACTTATAAAGTTTCAATAAAAATTATTAAAAAAAAATTCTGGCAACTCAGTCAGGGGTCTTCATTGAGGTCCCATTATTAAATTCCACCCAGCGACAGGAACTGGAATTTTCTATAAGCAAAACATGCATTTTGCCATTGAGTTCAGACTCCATCCCAGAGACTGGGCAAGAAAATGAAATCAATTTTACAATCATATCTTACCTTTCCTCTAAGGTGCTTTATCCATCCTTCTGTTTTCACATGAACGCTGTGAGATGGATGGAAGGATGTGACTGGCCCAAAGTTATCAATCTATAGACTACTAAAACTCTCGTGTCTGTAACCTTCAACTGGGCAAAACGATGCATCATAGGACAACAATTTTTGAACCAAGGTACCTCAGATGGACTAACTTACAGAATGTGTCCAAAATCCAGGACCCATGACTCCTGTGGGATTGAAATTTGGGAAATTTGTGGCTGCTTCAGCACTGCTGTGCTGCTGTGCCATCATGGTCAACCCAGGTCACATGATCGTCATGGGTGTATCCCTGAACTCTTTCCCACCTCCCTCTGTCCCCTGTGCCCAATCTGCTGGCAGCAAGGCCTGATGGGCGAGTGATAATTGGCTGTTTCAGAAACGAGGCAGAAATTTGAAATCTCTTAATGGCTGTGGATGTTGAGGGAAGGCTGAGGGAGTGATTTGGATGCCTGCTGGCAAGGTAGGGCTGGCTGGGGGGTGCCAGTGGTCGATGGCTGAACCCTCTTCCTCCCTCGAGAGAAGGGACACTTGGGGGCATGCCAGAATGGGGAGTGAGGTTGCAGTTTTCCTCCTGGTCCACGGCTCCCTTTGTTCCACCTCCCCCCAACAAAGTGGCAGCAGTTCCGCTGGTCAGCTGGGGAGGAGGACGAGGAGGAAGAGGCTTCACTGGAGGGTCATGAGGGAAGGGCAAACAGTGCAAGCCTATATTATATGTAGGAAGGGAGGGAGAGATTCCCAACCTCTTTCCCATCTCCCTCTGACCCCTGCATCCACCAGCATCCTCCTTCCTGGGCCTTGCACACACCCTGTACCCTCTTTTCCCAGCCTTCCTGCACTCTCACACTCCCACACACACATACACACCCACCAGTGTCCTCCTTTCTGGGCCTCTCTGCCTATGCTTGCACACACGTATGCACTCACCAGCACTGTCCATTCTGGGCCTCTCTGTGCTTGCATGCATCCTGTGCCCTTTCTCTGGCCTTCCTGTGCTTCCACACACACACGCACCCACCAACACCCTCCTTTCTGGGCCTCCCTGTGCTTGCTGTGCTTGTGCATGATGATCCAACGGGCTGCCATGGTCAGCTACCCACAGTTACATGATCATCATTTACAACACTCCCTGCCAGCTTCCCACAAGGAAAGTCAATGGGGAAGCCAGCAGGAAGTTGGAAGTTGCTCCTGCTCCCACTGCTTTTTTGCCCTTGGTCATTCTGTTTCTCTGTTTACATAAGGAAATATATCTGAATCGTTGACCCAATAGGTCACAGGTTGTCTAGTAAATTCTGAGTAGAAATTTGAGCCTGGGTCTACCCAGTCCTGGTCCAGTATCTCAGCCACTAGGCTTACTGTTTACTCCATTGTTGTAAGTTCTAATTTGTTGTAAGCTGCCCAGAGTCCCCCATTGTGGGGAGATGGGCAGGGACAAGTCTATTAAATTAAAAAAATATATATATATATTGTTATACTTGTTAGGATTTTCCCATGGGAAGGATTCATCTCGGTATCTCTAAAACATATTGTTATGACTAGAAAAACCGTGTGACTTAGTTTGGCCTTGTTGTTGTGCACGTATACTGATATTTACTGCCACCTATTGGCGTCTGTATGCTAGTTATTCAAGTGGTGGCAATAAAACAGGAGGATTATATGCCCAGCCTCTCAGTAGAGTTTTAGCCATCATGTAGTCAGTTTTATGGGTTATGTAGTCGTAACTAATAACCAAGTAGTGTACCTCTTCTCTGAGATTTTTTTAGCTAGAGACTTTGTTATACCTGTGTAGTGGATAAGTCTTGGATGCTAAATATATGAGAAGAAGTGTTTTTTCCTATATTTTGTATGAAACTTGTATTTTATGGAGTTTTGCATTTTTATCAATAAACAACCAGATATTTTATATTTTCTGGCTGGATTTCTTTGGAGAACAAGATATGGACATTGCATTCTGTAAATCTCTCATGCTGATGTGTATTTTTGGCCAATTTTCTGGGAGTATTGCTGCACTCTGCACAACAGGTTATGGGCCCAGGCATGCGGTCCCAGGCGTGGGGTCCCAGAGTGCCGGTCCCAGAGTGCTGGAGGCCAGGACTGAGGTCCCTGAGTGAAGAGAGATTTATGCCTGGATTTATTGCCCTGCCTGTGAATGTCTGGTACAACCTTCTTGTTTGAGGTTTGGATTTTTTCTCTGTGTTTTTGTGTACCTGTAAAAGTAAAACATGGCAACAACGGCAGTGAGCCTTCCCTTTGAAAGATTAAATTCAAAGAATTACCAGACATGGAGTATAAAGATGAAATCTTTTTTCCTGAAGGAGGGTTTGTGGCATTTTGTAAACAATGCCCCACCAGCAGCACCTACACCTGCAGAGCAAGTTATGCTGGACCATGCTTATGGTAACTTGATCCTGGGACTTGAGTCTTCAGAATTAGTGCATATTTGTACTTTGGAAACTGCTAACACATGCTGGGTGGCTTTGCGTGCTATTTATGCGAGACAAACCTTAGCTGCTATCGTAAGTTTGTCAAAGCAGTTATATAACCTTAAATTGGATCAAGGAGCTAATGTAATTGAGCATTTACATAAGATGAAAACTTTGTTTGCTGAGCTATAAGATCGTGATATGGCAATTCCAGAGAGACAGAAAGCATGTATAATTCTTTCGAGTCTGGATGATTCCTTTGCCATGCTGGTGGAAGCAGTTCAAGCTTTAACCCTTGCCGATCTGACCGTGGACTATCTTACCAATCACTTACAAGAAATTCAGAGTTCTCATGATTTACAGCAAAGTTCAAAGAAAAGTCTTGATAACGTGAGGCAGCGACCTTCTGTTGGCATAGAGACTGCATGCATGGTAAGAAAATGCTTTCGCTGTAATTCTACCAAGCATCTTCTAAAAGACTGTCCTATGAAAAATCAGCCAACTGAGAGTTCCAGAAGGTTTGTCCATCGTGGGAAGGGACTGCCTGCCAAACAGCAAGCAAGTACTAGACTGGTATCTGCTTTGATTTCTAGCAGAGACAAATGTTCTTCTGATACGTGGTTACTGGACTCTGCTTGCAGTGAAATTATTGTAAATAATGAGCAGTTATTACTGATTAAATGCAAGCCTAGAATTCAACAAGTTAACTTGGCTGATGGTTCTATAGCTAAAGTAACTATGCAAGGTAAAGTGTTTATCCCTTGTTTGGGGGAAGTGGTTTCTGATGTACTCTGTGTTCCTACACTTGATTTTTCCCTTCTCAGTGTTCCTGCATTAACCAGAACTGGGTATACTGTTATGTTCCAAGGTTCTGAATGCTATGTTACCAAAGAGGGGGCTGAGTGTGCTAAAGGGAAATTGGTTAATCAATTGTATGAAATGCTTCCTAAACAAGATGTGTTGATTGGAAGTTGTGTTGGTAATGTGCCTTTACATAATGATTGTATTCATTATTATCACAAAGTGCTTGGTCATCCTGGATGGAAATGTTTGTCACAAATGGCCAAGGTGTATCCAGAACTGAGATTTAAAAAGTGTGCAAAGTTTCTTGATTGTACTGTGTGTAAGCAATCTAAGATAAAATCTGCCCCTATTGCTAGAAAAAGTGGAAGAGTCTCCACCAAACCGTTTGCACTTGTACACGCTGATTTAGCTGGCCCTTTTACTCCAAGTGAAGGTGGAGCAAGATTTATGTTTGTTTTAGTAGATGATAAAACACGTTTCATGTTTTGTTATTTGCTTAAAAAGAAATCTGAAGCATTCTCTCGTTTCAAAGAGTTTGTTGCCATGGTAGAAAGAAAACATGGGTACAAAGTGGGGAGCGTGCAGACGGATAGAGGGGGTGAATTTCTGAGCATTGAGTTTCAGAATTGGCTATGTAACAAAGGCATTTTTCACAGATTAACAAATGTTGGTGTGTCTGCAGAAAATGGTGTAGCTGAATGAAAAATTGGTGTTTTGAAAGTGTTGAAAGACAGTCTGCTGCTGGATGCTCATGTGCCAGCCCACTTTTGGGGAGAAGCAATTCTAACAGCAGTATTTCTCACTAATAGACTCTGGAATTCAGCTGCAAATGAAGTTCCTTATTTTTTGCTATATGGCAAGTATCCTTCTTTAGAGCACTTGCGTACGTTTGGAACTTTTGCTTATGTACAAATTCCGCAGTCTCAAAGAAGGAAGAACCAACCAATAGCACAGCGTTTAAGATTTGTTGGTTATTCAGCTGAATCTAAAGCCTATCGTTTTTCTTCGGGTCATGGTCAGGTTGTAATCTCTAGAAATGCTAACTTTGAAGAGCCTACTGACTGGAAAAGGCTGCACGCAAATTCAGAGGTTGTTTTGCATTCAAACACAGAATTAGCTAGAGAGCAAACACCACATTTTGCACCTGCATCTCCACAAGTCCTCAGAGAGCCTGCGCAGATGAAACAAGAAGTATTTTCACCAAAACAAGGCCAAGCGGAGGAATTACCGGCTTTAGCTGAAGTAGAGGAGAAAAAAGAGGAAAGTTTTGAAATTCCTCATAGATCAACCCGTACAACAAAGGGGGTTCCACCTGAGAGGTTTGTTATTCAACAAGTAAGGGTGTGTCAAATTACTTGTGAACCTCAAAGTTTTAAAGATGTTTTAAGTTTGCCTATAGATGAACAAGACAAATGGAATGTTGCTATGGATAATGAATTTGATGCATTAGTAAAACAAAATGTAAACAAAATGCATTAGTAAAACAAAAAAAAAACACCAAGATGGCGACCACCAGCAAACGCCGGGCGCGGTCGCTGCATTAAGGGGGAAGATTGTGAGATTACTCCCCCCCCGGGATTCTTTCCATCTCCTAGGGCTGAATTGGGTGCGGGGGGAGACCTGGGAGGGGTTTTCCCCTTGGATGGGTCCCCCAGGTGCAAGCCCTGGGACGGGTAGCGGAGCAGCGGAGCGCGGCGGAGAGCAAACATGGCAGAGAGCAGCAACACTGGGCAAGCGATGGGCAACAGACCTGGCTATCTCTGGTGTGGTGTTGGTGTGGGGCGACGGGCCCCACCGATCCCCAGAGCAGGGTGGGGTCGATGCGGCAGGCCCTGGGAAGCGCCGGTGTGTCGTGGCAAGCCCATTGAGTTCTGGAGCGGCGCAGAGAGTTTGGCTGGGCGGCGACCAGTGGCAAGCCTTTAGACTATTCGCCCCCTGTGGGGCACAGCGAGCAGCAGGGAGCCCAGATGAACTGCAGCGCAGCATGGCAAGCTCCAGCAACCAACAGCAGAACACTGTAAGATCTCGTCCCGTTCGTCAAGAGAAACTCCCGTGACACGTGTGGTTCACAAAAGAGGTTTACTCAAGCGTAACGCAACAGTTACAAGCAAAGCCAGGACTGGCTTGGTACAATACATTGGTTCCTTTATACCTCCCCCCTTCCTGCGGTTTCGCCCCGCGATCACGTTACAGGCTGCGGATTATCAGCGCCCCAATAATCCCCCTTGATTGTCCAGATGGCAGGTTCAGCCCGAATCCCATTGTCCCTTGATCAACTACCCCTCCGGCGTGGGCTGGTTCCCTTGGGGTCCTTTTCTTTGTGTGCAGAACCAGGGTTTCTGGATGTGCGGTGATCTTAGCTTCACGACTCATGGCTCTGCTCATTGTTCGCTCGCGCCGCTTATCAGTGTAGATTAATTGTTTCCACTCTGCGGTTTCCCCGCTGGCTAGGCGCAGGTGGCCATTAATCAGCCGCGTGGTTCTCACTTCCCCTTTTTCCCTGGCTTGCAGCAGGCAGGGGAATTGGCTCAACCCGGCGGCGGGCTTCTACAGGAGCGCCGTGCTGCTGAACCTGACAAACACGATGAACTCTGGCGGGGCCTGACACGGCATTTCCAACCCCAGGCCCAGTGGGCCCAACGACCCAACGGACTCCAGGCCTAGTAGGATCAGCAGACCCCAACGAGCCTCGGACGGTGCGGCGAATTCCAGCAAGCCCCGATGCAAGGCGGCTGCCCAACTGTGGAGGAAGATCCCTCAGTTTGGAGGAACAGTGGGGCAGCAGGGGGGGTGCTAGACAGCATCCCAATTGACTTTTGTTTCAAGAGGGGCGAATTGGGGCTCCAGGATCTAGCCACCCCTACTCAATCCCGCCCAGTGCCAGTGCAGAGCCGTGGGGTCCCTCCAGTGGGTATTTGGGACTCCCTCCTGGTAGTGAGAGTCTGGGGGGTAGTCTAGGAGTGTATGGGGATGTGAGGCTCCACCTGCTGGGTGAGAGCCAGGAGGTGTGAGTGTGTGTATGGGATGCCCGCCCTGCCGACTAGTGAGAGAGGTCATGCAGGGGGGCAGAGTGTGATTGTGGTATGAGGTTGGTGGGGGGTGGGTCTCAGCCTGCGCCAAGAGCGTGAGCTGGTGCGTGGGCGAGATCTCCCCTCACCTGGGAGTGTCTGGTTTTGAATGGAGATGTTTGATTGGATGGAGGGATCTTTGCCCCAGATTGGGAACTCCGAGGGCCTGGGATTGGAGGTACTTGGGCCTGGCACCCCCGGGGATGATGGGGGGGGCTACATTATCGAGGTGGTGATGAGTAGGGGACGTTATGGTGGGAGCAGGGGGGCAGGCCATCTTCAGGGAAGATACCCTGGTGTGTGCTACCGGTGGCGTGTGCAGACCCTCCTTGCTCACTCCCAGGTCCTGGCCAGCAGGTTCATAGAGGCCCTGGCCTCCGGCTGCTGCTGCTGCTTAATGCCAGGTCAGTTAAAAACAAGGCCCCCATCATAGGTGACTTGATCACTGAGGAGGGGGCAGACCTGGCATGTATCACCGAGACCTGGCTGGGGCCCGAGGGGGGGTGCCCCTCTCGGAAATGTGCCCAGCTGGGTTTATGGTGTGGCACCAGCCAAGATACCAGGGCAGGGGAGGAGGGGTGGCTGTTGTCATCCGAGACTCTCTAGTGGCCTTCAGGGGCATTGCTCCACAAGTTTCTGGCTGTGAGACACTATTTCTTAGGTTGGGCGCCCACGAACAATTGGGAGTCTTGCTACTGTACCAGCCTCCCTGCTGCATGGCAGCCTCCCTGCCTGAGCTGCTGGAGGCCATCTCGGGACTAGCAGTGGAGTTCCCCAGGCTTATGGTTCTGGGGACTTCAACCTGTCATCCCTGGGACAGTCCTCGGAGGCAGCTCAGGAGTTCATGACTACCGTGGCAGCCATGGGCCGGTCTCAAATTGTGCGGGACCCAACCCAAGATAGTGGCCACATGCCGGATTTAGTTTTCTTGTCTGAGCAATGGCAGTGATCTGAGGGGAGATGTACAGCTTTCCCCGTTGTCATGGTCAGATCACGTCCTGGTGACCCTGAGTTTCTCCTATGCCACCCCCCTCCAAAGGGAGGCAGGACCCATGCGATTGGTCTGCTCCCGGCGCCTGATGGACCTGTCAGGGTTTCAGAGGGAGCTGGGGGATATTCCCGTGGACCTGCTGCACGGTCCAGCGGAAGCCCTGGCTGCTGCCTGGAATAGAGAAGCAGCCGGGGCCTTGGACAGGATCGCGCCTTTGCGGCCTCTCTTGCCACATTGGCCCTGACACTCCCCGTGGTTTACGGAGGAGCTGAGGGTGCTGAAGAGGGTTAAGAGACGTCTAGAGCACCGCTGGAGGAAGACACAGACTGAATCTGACCGAACACATGTTAGAGCCGCTATTAAGGCCTATATCGTGGCAATAAGGGTGGCGAAGCGTCAATACTTCTCCGCCCTTATTGCGTCTGCAGAGTGCCGCCCAGCGGTCCTGTTTGGGATCACCAGGTCCCTCCTTGGTAAGGGGGATGTGGTGGTTCATTTCAGGGCTGCACGGAGGAATTTGCAGAGCACCTGCAGGATAAAATCGCTCGGATTCATTCCAAGTTGGGCTCCGAGCATGGTGCAGGGTCTGGGGAGATACCAGGGGATCGTTCTTGCCCAGTTATCTGGGAACAGTTTGATCCTGTGGTTCCTGAGGAAGTGGACAGGATCCTCCGGACTGTGAGGGCCACCACTTGTCATCTGGACCCATGCCCCTCCTGGCTGGTGAAAGCAGCTCGGGAGGTGACATGTGGTTGGATCCAGGCGATGGTTAATGCATCCTTGCAGGAGGGAGTGTTTCCAGCACCCTTTAAAGAGGCGTTGGTGCACCCCCTCCTCAAGAAGCCCTCCCTGGATCTTACTGTACTGGACAACTTTCATCCAGTCTCCCACCTCCCCTTCTTGGGGAAGGTGGTTGAGAAAGTGGTGGCTTCGCAGCTCCAAAGGGTCCTGGAGGAAACGGATTATCTGGACCCTTATCAGTCAGGTTTCAGGCCCAGCTATGGAACGGAAACGGCATTGGTCGCACTTATGGATGATCTCTGGCAGGAGCGGGATGGTGGAAGTGCGACCATCCTTGCTCTCCTTGATCTCTCAGCGGCGTTCGATACCGTCAACCGTGGTATCCTATTAGGATGGCTCAGGGAATTAGGGGTGGGCGGCACGGTCTTGTGCTGGTTCACCTCCTTTCTCCGGGGCCAATCCCAATCGGTGGTGATAGGGAACGAGAGGTCCCATCCTTGGCCCCTCCATTGTGGGGTGCCGCAGGGTTCGGTTCTCTCTCCACTCCTTTTCAACATCTATATGAAACTGCTGGGCGAGATCATCCATGCTGATGATACTCAACTATATATCTCCATCCCTGGTGAGGTAAGTGATGCCGTGACCACCCTCTTGCGGTGCCTGGAGGCTGTGAGGGTCTGGATGGGGAACAACAGGCTCCAGCTGAACCCTGGCAAGACGGAGTGGCTGTGGGTTAATGGCTCCTCTGTATCCGGGACATTGTCATCGTTGGTCCTGGATGGAGTAGCACTGCCCCAGACAGACCCAGTGTGTAATTTGGGGGTCCTCCTGGACTCACGGCTCCTGCTCGAAGAGCAGGTGGCAGCCGTGGCCAGGAGGGCTTTCGCACAGCTTCGGGTTGTGCACCAGTTACGCCCTTTCCTGGATCAGGATGCCCTGCGAACAGTCACTCATGCCCTTGTTATCTCCCAAATAGACTACTGCAATGTGCTCTACATGGGTAGATACGCATCTATGATGCGTATCCGGAAGCTTCAGCTGGTCCAGAATGCGGCCACGCAAGCAATTTTTGGGGCCTGAAGAAGGACTGATATAACACCTTTGCTCCGTGAGCTGCATTGGGTACCAGTTTGCTTCTGGGTCCAATTCAAGGTGTTGGTTATCACCTTTAAAGCCCTACATGGCATGGGGCCAGGTTACCTGAAGGACCGCCTCGCCCCCACGATTTCAACCCGTCCCACCCGATCTCACAGAGAAGGCATGCTCCGGACCCCCTCGGTAAAAGAACTCCGATTAGCGGGGTCCAGAAGGTGGGCCTTCTCTGCTGTAGCCCCCGCCCTTTGGAACATCTTGCCCCCAGGGGTGAGACAGGCCCCCTCACTCCAGGCCTTTCGGAGGGATTTGAAGACCTGGCTCTGCCATCTCGCCTGGGGCGGGGAGGGAGAATATCAGAAATGTTAGTGAACTGGATAGATAATTGGCTTTGTCAGAAAAATAAAAGAGGACTTTATAAACTGAGCTCAGGAGCTATTGCTGACCATTTTTTAAAAATAGTATCTAAAAAATTTACACATTTTTCAGTAGCCTATATAGCCTTTGGTTCTGACTCAAAGGCTGGTTGGACATGAAAGAACTGCTGTGTACACACCTAACCAGGAAATGGCTTGGGGCATCTTTTGTGCTGAATGCTGGTGGCAAATGCACAGATCTCGTTTTATGTAGCGAGTCACAGAAGAATTGTGAGAAGAAAATAGGCTATGGTTCATAAAGCCAGACTGGAATGATTTTCAAAATCATCACTAAGAATTAAAAGTAGCAGTGCAATGCCAGTGAACTGCTTCATGAATATCTCCCACAGATATTCCCCAGATAGACCCAAAGCTGTGAGAGCTATAGCCACAATTCATTTTGTACATTTTGATAAAACATATTTGATCCATTAGATTCTTTTAAAATCTTTTTTCACCCCAAGCTGTGAAAGCTCTGGATACTGCTTGAGATGACAGTACTAAGAAATTACTCATAGCTAATCATGTTCTCCAATTAAGCCTCATTAAGCTATTAAAAAAGAAAGCCATGTCATTGTTGCCCTGCTTTGAAATATTACTAGATAAATAAGAATGTGTTTCAAGGCCTTTGTATATAATTACAATGGAGTTTCAAAATCCTAATTACAGAATGCAAACCATCTTATTTCTTATGAAATATTGTTCAAACTGGCGTCTAAACTTCAAACCAGGCAGACAGCAAGCCAGCAATTTATGCTGTTGTACAAGATAGGGTTTCCAGAGGTAGAGCTCACAGACAGTAAAAGAACTCTGCTTGGAAAGCTCCTTAGACTGAAGGAGGCCCTCTTAAAGGTGCTCAGTGGGGTGATTAGAGCACCTAAATAAAGTTCCTGAGAAATAATTTATGTATCTCCCTTCTTCATTTCACTCCTGCCTGCATGGTATTTACTTCATCTGGTAGTTTTTTAGCATGCTTCATTTTCTCCAAGTGAAGCACTATAAAAGAAAACTGAGAAATACTCACAAATGTGTACTGTTAACCCTCACATTTGATCCAATGTATATTTTGACAGCTTTTCTCAGCCTGAAAATAAAAATAACCAACACATGAAAGAAACACTCTTTAGCAGATATATCTCAAGTAAAGTGTAGTTAAACTTAGTTTAGCTTAGGTAGCTTTTCAGTACGCGGTAGCACATTTTTGTACCTTCAGGTTTGTTTGTTTGTTTTTAATATTTCCAAAATCTTGCCTTGTCAGCTTCCCTTGAGTCCATAGGATTTTAGTTGGAGTCATGGTGAAATGTGGGACTGGAACTGGGAGAAGCTCACCAAATATCTCTTGCTCCAACCCACCTCCCAAGACTGTTGTAGGGATAAAATGAAGAGAGATAACCATGTAAGCTGTGTAAGGATCGCTGCATTCAGCACTGAACAAAAACCTCGTGAGACACAAGCTCGGACGAAAGTTAGTTTACTCAGGCGTAATGCGTAACGGTGACAGACAGCGCCAGGATTGGCTTGGTGCGGTTTCTTACAGTCTTTTTATAGGGTTCCCCCCTCAACCCGCAGTACCCCTCAGTTCCGCCCCTTGTCCTTGCCCTGGGCTGCCCATCTGTTCGTGACGATCTTCCCCTTGCCTTGATGGCAGATTCAGCCGGTTTCTATTGTGTTCTGATCTGCTTCTTTTGTCTCTCCTGCCCTTGCGTTCCTGGGGCTTTTCTTGCGGTGGTTGTTTTAATCTGGGTTTGAGTTGCCCGCTGGTTGCTGTGCTTCCGGCGTGTCGTGAGCCAGAGTTGCCTGGGGCGCCTGGGAAGCCGGCTGCGCTGCAGTGTTGCCGCTTCTTAATTGCTCGCCCGCTGCCGGCCGTTAACTTGTGGTTGCATTGTTTACTGGCCCTGATTACCTTTTGCCTGGGGCGGTGAAATTGACCAACGGCACTGCGCTGCTGTGCTAGGCTGAATCTGACAAGCTGCCTCAAGCTCCCAGAGGAAAGACAGAATATTAAACTAACAAATAAATGTTTATCATTTTTCATATCAACATTCCTGATTTACACTGTGCTCCAAATGCAGTTTTGTTACCAGGCTTTTTCTTTTCTTAGTTTTAAAAAGTTTTTTTTCTATTCCTTCTGTAAAGTTCAATTATTTATTTAAAAGTTCGAACCCACATTGGGACACACCACAGCATCCCCCAAGGTGTCCTTCAGATTATGATGCAACAGTGAAATAAAAGTAGCAGTAATACAGTCCATACAAGATAGATAAAACCAAAGGCCAAGACATTATAATATCGTTTTAAATAGCAAAAGGGAATATTTGTTTTAAATATGCAAGGCCACGGTAGGGGATCAAAGCCAAAATGCTGTAAGCAAGTCATTACTGCCCTCCTAAATCTCAAAGAAGGCAACTAAATCTCTGTGGGAATGAAATTCCACCAGTGAGGAGCCAGCACTGCAAGGGATCTATCCTGCATCTCAGGCACCCTACCTCAGAAGCGAAAGGACTTAGGACAAACCTTCTCTAGCCTGGTGCCCTCAAGAAATGCTATGCCAACTCCCATGGCCAATGATGATTCTAGGGGGCACCACATTGGAGAAATTGCTTCTGAATCTGGGTATAGTTCAAAGTATCTCATAGTATATGCAGGACTCCTTGAAATCTCCCTGCAGGCAAATTCTTTTAGGAAGATGTGGTCCCAAGTTATCTATATCTAATCTATTTTACAGAGCCATGCTTCAAGTATTAAATAACACATTGGAAAAAGAAGGTCCTAGAGATTGTGGTATGAAAACCCCATGAGCCCCGATTAGAAAAACCTCTGCATCTTGCTCCCTCCAAATCACTTTGGATTGCAATGTGTGGAATTCCCCAGCCAGCATGTCAAGTTCTTGGAGAGGTAGTTCTAATACATCTGGAAAGTGCCAGATCTGTGAAGGCTGAATTAAAGCATTCTGTCTACTGAACGATGGGTGACCTGGGGTGGCTTTTCCTGGGTGGCGTTAAGTTCCTTTACTGCTTGGTTCCCTCTGTGACTCTCCCTTCTCAAGGCAACTCATCCATCTGGGCATCATGAATAAATGAGAAAGGCCTGGGAATGGGATGGTTAAGTCCAAAGAGTTCTGATTCCTGGAAAAGGCGGACTCCATTTCCAGTGACCCTGTGGACAAAAGAAACAGAAACTGGATCACACTGTAAGGTAGGAAATGGAGGGATTTAATTTCTGAGACTTGGGGGGAAAAAACTTGGGATCAAGTACAGTATTTTGAGGGGGGAAAATGTAGGATTTAATAATACGCCCTCTTTGACTGCCCTATAAACAGATCTTTTTCTTGAGAAATTTGATAAAGATAAAATAAATAATAATTTATTAAAAGGGAGCCAGTTTGGTATAGGTGATTAAGGGACCAGGTTAGAAACCAGGAGACCATGAGTTCTAGTTCTGCTTCAGGCACAAAGCCACTGGTGACTTTGGGCCAGTCCTTCCCTCTTAGCCTTAGGAAGAAGCCAAGGGCAAACCACTTCCAAAAATGTTGCCAAGAAAAACTACAGGGACATTTGCTTGTAGTCACCAGGAGTCAAGTCTGACTCAAAGGTGTGTGTGGGGGAAAGCATTAAATTTTTAATCCTGCCGCTCCCCATTTTCTCTTTAATTGAAAAAAAAAAGATATGCAGCTGAATGACATGTTTGAAGTCCATCTCTACTTTGGATTTGTGAGAAAATGCTTGAACCCACTGAGCTTATTGACTGTGTAATTGCTCTCCATTGTTCTGGAGAGCAAGTCCTAGAATAATAGATAAGGATGGGCAGATTCTAGTTTCACAGAAGGAGGAATAGTAGTCCAACAGAGCCTGTGGCTCAGAATGGTAGACCCTTCTCAGAGGTGGACAACCACTGCCAGGGATCCCTTAATCGGGTTTCCTGCACTGAGCAGGGATTGGACTCCCTTCCATGATTCTATTGTGTTGGGAATGGGATCTGGCCCTTGGGACACCTTGGGTCTTTGGCATGGGCAGAGGGACATAGCTTTTCCTTGCAAACTCCTCAGAAGGAGGGCACATTGCACTTCCCAATGGACCACACACACACACACACACCACTCAAAGATGTATACCAACTGGTTTCTACATTTCCATAACTGCATTTTCTGTCAGAAAAGAAACTGCAGTTTTGGCTATCTCTACTTCAGTCAGCGTGTATATGTTATATGACAAAAATATCCAGTAGTCCTTTTTAATTATTTTTAGTTCTTCCTCTCTATAGTTGTTTTTTTCTCATGTTTATGTTTATTATGACTGAGTTTAGCTCTTTTTTTCTTCTTTGAGAAGTGACTATGGCTTTTTATCTGTTGAAATGGAGAAGAGTTAAGGTACTAGCTTAATGTAAATAAATCAGCTGTGGTTTGTTTTTTGGTTTTGGTTTTGCACAGAAGGGATTTGGATTTTTATTTTAATTTATTCTTATTAATTGGTTGATTGAATTTATGATTATTTGTAGACTGCCCATTTTTCTAAGGACTTAAGGCATGGTACAAATAAAAATGCTGCAGTTCAAACCATCAACAATCTAAGCTAGCTAATTAAGGCTATCCCATACCTTATCATACACCATATCCACATCCACTGAGCAGTGTTTGCAAGGTATTGTAAAAAAAAGTCAATATGGTGCCTGTAATGGCGCAATCCTCTGTTTTTACATGCAGTCGCTGGCAGAGCTTTGATCACGTTGTTATGGCTGCCATCGTGCCCTTTTTTAGTATGCTTTGTGGACACTCCTGGCTCTGAGGAGTAAGCAATTTTTTTCTTCTTCTTCTTAAAAACCAGGGTTGGGGGCATTCCACTGCTTCTCTACAATCACTTAAAACCTGCATTTACAAGCCTTCAACTAATTGGTAACTATTTTATTTTAGAAAGGTAGGCTTAGTTCCTTGGAAAACTTGATGAGCCATAGTACATTTCTCAGTCATCTAGAGAACCATCCATTCATCACACATACTTGTTAATAAAGCAATTCCACAAGCAGGAAAAAAATGTTTAGTCCAGATAAGCCCAGCAAGTATAAAATCAGGCATCCCACATGCAAACTGAATATGAAAATACTACTGCATTTAGAGAAACTAATACCAACCTTGGTGGATAACTGTGGCCCAGATGCTGATGAATTGGCCAAACACAAATCTATATACTACTAAAACTCTTGTGTCTGTAACCTTCAATTGGGTGAAATGGTGCATTGTAGGGCAACAGTTTTTGAATCAAGGTACCTCAAATAGGCTAACTTACAGAATGCATCCAAAATCCAGGATCCATGACTCCCATGGAATTGAAATTTGGGAAATTTGTGGCTGCTTCAGGACTGCTGTACTGCTGTGCTGCTGTGGTCAGCCCAGGTCATGTGATCATCATGGGTGTATCCCCAACCTCTTTCCCACCTCCCTCTATCCCCTGCGCCCAATTGGCTGGTGGAAGGCCCAATGGGTGAATGGTGATTGGCTGCTTTGGAAATGAGGCAGAAATTTGAAATCTCTTAACTGCAATTGGCAGTGATAGAAGAACAAGGGAGCAACTTGGATGCCTGATGGTGAGGTAGGACTGGCTGGGAGGCACCAGTGATCGATGGATGAGCCCCCTTCCTCCATTGAGGGAGGGGGCCCTTGGGGACATGCCATAATGAGGAGCGGGGTTGCAGTTTTCCCTGTGGTCTGTGACTCCCTTTCTTCCGCTTCCCTCCAGCAAAGTGGCAGACAGTTCGACGGGTCAGTTGAGAGGAGGGGGAGGGGGAGGAGGAGGAGGAGGCAGCTTCACCAGGGCTGTCCTGAGGGTTGTGAGGGGAAGACAAATGCCGCAAGCATGTGAAAATGAAGGGAGGGAGGGAGGGAGGGAGGGAGGGAGGGAGGAAGGAAGGAAGGAAGGAAGGAAGGAAGGAAGGAAGGAAGGAAGGAAGGAAGGAAGGAAGGAAGGAAGGGTCCCCAACCTCTTTCCCACCTCCCTCTGGCACCTGGGCCCAATCGGCTGGCAGCAAGGCCTGATGGGCAAGTGGCAATTGGCTGCTTTGGAACTGATGCTGAAATTTGAAATCTGTTAACGGCAGTTGGCAGTGAGGGAAGGACAAGGGAGCAACTTGGATGCCTGCTGGTGAGGTAGGGCTGGCTGGGGGGTGCCAGTGGTCAATGGGTGACCCCTCTTCCTCCATTGAGGGAGGAGGCTCTTAGGGACATCCTGGAGTGGGTGGTAGGGGTGCAGTTTTCCTCATGGTCCACATCTCCCTTTGTCCACCTCCCCCCAACAAAATGGCAGGCAGTTCCATGGGTCAGTTGAGGAGGAGGAGGAGGAGGAGGCGGCAGCTTCACCAGGGCTATCCTGAGGGTTGTGAGGGGAGGTGCAAGCCTATATTATATGAGGAAGGAAGGAAGGAAGGAAGGAAGGAAGGAAGGAAGGAAGGAAGGAAGGAAGGAAGGAAGGAAGGAAGGAAGGAAGGAAGGTTTTTGATCCTCCCTGCCAGCTTCCCACAAGCAAAGTCAATGGAGAAGCCAGCAGCAAGTTGAAAGTTGCTTGCACTCCCACTGCTTTTTTGCCCTTGTTCATACTGTTTCTCTGTTTAGGTAAGGAAATGTCTCTGAAATGATGACCCAATGGGTCACGTGTTGTATTATACAAAAATTGGGCATCTGAATAGCCACTTGGAATGGTTGACTGGATACCATGTCAGCCAAAAGGAAACAATTGCTCAAGAATGATCATACTATAAAATATCAATAGCAGCACTAGCTGCTATTGGGACCAAAACCATCCAAGTATGAAAGAGCAACAAAATTTTACTATAGTGGTGGAAAACACACCATGGATGTCAGCTTTGCCCTAGATAGCAGAGCATGTCAACCTGCCAAGCCCTCCTGATAGTTGCAGGAACAATTGAAGTACCTATATTTTCCATTTACACATCTATTTAAATGAGTCCAGTGATGTTAAAGACCATTTTTACATGCAACTTCAAAATCTTTCAACTGTGTGCCCAAGGATATTTAGTCCTAATAGCTGGGGACTTCAATGCCTGTTTGGGTGTAGATAGGACAGACTTGGAAGAAACCTTTGGAAAAATTGTCCTGGATGAAGTAAATGGAAATGATACCAGACTGTTATCATTTGCAGTAGGTTAGTAGTAGGAAACAGCTGTCAAGCAGATATGGGCACATCCAAAATAATCTCTCAAAGAATTCCCAATTATATTTGCATTAGAAAAGGGTACTTATTCTCACCTTTGCTGTTCAATGTCATAATCAAAGTCATAATGAGAGTTTTTGACGGCAGGAAAGGGATAGGATAGGATGCAACTCACATAACTAACCTCATGTTTGACAATGACGGTGCCATATTTGCAAAGAATGGTACAGCAGCTGCAGAATTTTGTGTGATGTCACAAACACAGCCATTCACATGGGCTGAAAATGTATGCCAACAAAACAAAGTCTTGACAACTAATAGGTCACAGTATGCTATCATTAAGTTAACTAGTTCAAATATCCTGGGTGCTGGTGGAAGAACAGAAAACAGGCTGCTGGTATCTTTAGGTAGTTAAATTGATGTCTATGGAAGAAACAAAACATTACAGTGAAAATCAAAAAGCAAATCTTCCAGGCACTAGTCCTGCCAGTGTTGCTATACAAACCTGAGACACAGTTAAAAGCAGACCTAAATAAACTTGATCTTTTCCTAATTGATACCTATTGCATATACTGGAAATTTGCCTACATGACCATCTCAAGAATAAAACCATCAAACTGAGATGATCTAATGAGCTACTGAACAACAAGTTGAGGATGAAATACAAAAATGATTAAGATGATGTGGACATGTATGCAGAATGACAAAACATTGCCTTCTTTACAGATTACTGTAGAGAAAGCTCACACAGTGGAAGGCCCAACCAACAACTCTGAAGAAAACATGGATGAAGCAGATTGAAGACAACCTGGAAACTGTAAAGCTCAGTTTAAACAATGTGAAAGAAACAGCCATCAGTTGTAAAATATGGGAAACTGTTATAAGATGTGTCCATAGTCCAGTGGCACCACAGCAATATACTGACCAGTCCTGCCCAGATGTGGAAGGAGGAAGCTGTTTACTGTAGTGTATTGGTTTTGGTTTTGTCACTTTTACCTTTTTTGTTTCTGTACAAGAAAATTCAGTGCAGCTACAATAGCTAATAAACATAAATTTATGTTATCTGAGGGACCACCTCTCCCCGATTCATCAGCCCTTCCCACTAGATCCAGCAGGGAAGGTATGCCATGCATTCCTTCGGCCAGGGACTTGCATTTGATGGGTCCCAGGAGGCGGCCCTTCTCTGCCGTGGCTCCCTCCTTGTGGAACATTCTTCCCCCTGAAGTGAGGCTCCCCCCTTCCCTGCTGTCGTTTAGGAAGTCCCTCAAGACCTAGTTATGTCATCAGGCCTGGGGGTCTTTGGCAAACGGAGACATTCTTAGATGGCTCCACTATGATTAATAGTCTGCTCTCTCCATGGGGTCTGTATATTTTAAAATTTAAAATTAAAAAATTTTGTTTTGATGTTTGCATTTTAATAATCACTTTTTTATCTTTTATGATTGTTTTTATCTATTTGTTATTTTATTCAATTGTTGTACGCCTCCCAGAGTCTCTTTGTGTGAGATGGGCAGCTATATAAATGTGATAAATAAATAAATAAAATTGCAATACTGTGTAGCTGCAAAAAATACAGGTTTAAATCAGCACTTGCAATGTTGCAATATATCAACACTGTATAAATATATCTGCAACTTGGCTAAGAAGACTGAACCCTTCTCCCCAGGATCTCTGGACTTGGTATAGGCCACCCTCTTTATGGAAAGCCACACACTTGTAGTCAACTGCCAGAAATGCGCATGCACAGAATCCTTTTCTGATTTACGGAAACACCAGATCAGATCTTGAGGCCATGAAAATACCTCTGTGAGGTCAAACATGTTACCTTTGTGACATAAAGTTCCTGGTTGGGGCCACACACAGCCAGTTCATATGCACATAACCAAAACTCTGATTTGCATCAGAAACATCACTGTGATCTGGAGCTTTGGCAAACTTGGAACTTAAAAATCAAGATGGATGTTGCTGACATTAACTGGCTATGGGTCCCCAGTTTCTGGGAGAAATTTTTCCAGCCTGCTATGGGATGTCAGGACTAAACACAGAGTTTTGGATGGGGAAGTTGGGACGTGGTTGCTGCATTGCTCTTCAATTAATGGATTAGCTTTGTACCACAGAAAAAGCACTGAAGATATACTTTTTAAAAGCTACTGACAGACTGAAGCCAAGGTCAACCTCTCTCCCTTCATACAAGGGGTTGCTGTCATCCCCCTTCAGGAAAAGTTAAAACCCTCCTCACAGGGTTGAAATGAAAACACAATGATAGACATGTTCTCCCCCTCCCTCCCCCCCGCAAACATTTTTCAGAAAATGGTATACAGATATGGGGATGAAATGAGAACAACATGGAGAAACCAAAATTGATATATTTGCCTGTCTTTAGCTCAAAAATCAGATTCACAATAAATATATGCTTATTATAATAATGTTTTAATTTAAAACTTAAAATAAAGAATCCTCCCAGAGAGGAAATTCCATCCAATTGTGATATTATCTCAGTTGCCTGGGGTCTTGCCCAGAAACAGGTTAAAAAAAGTCAAGGTGACATTCACAACTGCACAATGGTTTGTTGTGTTTACATAAACAAAGGGGTTGGAATCTGATTTAGCGGTCACCATCTTGACTTTTTGACACACTTCCAAAATCCACACCATGGACAACCCCAAGCCATTGTAAGAACACAAAAGTAAAAAGTGCAGGTCAAACCATTAAAAAAAAAATGCCTGTTTGCTGTAAGGAAATTATCTCAGATAAAGGTCGTGTCCTTTAAGTCAGTCTGAGCTCCTGTAAGCTCATGGACACATCCATACAGTTTTCTTGGGTAACATATTGAAGTAGAAATTCAGATTAAAGTATCACCATCCCATCATATATACGTTCAATAATTTTTTTCTCTCTTAAATTTCATTCTATATCTTTCAGCCCATTTCTTTTTTCTTTTTTTGAGGATCACACAACACAACTTTTTATTATTGGTAATTCAGTACATTTTTAGGGAAAACATGCATTTAACAAACATCTGTTAAAAACAGCTGCTTTTCCTGTCCAAGAAGAATTCAGGAGGCAAGCGTGGTTGTTTTTGTTTATACAATGATAAAACTTGGTAAAGTTTTGATTAAAAGATTGAGTCATATAATTGAGTTTTAAAAGCTTTAGGGGCAGATTAGCCCACTAGCTATGTTAGACCTAAAGCTTTAGATATTGGCATAAGTCAGGTAAAAGTTCAGAAAACAGTCACATGGCAGACAATTCATAGATAAACTGGTCCTTAGGAGGAAAGAAACCAAGGCATTATCTAACTAAGCATTTTATGTGGCCAAAGTGCTAGCTTGTCAAATCTTCATCAAGAGTGTTTAATGAACGTTTCAGAGACATATCGTCCCTGCCCTTCTCAGCAGACTTTGTTTTTCCCTGTTAAAATGAACTAGTTTAGTACATAACTAGTTCTACATGTTAACAAAAAGGTGTAGTGGCTACGCAACACTTTCAAAGAGAAACAGCTCTTAACTCCAACTCTTAGCAACTTTCTGGATACAACCTGAGTTACTCCTTATACATGGAAGTTCCCTTTCCAGGCAAAGCTGATCCAGTTCACAAGTGAATATCAGTTTAACTATTCATTGGTACATCTGAACCTGAGGTTAGCCACCCATAGTCTAGTCAAATGTTGATCTCAAATGTAAGTCCAGCTGGCTTGCTCACACTAAGCAGGGAGGAAAGGGCAGGAGAGAAACACGGTCCAAGCAAAGCGAATTCATCTTCCAAATGCTGGCATCAGTTATGAGTTCAAGGGCACTGTAACCACCTTGGAACTGATCTTCAATGGCATGCCAATAGCTTAGTTGCCAAAAGGTGATAGACATTATTAAGCAAGTGAAGCATTACATTGTTAAAAGCATCAATCAAGGCTAATCAATACATACAATTAAAATTATAACCCTAATAGGGTCATTTGTTTTCTTGATTCTAAAAACAAGGGATCTAGTTTTTTGAGCCCCAGCCCAGCATTCCAGGCCAGAGGGAGGGGTCCCAGTCAAGCACTCCGGGGCCGAGAGGGGAACCTCTGGAATGTAGCTGGGATTCCAACTCTGTGCTTCTGAAGCCCATTTCTGAAACCTATTAAAATCATTTTGAATTTATTTCTGTTTTCTTAGGTTATTTGCTATCCCATCCAATTCTGTGTCACCTACAAATGATCAGCATTTCCTGTACCTCTTCATAAAGGTTATTAAATAATGGTGGTACATCCATCCTTGTGCTCCTTGATGTCTTGGTGGCTTTCAGTACTCTTGACCATGGTATCCTGAGCAGATCCTTCTGAGTGGATTTCATGAATCTTTGTCTTCAGACTGATCAAAACAACAAAACTGAGAAACATCTATATTACCAAGTGTCAAAAAATGGAGTCCATAGCAAAATAACTAACAAGGGGGAAAGTTAAGCACACTGTTACTTTAGTAACCCGGTGAGAGTTCAGAAAGGTCACCTAAATGCAGTCTAGGACATGTGTCTACTTTGACACAACATCATGGAGAAGCCTCATATTAGTAATCCCTATGACGCCTATTAGAGTGAACGCAGAATTCAACTATTAGCACTAATGTTTCCATGTCAGCCAAAGACCAGATGTGAAAAATACCTATTTATTCATGTTCTCTAGGAAGGAGAATCAGCAAAACCACTTGGTTTCATGAATCTCTTTTTGCCTTCACAGGGATCAAAACAACAAATCTGAGAAACATCTATTACCACGTCAAAGAGAGGATTCCATAGCAGAAGAACTAACAAGGGGGAACTTAACCACAGTGTTACTTTAATAATCGAGAGAGAGTACAGAAAGGTCACCTAAATCAGTCTAGGACACTTGTCACCACACCATAAAGAGGCCTCATATTAGCAATCCCTATCACATCTATTGTAATGAATTCAGAATTCAAGTGAAAGAGCTAAAGTTTCCAGGTGAGACCAGATCTGAAAAATAGCTGTTGATTCATGCTCTCTAGAAAGGAGAATCAGGAAAACCACTTGGTTTCATAAATCTCTCTTTGCCTTCACAGGGATCAAAACAACAAATCTGAGAAACATTGCTTTATTACCATGTCACAAAAAGCAGTGCACAACAGAAGCACAAACAAGGGGAAAGTTGACCACTGCATTACTTTAGTAATCCAATGAGAATTCAGAAAGGTCACCAAAATGTGTTTATCAACTTTGACGTAATATCATAAACAGGAATCATGTTCATTATCCCTATGACACCTATTATAGCGAATGCAGATTAGAAGTGTAAGAACTAAAGTTTCCAGGTCAAAGACAAGATTGAAAATAGCTGTTGATTCATGTTCTCTAGACAGGAGAATCAGGAAAACCACTTCGTTTCATGAATCTCTCTTTGCTTTTGGAAGGATCAAAAACAAATCTGAGAAACATCGCTTTATTAGTACATCACAAAAAGGAGTGCATGACAGAAGCATAAACAAGGGGAAAGTTGACCACTCCGTTACTTTAGTAATCCAATCAGAATTCAGAACGGTCACCTAAATGTACTAACCTGTAAGGTTTACCCTGTTCATAACCTACTTTGACGCAACATAGTATAGAGGCCTCATATTAGCAATCCCTATCACACCTATTATAGTGAAAGCAGAATTCAAGTGGAAGAACTAAAGTTTCCAGATGAAACACCAGATTGAAAATAGCTCTTGATTCATGTTCTCTAGAAAGAAGAATCAGGAAAATGACTTGATTTCATGAATCTCTCTCACTTTGGAGGGATCAAAAACAAATCTGAGAAACATCTCTATTACCACAACAAAAAGAGGATTTATTTATTTATCTATCATATTTATATAGCTGCCCATCTGACACAAGGTGACTCTGGGCGGTGTACAACAAT
Organism: Liasis olivaceus; assembly: GCA_030867105.1. Lineage (NCBI taxonomy): Eukaryota > Metazoa > Chordata > Lepidosauria > Squamata > Pythonidae > Liasis > Liasis olivaceus. The sequence goes on along the minus strand of CM061359.1, from coordinate 24,072,512 downwards.
TAAAAATAAATACATAAAAACAATTACACATAAAAAACTGTAAAAACACACAAAACAGGAGGGGATAAAATTAATAAGGGAGCCATTGTAAAATCTCCCCAGTCCCCTGGGAGCCCCAGGCCTGATCACATAACCAGGTCTTGAGGGATTTACAGAATGTTAAGAGGGATGGATAATCTCACTTCTGGAAGGAGATTCCACAAGGTGGGCACCATAGCAGAGAAAGCCTGCCTCCTGGGAACCACCAGATGTAATTCTCTAGCAGATGGGATCCGCAGCATGCCTTCTCTGCCAAATCTGATGGGACGGGCAGATGTAATCGGGGAAAGGTGGACCCTCAGGTAACCCGGCCCCATGCCATGGCTTTAAAGGTCAAAACCAGCAGCTTGAATTGGACTCAGAAGCAAACTGGCAACCAGTGCAGCTTGCAAAGCAGAAGTGTAACGTGTACCGCCCTAGGGGCACACATAACTGCCCATGCTGCTGCATTTTGCACCAGTTGAAGCTTCTGGATATTCTTCAAGGGCAGCCCCATGTAGAGTGCATTACAAAAATCCAAACAGGAGGTGACCAGGGCATAAGTGACAGTGATTTGGAATGGGTGCAACTGGCGCACAACACGAAGCTGTGCAAAGACCCTCCTAGCCACGACTGCCACCTGCTCTTCAAGCAGGAGTTGTGAGTCCAGGAAGGACCCCCAAATTGCACACAGGGTCTGTCTAGGGCAGTGCAACCCCATTCAGTACCAAAGAGAACACCAGAAGGCCCCAGAACCCACAGCCACTCAGTCTTGCCAGGGTTCAGTTGAAGCCTGTTGTTCCACATCCAGACCCTCACAGCCTCCAGGCACTGGGATAAGACATTCACAACATTGCTTAATTCGCCAGGGGCAGAGATGTATAATTTGATATCATCAGCATACTGATGATACCTCACCCCATGGCGACAGATGAGCTCACCCAGCAGCCTCATGTAGATGTTAAATAGGAGGGGGAAGAGCACTGAACCCTGCGGCACTCCACATAACAGGGGCTGAGGGTGGGATCTCTCCTTCCCAACCACCACCAAATGGAATCGGCCCTGGAGGAAGACGGTGAACCAGCACAACACAGTGCCACCCACTCCCAAACCTCTGAGCTGATCCAGAAGCATACCATGGTCAATGGTATCAAAAGCTGCTGAGAGGTCAAGTAGAGCAAGGATGAATGTACAACCCCCATCCCGCCCTTGCCAGAGATCATCCAAAAGTGCGACCAATGCTGTTTCTGTCCCATATCCAGGCCTGAATCCCAACTGAAAGGGATCCAGATTCCATAGCAGAAGAACTAATAAGGTGGAACTTAACCACAATGTTACATTAGTAATTGAAAGATATTTCAGAAGGGTAACCTAAATGCATTCTAGGATTTGGGTACTTTGATGCATTATAATAAGCCAAATTTGAGAAAATCACTTTATTACCACAAGGCACAAAAAGAGCTACATAGCAGAAGTAGAAACATGGGGAAAGAAAACTACAACGTTGATTTAGCAATACAATGAGAGTTCAGAATTTTCGTCTGAATGAAGTCTATGATACTTATCTAGTTTGATGGAAGATCATACACAGGCCTCCTGTTACCAATCCCTATAATGCCTGAAATAATAAATGCAGAATTCAACTTTGACAACTAAAGTTTGCAGCTCAGTCAAATACCAGTTTTGAAAGAGACATGGTGATTTATGTACTACCTAGCAAGGGGAATCAGGAAAAGACCTTGGTTTCAGGAACCTCTAATTGCCTTAAGAGTGATTGAAAAAATGAATTTGAGAATATCAGTTTATTACCACAGGTCACAAAATAGAATGCATAGCAGAAGTAGAAACAAGGGGAAAGTGAACCTCACCATTGATTTAGCAATCCAATGAGAGTTCAGAATTGTCATCTGAATGCAGTCTATGACACTTATCTAGTTTCATGCAACTTCATACAGAGGCAGCATGTCACCAAACCCTATCATGCCTGTTATAATGAACGCAGAATTCAACTTTGACAACTCAAGTTTGCCACTCAGTCAAACACAAGATTTGAAAAAGTGCTGGTGATTTATGTTCTACCCAGCAAGGGGAATCAGGAAAGGCACTTGGATTCATGCATCTCTCTTTACCTTAAGAGTGATCCCAAGAACATATTTGAGAAAATTGCTTCATTAGCACAAGTCACAAAATGGAGTCCAGAGCAGAAGTAGAAACAAGGGGAAACTGAACTACACCATTCAGTTAGCAATTCAATGAGAGTTCAGAATTGTCATCTGAAGGCAGTCTATGACACTTAGCTAATTCGATGCAACTTCATACAGAGGCCTCATGCCACCAATCTAGAGATGTAACATTTCTGGAAATTTTGAAGCCATGAGAAAAAACCATTTTCCCCCCTGTTTTTTTCTGGAAAAAATTGAAATTTTGGAAAAATTGAAAAAAAGTTCAGTGTGGAGTAGTTTTACAAATTGCATGAAATTTGATAACTTCTTTAGCTCTTCTATAAATCCTTTGAAGGGTGTCCAGTTTCATGAAGTCACTAAGAAGTAAGTTTAGTCCATGAGATGCACATCCTATTGCAGTAATATGTGGATACTTGTCCATTATGATTTCCCATGCAACTTTCATATTACTTGCATTGTCAGTCAGCAAAGCAAATACTTTACCACTCTCAATTTTCTCCAAAACTGCACATATTTCACTGCTGATATACTCTGCAGTATGTCTCTTCTCTCCAGTTTCAATGCGTCTATAAAAGACTGGTTGAGGTGTTGTTATCACAAAGTTGATGATTCCTTCTCCCCGAACATTTGTCCATAAGTACTGCAAGACATAGTGCTTCACTGATTTTTCCTTGTACAGATTCCATCACACGCTCATATTCTGACTCCAAAAGAGGCTTGTGTCAGGTTCAGCTGGCGCGGCACGGCTAGTTTTCGCCCAGCCACGCTGAGTCAGTTCTACCACCCGCTCGCAAGCCGGGAAAAGAGGAAGTGAAAGCCACCGCTGGTTAACGAGCCACCTGGGACCACTTAACAAAAAAACGCAGAGTGGATGTTTTGTATCAATGCTGATTAGCCGTGAGCCCCGAGACAAAGGGCTGAGCAGTGGCTTGCAGAAATGCGATCAGCATGCGATTGGAAAACCCCGGTTTTGCGAGTAACTGAAAGAACCCAGAGGAACCACGACCACGCTGGCGGGGCAGAGCAATCAAGGGACAATAAGAACTGGGCTGAACCTGCCATTCAAGTAAAAGGGGGGATGACTGGGGCAATCTGTAATCTGCAATCTGTAATATGTAACATAGCAACGGGGCAAAGCGCGGGAAGGGGAGAACTATAAATTGCATCACAAGATGTGCCAAGCCAGTCCTGGCTTTGTTTGTAACTATGCACGTTACGCTCGAGTACACTTCTTTGTTGAACACACGTGTCATGAGAGTTTCTCTAGACGAACGGGGTAAATCTTACAGCTTGCTCAACGAATGTCTGCTTGGCAAATGATATGATGGTCATAATAATTTAAAAGCTTCCTGCCAATATGCATTTTCAGTTATTGACAATACTGATCCAGAAGCATATATTGCTCTTGCAAGGACATGATCAATTTTCTCCTGATTTTCAGGTGTCATTTTACCTATAAATGAAGGTATGGTGCATTTTTGTGAGGCAGTGCTTTGCAACACTTCTTTACTTGAAGATGCTGCTGGTGAAGAAACACTTTGTAATGATCCAGAAGCAGCAGAAATAGTGTTTCTGGAATTAGAACTCTGGAAGGAAAAGCTACTTGCACTTTCATTCTGGTCCTCATCATTTAATTCCATAAAGTATTTTTTAATGTCTTTAGGGCACCTCTGGGATGCAAGAATGTGTTTTGTCATCCTTGTAGCATTTGGAAAAGAATATTTCTTCTCACAATATTTGCAAATTGCAGCTTTGCTCTCAGCAGAAATTGCACTGTGGAAATGTTTCCAAGCTCTAGATGTTGGTCTCACCATTTTACTGAGAGGAGGAAAAGAAAAACAAATTTACTGACCAGACTATAGGTAAACATTATGCTGTGATGGTGGAGAACATTAATAGGAATCATTTAAGGATTACAAAAGAGAAATTAATTTGTCAGACAAATTTACCCTCTTATCTGTCAGTTAAGGCCTGAGAGGAGGACAGAAACTATCATCTCCTGTATACCAACAATTACTCAACTGTAGTCCAAGGTACACAAGTAAACTAAACTGGAGGCTTTTCCCTGCAGTGCCCCCTAATGGCACAAATGCATATTTCTCCTGCTTGAGAACTGCATTGAGAAGTACAGTGTTACTTGAATTCTATTCCAGGATTTGCTTGTCTTCAGCTGAGAGAACTTGCAATAATTTAAGACTTTACAAAAAGTCTCAGAAATCTTTCATTAAGGTCTTCATGTTATACAGTTTGAATGCCATGTGATAGATATATTATTTATCATTGGAAAAGAACATATTCCACACACTTTTTTTTTCAAATTTCCTGAAAAAAATGGCTTTGGAAAAAAACAGAAAAAACCCTGTTTTTTCCCCAATTTTTCCGGTTTTTTTCCAGGCCTTCCCATCTCTACACCAATCCCTATGATGCCTGGTATAGTAAATACAGAATTCAACTTTGACAACTCACGTTTGCAGCTCAGTCAAACACCAGATTTTAATAAGTGCTGATGATTTATGTTCTACTTAGCAAGGGGAATCAGGAAAACCACTTGGTTACATGAATCTCTCTCTTCCTTAAGAGTGATCCCAAAAACAAATATGAAAAAATCGCTTAATTACCACAAGTCACAGAATGGAGTCCACAGCAGAAGTAGAAACAAGGGGAAACTGAACTACACCTTTGATTTAGCAATCCAGGGAGAGTTCAGAATTGTCAGCTAAATGCAGTCTATGATACTTACTTGGTTTCATTGAACTTCATACAGAGGCCTCAAGTCAAGTTTGCTGCTCAGTCAAACACCAGATTTGAAAAAGCAGTGGTGATTTATATTCTACCTAGCAAGGGGAAACAGGAAAAGAACTTGGTTTCATGAAGCTCTCTTTCCTGTAAGAGTGATCCCAAGAACAAATTTGAGAAGATTGCCTTATCAGCTGAAAACACAAAATGGAGTCCACAGCAGAAGGAGACACAAGGGGAAACTGAACTGCACCGTTGAGTTAGCAATCCAATGACAGTTCAGAATTGTCATCTGAAGGCAATCTGTGACACTTTCTTGTTCTGATACAACTTCATAGAGAGGCCTCATGTCAGCATCCTCTGTGATGCCTGTTACAGTGAATACAGAATGCAACTTTGAGAACACACGTTTGCCACTCAGACACCAGATTTTAAAAAGTGCTGGTGATTTATGTTCTACCCAGCACGGTGAACCAGGAAACCCCTTGGTTACATGAATCTGTCTGTTTCTTAAGAGTGATCTGTCAGATCTGCGATGTTCAAATCCCAATGAAGAAAAATCTTGTGCAACCCAAGTTAGGTTCAAAAAAGATTTCATTTATTGGAACGTACTTGCAACTCTAAGCAAAGCATTGCTAAAACTAAAGCCCATGCTTTTCCCACTTAACTTTTACCCTTACTTCTCACCCTCCCCTTTCCAGGCACCAAATGTGGTTCTCACAGAGGTGCGACCTTGCACATTCCTAACCTAACAATCCATCTTCCTGGCCTTTGATAGTGTCCCAGTTCCTTCTACGTTCACTTCCTCCCTCCCCCCTCCTAAAGAATGGCAGAAACAAAGCAAGCAACTACTACATTAATATTTTGATTACTGAAGGTTCTGACATGCCGCCCCTCCAAAGAAAATGGATCTTCAAATGTGGTGTTTGTCTGAGCCGGGAATTTCAGTTCTGTACGTGGAGTTTTGCCTGCGCTACAATAGGACATTTGGGCCTGTGGAGTAATAGGCCGTTTCTTCCACATTTATTCTTGCGAACACTATAAAGGCAAGGGGAGATTAATGAAACCATGATATCTTTCTGATTCTACTCCCTAAAGAGAACATGAATCCTCAGCTCTTTTTTAAATCTGGTATTTGTCTGAGCCGGGAGCCTCAGTTCTGAAAGTGGAGTTACATCGTCGCTACAATAGGCCATTTCAGCATATGCAGTAATACGCCATTTCATCCAAATTTATTCTTCGGATCACTCTTAAGGCAAGGAAAGATTCATGAAAACATGATGTTTTTCTGACTCTACTACATAGGGAGAATATGAATCCTCAGGCCTTTTTCAAATCTGGTGTTTGTCTGAGCTGGGAACCGCAGTTCTGAAAGTTGAGTTTCCCCCTCACTACAAGAGGCCTTTTGAACATATGCGGTAATAGGCCATTTCTTCCACATTTATTCCTGGGATCACTCAAAAGGCAAGCAGAAAGTGATGAAACCGTGATGTTTTTCTGATTCTACTACTTATTGAGAACATAAATCCTCAGGTCTTTCTCAGCTCTACTGTGTCTGAGTGGGGAACCTGAGTTCTAGAAGTGGAGTTTCGCCCTCACTACCCTAGGCCTTTTCAGCATATGCGGTAATAGGTCGTTTTTTCCAACATTATTCCTTGGGTAACTCTTAAGGCAAGGAGAGATTCCTGAAACCATGATGTTTTTCTGATTCTACTACTAGGGAGAACATGAATCATGACGTATTTTTCAAATCTTGTTTTTGTCTGGGCTGGGAACCTCAGTCCTGAAAGTGGAGTTTTGCCCTCAGTACAGAAGGCCTTTTGAGCAAATGCGGTAATAGGCTGTTTTTTCCAAAATTATTCCTTGGATCACTCTTAAGGCAAGGAGAGATTCTTGAAACCATGACGTTTTTCTAATTCTACTACCTAGGGAGAACATGAATCATGACATCTTTTTCAAATCTGGTATTTGTCTGGGCCGGGACATTACTGCATATGTTTAAAAGGCCTATTGTAGCAAGGGCGAATCTCCCCTTTGAGAACTGATGTTGCTGGCCCAGGCAAACATCAGATTTGAAAAAGACGTCCTGATTCATGTTCTCCATAGGTATTAGAATGAGGTAAACATCATAGTTTCAAGAATCTCTCCTTGCCTTAAGAGAGACCAAAGAATAAAGTTGGAAAAAACGGCCTATTACCACGAAACTCCACTTTCAGAACTAACGTTCCCGTACCAGACAAACACCACATTTGAAAAAGACGTCATGATTCATGTTCTCCCTAGGTAGTAGAATCAGAAAAACATCACGGTTTCAAGAATCTCTCCTTGCCTTAAGAGTGATCCAAAGAATAAAGTTGGAAAAAACGGCCTATTACCGCATATCCTCAAAGGCCTATTGTATTAACGGTGAAACCACTTTCAGAAGTGAGGTTCCCTGCCCAGACAAACACCAGATTTAAAAAAGACGTTGTGATTCATGTCCTCCCTAGGTAGTAGAATCAGAAAAACATCACGGTTTAAAGAATCTGTCCTTGCCTTAAGAGAGATCCAAAGAATAAAGTTCGAAAAAACGGCCTATTATCGCATATGCTCAAAAGGCCTATTGTACTGACGGTGAACTCACGTTCAGAACTGAGGTTCCCGGCCCAGACAAACACCAGATTTGAAAAAGACGTCATGATTCATGTTCTCCGTAGGTAGTAGAATCAGAAAAACCTCATGGGTTCAAGAATCTCTCCTTCCCTTAAGAGAGATCCAAAGAATAATTTGGAAAAAACAGCTTATTACTGCGAAACTCCACTTTCAGAACTGAGGTTCCCGGCCCAGACAAACACCAGGTTTGAAAAAGACCTCGTGATTCATGTTCTCCCTAGGTAGTAGAATCAGAAAAACATCATGGTTTCAAGAATCTCTCCTTGCCTTAAGAGTGATCGAAAGAATAAAGTTGGAAAAAACAGCCTATTACCGCTAAACTACACTTTCAAAACTGAGGTTCCCGGCTCATACAAACACCAGGTTTGAAAAAGACCTCAGAATTCATGTTCTCCCTGTCAGGTTCAGCAGGCACAGCGCTCCGTAGAAGGCCATAGAAGCCACCGCCGGGCTGAGCCAATTTGCTACGAGCCGGGAGGAATAGGGGAAGTGGGAGGCACGCGGCTGATAGCGGCCACCTGCGCCTAGCCGGTGGGGAAACCGCAGAGCGGAACAAATTAATCGGCGCTGATAAGCGGCGCGAGCCATCAATAAGTGGAACAGCAAGTCGAGGAACCAACATACCGTGCCTCCAGTGACCCCGGCTCTGCATGAATAAGAAAAGGACTTAGAGGGAACCAACCCACGCCGGAGGGGAAATCAATCGATGAACAATGCGGCCCGGCCGAACCTGACATCCGGACTTATCGAAGTGCGAATAGCCCGCTGCCGGCAATGCGATCGCGAGGCGGGAAAAACCGCGGGAAGGGGGGGTATAAAGGAACCAATGTACTGTGCCAAGCCAGTCCTGGCTTTGTTTGTAACTGTTGCGTTACGCTCGAGTAAACCTCTTTTGTGAACTACACGCGTCACGGGAGTTTCTCTTGACGAACGGGGCAGATTCTTACATAAAGCCAGGACTCACATTGAGTGCTACCCGGTACACACCGAGGAGTGCTCCCCTTCTTTCCCTGCAGCCAGGACCAGAGAGGAATCGATTGACGGCACCAGGAGATGGCCAGCGATGGGGAAACCGCTCGCCAGCTGGGCAAACAGGAGCCCAGATCTGAAGGCGCAATGGCAGGAACAGTCCGGGGCGAATGGCGCATGGACACAGCCGAGAGGGCGCCAGAGGACGGGTGGTCGTTCGGCGGGGGCAGGAGCCCCGACAGGTCGCTAGCATGGGGGATCGCAACGAGTCGTGACTCGGAACCCGAGGCCCGGGAGCTGGAGGAACGACTCACCCAATTGGGGGCCAAAATCGAGCAGCGGATGGACGGGGTCCAGGTGATGTTGCAGACCATACTCCGGGGGGTCGAAGCCCCGAGGCCTGAGTCACAGGTGAAGAAGGAATTGGGCGATGCCGGCAGCAGTGAGGACACAAACTCGAGAAGCTGCGCAGAGCCCAGACAAGAGGTTGCGCAGACGGTTCCAGTCCTTAGCGTGAGGAGGAGGGGACCCGCAACCACGGCCAATTCGCAGGGCGCCAAGCGGGCGCTCAGTGGCGGGACGGAGCCCTCGAGGGGACGTGCAGTTCCCGGGAGCAGCAGCGCAGGGTCCAGGGTCCAGGGACCAGAGGAGAGGATGGATCGGCTGGAGAGCGACTTCCAGCAGTGGGTGACAGCCGTACCGGGCATGTGGCAGGCATGGCGTGATGGACCCAGAGCCCCGGCTGGGGTAGCCGCGGAAAGCGGCGTGGAGACCAGGCTGGTGGAGGTGGTCAGCCTGATGAGGAGCGCGAAGGGGAGTCAGCGGCCAGCAGAGGCACCCCGGTTCAGGAGTTCAAGGAGCGAGCTCTCGGGGAGCCCCGAGCCACTAACCTATTTCCGTACGCAGGACAGGCTCCACTCAGAGATCCGGGGGAGAGCATCCAGTAGAGATGACCCAGAGGCTCTAGTGAAGTGGAGCTGGCTGGAAGAGACGGCGGGAGAGGCCGGAGACTGGGGGAAGCATGAGACGCGAGCCCCAATACCAGCCACAGCGGACCGCAAGAGCCGACGACGGAGGATCGGGGTCGGAGATACCCGGCAGACTGCAGGGACTTGCTACTGGTGTGGTGGCAAGGGGCATCGGATTGTGCAGTGCCCCTCGAGGCGGGGGGGCTTGGCGAGCTGCACAGAGGATGGGGGCGGGCGTTTCCCGGCTACAAGAAACCCCGACCGATCCTGGGAGGAGGCAGCAGCTCGTGGAGCAGCGTGCAGCAGAGTCGGCTGGCTCACGAGGAAGCCCAGCTCCGCGAGGAGGGGAGAGCGAGCCGGCGGAAGGCGACGGCCGGCAACACAGGGGCGCACCCCGGAGCAGCCAATGGAGTGGCAGCATGAGGAAGAGTGGGACAGCAGAAATTGCTCGCCCATGAGGATAAGGGTCCACCTCAAGGGGGTGAGATCGGAAGCAGAGGCGAAAGTCGACGCCCTGCTGGATTCAGGATGCACCCACTGCCTGATCCACCCGGTACTGGCATCCGCGCTAGGGCTCAGAGTGAGGAGACTCAGGGAGCCCCTCTCACTCAGCCAGTTGGACGGATCGATGGCAGGAGGGGGGCCGGCACAGTATCGCACTGAGCCGGTCGTTTTGACAGTGGGGACAAGCCGGGAGGAGCTAAGCCTGGTAGTTGCCCCGGTGGCTGACCATGCCCTAGTGCTGGGGCTGGCATGGCTTATGCGCCAGAACCCGCACATAGATTGGGCGGCCAAGACGGTGCGGTTTGGCGGCACCACCAAGCAGACGGGGTCGAGCCGCGGAGGTGGCGAGAGAGCAGAGGACCCAACAGAGCTCGGTGAGGTGGCGGCTGCGCAACGGAGAACCGAGGGCCAGCGAGCGGGGCCCAGCCAACCGACCGCACGTGAGGTGAAGACGGCACCGAGGGAGACCGGCAGAGGAGCCGGGGCAACAAGCGCACAAGACGGTGCGGCAGCTGAGAAGGTGCGATTCGACGGCGCCACTGGGCAGACTGGGTTGAGCCGTGGAGAAGTCGTGGGAACAGAGAACCCAACGGAGCTCGAGGAGGTGGCGCCTGAAGGAAAGGGAGCCAAGGGTCGGGAAGCTGCAGCGGCAACGGCAGCAGGGCCCGGGCGACCAACTGCACATGAGGCAAATATTAGGACAGCGCCAAGGGCGGCCGACAAACTGGAGGGGCTGACAGCCGAGGCGACGGTGGAATCGACGGTGAAGGGCCCCGCAGCAACGCAGAGGGCGGCTGCAGCAGAGACGGCAGCAGCGGGACCTGAGGGCTCTGCAGCAAAGCAGATGGCGACCATCCTGGGGCCAAGAGCGGGGGCAGTAGCGGCACCGGGAGCCGAGAAGTCCACGCCAAGTGCAAGCGGAAAAGTCGGCGGGAGACCGGGACTCTGTCGTGCCCAGGGGAATCTGGAGGGTTGTAGGACCCTGAGGAAGCCGCCGCTTGAACCGACAGACCCGACCACGACCCAGCTGGAGGCGAAAGGTGGAGCCCAACCCCCAACGGAGAAAGAGGGGAAGGGAGCCGAGCCGGAGTTGAGGCGGCGCTGTGCGGAGGCGAGCGAGGCAGACCCCTCGTTGGCAAACAACCAGGACTCCCTGAAGAAACACGGGACCTGCTGGGAGCACAAGGGGAGGCTCTACGTTCCAGAAGCTTGCCGGGTGGATGTGCTCAGGAGAGGGCACAATGACGAGGCTACGGGACATTGTGGGTTCGTTAGGACTTTCCACCTCCTGCGTGAACAGTTCTGGTGGCCGTCTCTCCGGAAGGATGTGAGAGAATATGTGGCCAGCTGCTCGACATGCTCAGTCACGAAGGAAGGGAAGGAGAACCTTCGGGGACCCGTCCAATAATTGACTTGGCCAGGGTAAGGCCATAGCCACAAGATCGAGGAAAGGCACCCTAGTAGCCCAATTAAGGGGGGGACTTGTTTTTAGGGGGGCGGAATGTCAGGTTCAGCCGGCACGGCGCTCTGTAGAAGGCCATAGAAGCCACCGCCGGGCTGAGCCAATTTGCTACGAGCCGGGAGGAATAGGGGAAGTGGGAGCCACGCGGCTGAAAGCGGCCACCTGCACCTAGCCGGCGGGGAAACTGCAGAGCGGAACAAATTAATCAGCGCTGATAAGCGGCACGAGCAATCAATAAGCGGAACAGCAAGTCGAGGAACCAAGATACCGCGCCTCCAGTGACCCCGGCTCTGCATGAATAAGAAAAGGACTTAGAGGGAACCAACCCACGCGGAGGGGAAATCAATCAATGAACAATGGGGCCCAGCCGAACCTGACATCTGAACTTATCGAAGTGCGAATAGCCCGCTGCCGGCAATGCGATCGCGAGGCGGGAAAAACCGCGGGAAGGGAGGGTATAAAGGAATCAATGTACTGTACCAAGCCAGTCCTAGCTTTGTTTATAACTGTTGCGTTACGCTCGAGTAAACCTCTTTTGTGAACTACACGTGTCACGGGAGTTTCTCTTGACGAACGGGGCAGATTCTTAAACTCCCTAGGTAATAGAATTAGAAAAACATAATAGTTTCGAGAATCTCCCCTTGCCTTAAGAGAGATCCAAAGAATAAAGTTGGAAAAAACGGCCTATTACCGCATATGCTCAAAAGGCCTATTGTATTGATGGTGAAACTCCACTTTCAGAACTCAGGCTCCCGGCCCAGACAAACACCAGATTTGAAAAAGACGTTCTGATTCATGTTCTCCCTAGGTAGTAGAATCAGAAAAACATCATGGTTTCAAGATTCTCTCCTTGCCTTAAGAGAGATCTAAAGAATAATATTGGAAAAAACGGCCTATTACCGCATATGCTCAAAAAGACTATTGTACTGACGGCGAAAATCCACTTTCAGAACTGAGCTTCCCGGCCCAGACAAACACCAGATTTGGAAAAGACCTCATGATTCATGTTCTCCCTAGGTAGTAGAATCAGAAAAACATAATAGTTTCGAGAATCTCCCCTTGCCTTAAGAGAGATGCAAAGAATAAAGTAGGAAAAAACGGTCTATTATCGCATAGGCTGAAAAGGCCTATTGTATTGAGGGCGAAACTCGACTTTCAGAACTGAGTTTCCCGGCCCAGACAAACAACAGATTTGAAAAATACCTCGTGATTCATGTTCTCCTTAGGTAGTAGAATCAGAAAAACATCATGGTGTCAAGAATCTCGCCTTGCCTTAAGAGTGATCCAAAGAATAAAGTTGGAAAAAACGGCCTATTACCGCTAAACTACACTTTCAGAACTGAGGTTCCCGGCCCAGACAAACACCAGATTTGAAAAAGACCTCGTGATTCATGTTCTCCCTAGGTAGTAGAATCAGAAAAACATAATAGTTTCGACAATCTCCCCTTGCCTTAAGAGAGATCCAAAGAATAAAGTTGGAAACAACGGCCTATTATCGCATATCCTTAAAAGGCCTATTGTATTTAGGGCGAAACTCCACTTTCAGAACTGATTTACCGCCCCAGACAAACACCAGATTTGAAAAAGACCTTGTGATACATGTTCTCCTTGGTAGTGGAATCAGAAAAACATGATGGTTTCAAGAATCTCTCCTCGCCTTAACAGAGATCCAAAGAATAAAGTTGGAAAAAACGGCGTATTACCGCTAAACAATACTTTCAGAACAGAGGTTCCCGGCTAATACAAACACCAGATTTGAAAAAGACCTCATGATTCATGTTCTCCCTAGGTAGTAGAATCAGAAAAACATAATAGTTTCGAGAATCTCCCCTTGCCTTAAGAGAGATCCAAAGAATAAAGTTGGAAAAAACGGCCTATTACCGCATATAGTCAAAAGGGCTACTGTGTTGACAGCGAAAACCCACTTTCAGAACATAGGTTCCCGGTCTAGACAAACACCAGCTTTGGAAAAGGCCTCATGATTCATGTTCTCCCTTCGTAGTAGAATCAGAAAAACATAAGAGTTTCGAGAATCTCCCGTTGCCTTAACAGAGATCCAAAGAATAAAGTTGGAAAAAACGGCCTATTACCGCTAAACTACACTTTCAGAACTGAGGTTCCCGGCTCATACAAACACCAGATTTGAAAAAGACCTCATGATTCATGTTCTCCCTAGGTAGTACAATCAGAAAAACATAATAGTTTAGAGGATCTCCCCTTGCCTTAAGAGAGATCCAAAGAATAATGTTGGAAAAAACAGCCTATTACCGCTAAACTACACTTTCAGAACTGAGGTTCCCGGCTCATACAAACACCAGATTTGAAAAAGACCTCATGATTCATGTTCTCCCTAGGTAGTAGAATCAGAAAAACAAATTAGTTTTGAGAATCTCCCCTTGCCTTAAGAGAGATCCAAAGAATAATCTTGGAAAAAAAGGCCTATTACAACTTACGGTCAAAAGGGCTATTGTATTGAGGGCGAAAATACACTTTCAGAACTGTGCTTCCCGGCCTTGACAAACACCAGATTTGGAAAAGACCTCGTCATTCATGTTCACCCTAGGTAGTAGAATCAGAAAAACATAATTGTTTCGAGAATCTCCCCCTGGCTTAAGAGAGATCCAAAGAATAAAGTTGGAAAAAACGGCCTATTACCGCGAAACACCACTTTCAGAACTGAGGTTCCCGGCCCAGACAAACACCAGATTAGAAAAAGACATCGTGATTCATGTTCTCCCTAGGTAGTAGAATCAGAAAAACATCATGTTTTAAAGAATCTCTCCTTGCCTTAAGGGTGATCCAAACAATAAAGTTTGAAAAAAGGGCCTATTACCATATATGCTCAAAAGGCGTATTGTATTGACGGTGAAACTCCACTTTCAGAACTGAGGTTCCCGGCCCAGACAAAAAACAGATTTGAAAAAGACGTTGTGATTCATATTCTCCTTAGGTAGTAGAATTAGAAAAACATCATGGTTTCAAGATTCTCACCTTGCCCTAATAGAGATACAAAGAATAAAGTTGGAAAAAACGGCCTATTACCGGTAAACTCCACTTTCAGACTGAGGTTCCAGGCCCAGACAAACACCAGATTTGAAAAACACATCGTGATTCATGTTCTCCCTAGGTAGTAGAATCAGAAAAACATCATGTTTTCAAGAATCTCTCCTTGCCTTAAGGGTGATCCAAACAATAAAGTTTGAAAAAAGGGCCTATTACCGTATATGTTCAAAAGGCGTATTGTATTGACGGTGAAACTCCACTTTCAGAACTGAGGTTCCCGGCCCAGACAAAAAACAGATTTGAAAAAGACGTTGTGATTCATATTCTCCCTAGGTAGTAGAATTAGAAAAACATCATGGTTTCAAGATTCTCACCTTGCCCTAATAGAGATCCAAAGAATAAAGTTGGAAAAAACGGCCTATTACCGGTAAACTCCACTTTCAGAACTGAGGTTCCAGGCCCAGACAAACACCAGATTTGAAAAACACATCGTGATTCATGTTCTACCTAGGCAGTAGAATCAGAAAAACATCATGTTTTCAAGAATATCTCCTTGGCTTAAGAGTGATTCAAACAATAAAGTTCGAAAAAAGGGCCTATCACCGCATATGCTCAAAAGGTCTATTGTATTCACGGTGAAACTCCACTTTAAGAACTGAGGTTCCCGGCCCAGACAAACACCACATTTGAAAAAGACGTTCTGATTCATGTTCTCCCTAGGTAGTAGAATCAGAAAAACATCATGGTTTCAAGATTCTCTCCTTCCCTTAAGAGAGATCCATAGAATAAAGTGGGAAAAAAAGGCCTATTACCGCAAAACACCACTTTCAAAACTGAGGTTCCCGGCCCAGAAAAACACCACATTTGAAAAAGACGTCGTGATTCATGTTCTCCCTAGGACGTAGAATCAGAAAAACATCATGTTTTCAAGATTCTTTCCTTCCCTTAAGAGAGATCCAAAGAATAATGTGGGAAAAAAAGGCCTATTACCGAGAAACACCACTTTCAGAAGTGAGGTTCCCGGCCCAGACAAACACCACATTTGAAAAAAACGTCGTGATTCATGTTCTCCCTAGGAGGTAGAATCAGAAAAACATCATGTTTTCAAGAATATCTCCTTGGCTTAAGAGTGATTCAAACAATAAAGTTCGAAAAAAGGGCCTATCACCGCATATGCTCAAAAGGTCTATTGTATTCACGGTGAAACTCCACTTTAAGAACTGAGGTTCCCGGCCCAGACAAACACCAGATTTGAAAAAGACGTTGTGATTCATGTTCTCCCTAAATAGTAGAATGAGAAAAACATCATGGTTTCAAGATTCTCTCCTTCTCTTAAGAGAGATCCTACTAAATAAAGTAGGAAAAAATGGCCTATTACCGCAGATATTCAAAAGGCCTATTGTATTGACGGTGAAACTCCACTTTCAGAACTCAGGTTCCCGGCCCAGACAAACACCAGATTTCAAAAAGACGTCGTGATTCATGTTCTCCCTAGGAGTAGAATCAGAAAAACATCATGGTTTCAAGATTCTCTCCTTGCCTTAAGAGAGATCTAAAGAATAATATTGGAAAAAACGGCCTATTACCGCATATGCTCAAAAGGACTATTGTACTGACGGCGAAAATCCAGTTTCAGAACTGAGCTTCCCGGCCCAGACAAACACCAGATTTGGAAAAGACCTCATGATTCATGTTCTCCCTAGGTAGTAGAATCAGAAAAACATAATAGTTTCGAGAATCTCCCCTTGCCTTAAGAGAGATGCAAAGAATAAAGTAGGAAAAAACGGTCTATTATCGCATAGGCTGAAAAGGCCTATTGTATTGAGGGCGAAACTCGACTTTCAGAACTGAGTTTCCCGGCCCAGACAAACAACAGATTTGAAAAATACCTCGTGATTCATGTTCTCCTTAGGTAGTAGAATCAGAAAAACATCATGGTGTCAAGAATCTCGCCTTGCCTTAAGAGTGATCCAAAGAATAAAGTTGGAAAAAACGGCCTATTACCGCTAAACTACACTTTCAGAACTGAGGTTCCCGGCCCAGACAAACACCAGATTTGAAAAAGACCTCGTGATTCATGTTCTCCCTAGGTAGTAGAATCAGAAAAACATAATAGTTTCGACAATCTCCCCTTGCCTTAAGAGAGATCCAAAGAATAAAGTTGGAAACAACGGCCTATTATCGCATATCCTTAAAAGGCCTATTGTATTTAGGGCGAAACTCCACTTTCAGAACTGATTTACCGCCCCAGACAAACACCAGATTTGAAAAAGACCTTGTGATACATGTTCTCCTTGGTAGTGGAATCAGAAAAACATGATGGTTTCAAGAATCTCTCCTCGCCTTAACAGAGATCCAAAGAATAAAGTTGGAAAAAACGGCGTATTACCGCTAAACAATACTTTCAGAACAGAGGTTCCCGGCTAATACAAACACCAGATTTGAAAAAGACCTCATGATTCATGTTCTCCCTAGGTAGTAGAATCAGAAAAACATAATAGTTTCGAGAATCTCCCCTTGCCTTAAGAGAGATCCAAAGAATAAAGTTGGAAAAAACGGCCTATTACCGCATATAGTCAAAAGGGCTACTGTGTTGACAGCGAAAACCCACTTTCAGAACATAGGTTCCCGGTCTAGACAAACACCAGCTTTGGAAAAGGCCTCATGATTCATGTTCTCCCTTCGTAGTAGAATCAGAAAAACATAAGAGTTTCGAGAATCTCCCGTTGCCTTAACAGAGATCCAAAGAATAAAGTTGGAAAAAACGGCCTATTACCGCTAAACTGCACTTTCAGAACTGAGGTTCCCGGCTCATACAAACACCAGATTTGAAAAAGACCTCATGATTCATGTTCTCCCTAGGTAGTACAATCAGAAAAACATAATAGTTTAGAGGATCTCCCCTTGCCTTAAGAGAGATCCAAAGAATAATGTTGGAAAAAACAGCCTATTACCGCTAAACTACACTTTCAGAACTGAGGTTCCCGGCTCATACAAACACCAGATTTGAAAAAGACCTCATGATTCATGTTCTCCCTAGGTAGTAGAATCAGAAAAACAAATTAGTTTTGAGAATCTCCCCTTGCCTTAAGAGAGATCCAAAGAATAATCTTGGAAAAAAAGGCCTATTACAACTTACGGTCAAAAGGGCTATTGTATTGAGGGCGAAAATACACTTTCAGAACTGTGCTTCCCGGCCTTGACAAACACCAGATTTGGAAAAGACCTCGTCATTCATGTTCACCCTAGGTAGTAGAATCAGAAAAACATAATTGTTTCGAGAATCTCCCCCTGGCTTAAGAGAGATCCAAAGAATAAAGTTGGAAAAAACGGCCTATTACCGCGAAACACCACTTTCAGAACTGAGGTTCCCGGCCCAGACAAACACCAGATTAGAAAAAGACATCGTGATTCATGTTCTCCCTAGGTAGTAGAATCAGAAAAACATCATGTTTTAAAGAATCTCTCCTTGCCTTAAGGGTGATCCAAACAATAAAGTTTGAAAAAAGGGCCTATTACCATATATGCTCAAAAGGCGTATTGTATTGACGGTGAAACTCCACTTTCAGAACTGAGGTTCCCGGCCCAGACAAAAAACAGATTTGAAAAAGACGTTGTGATTCATATTCTCCTTAGGTAGTAGAATTAGAAAAACATCATGGTTTCAAGATTCTCACCTTGCCCTAATAGAGATACAAAGAATAAAGTTGGAAAAAACGGCCTATTACCGGTAAACTCCACTTTCAGACTGAGGTTCCAGGCCCAGACAAACACCAGATTTGAAAAACACATCGTGATTCATGTTCTCCCTAGGTAGTAGAATCAGAAAAACATCATGTTTTCAAGAATCTCTCCTTGCCTTAAGGGTGATCCAAACAATAAAGTTTGAAAAAAGGGCCTATTACCGTATATGTTCAAAAGGCGTATTGTATTGACGGTGAAACTCCACTTTCAGAACTGAGGTTCCCGGCCCAGACAAAAAACAGATTTGAAAAAGACGTTGTGATTCATATTCTCCCTAGGTAGTAGAATTAGAAAAACATCATGGTTTCAAGATTCTCACCTTGCCCTAATAGAGATCCAAAGAATAAAGTTGGAAAAAACGGCCTATTACCGGTAAACTCCACTTTCAGAACTGAGGTTCCAGGCCCAGACAAACACCAGATTTGAAAAAGACGTCGTGATTCATGTTCTCCCTAGGCAGTAGAATCAGAAAAACATCATGGTTTCAAGATTCTCTCCTTCCCTTAAGAGAGATCCAAAGAATAATGTGGGGAAAAAAGGCCTATTACCGCGAAACACCACTTTCAGAACTGAGGTTCCTGGCCCAGACAAACACCAGATTTGAAAAAGACCTCATGATTCATGTTCTCCCTAGGTATTACAATCAGAAAAACATCATGGTTTCAAGAATCTCTCCTGGCCTTAATAGTGATCCAAAGAATAAAGTTGGAAAAAACGGCCTATTACCGCTAAACTACACTTTGAGAAGTGAGGTTCCCGGCCCAGACAAACACCACATTTGAAAAAAACGTCGTGATTCATGTTCTCCCTAGGAAGTAGAATCAGAAAAACATCATGTTTTCAAGAATATCTCCGTGGCTTAAGAGTGATTCAAACAATAAAGTTCGAAATAAGGGCCTATCACCGCATATGCTCAAAAGATCTATTGTATTCACGGTGAAACTCCACTTTAAGAACTGAGGTTCCCGGCCCAGACAAACACCAGATTTGAAAAAGACGTCGTGATTCATGTTCTCCCTAAATAGTAGAATGAGAAAAACATCATGGTTTCAAGAGTCTCTCCTTCTCTTAAGAGAGATCCTACTAAATAAAGTAGGAAAAAAAGGCCAATTACCGCAGATATTCACAGGCCTATTGTATTGACGGTGAAACTCCACTTTCAGAACTCAGGTTCCCGGCCCAGACAAACACCAGATTTCAAAAAGACGTCGTGATTCATGTTCTCCCTAGGAGTAGAATCACAAAAACTTCATGGTTTCAAGATTCTCTCCTTCCCTTAAGAGAGATCCAAAGAATATTGTTGTAAAAAACAGCCTATTACCACGAAACACCACTTTCAGAACCGAGGTTCCCAGCCCAGACAAACGCCAGATTTGAAAAAGACATCGTGATTCATGTTCTCCCTAGGTAGTAGAATGAGAAAAAACATCATGGTTTCAAGATTCTCTCCTTGCCTTAAGAGAGATCCAAGGAATAATATTGGAAAAAACGGCCTATTACCGCATATGCTCAAAAGGCCTATTGCATTGATGGTGAAACTCAACTTTCAGAACTCAGGTTACCGGCCCAGACAAACACCAGATTTGAAAAAGACGTCGTCATTCATGTTCTGCCTAGGTAGTAGAATGAGAAAAACATCATGGTTTCGAGATTCTCTCCTTGCCTTAAGAGAGATCCAAACAATAATGTTCGAAAAAAGGGCCCATTACCGCATATGCTCAAAAGGCCTATTGTATTCACGGTGAAACTCCACTGTCAGAACTGAGGTTCCCGGCCCAGACAAAAACCATATTTGAAAAAGACGTTGTGATCCATGTCCTCCCTAGGTGGTAGAATTAGAAAAACATCATGGTTTCGAGATTCTCTCCTTGCCCTAATAGAGATCCAAAGAATAATGTTGGTAAAAACGGCCTATTACCGGTAAACTCCACTTTCAGAACTGAGGTTCCAGGCCCAGACAAACACCAGATTTTTAAAAGAGGTCGTGATTCATGTTCTCCCTAGGTAGTAGAATCAGAAAAACATCATGGTTTCAAGATTCTCTCCTTCCCTTAAGAGAGATCCAAAGAGTAAAGTGGGAAAAAAAGGCCTATTACCGCGAAACACCACTTTTAGAACTGAGGTTCCCGTCCCAGACAAACACCAGATTTAAAAAAGACGTCGTGATTCATGTTCTACCTAGGCAGTAGAATCAGAAAAACATCATGTTTTCAAGAATATCTCCTTGGCTTAAGAGTGATTCAAACAATAAAGTTCGAAAAAAGGGCCTATCACCGCATATGCTCAAAAGGTCTATTGTATTCACGGTGAAACTCCACTTTAAGAACTGAGGTTCCCGGCCCAGACAAACACCACATTTGAAAAAGACGTTCTGATTCATGTTCTCCCTAGGTAGTAGAATCAGAAAAACATCATGGTTTCAAGATTCTCTCCTTCCCTTAAGAGAGATCCATAGAATAAAGTGGGAAAAAAAGGCCTATTACCGAGAAACACCACTTTCAGAAGTGAGGTTCCCGGCCCAGACAAACACCACATTTGAAAAAAACGTCGTGATTCATGTTCTCCCTAGGAGGT
Organism: Liasis olivaceus; assembly: GCA_030867105.1. Classification (NCBI taxonomy): domain Eukaryota; kingdom Metazoa; phylum Chordata; class Lepidosauria; order Squamata; family Pythonidae; genus Liasis; species Liasis olivaceus. The sequence goes on along the minus strand of CM061359.1, from coordinate 24,051,699 downwards.
AGAATCAGAAAAACATCATGTTTTCAAGAATATCTCCTTGGCTTAAGAGTGATTCAAACAATAAAGTTCGAAAAAAGGGCCTATCACCGCATATGCTCAAAAGGTCTATTGTATTCACGGTGAAACTCCACTTTAAGAACTGAGGTTCCCGGCCCAGACAAACACCAGATTTGAAAAAGACGTTGTGATTCATGTTCTCCCTAAATAGTAGAATGAGAAAAACATCATGGTTTCAAGATTCTCTCCTTCTCTTAAGAGAGATCCTACTAAATAAAGTAGGAAAAAATGGCCTATTACCGCAGATATTCAAAAGGCCTATTGTATTGACGGTGAAACTCCACTTTCAGAACTCAGGTTCCCGGCCCAGACAAACACCAGATTTCAAAAAGACGTCGTGATTCATGTTCTCCCTAGGAGTAGAATCAGAAAAACTTCATGGTTTCAAGATTCTCTCCTTCCCTTAAGAGAGATCCAAAGAATATTGTTGTAAAAAACAGCCTATTACCACGAAACACCACTTTCAGAAACAAGGTTCCCGGCCCAGACAAACGCCAGATTTGAAAAAGACCTCATGATTCATGTTCTCCCTAGGTAGTACAATCAGAAAAACATAATAGTTTAGAGGATCTCCCCTTGCCTTAAGAGAGATCCAAGGAATAATATTGGAAAAAACGGCCTATTACCGCATATGCTCAAAAGGCCTATTGCATTGATGGTGAAACTCAACTTTCAGAACTCAGGTTACCGGCCCAGACAAACACCAGATTTGAAAAAGATGTCGTCATTTATGTTCTGCCTAGGTAGTAGAATGAGAAAAACATCATGGTTTCGAGATTCTCTCCTTGTCTTAAGAGAGATCCAAACAAGAATATTGGAAAAAACGGCCTATTACCGCATATGCTCAAAAGGCCTATTGTATTGACGGTGAAACTCCACTTTCAGAACGCAGGTTCCCGGCCCAGACAAACACCAGATTTGAAAAAGACGTTCTGATTCATGTGGTCCCTAGGTAGTAGAATGAGAAAAAAATCATGTTTTCAAGATTCTCTCCTTCCCTTAAGGGAGAACCAAAGAATAATGTTGTAAAAAACGGCCTATTTCCGCGAAACACCACTTTCAGAACTGGGGTTCCCAGCCCAGACAAACACCAGATTTGAAAAAGAGGTCGTGATTCATGTTCTCCCTAGGTAGTGGAATCAGAAAAAAATCATGGTTTCAAGATTCTCTCCTTGCCTTAAGAGAGATCCAAAGAATAATATTGGAAAAAACGGCCTATTACCGTATATGCTCAAAAGGCCTATTGTATTGACAGTGAAACTCTACTGTCAGACCTCAGGCTCCCGGCCCAGACAAACACCAGATTTGAAAAAGACGTCGTGATTCATGTTCTCCCTAGGTAGTAGAATCAGAAACACATCATGGTTTCAAGATTCTCTCCTTCCCTTAAGAGAGATCCAAAGAATATTGTTGTAAAAAACGGCCTATTACCGCGAAACACCACTTTCAGAACTGACGTTCCCGGCGCAGACAAACACCAGATTTGAATAAGTGTTCGTGATTCCTGTTCTCCCTAGGTAGTATAATGAGAAAAAAATCATCTTTTCAAGATTCTCTCCTTCCCTTAAGGGAGAAACAAAGAATAATGTTGTAAAAAACGGCCTATTACCGCGAAACTCCACTTTCAAAACTCAGGTTCCCGGCCAAGACAAACACCAGATTTGAAAAAGACGTCGTGATTCATCTTCTCCCTAGGTAGTAGAATGAGAAAAACATCATGTTTTCAAGAATCTCTCCTTGCCTTAAGAGTGATCGAAACAATAAAGTTCCAAAAAAGGTCCTCTTACCGCATATGCTCAAAAGGCCTATTGTATTGACGGTGAAACTCCACATTCAGAACTGAGGTTCCCAGACCAGACAAACACCAGATTTGAAAAGACGTTGTGATTCATGTTCTTCCTAGGTAGTAGAACTAGAAAAACATCATGGTTTCAAGATTCTCTCCTTGCCCTAATAGAGATCCAAAGAATAAACTTGGAAAAAACGGCCTATTACCGCATATGCACAAAAGGACTATTGTATTGACGGTGAAACTCCACTTTCAGGTTCCGGGCCCTGACAAACACCAGATTTGAAAAAGAGGTCGTGATTCATGTTCTCCCTAGGTAGTAGAATCAGAAAAACATCATGGTTTCAAGATTCTCTCCTTGCCCTAACAGAGATCGATAGAATAATTTTGCAAAAAACGGCCTATTACCGGTAAACTCCACTTACAGAACTGAGGTCCCGGCCGAGACAAACACCAGATTTGAAAAAGACGACGTGATTCATGTTCTCCCTACGTAGTAGAATGAGAAAAACATCTTGTTTTCAAGAATCTCTCCTTCCTTAAGAGTGATCTAAACAATAAAGTTCAAAAAAATGGCATATTACCGCATATGCTCAAATGGCCTATTGTATTGACAGTGAAACTTCACTTTCAGAACTGAGGTTCCCGGCCCAGACAAACACCAGATTTGAAAAAGACGTCGTGATTCATCTTCTCCCTAGGTAGTAGAATCAGAAAAACATCAACTTTTTAAGAACCTCTCCTTGCCTTAAGAGGGATCCAAACAATAAAGTTGAAAAAAAGGCCCTCTTACCGCATATGCTCAAAAGGCCTATTGTATTGACGGTGAAACTCCACTTTAAGAACTGAGGTTCCCGGCCCAGACAAACACCAGATTTGAAAAAGACGTCGTCATTCATGTTCTCCCTAGGTAGTAGAATCAGAAAAACATCATGGTTTCGAGATTCTCTCCTTGCCTTAAGAGAGATCCAAACAAGAATATTGGAAAAAACGGCCCATTACCGCATATGCTCAAAAGGCCTATTGTATTGACGGTGAAACTCCATTTTCAGAACGCAGGTTCCCGGCCCAGACAAACACCAGATTTGAAAAAGACGTTCTGATTCATGTGGTCCCTAGGTAGTAGAATGAGAAAAAAATCATGTTTTCAAGATTCTCTCCTTCCCTTAAGGGAGAACCAAAGAATAATGTGGTAAAAAACGGCCTATTTCCGCGAAACACCACTTTCAGAACTGACGTTCCCGGCGCAGACAAACACCAGATTTGAATAAGAGTTCGTGATTCTTGTTCTCCCTAGGTAGTATAATGAGAAAAAAATCATCTTTTCAAGATTCTCTCCTTCCCTTAAGGGAGAAACAAAGAATAATGTTGTAAAAAACGGCCTATTACCGCGAAACTCCACTTTCAAAACTCAGGTTCCCGGCCAAGACAAACACCAGATTTGAAAAAGACGTCGTGATGCATCTTCTCCCTAGGTAATAGAATCAGAAAAAAATCATGTTTTCAAGAATCTCTCCTTGCCTTAAGAGTGATCGAAACAATAAAGTTCCAAAAAAGGTCCTCTTACCGCATATGCTCAAAAGGCCTATTGTATTGACGGTGTAACTCCACATTCAGAACTGAGGTTCCCGGCCCAGACAAAAACCATATTTGAAAAAGACGTTCTGATCCATGTTCTCCCTAGGTGGTAGAATTAGAAAAACATCATGGTTTCAAGATTCTCTCCTTGCCCTAATAGAGATCCAAAGAATAAACTTGGAAAAAACGGCCTATTACCGGTAAACTCCAATTTCAGAAAAAAGGATCCCGGCCAAGACAAACACCAGATTTGAAAAAGAGGTCGTGATTCATGTACTCCCTAGGTAGTAGAATCAGAAAAACATCGTGGTTTCAAGATTCTCTCCTTGCGTTAAGAGAGATCCAAAGAATAATATTGGAAAAAACGGCCTATTACCGCATATGCTCAAAAGGACTATTGTATTGAGGGTGAAACTCCACTTTCACAACTGAGGTTCCCGGCCCAGACAAACACTAGAATTGAAAAAGACGTTGTGAGTCATGTTCTCCATAGGTAGTAGAATCAGAAAAACATCATAGTTTCAAGATTCTCTCCTTCCATTAAGAGAGATACAAAGAATAATGTTCAAAAAACGGCCTCTTACCGCGAAACACCACTTTCAGAACTGAGGTTCCCGGCCCAGACAAACACCAGATTTTAAAAAAACGTCGTCATTCATGTTATCCCTAGGTGCTGGAATCACAAAAACATCATGTTATCAAGAATCTCTCCTTGCCTTAAGAGTGATCCAAACAATAAAGTTCGTAAAAATGTCCTATTACCACATATGCTCAAAAGGCCTATTGTGTTGACGGTGCAACTCCACTTTCAGAACTGAGGTTCCCGGCCCAGACAAACACCAGATTTGAAAAAGACGTTGTGATTCCTATTCTCCCTAGGTAGTAGAATCAGAAAAAAATCATGTTTTCAAGACTCTCTCCTTGCCTTAAGAGTGATCCAAACAATAAAGTTCGAAAAAAGGGCCTATTACCGCATATGCTCAAAAGCCCTATTGTATTCACGGTGAAACTCCACTGTCAGAACTGAGGTTCCCGGCCCAGACAAAAACCATATTTGAAAAAGACGTTGTGATCCATGTTCTCCCTAGGTGGTAGAATTAGAAAAACATCATGGTTTCAAGATTCTCTCCTTGCCCTAATAGAGATCCAAAGAATAAACTTGGAAAAAACGGCCTATTACCGGTAAACTCCAATTTCAGAAAAAAGGTTCCCGGCCAAGACAAACACCAGATTTGAAAAAGAGGTCGTGATTCATGTACTCCCTAGGTAGTAGAATCAGAAAAACATCATGGTTTCAAGATTCTCTCCTTGCGTTAAGAGAGATCCAAAGAATAATATTGGATAAAACGGCCTATTACCCCATATGCTCAAAAGGACTATTGTATTGAGGGTGAAACTCCACTTTCAGAACTGAGGTTCCCGGCCCAGACAAACACTAGAATTGAAAAAGACGTTGTGATTCATGTTCTCCATAGGTAGTAGAATCAGAAAAACATCATGGTTTCAAGATTCTCTCCTTCCATTAAGAGAGATACAAAGAATAATGTTCAAAAAACGGCCTCTTACCGCGAAACACCACTTTCAGAACTGAGGTTCCAGGCCCAGACAAACACCAGATTTTTAAAAGAGGTCGTGATTCATGTTCTCCCTAGGTAGTAGAATCAGAAAAACATCATGGTTTCAAGATTCTCTCCTTCCCTTAAGAGAGATCCAAAGAGTAAAGTGGGAAAAAAAGGCCTATTACCGCGAAACACCACTTTTAGAACTGAGGTTCCCGTCCCAGACAAACACCAGATTTAAAAAAGACGTCGTGATTCATGTTCTACCTAGGCAGTAGAATCAGAAAAACATCATGTTTTCAAGAATATCTCCTTGGCTTAAGAGTGATTCAAACAATAAAGTTCGAAAAAAGGGCCTATCACCGCATATGCTCAAAAGGTCTATTGTATTCACGGTGAAACTCCACTTTAAGAACTGAGGTTCCCGGCCCAGACAAACACCACATTTGAAAAAGACGTTCTGATTCATGTTCTCCCTAGGTAGTAGAATCAGAAAAACATCATGGTTTCAAGATTCTCTCCTTCCCTTAAGAGAGATCCATAGAATAAAGTGGGAAAAAAAGGCCTATTACCGAGAAACACCACTTTCAGAAGTGAGGTTCCCGGCCCAGACAAACACCACATTTGAAAAAAACGTCGTGATTCATGTTCTCCCTAGGAGGTAGAATCAGAAAAACATCATGTTTTCAAGAATATCTCCTTGGCTTAAGAGTGATTCAAACAATAAAGTTCGAAAAAAGGGCCTATCACCGCATATGCTCAAAAGGTCTATTGTATTCACGGTGAAACTCCACTTTAAGAACTGAGGTTCCCGGCCCAGACAAACACCAGATTTGAAAAAGACGTTGTGATTCATGTTCTCCCTAAATAGTAGAATGAGAAAAACATCATGGTTTCAAGATTCTCTCCTTCTCTTAAGAGAGATCCTACTAAATAAAGTAGGAAAAAATGGCCTATTACCGCAGATATTCAAAAGGCCTATTGTATTGACGGTGAAACTCCACTTTCAGAACTCAGGTTCCCGGCCCAGACAAACACCAGATTTCAAAAAGACGTCGTGATTCATGTTCTCCCTAGGAGTAGAATCAGAAAAACTTCATGGTTTCAAGATTCTCTCCTTCCCTTAAGAGAGATCCAAAGAATATTGTTGTAAAAAACAGCCTATTACCACGAAACACCACTTTCAGAAACAAGGTTCCCGGCCCAGACAAACGCCAGATTTGAAAAAGACCTCATGATTCATGTTCTCCCTAGGTAGTACAATCAGAAAAACATAATAGTTTAGAGGATCTCCCCTTGCCTTAAGAGAGATCCAAGGAATAATATTGGAAAAAACGGCCTATTACCGCATATGCTCAAAAGGCCTATTGCATTGATGGTGAAACTCAACTTTCAGAACTCAGGTTACCGGCCCAGACAAACACCAGATTTGAAAAAGATGTCGTCATTTATGTTCTGCCTAGGTAGTAGAATGAGAAAAACATCATGGTTTCGAGATTCTCTCCTTGTCTTAAGAGAGATCCAAACAAGAATATTGGAAAAAACGGCCTATTACCGCATATGCTCAAAAGGCCTATTGTATTGACGGTGAAACTCCACTTTCAGAACGCAGGTTCCCGGCCCAGACAAACACCAGATTTGAAAAAGACGTTCTGATTCATGTGGTCCCTAGGTAGTAGAATCAGAAAAACATCATGGTTTCAAGATTCTCTCCTTCCCTTAAAGGAGAACCAAAGAATAATGTTGTAAAAAACGGCCTATTTCCGCGAAACACCACTTTCAGAACTGGGGTTCCCAGCCCAGACAAACACCAGATTTGAAAAAGAGGTCGTGATTCATGTTCTCCCTAGGTAGTGGAATCAGAAAAAAATCATGGTTTCAAGATTCTCTCCTTGCCTTAAGAGAGATCCAAAGAATAATATTGGAAAAAACGGCCTATTACCGTATATGCTCAAAAGGCCTATTGTATTGACAGTGAAACTCTACTGTCAGACCTCAGGCTCCCGGCCCAGACAAACACCAGATTTGAAAAAGACGTCGTGATTCATGTTCTCCCTAGGTAGTAGAATCAGAAACACATCATGGTTTCAAGATTCTCTCCTTCCCTTAAGAGAGATCCAAAGAATATTGTTGTAAAAAACGGCCTATTACCGCGAAACACCACTTTCAGAACTGACGTTCCCGGCGCAGACAAACACCAGATTTGAATAAGTGTTCGTGATTCCTGTTCTCCCTAGGTAGTATAATGAGAAAAAAATCATCTTTTCAAGATTCTCTCCTTCCCTTAAGGGAGAAACAAAGAATAATGTTGTAAAAAACGGCCTATTACCGCGAAACTCCACTTTCAAAACTCAGGTTCCCGGCCAAGACAAACACCAGATTTGAAAAAGACGTCGTGATTCATCTTCTCCCTAGGTAGTAGAATGAGAAAAACATCATGTTTTCAAGAATCTCTCCTTGCCTTAAGAGTGATCGAAACAATAAAGTTCCAAAAAAGGTCCTCTTACCGCATATGCTCAAAAGGCCTATTGTATTGACGGTGAAACTCCACATTCAGAACTGAGGTTCCCAGACCAGACAAACACCAGATTTGAAAAGACGTTGTGATTCATGTTCTTCCTAGGTAGTAGAACTAGAAAAACATCATGGTTTCAAGATTCTCTCCTTGCCCTAATAGAGATCCAAAGAATAAACTTGGAAAAAACGGCCTATTACCGCATATGCACAAAAGGACTATTGTATTGACGGTGAAACTCCACTTTCAGGTTCCGGGCCCTGACAAACACCAGATTTGAAAAAGAGGTCGTGATTCATGTTCTCCCTAGGTAGTAGAATCAGAAAAACATCATGGTTTCAAGATTCTCTCCTTGCCCTAACAGAGATCGATAGAATAATTTTGCAAAAAACGGCCTATTACCGGTAAACTCCACTTACAGAACTGAGGTCCCGGCCGAGACAAACACCAGATTTGAAAAAGACGACGTGATTCATGTTCTCCCTACGTAGTAGAATGAGAAAAACATCTTGTTTTCAAGAATCTCTCCTTCCTTAAGAGTGATCTAAACAATAAAGTTCAAAAAAATGGCATATTACCGCATATGCTCAAATGGCCTATTGTATTGACAGTGAAACTTCACTTTCAGAACTGAGGTTCCCGGCCCAGACAAACACCAGATTTGAAAAAGACGTCGTGATTCATCTTCTCCCTAGGTAGTAGAATCAGAAAAACATCAACTTTTTAAGAACCTCTCCTTGCCTTAAGAGGGATCCAAACAATAAAGTTGAAAAAAAGGCCCTCTTACCGCATATGCTCAAAAGGCCTATTGTATTGACGGTGAAACTCCACTTTAAGAACTGAGGTTCCCGGCCCAGACAAACACCAGATTTGAAAAAGACGTCGTCATTCATGTTCTCCCTAGGTAGTAGAATCAGAAAAACATCATGGTTTCGAGATTCTCTCCTTGCCTTAAGAGAGATCCAAACAAGAATATTGGAAAAAACGGCCCATTACCGCATATGCTCAAAAGGCCTATTGTATTGACGGTGAAACTCCATTTTCAGAACGCAGGTTCCCGGCCCAGACAAACACCAGATTTGAAAAAGACGTTCTGATTCATGTGGTCCCTAGGTAGTAGAATGAGAAAAAAATCATGTTTTCAAGATTCTCTCCTTCCCTTAAGGGAGAACCAAAGAATAATGTGGTAAAAAACGGCCTATTTCCGCGAAACACCACTTTCAGAACTGACGTTCCCGGCGCAGACAAACACCAGATTTGAATAAGAGTTCGTGATTCTTGTTCTCCCTAGGTAGTATAATGAGAAAAAAATCATCTTTTCAAGATTCTCTCCTTCCCTTAAGGGAGAAACAAAGAATAATGTTGTAAAAAACGGCCTATTACCGCGAAACTCCACTTTCAAAACTCAGGTTCCCGGCCAAGACAAACACCAGATTTGAAAAAGACGTCGTGATGCATCTTCTCCCTAGGTAATAGAATCAGAAAAAAATCATGTTTTCAAGAATCTCTCCTTGCCTTAAGAGTGATCGAAACAATAAAGTTCCAAAAAAGGTCCTCTTACCGCATATGCTCAAAAGGCCTATTGTATTGACGGTGTAACTCCACATTCAGAACTGAGGTTCCCGGCCCAGACAAAAACCATATTTGAAAAAGACGTTCTGATCCATGTTCTCCCTAGGTGGTAGAATTAGAAAAACATCATGGTTTCAAGATTCTCTCCTTGCCCTAATAGAGATCCAAAGAATAAACTTGGAAAAAACGGCCTATTACCGGTAAACTCCAATTTCAGAAAAAAGGTTCCCGGCCAAGACAAACACCAGATTTGAAAAAGAGGTCGTGATTCATGTACTCCCTAGGTAGTAGAATCAGAAAAACATCGTGGTTTCAAGATTCTCTCCTTGCGTTAAGAGAGATCCAAAGAATAATATTGGAAAAAACGGCCTATTACCGCATATGCTCAAAAGGACTATTGTATTGAGGGTGAAACTCCACTTTCACAACTGAGGTTCCCGGCCCAGACAAACACTAGAATTGAAAAAGACGTTGTGAGTCATGTTCTCCATAGGTAGTAGAATCAGAAAAACATCATAGTTTCAAGATTCTCTCCTTCCATTAAGAGAGATACAAAGAATAATGTTCAAAAAACGGCCTCTTACCGCGAAACACCACTTTCAGAACTGAGGTTCCCGGCCCAGACAAACACCAGATTTTAAAAAAACGTCGTCATTCATGTTATCCCTAGGTGCTGGAATCACAAAAACATCATGTTATCAAGAATCTCTCCTTGCCTTAAGAGTGATCCAAACAATAAAGTTCGTAAAAATGTCCTATTACCACATATGCTCAAAAGGCCTATTGTGTTGACGGTGCAACTCCACTTTCAGAACTGAGGTTCCCGGCCCAGACAAACACCAGATTTGAAAAAGACGTTGTGATTCCTATTCTCCCTAGGTAGTAGAATCAGAAAAAAATCATGTTTTCAAGACTCTCTCCTTGCCTTAAGAGTGATCCAAACAATAAAGTTCGAAAAAAGGGCCTATTACCGCATATGCTCAAAAGCCCTATTGTATTCACGGTGAAACTCCACTGTCAGAACTGAGGTTCCCGGCCCAGACAAAAACCATATTTGAAAAAGACGTTGTGATCCATGTTCTCCCTAGGTGGTAGAATTAGAAAAACATCATGGTTTCAAGATTCTCTCCTTGCCCTAATAGAGATCCAAAGAATAAACTTGGAAAAAACGGCCTATTACCGGTAAACTCCAATTTCAGAAAAAAGGTTCCCGGCCAAGACAAACACCAGATTTGAAAAAGAGGTCGTGATTCATGTACTCCCTAGGTAGTAGAATCAGAAAAACATCATGGTTTCAAGATTCTCTCCTTGCGTTAAGAGAGATCCAAAGAATAATATTGGATAAAACGGCCTATTACCCCATATGCTCAAAAGGACTATTGTATTGAGGGTGAAACTCCACTTTCAGAACTGAGGTTCCCGGCCCAGACAAACACTAGAATTGAAAAAGACGTTGTGATTCATGTTCTCCATAGGTAGTAGAATCAGAAAAACATCATGGTTTCAAGATTCTCTCCTTCCATTAAGAGAGATACAAAGAATAATGTTCAAAAAACGGCCTCTTACCGCGAAACACCACTTTCAGAACTGAGGTTCCCGGCCCAGACAAACACCAGATTTTAAAAAGACGTCGTCATTCATGTTATCCCTAGGTGCTGGAATCACAAAAACATCATGTTTTCAAGAATCTCTCCTTGCCTTAAGAGTGATCCAAACAATAAAGTTCGAAAAAATGTCCTATTACCACATATGCTCAAAAGGCCTATTGTATTGACGGTGCAACTCCACTTTCAGAACTGAGGTTCCCGGCCCAGACAAACACCAGATTTGAAAAAGACGTTGTGATTCCTCTTCTCCCTAGGTAGTAGAATCAGAAAAAAATCATGTTTTCAAGACTCTCTCCTTGCCTTAAGAGTGATCCAAACAGTAAAGTTCGAAAAAAGGGCCTATTACCGCATATGCTCAAAAGCCCTATTGTATTCACGGTGAAACTCCACTGTCAGAACTGAGGTTCCCGGCCCAGACAAAAACCATATTTGAAAAAGACGTTGTGATCCATGTTCTCCCTAGGTGGTAGAATTAGAAAAACATCATGGATTCAAGATTCTCTCCTTGCCCTAATAGAGATCCAAAGAATAAACTTGGAAAAAACGGCCTATTACCGGTAAACTCCAATTTCAGAAAAAAGGTTCCCGGCCGAGACAAACACCAGATTTGAAAAAGAGGTCGTGATTCATGTACTCCCTAGGTAGTAGAATCAGAAAAACCTCATGGTTTCAAGATTCTCTCCTTGCCTTAAGAGAGACCCAAAGAATAATATTGGAAAAAACGGCCTATTACCGCATATGCACAAAAGGACTATTGTATTGACGGTGAAACTCCACTTTCAGGTTCCGGGCCCTGACAAACACCAGATTTGAAAAAGAGGTCGTGATTCATGTTCTCCCTAGGTAGTAGAATCAGAAAAACATCATGGTTTCAAGATTCTCTCCTTGCCCTAACAGAGATCGAAAGAATAATTTTGGAAAAAACGGCCTATTACCGGTAAACTCCACTTACAGAACTGAGGTCCCGGCCGAGACAAACACCAGATTTGAAAAAGACGACGTGATTCATGTTCTCCCTACGTAGTAGAATGAGAAAAACAACTTGTTTTCAAGAATCTCTCCTTCCTTAAGAGTGATCTAAACAATAAATTTCAAAAAAATGGCATATTACCGCATATGCTCAAAAGGCCTATTGTATTGACAGTGAAACTTCACTTTCAGAACTGAGGTTCCCGGCCCAGACAAACACCAGATTTGAAAAAGACGTCGTGATTCATATTCTCGGTAGGTAGTAGAATCAGAAAAACATCATGTTTTCAAGAACCTCTCCTTGCCTTAAGAGTGATCGAAACAATAAAGTTCAAAAAAAGGCCCATTTACCGCATATGCTCAAAAGGCCTATTGAATTAACGGTGAAACTCTACTTTCAGAACTGAACTTCCCGGACCAGACAAACACCAGATTTGAAAAGACGTTGTGATTCATGTTCTCCCTAGGTAGTAGAATTAGAAAAACATCATGGTTTCAAGATTCTCTCCTTGCCCTAATAGAGATCCAAAGAATAAAGTTGGAAAAAACGGCCTATTACCGGAAAACTCCAATTTCAGAACTGAGGTTCCCGGCCAAGACAAACACCAGATTTGAAAAAGAGGTTGTGATTCATTTACTCCCAAGGTAGTAGAATCAGAAAAACATCATGGTTTCAAGATTCTCTCCTTGCGTTAAGAGAGACCCAAAGAATAATATTGGAAAAAACGGCCTATTACCTCATATGCACAAAAGGACTATTGTATTGACGGTGAAACTCCACTTTCAGGTTCCGGGCCCTGACAAACACCAGATTTGAAAAAGAGGTCGTGATTCATGTTCTCCCTAGGTAGTAGAATCAGAAAAACATCATGGTTTCAAGATTCTCTCCTTGCCCTAACAGAGATCGAAAGAATAATTTTGGAAAAAACGGCCTATTACCGGTAAACTCCACTTACAGAACTGAGGTCCCGGCCGAGACAAACACCAGATTTGAAAAAGACGACGTGATTCATGTTCTCCCTACGTAGTAGAATGAGAAAAACAACTTGTTTTCAAGAATCTCTCCTTCCTTAAGAGTGATCTAAACAATAAATTTCAAAAAAATGGCATATTACCGCATATGCTCAAAAGGCCTATTGTATTGACAGTGAAACTTCACTTTCAGAACTGAGGTTCCCGGCCCAGACAAACACCAGATTTGAAAAAGACGTCGTGATTCATATTCTCGGTAGGTAGTAGAATCAGAAAAACATCAACTTTTTAAGAATCTCTCCTTGCCTTAAGAGTGATCCAAACAATAAAGTTCAAAAAAAGGGCCTATTACCACATATACCTCATAAGGCCTATTGTATTGACGGTTTAACTTCACTTTCAGAACTGAGGTTCCCGGCCCAGACAAACACCAGATTTGAAAAAGACATCGTGATTCATGTTCTCCCTAGGTAGTAGAATCATAAAAACATCATGTTTTCAAGAACCTTTCCTTGCCTTAAGAGTGATCGAAACAATAAAGTTCAAAAAAAGGCCCTCTTACCGCATATGCTCACAAGGCCTATTGTATTGAGGGTGAAACTCCACTTTCAGAACTGAGGTTCCCGGACCAGACAAACACCAGATTTGAAAAAGACATCGTGATTCATGTTCTCCCTAGGTAGTAGAATGAGAAAAACATCATAGTTTCAAGATTCTCTCCTTCCGTTAAGAGAGATCCAAGGAATAATATTGGAAAAAACGGCCTATTACCGCATATACTCAAAAGGCCTATTGCATTGATGGTGAAACTCAACTTTCAGAACTCAGGTTACCGGTCCAGACAAACAACAGATTTGAAAAAGACGTCGTGATTCATGTTCTCCCTAGGTAGTAGAATGAGAAAAAATCATGATTTCAAGAATCTCTCCTTGCCTTAAGAGTGATCGAAACAATAAAGTTCAAAAAAAGGCCCTCTTACCGCATATGCTCAAAAGGCCTATTGTATTAACGGTGAAACTCCACATTCAGAACTGAGGTTCGCAGACCAGACAAACACCAGATTTGAAAAGACGTTGTGATTCATGTTCTCCCTAGGTAGTAGAATTAGAAAAACATCATGGTTTCCAGATTCTCTCCTTGCCCTAATAGAGATCCAAAGAATAAACTTGGAAAAAACGGCCTATTACCGGTAAACTCCAATTTCAGAACTGAGGTTCCCGGCCAAGACAAACACCAGATTTGAAAAAGAGGTTGTGATTCATGTACTCCCAAGGTAGTAGAATCAGAAAAACATCATGGTTTCAAGATTCTCTCCTTGCCTTAAGAGAGATCCAAAGAATAATATTGGAAAAAACGGCCTATTACCGCATATGCTCAAAAGGACTATTGTATTGACGGTGAAACTCCACTTTCAGTACTGAGGTTCCCGGCCCAGACAAACACTAGAATTGAAAAAGACGTTGTGATTCATGTTCTCCATAGGTAGTAGAATCAGAAAAACATCATGGTTTCAAGATTCTCTCCTTCCATTAAGAGAGATACAAAGAATAATGTTCCAAAAAACGGCCTCTTACCGCGAAACACCACTTTCAGAACTGAGGTTCCCGGCCCAGACAAACACCAGATTTTAAAAAGGCGTCATCATTCATGTTCTCCCTAGGTGCTGGAATCACAAAAACATCATGTTTTCAAGAATCTCTCCTTGCCTTAAGAGTGATCCAAACAATAAAGTTCGAAAAATTGTCCTATTACCACATATGCTCAAAAGGCCTAGTAAAATCAGAAAAACATCATGGTTTCAAGATTGTCTCCTTGCCTTTAGAGAGATCCAAAGAATAATGCTGGAAAAGAAGGCCAATTACCGAGAAACACCACTTTCAGAACTGAGGTTCCCGGCCGAGACAAACACCAGATTTGAAAAAGAGGTCGTGATTCATGTTCTCCCTAGGTAGTGGAATCAGAAAAACATCATGGTTTCAAGATTCTCTCCCTCCCTTAAGAATGATCCAAAGAATAATGTTGGAAAAAAAGGACTATTACCGCGAAACACCACTTTCAGAACTGAGGTTCAAGGCCCAGACAAACACCAGATTTGAAAAAGAGGTCGTGATTCATGTTCTCCCTAGGTAGTAGAATCAGAAAAACATCATGGTTTCAAGATTCTCTGCTTCCCTTAAGAGAGATCCAAAGAATAATGTTGGAAAAAAAGGCCTATTACCGCGAAACACCACGTCCAGAACTGAGGTTCCCGGCCGAGACAAACACCAGATTTTAAAAAGACGTGATTCATGTTCTCCCTAGGTAGTAGAATCAGAAAAACCTCATGGTTTCAAGATTCTCTCCTTGCCTTAAGAGAGATCCAAGGAATAATATTGGAAAAAACGGCCTATTACCGCTTATGCTCAAAAAGCCTATTGTATTGATGGTGAATCTCCACTTTCAGAACTCAGGTTCCCGGCCCAGACAAACACCTGATTTGAAAAAGACGGTCTGATTCTTTTTCTCCCTAGGTAGTAGAATCAGAAAAACATCATGGTTTCAACGTTCTCTCCTTTCCTTAAAGAGATCCAAAGAATAATATTGGAAAAAACGGCCTATTACCGCATATGCTAAAAAGGACTATTGCATTGACGGTGAAACTCCACTTTCAGTATTCAGGTTCCCGGCCCGGACAAACACGAGATTTGAATAAGAGTTCGTGATTCCTCTTCTCCCTAGGTAATAGAATCAGAAAAACATCATGGTTTCAAGATTCTCTCCTTCCCTTAAGAGAGCTCCAAAGAATAATGTTGGAAAAAATGGCTTATTACCGCGAAACACCACGTTCAGAAATGAGGTTCCCGGCCCAGACATACACCACATTTTGAAAAGACGTCGTGATTCATGTTCTACCTAGGCAGTAGAATCAGAAAAACATCATGGCTTCAAGATTCTCTCCTTCCCTTAAGAGAGATCCAAAGAATAATATTGGAAAAAACGGCCTATTACCGTATATTCTCAAAAGGCCTATTGTATTGACGGTGAAACTCCACTTTCAGAACTCAGGTTCCCGGTCCAGACAAACACCAGATTTGAAAAAGATGTCATGATTAATGTTCCCCCTAGGTAGTAGAATCAGAAAAAGATCATGGTTTCAAGATTCTCTCCTTCCCCTTAAAGAGATCCAAAGGATAAAGTTTGAAAAAACGGCCTATTACAGGTAAACTCCACTTTCAGAACTGAGGTTCCTGGCCCAGACAAACACCAGATTTGAAAAAGAGGTCATGATTCATGTTCTCCCTCGGTAGTAGGATCAGAAAAACATCATGGTTTCAAGATTCTCTCCTTGCCCTTATAGAGATCCAAAGAATAAAGTTGGAAAAAACGGCCTATTACAGGTAAACTCCACTTTCAGAACTGAGGTTCCCGGCCGAGACAAACACCACATTTTGAAAAGACGTAGTGATTCATGTTCTCCCTAGGTAGTAGAATCAGAAAAACATCATGGTTTCAAGATTCTCTCCTTGCCTTAAGAGGGATCCAAAGAATAATATTGGAAAAAACGGCCTATTACCGTATATTCTCAAAAGGCCTATTGTATTGACGGTGAAACTCCACTTTCAGAACTCAGGTTCCCGGTCCAGACAAACACCAGATTTGAAAAACACGTCGTGATTCATGTTCTCCCTAGGTAGTAGAATCAGAAAAATATCATGCTTTCAAGCTTCTCTCCTTCCCTTAAGAGAGATCCAAAGAATAATGTTGGAAAAAAAGGCCTATTACCGCGAAACACCACGTCCAGAACTGAGGTTCCCGGCCGAGACAAACACCAGATTTTAAAAAGACGTGATTCATGTTCTCCCTAGGTAGTAGAATCAGAAAAAACTCATGGTTTCAAGATTCTCTCCTTGCCTTAAGAGAGATCCAAGGAATAATATTGGAAAAAACGGCCTATTACCGCATATGCTCAAAAGGCCTATTGTATTGATGGTGAATCTCCACTTTCAGAACTCAGGTTCCCGGCCCAGACAAACACCTGATTTGAAAAAGACGGTCTGATTCTTTTTCTCCCTAGGTCGTAGAATCAGAAAAACATCATGGTTTCAACGTTCTCTCCTTGCCTTAAAGAGATCCAAAGAATACTATTGGAAAATACGGCCTATTACCGCATATGCTCAAAAGGACTATTGCATTGACGGTGAAACTCCACTTTCAGAATTCAGGTTCCCGGCCCAGACAAACACCAGATTTGAATAAGAGTTCGTGATTCCTGTTCTCCCTAGGTAGTCGAATGAGAAAAACATCATGGTTTCAAGATTCTCTCCTTCCCTTAAGAGAGCTCCAAAGAATAATGTTGGAAAGAAAGACCTATTACCGCGTAACACGACGTCTAGAACTGAGGTTCCCGGCCGAGACAAACACCAGATTTGAAAAACAAATTGTGATTCATGTTCTCCCTAGGTAGTAGAATCAGAAAAACATCATGCTTTCAAGATTCTCTCCTTCCCTTAAGAGAGATCCAAAGAATAATGTTGGAAAAAAAGGCCTATTACCGCGAAACACCACGTCCAGAACTGAGGTTCCCGGGCGAATCAAACACCAGATTTTAAAAAGACGTGAGTCATGTTCTCCCTAGGTAGTAGAATCAGAAAAACATCATGGTTTCAAGGCTCTCTCCTTCCCTTAAGAGAGATCCAAAGAATAATGTTGGAAAAAAAGGCCTATTACCGCGAAACACCACGTTCAGAACTAAGGTTCAAGGCCGAGACAAACTCAAGATTTGAAAAAGACGTTCCGATTCGTGTTCTCCCTAGGTACTACAATCAGAAAAACATCATGGTTTCAAGATTCTCTCCTTCCCCGTATAGACATCCAAAGAATAAAGTTGGAAAAAACGGCCTATTACAGATAAACTCCACTTTCAGGTTCCCGGCCCAGACAAACACCAGATTTGAAAAAGAGGTCGTGATTCATGTTCTCCCTAGGTAGTAGAATCAGAAAAACATCATGGTTTCAAGATTCTCTGCTTCCCTTAAGAGAGATCCAAAGAATAATGTTGGAAAAAAAGGCCTATTACCGCGAAACACCACGTCCAGAACTGAGGTTCCCGGCCGAGACAAACACCAGATTTTAAAAAGACGTGATTCATGTTCTCCCTAGGTAGTAGAATCAGAAAAACCTCATGGTTTCAAGATTCTCTCCTTGCCTTAAGAGAGATCCAAGGAATAATATTGGAAAAAACGGCCTATTACCGCATATGCTCAAAAAGCCTATTGTATTGATGGTGAATATCCACTTTCAGAACTCAGGTTCCCGGCCCAGACAAACACCAGATTTGAAAAAGACGTTGTGATTCCTATTCTCCCTAGGTAGTAGAATCAGAAAAAAATCATGTTTTCAAGACTCTCTCCTTGCCTTAAGAGTGATCAAAACAATAAAGTTCGAAAAAAGGGCCTATTACCGCATATGCTCAAAAGCCCTATTGTATTCACGGTGAAACTCCACTGTCAGAACTGAGGTTCCCGGCCCAGACAAAAACCATATTTGAAAAAGACGTTGTGATCCATGTTCTCCCTAGGTGGTAGAATTAGAAAAACATCATGGTTTCAAGATTCTCTCCTTGCCCTAATAGAGATCCAAAGAATAAACTTGGAAAAAACGGCCTATTACCGGTAAACTCCAATTTCAGAAAAAAGGTTCCCGGCCAAGACAAACACCAGATTTGAAAAAGAGGTCGTGATTCATGTACTCCCTAGGTAGTAGAATCAGAAAAACATCATGGTTTCAAGATTCTCTCCTTGCGTTAAGAGAGACCCAAAGAATAATATTGGAAAAAACGGCCTATTACCTCATATGCACAAAAGGACTATTGTATTGACGGTGAAACTCCACTTTCAGGTTCCGGGCCCTGACAAACACCAGATTTGAAAAAGAGGTCGTGATTCATGTTCTCCCTAGGTAGTAGAATCAGAAAAACATCATGGTTTCAAGATTCTCTCCTTGCCCTAACAGAGATCGAAAGAATAATTTTGGAAAAAACGGCCTATTACCGGTAAACTCCACTTACAGAACTGAGGTCCCGGCCGAGACAAACACCAGATTTGAAAAAGACGACGTGATTCATGTTCTCCCTACGTAGTAGAATGAGAAAAACAACTTGTTTTCAAGAATCTCTCCTTCCTTAAGAGTGATCTAAACAATAAATTTCAAAAAAATGGCATATTACCGCATATGCTCAAAAGGCCTATTGTATTGACAGTGAAACTTCACTTTCAGAACTGAGGTTCCCGGCCCAGACAAACACCAGATTTGAAAAAGACGTCGTGATTCATATTCTCGGTAGGTAGTAGAATCAGAAAAACATCAACTTTTTAAGAATCTCTCCTTGCCTTAAGAGTGATCCAAACAATAAAGTTCAAAAAAAGGGCCTATTACCACATATACCTCATAAGGCCTATTGTATTGACGGTTTAACTTCACTTTCAGAACTGAGGTTCCCGGCCCAGACAAACACCAGATTTGAAAAAGACATCGTGATTCATGTTCTCCCTAGGTAGTAGAATCATAAAAACATCATGTTTTCAAGAACCTTTCCTTGCCTTAAGAGTGATCGAAACAATAAAGTTCAAAAAAAGGCCCTCTTACCGCATATGCTCACAAGGCCTATTGTATTGAGGGTGAAACTCCACTTTCAGAACTGAGGTTCCCGGACCAGACAAACACCAGATTTGAAAAAGACATCGTGATTCATGTTCTCCCTAGGTAGTAGAATGAGAAAAACATCATAGTTTCAAGATTCTCTCCTTCCGTTAAGAGAGATCCAAGGAATAATATTGGAAAAAACGGCCTATTACCGCATATACTCAAAAGGCCTATTGCATTGATGGTGAAACTCAACTTTCAGAACTCAGGTTACCGGTCCAGACAAACAACAGATTTGAAAAAGACGTCGTGATTCATGTTCTCCCTAGGTAGTAGAATGAGAAAAAATCATGATTTCAAGAATCTCTCCTTGCCTTAAGAGTGATCGAAACAATAAAGTTCAAAAAAAGGCCCTCTTACCGCATATGCTCAAAAGGCCTATTGTATTAACGGTGAAACTCCACATTCAGAACTGAGGTTCGCAGACCAGACAAACACCAGATTTGAAAAGACGTTGTGATTCATGTTCTCCCTAGGTAGTAGAATTAGAAAAACATCATGGTTTCCAGATTCTCTCCTTGCCCTAATAGAGATCCAAAGAATAAACTTGGAAAAAACGGCCTATTACCGGTAAACTCCAATTTCAGAACTGAGGTTCCCGGCCAAGACAAACACCAGATTTGAAAAAGAGGTTGTGATTCATGTACTCCCAAGGTAGTAGAATCAGAAAAACATCATGGTTTCAAGATTCTCTCCTTGCCTTAAGAGAGATCCAAAGAATAATATTGGAAAAAACGGCCTATTACCGGTAAACTCCAATTTCAGAACTGAGGTTCCCGGCCAAGACAAACACCAGATTTGAAAAAGAGGTTGTGATTCATGTTCTCCATAGGTAGTAGAATCAGAAAAACATCATGGTTTCAAGATTCTCTCCTTCCATTAAGAGAGATACAAAGAATAATGTTCCAAAAAACGGCCTCTTACCGCGAAACACCACTTTCAGAACTGAGGTTCCCGGCCCAGACAAACACCAGATTTTAAAAAGGCGTCATCATTCATGTTCTCCCTAGGTGCTGGAATCACAAAAACATCATGTTTTCAAGAATCTCTCCTTGCCTTAAGAGTGATCCAAACAATAAAGTTCGAAAAATTGTCCTATTACCACATATGCTCAAAAGGCCTAGTAAAATCAGAAAAACATCATGGTTTCAAGATTGTCTCCTTGCCTTTAGAGAGATCCAAAGAATAATGCTGGAAAAGAAGGCCAATTACCGAGAAACACCACTTTCAGAACTGAGGTTCCCGGCCGAGACAAACACCAGATTTGAAAAAGAGGTCGTGATTCATGTTCTCCCTAGGTAGTGGAATCAGAAAAACATCATGGTTTCAAGATTCTCTCCCTCCCTTAAGAATGATCCAAAGAATAATGTTGGAAAAAAAGGACTATTACCGCGAAACACCACTTTCAGAACTGAGGTTCAAGGCCCAGACAAACACCAGATTTGAAAAAGAGGTCGTGATTCATGTTCTCCCTAGGTAGTAGAATCAGAAAAACATCATGGTTTCAAGATTCTCTGCTTCCCTTAAGAGAGATCCAAAGAATAATGTTGGAAAAAAAGGCCTATTACCGCGAAACACCACGTCCAGAACTGAGGTTCCCGGCCGAGACAAACACCAGATTTTAAAAAGACGTGATTCATGTTCTCCCTAGGTAGTAGAATCAGAAAAACCTCATGGTTTCAAGATTCTCTCCTTGCCTTAAGAGAGATCCAAGGAATAATATTGGAAAAAACGGCCTATTACCGCTTATGCTCAAAAAGCCTATTGTATTGATGGTGAATCTCCACTTTCAGAACTCAGGTTCCCGGCCCAGACAAACACCTGATTTGAAAAAGACGGTCTGATTCTTTTTCTCCCTAGGTAGTAGAATCAGAAAAACATCATGGTTTCAACGTTCTCTCCTTTCCTTAAAGAGATCCAAAGAATAATATTGGAAAAAACGGCCTATTACCGCATATGCTAAAAAGGACTATTGCATTGACGGTGAAACTCCACTTTCAGTATTCAGGTTCCCGGCCCGGACAAACACGAGATTTGAATAAGAGTTCGTGATTCCTCTTCTCCCTAGGTAATAGAATCAGAAAAAAATCATGGTTTCAAGATTCTCTCCTTCCCTTAAGAGAGCTCCAAAGAATAATGTTGGAAAAAATGGCTTATTACCGCGAAACACCACGTTCAGAAATGAGGTTCCCGGCCCAGACATACACCACATTTTGAAAAGACGTCGTGATTCATGTTCTACCTAGGCAGTAGAATCAGAAAAACATCATGGCTTCAAGATTCTCTCCTTCCCTTAAGAGAGATCCAAAGAATAATATTGGAAAAAACGGCCTATTACCGTATATTCTCAAAAGGCCTATTGTATTGACGGTGAAACTCCACTTTCAGAACTCAGGTTCCCGGTCCAGACAAACACCAGATTTGAAAAAGATGTCATGATTAATGTTCCCCCTAGGTAGTAGAATCAGAAAAAGATCATGGTTTCAAAATTCTCTCCTTCCCCTTAAAGAGATCCAAAGGATAAAGTTTGAAAAAACGGCCTATTACAGGTAAACTCCACTTTCAGAACTGAGGTTCCTGGCCCAGACAAACACCAGATTTGAAAAAGAGGTCATGATTCATGTTCTCCCTCGGTAGTAGGATCAGAAAAACATCATGGTTTCAAGATTCTCTCCTTGCCCTTATAGAGATCCAAAGAATAAAGTTGGAAAAAACGGCCTATTACAGGTAAACTCCACTTTCAGAACTGAGGTTCCCGGCCCAGACAAACACCACATTTTGAAAAGACGTAGTGATTCATGTTCTCCCTAGGTAGTAGAATCAGAAAAACATCATGGTTTCAAGATTCTCTCCTTGCCTTAAGAGGGATCCAAAGAATAATATTGGAAAAAACGGCCTATTACCGTATATTCTCAAAAGGCCTATTGTATTGACGGTGAAACTCCACTTTCAGAACTCAGGTTCCCGGTCCAGACAAACACCAGATTTGAAAAACACGTCGTGATTCATGTTCTCCCTAGGTAGTAGAATCAGAAAAATATCATGCTTTCAAGCTTCTCTCCTTCCCTTAAGAGAGATCCAAAGAATAATGTTGGAAAAAAAGGCCTATTACCGCGAAACACCACGTCCAGAACTGAGGTTCCCGGCCGAGACAAACACCAGATTTTAAAAAGACGTGATTCATGTTCTCCCTAGGTAGTAGAATCAGAAAAAACTCATGGTTTCAAGATTCTCTCCTTGCCTTAAGAGAGATCCAAGGAATAATATTGGAAAAAACGGCCTATTACCGCATATGCTCAAAAGGCCTATTGTATTGATGGTGAATCTCCACTTTCAGAACTCAGGTTCCCGGCCCAGACAAACACCTGATTTGAAAAAGACGGTCTGATTCTTTTTCTCCCTAGGTCGTAGAATCAGAAAAACATCATGGTTTCAACGTTCTCTCCTTGCCTTAAAGAGATCCAAAGAATACTATTGGAAAATACGGCCTATTACCGCATATGCTCAAAAGGACTATTGCATTGACGGTGAAACTCCACTTTCAGAATTCAGGTTCCCGGCCCAGACAAACACCAGATTTGAATAAGAGTTCGTGATTCCTGTTCTCCCTAGGTAGTCGAATGAGAAAAACATCATGGTTTCAAGATTCTCTCCTTCCCTTAAGAGAGCTCCAAAGAATAATGTTGGAAAGAAAGACCTATTACCGCGTAACACGACGTCTAGAACTGAGGTTCCCGGCCGAGACAAACACCAGATTTGAAAAACAAATTGTGATTCATGTTCTCCCTAGGTAGTAGAATCAGAAAAACATCATGCTTTCAAGATTCTCTCCTTCCCTTAAGAGAGATCCAAAGAATAATGTTGGAAAAAACGGCCTATTTCCGCGAAACACCTCTTTTAGAACTGAGGTTCCTGGCCCAGACAAACATTAGATTTGAAAAAGAGGTCTTGATTCATGTTTTCCCTCGGTAGTAGAATCAGAAGAACATCATGGTTTCAAGATTCTCTCCTTCCCTTAAGAGAGATCCAAAGAATAATGTTGGAAAAAAAGGCCTATATCCTCGAAACACTACTTTCAGAACTGGGGTTCCCGGCACAGACAAACACCAGATTTGAAAAAGACGGTCTGATTCTTTTTCTCCCTAGGTAGTAGAATCAGAAAAACATCATGGTTTCAACGTTCTCTCCTTGCCTTAAAGAGATCCAAAGAATAATATTGGAAAAAATGGCCTATTACCGCATATGCTCAAAAGGACTATTGCATTGACGGTGAAACTCCACTTTCAGAACTCAAGTTCCCGGCCCAGACAAACACCAGATTTGAATAAGAGTTCATGATTCCTGTTCTCCCTAGGTAGTAGAATCAGAAAAACATCATGGTTTCAAGATTCTCTCCTTCCCTTAAGAGAGATCCAAAGTATAATGTTGGAAAAAAAGGCCTATTACCGCGAAACACGACGTACAGAACTGAAGTTCCCGGCCGAGACAAACACCAGATTCGAAAAACACGTCGTGATTCATGTTCTCCCTAGGTAGTAGAATCAGAAAAACATCATGGTTTCAAGATTCTCTCCTTCCCTTAAGAGAGATCCAAAGAATAATATTGGAAAAAACGGCCTATTACCGTATATTCTCAAAAGGCCTATTGTATTGACGGTGAAACTCCACTTTCAGAACTCAGGTTCCCGGTCCAGACAAACACCAGATTTGAAAAAGATGTAGTGATTAATGTTCCCCCTAGGTAGTAGAATCAGAGAAACATCATGGTTTCAAGATTCTCCCCTTCCCTTAAGAGAGATCCAAAGAATAATGTTGGAAAAACAGGCCTATTAACGCAAAACACCACTTCCAGAACTGAGGTTCCCGGCCGAGACAAACACCAGATTTGAAAAAGACGTTCTGATTCGTGTTCTCCCTAGGTACTAGAATCAGAAAAAGATCATGGTTTCAAGATCCTCTCCTTCCCCTTATAGAGATCCAAAGAATAATGTTGGAAAAAACGGCCTATTACAAGTAAACTCCACTTTCAGAACTCAGGTTCCCGGTCCAGACAAACACCAGATTTGAAAAAGATGTAGTGATTAATGTTCCCCCTAGGTAGTAGAATCAGAGAAACATCATGGTTTCAAGATTCTCTCCTTCCCTTAAGAGAGATCCAAAGAATAATGTTGGAAAAAAAGGCCTATTAACGCAAAACACCACTTCCAGAACTGAGGTTCCCGGCCGAGACAAACACCAGATTTGAAAAAGACGTTCTGATTCCTGTTCTCCCTAGGTAGTAGAATCAGAAACACATCATGTTTTCAAGAATCTCTCCTTGCCTTAATTATGGTCAAAAGAAGAAAGTAAGAAAAAATGTCCTATTACCGAATATTCTCAAAAGGCCTATTGTATTGACGGTGAAAGTCCACTTTCAGAACTCAGGTTCCCGGCCCAGACAAACATCATATTCGAAAAAGACGTTGTGATTTATGTTCTCTCTAGGTAGTAGAATTAGAAAAATATCATGGTTTCAAGAAACTCTCCTTCCCCTAATATAGATCCAAAGAATAAAATTGGAAAAAACGGCCTTTTACCAGTAAACTCCACTTTCAGAACTGAGGTTCCCGGCCCAGACAAAAACCAGATTTGAAAAAGACGTCGTGATTCATGTTCTCCCTAGGTAGTAGAATCAGAAAAACATCATGTTTTCAAGAATCTCTCTTTGCCTTAAGAGTGATCCATACAATAAAGTTCGAAAAAATGGCCTATTACTGCAAATGCTCAAAAGGCCTATTGTATTGACGGTGAAACTCCACTTTCAGAACTGAGGTTCCCGGCCCAGAGAAAGAACAGGTTTGAAAGAGACGTTGTGATTCAAGTTCTCTCTAGGTAGTAGTATTAGAAAAATATTATGGTTTCAAGATTCTCTCCTTGCCCTAATAGAGATCAAAAGAATAAAGTTGGAAACAACGGCCTTTTACCAGTAAACACATGTTTCAGAACTGAGGTTCCCGGCACAGAGAAACACCAGATTGAAAAAGATGTCGTGATTTATATTCTCCCTAGTTAGTAGAATCAGAAAAATATCATGGTTTCAAGATTCTCTCCTTGCCTTAAGAGTGGTCCAAAGAATAATGTTCGAAAAAATGTCCTATTACCACACATGCTTAAAAGGCCTATTCTATTGACGGTGAAACTCAACTTTCAGAACTTAGGTTCCCGGCACACACAAACACAAGATTTGAAAAAGAAGTCGTGATTCATGTTCTCCCTAGGTAGTAGAATGAGAAAAACTTCATGGTTTCAATATTCTCTCCTTCCCTTAAGAGAAACCCAAATAATAATGTTGGAAAAAACGACCTATTACCGGGACACACCACTTTCAGACTTGAGGTTCCCGGCCCAGAAAAACACCAGATTTTAAAAAGACGTCGTGATTCATGTTCTCCCTAGGTAGTAGAATCAGAAAAACATCATGGTTTCGAGACTCTCTCCTTGCCTTAAGAGAGATGCAAAGAATAAAGTTGGACAAAATGGCCTATTACCGCATATGCTCAAAAGGCGTATTGACGGTGAAAATCGACTTTCAGAACTGAGGTTACCGGCCCAGACAAACATCATATTTGAAAAAGACGTCGTGATTCATGTTCTCCCGAGGTAGTAGAATCAGAAAAACATCATGTTTTCAAGAATCTCTCCTTGCCTTAAGAGTGGTCCAAAGAATAAAGTAAAAAAAATGTCCTATTACCGCATATGCTGAAAAGGCCTATTGTAATGACGGTGAAACTCGACTTTCAGAACTGAGGTTACCGGCCCAGACAAACATCATATTTGAAAAAGACGTCGTGATTCATGTTCTCCCGAGGTAGTAGAATCAGAAAAACATCATGTTTTCAAGAATCTCTCCTTGCCTTACGAGTGGTCCAAAGAATAAAGTAAGAAAAAATGTCCTATTACCGCATATGCTCAAAAGGCCTATTGTATTGACGGTGAAACTCCACTTTCAGAACTGAGGTTCCCGGCCCAGACAAACACCAGATTTGAAAAAGACATCGTGCTTCATGTTCTCCCTAGGCAGTAGAATCAGAAAAACATCATGGTTTCAAGATTCTCTTCTTCCCTTAAGAGAGATCCAAAGAATAATGTGGGAAAAAACGGTCTATTACCGCGAAATACCACTTTTAGAACTGAGGTTCCCGTCCCAGGCAAACACCAGATTTGAAAAAAACGTCGTGATTCGTGTTCTCCCTAGGTAGTAGAATGAGAAAAACATCATTGTTTCCAGATTCTCTCCTTCCCTTAAGAGAGATCCAAAGAATAAAGTTATAAAAAACGGCCTATTACCGCATATGCTCAAAAGGCCTATTGTATTAACGGCGAAACTCCACTTTCAGAACTCAGGTTCCCGGCCCAGACAATCACCAGATTTGAAAAAGACGTCGTGATTCATGTTCTCCCTAGGTAGTAGAATGAGAAAAACATCATGGTTTCAAGATTCTCTCCTTGCCTTAAAAGAGATCCAAAGAATAAAGTAGGAAAAAACGGCGTATTACCGCATATGCTCAAAAGGCCTTTTATATTTACTGTTAAACTCCACTTTCAGAACTGAGGTTCCCGGCCAAGACAAACACCAGATTTGAAAAAGACATCGTGATTCATGTTCTCCCTAGGTAGTAGAATCAGAAAAACATAATAGTTTCGAGAATCTCCCCCTGGCTTAAGAGAGATCCAAAGAATAAAGTTCAAAAAAATGTCCTATTACTGCATATCCTTAAAAGGCCTATTGTATAGACGGTGAAACTCCACTTTCAGAACTTAGGTTCCCGGCACAGAAAAACACCAGATTTGAAAAAGAGGTCGAGATTCAATTTTCCCAAGGTAGTAGAATGAGAAAACCATCATGGTTTCAAGATTCCCTCCTTCCCTTAAGAGATATCCAAAGAATAAAGTTGGAAAAAACGGCCTATTACCAAGAAATACCACATTCAGAACTGAGGTTCCCGGTCCAGACAATCACCAGATTTGAAAAAGACGTCGTGATTCATGTTCTCCCTAGCTAGTAGAATGAGAAAAACATCATGGTTTCAAGATTCTCTCCTTCCCTTAAGAGATACCCAAAGAATAAAGTTGTAAAAAACGGTCTATTACCAAGAAATACCACATTCAGAGCTGACATAACCGTCCCAGACAAACACCAGATTTGAAAAAGACGTCGTGATTCATGTTCTCCATAGGCAGTAGGATCAGAAAAACATCATGGTTTCAAGATTCTCTCCTTCCCTTAAGAGAGAACCAAAGAATAATGTTGTAAAAAACGGTCTATTACCGCGAAATACCAGTTTCAGAACTGAGGTTCCCGTGCCAGACTAACACCAGATTTGAAAAAGACGTCGTGATTCATGTTCTCCCTAGACAGTACAATCAGAAAAACATCATGGTTTCAAGAATCTCTCCTTGCCTTAAGAGTGATCCAAACAATAAAGTTCGAAAAAATGTCCTATTACCACATATGGTCAAAAGGCCTATTGTATTGACAGTGAAACTCGACTTTTAGAACTGAGGTTACCGGCCCACACAAACATCATATTTGAAAAAGACATCGTGATTCATGTTCTCCCGAGGTAGTAGAATCAGAAAAACATCATGTTTTCAAGAATCTCTTCTAGCCTTAAGAGTGGTCCAAAGAATAAAGTAAGAAAAAATGTCCTTTTACCGCATATGCTCAAAAGGCCTATTGTACTGACGGTGAAACTCCACTTTGAGAAATGAGGTTCCCGGCCCAGAGAAAGAACACATTTGAAAAAGGCATTGTGATTCAAGTTCTCTCTAGGTAGTAGAATTAGAAAAATATCATGGTTTCAAGATTCTCTCCTTGCCCTAATAGAGATCCAAAGAATAAAGTTGGAAAAAACGGTCTTTTACCAGTAAACTCCACTTTCAGAACTGTGGTTCCCGGCACAGACAAACACCAGATTTGAAAAAGAGATCGTGATTCATGTTCTCCCTAGGTAGTAGAAATAGAAAAACATCATGGTTTCAAGATTCTCTCCTTGCCTTAAGAGTGGTTCAAAGAATAAAGTTCAAAAAAATGTCCTATTACTGCATATGCTCAAAAGGCGTATTAACGGTGAAACTCAACTTTCAGAACTTAGGTTCCCGGCCCAGACAAACACCAGATTTGAAAAAGCCGTCATGATTCATGTTCTCCCTAGGTAGTAGAATCAGAAAAACATCATGTTTTCAAGAATCTCTCTTTGCCTTAAGAGTGATCCGTACAATAAAGTTCGAAAAAATGGCCTATTACTGCAAATGCTCAAAAGGCCTATTGTATTGACGGTGAAACTCCACTTTCAGAACTGAGGTTCCCGGCCCAGAGAAAGAACAGATTTGAAAAAGACGTTGTGATTCAAGTTCTCTCTAGGTAGTAGTATTAGAAAAATATTATGGTTTCAAGATTCTCTCCTTGCCCTAATACAGATCAAAAGAATAAAGTTGGAAACAATGGCCTTTTACCAGTAAACTCATGTTTCAGAACTGAGGTTCCCGGCACAGAGAAACACCAGATTGAAAAAGATGTCGTGATTTATATTCTCCCTAGTTAGTAGAATCAGAAAAATATCATGGTTTCAAGATTCTCTCCTTGCCTTAAGAGTGGTCTAAAGAATAAAGTTCGAAAAAATGTCCTATTACCACACATGCTTAAAAGGCCTATTCTATTGACGGTGAAAATCAACTTTCAGAACTTAGGTTCCCGGCACACACAAACACCAGATTTGAAAAAGAAGTCGTGATTCATGTTCTCCCTAGGTAGTAGAATGAGAAAAACATCATGGTTTCAATATTCTCTCCTTCCCTTAAGAGAAATCCAAATAATAATGTTGGAAAAAACGACCTATTGCCGGGAAACACCACTTTCAGACTTGAGGTTCCCGGCCCAGAAAAACACCAGATTTTAAAAAGACGTCGTGATTCATGTTCTCCCTAGGTAGTAGAATCAGAAAAACATCATAGTTTCAAGACTCTCTCCTTGCCTTAAGAGAGATGCAAAGAATAAAGTAGGAGAAAATGGCCTATTACAGCATATGCTCAAAAGGCCTATTGTATTGACGGTGAAACTCGACATTCAGAACTGAGGTTACCGGCCCAGACAAACATCATATTTGAAAAAGTCGTCGTGATTCATGTTCTCCCGAGGTAGTAGAATCAGAAAAACATCATTTTTTCAAGAATCTCTCCTTGCCTTAAGAGTGGTCCAAAGGATAAAGTAAGAAAAAAAGTCCTATTACCGCATATGCTGAAAAGGCCTATTGTAATGACGGTGAAACTCAACTTTCAGAACTGAGGTTACCGGCCCAGACAAACATCATATTTGAAAAAGACATCGTGATTCATGTTCTCCCGAGGTAGTAGAGTCAGAAAAACATCATGGTTTCAAGACTCTCTCCTTGCCTTAAGAGTGGTCCAAAGAATAAAGTAAGAAAAAATGTCCTATTACCGCATATGCTCAAAAGGCCTATTGTATTGACGGTGAAACTCCACTTTCAGAACTGAGGTTCCCGGCCCAGGCAAACACCAGATTTGAAAAAGACATCGTGCTTCATGTTCTCCCTAGGCAGTAGAATCAGAAAAACATCATGGTTTCAAGATTCTCTCCTTCCCTTAAGAGAGATCCAAAGAATAATGTGGGAAAAAAAGGCCTATTACCGCGAAACACCACTCTCAGAACTGAGGTTCCCAGCACAAACACCAGATTTGAAAAAGAGTTCGTGATTCATGTTGTCCCTAGGTAGTAGAATCAGAAAAACATCATGTTTTGAAGAATCTCACCTTGCCTTAAGAGTGATCCAAACAATAAAGTTCGAAAAGATGCCCTATTACCTCCTATTCTCAAAAGGCCTAATGTATTGACGTGAAACTCCACTTTCAGAACTCAGGTTCCCGGCCCAGACAAACACCAGATTTGAAAAAGATATTGTGATTCGTGTTCTCCCTAGGTGGGAGAATCAGAAAAACATCATGGTTTCTAGATTCTCTCCTTGCCTTAAGAGAGATCCAAAGAATAATATTGGAAAAAACGGCCTATTACCGCATATGCTCAAAAAGCCTATTGTAATGATGGTGAAACTCCACTTTCAGAACTCAAGTTCCCAGCACAGACAAACACCAGATTTGAAAAAGACATTCTGATTCATATCCTCCCTAGGTATTAGAATCAGAAAAACATCATGGTTTCAAGATTCTCTCCTTGCCTTAAGAGAGATCGAAGGAATAATATTGGAAAAAAGGGCCTATTACCGTATATGCTCAAAAGGCCTATTCCACTGACGGTGAAACTCCACATTCAGAACTGAGGTTCCCGGGGCAGAAAACACCAGATTTGAAAAAGACGTCGTGATTCATGTTCTCCCTAGGTAGTAGAATCAGAAAAACATCATGTTTTCAAGAATCTCTCCTTGCCTTAAGAGTGATCCAAACAATAACGTTCGAAAAGATGGCCTATTACCGCATATGCTCAAAAGGCCTATTGTATTGACGGTGAAACTCCACTTTCAGAACTCAGGTCCCCGCCCTGACAAACACCAGATTTGAAAAAGACGTCGTGATTCATGTTCTCCCTAGGTAGTAGAATCAGAAAAACTACATAGTTTCAAGATTCTCTCCTTCCCTTAAGAGAGATCCAAAGAATAAAGTTCGAAAAAACGGCCTATTACCGCATATGCTCAAAAGGCCTATTGTATTGACGGTGAAACTCCACTTTCAATACTCAGGTTCCCGGCCCAGAGAAACACCACATTTGAAAAAGACATAGTGATTCATGTTCTCCCTAGGTAGTAGAATGAGAAAAACATCATGATTTCGAGATTCTCTCCTTCCCTTAAGAGAGATCCAAAGAATAATAGGGGAAAAAATGGGCTATTACCGCATATGCTCAAAAGGAATATTAGATTGACGGTGAAACTCCACTTTCAGAACTCAGGTTCCCAGCCCCGACAAAAACCACATTTAAAAAAGACGTCGTGATTCCTGTTCTCCCTAGTTAGTAGAATGAGAAAGACATCATGGTTTCAAGAGACTCTCCTTGCCTTAAGAGAGATCCAAAGAATAAAGTTGGATAAAACGGCCTATTACCGCATATGCTCAAAAGGCCTATTGTATTGACAGCGAAACTCCACTTTCAGTACTCAGGTTCCCGTCCCAGAGAAACACCAGATTTGAAGAAGACATCATGATTCATGTTCTCCCTAGGTAGTAGAATCAGAAAAACATTATGGTTTCAAGATTCTCTCCTTCTCTTAAGAGAGAATAAAACAATAATGTTCTAAAAAACTGCCTATTACCGCGAAACACCAATTTCAGAACTGAGGATCCCGGCCCAGACAAACACCAGATTTGGAAAAGACGTCATGATTCATGTTCTCCCTAGGGAGTAGAATCAGAAAAACATCATGGTTTCAAGATTATCTCCTTGCCTTAAGAGAGATCCAAAGAATAAAGTTGTAAAAAACGGCCTATTACCGCATATGCTCAAAAGGCCTATTGTGTTGATGGTGAAACTCCACTTTCAGAACTCATGTTCCCGGCCCAGACAAACACCAGATTTGAAAAAGACGTCGTGATTCATGTTCTCCCTAGGTAGTAGAATGAGAAAAACAAGATGGTTTCGAGATTCTCTCCTTGCCTTAGGAGAGATCCAAAGAATAGAGTTGTAAAAAACGCCCTATTACCGCATGTGCTCAAAAGGCCTATTGTATTGACGGTGAAACTCCACTGTCAGAACTCAGGTTCCCTGTCCAGACAAACAACTGATTTGAAAAACACTTCGTGATTCATGTTCTCCCTAGGTAGCAGAATCAGAAAAAGATCATGTTTTCAAGAATCTCTCCTTGCCTTAAGAGTGATCCAAACAATAAAGTTCGAAACAATGGCCTATTACCGTATATGCTGAAAAGGCTTATTGTATTGACGGTGAAACTCCACTTTCAGAACTGACGTTCCCGGCCCAGAGAAACAACAGTTTTGAAAAATATGTAGTGATTCATGTTCTCTCTAGGTAGTAGAATTAGAAAAACATCATTGTTTCAAGATTCTCTCCTTGCCTTAAGAGTGGTCCAAAGAATAAAGTTCGAAAAAATGTCCGATTACCGCATATGCTCAAAAGGCCTATTGTATTGACTGCGAAAATCCACTTTCAGAACTCAGGTTCCCGGCCCAGACAAACACCAGATTTGAAAAAGACGTCGTGATTCATGTTCTCCCTACATAGTAGAATCAGAAAAACATCATGGTTTCAATATTCTCTCCTTTCTTAAGAGAGAACCAAAGAATAATGTTGTAAAAAACAGTCTATTACCGCGAAATGCCACTTTTAGAACTGAGGTTCCCGTCCCAGGCAAACAACAGATTTGAAAAAGACGTCCTGATTCATGTTCTCCCTAGGTAGAAGAAGCTTAAAAACATTATGTTTTCAAGAATCTCTCCTTGCATTAAGAGTGGTCCAAAGAATAAAGTAAGAAAAAATGTCCTATTACCGCGTATGCTCAAAAGGCCTATTGTATTGACAGTGAAACTCCACTTTCAGAACTGAGGTTCCCGGCCCAGACAAACATCATATTTGAAAAATTTGTTGTGATTTATGTTCTCTCTAGGCAGTAGAATTAGAAAAATATCATGGTATCAAGAAACTCTCCTTCCCCTAATAGAGATCCAAAGAATAAAATTGGAAAAAACGGCCTTTTACCAGTAAACTCCACTTTCAGAAGTGAGGTTCCCGGCCCAGACAAACACCAGATTTCAAAAAGACATTGTGATTCCTGTTCTCCATAGGTAGTGGAATTAGAAAAACATCACAGTTCAAAGATTCCCTCCTTCCCTTAAGAGATATCCAAAGAATAAAGTGGGAAAAAACGGCCTATTACCAAGAAATACCACATTCAGAACTGTGGTTCCCGGTCCAGACAATCACCAGATTTGAAAAAGACGTTGTGATTCATGTTCTCCCTAGGTAGTAGAATGAGAAAAACATCATGGTTTCAAGATTCTCTCCTTCCCTTAAGAGATACCCAAAGAATAAAGTTGTAAAAAACGGTCTATTACCAAGAAATACCACATTCAGAACTGAGCTTCCCGTGCCAGACAAACACCAGATTTGAAAAATACGTCGTGATTCATGTTCTCCCTAGGCAGTAGGATCAGAAAAACATCATGGTTTCAAGATTCTCTCCTTCCCTTAAGAGAGAACCAAAGAATAATCTCGTAAAAAACGTTCTATTGCCGCGAAATACCAGTTTCAGAACTGAGGTTCCCATCCCAGACTAACACCAGATTTGAAAAAGACGTCGTGATTCATATTCTCCCTAGGGAGTACAATAAGAAAAACATCAAGTTTTCAAGAATCTCTCCTTGCCTTAAGAGTGATCCAAACAATAAAGTTCGAAAAAATGTCCTATTACCATAAATAAAGGCCTATTGTATTGACAGTGAAACTCGACTTTCAGAACTGAGGTTCCCGGCCCACAAAAACATCATATTTGAAAAAGGCATAGTGATTCATGTTCTCCCAAGGTAGTAGAATCAGAAAAACATCATGTTTTCAAGAATCTCTTCTTGCCTTAAGAGTGGTCCAAAGAATAAAGTAAGAAAACATGTCCTTTTACCGCATATGCTCAAAAGGCCTATTGTACTGACGGTGAAACTCCACTTTGAGAAATGAGGTTCCCGGCCCAGAGAAAGAACAGATTTGAAAAAGGCATTGTGATTCAAGTTCACTCTAGGTAGTAGAATTTGAAAAATATCATGGTTTCAAGATTCTCTCCTTGCCCTAATAGAGATCCAAAGAATAAAGTTGGAAAAAACGGTCTTTTACCAGTAAACTCCACTTTCAGAACTGTGGTTCCCAGCACAGACAAACACCAGATTTGAAAAAGAGATCGTGATTCATTTTCTCCCTAGGTAGTAGAAATAAAAAAACATCATGGTTTCAAGATTCTCTCCTTGCCTTAAGAGTGGTTCAAAGAATAAAGTTCAAAAAAATGTCCTATTACCACACATGCTTAAAAGGCCTATTCTATTGACGGTGAAACTCAACTTTCAGAACTTAGGTTCCCGGCCCAGACAAACACCAGATTTGAAAAAGCCGTCGTGATTCATGTTCTCCCTAGGTAGTAGAATCAGAAAAACATCATGTTTTCAAGAATCTCTCTTTGCCTTAAGAGTGATCCATACAATAAAGTTCGAAAAAATGGCCTATTACTGCAAATGCTCAAAAGGCCTATTGTATTGACGGTGAAACTCCACTTTCAGAACTGAGGTTCCCGGCCCAGAGAAAGAACGGATTTGAAAAAGACGTTGTGATTCAAGTTCTCTCTAGGTAGTAGTATTAGAAAAATATTATGGTTTCAAGATTCTCTCCTTGCCCTAATAGAGATCAAAAGAATAAAGTTGGAAACAACGGCCTTTTACCAGTAAACACATGTTTCAGAACTGAGGTTCCCGGCACAGAGAAACACCAGATTGAAAAAGACGTCGTGATTTATATTCTCCCTAGTTAGTAGAATCAGAAAAATATCATGGTTTCAAGATTCTCTCCTTGCCTTAAGAGTGGTCCAAAGAATAAAGTTCGAAAAAATGTCCTATTACCACACATGCTTAAAAGGCCTATTCTATTGACGGTGAAACTCAACTTTCAGAACTTAGGTTCCCGGCACACACAAACACCAGATTTGAAAAAGAAGTCGTGATTCATGTTCTCCCTAGGTAGTAGAATGAGAAAAACTTCATGGTTTCAATATTCTCTCCTTCCCTTAAGAGAAACCCAAATAATAATGTTGGAAAAAACGACCTATTACCAGGAAACACGACTTTCAGACTTGAGGGTCCCGGCCCAGAAAAACACCAGATTTTAAAAAGACGTCGTGATTCATGTTCTCCCTAGGTAGTAGAATCAGAAAAACATCATGGTTTCAAGACTCTCTCCTTGCCTTAAGAGTGGTCCAAAGAATAAAGTAAGAAAAAATGTCCTATTACCGCATATGCTCAAAAGGCCTATTGTATTGACGGTGAAACTCCACTTTCAGAACTGAGGTTCCCGGCCCAGGCAAACACCAGATTTGAAAAAGACATCGTGCTTCATGTTCTCCCTAGGCAGTAGAATCAGAAAAACATCATGGTTTCAAGATTCTCTCCTTCCCTTAAGAGAGATCCAAAGAATAATGTGGGAAAAAAAGGCCTATTACCGCGAAACACCACTCTCAGAACTGAGGTTCCCAGCACAAACACCAGATTTGAAAAAGAGTTCGTGATTCATGTTGTCCCTAGGTAGTAGAATCAGAAAAACATCATGTTTTGAAGAATCTCACCTTGCCTTAAGAGTGATCCAAACAATAAAGTTCGAAAAGATGCCCTATTACCTCCTATTCTCAAAAGGCCTAATGTATTGACGTGAAACTCCACTTTCAGAACTCAGGTTCCCGGCCCAGACAAACACCAGATTTGAAAAAGATATTGTGATTCGTGTTCTCCCTAGGTGGGAGAATCAGAAAAACATCATGGTTTCTAGATTCTCTCCTTGCCTTAAGAGAGATCCAAAGAATAATATTGGAAAAAACGGCCTATTACCGCATATGCTCAAAAAGCCTATTGTAATGATGGTGAAACTCCACTTTCAGAACTCAAGTTCCCAGCACAGACAAACACCAGATTTGAAAAAGACATTCTGATTCATATCCTCCCTAGGTATTAGAATCAGAAAAACATCATGGTTTCAAGATTCTCTCCTTGCCTTAAGAGAGATCGAAGGAATAATATTGGAAAAAAGGGCCTATTACCGTATATGCTCAAAAGGCCTATTCCACTGACGGTGAAACTCCACATTCAGAACTGAGGTTCCCGGGGCAGAAAACACCAGATTTGAAAAAGACGTCGTGATTCATGTTCTCCCTAGGTAGTAGAATCAGAAAAACATCATGTTTTCAAGAATCTCTCCTTGCCTTAAGAGTGATCCAAACAATAACGTTCGAAAAGATGGCCTATTACCGCATATGCTCAAAAGGCCTATTGTATTGACGGTGAAACTCCACTTTCAGAACTCAGGTCCCCGCCCTGACAAACACCAGATTTGAAAAAGACGTCGTGATTCATGTTCTCCCTAGGTAGTAGAATCAGAAAAACTACATAGTTTCAAGATTCTCTCCTTCCCTTAAGAGAGATCCAAAGAATAAAGTTCGAAAAAACGGCCTATTACCGCATATGCTCAAAAGGCCTATTGTATTGACGGTGAAACTCCACTTTCAATACTCAGGTTCCCGGCCCAGAGAAACACCACATTTGAAAAAGACATAGTGATTCATGTTCTCCCTAGGTAGTAGAATGAGAAAAACATCATGATTTCGAGATTCTCTCCTTCCCTTAAGAGAGATCCAAAGAATAATAGGGGAAAAAATGGGCTATTACCGCATATGCTCAAAAGGAATATTAGATTGACGGTGAAACTCCACTTTCAGAACTCAGGTTCCCAGCCCCGACAAAAACCACATTTAAAAAAGACGTCGTGATTCCTGTTCTCCCTAGTTAGTAGAATGAGAAAGACATCATGGTTTCAAGAGACTCTCCTTGCCTTAAGAGAGATCCAAAGAATAAAGTTGGATAAAACGGCCTATTACCGCATATGCTCAAAAGGCCTATTGTATTGACAGCGAAACTCCACTTTCAGTACTCAGGTTCCCGTCCCAGAGAAACACCAGATTTGAAGAAGACATCATGATTCATGTTCTCCCTAGGTAGTAGAATCAGAAAAACATTATGGTTTCAAGATTCTCTCCTTCTCTTAAGAGAGAATAAAACAATAATGTTCTAAAAAACTGCCTATTACCGCGAAACACCAATTTCAGAACTGAGGATCCCGGCCCAGACAAACACCAGATTTGGAAAAGACGTCATGATTCATGTTCTCCCTAGGGAGTAGAATCAGAAAAACATCATGGTTTCAAGATTATCTCCTTGCCTTAAGAGAGATCCAAAGAATAAAGTTGTAAAAAACGGCCTATTACCGCATATGCTCAAAAGGCCTATTGTGTTGATGGTGAAACTCCACTTTCAGAACTCATGTTCCCGGCCCAGACAAACACCAGATTTGAAAAAGACGTCGTGATTCATGTTCTCCCTAGGTAGTAGAATGAGAAAAACAAGATGGTTTCGAGATTCTCTCCTTGCCTTAGGAGAGATCCAAAGAATAGAGTTGTAAAAAACGCCCTATTACCGCATGTGCTCAAAAGGCCTATTGTATTGACGGTGAAACTCCACTGTCAGAACTCAGGTTCCCTGTCCAGACAAACAACTGATTTGAAAAACACTTCGTGATTCATGTTCTCCCTAGGTAGCAGAATCAGAAAAAGATCATGTTTTCAAGAATCTCTCCTTGCCTTAAGAGTGATCCAAACAATAAAGTTCGAAACAATGGCCTATTACCGTATATGCTGAAAAGGCTTATTGTATTGACGGTGAAACTCCACTTTCAGAACTGACGTTCCCGGCCCAGAGAAACAACAGTTTTGAAAAATATGTAGTGATTCATGTTCTCTCTAGGTAGTAGAATTAGAAAAACATCATTGTTTCAAGATTCTCTCCTTGCCTTAAGAGTGGTCCAAAGAATAAAGTTCGAAAAAATGTCCGATTACCGCATATGCTCAAAAGGCCTATTGTATTGACTGCGAAAATCCACTTTCAGAACTCAGGTTCCCGGCCCAGACAAACACCAGATTTGAAAAAGACGTCGTGATTCATGTTCTCCCTACATAGTAGAATCAGAAAAACATCATGGTTTCAATATTCTCTCCTTTCTTAAGAGAGAACCAAAGAATAATGTTGTAAAAAACAGTCTATTACCGCGAAATGCCACTTTTAGAACTGAGGTTCCCGTCCCAGGCAAACAACAGATTTGAAAAAGACGTCCTGATTCATGTTCTCCCTAGGTAGAAGAAGCTTAAAAACATTATGTTTTCAAGAATCTCTCCTTGCATTAAGAGTGGTCCAAAGAATAAAGTAAGAAAAAATGTCCTATTACCGCGTATGCTCAAAAGGCCTATTGTATTGACAGTGAAACTCCACTTTCAGAACTGAGGTTCCCGGCCCAGACAAACATCATATTTGAAAAATTTGTTGTGATTTATGTTCTCTCTAGGCAGTAGAATTAGAAAAATATCATGGTATCAAGAAACTCTCCTTCCCCTAATAGAGATCCAAAGAATAAAATTGGAAAAAACGGCCTTTTACCAGTAAACTCCACTTTCAGAAGTGAGGTTCCCGGCCCAGACAAACACCAGATTTCAAAAAGACATTGTGATTCCTGTTCTCCATAGGTAGTGGAATTAGAAAAACATCACAGTTCAAAGATTCCCTCCTTCCCTTAAGAGATATCCAAAGAATAAAGTGGGAAAAAACGGCCTATTACCAAGAAATACCACATTCAGAACTGTGGTTCCCGGTCCAGACAATCACCAGATTTGAAAAAGACGTTGTGATTCATGTTCTCCCTAGGTAGTAGAATGAGAAAAACATCATGGTTTCAAGATTCTCTCCTTCCCTTAAGAGATACCCAAAGAATAAAGTTGTAAAAAACGGTCTATTACCAAGAAATACCACATTCAGAACTGAGCTTCCCGTGCCAGACAAACACCAGATTTGAAAAATACGTCGTGATTCATGTTCTCCCTAGGCAGTAGGATCAGAAAAACATCATGGTTTCAAGATTCTCTCCTTCCCTTAAGAGAGAACCAAAGAATAATCTCGTAAAAAACGTTCTATTGCCGCGAAATACCAGTTTCAGAACTGAGGTTCCCATCCCAGACTAACACCAGATTTGAAAAAGACGTCGTGATTCATATTCTCCCTAGGGAGTACAATAAGAAAAACATCAAGTTTTCAAGAATCTCTCCTTGCCTTAAGAGTGATCCAAACAATAAAGTTCGAAAAAATGTCCTATTACCATAAATAAAGGCCTATTGTATTGACAGTGAAACTCGACTTTCAGAACTGAGGTTCCCGGCCCACAAAAACATCATATTTGAAAAAGGCATAGTGATTCATGTTCTCCCAAGGTAGTAGAATCAGAAAAACATCATGTTTTCAAGAATCTCTTCTTGCCTTAAGAGTGGTCCAAAGAATAAAGTAAGAAAACATGTCCTTTTACCGCATATGCTCAAAAGGCCTATTGTACTGACGGTGAAACTCCACTTTGAGAAATGAGGTTCCCGGCCCAGAGAAAGAACAGATTTGAAAAAGGCATTGTGATTCAAGTTCACTCTAGGTAGTAGAATTTGAAAAATATCATGGTTTCAAGATTCTCTCCTTGCCCTAATAGAGATCCAAAGAATAAAGTTGGAAAAAACGGTCTTTTACCAGTAAACTCCACTTTCAGAACTGTGGTTCCCAGCACAGACAAACACCAGATTTGAAAAAGAGATCGTGATTCATTTTCTCCCTAGGTAGTAGAAATAAAAAAACATCATGGTTTCAAGATTCTCTCCTTGCCTTAAGAGTGGTTCAAAGAATAAAGTTCAAAAAAATGTCCTATTACCACACATGCTTAAAAGGCCTATTCTATTGACGGTGAAACTCAACTTTCAGAACTTAGGTTCCCGGCCCAGACAAACACCAGATTTGAAAAAGCCGTCGTGATTCATGTTCTCCCTAGGTAGTAGAATCAGAAAAACATCATGTTTTCAAGAATCTCTCTTTGCCTTAAGAGTGATCCATACAATAAAGTTCGAAAAAATGGCCTATTACTGCAAATGCTCAAAAGGCCTATTGTATTGACGGTGAAACTCCACTTTCAGAACTGAGGTTCCCGGCCCAGAGAAAGAACGGATTTGAAAAAGACGTTGTGATTCAAGTTCTCTCTAGGTAGTAGTATTAGAAAAATATTATGGTTTCAAGATTCTCTCCTTGCCCTAATAGAGATCAAAAGAATAAAGTTGGAAACAACGGCCTTTTACCAGTAAACACATGTTTCAGAACTGAGGTTCCCGGCACAGAGAAACACCAGATTGAAAAAGACGTCGTGATTTATATTCTCCCTAGTTAGTAGAATCAGAAAAATATCATGGTTTCAAGATTCTCTCCTTGCCTTAAGAGTGGTCCAAAGAATAAAGTTCGAAAAAATGTCCTATTACCACACATGCTTAAAAGGCCTATTCTATTGACGGTGAAACTCAACTTTCAGAACTTAGGTTCCCGGCACACACAAACACCAGATTTGAAAAAGAAGTCGTGATTCATGTTCTCCCTAGGTAGTAGAATGAGAAAAACTTCATGGTTTCAATATTCTCTCCTTCCCTTAAGAGAAACCCAAATAATAATGTTGGAAAAAACGACCTATTACCAGGAAACACGACTTTCAGACTTGAGGGTCCCGGCCCAGAAAAACACCAGATTTTAAAAAGACGTCGTGATTCATGTTCTCCCTAGGTAGTAGAATCAGAAAAACATCATGGTTTCAAGACTCTCTCCTTGCCTTAAGAGTGGTCCAAAGAATAAAGTAAGAAAAAATGTCCTATTACCGCATATGCTCAAAAGGCCTATTGTATTGACGGTGAAACTCCACTTTCAGAACTGAGGTTCCCGGCCCAGGCAAACACCAGATTTGAAAAAGACATCGTGCTTCATGTTCTCCCTAGGCAGTAGAATCAGAAAAACATCATGGTTTCAAGATTCTCTCCTTCCCTTAAGAGAGATCCAAAGAATAATGTGGGAAAAAAAGGCCTATTACCGCGAAACACCACTCTCAGAACTGAGGTTCCCAGCACAAACACCAGATTTGAAAAAGAGTTCGTGATTCATGTTGTCCCTAGGTAGTAGAATCAGAAAAACATCATGTTTTGAAGAATCTCACCTTGCCTTAAGAGTGATCCAAACAATAAAGTTCGAAAAGATGCCCTATTACCTCCTATTCTCAAAAGGCCTAATGTATTGACGTGAAACTCCACTTTCAGAACTCAGGTTCCCGGCCCAGACAAACACCAGATTTGAAAAAGATATTGTGATTCGTGTTCTCCCTAGGTGGGAGAATCAGAAAAACATCATGGTTTCTAGATTCTCTCCTTGCCTTAAGAGAGATCCAAAGAATAATATTGGAAAAAACGGCCTATTACCGCATATGCTCAAAAAGCCTATTGTAATGATGGTGAAACTCCACTTTCAGAACTCAAGTTCCCAGCACAGACAAACACCAGATTTGAAAAAGACATTCTGATTCATATCCTCCCTAGGTATTAGAATCAGAAAAACATCATGGTTTCAAGATTCTCTCCTTGCCTTAAGAGAGATCGAAGGAATAATATTGGAAAAAAGGGCCTATTACCGTATATGCTCAAAAGGCCTATTCCACTGACGGTGAAACTCCACATTCAGAACTGAGGTTCCCGGGGCAGAAAACACCAGATTTGAAAAAGACGTCGTGATTCATGTTCTCCCTAGGTAGTAGAATCAGAAAAACATCATGTTTTCAAGAATCTCTCCTTGCCTTAAGAGTGATCCAAACAATAACGTTCGAAAAGATGGCCTATTACCGCATATGCTCAAAAGGCCTATTGTATTGACGGTGAAACTCCACTTTCAGAACTCAGGTCCCCGCCCTGACAAACACCAGATTTGAAAAAGACGTCGTGATTCATGTTCTCCCTAGGTAGTAGAATCAGAAAAACTACATAGTTTCAAGATTCTCTCCTTCCCTTAAGAGAGATCCAAAGAATAAAGTTCGAAAAAACGGCCTATTACCGCATATGCTCAAAAGGCCTATTGTATTGACGGTGAAACTCCACTTTCAATACTCAGGTTCCCGGCCCAGAGAAACACCACATTTG
The DNA here is from genome assembly GCA_030867105.1 of Liasis olivaceus. NCBI lineage: Eukaryota > Metazoa > Chordata > Lepidosauria > Squamata > Pythonidae > Liasis > Liasis olivaceus. Next base: position 24,009,565 of record CM061359.1, on the reverse strand, counting down.
AAAAAGACATAGTGATTCATGTTCTCCCTAGGTAGTAGAATGAGAAAAACATCATGATTTCGAGATTCTCTCCTTCCCTTAAGAGAGATCCAAAGAATAATAGGGGAAAAAATGGGCTATTACCGCATATGCTCAAAAGGAATATTAGATTGACGGTGAAACTCCACTTTCAGAACTCAGGTTCCCAGCCCCGACAAAAACCACATTTAAAAAAGACGTCGTGATTCCTGTTCTCCCTAGTTAGTAGAATGAGAAAGACATCATGGTTTCAAGAGACTCTCCTTGCCTTAAGAGAGATCCAAAGAATAAAGTTGGATAAAACGGCCTATTACCGCATATGCTCAAAAGGCCTATTGTATTGACAGCGAAACTCCACTTTCAGTACTCAGGTTCCCGTCCCAGAGAAACACCAGATTTGAAGAAGACATCATGATTCATGTTCTCCCTAGGTAGTAGAATCAGAAAAACATTATGGTTTCAAGATTCTCTCCTTCTCTTAAGAGAGAATAAAACAATAATGTTCTAAAAAACTGCCTATTACCGCGAAACACCAATTTCAGAACTGAGGATCCCGGCCCAGACAAACACCAGATTTGGAAAAGACGTCATGATTCATGTTCTCCCTAGGGAGTAGAATCAGAAAAACATCATGGTTTCAAGATTATCTCCTTGCCTTAAGAGAGATCCAAAGAATAAAGTTGTAAAAAACGGCCTATTACCGCATATGCTCAAAAGGCCTATTGTGTTGATGGTGAAACTCCACTTTCAGAACTCATGTTCCCGGCCCAGACAAACACCAGATTTGAAAAAGACGTCGTGATTCATGTTCTCCCTAGGTAGTAGAATGAGAAAAACAAGATGGTTTCGAGATTCTCTCCTTGCCTTAGGAGAGATCCAAAGAATAGAGTTGTAAAAAACGCCCTATTACCGCATGTGCTCAAAAGGCCTATTGTATTGACGGTGAAACTCCACTGTCAGAACTCAGGTTCCCTGTCCAGACAAACAACTGATTTGAAAAACACTTCGTGATTCATGTTCTCCCTAGGTAGCAGAATCAGAAAAAGATCATGTTTTCAAGAATCTCTCCTTGCCTTAAGAGTGATCCAAACAATAAAGTTCGAAACAATGGCCTATTACCGTATATGCTGAAAAGGCTTATTGTATTGACGGTGAAACTCCACTTTCAGAACTGACGTTCCCGGCCCAGAGAAACAACAGTTTTGAAAAATATGTAGTGATTCATGTTCTCTCTAGGTAGTAGAATTAGAAAAACATCATTGTTTCAAGATTCTCTCCTTGCCTTAAGAGTGGTCCAAAGAATAAAGTTCGAAAAAATGTCCGATTACCGCATATGCTCAAAAGGCCTATTGTATTGACTGCGAAAATCCACTTTCAGAACTCAGGTTCCCGGCCCAGACAAACACCAGATTTGAAAAAGACGTCGTGATTCATGTTCTCCCTACATAGTAGAATCAGAAAAACATCATGGTTTCAATATTCTCTCCTTTCTTAAGAGAGAACCAAAGAATAATGTTGTAAAAAACAGTCTATTACCGCGAAATGCCACTTTTAGAACTGAGGTTCCCGTCCCAGGCAAACAACAGATTTGAAAAAGACGTCCTGATTCATGTTCTCCCTAGGTAGAAGAAGCTTAAAAACATTATGTTTTCAAGAATCTCTCCTTGCATTAAGAGTGGTCCAAAGAATAAAGTAAGAAAAAATGTCCTATTACCGCGTATGCTCAAAAGGCCTATTGTATTGACAGTGAAACTCCACTTTCAGAACTGAGGTTCCCGGCCCAGACAAACATCATATTTGAAAAATTTGTTGTGATTTATGTTCTCTCTAGGCAGTAGAATTAGAAAAATATCATGGTATCAAGAAACTCTCCTTCCCCTAATAGAGATCCAAAGAATAAAATTGGAAAAAACGGCCTTTTACCAGTAAACTCCACTTTCAGAAGTGAGGTTCCCGGCCCAGACAAACACCAGATTTCAAAAAGACATTGTGATTCCTGTTCTCCATAGGTAGTGGAATTAGAAAAACATCACAGTTCAAAGATTCCCTCCTTCCCTTAAGAGATATCCAAAGAATAAAGTGGGAAAAAACGGCCTATTACCAAGAAATACCACATTCAGAACTGTGGTTCCCGGTCCAGACAATCACCAGATTTGAAAAAGACGTTGTGATTCATGTTCTCCCTAGGTAGTAGAATGAGAAAAACATCATGGTTTCAAGATTCTCTCCTTCCCTTAAGAGATACCCAAAGAATAAAGTTGTAAAAAACGGTCTATTACCAAGAAATACCACATTCAGAACTGAGCTTCCCGTGCCAGACAAACACCAGATTTGAAAAATACGTCGTGATTCATGTTCTCCCTAGGCAGTAGGATCAGAAAAACATCATGGTTTCAAGATTCTCTCCTTCCCTTAAGAGAGAACCAAAGAATAATCTCGTAAAAAACGTTCTATTGCCGCGAAATACCAGTTTCAGAACTGAGGTTCCCATCCCAGACTAACACCAGATTTGAAAAAGACGTCGTGATTCATATTCTCCCTAGGGAGTACAATAAGAAAAACATCAAGTTTTCAAGAATCTCTCCTTGCCTTAAGAGTGATCCAAACAATAAAGTTCGAAAAAATGTCCTATTACCATAAATAAAGGCCTATTGTATTGACAGTGAAACTCGACTTTCAGAACTGAGGTTCCCGGCCCACAAAAACATCATATTTGAAAAAGGCATAGTGATTCATGTTCTCCCAAGGTAGTAGAATCAGAAAAACATCATGTTTTCAAGAATCTCTTCTTGCCTTAAGAGTGGTCCAAAGAATAAAGTAAGAAAACATGTCCTTTTACCGCATATGCTCAAAAGGCCTATTGTACTGACGGTGAAACTCCACTTTGAGAAATGAGGTTCCCGGCCCAGAGAAAGAACAGATTTGAAAAAGGCATTGTGATTCAAGTTCACTCTAGGTAGTAGAATTTGAAAAATATCATGGTTTCAAGATTCTCTCCTTGCCCTAATAGAGATCCAAAGAATAAAGTTGGAAAAAACGGTCTTTTACCAGTAAACTCCACTTTCAGAACTGTGGTTCCCAGCACAGACAAACACCAGATTTGAAAAAGAGATCGTGATTCATTTTCTCCCTAGGTAGTAGAAATAAAAAAACATCATGGTTTCAAGATTCTCTCCTTGCCTTAAGAGTGGTTCAAAGAATAAAGTTCAAAAAAATGTCCTATTACCACACATGCTTAAAAGGCCTATTCTATTGACGGTGAAACTCAACTTTCAGAACTTAGGTTCCCGGCCCAGACAAACACCAGATTTGAAAAAGCCGTCGTGATTCATGTTCTCCCTAGGTAGTAGAATCAGAAAAACATCATGTTTTCAAGAATCTCTCTTTGCCTTAAGAGTGATCCATACAATAAAGTTCGAAAAAATGGCCTATTACTGCAAATGCTCAAAAGGCCTATTGTATTGACGGTGAAACTCCACTTTCAGAACTGAGGTTCCCGGCCCAGAGAAAGAACGGATTTGAAAAAGACGTTGTGATTCAAGTTCTCTCTAGGTAGTAGTATTAGAAAAATATTATGGTTTCAAGATTCTCTCCTTGCCCTAATAGAGATCAAAAGAATAAAGTTGGAAACAACGGCCTTTTACCAGTAAACACATGTTTCAGAACTGAGGTTCCCGGCACAGAGAAACACCAGATTGAAAAAGACGTCGTGATTTATATTCTCCCTAGTTAGTAGAATCAGAAAAATATCATGGTTTCAAGATTCTCTCCTTGCCTTAAGAGTGGTCCAAAGAATAAAGTTCGAAAAAATGTCCTATTACCACACATGCTTAAAAGGCCTATTCTATTGACGGTGAAACTCAACTTTCAGAACTTAGGTTCCCGGCACACACAAACACCAGATTTGAAAAAGAAGTCGTGATTCATGTTCTCCCTAGGTAGTAGAATGAGAAAAACTTCATGGTTTCAATATTCTCTCCTTCCCTTAAGAGAAACCCAAATAATAATGTTGGAAAAAACGACCTATTACCAGGAAACACGACTTTCAGACTTGAGGGTCCCGGCCCAGAAAAACACCAGATTTTAAAAAGACGTCGTGATTCATGTTCTCCCTAGGTAGTAGAATCAGAAAAACATCATGGTTTCAAGACTCTCTCCTTGCCTTAAGAGTGGTCCAAAGAATAAAGTAAGAAAAAATGTCCTATTACCGCATATGCTCAAAAGGCCTATTGTATTGACGGTGAAACTCCACTTTCAGAACTGAGGTTCCCGGCCCAGGCAAACACCAGATTTGAAAAAGACATCGTGCTTCATGTTCTCCCTAGGCAGTAGAATCAGAAAAACATCATGGTTTCAAGATTCTCTCCTTCCCTTAAGAGAGATCCAAAGAATAATGTGGGAAAAAAAGGCCTATTACCGCGAAACACCACTCTCAGAACTGAGGTTCCCAGCACAAACACCAGATTTGAAAAAGAGTTCGTGATTCATGTTGTCCCTAGGTAGTAGAATCAGAAAAACATCATGTTTTGAAGAATCTCACCTTGCCTTAAGAGTGATCCAAACAATAAAGTTCGAAAAGATGCCCTATTACCTCCTATTCTCAAAAGGCCTAATGTATTGACGTGAAACTCCACTTTCAGAACTCAGGTTCCCGGCCCAGACAAACACCAGATTTGAAAAAGATATTGTGATTCGTGTTCTCCCTAGGTGGGAGAATCAGAAAAACATCATGGTTTCTAGATTCTCTCCTTGCCTTAAGAGAGATCCAAAGAATAAAGTTCGAAAAAACGGCCTATTACCGCATATGCTCAAAAGGCCTATTGTATTGACGGTGAAACTCCACTTTCAATACTCAGGTTCCCGGCCCAGAGAAACACCACATTTGAAAAAGACATAGTGATTCATGTTCTCCCTAGGTAGTAGAATGAGAAAAACATCATGATTTCGAGATTCTCTCCTTCCCTTAAGAGAGATCCAAAGAATAATAGGGGAAAAAATGGGCTATTACCGCATATGCTCAAAAGGAATATTAGATTGACGGTGAAACTCCACTTTCAGAACTCAGGTTCCCAGCCCCGACAAAAACCACATTTAAAAAAGACGTCGTGATTCCTGTTCTCCCTAGTTAGTAGAATGAGAAAGACATCATGGTTTCAAGAGACTCTCCTTGCCTTAAGAGAGATCCAAAGAATAAAGTTGGATAAAACAGCCTATTACCGCATATGCTCAAAAGGCCTATTGTATTGACAGCGAAACTCCACTTTCAGTACTCAGGTTCCCGTCCCAGAGAAACACCAGATTTGAAGAAGACATCATGATTCATGTTCTCCCTAGGTAGTAGAATCAGAAAAACATTATGGTTTCAAGATTCTCTCCTTCTCTTAAGAGAGAATAAAACAATAATGTTCTAAAAAACTGCCTATTACCGCGAAACACCAATTTCAGAACTGAGGATCCCGGCCCAGACAAACACCAGATTTGGAAAAGACGTCATGATTCATGTTCTCCCTAGGGAGTAGAATCAGAAAAACATCATGGTTTCAAGATTATCTCCTTGCCTTAAGAGAGATCCAAAGAATAAAGTTGTAAAAAACGGCCTATTACCGCATATGCTCAAAAGGCCTATTGTGTTGATGGTGAAACTCCACTTTCAGAACTCATGTTCCCGGCCCAGACAAACACCAGATTTGAAAAAGACGTCGTGATTCATGTTCTCCCTAGGTAGTAGAATGAGAAAAACAAGATGGTTTCGAGATTCTCTCCTTGCCTTAGGAGAGATCCAAAGAATAGAGTTGTAAAAAACGCCCTATTACCGCATGTGCTCAAAAGGCCTATTGTATTGACGGTGAAACTCCACTGTCAGAACTCAGGTTCCCTGTCCAGACAAACAACTGATTTGAAAAACACTTCGTGATTCATGTTCTCCCTAGGTAGCAGAATCAGAAAAAGATCATGTTTTCAAGAATCTCTCCTTGCCTTAAGAGTGATCCAAACAATAAAGTTCGAAACAATGGCCTATTACCGTATATGCTGAAAAGGCTTATTGTATTGACGGTGAAACTCCACTTTCAGAACTGACGTTCCCGGCCCAGAGAAACAACAGTTTTGAAAAATATGTAGTGATTCATGTTCTCTCTAGGTAGTAGAATTAGAAAAACATCATTGTTTCAAGATTCTCTCCTTGCCTTAAGAGTGGTCCAAAGAATAAAGTTCGAAAAAATGTCCGATTACCGCATATGCTCAAAAGGCCTATTGTATTGACTGCGAAAATCCACTTTCAGAACTCAGGTTCCCGGCCCAGACAAACACCAGATTTGAAAAAGACGTCGTGATTCATGTTCTCCCTACATAGTAGAATCAGAAAAACATCATGGTTTCAATATTCTCTCCTTTCTTAAGAGAGAACCAAAGAATAATGTTGTAAAAAACAGTCTATTACCGCGAAATGCCACTTTTAGAACTGAGGTTCCCGTCCCAGGCAAACAACAGATTTGAAAAAGACGTCCTGATTCATGTTCTCCCTAGGTAGAAGAAGCTTAAAAACATTATGTTTTCAAGAATCTCTCCTTGCATTAAGAGTGGTCCAAAGAATAAAGTAAGAAAAAATGTCCTATTACCGCGTATGCTCAAAAGGCCTATTGTATTGACAGTGAAACTCCACTTTCAGAACTGAGGTTCCCGGCCCAGACAAACATCATATTTGAAAAATTTGTTGTGATTTATGTTCTCTCTAGGCAGTAGAATTAGAAAAATATCATGGTATCAAGAAACTCTCCTTCCCCTAATAGAGATCCAAAGAATAAAATTGGAAAAAACGGCCTTTTACCAGTAAACTCCACTTTCAGAAGTGAGGTTCCCGGCCCAGACAAACACCAGATTTCAAAAAGACATTGTGATTCCTGTTCTCCATAGGTAGTGGAATTAGAAAAACATCACAGTTCAAAGATTCCCTCCTTCCCTTAAGAGATATCCAAAGAATAAAGTGGGAAAAAACGGCCTATTACCAAGAAATACCACATTCAGAACTGTGGTTCCCGGTCCAGACAATCACCAGATTTGAAAAAGACGTTGTGATTCATGTTCTCCCTAGGTAGTAGAATGAGAAAAACATCATGGTTTCAAGATTCTCTCCTTCCCTTAAGAGATACCCAAAGAATAAAGTTGTAAAAAACGGTCTATTACCAAGAAATACCACATTCAGAACTGAGCTTCCCGTGCCAGACAAACACCAGATTTGAAAAATACGTCGTGATTCATGTTCTCCCTAGGCAGTAGGATCAGAAAAACATCATGGTTTCAAGATTCTCTCCTTCCCTTAAGAGAGAACCAAAGAATAATCTCGTAAAAAACGTTCTATTGCCGCGAAATACCAGTTTCAGAACTGAGGTTCCCATCCCAGACTAACACCAGATTTGAAAAAGACGTCGTGATTCATATTCTCCCTAGGGAGTACAATAAGAAAAACATCAAGTTTTCAAGAATCTCTCCTTGCCTTAAGAGTGATCCAAACAATAAAGTTCGAAAAAATGTCCTATTACCATAAATAAAGGCCTATTGTATTGACAGTGAAACTCGACTTTCAGAACTGAGGTTCCCGGCCCACAAAAACATCATATTTGAAAAAGGCATAGTGATTCATGTTCTCCCAAGGTAGTAGAATCAGAAAAACATCATGTTTTCAAGAATCTCTTCTTGCCTTAAGAGTGGTCCAAAGAATAAAGTAAGAAAACATGTCCTTTTACCGCATATGCTCAAAAGGCCTATTGTACTGACGGTGAAACTCCACTTTGAGAAATGAGGTTCCCGGCCCAGAGAAAGAACAGATTTGAAAAAGGCATTGTGATTCAAGTTCACTCTAGGTAGTAGAATTTGAAAAATATCATGGTTTCAAGATTCTCTCCTTGCCCTAATAGAGATCCAAAGAATAAAGTTGGAAAAAACGGTCTTTTACCAGTAAACTCCACTTTCAGAACTGTGGTTCCCAGCACAGACAAACACCAGATTTGAAAAAGAGATCGTGATTCATTTTCTCCCTAGGTAGTAGAAATAAAAAAACATCATGGTTTCAAGATTCTCTCCTTGCCTTAAGAGTGGTTCAAAGAATAAAGTTCAAAAAAATGTCCTATTACCACACATGCTTAAAAGGCCTATTCTATTGACGGTGAAACTCAACTTTCAGAACTTAGGTTCCCGGCCCAGACAAACACCAGATTTGAAAAAGCCGTCGTGATTCATGTTCTCCCTAGGTAGTAGAATCAGAAAAACATCATGTTTTCAAGAATCTCTCTTTGCCTTAAGAGTGATCCATACAATAAAGTTCGAAAAAATGGCCTATTACTGCAAATGCTCAAAAGGCCTATTGTATTGACGGTGAAACTCCACTTTCAGAACTGAGGTTCCCGGCCCAGAGAAAGAACGGATTTGAAAAAGACGTTGTGATTCAAGTTCTCTCTAGGTAGTAGTATTAGAAAAATATTATGGTTTCAAGATTCTCTCCTTGCCCTAATAGAGATCAAAAGAATAAAGTTGGAAACAACGGCCTTTTACCAGTAAACACATGTTTCAGAACTGAGGTTCCCGGCACAGAGAAACACCAGATTGAAAAAGACGTCGTGATTTATATTCTCCCTAGTTAGTAGAATCAGAAAAATATCATGGTTTCAAGATTCTCTCCTTGCCTTAAGAGTGGTCCAAAGAATAAAGTTCGAAAAAATGTCCTATTACCACACATGCTTAAAAGGCCTATTCTATTGACGGTGAAACTCAACTTTCAGAACTTAGGTTCCCGGCACACACAAACACCAGATTTGAAAAAGAAGTCGTGATTCATGTTCTCCCTAGGTAGTAGAATGAGAAAAACTTCATGGTTTCAATATTCTCTCCTTCCCTTAAGAGAAACCCAAATAATAATGTTGGAAAAAACGACCTATTACCAGGAAACACGACTTTCAGACTTGAGGGTCCCGGCCCAGAAAAACACCAGATTTTAAAAAGACGTCGTGATTCATGTTCTCCCTAGGTAGTAGAATCAGAAAAACATCATGGTTTCAAGACTCTCTCCTTGCCTTAAGAGTGGTCCAAAGAATAAAGTAAGAAAAAATGTCCTATTACCGCATATGCTCAAAAGGCCTATTGTATTGACGGTGAAACTCCACTTTCAGAACTGAGGTTCCCGGCCCAGGCAAACACCAGATTTGAAAAAGACATCGTGCTTCATGTTCTCCCTAGGCAGTAGAATCAGAAAAACATCATGGTTTCAAGATTCTCTCCTTCCCTTAAGAGAGATCCAAAGAATAATGTGGGAAAAAAAGGCCTATTACCGCGAAACACCACTCTCAGAACTGAGGTTCCCAGCACAAACACCAGATTTGAAAAAGAGTTCGTGATTCATGTTGTCCCTAGGTAGTAGAATCAGAAAAACATCATGTTTTGAAGAATCTCACCTTGCCTTAAGAGTGATCCAAACAATAAAGTTCGAAAAGATGCCCTATTACCTCCTATTCTCAAAAGGCCTAATGTATTGACGTGAAACTCCACTTTCAGAACTCAGGTTCCCGGCCCAGACAAACACCAGATTTGAAAAAGATATTGTGATTCGTGTTCTCCCTAGGTGGGAGAATCAGAAAAACATCATGGTTTCTAGATTCTCTCCTTGCCTTAAGAGAGATCCAAAGAATAATATTGGAAAAAACGGCCTATTACCGCATATGCTCAAAAAGCCTATTGTAATGATGGTGAAACTCCACTTTCAGAACTCAAGTTCCCAGCACAGACAAACACCAGATTTGAAAAAGACATTCTGATTCATATCCTCCCTAGGTATTAGAATCAGAAAAACATCATGGTTTCAAGATTCTCTCCTTGCCTTAAGAGAGATCGAAGGAATAATATTGGAAAAAAGGGCCTATTACCGTATATGCTCAAAAGGCCTATTCCACTGACGGTGAAACTCCACATTCAGAACTGAGGTTCCCGGGGCAGAAAACACCAGATTTGAAAAAGACGTCGTGATTCATGTTCTCCCTAGGTAGTAGAATCAGAAAAACATCATGTTTTCAAGAATCTCTCCTTGCCTTAAGAGTGATCCAAACAATAACGTTCGAAAAGATGGCCTATTACCGCATATGCTCAAAAGGCCTATTGTATTGACGGTGAAACTCCACTTTCAGAACTCAGGTCCCCGCCCTGACAAACACCAGATTTGAAAAAGACGTCGTGATTCATGTTCTCCCTAGGTAGTAGAATCAGAAAAACTACATAGTTTCAAGATTCTCTCCTTCCCTTAAGAGAGATCCAAAGAATAAAGTTCGAAAAAACGGCCTATTACCGCATATGCTCAAAAGGCCTATTGTATTGACGGTGAAACTCCACTTTCAATACTCAGGTTCCCGGCCCAGAGAAACACCACATTTGAAAAAGACATAGTGATTCATGTTCTCCCTAGGTAGTAGAATGAGAAAAACATCATGATTTCGAGATTCTCTCCTTCCCTTAAGAGAGATCCAAAGAATAATAGGGGAAAAAATGGGCTATTACCGCATATGCTCAAAAGGAATATTAGATTGACGGTGAAACTCCACTTTCAGAACTCAGGTTCCCAGCCCCGACAAAAACCACATTTAAAAAAGACGTCGTGATTCCTGTTCTCCCTAGTTAGTAGAATGAGAAAGACATCATGGTTTCAAGAGACTCTCCTTGCCTTAAGAGAGATCCAAAGAATAAAGTTGGATAAAACGGCCTATTACCGCATATGCTCAAAAGGCCTATTGTATTGACAGCGAAACTCCACTTTCAGTACTCAGGTTCCCGTCCCAGAGAAACACCAGATTTGAAGAAGACATCATGATTCATGTTCTCCCTAGGTAGTAGAATCAGAAAAACATTATGGTTTCAAGATTCTCTCCTTCTCTTAAGAGAGAATAAAACAATAATGTTCTAAAAAACTGCCTATTACCGCGAAACACCAATTTCAGAACTGAGGATCCCGGCCCAGACAAACACCAGATTTGGAAAAGACGTCATGATTCATGTTCTCCCTAGGGAGTAGAATCAGAAAAACATCATGGTTTCAAGATTATCTCCTTGCCTTAAGAGAGATCCAAAGAATAAAGTTGTAAAAAACGGCCTATTACCGCATATGCTCAAAAGGCCTATTGTGTTGATGGTGAAACTCCACTTTCAGAACTCATGTTCCCGGCCCAGACAAACACCAGATTTGAAAAAGACGTCGTGATTCATGTTCTCCCTAGGTAGTAGAATGAGAAAAACAAGATGGTTTCGAGATTCTCTCCTTGCCTTAGGAGAGATCCAAAGAATAGAGTTGTAAAAAACGCCCTATTACCGCATGTGCTCAAAAGGCCTATTGTATTGACGGTGAAACTCCACTGTCAGAACTCAGGTTCCCTGTCCAGACAAACAACTGATTTGAAAAACACTTCGTGATTCATGTTCTCCCTAGGTAGCAGAATCAGAAAAAGATCATGTTTTCAAGAATCTCTCCTTGCCTTAAGAGTGATCCAAACAATAAAGTTCGAAACAATGGCCTATTACCGTATATGCTGAAAAGGCTTATTGTATTGACGGTGAAACTCCACTTTCAGAACTGACGTTCCCGGCCCAGAGAAACAACAGTTTTGAAAAATATGTAGTGATTCATGTTCTCTCTAGGTAGTAGAATTAGAAAAACATCATTGTTTCAAGATTCTCTCCTTGCCTTAAGAGTGGTCCAAAGAATAAAGTTCGAAAAAATGTCCGATTACCGCATATGCTCAAAAGGCCTATTGTATTGACTGCGAAAATCCACTTTCAGAACTCAGGTTCCCGGCCCAGACAAACACCAGATTTGAAAAAGACGTCGTGATTCATGTTCTCCCTACATAGTAGAATCAGAAAAACATCATGGTTTCAATATTCTCTCCTTTCTTAAGAGAGAACCAAAGAATAATGTTGTAAAAAACAGTCTATTACCGCGAAATGCCACTTTTAGAACTGAGGTTCCCGTCCCAGGCAAACAACAGATTTGAAAAAGACGTCCTGATTCATGTTCTCCCTAGGTAGAAGAAGCTTAAAAACATTATGTTTTCAAGAATCTCTCCTTGCATTAAGAGTGGTCCAAAGAATAAAGTAAGAAAAAATGTCCTATTACCGCGTATGCTCAAAAGGCCTATTGTATTGACAGTGAAACTCCACTTTCAGAACTGAGGTTCCCGGCCCAGACAAACATCATATTTGAAAAATTTGTTGTGATTTATGTTCTCTCTAGGCAGTAGAATTAGAAAAATATCATGGTATCAAGAAACTCTCCTTCCCCTAATAGAGATCCAAAGAATAAAATTGGAAAAAACGGCCTTTTACCAGTAAACTCCACTTTCAGAAGTGAGGTTCCCGGCCCAGACAAACACCAGATTTCAAAAAGACATTGTGATTCCTGTTCTCCATAGGTAGTGGAATTAGAAAAACATCACAGTTCAAAGATTCCCTCCTTCCCTTAAGAGATATCCAAAGAATAAAGTGGGAAAAAACGGCCTATTACCAAGAAATACCACATTCAGAACTGTGGTTCCCGGTCCAGACAATCACCAGATTTGAAAAAGACGTTGTGATTCATGTTCTCCCTAGGTAGTAGAATGAGAAAAACATCATGGTTTCAAGATTCTCTCCTTCCCTTAAGAGATACCCAAAGAATAAAGTTGTAAAAAACGGTCTATTACCAAGAAATACCACATTCAGAACTGAGCTTCCCGTGCCAGACAAACACCAGATTTGAAAAATACGTCGTGATTCATGTTCTCCCTAGGCAGTAGGATCAGAAAAACATCATGGTTTCAAGATTCTCTCCTTCCCTTAAGAGAGAACCAAAGAATAATCTCGTAAAAAACGTTCTATTGCCGCGAAATACCAGTTTCAGAACTGAGGTTCCCATCCCAGACTAACACCAGATTTGAAAAAGACGTCGTGATTCATATTCTCCCTAGGGAGTACAATAAGAAAAACATCAAGTTTTCAAGAATCTCTCCTTGCCTTAAGAGTGATCCAAACAATAAAGTTCGAAAAAATGTCCTATTACCATAAATAAAGGCCTATTGTATTGACAGTGAAACTCGACTTTCAGAACTGAGGTTCCCGGCCCACAAAAACATCATATTTGAAAAAGGCATAGTGATTCATGTTCTCCCAAGGTAGTAGAATCAGAAAAACATCATGTTTTCAAGAATCTCTTCTTGCCTTAAGAGTGGTCCAAAGAATAAAGTAAGAAAACATGTCCTTTTACCGCATATGCTCAAAAGGCCTATTGTACTGACGGTGAAACTCCACTTTGAGAAATGAGGTTCCCGGCCCAGAGAAAGAACAGATTTGAAAAAGGCATTGTGATTCAAGTTCACTCTAGGTAGTAGAATTTGAAAAATATCATGGTTTCAAGATTCTCTCCTTGCCCTAATAGAGATCCAAAGAATAAAGTTGGAAAAAACGGTCTTTTACCAGTAAACTCCACTTTCAGAACTGTGGTTCCCAGCACAGACAAACACCAGATTTGAAAAAGAGATCGTGATTCATTTTCTCCCTAGGTAGTAGAAATAAAAAAACATCATGGTTTCAAGATTCTCTCCTTGCCTTAAGAGTGGTTCAAAGAATAAAGTTCAAAAAAATGTCCTATTACCACACATGCTTAAAAGGCCTATTCTATTGACGGTGAAACTCAACTTTCAGAACTTAGGTTCCCGGCCCAGACAAACACCAGATTTGAAAAAGCCGTCGTGATTCATGTTCTCCCTAGGTAGTAGAATCAGAAAAACATCATGTTTTCAAGAATCTCTCTTTGCCTTAAGAGTGATCCATACAATAAAGTTCGAAAAAATGGCCTATTACTGCAAATGCTCAAAAGGCCTATTGTATTGACGGTGAAACTCCACTTTCAGAACTGAGGTTCCCGGCCCAGAGAAAGAACGGATTTGAAAAAGACGTTGTGATTCAAGTTCTCTCTAGGTAGTAGTATTAGAAAAATATTATGGTTTCAAGATTCTCTCCTTGCCCTAATAGAGATCAAAAGAATAAAGTTGGAAACAACGGCCTTTTACCAGTAAACACATGTTTCAGAACTGAGGTTCCCGGCACAGAGAAACACCAGATTGAAAAAGACGTCGTGATTTATATTCTCCCTAGTTAGTAGAATCAGAAAAATATCATGGTTTCAAGATTCTCTCCTTGCCTTAAGAGTGGTCCAAAGAATAAAGTTCGAAAAAATGTCCTATTACCACACATGCTTAAAAGGCCTATTCTATTGACGGTGAAACTCAACTTTCAGAACTTAGGTTCCCGGCACACACAAACACCAGATTTGAAAAAGAAGTCGTGATTCATGTTCTCCCTAGGTAGTAGAATGAGAAAAACTTCATGGTTTCAATATTCTCTCCTTCCCTTAAGAGAAACCCAAATAATAATGTTGGAAAAAACGACCTATTACCAGGAAACACGACTTTCAGACTTGAGGGTCCCGGCCCAGAAAAACACCAGATTTTAAAAAGACGTCGTGATTCATGTTCTCCCTAGGTAGTAGAATCAGAAAAACATCATGGTTTCAAGACTCTCTCCTTGCCTTAAGGGAGATACAAAGAATAAAGTTGGAAAAAATGGCCTATTACCGCATATGCTCAAAAGGCCTATTGTATTGACGGTGAAACCCGACTTTCAGAACTGAGGTTACCGGCCCAGACAAACATCATATTTGAAAAAGACATCGTGATTCATGTTCTCACTAGGTAGTAGAACCAGAAAAACATCATGGTTTCAAGATTCTCTCCTTCCCTTAAGAGAGATCCAAAGAATAAAGTTCGAAAAAACGGCCTATTACCGCATATGCTCAAAAGGCCTATTGTATTGACGGTGAAACTCCACTTTCAATACTCAGATTCCCGGCCCAGAGAAACCCCAGTTTTGAAAAAGACGTCGTGATTCATGTTCTCCCGAGGTAGTAGAATCAGAAAAACAACATGGTTTCAAGATTCTCACCTTGCCTTAAGAGAGATCCAAGGAATAATATTGGAAGAAACGTCCTATTTCCGCGAAACACCACTTTCAGAACTGAGGTTCCCGGCCCAGACAAACATTAGATTTGAAAAAGACGTCTTGATTCATGTTCTACCTAGGCAGTAGAATCAGAAAAACATCATGGTTTCAAGATTCTCTCCTTGCCTTAAGAGATATCCAAAGAACAATAATCGAAAAAACGGCCTATTACCGCATATGCTCAAAAGGCCTATTGTACTAATGGTGAAACTCCACTTTCATAACTCAGGTTCCGGGCCCAGACACAAACAAGTTTTGAAAAAGAGGTCGTGATTCATGTTCTACCTAGGCAGTAGAATCAGAAAAACATCATGTTTTCAAGAATCTCTCCTTGCCTTAAGAGTGATCCAAACAATAAATTTCGAAAAAAGGGCCTATTACCGCATATGCTCAAAATGCCTATTGTATTGATGGTGAAAATCCACTTTCAGAACTGTGGTTCCCGGCCGAGACAAACACCATGTTTGAAAAAGACGTTGTGATTCATGTTCTCTCTAGGTAGTAGAATTAGAAAAATATCATGTTTTCAAGATTCTGTCCTTGCCCTAATAGAGATCCAAAGAAGAATGTTGGAAAAAATGGCCTATTACTGCGAAACACCACTTTCAGAACTGACGTTCCCGGCCCAGAGAAACACGAGATTTGAAAATTAGAATTAGAAAAACATCATGGTTTCAAGATTTTCTCCTTGCCTTAAGAGAGATCGAAAGAATTAAGTTGGAAAAAACGGCCTATCAGTGCATATCCTCAAAAGGCCTATTGTATTGACGGTTAAACTCTACTTTCAGAACTGAGGTTCCCGGCCCAGACAAATACCAGATTTGAAAAAGAGGTCGTGATTCATGTTCTCCCTAGGTAGTAGAATCAGAAACACATCATGGTTTCAACATTCTCTCCTTGTCCTAATAGAGATCCGAAGAAAAATGTTGGAAAAAACGGCCTATTATTAGTAAACTCCACTTTCAGAACTGTGGTTCCCGGCCCAGACAAACACCAGATTTCAAAAAGAGATCGTGATTTATGTTCTCCCTAGGTAGTACAATGAGAAAAACATCATGTTTTCAAGAAACTCTCTTTGCCTTAAGAATGATCCAAAGAATAAAGTTGGAAAAAACAGCCTCTTACTGACTATGCTCAAAAGGCCTATTGTATTGACGGTGAACCTCCAGTTTCAGAATTGAGGTTCCCGGCCCAGACAAACACCAGATTTGAAAATAACGTTGTGATTCATGTTCTCCCTAGGTAGTAGAATCAGAAAAACATCATGGTTTCAAGATTCTCTCCTTGCCCTAATAGAGATCCAAAGAATAAAGTTGGAAAAAACGGCCTTTTACCAGTAAACTCCACTTTCAGAACTGAGGTTCCCAGCACAAACACCAGATTTGAAAAAGAGTTCGTGATTCATGTTGTCCCTAGGTAGTAGAATCAGAAAAACATCATGTTTTGAAGAATCTCACCTTGCCTTAAGAGTGATCCAAGCAATAAAGTTCGAAAATATGCCCTATTACCTCATATTCTCAAAAGGCCTAATGTATTGACGTGAAACTCCACTTTCAGAACTCAGGTTCCCGGCCCAGACAAACACCAGATTTGAAAAAGATATTGTGATTCGTGTTCTCTCTAGGTAGTAGAATTAGAAAAACATCATGGTTTCAAGATTCTCTCCTTGCCCTAATAGAGATCCAAAGAATAAAGTTGGAAAAAACGGCCTTTTACCAATAAACTCCACTTTCAGAATTGAGGTTCCCAGCACAGACAAACACCAGATTTGAAAAAGAGATCGTGATTCATGTTCTCCCTAGGTAGGAGAATCAGAAAAACATCATGGTTTCTAGATTCTCTCCTTGCCTTAAGAGAGATCCAAAGAATAATATTGGAAAAAACGGCCTATTACCGCATATGCTCAAAAAGCCTATTGTAATGATGGCGAAAATCCACTTTCAGAACTCAAGTTCCCAGCACAGACAAACACCAGATTTGAAAAAGACATTCTGATTCATATCCTCCCTAGGTATTAGAATCAGAAAAACATCATGGTTTCAAGATTCTCTCCTTGCCTTAAGAGAGATCGAAGGAATAATATTGGAAAAAAGGGCCTATTACTGTATATGCTCAAAAGGCCTATTCCACTGACGGTGAAACTCCACTTTCAGAACTGAGGTTCCCGGGGCAGAAAACACCAGATTTGAAAAAGACGTCGTGATTCATGTTCTCCCTAGCTGGTAGAATCAGAAAAACATCATGTTTTCAAGAATCTCTCCTTGCCTTAAGAGTAATCCAAACAATAATGTTCGAAAAGATGGCCTATTACCGCATATGCACAAAAGGCCTATTTTATTGACGGTGAAACTCCACTTTCAGAACTCAGGTCCCCGCCCTGACAAACACCAGATTTGAAAAAGACGTTGTGATTCATGTTCTCCCTAGGTAGTAGAATCAGAAAAACATCATGGTTTCAAGATTTTCTCCTTCCCTTAAGAGAGATCCAAAGAATAATATTGGAAAAAACAGCTTCATACTGCATATGCTCAAAAGGCCTATTGTATTGACGGTGAAACTCCAGTTTCAGAATTGAGGTTCCCGGCCCAGACAAACACCAGATTTGAAAAAGACGTTGTGATTCATGTTCTCCCTAGGTAGTAGAACCAGAAAAACATCATGGATTCAAGATTCTCTGCTTCCCTTAAGAGCTATCCAAAGAATAATGTTGGAAAAAAAGGCCTATTACCGCGAAACACCACTTTGAGAACTGAGGTTCCCGGCCCAGACAAACACCAGACTTGAAAAGGACGTCGTGATTCATGTTCTCCCTCGGTAGTAGAATCAGAAAAACATCATGTTTTCAAGAATCTCTCCTTGCCTTAAGAGTGATCCAAACAATAAAGTTCGAAAAAAGGGCCTATTACCGCATATGCTCAAAATGCCTATTGTATTGATGGTGAAAATCCACTTTCAGAACTGAGGTTCCTGGCCCAGACAAACAACAGATTTGAAAAAGAGGTCGTGATTCATGTTCTCCCTAGGTAGTAGAATCAGAAAAACATCATGTTTTCAAGAATCTCTCTTTGCCTTAAGAGTGATCCATACAATAAAGTTCGAAAAAATGGCCTATTACTGCAAATGCTCAAAAGGCCTATTGTATTGACGGTGAAACTCCACTTTCAGAACTGAGGTTCCCGGCCCAGAGAAAGAACAGATTTGAAAAAGACGTTGTGATTCAAGTTCTCTCTAGGTAGTAGTATTAGAAAAATATTATGGTTTCAAGATTCTCTCCTTGCCCTAATAGAGATCAAAAGAATAAAGTTGGAAACAACGGGCTTTTACCAGTAAACACATGTTTCAGAACTGAGGTTCCCGGCACAGAGAAACACCAGATTGAAAAAGACGTCGTGATTCATGTTCTCCCTAGGTAGAAGAATGAGAAAAATATAATGGTTTCAACATTCTCTCCTTCTTTTAAGAGAGATCCAAAGAATAAATTGGAAAAAACGGCCTTTTACCTGTAAACTCCACTTGCAGAACTGCGGTTCCCGGCCCAAACAAACACCAGATTTGAAAAATACGTCGTGATTCATGTTCTCCCTAGGTAGTAGAATGAGAAAAACAAGATGGTTTCGAGATTCTCTCCTTGCCTTAGGAGAGATCCAAAGAATAGAGTTGTAAAAAACGCCCTATTAAGGCATGTGCTCAAAAGGCCTATTGTATTGACGGTGAAACTCCACTATCAGAACTCAGGTTCCCTGTCCAGACAAACAACAGATTTGAAAAACACTTCGTGATTCATGTTCTCCCTAGGTAGCAGAATCAGAAAAAGATCATGTTTTCAAGAATCTCTCCTTGCCTTAAGAGTGATCCAAACAATAAAGTTCGAAACAATGGCCTATTACCGTATATGCTGAAAAGGCCTATTGTATTGACGGTGAAACTCCACTTTCAGAACTGACGTTCCCGGCCCAGAGAAACAACAGTTTTGAAAAATACGTAGTGATTCATGTTCTCTCTAGGTAGTAGAATTAGAAAAACATCATGGTTTCAAGATTCTCTCCTTGCCTTAAGAGTGGTCCAAAGAATAAAGTTCGAAAAAATGTCCGATTACCGCATATGCTCAAAAGGCCTATTGTATTGTCAGCGAAAATCCACTTTCAGAACTCAGGTTCCCGGCCCAGACAAACACCAGATTTGAAAAAGACGTCGTGATTCATGTTCTCCCTACATAGTAGAATCAGAAAAACATCATGGTTTCAATATTCTCTCCTTTCTTAAGAGAGAACCAAAGAATAATGTTGTAAAAAACGGTCTATTACCGCGAAATGCCACTTTTAGAACTGAGGTTCCCGTCCCAGGCAAACAACAGATTTGAAAAAGACGTCCTGATTCATGTTCTCCCTAGGTAGAAGAAGCTTAAAAACATCATGTTTTCAAGAATCTCTCCTTGCCTTAAGAGTGGTCCAAAGAATAAAGTAAGAAAAAATGTCCTATTACCGCGTATGCTCAAAAGGCCTATTGTATTGACGGTGAAACTCCACTTTCAGAACTGAGGTTCCCGGCCCAGACAAACATCATATTTGAAAAATTTGTTGTGATTTATGTTCTCTCTAGGCAGTAGAATTAGAAAAATATCATGGTTTCAAGAAACTCTCCTTCCCCTAATAGAGATCCAAAGAATAAAATTGGAAAAAACGGCCTTTTACCAGTAAACTCCACTTTCAGAAGTGAGGTTCCCGGCCCAGACAAACACCAGATTTCAAAAAGACATTGTGATTCCTGTTCTCCATAGGTAGTGGAATTAGAAAAACATCACAGTTCAAAGATTCCCTCCTTCCCTTAAGAGATATCCAAAGAATAAAGTGGGAAAAAACGGCCTATTACCAAGAAATACCACATTCAGAACTGAGGTTCCCGTCCCAGGCAAACAACAGATTTGAAAAAAACGTCCTGATTCATGTTCTCCCTAGGTAGAAGAAGCTTAAAAACATCATGTTTTCAAGAATCTCTCCTTGCCTTAAGAGTGGTCAAAAGAATAAAGTAAGAAAAAATGTCCTATTACCGCGTATGCTCAAAAGGCCTATTGTATTGACGGTGAAACTCCACTTTCAGAACTGAGGTTCCCGGCCCAGACAAACACCAGATTTGAAAATAACGTTGTGATTCATGTTCTCCCTAGGTAGTAGAATCAGAAAAACATCATGGTTTCAAGATTCTCTCCTTGCCCTAATAGAGATCCAAAGAATAAAGTTGGAAAAAACGGCCTTTTACCAGTAAACTCCACTTTCAGAACTGAGGTTCCCAGCACAAACACCAGATTTGAAAAAGAGTTCGTGATTCATGTTGTCCCTAGGTAGTAGAATCAGAAAAACATCATGTTTTGAAGAATCTCACCTTGCCTTAAGAGTGATCCAAGCAATAAAGTTCGAAAAGATGCCCTATTACCTCATATTCTCAAAAGGCCTAATGTATTGACGTGAAACTCCACTTTCAGAACTCAGGTTCCCGGCCCAGACAAACACCAGATTTGAAAAAGATATTGTGATTCGTGTTCTCTCTAGGTAGTAGAATTAGAAAAACATCATGGTTTCAAGATTCTCTCCTTGCCCTAATAGAGATCCAAAGAATAATGTTGGAAAAAACGGCCTTTTACCAATAAACTCCACTTTCAGAATTGAGGTTCCCAGCACAGACAAACACCAGATTTGAAAAAGAGATCGTGATTCATGTTCTCCCTAGGTAGGAGAATCAGAAAAACATCATGGTTTCTAGATTCTCTCCTTGCCTTAAGAGAGATCCAAAGAATAATATTGGAAAAAACGGCCTATTACCGCATATGCTCAAAAAGCCTATTGTAATGATGGCGAAAATCCACTTTCAGAACTCAAGTTCCCAGCACAGACAAACACCAGATTTGAAAAAGACATTCTGATTCATATCCTCCCTAGGTATTAGAATCAGAAAAACATCATGGTTTCAAGATTCTCTCCTTGCCTTAAGAGAGATCGAAGGAATAATATTGGAAAAAAGGGCCTATTACTGTATATGCTCAAAAGGCCTATTCCACTGACGGTGAAACTCCACTTTCAGAACTGAGGTTCCCGGGGCAGAAAACACCAGATTTGAAAAAGACGTCGTGATTCATGTTCTCCCTAGCTGGTAGAATCAGAAAAACATCATGTTTTCAAGAATCTCTCCTTGCCTTAAGAGTAATCCAAACAATAATGTTCGAAAAGATGGCCTATTACCGCATATGCACAAAAGGCCTATTTTATTGACGGTGAAACTCCACTTTCAGAACTCAGGTCCCCGCCCTGACAAACACCAGATTTGAAAAAGACGTTGTGATTCATGTTCTCCCTAGGTAGTAGAATCAGAAAAACATCATGGTTTCAAGATTTTCTCCTTCCCTTAAGAGAGATCCAAAGAATAATATTGGAAAAAACAGCTTCATACTGCATATGCTCAAAAGGCCTATTGTATTGACGGTGAAACTCCAGTTTCAGAATTGAGGTTCCCGGCCCAGACAAACACCAGATTTGAAAAAGACGTTGTGATTCATGTTCTCCCTAGGTAGTAGAACCAGAAAAACATCATGGATTCAAGATTCTCTGCTTCCCTTAAGAGCTATCCAAAGAATAATGTTGGAAAAAAAGGCCTATTACCGCGAAACACCACTTTGAGAACTGAGGTTCCCGGCCCAGACAAACACCAGACTTGAAAAGGACGTCGTGATTCATGTTCTCCCTCGGTAGTAGAATCAGAAAAACATCATGTTTTCAAGAATCTCTCCTTGCCTTAAGAGTGATCCAAACAATAAAGTTCGAAAAAAGGGCCTATTACCGCATATGCTCAAAATGCCTATTGTATTGATGGTGAAAATCCACTTTCAGAACTGAGGTTCCTGGCCCAGACAAACACCAGATTTGAAAATAACGTTGTGATTCATGTTCTCCCTAGGTAGTAGAATCAGAAAAACATCATGGTTTCAAGATTCTCTCCTTGCCCTAATAGAGATCCAAAGAATAAAGTTGGAAAAAACGGCCTTTTACCAGTAAACTCCACTTTCAGAACTGAGGTTCCCAGCACAAACACCAGATTTGAAAAAGAGTTCGTGATTCATGTTGTCCCTAGGTAGTAGAATCAGAAAAACATCATGTTTTGAAGAATCTCACCTTGCCTTAAGAGTGATCCAAGCAATAAAGTTCGAAAATATGCCCTATTACCTCATATTCTCAAAAGGCCTAATGTATTGACGTGAAACTCCACTTTCAGAACTCAGGTTCCCGGCCCAGACAAACACCAGATTTGAAAAAGATATTGTGATTCGTGTTCTCTCTAGGTAGTAGAATTAGAAAAACATCATGGTTTCAAGATTCTCTCCTTGCCCTAATAGAGATCCAAAGAATAAAGTTGGAAAAAACGGCCTTTTACCAATAAACTCCACTTTCAGAATTGAGGTTCCCAGCACAGACAAACACCAGATTTGAAAAAGAGATCGTGATTCATGTTCTCCCTAGGTAGGAGAATCAGAAAAACATCATGGTTTCTAGATTCTCTCCTTGCCTTAAGAGAGATCCAAAGAATAATATTGGAAAAAACGGCCTATTACCGCATATGCTCAAAAAGCCTATTGTAATGATGGCGAAAATCCACTTTCAGAACTCAAGTTCCCAGCACAGACAAACACCAGATTTGAAAAAGACATTCTGATTCATATCCTCCCTAGGTATTAGAATCAGAAAAACATCATGGTTTCAAGATTCTCTCCTTGCCTTAAGAGAGATCGAAGGAATAATATTGGAAAAAAGGGCCTATTACTGTATATGCTCAAAAGGCCTATTCCACTGACGGTGAAACTCCACTTTCAGAACTGAGGTTCCCGGGGCAGAAAACACCAGATTTGAAAAAGACGTCGTGATTCATGTTCTCCCTAGCTGGTAGAATCAGAAAAACATCATGTTTTCAAGAATCTCTCCTTGCCTTAAGAGTAATCCAAACAATAATGTTCGAAAAGATGGCCTATTACCGCATATGCACAAAAGGCCTATTTTATTGACGGTGAAACTCCACTTTCAGAACTCAGGTCCCCGCCCTGACAAACACCAGATTTGAAAAAGACGTTGTGATTCATGTTCTCCCTAGGTAGTAGAATCAGAAAAACATCATGGTTTCAAGATTTTCTCCTTCCCTTAAGAGAGATCCAAAGAATAATATTGGAAAAAACAGCTTCATACTGCATATGCTCAAAAGGCCTATTGTATTGACGGTGAAACTCCAGTTTCAGAATTGAGGTTCCCGGCCCAGACAAACACCAGATTTGAAAAAGACGTTGTGATTCATGTTCTCCCTAGGTAGTAGAACCAGAAAAACATCATGGATTCAAGATTCTCTGCTTCCCTTAAGAACTATCCAAAGAATAATGTTGGAAAAAAAGGCCTATTACCGCGAAACACCACTTTGAGAACTGAGGTTCCCGGCCCAGACAAACACCAGACTTGAAAAGGACGTCGTGATTCATGTTCTCCCTCGGTAGTAGAATCAGAAAAACATCATGTTTTCAAGAATCTCTCCTTGCCTTAAGAGTGATCCAAACAATAAAGTTCGAAAAAAGGGCCTATTACCGCATATGCTCAAAATGCCTATTGTATTGATGGTGAAAATCCACTTTCAGAACTGAGGTTCCTGGCCCAGACAAACAACAGATTTGAAAAAGAGGTCGTGATTCATGTTCTCCCTAGGTAGTAGAATCAGAAAAACATCATGTTTTCAAGAATCTCTCTTTGCCTTAAGAGTGATCCATACAATAAAGTTCGAAAAAATGGCCTATTACTGCAAATGCTCAAAAGGCCTATTGTATTGACGGTGAAACTCCACTTTCAGAACTGAGGTTCCCGGCCCAGAGAAAGAACAGATTTGAAAAAGACGTTGTGATTCAAGTTCTCTCTAGGTAGTAGTATTAGAAAAATATTATGGTTTCAAGATTCTCTCCTTGCCCTAATAGAGATCAAAAGAATAAAGTTGGAAACAACGGGCTTTTACCAGTAAACACATGTTTCAGAACTGAGGTTCCCGGCACAGAGAAACACCAGATTGAAAAAGACGTCGTGATTCATGTTCTCCCTAGGTAGAAGAATGAGAAAAATATAATGGTTTCAACATTCTCTCCTTCTTTTAAGAGAGATCCAAAGAATAAATTGGAAAAAACGGCCTTTTACCTGTAAACTCCACTTGCAGAACTGCGGTTCCCGGCCCAAACAAACACCAGATTTGAAAAATACGTCGTGATTCATGTTCTCCCTAGGTAGTAGAATGAGAAAAACAAGATGGTTTCGAGATTCTCTCCTTGCCTTAGGAGAGATCCAAAGAATAGAGTTGTAAAAAACGCCCTATTAAGGCATGTGCTCAAAAGGCCTATTGTATTGACGGTGAAACTCCACTATCAGAACTCAGGTTCCCTGTCCAGACAAACAACAGATTTGAAAAACACTTCGTGATTCATGTTCTCCCTAGGTAGCAGAATCAGAAAAAGATCATGTTTTCAAGAATCTCTCCTTGCCTTAAGAGTGATCCAAACAATAAAGTTCGAAACAATGGCCTATTACCGTATATGCTGAAAAGGCCTATTGTATTGACGGTGAAACTCCACTTTCAGAACTGACGTTCCCGGCCCAGAGAAACAACAGTTTTGAAAAATACGTAGTGATTCATGTTCTCTCTAGGTAGTAGAATTAGAAAAACATCATGGTTTCAAGATTCTCTCCTTGCCTTAAGAGTGGTCCAAAGAATAAAGTTCGAAAAAATGTCCGATTACCGCATATGCTCAAAAGGCCTATTGTATTGTCAGCGAAAATCCACTTTCAGAACTCAGGTTCCCGGCCCAGACAAACACCAGATTTGAAAAAGACGTCGTGATTCATGTTCTCCCTACATAGTAGAATCAGAAAAACATCATGGTTTCAATATTCTCTCCTTTCTTAAGAGAGAACCAAAGAATAATGTTGTAAAAAACGGTCTATTACCGCGAAATGCCACTTTTAGAACTGAGGTTCCCGTCCCAGGCAAACAACAGATTTGAAAAAGACGTCCTGATTCATGTTCTCCCTAGGTAGAAGAAGCTTAAAAACATCATGTTTTCAAGAATCTCTCCTTGCCTTAAGAGTGGTCCAAAGAATAAAGTAAGAAAAAATGTCCTATTACCGCGTATGCTCAAAAGGCCTATTGTATTGACGGTGAAACTCCACTTTCAGAACTGAGGTTCCCGGCCCAGACAAACATCATATTTGAAAAATTTGTTGTGATTTATGTTCTCTCTAGGCAGTAGAATTAGAAAAATATCATGGTTTCAAGAAACTCTCCTTCCCCTAATAGAGATCCAAAGAATAAAATTGGAAAAAACGGCCTTTTACCAGTAAACTCCACTTTCAGAAGTGAGGTTCCCGGCCCAGACAAACACCAGATTTCAAAAAGACATTGTGATTCCTGTTCTCCATAGGTAGTGGAATTAGAAAAACATCACAGTTCAAAGATTCCCTCCTTCCCTTAAGAGATATCCAAAGAATAAAGTGGGAAAAAACGGCCTATTACCAAGAAATACCACATTCAGAACTGAGGTTCCCGGTCCAGACAATCACCAGATTTGAAAAAGACGTTGTGATTCATGTTCTCCCTAGGTAGTAGAATGAGAAAAACATCATGGTTTCAAGATTCTCTCCTTCCCTTAAGAGATACCCAAAGAATAAAGTTGTAAAAAACGGTCTATTACCAAGAAATACCACATTCAGAACTGAGCTTCCCGTGCCAGACAAACACCAGATTTGAAAAAGACGTCGTGATTCATGTTCTCCCTAGGCAGTAGGATCAGAAAAACATCATGGTTTCAAGATTCTCTCCTTCTCTTAAGAGAGAAGAAAAGAATAATGTTCTAAAAAACTGCCTATTACCGCGAAACACCAATTTCAGAACTGAGGATCCCGGCCCAGACAAACACCAGATTTGGAAAAGACGTCATGATTCATGTTCTCCCTAGGGAGTAGAATCAGAAAAACATCATGGTTTCAAGATTATCTCCTTGCCTTAAGAGAGATCCAAAGAATAAAGTTGTAAAAAACGGCCTATTACCGCATATGCTCAAAAGGCCTATTGTGTTGATGGTGAAACTCCACTTTCAGAACTCATGTTCCCGGCCCAGACAAACACCACATTTGAAAAAGACGTTGTGATTCATGTTCTCCCTAGGTAGAAGAATGAGAAAAATATAATGGTTTCAACATTCTCTCCTTCTTTTAAGAGAGATCCAAAGAATAAATTGCAAAAAACGGCCTTTCCACTTGCAGAACTGCGGTTCCCGGCCCAAACAAACACCAGATTTGAAAAATACGTCGTGATTCATGTTCTCCCTAGGTAGTAGAATGAGAAAAACAAGATGGTTTCGAGATTCTCTCCTTGCCTTAGGAGAGATCCAAAGAATAGAGTTGTAAAAAACGCCCTATTACCGCATGTGCTCAAAAGGCCTATTGTATTGACGGTGAAACTCCACTGTCAGAACTCAGGTTCCCTGTCCAGACAAACAACAGATTTGAAAAACACTTCGTGATTCATGTTCTCCCTAGGTAGCAGAATCAGAAAAAGATCATGTTTTCAAGAATCTCTCCTTGCCTTAAGAGTGATCCAAACAATAAAGTTCGAAACAATGGCCTATTACCGTATATGCTGAAAAGGCCTATTGTATTGACGGTGAAACTCCACTTTCAGAACTGACGTTCCCGGCCCAGAGAAACAACAGTTTTGAAAAATATGTAGTGATTCATGTTCTCTCTAGGTAGTAGAATTAGAAAAACATCATGGTTTCAAGATTCTCTCCTTGCCTTAAGAGTGGTCCGAAGAATAAAGTTCGAAAAAATGTCCGATTACCGCATATGCTCAAAAGGCCTATTGTATTGACTGCGAAAATCCACTTTCAGAACTCAGGTTCCCGGCCCAGACAAACACCAGATTTGAAAAAGACGTCATGATTCATGTTCTCCCTACATAGTAGAATCAGAAAAACATCATGGTTTCAATATTCTCTCCTTTCTTAAGAGAGAACCAAAGAATAATGTTGTAAAAAACGGTCTATTACCGCGAAATGCCACTTTTAGAACTGAGGTTCCCGTCCCAGGCAAACAACAGATTTGAAAAAGACGTCCTGATTCATGTTCTCCCTAGGTAGAAGAAGCTTAAAAACATCATGTTTTCAAGAATCTCTCCTTGCCTTAAGAGTGGTCCAAAGAATAAAGTAAGAAAAAATGTCCTATTACCGCGTATGCTCAAAAGGCCTATTGTATTGACGGTGAAACTCCACTTTCAGAACTGAGGTTCCCGGCCCAGACAAACATCATATTTGAAAAATTTGTTGTGATTTATGTTCTCTCTAGGCAGTAGAATTAGAAAAATATCATAGTTTCAAGATTCTCTCCTTCCCTTAAGAGATACCCAAAGAATAAAGTTGGAAAAAACGGCCTTTTACCAGTAAACTCCACTTTCAGAAGTGAGGTTCCCGGCCCAGACAAACACCAGATTTCAAAAAGACATTGTGATTCCTGTTCTCCATACGTAGTGGAATTAGAAAAACATCACAGTTCAAAGATTCCCTCCTTCCCTTAAGAGATACCCAAAGAATAAAGTTGTAAAAAACGGTCTATTACCAAGAAATACCACATTCAGAACTGAGCTTCCCGTGCCAGACAAACACCAGATTTGAAAAAGACGTCGTGATTCATGTTCTCCCTAGGCAGTAGGATCAGAAAAACATCATGGTTTCAAGATTCTCTCCTTCCCTTAAGAGAGAACCAAAGAATAATCTCGTAAAAAACGTTCTATTGCCGCGAAATACCAGTTTCAGAACTGAGGTTCCCGTCCCAGACTAACACCAGATTTGAAAAAGACGTCGTGATTCATATTCTCCCTAGGGAGTACAACAAGAAAAACATCAAGTTTTCAATAATCTCTCCTTGCCTTAAGAGTGATCCAAACAATAAAGTTCGAAAAAATGTCCTATTACCATATATGCTCAAAAGGCCTATTGTATTGACAGTGAAACTCGACTTTCAGAACTGAGGTTCCCGGCCCACAAAATATCATATTTGAAAAAGGCATAGTGATTCATGTTCTCCCAAGGTAGTAGAATCAGAAAAACATCATGTTTTCAAGAATCTCTTCTTGCCTTAAGAGTGGTCCAAAGAATAAAGTAAGAAAAAATGTCCTTTTACCGCATATGCTCAAAAGGCCTATTGTACTGACGGTGAAACTCCACTTTGAGAAATGAGGTTCCCGGCCCAGAGAAAGAACAGATTTGAAAAAGGCATTGTGATTCAAGTTCTCTCTAGGTAGTAGAATTAGAAAAATATCATGCTTTCAAGATTCTCTCCTTGCCCTAATAGAGATCCAAAGAATAAAGTTGGAAAAAACGGTCTTTTACCAGTAAACTCCACTTTCAGAACTGTGGTTCCCGGCACAGACAAACACCAGATTTGAAAAAGAGATCGTGATTCATGTTCTCCCTAGGTAGTAGAATGAGAAAAACTTCATGGTTTCAATATTCTCTCCTTCCCTTAAGAAAAATCCAAATAATAATGTTGGAAAAAACGACCTATTACCGGGAAACACCACTTTCAGACTTGAGGTTCCCGGCCCAGAAAAACACCAGATTTTAAAAAGACGTCGTGATTCATGTTCTCCCTAGGTAGTAGAATCAGAAAAACATCATGTTTTCAAGAATCTCTCCTTGCCTTAAGAGTGGTCCAAAGAATAAAGTAAGAAAAAATGTCCTATTACCGCATATGCTGAAAAGGCCTAATGTAATGACGGTGAAACTCAACTTTCAGAACTGAGGTTACCGGCCCAGACAAACATCATATTTGAAAAAGACGTCGTGATTCATGTTCTCCCGAGGTAGTAGAATCAGAAAAACATCATGTTTTCAAGAATCTCTCTTTGCCTTAAGAGTGGTCCAAAGAATAAAGTAAGAAAAAATGTCCTATTACCGCATATGCTCAAAAGGCCTATTGTATTGACGGTGAAACTCCACTTTCAGAACTGAGGTTCCCGGGGCAGAAAACACCAGATTTGAAAAAGACATCGTGCTTCATGTTCTCCCTAGGCAGGAGAATCAGAAAAACATCATGGTTTCAAGATTCTCTCCTTCCCTTAAGAGAGATCCAAAGAATAATGTGGGGAAAAAAGGCCTATTACCGCGAAACACCACTCTCAGAACTGAGGTAACCAGCCCAGACAAACACCAGATTTGAAAAAGACGTTGTGATTCATGTTCTCCCTAGGTAGTAGAATCAGAAAAACATCATGGTTTCAATATTCTCTCCTTCCGTTAAGAGAGATCCAAAGAATATTGTTGTAAAAAACGGCCTAACACCGCGAAACACAACTTTCAGAATTGAGGTTCCCGGCCCACACAAACACCTGATTTGAAAAAGACGTCGTGATTCATCTTTTCCCTAGGTAGTAAAATCAGAAAAACATCATGGTTTAAAGAATCTCTCCTTGCCTTAAGAGTGATCCAAACAATAAATTTCGAAAAAAAGGGCCTTTTTCCAGTAAACTCATCTTTCATTACTGAGATTCCCGGCCCAGACAAACACCAGATTTGAAAAAGACGTCGTGATTCATGTTCTCCCTAGGTAGTAGAATCAGAAAAACATCATGGTTTCAAGATTCTTTCCTTGCCTTAGGAGAGATCCAAAGAAGAATGTTGGAAAAAACGGCCTATTACAGCGAAACACCACTTTTAGAACTGAGGTTCCCGTCCCAGACAAACACCAGATTTAAAAAAGACATCGTGATTCATGTTCTACCTAGGCAGTAGAATCAGAAAAACATCATGGTTTCAAGATTCTCTCCTTGCCTTAAGAGATATCCAAAGAATAATAATCGAAAAAACGGCCTATTACCGCATATGCTCAAAAGGCCTATTGTACTAATGGTGAAACTCCACTTTCATAACTCAGGTTCCGGGCCCAGACACACACAAGTTTTGAAAAAGCGGTCGTGATTCATGTTCTACCTAGGCAGTAGAATCAGAAAAACATCACGGTTTCAAGAATCTCTCATTGCCTTAAGAGTGATCCAAACAATAAATTTCGAAAAAAGGGCCTATTACCGCATATGCTCAAAATGCCTAATGTACTAATGGTGAAACTCCACTTTCAGAACTCAGGTTCCTGGCCCAGACAAACACCAGACTTGAAAAGGACGTCGTGATTCATGTTCTCCCTCGGTAGTAGAATCAGAAAAACATCATGTTTTCAAGAATCTCTCCTTTCCTTAAGAGTGATCCAAACAATAAATTTCGAAAAAAGGGCCTATTACCGCATATCCTCAAAATGCCTATTGTGTTGATGGTGAAAATCCACTTTCAGAACTTTGGTTCCCGGCCGAGACAAACACCATGTTTGAAAAAGACGTTCTGATTCATGTTCTCTCTAGGTAGTAGAATTAGAAAAATATCATGGTTTCAAGATTCTGTCCTTGCCCTAATAGAGATCCAAAGAAGAATGTTGGAAAAAACGGCCTATTACTGCAAAACACCACTTTCAGAACTGGCGTTCCCGGCCCAGACAAACACGAGATTTCAAAATTAGAATTAGAAAAACATCATGGTTTCAAGATTTTCTCCTTGCCTTAAGACAGATCGAAAGAATTAAGTTGGAAAAAACGGCCTATCACTGCATATCCTCAATAGGCCTATTGTATTGACGGTTAAACTCTACTTTCAGAACTCAGGTTCCTGGCCCAGAAAAACAGCAGGTTTGAAAAAGAGGTCGTGATTCATGTCCTACCTAGGCAGTAGAATCAGAAAAACATCATGTTCTCAACATTCTCTCCTTTCCTTAAGAGAGATCCAAAGAATAATATTCGAAAAAACGGCCTATTACCGCATATGCTGAAAAGGCCTATTGTGTTGATCGTGAAATTCCACTTTCAGAACTCAGGTTCCCGTCCCAGACAAACACCAGATTTGAAAAAGAGGTCGTGATTCATGTTCTCCCTAGGTAGTAGAATCAGAAACACATCATGGTTTCAACATTCTCTCCTTGTCCTAATAGAGATCCGAAGAAAAATGTTGGAAAAAACGGTCTTTTACCAGTAAACTCCACTTTCAGAACTGTGGTTCCCGGCCCAGACAAACACCAGATTTCAAAAAGAGATCGTGATTTATGTTCTCCCTAGGTAGTACAATGAGAAAAACATCATGTTTTCAAGAAACTGTCTTTGCCTTAAGAATGATCCAAAGAATAAAGTTGGAAAAAACAGCCTCTTACTGCATACGCTCAAAAGGCCTATTGTATTGACGGTGAACCTCCAGTTTCAGAATTGAGGTTCCCAGCCCAGACAAACACCAGATTTGAAAATAACGTTGTGATTCATGTTCTCCCTAGGTAGTAGAATCAGAAAAACATCATGGTTTCAAGATTCTCTCCTTGCCCTAATAGAGATCCAAAGAATAAAGTTGGAAAAAACGGCCTTTTACCAGTAAACTCCACTTTCAGAACTGAGGTTCCCAGCACAGACAAACACCAGATTTGAAAAAGAGTTCGTGATTCATGTTGTCCCTAGGTAGTAGAATCAGAAAAACATCATGTTTTGAAGAATCTCACCTTGCCTTAAGAGTGATCCAAACAATAAAGTTCGAAAAGATGCCCTATTACCTCATATTCTCAAAAGGCCTAAAGTATTGACGTGAAACTCCACTTTCAGAACTCAGGTTCCCGGCCCAGACAAACACCAGATTTGAAAAAGATATTGTGATTCGTGTTCTCTCTAGGTAGTAGAATTAGAAAAACATCATGGTTTCAAGATTCTCTCCTTGCCCTAATAGAGATCCAAAGAATAAAGTTGGAAAAAACGGCCTTTTACCAGTAAACTCCACTTTCAGAGTTGAGGTTCCGAGCACAGACAAACACCAGATTTGAAAAAGAGTTCGTGATTCATGTTCTCCCTAGGTAGGAGAATCAGAAAAACATCATGGTTTCTAGATTCTCTCCTTGCCTTAAGAGAGATCCAAAGAATAATATTGGAAAAAACGGCCTATTACCGCATATGCTCAAAAAGCCTATTGTAATGATGGTGAAAATCCACTTTCAGAACTCAAGTTCCCAGCACAGACAAACACCAGATTTGAAAAAGACATTCTGATTCATATCCTCCCTAGGTATTAGAATCAGAAAAACATCATGGATTCAAGATTCTCTCCTTGCCTTAAGAGAGATTGAAGGAATAATATTGGAAAAAACGGCCTATTACCGTATATGCTCAAAAGGCCTATTCCACTGACGGTGAAACTCCACTTTCAGAACTGAGGTTCCCGGGGCAGAAAACACCAGATTTGAAAAAGACGTCGTGATTCATGTTCTCCCTAGGTAGTAGAATCAGAAAAACATCATGTTTTCAAGAATCTCTCCTTGCCTTAAGAGTGATCCAAACAATAAAGTTCGAAAAAATGTCCTATTACCGCATATGCTCAAAAGGCCTATTGTATTGACGGTGAAACTCCAATTTCAGAACTCAGGTCCCCGCCCTGACAAACACCAGATTTGAAAAAGACGTTGTGATTCATGTTCTCCCTAGGTAGTAGAATCATAAAAACATCATGGTTTCAAGATTTTCTCCTTGCCTTAAGAGAGATCTAAAGAATAATATTGGAAAAAACAGCTTCATACTGCATATGCTCAAAGGCCTATTGTATTGACGGTGAAACTCCAGTTTCAGAATGGAGGTTCCCGGCCCACACAAACACCAGATTTGAAAAAGACGTTGTGATTCATGTTCTCCCTAGGTAGTAGAATCAGAAAAACATCATGTTTTCAAGAATCTCTCCTTGCCTTAAGAGTGATCCAAACAATAAAGTTCGAAAAAATGGCCTATTACCGCATATGCTCAAAAGGCCTATTGTATTGACGGTGAAACTCCACTTTCAGAACTGAGGTTCCCGGCCCAGACAAAAACCAGATTTGAAAAAAACGTCATGATTCATCTTCTCCCTAGGTAGTAGAACCAGAAAAACATCATGGTTTCAAGATTCTCTGCTTGCCTTAAGAGCTATCCAAAGAATAATGTTGGAAAAAAAGGCCTATTACCGCGAAACACCACTTTCAGAACTGAGGTTCCCGGCCCAGACAAACACCAGACTTGAAAAGGACGTCGTGATTCATGTTCTCCCTCGGTAGTAGAATCAGAAAAACATCATGTTTTCAAGAATCTCTCCTTGCCTTAAGAGTGATCCAAACAATAAAGTTCGAAAAAACGGCCTATTACCGCAGATGCTCAAAAGGCCTATTGTATTGACGGTGAAACTCCACTTTCATTACTCAGGTTCCCGGCCCAGAGAAACACCACATTTGAAAAAGACATCGTGATTCATGTTCTCCCTAGGTAGTAGAATGTGAAAAACATCATGGTTTCGAGATTCTCTCCTTGCCTTAAGAGAGATCCAAAGAATAATATTGGAAAAAACGGGCTATTACCGCATATGCTCAAAAGGAATATTAGATTGACGGTGAAACTCCACTTTCAGAACTCAGGTTCCCAGCCCCGACAAAAACCACATTTAAAAAAGACGTCGTGATTCCTGTTCTCCCTACTTAGTAGAATGAGAAAAACATCATGGTTTCAAGAGTCTCTCCTTGCCTTAAGAGAGATCCAAAGAATAAAGTTGGATAAAACGGCCTATTACCGCATATGCTCAAAAGGCCTATTGTATTGACAGTGAAAGTCCACTTTCAGTACTCAGGTTCCCGTCCCAGAGAAACACCAGATTTGAAGAAGACATCATGATTCATGTTCTCCATAGGTA
Source organism: Liasis olivaceus (assembly GCA_030867105.1). Lineage (NCBI taxonomy): Eukaryota > Metazoa > Chordata > Lepidosauria > Squamata > Pythonidae > Liasis > Liasis olivaceus. Next base: position 23,975,652 of record CM061359.1, on the reverse strand, counting down.
GTAGAATCAGAAAAACATTATGGTTTCAAGATTCTCTCCTTCTCTTAAGAGAGAATCAAAGAATAATGTTCTAAAAAACTGCCTATTACCGCGAAACACCACTTTCAGAACTGAGGATCCCGGCCGAGACAAACACCAGATTTGGAAAAGACGTCATGATTCATGTTCTCCCTAGGTAGTAGAATCAGAAAAACATCATGGTTTCAAGATTCTCTCCTTCCCTTAAGAGAGATCCAAAGAATAATGATGGAAAAAACCGTCTATTACCGCGAAACACCATTTTCAGAAATGAGGTTCCTGGCCCAGAAAAATACTAAATTTGAAAAAGACGTCGTAATTCATGTTCTCCCTAGGTAGTAGAATCAGAAAAACATCATGTTTTCAAGATTCTCTCCTTCCCCTAATAGAGATCCAAAGAATAAAGTTGGAAAAAATGGCCTTTTACCAGTACACTTTCAGAACTCAGGTTCCCGGCCCAGAGAAACACCAGATTTGAAAAAGATGTCGTGATCCATGTTCTCCATAGGTAGTAGAACGAGAAAAACATCATGGTTTCAAGATTCTCTCATTCCCTTAAGAGAGATCCAAAGAATAATGTTGGAAAAAACGGGCTATTACCGCATATGCCCAAAAGGAATATTGTATTGACAGTGAAACTCCACTTTCAGAAGTCAGGTTCCTGGCCCAGACAAACACCAGATTTGAAAAAGACGTCGTGATTCATGTTCTCCCTAGGAAGTAGAATCAGCAAAACATCATGGTTTCAAGATTCTCTCCTTGCCTTGAGAGTGATGCAAACAACAAAGTTCGAAAAAATGGCCTATTACCGCATATGCTCAAAAGGGCTTTTGTATTGACGGTGAAACTCCACTTTCAGAACTAAGGTTCCCGGACTGGACAAACACCAGATTTGAAAAAGACGTGATTCATGTTCTCCCTACGTAGTAGAATTAGAAAAACATCATGGTTTCAAGATTATCTCATTGCCGTAATACAGATCCAAGAATAAAGTTGGAAAAAACGGCCTATTACCGCATATGCCCAAAAGGAATATTGTATTTACAGTGAAACTCCACTTTCAGAAGTCAGGTTCCTGGCCCAGACAAACACCAGATTTGAAAAAGAGGTCGTGATTCATGTTCTCACTAGTTAGTAGAATCAGAAAAACATCATGGTTTCAAGATTCTCTCCTTCCCTTAAGAGAGATCCAAAGAATAATGTTCGAAAAAAACCTCCTATTACCGCGAAACACCACTTTCAGAAGTGAGGTTCCTGGGCCAGACAAACACCAGATTTGAAAAAGACGTCGTGATTCATGTTCTCCCTAGGTAGTAGAATCAGAAAAACATCATGGTTTCAAGATTCTCTCCTTGCCTTAAGATAGATCCAAAGAATAATATGGGAAAAAAGGGCCTATTACGGCATATGCTCAAAATGCCTATTGTATTGATGGTGAAATTCCACCTTCAGAACTCTAGTTCCCAGCCCAGACAAACACCAGATTTGAAAAGGCCGTCGTGATCCATGTTCTCCATAGGTAGTAGAACGAGAGAAACATCATGGTTTCAAGATTCTCTCATTCCCTTAAGAGAGATCCAAAGAATAATGTTGGAAAAAATCGCCTATAACCGTGAAACACCACTTTCAGAACTGAGGTTCCCGGCCCAGACAAAACCAGATTTCAAAAGGACGTCGTGATTCATGTTCTCCGTAGGCAGTAGAATCAGAAAAACATTATAGTTTCAAGATTCTCTCCTTGCCTTAAGAGATATCCAAAGAATAATATTGGAAAAAACGGCCCATTTCCCCGAAACACCACTTTCAGAACTGAGGTTCCTGGCCCAGACAAACATTAGATTTGAAAAAGAGGTCGTGATTCATGTTCTCCCTAGGTAGTAGAATGAGAAAAACATCATGGTTCCAGATTCTCTCCTTGCCTTAAGAGAGATCCAAGGAATAACATTGGAAAAAACGGCCTATTACCGCATAAGCTCAAAAGGCCTATTGTATTGATGGTGAAACTCAACTTTAAGAACTCAGGTTCCCGGACCAGACAAACACCAGATTTGAAAAAGACGTTCTGATTTATGTTCTCCCTAGGTAGTAGAATAAGAAAAACATCATGATTTCAAGATTCTCTCCTTGCCTTAAGAGAGATCCAACAAATAATATTGGAAAAAACGGCCTATCTCCGCGAAACACCACTTTCAGAACTGAGGTTCCCGGCCCAGACAAACATTGAATTTGAAAAAGAGGTCTTGATTCATGTTCTCCCTAGGTAGTAGAATCAGAAAAACAACATGGTTTGAGATTGTCTCTTTGCCCTTATAGAGATCCAAAGAATAAAGTTGGAAAAAACGGCCTATTACAGGTAAACTCCACTTTAAGAACTGAGGTTCCCAGCCCAGACAAACACCAGATTTGAAAAAGAGGTCGTCATTCATGTTCTCCCTAGTTAGTAGAATTAGAAAAACATCATGGTTTCAAGATTATCTCCTTGCCGTAATAGAGATCCAAAGAATAATGTTGGAAAAAACGGCCTATTACCGCTAAACTTCACTTTCAGAACTGAGGTTCCCGGCCCAGACAAACACCAGATTTGAAAAAGACGTCGTGATTCATGTTCTCCCTAGGCAGTAGAATCAGAAAAACATCATAGTTTCAAGATCCTCTCCTTGCCCTAACAGAGATCCAAAGAATAATTTTGGAAAATACAGCCTATTACCGGTAAACTCCACTTTCAGAACTGAGGTTCCCGGCCAGACAAACACCAGATTTGAAAAAGAGGTCGTGATTCATGTTCTCCCTAGGCAGTAGAATCAGAAAAACATCATAGTTTCAAGATTCTCTCCTTGCCTTAAGAGAGATCCAAAAAATAATATTGGAAAAAACGGTCTATTTCCGCGAAACACCACTTTCAGAACTGAGGTTCCCGGCCCAGAGAAACATTAGATTTGAAAAAGAGGTCGTGATTCATGTTCTCCCTAGATAGTAGAATCAGAAAAACAACATGGTTTGAGATTGTATCCTTGCCCTTATAGAGATCCAAAGAATAAAGTTGGAAAAAACGGCCTATTACAGGTAAACTCCACTTTAAGAACTGAGGTTCCCAGCCCAGACAAACACCAGATTTGAAAAAGAGGTCGTCATTCATGTTCTCCCTAGTTAGTAGAATTAGAAAAACATCATGGTTTCAAGATTATCTCCTTGCCGTAATAGAGATCCAAAGAATAATGTTGGAAAAAACGGCCTATTACCGCTAAACTTCACTTTCAGAACTGAGGTTCCCGGCCCAGACAAACACCAGATTTGAAAAAGACGTCGTGATTCAAGTTCTCCCTAGGGAGTAGAATGAGAAAAACATCATGGTTTCAAGACTCTCTTCTTCCCTTAAGAGAGATCCAAAGAACAATGATGGAAAAAATGGACTGTTACCGCGAAACACCACTTTCAGAACTGAGGTTCCGGGCCCAGACAAGCACCAGATTTGAAAAAGACGTCGTGATTCACGTTCTCCCTAGGTAGTAGAATCAGAAAAACATCATGTTTTCAATAATCTCTCCATGCCTTAAGAGTGATCGAAACAATAAAGTTCGAAAAAATTGCCTATTACCGCCTATGCTCAAAAGGTCTATTGTATTGATGGCGAAACTCCACTTTCAGAACTCAGGTTCCCGTCCCGGACAAACACCAGATTTGAAAAAGACGTCGTGATTCATATTCTCCCTAGGTAGTAGAATCAGAAAAAGATCATGTTTTCAAGAAACTCTCCATGCATTAAGAGTGATACAAACAATAAAGTTCGAAAAAATGGCCTATTACCGGATATGCTCAAAAGGCGTATTGTATTGACGGTGAAACTCCACTTTCAGAACTCAGGTTCGCGGCCCAGCAAAACAGCAGATTTGAAAAAGACGTCGTGATTCATGTTCTCCCTGGGTAGTGGAATCAGAAAAACATCATGGTTTCAAGATTCTCTCCTTGCCTTAAAAGTGATCCAAACAATAAAGTTCGAAAAATGTCCTATTACCGCATATGCTCAAAAGGCCTATTGAATTGAGGGTGAAACTGCACTTTCAGAACTCAGGTTCCCGGCCCCAACAAACACCAAATTTGAAAAAGACGTTGTGATTCATGTTCTCCCTAGGTAGTAGAATCAGAAAAACATCATGGTTTCAAGATTCTCTTCTTCCCTTAAGAGAGATCCAAAGAATAATATTGGAAAAAAGGACCTTTTACCGCATATGCTCAAAATGCCTATTGTATTGATGGTGAAAATCCACTTTCAGAACTCAGGTTCCCGGCCCAGAAAAACACCAGATTAGAAAAAGACATCGTGATTCATGTTCTCCCTAGGTAGTAGAATCAGAAAAACATAATGTTTTCAACAATGTCTCCTTGCCTTAAGAGTGGTCCAAAGAATAATGTTCGAAAAAATGTCCTATTACCGCATATGCTCAAAAGCTTATTGTATTGACCGCGAAACTCCACTTTTAGAACTCAGGTTCCCGGCCCATAGAAACACCAGATTTGAAAAAGACGTCGAGATTCATGTTCTCACTAGGGAGTAGAATGAGAAAAACATCATGGTTTAAAGACTCTCTTCTTCCCTTAAGAGAGATCCAAAGAACAATGATGGAAAAAATGGATTGTTACCGCGAAACACCACTTTCACAACTGAGGTTCCGGGCCCAGACAAACACCAAATTTGAAAAAGACGTCGTGATTCATGTTCTCCCTAGGTAGTAGAATGAGAAAAACATCATGGTTTCAAGATTCTCTTCTTCCCTTAAGAGAGATCCAAAGAATAATGATGGAAAAAATGGACTGTTACCGGGAAACACCACTTTCAGAACTGAGGTTCCGGGCCCAGACAAACACCAAATTTGAAAAAGACATCGTGATTCATGTTCTCCCTAGGTAGTAGAATCAGAAAAACATCATGTTTTCAATAATCTCTCCATGCCTTAAGAGTGATCGAAACAATAAAGTTCGAAAAAATTGCCTATTACCGCCTATGCTCAAAAGGTCTATTGTATTGACGGTGAAACTCCACTTTCAGAACTCAGGTTCCCGGCCCAGACAAACACCAGATTTGAAAAAGACGTCGTGATTCAGGTTCTACCTAGGTAGTAGAATCAGAAAAATATCATGGTTTTAAGAATCATTCCATGCCTTAAGAGTGATCCAAACAATAAAGTTCGAAAAAATGGCCTATTACCGCATATGCTGAAAATGCCTATTGTATTGATGGTGAAACTCCATTTTCAGAACTCAGGTTCGCGGCCCAGGAAAACAGCAGATTTGAAAAAGACGTCGTGATTCATGTTCTCCTTTGGTAGTAGAATCAGAAAAACATCATGGTTTTAAGAATCATTCCATGCCTTAAGAGTGATCCAAACAATAAAGTTCGAAAAAATGGCCTATTACCGCATATGCTCAAAAGGCGTATTGTATTGACGGTGAAACTCCACTTTCAGAACTAAGGTTCCCGGCCCAGACAAACACCAGATTTGAAAAAGACATCGTGATTCATGTTCTCCCTAGCTAGTAGAATCAGAAAAACATCATGGTTTCAAGATTCTCTTCTTCCCTTAAGAGAGATCCAAAGAATAATGATGGAAAAAATGAACTGTTACCGCTAAACACCACTTTCAAAACTGAGGTTCCCGGCGCAGACAAACACCAGATTTGAAAAAGACGTCGTGTTTCATGTTCTCCCTAGGTAGTAGAATCAGAAAAACATCATGTTTTCAAGAAACTCTCCATGCCTTAAGAGTGATCCAAACAATAAAGTTCGAAAAAATGGCCTATTACCGCATATGCTCAAAATGCCTATTGTATTGATGGTGAAACTCCACTTTCAGAACTCAGGTTCGCGGCCCAGGCAAACAGCAGATTTGAAAAAGACGTCATGATTCATGTTCTCCCTTGGTAGTAGAATCAGAAAAACATCATGTTTTAAAGATTCTCTCCTTGCCTTAAGAGAGATCCAAAGAAAAATATTGGAAAAAACGGCCTATTATCGCATATCCTCAAAATTCCGACTGTATTCATGGTGAAACTCCTCTTTCAGAACTCAGGCTCCCGGCCCAGACAAACACCAGATTGGAAAAAGACGTCGTGATTCATGTTCTCCCTAGGGAGTAGAATGAGAAAAACATCATGGTTTCAAGACTCTCTTCTTCCCTTAAGAGAGATCCAAAGAATAATGATGGAAAAAATGGACTGTTACCGGGAAACACCACTTTCAGAACTGAGGTTCCGGGCCCAGACAAACACCAGATTTGAAAAAGACGTCGTGATTCATGTTCTCCCTAGGAAGTAGAATCAGAAAAACTTCATGGTTTCAAGATTCTCTCCTTCCCTTAAGAGAGATCCAAAGAATAATGTTGGAAAAAACGGCCTATTACCGCGAAACACCACTTTCAGAACTGAGGTTCCCGTCCCAGAGAAACATTAGATTTGAAAAAGACGTCGTGATTCATTTTCTCGCTAGGTAGTAGAATCAGAAAAACATCAGTTTTCAATAATCTCTCCTCGCCTTAAGAGTGGTCCAAAGAATAATGTTAGAAAAAATGTTTTATTACCGCATATGCTCAAAAGGCCTATTGTATTGACGGTGAAACTCCACTTTCAGAACTCAGGTTCCCGGCCCAGAAAAACACCAGATTTGAAAAAGACATCGTGATTCATGTTCTCCCTAGGTAGTAGAATCAGAAAAACATCATGGTTTCAAGATTCTCTTCTTCCCTTAAGAGAGTTCCAAAGAATAATGATGGAAAAAATGGACTGTTACCGTGAAACACGACTTTCAGAACTGAGGTTCCGGGCCCAGACAAACACCAGATTTGAAAAGACGTTGTGATTGATGTTCTCCCTAGGTAGTAGAATCAGAAAAACATCATGTTTTCAAAAATCTCTCCATGCCTTAAGAGTGATCCAAACAATAAAGTTCGAAAAAATGGCGTATTACCACATATGCTCAAAAGGCGTATTGTATTGACGGTGAAATTCCACTTTCAGAAATCAGGTTCGCGGCCCAGGCAAACAGCAGATTTGAAAAAGACGTCGTGATTCATGTTCTCCCTAGGTAGTAGAATCAGAGAAACATCGTGGTTTCAAGAGTTTCTCCTTCCCTTAATTGAGATCCAAAGAATAATGTTCGAAAAAAAGGCCTATTACCACGAAACTCCGGTTTCAGAACTGAGGTTCCCGGCCCAGACAAACACCAGATTTGATAAAGAGGTTGTGATTCATGTTCTCCCTAGGTAGTAGAATCAGAAAAACATCATGGTTTCAAGATTCTCTCCTTGCCCTAACAGAGATCCAAAGAATAATTTTGGAAAAAACAGCCTTTTACCGGTAAACTCCACTTACATAACTGAGGTTTCCGGCCGAGACAAACACCAGATTTGAAAAAGACGTCGTGATTCAATTTCTCCCTAGGGAGTAGAATGAGAAAAACATCATGGTTTCAAGACTCTCTTCTTCCCTTAAGAGAGATCCAAAGAACAATGATGGAAAAAATGGACTGTTACCGCGAAACACCACTTTCAGAACTGAGGTTCCGGGCCCAGACAAGCACCAGATTTGAAAAAGACGTCGTGATTCAGGTTCTCCCTAGGTAGTAGAATCAGAAAAACATCATGTTTTCAATAATCTCTCCATGCCTTAAGAGTGATCGAAACAATAAAGTTCGAAAAAATTGCCTATTACCGCCTATGCTCAAAAGGTCTGTTGTATTGACGGCGAAACTCCACTTTCAGAACTCAGGTTCCCGTCCCGGACAAACACCAGATTTGAAAAAGACGTCGTGATTCATATTCTCCCTAGGTAGTAGAATCAGAAAAATATCATGGTTTCAAGAATCATTCCATGCCTTAAGAGTGATCCAAATAATAAAGTTCGAAAAAATGGCCTATTACCGCATATGCTGAAAATGCCTATTGTATTGATGGTGAAACTCCATTTTCAGAACTCAGGTTCCCGGCCCAGGAAAACATCAGATTTGAAAAAGACGTCGTGATTCATGTTCTCCCTTGGTAGTAGAATCAGAAAAACATCATGGTTTTAAGAATCATTCCATGCCTTAAGAGTGATCCAAACAATAAAGTTCGAAAAAATGGCCTATTACCGCATATGCTCAAAAGGCGTATTGTATTGACGGTGAAATTCCACTTTCAGAACTCAGGTTCCCGGCCCAGACAAACACCAGATTTGAAAAAGACATCGTTATTCATGTTCTCCCTAGGTAGTAGAATCAGAAAAACATCATGGTTTCAAGAATCTCTTCTTCCCTTAAGAGAGATCCAAAGAATAATGATGGAAAAAATGACCTATTACCACTAAACACCACTTTCAAAACTGAGGTTCCCGGCCCAGACAAACACGAGATTTGAAAAAGACGTCGTGATTCATGTTCTCCCTAGGTAGTAGAATCAGAAAAACATCATGTTTTCAAAAATCTCTCCATGCCTTAAGAGTGATCCAAACAATAAAGTTCGAAAAAATGGCGTATTACCACATATGCTCAAAAGGCGTATTGTATTGACGGTGAAATTCCACTTTCAGAAATCAGGTTCGCGGCCCAGGCAAACAGCAGATTTGAAAAAGACGTCGTGATTCATGTTCTCCCTAGGTAGTAGAATCAGAGAAACATCGTGGTTTCAAGAGTTTCTCCTTCCCTTAATTGAGATCCAAAGAATAATGTTCGAAAAAAAGGCCTATTACCACGAAACTCCGGTTTCAGAACTGAGGTTCCCGGCCCAGACAAACACCAGATTTGATAAAGAGGTCGTGATTCATGTTCTCCCTAGGTAGTAGAATCAGAAAAACATCATGGTTTCAAGATTCTCTCCTTGCCCTAACAGAGATCCAAAGAATAATTTTGGAAAAAACAGCCTTTTACCGGTAAACTCCACTTACATAACTGAGGTTTCCGGCCGAGACAAACACCAGATTTGAAAAAGACGTCGTGATTCAAGTTCTCCCTAGGGAGTAGAATGAGAAAAACATCATGGTTTCAAGACTCTCTTCTTCCCTTAAGAGAGATCCAAAGAACAATGATGGAAAAAATGGACTGTTACCGCGAAACACCACTTTCAGAACTGAGGTTCCGGGCCCAGACAAGCACCAGATTTGAAAAAGACGTCGTGATTCAGGTTCTCCCTAGGTAGTAGAATCAGAAAAACATCATGTTTTCAATAATCTCTCCATGCCTTAAGAGTGATCGAAACAATAAAGTTCGAAAAAATTGCCTATTACCGCCTATGCTCAAAAGGTCTGTTGTATTGACGGCGAAACTCCACTTTCAGAACTCAGGTTCCCGTCCCGGACAAACACCAGATTTGAAAAAGACGTCGTGATTCATATTCTCCCTAGGTAGTAGAATCAGAAAAATATCATGGTTTCAAGAATCATTCCATGCCTTAAGAGTGATCCAAATAATAAAGTTCGAAAAAATGGCCTATTACCGCATATGCTGAAAATGCCTATTGTATTGATGGTGAAACTCCATTTTCAGAACTCAGGTTCCCGGCCCAGGAAAACATCAGATTTGAAAAAGACGTCGTGATTCATGTTCTCCCTTGGTAGTAGAATCAGAAAAACATCATGGTTTTAAGAATCATTCCATGCCTTAAGAGTGATCCAAACAATAAAGTTCGAAAAAATGGCCTATTACCGCATATGCTCAAAAGGCGTATTGTATTGACGGTGAAATTCCACTTTCAGAACTCAGGTTCCCGGCCCAGACAAACACCAGATTTGAAAAAGACATCGTTATTCATGTTCTCCCTAGGTAGTAGAATCAGAAAAACATCATGGTTTCAAGAATCTCTTCTTCCCTTAAGAGAGATCCAAAGAATAATGATGGAAAAAATGACCTATTACCACTAAACACCACTTTCAAAACTGAGGTTCCCGGCCCAGACAAACACGAGATTTGAAAAAGACGTCGTGATTCATGTTCTCCCTAGGTAGTAGAATCAGAAAAACATCATGTTTTCAAGAAACTCTCCATGCTTTAAGAGTGATCCAAACGATAAAGTTGGAAAAAATGGCCTATTACCGCATATGCTCAAAATGCCTATTGTATTGATGGTGATACTCCACTTTCAGAACTCAGGTTCGCGGCCCAGGAAAACAGCAGATTTGAAAAAGACGTCGTGATTCATGTTCTCCCTTGGTAGTAGAATCAGAAAAACATCATGGTTTAAATATTCTCTCCTTGCCTTAAGAGAGATCCAAAGAACAATATTGGAAAAAACGGCCTATTACCGCATATGCTCAAAATGCCTATTGTATTGATGGTGAAACTCCACTTTCAGAACTCAGGTTCCCGGCCCAGACAAACACCAGATTTGAAAAAGACGTCGTGATTCATGTTCTCCCTAGGTAGTAGAATCAGAAAAACATCATGGTTTCAAGATTCTCTCCTTGCCCTAACAGAGATCCAAAGAATAATGATGGAAAAAATGGACTGTTACCGGGAAACACCACTTCCAGAACTGAGGTTCCGGGCCCAGACAAACACCAGATTTGAAAAAGACGTCGTGATTCATGTTCTCCCTAGGGAGTAGAATGAGAAAAACATCATGGTTTCAAGACTCTCTTCTTCCCTTAAGAGAGATCCAAAGAACAATGATGGAAAAAATGGACTGTTACCGGGAAACACCACTTTCAGAACTGAGGTTCAGGGCCCAGACAAGCACCAGATTTGAAAAAGACGTCGTGATTCAGGTTCTCCCTAGGTAGTAGAATCAGAAAAACATCATGTTTTCAAAAATCTCTCCATGCCTTAAGAGTGATCCAAACAATAAAGTTCGAAAAAATGGCCTATTACCACATATGTTCAAAAGGCGTATTGTATTGACGGTGAAATTCCACTTTCAGGAATCAGGTTCGCGGCCCAGGCAAACAGCAGATTTGAAAAAGACGTCGTGATTAATGTTCTCCCTAGGTAGTAGAATCAGAGAAACATCGTGGTTTCAAGATTCTCTCCTTCCCTTAAGAGAGATCCAAAGAATAATGTTCGAAAAAATCGCCTATAACCGCGAAACACCACTTTCAGAACTGAGGTCCCGGCCCAGACAAACACCAGATTTGATAAAGAGGTCGTGATTCATGTTCTCCCTAGGTAGTAGAATCAGAAAAACATCATGGTTTCAAGATTCTCTCCTTCCCCTAACAGAGATCCAAAGAATAATTTTGGAAAAAACGGCCTTTTACCTGTAAACTCCACTTACATAACTGAGGTTCCCGGCCGAGACAAACACCAGATTTGAAAAAGACGTCGTGATTCAATTTCTCCCTAGGGAGTAGCATGAGAAAAACATCATGGTTTCAAGACACTCTTCTTCCCTTAAGAGAGATCCAAAGAACAATGATGGAAAAAATGGACTGTTACCGCGAAACACCACTTTCAGAACTGAGGTTCCAGGCCCAGACAAACACCAGATTTTAAAAAGACGTGATTCATGTTCTCCCTAGGTAGTAGAATGAGAAAAACATCATGGTTTCAAGATTCGCTTCTTCCCTTAAGAGAGATCCAAAGAATAATGATGGAAAAAATGGACTGTGACCGCGAAACACGACTTTCAGAACTGAGGTTCCGGGCCCAGGAAAACAGCAGATTTGAAAAAGACATCATGATTCATCTTCTCCCTGGGTAGTGGAATCAGAAAAACATCATGGTTTCAAGATTCTCTACTTGCCTTAAAAGTGATCCAAACAATAAATTTCGAAAAAATGTCCTATTACCGCATATAATCAAAAGGCCTATTGAATTGAGGGTGAAACTCCACTATCAGAACTCAGGTTCCCGGCCCAGACAAACACCAGATTTGAAAAAGACATCTTGATTCATGTTCTCCCTAGGTAGTATAATCAGAAAAACATCATGGTTTCAAGATTCTCTTCTTCCCTTAAGAGAGATCCAAAGAATAATGATGGAAAAAATGACCTGTTACCGCTAAACACCACTTTCAAAACTGAGGTTCCCGGCCCAGACAAACACCAGATTTGAAAAAGACATCGTGATTCAGGTTCTCCCTAGGTAGTAGAATCAGAAAAACATCATGTTTTCAAAAATCTCTCCATGCCTTAAGAGTGATCCAAACAATAAAGTTCGAAAAAATGGCGTATTACCACATATGCTCAAAAGGCGTATTGTATTGACGGTGAAATTCCACTTTCAGAAATCAGGTTCGCGGCCCAGGCAAACAGCAGATTTGAAAAAGACGTCGTGATTCATGTTCTCCCTAGGTAGTAGAATCAGAGAAACATCGTGGTTTCAAGATTCTCTCCTTCCCTTAAGAGAGATCCAAAGAATAATGTTCGAAAAAAAGGCCTATTACCACGAAACTCCGGTTTCAGAACTGAGGTTCCCGGCCCAGACAAACACCAGATTTGATAAAGAGGTCGTGATTCATGTTCTCCCTAGGTAGTAGAATCAGAAAAACATCATGGTTTCAAGATTCTCTCCTTGCCTTAAGAGAGATCCAAAGAACAATATTGGAAAAAACGTCCTATTACCGCCTATGCTCAAAAGGTTTTTTGTATTGACGGTGAAACTCCACTTTCAGAACTCAGGTTCCCGGCCCAGACAAACACCAGATTTGAAAAAGACGTCGTGATTCAGGTTCTACCTAGGTAGTAGAATCAGAAAAATATCATGGTTTTAAGAATCATTCCATGCCTTAAGAGTGATCCAAACAATAAAGTTCGAAAAAATGGCCTATTACCGCATATGCTGAAAATGCCTATTGTATTGATGGTGAAACTCCATTTTCAGAACTCAGGTTCGCGGCCCAGGAAAACAGCAGATTTGAAAAAGACGTCGTGATTCATGTTCTCCTTTGGTAGTAGAATCAGAAAAACATCATGGTTTTAAGAATCATTCCATGCCTTAAGAGTGATCCAAACAATAAAGTTCGAAAAAATGGCCTATTACCGCATATGCTCAAAAGGCGTATTGTATTGACGGTGAAACTCCACTTTCAGAACTAAGGTTCCCGGCCCAGACAAACACCAGATTTGAAAAAGACATCGTGATTCATGTTCTCCCTAGCTAGTAGAATCAGAAAAACATCATGGTTTCAAGATTCTCTTCTTCCCTTAAGAGAGATCCAAAGAATAATGATGGAAAAAATGAACTGTTACCGCTAAACACCACTTTCAAAACTGAGGTTCCCGGCGCAGACAAACACCAGATTTGAAAAAGACGTCGTGTTTCATGTTCTCCCTAGGTAGTAGAATCAGAAAAACATCATGTTTTCAAGAAACTCTCCATGCCTTAAGAGTGATCCAAACAATAAAGTTCGAAAAAATGGCCTATTACCGCATATGCTCAAAATGCCTATTGTATTGATGGTGAAACTCCACTTTCAGAACTCAGGTTCGCGGCCCAGGCAAACAGCAGATTTGAAAAAGACGTCATGATTCATGTTCTCCCTTGGTAGTAGAATCAGAAAAACATCATGGTTTAAAGATTCTCTCCTTGCCTTAAGAGAGATCCAAAGAAAAATATTGGAAAAAACGGCCTATTATCGCATATCCTCAAAATTCCGACTGTATTCATGGTGAAACTCCTCTTTCAGAACTCAGGCTCCCGGCCCAGACAAACACCAGATTGGAAAAAGACGTCGTGATTCATGTTCTCCCTAGGGAGTAGAATGAGAAAAACATCATGGTTTCAAGACTCTCTTCTTCCCTTAAGAGAGATCCAAAGAATAATGATGGAAAAAATGGACTGTTACCGGGAAACACCACTTTCAGAACTGAGGTTCCGGGCCCAGACAAACACCAGATTTGAAAAAGACGTCGTGATTCATGTTCTCCCTAGGAAGTAGAATCAGAAAAACTTCATGGTTTCAAGATTCTCTCCTTCCCTTAAGAGAGATCCAAAGAATAATGTTGGAAAAAACGGCCTATTACCGCGAAACACCACTTTCAGAACTGAGGTTCCCGTCCCAGAGAAACATTAGATTTGAAAAAGACGTCGTGATTCATTTTCTCGCTAGGTAGTAGAATCAGAAAAACATCAGTTTTCAATAATCTCTCCTCGCCTTAAGAGTGGTCCAAAGAATAATGTTAGAAAAAATGTTTTATTACCGCATATGCTCAAAAGGCCTATTGTATTGACGGTGAAACTCCACTTTCAGAACTCAGGTTCCCGGCCCAGAAAAACACCAGATTTGAAAAAGACATCGTGATTCATGTTCTCCCTAGGTAGTAGAATCAGAAAAACATCATGGTTTCAAGATTCTCTTCTTCCCTTAAGAGAGTTCCAAAGAATAATGATGGAAAAAATGGACTGTTACCGTGAAACACGACTTTCAGAACTGAGGTTCCGGGCCCAGACAAACACCAGATTTGAAAAGACGTTGTGATTGATGTTCTCCCTAGGTAGTAGAATCAGAAAAACATCATGTTTTCAAAAATCTCTCCATGCCTTAAGAGTGATCGAAACAATAAAGTTCGAAAAAATGGCGTATTACCACATATGCTCAAAAGGCGTATTGTATTGACGGTGAAATTCCACTTTCAGAAATCAGGTTCGCGGCCCAGGCAAACAGCAGATTTGAAAAAGACGTCGTGATTCATGTTCTCCCTAGGTAGTAGAATCAGAGAAACATCGTGGTTTCAAGAGTTTCTCCTTCCCTTAATTGAGATCCAAAGAATAATGTTCGAAAAAAAGGCCTATTACCACGAAACTCCGGTTTCAGAACTGAGGTTCCCGGCCCAGACAAACACCAGATTTGATAAAGAGGTCGTGATTCATGTTCTCCCTAGGTAGTAGAATCAGAAAAACATCATGGTTTCAAGATTCTCTCCTTGCCCTAACAGAGATCCAAAGAATAATTTTGGAAAAAACAGCCTTTTACCGGTAAACTCCACTTACATAACTGAGGTTTCCGGCCGAGACAAACACCAGATTTGAAAAAGACGTCGTGATTCAAGTTCTCCCTAGGGAGTAGAATGAGAAAAACATCATGGTTTCAAGACTCTCTTCTTCCCTTAAGAGAGATCCAAAGAACAATGATGGAAAAAATGGACTGTTACCGCGAAACACCACTTTCAGAACTGAGGTTCCGGGCCCAGACAAGCACCAGATTTGAAAAAGACGTCGTGATTCAGGTTCTCCCTAGGTAGTAGAATCAGAAAAACATCATGTTTTCAATAATCTCTCCATGCCTTAAGAGTGATCGAAACAATAAAGTTCGAAAAAATTGCCTATTACCGCCTATGCTCAAAAGGTCTGTTGTATTGACGGCGAAACTCCACTTTCAGAACTCAGGTTCCCGTCCCGGACAAACACCAGATTTGAAAAAGACGTCGTGATTCATATTCTCCCTAGGTAGTAGAATCAGAAAAATATCATGGTTTCAAGAATCATTCCATGCCTTAAGAGTGATCCAAATAATAAAGTTCGAAAAAATGGCCTATTACCGCATATGCTGAAAATGCCTATTGTATTGATGGTGAAACTCCATTTTCAGAACTCAGGTTCCCGGCCCAGGAAAACATCAGATTTGAAAAAGACGTCGTGATTCATGTTCTCCCTTGGTAGTAGAATCAGAAAAACATCACGGTTTTAAGAATCATTCCATGCCTTAAGAGTGATCCAAACAATAAAGTTCGAAAAAATGGCCTATTACCGCATATGCTCAAAAGGCGTATTGTATTGACGGTGAAATTCCACTTTCAGAACTCAGGTTCCCGGCCCAGACAAACACCAGATTTGAAAAAGACATCGTTATTCATGTTCTCCCTAGGTAGTAGAATCAGAAAAACATCATGGTTTCAAGAATCTCTTCTTCCCTTAAGAGAGATCCAAAGAATAATGATGGAAAAAATGACCTATTACCACTAAACACCACTTTCAAAACTGAGGTTCCCGGCCCAGACAAACACGAGATTTGAAAAAGACGTCGTGATTCATGTTCTCCCTAGGTAGTAGAATCAGAAAAACATCATGTTTTCAAGAAACTCTCCATGCTTTAAGAGTGATCCAAACGATAAAGTTGGAAAAAATGGCCTATTACCGCATATGCTCAAAATGCCTATTGTATTGATGGTGATACTCCACTTTCAGAACTCAGGTTCGCGGCCCAGGAAAACAGCAGATTTGAAAAAGACGTCGTGATTCATGTTCTCCCTTGGTAGTAGAATCAGAAAAACATCATGGTTTAAATATTCTCTCCTTGCCTTAAGAGAGATCCAAAGAACAATATTGGAAAAAACGGCCTATTACCGCATATGCTCAAAATGCCTATTGTATTGATGGTGAAACTCCACTTTCAGAACTCAGGTTCCCGGCCCAGACAAACACCAGATTTGAAAAAGACGTCGTGATTCATGTTCTCCCTAGGTAGTAGAATCAGAAAAACATCATGGTTTCAAGATTCTCTCCTTGCCCTAACAGAGATCCAAAGAATAATGATGGAAAAAATGGACTGTTACCGGGAAACACCACTTCCAGAACTGAGGTTCCGGGCCCAGACAAACACCAGATTTGAAAAAGACGTCGTGATTCATGTTCTCCCTAGGGAGTAGAATGAGAAAAACATCATGGTTTCAAGACTCTCTTCTTCCCTTAAGAGAGATCCAAAGAACAATGATGGAAAAAATGGACTGTTACCGGGAAACACCACTTTCAGAACTGAGGTTCAGGGCCCAGACAAGCACCAGATTTGAAAAAGACGTCGTGATTCAGGTTCTCCCTAGGTAGTAGAATCAGAAAAACATCATGTTTTCAAAAATCTCTCCATGCCTTAAGAGTGATCCAAACAATAAAGTTCGAAAAAATGGCCTATTACCACATATGTTCAAAAGGCGTATTGTATTGACGGTGAAATTCCACTTTCAGGAATCAGGTTCGCGGCCCAGGCAAACAGCAGATTTGAAAAAGACGTCGTGATTAATGTTCTCCCTAGGTAGTAGAATCAGAGAAACATCGTGGTTTCAAGATTCTCTCCTTCCCTTAAGAGAGATCCAAAGAATAATGTTCGAAAAAATCGCCTATAACCGCGAAACACCACTTTCAGAACTGAGGTCCCGGCCCAGACAAACACCAGATTTGATAAAGAGGTCGTGATTCATGTTCTCCCTAGGTAGTAGAATCAGAAAAACATCATGGTTTCAAGATTCTCTCCTTCCCCTAACAGAGATCCAAAGAATAATTTTGGAAAAAACGGCCTTTTACCTGTAAACTCCACTTACATAACTGAGGTTCCCGGCCGAGACAAACACCAGATTTGAAAAAGACGTCGTGATTCAATTTCTCCCTAGGGAGTAGCATGAGAAAAACATCATGGTTTCAAGACACTCTTCTTCCCTTAAGAGAGATCCAAAGAACAATGATGGAAAAAATGGACTGTTACCGCGAAACACCACTTTCAGAACTGAGGTTCCAGGCCCAGACAAACACCAGATTTTAAAAAGACGTGATTCATGTTCTCCCTAGGTAGTAGAATGAGAAAAACATCATGGTTTCAAGATTCGCTTCTTCCCTTAAGAGAGATCCAAAGAATAATGATGGAAAAAATGGACTGTGACCGCGAAACACGACTTTCAGAACTGAGGTTCCGGGCCCAGGAAAACAGCAGATTTGAAAAAGACATCATGATTCATCTTCTCCCTGGGTAGTGGAATCAGAAAAACATCATGGTTTCAAGATTCTCTACTTGCCTTAAAAGTGATCCAAACAATAAATTTCGAAAAAATGTCCTATTACCGCATATAATCAAAAGGCCTATTGAATTGAGGGTGAAACTCCACTATCAGAACTCAGGTTCCCGGCCCAGACAAACACCAGATTTGAAAAAGACATCTTGATTCATGTTCTCCCTAGGTAGTATAATCAGAAAAACATCATGGTTTCAAGATTCTCTTCTTCCCTTAAGAGAGATCCAAAGAATAATGATGGAAAAAATGACCTGTTACCGCTAAACACCACTTTCAAAACTGAGGTTCCCGGCCCAGACAAACACCAGATTTGAAAAAGACATCGTGATTCAGGTTCTCCCTAGGTAGTAGAATCAGAAAAACATCATGTTTTCAAAAATCTCTCCATGCCTTAAGAGTGATCCAAACAATAAAGTTCGAAAAAATGGCGTATTACCACATATGCTCAAAAGGCGTATTGTATTGACGGTGAAATTCCACTTTCAGAAATCAGGTTCGCGGCCCAGGCAAACAGCAGATTTGAAAAAGACGTCGTGATTCATGTTCTCCCTAGGTAGTAGAATCAGAGAAACATCGTGGTTTCAAGATTCTCTCCTTCCCTTAAGAGAGATCCAAAGAATAATGTTCGAAAAAAAGGCCTATTACCACGAAACTCCGGTTTCAGAACTGAGGTTCCCGGCCCAGACAAACACCAGATTTGATAAAGAGGTCGTGATTCATGTTCTCCCTAGGTAGTAGAATCAGAAAAACATCATGGTTTCAAGATTCTCTCCTTGCCTTAAGAGAGATCCAAAGAACAATATTGGAAAAAACGTCCTATTACCGCATATGCTCAAAATGCCTATTGTATTGATGGTGAAACTCCACTTTCAGAACTCAGGTACCCGGCCCAGACAAACACCAGATTTGAAAAAAACGTTCTTATTCATGTTCTCCCTAGGTACTAGAATCAGAGAAACATCGTGGTTTCAAGATTCTCTCCTTCCCTTAACAGAGATCCAAAGAATAATGTTCGAAAAAAAGGCCTATTACCGCGAAACTCCGGTTTCAAAACTGAGGTTCCAGTCCCAGACAAACACCAGATTTGAAAAAGAGGTCGTGATTCATGTTCTCCCTAGGTACTAGAATCAGAAAAACATCATGGTTTCAAGATTCTCTCCTTGCCCTAACAGAGATCCAAAGAATAATTTTGGAAAAAACGGCATTTTACCGGTAAACTCCACTTACATAACTTAGGTTCCCGGCCGAGACAAACACCAGATTTGAAAAAGACATCGTGGTTCATGTTCTCCCTAGGTAGTAGAATGAGAAAAACATCATGGTTTCAAGACTCTCTTCTTCCCTTAAGAGAGATCCAAAGAACAATGATGGAAAAAATGGACTGTTACCATGAAGCACCACTTTCAGAACTGAGGTTCCGGGCCCAGACAAACACCAGATTTGAAAATGACATCGTGATTCATGTTCTCCCTAGGTAGTAGAATGAGAAAAACATCATGGTTTCAAGATTCTCTTCTTCCCTTAAGAGAGATCCAAAGAATAATGATGGAAAAACTGGAGTGTTACCGCGAAACACCAGTTTCAGAATTGAGGTTCCGGGCCAGACAAACACCAGATTTGAAAAAGACGTCGTGATTCATGTTCTCCCTAGGTAGTAGAATGAGAAAAACATCATGGTTTCAACATTCCCTTCTTCCCTTAAGAGAGATCCAAAGAATAATGATGGAAAAAATGGACTGTTACCGGGAAACACCACTTTCGGAACTGAGGCTCCGGGCCAGACAAACACCAGATTTGAAAAAGACGTCGTGATTCATGTTCTCCCTAGGTAGTAGAATGAGAAAAACATCATGGTTTCAAGATTCTTTCCTTCCCTTAAGAGAGATCCAAAGAATAATGATGGAAAAAAGGGCCTTTTACCGCATATGCTCAAAATTCCTATTGTATTGATGGTGAAAATCCACTTTCAGAACTCAGGCTCCCGGCCCAGACAAACACCACAATTGAAAAAGACGTCGTGATTCATGTTCTCCCTAGGTAGTAGAATCAGAAAAACATCATGTTTTCAAGAATCTCTCCATGCCTTAAGAGTGATCCAAACAATAATGTTCGAAAAAATGGCCTAATACCGCATATGCTCAAAAGGCCTATTGCATTGACGGTGAAACTCCATTTACAGAACATAGGTTCCCGGCCTAGAAAAACACCAGATTTGAAAAAGACGTCGTGATTCATGTTCTCCCTGGGTAGTGGAATCAGAAAAACATCATGGTTTCAAGATTCTCTCCTTGCCTTAAGAGTGATCCAAACTATACAGTTCGAAAAAAAGTCCTATTACCGCATGTGCTCAAAAGGCCTATTGAATTGACGGTGAAACTCTACTTACAGAACTCAGGTTCCCGGCCCAGACAAACATCAGATTTGAAAAAGTCGTTGTGACTCATGTTCTCCCTAGGTAGTAGAATCCGAAAAACATCATGGTTTCAAGATTCTCTTCTTCCCTTAAGAGAGATCCAAAGAATAATGTTGGAAAAAACTGCCTATTACCGCGAAAAACTACTTTTAGTACTGACGTTCCCGGCCGAGACAAAACCCAGATTTTTAAAAGACGTCGTGATTCATGTTCTCCCTAGGTAGTAGAATGAGAAAAACATCACGGTTTAGAGATTCTCTCCTTTCCTTAAGAGAGATACAAAGAATAATTTGGAAAAAACAGCCTATTACCGCATATGCTCAAAAGGCCTATTGTATTCACCGTGAAACCCCACTTTCAGAACTCAGGTTCCTGGCCCACTCAAACAGCAGATTTGAAAAAGTCGTCGGGATTAATGTTCTCCTTAGGTAGTAGAATCAGAAAAACACCATGTTTACAAAAATCTCTCCATGCCTTAAGAGTGATCGAAACAATAAAGTTCGAAAAAAAGGCCTATTACCGCATATGCTCAAAATGCCTATTGTATTGATGGTGAAACTCCACTTTCAGAACTCAGGTTCGCGGCCCAGGCAAACAGCAGATTTGAAAAAGACGTCGTGATTCATGTTCTCCCTAGGTAGTAGAATCAGAAAAACAACATGGTTTAAAGATTCTCTCCTTGCCTTAAGAGAGATCCAAGGAATAATAATGGAACTAACGGCCAATTACCGCATATGCTCAAAAAAGCTATTGGATTGATGGTGAAACTCAACTTTCAGAACTCAGGTTCCCGGCCCAGACAAACACCAGATTTGAAAAAAACGTTCTTATTCATGTTCTCCCTAGGTAGTAGAATCAGAAAAACATCATGGTTTCAAGATTCTCTTCTTCCCTTAAGAGAGATCCAAAGAATAATGATGGAAAAAATGACCTGTTACCGCTAAACACCACTTTCAAAAGTGAGGTTCCCGGCCCAGACAAACACCAGATTTGAAAAAGACGTCGTGATTCATGTTCTCCCTAGGTAGTAGAATCAGAAAAACATCATGTTTTCAAGAAACTCTCCATGCTTTAAGAGTGATCCAAACGATAAAGTTCCAAAAAATGGCCTATTACCGCATATGCTCAAAATGCCTATTGTATTGATGGTGATACTCCACTTTCAGAACTCAGGTTCGCGGCCCAGGCAAACAGCAGATTTGAAAAAGACGTCATGATTCATGTTCTCCCTTGGTAGCAGAATCAGAAAAACGTCATGGTTTAAAGATTCTCTCCTTGCCTTAAGAGAGATCCAAAGAACAATATTGGAAAAAACGTCCTATTACCGCATATGCTCAAAATGCCTATTGTATTGATGGTGAAACTCCACTTTCAGAACTCAGGTACCCGGCCCAGACAAACACCAGATTTGAAAAAAACGTTCTTATTCATGTTCTCCCTAGGTACTAGAATCAGAGAAACATCGTGGTTTCAAGATTCTCTCCTTCCCTTAACAGAGATCCAAAGAATAATGTTCGAAAAAAAGGCCTATTACCGCGAAACTCCGGTTTCAAAACTGAGGTTCCAGTCCCAGACAAACACCAGATTTGAAAAAGAGGTCGTGATTCATGTTCTCCCTAGGTACTAGAATCAGAAAAACATCATGGTTTCAAGATTCTCTCCTTGCCCTAACAGAGATCCAAAGAATAATTTTGGAAAAAACGGCATTTTACCGGTAAACTCCACTTACATAACTTAGGTTCCCGGCCGAGACAAACACCAGATTTGAAAAAGACATCGTGGTTCATGTTCTCCCTAGGTAGTAGAATGAGAAAAACATCATGGTTTCAAGACTCTCTTCTTCCCTTAAGAGAGATCCAAAGAACAATGATGGAAAAAATGGACTGTTACCATGAAGCACCACTTTCAGAACTGAGGTTCCGGGCCCAGACAAACACCAGATTTGAAAATGACATCGTGATTCAGGTTCTCCCTAGGTAGTAGAATGAGAAAAACATCATGGTTTCAAGATTCTCTTCTTCCCTTAAGAGAGATCCAAAGAATAATGATGGAAAAACTGGAGTGTTACCGCGAAACACCAGTTTCAGAATTGAGGTTCCGGGCCAGACAAACAGCAGATTTGAAAAAGACGTCGTGATTCATGTTCTCCCTAGGTAGTAGAATGAGAAAAACATCATGGTTTCAACATTCCCTTCTTCCCTTAAGAGAGATCCAAAGAATAATGATGGAAAAAATGGACTGTTACCGGGAAACACCACTTTCAGAACTGAGGTTCCGGGCCAGACAAACACCAGATTTGAAAAAGACGTCGTGATTCATGTTCTCCCTAGGTAGTAGAATGAGAAAAACATCATGGTTTCAAGATTCTTTCCTTCCCTTAAGAGAGATCCAAAGAATAATGATGGAAAAAAGGGCCTTTTACCGCATATGCTCAAAATTCCTATTGTATTGATGGTGAAAATCCACTTTCAGAACTCAGGCTCCCGGCCCAGACAAACACCACAATTGAAAAAGACATCGTGATTCATGTTCTCCCTAGGTAGTAGAATCAGAAAAACATCATGTTTTCAAGAATCTCTCCATGCCTTAAGGGTGATCCAAACAATAATGTTCGAAAAAATGGCCTAATACCGCATATGCTCAAAAGGCCAATTGCATTGACGGTGAAACTCCATTTACAGAACACAGGTTCCCGGCCTAGAAAAACACCAGATTTGAAAAAGACGTCGTGATTCATGTTCTCCCTGGGTAGTGGAATCAGAAAAACATCATGGTTTCAAGATTCTCTCCTTGCCTTAAGAGTGATCCAAACTATACAGTTCGAAAAAAAGTCCTATTACCGCATGTGCTCAAAAGGCCTATTGAATTGACGGTGAAACTCTACTTACAGAACTCAGGTTCCCGGCCCAGACAAACATCAGATTTGAAAAAGACGTTGTGACTCATGTTCTCCCTAGGTAGTAGAATCCGAAAAACATCATGGTTTCAAGATTCTCTTCTTCCCTTAAGAGAGATCCAAAGAATAATGTTGGAAAAAACTGCCTATTACCGCGAAAAACTACTTTTAGTACTGACGTTCCCGGCCGAGACAAAACCCAGATTTTTAAAAGACGTCGTGATTCATGTTCTCCCTAGGTAGTAGAATGAGAAAAACATCACGGTTTAGAGATTCTCTCCTTTCCTTAAGAGAGATACAAAGAATAAGTTGGAAAAAACAGCCTATTACCGCATATGCTCAAAAGGCCTATTGTATTCACCGTGAAATCCCACTTTCAGAACTCAGGTTCCTGGCCCACTCAAACAGCAGATTTGAAAAAGTCGTCGTGATTAATGTTCTCCTTAGGTAGTAGAATCAGAAAAACACCATGTTTACAAAAATCTCTCCATGCCTTAAGAGTGATCGAAACAATAAAGTTCGAAAAAATTGCCTATTACCGCATATGCTCAAAAGGTCTATTGTATTGACGGCGAAACTGCACTTTGAGAACTTAGGTTCCCGGCCCAGACAAAAATAAGATTTGAAAAAGACGTCGTGATTCATGTTCTCCCTAGGTAGTAGAATCAGAAAAACATCATGTTTTCAAGAATCTCTCCATGCCTTAAGAGTGATCCAAACAATAAAGTTCGAAAAAATGGCCTATTACCGCATATGCTCAAAATGCCTATTGTATTGATAGTGAAACTCCACTTTCAGAACTCAGGTTCGCGGCCCAGGCAAACAGCAGATTTGAAAAAGACGTCGTGATTCATGTTCTCCCTAGGTAGTAGAATCAGAAAAACATCATGGTTTCAAGATTCTCTCCTTGCCTTAAGAGAGATCCAAAGAATAATATTGGAAAAAACGGCCTATATCTGCGAAACACCACTTTTAAAAGTGAGGTTCCCGGCCCAGGCAAACATTAGATTTGAAAAAGAGTTCGTGATTCATGTTCTCCCTAGGAAGTAGAATCAGGAAAACATCATGGTTTCAAGATTCTCTTCTTCCCTTAAGAGAGATCCAAAGAATAATGATGGAAAAAATGGACTGTTACCGCGAAACACGACTTTCAGAACTGAGGTTCCGGGCGCAGACAAAAACCAGATTTGAAAAAGACGTCGTGATTCATGTTCTCCCTGGGTAGTGGAATCAGAAAAACATCATGGTTTCAAGATTCTCTCCTTGCCTTAAGAGTGATCCAAACTATACAGTTCGAAAAAAAGTCCTATTACCGCATGTGCTCAAAAGGCCTATTGAATTGACGGTGAAACTCTACTTACAGAACTCAGGTTCCCGGCCCAGACAAACATCAGATTTGAAAAAGACGTTGTGACTCATGTTCTCCCTAGGTAGTAGAATCCGAAAAACATCATGGTTTCAAGATTCTCTTCTTCCCTTAAGAGAGATCCAAAGAATAATGTTGGAAAAAACTGCCTATTACCGCGAAAAACTACTTTTAGTCCTGACGTTCCCGGCCGAGACAAAACCCAGATTTTTAAAAGACGTCGTGATTCATGTTCTCCCTAGGTAGTAGAATGAGAAAAACATCACGGTTTAGAGATTCTCTCCTTTCCTTAAGAGAGATACAAAGAATAAGTTGGAAAAAACAGCCTATTACCGCATATGCTCAAAAGGCCTATTGTATTCACCGTGAAACCCCACTTTCAGAACTCAGGTTCCTGGCCCACTCAAACAGCAGATTTGAAAAAGTCGTCGTGATTAATGTTCTCCTTAGGTAGTAGAATCAGAAAAACACCATGTTTACAAAAATCTCTCCATGCCTTAAGAGTGATCGAAACAATAAAGTTCGAAAAAATTGCCTATTACCGCATATGCTCAAAAGGTCTATTGTATTGACGGCGAAACTGCACTTTGAGAACTTAGGTTCCCGGCCCAGACAAAAATAAGATTTGAAAAAGATGTCGTGATTCAGGTTCTACTTAGGTAGTAGAATCAGAAAAATATCATGGTTTCAAGAATCATTCCATGCCTTAAGAGTGATCCAAACAATAAAGTTCGAAAAAATGGCCTATTACCGCATATGCTGAAAATGCCTATTGTATTGATGGTGAAACTCCATTTTCAGAACTCAGGTTCGCGGCCCAGGAAAACAGCAGATTTGAAAAAGACGTCGTGATTCATGTTCTCCCTTGGTAGTAGAATCAGAAAAACATCATGGTTTTAAGAATCATTACATGCCTTAAGAGTGATCCAAACAATAAAGTTCGAAAAAATGGCCTATTACCGCATATGCTCAAAAGGCGTATTGTATTGACGGTGAAACTCCACTTTCAGAACTCAGGTTCGCGGCCCAGGAAAACAGCAGATTTGAAAAAGACATCGTGATTCATGTTCTCCCTGGGTAGTGGAATCAGAAAAACATCATGGTTTCAACATTCTCTCCTTGCCTTAAAAGTGATACAAACAATAAAGTTCGAAAAAATGTCCTATTACCTCATATACTCAAAAGGCCTATTGAATTGAGGGTGAAACTCCACTTTCAGAACTAAGGTTCCCGGCCCAGACAAACACCAGATTTGAAAAAGACATCGTGATTCATGTTCTCCCTAGCTAGTAGAATCAGAAAAACATCATGGTTTCAAGATTCTCTCCTTGCCTTAAGAGAGATCCAAAGAACAATATTGGAAAAAACGGCCTATTATCGCATATCCTCAAAATGCCGACTGTATTCATGGTGAAACTCCTCTTTCAGAACTCAGGTTCCCGGCCCAGACAAACACCAGATTTGAAAAAGACGTCGTGATTCATGTTCTCCCTAGGTAGTAGATTCAGAAAAACATCATGGTTTCAAGATTCTCTCCTTGCCCTAACAGAGATCGAAAGAATAATTTTGGAAAAAACGGCCTTTTACCGGTAAACTCCACTTACATAACTGAGGTTCCCGGCCGAGACAAACACCAGATTGGAAAAAGACGTCGTGATTCATGTTCTCCCTAGGGAGTAGAATGAGAAAAACATCATGGTTTCAAGACTCTCTTCTTCCCTTAATAGAGATCCAAAGAATAATGATGGAAAAAATGGACTGTTACCGGGAAACACCACTTCCAGAACTGAGGTTCCGGGCCCAGACAAACACCAGATTTGAAAAAGACGTCGTGATTCATGTTCTCCCTAGGTAGTAGAATGAGAAAAACATCATGGTTTCAAGATTTCTTCCCTTAAGAGAGATCCAAAGAATAATGATGGAAAAAATGGACTGTTACCGGGAAACACCACTTTCAGAACTGAGGTTCCGGGCCCAGACAAACACCGGATTTGAAAAAGACGTCGTGATTCATGTTCTCCCTAGGAAGTAGAATCAGAAAAACTTCATGGTTTCAAGATTCTCTCCTTCCCTTAAGAGAGATCCAAAGAGTAATCTTCGAAAAAAAGGCCAATTACCGCAAGAAACCACTTTCATATCTGAGGTTCCCGGCCCAGACAAACACCAGATTTGAAAAAGATGTTGTGATTCATGTTCTTCCTAGGTAGTAGAATGAGAAAAGTATCATGGTTTCAAGATTCTCTCCTTCCCTTAAGAGAGATCCAAAGAATAATGTTGGAAAAAACGGCCTATTACCGAGAAACACCACTTTCAGAACTGAGGTTCCCGTCCCAGAGAAACATTAGATTTGAAAAAGACGTCGTGATTCATTTTCTCGCTAGGTAGTAGAATCAGAAAAACATCAGTTTTCAATAATCTCTCCTCGCCTTAAGAGTGGTCCAAAGAATAATGTTAGAAAAAATGTTTTATTACCGCATATGCTCAAAAGGCCTATTGTATTGACGGTGAAACTCCACTTTCAGAACTCAGGTTCCCGGCCCAGAAAAACACCAGATTTGAAAAAGACATCGTGATTCATGTTCTCCCTAGGTAGTAGAATCAGAAAAACATCATGGTTTCAAGATTCTCTTCTTCCCTTAAGAGAGTTCCAAAGAATAATGATGGAAAAAATGGACTGTTACCGTGAAACACGACTTTCAGAACTGAGGTTCCGGGCCCAGACAAACACCAGATTTGAAAAGACGTTGTGATTGATGTTCTCCCTAGGTAGTAGAATCAGAAAAACATCATGTTTTCAAAAATCTCTCCATACCTTAAGAGTGATCCAAACAATAAAGTTCGAAAAAATGGCGTATTACCACATATGCTCAAAAGGCGTATTGTATTGACGGTGAAATTCCACTTTCAGAAATCAGGTTCGCGGCCCAGGCAAACAGCAGATTTGAAAAAGACGTCGTGATTCATGTTCTCCCTAGGTAGTAGAATCAGAGAAACATCGTGGTTTCAAGATTCTCTCCTTCCCTTAATTGAGATCCAAAGAATAATGTTCGAAAAAAAGGCCTATTACCACGAAACTCCGGTTTCAGAACTGAGGTTCCCGGCCCAGACAAACACCAGATTTGATAAAGAGGTTGTGATTCATGTTCTCCCTAGGTAGTAGAATCAGAAAAACATCATGGTTTCAAGATTCTCTCCTTGCCCTAACAGAGATCCAAAGAAAAATTTTGGAAAAAACAGCCTTTTACCGGTAAACTCCACTTACATAACTGAGGTTCCCGGACGAGACAAACACCAGATTTGAAAAAGACATCGTGATTCAAGTTCTCCCTAGGGAGTAGGATGAGAAAAACATCATGGTTTCAAGACACTCTTCTTCCCTTAAGAGAGATCCAAAGAATAATGATGGAAAAAATGGACTGTTACCGCGAAACCCCACTTTCAGAACTGAGGTTCCGGGCCCAGACAAACACACGATTTGAAAAGGACGTCGTGATTCAGGTTCTCCCTAGGTAGTACAATCAGAAAAACATCATGTTTTCAAAAATCTCTCCATGCCTTAAGAGTGATCGAAACAATAAAGTTCGAAAAAATTGCCTATTACCGCCTATGCCCAAAAGGTCTATTGTATTGACGGGGAAACTCCACTTTCAGAACTCAGGTTCGCGGCCCAGGAAAACAGCAGATTTGAAAAAGACATCGTGATTCATGTTCTCCCTGGGTAGTGGAATAAGAAAAACATCATGGTTTCAAGATTCTCTCCTTGCCTTAAAAGTGATCCAAACAATAAAGTTCGAAAAAATGTCCTATTACCGCATATACTCAAAAGGCCTATTGAATTGAGGGTGAAACTCCACTTTCAGAACTCAGGTTCCCGGCCCAGACAAACACCAGATTTGAAAAAGACATCGTGATTCATGTTCTCCCTAGCTAGTAGAATCAGAAAAACATCATGGTTTCAAGATTCTCTCCTTGCCTTAAGAGAGATCCAAAGAACAATATTGGAAAAAACGGCCTATTATCGCATATCCTCAAAATGCCGACTGTATTCATGGTGAAACTCCTCTTTCAGAACTCAGGTTCCCGGCCCAGACAAACACCAGATTTGAAAAAGACGTCGTGATTCATGTTCTCCCTAGGTAGTAGATTCAGAAAAACATCATGGTTTCAAGATTCTCTCCTTGCCCTAACAGAGATCGAAAGAATAATTTTGGAAAAAACGGCCTTTTACCGGTAAACTCCACTTACATAACTGAGGTTCCCGGCCGAGACAAACACCAGATTGGAAAAAGACGTCGTGATTCATGTTCTCCCTAGGGAGTAGAATGAGAAAAACATCATGGTTTCAAGACTCTCTTCTTCCCTTAATAGAGATCCAAAGAATAATGATGGAAAAAATGGACTGTTACCGGGAAACACCACTTCCAGAACTGAGGTTCCGGGCCCAGACAAACACCAGATTTGAAAAAGACGTCGTGATTCATGTTCTCCCTAGGTAGTAGAATGAGAAAAACATCATGGTTTCAAGATTTCTTCCCTTAAGAGAGATCCAAAGAATAATGATGGAAAAAATGGACTGTTACCGGGAAACACCACTTTCAGAACTGAGGTTCCGGGCCCAGACAAACACCAGATTTGAAAAAGACGTCGTGATTCATGTTCTCCCTAGGAAGTAGAATCAGAAAAACTTCATGGTTTCAAGATTCTCTCCTTCCCTTAAGAGAGATCCAAAGAGTAATCTTCGAAAAAAAGGCCAATTACCGCAAGACACCACTTTCATATCTGAGGTTCCCGGCCCAGACAAACACCAGATTTGAAAAAGATGTTGTGATTCATGTTCTTCCTAGGTAGTAGAATGAGAAAAGTATCATGGTTTCAAGATTCTCTCCTTCCCTTAAGAGAGATCCAAAGAATAATGTTGGAAAAAACGGCCTATTACCGAGAAACACCACTTTCAGAACTGAGGTTCCCGTCCCAGAGAAACATTAGATTTGAAAAAGACGTCGTGATTCATTTTCTCGCTAGGTAGTAGAATCAGAAAAACATCAGTTTTCAATAATCTCTCCTCGCCTTAAGAGTGGTCCAAAGAATAATGTTAGAAAAAATGTTTTATTACCGCATATGCTCAAAAGGCCTATTGTATTGACGGTGAAACTCCACTTTCAGAACTCAGGTTCCCGGCCCAGAAAAACACCAGATTTGAAAAAGACATCGTGATTCATGTTCTCCCTAGGTAGTAGAATCAGAAAAACATCATGGTTTCAAGATTCTCTTCTTCCCTTAAGAGAGTTCCAAAGAATAATGATGGAAAAAATGGACTGTTACCGTGAAACACGACTTTCAGAACTGAGGTTCCGGGCCCAGACAAACACCAGATTTGAAAAGACGTTGTGATTGATGTTCTCCCTAGGTAGTAGAATCAGAAAAACATCATGTTTTCAAAAATCTCTCCATACCTTAAGAGTGATCCAAACAATAAAGTTCGAAAAAATGGCGTATTACCACATATGCTCAAAAGGCGTATTGTATTGACGGTGAAATTCCACTTTCAGAAATCAGGTTCGCGGCCCAGGCAAACAGCAGATTTGAAAAAGACGTCGTGATTCATGTTCTCCCTAGGTAGTAGAATCAGAGAAACATCGTGGTTTCAAGATTCTCTCCTTCCCTTAATTGAGATCCAAAGAATAATGTTCGAAAAAAAGGCCTATTACCACGAAACTCCGGTTTCAGAACTGAGGTTCCCGGCCCAGACAAACACCAGATTTGATAAAGAGGTTGTGATTCATGTTCTCCCTAGGTAGTAGAATCAGAAAAACATCATGGTTTCAAGATTCTCTCCTTGCCCTAACAGAGATCCAAAGAAAAATTTTGGAAAAAACAGCCTTTTACCGGTAAACTCCACTTACATAACTGAGGTTCCCGGACGAGACAAACACCAGATTTGAAAAAGACATCGTGATTCAAGTTCTCCCTAGGGAGTAGGATGAGAAAAACATCATGGTTTCAAGACACTCTTCTTCCCTTAAGAGAGATCCAAAGAATAATGATGGAAAAAATGGACTGTTACCGCGAAACCCCACTTTCAGAACTGAGGTTCCGGGCCCAGACAAACACACGATTTGAAAAGGACGTCGTGATTCAGGTTCTCCCTAGGTAGTACAATCAGAAAAACATCATGTTTTCAAAAATCTCTCCATGCCTTAAGAGTGATCGAAACAATAAAGTTCGAAAAAATTGCCTATTACCGCCTATGCCCAAAAGGTCTATTGTATTGACGGGGAAACTCCACTTTCAGAACTCAGGTTCGCGGCCCAGGAAAACAGCAGATTTGAAAAAGACATCGTGATTCATGTTCTCCCTGGGTAGTGGAATAAGAAAAACATCATGGTTTCAAGATTCTCTCCTTGCCTTAAAAGTGATCCAAACAATAAAGTTCGAAAAAATGTCCTATTACCGCATATACTCAAAAGGCCTATTGAATTGAGGGTGAAACTCCACTTTCAGAACTCAGGTTCCCGGCCCAGACAAACACCAGATTAGAAAAAGACATCGTGATTCATGTTCTCCCTAGGTAGTAGAATCAGAAAAACATAATGTTTTCAACAATGTCTCCTTGCCTTAAGAGTGGTCCAAAGAATAATGTTCGAAAAAATGTCCTATTACCGCATATGCTCAAAAGCTTATTGTATTGACCGCGAAACTCCACTTTTAGAACTCAGGTTCCCGGCACATAGAAACACCAGATTTGAAAAAGACGTCGAGATTCATGTTCTCCCTAGGGAGTAGAATGAGAAAAACATCATGGTTTAAAGACTCTCTTCTTCCCTTAAGAGAGATCCAAAGAATAATGATGGAAAAAATGGACTGTTACCGCGAAACACCACTATCAGAACTGAGGTTCCGGGCCCAGACAAACACCAGATTGGAAAAAGACATCGTGATTCATGTTCTCCCTAGGTAGTAGAATGAGAAAATCATCATGGTTTCAAGATTCTCTTCTTCCCTTAAGAGAGATCCATAGAATAATGATGGAAAAAATGGACTGTTACCGGGAAACACCACTTTCAGAACTGAGGTTCCGGGCCCAGACAAACACCAGATTGGAAAAAGACGTCGTGATTCATGTTCTCCCTAGGTAGTAGAATGAGAAAAACAACATGGTTTCAAGATTCTCTTCTTCCCTTAAGAGAGATCCAAAGAATAATGATGGAAAAAATGGACTGTTACCGGGAAACACCACTTTCAGAACTGAGGTTCCGGGCACCGACAAACACCAGATTTGAAAAAGAATTCGTGATTCATGTTCTCCCTAGGTAGTAGAATCAGAAAAACATCATGGTTTCAAGATTCTCTTCTTCCCTTAAGAGAGGTCCAAAGAATAATGATGGAAAAAATGGACTGTTACCGCGAAACATGACTTTCAGAACTGAGGTTCCGGGCTCAGACAAACACCAGATTTGAAAAAGACGTTGTGATTCATGTTCTCCCTAGGTAGTAGAATCAGAAAAACATCGTGGTTTCAGGATTCTCTCCTTCCCTTAACAGAGATCCAAAGAATAATGTTCGAAAAAAAGGCCTATTACCACGAAACACCGGATTCAGAACTGAGGTTCCCGGCCCAGACAAATACGAGATTTGAAAAAGAGATCGTGATTCATGTTCTCCCTAGGTAGTAGAATCAGAAAAACATCATGGTTTCAAGATTCTCTCCTTGCCTTAACAGAAATCCAAAAAAAAATTTTGGAAAAAACGGCCTTTTACCGGTAAACTCCACTTACATAACTTAGGTTTCTGGCCTAGACAAACACCAGATTTGAAAAAGACGTCGTGATTCAAGTTCTCCCTAGGGAGTAGAATGAGAAAAACATCATGGTTTCAAGACTTTCTTCTTCCCTTAAGAGAGATCCAAAGAACAATGATGGAAAAAATGGACTGTAACCGCGAAACACCACTTTCACAACTGAGGTTCCGGGCCCAGACAAGCACCAGATTTGAAAAAGACGTCGTGATTCACGTTCTCCCTAGGTAGTAGAATCAGAAAAACATCATGTTTTCAATAATGTCTCCATGCCTTAAGATTGATCGAAACAATAAAGTTCGAAAAAATTGCCTATTACCGCCTAGGCTCAAAAGGTCTATTGTATTGACGGCGAAACTCCACTTTCAGAACTCAGGTTCCCGTCCCGGACAAACACCAGATTTGAAAAAGACGTCGTGATTCATATTCTCCCTAGGTAGTAGAATCAGAAAAAGATCATGTTTTCAAGAAACTCTCCATGCATTAAGAGCGATCCAAACAATAAAGTTCGAAAAAATGGCCTATTACCGCATATGCTCAAAAGGCGTATTGTATTGACGGTGAAACTCCACTTTCAGAACTCAGGTTCGCGGCCCAGCAAAACAGCAGATTTGAAAAAGACGTCGTGATTCATGTTCTCCCTGGGTAGTGGAATCAGAAAAACATCATGGTTTCAAGATTCTCTCCTTGCCTTAAAAGTGATCCAAACAATAAAGTTCGAAAAATGTCCTATTACCGCATATGCTCAAAAGACCTATTGAATTGAGGGTTAAACTCCACTTTCAGAACTCAGGTTCCCGGCCCCAACAAACACCAAATTTGAAAAAGACGTTGTGATTCATGTTCTCCCTAGGTAGTAGAATCAGAAAAACATCATGGTTTCAAGATTCTCTTCTTCCCTTAAGAGAGATCCAAAGAATAATATTGGAAAAAAGGGCCTTTTACTGCATATGCTCAAAATGCGTACTGTATTGATGGTGAAAATCCACTTTCAGAACTCAGGTTCCCGGCCCAGACAAACACCAGATTAGAAAAAGACATCGTGATTCATGTTCTCCCTAGGTAGTAGAATCAGAAAAACATAATGTTTTCAACAATCTCTCCTTGCCTTAAGAGTGGTCCAAAGAATAATGTTTGAAAAAATGTCCTATTACCGCATATGCTCAAAAGGTTATTGTATTGACCGCGAAACTCCACTTTTAGAACTCTGGTTCCCGGCCCATAGAAACACCAGATTTAAAAAAGACGTCGAGATTCATGTTCTCCCTAGGGAGTAGAATGAGAAAAACATCATGGTTTAAAGACTCTCTTCTTCCCTTAAGAGAGATCCAAAGAACAATGATGGAAAAAATGGACTGTTACCGCGAAACACCACTTTCACAACTGAGGTTCCGGGCCCAGACAAACACCAAATTTGAAAAAGACGTCGTGATTCATGTTCTCCCTAGGTAGTAGAATCAGAAAAACATCATGTTTTCAATAATCTCTCCATGCCTTAAGAGTGATCGAAACAATAAAGTTCGAAAAAATTGCCTATTACCGCCTATGCTCAAAAGGTCTATTGTATTGACGGAGAAACTCCACTTTCAGAACTCAGGTTCCCGGCCCAGACAAACACCAGATTTGAAAAACACGTCGTGATTCAGGTTCTACCTAGGTAGTAGAATCAGAAAAATATCATGGTTTCAAGAATCATTCCATGCCTTAAGAGTGATCCAAACAATAAAGTTCGAAAAAATGGCCTATTACCGCATATGCTGAAAATGCCTATTGTATTGATGGTGAAACTCCATTTTCAGAAATCAGGTTCGCGGCCCAGGAAAACAGCAGATTTGAAAAAGACGTCGTGATTCATGTTCTCCCTTGGTAGTAGAATCAGAAAAACATCATGGTTTTAAGAATCATTCCATGCCTTAAGAGTAATCCAAACAATAAAGTTCGAAAAAATGGCCTTTTACCGCATATGCTCAAAAGGCGTATTGTATTGATGGTGAAACTCCACTTTCAGAACTCAGGTTCGCGGCCCAGGAAAACAGCAGATTTGAAAAAGACATCGTGATTCATGTTCTCCCTGGGTAGTGGAATAAGAAAAACATCATGGTTTCAAGATTCTCTCCTTGCCTTAAAAGTGATCCAAACAATAAAGTTCGAAAAAATGTCCTATTACCGCATATACTCAAAAGGCCTATTGAATTGAGGGTGAAACTCCACTTTCAGAACTCAGGTTCCCGGCCCAGACAAACACCAGATTTGAAAAAGACGTCGTGATTCAAGTTCTCCCTAGGGAGTAGAATGAGAAAAACATCATGGTTTCAAGACTCTCTTCTTCCCTTAAGAGAGATCCAAAGAACAATGATGGAAAAAATGGACTGTAACCGCGAAACACCACTTTCACAACTGAGGTTCCGGGCCCAGACAAGCACCAGATTTGAAAAAGACGTCGTGATTCAGGTTCTCCCTAGGTAGTAGAATCAGAAAAACATCATGTTTTCAATAATCTCTCCATGCCTTAAGAGTGATCGAAACAATAAAGTTCGAAAAAATTGCCTATTACCGCCTATGCTCAAAACGTCTATTGTATTCACGGCGAAACTCCACTTTCAGAACTCAGGTTCCCGTCCCGGACAAAGACCAGATTTGAAAAAGACGTCGTGATTCATATTCTCCCTAGGTAGTAGAATCAGAAAAAGATCATGTTTTCAAGAAACTCTCCATGCATTAAGAGTGATCCAAACAATAAAGTTCGAAAAAATGGCCTATTACCGCATATGCTCAAAAGGCGTATTGTATTGACGGTGAAACTCCACTTTCAGAACTCAGGATCGCGGCCCAGCAAAACAGCAGATTTGAAAAAGACGTCGTGATTCATGTTCTCCCTGGGTAGTGGAATCAGAAAAACATCATGGTTTCAAGATTCTCTCCTTGCCTTAAAAGTGATCCAAACAATAAAGTTTGAAAAATGTCCTATTCCCGCATATGCTCAAAAGGCCTATTGAATTGAGGGTGAAACTGCACTTTCAGAACTCAGGTTCCCGGCCCCAACAAACACCAAATTTGAAAAAGACGTTGTGATTCATGTTCTCCCTAGGTAGTAGAATCAGAAAAACATCATGGTTTCAAGATTCTCTTCTTCCCTTAAGAGAGATCCAAAGAATAATATTGGAAAAAAGGGCCTTTTACTGCATATGCTCAAAATGCGTACTGTATTGATGGTGAAAATCCACTTTCAGAACTCAGGTTCCCGGCCCAGACAAACACCAGATTAACAAAAGACATCGTGATTCATGTTCTCCCTAGGTAGTAGAATCAGAAAAACATAATGTTTTCAACAATCTCTCCTTGCCTTAAGAGTGGTCCAAAGAATAATGTTCGAAAAAATGTCCTATTACCGCATATGCTCAAAAGCTTATTGTATTGACCGCGAAACTCCACTTTTAGAACTCAGGTTCCCGGCCCATAGAAACACCAGATTTAAAAAAGACGTCGAGATTCATGTTCTCCCTAGGGAGTAGAATGAGAAAAACATCATGGTTTAAAGACTCTCTTCTTCCCTTAAGAGAGATCCAAAGAACAATGATGGAAAAAATGGACTGTTACCGCGAAACACCACTTTCACAACTGAGGTTCCGGGCCCAGACAAACACCAAATTTGAAAAAGACGTCGTGATTCATGTTCTCCCTAGGTAGTAGAATCAGAAAAACATCATTTTTTCAATAATCTCTCCATGCCTTAAGAGTGATCGAAACAATAAAGTTCGAAAAAATTGCCTATTACCGCCTATGCTCAAAAGGTCTATTGTATTGACGGAGAAACTCCACTTTCAGAACTCAGGTTCCCGGCCCAGACAAACACCAGATTTGAAAAACACGTCGTGATTCAGGTTCTACCTAGGTAGTAGAATCAGAAAAATATCATGGTTTCAAGAATCATTCCATGCCTTAAGAGTGATCCAAACAATAAAGTTCGAAAAAATGGCCTATTACCGCATATGCTGAAAATGCCTATTGTATTGATGGTGAAACTCCATTTTCAGAACTCAGGTTCGCGGCCCAGGAAAACAGCAGATTTGAAAAAGACGTCGTGATTCATGTTCTCCCTTGGTAGTAGAATCAGAAAAACATCATGGTTTTAAGAATCATTCCATGCCTTAAGAGTGATCCAAACAATAAAGTTCGAAAAAATGGCCTTTTACCGCATATGCTCAAAAGGCGTATTGTATTGATGGTGAAACTCCACTTTCAGAACTCAGGTTCGCGGCCCAGGAAAACAGCAGATTTGAAAAAGACATCGTGATTCATGTTCTCCCTGGGTAGTGGAATAAGAAAAACATCATGGTTTCAAGATTCTCTCCTTGCCTTAAAAGTGATCCAAACAATAAAGTTCGAAAAAATGTCCTATTACCGCATATACTCAAAAGGCCTATTGAATTGAGGGTGAAACTCCACTTTCAGAACTCAGGTTCCCGGCCCAGACAAACACCAGATTTGAAAAAGACATCGTTATTCATGTTCTCCCTAGGTAGTAGAATCAGAAAAACATCATGGTTTCAAGAATCTCTTCTTCCCTTAAGAGAGATCCAAAGAATAATGATGGAAAAAATGACCTGTTACCACTAAACACCACTTTCAAAACTGAGGTTCCCGGCCCAGACAAACACGAGATTTGAAAAAGACGTCGTGATTCATGTTCTCCCTAGGTAGTAGAATCAGAAAAACATCATGTTTTCAAGAAACTCTCCATGCTTTAAGAGTGATCCAAACGATAAAGTTGGAAAAAATGGCCTATTACCGCATATGCTCAAAATGCCTATTGTATTGATGGTGATGCTCCACTTTCAGAACTCAGGTTCGCGGCCCAGGCAAACAGCAGATTTGAAAAAGACGTCGTGATTCATGTTCTCCCTTGGTAGTAGAATCAGAAAAACATCATGGTTTAAAGATTCTCTCCTTGCCTTAAGAGAGATCCAAAGAACAATATTGGAAAAAACGGCCTATTACCGCATATGCTCAAAATGCCTATTGTATTGATGGTGAAACTCCACTTTCAGAACTCAGGTTCCCGGCCCAGACAAACACCAGATTTGAAAAAGACGTCGTGATTCATGTTCTCCCTAGGTAGTAGAATCAGAAAAACATCATGGTTTCAAGATTCTCTCCTTGCCCTAACAGAGATCGAAAGAATAATTTTGGAAAAAAGGGCCTTTTACCGGTAAACTCCACTTACATAACTGAGGTTCCCTGCCGAGACAAACACCACATTTGAAAAAGACGTCGTGATTCAAGTTCTCCCTAGGGAGTAGAATGAGAAAAACATCATGGTTTCAAGATTCTCTTCTTCCCTTAAGAGAGATCCAAAGAATAATGATGGAAAAAATGGACTGTTACCGCGAAACACGACTTTCAGAACTGAGGTTCCGGGCGCAGACAAAAACCAGATTTGAAAAAGACGTCGTGATTCATGTTCTCCCTGGGTAGTGGAATCAGAAAAACATCATGGTTTCAAGATTCTCTCCTTGCCTTAAGAGTGATCCAAACTATACAGTTCGAAAAAAAATCCTATTACCGCATGTGCTCAAAAGGCCTATTGAATTGATGGTGAAATTCTACTTACAGAACTCAGGTTCCCGGCCCAGACAAACATCAGATTTGAAAAAGACGTTGTGACTCATGTTCTCCCTAGGTAGTAGCATCCGAAAAACATCATGGTTTCAAGATTCTCTTCTTCCCTTAAGAGAGATCCAAAGAATAATTTTGGAAAAAACTGCCTATTACCGCGAAAAACTACTTTTAGTACTGACGTTCCCGGCCGAGACAAAACCCAGATTTTTAAAAGACGTCGTGATTCATGTTCTCCCTAGGTAGTAGAATTAGAAAAACATCACGGTTTAGAGATTCTCTCCTTTCCTTAAGAGAGATACAAAGAATAAGTTGGAAAAAACAGCCTATTACCGCATATGCTCAAAAGGCCTATTGCATTCACCGTGAAACCCCACTTTCAGAACTCAGGTTCCTGGCCCACTCAAACAGCAGATTTGAAAAAGTCATCGTGATTAATGTTCTCCTTAGGTAGTAGAATCAGAAAAACACCATGTTTACAAAAATCTCTCCATGCCTTAAGAGTGATCGAAACAATAAAGTTCGAAAAAATTGCCTATTACCGCATATGCTCAAAAGGTCTATTGTATTGACGGCGAAACTGCACTTTCAGAACTGAGGTTCCGGCCCAGACAAAAATAAGATTTGAAAAAGACGTCGCGATTCATGTTCTCCCTAGGTAGTAGAATCAGAAAAACATCATGGTTTCAAGATTCTCTCCTTGCCTTAAGAGAGATCCAAGGAATAATAATGGAACTAACGGCCAATTACCGCATATGCTCAAAAAACCTATTGGATTGATGGTGAAACTCAACTTTCAGAACTCAGGTTCCCGGCCCAGACAAACACCAGATTTGAAAAAAACGTTCTTATTCATGTTCCCCCTAGGTAGTAGAATCAGAAAAACATCATGGTTTCAAGATTCTCTCCTTCCCTTAAGAGAGATCCAAAGAATAATATTGGAAAAAACGGCCTATATCCGCGAAACACCACTTTCAAAAGTGAGGTTCCCGGCCCAGGCAAACATTAGATTTGAAAAAGAGTTCGTGATTCATGTTCTCCCTAGGTAGTAGAATCAGAAAAACATCATGGTTTCAAGATTCCCTTCTTCCCTTAAGAGAGATCCAAAGAATAATGATGGAAAAAATGGACTGTTACCGCGAAACACGACTTTCAGAACTGAGGTTCCGGGCGCAGACAAACACCAGATTTGAAAAAGTCGTTGTGATTCATGTTCTCCCTAGGTAGTAGAATCTGAAAAACATCGAGGTTTCAGGATTCTCTCCTTCCCTTAACAGAGATCCAAAGAATAATGTTCGAAAAAAAGGCCTATTACCGCGAAACTCCGGATTCAGAACTGGGGTTCCCGGACCAGACAAATACCAGATTTGAAAAAGGGGGCGTGATTCATGTTCTCCCTAGGTAGTAGAATCAGAAAAACATCATGGTTTCAAGATTCTCTCCTTGCCCTAAGAGAGATCCAAAGAAAAATTTTGGAAAAAACGGCCTTTTACCGGTAAACTCCACTTACATAACTGAGGTTTCCGGCCGAGACAAACACCAGATTTGAAAAAGACGTCGTGATTCAAGTTCTCCCTAGGGAGTAGAATGAGAAAAACATCATGGTTTCAAGACTCTCTTCTTCCCTTAAGAGAGATCCAAAGAATAATGATGGAAAAAATGGACTGTTACCGCGAAACACCACTTTCAGAACTGAGGTTCTGGCCCAGACAAACACCAGATTTTAAAAAGACGTGATTCATGTTCTCCCTGGGTAGTGGAATCAGAAAAACATCATGGTTTCAAGATTCTCTCCTTGCCTTAAAAGTGATCCAAACAATAAAGTTCGAAAAATGTCCTATTACCGCATATGCTCAAAAGACCTATTGAATTGAGGGTTAAACTCCACTTTCAGAACTCAGGTTCCCGGCCCAGACAAACACCAAATTTGAAAAAGACGTTGTGATTCATGTTCTCCCTAGGTAGTAGAATCAGAAAAACATCATGGTTTCAAGATTCTCTTCTTCCCTTAAGAGAGATCCAAAGAATACTATTGGAAAAAAGGGCCTTTTACCGCATATGCTGAAAATGCCTATTGTATTGATGGTGAAAATCCACTTTCAGAACTCAGGTTCCCGGCCCAGACAAACACCAGATTAGAAAAAAACATCGTGATTCATGTTCTCCCTAGGTAGTAGAATCAGAAAAATATAATGTTTTCAACAATCTCTCCTTGCCTTAAGAGTGGTCAAAAGAATAATGTTCGAAAAAATGTCCTATTACCGCATATGCTCAAAAGCTTATTGTATTGACGGCGAAACTCCACTTTTAGAACTCAGGTTCCCGGCCCATAGAAACACCAGATTTGAAAAAGACGTCGAGATTCATCTTCTCCCTAGGGAGTAGAATGAGAAAAACATCATGGTTTAAAGACTCTCTTCTTCCCTTAAGAGAGATCCAAAGAACAATGATGGAAAAAATGGACTATTACCGCGAAACACCACTTTCACAACTGAGGTTCCGGGCCCAGACAAACACCAAATTTGAAAAAGACGTCGTGATTCATGTTCTCCCTAGGTAGTAGAATGAGAAAAACATCATGGTTTAAAGACTCTCTTCTTCCCTTAAGAGAGATCCAAAGAACAATGATGGAAAAAATGGACTGTTACCGCGAAACACCACTTTCAGAACTGAGGTTCCGGGCCCAGACAAACACCCGATTGGAAAAAGACGTCGTGATTCATGTTCTCCCTAGGTAGTAGAATGAGAAAAACATCATGGTTTCAATATTCTCTTCTTCCCTCAAGAGAGATCCAAAGAATAATGATGGAAAAAATGGACTGTTACCGGGAAACACCACTTTCAGAACTGAGGTTCCGGGCCCAGACAAACACCAGATTGG
This sequence comes from Liasis olivaceus, assembly GCA_030867105.1. NCBI lineage: Eukaryota > Metazoa > Chordata > Lepidosauria > Squamata > Pythonidae > Liasis > Liasis olivaceus. The sequence goes on along the minus strand of CM061359.1, from coordinate 23,934,994 downwards.
AAAAAGACGTCGTGATTCATGTTCTCCCTAGGTAGTAGAATCAGAGAAACATCGTGGTTTCAAGATTCTCTCCTTCCCTTAAGAGAGATCCAAAGAATAATGTTCGAAAAAAAGCCGTATTACCAAGAAACTCTAGTTTCAGAACTGAGGTTCCCGTCCCAGACAAACACCAGATTTGAAAAAGAGGTCGTGATTCATTTTCTCCCTAGGTAGTAGAATCAGAAAAACATCATGGTTTCAAGATTCTCTCCTTGCCCTAACAGAGATCCAAAGAAAAATTTTGGAAAAAACGGCCGTTAACCGGTAAACTCCACTTATATAACTGACGTTTCCGGCCGAGACAAACACTAGATTTGAAAAAGACGTCGTGATTCAAGTTCTCCCTAGGGAGTAGAATGAGAAAAACATCATGGTTTCAAGACTTTCTTCTTCCCTTAAGAGAGATCCAAAGAACAATGATGGAAAAAATGGACTGTTACCGCGAAACACCACTTTCAGAACTGAGGTTCCGGGCCCAGACAAGCACCAGATTTGAAAAAGACATCGTGATTCAGGTTCTCCCTAGGTAGTAGAATCAGAAAAACATTAGGTTTTCAATAATCTCTCCATGCCTTAAGAGTGATCGAAACAATAAAGTTCGAAAAAATTGCCTATTACCGCCTATGCTCAAAACGTCTATTGTATTGACGGCGAAACTCCACTTTCAGAACTCAGGTTCCCGGCCCAGACAAACACCAGATTTGAAAAAGACGTCGTGATACATGTTCTCCCAAGGTAGTAGAATCAGAAAAAGGTCATGTTTTCAAGAAACTCTCCATGCATTAAGAGTGATCCAAACAATAAAGTTCGAAAAAATGGCCTATTACCGCATATGCTCAAAAGGCGTATTGTATTGACGGTGTAACTCCACTTTCAGAACTCAGGTTCGCGGCCCAGCAAAACAGCAGATTTTAAAAACACGTCGTGATTCATGTTCTCCCTGGGTAGTGGAATCAGAAAAACATCATGGTTTCAAGATTCTCTCCTTGCCTTAAAAGTGATCCAAACAATAAAGTTCGAAAAATGTCCTATTACCGCATATGCTCAAAAGACCTATTGAATTGAGGGTTAAACTCCACTTTCAGAACTCAGGTTCCCGGCCCAGACAAACACCAAATTTGAAAAAGACGTTGTGATTCATGTTCTCCCTAGGTAGTAGAATCAGAAAAACATCATGGTTTCAAGATTCTCTTCTTCCCTTAAGAGAGATCCAAAGAATACTATTGGAAAAAAGGGCCTTTTACCGCATATGCTGAAAAGGCGTTATTGTATTGACGGTGAAACTCCACTTTCAGAACTAAGGTTCGCGGTCCAGGCAAACAGCAGATTTGAAAAAGACATCGTGATTCATGTTCTCCCTAGGTAGTAGAATCAGAGAAACATCGTGGTTTCAAGATTCTCTCCTTCCCTTAAGATAGATCCAAAGAATAATGTTCGAAAAAAAGCCGTATTACCAAGAAACTCTAGTTTCAGAACTGAGGTTCCCGTCCCAGACAAACACCAGATTTGAAAAAGAGGTCGTGATTCATTTTCTCCCTAGGTAGTAGAATCAGAAAAACATCATGGTTTCAAGATTCTCTCCTTGCCCTAACAGAGATCCAAAGAAAAATTTTGGAAAAAACGGCCGTTAACCGGTAAACTCCACTTATATAACTGACGTTTCCGGCCGAGACAAACACTAGATTTGAAAAAGACGTCGTGATTCAAGTTCTCCCTAGGGAGTAGAATGAGAAAAACATCATGGTTTCAAGACTTTCTTCTTCCCTTAAGAGAGATCCAAAGAACAATGATGGAAAAAATGGACTGTTACCGCGAAACACCACTTTCAGAACTGAGGTTCCGGGCCCAGACAAGCACCAGATTTGAAAAAGAAGTCGTGATTCAGGTTCTCCCTAGGTAGTAGAATCAGAAAAACATCATGTTTTCAATAATCTCTCCATGCCTTAAGAGTGATCGAAACAATAAAGTTCGAAAAAATTGCCTATTACCGCCTAGGCTCAAAGGGTCTATTGTATTGACGGCGCAACTCCACTTTCAGAACTCAGGTTCCCGGCCCGGACAAACACCAGATTTGAAAAAGACGTCGTGATTGATGTTCTCCCTAGGTAGTAGAATCAGAAAAAGATCATGTTTTCAAGAAACTCTCCATGCATTAAGAGTGATCCAAACAATAAAGTTCGAAAAAATGGCCTATTACCGCATATGCTCAAAAGGCGTATTGTATTGACGGTGAAACTCCACTTTCAGAACTCAGGTTCGCGGCCCAGCAAGACAGCAGATTTTAAAAACACGTAATGATTCATGTTCTCCCTGGGTAGTGGAATCAGAAAAACATCATGCTTTCAAGATTCCTTAAAAGTGATCCAAACAATAAAGTTCGAAAAATGTCCTATTACCGCATATGCTCAAAAGGCCTATTGAATTGAGGGTGAAACTCCACTTTCAGAACTCAGGTTCCCGGCCCAGACAAACACCAAATTTGAAAAAGACGTTGTGATTCATGTTCTCCCTAGGTAGTAGAATCAGAAAAACATCATGGTTTCAAGATTCTCTTCTTCCCTTAAGAGAGATCCAAAGAATACTATTGGAAAAAAGGGCCTTTTACCGCATATGCTGAAAATGCCTATTGTATTGATGGTGAAAATCCACTTTCAGAACTCAGGTTCCCGGCCCAGACAAACACCAGATTAGAAAAAGACATCGTGATTCATGTTCTCCCTAGGTAGTAGAATCAGAAAAATATAATGTTTTCAACAATCTCTCCTTGCCTTAAGAGTGGTCAAAAGAATAATGTTCGAAAAAATGTCCTATTACCGCATATGCTCAAAAGCTTATTGTATTGACGGCGAAACTCCACTTTTAGAACTCAGGTTCCCGGCCCATAGAAACACCAGATTTGAAAAAGACGTCGAGATTCATCTTCTCCCTAGGGAGTAGAATGAGAAAAACATCATGGTTTAAAGACTCTCTTCTTCCCTTAAGAGAGATCCAAAGAACAATGATGGAAAAAATGGACTATTACCGCGAAACACCACTTTCACAACTGAGGTTCCGGGCCCAGACAAACACCAAATTTGAAAAAGACGTCGTGATTCATGTTCTCCCTAGGTAGTAGAATGAGAAAAACATCATGGTTTAAAGACTCTCTTCTTCCCTTAAGAGAGATCCAAAGAACAATGATGGAAAAAATGGACTGTTACCGCGAAACACCACTTTCAGAACTGAGGTTCCGGGCCCAGACAAACACCCGATTGGAAAAAGACGTCGTGATTCATGTTCTCCCTAGGTAGTAGAATGAGAAAAACATCATGGTTTCAATATTCTCTTCTTCCCTCAAGAGAGATCCAAAGAATGATGGAAAAAATGGACTGTTACCGGGAAACACCACTTTCAGAACTGAGGTTCCGGGCCCAGACAAACACCAGATTGGAAAAAGACGTCGTGATTCATGTTCTCCCTAGGTAGTAGAATCAGAGAAACATCGTGGTTTCAAGATTCTCTCCTTCCCTTAAGAGAGATCCAAAGAATAATGTTCGAAAAAAAGCCGTATTACCAAGAAACTCTAGTTTCAGAACTGAGGTTCCCGTCCCAGACAAACACCAGATTTGAAAAAGAGGTCGTGATTCATTTTCTCCCTAGGTAGTAGAATCAGAAAAACATCATGGTTTCAAGATTCTCTCCTTGCCCTAACAGAGATCCAAAGAAAAATTTTGGAAAAAACGGCCGTTAACCGGTAAACTCCACTTATATAACTGACGTTTCCGGCCGAGACAAACACTAGATTTGAAAAAGACGTCGTGATTCAAGTTCTCCCTAGGGAGTAGAATGAGAAAAACATCATGGTTTCAAGACTTTCTTCTTCCCTTAAGAGAGATCCAAAGAACAATGATGGAAAAAATGGACTGTTACCGCGAAACACCACTTTCAGAACTGAGGTTCCGGGCCCAGACAAGCACCAGATTTGAAAAAGAAGTCGTGATTCAGGTTCTCCCTAGGTAGTAGAATCAGAAAAACATCATGTTTTCAATAATCTCTCCATGCCTTAAGAGTGATCGAAACAATAAAGTTCGAAAAAATTGCCTATTACCGCCTAGGCTCAAAGGGTCTATTGTATTGACGGCGCAACTCCACTTTCAGAACTCAGGTTCCCGGCCCGGACAAACACCAGATTTGAAAAAGACGTCGTGATTGATGTTCTCCCTAGGTAGTAGAATCAGAAAAACATCATGGTTTCAAGATTCCTTAAAAGTGATCCAAACAATAAAGTTCGAAAAATGTCCTATTACCGCATATGCTCAAAAGGCCTATTGAATTGAGGGTGAAACTCCACTTTCAGAACTCAGGTTCCCGGCCCAGACAAACACCAAATTTGAAAAAGACGTTGTGATTCATGTTCTCCCTAGGTAGTAGAATCAGAAAAACATCATGGCTTCAAGATTCTCTTCTTCCCTTAAGAGAGATCCAAAGAATAATATTGGAAAAAAGGGCTTTTACCGCATATGCTCAAAATTCCTATTGTATTGATGGTGAAAATCCACTTTCAGAACTCAGGTTCCCGGCCCAGACAAATACCAGGATTGAAAAAGACGTTGTGATTCATGTTCTCCCTAGCTAGTAGAATCAGAAAAACATGATGTTTTCAACAATCTCTCCTTGCCTTAAGAGTGGTCCAAAGAATAATGTTCGAAAAAATGTCCTATTACCGTATATGCTCAAAAGGCCTATTGTATTGACGGCGAAACTCCACTTTTAGAACTCCGGTTCCCGGCCCATACAAACACCAGATTTGAAAAAGACGTTGTAATTCATGTTCTACCTAGGTAGTAGAATCAGAAAATCATCATGGTTTCAAGACTCTCTTCTTCCCTTAAGAGAGATTCAAAGAATAAAGTTGGGAAAAACGGCCTATTACCGGTAAACACCACTTTCAGAACTGAGGTTCCCGGCCCAGACAAACACCAGATATGAAAAAGAGGTCGTGATTCATGTTCTCCCTAGGTAGTAGAATGAGAAAAACATCATGGTTTCAAGATTCTCTTCTTCCCTTAAGAGAGATCCAAAGAATAATGATGGAAAAAACTGTCTATTACCGCGAAACACCACTTTCAGAACTTAGGTTACCGGCCCAGACAAACATCACATGTGAAAAAGACGCTGTGATTAACGTTCTCCCTAGGTAGTAGAATGAGAAAAACATCATGGTTTTGAGATTCTCTCCTTGCCTTAAGAGTGATACAAACAATAAAGTTCGAAAAAATGGCTTATTACCGCATATGCTCAAAAGGCCTATTGTAATAACATTGCAACTCCACTTTCAGAACTCACGTTCCCGGCCCAGAAAAACACCAGATATGAAAAAGAGGTCGTGATTCATGTTCTACCTAGGTAGTAGAATCAGAAAATCATCATGGTTTCAAGATTCTCTTCTTCCCTTAAGAGAGATCCAAAGAATAATGATGGAAAAAACTGTCTATTACCGCGAAACACCACTTTCAGAACTGAGGTTCCCGGCCCAGACAAACATCACATTTGAAAAAGACGCCGTGATTGATGTTCTCCCTAGGTATTAGACTGAGAAAAACATCATGGTTTCGAGATTCTCTCCTTGCCTTAAGAGTGATCCAAAGAATAAAGTTCGAAAAAATGGCTTATTACCGCATATGCTCAAAAGGCGTATTGTATTGACGGTGAAAGTCCACTTTCAGAATTCACGTTCCCGGCCCAGAAAAACACCAGATTTGAAAAAGACGTCGTGATTCATGTTCTTCCTAGGTAGTAGAATCAGAAAAACATCATGATTTAAAGATTCTCTCCTTGCCTTAAGAGTGATCCAAACAATAAAGTTTGAAAAAATGGCCTATTACCGCATATGCTCAAAAGGCCTATTGTACTGACGGTGAAACTCCACATTCAGAACTCAGGTTCCCGGCCCAGACAAACACCAGATTTGAAAAAGACGTCGTCATAAATTTTCTCGCCAGGTAGTAGAATCAGAAAAACATCAGTTTTCAATAATCTCTCCTTGCCGTAAGATTGGTCCAAAGAATAATGTTTGAAAAAATGTTTTATTACCGCATATGCTCAAAAGCCCTATCGTATTGACGGCGAAACTCCACTTTTAGAACTCCGGTTCCAAGCCCATACAAAAAACAGATTTGAAAAAGACGTTGTGATTCATGTTCTCCCTAGGTAGTAGAATCAGAAAATCATCATGGTTTCAAGATTCTCTCCTTGCCCTAATAGAGATTCAAAGAATAAAGTTGGAAAAAACGGCCTATTACCGGTAAACACCACTTTCAGAACTGAGGTTCCCGGCCCAGACAAACATCACATTTGAAAAAGACACCGTGATTGATGTTCTCCCTAGGTAGTAGAATGAGAAAAACATCATGGTTTCGAGATTCTCTCCTTGCCTTAAGAGTGATCCAAACAATAAAGTTCGAAAAACTGGCTCATTACCGCATATGCTCAAAAGGCCTATTGTATTGACGGTGAAAATCCACTTTCAGAAATCACGTTCCCGGCCCAGAAAAATACCAGAATTGAAAAAGACGTCGTGATTCATGTTCTCCCTAGGTAGTAGAATCAGAAAAACATCATGTTTTCAACAATCACTCCTTGCCTTAAGAGTGGTCCAAAGAATAATGTTCGAAAAAATGTCTTTTACCGTATATGCTCAAAAGGCCTATTGTATTGACGGCGAAACTCCACTTTTAGAACTCCGGTTCCAGGCCCATACAAACACCAGTTTTGAAAAGGACGTTGTGATTCATGTTCTACCTAGGTAGTAGAATTAGAAAATCATCATGGTTTCAAGATTCTCTCCTTGCCCTAATAGAGATTCAAAGAATAAAGTTGGAAAAAACGGACTATTACCGGTAAACAGCACTTTCAGAACTGAGGTTCCCGGCCCAGACAAATACCAGATATGAAAAAGAGGTCGTGGTTCATGTTTTACCTAGGTAGTAGAATCAGAAAATCATCATGGTTTCAAGATTCTCTCCTTGCCCTAATAGAGATTCAAAGAATAAAGTTGGAAAAAACGGCCTATTACCGGTAAACACCACTTCCAGAACTGAGGTTCCCGGCCCAGACAAACACCAGATATGAAAAAGAGGTCGTGATTCATGTTCTCCCTAGGTAGTAGAATGAGAAAAACATCATGGTTTCAAGATTCTCTTCTTCCCTTAAGAGAGATCCAAAGAATAATGATGGAAAAAACTGTCTATTACCGCGAAACACCACTTTCAGAACTGAGGTTCCCGGCCCAGACAAACATCACATTTGAAAAAGACGCCGTGATTGATGTTCTCCCTAGGTATTAGAATGAGAAAAACATCATGGTTTCGAGATTCTCTCCTTGCCTTAAGAGTGATCCAAACAATAAAGTTCGAAAAAATGGCTTATTACCGCATATGCTCAAAAGGCCTATTGTATTGACGGTGAAACTCCACTTTCAGAACTCACGTTCCCGGCCCAGAAAAATACCAGAATTGAAAAAGACGTCGTGATTCATGTTCTCCCTAGGTAGTAGAATCAGAAAAACATCATGCTTTCAAGATTCTCTCCTTGCCTTAAGAGTGAACCAAAAAATAAAGTTTGAAAAAATGGCCTATTACCGCATATGCTCAAAAGGCCTATTGTACTGACGGTGAAACTCCACATTCAGAACTCAGGTTCCCGGCCCAGACAAACACCAGATTTGAAAAAGACGTCGTCATAAATTTTCTCGCCAGGTAGTAGAATCAGAAAAACATCAGTTTTCAATAATCTCTCCTTGCCGTAAGATTGGTCCAAAGAATAATGTTTGAAAAAATGTTTTATTACCGCATATGCTCAAAAGCCCTATCGTATTGACGGCGAAACTCCACTTTTAGAACTCCGGTTCCCAGCCCATACAAAAAACAGATTTGAAAAAGACGTCGTGATTCATGTTCTCCCTAGGTAGTAGAATCAGAAAATCATCATGGTTTCAAGATTCTCTCCTTGCCCTAATAGAGATTCAAAGAATAAAGTTGGAAAAAACGGCCTATTACCGGTAAACACCACTTTCAGAACTGAGGTTCCCGGCCCAGACAAACACCAGATATGAAAAAGAGGTCGTGATTCATGTTCTCCCTAGGTAGTAGAATCAGAAAATCATCATGGTTTCAAGATTCTCTTCTTCCCTTAAGAGAGATCCAAAGAATAATGATGGAAAAAACTGTCTATTACCGCGAAACACCACTTTCAGAACTGAGGTTCCCGGCCCAGACAAACATCACATTTGAAAAAGACGCCATGATTGATGTTCTCCCTAGGTAGTAGAATGAGAAAAACATCATGGTTTTGAGATTCTCTCCTTGCCTTAAGAGTGATACAAAAAATAAAGTTCGAAAAAATGGCTTATTACCGCACATGCTCAAAAGGCCTATTGTAATAACGGTGAAACTCCACTTTCAGAACTCACGTTCCCGGCCCAGAAAAACACCAGAATTGAAAAAGACGTCGTGATTCATTTTCTCCCTAGGTAGTAGAATCAGAAAAACATCATGTTTTCAACAATCTCTCCTTGCCTTAAGAGTGGTCCAAAGAATAATGTTCGAAAAAATGTCCCACTCCGTATATGCTCAAAAGGCCTATTGTATTGACGGCGAAACTCCACTTTTAGAACTCCGGTTCCCGGCCCATACAAACAGCAGATTTGAAAAAGACGTTGTGATTCATGTTCTACCTAGGTAGTAGAATCAGAAAATCATCATGGTTTCAAGATTCTCTCCTTGCCCTAATAGAGATTCAAAGAATAAAGTTGGAAAAAACGGCCTATTACCGGTAAACACCACTTTCAGAACTGAGGTTCCCGGCCCAGACAAACACCAGATATGAAAAAGAGGTCGTGATTCATGTTCTACCTAGGTAGTAGAATCAGAAAATCATCATGGTTTCAAGATTCTCTCCTTGCCCTAATAGAGATTCAAAGAATAAAGTTGGAAAAAACGGCCTATTTCCGGTAAACACCACTTTCAGAACTGAGGTTCCCGGCCCAGACAAACACCAGATATGAAAAAGAGGTCGTGATTCATGTTCTCCCCAGGTAGTAGAATGACAAAAACATCATGGTTTCAAGATTCTCTCCTTGCCTTAAGATAGATCCAAAGAATAATATTGGAAAAAACGGGCTATTACCGCATATGCTCAAAATGCCTATTGTATTGATGGTGAAAATCCACCTTCAGAACTCTCGTTCCCAGCCCAGACAAACACCAGATTTGAAAAAGCCGTCGTGATCCATGTTCTCCATAGGCAGTAGAACGAGAAAAACATAATGGTTTCAAGATTCTCTCCTTCCCTTAAGAGAGATCCAAAGAATATTGTTGGAAAAAATCGCCTATAACCGCGAAACATCACTATCAGAACTGAGGTTCCCGGCCCAGACAAACAGCAGATTTCAAAAAAGACGTCGTGATTCATGTTCTCCCTAGACAGTAGAATCAGAAAAACATTATAGTTTCAAGATTCTCTCCTTGCCTTAAGAGAGATCCAAAGAATAATATTGGAAAAAACGGCCTATTTCCGCGAAACACGACTTTCAGAACTTAGGTTCCCGGCCCAGACAAACATTAGATTTGAAAAAGAGGTCGTGATTCATGTTCTCGCTAAGTAGTAGAATCAGAAAAACATAATGGTTTCAAGATTGTCTCCTTGCCCTTATAGAGATCCAAAGAATAAAGTTGGAAAAAACGGTCTATTACAGTTAAACTCCACTTAAAGAACTGAGGTTCCCAGCCCACACAAACACCAGATTTGAAAAAGAGGTCGTGATTCATGTTCTCCCTAGGTAGTAGAATCAGAAAAACATCATGGTTTCAAGATTCTCTCATTGCCCTAAGAGAGATCCAAAGAATTATTTTGGAAAAAACGGCCTGTTATCTTTCAACGCCAATTACACAGCTGAGGTTCCCGGCCCATACAAACAGCAGATTTGAAAAAGACGTCGTGATTCATGTTCTCCCTCGGAAGTAGAATCAGAAAAACATCACGGTTTCAAGATTCTCTCCTTGCCTTAAGAGTGATGCAAACAATAAAGTTCGAAAAAATGGCCTATTACCGCATATGCTCAAAAGGCCTTTTGTATTGACGGTGAAACTCCACTTTCAGAACTAAGGTTCCCGGCCTGGACAAACACCAGATTTGAAAAAGACGTCGTGATTCATGTTCTCCCTAGGTAGTAGAATTAGAAAAACATCATGGTTTCAAGATTATCTCCTTGCCGTAATAGAGATCCAAAGAATAATGTTGGAAAAAATGGCCTATTACCGGTAAAGTTCACTTTCAGAACTGAGGTTCCCGGGCCAGACAAACACCAGATTTGAAAAAGAGGTCGTGATTCATGTTCTCCCTAGGTAGTAGAATCAGAAAAACATCATGGTTTCAAGATTTTCTCCTTCCCTTAAGAGAGATCGAAAGTATAATGTGGGAAATAATGCCTATTACCGCGAAACACCACTTTCAGAACTGAGGTTCCCGGCCCCTACAAACACCAGATTTGAAAAAGACATCGTGATTCATATTCTCCCTAAATAGTAGAATCAGAAAAACATCATGGTTTCAAGATTCTCTCCTTGCCTTAAGAGAGATCCAAGGAATAATATTGGAAAAAACGGCCTATTACCGCATAAGCTCAAAAGGCCTATTGTATTGATGGTGAAACTCAACTTTAAGAACTCAGGTTCCCGGACCAGACAAACACCAGATTTGAAAAAGACGTTCTGATTTATGTTCTCCCTAGGTAGTAGAATAAGAAAAACATCATGGTTTCAAGATTCTCTCCTTGCCTTAAGAGAGATCCAAAAAATAATATTAAAAAAAACGGTCTATTTCCGCGAAACACCACTTTCAGAACTGAGGTTCCCGGCCCAGAGAAACATTAGATTTGAAAAAGAGGTCGTGATTCATGTTCTCCCTAGATAGTAGAATCAGAAAAACAACATGTTTGAGATTGTCTCCTTGCCCTTATAGAGATCCAAAGAATAAAGTTGGAAAAAACGGCCTATTACTGCATATGCTCAAAACGCCTATTGTATTGCCGGTGAAACTCTACTTTCAGAACTCAGGTTCCCGTCCCACACAAACACCAGATTTGAAAAAGACGTTGTGATTCATGTTCTCCCTAGGCAGTAGAATCAGAAAAACATCATGGTTTCAAGATTCTCTCCTTGCCCTAATAGATATCCAAAGAATAAATTGGGAAAAAACGGCCAATTACCGCTAAACTGCACTTTCAGAACTGTGGTTCCCGCGCAGACAAACCCCATGTTTGAAAAAGAGGTCGTGATTCATGTTCTCCCTAGGTAGTAGAATCAGAAAAACATCATGGTTTCAAGATTCTCTCCTTCCCTTAAGAGATATCAAAAGTATAATGTGGGAAAAAATGCCTATTACCGCGAAACACCACTTTCAGAACTGAGGTTCCCGGCCCAGACAAACACCAGATTATAAAAAGAGGTCGTGATTCATGTTCTCCCTCGATAGTAGAATCAGAAAAACAACATGGTTTGAGATTGTCTCCTTGCCCTTATAGAGATCCAAAGAATAAAGTTGGAAAAAACGGCCTATTACAGGTAAACACCACTTTCAGAACTGAGCTTCCCGGCCCAAACAAACACCAGATTTGAAAACGACGTCGTGATTCATATTCTCCCTAGATAGTAGAATCAGAAAAACATCATGGCTTCAAGATTCTCTTCTTCCCTTAAGAGAGATCCAAAGAATAATATTGGAAAAAAGGGCTTTTACCGCATATGCTCAAAATTCCTATTGTATTGATGGTGAAAATCCACTTTCAGAACTCAGGTTCCCGGCCCAGACAAATACCAGGATTGAAAAAGACGTTGTGATTCATGTTCTCCCTAGGTAGTAGAATCAGAAAAACATGATGTTTTCAACAATCTCTCCTTGCCTTAAGAGTGGTCCAAAGAATAATGTTCGAAAAAATGTCCTATTACCGTATATGCTCAAAAGGCCTATTGTATTGACGGCGAAACTCCACTTTTAGAACTCCGGTTCCCGGCCCATACAAACACCAGATTTGAAAAAGACGTTGTAATTCATGTTCTACCTAGGTAGTAGAATCAGAAAATCATCATGGTTTCAAGACTCTCTTCTTCCCTTAAGAGAGATTCAAAGAATAAAGTTGGAAAAAACGGCCTATTACCGGTAAACACCACTTTCAGAACTGAGGTTCCCGGCCCAGACAAACACCAGATATGAAAAAGAGGTCGTGATTCATGTTCTCCCTAGGTAGTAGAATGAGAAAAACATCATGGTTTCAAGATTCTCTTCTTCCCTTAAGAGAGATCCAAAGAATAATGATGGAAAAAACTGTCTATTACCGCGAAACACCACTTTCAGAACTTAGGTTACCGGCCCAGACAAACATCACATGTGAAAAAGACGCTGTGATTAACGTTCTCCCTAGGTAGTAGAATGAGAAAAACATCATGGTTTTGAGATTCTCTCCTTGCCTTAAGAGTGATACAAACAATAAAGTTCGAAAAAATGGCTTATTACCGCATATGCTCAAAAGGCCTATTGTAATAACATTGCAACTCCACTTTCAGAACTCACGTTCCCGGCCCAGAAAAACACCAGATATGAAAAAGAGGTCGTGATTCATGTTCTACCTAGGTAGTAGAATCAGAAAATCATCATGGTTTCAAGATTCTCTTCTTCCCTTAAGAGAGATCCAAAGAATAATGATGGAAAAAACTGTCTATTACCGCGAAACACCACTTTCAGAACTGAGGTTCCCGGCCCAGACAAACATCACATTTGAAAAAGACGCCGTGATTGATGTTCTCCCTAGGTATTAGACTGAGAAAAACATCATGGTTTCGAGATTCTCTCCTTGTCTTAAGAGTGATCCAAAGAATAAAGTTCGAAAAAATGGCTTATTACCGCATATGCTCAAAAGGCGTATTGTATTGACGGTGAAAGTCCACTTTCAGAATTCACGTTCCCGGCCCAGAAAAACACCAGATTTGAAAAAGACGTCGTGATTCATGTTCTTCCTAGGTAGTAGAATCAGAAAAACATCATGATTTAAAGATTCTCTCCTTGCCTTAAGAGTGATCCAAACAATAAAGTTTGAAAAAATGGCCTATTACCGCATATGCTCAAAAGGCCTATTGTACTGACGGTGAAACTCCACATTCAGAACTCAGGTTCCCGGCCCAGACAAACACCAGATTTGAAAAAGACGTCGTCATAAATTTTCTCGCCAGGTAGTAGAATCAGAAAAACATCAGTTTTCAATAATCTCTCCTTGCCGTAAGATTGGTCCAAAGAATAATGTTTGAAAAAATGTTTTATTACCGCATATGCTCAAAAGCCCTATCGTATTGACGGCGAAACTCCACTTTTAGAACTCCGGTTCCCAGCCCATACAAAAAACAGATTTGAAAAAGACGTTGTGATTCATGTTCTCCCTAGGTAGTAGAATCAGAAAATCATCATGGTTTCAAGATTCTCTCCTTGCCCTAATAGAGATTCAAAGAATAAAGTTGGAAAAAACGGCCTATTACCGGTAAACACCACTTTCAGAACTGAGGTTCCCGGCCCAGACAAACATCACATTTGAAAAAGACACCGTGATTGATGTTCTCCCTAGGTAGTAGAATGAGAAAAACATCATGGTTTCGAGATTCTCTCCTTGCCTTAAGAGTGATCCAAACAATAAAGTTCGAAAAACTGGCTCATTACCGCATATGCTCAAAAGGCCTATTGTATTGACGGTGAAAATCCACTTTCAGAAATCACGTTCCCGGCCCAGAAAAATACCAGAATTGAAAAAGACGTCGTGATTCATGTTCTCCCTAGGTAGTAGAATCAGAAAAACATCATGTTTTCAACAATCACTCCTTGCCTTAAGAGTGGTCCAAAGAATAATGTTCGAAAAAATGTCTTTTACCGTATATGCTCAAAAGGCCTATTGTATTGACGGCGAAAATCCACTTTTAGAACTCCGGTTCCAGGCCCATACAAACACCAGTTTTGAAAAGGACGTTGTGATTCATGTTCTACCTAGGTAGTAGAATCAGAAAATCATCATGGTTTCAAGATTCTCAACTTGCCCTAATAGAGATTCAAAGAATAAAGTTGGAAAAAACGGCCTATTTCCGGTAAACACCACTTTCAGAACTGAGGTTCCCGGCCCAGACAAACACCAGATATGAAAAAGAGGTCGTGATTCATGTTCTCCCCAGGTAGTAGAATGACAAAAACATCATGGTTTCAAGATTCTCTCCTTGCCTTAAGATAGATCCAAAGAATAATATTTGAAAAAACGGGCTATTACCGCATATGCTCAAAATGCCTATTGTATTGATGGTGAAAATCCACCTTCAGAACTCTCGTTCCCAGCCCAGACAAACACCAGATTTGAAAAAGCCGTCGTGATCCATGTTCTCCATAGGCAGTAGAACGAGAAAAACATAATGGTTTCAAGATTCTCTCCTTCCCTTAAGAGAGATCCAAAGATTATTGTTGGAAAAAATCGCCTATAACCGCGAAACATCACTATCAGAACTGAGGTTCCCGGCCCAGACAAACAGCAGATTTCAAAAAAGACGTCGTGATTCATGTTCTCCCTAGACAGTAGAATCAGAAAAACATTATAGTTTCAAGATTCTCTCCTTGCCTTAAGAGAGATCCAAAGAATAATATTGGAAAAAACGGCCTATTTCCGCGAAACACGACTTTCAGAACGTAGGTTCCCGGCCCAGACAAACATTAGATTTGAAAAAGATTTCGTGATTCATGTTCTCGCTAAGTAGTAGAATCAGAAATAATGGTTTCAAGATTGTCTCCTTGCCCTTATAGAGATCCAAAGAATAAAGTTGGAAAAAACGGTCTATTACAGTTAAACTCCACTTAAAGAACTGAGGTTCCCAGCCCACACAAACACCAGATTTGAAAAAGAGGTCGTGATTCATGTTCTCCCTAGGTAGTAGAATCAGAAAAACATCATGGTTTCAAGATTCTCTCATTGCCCAAAGAGAGCCAAAGAATTATTTTGGAAAAAACGGCCTGTTATCTTTCAACGCCACTTACACAGCTGAGGTTCCCGGCCCATACAAACAGCAGATTTGAAAAAGACGTCGTGATTCATGTTCTCCCTCGGAAGTAGAATCAGAAAAACATCACGGTTTCAAGATTCTCTCCTTGCCTTAAGAGTGATGCAAACAATAAAGTTCGAAAAAATGGCCTATTACCGCATATGCTCAAAAGGCCTTTTGTATTGACGGTGAAACTCCACTTTCAGAACTAAGGTTCCCGGCCTGGACAAACACCAGATTTGAAAAAGACGTCGTGATTCATGTTCTCCCTAGGTAGTAGAATTAGAAAAACATCATGGTTTCAAGATTATCTCCTTGCCGTAATAGAGATCCAAAGAATAATGTTGGAAAAAACGGCCTATTACCGGTAAAGTTCACTTTCAGAACTGAGGTTCCCGGGCCAGACAAACACCAGATTTGAAAAAGAGGTCGTGATTCATGTTCTCCCTAGGTAGTAGAATCAGAAAAACATCATGGTTTCAAGATTTTCTCCTTCCCTTAAGAGAGATCGAAAGTATAATGTGGGAAATAATGCCTATTACCGCGAAACACCACTTTCAGAACTGAGGTTCCCGGCCCCTACAAACACCAGATTTGAAAAAGACATCGTGATTCATATTCTCCCTAAATAGTAGAATCAGAAAAACATCATGGTTTCAAGATTCTCTCCTTGCCTTAAGAGAGATCCAAGGAATAATATTGGAAAAAACGGCCTATTACCGCATAAGCTCAAAAGGCCTATTGTATTGATGGTGAAACTCAACTTTAAGAACTCAGGTTCCCGGACCAGACAAACACCAGATTTGAAAAAGACGTTCTGATTTATGTTCTCCCTAGGTAGTAGAATAAGAAAAACATCATGGTTTCAAGATTCTCTCCTTGCCTTAAGAGAGATCCAAAAAATAATATTAAAAAAAACGGTCTATTTCCGCGAAACACCACTTTCAGAACTGAGGTTCCCGGCCCAGAGAAACATTAGATTTGAAAAAGAGGTCGTGATTCATGTTCTCCCTAGATAGTAGAATCAGAAAAACAACATGTTTGAGATTGTCTCCTTGCCCTTATAGAGATCCAAAGAATAAAGTTGGAAAAAACGGCCTATTACTGCATATGCTCAAAACGCCTATTGTATTGCCGGTGAAACTCTACTTTCAGAACTCAGGTTCCCGTCCCACACAAACACCAGATTTGAAAAAGACGTTGTGATTCATGTTCTCCCTAGGCAGTAGAATCAGAAAAACATCATGGTTTCAAGATTCTCTCCTTGCCCTAATAGATATCCAAAGAATAAATTGGGAAAAAACGGCCAATTACCGCTAAACTGCACTTTCAGAACTGTGGTTCCCGCGCAGACAAACCCCATGTTTGAAAAAGAGGTCGTGATTCATGTTCTCCCTAGGTAGTAGAATCAGAAAAACATCATGGTTTCAAGATTCTCTCCTTCCCTTAAGAGATATCAAAAGTATAATGTGGGAAAAAATGCCTATTACCGCGAAACACCACTTTCAGAACTGAGGTTCCCGGCCCAGACAAACACCAGATTATAAAAAGAGGTCGTGATTCATGTTCTCCCTCGATAGTAGAATCAGAAAAACAACATGGTTTGAGATTGTCTCCTTGCCCTTATAGAGATCCAAAGAATAAAGTTGGAAAAAACGGCCTATTAAGGGTAAACACCACTTTCAGAACTGAGCTTCCCGGCCCAGACAAACACCAGATTTGAAAAAGACGTCGTGATTCATATTCTCCCTAGATAGTAGAATCAGAAAAACATCATGGTTTCAAGATTCTCTCCTTGCCTTAAGAGAGATCCAAAGAATAATATTGGAAAAAACGGCCTATTACCGCATAAGCTCAAAAGGCCTATTGTATTGATGGTGAAACTCAGCTTTAAGAACTTAGGTTCCCGGACCAGACAAATACCAGATTTGAAAAAGACGTTCTGATTTATGTTCTCCCTAGTAGTAGAATAAGGAAAACATCATGGTTTCAAGATTCTCTCCTTCCCTTAAGAGAGATCCAAAAAATAATATTGGAAAAAACGGCCTTTTTCCGCGAAACACCACTTTCAGAACTGAGGTTCCTGGCCCAGAGAAACACCAGATTTGAAAAAGACGTCGTGATTCATGTTCTATCTAGACAGTAGAATCAGAAAAACATCATAGTTTCAAGATTCTCTCCTTGCCCTAACAGAGATCGAAAGAATAATTTTGGAAAAAACGGCCTATTACTGGTAAACTCCACTTACAGAACTGAGTTTCCCGCCCAGACAAACAGCAGATTTGAAACAGACGTCGTGATTAATGTTATCCCTAGGTAGTAGAATCAGAAAAACATCATGGTTTCAAGATTCTCTCCTTGCCCTAACAGAGATCCAAAGAATAATTTTGGAAAAAATGGCCTATTACCGTATAAGCTAAAAAGGCCTATTCCATTGACGGTGAAACTCCACTTTCAGAAGTTAGGTTCCCGGCCGAGAGAAACACCAGATTTGAAAAACACGTCGTGATTCATGTTCTCCCTAGGTAGTAGAATCAGAAAAACATCATGGTTTCAAGATTCTCTCCTTGCCTTAAGATAGATCCAAAGAATAATATTGGAAAAAACGGGCTATTACCGCATATGCTCAAAATGCCTATTGTATTGATGGTGAAAATCCACCTTCAGAACTCTGGTTCCCAGCCCAGACAAACACCAGATTTGAAAAAGACGTCGTGATTCATGTTCCCCCTAGGCAGTAGAATCAGAAAAACATTATAGTTTCAAGATTCTCTCCTTGCCTTAAGAGAGATCCAAAGAATAATATTGGAAAAAACGGCCTATTTCCGCGAAACACCACTTTCAGAACTGAGGTTCCCGGCCGAGACAAACATTAGATTTGAAAAAGAGGTCGTGATTCATGTTCTCCCTAGGTAGTAGAATCAGAAAAACTTCATGGTTTCAAGATTCCCTCATTGCCCTAACAGAGATCCAAAGAATAATTTTGGAAAAAACGGCCTGTTATCTTTCAACGCCACTTACACAGCTGAGGTCCCCGGCCCATACAAACAGCAGATTTGAAAAAGACGTCGTGATTCATGTTCTCCCTCGGAAGTAGAATCAGAAAAACCTCATGGTTTCAAGATTCTCTCCTTGCCTTAAGAGTGATGCAAACAATAAAGTTCGAAAAAATGGCCTATTACCGCATATGCTCAAAAGGCCTTTTGTATTGACGGTGAAACTCCACTTTCAGAACTAAGGTTCCCGGCCTGGACAAAAACCAGATTTGAAAAAGACGTCGTGATTCATGTTCTCCCTAGGTAGTAGAATTAGAAAAACATCATGGTTTCAAGATTATGTCCTTGCCGTAATAGAGATCCAAAGAATAATGTTGGAAAAAACGGCCTATTACCGGTAAACTTCACTTTCAGAACTGAGGTTCCCGGCCCAGACAAACACCAGATTTGAAAAAGACGTCGTGATTCATAATCTCCCTAGGTAGTAGAATCAGAAAAACATCATGTTTTGAAGAATCTCTCCATGCCTTAAGAGTGATCCAAACAATAAATTTCGAAAAAATGGCCTATTACCGCATATGCTGAAAAGGCGTTATTGTATTGACGGAGAAACTCCACTTTCAGAACTAAGGTTCGCGGCCCAGGCAAACAGCAGATTTGAAAAAGACATCGTGATTCATGTTCTCCCTAGGTAGTAGAATCAGAGAAACATCGTGGTTTGAAGATTCCCTCCTTCCCTTAAGAGAGATCCAAAGAATAATGTTCGAAAAAAAGCCGTATTACTGCGAAATTCCGGTTTCAGAACTGAGGTTCCCGTCCCAGACAAACACCGGATTTGAAAAAGAGGTCGTGATTCATTTTCTCCCTAGGTAGTAGAATCAGAAAAACATCATGGTTTCAAGATTCTCTCCTTGCCCTAACAGAGATCCAAAGAAAAATTTTGGAAAAAACGGCCTTTTACCGGTAAACTCCACTTACATAACTGAGGTTTCCGGCCGAGACAAACACCAGATTTGAAAAAGACGTCATGATTCAAGTTCTCCCTAGGCAGTAGAATGAGAAAAACATCATGGTTTCAAGACTCTCTTCTTCCCTTAAGAGAGATCCAAAGAACAATGATGGAAAAAATGGACTGTTACAGCGAAACACCACTTTCAGAACTGAGGTTCCGGGCCCAGACAAGCACCAGATTTGAAAAAGACGTCGTGATTCAGGTTCTCCCTAGGTAGTAGAATCAGAAAAACATCATGTTTTCAATAATCTCTCCATGCCTTAACAGTGATCGAAACAATAAAGTTCGAAAAAATTGCCTATTACCGCATTTGCTCAAAAGGTCTATTGTATTGACGGCGAAACTCCACTTTCAGAACTCAGGTTCCCGGCCCAGACAAACACCAGATTTGAAAAAGACGTCGTGATTCAGGTTCTCCCTAGGTAGTAGAATCAGAAAAACATCATGGTTTCAAGAATCATTCTATGCCTTAAGAGTGATCCAAACAATAAAGATCGAAAAAATGGCCTATTACCGCATTTGCTCAAAAGGCCTAAGGTATTGATGGTGAAACTCCACTTTCAGAACTCAGGTTCGCGGCCCAGACAAACACCAGATTTGAAAAAGACGTCGTGATTCATGTTCTCCGTAGGTAGTAGAATAAGAAAAACATCATGGTTTCAAGATTCTCTCCTTCCCTTAAGAGAGATCCAAAGAATAATGATGGAAAAAAGGTCTATTACCGCGAAACACCACGTTCAGAACTGAGGGTCCCTTCCCAGACAAACACCAGATTTGAAAAAGACGTCATGATTCATGTTCTCCGTATGTAGTAGAATCAGAAAAACATCAAGTTTTCAAGAACTTCTCCTTGCTTTAAGAGTGATCCAAACAAAAAAGTTCGAAAAATGGCCTATTACCGCCTTTGCTCAAAAGGCCTATTGCATTGACGGTAAAACTCCAGTTTCAGAACTCAGGTTCTCGGCCCGGACAAACACCAGATTTGAAAAAGACGTTCATATTCATGTTATCCCTAGGTAGTAGAATCAGAAAAACATCATGGTTTCAAGATTCTCTCCTTGCCCTAACAGGGATCCAAAGAATAAATTGGGAAAAAACGGCCAATTACCGGTCAACTCTACTTACAGAACTGAGGTTCCCAGCCCAGACAAACACTAGATTTGAAAAATACGTTGTGATTCATGTTCTCCCGAGGTAGTAGAATCAGAAAAACATCATGGTTTCAAGATTCTCTCCTTCCCTTAAGAGATATCCAAAGAATCAAATTGGAAAAAACGGCCTATTATCGTATATGCTCAAAAGGCCTATTGTATTGACGGTGAAACTCCACTTTCAGAACTCAGGTTCCCGGCCCAAACAAACACCAGATTTGAAAAAGATGTTCTGATTCATGTTCTCCCTAGGTAGCAGAATCAGAAAAACATCATGGTTTCAAGATTCTCTCCTTCCCCTAAGAGAGATCGAAAGAATATTTTTGTAAAAAACGGCCTATTACCGTGAAACACCACTTTCAGAACTGAGGTTCCCGGCCCAGACAAACACCAGATAAGAAAAAGACATCGTGATTCATGTTCTCCCAATGTAGTAGAATCAGAAAAACATCAAGTTTTCAAGAACCTCTCCTTGCCTTAAGAGTGATCCAAACAATAAACTCAAAAAAAGGGCCTATTACCGCATATGCTCAAAACGCCTATTGTATTGACGGTGAAACTCCACTTTCAGAATTCAGGTTCCCGTCCCAGACAAACACCAGATTTGAAAAAAATGTTGTGATTAATGTTATCCCTAGGTAGTAGAATCAGAAAAACATCATGGTTTCAAGATTCTCTCCTTGCCCTTACAGAGATCAAAAGAATAAAGTTGGAAAAAACGGGCTATTACCGCGTATGCTCAAAAGGAATATTGTACTAACGGTGAAACTCCACTTTCAGAACTCAGGTTCCCGGCCCAGAAACACCAGATTTGAAAAAGACGTCATGATTCATGTTCTCCCTAGGTAGTAGAATGAGAAAAGTATCATGGTTTCAAGATTCTCTCCTTCCCTTAAGAGAGATCCAAAGAATAATGATGGAAAAAACGGTCTATTACCGCGAAACACCACTTTCAGAACTGAGGTTCCCGGCCCAGAGAAAAATCAGATTTGAAAAAGACGTCATGATTCTTGTTCTCCCTAGATAGTAGAATCACAGAAACATCATGGTTTCAAGATTCTCTCCTTCCCTTAAGAGAGATCCAAAGAATAATGTTTGAAAAAAAGACCTATTACCGCGAAACCCCTCTTTAAGAACTGAGGTTCCCGGCCCAGACAAACACCAGATTTGAAAAAGAAGTCGTGATTCATGTTCTCCCTAGGTAGTAGAATCAGAAAAACATCATGTTTTCAACAATCTCTCCTTTCCTTAAGACTGGTCCAAAGAATAATGTTCGAAAAAATGTCCTATTACCGCATAAGCTCAAAAGGCCTATTGTATTGACGGCGAAAATACACTTGTAGAACTCAGGTTCCCGGCCCATACAAACACCAGATTTGAAAAAGACGTTGTGATTTATGTTCTCCCTAGGTAGTAGAATCAGAGAAACATCATCGTTTCAAGATTCTCCCCTACCCTAATACAGATCCAAAGAATAAAGTTGGAAAAAATGGACTATTACCACGAAGCACCACGTTCAGAACTGAGGCTCCCGGCCCAGACAAACACCAGATTTGAAAAAGACGTCGTGATTCATGTTCTCCCTAGGCAGTAGAATCAGAAAAAATAATTGTTTCAAGATTATCTCCTTCCCTTAACAGAGATCCAAAGAATATTGTTGTAAAAAATGGCCTATTACCACGAAGCACCACGTTCAGAACTGAGGCTCCCGGCCCAGACAAACACCAGATTTGAAAAAGACGTCGTGATTCATGATGTCCCTAAGCAGTAGAATCAGAGAAACATTGTGGTTTCAAGATTCTCTCCTTCCCTTAAGAGAGATCCAAAGAATAATGTTCGAAAAAAAGGCATATTACCGCGAAACTCCGGTTTCAGAACTGAGGTTCCCGGCCCAGACAAACACCAGATTTGAAAAAGACGTCGTGATTCATGTTCTCCCTAAGTAGTAGAATCAGAGAAACATGGTGGTTTCAAGATTCTCTCCTTCCCTTAAGACAGATCCAAAGAATAATGTTTGAAAAAAATGCCTATTACCACGAAACTCCGGTTTCAGAACTGAGGTTCCCGGCCAAGACAAACACCAGATTTGAAAAAGAGGTCGTGATTCATGTTCTCCCTAGGTAGTAGAATCAGAAAAACATCATGGTTTCAAGATTCTCTCCTTGCCCTAACACAGATCGAAAGAATAATTTTGGAAAAAACGGCCTATTACCGGTAAACTCCACTTACAGAACTGAGTTTCCCGCCCAGACAAACAGCAGATTTGAAACAGACGTCGTGATTAATGTTATCCCTAGGTAGTAGAATCAGAAAAACATCATGGTTTCAAGATTCTCTCCTTGCCCTAACAGAGATCCAAAGAATAATTTTGGAAAAAATAGCCTATTACCGTATAAGCTAAAACGGCCTATTCCATTGACGGTGAAACTCCACTTTCAGAAGTTAGGTTCCCGGCCCATAGAAACACCAGATTTGAAAAACACGTCGTGATTAATGTTCTCCCTAGGTAGTAGAATCAGAAAAACATCATGGTTTCAAGATTCTCTCCTTGCCTTAAGATAGATCCAAAGAATAATAGTGGAAAAAACGGGCTATTACCGCATATGCTCAAAATGCCTATTGTATTGATGGTGAAAATCCACCTTCAGAACTCTGGTTCCCAGCCCAGACAAACACCAGATTTGAAAAAGCCGTCGTGATCCATGTTCTCCATACGCAGTAGAACGAGAAAAACATAATGGTTCCAAGATTCTCTCCTTCCCTTAAGAGAGATCCAAAGAATAATGTTCGAAAAAA
Organism: Liasis olivaceus; assembly: GCA_030867105.1. Classification (NCBI taxonomy): domain Eukaryota; kingdom Metazoa; phylum Chordata; class Lepidosauria; order Squamata; family Pythonidae; genus Liasis; species Liasis olivaceus. The sequence continues at coordinate 23,911,905 of CM061359.1, read as the reverse complement.
TCGCCTATAACCGCGAAACACCACTTTCAGAACTGAGGTCACGGCCCAGACAAACACCAGATTTCAAAAAGACGTCGTGATTCATGTTCCCCCTAGGCAGTAGAATCAGAAAAACATTATAGTTTCAAGATTCTCTCCTTGCCTTAAGAGAGATCCAAAGAATAATATTGGAAAAAACGGCCTATTTCCGCGAAACACCACTTTCAGAACTGAGGTTCCCGGCCCAGACAAACATTAGATTTGAAAAAGAGGTCGTGATTCATGTTCTCCCTAGTTAGTAGAATCAGAAAAACATCATGGTTTCAAGATTCTCTCATTGCCCTAACAGAGATCCAAAGAATAATTTTGGAAAAAACGGCCTGTTTATCTTTCAACGCCACTTACACAGCTGAGGTCCCCGGCCCATACAAACAGCAGATTTGAAAAAGACGTCGTGATTCATGTTCTCCCTCGGAAGTAGAATCAGAAAACCATCATGGTTTCAAGATTCTCTCCTTGCCTTAAGAGTGATGCAAACAATAAAGTTCGAAAAAATGGCCTATTACCGCATATGCTCAAAAGGCCTTTTGTATTGACGGTGAAACTCCACTTTCAGAACTAAGGTTCCCGGCCAGGACAAAAACCAGATTTGAAAAAGACGTCGTGATTCATGTTCTCCCTAGGTAGTAGAATTAGAAAAACATCATGGTTTCAAGATTATCTCCTTGCCGTAATAGAGATCCAAAGAATAATGTTGGAAAAAACGGCCTATTACCGGTAAACTTCACTTTCAGAACTGAGGTTCCCGGCCCAGACAAACACCAGATTTGAAAAAGACGTCGTGATTCATATTCTCCCTAGATAGGAGAATCAGAAAAACATCATGGTTTCAAGATTCTCTCCTTGCCTTAAGAGAGATCCAAGGAATAATATTGGAAAAAACGGCCTATTACCGCATAAGCTCAAAAGGCCTATTGTATTGATGGTGAAACTCAACTTTAAGAACTCAGGTTCCCGGACCAGAAAAACACCAGATTTGAAAAAGACGTTCTGATTTATGTTCCCCCTAGCTAGTAGAATAAGAAAAACATCATGGTTTCAAGATTCTCTCCTTGCCTTAAGAGATATCCAATGAATAATATTGGAAAAAAGGGCCTATGACCGCATATGCTCAAAATGCCTATTGTACTGACGGTGAAAATCCACTTTCAGAACTTAGTTCCCGGCCCAGACAAACACCAGATTTGAAAAAACGTCGTGATTCATGTTCTCCCTAGGTAGTAGAATCAGAAAAACATCATGGTTTCAAGATTCTCTCCTTCCCCTAACAGAGATCCAAAGAATAATTTTGGAAAAAACGGCCAATTACCGGTACACTCCACTTACATAACTGAGGTTCCCGGCCGAGACAAACACCAGATTTGTAAAAGACTTCGGGATTCATGTACTCCCTAGGTAGTAGAATCAGAAAAACATGATGGTTTCAAGATTCTCACCTTCCCTTAACAGATATCCAAAGATTAATATTGGAAAAAACGGCCTATTACCGTATATGCTCAAAAGGCCAATTCCATCGGCAGTGAAACTCGACTTTCAGAACTAAGGTTCCCGGCCCAGAAAAGCAACAGATTTGAAAAAGACGTCGTGATTCATGTTCTCCCTATATAGTAGAATCAGAAACATATCATGGTTTCAAGATTCTCTCCTTCCCTTTAGAGAGATCCAAAGAATAATGATGGAAAAAACGGCCTATTACCCAGAAACACCACTTTCAGAACAGAGGTTTCCGGCCCAGACAAACATCAGATTTGAAAAAGACGTCGTGATTGACGTTCTCTATAGGTAGTAGAATGAGAAAAACATCATGGTTCGAGATTCTCTCCTTGCCTTAAGAGTGATCGAAACAATAAATTTCGAAAAAATGGCTTATTACCGCATATGCTCAAAAGGCCTATTGTATTGACGGTGAAACTACACTTACAGAACTCAGGTTCCCGGCCCAGAAAAACACCAGATTTGAAAAAGACGTCGTGATTCATGTTCTCCCTAGGTAGTGGAATCAGAAAAAAATCATGGTTTCAAGATTCTCTCCTTGCCTTAAGAGAGTTCCAAAGAATAAAGTTGGAAAAAATGGACCATTACCGGTAAACTCCACTTTCAGAACTGAGGTTCCCGGCCCAGACAAACACCAGATTTCAAAAAGATGTCGTGATTCATATTCTCCCTAGGTAGTAGAATCAGAAAAACAACATGGTTTCAGATTCTCTCCTTGCCTTAAGAGATATCCAAAGAATAATATTGGAAAAAAAGGCCTATGACCGCATATGCTCAAAATGCCTATTGTACTGACGGTGAAAATCCACTTTCAGAACTCTGGTTCCCGGCCCAGACAAACACCAGATTTGAAAAAACGTCGTGATTCATGTTCTCCCTAGGTAGAAAAATGAGAAAAACATAATGGTTTCAAAATTCTCTCCTTCCCTTAAGAAAGATCCAAAGAATAATGTTGGAAAAAACGGCCTATTACCGCAAAACAGCACTTTCAGAACTGAGGTACCCGGCCCAGAAAAACACCAGATTTCAAAAAGAGGTCGTGATTCATGTTCTCCTGAGGTAGTAGAATGAGAAAAACATTAAGTTTTCAAGAGCCTCTCCTTGCCTTAAGAGTGATCCAAACAATAAAGTTGGAAAAATGGCCTATTACCGCATTTACTCAAAAGACCTATTGTATTGACGGTGAAACTCCACTTTCAGAACTTAGGTTCCCGGCCCAGAAAAACACCAGATTTGAAAAAGAAGTTGTGATTCATGTTCTCCCTAGGTAGTAGAATTAGGAAAACATCATGGTTTCAAGATTCTCTCCTTCCCTTAAGAGTGATCCAAGGAATAATGTGGGAATAATAGGCCTATTACCGTGAAACACCACTTTCAGAACTGAGGTTCCCGGCCCAGACAAACACCAGATTTGAAAAAGACGTCATGAATCATGTTCTCCCTAGGTAGTAGAATCAGAAAAACATCATGGTTTCAAGATTCTCTTCTTCCCTTAGGAGAGATCCAAAGAATAATGATGGAAAAAATGGACTGTTACCGCGAAACATCATTTTCAGAACTGAGCTTCCCGGCCCAGACAAACACCAGTTTTGAAAAAGACGTCATGATTCAAGTTCTCCCTAGGGAGTAGAATGAGAAAAACATCATGGTTTCAAGACTCTCTTCTTCCCTTAAGAGAGATCCAAAGAACAATGATGGAAAAAATGGACTGTTACCGCGAAACACCACTTTCAGAACTGAGGTTCCGGGCCCAGACAAGCACCAGATTTGAAAAAGACGTCGTGATTCAGGTTCTCCCTAGGTAGTAGAATCAGAAAAACATCATGTTTTCAATAATCTCTCCATGCCTTAAGAGTGATACAAACAATAAAGTTCGAAAAAATGGCCTATTACCGGATATGCTCAAAAGGCGTATTGTATTGACGGTGAAACTCCACTTTCAGAACTCAGGTTCGCGGCCCAGCAAAACAGCAGATTTGAAAAAGACGTCGTGATTCATGTTCTCCCTGGGTAGTGGAATCAGAAAAACATCATGGTTTCAAGATTCTCTCCTTGCCTTAAAAGTGATCCAAACAATAAAGTTCGAAAAATGTCCTATTACCGCATATGCTCAAAAGGCCTATTGAATTGAGGGTTAAACTGCACTTTCAGAACTCAGGTTCCCGGCCCCAACAAACACCAAATTTGAAAAAGACGTTGTGATTCATGTTCTCCCTAGGTAGTAGAATCAGAAAAACATCATGGTTTCAAGATTCTCTTCTTCCCTTAAGAGAGATCCAAAGAATAATATTGGAAAAAAGGACCTTTTACCGCATATGCTCAAAATGCCTATTGTATTGATGGTGAAAATCCACTTTCAGAACTCAGGTTCCCGGCCCAGAAAAACACCAGATTAGAAAAAGACATCGTGATTCATGTTCTCCCTAGGTAGTAGAATCAGAAAAACATAATGTTTTCAACAATGTCTCCTTGCCTTAAGAGTGGTCCAAAGAATAATGTTCGAAAAAATGTCCTATTACCGCATATGCTCAAAAGCTTATTGTATTGACCGCGAAACTCCACTTTTAGAACTCAGGTTCCCGGCCCATAGAAACACCAGATTTGAAAAAGACGTCGAGATTCATGTTCTCACTAGGGAGTAGAATGAGAAAAACATCATGGTTTAAAGACTCTCTTCTTCCCTTAAGAGAGATCCAAAGAACAATGATGGAAAAAATGGACTGTTACCGCGAAACACCACTTTCACAACTGAGGTTCCGGGCCCAGACAAACACCAAATTTGAAAAAGACGTCGTGATTCATGTTCTCCCTAGGTAGTAGAATGAGAAAAACATCATGGTTTCAAGATTCTCTTCTTCCCTTAAGAGAGATCCAAAGAATAATGATGGAAAAAATGGACTGTTACCGCGAAACACCACTTTCAGAACTGAGGTTCCGGGCCCAGACAAACACCAGACTGGAAAAAGACATCGTGATTCATCTTCTCCCTAGGTAGTAGAATCAGAAAAACATCATGTTTTCAATAATCTCTCCATGCCTTAAGAGTGATCGAAACAATAAAGTTCGAAAAAATTGCCTATTACCGCCTATGCTCAAAAGGTCTATTGTATTGACGGTGAAACTCCACTTTCAGAACTCAGGTTCCCGGCCCAGACAAACACCAGATTTGAAAAAGACGTCGTGATTCAGGTTCTACCTAGGTAGTAGAATCAGAAAAATATCATGGTTTTAAGAATCATTCCATGCCTTAAGAGTGATCCAAACAATAAAGTTCGAAAAAATGGCCTATTACCGCATATGCTGAAAATGCCTATTGTATTGATGGTGAAACTCCATTTTCAGAACTCAGGTTCGCGGCCCAGGAAAACAGCAGATTTGAAAAAGGCGTCGTGATTCATGTTCTCCCTTGGTAGTAGAATCAGAAAAACATCATGGTTTTAAGAATCATTCCATGCCTTAAGAGTGATCCAAACAATAAAGTTCGAAAAAATGGCCTATTACCGCATATGCTCAAAAGGCGTATTGTATTGACGGTGAAACTCCACTTTCAGAACTCAGGTTCGCGGCCCAGGAAAACAGCAGATTTGAAAAAGACATCGTGATTCATGTTCTCCCTGGGTAGTGGAATCAGAAAAACATCATGGTTTCAACATTCTCTCCTTGCCTTAAAAGTGATCCAAACAATAAAGTTCGAAAAAATGTCCTATTACCTCATATACTCAAAAGGCCTATTGAATTGAGGGTGAAACTCCACTTTCAGAACTAAGGTTCCCGGCCCAGACAAACACCAGATTTGAAAAAGACATCGTGATTCATGTTCTCCCTAGGTAGTAGATTCAGAAAAACATCATGGTTTCAAGATTCTCTCCTTGCCCTAACAGAGATCGAAAGAATAATTTTGGAAAAAACGGCCTTTTACCGGTAAACTCCACTTACATAACTGAGGTTCCCGGCCGAGACAAACACCAGATTGGAAAAAGACATCGTGATTCATGTTCTCCCTAGGGAGTAGAATGAGAAAAACATCATGGTTTCAAGACTCTCTTCTTCCCTTAAGAGAGATCCAAAGAATAATGATGGAAAAAATGGACTGTTACCGGGAAACACCACTTCCAGAACTGAGGTTCCGGGCCCAGACAAACACCAGATTTGAAAAAGACGTCGTGATTCATGTTCTACCTAGGTAGTAGAATGAGAAAAACATCATGGTTTCAAGATTTCTTCCCTTAAGAGAGATCCAAAGAATAATGATGAAAAAAATGGACTGTTACCGGGAAACACCACTTTCAGAACTGAGGTTCCGGGCCCAGACAAACACCAGATTTGAAAAAGACGTCGTGATTCATGTTCTCCCTAGGTAGTAGAATCAGAAAAACATCAGTTTTCAATAATCTCTCCTCGCCTTAAGAGTGGTCCAAAGAATAATGTTAGAAAAAATGTTTTATTACCGCATATGCTCAAAAGGCCTATTGTATTGACGGTGAAACTCCACTTTCAGAACTCAGGTTCCCGGCCCAGAAAAACACCAGATTTGATAAAGAGGTTGTGATTCATGTTCTCCCTAGGTAGTAGAATCAGAAAAACATCATGGTTTCAAGATTCTCTCCTTGCCCTAACAGAGATCCAAAGAATAATTTTGGAAAAAACAGCCTTTTACCGGTAAACTCCACTTACATAACTGAGGTTCCCGGAAGAGACAAGCACCAGATTTGAAAAAGACGTCGTGATTCAAGTTCTCCCTAGGGAGTAGGATGAGAAAAACATCATGGTTTCAAGACACTCTTCTTCCCTTAAGAGAGATCCAAAGAACAATGATGGAAAAAATGGACTGTTACCGTGAAACACCACTTTCAGAACTGAGGTTCCAGGCCCAGACAAACACCAGATTTTAAAAAGACGTGATTCATGTTCTCCCTAGGTAGTAGAATGAGAAAAACATCATGGTTTCAAGATTCGCTTCTTCCCTTAAGAGAGATCCAAAGAATAATGATGGAAAAAATGGACTGTTACCGCGAAACCCCACTTTCAGAACTGAGGTTCCGGGCCCAGACAAACACACGATTTGTAAAGGACATCGTGATTCAGGTTCTCCCTAGGTAGTACAATCAGAAAAACATCATGTTTTCAAAAATCTCTCCATGCCTTAAGAGTGATCGAAACAATAAAGTTCGAAAAAATTGCCTATTACCGCCTATGCTCAAAAGGTCTATTGTATTGACGGGGAAACTCCACTTTAAGAACTCAGGTTCGCGGCCCAGGAAAACAGCAGATTTGAAAAAGACATCGTGATTCATGTTCTCCCTGGGTAGTGGAATAAGAAAAACATCATGGTTTCAAGATTCTCTCCTTGCCTTAAAAGTGATCCAAACAATAAAGTTCGAAAAAATGTCCTATTACCGCATATACTCAAAAGGCCTATTGAATTGAGGGTGAAACTCCACTTTCAGAACTCAGGTTCCCGGCCCAGACAAACACCAGATTAGAAAAAGACATCGTGATTCATGTTCTCCCTAGGTAGTAGAATCAGAAAAATATAATGTTTTCAACAATGTCTCCTTGCCTTAAGAGTGGTCCAAAGAATAATGTTCGAAAAAATGTCCTATTACCGCATATGCTCAAAAGCTTATTGTATTGACCGCGAAACTCCACTTTTAGAACTCAGGTTCCCGGCCCATAGAAACACCAGATTTGAAAAAGACGTCGAGATTCATGTTCTCCCTAGGGAGTAGAATGAGAAAAACATCATGGTTTAAAGACTCTCTTCTTCCCTTAAGAGAGATCCAAAGAATAATGATGGAAAAAATGGACTGTTACCGCGAAACACCACTATCAGAACTGAGGTTCCGGGCCCAGACAAACACCAGATTGGAAAAAGACATCGTGATTCATGTTCTCCCTAGGTAGTAGAATGAGAAAACATCATGGTTTCAAGATTCTCTTCTTCCCTTAAGAGAGATCCAAAGAATAATGATGGAAAAAATGGACTGTTACCGGGAAACACCACTTTCAGAACTGAGGTTCCGGGCCCAGACAAACACCAGATTGGAAAAAGACGTCGTGATTCATGTTCTCGCTAGGTAGTAGAATGAGAAAAACAACATGGTTTCAAGATTCTCTTCTTCCCTTAAGAGAGATCCAAAGAATAATGATGGAAAAAATGGACTGTTACCGGGAAACACCACTTTCAGAACTGAGGTTCCGGGCACCGACAAACACCAGATTTGAAAAAGAATTCGTGATTCATGTTCTCCCTAGGTAGTAGAATCAGAAAAACATCATGTTTTCAATAATCTCTCCATGCCTTAAGAGAGGTCCAAAGAATAATGATGGAAAAAATGGACTGTTACCGCGAAACACGACTTTCAGAACTGAGGTTCCGGGCCCAGACAAACACCAGATTTGAAAAAGACGTTGTGATTCATGTTCTCCCTAGGTAGTAGAATCAGAAAAACATCGTGGTTTCAGGATTCTCTCCTTCCCTTAACAGAGATCCAAAGAATAATGTTCGAAAAAAAGGCCTATTACCGCGAAACTCCGGATTCAGGACTGAGGTTCCCGGCCCAGACAAATACGAGATTTGAAAAAGAGATCGTGATTCATGTTCTCCCTAGGTAGTAGAATCAGAAAAACATCATGGTTTCAAGATTCTCTCCTTGCCCTAACAGAGATCCAAAGAAAAATTTTGGAAAAAACGGCCTTTTACCGGTAAACTCCACTTACATAACTTAGGTTTCCGGCCGAGACAAACACCAGATTTGAAAAAGACGTCGTGATTCAAGTTCTCCCTAGGGAGTAGAATGAGAAAAACATCATGGTTTCAAGACTCTCTTCTTCCCTTAAGAGAGATCCAAAGAACAATGATGGAAAAAATTGACTGTTACCGCGAAACACCACTTTCAGAACTGAGGTTCCGGGCCCAGACAAGCACCAGATTTGAAAAAGACGTCGTGATTCAGGTTCTCCCTAGGTAGTAGAATCAGAAAAACATCATGTTTTCAATAATCTCTCCATGCCTTAAGAGTGATCGAAACAATAAACTTCGAAAAAATTGCCTATTATCGCCTATGCTCAAAAGTTCTATTGTATTGACGGCGAAACTCCACTTTCAGAACTCAGGTTCCCGTCCCGGACAAACACCAGATTTGAAAAAGACGTCGTGATTCATATTCTCCCTAGGTAGTAGAATCAGAAAAATATCATGGTTTCAAGAATCATTCCATGCCTTAAGAGTGATCCAAATAATAAAGTTCGAAAAAATGGCCTATTACCGCATATGCTGAAAATGCCTATTGTATTGATGGTGAAACTCCATTTTCAGAACTCAGGTTCCCGGCCCAGGAAAACAGCAGATTTGAAAAAGACGTCGTGATTCATGTTCTCCCTTGGTAGTAGAATCAGAAAAACATCATGGTTTTAAGAATCATTCCATGCCTTAAGAGTGATCCAAACAATAAAGTTCGAAAAAATGGCCTATTACCGCATATGCTCAAAAGGCGTATTGTATTGACGGTGAAACTCCACTTTCAGAACTCAGGTTCGCGGCCCAGGAAAACAGAAGATTTGAAAAAGACATCGTGATTCATGTTCTCCCTGGGTAGTTGAATAAGAAAAACATCATGGTTTCAAGATTCTCTCCTTGCCTTAAAAGTGATCCAAACAATAAAGTTCGAAAAAATGTCCTATTACCGCATATACTCAAAAGGCCTATTGAATTGAGGGTGAAACTCCACTTTCAGAACTCAGGTTCCCGGCCCAGACAAACACCAGATTTGAAAAAGACATCGTTATTCATGTTCTCCCTAGGTAGTAGAATCAGAAAAACATCATGGTTTCAAGAATCTCTTCTTCCCTTAAGAGAGATCCAAAGAATAATGATGGAAAAAATGACCTGTTACCACTAAACACCACTTTCAAAACTGAGGTTCCCGGCCCAGACAAACACGAGATTTGAAAAAGACGTCGTGATTCATGTTCTCCCTAGGTAGTAGAATCAGAAAAACATCATGTTTTCAAGAAACTCTCCATGCTTTAAGAGTGATCCAAACGATAAAGTTGGAAAAAATGGCCTATTACCGCATATGCTCAAAATGCCTATTGTATTGATGGTGATACTCCACTTTCAGAACCCAGGTTCGCGGCCCAGGCAAACAGCAGATTTGAAAAAGACGTCGTGATTCATGTTCTCCCTTGGTAGTAGAATCAGAAAAACATCATGGTTTAAATATTCTCTCCTTGCCTTAAGAGAGATCCAAAGAACAATATTGGAAAAAACGGCCTATTACCGCATATGCTCAAAATGCCTATTGTATTGATGGTGAAACTCCACTTTCAGAACTCAGGTTCCCGGCCCAGACAAACACCAGATTTGAAAAAGACGTCGTGATTCATGTTCTCCCTAGGTAGTAGAATCAGAAAAACATCATGGTTTCAAGATTCTCTCCTTGCCCTAACAGAGATCCAAAGAATAATGATGGAAAAAATGGACTGTTACCGGGAAACACCACTTCCAGAACTGAGGTTCCGGGCCCACACAAACACCAGATTTGAAAAAGACGTCGTGATTCATGTTCTCCCTAGGTAGTAGAATGAGAAAAACATCATGGTTTCAAGATTCTCTTCTTCCCTTAAGAGAGATCCAAAGAATAATGATGGAAAAAATGGACTGTTACCGGGAAACAACACTTTCAGAACTGAGGTTCCGGGCCCAGACAAACACCAGATTTGAAAAAGACGTCGTGATTCATGTTCTCCCTAGGTAGTAGAATCAGAAAAACTTCATGGTTTCAAGATTCTCTCCTTCCCTTAAGAGAGATCCAAAGAATAATCTTCGAAAAAAAGGCCTATTACCGCAAAACACCACTTTCATATCTGAGGTTCCCGGCCCATACAAACACCAGATTTGAAAAAGACGTTGTGATTCATGTTCTCCCTAGGTAGTAGAATGAGAAAAATATCATGGTTTCAAGATTCTCTCCTTCCCTTAAGAGAGATCCAAAGAATAATGATGGAAAAAACGGCCTATTACCGCGAAACACCACTTTCAGAACTGAGGTTCCCGTCCCAGAGAAACATAAGATTTGAAAAAGACGTCGTGATTCATTTTCTCGCTAGGTAGTAGAATCAGAAAAACATCAGTTTTCAATAATCTCTCCTTGCCTTAAGAGTGGTCCAAAGAATAATGTTAGAAAAAATGTTTTATTACCGCATATGCTCAAAAGGCCTATTGTATTGACGGTGAAACTCCACTTTCAGAACTCAGGTTCCCGGCCCAGAAAAACACCAGATTTGAAAAAGACATCGTGATTCATGTTCTCCCTAGGGAGTAGAATGAGAAAAACATCATGGTTTCAAGACTCTCTTCTTCCCTTAAGAGAGATCCAAAGAACAATGATGGAAAAAATGGACTGTTACCGCGAAACACCACTTTCAGAACTGAGGTTCAGGGCCCAGACAAGCACCAGATTTGAAAAAGACGTCGTGATTCAGGTTCTCCCTAGGTAGTAGAATCAGAAAAACATCATGTTTTCAAAAATCTCTCCATCCCTTAAGAGTGATCCAAACAATAAAGTTCGAAAAAATGGCCTATTACCACATATGCTCAAAAGGCGTATTGTATTGACGGTGAAATTCCACTTTCAGGAATCAGGTTCGCGGCCCAGGCAAACAGCAGATTGGAAAAAGACGTCGTGATTAATGTTCTCCCTAGGTAGTAGAATCAGAGAAACATCGTGGTTTCAAGATTCTCTCCTTCCCTTAAGAGAGATCCAAAGAATAATGTTCGAAAAAAAGGCCTATTACCACGAAACTCCGGTTTCAGAACTGAGGTTCCCGGCCCAGACAAACACCAGATTTGATAAAGAGGTCGTGATTCATGTTCTCCCTAGGTAGTAGAATCAGAAAAACATCATGGTTTCAAGATTCTCTCCTTCCCCTAACAGAGATCCAAAGAATAATTTTGGAAAAAACGGCCTTTTACCTGTAAACTCCACTTACATAACTGAGGTTCCAGGCCCAGACAAACACCAGATTTTAAAAAGACGTGATTCATGTTCTCCCTAGGTAGTAGAATGAGAAAAACATCATGGTTTCAAGATTCGCTTCTTCCCTTAAGAGAGATCCAAAGAATAATGATGGAAAAAATGGACTGTGACCGCGAAACACGACTTTCAGAACTGAGGTTCCGGGCCCAGACAAACACCAGATTTGAAAAAGACGTCGTGATTCAGGTTCTCCCTAGGTAGTACAATCAGAAAAACATCATGTTTTCAATAATCTCTCCATGCCTTAAGAGTGATCGAAACAATAAATTTCGAAAAAATTGCCTATTACCGCCTATGCTCAAAAGGTCTATTGTATTGACGGCGAAACTCCACTTTCAGAACTCAGGTTCCCGGCCCAGACAAACACCAGATTTGAAAAAGACGTCGTGATTGATGTTCTCCCTAGGTAGTAGAATGAGAAAAACATCATGTTTTCAAGAAACTCTCCATGCCTTAAGAGTGATCCAAACAATAAAGTTCGAAAAAATGTCCTCTTACCGCCTATGCTCAAAAGGCGTATTGTATTGACGCTGAAACTCCACTTTCAGAACTCAGGTTCGCGGCCCAGGAAAACAGCAGATTTGAAAAAGACATCATGATTCATGTTCTCCCTGGGTAGTGGAATCAGAAAAACATCATGGTTTCAAGATTCTCTACTTGCCTTAAAAGTGATCCAAACAATAAATTTCGAAAAAATGTCCTATTACCGCATATAATCAAAAGGCCTATTGAATTGAGGGTGAAACTCCACTATCAGAACTCAGGTTCCCGGCCCAGACAAACACCAGATTTGAAAAAGACATCTTGATTCATGTTCTCCCTAGGTAGTATAATCAGAAAAACATCATGGTTTCAAGATTCTCTTCTTCCCTTAAGAGAGATCCAAAGAATAATGATGGAAAAAAATGACCTGTTACCGCTAAACACCACTTTCAAAACTGAGGTTCCCGGCCCAGACAAACACCAGATTTGAAAAAGACGTCGTGATTCATGTTCTCCCTAGGTAGTAGAATCAGAAAAACATCATGTTTTCAAGAATCTTCCATGCCTTAAGAGTGATCCAAACAATAAAGTTCGAAAAAATGGCCTATTACCGCATATGCTCAAAATGCCTATTGTATTGATGGTGAAACTCCACTTTCAGAACTCAGGTTCGCGGCCCAGGCAAACAGCAGATTTGAAAAAGACGTCGTGATTCATGTTCTCCCTAGGTAGTAGAATCAGAAAAACAACATGTTTTAAAGATTCTCTCCTTGCCTTAAGAGAGATCCAAGGAATAATAATGGAACTAACGGCCAATTACCGCATATGCTCAAAAGGGCTATTGGATTGATGGTGAAACTCAACTTTCAGAACTCAGGTTCCCGGCCCAGACAAACACCAGATTTGAAAAAAACGTTCTTATTCATGTTCTCCCTAGGTAGTAGAATCAGAAAAACATCATGGTTTCAAGATTCTCTCCTTGCCTTAAGAGAGATCCAAAGAATAATATTGGAAAAAACGGCCTATACCCGCGAAACACCACTTTCAAAAGTGAGGTTCCCGGCCCAGACAAACATTAGATTTGAAAAAGAGTTCGTGATTCATGTTCTCCCTAGGTAGTAGAATCAGACAAACATCGTGGTTTCAGGATTCTCTCCTTCCCTTAACAGAGATCCAAAGAATAATCTTCGAAAAAACGGCCTTTTACCGGTAAACTCCACTTACATAACTGAGGTTTCCGGCCGAGACAAACACCAGATTTGAAAAAGACGTCGTGATTCAGGTTCTCCCTAGGTAGTAGAATCAGAAAAACATCATGTTTTCAATAATCTCTCCATGCCTTAAGAGTGATCGAAACAATAAAGTTCGAAAAAATTGCCTATTACCACCTATGCTCAAAATGTCTATTGTATTGACGGCGAAACTCCACTTTCAGAACTCAGGTTCCCGGCCCAGACAAACACCAGATTTGAAAAAGACGTCGTGATTCAGGTTCTCCCTAGGTAGTAGAATCAGAAAAACATCATGTTTTCAAACATCTCTCCATGCCTTAAGAGTGATCCAAACAATAAAGTTCGAAAAAATGGCGTATTACCACATATGCTCAAAAGGCGTATTGTATTGACGGTGAAATTCCACTTTCAGAAATCAGGTTCGCGGCCCAGGCAAACAGCAGATTTGAAAAAGACGTCGTGATTCATGTTCTCCCTAGGTAGTAGAATCAGAGAAACATCGTGGTTTCAAGATTCTCTCCTTCCCTTAAGAGAGATCCAAAGAATAATGTTCGAAAAAAAGGCCTATTACCACGAAACTCCGGTTTCAGAACTGAGGTTCCCGGCCCAGACAAACACCAGATTTGATAAAGAGGTCGTGATTCATGTTCTCCCTAGGTAGTAGAATCAGAAAAACATCATGGTTTCAAGATTCTCTCCTTGCCCTAACAGAGATCCAAAGAATAATTTTGGAAAAAACGGCCTTTTACCTGTAAACTCCACTTACATAACTGAGGTTCCCGGCCGAGACAAACACCAGATTTGAAAAAGACGTCGTGATTCAAGTTCTCCCTAGGGAGTAGGATGAGAAAAACATCATGGTTTCAAGACACTCTTCTTCCCTTGAGAGAGATCCAAAGAACACTGATGGAAAAAATTGACTGTTACCGCGAAAAAGCACTTTCAGAACTGAGGTTCCAGGCCCAGACAAACACCAGATTTTAAAAAGACGTGATTCATGTTCTCCCTAGGTAGTAGAATGAGAAAAACATCATGGTTTCAAGATTCGCTTCTTCCCTTAAGAGAGACCCAAAGAATAATGATGGAAAAAATGGACTGTTACCGCGAAACCCCACTTTAAGAACTGAGGTTCCGGGCCCAGACAAACACACGATTTGAAAAAGACGTCGTGATTCAGGTTCTCCCTAGGTAGTACAATCAGAATAACATCATGTTTTCAAAAATCTATCCATGCCTTAAGAGTGATCGAAACAATAAAGTTCGAAAAAATTGCCTATTACCGCCTATGCTCAAAAGGTCTATAGTATTGACGGCGAAACTCCACTTTCAGAACTCAGGTTCCCGGCCCAGACAAACACCAGATTTGAAAAAGACGTCGTGATTCATGTTCACCCTAGGTAGTAGAATCAGAAAAACATCATGTTTTCAAGAAACTCTCCATGCCTTAAGAGTGATCCAAACAATAAAGTTCGAAAAAATGTCCTATTACCGCCTATGCTCAAAAGGCGTATTGTATTGACGGTGACACTCCACTTTCAGAACTCAGGTTCGCGGCCCAGGAAAACAGCAGATTTGAAAAAGACATCGTGATTCATGTTCTCCCTGGGTAGTGGAATCAGAAAAACATCATGGTTTCAAGATTCTCTCCTTGCCTTAAAAGTGATCCAAACAATAAAGTTCGAAAAAATGTCCTATTACCGCATATACTCAAAAGGCCTATTGAATTGAGGGTGAAACTCCACTTTCAGAACTCAGGTTCCCGGCCCAGACAAACACCAGATTTGAAAAAGACATCGTGATTCATGTTCTCCCTAGGTAGTAGAATCAGAAAAACATCATGGTTTCAAGATTCTCTTCTTCCCTTAAGAGAGATCCAAAGAATAATGATGGAAAAAATGACCTGTTACCGCTAAACACCACTTTCAAAACTGAGGTTCCCGGCCCAGACAAACACCAGATTTGAAAAAGACGTCGTGATTCATGTTCTCCCTAGGTAGTAGAATCAGAAAAACATCATGGTTTCAAGATTCTCTCCTTGCCTTAAGAGAGATCCAAAGAACAATATTGGAAAAAACGGCCTATTACCGCATATGCTCAAAATGACTATTGTATTGATGGTGAAACTCCACTTTCAGAACTCAGGTACCCGGCCCAGACAAACACCAGATTTGAAAAAAACGTTCTTATTCATGTTCTCCCTAGGTAGTAGAATCAGAGAAACATCGTGGTTTCAAGATTCTCTCCTTCCCTTAACAGAGATCCAAAGAATAATGTTCGAAAAAAAGGCCTATTACCGCGAAACTCCGGTTTCAAAACTGAGGTTCCAGTCCCAGACAAACACCAGATTTGAAAAAGAGGTCGTGATTCATGTTCTCCCTAGGTACTAGAATCAGAAAAACATCATGGTTTCAAGATTCTCTCCTTGCCCTAACAGAGATCCAAAGAATAATTTTGGAAAAAACGGCATTTTACCGGTAAACTCCACTTACATAACTTAGGTTCCCGGCCGAGACAAACACCAGATTTGAAAAAGACATCGTGGTTCAAGTTCTCCCTAGGTAGTAGAATGAGAAAAACATCATGATTTCAAGACTCTCTTCTTCCCTTAAGAGAGATCCAAAGAACAATGATGGAAAAAATGGACTGTTACCATGAAACACCACTTTCAGAACTGAGGTTCCGGGCCCAGACAAACACCAGATTTGAATATGACATCGTGATTCAGGTTCTCCCTAGGTAGTAGAATGAGAAAAACATCATGGTTTCAAGATTCTCTTCTTCCCTTAAGAGAGATCCAAAGAATAATGATGGAAAAACTGGAGTGTTACCGCGAAACACCAGTTTCAGAATTGAGGTTCTGGGCCAGACAAACAGCAGATTTGAAAAAGACGTCGTGATTCATGTTCTCCCTAGGTAGTAGAATGAGAAAAACATCATGGTTTCAACATTCCCTTCTTCCCTTAAGAGAGATCCAAAGAATAATGATGGAAAAAATGGACTGTTACCGGGAAACACCACTTTCAGAACTGAGGTTCCGGGCCAGACAAACACCAGATTTGAAAAAGACGTCGTGATTCATGTTCTCCCTAGGTAGTAGAATGAGAAAAACATCATGTTTCAAGATTCTTTCCTTCCCTTAAGAGAGATCCAAAGAATAATGATGGAAAAAAGGGCCTTTTACCGCATATGCTCAAAATTCCTATTGTATTGATGGTGAAAATCCACTTTCAGAACTCAGGCTCCCGGCCCAGACAAACACCACAATTGAAAAAGACGTCGTGATTCATGTTCTCCCTAGGTAGTAGAATCAGAAAAACATCATGTTTTCAAGAATCTCTCCATGCCTTAAGAGTGATCCAAACAATAATGTTCGAAAAAATGGCCTAATACCGCATATGCTCAAAAAACCTATTGCATTGACGGTGAAACTCCATTTACAGAACACAGGTTCCCGGCCTAGAAAAACACCAGATTTGAAAAAGACGTCGTGATTCAGGTTCTCCCTGGGTAGTGGAATCAGAAAAACATCATGGTTTCAAGATTCTCTCCTTGCCTTAAGAGTGATCCAAACTATACAGTTCGAAAAAAAGTCCTATTACCGCATGTGCTCAAAAGGCCTATTGAATTGACGGTGAAACTCTACTTACAGAACTCAGGTTCCCGGCCCAGACAAACATCAGATTTGAAAAAGACGTTGTGACTCATGTTCTCCCTAGGTAGTAGAATCCGAAAAACATCATGGTTTCAAGATTCTCTTCTTCCCTTAAGAGAGATCCAAAGAATAATGTTGGAAAAAACTGCCTATTACCGCGAAAAACTACTTTTAGTACTGACGTTCCCGGCCGAGACAAAACCCAGATTTTTAAAAGACGTCGTGATTCATGTTCTCCCTAGGTAGTAGAATGAGAAAAACATAACGGTTTAGAGATTCTCTCCTTTCCTTAAGAGAGATACAAAGAATAAGTTGGAAAAAACAGCCTATTACCGCATATGCTCAAAAGGCCTATTGTATTCACCGTGAAACCCCACTTTCAGAACTCAGGTTCCTGGCCCACTCAAACAGCAGATTTGAAAAAGTCATCGTGATTAATGTTCTCCTTAGGTAGTAGAATCAGAAAAACACCATGTTTACAAAAATCTCTCCATGCCTTAAGAGTGATCGAAACAATAAAGTTCGAAAAAATTGCCTATTACCGCATATGCTCAAAAGGTCTATTGTATTGACGGCGAAACTGCACTTTCAGAACTGAGGTTCCGGCCCAGACAAAAATAAGATTTGAAAAAGACGTCGTGATTCATGTTCTCCCTAGGTAGTAGAATCAGAAAAACATCATGTTTTCAAGATTCTCTCCATGCCTTAAGAGTGATCCAAACAATAAAGTTCGAAAAAATGGCCTATTACCGCATATGCTCAAAATGCCTATTGTATTGATGGTGAAACTCCACTTTCAGAACTCAGGTTCGCGGCCCAGGCAAACAGCAGATTTGAAAAAGACGTCGTGATTCATGTTCTCCCTAGGTAGTAGAATCAGAAAAACAACATGGTTTAAAGATTCTCTCCTTGCCTTAAGAGAGATCCAAGGAATAATAATGGAACTAACGGCCAATTACCGCATATGCTCAAAAAACCTATTGGATTGATGGTGAAACTCAACTTTCAGAACTCAGGTTTCCGGCCGAGACAAACACCAGATTTGAAAAAGACGTCGTGATTCAAGTTCTCCCTAGGGAGTAGAATGAGAAAAACATCATGGTTTCAAGACTCTCTTCTTCCCTTAAGAGAGATCCAAAGAATAATGATGGAAAAAATGGACTGTTACCGCGAAACACCACTTTCAGAACTGAGGTTCTGGCCCAGAAAAGCACCAGATTTGAAAAAGACATCGTGATTCAGGTTCTCCCTAGGTAGTAGAATCAGAAAAACATCATGTTTTCAATAATCTCTCCATGCCTTAAGAGTGATCGAAACAATAAAGTTCGAAAAAATTGCCTATTACCGCCTATGCTCAAAACGTCTATTGTATTGACGGCGAAACTCCACTTTCAGAACTCAGGTTCCCGGCCCAGACAAACACCAGATTTGAAAAAGACGTCGTGATACATGTTCTCCCAAGGTAGTAGAATCAGAAAAAGGTCATGTTTTCAAGAAACTCTCCATGCATTAAGAGTGATCCAAACAATAAAGTTCGAAAAAATGGCCTATTACCGCATATGCTCAAAAGGCGTATTGTATTGACGGTGTAACTCCACTTTCAGAACTCAGGTTCGCGGCCCAGCAGAACAGCAGATTTTAAAAACACGTCGTGATTCATGTTCTCCCTGGGTAGTGGAATCAGAAAAACATCATGGTTTCAAGATTCTCTCCTTGCCTTAAAAGTGATCCAAACAATAAAGTTCGAAAAATGTCCTATTCCCGCATATGCTCAAAAGGCCTATTGAATTGAGGGTTAAACTCCACTTTCAGAACTCAGGTTCCCGGCCCAGACAAACACCAAATTTGAAAAAGACGTTGTGATTCATGTTCTCCCTAGGTAGTAGAATCAGAAAAACATCATGGTTTCAAGATTCTCTTCTTCCCTTAAGAGAGATCCAAAGAATACTATTGGAAAAAAGGGCCTTTTACCGCATATGCTCAAAATGCCTATTGTATTGATGGTGAAAATCCACTTTCAGAACTCAGGTTCCCGGCCCAGACAAACACCAGATTAGAAAAAGACATCGTGATTCATGTTCTCCCTAGGTAGTAGAATCAGAAAAATATAATGTTTTCAACAATCTCTCCTTGCCTTAAGAGTGGTCCAAAGAATAATGTTCGAAAAAATGTCCTATTACCGCATATGCTCAAAAGCTTATTGTATTGACGGCGAAACTCCACTTTTAGAACTCAGGTTCCCGGCCCATAAAAACACCAGATTTGAAAAAGACGTCGAGATTCATCTTCTCCCTAGGGAGTAGAATGAGAAAAACATCATGGTTTAAAGACTCTCTTCTTCCCTTAAGAGAGATCCAAAGAACAATGATGGAAAAAATGGACTATTACCGCGAAACACCACTTTCACAACTGAGGTTCCGGGCCCAGACAAACACCAAATTTGAAAAAGACGTCGTGATTCATGTTCTCCCTAGGTAGTAGAATGAGAAAAACATCATGGTTTAAAGACTCACTTCTTCCCTTAAGAGAGATCCAAAGAACAATGATGGAAAAAATGGACTGTTACCGCGAAACACCACTTTCAGAACTGAGGTTCCGGGCCCAGACAAACACCCGATTGGAAAAAGACGTCGTGATTCATGTTCTTCCTAGGTAGTAGAATGAGAAAAACATCATGGTTTCAATATTCTCTTCTTCCCTCAAGAGAGATCCAAAGAATAATGATGGAAAAAATGGACTGTTACCGGGAAACACCACTTTCAGAACTGAGGTTCCGGGCCCAGACAAACACCAGATTGGAAAAAGACGTCGTGATTCATGTTCTCCCTAGGTAGTAGAATGAGAAAAACAACATGGTTTCAAGATTCTCTTCTTCCCTTAAGAGAGATCCAAAGAATAACGATGGAAAAAATGGACTGTTACCGGGAAACACCACTTTCAGAACTGAGGCTCCGGGCACCGACAAACACCAGATTTGAAAAAGACGTCGTGATTCATGTTCTCCCTAGGTAGTAGAATCAGAAAAACATCATGTTTTCAAGAAACTCTCCATGCCTTAAGAGTGATCCAAACAATAAAGTTCGAAAAAATGGCCTATTACCGCATATGCTGAAAAGGCGTTATTGTATTGACGGTGAAACTCCACTTTCAGAACTAAGGTTCGCGGTCCAGGCAAACAGCAGATTTGAAAAAGACATCGTGATTCATGTTCTCCCTAGGTAGTAGAATCAGAGAAACATCGTGGTTTCAAGATTCTCTCCTTCCCTTAAGAGAGATCCAAGGAATAATGTTCGAAAAAAAGCCGTATTACCAAGAAACTCTAGTTTCAGAACTGAGGTTCCCGTCCCAGACAAACACCAGATTTGAAAAAGAGGTCGTGATTCATTTTCTCCCTAGGTAGTAGAATCAGAAAAACATCATGGTTTCAAGATTCTCTCCTTGCCCTAACAGAGATCCAAAGAAAAATTTTGGAAAAAACGGCCGTTAACCGGTAAACTCCACTTATATAACTGACGTTTCCGGCCGAGACAAACACTAGATTTGAAAAAGACGTCGTGATTCAAGTTCTCCCTAGGGAGTAGAATGAGAAAAACATCATGGTTTCAAGACTTTCTTCTTCCCTTAAGAGAGATCCAAAGAACAATGATGGAAAAAATGGACTGTTACCGCGAAACACCACTTTCAGAACTGAGGTTCCGGGCCCAGACAAGCACCAGATTTGAAAAAGAAGTCGTGATTCAGGTTCTCCCTAGGTAGTAGAATCAGAAAAACATCATGTTTTCAATAATCTCTCCATGCCTTAAGAGTGATCGAAACAATAAAGTTCGAAAAAATTGCCTATTACCGCCTATGCTCAAAAGGTCTATTGTATTGACGGCGAAACTCCACTTTCAGAACTCAGGTTCCCGGCCCGGACAAACACCAGATTTGAAAAAGACGTCGTAATTGATGTTCTCCCTAGGTAGTAGAATCAGAAAAAGATCATGTTTTCAAGAAACTCTCAATGCATTAAGAGTGATCCAAACAATAAAGTTCGAAAAAATGGCCTATTACCGCATATGCTCAAAAGACGTATTGTATTGACGGTGAAACTCCACTTTCAGAACTCAGGTTCGCGGCCCAGCAAAACAGTAGATTTGAAAAAGACGTCATGATTCATGTTCTCCCTGGGTAGTGGAATCAGAAAAACATCATGGTTTCAAGATTCTCTCCTTTCCTTAAAAGTGATCCAAACAATAAAGTTCGAAAAATGTCCTATTACCGCATATGCTCAAAAGGCCTATTGAATTGAGGGTGAAACTCCACTTTCAGAACTCAGGTTCCCGGCCCAGACAAACACCAGATTAGAAAAAGACATCGTGATTCATGTTCTCCCTAGGTAGTAGAATCAGAAAAACATGTTTTCAACAATCTCTCCTTGCCTTAAGAGTGGTCCAAAGAATAATGTTCGAAAAAATGTCCTATTACCGCATATGCTCAAAAACTTATTGTATTGACGGCGAAACTCCACTTTTAGAACTCAGGTTCCCGGCCCATAGAAACACCAGATTTGAAAAAGACGTCGAGATTCATCTTCTCCCTAGGGAGTAGAATGAGAAAAACATCATGGTTTAAAGACTCTCTTCTTCCCTTAAGAGAGATCCAAAGAACAATGATGGAAAAAATGGACTGTTACCGCGAAACACCACTTTCACAACTGAGGTTCCGGGCCCAGACAAACACCAAATTTGAAAAAGACGTCGTGATTCATGTTCTCCCTAGGTAGTAGAATGAGAAAAACATCATGGTTTAAAGACTCTCTTCTTCCCTCAAGAGAGATCCAAAGAATAATGATGGAAAAAATGGACTGTTACCGGGAAACACCACTTTCAGAACTGAAGTTCCGGGCACAGACAAACACCAGATTGGAAAAAGACGTCGTGATTCATGTTCTCCCTAGCTAGTAGAATGAGAAAAACAACATGGTTTCAAGATTCTCTTCTTCCCTTAAGAGAGATCCAAAGAATAATGATGGAAAAAATGGACTGTTACCGGGAAACACCACTTTCAGAACTGAGGCTCCGGGCACCGACAAACACCAGATTTGAAAAAGACGTCGTGATTCATGTTCTCCCTAGGTAGTAGAATCAGAAAAACATCATGTTTTCAAGAAACTCTCCATGCCTTAAGAGTGATCGAAACAATAAAGTTCGAAAACATGGCCTATTACCGCCGATGCTCAAAAGGCGTATTGTATTGACGGTGAAACTCCACTTTCAGAACTCAGGTTCGCGGCCCAGGAAAACAGCAGGTTTGAAAAAGACATCGTGATTCATGTTCTCCCTGGGTAGTGGAATCAGAAAAACATCATGGTTTCAAGATTCTCTCCTTGCCTTAAAAGTGATCCAAACAATAAAGTTCGAAAAAATGTGCTATTACCGCATATACTCAAAAGGCCTATTGAATAGAGGGTGAAACTCCACTTTCAGAACTCAGGTTCCCGGCCCAGACAAACACCAGATTTGAAAAAGACATCGTCATTCATGTTCTCCCAAGGTAGTAGAATCAGAAAAACATCATGGTTTCAAGATTCTCTTCTTCCCTTAAGAGAGATCCAAAGAACAATGATGGAAAAAATGGACTGTTACCGCGAAAAACCACTTTCAGAACTCAGGTTCCCGTCCCAGACAAACACCAAATTTGAAAAAGACGTTGTGATTCTTGTTCTCCCTAGGTAGTAGAATCAGAAAAACTTCATGGTTTCAAGATTCTCTCCTTGCCCTAACAGAGATCCAAAGAATAATTTTGGAAAAAACGGCCTTTTACCGGTAAACTCCACTTACATAACTGAGGTTCCCGGCCGAGACAAACACCAGATTTGAAAAAGACGTCGTAATTCAAGTTCTCCCTAGGGAGTAGGATGAGAAAAACATCATGGTTTCAAGACACTCTTCTTCCCTTAAGAGAGATCCAAAGAACAATGATGGAAAAAATGGACTGTTACCGCGAAACACCACTTTCAGAACTGAGGTTCCGGGCCCAGACAAACACCAGATTTTAAAAAGACGTCGTGATTCAGGTTCTCCCTAGGTAGTACAATCAGAAAAACATCATGTTTTC
The DNA here is from genome assembly GCA_030867105.1 of Liasis olivaceus. Lineage (NCBI taxonomy): Eukaryota > Metazoa > Chordata > Lepidosauria > Squamata > Pythonidae > Liasis > Liasis olivaceus. The sequence goes on along the minus strand of CM061359.1, from coordinate 23,888,866 downwards.
AAAAATCTCTCCATGCCTTAAGAGTGATCGAAACAATAAAGTTCGAAAAAATGGCCTATTACCGCATATGCTCAAAATGCCTATTGTATTGATGGTGAAACTCCACTTTCAGAACTCAGGTTCGCGGCCCAGGCAAACAGCAGATTTGAAAAAGACGTCGTGATTCATGTTCTCCCTTGGTAGTAGAATCAGAAAAACATCATGGTTTAAAGATTCTCTCCTTACCTTAAGAGAGATCCAAAGAACAATATTGGAAAAAACGGCCTATTACCGCATATGCTCAAAATGCCTATTGTATTTATGGTGAAACTCCACTTTCAGAACTCAGGTTCCCGGCCCAGACAAACACCAGATTTGAAAAAGACGTCGTGATTCATGTTCTCCCTAGGTAGTAGAATCAGAAAAACATCATGGCTTCAAGATTCTCTCTTTGCCCTAACAGAGATCGAAAGAATAATTTTGGAAAAAACGGCCTTTTACCGGTAAACTCCACTTACATAACTGATGTTCCCTGCCGAGACAAACACCAGATTTGAAAAAGACGTCGTGATTCAAGTTCTCCCTAGGGTGTAGAATGAGAAAAACAACATGGTTTCAAGACTCTCTTCTTCCCTTAAGAGAGATCCAAAGAATAATGATTGAAAAAATGGACTGTTACCGGGAACCACCACTTCCAGAACTGAGGTTCCGGGCCCAGACAAACAGCAGATTGGAAAAAGACGTCGTGATTCATGTTCTCCCTAGGAAGTAGAATGAGAAAAACATCATGGCTTCAAGATTCTCTTCTTCCCTTAAGAGAGATCCAAAGAATAATGATGGAAAAAATGGACTGTTACCGGGAAACACCACTTTCAGAACTGAGGTTCCGGGCCCAGACAAACACAAGATTTGAAAAAGACATCGTGATTCATGATCTCCCTAGGTAGTAGAATCAGAAAAACTTCATGGTTTCAAGATTCTCTCCTTGCCCTAACAGAGATCCAAAGAATAATTTTGGAAAAAACGGCCTTTTACCGGTAAACTCCACTTACATAACTGAGGTTCCCGGCCGAGACAAACACCAGATTTGAAAAAGACGTCGTAATTCAAGTTCTCCCTAGGGAGTAGGATGAGAAAAACATCATGGTTTCAAGACACTCTTCTTCCCTTAAGAGAGATCCAAAGAACAATGATGGAAAAAATGGACTGTTACCGCGAAACACCACTTTCAGAACTGAGGTTCCGGGCCCAGACAAACACCAGATTTTAAAAAGACGTGATTCATGTTCTCCCTAGGTAGTAGAATGAGAAAAACATCATGGTTTCAAGATTCTCTTCTTCCCTTAAGAGAGATCCAAAGAATAATGATGGAAAAAATGGACTGTGACCGCGAAACACGACTTTCAGAACTGAGGTTCCGGGCCCAGACAAACACCAGATTTGAAAAAGACGTCGTGATTCAGGTTCTCCCTAGGTAGTACAATCAGAAAAACATCATGTTTTCAAAAATCTCTCCATGCCTTAAGAGTGATCGAAACAATAAAGTTCGAAAAAATGGCCTATTACCGCATATGCTCAAAATGCCTATTGTATTGATGGTGAAACTCCACTTTCAGAACTCAGGTTCGCGGCCCAGGCAAACAGCAGATTTGAAAAAGACGTCGTGATTCATGTTCTCCCTTGGTAGTAGAATCAGAAAAACATCATGGTTTAAAGATTCTCTCCTTACCTTAAGAGAGATCCAAAGAACAATATTGGAAAAAACGGCCTATTACCGCATATGCTCAAAATGCCTATTGTATTTATGGTGAAACTCCACTTTCAGAACTCAGGTTCCCGGCCCAGACAAACACCAGATTTGAAAAAGACGTCGTGATTCATATTCTCCCTAGGTAGTAGAATCAGAAAAACATCATGGCTTCAAGATTCTCTCCTTGCCCTAACAGAGATCGAAAGAATAATTTTGGAAAAAACGGCCTTTTACCGGTAAACTCCACTTACATAACTGAGGTTCCCTGCCGAGACAAACACCAGATTTGAAAAAGACGTCGTGATTCAAGTTCTCCCTAGGGAGTAGAATGAGAAAAACATCATGGTTTCAAGACTCTCTTCTTCCCTTAAGAGAGATCCAAAGAATAATGATTTAAAAAATGGGCTGTTACCGGGAACCACCACTTCCAGAACTGAGGTTCCGGGCCCAGACAAACACCAGATTGGAAAAAGACGTCGTGATTCATGTTCTCCCTAGGTAGTAGAATGAGAAAAACATCATGGTTTCAAGATTCTCTTCTTCCCTTAAGAGAGATCCAAAGAATAATGTTGGAAAAAATGGACTGTTACCGGGAAACACCACTTTCAGAACTGAGGTTCCGGGCCCAGACAAACACCAGATTTGAAAAAGACATCGTGATTCATGTTCTCCCTAGTTAGTAGAATCAGAAAAACTTCATGGTTTCAAGATTCTCTCCTTGCCCTAACAGAGATCCAAAGAATAATTTTGGAAAAAACGGCCTTTTACCGGTAAACTCCACTTACATAACTGAGGTTCCCGGCCGAGACAAACACCAGATTTGAAAAAGACGTCGTGATTCAAGTTCTCCCTAGGGAGTAGGATGAGAAAAACATCATGGTTTCAAGACACTCTTCTTCCCTTAAGAGAGATCCAAAGAACAATGATGGAAAAAATGGACTGTTACCGCGAAACACCACTTTCAGAACTGAGGTTCCGGGCCCAGACAAACACCAGATTTTAAAAAGACGTGATTCATGTTCTCCCTAGGTAGTAGAATGAGAAAAACATCATGGTTTCAAGATTCTCTTCTTCCCTTAAGAGAGATCCAAAGAATAATGATGGAAAAAATGGACTGTGACCGCGAAACACGACTTTCAGAACTGAGGTTCCGGGCCCAGACAAACACCAGATTTGAAAAAGACGTCGTGATTCAGGTTCTCCCTAGGTAGTACAATCAGAAAAACATCATGTTTTCAAAAATCTCTCCATGCCTTAAGAGTGATCGAAACAATAAAGTTCGAAAAAATGGCCTATTACCGCATATGCTCAAAATGCCTATTGTATTGATGGTGAAACTCCACTTTCAGAACTCAGGTTCGCGGCCCAGGCAAACAGCAGATTTGAAAAAGACGTCGTGATTCATGTTCTCCCTTGGTAGTAGAATCAGAAAAACATCATGGTTTAAAGATTCTCTCCTTACCTTAAGAGAGATCCAAAGAACAATATTGGAAAAAACGGCCTATTACCGCATATGCTCAAAATGCCTATTGTATTTATGGTGAAACTCCACTTTCAGAACTCAGGTTCCCGGCCCAGACAAACACCAGATTTGAAAAAGACGTCGTGATTCATGTTCTCCCTAGGTAGTAGAATCAGAAAAACATCATGGCTTCAAGATTCTCTCCTTGCCCTAACAGAGATCGAAAGAATAATTTTGGAAAAAACGGCCTTTTACCGGTAAACTCCACTTACATAACTGATGTTCCCTGCCGAGACAAACACCAGATTTGAAAAAGACGTCGTGATTCAAGTTCTCCCTAGGGTGTAGAATGAGAAAAACATCATGGTTTCAAGACTCTCTTCTTCCCTTAAGAGAGATCCAAAGAATAATGATTGAAAAAATGGACTGTTACCGGGAACCACCACTTCCAGAACTGAGGTTCCTGGCCCAGACAAACACCAGATTGGAAAAAGACGTCGTGATTCATGTTCTCCCTAGGAAGTACAATGAGAAAAACATCATGGTTTCAAGATTCTCTTCTTCCCTTAAGAGAGATCCAAAGAATAATGACGGAAAAAATGGACTGTTACCGGGAAACACGACTTTCAGAACTGAGGTTCCGGGCCCAGACAAACACCAGATTTGAAAAAGACATCGTGATTCATGATCTCCCTAGGTAGTAGAATCAGAAAAACTTCATGGTTTCAAGATTCTCTCCTTGCCCTAACAGAGATCCAAAGAATAATTTTGGAAAAAACGGCCTTTTACCGGTAAACTCCACTTACATAACTGAGGTTCCCGGCCGAGACAAACACCAGATTTGAAAAAGACGTCGTGATTCAAGTTCTCCCCAGGGAGTAGGATGAGAAAAACATCATGGTTTCAAGACACTCTTCTTCCCTTAAGAGAGATCCAAAGAACAATGATGGAAAAAATGGACTGTTACCGCGAAACACCACTTTCAGAACTGAGGTTCCGGGCCCAGACAAACACCAGATTTTAAAAAGACGTGATTCATGTTCTCCCTAGGTAGTAGAATGAGAAAAACATCATGGTTTCAAGATTCTCTTCTTCCCTTAAGAGAGATCCAAAGAATAATGATGGAAAAAATGGACTGTTACCGCGAAACCCCACTTTCAGAACTGAGGTTCCGGGCCCAGACAAACACACGATTTGAAAAAGACATCGTGATTCGTGTTCTCCCTAGGTAGTAGAATGAGAAAAACATCTTGTTTTCAAGATTCGCTTCTTCCCTTAAGAGAGATCCAAAGAATAATGATGGAAAAAATGGACTGTGACCGCGAAACACGACTTTCAGAACTGAGGTTCCGGGCCCAGACAAACACCAGATTTGAAAAAGACATCGTGATTCAGGTTCTCCCTAGGTAGTACAATCATAAAAAGATCATGTTTTCAAAAATCTCTCCATGCCTTAAGAGTGATCGAAACAATAAAGTTCGAAAAAATGGCCTATTACCGCATATGCTCAAAATGCCTATTGTATTGATGGTGAAACTCCACTTTCAGAACTCAGGTTCGCGGCCCAGGCAAACAGCAGATTTGAAAAAGACGTCGTGATTCATGTTCTCCCTTGGTAGTAGAATCAGAAACACATCATGGTTTAAAGATTCTCTCCTTGCCTTAAGAGAGATCCAAAGAACAATATTGGAAAAAACGGCGTATTACCGCATATGCTCAAAATAACTATTGTATTGATGGTGAAACTCCACTTTCAGAACTCAGGTTCCCGGCCCAGACAAACACCAGATTTGAAAAAGACGTCGTGATTCATGTCCTCCCTAGGTAGTAGAATCAGAAAAACATCATGGCTTCAAGATTCTCTCCTTGCCCTAACAGAGATCGAAAGAATAATTTTGGAAAAAACGGCCTTTTACCGGTAAACTCCACTTACATAACTGATGTTCCCTGCCGAGACAAACACCAGATTTGAAAAAGACGTCGTGATTCAAGTTCTCCCTAGGGAGTAGAATGAGAAAAACATCATGGTTTCAAGACTCTCTTCTTCCCTTAAGAGAGATCCAAAGAATAATGATGGAAAAAATGGACTGTTACCGGGAAACACCACTTCCACAACTGAGGTTCCGGGCCCAGACAAACACCAGATTGGAAAAAGACGTCGTGATTCATGTTCTCCCTAGGAAGTAGAATGAGAAAAACATCATGGTTTCAAGATTCTCTTCTTCCCTTAAGAGAGATCCAAAGAATAATGATGGAAAAAATGGACTGTTACCGGGAAACACCACTTTCAGAACTGAAGTTCCGGGCCCAGACAAACACCAGATTTGAAAAAGACGTCGTGATTCATGTTCTCCCTAGGTACTAGAATCAGAAAAACTTCATGGTTTCAAGATTCTCTCCTTCCCTTAAGAGAGATCCAAAGAATAATCTTCGAAAAAAAGGCCTATTACCGCAAAACACCACTTTCATATCTGAGGTTCCCGGCCCATACAAACACCAGTTTTGAAAAAGACGTTGTGATTCATGTTCTTCCTAGGTAGTAGAATGAGAAAAATATCATGGTTTCAAGATTCTCTCTTTCCCTTAAGAGAGATACAAAGAATAATGATGGAAAAAATGGACTGTCACCGCGAAACACCACTTTCAGAACTGAGGTTCCGGGCCCAGACAAACACAAGATTTGAAAAAGACGTCGTGATTAATGTTCTCCCTAGGTAGTAGAATCAGAAAAACATCATGGTTTCAAGATTCTCTCCTTGCCCTAATAGAGATTCAAAGAATAAAGTTGGTAAAAACGGCCTATTACCGGTAAACACCACTTTCAGAACTGAGGTTCCCGGCCCAGACAAACACCAGATATGAAAAAGAGGTCGTGATTCATGTTCTCCCTAGGTAGTAGAATGAGAAAAACATCATGGTTTCAAGATTCTCTTCTTCCCTTAAGAGAGAACCAAAGAATAATGATGGAAAAAATTGTCTATTACCGCGAAACACCACTTTCAGAACTGAGGTTCCCGGCCCAGACAAACATCACATTTGAAAAAGACGCCGTGATTGATGTTCTCCCTAGGTATTAGAATGAGAAAAACATCATGGTTTCGAGATTCTCTCCTTGCCTTAAGAGTGATCCAAACAATAAAGTTCGAAAAAATGGCTTATTACCGCATATGCTCAAAAGGCCTATTGTATTGACGGTGAAACTCCACTTTCAGAACTCACGTTCCCGGCGCAGAAAAATACCAGGATTGAAAAAGACGTTGTGATTCATGTTCTCCCTAGGTAGTAGAATCAGAAAAACATGATGTTTTCAACAATCTCTCCTTGCCTTAAGAGTGGTCCAAAGAATAATGTTCGAAAAAATGTCCTATTACCGTATATGCTCAAAAGGCCTATTGTATTGACGGCGAAACTCCACTTTTAGAACTCCGGTTCCCGGCCCATACAAACACCAGATTTGAAAAAGACGTTGTGATTCATGTTCTACCTAGGTAGTAGAATCAGAAAATCATCATGGTTTCAAGATTCTCTCCTTGCCCTAATAGAGATTCAAAGAATAAAGTTGGAAAAAACGGCCTATTACCGGTAAACACCACTTTCAGAACTGAGGTTCCCGGCCCAGACAAACACCAGATATGAAAAAGAGGTCGTGATTCATGTTCTCCCTAGGTAGTAGAATGAGAAAAACATCATGGTTTCAAGATTCTCTTCTTCCCTTAAGAGAGATCCAAAGAATAATGATGGAAAAAACTGTCTATTACCGCGAAACACCACTTTCAGAACTTAGGTTACCGGCCCAGACAAACATCACATGTGAAAAAGACGCCGTGATTAACGTTCTCCCTAGGTAGTAGAATGAGAAAAACATCATGGTTTTGAGATTCTCTCCTTGCCTTAAGAGTGATACAAACAATAAAGTTCGAAAAAATGGCTTATTACCGCATATGCTCAAAAGGCCTATTGTAATAACATTGCAACTCCACTTTCAGAACTCACGTTCCCGGCCCAGAAAAACACCAGATATGAAAACGAGGTCGTGATTCATGTTCTACCTAGGTAGTAGAATCAGAAAATCATCATGGTTTCAAGATTCTCTCCTTGCCCTAATGGAGATTCAAAGAATAAAGTTGGAAAAAACGGCCTATTACCGGTAAACACCACTTTCAGAACTGAGGTTCCCGGCCCAGACAAACATCACATTTCAAAAAGACGCCGTGATTGATGTTCTCCCTAGGTAGTAGAATGAGAAAAACATCATGGTTTCGAGATTCTCTCCTTGCCTTAAGAGTGATCGAAACAATAAAGTTCGAAAAAATGGCTTATTACCGCATATGCTCAAAAGGCGTATTGTATTGACGGTGAAAGTCCACTTTCAGAACTCACGTTCCCGGCCCAGAAAAACACCAGATTTGAAAAAGACGTCGTGATTCATGTTCTCCCTAGGTAGTAGAATCAGAAAAACATCATGCTCTCAAGATTCTCTCCTTGCCTTAAGAGTGATCCAAACAATAAAGTTGAAAAAATGTCCTATTACCGCATATGCTCAAAAGGCCTATTATACTGAGGGTGAAACTCCACATTCAGAACTCAGGTTTCCGGCCTAGACAAACACCAGATTTGAAAAAGACGTCGTCATTCATTTTCTCGCCAGGTAGTAGAATCAGAAAACCATCAGTTTTCAATAATCTCTCCTTGCCGTAAGATTGGTCCAAAGAATAATGTTTGAAAAAATGTTTTATTACCGCATACGCTCAAAAGCCCTATCGTATTGACGGCGAAACTCCACTTTTAGAACTCCGGTTCCCAGCCCATACAAAAAACAGATTTTAAAAAGACATCGTGATTCATGTTCTCCCTAGGTAGTAGAATCAGAAAAACATCATGGTTTCAAGAATCTGTCCTTGCCCTAATAGAGATTCAAAGAATAAAGTTGGTAAAAACGGCCTATTACCGGTAAACACCACTTTCAGAACTGAGGTTCCCGGCCCAGACAAACACGAGATATGAACAAGAGGTCGTGATTCATGTTCTCCCTAGGTAGTAGAATGAGAAAAACATCATGGTTTCGAGATTCTCTCCTTGCCTTAAGAGTGATCCAAACAATAAAGTTCGAAAAAATGGCTCATTACCGCATATGCTCAAAAGGCCTATTGTATTGACGGTGAAAATCCACTTTCAGAACTCACGTTCCCGGCCCAGAAAAATACCAGAATTGAAAAAGACGTCGTGATTCATGTTCTCCCTAGGTAGTAGAATCAGAAAAACATCATGTTTTCAACAATCTCTCCTTGCCTTAAGAGTGGTCCAAAGAATAATGTTCGAAAAAATGTCCTATTACCGTATATGCTCAAAAGGCCTATTGTATTGACGGCGAAACTCCACTTTTAGAACTCCGGATCCCGGCCCATACAAACACCAGATTTGAAAAAGACGTTGTGATTCATGTTCTACCTAGGTAGTAGAATCAGAAAATCATCATGGTTTCAAGATTCTCTCCTTGCCCTAATAGAGATTCAAAGAATAAAGTTGGAAAAAACGGCCTATTACCGGTAAACACCACTTTCAGAACTGAGGTTCCCGGCCCAGACAAACATCACATTTGAAAAAGACGCCGTGATTGATGTTCTCCCTAGGTAGTAGAATGAGAAAAACATCATGGTTTCGAGATTCTCTCCGTGCCTTAAGAGTGATCCAAACAATAAAGTTCGAAAAACTGGCTCATTACCGCATATGCTCAAAAGGCCTATTGTATTGACGGTGAAAATCCACTTTCAGAAATCACGTTCCCGGCCCAGAAAAATACCAGAATTGAAAAAGACGTCGTGATTCATGTTCTCCCTAGGTAGTAGAAACAGAAAAACATCATGTTTTCAACAATCACTCCTTGCCTTAAGAGTGGTCCAAAGAATAATGTTCGAAAAAATGTCTTTTACCGCATATGCTCAAAAGGCCTATTGTATTGACGGCGAAACTCCACTTTTAGAACTCCGGTTCCCGGCCCATACAAACACCAGATTTGAAAAGGACGTTGTGATTCATGTTCTACCTAGGTAGTAGAATTAGAAAATCATCATGGTTTCAAGATTCTCTCCTTGCCCTAATAGAGATTCAAAGAATAAAGTTGGAAAAAACGGCCTATTACCGGTAAACACAACTTTCAGAACTGAGGTTCCCGGCCCAGACAAACACCAGATATGAAAAAGAGGTCGTGGTTCATGTTTTACCTAGGTAGTAGAATCAGAAAATCATCATGGTTTCAAGATTCTCTCCTTGCCCTAATAGAGATTCAAAGAATAAAGTTGGAAAAAACGGCCTATTACCGGTAAACACCACTTCCAGAACTGAGGTTCCCGGCCCAGACAAACACCAGATATGAAAAATAGGTCGTGATTCATGTTCTCCCTAGGTAGTAGAATGAGAAAAACATCATGGTTTCAAGATTCTCTTCTTCCCTTAAGAGAGATCCAAATAATAATGATGGAAAAAACTGTCTATTACCGCGAAACACCACTTTCAGAACTGAGGTTCCCGGCCCAGACAAACATCACATTTGAAAAAGACGCCGTGATTGATGTTCTCCCTAGGTATTAGACTGAGAAAAACATCATGGTTTCGAGATTCTCTCCTTGCCTTAAGAGTGATCCAAAGAATAAAGTTCGAAAAAATGGCTTATTACCGCATATGCTCAAAAGGCGTATTGTATTGACGGTGAAAGTCCACTTTCAGAATTCACGTTCCCGGCCCAGAAAAACACCAGATTTGAAAAAGACGTCGTGATTCATGTTCTTCCTAGGTAGTAGAATCAGAAAAACATCATGATTTAAAGATTCTCTCCTTGCCTTAAGAGTGATCCAAACAATAAAGTTTGAAAAAATGGCTATTACCGCATATGCTCAAAAGGCCTATTGTACTGACGGTGAAACTCCACATTCAGAACTCAGGTTCCCGGCCCAGACAAACAACAGATTTGAAAAAGACGTCGTCATAAATTTTCTCGCCAGGTAGTAGAATCAGAAAAACATCAGTTTTCAATAGTCTCTCCTTGCCGTAAGATTGGTCAAAAGAATAATGTTTGAAAAAATGTTTTATTACCGCATATGCTCAAAAGCCCTATCGTATTGACGGCGAAACTCCACTTTTAGAACTCCGGTTCCAAGCCCATACAAAAAACAGATTTGAAAAAGACGTCGTGATTCATGTTCTCCCTAGGTAGTAGAATCAGAAAATCATCATGGTTTCAAGATTCCCTCCTTGCCCTAATAGAGATTCAAAGAATAAAGTTGGAAAAAACGGCCTATTACCGGTAAACACCACTTTCAGAACTGAGGTTCTCGGCCCAGACAAACATCACATTTGAAAAAGACGCCGTGATTGATGTTCTCCCTAGGTAGTAGAATGAGAAAAACATCATGGTTTCGAGATTCTCTCCTTGCCTTAAGAGTGATCCAAACAATAAAGTTCGAAAAAATGGCTCATTACCGCATATGCTCAAAAGGCCTATTGTATTGACGGTGAAAATCCACTTTCAGAAATCACGTTCCCGGCCCAGAAAAATACCAGAATTGAAAAAGACGTCGTGATTCATGTTCTCCCTAGGTAGTAGAATCAGAAAAACATCATGTTTTCAACAATCTCTCCTTGCCTTAAGAGTGGTCCAAAGAATAATGTTCGAAAAAATGTCTTTTACCGTATATGCTAAAAAGGCCTATTGTATTGACGGCGAAACTCCACTTTTAGAACTCCGGTTCCCGGCCGATACAAACACCAGATTTGAAAAGGACGTTGTGATTCATGTTCTACCTAGGTAGTAGAATTAGAAAATCATCATGGTTTCAAGATTCTCTCCTTGCCCTAATAGAGATTCAAAGAATAAAGTTGGAAAAAACGGCGTATTACCGGTAAACAGCACTTTCAGAACTGAGGTTCCCGGCCCAGACAAACACCAGATATGAAAAAGAGGTCGTGATTCATGTTCTCCCTAGGTAGTAGAATGAGAAAAACATCATGGTTTCAAGATTCTCTTCTTCCCTTAAGAGAGATCCAAAGAATAATGATGGAAAAAACTGTCTATTACCGCGAAACACCACTTTCAGAACTGAGGTTCCCGGCCCAGACAAACATCACATTTGAAAAAGACGTCGTGATTGATGTTCTCCCTAGGTAGTAGAATGAGAAAAACATCATGGTTTCGAGGTTCTCTCCTTGCCTTAAGAGTGATCCAAACAATAAAGTTCGAAAAAATGGCTTATTACCGCATATGCTCAAAAGGCCTACTGTATTGACGGTGAAACTCCACTTTCAGAACTCAGGTTCCCGGCCCAGAAAAACACCAGATTTGAAAAAGACGTTGTGATTCATGTTCTACCTAGGTGGTAGAATGAGAAAAACATCATGGTTTCGAGATTCTCTCCTTGCCTTAAGAGTGATCCAAACAATAAAGTTCGAAAAAATGGCTCATTACCGCATATGCTCAAAAGGCCTATTGTATTGACGGTGAAAATCCACTTTCAGAAATCACGTTCCCGGCCCAGAAAAATACCAGAATTGAAAAAGACGTCGTGATTCATGTTCTCCCTAGGTAGTAGAATCAGAAAAAGATCATGTTTTCAACAATCTCTCCTTGCCTTAAGAGTGGTCCAAAGAATAATGTTCGAAAAAATGTCTTTTACCGTATATGCTAAAAAGGCCTATTGTATTGACGGCGAAACTCCACTTTTAGAACTCCGGTTCCCGGCCGATACAAACACCAGATTTGAAAAGGACGTTGTGATTCATGTTCTACCTAGGTAGTAGAATTAGAAAATCATCATGGTTTCAAGATTCTCTCCTTGCCCTAATAGAGATTCAAAGAATAAAGTTGGAAAAAACGGCGTATTACCGGTAAACAGCACTTTCAGAACTGAGGTTCCCGGCCCAGACAAACACCAGATATGAAAAAGAGGTCGTGATTCATGTTCTCCCTAGGTAGTAGAATGAGAAAAACATCATGGTTTCAAGATTCTCTTCTTCCCTTAAGAGAGATCCAAAGAATAATGATGGAAAAAACTGTCTATTACCGCGAAACACCACTTTCAGAACTGAGGTTCCCGGCCCAGACAAACATCACATTTGAAAAAGACGTCGTGATTGATGTTCTCCCTAGGTAGTAGAATGAGAAAAACATCATGGTTTCGAGGTTCTCTCCTTGCCTTAAGAGTGATCCAAACAATAAAGTTCGAAAAAATGGCTTATTACCGCATATGCTCAAAAGGCCTACTGTATTGACGGTGAAACTCCACTTTCAGAACTCAGGTTCCCGGCCCAGAAAAACACCAGATTTGAAAAAGACGTTGTGATTCATGTTCTGCCTAGGTAGTAGAATCAGAAAATCATCACGGTTTTAAGATTCTCTCCTTGCCCTAATAGAGATTCAAAGAATAAAGTTGGAAAAAACGGCCTATTACCGGTAAACACCACTTTCAGAACTGAGGTTCCCGGCCCAGACAAACACCAGATATGAAAAAGAGGTCGTGATTCATGTTCTCCCTAGGTAGTAGAATGAGAAAAACATCATGGTTTCAAGATTCTCTCCTTCCCTTAAGAGAGATCCAAAGAATAATGATGGAAAAAACCGTCTATTACCGCGAAACACCACTTTCAGAACTGAGGTTCCCGGCCCAGACAAACATCACATTTCAAAAAGACGCCGTGATTGATGTTCTCCCTAGGTAGTAGAATGAGAAAAACATCATGGTTTCAAGATTCTCTCCTTGCCTTAAGAGTGATCGAAACAATAAAGTTCGAAAAAATGGCTTATTACCGCATATGCTCAAAAGGCGTATTGTATTGACGGTGAAAGTCCACTTTCAGAATTCACGTTCCCGGCCCAGAAAAACACCAGATTTGAAAAAGACGTCGTGATTCATGTTCTCCCTAGGTAGTAGAATCAGAAAAAGATCATGATTTAAAGATTCTCTCCTTGCGTTAAGAGTGATCCAAACAATAAAGTTTGAAAAAATGGCCTATTACCGCATATGCTCAAAAGGCCTATTGTACTGACGGTGAAAGTCCACATTCAGAACTCAGGTTCCCGGCCCAGACAAACACCAGATTTGAAAAAGACGTCGTCATAAATTTTCTAGCCAGGTTGTAGAATCAGAAAAACATCAGTTTTCAATAATCTCTCCTTGCCGTAAGATTGGTCCAAAGAATAATGTTTGAAAAAATGTTTTATTACCGCATATGCTCAAAAGCCCTATCGTATTGACGGCGAAACTCCACTTTTAGAACTCCGGTTCCCAGCCCATACAAAAAACAGATTTGAAAAAGACGTCGTGATTCATGTTCTCCCTAGGTAGTAGAATCAGAAAATCATCATGGTTTCAAGATTCCCTCCTTGCCCTAATAGAGATTCAAAGAATAACGTTGGAAAAAACGGCCTATTACCGGTAAACACCACTTTCAGAACTGAGGTTCTCGGCCCAGACAAACATCACATTTGAAAAAGACTCCGTGATTGATGTTCTCCCTAGGTAGTAGAATGAGAAAAACATCATGTTTCGAGATTCTCTCCTTGCCTTAAGAGTGATCCAAACAATAAAGTTCGAAAAAATGGCTCATTACCGCATATGCTCAAAAGGCCTATTGTATTGACGGTTAAAATCCACTTTCAGAAATCACGTTCCCGGCCCAGAAAAATACTAGAATTGAAAAAGACGTCGTGATTCATGTTCTCCCTAGGTAGTAGAATCAGAAAAACATCATGTTTTCAACAATCTCTCCTTGCCTTAAGAGTGGTCCAAAGAATAATGTTCGAAAAAATGTCTTTTACCGTATATGCTAAAAAGGCCTATTGTATTGACGGCGAAACTCCACTTTTAGAACTCCGGTTCCCGGCCGATACAAACACCAGATTTGAAAAGGACGTTGTGATTCATGTTCTACCTAGGTAGTAGAATTAGAAAATCATCATGGTTTCAAGATTCTCTCCTTGCCCTAATAGAGATTCAAAGAATAAAGTTGGAAAAAACGGCGTATTACCGGTAAACAGCACTTTCAGAACTGAGGTTCCCGGCCCAGACAAACACCAGATATGAAAAAGAGGTCGTGGTTCATGTTTTACCTAGGTAGTAGAATCAGAAAATCATCATGGTTTCAAGATTCTCTCCTTGCCCTAATAGAGATTCAAAGAATAAAGTTGGAAAAAACGGCCTATTACCGGTAACCACCACTTCCAGAACTGAGGTTCCCGGCCCAGACAAACACCAGATATGAAAAATAGGTCGTGATTCATGTTCTCCCTAGGTAGTAGAATGAGAAAAACATCATGGTTTCAAGATTCTCTTCTTCCCTTAAGAGAGATCCAAAGAATAATGATGGAAAAAACTGTCTATTACCGCGAAACACCACTTTCAGAACTGAGGTTCCCGGCCCAGACAAACATCACATTTGAAAAAGACGCCGTGATTGATGTTCTCCCTAGGTATTAGAATGAGAAAAACATCATGGTTTCGAGATTCTCTCCTTGCCTTAAGAGTGATCCAAACAATAAAGTTCGAAAAAATGGCTTATTACCGCATATGCTCAAAAGGCCTATTGTATTGACGGTGAAACTCCACTTTCAGAACTCACGTTCCCGGCCCAGAAAAATACCAGAATTGAAAAAGACGTCGTGATTCATGTTCTTCCTAGGTAGTAGAATCAGAAAAACATCATGCTTTCAAGATTCTCTCCTTGCCTTAAGAGTGAACCAAACAATAAAGTTTGAAAAAATGGCCTATTACCGCATATGCTCAAAAGGCCTATTGTACTGACGGTGAAACTCCACATTCAGAACTCAGGTTCCCGGCCCAGACAAACACCAGATTTGAAAAAGACGTCGTCATAAATTTTCTCGCCAGGTAGTAGAATCAGAAAAACATCAGTTTTCAATAATCTCTCCTTGCCGTAAGATTGGTCCAAAGAATAATGTTTGAAAAAAAGTTTTATTACCGCATATGCTCAAAAGCCCTATCGTATTGACGGCGAAACTCCACTTTTAGAACTCCGGTTCCCAGCCCATACAAACACCACATTTGAAAAAGACGTTGTGATTCATGTTCTCCCTAGGTAGTAGAATCAGAAAATCATCATGGTTTCAAGATTCTCTCCTTGCCCTAATAGAGATTCAAAGAATAAAGTTGGAAAAAACTTTCTATTACCGCGAAACATCACTTTCAGAACTGAGGTTCCCGGCCCAGACAAACATCACATTTGAAAAAGACGCCGTGATTGATGTTCTCCCTAGGTAGTAGAATGAGAAAAACATCATGGTTTCGAGATTCTCTCCTTGCCTTAAGAGTGATCCAAACAATAAAGTTCGAAAAAATGGCTCATTACCGCATATGCTCAAAAGGCCTATTGTATTGACGGTGAAAATCCACTTTCAGAAATCACGTTCCCGGCCCAGAAAAATACCAGAATTGAAAAAGACGTTGTGATTCATGTTCTCCCTAGGTAGTAGAATCAGAAAAACATCATGTTTTCAACAATCTCTCCTTGCCTTAAGAGTGGTCCAAAGAATAATGTTCGAAAAAATGTCTTTTACCGTATATGCTCAAAAGGCCTATTGTATTGACGGCGAAACTCCACTTTTAGAACTCCGGTTCCCGGCCCATACAAACACCAGATTTGAAAAGGACGTTGTGATTCATGTTCTACCTACGTAGTAGAATCAGAAAATCATCATGGTTTCAAGATTCTGTCCTTGCCCTAATAGAGATTCAAAGAATAAAGTTGGAAAAAACGGCCTATTACCGGTAAACAGCACATTCAGAACTGAGGTTCCCGGCCCAGACAAACACCAGATATGAAAAAGAGGTCGTGGTTCATGTTTTACCTAGGTAGTAGAATCAGAAAATCATCATGGTTTCAAGATTCTCTCCTTGCCCTAATAGAGATTCAAAGAATAAAGTTGGGAAAAACGGCCTATTACCGGTAAACACCACTTCCAGAACTGAGGTTCCCGGCCCAGACAAACACCAGATATGAAAAATAGGTCGTGATTCATGTTCTCCCTAGGTAGTAGAATGAGAAAAACATCATGGTTTCAAGATTCTCTTCTTCCCTTAAGAGAGATCCAAAGAATAATGATGGAAAAAACTGTCTATTACCGCGAAACACCACTTTCAGAACTGAGGTTCCCGGCCCAGACAAACATCACATTTGAAAAAGACGCCGTGATTGATGTTCTCCCTAGGTATTAGAATGAGAAAAACATCATGGTTTCGAGATTCTCTCCTTGCCTTAAGAGTGATCCAAACAATAAAGTTCGAAAAAATGGCTTATTACCGCATATGCTCAAAAGGCCTATTGTATTGACGGTGAAACTCCACTTTCAGAACTCACGTTCCCGGCCCAGAAAAATACCAGAATTGAAAAAGACGTCGTGATTCATGTTCTCCCTAGGTAGTAGAATCAGAAAAACATCATGCTTTCAAGATTCTCTCCTTGCCTTAAGAGTGAACCAAACAATAAAGTTTGAAAAAATGGCCTATTACCGCATATGCTCAAAAGGCCTATTGTACTGACGGTGAAACTCCACATTCAGAACTCAGGTTCCCGGCCCCGACAAACACCAGATTTGAAAAAGACGTCGTCATAAATTTTTTCGCCAGGTAGTAGAATCAGAAAAACATCAGTTTTCAATAATCTCTCCTTGCCGTAAGATTGGTCCAAAGAATAATGTTTGAAAAAATGTTTTATTATTGCATATGCTCAAAAGCCCTATCGTATTGAGGGCGAAACTCCACTTTTAGAACTCCGGTTCCCAGCCCATACAAACACCAGATTTGAAAAAGACGTTGTGATTCATGTTCTACCTAGGTAGTAGAATCAGAAAATCATCATGGTTTCAAGATTCTCTTCTTCCCTTAAGAGAGATCCAAAGAATAATGATGGAAAAAACTTTCTATTACCGCGAAACACCACTTTCAGAACTGAGGTTCCCGGCCCAGACAAACATCACATTTGAAAAAGACATCGTGATTGATGTTCTCCCTAGGTAGTAGAATGAGAAAAACATCATGGTTTCGAGGTTCTCTCCTTGCCTTAAGAGTGATCCAAACAATAAAGTTCGAAAAAATGGCTTATTACCGCATATGCTCAAGAGGCCTACTGTATTGACGGTGAAACTCCACTTTCAGAACTCAGGTTCCCGGCCCAGAAAAACACCAGATTTGAAAAAGACGTCGTGATTCATGTTCTCCCTACGTAGTAGAATCAGAAAAACATCATGGTTTCAACAATCTCTCCTTGCCTTAAGAGTGGTCCAAAGAATAATGTTCGAAAAAATGTCCTATTACCGTATATGCTCAAAAGGCCTATTGTATTGACGGCGAAACTCCACTTTTAGAACTCCGGTTCCCGGCCCATACAAACACCAGATTTGAAAAAGACGTTGTGATTCATGTTCTACCTACGTAGTAGAATCAGAAAATCATCATGGTTTCAAGATTCTGTCCTTGCCCTAACAGAGATTCAAAGAATAAAGTTGGAAAAAACGGCCTATTACCGGTAAACACCACTTTCACAACTGAGGTTCCCGGCCCAGACAAACACCAGATATGAAAAAGAGGTCGTGATTCATGTTCTACCTAGGTAGTAGAATGAGAAAAACATCATGGTTTCAAGATTCTCTTCTTCCCTTAAGAGAGATCCAAAGAATAATGATGGAAAAAACTGTCTATTACCGCGAAACACCACTTTCAGAACTTAGGTTACCGGCCCAGACAAACATCACATGTGAAAAAGACGCCATGATTAACGTTCTCCCTAGGTAGTAGAATGAGAAAAACATCATGGTTTTGAGATTCTCTCCTTGCCTTAAGAGTGATACAAAGAATAAAGTTCGAAAAAATGGCTTATTACCGCATATGCTCAAAAGGCCTATTGTAATAACATTGCAACTCCACTTTCAGAACTCACGTTCCCGGCCCAGAAAAACACCAGATATGAAAACGAGGTCGTGATTCATGTTCTACCTAGGTAGTAGAATCAGAAAATCATCATGGTTTCAAGATTCTCTCCTTGCCCTAATGGAGATTCAAAGAATAAAGTTGGAAAAAACGGCCTATTACCGGTAAACACCACTTTCAGAACTGAGGTTCCCGGCCCAGACAAACATCACATTTCAAAAAGACGCCGTGATTGATGTTCTCCCTAGGTAGTAGAATGAGAAAAACATCATGGTTTCGAGATTCTCTCCTTGCCTTAAGAGTGATCGAAACAATAAAGTTCGAAAAAATGGCTTATTACCGCATATGCTCAAAAGGCGTATTGTATTGACGGTGAAAGTCCACTTTCAGAACTCACGTTCCCGGCCCAGAAAAACACCAGATTTGAAAAAGACGTCGTGATTCATGTTCTCCCTAGGTAGTAGAATCAGAAAAACATCATGCTCTCAAGATTCTCTCCTTGCCTTAAGAGTGATCCAAACAATAAAGTTGAAAAAATGTCCTATTACCGCATATGCCCAAAAGGCCTATTATACTGAGGGTGAAACTCCACATTCAGAACTCAGGTTTCCGGCCTAGACAAACACCAGATTTGAAAAAGACGTCGTCATTCATTTTCTCGACAGGTAGTAGAATCAGAAAACCATCAGTTTTCAATAATCTCTCCTTGCCGTAAGATTGGTCCAAAGAATAATGTTTGAAAAAATGTTTTATTACCGCATATGCTCAAAAGCCCTATCGTATTGACGGCGAAACTCCACTTTTAGAACTCCGGTTCCCAGCCCATACAAAAAACAGATTTTAAAAAGACATCGTGATTCATGTTCTCCCTAGGTAGTAGAATCAGAAAAACATCATGGTTTCAAGAATCTGTCCTTGCCCTAATAGAGATTCAAAGAATAAAGTTGGTAAAAACGGCCTATTACCGGTAAACACCACTTTCAGAACTGAGGTTCCCGGCCCAGACAAACACGAGATATGAACAAGAGGTCGTGATTCATGTTCTCCCTAGGTAGTAGAATGAGAAAAACATCATGGTTTCGAGATTCTCTCCTTGCCTTAAGAGTGATCCAAACAATAAAGTTCGAAAAAATGGCTCATTACCGCATATGCTCAAAAGGCCTATTGTATTGACGGTGAAAATCCACTTTCAGAACTCACGTTCCCGGCCCAGAAAAATACCAGAATTGAAAAAGACGTCGTGATTCATGTTCTCCCTAGGTAGTAGAATCAGAAAAACATCATGTTTTCAACAATCTCTCCTTGCCTTAAGAGTGGTCCAAAGAATAATGTTCGAAAAAATGTCCTATTACCGTATATGCTCAAAAGGCCTATTGTATTGACGGCGAAACTCCACTTTTAGAACTCCGGATCCCGGCCCATACAAACACCAGATTTGAAAAAGACGTTGTGATTCATGTTCTACCTAGGTAGTAGAATCAGAAAATCATCATGGTTTCAAGATTCTCTCCTTGCCCTAATAGAGATTCAAAGAATAAAGTTGGAAAAAACGGCCTATTACCGGTAAACACCACTTTCAGAACTGAGGTTCCCGGCCCAGACAAACATCACATTTGAAAAAGACGCCGTGATTGATGTTCTCCCTAGGTAGTAGAATGAGAAAAACATCATGGTTTCGAGATTCTCTCCGTGCCTTAAGAGTGATCCAAACAATAAAGTTCGAAAAACTGGCTCATTACCGCATATGCTCAAAAGGCCTATTGTATTGACGGTGAAAATCCACTTTCAGAAATCACGTTCCCGGCCCAGAAAAATACCAGAATTGAAAAAGACGTCGTGATTCATGTTCTCCCTAGGTAGTAGAAACAGAAAAACATCATGTTTTCAACAATCACTCCTTGCCTTAAGAGTGGTCCAAAGAATAATGTTCGAAAAAATGTCTTTTACCGTATATGCTCAAAAGGCCTATTGTATTGACGGCGAAACTCCACTTTTAGAACTCCGGTTCCCGGCCCATACAAACACCAGATTTGAAAAGGACGTTGTGATTCATGTTCTACCTAGGTAGTAGAATTAGAAAATCATCATGGTTTCAAGATTCTCTCCTTGCCCTAATAGAGATTCAAAGAATAAAGTTGGAAAAAACGGCCTATTACCGGTAAACACAACTTTCAGAACTGAGGTTCCCGGCCCAGACAAACACCAGATATGAAAAAGAGGTCGTGGTTCATGTTTTACCTAGGTAGTAGAATCAGAAAATCATCATGGTTTCAAGATTCTCTCCTTGCCCTAATAGAGATTCAAAGAATAAAGTTGGAAAAAACGGCCTATTACCGGTAAACACCACTTCCAGAACTGAGGTTCCCGGCCCAGACAAACACCAGATATGAAAAATAGGTCGTGATTCATGTTCTCCCTAGGTAGTAGAATGAGAAAAACATCATGGTTTCAAGATTCTCTTCTTCCCTTAAGAGAGATCCAAATAATAATGATGGAAAAAACTGTCTATTACCGCGAAACACCACTTTCAGAACTGAGGTTCCCGGCCCAGACAAACATCACATTTGAAAAAGACGCCGTGATTGATGTTCTCCCTAGGTATTAGACTGAGAAAAACATCATGGTTTCGAGATTCTCTCCTTGCCTTAAGAGTGATCCAAAGAATAAAGTTCGAAAAAATGGCTTATTACCGCATATGCTCAAAAGGCGTATTGTATTGACGGTGAAAGTCCACTTTCAGAATTCACGTTCCCGGCCCAGAAAAACACCAGATTTGAAAAAGACGTCGTGATTCATGTTCTTCCTAGGTAGTAGAATCAGAAAAACATCATGATTTAAAGATTCTCTCCTTGCCTTAAGAGTGATCCAAACAATAAAGTTTGAAAAAATGGCTATTACCGCATATGCTCAAAAGGCCTATTGTACTGACGGTGAAACTCCACATTCAGAACTCAGGTTCCCGGCCCAGACAAACAACAGATTTGAAAAAGACGTCGTCATAAATTTTCTCGCCAGGTAGTAGAATCAGAAAAACATCAGTTTTCAATAGTCTCTCCTTGCCGTAAGATTGGTCCAAAGAATAATGTTTGAAAAAATGTTTTATTACCGCATATGCTCAAAAGCCCTATCGTATTGACGGCGAAACTCCACTTTTAGAACTCCGGTTCCAAGCCCATACAAAAAACAGATTTGAAAAAGACGTCGTGATTCATGTTCTCCCTAGGTAGTAGAATCAGAAAATCATCATGGTTTCAAGATTCCCTCCTTGCCCTAATAGAGATTCAAAGAATAAAGTTGGAAAAAACGGCCTATTACCGGTAAACACCACTTTCAGAACTGAGGTTCTCGGCCCAGACAAACATCACATTTGAAAAAGACGCCGTGATTGATGTTCTCCCTAGGTAGTAGAATGAGAAAAACATCATGGTTTCGAGATTCTCTCCTTGCCTTAAGAGTGATCCAAACAATAAAGTTCGAAAAAATGGCTCATTACCGCATATGCTCAAAAGGCCTATTGTATTGACGGTGAAAATCCACTTTCAGAAATCACGTTCCCGGCCCAGAAAAATACCAGAATTGAAAAAGACGTCGTGATTCATGTTCTCCCTAGGTAGTAGAATCAGAAAAACATCATGTTTTCAACAATCTCTCCTTGCCTTAAGAGTGGTCCAAAGAATAATGTTAGAAAAAATGTCATTTACCGTATATGCTAAAAAGGCCTATTGTATTGACGGCGAAACTCCACTTTTAGAACTCCGGTTCCCGGCCGATACAAACACCAGATTTGAAAAGGACGTTGTGATTAATGTTCTACCTAGGAAGTAGAATTAGAAAATCATCATGGTTTCAAGATTCTCTCCTTGCCCTAATAGAGATTCAAAGAATAAAGTTGGAAAAAACGGCGTATTACCGGTAAACAGCACTTTCAGAACTGAGGTTCCCGGCCCAGACAAACACCAGATATGAAAAAGAGGTCGTGATTCATGTTCTCCGTAGGTAGTAGAATGACAAAAACATCATGGTTTCAAGATTCTCTTCTTCCCTTAAGAGAGATCCAAAGAATAATGATGGAAAAAACTTTCTATTACCGCGAAACACCACTTTCAGAACTGAGGTTCCCGGCCCAGACAAACATCACATTTGAAAAAGACGTCGTGATTGATGTTCTCCCTAGGTAGTAGAATGAGAAAAACATCATGGTTTCGAGGTTCTCTCCTTGCCTTAAGAGTGATCCAAATAATAAAGTTCGAAAAAATGGCTTATTACCGCATATGCTCAAAAGGCCTACTGTATTGACGGTGAAACTCCACTTTCAGAACTCAGGTTCCCGGCCCAGAAAAACACCAGATTTGAAAAAGACGTTGTGATTCATGTTCTACCTAGGTGGTAGAATGAGAAAAACATCATGGTTTCGAGATTCTCTCCTTGCCTTAAGAGTGATCCAAACAATAAAGTTCGAAAAAATGGCTCATTACCGCATATGCTCAAAAGGCCTATTGTATTGACGGTGAAAATCCACTTTCAGAAATCACGTTCCCGGCCCAGAAAAATACCAGAATTGAAAAAGACGTCGTGATTCATGTTCTCCCTAGGTAGTAGAATCAGAAAAACATCATGTTTTCAACAATCTCTCCTTGCCTTAAGAGTGGTCCAAAGAATAATGTTCGAAAAAATGTCTTTTACCGTATATGCTAAAAAGGCCTATTGTATTGACAGCGAAACTCCACTTTTAGAACTCCGGTTCCCGGCCGATACAAACACCAGATTTGAAAAGGACGTTGTGATTCATGTTCTACCTAGGTAGTAGAATTAGAAAATCATCATGGTTTCAAGATTCTCTCCTTGCCCTAATAGAGATTCAAAGAATAAAGTTGGAAAAAACGGCGTATTACCGGTAAACAGCACTTTCAGAACTGAGGTTCCCGGCCCAGACAAACACCAGATATGAAAAAGAGGTCGTGATTCATGTTCTCCGTAGGTAGTAGAATGACAAAAACATCATGGTTTCAAGATTCTCTTCTTCCCTTAAGAGAGATCCAAAGAATAATGATGGAAAAAACTTTCTATTACCGCGAAACACCACTTTCAGAACTGAGGTTCCCGGCCCAGACAAACATCACATTTGAAAAAGACGTCGTGATTGATGTTCTCCCTAGGTAGTAGAATGAGAAAAACATCATGGTTTCGAGGTTCTCTCCTTGCCTTAAGAGTGATCCAAACAATAAAGTTCGAAAAAATGGCTTATTACCGCATATGCTCAAAAGGCCTACTGTATTGACGGTGAAACTCCAATTTCAGAACTCAGGTTCCCGGCCCAGAAAAACACCAGATTTGAAAAAGACGTTGTGATTCATGTTCTGCCTAGGTAGTAGAATCAGAAAATCATCACGGTTTTAAGATTCTCTCCTTGCCCTAATAGAGATTCAAAGAATAAAGTTGGAAAAAACGGCCTATTACCGGTAAACACCACTTTCAGAACTGAGGTTCCCGGCCCAGACAAACACCAGATATGAAAAAGAGGTCGTGATTCATGTTCTCCCTAGGTAGTAGAATGAGAAAAACATCATGGTTTCAAGATTCTCTCCTTCCCTTAAGAGAGATCCAAAGAATAATGATGGAAAAAACCGTCTATTACCGCGAAACACCACTTTCAGAACTGAGGTTCCCGGCCCAGACAAACATCACATTTCAAAAAGACGCCGTGATTGATGTTCTCCCTAGGTAGTAGAATGAGAAAAACATCATGGTTTCAAGATTCTCTCCTTGCCTTAAGAGTGATCGAAACAATAAAGTTCGAAAAAATGGCTTATTACCGCATATGCTCAAAAGGCGTATTGTATTGACGGTGAAAGTCCACTTTCAGAATTCACGTTCCCGGCCCAGAAAAACACCAGATTTGAAAAAGACGTCGTGATTCATGTTCTCCCTAGGTAGTAGAATCAGAAAAAGATCATGATTTAAAGATTCTCTCCTTGCGTTAAGAGTGATCCAAACAATAAAGTTTGAAAAAATGGCCTATTACCGCATATGCTCAAAAGGCCTATTGTACTGACGGTGAAAGTCCACATTCAGAACTCAGGTTCCCGGCCCAGACAAACACCAGATTTGAAAAAGACGTCGTCATAAATTTTCTAGCCAGGTTGTAGAATCAGAAAAACAACAGTTTTCAATAATCTCTCCTTGCCGTAAGATTGGTCCAAAGAATAATGTTTGAAAAAATGGTTTATTACCGCATATGCTCAAAAGCCCTATCGTATTGACGGCGAAACTCCACTTTTAGAACTCCGGTTCCCAGCCCATACAAAAAACAGATTTGAAAAAGACGTCGTGATTCATGTTCTCCCTAGGTAGTAGAATCAGAAAATCATCATGGTTTCAAGATTCCCTCCTTGCCCTAATAGAGATTCAAAGAATAACGTTGGAAAAAACGGCCTATTACCGGTAAACACCACTTTCAGAACTGAGGTTCTCGGCCCAGACAAACATCACATTTGAAAAAGACTCCGTGATTGATGTTCTCCCTAGGTAGTAGAATGAGAAAAACATCATGTTTCGAGATTCTCTCCTTGCCTTAAGAGTGATCCAAACAATAAAGTTCGAAAAAATGGCTCATTACCGCATATGCTCAAAAGGCCTATTGTATTGACGGTTAAAATCCACTTTCAGAAATCACGTTCCCGGCCCAGAAAAATACCAGAATTGAAAAAGACGTCGTGATTCATGTTCTCCCTAGGTAGTACAATCAGAAAAACATCATGTTTTCAACAATCTCTCCTTGCCTTAAGAGTGGTCCAAAGAATAATGTTCGAAAAAATGTCTTTTACCGTATATGCTAAAAAGGCCTATTGTATTGACGGCGAAACTCCACTTTTAGAACTCCGGTTCCCGGCCGATACAAACACCAGATTTGAAAAGGACGTTGTGATTCATGTTCTACCTAGGTAGTAGAATTAGAAAATCATCATGGTTTCAAGATTCTCTCCTTGCCCTAATAGAGATTCAAAGAATAAAGTTGGAAAAAACGGCGTATTACCGGTAAACAGCACTTTCAGAACTGAGGTTCCCGGCCCAGACAAACACCAGATATGAAAAAGAGGTCGTGGTTCATGTTTTACCTAGGTAGTAGAATCAGAAAATCATCATGGTTTCAAGATTCTCTCCTTGCCCTAATAGAGATTCAAAGAATAAAGTTGGAAAAAACGGCCTATTACCGGTAACCACCACTTCCAGAACTGAGGTTCCCGGCCCAGACAAACACCAGATATGAAAAATAGGTCGTGATTCATGTTCTCCCTAGGTAGTAGAATGAGAAAAACATCATGGTTTCAAGATTCTCTTCTTCCCTTAAGAGAGATCCAAAGAATAATGATGGAAAAAACTGTCTATTACCGCGAAACACCACTTTCAGAACTGAGGTTCCCGGCCCAGACAAACATCACATTTGAAAAAGACGCCGTGATTGATGTTCTCCCTAGGTATTAGAATGAGAAAAACATCATGGTTTCGAGATTCTCTCCTTGCCTTAAGAGTGATCCAAACAATAAAGTTCGAAAAAATGGCTTATTACCGCATATGCTCAAAAGGCCTATTGTATTGACGGTGAAACTCCACTTTCAGAACTCACGTTCCCGGCCCAGAAAAATACCAGAATTGAAAAAGACGTCGTGATTCATGTTCTTCCTAGGTAGTAGAATCAGAAAAACATCATGCTTTCAAGATTCTCTCCTTGCCTTAAGAGTGAACCAAACAATAAAGTTTGAAAAAATGGCCTATTACCGCATATGCTCAAAAGGCCTATTGTACTGACGGTGAAACTCCACATTCAGAACTCAGGTTCCCGGCCCAGACAAACACCAGATTTGAAAAAGACGTCGTCATAAATTTTCTCGCCAGGTAGTAGAATCAGAAAAACATCAGTTTTCAATAATCTCTCCTTGCCGTAAGATTGGTCCAAAGAATAATGTTTGAAAAAAAGTTTTATTACCGCATATGCTCAAAAGCCCTATCGTATTGACGGCGAAACTCCACTTTTAGAACTCCGGTTCCCAGCCCATACAAACACCACATTTGAAAAAGACGTTGTGATTCATGTTCTCCCTAGGTAGTAGAATCAGAAAATCATCATGGTTTCAAGATTCTCTCCTTGCCCTAATAGAGATTCAAAGAATAAAGTTGGAAAAAACTTTCTATTACCGCGAAACATCACTTTCAGAACTGAGGTTCCCGGCCCAGACAAACATCACATTTGAAAAAGACGCCGTGATTGATGTTCTCCCTAGGTAGTAGAATGAGAAAAACATCATGGTTTCGAGATTCTCTCCTTGCCTTAAGAGTGATCCAAACAATAAAGTTCGAAAAAATGGCTCATTACCGCATATGCTCAAAAGGCCTATTGTATTGACGGTGAAAATCCACTTTCAGAAATCACGTTCCCGGCCCAGAAAAATACCAGAATTGAAAAAGACGTTGTGATTCATGTTCTCCCTAGGTAGTAGAATCAGAAAAACATCATGTTTTCAACAATCTCTCCTTGCCTTAAGAGTGGTCCAAAGAATAATGTTCGAAAAAATGTCTTTTACCGTATATGCTCAAAAGGCCTATTGTATTGACGGCGAAACTCCACTTTTAGAACTCCGGTTCCCGGCCCATACAAACACCAGATTTGAAAAGGACGTTGTGATTCATGTTCTACCTAGGTAGTAGAATTAGAAAATCATCATGGTTTCAAGATTCTCTCCTTGCCCTAATAGAGATTCAAAGAATAAAGTTGGAAAAAACGGCCTATTACCGGTAAACAGCACATTCAGAACTGAGGTTCCCGGCCCAGACAAACACCAGATATGAAAAAGAGGTCGTGGTTCATGTTTTACCTAGGTAGTAGAATCAGAAAATCATCATGGTTTCAAGATTCTCTCCTTGCCCTAATAGAGATTCAAAGAATAAAGTTGGGAAAAACGGCCTATTACCGGTAAACACCACTTCCAGAACTGAGGTTCCCGGCCCAGACAAACACCAGATATGAAAAATAGGTCGTGATTCATGTTCTCCCTAGGTAGTAGAATGAGAAAAACATCATGGTTTCAAGATTCTCTTCTTCCCTTAAGAGAGATCCAAAGAATAATGATGGAAAAAACTGTCTATTACCGCGAAACACCACTTTCAGAACTGAGGTTCCCGGCCCAGACAAACATCACATTTGAAAAAGACGCCGTGATTGATGTTCTCCCTAGGTATTAGAATGAGAAAAACATCATGGTTTCGAGATTCTCTCCTTGCCTTAAGAGTGATCCAAACAATAAAGTTCGAAAAAATGGCTTATTACCGCATATGCTCAAAAGGCCTATTGTATTGACGGTGAAACTCCACTTTCAGAACTCACGTTCCCGGCCCAGAAAAATACCAGAATTGAAAAAGACGTCATGATTCATGTTCTCCCTAGGTAGTAGAATCAGAAAAACATCATGCTTTCAAGATTCTCTCCTTGCCTTAAGAGTGAACCAAACAATAAAGTTTGAAAAAATGGCCTATTACCGCATATGCTCAAAAGGCCTATTGTACTGACGGTGAAACTCCACATTCAGAACTCAGGTTCCCGGCCCCGACAAACACCAGATTTGAAAAAGACGTCGTCATAAATTTTTTCGCCAGGTAGTAGAATCAGAAAAACATCAGTTTTCAATAATCTCTCCTTGCCGTAAGATTGGTCCAAAGAATAATGTTTGAAAAAATGTTTTATTATTGCATATGCTCAAAAGCCCTATCGTATTGAGGGCGAAACTCCACTTTTAGAACTCCGGTTCCCAGCCCATACAAACACCAGATTTGAAAAAGACGTTGTGATTCATGTTCTACCTAGGTAGTAGAATCAGAAAATCATCATGGTTTCAAGATTCTCTTCTTCCCTTAAGAGAGATCCAAAGAATAATGATGGAAAAAACTTTCTATTACCGCGAAACACCACTTTCAGAACTGAGGTTCCCGGCCCAGACAAACATCACATTTGAAAAAGACATCGTGATTGATGTTCTCCCTAGGTAGTAGAATGAGAAAAACATCATGGTTTCGAGGTTCTCTCCTTGCCTTAAGAGTGATCCAAACAATAAAGTTCGAAAAAATGGCTTATTACCGCATATGCTCAAGAGGCCTAAGTATTGACGGTGAAACTCCACTTTCAGAACTCAGGTTCCCGGCCCAGAAAAACACCAGATTTGAAAAAGACGTCGTGATTCATGTTCTCCCTACGTAGTAGAATCAGAAAAACATCATGGTTTCAACAATCTCTCCTTGCCTTAAGAGTGGTCCAAAGAATAATGTTCGAAAAAATGTCCTATTACCGTATATGCTCAAAAGGCCTATTGTATTGACGGCGAAACTCCACTTTTAGAACTCCGGTTCCCGGCCCATACAAACACCAGATTTGAAAAAGACGTTGTGATTCATGTTCTACCTACGTAGTAGAATCAGAAAATCATCATGGTTTCAAGATTCTGTCCTTGCCCTAACAGAGATTCAAAGAATAAAGTTGGAAAAAACGGCCTATTACCGGTAAACACCACTTTCACAACTGAGGTTCCCGGCCCAGACAAACACCAGATATGAAAAAGAGGTCGTGATTCATGTTCTACCTAGGTAGTAGAATCAAAAAATCATCATGGTTTCAAGATTCTCTCCTTGCCCTAATAGAGATTCATAGAATAAAGTTGGAAAAAACGGCCTATTACCGGTAAACACCACTTTCAGAACTGAGGTTCCCGGCCCAGACTAACACCAGATATGAAAAAGAGGTCGTGATTCATGTTCTCCCTATGTATTAGAATGAGAAAAACATCATGGTTTCGAGATTCTCTCCTTGCCTTAAGAGTGATCCAAACAATAAAGTTCGAAAAAATGGCTTATTACCGCATATGCTCAAAAGGCCTATTGTATTGACGGTGAAACTCCACTTTCAGAACTCACGTTCCCGGCCCAGAAAAATACCAGAATTGAAAAAGACGTTGTGATTCATGTTCTCCCTAGGTAGTAGAATCAGAAAAACATCATGTTTTCAACAATCTCTCCTTGCCTTAAGAGTGGTCCAAAGAATAATGTTCGAAAAAATGTCCTATATATGCTCAAAAGGCCTATTGTATTGACGGCGAAACTCCACTTTTAGAACTCCGGTTCCCGGCCCATACAAACACCAGATTTGAAAAAGACGTTGTGATTCATGTTCTACCTAGGTAGTAGAATCAGAAAATCATCATGGTTTCAAGATTCTCTCCTTGCCCTAATAGAGATTCAAAGAATAAAGTTGGAAAAAACGGCCTATTACCGGTAAACACCACTTTCAGAACTGAGGTTCCCGGCCCAGACAAACACGAGATATGAACAAGAGGTCGTGATTCATGTTCTCCCTAGGTATTAGAATGAGAAAAACATCATGGTTTCGAGATTCTCTCCTTGCCTTAAGAGTGATCCAAACAATAAAGTTCGAAAAAATGGCTTATTACCGCATATGCTCAAAAGGCCTATTGTATTGACGGTGAAACTCCACTTTCAGAACTCACGTTCCCGGCCCAGAAAAATACCAGAATTGAAAAAACGTTGTGATTCATGTTCTCCCTAGGTAGTAGAATCAGAAAAACATCATGTTTTCAACAATCTCTCCTTGCCTTAAGAGTGGTCCAAAGAATAATGTTCGAAAAAATGTCCTATATATGCTCAAAAGGCCTATTGTATTGACGGCGAAACTCCACTTTTAGAACTCCGGTTCCCGGCCCATACAAACACCAGATTTGAAAAAGACGTTGTGATTCATGTTCTACCTAGGTAGTAGAATCAGAAAATCATCATGGTTTCAAGATTCTCTCCTTGCCCTAATAGAGATTCAAAGAATAAACTTGGAAAAAACGGCCTATTACCGGTAAACACCACTTTCAGAACTGAGGTTCCCGGCCCAGACAAACACCAGATATGAAAAAGAGGTCATGATTCATGTTCTACCTAGGTAGTAGAATCAGAAAATCATCATGGTTTCAAGATTCTCTCCTTGCCCTAATAGAGATTCAAAGAATAAAGTTGGAAAAAACGGCCTATTACCAGTAAACACCACTTTCAGAACTGAGGTTCCCGGCCCAGACAAACACCAGATATGAAAAAGAGGTTGTGATTCATGTTCTCCCTAGGTAGTAGATTGAGAAAAACATCATGGTTTCAAGATTCTCTTCTTCCATTAAGAGACATCCAAAGAATAATGATGGAAAAAACTGTCTATTACCGCCAAACACCACTTTCAGAACTGAGGTTCCCGGCCCAGACAAACATGACATTTGAAAAAGACGCCGTGATTGATGTTCTCCCTAGGTAGTAGAATGAGAAAAACATCATGGTTTTGAGATTCTCTCCTTGCCTTAAGAGTGATACAAACAATAAAGTTCGAAAAAATGGCTTATTACCGCATATGCTCAAAAGGCCTATTGTAATAACGGTGAAACTCCACTTTCAGAACTCACGTTCCCGGCCCAGAAAAACACCAGAATTGAAAAAGACGTCGTGATTCATGTTCTCCCTAGGTAGTAGAATCAGAAAAACATCATGTTTTCAAAAATCTCTCCTTGCCTTAAGAGTGGTCCAAAGAATAATGTTCGAAAAAATGTCCTACTCCGTTTATGCTCAAAAGGCCTATTGTATTGACGGCGAAACTCCACTTTTAGAACTCCGGTTCCCGGCCCATACAAACACCAGATTAGAAAAAGACGTTGTGATTCATGTTCTACCTAGGTAGTAGAATCAGAAAATCATCATGGTTTCAAGATTCTCTCCTTGCCCTAATAGAGATTCAAAGAATAATGTTGGAAAAAACGGCCTATTACCGGTAAACACCACTTTCAGAACTGAGGTTCCCGGCCCAGACACACACCAGATATGAAAAAGAGGTCGTGATTCATGTTCTACCTAGTAGTAGAATCAGAAAATCATCATGGTTTCAAGATTCTCTTCTTCCCTTAAGAGAGATCCAAAGAATAATGATGGAAAAAACTGTCTATTACCGCCAAACACCACTTTCAGAACTGAGGTTCCCGGCCCAGACAAACATCACATTTGAAAAAGAGGTCGTGATTCATGTTCTACCTAGGTAGTAGAATGAGAAAAACGTCATGGTTTCAAGATTCTCTCCTTCCCTTAAGAGAGATCCAAAGAATAATGATGGAAAAAACCGTCTATTACCGCGAAACACCACTTTCAGAACTGAGGTTCCCGGCGCAGACAAACATCACATTTGAAAAAGTCGTCGTGATTGATTTTCTCCCTAGGTAGTAGAATGAGAAAAACATCATGGTTTCGAGGTTCTCTCCTTGCCTTAAGAGTGATCGAAACAATAAAGTTCGAAAAAATGGCTTATTACCGCATATGCTCAAAAGGCCTACTGTATTGAAGGTGAAACTCCACTTTCAGAACTCAGGTTCCCGGCCGAGAAAAACACCAGATTTGAAAAAGACGTCGTGATTCATGTTCTCCCTACGTAGTAGAATCAGAAAAACATCATGGTTTCAAGATTCTCTCCTTGCCTTAAGAGTGATCCAAACAATAAAGTTCTAAAAAATGGCCTATTACCGCATATGCTCAAAAGGCCTATTGTATTGACGGTGAAACTGCACTTTCAGAACTCCGGTTCCCAGCCTATACAAAAACCAGATTTGAAAAAGACGTCGTGATTTATGTTCTCCCTAGGTAGTAGAATCAGAAAAACATCATGGTTTCAAGATTCTGTCCTTGTCCTAATAGAGATTCAAAGAATAAAGTTGGAAAAAACGGCCTATTACCGGTAAACACCACTTTCATAACTGAGTTTCCCGGCCCAGACAAACACCAGATTTGAAAAAGAGGTCGTGATTCATGTTCTCCCTAGGTAGTAGAATGAGAAAAACATCATGGTTTCAAGATTCTCTCCTTCCCTTAAGAGAGATCCAAAGAATAATGATGGAAAAAATGGCTTATTAACGAATATACTCAAAAGGCCTATTGTATTGACGGTGAAATTCCACTTTCAGAACTCTGGTTCCCGGCCCATACAAAAACTAGATTTGAAAAACATGTTGTGTTTCATGTTCTCCCTAGGTAGTAGAATCAGAAAAACATCATGGTTTCAAGATTCTGTCCTTGCCCTAATAGAGATTCAAAGAATAAAGTTGGAAAAAACGGCCTATTACCGGTAAACACCACTTTCAGAACTGAGGTTCCCGGCCCAGACAAACACTAGATTTGAAAAAGAGGTCGTGATTCATGTTCTCCCTAGGTTGTAGAATGAGAAAAACATCATGGTTTCAAGATTCTCTCCTTTCCTTAAGAGAGATCCAAAGAATAATGATGGAAAAAACCGTCTATTACCGCGAAACACCACTTTCAGAACTGAGGTTCCCGGCGAAGACAAACATCACATTTGAAAAAGACGTCGTGATTGATGTTCTCCCTAGGTAGTAGAATGAGAAAAACATCATGGTTTCGAGGTTCTCTCCTTGCCTTAAGAGTGATCCAAACAATAAAGTTCGAAAAAATGGCTTATTACCGCATATGCTCAAAAGGCCTACTGTATTGCCGGTGAAACTCCACTTTCAGAACTCAGGTTCCCGGCCCAGAAAAACACCAGATTTGAAAAAGACATCGTGATTCATGTTCTCCCTACGTAGTAGAATCAGAAAAACATCATGGTTTCAAGATTCTCTCCTTGCCTTAAGAGTGATCCAAACAATAAAGTTCGAAAAAATGGCCTATTACCGCATATGCTCAAAAGGCCTATTGTATTGACGGTGAAACTACACTTTTAGAACTCCGGTTCCCAGCCTATACAAAAACCAGATTTGAAAAAGACATCGTGATTCATGTTCTCCCTAGGTAGTAGAATCAGAAAAACATCATGGTTTCAAGATTATGTCCTTGCCCTAACAGAGATTCAAAGAATAAAGTTGGAAAAAACGGCCTATTACCGGTAAACACCACTTTCAGAACTGAGGTTCCCGGCCCAGACAAACACCAGATTTGAAAAAGACATCGTGATTCATGTTCTCCCTAGGGAGTAGAATCAGAAAAACATCATGTTTTCAAGAATCTCTCCATGCCTTAAGAGTGATGCAAACAATAAAGTTCGAAAAAATGGCATATTACCGCATATGCTCAAAGGCCTATTGTACTGACGGTGAAACTCCACTTACAGAACACAGGTTCCCGGCCCAGAAAAACACCAGATTTGAAAAAGACGTCGTGATTCATGTTCTCCCTAGGAAGTAGAATGAGAAAAAC